>JANUYF010000001.1:210791896-213617014 GCA_026167975.1 Phrynosoma blainvillii
ACGGTTGCCGGGACGGAAAGAGACTTCCCGCCCCAAGAACATGGGGCTAAGATGGAAGGGGCCAAAGAGTAGTAATGCTGCTCCGGGAAGGGAAGGGAAGGGAAGGGAAGGGAAGGGAAGGGAAGGGAAGGGAGCCATCATGGGGGAGATCCGGGACCGCGGTTGCCCGGAGAGCCTTCGAGGCACGTCGGGAGAGAAAGAAAGAGAGGAGGGCGAGAGAGCCGGGGAACCGGGGCTGGGAAGCCGGGATCCGGTCCGAGGCTGGCTCCGAGGCGGGAGGTGGGGGGCCTGGGCTTGCTTGGGGCACTTTGGGGTCCTCCCCGACGCCGAATAAGCAGCATCGGCATCGGCATCAGGTGGATTTCCAGGCGGTGTGGGGACTCCTGGCTTGGCTTTGCTGTCAGGGATTTCGTTTATTTTTATTTTTATTTTTATTTATTTTTATTGGGGGGGGGTTCCTCTTCTCTGGCTTCCTCGCCCTCGCTCTCGGGTGGTTTTGGGGCTGTTCCTTCTTCAGCACTCGGGATCTCAGCCCAGCCCTGCCTGGACGGGGCTCCTCTCCTTCCATGCCGGGCCGGCCCTGCCTGGCTTCCTACTCCTCCTCCCTGTTCCCTTCTCCCTTCCAGATCCGCCACGACGGCTCCAACAGCTACCGCTTGATGCAGCTGGGCTGCCTGGAGTCGGTGGCCAACTCCGGCGTCGCCTACTCCTCCTCCTCGCCCCTCACCTACTCCGCCACCGGCACCGAGTTCGCCTCGCCCTACTTCTCCACCAACCACCAGTACACGCCGCTCCACCACCAGTCCTTCCACTACGAGTTCCAGCACGGCCACCCGGCCGTCAACCCGGACGCCTACTCCCTCAACTCCCTCCACCACTCCCAGCAGTACTACCAGCAGATCCACCATGGCGAGCCCGCCGACTTCCTCAACCTCCACAACGCCCGCGCCCTCAAGTCCTCCTGCCTCGACGAGCAGCAGCGCCGGGAGCTGGGCTGCCTCGACGCCTACCGACGCCACGACCTCTCCCTCATGAGCCACGGCTCCCAGTACGGCGTCCACCCGGACCAGAGGCTCCTGCCCGGACCCAGCCTCGGCCTGGCCGCCTCCGGCCCCGACGAGCTCCAGGTAAAGAGGCCCGGGAGCCCCGACGGACAGGCAGGCAGGGAAGGAAGGAAGGAAGGAAGGAAGGAAGGAAGGAAGGGGGGACAGGGGCAAAGGGGGGGGCAAAGACTGGCCTCCCTGGGGCCACGCCAGGCCTTTCGCCTCCTCCCGAAAGCCTGGCGCCGAAGCCCCCCAGGCCCACCGACGGGCTGAGAAAGGCGGCTGAAGGGCCAAGCCTTTCTGAACACAGGTGGAAGAGGAAGGGGGCTTCCGAGGGGCTCCCGTCGGTGCAGCCCTCTGTGGAAACTGAGGGAGGGGGGGGAGTTGTGTGTGTGCGAGGCAGAAATCGGCCTAAAAGGCCACCCTTCTTCCTTCTAGGCCTTTGCCCCTCTTGCTCCCCATCACTCCAGAGCTCTCTCTCTCACTCACACACACACACACACACACACCCCTCCGGCCCAAACGTCGCTTCCTTGCTGGTGCACACGCCATCTCCCACTTTTGGACACTTCGAGTCCAACTTGACCAGCGTCGAGGCGGTTCCTAGGTTTTTGAAAAGGGGGCTCTCCGGTTGCAACCTGAGAGAGAAACCCAATCTGGGTCAGGAGGGGAGACCTTTCTGCCAGTCGGGCCTGGCCTTGTAGGGAAGCAGCTTAAGACGGCTGCCTTGCTGTCCTTTCCACCCTCGAATATCTCTACACTCAGGTGTAGACCCTTCTCCAGTCACAGCTTTTCAGGGGGAAACAGGAGACAGAAGGCACGCTTTTGCAGAGTTCTCGGAGTGTTTATGTTTGTGTTTGTTTGTGTTTGTGTTTGTTTGTGTTTGTGTTTGTTTGTGTTTGTGTCTGTGTGGGCGGGCGAGGGCTTGTGCTCTCTCTCTCTCTCTTTCACTGAAGGGAAGGGCCCTCCCGCATGCAGACCTTGTGCCTTCTACACGAAAATAAAAGAAATTGGGGCCAGAAAGAAGAAATCCCTAAAAGCTGACTTTCTGCGTTGAAATCCACCCAGTAATTTCCTCCGCTTCTGTATCTCTCTCTCCCCCCCCCCCCGCATTTTCAACAAGGTTCTCCTTCTGTTCTTCCAAATCTGCCATTCACTATTTAGCTTCACTAAGACCTATTCCCCCCCCCCCTTTATAACCGCGTCTGCTGCAGATTTTTTTAGCTGTAGTGTTTTGTTTTGTTTCTTTCTTCCTATGCCCGGCACAAAGCCTTGTATTTTTTCCCCCCGAAAGGAGGGATTAGAGACGTTTGCAAGGCTGCACACAATGCCTAAATCCCGTGCAAAAAAGCACCATAGTTTATCCAATTTTCGACTTAGTGCCATTCAAGTGGTCACTTATGCAATGTCATCCGACCAAACAAGGCGTCCCCCGCACCCTCCCCTTTCCCCTCGCCCAGAGCTAGACGGCGGGTTCATTTTTAAGAATCATTCCTAATATATTAATCAGAATTGTTACTTAAAGAGGGAGAAATATACGACCCGCTTTGCTTCGTTTTATATATATATATATATATATATATATATATATGATTTGGCAGAAGGAGTCAAAATATCCCCCTACCACCTCCAAAACGAAGACGAATGAAAGAGACCAGGTCCATGATTTTCAGTTGTTTGAGATGGATAATATCTTTTATACTCCTGATACACACACACTGTTTTCTTCCGACTCATTTTTGGTCGTCAGGTTCTTCCTTTGCAGCCAGAAACTGTGAGGTTTAGAAAGTAGGAAACCCTGCATTTGCATCGATTTACATCGCTCTTCCAAGTTGTCGATGGGAAGCTGCTGGTTTTGTTTTAAGTGCCAACATGGGATTGTTTGAAGGGCAAGGAGTCGAGGAACAACTTCAGCCGAGGACTACTAACTAACTAGTTTCCCAGCCTTTGTTGTTGTTGTTGTTGTCGTCGTTGTTGTTGTTTTCTCCTTCTTGCCAGGGCACCCACGCCACGCCAGCCCCGACTCCTCCTCGCCCTTCATCAACAGATGCCTCATTTCTGATGCAACCAATGTCAATATACTTCCCTCTGCCCAGAATGTTAAGTGAAAGTCCAATAGTTTGGAAGGCTGTTTAAGTCCGCCTAACAGATGCAAGGAGTCTTGGAGCCGGAGTGGGCATCTTTGAGGCCGCTAAAAAGATTTGCCATGGCCAACAAAGGAAACTGTCACACCTTTTCCCATCACCGCTTTAATTTATGCTCAGTCGCCCAGTTTTTGTCCATATTGATTTCATAATCACTTTAGAGCAGAACACTTCAACTCAAAAGAGACCTTGGAAAGGGCTTGGCTTTCTTTTTCTTTCTGGCCCCCGCGTCAATATGGCGAAAGGAGGGCGAAGGCTGCAAAGGTTGTTTTTGTCAAGTGGAGGGGCTCTTATTATTGTTCTTATTCTGCACCGACTCTTTCTCCCCAGGTCCTTAACTCTTCACGGGCTGTTGAGTAGGTTAGCACCCTTCAAGGCCTCTTTCATGTCCAAGACCTCGTTTATGTGTAAAGGAAAAGGCGTCTTTTAACACAGTTCCTTCCACTGGACAAAGGGATTCAGGGGTTGTGCTGGCAAGAGTGCACAAACACACAGAAAGGAGGGAAAATGTTTGGAGGTGTTTGTTTGTTTGTTTGCTTGCTTGCTTTTGAGTCCAGAGCATGGATCTGGTGGCTGCTTCATCCAAAGAGAGGCAGGAGCATTTTGACAGGCGCCTCCGAAGGAGGATGTGTTGCAAGCCATGTTTTTTCAAAGGTGCCCCTGATAGTTTTAGTCCAGAATAGTTTCACCCAGGAAACACACAGACACAGTGTTGTTGTGCTTCTCCCTCCTTTCCCGTGCCTAGGAGCATGGGCTGCCTAGGACTTCTCCTTCCTTTGGGTTCCGAGTCTCTGCAAATCGGTCTTGATCCCAGACCACAAAGGCGCTAAACCGACCCAACCTATTAGAAATAAACTTGCGTGGGGTATGAGTAGGTAGATCGAAGGTTAGAGTCGGTAGATGAGTTGGAGGGAGAGGAGAGAGGAGGGAAGGAAAAGAGAGGAGAAGGTTGGAAATAGAAGGAGAACTGAGGACAAGAAGAGGAAGGATCAAGAAGAAGAAGAAGAATGGAGAAGAGAAGAGGGTTAGGAAGAAGAGAATGTAAAGCCGAGAAAGTGTATGCATGTTGTATGTTTGTATGATGATTGCATAAAATAATATAAATAATAAATAAATAAATAAATAAATAATAAGTTTTATTTATAGCCCTCCTCTCTGCATTGCAATCGGGGCGGGTTACAGCATTTAAAATATAACAAGTTAAAACATACCCAGCGCCCACAATCTCCCTCCCACCCCTTAAAACAGAATTAAATCGAAAAAGGTTAAAGCAAGGCAATGCATTGAATTAAAATACTATAATATAATAAAACCAAAGGATCAATTGTGCCTAGGGTCCCCGAATATATGTTCACTCCCTTTTCAGGTGGTGAGGATTAGGACACCAAAATAGCCCTTTGGATCTTTTTAAAAATAATCTCCATAGGCATTCTCTTTTGCTTACATGCCTGCCTGCCTGTCCTGCAGACAAAAAGACCGTCATCTCTGACTGGAGTTGTTAGTTTTGCAAAGGAGGGAACCTCTCCTAAATTCCTGAAATGTACAATGCCCCTCTCCCCCAGCTGGAGTAGGAGAGAGAGTGGCCCTGTTTCAGCCCCAGTGCGGACGCCATCCTTTCCACAATCCACCTGGATCCCTATGTCTAACCTTGTTTTATTCTCTTTATTCAAGGGCTCGGTGGAGGCCCAGTGTGGGCTAGTCTTGAACGGCCAAGGTGGGGTGATAAGGAGAGGTAAGCAAGTTCCAAAACTACGTTTTCGCTTCTTATTCTAATAGACACGTGTTTTGCCCGCTTCCAGTGTTCTGCATTTATTGCGCATTTGACTGGAATCTAAATACAAAGAGGGGGGAAATCCCATCTGTATAACGAATAAGAGTTGTGGTTTGGTTTTACATTCCCCTTCACCCCTTCCTCAAAATGTAGAATGTTGTAAGAAATCGCCAACAAATGTTTGGAAACAGCAGGGAACCTTGAAACAACTATAGTCTTCTGAAGGAGCTTCAGACTCGATTGAGTCTTTGTTAATTGAGAAATAAGATGTTTATTGGGATGTTCCAAAAGCAATGGCAAACTCTGTTCTCCGATTGTGGGGATCCAATTTCTTCATCACCTTTGCACGCATTCATTTTTTTCCATTTCCAAAGCCACCCACCCTCTTAATGTTTGCAAACTTTGCTGTTAAAATAGTTTGCAAGGCTTTCACTGGTAGGGGACAGAATTTTTAAAACAGAAACGCACCAAATGAAATAAAAAGTCTAGGTGATCCGCATGACTATTCCTTACTCATGAGATCATGGGCGCCTGGGGGGAAGTTGACCACCCGCCATAACCCTAAATTCCGAGGAAAAGTGCCTCAAGGCTGGCAGGGTGCTGCCCATTTATTTCTTTTTGAGAATCACAACTCGATCAGATGAGGGACAGCAATGCCATCCAGGTAGTAGCTAACTCTCTGCCTGGCCCGGCCTCCTCCTCGTTGTTGTTGTTTGTCTTCAAGTCGTCTCAGACTTATGGCAACCCTATGGAGACCCTATCACGCGGGTTTCTGGGGCTGAGAGTGTGTGACTCACCCAAGGTTGTGGGATAATGACAATGGCAGAGAACAAAATTTTATTCAGACTTTGAGGAACACTGGGTGAAGAAATACAATATTTCGGTTGTCGGAACAATGCAAGAATGGCTTTTGTCCCTCCATCTACCACCGATAGAACTGCTAAACCCAGTGATAAGCTTCTCCTCTAAAGGCGTTGAATTGATGCGTCCAATTCGTTCACTCTGAAAAAATGGGGAAATCCTTTGCTTTGTATCATGGATTTAAGTGTTTTTAGTCGGAATGGTCTAACACAGGGGTAGGCAACCTTTTTGAGCCGGGGCCCGGGTTGCTGTCCCTCAGACAATTGGGGGGGGGGGGGGGAGCACCATAAATAAATAAATAAATAAATAAATATTTTTTTTAAAAAAATAAAAAATTTAAAAAAATGCATGCACACTCTCTCAGCCCCAGAAAAGCCATGGCAAAACCCTTGTGGAGATTTTGCCAAGAAAACCCCAAGAACAAGTAATAACAACAATAATCAATATCATTGGGGGGGGGCAGCAGCGGTGGTGGGTCCAAAGGCCTCGAGGGGCCACATCCGGCCCCCGGGCCTTAGGTTGCCTACCCCTGGTCTAGCATAAGCACTCAAGACACATTATTTGAGGGTGAATTTTCAGCTGAACAGAGGGTTCTCAATCAGAATGAGGGGAAGTACATCTTTCTTTTCCCCACAAACACTTCTTAGCCCTATTTGGACTCTGTGCAAAGATGGAGACGGAACTCAAATTGTGTTTTTTACTATAATTTAGCGTTTTGTTCTACCGCTAGTATAACTGATTTTATTTTAGTTATATTTCAGCACAGAGCGAGCCAAAATTAGCAAAAAGGGACTCTTTAGTCTACATTGCTAGATTACTTAATTGATCCAGGTGCCCTAGACTTTATTTCGGAGGAAGGCACTGGCAAAGCTCCTCTGAGTATTCCTTGTTTAAGACAACCCTGTGAAATTCGTGGCGTCGCCATAAGTCCACAGGCGACTTGAAGGCACACAAGTCCCCATGCCAGGCAAGGATGGAAGTCGTCTGAGGCCAAGGGGACGGCCGCTCTGCCGAAGCTGATTCAGCATGGATTCAGCACCAGAGAGGAGGACAGCGCCTTGGTCGCGGAGGCGAAGTCCCGAGATCTGGTTAGCAAAACCGAGAGCTGGGGCTTCTTATCAGCCACACTGGAGAAATAATCCAGTTTGACACCGCTTTAACTGCCTTGGCTCAATGCTATGGAACTCTGGGAAGTGGAGTTTGTTGTGGCCCTAGAGCGGAACTCAGACTTCCATAGCATGAAGCCAGGGCAGTTAAAGTGGTTTCAAACCAGAGTATTTCTGCAGGGTGGATGCGGCCTAACTTTAGGCCACAGACTTCCTTGGAAGGGGCTGGCTTGGGAGTAACAGAACCGCTGGTCTTTTTTTTTTTTTCGATGGTCACAAATTGGTAGTACTAGATTCTGCAGTATCAACCAACACCGCCTTAAACCAGCTTTTCTCCATTCCAGTGGATTGTACATCAGTCATTCTCCCCCCCCACGTCCCTCCCATTCATACGAGACTTTTTGGAGGAGGCAGTAAAGTGGGGGGGGGGGGTTGTAAGGTCCTTGACTCTTGCCATATATGTTCTTGCGGCAGGCTTTGTTGTGTAATTCATAGAAACAGCAAAATGGGTGTGTGAAACAAAAAGGGTTAGAAGGAGACGAAAATTAGGTAGACTTCTTTTTGGAAGAGCTGGCAAACAAACCAACAAACCAACAAAAAGAATCCATTTCTCTGCGCTAAACTCACAGGAGAGAGGATGGCAATACCTGCAGCCCTCTCCTCCAGACAATTCTCTTCCCTTCCCCACCAGAGAAATTGGGTGACTGTTTTTTTGTTGTTGTTGTTTTTTGTTTTTGTTTTTGCTTTTGTTATTTGTTTTGCTCTTGATTTTGTTTTTAGGTTTTTTGTTGTTGTTTTTTTGGAATTTAGGTAATATTTATAATAAACAAGATGTTTCAGTTGGTTTACTGAAGACAGAGGCAGGCTTGCAGCAATTATGAAGAGAGCTTCTCACTCACTCGCTCGCTTTCCCTGTGAATCTCTCTCTGGGTCTCTCTCTGTCTCTGTCTCTCTGTGTCTGTACTGTTTGACTGGAATCTAATCTCGCATCTGAAGAAGCCTTTTTTTTTTCTTTATCTAATCCTTCTTATCGAGTTGATGCGATTTCTCCCAGCTCTTCCCCCCCCCATAACAAGCTTCCAATTACCCGACCGACTGCTTGTAGTTTTAAAAGAGCAGGTGTACTCTCCTTCCCTCCTTGCCTCCCTCCCCTTCGATTTTTCAAACGGAGTTCGAGTTATTCAAGGATTTAAAGATTGATAGTTTTTTTAAAAAAAAAATCCAGCATGAAAATGTTGCTAAAGCTTCTTTCTTGACTAATCTTAAGAGCTGAGCGGCTCTTGCAGTCAGAGCCATTCACCTCTTAGGGAAATGCTGGAGGAGATAAATCAAAGGCAAACGGGTACGTTTCACAGCTATACTCAAAATACCTAAATAAACATTTGGTCCGACTTGAAGGGGGGAAAAATGTTCGTACGAAAGAAAGCTGTGTGCCGTTCCTCGAAATCAAGCTGGCCTCCGGCATCAATAGAAATAGATTAAGCCAGTGTTCCCTATTAAGTTAACCGCCTTGTGTCTTTGGAAAGAAGGAAGGAAGGAAGGAAGGAAGGAAAGAGGAAAATGTGACTTCTGATATCCGTATGAAAAAAGAAAATGAGGAAGGAAGGAGAAAGATTTGACTTCTGATAGACATATGAAAGAAAAGAAAATGAGGGAGGGAGGGAGGGAGAGAGAGGAAGGAAGGAAGGAAGGAAGGAAGGAAGGAAGGAAGGAAGGAAGGGATTTCACTGAGTGAAGAAACAGGAAGCAGACAGAAGTGATTTGGTAAATCAGGATTTTCTCATTCCAGAGAATAGAAGAAAAGAAGAGCTAGCCTGGTGTGGTGGTTTGAGTGTTTGACTCTGGCGACCAGGGTTCAAATCCCCGCTCTCCCATGGGAAGAGTGACCTTGGGCTAGCCGCACTCTCTCAGCCGCAGAAGGCAAAGCTAAAAAACCCTCTGACCAAATCTTGCCAAGAAACCCCCGTGACAGGTTCGCCTTAGGGTTGCCGTAAGTCAGACACGACTTGAAGGCTTACCACCGCCACAAACCCGGTTTCCCTCATTCCACAGAAAAGAAGAAAACGGTGGGCGAGGATGGAATTTGACTCTGGATGGACACTTGGCAAAGAGGAGGGAAGCCCTGGGGTAAACTTAGTGAACAATCAGCAACAGAAAGAGAGGGACGCTGCTTGGTGCCTCTGCTTGGCTTTTTAATGGGACTCGGGCAAAGCAGGCTTCCTCCTCTTCTTGTTCTTGTTCTTCTTCCTCTTCCTTCTTGTTCTTCATGTACTTCTTCTTCTTCTTCTCCTCTTTCTTCTCCTTGTTCTCTTCCTCCTCCTCCTTGTTTTTCTTCTTCTCTTCCTCTTCCTCCTTCTTGTTCTCCTCCTCCTCCTTCTCCTTGTTCTCCTCTTCCTCCTCCTCCTTCTTGTTCTTCTTCTCTTCCTCCTTCTTGTTCTCCTCCTCCTCCTCCTTGTTCTTGTTGTTCTTTTTGTTCTTTTTCTTCTACTCCTCCTCCTCCTCCTCCTTGTTCTTCTTCTTCTCTTCCTCCTCCTCCTCCTTGTTCTTGTTCTTGTTCTTGTTCTTCTTTTTCTTCTTCTTCTCTTTCTCTTCCTCCTCCTCCTCCTCCTCCTCCTCCTTCTTCTTCTCTTCCTTCTTCTCTTTCTCTTCCTCCTCCTCCTCCTCCTCCTCCTCCTTGTTCTTCTTCTTCTCTTCCTCCTCCTCCTCCTCCTCCTCCTCCTCCTCCTCTTCCTCCTTCTTCGGGGCTGGCGCGCTCCTTCCTTCCCAGCCGGGGCCCTTCTTGGCCGGGGATCCATTCCCACCGCTCTCACTTCCAGTTAATGGTGTGCAGGATTTCGCCCGGAGCCTCGCTCCTCGCCCCATCACAACCAATAATCTTTACTTTACCTACTGCGAGCCTATCGATAGCTTCTCTTGCCTCAGGCGCCCGCTTTGATATGGTAATCTTTCCGAGGGCCCAAATTCTGCAGAGATCATATTAATGTTGTACATACAGGCGAGTGCAGCTTTGCCTTAAAAGTTGAATATTCAGATCGGCCCTTTCAAAAGAAAGAGAGAGAGAGAGGGATTTGCTCTTTCTGGGCGTAGCCTGCGATTTTTAATCGAGGGAAGGAAGGCGGAGGGGAGACACAGGGCCTTTGCAGACTGCCAGAAATAGTGCACATTAAACTGAGGCACTGCCCTGGCTCAGTGCTAGGGAATCATGGGAACTGTAATTTATTGTGGCACCAGAGCTCTCTGACAGAGAAGGGTCAATGTCCCAGAAAAAAAAAAAATACAGTTCCCATGACTCCCTAGCACTGAGCCAGGGCAGTGCCTCAATTTAATGTGCACTATTTCTGGCAGTCTGCAAAGGCCCATAGCCTCCTTACCACACTACCACGCTTCCTCCTTATTCTCGGTTTGTTGGGAACTAGTTTTCTATAGTAGCAACTGATTTGTCATCTTGAATCTTTAACCTGTTTGATTATTATTATTTTTTTAAAAAATCGTGTCCATTTTGTTGGGCCCCCTATCCACCTACATCGGGGCAAACACGGGGGGGGCAGGACTGGTGGCCTCCCTGCTAAATATTTGGGGAGCCTTATAAAAAGAGGGGGGCGGAGAGACAACGCCCTGACACTTGGCCCTCCTGAGTCGTTGTGGGAAGTGGCAATCTCCCCTCCAAAAGGCAGAGAGAGAGAGAGAGAGAGAGAAGGACTGAGGCAGGCAGCACCCGGCTCTTGTTTGGCTTTGTGATCATCCATCTTTCCCTGCCCGAGGCGAATTTCAAAAGCTTAAATACTGCTATCGCCTCTGGGCCAGGAAAAGAAAAAGGGGGCCTGGGCTATCTATCGGCAATCTCTTCTTTCTCGATTGCCCTTGGCAACGTAAAATACAAACTACTTTGAATCAAAACATTTTTGGGGAATTAATATGATCTGAACTCTTCCCGTTTTAAGAGAGCGTGAGTTTTGTCAAATTGCTGAGAGGTGACTGACATGATGAGAGAGGCAGGCTTTTTGAGAGCATTCACGCCGAGCTAAGGAACACTGTCAGATCTTATTTGATTAAAATAAACAAATACATCTATAAATCTATAAATCTATAAAAGGGGCTCTCCAAAGCCAGAGCATCAGTCACCCCAAAGCAGCCCAGCCAATGGAGAGCCGCGGCAGGCGTCCCTCTTCTCTGCCTTCTGCCTTTTTTTATGTGTTTACTTAAGGCGCTGCCTATCACTCGCTCGCCTGCCGCGGTTTGATCGCGGGCCTTTGATCGGCAATTTTAATTTCAGGCACTTAATGATGAAACTGGAGCCTAATGACTCATTCATTCGAGGCAGGCGGGGGCTGGGAAGGAAAGGGAGTTTTTCAACAGGGGGAAGGAAGGCGCCCTGGGGGAAACCATCTAAGACCAAACATTATACAATATATATTATACAATATATATATATATATATATATATATATATATATATACACACACACAATATACAAGACCAAACATTATACAATATATATATATATATATATATATATATATACAAGACCAAACATTATACAATATATATATATACAATATACATATATATATATATATATATATATTAAAAAGACATCTTCCCCCCCTCCCCCCAAAAAAGGCTCCAACTTTTGCATTCTCTGGCAGAACAGACCACGCCGCATATGTTGTGTTAGGATAGACTCTACTCTCCCCGGGTATAGAGGACAGGGAATTAGGAAGAGAAACCAGATGGGACAGAAGAGAGCGAGGCTCCGTTTGTTTTAAGTGTAAACGCCTAAACAGAAGGTATAAACCTAAAGGGGATTGCTTCGTACTGTATTTCTGGAGGAATATTCTTCAGAGCAGAGCTGGGAGAGATAAGAAGGGGAAGGCGGTAGAGGAGGAGGCAGGGCAGGGCCTTGATCACATGCAGCCCTCCATTATTCCAAATAATAATAATAATAATAATAATAAAGGCGCTATTATTATTATTATTATTATTATTATTATTATTATTATTAACATGTGGGATACAAAAGGAAGCAATATCGTATGTGAGAGGTGGGCAGGACAGCGGCGGGAAGAGCCCGGCTTTCTCAGCTCCAGACTCACCCAAGTCTAGGCATCGTATTTACTTCGGGGCTCCTTCTCCCTCGCTCCCCCGGTTCCTGGCTGCCCTTTTGCCTCCAGACTCCGGCACAAGCCGGCTCTTCCTTCCTCCTCCCACCATCCGCCTCAGGCGGCTTCTCCGCCTGGGCCACCTGCCACCCACCAGAAAGGGCTCCGTCCTCTGGGCACCGCATCCCAGGAAAACCTGCGGGGCTTCGGGGCGCAAAACTGGTGGCTCCTGGGAGGCTCCTGGGAGGGAAAAGGAAAGGGGTGCAGAGTCTTCGCCTAGAGAAAACCTCCCCTCCCCCCCCCCCCCAAAAAAAAGATCTGACAGGCCCCATGTCTCCCTCGCCAGCCCTCCTCCGTCCACCCCACAGACACGGATTTCCCTGCCCCCCCTTCAGCTCTTATCTGATCTTGATAATCCCATAATACGTATAATTTGCCCTTAATGTGTTGTCATTAACGCTGCTGTCTGTTCTTTCTTTCTGCCTTGCTTGCTTCCTTTTCTTTTCTTTCTTTTTTTTTTTCCAGGAAGCAATGTGAGTCTCATTAAAAGGCCTTAATGCACTTGTTTAATTAATAGCTCCAGCAGAGCTGGTTTCGAATGGAGTCACAACAAGGAGAAGAGGGGCGGCGGGGGGGGGGGGCACAACGAGAGTCAAGAAAGGAAGGAAAGAAGGGATGGAGGGAGGGAAGAGTGAAGGAAAGAAAAGGAAAAAAAGAAGGAAGAGAGGGAGGGAGGGAGAAAGGAAGGAAGGAGGGAGGGAGGGAAGAATGAAGGAAAGAAAAGGAAAAAAGAAGGAAGAGAGGGAGGGAGGGAGAAAGGAAAGAAAGAAAGAAAGAAAGTAGGAAGGAAGGAAGAGAGGGAGGGAGGGAAGAATGAAGGAAAGAAAAGGAAAAAAGAAGGAAGAGAGGGAGGGAGAAAGGGAGAAAGGAAGGAAGGAAAGAAAGAAAGAAAGAAGGGAGGGAGGGAGGGAGGGAGGGAGGGAGGGAAGGAAGAAGGGAGGGAGGGAGGGAGAAAGGAAAGAAAGAAAGAAAGAAAGTAGGAAGGGAGGGAGGGAGGGAGGGAGGGAAGAATGAAGGAAGGAAAAGGAAAAAAGAAGGAAGGAAGGAAGGAAGGAAAAAAGAAAGGAGGGAGGGAGGGAGAAAGGAAAGAAAGAAAGAAAGTAGGAAGGGAGGGAGGGAGGGAAGAATGAAGGAAGGAAAAGGAAAAAAGAAAGAAGGAAGGAAGGAAGGAAAAAAGAAAAGAGGGAGGGAGGGAGGGAGGAAAGAAAGAAAGAAAGAAAGAAAGGAGGGAGGGAGGGAGGGAGGGAGGGAGGGAAGAAAGAAAGAAAGAAAGAAAGAAAGAAAGGGGGGGGGGGAAAGGAAGGAAGGGAGGGTCGGGCCTTCCTCGGAGAAGCCCCCCGCCGGGGGAGCCCCCTAATCCTCCTGCTGCTGCTGCTTCTGCTGAGCTTTTGGGGGGGAGGGCTGCAGAGCATTGGGGGAGCTGGGGGCTCTTCTTGGCCGGGAGACTGTCGGGAGGGTGCTGGCCGTGGCCTCTGCTGGGGAGCCGGTTTTCCCGGTGCCCCTTCCCTTCCCTTCCCTTCCCTTCCTTCCGCCGCCCTCCTTCCAAGCGGGGCAATCCGAGGGGAAAATCCTCGTGCTTCCGTGGAAGGAAGACTCGCTGTGCTCGTGTTATTTATTTACTGGAAGAAAGCATTTGTATGTCTAGCCCGCTCTCCAGCCCCGAAGGCTCTAGTGGCTTTCGTGGCTCCGTCCTTTAGCGCCTCGGAGTCCCGGAGAGGATGATGGGCGCCTCTGCAGTTTGTCCCAAAGGCCGGGACTGGGCTCCGAGGCTCCTCAAGCCACGGCTGGCTCTCCAAAGGGACCCCCTCCTGGACCTTTTGGCGGCCAGGGAAGGAAAGGGAGGGCGGCTGGCAGCCTCCACTCCTTCCCAGTTTAGGGCGACCCTATCGCGGGTTTTTCGTGGCAAGATTTGTTCAGAGGGTTTTTGCTTGTCCCTCCCTCTGAGGCTGAGAGAGTGTGGCTCGCCCAAGGTGACCCAGTGGGTTTCCATGTCAGAGCAGGAATTTGAACTCTGTTCTCCAGCAGAGTTCTGTAGGGCAGCGCTCAAACCACTCCATCACACCGACAGAGAGAGAGAGAGAGAGAGATACAATTTATTCAGAAAACCTCAGCATTCCCACCCTTGTTAGATAACTTTTTTTAAAAAAAAAAATCCATATAATATATTAATTTTGTTAAAAAGGAAAAAAAAATCACTACAACTCTTACGAACGCTTAGATAAAAGCTTCTCCAACCTATGGTAAAAATACAACTGACCTGGGATTGAGTGTATAAACACACACACACACACACATATATTAACTTTAAAAAAAACCCATATATATGGAATTTTTAAAATTTTAGTGTGTGTGTGTAATCTCCAAGCTGTGCTAAAAATACAACCGACCTGGGATTGACTGTATAAACACATACACACATATATTTAAAAAATTAAATTCCCATACACACACACACACATATATATATATATATATATACACACACACACATAGGGAATTTTTAAAATGTTACTCTGTGTGTGTGTGTTTGTGTGTGTAATCTCCAAGCTGTGCTAAAAATACAACCGACCTGGGATTGAGTGTATAAACACACACACACACACACACACACACACATTAAAAAAAATAAATTCCCATATATATATATATATATATATAGGGAATTTTAAAAATTTTAGAGTGTGCTTGTGTGTTCTCCAAGCTGTGTTAAAAATATAACCGACCTGAGATTGACTGGATAAACACACACACACACACACGCACATATTAAAAAATTACATTCCTACACACTATATATATATATATATATGGGTTTTTAAAAAGAATACGTGTGTGTTTATATAGTCAATCCCAGGTCGCTCGTATTTTTAACAGAGCTTGGAGAAGGTTTTATCTGAGCATTGGTAAGAGTCTTAGGGATGTTTCTTCTTTTTAATCCAGGTATTTTCTGGCGGTGAGCAGGATAATAAAAATTGCTAGGATATTGACAGGTTTAAATGTACTTGGGGCGCTGTACAGTATTGGGTTCCGCCTTTTAAAAAAAGAAAGCAAGAGAGAAATAGACTTTGAACGCAATCTGAAGAGGCGTTGTATGTTAGGGAGAAGCTTCCACTCGTACGGTTTTTGAACGGGAGAATGGACACCCAGCGACCATTTCTTTTAAAATGTCCTGCTCTGCTCCTCTTATCTAGAGGAGATCCTGCGCAAGTGGAGGGCAAAGCCTTCTTAGCCTGATCCCGACTTAGCATCTCCAGTCGCGGCATAGATCTTGCTCAGCGCCCTTTTCCCTTACAGCCTACAGGGGACTGTAGTTTCAACCCAACGATTCCCACAGTCCCTGAAAGTGTAGATAGAGGGGGGTTGCAGACTACCAGAAATAGTGCAAATTGACTCCACTTTTAGGGTTAGGGTTAGGGAATCATGGGAACTGTATTTTATTATGGCACCAGAGCTCTCTGACAGAGAAGGCTCAATGTCTCGGGGGGGGGGGGGGGAATTCCCATGACTCCCTAGCACTAACCCTAACCCTAAAAGTGGACTCAATTTGCACTATTTCTGGCAGTCTGCAAACCCCCCCCCCCCACAATTTCTTTAGACTGTGTCCATCTGCGTGAAATTTAGAACCCTGGACCTCAGTGGGAATTTAACCCAGGAAGAGTTCGCTTTAAGATGGAAGCGTTCCTTGGCTCCAGTGGATGCAACTGCAATGGACGCCAACGGGAGGGGAATGAAAAGGCACCACAGCAGCACCATTTCAGGCCAGTTTGATGCAAGTGTGGGGGGTGTGCTTTCAAATAGCTAAGCGAGATGCTGAGGCGGTAGGCCAGAAGGCTGCGATCCTAAACAGGGGACTGGATGGGATGGGAGCGGGGGAGCCTCTCTTGGACCTTTCCCCTGGCCTGGGAGCAAAGGGGAGTGCTGCAGCCCAGGGGCTGGGAAGGGGGCATGGCTTGGTCCCCCCTGTCGCCTCCAAAGCCTAACAACTTTGGAAGTCAATTTGACTTTCGACCATAGTCCAGAAAGCAGGATAGAGAGCGGCGGGTGGGGTTTGTTGGGTGTTTGTTTGTTTGTTTTAACCGCTCCCTATGTTGGATTTGGCTCAAGGATGCTGGTTCCCAGGTTGACTTAAAAGAGCCTGATCGCTGGTTCTTCGCCTCGACCACTGGCCTGAGGGTTAGACCCGAGGAAAGAGAACCCCCCCCCCCCCCGCCCTAAGCAGAGAGGGAGAGGACAAGGAGGTCTGGGAGATGTCTCCTCCTTGGGATTACCAACCGCTAGGGTTAGGCCTCCTGAATTTAGCGGTGGGTTCACTGAGGATTCAGCAATTGATTTGCTCACTAAAGATTCCTGGCAAGAGCTCAGCCCTGATCCGTCTTTGGCAATTTCGGTTCTGACACAATAGGGTTTTGCATGAGCAGAAGACCTATCCAGGGAGGAAGGCAAGATATAAATTCAATCAATCAATCAATTCTATTCAAGAGTTTCTACCTCCTCCTGTATTCCATCCAATATCCTGTCCTGCTGTTCCTCAGTTCTCAGGAATGGCTTTTCAAAGCACTCATAGAATCATAGCGTTGGAAGAGACCACAAGGGCCATCCAGTCCAACCCCCTGCCATGCAGGAACTCAAAATCAAACCATCCCCCCGACTGGGGGTTGTTGGGGAGGAAGGCTCCATGGAAAGCCCCGTTTCGAGTGAAATTCTGCTTGCATTTCCCTTTGGTTATAAGCATATTTAACCTATTAATTAATCCAGGTTTTGGTAGTAATTACTGGCCTGTACAAGAGAATCACTGAGTTTAAAAAGTAGTGCATCACCATTTTAGCAGGTGCACCCATGGCTCCCTCCTCCTAGGAAGGCTTGTATTACATTGGAACAACCTTTAAAACCATCTCAGTTTGCAGCTGGTGGGCATGCTGACCCTGAACTCCTGTCCTCTCCCCAGTGATGTGAAGTGAAGAACAGTAGACAAGAGAGAATGACGTGAACTAAGGAACAAAAGTAAAAGGAATTTTAGTAGGTAACCAAAGTTTGGGGAAACCAAGCCATGAGTTATGGGAAGCAGCTTTGCAAGTGGGCAAGAACTAGGTGTTTTGTCCAGAGAGAAGAGCAGGTAGTTGGTCATATGATGTTTCCAGAGAAGGCTGACTGGCACCTGACCCTCTATCTCACATATTCAGAAAACAAAAATAATGACCACAGAAGAAATGCATAAATTCAGTCTAGACAATGAAGAAATTGAAATGCAAAAGGGCTCCCGTACCTGGGATCTAAGGTCGTTCAGAATGGAGACTGTAGCCAAAAGATAAGGAGAAGTCTAAGAATGGGGAAGGCAGCTACTGAAGAACTAGAGAAGATCCTAAGGAGAAGAGATGTACAACTGAACACTAATGTCAGAATCGTGGAAGCCATAGTATTCCCCCTCACCTTGTTCTGATGTGAGAGCAGGACAGTGAAGGAAAGGGATAGGAAAAGAATCAACTCATTAAAAATGTGGTGCTGGAGAAGAAGGCTGAGGATACTGCGAACAGCCAGAAAGGCAAATAAATGCATCTTTGAACAGATCAAGCTTGACCTCTCACTGAAGGGCAAAATGATCACATTGAGGCTGTCTTACTTTGGCCACCTCATGAGAAGGCATGCTTCACTGGAAAAGATATTAAGCAGAAAGAGGTAGACAGACTGAATCAGAGAGGCCACGGGTGTGAAACTACAGGACCTGAACAGAGTAGTTGAGGACAAGGGGTCTTGGAGATGTCTCATCCATAGGTCGGCCTATGAGTCGGCTGACTTGAGGGCAACTAACAGCAAACCCACTTTATTTATGATCACAGCTTTATGGCAGTGAATAAGTAAAATCCTTTACTTGGGAACTGCATGTGCCCACTCCTTTATTTCCCCTTCTTCCCATGGGTGACTTCTCATGGGCTGAGATCCAAGCAAACATACAGCTGTGTTCTGCATGCCACAGGCAGATTTGGGCTTGCACTTATCAAACAGCAGCTGCCGAACCACATGGAGAACCACTTTGGGAAGTGAGAGAGAGCTTTCAAAAGTAGTCTGCATTATTTGGCCTGGACTTACCCCCCCCCTCCCCAATGAAAAATAGCCTCCAATGCTGTGGGGGCCTTCCCTGCCCCTGAGGAACCAGGAAGAATCCTATGGACTCTGGCCGGTCTTTCCAATCTCCTCTTCCTCTTTTTTTCAGCATGGTTTTAAATTGTCTCACTGCATCAGCTGGTTTTATTTTAAAGCCTTGCCATGATATTGGGGAAACATATGCTTTTTGTTCAGTTGTAAAGCCTGCACTGAAAAAGGTAAAGCAGGTGGGAACAAAAGGCTTTCCTATTAAAGGAGCAGTTGTTTATTCAGCACAAATGGTTTATGCACACACATGGGTTGGTTTGTAGAAGAGAAATATTAATATTTCATTGCTGCACTTCTTCATTGTTTGCAAAATCTAGACTTAATTTGTTTCTTACATTGCAATATAAAGATCTATGACTGCAAGTAATTCTCTGTCTGCCTTTAAGCAAACCTATCAAGAGCTGAAAAGAATAGTGCCTCCCAGTATAATTAACCTCATTTACACATTATCTGGCTGAATTGAAAATCTGGATGAGCAGGAAGGAAAAGTATTTCCTTAGAATCATAAGAGTGTCGAAATGCAAACAAGGCAAACATTTGCACTGGAGTGTGCGCAACAAATAACTACAGCTTTCCCCCTGAAACATTGGGTTACATTGTATGTTAATCAAATTGATATTGGGGTGTATCTAGACCAAGTTCCTTGACCTTTCACTATTGGCAAAATCCATTTAATTCACAGTATACAGAGGTCTTACATTTTGTTAATGAGAGTTTAGACCAGGGGTAGGCAACCTTTTTGAGCCTGGGGCCGGGTTGCTGTCCCTCAGACAATTGGGGGGCCGAAGCACCATAAATAAATGAATAAATAAATAAATAAATAAAATTTTTAAAAAATATGCATGCACACACTCTCAGCCCCAGAAAAGCCATGGCAAAACCCCTGTGGAGATTTTGCCAAGAAAAACCCAAGAACAAGTAATAATATCATATCATTATAATCAATATCATCATTGCAGGGGGCAGTGGCGGCAGCAGGACCGGCCTGGGGCCAATCCAAAGGCCTCAGTGGGCCGCATCCAGCCCCCGGGCCTTAGGTTGCCTACCCCTGGTTTAGACTGTCATATTTTATTTCAGTGATGGTGGTGGTGTAGGTGTGGTGCAGATAGGTGAGAATTTTGTTTCAATTCCTTCTTAATCCAATTTACCACATTTGGTAAAATTCAAAAGAAAGTGAACGTTCTCCCTAAGATTTTAGCTTTCCCCTTAGGGATGTATAAGAATTTTATTCCACTTCACTTTTAAACAGAACTTAGCAGAACTCAAATGTAAGAAATAGCAAAACTCAGGAATCTGACCCTCTCCAGTGCATGGTGACAGGAGTATTGCTATGAGATAGGCAAAATGACAGCATTTTCCCTGCAATAAAAATTCTTATTGAAAATTTCTTTTGGTTCCCAAATTTTCAACATTCCAGTATCTTAAATAGAGAAAAATTGTTTAGGCCTCCAAAAAAAAAAAAAAAAAAAGGGGGGGGGGGTCAGGCAAAAGTAACAAATAAATGTGAACACAACACATATAATAATTCTAGGTGTGAATGATTTTCAATGTCTCACTCGTCTGTGGACTGAAGGAAAATTTTGCGGGGAAAGAGAATGCTTATTTGGGGCAATGTTCTAATTTTGCCTCTCTCCCCCCTTTAAAAAGGTACACCTCCATGTGATAGGACATTTAATGTTCCTCACCTGTCAGCCATTGTATACATGCTAATACAGGAATATAAAGAAAAATAATACATTTGTTTTTCTTGTTGTCTGTGCCAAGGCTGGCTGCACTTCTGCCTTTCAGGATGAGGTTATTCATTTTCTTCTTTCCTGGAACCCAAAATTTAAAAACTAAAATCAGGTGAAAAATAGGGAGGTATGAGTGTGAAGGTACCATCCAGTTTTGGAATACTAGTGTTAAAACTGGTGTATTACTTTGTTGTTGTTGTGTAACTTCAGGTTGTTTCCAACTTATGGTGACCCTAAGGCAAACCTATCACAGGATTTTCTTGGCAAGATTTGGTCAGAGGTCTTTGCCTCATTAATGGAGTTTATCACACAGGGGAAAATTGGAAGTATATACGGTGATTAACCCATGATTAACCCACAATTGCACTAATGGTTTTCACACACAAAGTGCTGTTATCCCGACATTGAGACAAAACATGATTAAAGTGCCATTATCCCATGAAGAACTAGGCAAGAAACAACAGTAACTCATTCACTGAATTTTCCTGGGAATGACTTTTTGTTGTTTCTTGCCTGGTTATTCCCTAGTTCTTCACGGAATAATGGTACTTGCATTAATGTTATTTTAAGCACGTTTTTAATGTCAATTGCACAATTTTCATGGGTTAATCATTGTTTAAACTCCCAATTTCCCCCGTGTGATAAACTTCTGAGTTTAAAGAGTGTGAATTGCCTAAGATCACCCAGTGAATGGGTTTCCATGGCTGAGCTGGGATTTGAACCCTGGTCTCCGAAGTCCCAGTCCAATGCTCAAGCCAGTACATAAATTCCAAAAGTAGTTTGTTGACATCAGTAGTTTTAATGAAAACTATATTATTTGATTATTAATTGTTAAAAACAACACTTTTTAAAACACCGTATTACTAAAAGTGTCTACAAATGGTCAACGCTGCAAAAGGATCCTCTAAAGCAACAAATTAATTAAAATGAAACATCAATTGTTACTCAAAAATATTGTTGCTTAATGATGAAAAAATGAAAGCCTTAAAATTAACATTTAACTAACAAATCAATGTTTTAAGAGAACAGACAACAGGAAAAACAAATGTATTATTTTTCTTTATATTCCTGTATTAGCATGTATACAATGGCTGACAGGTGAGGAACACTAAATGTCCTACCACAGGGAGGTGTACCTTTTTAAGGGGGGGAGAGAGAGGCAAAATTAGAATATTGCCTCCAAATAAGCATTCTCCTTCCCCGCAAAATTTTCCTTCAGTCCGCAGACGAGCGAGACATTCAGCACTCTGGAGATATCATATACTTAAAGGTAAGGAAGTTAAGCCTTTATGATTTTAACACAGAAATTTGTTCCTTGTCTGGCCTGAAAACTAACTTCTGGTTTTCTGCATTTTAGCAGCCTAATTTAAGGTGGATGGGAGAGGAGATTTGTTGTTATTAAACTGGTGATAGTCAAAGACCCTTGCTGAACTATCAGGCATCCCCAGAGAACTGCAATAGATTCTCATCTGCAGGCTTGAATCCCATCCCAGCAGAAAGTTGGGATATTAAGCAAACAAGCAAACCTGCCATTTTCTGGTCTATACAAACAGCAGATCAGGTAGCAAGGTCATTCCATTTTAGGTGAAGGACTGCATGCTTCAGTGCTCCTTATAGTTGGGTCTGGGCTGGGGCAGGGAGGGACACACAACAGACACACAGCACTAGAACTCTACTTTCCACAGACATCCAGTTCTTTTTTAAAATTAATGTTGAATATTTTATATAAGTAAGGATTCAGTTGTTCCATTTTCTTGCCTTCTCTGAAGGGTACCGTTCAGGAGTTGTTTTATCCTGAGACCGGCTGTTGTACTAATGATACTTAAATGCCATCATCATGGTCATGTTCACACTTGGACAATGGGAAACTCAAGACTATCACCACCACCACCACCACCACCACCAGATATAAATGTGCAAAAATCAGCCACCACTCTAGATGGGCTTTGGTAATTGTGACACAAGAAGCAACAAACCTGTTTCCTACAAGCCCCTTCCTAATTGCCCATAACTACAGAAATGTTGATGTGTTGAGATCTACAGCTTTACAGCCTGTAAAGCCCATCCTTTTGTGTGTTTGTCATCTTTCATCAGAACAGTCCACAGATCAAAATAGTTCAGGCAATGGTCATGGGCAGGCCAAAAGCAGCTGGAGAGAGTATTGCTCCCTTTCTGGCCTTTTGGGATAAGCAAAACAGACCAAGAAAATTGTCAGGACCTGGGGCTAGATGCTGCCCATGGCTAGAAGCTGACTATGCATATTTTTAGCTTCTATAATTAATATGTTGATTATATTTGTTACCAAACTGGATACTCAAACAGGAATCTATTAAGAAAGCTGGAAGCACT
Source organism: Phrynosoma blainvillii (assembly GCA_026167975.1). Taxonomy (NCBI): domain Eukaryota; kingdom Metazoa; phylum Chordata; class Lepidosauria; order Squamata; family Phrynosomatidae; genus Phrynosoma; species Phrynosoma blainvillii. Next base: position 210,814,211 of record JANUYF010000001.1, read on the forward strand.
GCTAGAGACTGTCTAATTCAAGGGTAGGAATCATGTGTCAAATTCCAGCTCCCAGAATTCCCCACCATTGGCTAAGCTGGCAAGGACTGGTGGAAGTTGCAGTCTAACAATATATGGAGGGGCACATGATTCCCACTGCTGCCAACCACAATTCTTTTTCAGTTAAGGAAACTACACCCCAGGACACTTGAGTGATGTGTCTCCATGGGAGATAATTATTCAGTGACTACTTTTGAAGGGTGGACAAGACTTTTGATTGATGTAAATGCTGATTTTTCCCTCTGCTGCCAGCATGCAAGCTACAAATTGTACTATCAGTTTTACATATTGTTGTTGTTGTTGTTATTAGAAAACAGTCCATTATAAATGCCTATTTCTAACACAGTAAATGATTACATATCCTGTAGCTCCCCTCTTAGGTATTAAATTGTATTTTAGATCACATTTGTATGTATTTATTTATATTTATTTTTAAAAAGAACAAAATTGTAATATATATTCCCTGACCTATCATCCAAGAATATTTCAGCCCCCAGCCCCATCTCCTCATATGCCAAAACTCCTTCTAATACATTTCATGTTACCTTTTCAGGTGGCACATGTGTAGTTAACCCCACGGATCTCTTTTGCTCTGTTCCTGGGCGCTTATCTTTACTTAGCTCCACTTCCAAATACAAAGTGACTATTGCAGAGGTGAAGAGACGCTTGTCACCACCAGAATGCCTCAACGCCTCTCTTTTGGGAGGCATTTTGAGAAGGTAAGGAAGAGCTTGGTGCAGCTATAGCAGAGAAGGTATTAGTACACAGACATTTGGGTTGGACATATGTAAGCCTTTTAATCAAACACCATTGCACTTGGTTAACCGCATACTAGCACAATACTAGACAAATCTATTCAGAAATAAATCCCATCACATTTAGGGGAGACTTACAGCTCTTCCATGCTGCAAGAAGAAAGCAGCTTGATACTACTTTAAGTCATGGCTTCATCCTGTGGAATCCTGGGATTTGTAGTGAGGTATTCAGCCTGGACTATCAGAGAGCTCTGGTGCCTCATCAAACTACAAATTACAGAATTCTGTCAGATAGCTTCATGTCAGTTAAAGTGGTGTCAAACTGCTTTATTTCTGCAGTGTGGATGAACCCTTAATCCCAGGTGAGTAGCTGTAGAATGATCACATAAAAATCACATTGTTCAGGCACCTAAAAACAAAAACAAAGCAAAATCGATTTAATAATTTTAGGCTATTTAACATGTCTCCATGCATCCATCTCAGGTCCTTCTGAGAGTGATCACAAAATGGTTCCTCCTCTGGAATCTAGCTTCTGAAGGGATTACTTCATGTAATGTTATTATGTCAGGGCTGGATCATGGAAGGAATGGGCCATGTCAGTTTCCTAGTAATTCAGTCATAAGCTTGTTTCTGCATAATTCTCTGCTGTTGAAAGCATTTTAAAATGATATATTTTCACATACAATTTTTCTAACAAAGACATTTTGACATATATTTTTTCCAATTTTGGAATTTCTGCATGCAACATTCTTAAAAATAGATATGTTTTTACATAATTCCCTAGATGCTCTTTTTTTTTTTTTTTTGGCATCACATCACTTTTGACTCACAAAGTTCAAAGAAGTGAACAAGATATGAGATAACAGTGTTCTGATCTTAACTTAAGTCCAGGAAGTAGAAAATATGTTTAGTTTGCTTAGAAACACAGACAAAAATTTCCATTATCCTGGTCAGCTCCTCTGAAAATGGGGAGGGGGGACCTCAGAGTACAAAAAAAGAAGACTATGGTTGGGGAATAGGAAGAGCAGCAGCATAATGTTTAATGTTGTATTTTGTTGACTGCTTAGCTCCTCTGGGAGCATTACAGTATGAAGCAAGCCTACAAATAAAGGACCTTTACAGACTGCCAGAAATAATGCAGCTTGAGACCACTTTAACTGTCCTGGCTCAGTGCTAAGGAATCATGGGAACTGTAGTTTATTGTGGCAACAGAGCTCTCTGACAAGGAAGGCTCAATATCTCAGAAAAAAAAACAACTACAGTTCCCATGATTCCTTAGCATTGAACCAGAACAGTTAAAGTGACCTCAAGCTGCATTATTTCTGGCAGTCTGTCAAGGCCCAGAATCAATTAAAGTAATGTAAAGTATAATAAAATCAATTAAAGAAATGTAAAATAAAATAATCACCCTTCCTGCCTGAATGACCAGCTTGGCATAGTAAAACTTCTGAGCTGCAAGGGAACCTCACACCACAGTGGTGGGATGAGTTGTACCCCCTATTTTGGACCATTGACTACTCCTGAGTGAGCATGAATAGAAATAAAACGAGTATGTTATGTGAAATATAGGAAACTGTCTTATGGTTTGGAAGATCATTATTTCATCTACCCCAGAGTGGGGTACCAACCTCACTTTTGTGGGGCCTGATGCCCCCACCAATCCCTGAAACCTCCTGCACCACTATTTTTAATGGTGCAATTTGGGGTAAAATCACCTGAAAATCATACCCAAAGCCCAGTCTCATGTATGGTAGAGCCAGCATTGTGTAGTGGTTTGAACATTGGACAATGACTCTGGAAATCAGGGTTTGATTCCCCACTTAAGCATAAAAACCCACTGGGTGATCTTTGGCAAGTCACACTTTCTCAGTCTCAGAGGATGGCAATAGCAAGCCCTCTCTGAAGAAACTTGCCAAGAAAACGCTATGATAGGTTTGCCATAGGGTCACCATGTTAAAAAAGACTTGGAGGCCCACTACAACAACATGTTAAGCAGGGGCTCTGGCACTGAACTATAGTCTCTCCCGGAGTGATAAATGGACAGAAATTAGTTCAGTTTTCATGATCCCGTTACATGCCCCTTCATTTATTCATGTCCATTTGTCACCTGCATTTTCCTGATGGCTAATTTAGGAAAGTTGATCTTATCAGTTGCTCCTTGTGGCCTCCACTTTATTTTTTCTAAATAACCTGGATGGATGCTATGTTCTTCCAAGACATGCAGGACACATCAAAAATATTCTACTCAGCCCCCACTAGGCAACTGCTAGATTCATGCTATTGCACAAAATCTGTGAGCTCATGGCTGCACAAAGTGAAAAGTGGCTGGGAGGGAAAGGCAGGAAGTGGACATTCTAGACTGTGCTACCACAGAGGTACACTAGTCTGGACATGTCCCCATTCTGGCCCAAAGTGACCCCATAATACCACCACCATCCGGTTACAGTCAGAGAAGTGAGATTTTGCTTACTGCCATGTGTGCATTGATAGCACCAGTACCTGCAAGTTATGACATGTTTACTTAAAGTTTCTTTCAGAATGTAAAATACCAATATGTCCCGGTGCTCTCACAAATAAGTAAAAACAAATCACCATCATAGCCATCCATGTCACCCTATTACTTCTATTTTGATATGACTTATTAAAAATAAGACAAAAAGTATGTTACAGTATTAAAATATGTTAAAAACAAGAATAAAAATAAAATCTGCAATGTAAAATTATCCCTCCTCCTCCAAATAGAACAAATATAGATATAATTAATAGGCACAGTGCCTATATTTTAAACAGAAGCCATTCATAGAATCATAGCATCATAGAGTTAGACACAAGGGCTGTCCAGTCCAATCCCTGCCATGCAGGAACACCCAATCAAATCACCCTGATAGATGGTTATCCAACCTCTGTCTAAAAACATTCTGTTTAAAATATTTGATATTGCATCCAATGTCTAGAAGGAGAGGAAAGTGCTAACTGGATGTGAGAGCTGAAAATGCTGAGGCCTCATGGGCCTCACTGGAGAAAGTGTTCAATAGACAGGGGCTGCAAGTGATAAGTTCCTATCCTGTATCATCACTCTCTGATCTTGGAGGAAAGGCTCAAAGGGAGGTCTCAAATGCTGATCCCAGGATACAGACAGGTTCATGTCAAGAAAGGTGCTCCAACAAGTATTTGCAGTTCAGCCCTTTTTGTCTCATCCTCGGAGCATACTGGGGGCCTGAACAGAATGAATGGTATTCTTCACTAGCTGCATTTTCCCAAACGCCTTCAAATGCCCCCCTGCACATAGCAAAAAGAATCATGATACAATTGTATGTACAATCAGACCACAATTGCTGTGGGGAGACACATCTTAAGCATCTTAACAAGGCACAGAAACACCTCTGTAATCTGGAAAAGGTGGGAAAGGCTGAAGGACCTGGGTACTGGCATATAGAACATCACCATGTAAACCAAAATGGAAATCTGTAAAACAAATGGAAAGCAAGAAATAAAGGAATAGAGGAAGGGACATCAAAATGCTTCCACTTCATTCTAGTAACAACAAGAGATCTTACAAAATTCCGGGTGACAGGAATTTCAGAACCCACCACCACCACATGTGATTTGCATCATGAAATTATTCTGTGGAAGGTACAGCCAACATTGTTTCCCCCAGGCATACCCTGGCCTTGATCCAGCTGCTTTTCCCATGGGTCTTTGGAGGGAAAGAAAAAAGGTATCAGGAGATCTGGCCACAAATGTCTTGCAGTTTAATGTAGTCCTCTGGCCCTTGGCAATTACAGTAGCATTATTTTTCAGCTCTAGTCACAGAGATTTTCTGTCAGTGCCTGCCAAGAAGGCCCATTAGCTGCAAACTGGGAACATGCCACTATTATATAAACATTTGATGGGTTTTTTTAAAAAAAGAAGAAGAAGAAAGGGTAAATGACAAAATAATAAAAATGAGGTTTTCTCTCCCCTCCCCCTACACACACCTTTTCCACCTCACAGGGCAAAATCCAAGAATGGAGGACGTTGCTTGAGAGAAAAACTGGACAGACTGGGCCTCAATTTGCCTGCTGGGAGGAGGAAAGCAGCAAACGTCACCCTCCTAACATCCTTGGTAGAAGGTAGGATCTATGATACAGGCATGTTGGCTGCCCAGGACTTTAGGCACCTTTTATGTACTTTGAGACAAAAACAAATTCTTCTTGAAATACTACAGAAAATCACAAAAAAGAGGAGAATACTACAAGTGATATATTTTCTGCATGTTTATATCCTTCACGGATCACACTTCTCTCCGTTCACTTCACATTCAGGTTATAGAAGGGAGAAGAGAGGAAAGGAAAAGTGATGTTGCTTTGGGTTAAGTGCATAGAATTGCAACCTAGGTGACTTACAAAAAAACCCCAGATATCAACTTAAAATTCCTTCCTTAAATGTTCTGGCTCTTGCTTCCACTTCTAAGCTTTGTGTGCGTTTGTGGAGAGAAAGAGAGCAAGAGTCCAAATAGTATATAGAAATATAGTGGGTCCTAGGTATCTGCTGGGATTTAATTCCAGGATCATAGATACGAAAATCGGTGGATGCGCAAGTCACATTAAATACAATGGTGTAATAAAATGGCATCCCTTATATAAAAATGCCAAATTCAAGGTTTGCTTTTTGGAATTTATATTTTTAAAAACATTTTCAAGCCATGAGTGCTTCAATCTGTGAATAAAAATCCGTGGATATGGAGGACTGACTGTATATATTAATTTATATTATTTCTTTATTAAAATGCTTATTTTTTCCTTCAGATACTCTCCCTTGCATCTTAAGCATTTTAAAACATATGGATTTTTAAAAAAAAATAGCAACAAACCCCTCAATTAGTTCTCCTGATTCCCAAGGTGGAACTATCTATCTTTTCTATAAACTACCAGGAATGAAGCTGTATCCCAGATGAGCTTCATGTGAAGTTTGGGCCCTGAAAAAAGAGTGAATAAAACTTTAAAAGGGGGCATATATTAGGCTTCATTTCTGTAAAAAAACAAAAACCTAGGAGGGGGGAGAGAGGAGAATAAGTGAGACCGCTGGTAAATGACAAGTCCACATTCTAATCCTAGAACACATTTAACCACAGGGTCTTTCAGAGAAGCATTGTGAGTTATTTAAACACAAAGTGCTTTCTCCTTCAGTTCAGTTTCTTTGGTAGGAAGTATTTCAGGCTTTCCAGGTTGTGGAATGGGATGCAGATAGTTTTAAATTCTCTGTGTGTCGTCCCCCCATCCCCCCCAGCCCTTTTCTTTCTCCTTTCATTCTTTGCAAAGATTTTAAGTCATTTTCAGACTTCTCTCTGCAATGTAAAATCTTTCTTCAATTGCTTTTAGATTTTCATCTCTCTTGCTGTTGTCTTGAATATGTTCACTGTTTACTGTACAACTGAGAAAATGAATCCATCTTTCTTTAGTTGGGAAAACTATTTATTTGAATTCAATGATTACATGTGTGTTTGTGTGTGTGTGTGTAGAATTTAGCTAATGAATCCATGTCCTCATTTGCTTATCAGGAAAAAAGTCACTGCTTATTTGAATTAAAGTTTTCAAAGGTTTGCATGATGTGTGTTTCATTCATCATTATACTTTGCTGTGGTGCCTTCCAGTCATTCCTGACTTATGGAAACTTATGGAAACCCTAAGGTGAACCTACCACAGGATATTCTTGTCATAATTTGTTCAGAGATGGTTTGCCTTTGTCTTCCTCTGAGGCTGAGACAGTGTGATTTGCCACCGGGACCCATAGGGTCTGCAGAGTTGTAGTCCAATGTTCAAACTACTAAGGGACCTTGAAACTGTGGTACACACTCTGGTAACTTCCCATCTGGGTTTCTGCAATGTGCTCTACATGGGGCTACCCTCATGCTTGGTTCGGAAACTTCAATTAGTGCAAAATATGGCAGCCAGGTTGGTCTCCGGTACATCTAAAAGAGACCACATAACACCTGTACTGAAGTCTCTTCACTGGCTGCCTATTAGTTTCCAGCCCCAGTACAAGGTGTTGGTTATTACCTATAAAGCCCTAAATGGCTTGGGTCCAACCTACCTTCAAGGCCGCCTCCTCCCATACAATCCACCCCGTGCACTTTGGTCCTCTGGGAGGAATCTGTTACAGGTGAAAAAAATCTAGACTGTCAGCTACTTCCCAAACGGCCTTCTCGATGATCGCTCCCAGACAATGGAATGGCCTGCCAGACGAGATCCACCAGATATCAACCTTAGACAGCTTCAAAAGGGCGGTCAAGATGGATCTCTTCTGGCAGGCTTTTCCCAACTAATCTTCCCGGTCATAGGGCCTGTCTTTTTGCACCTCTTCTTCACCCCCATCCCAGCTGCTATTATAGCCATTGCCACTGTAGTTATTCTATTTTGTTGGCACTTTGCCTTATTTTTTTAAAAAAATGTTTTAATTTGATGTTTGTTTAATAACTTTTAAGGAGTGAGAGGGTCGGGGCTTGGGGTTGATCTTATTGTATTGTATTTTTATGTTGGAAGCCGCCCTGATTGCTATGCAGAGGGGATACAAATTATTATTATTATTATTATTATTATTATTATTATTATTACATCACACTGACTACTATTACTGTATCACAGTGTGCACCTTGCCTTTCTCTTTCTTGTGTAGAACATTAAATGTGAGAAAGATTATTGAATCCAATAGCATTGTTCTGTTCACAGCCCATTTTGATTCCGTTCTGAGCCTTCTTTTGTAGCTTTATTTAGTCAATGGTTTTTCCCCCATGATTTCTCTACTTCTGTTCTTGCTGCTGCTGCTACCATTGTTTTCCAGCTTTCCTCCTATTAGTTTCATGACCATTTTCCTCTAATAATTTCAATGTATTATTTCCACAACTTTATATCTTATATTTGCCTTGTGCTGCTACACACCTTCTTCACTCTGTCTCACTTTTCTGCTCACCTTGCCTTCTCTGAGAGACAAGCATCTTAATCTAATATGGATATTTTCCCTTTATAAGTGGGGAGCAGCAAGGGAAGAAAGTGTTGTGAATCCAATCAAGATTTCTTCTAGTCACCTTCTCTTCCTTGTTTTGGTCATTAACTTATTATTACTATTTTTAAAGAAACTAATAGATGTGATCTGTAGAGAAGGTTAAAGTATGTCTAGTTAATACTACTGCAACAACTAGCATTGGTACTTAGGATATTATGACTCTGGAAATGCTTTGTGAAGATTCTTTTTAAAAAGAAAAGCAAAGCACATCACTTCACCTTACTCCTACTTAAAAAAAAATAAAACTTTTCTGTATGCCTAATAAAGGTTAAATGAATAAATGAATGAATAAAACTTTTCTTTGGCCTGACCAAATAATATCCATTTCCTTTTTGTGGATGTAGATTTTGTGGATGTAGATTTCAGGCAAAAAGAAGTAAGACCAGAAGAAATCATCACACACTTTATATAAAATTTAAAATTTACATTTATCTTTTTTAATTGTATTCTATACAATTGTATTCTATTTTTAAACAAATGATCTGTTTTAATATTATAATAGTTTAATTCCATTTTAACTGGCACTTTTGTAGATTTATCATTGTACTGTGATTTTAGACTGTAAGGTGCTTTGAATCAATTTTTTGGGGGAAAGCAGGGTACAAATAAATTATTATTTAATTTACTATAAAGGCATCTGCTGTTAATGTAAAGGCCCATGCAAAATACAAGCATCTGCTGTTAGTGTAAAGGCCCATTTTATGCCATTTTATATGGCATAAAATTTTAAATGCCATGCCTACTGCCTCAAAAATTTTAAATGCCATGCCTACTGTCTCTCCCCCCCCCCCTTCCCCCCAGACAAACAAGTAATTTGTATTCTCATATCCTGAATGGCTTTCAGGAGGTATTCTGGTGTTTTTTTTTTAATTTTGGTAAACAAAAACTACAGAAAACATTTTATTAAAATGGTGCAAATACCAACAACAACTCTGCAACTCCGAATGAAACTCTGAAGTAGCCACAATCTTCAGCACAGGCCTGGGCTAAGGTATGCTTTAATCCACCAAAGGCAAAGTCTAAGCTTGTCTTTGTGAACTTAGAGTGCACTGCTCATTTACACTGCAAAGAATGTGCTCTTTTTTAATGGAGGACAAAGAAAGTAGCATTTCTTTCTGTAGCTTCAGGCTAAAGTAGTCAAACCATCACAAACTGTTGCCCTTGCACGGCTCATGTCTAGTAAAAACTTCAAAGAAAAGTACATTGCTTTGGCATGGCTCTAGGCTAGTAGTCAAACCTTCATGGTATGATGCCCTTGCATGGCTCATGTCTAGTAAAACTTTAAGGAAAAATAATGTCCTTAGCATGTCTCCAGGCTAGTAGTCAAACCATCATAGTATGTCACCCTTGCATGGCTCCTTGTGGCCTAAAGTGACCTGGAGGATTTATCAAACCTAGTTATATTTCTGAGAATAGGCTGCACTGCTCAACCACACTGTAAATAGGGCTTTGTTTGTAAAGGTGAACCAAAAAAAAAGTTTATTCAGATTGCCCTACCCTTAGATCTTGTCACAGGAATATAGCACACCACCTTACCATCTTGCTGATGCATTCAACTGTCTTATTGACTTGCATTGATAGGGTTCTCCCTGATTCCCTTGCTGCACCTTCCCACAAATACAACTTAAATAAAAACAGCAGGAAACCTTGTCTTAGCCTCACATTTTAATTCATCAGCTGACCATGAAAACATCTGTTGAGAAACTCTGTGGGCACTTTTCCATCACTGCTGCCTCTGCACTTTGGATATCAATAGCATACGCTGGAATCCAGTAACTTCATGAGATGGCTATCTCTAGTGCCATTATGTGACATTGTTCAGAAGTGTATCCCTAATTGTTTCAACAAGTGATACTGTCAAATATGTGAACCCTATGGTTTTGCTTGCTTTTTCCTTCAAGTATGTTCAACCCAAATTTGCTGCTTGTTATTAAGTTGAGTTGACCCTGATTCATGGCAACCGTGTATAACTTAGTAACACAATGTTCTAGTGAAGCTATACAGTTAGATGGAAATGCCAGTACAGAGAACATGAGGTAAGGCTAGCTGAAGGTGAAGAAAACTGTTCCCACTCTGGAACAGGATATTTTAAAATAAATGACCTTAAGTGATATAATACAGTACTTTCTTCCATCTCTGCTGTCTTTTCTAGTATATTAAAACAACAGCAGTTTTTTTAAAAAACACACACACAATCTAACATATGTGTCCTTTAAAAAAATCTATCAAGTCTAAAAGCAAAATAAATAAATAAATAAATAGTTCTCTATAACCAACCTAAAACTTGTTAATTCTCCCCTCACAAAACTGGCATTGTTGTGTGATAGTACAGATAGAGCCATAGGCAAAATGGGGCAAGATAAGATGGTGTTCTGAAATGTCCATTCTTCTACCACCACCATATGTCAATATTAAAATGGCCTTAAACTGATTTTCAAGCATTATAACTATACAGCACTATGCTTAGCCTTCTCAAAATTTGCAGGTTTCATATCTGGGGACACCTCTTTGGCATGTGTTATTTCTATAAATATTGCTCCTTCTCCACAAAAAGAAAACCCATGAAGAGGGAAAGCAAAGCAGATCACTCACTCCCCAGAAACCTGTAGAGAGATTAAAAAAACAAAACAAAAAACACATCTATCCTTCTGAAACTTCACCCATTAACAAATGAGGGCCACCTCCACCCTGTCTGTCATTTTCAGAACAACAACCTGCAAGGAACCTAGGGCATCAAACCTATTTTTTTGGATGCTATTCAAACACAAAGGCTGTTGTTGCATGAAAAGACCCAACATCAATCAATATAAAACTCTGCAGCCTTGATTCCTTCAGAAAAGGTGACTGCATCTGAATTTTCCTTCCAATTCTTTCTCCTAGAACTTTTAAAAAAGATATTGGTAGCTCTATGTAAAAATAAACAGATAGATAGATAGATAGATAGATAGAGCTAGCATCTCTACAATTATTCATTACAATTTGGCAGACATAGCACTCTCCTAAGGGGTAGCAATGCCTGCAAATTTTGTATGATTCTGTCAAATTGGGGGGGGGGGGGGGGAAAGTTAAGAGTATCTTTTGTTTTGTAATAGCCAAATAGGAAATAATGTTGACTTAGGTTCAGAGTACAAATCACAGGAGTCTGGTTCCAAAAAGATCCTAGCTAAAGAGCATCTTTTCCTGAAACACCAAATTGGGTTTGAACAAAATGTTTAGGTAGTCCTGAACTCTTGTCAAAATCCACAAAAGAAGACCAAGAGTGAAAGTGAGCTAGCCTCAAATCCAGTTCATCAAAATAACAAAACAACAGATGGGGAACAACATAATTGGAGAACCACAAATGTTTTCCAAAATAATTTGGCTGGGCCTGTAAAAAATCTCCAGGCAAAGAATGAGGAAAACTTCCCTTGAGACAGAGTTCTGTAAGCCTGGCATCCTTAAGTTGTTGTTCCAAGTAGCCATTTACTAATGTATGCTACCAATGAGATGAGCATGTGGATCAGGTATCCAACAAAGCTCTAAACATGTAATGGGTTCATACACTACTATAAGCATGTAGGAGCATGTAGGATTATTCAGGACAGAATTCTGAAGTGGCAGAGTTCTGCAGTAAATCAAAGTGAGATTGAATCCAAATCTGAACTGTTCCAAACTCATTTACAACTGGGAGTTTCAGGGAGATACAGAAACATAACAGTTATGTGTTTAAAAACTGATAAATGCCTCCCCAAGTTCTCCACATAAGCAAAATGCCAGGATGAGAAGTATGAAGAGAGAAAGGAGTTTCATGGCTGCCAGCTTAGGATTCCAAGAGGGGTTGCTGGGATCTCCAGTCACAGTGCTTTGCAGGTGGGATACTGAACAAATTTATAGCGGGACTGTTTCAGTGTTCAGTTCTCACTTCCAGCATATAAGCTAAGCATATGATCTAATATTAAATGGACTTCACAGAACCTGTGAAGATGTAATGTTGTATACTTGTTTAGAAAATGATGGATTTTAAAGCCCTATATCTATATCTATCATTCATCCCTGTTCTTCTTTCTGCAATTTTTGTGCCAATTCAGCAGAATGCAAACTGTCTTAATTGTTTTGCTGCAAGGAGTCCATGATCCCTGCAACTACTCTTCTAAAATTCTGCAGCTGCCCCCCAGGGATTATTCTGTGGTGAATTCCATTTTTGTACAAATTGCCATATTCTCTCTCCAGCAAAAAAGTGAGAGAAGAGGACATCAAGGGTCTCCCAGGAAGTCCAGAAAGATGCCTGCTTTGTGTATCTGGCTGCAGGAACACTGCTGGCTGCTGCTTGGTCACCACCACCCTCCCCCAACCACAAGGTGACTGGAGCAGAGCATCAAGTCAGGGAGGGCATAGGTGGTAGGAGCAGGAGGTTGTGGTAGACAGAGGTGTTGGATACCTCTGTCCACACCAATAAATAAATAAACAAAGAAACAAATCAAGGTCATACACAAGTGTAATTTGCAATTATGTCACCAACAGGATCCTGGCTCATAATTTTATAGGGCAGAAATTTACTTTTCTTTCATGACAACTCAGATCTGTTCACTGAGGTGGCTAGATCACTATGTGGCCATCTCAGAATAAATAAGACTGATCCTGAACAATACATCAGCAGAGGTTTAATATTTAATTAGTAAAAGAAAATACTTAGTGGTGCCCCTCCCCTACATAAATAAATAAATAAATAAATAGGTAAAGGTAAATGAATGTCTAGTCGTAACGAACTGTAGGGGCATCTCTGTTACTAAGCCGAAGAGCCAGAATTGTCTGATGACTGTGGCCAGCATGACTTCACTGAATGCTGTTACCTTCCCACCAAAGTGGTATCTATTTATATACTTGTATTTGCATGCTTTCAAACTGCTAGGTTGGCAGAAGTGGGGGCGCAGCACCCAGGCCTCGAACTGCCAACTTTCTGATTTTCTGATTGCCAGAATTGGCATCATAGGGCCGATGCAGACCGGTCTAAAGGGGCAAATCGGGGCCGCAGCAACCACATGGTACAGCCCTGATCCTCCATTTTGCCACCCTCAAAAGAGCGACAAAATGCCACTCCTTTTGTGGGTAACAAAAGGCTGCCCTTTCAGTCACAGCAGTCACTTTTTCACACCCTTTTGGTGCAGTGTATGCAAAAGGGCACACAGCATCAGGACAGCGTCAAGATGGAGTCGAGGTGGTTGCTGTGCAGCTGCTCTGCCCCATGCCCTCCCCCAGGCCAGCCCTTTAGGCTGGTCTGCAAAGCCCCTTAGCCACTAAAGCCCCAAATAAATAAATAAATGAATGAATAAATACTCTTCCCAAAAATGCTTATGTTGAAGCTGTGGTCAGCTATGCCCAAATTCTGTGTGCTGTTGTTCAAATAAGTGATTCTTCCAAAAGCTCCCAGAGAAAACAGCTTCTGTTCTGGGGAAAGCCACCTTGTCATGCCAGTGTCTCTTTTTCCAGAGGACTCTACATAGGATGCTGGCCCCTAAAGCACCCATGGTGTCACACTATGGCTTGGGAGACAGGCTGCTGCCTTGTTTACAGTTAGAACTGGTGCTGAACAAGCAATGCTTTTTTTTTATTTGACAGTTGCATGATTGAAAAAGACAGTTGCTGGGCTAAGCTGGCAAAGATATCTCTAGAAGTTCCCAGTGGAGGGACCAGGCTGTAGATCTTGACAGGCTTCTACCGGCAGGTGCAAGGAGCAGACGCATCATCTCCTGGGCCAGCCTGGCCCAAACTCCTAACTGGATGCTCCTAACTGCAGTAAAAGCCAAAAGCCAATATCCTAGCAGAAAGTTTATCTTGAAATTTCTTAACCTCCTTGTCATGTTCCTGCTGTCATTCCCCCCACTCCTTAAAGGAACATGGGAGTTAATAAAGGCAGAGAAATATCACTTTGGGAACAGGACAAATGAGGTGAAAACAGGGGCTGGAAGCAATATGAGAGAATGAGGATAAGGATGGTTTCCATTAAGCTAAGAAAAAGACTGCCTCTTGTTTGTTTCAAATTACAATGCTTATTGCAACACTACTATTGCTACTGTTACTGCTATTGCTACTACTATTCTTTGCATTTATTTATATCCCACTTTTCCCCCAAAAAATGGGACTCAAAGCAGCTCACAATTTAAAAGAACAATACAATTAAAAGCATACAAAAATGTTAACATTAAAATAGAATGGGGCCAGTTACTGCAGCATATTGCTTATGCTATCACATAAATTATGATCCTGAAAATTCTCTGTGAACATTCTCTATTTCTAAATTAACAATAGTACACAATGTCAGGGATGATGGGAGTTGTAGCTCTTCACCTCTGGCTCTAACTCACCACCTTGTTATGCAGCAGAGCTGACCAGCTTTGATCAGTGGTTGATGCTTCTTTCCCAAGCAGCAGAGTTTCAGAGAATAGAACAATCCCCTCCGAAATAAAATATTGTATGTGTCTTATAATGTCATTCCAACCATCTGTGTCAGTCTTTCATGTTTTTCCGCCGTCAATGCTTTTGTGAACAAATCTGCTATGTTGTGTTGTGTTTCTATATATCTCAGTTCTATTTCACCCTTCTGAACCATGTCTCGCAGATTTTGATATCTTACTCCAACATATTTTGTTCTGTTCTTCAAATTTTCAGCTTCAGCCATTGCTATGCATGACTGTAAATCTTCCAGAATTTCTACTGGTATCTTGTAACTTTCGTTTAAATCATTTAACAATTGCTCAACCCACTGTACCTCATTCACTATCTCATTTAAAGCTGCGAATTCTGCTTCAGTCGTACTTAACGCTACATTAGTTTGTTTTCTACTTCTCCAGACTATTGGACTTTCACCGTACTTAATTATCATTCCTGTAACTGACTTCTTGTCTCCTAATTCTGATGCAAAAGAACTATCCACATAACAATCTAAATCTGAATTACTGTTTCTAATTACCAATTTCTTATCTAAAGTTCCTTTCAAATATCTTAATAAGTGTTTTACTGCTGTCCAGTCTTCAATTTTTGGATCATTAACTCTTCTGGACAATACATTTACAGCATATGAAATGTCTGGTCTGGTGTGGCAAGATATGAATTGTAAAGATCCTATATGCTCCTGAATAAAGTCTTGTCTTCAAAATCTCTAGTTGTTTTTTCAGATACAAAACCAATTATCATTGGAGTTCTTACTATTTTAGCATTTTGTAATCCACACTTTTCAATCAAATTTTCAATTTTCTTTCTCTGGCTTAACAAACAATGTCCTTCTTCTGTCCATTCAACACCAATACCTAAATAAGACTTCAATAAACCTAGATCTTTTAAGACAAACTTTTCAGACAATTCTCTTTTTACTGATTCACTTTCCTGTTTTGACTTTGCTGCCACGCATAAATCATCTACATAAATCACTAACACTATGTCTCCTTTTGTATAGACACAAGCATCTGCAATGCTCCTTTTGTATCCTAGCTTAACTAACTCGTCATTAATGCACAAATTCCATGCTCTGGCACTTTGTTTTAATCCATACAATGCTTTCTTTAATTTATAAACTTTCTGACTACCAATTTCTTCAAAACCTTGTGGCTGCTCCATAAATATCTCTTCATCTAAACTAGCATTTAAGTAGGCTGTTTCAAAATCAAAATGTTCTACAACTAAATTCCTTTTTGCTGCTACAGCCAGAACCATTCTCAGACTTTCTGGCTTTGCAGTTGGAGAATATGTCTTATCATAGTTCTCATACTGCTGTTGTGCAAACCCTTAGCTACTAACCTTGCTTTATACTTAATACTTCCATCTGGCATTTCTTTCTTTTTGTATACCCACTTACAACCAATTACTTTCTTGTCCTTGGGTCTATCAACTATTTCAAAAACATCTTTATTTACCAGACAACCAAACTCATCATCCATTGCATCAATCCATCTTTCCTGTTCTTCTCTAGACAAACTTTCCAACTCTTCAAAACTTTCAGGCTCTTCCACTGCTAAACAAGCTCTTGCATTTGTCACAACAAACCTATCTGGAGGCTTTCTAACTCTGTGACTACGTCTGGGAATAAACTCTGCTGATCTGCCTCTTTCATCCTCACTTTCTGTGCTGGGAGTTATAGTTCTATGGCTAAATCTCTTGTCCTCAGTCATTCTAGTAGTAATAGGTCTAGATTGTGTCTCATTATCTGAAGAACTATCACTGCTGCTAGTGGATGCTTCTGGCTTAACTGAAACCCCTCCGTTTCCTGAAGTTGGTTCAGTTTGTGTTTCTGGCTCATTTGAACTTCCTAACCTCAAGAAAACTTCCTTATTGGCATGCAATTTGTCCCAACCGGCATGTCTCTCGAAATTTGCAGACCTAGAATACTGCACTTCCCTTCCACCTAAATGAAACTTGTAGCTATTTCCTGAATACCCCAAAAACCTAAGCCTTCTACTTTTGGGTTCTCCTTTTTTCCTGAAACAAGCTGGTATGTAAACATAAGCAAACTGTCCAAAGACTCTCAAATACTTGTAATTTGGCACTCTCCCATACAATACCCTGTAGGGAATGTCTTCAATTTCTGAATGATACAGTCTGTTACTAATATGTACCGCTGTCAAAGTTGTTTTTACCTCTGCATCTGCCATCAAACAAGCAGTTATCCTTTTTATATCTTGTATTTTTTTCTCCGCTAAACCATCTTCGTTAGGACAAGCGGGATTAGTAGTTTCATGCCTTATTCCTACCTTTTGAAACCAATTAAACAATTGATTACTTAGAAACTCTCCTCCCCGGTCAGTAACAATGGTGCCTACTCTAATATCAAATTGTCTTTCCACCATTCTCACCCATGCTTTTAAACTTTGCCCAGCGTCAGATTTGTTTTTCAATATTCTTACAAAAGCAAACCTTGTAAACCTATCAACAATTACTAGGAAATATTTGCTTCCCCCTAAAGATAAACAATTAGCTTGGGCAACACCTGCATGTACAAACTGAAATGGTCTTTGAGCAATTCTTTTGGTTTTCTTGGCTACTGGAAAAGCTCTGACCTTTACCTGATTGCATACAGTACAATCTAAGTGATTTTTGCATTCAGCAACTTTTAAATCTGGACACATACTGATTAACTTCTTTAAACATTTGAAACTAGCATGGCCAAATTTTCTGTGGAGTTCATGTATACAGTCTTTGTGAATTGGACTATTGTCTATGTTATCAATATTGTCCTCCAAAAAATAAAGTTTATCCTTTTTCAAGCCTATGCCTCGCAATTCCCCATTCAGTTTTATCTTACACATGTTCTTTTCAAAAATGACTGTGTAGTCTCTGTCTGTTAATCTGCTTACTGATAACAAATTATTTTCTAACTCCTTTACATGTAAAACATCATTAAAGTTTTCTTTTAGCCCTGGAATGAAAACTGTACCCATTTGATTTACAGTGCTGAACTCTTTCCCATCAGCTAAAACCACAGTATTTACATTAGCTGATTTTCTATTACTTAACAAATTAATATTGTTACACATTGAAGATGATGCTCCTGAGTCAATCAACCATTTACAATTAGTATTTTGTTTTTCCTTAATCATGGTTGCAAAACCCTTTTTATTACCACTGTCCTTCAAAAATGGAGGTTTGGACTGTTTTTGATACTGCCGCGGCTGCCATCTGCTCTCCTTTTGCTTGCTTCTCTCAGCAGCGAATTGTTTACATTGTCTCTGTAGATGACCAATCTTCTTGCAATAAAAACACCTCCGTTGCTCCCTGGTATAAGCTGCTTCTTCCTGCTTTCGTAGATCAGGTGTTGTTTGTTGTTTTGGCACAGTCCTCAAACTTGCTGAGTCATTCTGCTCAGACTTTCTTCTCAAATTTTCCTCCAATATTTGTGCAACAATTAAGTCTCTGTTCAGCTCAGCTTCTGGCAAATTTTGCAAGCTATTTGTAATGTTGTCCCAAGAAGAGTCTAGCGATTCCAGCAAAATATAACACTGCTGCTCTTTGCTAATTTCCACTCCTCTCAGTTCAGCTTGCACAAATAAATCTTGCATTGTTTTTAAATGTTCTATCACACACTGTCCTTTAGTCATCTTTTGTCTGTAAATTCTTTTAGACCAAAGCATTTTTGCAAACGCAGTTGAAGGAGTGTGTATTCTCTGCAAGGTCTCCCACACATCCTTGGCAGACACTTTATCTCTTACGTCGTTAATCAAGTCTTCTTCTAGCATGAGATAAAGACATGCTTTTGCTTTAGCGTCTCTTTCTCGAGTGGCTGCATTAGCATCAGCTGCCAGCCCTGTTTCAACTGTCGACCACAGAGACTCCTTTATTAGTAGAGATTGGGCATATATCGTCCAGGTAGAGTAGTTGTTTCTATTTAATTTACTAAACTTTAGTATCTCCATCTTAATTTGTGCAGTGACTCAATTTGACACAGTCCTTCTGAGTATGCACAGCAGACAAAACACAAAATGATTTACTCACAATGCTCCACAAAACTTTCTTCCACACTCTGGAATTTTCAGCTTCTGTGGATGCTGGTTGCTCTAGTACCTGGCTCTAGTGACTGGCTCTAGTGACTGGGTCTAGTGACTGGGCCCATAACCCTTGTCAGGGATGATGGGAGTTGTAGCTCTTCACCTCTGGCTCTAACTCACCACCTTGTTATGCAGCAGAGCTGACCAGCTTTGATCAGTGGTTGATGCTTCTTTCCCAAGCAGCAGAGTTTCAGAGAATAGGCTGAAGACCCTGACAAACTCTCCAAGCCTTCTCACTCTTCTTCCTGAGATGTCTTCAAACTTCTCCAGGATTCCTCTGGCTCTTGTATCTTCCCTCAAGACACCAGACAACTCAGTAGTCTTATATAAAAGATCTACTTTATTCTACTATATACATAAATACTATATGCCCTACAAATCACAATCTCTACTACTCCACAATATCTCCAAAACTACTCCAAAACACTCCACAATGTACATTAGCAAACATTGCAATTTATAGCCATTGTTAGACACCACCCACCAGTCAGTTTCCACCCAGTGGGTGTGTACATACATCTTGATTGGTCCACATAGATCATCCCATACCTAAGACCAACCCAAGTGTTTCATCACTTTACCTTGACCACTTAATGAGTCTCAGGTGTTTGCAATCTATCACAGGTGTTCTCAATATACCTTCTATAACTTTGTCCTTGGCTCTCAAGGCTTCTTAATTATATTATCTTTTTCACCTGTGTATCTTCCTGATTGCTCCTGCTTAGTCACTTTCACATTCACATACATATTTTTATTTCTATTACTGTATATCCCATGTTGCATTTTCCTTAACACACAAAGCAAATTAAAATTGTATTACAAATGTTGGGTTTTAGTTCTTTCTATGGTTGTTAATGGATTTTTAAAAGTGTAACATATAGTTTCAACACACTCAATGAATGAATGAATGAACAAATGAAAGGCAAACTTCAACCAAACTATTCTTATGAGGATTCTAAAGAGATAGGCTTAGGGGGGTTGCAGACTGCCAGAAATAGTGCAAATTGAGTCCACTTTTTGAGTTAGGGTTAGGGTTAGAGTTAGGGAATCATGGGAACTGTACCTCGGATAAAAATATCCCTCCCCAGTGATCCTTACGTGGCCCCATCATTGATGGTTAGGATTATTGTGGCTGGGCACATACTCTGGGTTCATATCTTAATTAGTTGCGTTATTATTGTGTCTGTCATTTTAAAAATTATTTGATTTAATACTGTTTTAAGGGGGGAGGGGGGTTGTTGTATATATGTGTTTTATGGATATGTAAATGTTCTTAAATTGTAAGCCGCCCAGATTGGTATTCCAGAGGGCGGGGTATAAATTTTATTATTATTATTATTGTGGCACCAGAGCTCTCTGACAGAGAAGGCTCAATATCTCAGAAAAAAACCAATTCCCATGATTCCCTAGCACTAACCCTAACCCTAAAAGTGGACTCAATTTGCATTATTTCTGGCAGTCTGCAACCCCCCCTTAGATTCTCTGAAGTGTGAGTTAACTTAATACTTAATAAACAGAAGCTAATTGATAATGTGGTGTGGATTGGTTGTTGTTGTTGTTTTGAAAAGCCATTTTTCAAATATTCTTTACATTCAGGATTATGAAGTATTCCTTGTAACTATAATGTGCCAATGTACTGTAATTCTGGAAAAGTGCACAACATCAAAGTGACTGCTTTTAACTGAGCCTCTCTTCAAAGCAGAATAAGTTGTGGTGTTTTCCTGTGGATTCATCCCGTGATGCAATCCTAATGTTTAAACACCCATATAAGCACATGGGGCCAGGTCAGTGGCACGTATCACTATGAAGTGGTGATGATGATATTGCCACTGGACCAACTCACAAGATGTCACTACTGTACCCTTGGGAAAAGTTACTTCATCACTGTAATACATTACTATGCCACTAGAAAAGTTACAGTGCTATACTATTGTAATGCACTACTGTTAATTGTTAGCAACACCAGTTTATTTTTACTTAACCATTAATTCATTGCAGCCCAGTTCCAAAAGGAACTGAGAAACCTGTTTTATTTCCTCCTCTTAAAATTACACAGAGGCAAGCTTTTTCAGTGACTGCCCAGTAATTCCATAAATATATTCTTGAGCTAGCTGTGTTTTTTCTATCCCAGCAGGCTCCCTATACTTCAGTTGTTATGAATAGAAAACCTTGCAGACATACAGTAGTTGTGTCTTTGGGGCAGGGGTTTACCATATTACCCAATTGATTTGGTTGTACCCGAATTCTGGGCAAGCTGTCCAGTGCCCATTTGGACCAATAGTTGTCCTGGATTCAAAGCTTTCAAATAGAAGTATAGGTCTCTAGCCTTTTGGAAGTCAGGTATAAACAAAATAAGACCCTTAGACTTTCCAGTATCCTGGAATTCAGATATGAGACAAAATGTGCAGCATACTGTTTTGCTAGAAACTACTGGGTGAAGTGATACAGGTCTTTCAGATCATTATAGTAGTCAGCTAGTATCGATGTGTGAAAGCAATAAATATGCTTATCAAAAGTCAGTTTCTCTAGTTTACCTCTCTTTGAAAAGAGTCCTTTTTGTTATATATGCAGTAGTGAACACTCTTGTGTTAATGTATGTAATGTGCCATGAAGCCATTGTCCTTGTTCATACCTCTGCTAATGGATTAGAATTTGTGAATATAATTTAACTCAGCTGTTTCTCTTTTTAGCTTTCCTTTGTTATTTCCTTGTTCAAGGACCATAATCTATAAACCCCTTACTTACTATATGTCCCAAGGTTCCCTTATCACATTTTGAAGTGAAGTCATTGCCACTTAAAGATCTAAGCTCATAGAAGGACCATTTGGTCCAGAATCTGAAATAGCATAACTGACATAACTGCAAACACCAGAACTTGTTCTCACGAATTAATTAAAAGTAATTATGTAGCCAATAATTTCATTCAGATTATAATGCAATAGAATTGATTACATTCCAATTACAATTGAATTGGACATCCCATTCTCTCTCTCTCACACACACACACACACACACACACAAGCCTTGGATTTTACCACCTCACTTTTGCTTCTATAAATACTTTTCTCTCTCAAAATGCCGCAGTTATAGTACATCTCTTTTTCTTAACATTTTTTAAAAATTGGCTGCGATCCTTTTTGCTATATTTCTAGTGAGGAGGTGATGATATAATGTCTGATGCTCAATATGTTTCCTATTTTTGTAATTGCCACATTTCTAGGATCAGTGTTAGTTACTGGGTTGCTTTGTGGTTGGCAATACTTACGATCTGTGGGCTGGCTCAGGTAGAACTCTAAGCCGGGGATGGGGAAAGTGTGACCCACCACAGGTTGTTTGACTGAAACTTCCAGCAATTCAAGCTGACATACCAATGGTGCGGAAGGCTGGAAATTGAAGTCCCACAACATCTGGAGGGCCACATTTTACCCATCTCTGCTCCAAAGTATGTTTAAGCACATGGGCTCTCAGGGACATTTATCCACCCAAGAGCCCA
Organism: Phrynosoma blainvillii; assembly: GCA_026167975.1. Taxonomy (NCBI): domain Eukaryota; kingdom Metazoa; phylum Chordata; class Lepidosauria; order Squamata; family Phrynosomatidae; genus Phrynosoma; species Phrynosoma blainvillii. The sequence goes on from JANUYF010000001.1 coordinate 210,836,050, forward strand.
GATTTGTTTCCCATCATTGTCATGCTAAGTGTAGGTTCAGAGTCATTCTTGAATTTCAGAATACAGAAAGAAGGAAAGGAAGGTAGGACTTTTTGACACTTTAATATTTAAAAGAGTTTTCTGTTCTCTTGCAAACCTCTTAGAGATAAGAAAACAAAAAGCCAGCAGTTTGCAAGTGAGTGCTGTTTTGAGAAAGGGTGGGGAGAGATCTTAATTCAGTGCACAGTTTTTGGCTGCATCTATTTCTGTTTGTGTCTGGAATTTTCTCCCAACAATTGTATACTGAACAGGGATGCCGGAGCCAATGTTTTAACTGCTTAGATGGGCTTGTGTAAGGAATGAGTGATGGGCTGTGGCCATATTTCCATTCCTGCTACAATGCAAGTTTTCATGCTCTGTAGAACTGTTGCCACTTTTCAAAGCCAGTTGCCCTTTTCCTACATTACACCAGCACGAGAGAGCTGTTAGAGTATAGTTTCATCATTTACTGTTGTGGTAACTTGAGACATCTCTGACAATATAGTAGGACATTCTGCTGAGAAGATTGCCTTTGGCACTCTATGTTCAGTCCCTCCTTGAATAGAATTGGTCCTGTTTCATGTTATTCTCAGTACAACCCTAGCAGTAGGTAGATTGGAAGAGAAATGTGCCTAACGTTGTCCAGTGAAATTCACAATTTCACCCTAGACTAGCACTCTATCCGTTATATTACACAAAGCAGGCGGAAAATGGGTCTCTTTCTCTTCTACCATTGTTGTAATATGGAGTTCTAAAGTTAATGTCTAGGTATAAGTGTCTACATCTTGAAGGATAGTGTGGAAGACAAGGGGTGATATGGACAAATTTGTCAGTGAAGTATTTTCACAGGCACTGTATATTTCCGGGGTATTTCACCACACAGACCTGTGGGTCAGGGCTGGACAACATGCTGCTGAACTGCAACTCCCAGCATTCTTCACCATTGACATTGCTGAATAGGGCTGCTAGGTGCTGTAATCCAACAAAATTTAGAGGGGCATATTTTGTCCAAGCCTGGCCTATGTTCTAGTGAAAAAAAAAAAAAATAACAACCTGGCCCTTCTATTCAGTCGGAAAGGGAAGGAGTACTGGAGGGACTGCACAGTTCTGCAGAAAACCATGCAGCCTAGATAGTCCCAGACAGTATTTGCTATTCCCTTGTCTGCTCATTTAAGACAAGCTTCACCATTTAATTAAACAGTGGAAGCCCACACAATCAATATACTTGGAAAAAGAAAATAAGCAAGGAAAGGAAAAATCTTTCCAAAACACACAAAACACTTGAGTAATCAGACACTGGGGAGAAACAGTGGACTCATAGACAGTGTGAGTTATTGTTAGTTTAGAGGCTGCCTTCAAATTATTGCTTTTTTAGAGATCTGAGGGTGGTACTATAACTGCAGAGCTGTCCGTGTTGTTATACACACATTAATTTGTGTCTGTATCAGTACATTGATGTGCATGTGCAGGTTTGTGTGTCCTCCCATGGTCTCTTCCTATGATTAAGCAGGTTTTACAGATTTTTCTAGAATTCAAAGCTGTGGTTACAAATGCTGATATACATTTTACTACATAGGTGTCATTGTTGCTGATATCTGATGAATGGTATCCATGAAGAGTTGTAGTTAAGGTTTTTTAAAAAGACATCCCATAGAAAAACAAGGATACTTTGTACAGAAATAAACTTTATATTATTAAAAAGAAAAATGAACTTGGTTGCCTTTGGGAATATTATAGACTATGGACAAAAATCTTCATAATTGTACAGTCTTGATGGTAAGAACAAATAATTCATATGCTTTCTCCCCATTGTTTGGGGGTTATTCTATATTAAAAAGAGGGACACTTAGAAAATTGGGATTTCCTGCTCTGGGAGTAAGTTTCCTGCATAAAGAATCCTATATTTCTGCATGGAAATACAGGTGCATGTGCGCAAGCACACACACCAAATGGCAAATTTTGTACAATGTGCAGTATCCAAGTGGTGAAGAAACTTGTCACATCTAGATTCTTCTCACAGAATTTCCTGGTGTTTACAAAACTCCTTTTTAAATATTGATTTGAATATTTGCTAATATTCTTTCCATCCCTAATAATAACAGTGTTCTTGCTTTCATTACAATATTCAGTAATTCAGTATTTCAGTATTTCAATACAGTATACAGTATTTCATTACTAGGCAGTACAGCAAGCAGCTGCAACTGAGAATTAGGAAAGCACAACAAGCATGCTTCCCTTCTGTTATGAATTGTCCCTTCCCTCCATCACTAAAGTTACTGAGACATTAACTAGTTTCAGGAAATGAATAGTTCTTGTTGTTGTGTGGTGGTGGGGTGGTGGAGTCTCCTTCTTTTGAGGTTTTGAAACAGAGGCTGGATGGGCATCTGTCAGGGGGTGCTTTGTTTGAGAGTTCCAGCATGGCAGAAGGGGTTGGACTGGATGTTTTTTGTGGTCTCTTCCAACTCTATGATTCTATGATTCTATACTACCACTACTTCATCTTCATCTTCATCTTCTTCTTGCATGCTTTCTCCAAAGAGTTAGCTGGGGACACACACATACATATCAAAGCCAACCATGACATCAGACTGGCCCATTTATTTAAACAGTTCATTCTTTCATGTGTTATTAATGAACATTTTTAATAGATAATTAAGAAAATATAATTATAATTTTGTTAATTGTGTTCACATTGTATGGCCAGCTGCATTCTGCACAATTTTTTAGTATAAAGGTGTTAATAAAATGCATGAATAAACACTCAGTGAATATTTTGCTTGGCTTCAGGACTCCCCAATCTTACTATAGCCATTATAACATACTAGTTCACCAGTCTCATATATGCTGTTCTACTATGCCTTCAGATAAAATGTGCAGTAAAAATGCTCAAAATGTATGCAAGGGACACTGTCTGAACATTCCCAGCAAGCAACCCAAAGTAGCCTATGAAATGACAATTATTTCTGTCTGCTCACAGGAGAAGCTTTACATTTGGCCAGGGATTTTGGTTACACCTGTGAAACTGAATTCCCAGCCAAAGCAGTCGGAGAACATCTCGCCAGACAGCACATGGAACAGAAGGAACAGACAGCAAGGAAAAAGATGATTTTAGCAACCAAGTAAGTAAATTATAAGAAATATAGTTTACATGTGGGTTTGAAAACTGACATTGAAGTAACTCAACATTCAACGTCCAAGACCAAGGTTTCCTTGTTTACTAAAGGATACTAATGGATGGCATATCATTTGATCATATGCTAGTCTTTCAGACTTTGGGCACAATGGATAGTGCCCGTGGTCATTATTCTGCTTCTTCTCTCAATAGCATATTAGTTTCTTGAGATGTGCATTCATTACACATGGAGGTTGCAATGCTAAATGCTAAACTTGTGGGTGAGTTGCACTGAACTACCTGATGCTTACTTACAGCTACATGTTTACAGGTTTGTGCTGCACAAATAAATAGACAATATGTTGGCAGCAAAAAACAAACAATCACCACCACCCCACAAAAATGCACCTCATGTAGCAATGTAATATTAGAGATGAAAAACTAGACAAAATTCTACCTTTACTGGTTTTTGAAAGTTCACCCCCTCTCCATTTTTCTTTGCAAATTGAGATTTGAAAAGAAGGACCCAGACACACAAAAACATTCCATTGTTACACTCTTCACGTATGTTGTTTTCATGAGAATGAGAGTTTGGGATGGGGATCTCAAGTTTGGGGCTGATGATGAATGAATGGCAGCTGGGGAGGGGGGGTCTTCAATTTCATCTGCTTTCTAGCATGTCGTTATTGCCCTCTGCTGGACAGAATAAGAATTGTACAGTTGAATGTTGCAGATGTGTAAGCCCTGCTGCCATTTCCATTTAACATTGTGTTTCTGGACCAGAAAACCCTTCTTGGAACTTTTATTCAGAAAACACACTTGGCAGACATAGGGGTTTACTTCTTCAGAAACTTTTTCCATAGGCATGCAAATAAGTTAGGTGCATGAGGCTGTGTGTCTGGCTTGCTTTCTGATGGTGAATCTAATTAAATGCCTACAGCTAAGAATACCATTGAGGAACAGATTATCAGTACAAGCTATTTGTATCTTGTCAAGGGAATTATTCAGTGTAAAGTGTGCAAATCCTATTGTTTACACATTGATGCAAAGTCCAGTGTTATCAGGAATGTGTCACAAAGTCCATATTAAAATCCCCAAAGTGTGCAAAAATATGGCCTGAGATTAATGAAAATGTGCATTAAGAAGGTATTCTTGGGTCAGAAAGACAGATATCTAATGGATTTTGTTGAGAGGTCAGGCACAGAGCTGGCTATCTGCATCCTAGTAAGGGACTGCCAGGTCTTACAAAATTATCTAATGTTGAGTTTTTGATGAAATCTGGGGAGAAAGAACATGAAAAAGAATTCTTAAAATCTTTGGTATAAATTTCAGTCAACCTTTTTCATTAAAAGAAACACATTTTGGAGGAAAACTCTTGAGCATGTTTTTAAAAATTGGTCTATACAAGCCAACTTTGAAGACATTCCAGTCAGTGGTTTAAATTTGATTTAATCCTGGTAAATGAGGGGGGAAGCAGACGAGGGCATTCGGGACGCCATGGGACGGTGCGCTGCCGGAGCGAGGCATCCGCACTGCGGCGCACCGTCGGCACCCCTGCAAGGAGCGCTAAATCAGCGCTCCTTTCAGATGTCAGTGAAAGTGCACCCCAAAAGCACAGGGCGCATTTTCACTGACTTATCCGCCGCAGCGTGTGCGGACGCTGCGGCGGGAGGTTGCCCTGGGAGCGCCGGCCGTGCGGAGGGCCAGCAGCTCTGAGGGCAACCTCAGGAGGAGGAAGGGGCGCCGAGTGTGCGGCTGCCCCTCCTCTTCCCTGCCTCAGAAACGGCTCTATTAGCCGTCTGCCGAGGCCCTGAGCAAGGCTCTACTTTTATGACTGTTACTGTGTAGTTCATCAATTTATTCACATGTAATTTGCTTATAAAACACTATGATGGATATATATGTATTTATCATATTTGCATTCTTTCATTGGGCCCAAATTGACTTAGATGATTGCCAGTGGAACTTTGTACATCATGCAGGAGAAGGGGTTCCTCATCATGAATTGCTGAGTGTGTGTGTGTGGGGGGGGGGAGTCCTCCACCCTCCACCTGTCCACAAGCCATCTGGGATGACATCACCCAACTTCATGCCCATCACAGCAGGTGCATGAGGGTTTCATGGCCAGCCCAAGCATTTTGCACCCTGAAGTGAGGGATCAAATGGTTCCCCCACCCCTAAATTAGGATACATAGTTCTGAACACTAGGTTATTTTGGTAAGGAGGGAAGCAGAAAATCCCAAAAATTCCCTCTCCCCATCTATAGCACTAAAAAGATAATAATAAAAAGTTAACTAACAATTTGCTATCTTTCCATGACTTCCAAAGTCTACTGTCCTCATACAGCCTAATGGGCCAGCTCTTTTCATGGCTCTGAAAATGTTTCTCCAGGCTGAGATTCTGGTCCTTGCACATACTGAGACAAAGTCCTGTTGATGCCTTACAACAGCATAGTGTTCCAGAGTAAGATATTTTTTGGAATGGCATGTAGCAGCAGTGGGAGGGATGGCAATCAAAAAGCCAACTCCATTACCATAGATAATGTGAGCTCTGAGCAGCACAGGAGCTGGTAGAACAGCTTTTTCTTGTAACAAACATGGCTTTCAGCATGGGTGCCATCATCTCAGCACCAGTGGGCATTTTATCCATGCTACCACATCACTACCTATGCCAGTGGAGTTACACTGTCCAATACAATCATGACTCAACTCTCATTTTCATTCAGTCTCACTTAAAATCTCTCAGATGGTGTTCTACCAGAGTGTAAAGCCCCATGCAGGCATTACACTCTAAATACCTAAGGAAGAATAAGTTCCATTTCCCCTCCTTGCACATTTCCATAACTCTTCTCATGGCAAAAGTGAATTTCTAAAGAGTTCTTCTTTGTGCTTTTATTGTGCATGAATGCAAAAGGATTTAGTAACAAATAGTTCTGCTGAATGCAACAGGCCAAGAGAGCTGCATTTGGATAAGTCCATTGTGAATTGCAGCTTTCTAGCCTGACCCACAAACCATTTAAGCTCAAGTATATAACACCAGCTAGTTCATGCATGTATGGGGCTTAATCAAAAGCACTCCCAATCCAATTGTTTTATCAGACAGATCATATTTTTGCATAGGACTAAGAGGTAATTTATGTCCCAGTCCATTGGGCAGACTTTTCAGTTTTGACAGGTTTCTGAGCTGCATCCCTGATGTCTTTCTGACATTGTCATTACACATGACATGAACCCTGGTGACAAGAATCAGGTGGCCACAAATAAACTATACAATATCAAAGACTCCCGTGAAAGTAGCAAGATTTCTGCTTCCTTGAAAAGCGAACCTCTTTCCTACTTGATATGTAACCTCTCTTCAAAGGATCCCCTTTGGCTATATCTAGTATGCAGTGGTCTAGAAATCACTTAACAGCCACTACTTTTATTAGGCCACACACAGTCATTAGGATCAGGGTGCTAAAAATGCACAACTATATACCAGAGGCAAATAGGCCCAGTGAAGCCCTTTGTCTTCCCAAAGGAGCCATAAAAACAGTTACTCCACCTAGATTCTAAAGATGAAACAGAATCTTAAAACATTTGCCTAAGACTAAAACCAGACAGGTTCATACATCTATGTACCCATTGACTTGCCATTTCAAAGTGACCTCTTCCTTCCAAGAATGATGCACCTTCACACAAGCTGCATCCCCGAAGAAAGATTGGAATGAAGATTTCTTTAGGCTTATTCACTCCATTCATTCCCATTACAGCTTTTTGGACTGAAATGAAGTAAAACAAATGCCCTCTACTATCATTTTAAAACAGTTTCCAAGCTATCTGGATGGAAAAATAATGTCTTCTCTCTCTCTCTCTCTCACTCACACACACACACACACACACACACACACACAAACACACACACGCACGCACACTGTCACACACATGTGCACTTTTTGTGTGCTATAAAGGGGCAAAGGGAAGCACCCCACCTAGATTTATTTGATAGGGACCCCAGGGCTGTAATTCAGGCTCTCAAGAAGAGAAGAGGTGAGGGGAAAGAGGCTTGGCAGCTGACCCACTCCCAAGGTCACAAAACTTTTCCCAAGTCCCTTGGAATATGAGGGGGTATTGTAAAGTTTTAATTATCATCTTTTTAAAAAAAATGACAGAAAGTTTATTTTGATTTGTAGTTGTTAATTTATCTCTACATAGTCACCATCCAGATTTATACATTTTCTCCAGCATTTCTTGACCCTCCAAATACCGTTATTGTAGAAATATGCAGATTGAGCCTTAAACCACTCTTCCACTTCATGAATGATGCCATCTGTGTTGTCAAATCGATGACCCCGCAATGGATTTTTCATTTTTGGGAAAAGAAAAAGTCACTTGGTGATGATGACACTGACAAAAATTTCATCAATATACCATAATAACTTCCACGTGATAATTACTACTTTACCATATCCCCTCGTATCACCATGATATTTTAGATTATTTGTTTGGAACATTTCTCCCCTTAGGAGCCTGGATTACAGCCCCTGGGGTCCCTATCAATCACAACATGGATGGCAATACAGTATGCCCTTGCTATCTGTGGAGGATCTGTTCCAGACCCCCCTCCCCCATGGATAGCAAAAAAATGTGGGACCTTACGTCCCGTTCTTTTTAATGGACACATGCACTCACTCTCACAACCATGTGTGCATGCACCCATTCAGAAAGCCGGGGCTTGCTACCCATGGAAGTGCAAACTGCAGATGGCAAGCCCATGGTTGGTGCGGGCATGCTGTAATAAGACCCTGCCACAAACCCAGACACCAACTTTGTCCACACTTCTACTTTGGGAATGATATTACAGGGATCAACATCATCATCCATGACATCAGAGGTGTATTTATTTGTTTTTCCTCCAATATTCCATCCTATGCCAGCAATGCCCATTTACACTGTACAAATAGGACAGTCTCTACACAAGAGGATAAATAGACACAAATCTGACATTAAAAATAGCAATATCCAAAAAACAGTTGCATAACATTTAAATCTTCCTGGACATAAAAGTAAGGGATTTACAGGTTGTAGTCCTTGAAATTACAAAAGGAAGACTAGAAAGAGAAACGCATGGATTGAATCATATTCACAAATTCCAATCCATTAACACAGGTAAGAACAATGACAATGGCTTCGTGATACACTAGGCATATTAACACAAGTCCTTGCTACTGGACAAAAGGAATCTTCTCAGAAAGAGTTTTGAATCCAGGGAAACTGACTTTCGGTAAGCACATTTATTGCTTTCACACATCAACACTGTGAAAATCTGAAATACTTGTATCACCTTATGGAGCCCTTTGTAAATTTAAAGCAAGGGACATATCTGGTTCCTATTACTTTTTATCCAACTTCCACAACTGTATAAATATGCTTTTTACCTGAGATGTTAATATCACTCTGTACTTCATCTGAAGAAGTAGGGTTATATCCTTGAAAAGCCATGCTAAAATAAAACCAGTTAGTCTTAAAGATGCTGACATGTTCCAGTATATCTCAGGTCATCACATGCTCATGATACACTATAGGTCATGTTCAGCACTTTTATTTTTCCCTGTTGTGGCTGACAATCAATTTTCAGAGACTTAATATAAACCTAGCGAGAAATGTGTCTGGAAATACTATTATTTTTAATTAGAAAGGAAATAAGTCTTCTACCATTTTAATTTTATGGCTTATTTCTATAGGCATGGAAGTAAAGAAATTAGTGTGGTGTAGTGGTTTGAGCATTGAACTTTGACTCTGAAGAACAGGGTTTGAACCACCATCCCCGCTCGACCATGAAATCCACTGGGTGACCCTGGGCAAGTCACACTCTTGCAGCCTCAGAGGATGGCAATGGCAAACCTCTCTGAAGAAACTTGCCAAGAAAACCCATGAAATTTTTACCTTAGGGTCACCATAAGTTGGAAAAAACTTAAAGGAACACCACCACAACAACAACCTCTAATGATATGCACACAATAGCAATATTGTGACCACTTTGTTCTTGTGTCTCTTCAAATAATTTCTAACTTATGGTGATCGTAAGGTGAACCTATCACAAGGTTGTTGGGTTTTTTTTTTGGCAAGATTTGTGAAGAAAGAGGGGTTGCCTTTGCCCTCTTCTGAGGCTGAGAGAATGTGACTTGCTCAAAGTCACCCAGTGGGTTTCCATGGCTGAGCAGGGATTTAAATTCTGGTCTTTAGAGCTGTAGTGGCCACTATCTGTACACAAAAGTATAGAGACAATAATCTGTCTGTTCATTTATCTATTCTGTTATCTATATATTTTCCATCCTTCTGTTACAAAAAATAGCTCTCATAGTGGCTTATAACACTAAAACAATTTCTAAAGCATGCAATGCATAAAAATCAGTAGTTCCTCATCCCTCTTCCCTCTGCATCTTTTCCCCTGAATGTAGATGGCTTATTACCATCCATGTCATTGTTCTCCATACTTGTGAAAGCTTTTCTGTTAAATAGCATCAACCAGAGCTTGAAGTAACTCTTTGTTTACAACTAGTTACTTGTAGTTAAATTCATTTTTTCCAGTATCTAGACATAACTCCATTACATTATGACTATAATTTAACAAGGGGATAATTTCATTCCTTTTGCAATGTAACATGGACTTTTAGTTGCTTGCATAGTTGTGGGGCATGGCCTCACTAAATAAAGGCGCAGTAATATCATGTAGTACAAGTACTAGCTCATGCTGGTGCCCTATGCTTTGTTGTGGTTATCGAGGTGACAAGATGGTAAACAAGAGAAGAGTATTTATGTACCATAGGGAGCCTTGAAACATTCAAGTGTTTGCTTGATTTTTAATTAACTAAAAAGAAAGTATGTCAGCTACCTTTGAGAAACAGGAAAGTAAATAGTTATTGTAAATAAATAGTAACTATAATATTATTGACTACATTAACTTACTTGTAGGGTGCTGGGAACTCTAACCACAATGGACCACTATTAGTTGATTGATGGATATTGATTGATATTAATTGATAGCTTGATTTCAGTAAGGCCTTCAACAATATTCTTGAAACAAGCTAGTAAAATGTGGACTAGACAATACAACTGTTAGGTGGATTTGCAATTGGTTGACTGGCCAAACCCAAAGGGTGCTTAGCAATGGATCCTCTTCATCCTGGAGAGAAGTGACCAGTGGGGGGCTCTGTCCTGGGCCCAGTAATATTCAACATCTTTATCAGAAACTTGGATGACAGAATAGGAGGCATGCTTATCAAATTTGAAGATGAGAAAATGCAGAGGACAGGATCAAAATTCAAAATGACCTTAATAGATTAGAAAGCTGGGCCAAAGCTAACAAAATGAATTTCAACATGTAGAAATGTAAGGTACTACACTTAGGCAGAAAAAAATTAAATGCATAGATATAGGATGAGGGACACCTGGCTTAACAAGACTACACGTGAAGGGGATCTAGGAGTCTTAGTAGACCACAAGTTGAACATGAGTCAACAGTGCAATGCAGCAATGCAATTCTAGGCTTCATAAATAGGAGTATAGTGCCTAGATCAAGGGAAGTAATAGTGCCACATTATTCTGCGTTGGTTAGGCTTCACCTGGAATACTGTGTCCAGTTCTGGGCACCATAATCCAAAAAGGATGTTGACAAGCTGGAGAGTGTCCAGAGGAGGGTGGCCAAAATGGTGAAAGATCTGGAAACCATGCCCTATCAGAAATGACTTAGAGAGCTGGATATGTTTAGTCAGGAGAAGAGAAGGGGAAGAGGTGGTACGATAACCTTGTTTAAATATCTGAGGGATTTCACATTGAGGATGGAGCAAGCTTGTTTTCTGCTGTTCCAGAGACTAGGACATCGAGCAATAGATGCAAAGTACAGGAAAAGAGATTCCACCTAAACATTAGGAAGAACTTCCTGACAGTTGAACAGTGGAACGCACTCCCTCAGAGTGTGGTGGAATCTCCTTCTTTGGAGGTCTTTAAACAGAGACTGGAGTTGGATTTATTAGCCCTTGAGGTCTGTTCCAATGCTATGATTCTATGATTCTAAAAGCAACTTCCAAGTCATCTCTTGGATGACTAGAAGACCAGAAGCCCTCCCTATTCCATCTTGGTCATCTCTGGTTTTACTCATTCCTCTGACAAATTTAGAAAATATTATTGTTGTTTGTTGTTAGCTGCCATCAAATTGACTTCAAGTTATGGCAACTCCATGAATGAGGGACCTCAGTGTAACCCTGTCATCAACCACCCTGCTCAGGTCTTGCAGACTCAGGGCCATGAGTTCCTTGATTGGGTCTGTCCATTTGGAATGTGGTCTTCCTCTTTTCCTACTGTGTTCTACCTTAACAAATATTACTTTCTAGTGAATCATGCCCTATATTAGATATTGAAATTAATAATACTACTGCAGTGGTATGAATAGGACATATGAGGGAGAGATTATTTTCTTAACAAACCTGGTATGTGACCTTGATGGTTATGCCTCTGTTCTGATTCTAGGCAAATATGTAAAGAATTCCAAGACTTGCTGAGCCAAGACAGATCACCTTTGGGATCCTCAAGACCCACTCCAATATTGGACCTTGACATCCAGAGACATTTAACACATTTCAGGTATGGCCTTCTAAGTGTCTTTTATGGAGTCATTTGCCTAAAGAAATCTGAAACTTGGGAAATGTTGGTGACTCTTTTATCTGTCATTGTGCTACTTGAACAAAAGCTGGATGAAAGTGTACTTATGCTAGCATGTTTGACATTGGGAGCAGGCTGTGTTAAAACTACAGTGTGACCTACCAATCATTCATGCTACATGGTAGGTAGGTGGAAGGACCAAGCATCTGCACAATTCATTGATCACCAAAGCTCAGGAGCTTCCAACAGCCTAGTCCTTGAGGGCAGGCTCATCAAGGAGAGGAGAGGAGAGAAAGGGAGGGAGGGAGGGAGGAGAAATCTGGAGGGAGATTTCTTCCACAGTTCCCTGTCAAGAGATAGATCAGTGACCTCCAAAGTAGGCAGTAGCATCCCCCTGGGGGCATTGGAAAGCTCCAGGGGGGTGCTGAGGGAACAAAGAGCAGCAGGGGGTATTAAGAGGGAAAAAGGGGGTGGCAGGGAATTGTGGGGATGGAGGTTGCAATTAGGGTTGCCATTGCTGCTGAAAAACTGTAAAAGTCCTGGATTAAAGTCTTTGAAAAGCAACAGGTCTCAAATTCCTGAAGGCAGGAGTAAAAACAAGGGAAAAACTCATCCAGATCCCACCCTTGAGGCTCTTGGTAGTACTGCACAGGTGTGCCAGACCCAGAGCCCAGAGACAGGAAGGGAAAGGAGGCAAGCAGAGGCTTGGAGCAGAAAGGAGGCTTTTTTGTGCCCTAGCAAATATGTGGCAATACAGTGGAATGTTTTACTTGCTTGGGACTGGAGCTGCCCTTCCCTCCAGCTCCACCACCCACATAGAAATGTTTGTGTGTGTGTGTGTGTGTGTGAAAAAGGGGGGACCCTTTCTTGAGGTCCAGAGCCCCTCTATCCTCTTAGTTGCATGCTAATGGGCTGGCACTTCCCTTTCCTCAATTTCCCTCCCCAATAGAAATGTGTATGTGTGTGTGTTTGAAAAGGGGGGGGGACATATGGGCTCTGGAAACAGTGAAGTCCAGGAAATAAAACTTGCAAATAGGTCCATTAGCAACACAATGAGAAACCTTCTTTTTTTTTTCTCTCCTGTGTGAAAATACCTGCCCCCTCCCCGCCTTTAGCAGGTAATATTGAATTTCTCAAGAAGTCTCTGTGTTGCTGCATTTGAAAAAAAAAACTTTAAAGGCTGCTTAAAATACATCAAATGCAGTCCTATTTAAAAAACCAAAAGAAACCGTTTGACTTTTGTTGGTGGTAAAGACCTCATAAAGTTAAGTCTCAGCCCTTTGTTCCCTCTTGTTTAGGATTAACCTGTTGTGTCTAAAATGCAGTATCCTGAAATTAGAAAGCATATCCAGGAGTAGCTGTGTTGGCCACACTGCAAACAATAACATCCAAAACCCACAAAACAGTGATATCTTTCTCCTTTTTTTATTTGTAATACCTTTCCCAATGAAGAAGCAACAGTTGAGCTTCAAAAGCTTGCTTCATCTATTTTGTGCAGTTTGGTTGGCCAATAAAGGTATCACTATTTTGTGGATTTTGGATGTTATTGTGCTTTCCTGTATGGATTGGCCAGCACAGTAACCCCTGGATATGATTCCTAGAGTAGGAGCGCCTCTTAGGGGGGAAGCAGATGGGCGGCACAGGGCCGCCCCAGGAAGCTGCACCGTGGGGCCGAGGTATCCGCACACCTCGGCCCTGCAGCGCAGCTTCGCCGCTCCTTCCACAAGTTGCCGAAGGTGCGCCGCAAAAGGCTGCTGGCGCACCTTCAGCTACTCTTCCGCCGCAGCGTGTGTGGACGCTGCGGCGGAGAGCCATCCTCGGAGAGCCGGACATGCGGAGGGTCCGGCACTCCAACGATGTCTTGGGGAAGGGGTTGGGGCGCCCACTGTGCGGCTGCCCCTCCCCTTCGTTGCCCCGAAAACGGCGCTTTGCACTGTCTGCTTCCCCCCTTAGTCTCATAGCTGTTTGGGAGTTTTTCCTCCCTCCCTTCCCCTCATAGAAGTGGGAGGAGGGGAACCCCTCTTTGCTAAGTTCTTTTTCAAGTGGCAAAAAATCAGAGACATTGGTTTAATTTGCATTACAGAAATAATGCAGTTCAACACTGCTTTAACTTTCATGGCTCAATTCTATGGAAAACTGGGATTTGTAGTTTTGTGAGCTGTGTAGCCTCTCTCAGGAGCTCTGGTGTGACAACAAACTACAAATTTCAGAATCCCATAGCATTGAGCCATGACACTTAAAGCAGTATCAAACTGCATTAATTTTACAGTGCAGATTCAAGTCGTGTAAGTCTGGAATATCAGTATGCAAAGGGATCTTGTAGCACCTTTGAGGCCAACTGTGTGAAAAAAAGTTGTAGCATGAGCTTTTGTAGACTTGCATCTGAGATTTTGTGGAAGAGAATTTTGGCAACCTTAGTTGCATGAAACTTCTTTTCTGCACCACTCTGGGACAGGACAGAGGGAGGCTGAATGGAGAGCTGCAGGAAACAAGCCATGTCTGTCCAGGTTGAGAGGCAAGAGACCTATCATGGCTCCTCCATCTTTGCCTCATTTTGGTACAGAGCAAACAGACCGTGTCCTTCCTCTTTCCTTACTCCCTCCTCCTTCTGGGCACCAAAATACTTGCCATAACCACCTTTTCCATCCCTTTTGCCTTGGCTAACAAGCTCAAGCCAGCTAGCCAGTGCAGAAGGGAAGGGAAGGGGGCAGGCTCTTTCTTCATTCCTCCTTGCATTGGATACTGTCAATACTCTGGCAACTCCTTGGGTTTCCTGTTCCTTCCCCCCATTTTATTTCCCTCTCCTTCCCTTTGCCAGGAGAAGCCTGGAGGAGGAGGAGGAGGAGTGCAGCTGCAGGGACATTTCTTGGCATGGGCTACCCAGGTTGCCATGCAAGCCTTCCTTCCTCAGGTGGAAATCCTGATGAACTTGCCTGCCTGCCTGCCCTCTTCGCCAGTCACCCCATTTGGACAGTGTTATTCCTTCCATAGAGGGCCTCCCTCTTTCACCTTCCCAAGCCACCACCCCCCCCACACACACTTTCTCCAAATACAAACTTGTGGAGCTCCAGGCTCCCTTTGGAACTTGGACTTGCTAGCAGCAATTGTTGTTGTTGTTGTGTGAATTCAAGTTGTTTTGAATCATGGTGACCCTAAGAAGAATTTATCATGGGGTTTTCTTGAAAAATTTTCTTCAGGGGGGTTTCAGAAGCCATTGCCTTCCCCTGTGGCTGGGAGAGTGTGACTTACCCAGGGTCACCCAGTGGGAATGCATGGAAAGCAGAATTTCCATTTACTTCATCTACAAAACTACCCCAAAGCAACCGCTTCCCTTGCTTAGGACACTTTTTCTCTTCTCCCCCACCACCATTATTAGTATTAGTAGACCTAATACCAAGAAATAGGCATGGTGGGCACCAGGGTTTTCACCCAAGAGGAAAGGAGGCGGTAGCCTGAAAAAGTTTGGGGACCACTGAGATAGATTAACAAAACTCAAGGAATCTGGGAAGATGGAACATTTCAGGGGGTGTGGCTTCTTGTACAATTTTCTGCCCAAGACTTAAAAGTAAGAAATGATAAAATGACTGCCCCCAGGATATGGAAGGATTTTCCTTCAGATGGTTAAAATCTTCCTGTTAGGAAGGCTAAACAGAACTATGAAATTTTCAAAGTTCCTGGACTGAATTTGTTTTTGTTTTATTACTGATAGATATCCCTTTATTTTAGCAAATGCTTTGTATTTGATTTTTATACTTTGGTAATTTTGTCTGACATGTTTGGTTTCACAGTTAGCTACTTTGAGTATTTTAGGCAATAGATGAGATGTGTGTACTTAAAATTAATTAAATTAAAATTTCAATTTTTCGATGATTTGCATGCATCTTTGATGGAAAAAATGTCTCTGGTTGAAAATTCAGGGTTGAAATCTGAACTCATGAAGAATTGCTTGCAGACAAAGGCTAGGATGCAGGAGAAACATATTTCAAACTGCTTTGTTATAAGTACGCATACAATGCCGTCGTACGCATACAAGCGCGATGTCACCACCATTTTTAAGCCCCCCCCATGCCTGCAGTGGGTGAATTCACCTGGCGGAGGCACAGGGGGGCTTCCCTGGGCCTTGGAAAGGTCCCCCTGCACCCGCGGTGGGCAAATTCACCCGGTGCAGGCACGGGGGGGGGCTTCCCTGGGCCTTGGAAAGTCCCACATACCTGGGGCTGGCGAATTTGCCTGGCGCAGGCATGGGGGGACTTTCCTGGGCCTTGAAAAGCCCCCTTCGCGCCCGTTGTGGGCAAATTTGCCCGGCGCAGGCATGCGGGGGGCTTCCCTGGGCCTTGAAAAGGCCCCTTCACGCCCGTGGTGGGTGAATTCGCCCAGCGCAGGCGTGCGGGGGGCTTCCCTGGGCCTTGGAAAGGCCCCACCGTGCCTGTGCCAGGTGAATTTGCCCAGCTCAGCCACGGTGGGGCCTTCCAAAATGGCGCCTGCCATTGTGCGTATGCGCACACAAATGCGGCCGCCATTTTGCAAGCCAAAATGGCACCCGCGCTCGTGTGCAGTGCACCAGCACGCATGGGGTGGCAGAGGCAGCCGTGGTGGAGGCAGAGACGGAGGCGGCCGGGGTTGCGGTGTGGTCCCAAGGCCTCCGTGGGCCGTACCCAGCCCGCGGGCCGTAGGTTGCCGTCCCCTGGTCTAATCTATTTGATTAGATTATTGCAGGTAGCTGAACAGAAGGCTAGCTATAGATGGAACAAACATGCCCGATATTTCATGAAGTACCCATAGTCATTATAGTATAGTGTGATAGTGGGATCCTTCTAGGGGTTAACTTCTAAATTGTCGAAGTTCTATGACATTGTGGAACCAGTAATTTAGCCTGTATATACTTTTATTGGTTTGTAGTGTTTTGACATCATATTTTCCACAGTACTATACTGCAGTACTATACTGTTTGCAAAAGAAACAGAAACACAACCATCAGATCTACCAGCATTTAATAACTGTATGTATGGATTCCAGCAGCACAGGTAGCATGGAGAGCACTGAAGATGTAATTGTGGGACCCACATCTTCCCAATGATCTATTCTAGCATCAATTTAATACACCATCATAATTTAAATAGAATTATGGGTTGTATGAACATCAGTGTAAACACCAAACTGACATTCTTCAGGAGCCTTATCATTCCTGTAATAAGGAATCAAGAGGCATAGAGGCCTCCTCTGTCCAAAAGTAGCTAGCAGATGTGCCATCATTAAGGGTGGCAAATGTACTTTAGATTTTATTGCCATTTCTCCTACAGTTCCTCCATGTTGAAAAGGAACTTTGCTTGTGCCAAACTGGGGCTCAGCACCAGCCCTCGTTCAATTCAAAGCAGCCGGGAGAGATGTGGCAGTGAATTCAAGCATGGATCTACTGGCCCTACAGTAGCAGATCCACCAGCTGGCCCAACACTGCCCATCAGGAATGGGGAGGTTGTGCTGACGGAAACATAAATGATCATCCGGAAACCATCAGTGACTGCAAAGAGTGGGAGCTACATGGGCACTTGGAAAGAGTGTTCATTCTACAGGGAAGCTGTAGCCTAGAAACATTAGGGAGGGCATTTACTCCCAAAATACATTTGTGTAAATAATCTGATGGCTTGGATTTGAACTTTGATGTTTTCAGTCACTAGCCTCATTATTTAAGGTTTTGGATTAGCATCTTGAACACATTGTGAAGAAAAGACTAGAAACTGTGGAGGTTGCTGTTAGACATGATTGAAGTCAGAGGATTAAATGCCTTTCCATAAAAAGCAGGGCATAAGAACATGGATCTCTTTGAGGATCATCTCTCAGCCACAGCATGTTGTAAATATTTGATAGCAACTTCTGCTCTTAGAAAGATACAGACTTGGCCACTGCTTGAAACTGAAGATAGGCAGATGGTACCTTCATCATGCTCCTCCCCCCATAGCACATGGAAAAGGTTTCCTTTGCAATAAAAGTGAGCTATTTTGGCCTGAGGGTAGAAGGGTGGGGTGGGAATGTGTGAGAGAGACCTTGTGACTGCCAAAGAAAAGTCCAAGACTTGGGGCCATTTTGGCTGCTTTCACATATATGAAATGGTATCATTAAAACATGACAGAGGCTTGCCTTCCTCTAGACACAATTGCATATGTTAACATGTATATATATACTGCAACTCCTCCCTGATATCTCCCCCTCCACCCCTCCATATCTCTGGATACTCTTTAGAAATATGAATTATCATTTTGTTCCTCTAATTATTATCCGGATTGTTTTAATGGGTTAAGTGATTTGTTTTAGTGACTCCTACAGCTATCAGTGTCATTCTGCCACTTCATCTGCAAAGTAAAAGAGGGAAGAAAGATTGTATATACTATCAGAATCCAATGGGTGCTCCAGAGAGTCTATACCTTTGCCCACCCAACACGTTCTATGAACTGAATGATTCTTTTATCAACCATTCAGATAGTGCCCAGCTGTATTTCCCTTTTGCTTCATGAAATAATGACTTTGGACTTGTATTAAGACAACTATTAATAGTAAATCCTATGACATCATTGGTATTGTTATTATAGAACAAAAAATCAGGAGCCACAATAAATAAAAAAAGGAAACCTTTAAACCATGTTGAGAATCTTGCAATGCTTTAACCTTACTCCAAAATCCGAAAAGATAACTCAAGAGTTAATTTGACTCCATGAAATCCAAAAACTGAAAAGACAATTCTGGGAGATTTATGACTTTATGACCCCAAGCTTTCTCTGCCTAGATGAACAGAAGCATTTTCTGCTACAGATGATGATTATTTTATCATCTGCTCTAGTGAGTGGATGTTATTGGGGGTGATTCCATTAATTTGGCCTCCTGGCAGCTGATACAGGCCACCATAGCCAACTGTGCTTCAGGATATGTTGGCAGGTAGTTCCAAGTCAGAATAATTCCAAGAACCCATTAAAATTAATTCATTTATTTTCCAACAATGAATGTTAGAACAGAATCATAGCAACATAGAGTTGGAAAGGGCATCAAGGGCCATCAAGTCCAAACCAGAAAAGCTTCCCCAGCAGGTGGCTGTCCACCCTTTTTTTGTGAAGATGCCCATAGAAAGAGTCCCGATCCCCTCTTTAGGCAGTTGGTTCCATAGCTGAACCTGTCCAGATGTTCCTTCTAATGATCAATTGAAATTGATCCCCATGTGACTTAAAATCATTAGACCTGGGGAAGGCCTGCCCCTTCTTCTCTGTGGCAGCCCTTGAGCTATTTAAAGAGTATAACCATATCTCCTCTCGTATAACCATATCTCCTCTCAATCTTCTCTACATCAGGCTGAACAAGCCCAGCTTCTGCAACCTCTCCTCATATATTTTGTTCTCCATGAACTCTTAACTTTCTTGTTGCCCTTCTCTGAACATGTTCTGATTTGTCTATATCCTTCTTAAAATGAGGTGCCCAGAACTGGATGCAGTACTCCAAAGGAGGCCTAACCAGCACACAATATTATTTCTCTATTACTTGACTATTCTTTCAACTTGAAAATTATGTTTATTCAGGCTAAAATAGCATTCCCACTGCTGGCTTATGTTCAACTTATGATCAACAATAATCCCAAGTTAGTTTTCACATGAAATACTGCTGAGCCGTATATTCCCCATCCCAAACCTCTGCATTTGGTTGTTGTGGTCTAAATGTAGAATTTTGCATTTGTCTTATTGAATTTCATTTTATTAATTTCTCTGCATTTTTCTAGTTTATCTAGATCAGGGGTAGGCAACCTTTCCCCTTTAAGGGCCGAGGGACTTCAGCTCCCAGAATCCCAGGAGCTATTGGCCAAGATGGGACTATTGGCCAACATGGCTGAGGCTTCTGGGAGCTGAAGTCCCTCGGCCCTTAAAGGGGAAAGGTTGCCTACCCATGATCTAGATCTTTTGAATGCTGCTCCCAACTTCCAATGTGTTAGCTACCTTTCCCAGTTTTGTACCATCTGTAAGCATGATAAGGATTCCCTCCACTCTGTCATCTAGGTCACTGATAAAAATATTGAAGATTAATAGTCCTAGGACAGAGCCCTGAGGAAAACCCCAGCAGAGAGAGGGGGGGACTACAGTGATTATCCGGGGGCCAGAGGAAAGAAGAAGCTCTGGTTCTACTGCTGCTTGGACTTCTGCCTTCCTAGTGGGATTCCTCTCTCTTCAGGACTGAGGCCCTGACTCAACATATTTGTGCTGGGGTCAAAGGGCAAGATGCTGGCTTTCTTCCTGGTTTATTATCTGTTTTGACTATCTCTGTTCTGCCTGTCTGTGTAGTGGACTGTTTTCAATAGCTACTGCCCTGTGTTTTCCTGAGGAGGGAGGGGATGTACAGAGTCATGGAACAGCCATTGGAGTCATTCAGGGTTGAAGGAGATACGGAGGGAGGAGGCAATGAAAACACCAAGGAAGAGGGGAACACAAGAGGGTGCTTGTGTCTCCCAGTCCAAATATTATGGATAGCCTTGGTGACAGCCCTTCCAGGTTGAAGCTGCTGCTGTTGAATGCCAGGTCAGTGAATGGTAAATTCAGAACTTAATATTGGAAGAATAAGCTGACCTGGCATGTATTACAAAGGCCTGGTTGGATGAGACTGGGGGGATTAATCTCTCTCAGCTTTGCCCACCAGGCTTCTCTGTGCAACAGCAGGCAAGACCTGGGGGGGGGGGGGAGTGGAGCTGCAGTGGTCTATCATGATTCCATCCCCCTGACCAGATACCCCCTTGCACAGTCTACAGGTTTTGAGTGTGTGTACCTAAAGGTGGGTAGCCAGGACAGAATAGGGATTCTGTTGATGTACCACCCACCCTGCTGCACAACAGTCTCCCTTCCTGAGCTATCCAGAGTGGTCTCAGAGTTGGTGTTGGAGTCTTTTTGTCTATTAGTGCTGGAGGATTTCAACTTCCATGCTGTGACTGCCCTTTTAAGAGTGGCTCAGGACTTCATGGCCTCCATGGCAACCATGAGTCTGCCCCAAGTGGTATCTGACCCTACTCATGCTGCTGGGCACACTCTGGACCTTGTTTCCTGTTCTGGATGGGGTGATGATGATCTTGGTGTGGAGGAACTTGCCAAGTTCTGTTCTCATGGACAGATCATTATCTGATCAGGTTTAGACTCAATGGGACTCAGAACCTCTGCGGGGCTGGGGGACCAATTAGGATGGTCCACCCCAGGAGGCTGATGGATCCAGATGGATTCCTGAGGGCTCTTGGGGAGTTTCCTGTCACCTCGGCAGGTGATTCTGTTGAACCTTTGGCTGACCATTAAATAGGGAAATAGCCAGGGTGGTGGATACAACTGCAGAGTGGGGCCAAACCTCCCCCTGGTTCTCCAGGGAGTTGATGGTGATGAAGCAAGGGAGATGGAGACTAGAGTGACATTGGCAGAAGACTCGAAGTGAATCTGACTGAACACTGGCTAGAGCTTATTTGAAGGCCTACTCCATGGCAGTGCGGGCAGCAAAGAAATTATTTTTTGCTGCCAGCATTGCATCTACATGAAGTCATCCAGCAGAGCTGTTCCAAGTGGTCAGGGGTCTCTTACACACCAACCCTGAAATAGAAAATGTAGACCACTCAGAGGCCTGCTGTGGAGAATTTGCATGGCATTTTGCAGATAAAGTTGCTCAGATCTGCTCTGACTTGGATGCTACAGTTGATACAGTGCCAGTGGATGTAATCTTGGCTCCTGTCTGTCTGAAAAGTGTTAATGGATACTTTTCAACTTGTGCAGCCTGATGATGTGGACAAGATCTTTGGAGAGGTAAAAGCCACCACGTGTCTTGGACTCTTGTCCTTCTTGGTTTATTAAACAGGCGGGGGGGGGGGAGGACTGGCTGACAGGGTAAAGGAGGTAGTCAGTGCCTCCCTACAACAAGGCAGAGTTCCATCTTGCTTAAAGGAGGCAGTTGTGTGGCCTCTGTCAAAAAAGCCATCCCTGGATCCCACAATTTGAATAATTATCGGCTTATTTGGGGCAAGGTTTTGGAACGTGTGGTGGCTTCCCAGCTCCAGGAGTTTCTGGATGAAACAGGTTATTTAGATCCATTTCAATCTGGTTTCAGACCTGGTTATGGAACAGAGACAGTCTTGGTCATCTAGGTGGATGACTTACTCAGGGAATTAGATAGGGAGAGTGTGTCCCTGTTAATTCTCCAGACCTCTCAGTGGCTTTCAATACCATTGACCATGGTATCCTTCTGGACTGCCTCTCTGGGATGGGACTTGGAGGTACTGTCTTACAGTAGCTCCATTCCTTCCTGGAGGGGCGAACCCAGAAGGTGGTGCTAGAGGGCTCCTACTCAACACCGTGGCCATTGGCCTGTGGGGTCCCTCAGGGTTCTGTGTTGTCCCCTATGCTATTTAACATATACATGAAACCACTGGAGAGGTCGTCCAGAGTTCTGTGGTGCGGTGTCATCAATATGCCAATGTCACTCAAGAGTTGAGTGACATTGGCATACTGATGACACCGCACCACAAAACTCTGGGCAACCCCAATCCAAGGAGGCTGTCCTGGTCCTAAACCAGTGTCTGTCATCAGTAATGGACTGGATGAGGGCAAACAAGTTGAAACTTAATCCAAATAAGACTGAGGTGCTCCTGGTAAGTTGGAAGGCAGAATAGGGAACAGGGATCTAGCCTGTGTTAGAAGGGGTCATACTCCCCCTGAAGATGCAGGTTCGCAGTTTGGGGATACTCCTGGACTCAGCTTTGAACCTGGAAGCTCAGGTCTCTGCAGTGACCAGGAGTGCTTTTGCACAGTTAAAGCTTGAGCGCCAGCTGTGCCTGTTCCTTGAGACACCGGATCTGGCCTCAGTGGTACATGTCTTGGTTACATACTGTTTGGACTACTGTAATGCGCTCTACTTGTGGCTGCCTTTGAAGAGTGTTCAGAAATTTCAGTTGGTTCAAAGAGGTGCAGTCAGGCTGTTAACTGGGGCAGGTTACAGAGATAATACAACACCACTATTGAAATAGCTTCACTGGCTACCAGTTTGTTTCCAAGCACAATTCAAAGTGCTGGTGATGACCTATAAAACTTTATATAGCTCAGGTCCAGGCTATTTGGCAAACTGTATCTCCCTATATATGAGCTGGCCTGGGCTCTGAGATCCTCAGAGAAGGCCCCTCTCTCCATCCCACCTCCATCACAAGCACAGTTAGTAGTGACACGAGAGACGGCCTTTTCCATGGCTGCCCCTAGATTCTGGAACTCTCTACCTAGGAAGACCAGAATGGCCCTTTCCTTGATGACCTTTGGCTGACAAGCGAAAACCTTCCTTTTCAGACAGGCATTCAAAACAGAAAGCTTTTAAAGAATGGCCTGGGGTGCTATATTGTTTTAATGTATTTTAAGCATTTTTATCTTTTTAAATTATTTGATATTTTAATTTGGAATCTGTTTTAATTATTGTGGTAGTTTAATTCTATTTTAAAGTACTATTTTTGTAATTTTTTAAATTGTGTTGTTTTTTTTAATGTTGTAAGCTGCCCTAAGTCCCAGTCCAGGGAGAAGGGTGGGATATTAATAACAACAATAACTCCACTTAAGGCCTCCTTCCATTTTGAAGCGCTGCTATTTTACTTAATTAATGACCTGATTAAAAAAAAAAGAGATATGAGATTAGTTTGAAAAGTTTTTTTTCCTTGATAAACCCATGCTGGCTGCTACAGATCACTGCCTTGTCTTCAAGAAACTTGCAAGCAGGCTCCTGTATAATCTGTTCTAACATTTTTCTTCCTATTGAGGTCAGGCTGACTGATCTGTAGTTTCCTGGACTACCACCACCTCCTCCACCACCATCTCCTCCTTACCTTTTTTTAAAAAGATGGACAACATTTGCCCTTCTCCAATTGTTTAGTGCCTCACATGTTCTCTATGATTTCTCAAAAATGATGGCAAAAAGTTCAGGGAGTACATCAGCATGTTCCTTCTGTACTCTGGGATACAGTTCATCTGTCCCTGCAGATTTGGACTCGTTTAGGTTATTGGGATAATTCTTGACTAAATTCTTATCAATTTTGATTTGTAATCAGGATTCCTTGGTGAGGTCTCTACTGCTTCATGAAAACTCACAGTTCTGTTTTGGGGAGAAAAATGAAGTGAGATAGATATGGAGTAGTTCTGCTTTTTTGTTGTGACCTGTTTGCATTTTCTTGAACAGTGATCCAGTTGTCTCCTTGCCTGAAAGGTATATGTGGAAAACCCCTTTTTGTTGCTCCTTGTTTTCCTAGCAAGTTTCAGCTCATTCGTAGCTTCAGCTCTCCTTAGACTAATCTGCAAGCTTGGGCTGCCCATCTATAGTCTTCCTTGGTAATTCTTCCTTCATTTCACTCCCTGTTACTTCAAGTTGTTTTTGACTTATGGTGACCCTAAGGAGAACCTGGTACAGGGTTTTCTGGCAAGATTTGGTCAGGGAGGATTTGCCTTTGGCTTCCTCTGAAGTTGAGAGAGTATGACTTGCTCAATGTACCAGGTAGGTTTTCATGGTTTAACAAGGATTCAAACTCTGATGTCCATAGTTATAGTCCAATACTCAAACCAATACACCATACTGAAACTCCTGCCATTCTCTATAATACTCTATTTTCTTCTTTCTTACTTCTTGATTTTGCTCTGCAGCCACATTGGCTGTTTCAGATGTTTCCCATTTTTCTTCTCTCATGGGATTGTTTGTGAGTATGTTTTTTGCATCTCCTTTAAGAACTCCCGCCCTTGCTGGGTGTCTTTTTCCTTTAGTATCTCTAGCCATAGGATTCTAACCAGTAATTCCCTGAACTTTTTAAAATGAACTTTCTTGAAATCCAAGCTCCATTCTTGACTACACTCTTCGTTGCCCTGTCCCACAGTTATGTCCCACTTTGCCCTGAGGTACCAGCTACTTTGATTCCAATAACTAACTTCTCTCTATTGGTCAGGATCAAGACCAGGATTGCAAATCTTGTGATTCTTTCCTCTGTCTTCTAAAATAGGAAATTATCTGTAAAGCACATCAGGAATTTGTTGTACATCCTATGCTTAGCAGAATTAGTCTCCCTGTAGATATCAGGGTAACTGAAGTTCCCCATAACTGCTAATTCCTGCATCACTGAATTTTTTTAGATTTGTTTCTGAAAATACCATTCACCACTTCTTCTTGGTTTGGTGGCCTGTGGTAAACTTCTATCACAGTGTTAATTCATTTATTTATCCATTTATTTTTACCCAAATGCTCTCTATAGGTCCACTCTGATCACTTTCATGGATTTCTGTACAAGTGAATTTGTCTTTGAAACATAATGCTGCTCCTCTTCCTTTTCTCCCACATCTATTCTATTGGAATAGTTATAAACTTCATTGTTATATTCCAAACATAGGAGTTACCCCATCATGTCTTTGTTATGCCTATAAAGGTCAAATTTACCTTCCTGCACTAAGATGTCAAGTTAATCTTGTTTGTTTTCTAAACTCTGCGCATTAGTATATAGACATTTGTTTGTTCACTTATTAATTTACTGTTAGTTATTCTGTGGATCTTGTTCTCTCCTTCAGCTTCCCCTCTAGACTTCACATGCTTATTCATTCATTTATTTATTTCATTTAATTTATATGATGCCTTTCTCCACGAAAGGGACCCAAGGTGGCTCACAGATAAGCTTTAAAACAATTTTTTTTAAAAAAACCAATTAATATCATCTTGCTAAAACAATATGAAATTATGTTAAATATACAAACATTAAAAATGCAAATAGAACATACACCTCATATAAAAGCCACTCTGATAAAGATTATATATTAAAAGCCTGTTTGAATAAAAATGTCTTTTCCTGCTGGTGAAAAGAAAGCAGGGAGGGATCCAGGCTAGCTTCCCATGGAAGGGCTAACCAGAGGGTGTGAGCATCTACTGAGAAGGCCCATGCTTCCATTTGGGCTGGTGTTTGAGCTCTAAATCCCCAAGGATTTAGTTTGAAACACTATTGATCAGAATTGCCATGTTCCTACCAAAGACATTGTTCCCAGTCTTTGTGACGTGTAGCCCATCTGTAGCCAGTAGTCTTCTGTCTAAGAAGTGAAAACTGTGGTCCCAAAAGCCAGACCTCTCACATCTACACCATCTACATAGCCAGTCAATCACTTTTAGTATTTTTCTGTCCTTCGCTGGCAGAATTGCTGAGAATACCACCTGTGCCTCAAAACCCTCCAGCTTCCTGCCCAGAGCTTGTTACTCCTTCCTTGGCATGTAGTATTCCCTGTTGCTGATTTCCTGTTTGAGCATCTCCACTACTGCTATCCTCATGAAGATGTAGGAAGTGATTAGTTGGAGCAATTCTGAATACCTTCTGTATAGTCTGATGCTGAAAGTGACTGTTCTTCAGGATATTATTTCACTGTTACAGACCTCTTCTTCATTTTCTATAGCAGTTTCTTCCTATTGGTTCTGTAGGATCAATTCTCCCTGTGTTTTATCCAGGAAGTCATGTTCTCTGATGCACTGAAGGGACTCAACACATTGCTGTAGCGCACTGATCTTCTCTTCCAAGATACCTACCAACAAACACATTGCTGTAGTGCACTGATCTTCTCTTCCAAGATACCTACCAACTTGCACTTGCTGTAGGTGTAGCTGGTGATGTTTTCTGGAAAGAGGACAAACATTGCACATACATTGCAGACAACTATGGATCTTTCTGCCTTCATCTCTACAATTATTTATCTATTCTTTCCCCCAGTTTTGTATCATCTGTGAACATAAGGATTCCCTCCACTCTGTTATCTAGGTCATGTGATAACTATATGGGCTATAATTGCACATACTGCAAGCCACACACCAAAAAAATTGCTCCCTCACCCCACCTGGCTGCTTTTTTTGATTACAGGAACTTCAGCAAAGTTGATGAAAATAAGTATGCAAATGAGATGCTTCATTTTCTCATCTACTAGCTCATCTGCCAGCTCAGCTGTGGGTTTTTGCTCACACCAACTTCAGCACAGGCTGATGGGGGGAAATAGATAGACAAGCTGTTACATGCACAGACCTTCACCTACTCAAAAGATTGTTGCCTCTCCCAGCCCAGCTGCTTTTTTGCTTCAGCAAAGGCTGATGGAGAAAAGTATGCAGATGAGCTGCTACTCTCCCAAAGCTTCACCTCCTCATCTGCTGGCTCAAAAATTTACTGCCTCTTCCAACTTGGCTGTTGTTGTTGTTTTTTTGGTTTCAGGTTTCTGCTCACATTGCAATTATAGTTTAGCAAGCATTAATATTACTCTGTTTGATTCATAATTGTAACTTATAAGGATGTGGCAGTGACAAGCTCACATCTACTGTGCAAGAGGATATCTGTTCATCTGCTGAGGAATGGCTCCTTCTTTAGGTATCACTTCCCTCTTCTTCAGATGGATGCCTCCTCAGACCCTTCTTCTCTCTGGCTGCAGTCATCCAGAAATGTGATATTATAGTCCCTGAAGATCTTCTCCACTAACCTCTCTGTCTCTCTCAAGTTCTACAAGACAGGTGCCCCAGGCCTTGAAAGAAAATACCCATTTTCCCAAAATGTAAACAGAAAAAATGTATTGGGATTAAACAGGCCATATCTTTATTAAACTCAACCCTGGGACTGTAGTAAGTAATCCAAAAGTGTAGGCCTCCTAACTAAATGGAGATAGACACTGAGTCCCATGATGCATCCTAAGAGGTTTATATCAACCTGACACCAAGGCCAGGTCAGAAAATTTTCTGGACTGAACTTATCTTTACATTGAGTGCAAGCAGAAGTGGAACCCTGCACCTCCCATTGCTTCTGGTCAACATCAGTAGGGGAAGCCTTCATGTTTAAATGGAATATCCTTACGTCTCACAGTTGCCAAGTGGGGAGCTGTTATAGGCCAAATGAATTTTAGTTGGTGACTCCTAAGCCGGTACATATATCATTAAAATGTTTATATATCATTAAGCAAGAGCATATAACCTGACAGAAACCTATAGGTGGTAGACTAAGCCCTGTCATGCTGATAAGCCCTGTCATGCTGCCCTAAAATGCTGGTTTAGGTAAAGTTAGGAAATATAGGCCTACATGTAATTAATGCAGTTAAGACTTGCTTGAGAAGTTCTTAAGAGTTAATCCTTGAATGCCTCTGTTACACAGAAGCATGTTAAGAGTTGTAACATTCTTCAAAAAGATGAAAATGGCTCAGAATATGATAAAGGATAAGATTGTGAATATGTAAAATATATAAAAGCCTTTTGGAAATTGTCTTGGCAGACTTTCTGAAAACTTTGTGATTATGATAATACAAGGAGAATGTTGTGTGCTAAGTGATTGAGAAGGCTGATGTTCCTACATGCATTACGTATTGCCAAGCCTGTTAAAGAGCTAAATAGAGAAAGTCCCTATGAATGTTCTGATGATGTGATAGCTATAGAACTTAGTATAAAATGCCTTACATGGAACATAATGGAATAATGCCTTACATATATAGTGGAATAATAATGCCTTACATATATTATGGAATATAACTAAAGCTGAAGTGCCCAGACAATGTTTTGAAGTTCAGAAAAGATTGGGAGTAACACTTTAGTTCCATGGCTATTCCTGGATGAAAATGGCTTGCTCAGCTCCCCATTTTTATTGGGGTGAAGAATCATAAGTATCCATATGTTTTCAATATATGGAACACATTGTTATTGTTCTGAGGTTATTATTAGTCTACTGCAAACCTGTAGAAGATGTAATGGATATCGGTGGCCATATTTGTGTGACTGAGTGGGTCAGAAGTCATTGAAGGGTGCAACACTGAGGTTTCCTACAAGATTTATAATGTGTATAATCACTGTAACTTTGAGGTTGGGTGTGAGAGTATGCATGTGTGTGCATGCACATGCACACACATAGGACGTTATCACACATCGGCCAGTTTCGTTGTTAAAGAGATAATAAAGTGGAAATGAAGCATCCTGAAAAGAAAGCGAAAATAGAGCGTAATTGTGCAAAAGCTTTTCACATGTAATTACAATAATAACGGAATTAAGTTAAAAGCGAAAAAAAGACTTTTTAACTTTCATACACAAGTGAAAAGAACCCGTACATGTACTGGAAATGGGTGTGTTTTGTGAGCAGACTCCTCCTTTTCCAGGGCGGGTCCTGCATTTCCCAGGAGGAAATGTCAGACTGTCCTCCATTTGGGGTCATGTCCTCCTGCACAGGTCCTAACCCCCTTCCATTGGGGTTAGGACTTCTCAAGAGAGCACAGGAGGAGGAGGAGGAGGAGGAGGAGGAGGCTGGAAAGGCAAGGCAAGGCAAGGCAAGTCGAGGTAAGGGAGGTATTGGGATGGCTCACCCTCCCTTTTCTCTCTCTCCTTTCCTGGCATTGGAGGCTGTCAGCTGCTGGGAAGATGGGCAAGGAGGGCAGGATCACAGGCAGAGCTGGCAGGGAAGGAGGAGGAGGAGGAAAGGGAAGGAAGGAAGGAAGGAAGGAGAAGGAAGGAAGGAAGGAAGGGAGGAAGGAAGGAAGGAAGGAAGGAAGGAAGGAAGGGAGGGAGGGAGGGAGGGAGGGAGGGTTGGGTGTTCCCTGGGGAGAGCCAGAGCCTTGGATGATGCCCAGGAGAGGGGAAAACTGGAGGTAGCTCCTATGCTCCCCCCCATAAGCCTTTCCCCTTTGTAGGACCTGCAGGGCAGAATGTCATGATGAGATGGATCTCCAAGTTGCTCCACAAGCACACCCCACACTTGCACCCACATCCACCCACAGCTGCTGAGAGGGAAGCCTTCTTTCCCCTCCTTTTCCCTCCATCCCAAATGCCAAACTTCTCCTCTACCCCAAACTTCCCTCTCCTGGGCTGCCTTCCCTTCCCTTTCCTTCTCTTCCCTTCCCTGCATGGCACTGAGGAGGAGCTCAGGACTCTCCCTCCCTGGAGGCCCCTCCTCCTCCTCCTCCTCTTGGCCCTCCTCCAGGTTTTAAAAGAGAATTGTCCGTGCGTATTTGCTTTTCACATTACAGTAAATGCGCAATTACTGTAATTTTGCAAATGCATTTCCTCTAAACACCCGAAATTAAAAAGATCTCGGATAATACCACTTTCTGTCCACTTTCTGACCAGTTTCTGTGCGACGTGAGGCTCAAATTCGCTTTTTGTTTGGGATTTGTGTGGATTAACAAACAGATTTCCCCCGTGTGATAATGTCCATACATTGCCTCATCATCCCACTACCCAGTCTTATTGAGAGTCACACTGTATTGCTTTGGAGAATGTAACAGCCACACTTTATGCCAGAAGAATTCAAGAATCTCTCTTGCAGTGCTTGCAGGGTGAAGATCTGGTCTCCAGATGCTTCAGCCCCTCCAACCAGAAAATCAACCTTTGAAGTTGTGTCTGGCCTTGATTTCTTTCCCCCTCATCTTTCCTCAACAGTAATAAATATTTTAGTGGGCAAGTCTTCAGTTTCAGCAAAATGAAAATCTGTGTGCAGTAAACTCTTCAATATTTCTCTCTCTTTCTCCCTGCTTTACAGTTTGATCACTCATGGCTTTGGAACTCCAGCTATATGTGCTGCCCTCAGCACTTTCCAAACTGTTCTCAGTGAAATGCTGAACTACTTGGAAAAGCATACAACACATAAAAATGGTGGAGCAGCAGAATCTGGCCAAGGACATGCCAACTCAGAGAAGGCCCCCCTGCGGAAAACTTCAGAGGCTGCTGTGAAAGAGGGCAAAACAGAAAAGACAGACTAGCTACATCAAACAGAATCTATTTCCAGAGAACCTTGCTGCTGATATTTTTTTAAACATATATCTATCTATATATCTATATCTATATCTATGTATCTCATTGAGGGTGACTTAGTTCCACTGGACCAAACTAAGTGGGAAGAAAAGGGTTTTCTCACCAACTCTAGCAACCTGAAGGACAGTAATGTAGAAAAACCATGTGAAGAAGTCACTTTTTAAAACCATTGCTCTCTAACCTGCATTTTGTGTGTGCGTGTGTGTGAGAGTGTGTATATGTGCACATACATTTAATCATCATTGCATATGATACTCTGGTGCATTTTATTTCTTAGAGCTTCCAGATATGGAAGAAGCAACACTACACTAACCTATTCCAGTTTAGTGATTGGACAGTGTCATCAGAAACTAAGAAAATATGACATCATGGGATATGTAGCTTCTGATGGACTAATGTCTCATCACTCATTCAATGGATAAAACTGAAAACAGTGCCTCTTTCTATTGCCCTTCAGAGATGATATGGAAGAATGCTTGGAATGGGAAATGGAAGAACTTAAAGATCTTGCAAATCACAAACACTGTGTTACTGGAGCTGAATACCTAGGTCTGAGAATTTATGGGAAATCCACATCAAGGTTATGCCCATCTTTTTCAAGGAGCATCCTAGATACCTTGTCTTGGCTGAGTGGTACAGATTAAAATGCATAAGCTTGGCGACTGAGGCCATAGCCTTCATCTGTCTGGTGAGGAGAGGTCAGAATCAATAATAGCCTGACCATCTCCCACCACCACCCTTGGTCTCGGTATTTGAATTCCAACTCTGCATAAAACCATATACCATTGCATGCTCTGCTGGGTTAAAATAGGTGATTGGAGAAGTCTACTGTGTTTGCTTGATTTTATGATGCTTCCATCTCTGCCCCCATGCCTTCAAAAGTTGACTGGCAGCACTGTTCAGAGATTTCCCAGAAGAACGTAGAAGGTGAGCCAGGATTGTTCCTAGTGGCCCTATACACTTTCTATGTTATGTTGAAAAAGCTTAGACACAAGAGATGTATCTATGGGCCTTTACACACTGCCAGAAATAATGCAGCTTGAGTCCACTTTAACTGCCCTGGCTCAGTGCTAGAGAATCATGGGAACTGTAGTTTATTGTGGCACCAGAGCTCTTTGACAGAGAAGGCTCAATGCCTCAGAAAAAAAATGCAATTTCCATTATTCTCTAGCACTGAGCCAGGGCAGTTAAAGTGGACTCAAGCTGCATTATTTCTGGCAGTCTGTAAAGGCCCTGTGTAGGCTTCAGTGGCACATCAGAAATGCATAATGTCTGTTACAGTAAGGAATCATAAAGAATCAAGATATTGTCAGCAGGCATAATTAGGCAGCATTATGGTCCCCATTTACACTAATTCAGAGAATGTTGGAATACTGTCAACATTTTTTTAAAAAGAATACACATTTATAATGTGTAAAGCTTTGTTATAGATCAGCACACTATCAAATTCATGTACAGAACAGAAGTGTCAATCTGCAGTCCAAAACAGCCAGTGGTTTATAGTTTTCAGCAAAAATACTCTATTAAGCTTATCGCACTCTGTTCTCGTAATGTAATGGGTATGTAATGTGAACAGAACGGAACATATTTTATCACATGATATGATCCTCATCAAGTTCCCGTTCCATGCTCTGACAGTCACTAGCCCGTTCCAGCAGGAGAACTGTAAAAATGTGTCCTCAGCCAGCAAGGCTTACAGACCATTCCATATGATGTGTGTGCGATAATCCTACCCAGTCTCAATCTGTCCTCATGTTCTGATTGGCTAAGACAACCTCCTCCCCTCCCATCCACAAACTCAACTCAACTTTTCTGGTGTTGATGCAAGGAAAGTGTCACAGGCAATTTTAAAAATATTTTTTATTTTTGTAGATTGAATTGCATCGTGTTTATGAGACAAAACAATGAATGCTTGCTACCTAAAACTCTCGGTAGCATTCTTTCCAATGCAGACACAGGGGTTTTCACAACAGTGAGCATGCACCAATGAGGGGCAGCTGAGGAACTACTTTAGCACCAGTACCAGTACAACAGTAAATGCAGTGTGATAGTATGTGTTCTCATAACGTTATTATTGCGTTATCAATAGTCTAATGTG
This sequence comes from Phrynosoma blainvillii, assembly GCA_026167975.1. Lineage (NCBI taxonomy): Eukaryota > Metazoa > Chordata > Lepidosauria > Squamata > Phrynosomatidae > Phrynosoma > Phrynosoma blainvillii. Next base: position 210,868,715 of record JANUYF010000001.1, read on the forward strand.
GTAACACCCATTCCCATATTGTTACGTTCCAGGGACTCGGTGGGAACGTTACAAGTACTGGTGCGATAAGCTTACATGTTTCATACATTTACAATTTCATGTTTCTGCTTGTTTCTGACATTTTGAGCTATTCTGTTTGGGTTATGTCTAATCAAGTAGGAGAGCCCTATTAGTTTTAGCACAGAATCACAAAATAGCTGTTGCTTAAAGATTAACCCTTAGATTAACCAATAAGACTTAACAAGTCTTTTTCTTCTTAAAATAATATCACACTCTAACATAATATAAATACTTCATAACACCTACAAAAATCCAGAGTGTAAACAACCTTTCATTGAGAGCCAGTGTGGTGTAGAGGTTTGAGCATTGGCATTCTCCAGCATCTGGAGAATAGGATTTGAATATCTGCTCTGCCATGGAAACCAACTGGGTGACTTTGGGCACCCTCTCTCAGCCTCAGAAGAAGGCAAAGGCAAACCCCCTTTGAACAAATCTCACCAAGAAAATATTGTGATAGGTTTGCCTTGGGGTCTCAATAAGTCAGAAATGACTTGAAGGCACACAGCAATAACAAAAACAATTAATTTTTCACTAAAGACTAGTGGAATATATCCTGCATCATAATCTAGCAGGTTGCCCATTTTGAAGTCAATCCTTGTGTCTTTGACAGTACCTATACTATCCAGAATTATGAAGTGATGTTTGGCATATTTCCCCATGCAGAATTAATGTGGCCCAAGTTGAAAAGCTGACAGTATAAGACAACTATCTGAGATAGTATTGCACACACTGTAACCTGTGCCATTGGAAACCCACAGAATTGGTTTTGATCATACTGTAAATCCTGACTTTACTTTTTTGGACTAAACTCCCCAACTCCCCTACCACCATGTACATTGGCAATGCTGGCCATGAGAGTCTGGGAACTATAATCTAAAAACAAACATTTCTAGGCTGTGGTTTTAACCTATTGGTTCAATGGAGTCTTTTGCTTGAGTGAGTAGTGTAACATTTATCCTGTGATTTTACAGGAAATCATGATCCCTGTTTTGTACACTGGGAAAATGGCAAGTTGTGTTTTTCCAGTTCATATTTAAAAAGGGCAATTTTGCATGTGTCTGTGGCTTAGATGTTACACTGCTCATGTGAGTCAACTTCTCACTTAAGCAAGCTAATGGGTTTCTTGAGGGGGGAGCAGATGCTTATCAAGACTGCTGATCCCATAGTTGATTGGCTTACACAAGTAGACTTTTGCCAAAACTGGTTGACAGAATAAAAGTGCCAAATTTTATCTGTGTTAGAGTTTATTCACCTCATTGTGGTCTGAGTTTAGTGAAGAGAAATTAAACATATCAAGGATCATATTTAGTAGGGTTGCTAATTTTAAAGCCTGCCCTTCTGTCTTTAACAGTGGCTAGATTATCCATGACAAGCACAATAACCATGATAAGCACTTCTGTTCCCATGCAGATATCATGAAACATGCTTGCTGATTCAATAATTTGTTCCATGGGGGGGGGGGGGTGCCTTCAAAATAAGTGGCACTACAACAGAACTCTCCACACCTACATTTTAGTTTATCGTAACTTAACTAAAATTGTACTAAATGTATGATTGTGTAAATGTTGTGGATGCCCTCCAAACTATTTGAACTAATTGTGTGTAACCTTGGGTCCAGAATTCAAATTAATAATCTTGATTTCTTGTTAAAATGGAAGTAATATTGTGTGTGGAACAAGTGAAGCAGTCATCCAGTCTGTTCTATCATTAATTACACTCTTGTTGGGACCAATAGACGTTAATGGTCAGATCTAACAATGGCATCTGCTTTTGACAGATTATGTTAAATGTTCAAGCATGATCCAAATACTTCCTTGATCAAAGGTGGGTGAATAATTGGGGCTATGTGTCCAAAATTTGTGTGATATTTTGTGAAAAGTCTCCCAAGGTATTCAGGCCACTGCATTTCAAGGTGGTACAAACTAAGAATCATCCCTTAAATTAAAATCCCAACAAAAAAAAATTGTTCCAGATCTTGAGGCATCCTCCCACCATTCATATTCAGAAGTAGTTAAGAATTGTTTTGTTGCTTCTCTTGTTCACCATCAAAAGGTTGCCATCTCTTTTCTCCAACAAAATAGGACATTAATACTTAGGGCCTGTTTTAGGTGTTTAAAAACACCTAAATATGGAATGTATGGATATGTAAAACAAATGTTCAAAAAGTGTTTCTTTCAGACAAGAGCACTTGTCAGAAAACTGAAGGTGGTCTGCAGCCTGAACATAGCATAGTTTGAGTGCTTCCTGAGCATTCAGTGGCAAATCATGATTGTTGTTGTGAAATGTGTGAAATGACACTCTTTCAGCTCTGATGTGATATTCTATAAAATATTACAACCAAATGCAATGTACAGTTTTCTCAAACCTCTCTGTAAATACCACCCACAGTTGATATCTTTTGAAATTTCCTCACAGGCATGTTTGTTTTATCAAAGCACTAATCTGGGGACATCCTGTTCTTTATTTGCAACTTTGAACCCCCACCCCATGTAACCCTGGTTGATTGTTTTTAAAAATATATATGATTTTATCATATTTTCAAATATATAATTGAAAATAAGATAAAACCCTTTTTATTAACAAATCAGAAAGGGTTGTCAGTTAATCCAAACAAGCTTAATTTCTCATAATGTTCAAAGAAGTAGCATTGTTATTCCAATTGTTTACTTTTTAAAAGGGAAGAGGAGCTGGTAGTAAGAAAATTCAGGCCAAAAAGAATTATACTGGAAGTGTACAATTTCAGATACTCCATTGAGGGTTGGACCTGATAGCCACAGGGCCCTTTCCAAGTCTATGATTCTATGATTCCTCCTTGGCTGTCTGATGGACAGTGTACAAGTGCTGGCTGAGAATATGATCTCATTTGCCTACATCAAATAAAGGTCAGATGTCAGTTTCTTTTACTGATAGTAATTTTAAGCAATTCTCCTTTTGTATGATGAATCATGTTCTGTATAGCAGTTGTTGTAATTGTACTTAAATGTGAGTGAGCACTTGGTCACAAGCAAAGCAAAGATCTTTTCTTTTCTTCCTCCCCTATACGATGCAACAAACTTATAATTTGGTGGTGAAATGCATCATCCGTTATCTTTCTGTTTTTTATATAACTTTTCCACAAGATGAATCTCTGAAGATGATGACCACATTTAAGTGAACATTTCATGACAATAAAATTTATGTTGATTTATGAACATGGAAATAACTTCAGTCTCTAAGATTTCCAAACAGTAATAGCATGGAAAAATGGAGTTGCTATGCCCACTTCTCCTTTTGCAAGAAGATCTGTGCCTTCCACAGCTGGAACAAAGCACTGGGCAAGCTGTAGCTTTCTCCATTACTATACTGTCATCCCTTGTTCACCTTCTGCCTCTTAGATAATGTTAAAGGGACTGAAGTGTGTGTGTGTATGTACACACACACACACACACAAACACACACCTATTTATATGCACACAGTCTAATAACTAGCAGCACAGGATGATCACAGGAAGTCCCATTAAAAGTCCTGTTCAGTTCATGGAGAATTATTTCATAGCAAAAGGCAATGCCTCCTTAGCTCTTTTTTTTTAACTTCTCATGACTACAAAGGTATTTATCAGGCTTGGACCTATCTGTCAAATGCACAACATGCATGGGGCAAAGTCAGTTCTGGACTAGTAGGTGGAAACATGGCCTGTCTTACTTCTGTGGCTTCAACATCACTTTGATACAGAGACCTCAGTCAGTGAAGCCTTTCAGAACAGCCCAGCCCAGCCCTCTCCTCAAAGATGCTACCATTCATGTTGGGAATGTGTGAAGATCAATGCTGTGTGTATGTGTGTGCGCTCACCTTCAAGCCACCTGCCAGCCTATGGCAACCCCATGAATTTCATGGGGTTTTCTTAGGCAGGGAATACTCAGAGATGGTTTTGCCAGTTCCTTCCTCTGGAATATAGCCACAGCACCTGGCTTTTGTGGGTGGTCTTCCATCCATGTATTAAGCAGGGCTAACTATGCTTAGCTTCCTAGATCAGACAGGATCTGGTGCCTTTAGGTAAAAACAAACACTAGACTGAGAAATTTAAGTTGAAAACAAGAGGAGGCCTGTAGCCATAGGCTTTGGCCTCACCTCCTAGATTTGGGACAGTCTGGCAATTGATCTCCCCTGCATATGTTTGCCCTGTTTGCCTGATTATTTATTTCTTGATGGAGGAGATGAAGCCAATTGTGGTGACTAAACATAATACAGTCATATAATCACTCTTCACTACTTTTCATTTAACCATACTGATCATCCTCAAGTATATTCAGGCTTCATCCAACTCAAAATATCTGATTGTAGGCCAGAAGACCAGCCCTATCCTCCTGATATTGACACTGCTCTCCTGCATTTGTATGCAAAAAAAAGGGGGGGGGAAGGAGCGAGGGAGGAGGAGGAGGAGGAGGAGGAGGAAAGAGAAGTGTAACGCCCCTACTGACAAATGCCTTAAGGCAATTCAGTGATGCAATCTCCTAGTCGTGATATTGTTCACTGGGAGTCTTCTTGTTGCAGTCATTAGATGCAGAGGTTGGTAACATCCTATATTTTTAAGGTAGTGGAGGAGCAGAAAGACAAGACATTTTGGCTTTCTTTTGTACCACAAGATGCATTGACTAAAACCAAATTCTCCTTTCCGCAGGTACAATCACAATTTGGAAGCCTAAATTGAGGTAGAACCCAAATTTGAGGTAGAAACAATGCAGTGGTCTGTGCCTCTGCCTTAGTGAATGATATCTTTCAAAATGTTTCTGTCAAGGGCCAGGAGTGCAAGGTTCAGGTCAGAGCATATGTTTTGGGCTGTTTAGCCTAGGATAGCCTCCCTTTAGCTCACCTCACCTACTGAACAACATATCTCAAATCATGGGCAAACAACATGTTAAATATGACACAGTAATTTAGAGATTCACAAATAACAAGCCAGCAAATACGGCTGCCAGATTCTCAGTTGGCCATTGTACTTATTCTTTACTATATGATTATGTACAGTCATTAACAGTTGATAGCAGGTGCCTCCATTTTGTCTTCTGTCAAAAACCAAAATGAATATGCTGAAAAACAAAATCATAAAATCATACCCTGTCTAGCCGTGGCCTAGCGGTTAAGATGCTGACTCTGACAATTGCAAGGTTGGCAGGTTAGCAGTTCAAGACTTAAGCATCATGTGATGGAGTGAGCTCCCATCACTAGTCCCAGCTTCTGCCAACCTAGCAGTTCAAAAGCACATAAAAGTGCAAGTAGATAAATAGGTACCACTTCGGTGGGAAGGTAACAGAGTTCCCTGCAGTCATGGTGGCCACCACTGAGTCGCTTTGACAATGCTGGCTCCCTTGGCTTAGTAATGAAGATGACCACTGCCCCCTACATTCATACACAACTGGACAAATTTGTCGAAGGGGAAACCTTCAACTTTATCCTTTATTGAGACATCCGTCTGTGAAAGCAGGAATCCCTGAGAAGTGGCTGCCCTGCCACTGTGTGAAAATCTCCAAAACTCCTTTCAAAGCTCTTCTAAGGCAACCTTGTAAAGATGAACAGGTTGTCATCTCATCTCCCAGTTGAAGGACAAGGCGCAGGAAAAGAGAGAAGAATACTTAAGGTGAACAACATCCAAGACTTAAATCCTGGAAGCCAGGTGGAGAGGATCTGGATAAAAATTAAAGGGGAGGGAAACAACAGGGAGAATCTACCACAAGTCAGACTTAGGAATTGGATGATGCCTTTCTAGAACAGATGACCACACTTTCAGAAAGGAAAGATGAAGTAGTGATGGGTGATTTCTTTTTTTAAAAAATAATTTTATTAAACACATTAATATATATATATATATATATATATATATATATATATATATATATATACACACACACACACACACACATATATACATACCAACATATTACTAATATTTTTTGTGTTTTATTCTTATTCAGATGAATTGGTATTGACATTCTTTCAATTACTCTCTTTCATTCCTTATCCTTGTACTTTAGACCAGGGGTAGGCAACCTGTCCCCTTTAAGGGCCGAGGGACTTCAGCTCCCAGAATCCCAGGAGCTATTGGCCAACATGGGACTATTGGCCAACATGGCTGAGGCTTCTGGGAGCTGAAGTCCCTCGGTCCTTAAAGGGGACAGGTTGCCTACCCCTGCTTTAGACTCTTCTTTCTAGCCCTTCTACAATCCCATTCTTAAATGGCTTCTTTTATCTGTCAATTACTTTCCTGGTCTTCTTCTTTTCTACTTCTCCTTCCTTCTTATCTATGTTTTCTAGTTCCCCTTTCACCCTCTCATACCTTCCTTTCACTTATTCTAACCTTCTTTCACCCTCTTTACATTCATATCTTACTTCCTTTCCAGTGATAGGTGGTTTCAACTACCTGATATTTGCTGGAAGTCAAAGACCCAAAACAGACAGGCCAAATGATGCAGTTTCTGACCATGTTCAGGATGTAGCATTTAGATGACACATGCCCTGAATGTACCTGGAAGCCATGCCAAGGTCACTTCTTCGTGGAAGAACCAGGCCAAAAGGAGCAGACAAGATCTTCGGCTGCTGCTGGCCTAGTTGAGGACTGTGGTGGCAGCTCTGATTGGGGCTGGGCACGTGCAGTCACCACAGTCCTGCAGCAATCAAGGTAGGAGCACCTCTGGCCACCCCTTTTGCCCCATCTGGTCGAGGCCAAAGTCAGCCAAAAATGTACAGTCCAAGAAATTTCTCGCTTGCCTGGCAGAGGCAACAAGGGGATCAGATATTTTAGATCTGATCATAACCAAGAGGGATGGGCTAGTTATTGGGATGGAAGTGGTGGGATCCTTAGATGGAAGTGACCACATTCTCCTTTTACAGTGGAAAGGGGACCCCAACAGGGGTCCTGTACATGGGTGTTCAACAGGGGACCTTTTGAAGGGAAAGCCTACAGTCCTGTTTCAGTGCCTACATAAGATTTCTCAATATGAACAATGAGGATGCTACTGCAGTCACATGCAACACTTGTACAATGTTTGTCTTCTTACCTATGGATGTGGGAAACTTCACCTGCACAAAGTGCAAGTTGGTAGCTCTCTTGAAAGAGAAGGTCCAGCAGCTAGAGCCCCAGGTAACTATACTTCAGCATATTAGGGAACAAGAGGTTTTCCTGGAAAGAATAGAAGAGACAGTCTTGGATGGGAAACACACCAAGAAAGTTGCTGGGGAGGAGGTCATTTCACATACACAGGAGATAAGATGGTTGGAGGAATGCCACACACAGAAGTAGGAAACCAGGGATTGTTCTGTGAGTTTGCAGCTGCAGAAATGATTTGAAGCTCTCTCCCTCATCAGGGATGATGAGGAAGAGCAGCAGGGACAGTCCTCAGGGACAGTGCAGGGGACCCTGGGAGTACCACCACAGGGAACAACCACTGCTAAGCCTCGGAGGAGGCATGCAATGGTGGTGGGGAGTCCTAGCTGAGGGGTACAGAAGCAGTGGTTTGTGGGACTGATAAGATGTCTCAGGAGGTGTGTTGTCTCCCTGAGGCAAAAATCCATGATATGACAGAGAGGTTGACAAGACTTGTGAAGCCTACTGACCATTACCCCTTCCTTTTGGTCCATGTGGGAATCAATGACATAGCCAGGCACAGCCTTTAGAATATCAAAAGGGATTATGAGGCTTTGGTAGGAAGGTGAAAGAGCCAGATGCCGAGGTTATCACCTCATCTCTTCTCCCAGTTGAAAGGCATGGTCCAGGAAGAGAGAGGAAAATAGCAGATGTGAACTGGCTCCACAGATGGTGCCACCAAGAACAATTTGGATTCTTGGATCATAGGCTGTGGTTCCATGAGAGGGGGAGGGGGACTTCTGGCAAGAGATGGGTTGCATCTCATGCCAGTTGGTAATAGTCTCAAAAATGTGATCTGGAGGACTTTAAACTGAGTTATGTGGGGGAGGGTGACAGTATTTTGGAAGGCAGGAGAACATCAAGGGCTGGAGATAATTGTGAAACTGTCATAGAGGGAACAAGGCAAATAGTGCAAGGACCCAAGAGAGGGAGGACAAAAACTTTACACAAGTAACTAGGGGGGGGGGGGGATGACCTATAATTTTAGATGTCTCTACACAAATGCACAGAGCATGGGAAATAAACAAGATGAACTTGAACTCCTAGCACAACAAAACAAATACAATATAATAGACATCACTGAAACCTTGTGGGAGTCTCATGATTGGAATTGAATAATAGAGGAGTATAACCTTTTAGAGAGAAATAGCCCAATCAGGAAAGGAGGAGGAATAGCATTATATGTCAGGGAAGTTTACACCTTTGAAGAGATCCAGGACTTAAATCCTGGAAATCAGGTGGAGAGCATCTGGATAAAAATTAAAGGAGAAGGAAACAACAGAGAAGTTATTATGGGAGTCTACTATAGACCCCCAAGTCAGACTGAGGAATTGGATGATGCCTTTCTAGAACAGATTACCACACACTCAGAAAGGAGAGATGTAGTAGTGATGGGTGATTTCCAGATATTTGCTGGAAGTCAAACTCAGACAAAAATTTAAGGTCTAGCCCAGGGGTAGGCAACCTTTCCCCTTTAAGGGCTGAGGGACTTCAGCTTCCAGAAGCCTCAGCCATGTTGGCCAATAGTCCTATGTTGGCCAATAGCTCCTGGGATTCTGGGAGCTGAAGTCCCTCGGCCCTTAAAGGGAAAAGGTTGCCTACCTCTGGTCTAGCCAATTCCTCACTTGCTTGGAAGACAATATGGGTGCAGTTGTCATTAGTCATTTTAATTCAGTAAAGGCCTTATTACATTCTTCTGTCCATTGGATTTTAAAGGTTTTTCTTTCTTGATCAAATTGGACAAAGGACTTGCAACCGTACTAAAGTTAGGAATAAATTTCCTATAATACCCTGTCAATCCCAAAAATGACCTAATCCCCCTTTTTGAAGATGGAATCAGCCAATTAACTATAGCTTCAACTTTTGAAGTTTCAGCTTTGATGTTACCACCTCCTACCAATATCCTAGATATCAGACTTCTCTTTTCCCTACATGGCATTTAGAACTTTTAACAGTTACACCACTCTTTTTAAGTCTCTCTAGGACTGCTGTCAGGTGTTGTATATGTTCCTCCCAAGAATGACTAAACACACCAATGTTGTCAATGTAAGCCACTATGTAATATTCTAAACTAACCAATATCTTATCTACCAATTGTTTGAAAGTAGATGGAGCTTTCTTCAACCCAAAAGGTAATACAGTAAACTTGAACAAACCCACATGGGTAATAAATGCAGTTTTTGACTGATCTCTTGGACACATGGGCACTTGCCAATAACCTTTAATCAACTCTATGGTAGCAATATACTGGGCCCTACCCGTCTTTTCAATTAAATCCTCAGACCAAGGTTAACTGCCTGTATCCCTCCTCCCAAAACTTCTCCAGGTTCCCACTTTGGAATTGGAATTTCCTCATCTCCCGCTTCTTTGATGGCATATAGAACCAAATTTTCCCTTCTTTGATAAAGTTTTAACATATTAACATGAACCAATTTACAACCAATGTCACTCCCTAAGTCCACTATATAATTTACATCATTGATCCTTTCAGATATCAGAACCAAACCAGTCCATGCATATTGTAACTTATTTCCTTTCACTGGATGAAGAATCAAAACTTCATCTCCAGGCCAAAAAATAATAATCTATTTCTCGCCTTTTTATTGTACCAAGTCTTTTGTTTACTTTGAGCTGACTTTAAATTTTCTCCTACACACTGTAATGCTTCTCTTAAAGATGTCATCAAGTTCTGTATATAGGTTACTACATTTTTGGGATCTTTTCCATCCAGATTCTCCCACTCATATCAGATAAGGTCTAAAGGTCCTCTCACCTTGTGACCAAACATTAGTTCAAATGGACTAAAACCAAGGGTTTCTTGCAGTACTTCTTGATAAGCAAAAAACAGATGCTGAAGCTTGCTGTCCCAATCATTTTTATTTTCAGCTATATATGTCTTGATCATTCTGACCAAAGTTCCATTAAATCTCTCTATAAGCCTGTTACTTTCTGGGTGATAAGCTGTTGTAGTCAAATGTTTGATTCCACAGACTTCCCATAGTTTCTGCATTATCTTGGAAGTGAAAGAACTCCCTAAATCTGAAACTATTTCACTTGAGAATCCTAATCTACAAAAAGCATTTACTAAAGCATTCGCTATGATAGTTGTTCCCATGTTTCATAAAGCTACTGCTTCCGGATACCTGGTAGCATAATCTACTATAATAAGTATATATCTATTTCCTCTCTGTGTTGCTTGTGGTAATGGTCCTATTATGTCCACCCCTACTCTCTGAAATGGCTGTGATGTCACTGGCATAAGACAGAGTCTGGGTTTAGTTTTGTCTTTGCCTTTGCCCATTTTCTGGCAAGTGTTACAAGACTTACAAAAGTGTTTGATATCTTTTTCCATTCTTGGCCAATAGAAATTCAGATATATCCTATGGGTAGTTCTCTTTATTCCTAAATGACCTCCAAATAAGCTTGCATGGGCCAATTTTAATATCTTAGTTCTATATTTTAGGGGGACAACCAATTGTCTATGGATATCTTTCTGAGTATTATGTTTGTACTTTAAGGTTTCTCTTTATAGTTTATGCTGTATGATCCTGAATCTGTGAGGATGTTCTTCCCTTAACTCTAAGTTTTCTTCCTCAGCTAGATCGAACAAAGGTTTTAAACCTTTCATCCTTTTGATCCTGACTAAATTTTGTGATCTCTTTGGTATTGATCACCTCAGTCACTTCTCCTTCATATGTATTAGTCACATTAACATCATCCTTCATAACTATTTTTTTCTCTTTTTCCTCTTTGTGTATTAGATTGGCTTGTTCTGAGGAACTTTTTCTTTTTTGTTGCCTAGTAATAACTAAGGCATACTTAAGGTATTTATCTAAATCATTTCCAATAAGACAAGGTACTGGATTATCATTGTGGACTGCAAACTTCCACTGTATCTTATGTCCTCTAAAGGTGATGTTTAACTGGCTACCAGCACTGAAAATGCAGGCCCTCCTAAACCTTTTAAAACCATGGTCTCACCGGGGCACATGTATTGGGGATCTACTAAGTCTGGTTTAATTATACATACTTCTGCTCCTGAGTCTCTATAACCCCAAATACAAGTATCATTTATTTGTATCACTTCTTTGTGCTCCTGCAAACTAAGTTCCTGAGGTGCAGTCGAGACTACTAAGCAAACTCTTGGTAACTGTGAATTTGCAGAGTCAGTCACTCTCTCAACTGTCATTTCCATGACAACTGCAGGCTCAGTACTCTCCTTGTGGCAACATTCTTTCTCTGTAGGTTTAACTGATTTTACATAATATGCTGCTTTGACACTTGACTTTTTTGCTCAGTTATGTAACTTCGGACAATTATATTTCAAATGTCCTTGTTTACCATACTCATAACATGTTTTATAATGCACATCTGGGTCTTTCTCTAGTCCAGTTCTATTTTTTTATCAGAGTCACACTCTCTCAACTCAAACTTTTCCTTTCAGCCTCATTTGTTCGTCCTTGTTGCTTCATCTTGGCTGCTGTATGAAGCTTCCAATCTTACACCAAATGTTTATATTCTTGAGGGATAATATTGTAAAATTGCTCCAAGCCAATTAACTTCTGTAATTCCTCTTTTGAAGCCACTTTTCATCCATCTATCCAACTCTTTAATAGATAGTCCAATCGACATCCTAGCTGAGCATATGTTCCATTCCCTTTTCTTTTTAAACCTCTAAATTCCCTTTGATGGTGTTCTGGGGTCAATCCAAATCTCTGTTTTACCATCTCTTTAAACAAATTATAGTCCTGTGCCTCTTCTGCCCTCATTTCAGCATTTCAGATAATCCTCCACAAATTTGTGATCTTAAATAATTCATTCTTTCCTCATCCTTTATCTTCAATTCTTCACATATTCTCTCAAAGTTTGTGAAGAAGGAGTCAATGTTATCTCCTTTAGAATATCATGGGAGTCTCTTCATGTCAATTTGAGACAACCCATTTACCTCAGTGACAGTTTGTATTTGAGATACTGGCTCTTTATAAAAAATAAAACTTATTCCATTTGCCTCAATCTCAACTGATGATCCATTTTTTTCAATCTCAAATTCTCTCTCTTATATTTCTCTCATTTTCAATCTCTGCTTGTCTTAATGCTTGTTCTCTTTCTTTTTCCAGTTCGGCTTGTCTTAACCTTATTCTTTCCTTTTCATGCTCTTTTTCTTTTTCAATCCTACCTAATTCAATCTCCCTCATAATTTTCCAAATCTCCACACTCTCCTGAGATATTGATATTGAGGTGTCCAAACTCGCTCTCAATTCTTCTCCCACCACTTCTGTTTCTGTCCCAGTGGGGTTTTACTTTCTTAGGAGGCATTTTTATAGGATTTCCTTACTATTAATCAAAACTTTTACCTCAGGAAATATTCTTAACTGCTTTTTACTCAATTGTTTATTAAGGTACTACTTGGATCTTAACTGCAAACCAGTGATTTCCTACTTTACTCCAAATTTTTACCTCAGAAACCACGTTCTAAAAATATCTTCTGTGTGCTCTTGCTTTGGTACTTTTACAGATATGGAATGCTTCCCCCTCCCCCACTATGTTTTCTGAACTTTTTCTCTTCAATCCCCTACAATTACCTCAGCAAATTACCTCAGGGACTGGTACCAACATTTTTTCCAGCATGGTCAGTTTCCAAGTAATCTCCTACAAATTATCCTTGACAATTACCTCAGAGATCACTCCTAGTGTCACTAATGCCTTTACTTTAACCTCAAACCTCTGAACTTTTCTCTCTGACGTTCAGATTAAATTTTGGGTCTCTGGTAACTTGAAATCAGAACCCTCTCACACCAATATTTAAGCACCCTTTCCAGCACACGTCCAGCCACTGGATTTCTTTGTATCCCAGCCTCTAAGACACTTTTAGCCATTGGATCTTTTCGTATCCCAATATTTGCCACCAATTATGTCACACACACTTTTTTTCTCTCATTTGTGGTCACACCATGGACCCTTTTCATCCCACAGCTGCCACCACTCTATGCAAAGAGCCACTCCTTCACCAACTTTCTCTTCTAAAACCCTTTGGTGTAATCTATCTTGTATAAAGTTTAATAGTGTGGATATTCATTCACACTGTAGACAAGTGTTTCATAAAGTAACAACAACACTTTATTTACAATACAAGTAGCAATATTTCACTTGGTCTTGCTGCACTTGTTATATTTGGTTACAGTTACCAATAATAATAATACTCTAAAACTCTCCTTTCCTTGGAACACTTTCAATTACCCCCACAGGACACTCTTAGCCCTTCTTTGGGTATCTTTACCACTATTTCTTAACCAGCTTCTACGGCTATCAATATCCCTCAGGATATTCTCTTTATTAACTCCCTCACTTGGAGTTTAGTATGGGACCTTAATCCTGTTCCACTCTGGAACCTTCACCACCAGACTGTCTGGAATCCAAACTCTATTTGACTTCCAACTGTTCCTAACAGAATTTTCCCCTTACAGCTCAACATTCTATTGGCTGCCACCAGCTCAGTCTTGATTGGTTGTCACCAGGGCTGGCTCTAACCTACCTTCTCTCCACATCTGTTTCCATCTTTGTCCATAGGGTTTCACTTACCTAGGCATATTGATTACAAAAGACCTACTCCAGCTGCTCCCATGGAATTATAAATTGCAGATTGGGTGTATTCTAAGTTGAAGCTCTGGAAAATATACAAACTCTCACTACTAGGTAGGATATCCTTACTAATGATTCTCCTATCCAGGTTTCTTTTTCTATTCCTCTGTTTCCTCACAGTTCATACTTTATCTATTTGTGAAAACAAATAGACAACTTTATTTCAGCAAGCAAATGAATTTGATTTCCTAAAAACTGCTGACATATGAGATCTAAGCATGGAGGTGTTGCCATACCCAACTTGGAATATTAATTGGCAACATTTCAGTTAATCTAAACTACTCATCAATAAATCTATCTCTACACTGTGGGTAAAATTAGAATTAAATGTAGAAAAATCTCAGTACATTCTTTTTTCTAACATCACAGCTAGAACCCTGAATAAAATTAAAAATCTCTTCCTTCAAACACTATCCTGTTTGAAGGAAATAGGGGCACCTCATGGTTCCTAGCCCTTTCCTGATTAGACCCTTATTCTAGAATTCTAGACATAACACTACAGAAAGAATATTAAATGCTTTGTTGTCCTTAGACCCTCCTGGCTTCAAATACAACAAATTACCTTATTCATGTCCCAAGTAGTACAGTCAGGTGAAATCTCTAGATCCTTGACTATATTTGAACAAATGTGCACAGTCCCAGGTCCACCAGAAAAAGGTGGGTCAGCTGTATTGTATAACTGGATGGTTGAGGACTCCCATGGGAGAGGTACTTTCTATAACATGGCCTTGTAGCTGGATATACATTTGGTTATTTCAGATGCTAATTGGCAACATATATGGTCATCTTCTCCTTATAAGTCCAAGCCATCTGCTGTACAGGAAAATACATTGAAGGTGGTATACAGATGGTACTTGCTCCCTGTGTAGCTAGCATGAATAACAGGGAAGATGTCTCCTTTGTGTTGGAGAGGTTGTGGGGCAAGAGGTACATATCTACACATGTGGTTGGAGTGTCCACACATTCAACGATCCTGGACACAGATTGTTCAACTGATTTCAGACATTACTAAACAAAAGGTCCAATCGACCCCAGAGTTGCTTCTCTTGTCAGTATTTCTTTGTGATGAAGAGATTTATTATTGGATTGGAACACACTCCCTTGGAGTGTGGTTGAGTCTCCTTCCTTGGAATTTTTGAAACACAGGCTAGAGGGCCATCTGTTGTGGGTGCATGGCAGGGGGGTTATTATTATATTATTATTATTATTTTATTTTATTATAACACACCTTTCTCCCAATACAGAGACTCAAGGCAGAGTTGTACTAGATGGCCCTTGAGGTCTCTTCCAACTCTATAATTCTATGATTCCAATCTATGATCCCTTCCATTAGCGTACTATCTTCTTTAAGTAGTTCATCTATAGTTCATCCACAAACTACAGTCCCTCAGCAATGGATTGAACAAAGGTAATGGCTTCCTGGCACACTACACACATTTCAACTCTATCTGGCCCCATCCTTATGAGGGTGTCTTACATTTGTCTATTCTCTTCACCACAGACTAGTTCCACCGCCCAAATGGATTTGCCACTTTATTTCCATGCACAAAGGCCATGTTCATCTGTAGAATCGGTGCCTTTGTTCAATGTCTTTGTTTACAAATGAACATCATTAAAACTTAGCTTGCCACTGCATTTCCATACACAAAGGATTTTGAATTCAAATTGACATTCTCACACACCTAGAACAAATATAAGTTTGTCCCTGGCTCACCAGTTCACCAAATGCATCTGACGTCTACAAAGCCTCATGCTGCCAACTTTTTTCTTTAGTTAGTCTCAAAGGTGCTACAAGATCTCTCTACATACTGATTCTACAGACTAACATGGTTGTATATTTGAATTCTATCTTCTTTAAGTATGCATACTCTTACAAGCACAATGTGCACTTAAAGGAAGGTAAAGGTTTCCACTTGACATGAACATCTAGTCGTAACTGACTCTAGGGGGCGGTGCTCATCTCGTTACTAAGCCAAAGAGCCAGCATTGTCAAAGATGACTCTGTGGTCATGTGGCCAGCATAGCTGCACAGAATGCTGTTACCTTCCCACTGAAGTGGTGCCTATTTATCTACTTGCATTTTTACATGTGTTCGAATTGCTGGTTGGCAGCAGCTGGGACTAGTGACAGGAGCTCACCCCATCACATGGCACTAGGGTCTTGAACTGCCAACCTTCCAACCTTACAATAATCAGAATTGGCATCTTAACCACTAGGCCATTGCGTCCATTGTCCAATGTGCACTTAGAAGTCTATATATACAGTGTACCTTACTCCCAAGCATAGCATAGATTGTTGGTTATCACCTTTAAAGCCCTAAATGGCTTGGGTCCAAACTATCTCAGGGACTGCCTTCTCTCTTATAATCCTCCCTGCACACTCCGGTCCTCTGGGAGGCTCGCAGCTACCTCCCAGAGGGCTTTTTCGGTTGTTGCCCCCAGATTATGGAACGGCCTGCCGGATGAGATCGATCAATTGACATCTTTAGACAGCTTTAAAAAGGCTGTCAAGATGGATCTCTTCCAGCAGGCCTTTCCAGGATAGATAATCCCAGCCTCAGGAATCCCTTGTAATATGTAATTAAGAACCGCAACCATATTGTGAGTTGTTTTTAAATATTGTTGCTGTGTTTTTATATTATGTTTTAATTTATAATTTTATTTAATAACTTTTTAAGGGGGGTGGGAATTAGATTTTATTGTTGCATGTGTATTTTATTGTTGTTAGCCGCCCTGAATTGATCTCAAAGGGAAGGGATATAAATAAATATTATTATTATTATTATTATTATTACACAGATTTTGTTATTCTTAGGAACTTTTAACTGAAATAGCTATTCCAATTTAATTTTTTAAAATTTATTTTGTACTTAATCATTTGATATCCTCCTGGGTGATAATTCCTAAGGGAGATCTGGATAAATAGATGCCTTGACAGTAGAAATTTTCCTTGATAATTTGACGACTCAGTCCACTTTAATGGCATTTATCCAGGGACAATTGACTCCTGAGCCTGAGGATGTTGGTGTGGTGATTAGAATGTCCAGCTGGCCAATCAGGAGGCAGTTGAGGGCCAACCAATAGAATTCAATTTGTTGCGTCAGCAAGAAACAAAAAGAAAGGAGTAGTATTATATGTCAAATCTAGGTTTAATCCCAAGGAAGTGTATGTGGATACTGATGGACAATTTGTGGTGGTAGAGATTGATAGGGGAGAAAATGTTATTGATTGGACTATATGCACCACTAACTAATAAAGGAGAATTTTATGAACAATTGACTGGTAAGTTAGAAAATTGGAATAATGAATGGATTATCATTATGGGGGATTGGAATGGGGTTATTGACCCGTATTTGGATAGAAGTTCGCAAAAGAAAATCAAAGCATCACAAGGAAAACTGCCCAAACATTTTTTTGAATTGCAGGATAGGTTATCAATAAAGACATTTGGAGGATTTTATACAAAAATGTCAAAGATTATACTTTTTTCTCACAAGTCCACAACTCATGGTCGAGGATAGATATGTTTATGGTCTCGACAGTAATTTGCAAGAAGGTACATAAAATTGAGATATTGCCTACAGTCTGGTCAGACCATAATCCAATAATGATGAGTTTAAAAACCTCTCCTAAAGAATTTTGATGGCAATTAAATATGAATAGTTTGAGAAATGAAAATACGATTGCAGAGGCAAAAAAAGAATTGCAGTTATTTTTTCAACAAAATTTAAATAAAGAAACATCAATTAACGTGGTATGGGATGCCTCGAAAGCATTCATGAGGGGTTTCTTCTTAAAAAGGGAGCTGAGATTTAAAAAAGAGAAAATCAAATAAAAGAATTAGAAAGTGAAATAAAAAAAGAAGATGAACTGAAAACAAAACCAAATAATAGGAAAATGAAAAATGATCTACAAATATTAAGAGAGCAAATTTCTATATTAGTCACAGAAGAAATTCAGAAGAAAATTAGGTATTTAAAACAAAGAGATTTTGAATGTTCAAATAAAGTAGGAAAGTTTTTAGCATATAAACTAAGAAGAGAACAGGGAAGAAGATCAATTTTGGAACTAAAAATAGGGGATAAGATATTTACATCCCACAATCATATTAAAAGAATATTTCTTGAATATTATATTAACCTGTACAAAAAAGAAGACCATGAAGAAAATAACATAATGAAAATTAAAAAAATACTTGCAGCAATTAGATCTCCCGGTGATACCTGAGGAATTTAAAGTTGAATTGGGGAAAAAATTACCCTGCATGAGTTATTAGAGACAATAGTTGCAGCAAAGAGTGGGAAATCCCCCGGCCTTGATGGTTTCATTATGGAATATTATAAAAAAAAAATCAAATCAACTAGCTTTACCATTGTTAGAAACGATGAACGCAGTAATAGTTAGAGTGGGGTTAGCGTGGGGAAGCTGAGAGACTAACAGTTGACCGGCAGCCAGAGGAGCGTGGCCTGGAGCCTTTGGCTTTATTAAGGTCTCTTCCTCATCCCTCCCTCTCCCTTGGAAGAACAGGAGGCAAGATAACTGTCATCCTGCCTGGACGCTGTGCTGCACTCCCCCTTCTTTAACATCTGAAGCTGAGAGACTAACAGTTGACCGGCAGTCAGAGGAGCGTGGCCTGGAGCCTTTGGCTTTATTAAGGTCTCTTCCTCATCCCTCCCTCTCCCTTGGAAGAACAGGAGGCAAGATAACTGTCATCCTGCCTGGACGCTGTGCTGCACTCCCCCTTCTTTAACATCTGAAGCTGAGAGACTAACAGTTGACCAGCAGTCAGAGGAGCGTGGCCTGGAGCCTTTGGCTTTATTAAGGTTTCTTCCTCATCCCTCCCTCTCCCTTGGAAGAACAGGAGGCAAGATAACTGTCATCCTGCCTGGACGCTGTGCTGCACTCCCCCTTCTTTAACATCTGAAGCTGAGAGACTAACAGTTGACCGGCAGCCAGAGGAGCGTGGCCTGGAGCCTTTGGCTTTATTAAGGTCTCTTCCTCATCCCTCCCTCTCCCTTGGAAGAACAGGAGGCAAGATAACTGTCATCCTGCCTGGACGCTGTGCTGCACTCCCCCTTCTTTAACATCTGAAGCTGAGAGACTAACAGTTGACCGACAGCCAGAGGAGCGTGGCCTGGAGCCTTTGGCTTTAAAGGGGCTCTTCCTCACCCCTCCCTATCCCTTGGAAGAACAGGAGGCAAGCTAGCTATCTGAGGGCTAGCCGGCTAGGGGACTTGCGGATTCAGCAGCAGTGTTATTTAGGCTATGTCATTGAATACTATTTGTTGTTATCCTTTTGTTTTTATTTTGTTACCTTCTCATCCATTGATTGTTGGGCACTGAACCCTTATTTTCCATGGCTCCACGTATTTCTCCTAATCTAATTCCTATTCGACCCCTTCCCATCTCTCAGCTCCCATTTTTCTGTTCACTTTGGAACTGTCGCTCTACAGTCTCAAAAGCGACTGCAATTCATGATCTTTTTCTTTGCAGTTCATTTCACCTCCTCGCTCTTACTGAAACCTGGCTCCCGGCCCATGATACTGCTACCCCTGCTGCCCTTTCTTTTGGTGGTCTCTCTTTTACCCATACTAGCCGCCCTGAGGGTCGAGGAGGTGGGGTCGGTATCTTACTGTCCAACTCTTGTCAGTTTCATGTTCTTTCCTTCCCTCCTGGTTATTCTTTCTCTTCTTTTGAATTTCATTCCATCAGACTCTTTTTCCCTTTACAACTTCGGGTTGCAGTCATCTATCGTCCTCCTGGTTCTGCTACCCAATTCCTGTCAGACTTTGAGTCCTGGCTGACAGTTTTTCTATCAGACGCAGTACCTACATTGATTTTAGGCAACTTTAACATTCGCCTGGATGACCCCAATAATCCTTCAACATCTCACTTTAGTTCTCTTCTTGCTTCTTTTGGCCTTCATCCTCAGTCTACTTCTTCAACCCATTCTCTTGGTCACTGCCTTGATTTAGTTTTTGCTGACAAGTGTATCATTTCTGACTACCTGGCATCTGATTTCCCACTATCTGATCATCATTTAATTTTGTTTACTCTTACCTATATCACACCTCCTCGTCATACTGCTCAACGCTATTTTCGCGATAGACTTAAGAAGATTTATTATCTGACGTGTGATAGATATAACAGACTTTATCCAGCTAAGAAGTCATTTTATTTGTTTGTTTGTTTGTTTGTTTGTAATTGTTGTTTAGATGTAGTGTGTTATGTTTGTTTGTTTGTTTGTTTTTAACTCAATAAAGTTTTAAAAAATTAAAAAAGAATTCAAGCTGGGAGCACTTGAAAAAAAAATTTTTTCAAGCTGACAGCTGGGGAGAGCAGTTGGGTTTTTTGGGGGAGAGAGTTAAGCCAGAGAGAGAGAGAGCTGCATTTCTGGGAGTTCCTGAGGGAACTGTAAATTTTGTTAGTTGGAGTCCAGACGGGAGGGACTTGGAACACATACAGAACTCTAAGGAAGGGAGTTGCTGTTGTGTTATATCCTGAGGGATATTGCTAGCCTGGGTGGCTGAAATATTAAAAGGGAATTGAAAACAAACGTGTTTATATGTAACCAAGAGAAACTATAGTGACAAGCTTTGATACAAGTTATATTTATTCCATTCTGTTCTAGAATAAACTTTTATTCTCATTTAACATTACTTGGCCTATGCTTTCAAACCAAACCACGCTACTAACCTTTTAAAGCTTTTACACATATTTGGGTGGCAGTGGTGGAAGAACAAAAAACCCTAGGGCTGCCATCTTTAAAAAATCAGTGCTAAGGTGAAAGGTGGCAAGAGGATTCACTGCAATCAGTACAATTTCTCTGTTCATTTGCAAGGAAGCAGGCCCCTGAACAGATGTTTTTACTCCCTTTACATGATTAATGCCACCCATTTGAAAAGTTATCTTTACAGACTCCAGGTTTCAACATTCCCCAGATAGAATGGGAAAATTCTGTAAATATGAATTTTTTCTCCCTCCCTCCCACTTTTCCTTCAAGTAAAAATCTTAACACTTCAAAAAACATGAAGACTGCATTTTTGATTCAGATACACCAATTCAACTTCTGGGCCTAAATTAGTTTGGAGTTTCTTGCTTTCTAGGAAACACTAGAGAGGAAGAAAGAAAGGATGTTAATTTTTGTTGTTGTACACTTCAAAGTTATCTTTGAATTAGGGCAACCCTAAAATAAACCTATCATCAGATTTTCTGGAAAAGATTCTTCAGAAGGATTTTGCCATTGCCATCCTCTGAGGCTGAGAGAATGTGACTTGTCCAAGGCCACCCAGTGAGTTCACATGGCAGAGCTGGGATTCGAACCTAGTCTCCAGAATCATAATCCAATGGTCAAACCACTACACTACAATGGCATGTTAATTTTAACTTATATAAACATATCTAAGTAATATTTCCAATTTTCATCTGAACTTATATCTTCTATATTTGCACTTCTAATTTCTGGTTTTATGCCCTATCATTTCTCAACATCTCTTCCTACAATTCTGAGAACTTCTTTTCTGGCCAAAATCACCATTGACCTCCACTAGCACTAGAAATATTTTTGGGAGATCTCCAGTTCCCCCTAGTGGTAAATAGTAATTGCTATGTAGTATACTTCAGTCCTATTTTAATTAAACCTTAGGCGCACGTGTGCTATGACTAGGGCTGCTTTCTGTTGATATCATCTGACTCATAAGTGCCTAATTATTTTTGCCTTTGAGAAGTAAACTGGTGCTGTGCAGTGCACCCCTTGTAAACCACATTGGATTCTTCAGGGGATGTCAAAGATGCACCTCTTTTAAGCGGCAGGTGGAGAAGAAGAGATCTTCCTCTAGTTCTCTGCCAATTTGGCTTGTTGATTTTGCTTTCTTGAGTGCAATTCAAGGCACTGCTTTCCACCTATAAATCTTCACCCTTTGTCCAGCCTGCCTTATGATACTTTAGTCAGAAGATACAGATGTAAGTAGATTTAAAAGACAGCCAGTGTGGTATACAACAGTAGTGGATTGCAGCTTGACAGATCTGAATTCCAGTCACCACTAAACCATAAAACTCACTGGTCAGCTAATTTTTTTCAACCTGACCTACCACACAGGGTTGTGAAGATAAAGTGAGACTGGAGCTCATTAGAGAAAAGACATGACATATAAATGTAACAAATGAACAAGAAAGCAAAATCTCAGTTTAGCAGAGGCTTTATAAGTATCCTAAACTTTATAAATGTTCTTGGAGCTGGTATAAATTGCACTTAGAACAACTCACTGACCAGCAGAGATATAATACAGAATCTCTTTGTTGCATTTTTTTTAAAAATGATAATTTTCTTTTCTAATATTTTTTTGAAGATGTCATGCAGGTTTCCTTATAAAGGAATTTAGACAAAAATATTCATGGCTTTCCTCTTCCTCCCATTTTCCCCATAACAACCCTGTGAAGAGATCAGGCTGAGAGATAACAAGTGGTCCAAGATTACTCAGGACATTTTGTAGGTGAGCAGGGACTTGAGTAGGGGATGCAGTGGCTTAGTAGTTAAGATGCCAATTCTGATGATCAGAAGATTGGAAGGTTGGCAGTTCGAGGCCTGAATGCTGCATGATGGGTTGAGTTCCTATCACTAGTCTCAACTTCTGCCAACCTAGCAGTTTGAAAGCATGCAAATGCAAGTAGATAAATAGGTACCACTTCAGTGGAAAGGTAATAGCATTCAGTGCAGTCATACTGGCCACATGACCACCGGAGTAGTCCTTGGACAATGCTGGCTGTTTGGCTTAGTAACGGAGATAAGCACTACGCCCTACAGTTGGTTACGACTAGACATTCAAGTGCTTGGTAACCTTAAGTGAATACAAGTAAATACATATGAGGAGGAGAGAGCACACTAGCCTTGCCTCCCCTCTATCTTCTATTGGAATTTATCTTTGGTATTTATATTAAGGAGAGCAGCAGCATGCCCCA
This sequence comes from Phrynosoma blainvillii, assembly GCA_026167975.1. NCBI lineage: Eukaryota > Metazoa > Chordata > Lepidosauria > Squamata > Phrynosomatidae > Phrynosoma > Phrynosoma blainvillii. Next base: position 210,891,489 of record JANUYF010000001.1, read on the forward strand.
GTACATCTGAGTTTTGGGGGTGGGGTGAGGAGGATGCTCTAGTAAGGTTTAAAAACAAGACTTACTTTATTGTTACAAAGAACTCCATCTAATACAAGAAAGTAAATAGTCCTTAGGAAAAGTTGTCTATACTTAGTAGAGGAATCCTTTAAGTTGATTCTCATGTGTGGGGGTATGCAGAGAGACAGATGCAGAGAGACATCCTCATGGATGCTCACTTCTAAAAGAGAGGTCTTTTTTGTTTATCTCTCTATGAAGTTTATCACACAGGGGAAATTGGAAGTTTAAATGCATCAGAAACCACGGTTATCCAATGTATTAGGCACGATTGCGTAAATGGGTTTCACATGACATTGTGCACAAACCGCTTGGAATCTGACAGGAAAGTGACATGAACCAGCAAATAGACATTTCCAGCAAAATACCATAAATTCATTTCCATTTCATTAACGAATTCACTTTTTTATGTGCAATTGCTCTATTGGGGATGCCATTTGCTGGATTCTCCCCATTTCTTTACTGGTTGCCAGATTTGCCATGGTTCTTTGGGGCGAGTATCCAGGGCTCTTAAAGGAACAGTTGCTGAGGCAAAGGCAGGGACACAGAGAAAAAGCTTGCTTCTATATCTATCTGAATGTCTCTTCTCCCTTGCCCTTCCCCATTAGCTGGGCTCTTAAAGGAACAGCCACTCAGGGAAGGCAGGGACACCAGTAAACAAGAGGGATGCAACCTTTTATGCTGCTTTTCTATCTTTCATACTTCTTTGGGTAATGTTTTGTTCTTTTTACTTGGGTTGCATACCATTTCTTGGAAAGTAAGTGACAGTACAATATATTTTTATAAAGATAATTGTGTAAATAAAATTGTTTATTAATCTGGTTGATTTCTGGTGATACAACTACTTTTTCTATGCACACATGCAAAAAAAAAAAAATGATTCCCAAGCCATTATCGGGATTTATACACATTGTGTGAAAACCAAATGCATGTTCTATCCTCTTTCTCACTTTAGTAATGAGCTTCTCATGCATTATTGTGTTCTGCATGTGAAAATCATTCATGCATTGCATGCTTTTGTGGGTGGCAGCTGTTTTAATCATTATTGGGATGGAGGTACATATGGTCCTGGTGTGATAAACGCCTGTGTTCTTTTGGTCAGGATAACTTCCTGAAGAAGTCACTGCTATCAGGAAATTGACCTGACCAAAAGAGCATAGCAATATAAACAAAACAAGCAATTAAGGAAGTTCTCTCTCTACTCCTAATTATCATAGAGGTAAGCATTGATGAACTCTTCACTTCCAGCATCCCTTCTCATTGATGCTTGTTTAGATCTATGATTCATCTTCTCTCTCAGGGATGGGAAATAATCTCTAGGAAGCAGCTTGGTGATAATATCTGCAATCATCTCTTTTGATGGACAATATTTCATTTCAAATAAACACTTTCTCTTGCAGATCTCTCATCCGGTTATACTTCACATCAATGTGCTTGGTACATAAATTGACCTTTCCAGTTTGTTAGAGTTTAATGCAGCTTTGATTGTCTTCATAAAGCTCTAAAGGCCTTGGTTCAGTTACTCCAAATTCTTCCAGCAATTGACATAGCCACAAGATTTTCTGACTTGCTTGAGCAGCCGATATATATTCCATTGATGATACTGCTACTGCATCAGTAGATTATAGTGCTACAGCATTTTGTTTCTTGCCTGTCCAGCTCACTATTCCACCTCCATAGAAGAACAGGCTTCCACTGGTGGAATTTCTATCTGAAGGGTTCCCAGCCCAATTAACATCTGTATAAGTGATTACTCTGAGACTGCTAGTGGCTTGTAGCTTCAACTTCAAGTGTGCATTATCTCTCAAATATCTGCCCACCCTTTTCATAGCTTTCCAGTCCTTCCTCTTAGGTGAATTGTTTTTTCTACAAAGAATTCCAATTGCTCAGGTAATATCTGGTCTTGTGGTTGTGGCCAGGTACAACAGCTTTCCTATACTGCTTCTATACTGATTATTATTTGGTAGAAGTTCAATGTGTTAATCTGTCTTGATGTAGTTTGCTTCCATAGGTGTGGCTACTGAGTTGGCCTCCTTGAGTCCACAAGCTCATGGATCTTCTCTTTCTGAGAAGATAGCTTCCATCTTCTTCTCTTTCTATTTGCATTTCCAGATAATTATATCAGTCTCTTTGTTTAAATTAGTTATGATTTCTTCACAACCAGCTTCATCTTGGTAAGCAAAAAACATGTCATCAGCATAAGACAAAAGGTAAGTCAATTTCTCATTTTTGTATTGTGTGTAGAGGCAAGGATCAACTTTGCCTTGTGTAAAGACTATTTTTATTAACATCTCATTTAGTTTCTCATTCCAAGCTCTTGGAACTTGTGTTTAATATCCATCTTTCTTGCTGCTGCCACATGTAAAAGTGTTCTTATTGTGGCATGGTCTTTGTAAAAATTTACTTTCTCTTGTGCAGCTTCTTTCCACTTTCTTATTTCCTTGAATTTCTTCCCATGTGGAAGTTTCATATGGTACTTCTGCCTTTGTAAGGTGGGGAAAATGTAGTACTTCACTGTTTGATCAGGATTAGAGTCTTACTTCTGGTTCTAGAATCTAGTCTGCTTCCATGGTTATTTCCAGCTCAGAATCTGCTTCTGCTTGCTTTACATTCCCTTCCACTTGTGTATTTATTTCCATGTATTCATCTCTGAATGTAGGCCAGTATGCCATTAGCTGTTTGTTTTGTGTGCTTCCTCTGTTGTGCAGTCTGTATCTGTATCTTTTATACCTGGTTTCTCGGTCTCATCAAAGTACACAACACTTCTCACTTCTATTCTTCCTATTTCTGCATTCAGGATTCTATAGCTTTTACATCCTGGCTTGTAGCCCACTATTATGCTTGCTTCAGCTCTATCATCCAGTTTGGACCTTCTCTCCCTTAGAATGTGAGAATAAACCATAAAACCAAATACTCTGATATAGTCCATACTTGGATTTCTGTTGTGCCAAAGTTCAAATGGTGTCTTGTTTGTTCCTTTTGGTAACAGTCTATTCTGTAAGTATGTAACTGTCATGATAGCTTCTCCCCAGTGTTGATCAGGTAGCTTACAGTCAAGCAAAATGCATCTCACCATTTCCATCAGCGATATGTTATTTGATTCTGTCATACTATGCTCCTCAGGAGTAAATGGAGTTGTATGTCTATGTGTAATTCTCTGCTCTTTCATGTATGTTTGAATGTGGTGTGATATGTACTCACTCTTTCTTAGTCTCAAAGGTGCTACAAGATCTCTCTACATACTAATTCTACAGGCTAACACAGCTATATCTTTGAATTCTATCATTACCATTATCAGTCTGAAGAGCTTCAGGTCTCCTGCCAAACTTGTTGCTCATCATGGCAACCTATTCCTTCAGTAGCTCATAGGTCTGACTTTTCTCTTTGAGCAGATAGGTCACACAGCACTTGGAATAATCATCTACAGAGATTAGTAAATAACAATTTCCAGCTTTAGACATTGTCTGAAATGGACCATATGGATCACTGTAGACTAACTACAGTGCTTTCCCTTCTCTGGTTGCACTGTTCTTAGGAATGGAAAGCCTGGTGCCTTTCCCTTTTATATAGTGCACATATCTTGAGTTATGCAGTTTTAGAATTACAGAAACATAGAATCACAGAGTTGGAAGAGACTACAAGGGCCATCCAGCCTAGCCCCCTGCCATGCAGGAACTCTCAATCAAAGCATACCTGATAGATGGTCATTCAGCCTTTGTTTAAAAACCTCCAAAGAAGGAGAGTCCATCACTCTCCGAGGGAGAGTGTTCCACTGTCAAACAGCCCTTACTGTCAGAAAGTGCCTCCTAATGTTGAGGTGGAATCTCTTTTCCTGGAACTTGCATCCATTTCTCCAGGTCCTGTGCTCTGGAGCAGCAGAAAAGAAGCCTGCTCTCTCCTCAATATGATATCCCTTCAAATACAAATACAGGGCTATCATATCACCTCTTAACCATCTCTTCTCCAGGCTAAACATACCCAGGTCCCTAAGTCATTCCCAGATCCTTCACCATTTTGGTCACCCTCCTCTGGACACGCTCTAATTTGTCAACATCTTTTTTTAATTGTGGTGCCAGAACTGGACACAGTATTCCAGGTGAAGCCTGACCAAAGCAGAATAGAGTGGCACTATTACTTCCCTTGATCTAGACACTATACTTCTATTGATGCAGCCTAAAATCACATTGGCCTTTTTAGCTGCCACATCACACAAGATGCCTACTGCCTGAGCATGGGGGTGTGCAATAAAATCTGCCTATTTTAGTTTACATCCTGCATCCCTCCTCAGTCTGCTGTTTGTAAGCTGTCTTTGTTTAGTGTGAGAGTTACTTTTGGCTTTCTCTTCTGATTTCTGATTGGCTACACAGTCTCTGCTAAAATGCCCTCTCTTCCTGCAGGAAAAGCACTGATGTCCCTCCTTTGCTAATTGGCTCTTAGATGCTTCATGTGCAAATCTCTCATTCCTTTATAGTGGTCTGATAATGAAATTTGAGCCAGGACGGAGAGATGCACCCTGAGAAGTACTTATTTCTTTCTTTTGCTGGTTCTGTATTTGTTCAGCTTCCATCTTAAATCTAGCCATCACTTCCCTGAACAAAAGCTGCTCCTACATTGTTTGCTGTAGTAAGTTAATTCTAGAAATAAAAGAAAAACAGGTGAGGTAAAGATCCTAAAAGAATTGCAATCTTCTTTTGCTTATTCAATTTTATTCCTGCCATACACAACTTATCTAGTAGAATTAAAATTGTCTCCATGTGCTTCAATCATCACCACTTATACATTGCAATGCAAATAATGCTCAGTAATGCTCAGTTTAATCCTGAATAGCAGTCTACCCATATAAATCTCTCAAGGAGCCAATCAGATCCTTAGCAAATGCTTCAAGACACTCTGGCAGTGCGGCATTTACATTCCATGTGCCACCGGAGCATCTTGAAACTGCCTTGGTGCTGCGGCAGGGCCAGGAAAGCTGGCTCTTTTCTGGCCCAAATAGGAGCAGAAAAGATCCTCTATTTGGGCCAGGTTCAAGGTAGATTGGGGCCATGGCATGTGTTTGCTGTCCATCTCGGGCAGGAGCAGCTTCAAGCCACCCTTTCAGGGCCATCTGTTCCAGCCCTCAGTAGAGTAATTCCTAAAGCTGATTCCCATATGTGGGGGTATGCACAAAGACATCCTTGTGGATCCTCGCTTCTAAGAGAGAGGCATGAAGAAGAGAACAAAGAGTTGTTTAAAAACCCACTCTTAACTTCATAAGAGAGAAGGAGTGGAGATAGGCAGTGACCTCCTCAGGAAATTACTGTGAACAAAACAGCATAGAGAGATAAACAAGACAAGTGATTAAGGAAGTTTCCTCTCTACTCTTAATTATCATAGAGACAAGCATTGATGCAATTTACACTTCCAACATCTTCACTGCCACTCTCTTCACAGAGACAGCAACTGTCTGTGCATTACAGACAGAATGGAGACAAGAACATCCAAGTTTCTCTTTAGACTGTTACTCTCCATGTGGTATGTCTGACAATAAGGGGAAAAGACTAACATGCTCTCCCCCTACCCCGTCCTCTTCTTTATTTAAAGTAAATTATCAAAGCCTGAATAAGTTCTGAATAGTGATTTTGAACTGGTGCCTGGAGACAATGACTAACTGGGTGCAGAGTAAAAAAAAATGGAATTAAACCTGAACAACATTGAAGTATTGTTGGTTAGGAAGCCCAAGGACAGGATATTAGCCCACTGTGCTAGAAGAGCACATTCTCATCCAGAGAGTATACTGGACCTAGCCTGATTGGATCCTCTGGCCTCATCTTGTGATACAGGTTTGGCAGTGGCATCCAATGTTGTCTATTCCTGGTATGGTGGACTTAGTTGTACTTAGTCATAACCTGCCCGGATTGTATGTGTGTGCCTTTTTTCAAATCTCCTGTCAACTTATGGTGACACCATGAATTTCATAGAGTTTTCTAAGGCAAGGAATATTCAGAGATGATTTTACCGATTTCTTCCTCTGAAATGTAAACTACAGCACCTGGTACTTGGTGGTTGTCTCCCATCCAAGTACTAACCAAGGCTGACTTTGCCTAGCTTCCATGGAAATTGCTACATGCAGCTTTTAAACCACATTTTCACTGGGGGGAGGGGAAGCTGCTTTGGTGAAACTCATCACTGAACACTACCTCCAACCCATAGCTACTCTATCCCTGACTCTCACAAAGGAAACCTATGAATGACCTGCCAATTACACAAGTCCCCAAGTGTGAAATGTCACTCCTGGGGCAGTTGTGTGATTTCCAGTCATGTGGTGTCAGTGTCCCCTTCTCCCCCTCCGCCCCCCCCCCCATTCCAAAGTGCCCTGATCACCTTTCTTTATTTTTTCCTATTTATTTTCTTTTTCTTTTTTAAAATTTTAAACATTTAAATCATGGCAGCAGAGCTCCAGAATTGTGTGGGAGGGGAGGGGGTACAAAACAAAAACCCTAGAGGCATGCTAGGTTGGGCATAAGACAGGGAGGCAGGATTTAGAGATAGGTAAGGAAGACAGCATAATGGGGGCAGCAGCCCCAGTCACAGGACAGAGAGATGTGGTGATGGCTGCCTGGAAAGTAGTATGGTCCCATTTTATTATTACTAGTTTGACTACTGCAAGAATGGGGCTTGTTCAGAAGAGTCCCAAGATTACACAGGATCTGGTGTGTTTAGAGTATTTAGGCTTACTGCAACATATTCTAGATAGGTCTACACCTAAAAACTGCTTAACTATATTTCAGCATTATGAATCTACTTCTGGAATTTTCAGAGGGGGAAAAACACATTAATTATGTGCCACAGACATTAACATAGCCATCATAATATAATTAAAAACAGGCTAAAATATTACATATGTGCCTGAATAATAAATTTATGACAAAGTGGGGGGAAGTGCTGCAGTTATGTGACACACTAACACCTTTTACTGTAGCCAGGTGCACTGGCTGCCAATTTGTTTCCAGGTGCAATTTAGGATGATAGTTATCCTTTAGAGCCCAATGTGGCTTGAGGCAAGAAGACTCCAAGGGCCAAGTTTTCCATCTTGAAGATCAGCACTCTTGTATATGCTCTTGCTTTCAGAGGTGTGACTGATGACAATGTGAGCAAGGGCTTTCCTGGAAGCATTGCCATGTATGTGGACTCAATCTTCTTTCTTCTTTCTGCTTTATTCTGTGTTGTTCTGCTACCAGCTGAAGACATTTCTCCTTAAACAAGATTTGGATTCTGTTTTTGCTCAGTTTTACTTATTTACTGTTAATTGTGAAGCTTGTTTTTACCTATACTGCTGCTTTCAGCTTGCTGTGTTGCAGCTGCTTTTACGTTTTTAATAAATTGTGTATTTTCTGAAGGAAAAACAAGGTTTAAATTCTTATTTAAATAATTTCCATAGCAAAAATACATCACCACTTGTGATTTCTACTAGTTTTGAATAAAATGTCATACTTTTAAGATTAAAGAATGTACGTGTTTTCCCCCAAAAAATGAGACAACTGGATGGGCTAATTCTGATTGCTAGTGCCAGATACAGTAGACCTGTGTAATGAATGGGGCTTGTTAAGTCACCATTTCACTATGGGCCTCTGCAGACTGGCCCAAAGGTCTGGCCTGGAAGCAGAGTTGGGGCGGGGCAGCCGCACGTTGGCCGCCCCAACCCCACGGCAATGCTGTCCTGATGCTGTGTGCCATTACACATGACACATGGCATCAGGACACCCTTCCAGCACAGCATTGAAACACACTGTGCCGAAAGAGGTGCTGAAGAGCCACGTACCAGCTCTTAGGGTGGCCTTTTGCTGCCCCTAAAAGGACTGGCATTTTGCTGCTCTTTTCAGGGTGGCAAAAGGGAGAATTGGGGCTGCAGCATGGGGTTGTCGCTGCTCCGATCCGCCACTTCCCAGGGAGGCCCAGAGCCACCCATCTGCAGTCCCTGGATTTACCATAATGTCTTTGGCTGGTAAAATAATCTGACAGTTTGAGCCTGAAAAATAAGATGTAAAGCTAAATAATATCATTTTTTTTTTAAAAAAAATGTTGTTAAGGCTGCAAGAGTACGTTGAACAAATTTAATACAAACAAGGTTGTGTTTTCTTCTCTCCCTTTTTGTGCTGCTATTGTTGGGATTGTTTTTATGCTGTTTGTGATTTATTTTAATCTGTTTTTAAATTGTTCTCTGTTTAATATCTTTTAAGGGGTGGGAGGGTTCTAGGCTTTGTATGTATTTGTCTTGGCTTTAACATTGTAAGCCACCCTGATTGTAAGCCACCCTGATTGCAGAGGGATGGGATAATAATAATAATAATAATAATAATAATTTATTAAACAATAAGGAGAGAAATCTCTTGATTTATCTGAATGAAACTCAGAGCCTGATCTTTTGGTGACTTTGCGCTTCACGCCGTCTTCAAGCCAAGGAAGGGGAGGGGCAGCCAGACACTGGGCGTCCCATCCCCTTCCTGAGGATGTCATCGGAGCATCAGCCCTTCCACACGACGGGTGCTCCGATGATGTCCTTCCGACTCAGTGTCTGGACATGCTGAGCCAGAAGAGACGCCGAAGAGGCACACGACGCCTCTTGCAGCGCCCCTTTCGTGGCTCGCGGAAGAAGCACTATTTTAGTGCTCCTTTCCCAGGTGGCGAAAGGGAGGATCGGGGCCAAGGCATGGGGCAGCCTTGGCCCCGATTCGCCACTTCCCAGGGCAGCCCATGGCCGCCCGTCTGCATCCCCCCTCAGTCAAAGTTAGACAGGATTCTGTTTTGTGGGGAAGTTAGGACCAGATTGTAAGTAGACTTGTTTGAAGGGAGGGCTGAGTTTGAGCCAGTGCTCATTCCTAGAAACTTTCTGGAGTGCCTGGATTAGAGTGAGGGATAGGCCTCCAGAGTTTGCTGAAAGGCAGCCCCTGCCAGCCTGACAAGGGTTATGCCCTTTGCCACTATGGTTTCAGATACGGCACATAGGTGGTGGCAACAGTAACATGAGAAATTATGGGGCTCAACATCCTCTCAAAAACAATAGCCCTCTAGCCTCCGTGCCCTCAGTTCTACCAATTCCCACAAAAATTGTGGGAGATATTTAAATATGTTCTAATAATAATATTATAATAATAAATTGTATTTGTACCCTGCCCCTCTGTGCACAATTGGGGCAGCTAACAATTAAAAATACATAAAATACAAATCTGAAAGGACCAATACCCACCCACCCCTTAAAAAAGTATTAAACCAAACACTAATTAAAACATCTTAGATTAAAATATAAAGTAAATTAAAATTCTAGCCATATTTAGAAACACACTTATTTTACTTTTGCTACATTCATTGATGTCTCAGCAGCCTTTGACTCTATCAGTAGGGAACTTCTCTTGGACAAACAAAGGGCCTGAACAGATTGCCAGAAATAATCCAACTTGAGACCACTTTAACTGCCCTGGCTCAATGCTAGGGAATCATGGGCATTGTAATTTTTTCTGAGACATTGAGCCTTTTCTGTCAGAGAGCTCTGGTGCCACAATAAACTACAGTTCCCATGATTCCCTTAAACTACAGTTCCCATGATTCCCTAGCACTGAGCCAGGGCAGTTAAAGTGGTCTCAAGCTAGATTATTACTGGCAGTCTGTTCAGGCCCAAAGTAAATCATCCATAAATGAAAGACTGCTGATGCTGATGTGAGAGATCCACTCTGATACTAAAATCCAAGTCAGACTGGACCTTTCTGGCTCGCTGTCAGACCCAATACTAACTACTCAAGGTATCCATCAAGGATGCCTGTTAGTACCAGCATTGTTCAATATTTATGTCAACTCATTAATAACTGATTTAAGTAACAATGATTATTATGTACCTCCTAAATTAGGCTCCAGGAAAATAACAGTTCTCATGTACATGGATGACTCCATCTTACTGTTACAATCACAGCAAGGTTTGAGAAGATTATTAATAGCTTTCAATCAACTAGCAACACAGATCAATTTGAAAATTAATTATAAAAAACCAAAAAGTCTAGTTTTGCCAACAGGTATAAAAAGCATACAAGGCAAACTGATGGGCATCCCATAGGAGAAGTGAAGTCCTTCAAATATTTAGGACTAAATTTCTCCGAAACTGGATCTTGGAAATATCACTTCAAAAATACAAAACTAATTGCTACTAATACTATTAATTTCTTACTAAGATTTTATTGGAACAGAGGCAGTAAACAGTTTCCTTAAAATTTATGAGGCTAAAGTTATTGCTCAGATATGACATATGAGATCCAAGCAAAAAAAATATACTTGGGAACAGCCCAAAATAATTATCTACAAACAACTTTAGGACTCCCCAAAAGAAGTGAGACCTCTATCCTTCAGCTGGAAGGTGGCCTTCGCACTGTGAAGGCTATAGCACATATAAAGGTAAAGGTATTTCCTATTGACAAGGTTGTCATGTTGTGTCTGACCATAGGGAGTGGTGCTCATCTCCATTACTAAGCCGAAGAGCCAGAGTTGTCAGAGACTACTCTGTGATCATGTAACCATCATGATTGCACAGAACAATGTTTACCTTCCCACCGAAGTGGTATCTATTTATCTACTTGCATTTGCATGCTTTCAAACTGCTAGATTGACAGAAGCTGAAGCTAGTGACAGGAGCTCGCCCCATCATGCAGCATCCAGGCCTCGAACTGCCAACCTGCTGATCTTGCCATCAACAGAGTCAGCATCTTAACCACTTGAGCCACAACAAGTTATTAAATACTGGCTGAAGCTTAGTAAAGACGTAGGATGAGTCTTTGTATTGCCCACTTTCAAATAAATGCTGAACTATGATAACAAGATGTTTCCATCCTGGAACCAAGAAATTTTTCAATTCATTTATTTGTATGGGCTCTTATAATAATATAATAATAAATGTTTATTTATAGCCTGCCCCTCTGCACGGCAATCGGAGCGGGGTACAACAATTTTAAAACAGACAAATTAAAACATTCCCTCGTCCCATAATCTACCCTCTTGAGGGACTCATTGTGCTCCTTAAGATATGACAGAGCTGTAAAATAACTGAAGCCTCATATCTTAAAACATGACTTCCAAATAGACTGTACCTCTGCTGGCCTATCAAAATGTGCTCCCTGGTATGCCAAATTACCTACCCAAATGCCCTACCCACAATACTTACAGTATAACTAACTTCAAATGGAGATACACCTTTACAGCCCTCCGATGCCAGTCAGTGACCTCAGCTGTAGTTCACGGGTGCTATCAACAGATCACTTGGGAAGAGAGTTTGCCCATGTGGATCCAATCAGTTGAAGACCTATCTCATTATTTACTTGTATGCTGAATTTATAAAGATATAAGAGATGCCTTGTTCAAAGAGCTAGGATTGGTATAAACAGCTGTTTTTGATCAGTTTTTATATTAGAGGACACTGTACTATACATTTCTGAAAAGGTAGCCCGCTTTGCTTTTAAAGCATCAGTTTTAAGGAGGAAGTCCTGTAAAGATGACGGTTCAGCTTCAGGATAGATTTGAACCTATTATTATTATTATTATTATTATTATTATTACTACTACTTTTGGATGATCTTAGTTTTATGAAGTAATATTATGTATTTCCAGTGTACCTGATCTCTGTGTTTATCTAGTTTGAATTGAGCCTATAAGGTTAATGTTTCTAGATAGTTTTAGCTACGTGATGTTGTTGGGAATGGCAACTTCACATGCTGATACCTTCTAGGAATCCAGATGCATGTCTATGGACCTTATCACACGGGGTCCAAGCAGTCGCATCCCCGTCCCATTGCGCTTCCTTCAGGTCTCAGGAAATGTAATTCCCATTTCGACCAGGAAGCCAAAAGTTGCGGGATGATACGGGGATGCAACAGGGATGCGACAGGGATGGGTGGGGTTTCCCTGCGACGTTGTGTGATCAAATGGGGTAAGGAAGCGCGATGGGATGGGGATGCGACCGGGGTGCGACGGGGATGGGCGGGGTTTCCCTGCGACGTCGTTTGATCGCACGGGTAAGGGAAGTGCGATGGGACAGGGATGCCACAGGGATGGGACTGCTTTAGACCCCCGTGTGATAAGGTCTAGTTTATTGCTCTATTAGTAGTTTATTGCTCTATTAGTAACCCTTCCCATTTCCTGTTGATGAGCACACCTTCCCATTTGTCCCAACAGGAATCACCATTATCATTTGTTTCTATCTGGAGCAGCATGAGTTTCTTAGCAGGCTGAGAAAACTTGCTCCAGAAGCATATGAACTTCTTTCTACCTCATTTTTCTTCTTTGCAACATGAAGTTAGACTTGTGTATATGAATATGCACATGATTTACAAGAAATTTTACTTTTTATTTTTCTCTCACTAAAGATTTTGTCTTAGTCCTTTATTGGGGAGACACATGGGGGCTGGGAGAACAAAGGTTGACTAGTTTCCTGTTCACATATTCTGCTGAACTAACTCTGCTGGTGAGATTAAACCCAAAACTTTAACAGATTATGGGCCCAGTGACTATGAGCATATGAGAAGTTTAAAACAAGATTGTGCAGGCTTTTGCTGTTGTTGTTATTGCTTGCTGTGGGGTTTTTGCTCCACTTCTCCCTTTCTTTAATTAACCAGTGTCTACCAAAGAGAGTTTAGTTTTTGCTTTTGAGCGGCTTATGTTTTGATGCTAAATTTTGACATTTGACTTTTTCAATTTTTGATTATATTTGAATTGCTAATCAAGCAACAATGTCACTGCAAGCCTCCCAATTGAAGTTAACTCCTCATAATTATTCAGAAAGGAGGCAGAGGCTCAATGTATTTTTGCTAGTGCATGGAGTTTATCATTGCTTAGAAACAGAAATGCCAACTGAAGAAAAACAGAAATTTATTTGGATTAAGGAAGATGCTACAGCTAGGCATCTTATACAGGAATCTCTCTCAAGTGAATTAGTGCAGGACTGTGATACTGCAAAAGACATGCTTTTAAAACTTGAAGAGAATTTTGGAAAGAAAACTAATAAGACTTTGTGTGTTGTGATGAAAAAGCTGATGAATCTGAAACTCAATTCTAAGCAGAACTGTGAGTCCCACATTGATAAAGTAAACAGTATTTTTGAGACCATGACCCTGCATGATTTCAAACCATCTGAAAATCTTAAAGTGGCTTTTCTTATGGGAACATTAGGGAAAACATTTGATCCATTTGCTACTATAATGAATAGTTTGCCAGACATGCCTTACAACCAGGCTCTAAGTAGAACAAGGGCCGATGCAGACAGCCAAGAAGGGGCGGCTTTGGCTGCCCCTGGGAACAGTGAATTGGGGCCATGGCAAACACACACCTTTTGGGGGCAGCAAAAGGCTGCCCTTAGAGACACCGCTGTAGCTCTTTTGTGCCCCTTTGGTGCAATGTGTGTGCACGCTGTGCCAACAGGGCACCCTGATGCCACACACCATGCAGACAGATGAACAGCATCGGGGCAGAGTCGGGGCAGCCGGCGTGCAGTTGCCCCACCCCAACTCCATCCCTAGGCCAGCCTAAACTGCCGATCTGCATCAGCCATAAGAGAAGAGTGTGTGGAACAAGCAGGAGGTGCCTACTTGCCAAATAACCTTGCAGAAAACAGAGGTGGGAAAAGGCCACTCCCACTAGCCAATCAGAGATTACCTGCAATAGATGTAATTAAAAGGGGCATAGCTCAAGGAATTGCACCCTCCCTAAAAATTCTTGAGCCAATGAGAGCTGTACCCAGCAATGACAGGCTGCAGATTTTAAGAGATAAAGGCAGCATGACTCATCCAAAAAGAGTCAACAGAGAGGGAACAATATTCCCATGAAAGCACAAATTTTGGCTACAAATGGTAATAAAGATAGTTCAACTATATGGATTATAGGCTCAGGTTGCACAAACTATTCTACAAATTATGAAGCCTATTTTGATGAAATTGATACAAATGTGGAAGGTACCATACAGACTGCAGGATCTGAGAATTTGCAGATTTATGGTAAAGGCAAGTTTAAATTGCCTTGCAAGGTACCTGATGATATAATCATAGAAAATACTGTCAATGATGTACTAGCATGTCTCTAGATAAGAAAAGAAATTATTTTTAAAGGAGGACAATGTACAGTTTCCAAAGACAATTTAACCTATGTGAAAACTTTTGAACGTGATGGTATCTATAAGTTAAGTCTTTCAGCTCCACAAGTAAATATGCTTCAAGGACACATGGATGAAGACAGCCTTCAACTATGGCACAGACATTTTGCTCACTGTGACATGAAAGCAATTCTTCAACTACAAAACCAGAACTTGGCTATTGGGATCAACATAAAGTCCCAGACTGAGAAAACACCAACAGGTGTGTAGTTTGTGTTGAACAAAAGGCAGTAAGTCCTTCATTTAGACCAAGTACTGAACAGAGAAGCTGTCAAGTACTGGACATTATACACACAGATGTATATGGACCTATCAAATGTGTCTTCACTTGGTGGAAGCAAATATATATTAATTTTTATGGATGATTTTTCAAGGTATTGTGACACATACCTATGAAAGCAGAAGAGCCAGGCTCAAGAGATGCTGCAGAAGTACATCACCATGGTGACAAGCAAGTTCAAAAGGACATCTAAAGCCATCCAATCAGATTTTGGAAATAAATATTTATCATGTTACACCCAATCTTTCTTAGAGGAACATGGAATTCAACATAAAAATAGCAAATAATTCCTTACGCACCTAGTCAGAATGGTTCAGCTGAACGAAAGCTAAGATCTCTCCTGGAGATAGCAAGATGCATGTTGGCAGATGCAGGTCTCCCTAACCAATTTTGAGGTGAAGCCATCATGACTGCAATATATCTCCAGAACAGATTGCTGACCAAAGGCACCACACAAATGTCATTCCAGCTGTGGTATGGTAGAGTGCCAAACATGAAACACATTAGAACTTTTGGCAGTCTTGCATATTCTTACATACCAGCACAGAAGAGGCACAAGTTAGGCTCTGAACAGACAGCCCCTAAGTGGCAGCATCCTGCTGCCCCTTTCCTTGCTGGATTGGGGCTGCAGCAACCGCATGCTGCAGCCCTGATCTGGTGCTGTGCCACTCTAAAAAGAGATGGCAAATGCCACTTCTTTTTAGAGTGGCCAAAAGCTACTCTTGCCACTACCGCCGCAGCTTTTTGGAGCTCCTTTGGTGCAGCGTGTGTGAACACTGCACCAAGGGAGTGCCCTGACGCCTCTCACCGTACAGTCCACTGTGGCATGAGGATGATGTAGGGGCAGAGTCAGGATGGCTGGCATGCAGTCACCATGCCTCCACTCCACCCCCAGGCTGGCCTAAAGTGCTGGTATGCTCAGCCCCTTAGATGCCAGATCAGAGCTAACCATTTTCATAGGTTATGTGCATGGAACCAAGGATACAAAGTGATGAACGTAAAGACTGGTGAAGTAAGCATTAGACGTGTGGTTCACTTTGGTGAACAAAGCAGAATAGACAAGAAAGGAACTATTCCTGAATCCATAGATTGACAAGATGGTGCATTGGACTTTTCAGAAGAGAAAGATGCAACTTCAGAGTTCCTTGATCAACCAATTGTTGTCCCTGTTAGAGAAGACATACAAGCAGACTCTATACTTTCAGAAGGGGATGCAGATGATGCTGAGCTGATGGCTGGACCGGAGGATGCTGCAGAGACAAACCAAGTTCCAGAACAGGCTGCCAGATACTCACTGCGACCCAATAGAGGTGTACCACCTACACATTTTTCCTACTTTGCAAGGTCAGAGTTACCCAGAGAACTGTAAAATATAGAAGAAATTGAGCAGATGCCTACTGATGAAGAAAATAAATGGAGAAAAGCAGCAGAGGAAGAAATAGATGCATTGCATAAGAATAGAATATGGACACTTACAGAACTCCCACCTGGAAAGAAAGCCATAGGCTCCAAATGGGTATTCAAATTAAAACAAGATGCAGAAGGAAAAGTTGAATGCTACAAGGCAAGACTTTTTTCTCACAGAAATATGGAGAAGACTTTGATGAAACCTTTTCACCAGTTGTAAAACACACCATTATAAGACTATTTCTTAGCTTAGCTCCTTCAAAACAGGTGGATGTCAAATATGTTGATGTGAAAACTGCATTTTTACATGGTGTGATTACAGAGGATCTTCTTATGAAACAACCTTCAGGTTTTGTGGTCAAGGAAAAGCCACACCTTGTTTGAAAACTCAAAATAGGGACTATATGGGCTTAAACAGGCTGCTAGAGCTTGGAATGACAAACTGGATGAAATGCTAAAATGACTAGATTTTCAACAAGGAGAACTAGATAAATGTTTATACACAAGGACCAAAGATGGACATTTAACTTACATTCTAAGATATATTGATGACCTGATCATAGCTACTCAAAGGGATACAGACTACACAGAAATTGTAAGTCACTTGAACAAAGAAGATGAATAGAAGGAATTAGTAAATGCCACATACTATTTAGGAGTACAGATTCAAAGAGAACAAAAAAGATATTTTCTAGTAAGTAAATTTACAGTCAGCCATCCTTTCTTGCAGACTTAAAGTCTGCGGATTTGCATATTCATGGAGAGGTGACCCCTCCACAGAGGCATATTCCCAAATCCCCTGAAAACGGAGGGCGACTGTACTTACAAATCATGTGCATATTTATGTACACAGGTCTAACCTCATGAGGATCTCTTGAGAACACTAGGGCCTCAGGATGCACATCCTGTAGCAACACCCATGGTCAGATTTTCATTAAAAAAATGAACAAGGAAAACTTCTACCAGATAATGGTTTGTACAGAACAGCAATAGGAAAACTTCTATACTTAACCACAAACACTAGGCCAGATATTGCTGCTGCTGTAGGAATACTGTGCAGAAAGGTCAGTGCACCTACCCAAAAAGACTGGACTGCAGTAAAGAAAGTAGCAAGATACTTAAAGGGAACCATGAATCCTCAATTGAAATTGCCAGCCAGCAGTAACCCAAGCCTTGCGTGTTACAGTGATGCAGACTGGGGTGGTGATATTAAAGATTGCTGCTTCTCAATAAGTGGTTATCTATTTTTATATGGCAATGGACCAATTTCTTGGACCAGTCACAAACAAGAGATATTGGTTTTATCCTCCACAGAATCGGAATACATAGCTGCATCAGAAGCCTGCAGAGAACTATAGTGGCTTGATCAACTGTTCATTGATTTTGGAATAAATGAAAAGAAACCAATTGAGATTGTTTAAGATAACCAGAGCTGCATCAAACTTTCTCAAATGGAGAATATAACTGGACATAGCAAAAAGAATTCATCATGTGTGCAAGCTGACAAAGAAAGGCATGATCAAGATGACCTATTGTCCAACCACTGAGATGACAGCTGACATTTTGACCAAGCCACTACTGAGGAGCCCTGGTGGCGCAGTAGTTGAATGCCTGTATTGCAGCCACTCACTCATAGACCACAAGGTTGCGAGTTCAGTACTAGCCAGGGCTCAGGCTAGACTCAGGCCTGCATCCTTCTGAGGTCGCTAAAATGAGTACCCAGCTGTTGAGGAGCAATGAGCTTAGACATCCCATAGCGTGATATGAAGTGGTATATAAATGAAGCTGCTTTGCTTTGATAGATGGATTCAAAAATCTACGAGTCAAGATGGGACTGGTTGGGTGCATGCTCAATTGAGAAGGGGTGTTGGGAATGGCAACTTTGCATGCTGATACCTTCTAGGAATCCAGATGCATATCTATAGTAGTTTATTGCTCTATTAATGACCCTTCCCATTTCCTGTTGATGAGCACACCTTCCCATTTGTCCCAAGAGCCATTATCTTTTGTTTCTGTCCAGAGCAGCATGAGGTTCTTAGCAGGCTGGGAAAACTTGCTCCAGAAGCATGTGAACTTCTTTCTACCTCATTTTTTTTCTTTGCAACATGAGGTTAGACCTGTGTACATAAATATGCACATGATTTGTAAGTACAGTCACCCTCCATTTTCAGGAGATTTGGGAATATACCTCTGTGGAGGGGTCACCCCTCCATGAATATGCAAATCCGCAGACTTTAAGTCTGCAAGAAAGGATGGCTGACTGTAAATTTACTTTTTATTTTTCTTTCATTAAAGACTCTGTCTGAGTCCTTTATTGGGGAGACACATGGGGCATTTATTCTGCTGAACTAACTCTGCTGGTGAGATTAAACAATCTCTCCTATTTGGGGCTTTTTCACACACAAAAACCCCCAAAACTTTAACAGATGTAACGTACTATTTTATAATGTGTCTGATTTTTGTGCTTTACTTGGACTAGAATCATAGAATCATAGAATCATAGAGTTGGAAGAGACCACAAGGGCCATCCAGTCCAACCCCCTGCCATGCAGGAACTCCCAATCAAAGCATCCCCGACAGATGGCCATCCAGCCTCTGCTTAAAGACCTCCAAGGAAGGAGACTCCACTACTCTCCGAGGGAGTGTGTTCCACTGTCGAACCGCCCTTACTGTCAGGAAGTTCCTCCTAATGTTGAGGTGGAATCTCTTTTCTTGCAGCTTGCATCCATTGTTTCGGGTCCTAGTCTCTGGAGCAGCAGAAAACAAGCTTGTTCCCTCCTCGATATGACATCCCTTCAAATATTTAAACACGGCTATCATATCACCTCTCAGCCTTCTCTTCTCCAGGCTAAACATCCCCAGCTCCCTAAGTCGTTCCTCATAGGGCTTGCTTTCCAGACCCTTCACCATTTTAGTTGCCCTCCTTTGGACACGCTCCAATATTTTTTGTAATGGCTTATGCTATACAAATAAACTTACTTACTTACTTACTTACTATTGCTACATAGTGAAATACACTCAGGTCCTCAGGCAGATGTCAGCCAGAGAACTTTTTCTTCAGCCCTCCCTAGAATGTGGAATGACCTGCCAGAAGGGATTAGACAGCTGAATACACTGTCCACATTTAAAACAGCATTGAAGACCAGTCTCTTCTTGCAGGCTTATCCAGGTGATTTTTAAATTATGAATTTTAAATGTGGATTGTTTTAGAATGTATATGTTTTAATTGATGTGCATTCTTTATTTATTGTTTTTCCCCTGCCTTGATTAATGGAGAGAGGAGGGTGAAAAGCAAAGAGGAGTAGGAGTAGTAGTAGCAGTAAAATTGGATTCGGGAGCTATTCCTTCCCATTGGTATTGCCTGCCTTCTTAATAATAATAATAATAATAATAATAATTATATCCCGCCCCTCTGCAGAGCAATCAGGGCGGCTTACAACATTAACATTTCCATACAAATATATTAAACAGAACATAAAATCCTGAATCCCACCCGTCCTTTAAGAAGTAAGGGTTCTTCTTATTCTAGCGGCTAATGGTGCTGGGCCTAGTGTCTCTCCCCCAGATGACATCGGATGGAATGGAGGAAGGGCTCTTCTTATTATTCTAGGCCCGATGGTGATCAGCCTAGTGTCTCTCCCCCATCTTGAGTGTAAAATGGAATGGACTGCAATAGCAAAATTAAATGTACACTTTGTACACCTGGAAGAGCAGTCATGAAAGAAGGCAGGTCTGTTTTAACACCTGTCGTTTTTTGCAGAGACTGAAAAGAAAAGGAAGGGAAGCGCTCCCTCCCGCGCCCACAGCGGAGAGTGAAATAGGCTGGGATTCAAACCTTAGACGGCCACCGGCAGAGGGCGCTAAAGCAAAGAGTTCCGAGGACCTCGGTGACTCCAGGGCTGCATCCATACTGGAGAAATAACCCGGTTTGGCACCGCTTTAACTGCCCTGGCTCACAGCCATGGGCTTCTGGGAACTGGAGTTTCCAATTCCCAAAATTCCATAGCCTTGAACCAGGGCAGTTAAAGCGGTGCCAAACCGGGTTATTTCTCTAGTGTGGATGCAGCCTTGAAAGCGGCGCCTTCTCTGCTCCAACAGAGAAGGAGGAGGAGGAAGAGGAAGAGGAGGTGGTGGTGGTGGTGGTGGTGGTCTTTGGCTGACAGAGCGAACTGGCAACCACTCACCTTGACTTTGGCCAGAACTGGAGACAATGGGGAGATGGCTTCCCTTCTTCGAGGATGGAGGGCGCGGGGCTCCTTAGGGCTGGCTTCGGGCGGCAGGGGCGGCCCTCCCAGCTCTGGCTCAGCCGCGGGAAAGCGCCACTTCCAGTGGCTTTGTAGCGCTCCTGATGATCACGCCGATTTTTACACTTTATGTCGCTTCCTTGTTTCCTGCCTTCAAAAAGTGGTGGGAGAAAGTAATACCTCCAGAGCTGCCTCTTGGTTGCCCCTGGAGCTCCCGAGAGTCCGATCTCCCGCGAAAAAGCGGGCTGGGCGCGATGGTTGCCAAATGCCAGTCCCCTCCAGAGGGCGCTGTTACTCTGCTGCTGAATGCTCTTTTCCCTGCGCCGCCCCCGCTGGACTTCCCATTAAAAAGGGCTCAGGAAGGAACGGGGATAGAAGCATCTATCTCCTCCAGGGATCATTTGTCTAAAGTGCTGGGCTTTTCTGTCATACTGAAGCCGCTTGGCTCTCGCAAGGACTGGTGTCCCTAAAATACAGGACTGGCTTCCCCTCCGAGCTGGTTCACCCCCGAGGGGATGAGATGGCTCCTTCCCAAGTCCTGGGTTTAAGAGTAGTGGACTCTGAGGCCTCCAAAAAGACGCCAGAATATCCATCCGCTCCTATTATTTCTTCCAGGGAGCCTAAAGGTCCCAAAGGCACCAGATCTGATCTGGGAAGTTAAGCAGGTTCAGCCCTCTAGTGCTTGGATGGGAGACAGCCAACAGAATGCCAGCTGCTGTAAGGCTGTATTTCAGAGGAAGGAACAGGTAAAACCATACCTGGGTAGTCCTTGTCTAAGAAAACCTTATGAATAATCCCATAAATCGATGGGCCACATGCACACAACACACACACACAGACACTGAACAATGAGTTGGACCCAAATTCTGTTTTAGAGTTCTCACTAACCTGCATTAACAACACGTATATTGTGTGGCCAATAAAGGTATCACTGTTTGGTGGATTTTTGCTTGAACTTGCTAAATGGATACCACTGCATATATACCTTGGTTTAACTGAGCCTTCCTTAATAATGACTCAGACTCGATCGAAACGAGGATTTCATGAGCGGAAAGGAGTCCTAGAATCCTAGAATCACCACAGAGTTGGAAGAGACCTCAAGGGCCATCCAGTCCAACCCCATTCTAACATGCAGGAACTCATAATCCCAGCGCCCCCGGCAGGTGACCATCCAGCCTCTGTTTCAAAACCTCCAAAGAAGGAGACTTGTTTTAGAGACTATGGGCCTTTGCAGACTGCCAGAAATAGTACAAATTGAGTCCACTTTAACTGCCCTGGCTCAGGGCTAGGGAATCATGGGAACTGTATTTTTTTTCTGGGACATTGAGCCTTCTCTGTCAGAGAGCTCTGGTGCCACAATAAACTACAGTTCCCATGATTCCCTAGCACTGAGCCAGGGCAGTTAAAGTGGACTCAATTTGCACTATTTCTGGCAGTCTGCAAAGGCCCTAAGCCAGGGGTAGGCAACCTTTCCCATTTAAGGGCCGAGGGACTTCAGCTCCCAGAATCCCAGGAGCTATTGGCCAACATGGGACTATTGGCCAACATGGCTGAGGCTTCTGGGAGCTGAAGTCCCTCGGCCCTTAAAGGGGAAAGGTTGCCTACCCCTGCCCTAAGCCCTTATCCGCATTATGTCCGACGTCCAATGCTCACACCTGTCCAAGAGCCAGGGAAGCCGAAGTCAGGCCCCATCCTAGCCACTAGGATGTCCACCTGGGGCCCTGAAGCGCAGCAGGTCGTAAGAAAAAGGGGGGATAATCATGATGATTTCCTATTTTCTTACCTAGCAGTTATGTGGGTTTGTTGTTGTTGTTGTTGTTGTTGTTGTTGGTTTTCCCCCTCTTAGCTGGTAAACAGGAGCTAGATTTAGATGTTTCTACATGTAAGTCTTTCAAAGTTCTAAAGCTGACCTTAAGGACTGATTTAGATGCAACGTGGGATCCTTTCCCCTGTCCTTAAATGATGCTGTGTGTGTGTGTGTTTAGATCTTTCCTAGTAGGTATTTGGTTGCTGAAAGAGATATTCGGCTGTGAAACAATCTATAAGGCGGCCAATGGTTTTTTTGCCCGGCTGCTTCACCTCCCCACCGCCTTTCCCTCCCATTCCAGTCCAGTGTGACCAGTCCAAGGCCCAGGGCCAAAGGAAGAGAAGGAGAGGTCCCAAACTACCGCAAAGGGCAAGCCTCCGGCTCTGAGAGGCCCAACTGGAAGGCTGCACCTATCCTAAGCCCATGGCAACCCGTCTCATCCAAACCCGGAGGGATGGAAGCGGGTTCCAATTCAGCAGGAGGCGATTCTGCGCACTTGCTTTGTGGGCTTTCAGCCTCCCCAGTGAGGAGGCACGGGAGGGAATGCTCCCAGCCCCATGCACTGCTCTGGCAAAATCCCATTTGGAAGCGGGGAGCTCGTTTCAAGGGGGGAGGAGGCAACTACTCTAAAGGCACCAGATGTCGCCTGATCTTGGAAGCTAAGCAGGGTCAGCCCTGGTTAGTACTTGGATGGGAGACAGCCGAAGCGTACCCGGTGCTGTAGGCTAGATTTCAGAGGCAGGAACTGACAAAGCCGCCTTTTGAATATTCCTAAGAAAACCTTTTGAAAGCCATGGAGTGGCCGTAAGTCGACGGGGGACTTGAAGCACATGTACACACAGGAGGTGAAAGAAAGAGAGAGAGAGAGAGAGAGAGAGAGAGAAGATGTGCGGGCAACCCCTCCCCCTTCCTAGGCACAGATTCCAAGAATGCCTTCATTTCTGCTTTGATCTCTTTTCCGAGGCTGCTCCTATGTTCAGGAACGGTTTGGCTGCTTCTGTAAAGGAGGGTGGGGTGGGCTCCTTCCTGATGCTCTAAAGATGCATCTGTCCCTCCCCCTCCCCCTCCCCCTCCCCCTCCTCCCCCTCTCTTGCCTCCTCCTCCCCCCCCCAACTCAGGCAGGCATATAAGACAACCTGTGCTGCGATTCCCTCTCACCCGCCTTTAATAACTTCCGACTGGAAAGGCAAACTTGCTTCGCCTTCCTCTTATTAGAACTACTTGCGATTGGCTTCCTTTTCCCCGAAATGCGAGATAGGTTTAACACACACACACCCGCTCCCGCCGATTCTCCAGCTCCTGCTGGAAAGGCACCACTCCAAGACCCATGAGGCGCCTGCCTCTCTTGTAGGGATGGGAGGGAAGTTTCCATTTTTCTTGACTTTGGTTGGGTGGCAAAGAAAACCCAGAGAGTTCGCCAAAGAGCTCCCTGCCACATTCCCAGGATCTGGAGATCGATATTATAAAGCCCGATATTAGAAAGAAATCGAAGAAGATCGGTAGATATCTCTTGCCCTGCCAAGACAAGGGCGAAAGAGCCGCCATTCCTGCCCAGAAAGGCCTCCTCATCCCAAGCCCCAAAGAGGGAGGGAGCCCCGATTTCGGGAAGAAGGAAGACTCAGAGCCAATTTGCCTGAAAAGTCACAATCCAGGGGGGGAAAATGACTGGGGGTAAAGCAAAGTTGTGGCTCAAAGGCACCGTGTAAACACAGCAATGCGGGCACACACCCATACACAACACAACATCCAGATCGGATCTCTGCTACTCCATGTCTGGCGATCTGGATGTTTGGGAGATCAAGTTGTATGTTGTTGTATTGGTTTGGACCAGAGAGGGGGACGAATTCTGTCAAATGATCGAAATAAAAGCTACATCCTTGAAAGATGCCCGGTTACTAGGTTTAACCTTCGTTTCTGGAGACATCGTCCTTTTGTTCCTTATTGATCAAGAAATAGGAATCTGCAAATTTCTCTAGATACATAGATATACATACACCCGTATATATGTATATATACAGAGAAGGGAGTAGGAAACCATTTCTCTCGTTGCAAATAATAGTTTACCGGGTAGGTAAACTCTTTATTATGATATAATTTTTCCTTCATTGAATATCATTTTTTTCCTCGTTGAACCCAGAGGTAAAGAAATAAACTCTTTATTATGATATAATTTTTCCTTCATTGAATATCATTTTTTTCCTCGTTGAACCCAAAGGTAAAGAAAATATGCATACTTCCGTTTTTATCCCTATATAGCGTATAATATATAAACACACACACACACTAGTGTTCATCCCATTGAAACACAGATACAATATTAGATAATCAAATCGCTCTGTGTATATAAATACGTTGCACTGCTTGTTGTTATATATATATATATATATATATATATATATAAAGTGAAGATGTAACCATATCTATGAACGATATACACTCACACACTGTGGGGGTACATCATGTGTACAAATATTCTTTATCGAGAGAAACGATATCCGTGTGCATGTGTGTGTGTGTGTGTGTGTGTGTGGAGGGTGTGTGAGTAATTATATGCCTAATATATGTGTGCTCAATATGTCTATGTGTTCTATATAAACTCCATAGATGGGGACGATTTTCCTCTCCTGGGTGAGGTTTCCTTCTCCAGCCTATTGTTTCAGGCCACACATATAAGTTGCTGCGATGGGAGAGGAACGTCGGGTTTGGTGCCTGTCCCCCATTTCCAATTATAGATGGATCATTACAGACAGAGAAGTCCTGAGAATCCAGACATCTGCTCTTCACATGAATGCACTCACCTCCTAGAGAGCAGTCCGCCATCATGCTCTGGAAACTGGTTGAAAATGTCAAGTATGAAGATATCTACGAGGTAAGTATTCTCAAGAAAGATAAGGAGGAAAGGAGAGCTTTCTAGATTTAGAGAAGGGGGCGAGGGGCTTTCTTTGCCAGGGAGCCAGGCAGAAGGGGAGCATCCCCGCCACTCCGGGCGCCCAGGCGCTCCTCTGCCAAGCCTCCAGCAAGGGGCACCGGGCACCGGGAGAGGAACTTTACAAGACGGGGACAGAGGAGAGATTTCCACACCAAAGCCCGGCATGATCCGGGGCTGGCAGGGAGAGAGCCAAGCGCTCTCTCGGTTTAATGGAGGAAGGCAGGGCAATGCAAGGCGGAATGCGGGGGGGGGGGGACGAAGACTGAAGTCTAGTTTCCCTCTTTCCTCTCGAGGAAACAGCGTAGGGAGCCGCAGCGATCGGGGCCCTCGCAATGCCTCCCTCGGAGACCACCGAAGGGGCGAGCGCCGTCCGTCCGGAGGCTCAGGGTCTGCCCTCGTCCTCGGTTGGGGAGAGAGAGTCCAGGCTCCTAGGGGGGCATCGCCCTCCACTCCCAGCCCCCTCGCCTCCTCTTTTCCTCTGCTTTTCCTCAACTGTCGGCTGAACCCGACGCCTAAGAAGGGGCAACTCGTCCCGCCTGGTTAGAATCGGTGGCAAGTTGTAGCCCAGGGAAAGGGAAAGGGAAAGGGAAAGGGGACAGAGACAGGGACAGGGACAGACACAGAGACAGACAGAGACAGGGAAAGGGAAAGGGAAAGGGGACAGAGACAGGGAAAGGGAAAGGGAAAGGGACATGGAAAAGGAAAGGGGACAGAGACAGGGAAAGGGACAGAGACAGAGACAGACAGAGACAGGGAAAGGGAAAGGGACATGGAAAGGGAAAGGGGACAGAGACAGAGACAGACAGGGAAAGGGAAAGGGAAAGGGAAAGGGGACAGAGACAAGGAAAGGGAAAGGGACATGGAAAGGGAAAGGGGACAGAGACAGGGACAGAGATAGAGACAGACAGAGACAGAGACAGACAGGGAAAGGGGAAGGGGAAAGGGAAGAGAGGGCCCTCCATAGCCCACCGCCCGAGTGGATCCCCCTTTGGGATGGGGAGGACCGGCGCCCCCCTCATGCCCTCCCGCAGTCCACTACGAACAGGCTTCCTCCCCGTCCTGCCAAACAAAAAAAGTGGGGGGATGCCGCCCTGAGCCTGGGGGGGGGTGTGTTCCAGCCGTCTGGACTGGGCTGGGCAGCCGAGGAAGCGCCGAGGACAGAGCTGGGGGGGGGGGTGTGCTGGGGCAGCGACGGTTCTCCTTTCCCTTTGGGGGATCCCAAAACCCGGGACATGGATGCCCGGACAGTCCAGGAGAAAGGGCCGGAAGGGCCTTCGGGGAAGAGGGGCGGAGGGGCCGGATCCCCCGGCAAGTAGACCTCTCCCCGGGGGAGAGCTCCTCGCCAGGTCGCCTCTTGGGAGAAAGAGTGGCCAGTCCATGGGGCGCCCCCCCCCGCCGCCCTCTCCCTTGTCTCTTTCCGAGCCCCAGAGCCCCCCCCCCCGCCTTTCCTTTCCCCCAAAGTCGTTCCAGGGCCTCCTTAGGAAAAGGGGGAAAAAAGGGGAAAGATCCACATTTAAAGCCAGTCCAGGGTTCTGCGAGAAAACGAGGGGGGAGAGAAAGAGAGAGAGAGAGAGCCCTCCCGCTGGGACTCTTGGCCGCCCTTCTGGGCTCTTCCTCTGCCTCCCTCTCGGCGGAGGGACTAGTCGGGGGACACTCCCCAGAGGGAAGCTGCAGGTTCTAGGGCAAGGACCGACAATCCGAGAGGGTCCCAAAACTGGCCCCAAAATATTAGTTCGGACAATAAAATCCACTGCCAAGCCCTGTGTGTGAGGAATGAACGACACGGGTATAGTCAGTCCCTCTGAAGTGTTCTGAAATACGTTCCGGTGCGTTCACACACACACACACACACACGGATCGGATCGGATCGGATCGGATCGGGACGCACTTCAGAAGAGCAGTAAAGCAAAGGGAAAAGCCATTTCCCAGCGTCTCCCCGAAGCGCCCCAGAGAGAGAGAGAGAGAGAGAGAGAAAGAAAGAAAGAAAGAAAGAAAGAAAGAAAGGGGGGGATCGGGGATCTCCGCTCCGCCGAGCGAGAACCGCGTTGAGGAAAGAGCCTTGGGTTGAACTTTAACTGAAATGGCAGCCAGGCCAGTCAAACGGGTTCTGGGGAAACATCAAAAAGGTTTTCCATCGCCTCTGGCCTTGCCTAGCAAATCTGCATTCAAATTCGTTGCATTCATTTTACATCTAGGTGAAAAATCGGGGCCTTTTTTTTGGCACAGCCAGAGGAAAACTCACTCACTCCCAATTTCTCTCTCTCTCACACACACATACACACAGAGACACACACACACACACTCTCCCACCCGCACCCCACAAGTCAGCCCAATAGAAGCCCAACCGCTCTGAGCCTTTTCCTCCACATTGCTTTACAAAACGAGGAGAGTCTGTAATACGGGTAGATTTTTTTTGTTTTTAAAGTGCTTAATTACTTCTATAAACAAACAAACCGCATTGGCTGCCTTTATTTTCTGGAGAGGGGGGGGGGGGAAAGGCAGGATTAGAGAAGCCCTTTTTTATTATTTGCTTTAAAAAAAAAATTAGACCAAAAGCACCAAGGGCAATCGATTTTCTTTCGTATTTGGAAGGTATAATTAAATGTAGGGGGGAGGGGGGAAAAAGGGGGGGGTGAAATAGGAGTTCCCTCCCCCCCCCCTCCCCTCTGTAGCCTCTGGCGTTGCTCCAGATCCCTTCCTTGCTCCAAATCAGCGGTGCCTCGTTTACACGTCTTCCTCTGCTGGAATTAATTGAAGTTCTGCCTCTTCCTTGCTCCACTTTCTTTCTCTCTTTCTTTCTCTCTTTCTTTCTCTCTTTCTCTCTTTCTTTCTTTCTTTCCCTCTCCTTTCTGGTGCCTTCCCTCTCTCTCTCTCCTACCGCCAGCCCCCTCGTCTGATTACATCTAGTAATTCTCCACTGAATGAACGTCATTTACAATACGAGGGGAGCTCTCGAGCTGCCGCGCAAAGCCTTCACGCTCCATTTGGCCCTGCATTCTCCCTTTAAAGTCCTCGTGTAATATTAATAGTCATGAATATCAATTATGATGAGGCGGTGTAGGGAAGGCAAAGGAGAAGGGGCCACGGGAGCAGTCTGAACCTCGCCTTGGGTGGAAGAGGATTGCCTTCGGAGGGAGGCTCGCTCAAAGGCCCGGGAGGGGCTCTAAGCAGAGACCAGGCAGCCCCTCCGTCGGGGCCACCGACCGGAGCCTTGCCTTTAGACCCCCCCAAACCCAACCCAAACCCAACCCAACCCACCCCCCTGCCGCCGGCCCGCTTCACATTTTTGTTTTGATGGATAGACTCGGAAATACCTCCAGCTGTTCTCCAGAGTGCACCACGTTCCTTTGCAGATCGCCTTGAGACGTCCCCCTCTCCTTATTATTATTATTATTATTATTATTTATTGTTGCTGTTATTCGATCGCTATTTTATTTTTATTTTTTAATATTTTTTTTTTTTTTTTGCTGTTTCAAGACTTCTTTTTTAATTTCCAGATGTTAGTCCACACCTATTCCGCCATGGTGAGTTGTGTCCGTGTTGTAATGATAATTGTCCTGTTCTCTCTCTCTTTCTCTCTTTCTTTCTCTCTAGCGCTCTCTCTCTCTCTCTCCCCCCCCCCCTCCTTTCTCTCTCTCTCTGTCTTCTTTCTTTCTTTCCTTTCTCTCTCTCTCTCTCTTTTTTTCTCTCTCTCTGAACGCCTTTGGCTTGGTAATTTAGCACAATAATTGAAGGAAGCTTGCAGCTGCTTCTCCCTCTTGCATTGTCTCCTTCCTCGGTTGGAGCTTCGGGGTGAAGAGGGGGGAAGGGGGGGAGAACTTCGCCTTTAGACCTTGCTGTTGGGGATTTGAAGCACATTTTCTGGACTATCCTTCCCCCCCCTCCCTTTCCCTAAAATCATATGTTCATTGAGGTTATGGCGTCCTTGATTCAACAAGAATATTTACAGACATTTTAATTCCCTTTTTTTCCCCTTGTTCTCAATTAAAAAAACAACAACAACAACTCGAAGTTGGCATAGCTTCCCATTTTTTTTAAAGTTTCATACTAGATGAGACGAATATAAATTTGAGAGTTGGGATCAGAATTACTATAGTTTCCCTAAATTAATCCCCGCAACAATAGTCTTTCCTTTGTTCCAAGTTCTCCTCTTCACAACTTTTCCAAACTTTTCCTAACTGTCTCTCTTCTGTTCTCGAGTCCTGCTTCTTTTTAAAAAATCAATGAGTGGTGTGGTTGTTTGTGTATACGGTTTAATTGAAAAGATCTCTCTAAAGCAATCATATATATATATATATATATATATATTGTGGTGTTTTTTTTCCCTTTATTATTATTATTATTATTATTGCCGTTAAGGCTCTTCACACGAAAGCCACTGAAGTGGTGGAGAAAGTCACTCCCCGAGTGTGCAGCTGAAATATTTTTAACACTTTGGAATCGAGGCCTTTGGCCAAATAAAACAATAAAAATAAAAATAAAAATAATGGGGGGGGGGAATGGTTTTGAGAGTTTTGAGAGCGGCGATTCACCAGAGAGGGGTTTCTCTCCCGTTTCCTAATTTTCCCAAACGAATCCCAGGAGTGGGGAGAATGAGAAGACGGATTGAGCAAAGCGGTGTTGTGAAGGGGCGTCGGTGGTGGTGGTGGTGTTCCTTTGGACGGGGCGGCTTTTTCACGGTGCCTTCTCTTTCTTTCTTTCTTTCTTTCTCTCTCTGTGTGTCTCTCTTTCCCCTTCTTCCCTTTGTCCGCCTCCTCCTTCCTTCCTTCCTTGCTTCCTTCCTTGCTTCCTTCCCTCCCTCCGCTGCCCCAGGACCGTCACGACGGCGTCCCCAGCCACAGCTCTCGCCTCTCGCAGCTGGGCTCGGTCTCGCAGGGGCCCTACTCCAGCGCCCCGCCGCTCTCGCACACGCCTTCCTCGGACTTCCAGCCGCCCTACTTCCCGCCGCCCTACCAGCCCCTGCCCTACCACCAGAGCCAGGACCCCTACGCCCACGTCAACGACCCCTACGCCCTGAACCCGCTCCACCAGCCCCAGCAGCACCCCTGGGGCCAGCGGCAGCGGCAGGAGGTGGGCGCCGAGGCCGGCTCCCTCCTGCCCCAGCCCCGCGCCTCCCTGCCCCAGCTCTCCGGCCTCGACCCCCGGCGGGACTACCACGTCCGGCGCCCCGACGTCCTCCTCCACTCCGCTCACCACGGCCTCGACTCCGCCGGCATGGGCGACGCCCTCTCCCTCCACGGCATCGCCCACCCGGGCATGGAGGACGTCCAGGTAAGCACCCCCGCGAGCCCCGCGAGGGAGGGAGGGAGAAAGGGGGGGCACGGGCGTGTGGGTCTGTATGTCCCCCTGCACCCCCCCCAGCCCTTGCTCAGCCAGAAAGGGGGGTTGCAGAGTGCCAGAAATAGTGCAACTTGAGTCCACTTTTAGGGTTAGGGTTAGTGCTAGGGAGTCATGGGAATTGTTTGTTTGTTTTTTCGGGACATTGAGCCTTCTCTGTCAGAGAGCTCTGGTGCCACAATAAAATACAGTTCCCATGATTCCCTAGCCCTAACCCTAACCCTAAAAGTGGACTCAATTTGCACTATTTCTGGCAGTCTGCAACCCTCCCAAAGAGTTTTTTTGCCCCTGGACCCGGCCTTCCAAATAAGAAAAAAAGAAAGAAAAGGGGGGGGGGAGAAAAGACGGTGTGGATGAGGCCCCTTCCGAAAGAGTGTTCACAAGGCCACCATTGCTGAGAGCAGTAGCCCTCATAGGCAGCCTACTAGACCTAAGGGACCTCCTTATGCGCTGCATGTTAGACCTAATACCGTCCGAGCCCCTTGCTTCAGAGGGAGAAGGGAGGGCAGACATTGCAGAGACTGGGCGCCCCCCTGACCTCGACCCCAAAGAAATTCCTTCCCGTTGGGGAGTAACCCTCTCGGGAGGCGCTCTTCCTCGGGTTGAAGGCCTCTCCGGAGGGCGGCGGGAGGCGCAGGGGCTTCTCCGGACATTGGGGGGGGACGGGACACACACAGATTCCCTAGAGGCTGCCATCCCCCTTCGTGCACCTTTTCCATGGCCTATCGCGCTCTCATTCCGATAAACCTAACCGTCTGGCCACCAGAGAAAGGAATGTGGGGTATTTTGTTTTTTTCATTTTAAATAGATCCTAAAGAACCGCGGCGGCGGGGGGGGGGGGGGCAGAACTTGGAATCGGTTTCGCTGGCCCTTGTTAGGCCTAAAGCTCAGGACTGGGACAGTGTTTGCCCCCAGCGAGTGGAGGGGGTAGGGGGGGGGGCCCTGAGCCTCCAGAAGTCTTCAGGAGCAGCGGGGATTGGGAGGGGGGGACTGCGGACCCCTTAGCCGTGAGAAGCCCGGGACAAAGCGGGGATGGGAGTCCGAGGAGGTCGGCCTTTGTGTCCGTGAGCCCTAGGAAGGAGGAGGCTTGGCAGGCCCAGAAAGTGGCTGGTCGGAAGAGAAAGCCTCCCTTCGGCTTCACGAGGAGGGAAGGGATCTGCAGTGAGATCCAGAAAGCTAAGCGCTGGTTTGCAAATGGCACTGCCGAGTAGCAAGGCGAAAGGACAGAAGACCGGACAATATTTGTCCCCATTCCTCAGCAGTTCGAAAGGAAGCGACCATATCTCAACCGGGAGCCTGGAAAGGCTGTACAGTCCGGCTCCGGTTGAGCTTCTCGGTTGTTGTCTGAAATGAAAGCGCAACGTGTCGGGTGTGTGAATGTGGAGGAAAAGAAGAGGCTTATTTGCAGAGAGATATGCGATACGTGATTGTCAAAAATAATGCTCTGTTAGGCCAAGGAGTATCCCTAAGCGGCATTGTTCTAGATGCAGAATGTTACTTTGGGAGTCCTATTCATTTTTGGAAGGGGGACCCTTCCACGGGAAAGAGGGGAAAGCAAAGCAGAGGAACATGGTTGGCGAAGGTCTTTCAAATAGGGCTGGATGAGGAAGAGCGTTGCATTATTTGGTGTAATTCGGGAGTGTTTAGAAGAAACACTTGTGCATTTTCTACGTCTCTTCCTTTTCTTTTTTAAAAGGCTTCTACCTGAAAGACAGGATAGAAAAATTTAATCAAAAGGAAAGGGCATTTTGGATGTATGTAAAGCTAAGTGTAACCTGATTTGCGTTGTATTCCAAAACCAGGAGTCTATTTAGTTTTTTTTTTTTTCCGAAAAGGGGTGCGGATTCATAAAGCGTTTCTTTAGGTTAAAAAGAAAAAGAAAAAAAAAAAAGCTAGCCTTCCGATTAAGTTGACTGGAAAGGAAAGCATTGAACGGTGACATGGCAAAGAGGACTTAAGGAGAAATATCCGATTCTATAAATACAAATCGAAACCATGTGGAATCCCTTGTCCTTGGGTTTGTAGAATGAAGTCGTGGTAACTGGAGAGGTTTCTGTTATTGTAAACACGTTGCCCGACCCGATAAAAAGGGCCAGATTTGGGAAAGAAAATCTGAAGGAAAGACACCCTGCAGGGCTGGAAGAATCTTCTTTCCAAGTCTGTATCCCTCAGAGAGCAACCCAACCCAGAGCAAAACGTGCAAAGGCACAATTGAGGCAATCCGCAGCTCTTCCTGGCCAAGAAAGGCGGGGGGGGGGGGGGAGGCGGGGAAGGGAGGGTGTCACTTGTAATAAATGAATAACTTCATGGGAAGATTTCCAAAGTGTCCTCAAAAGTTCCATGCTTGAAGCTCTTCGAAGCTACCTTCTGCCGGTAGAAACATCCCAGGAGAAGTGGTTCCAGTCCTGGGGCCCTGAGACCCACGTTGACTCTCAGGGTATTGGGTCCTCTTTTTGGTGGTCCGGCGCCTCTTATTTGGGAAGAAAGTTCGGGCCAAAGGAGAAAGGCTCTCTCGAAATACTCCAAGGAATAATGTTAAATAGGCACGATCCAGGCAACGCTAAGCAGTTGTCCGAAAGAAAATACGTTTCAGTTTCGCACATGCTTCAATTTCTCCCTCTTCGGTCGACTCAATTTTCGGTCAACTGGGGCTGGCTCGTGGGTGTAAACACTGGGGAGGGGGGTTGCAGACTGCCAGAAATAGTGCAAATTGAGTCCACTTTTAGGGTTAGGGTTAGTGCTAAGGAATCATGGGAACTGTATTTTATTGTGGCACCAAGCTCTCTGACAGAGAAGGCTCAATGTCTCAGAAAAAAACAAAAAACAATTCCCATGATTCCCTAACACTAACCCTAAAAGTGGACTCAATTTGCACTATTTCTGGCAGTCTGCAACCCCCCACTGTTAGGAGGAAGAGGAGGACTGAGCAATGAGCCCACTTTCTCCTAAGTAACCCTATTAATGTTCGAGAGTGTGTAGGGTGTGTAGTGCAGTATAGGCTCTCAATGGAATATTTGGAAAGGACTATACGTTTCCTGCTGTGTGTGAGTTGAGGTGAAATGCACATGGGCTTGGCTTGGCTTATGACCTAGACAGAAATCGCTGAAATATTGGTTCTTTGGTTTTGGGGTTTTTTTTCTTCCCAATAATAATAATAATAATAATCCCTGATAAATAGTGTCTTTACAAAATTATTTTCGTACGAATCGTTTATCTTCTTTATATAACAGTATAATAATATTCTTTATACATTGCATATAAAATTATATTTTATATGCAATATTAAATATTATCACGCTGGACATAAGATGATTTTACATGGTAAGGGTACGATAGGTATAATTAATATGTGCCCTATGTAAGTAAGGTTACAAGGATGTCACCTTAGGTATGGATGATTAGAATTTTATTTCTTCATAATCTTCTTAATAAATTAGAGGGAGACATCGATGATGAGGTAGCTCTGATATCTGTATGTGTGTTAGGCCGTTAATATGTCTGAAGCAGTGCCCTATTTTTAATTTTAGAAATGAACTTCGGCATGTTCATGACAGCAAGTATGATATATCGGAGGGCGATACCAGTGATATATTACAGCTTAATGTTGATGGCGCCAGTTTTCTTGAAATATTGCATTGTTCTCGCGTTAAGTGTTAGAAGTCCTCGGCCAAGACCATCGGCCACCTAACACTGAGGCCGTAGATCTGTTATTATCTGAAAGTAAATCAAACCGAAACCGATGCGACTTCCTTCGAAGTGGTTCGGAACCGGGGGCGTTTATAGTTGTACAATGTCCTCAATAGGTCGGTTCGCCTTAAGGGTCTTGAGGATCCCGGCTAGCGAGGAGTCTCGGGGAAGGAAGGAAGGAAGGAAGGAAGGAAGGAAGGAAAAAAAGAAAGAAAGAAAGAAAGAAAGAAAGAAAGAAAGAAAGAAGCAGCCCCTGGAGTTGGTTCCAAGGGACTCGCTGCGGTCCAGTCCTGCTGAGTTCCTTGGGGCCTGTCCGGGAAGCAAACCGGGAAGCAAATCCCATCGAGTTTCCGAGATTTGCAGATTTCCTTGCAAGGCAGCACCGCTGATTTCAGACAGCTGGCAGCGACTCCGATGTTGGTTTGGCTGGAATCAGTGGGAATTCCTCCCGAGTAAATCGGTTTGGAAGTGAAGTGTGTGGGGTTCCCTGCCTCCTCCTCCTCCTCCTCCTCCTCCCTCCCTCCCGTCTGTTTCTTTCCTGAGTAAGGGGGCTTGCAGACTGCCAGAAATAGTGCAAATTGAGTCCACTTTTAGGGTTAGGGTTAGTGCTAGGGAATCATGGGAATTTTTTTTTTCTGAGACATTGAGCCTTCTCTGTCAGAGAGCTCGAGTGCCACAATAAAATACAGTTCCCATGATTCCCTAACCCTAACCTTAAAAGTGGACTCAATTTGCACTATTTTTGGCAGTCTGCAACCCCCCCCTACGTCAGGCGAGGATGAGAAAGTGTTGAGCTTTCACTTTCACACACAAATGTGGGCGGCTTGTTGTGAAAATGTCCGAGCCCCCCCCCCCCCCGCCGCCGCTCCTCCAGTCGCCCCTTCTTTAGGACTGGAGCCCCGAGTACAGAGTTGGGTTGCCCGAAAGCACCCGAGTAGAGGACCAAGGAAGCCCCCGTGTCACTTTTAACTAAAGAAGCCGAGCAATTAAAAGTCTGGAAGGGGGGGGGGGCGGGGTGTGTGCGCGCGGGTGCGTTTCCTCGCGCGTGCGCTTCTCTCTCGGTTTCCGCATGCAGTCCTAATTAAATCTTTACGATCCTCTCTGTGACTATTAACTGCCAGCATGCTGCGCGAATATCCTGTACAAAAACCCAGCAGGCGGCCGTAATTAGATCGAAAATCAGACAAGACTCTTCTCATTAACTACAACAGCTCAACCACGTTGCCAGGAGGAGGAGGAGGAGGAGGAGGAGGGTGTGCGAAACTTGTTTGCAGGAGTAGAGCCCCACACCCGGCCCGCGCCCTCCTTGCACCCAAAAGGCACTCCGGGAGTTAATCCGGATCAATGACCAGCGCCCCTCCCCGGTGGACTAGGATTTCGCCCCTGAAAAAAAAATCCATCTCGAAAAATAGTTCAAGAGTTGGTTTTTGCAACAACAAAGAGAGAGAGAGAGAGAGAGAGAAGCAGAAAAGAAAAGAAAAGAAAAGAAAAGGGGTGATTCAGACCTGTTCCAGGAGAATGTGGGACTGGGTGTCTGGGAAAGGGAGAATTGTCTTCAGAGGGGCTGCACTTGGCAAGAGGTCAGGAATTGAGGACTGGGGAGGGAGGAGATACACCATCTTTAGTCAAGGATCCTGGATGTGTTGGCATGGTAGATATTACAGGTACTGCGGGTATGAGACCATATTGCGGGGGATTCATCCTGCTCTATCTCCCAACACACACACACACACACACATAAAGGGAAACAGGGTCTTCTCTCTAGCACTATGTCTGTGTAAGCATGCACACTTATATACTCATACAGCAGAGCAATTCCCATTTCTTTTCTTTTCTTTTCTTTTTTTTTAGTGAACAATGTTGGACTTTAATTGGTAAGATGTCAATTCAAGTTCAGCCCCCACTCCCCCATGTGCAAATTTTTATCACAGCCATGGAGCACTTCCAGTTTGCACTAGTTTATTCAGCAATTCCCATTTCCTTGATATCTTTGTATTTCTTCTTCCTAACTCGGTGTGTGCGCACATGCACACAGCAGCAGCACAGAGCCAGAGAGCGGTTTTGCTCTTTTAGAGCATTATCCTAAACATATTTACTCTGAAGTAAGTGCCACTGGATAAAATGGCTCTCAAAGGAAGAGATATATGGTTGCGGTGGGGCTGCTAAATGCGTATCACTTTCCCTAAAATTACGTCGCCCTTTCTTTCCCTCACTTATTCTGTGGAGGACGTCCAACTCTATTTCTTTTTGGTTCACTTTCAGTGAAATCCGATAGAAACTCCTTCCAAGTAAAGGCTTTTCCATTTAAAAACCTGGAAGCCCTGCCTGACGTCCTGAGAAGGGATCTGGGGTGCCGCTTTAAATGGCCGCTTAAAATGGACGTTGGGTGTGTGTGTGTGTGTGTTAAAGGCTGTTTTAAGGGCTGGGATCCCACCTGAGCCAAG
This sequence comes from Phrynosoma blainvillii, assembly GCA_026167975.1. Lineage (NCBI taxonomy): Eukaryota > Metazoa > Chordata > Lepidosauria > Squamata > Phrynosomatidae > Phrynosoma > Phrynosoma blainvillii. Next base: position 210,927,836 of record JANUYF010000001.1, read on the forward strand.
GATCGGGGCCAGAGAGATGGGAATAAGGGAGGATGGAGGGACCACCCCCAGACCTTGCCTCCAAAAGAAACACCAGACAAGATTTGGTTTGATTTTAAATGCTGGACACTTTCCTTGTCTTCCCTCTGTCTCCCAAAGGTCGTGGCTCTTTCTCTAGACAAGAGCAGAGATTACTTTGCATAAAAGAATTTGTACCGAAAAAAATGGACCTGGATAAGCCTCACGTCGCTAAGCGTTTGGTTGTTTGCGTGTTTGTTGTTGATGATGTTTTTAAAGGTTAGAAACACCTGAGATTCCCCTGTTATTATGTGATGGGTGTTATGAAAGGGGCTGCTTTCAAGATGGCGAATTCAAAGCTTGGGCCGGAGGTTTTAGGGACAGCCAAAGCGTGCCATCCTCGACGTGTTTGCAGACTGGGTTCAGTGGGCCTATATAGGGGGCTATGTCGGGATCTGTAGGGGATCTGTATGCTTGTTGCCCAAGGATTGCCACACTGGGCAGAGTCATATAGGGGCCACTGAAGGAAGGTCCTCTGAAGAGGGACAAAAGACCCACTCCAGGAATCCCCCCCCCCCAGTTCTCTTCACTTTCGACCTCGCTTTCTACCTTTTTCGACCGGTTCTATACGGGTAAGGTGTGGTGTTTGGTTTTGTGTTAATGGTCGAACAGTAGTCAGATAAACACCACCCGTCCCTGGCGCAGTTATAACGCATTATGGCCCAGACACACGTTTCTCACACCCTGCCAATAAGTCCCTAAAATCGGAAAGCGGTAACTCTTTCTCGGCTCTGACCGTTTGGGGTAGGGAGAGCTTTGGGGTTACAGCTCCCATCGTCTGGTTATAGGCCAAGGCACTTAAGGATGATGGGTGGGGAGTCCAACACAACCTGGAGAGTTCCTTCCCCCCCCCCCCCCCCGCTCCCAAATTTCGGAAAGGGCACCCAGGGCATTCAGCCATCCTGAGTCTCAGGGTGTTTTCCTATTGACTGGAGGGAAGCCAAGGCAACCGGGGTGCTCCCAACTCCAAGGGGTCTCAGGAGAAGGTGGCTTTGCAGGAAAACAGAGGGGCTTGGCTTTGTCAGACCATCCATTTCAATTGCCTACAATTTCCCCCATGGGCTGCTGCCTCCCTGCCCTCTAGCTTATCACTTCGCAGAAAGGATAGCTATCCTAATATCTGGAAATAAAGGGGAGCCTGGTTCTTTCTCTCCTGGGAACTTTTAGGGAAGCAGATGCTGCTAAAGGCAGGGAGCGGGTGTCTGACTAGGGGTGGCTTTTAGGTTTTATCTGGCCTTCCCAGCCACATTTCCTTAGAAGTAACTCCAACTAGATTCAGTCGGGCTTACTCCTACATAAACATCTCAGAAGGTCTAGCATAGAGGTACCACCAGGTCGCTGAGTCTTTAAAATGTGAGTCTTCTTGTGCCTAGTTTTTGGCAAAGCCAACGGAAAACAAAAGTCCATGCCCGCACAATGTGCTGGAAGTAAGCCCTATAGAACAAAATGGGAATTACTTTAAATTAAATGCCGATTAAACGAAGGTGTACATGGAAGATGTTCTGGGCGGCCTTACTTCCAAGGAAAGGCGCACAGGATCGGGGCGTTACTACGGCTGATTTATTAAATGCCATTTATAATTTTGGAGACGTTACTGTCTCGCTAGGACTCGAAATGAAGGAATAGAAATGCTGAAGGGTACGAAAGTCTATGTATTATGGTTTGGCATTTTTAGTAAGAAAGGGGGGCGGCGGTCAATGTTTTGTGCCCCTTTTTATTCTAGATCCTCTATTGGGGGATAGCTTTTCCCTTTCCCTTTCCATTCCGATTTAAATAAGAAACCCTTCCTGTTCCCAGTGAATGAATATCACTCAAAAATGGCTGAAGTGACCGTGCCCTCACCTATACCTACATGTACATTTTTCTCTCTGTATTTTTAGTCGATGTGAATGGTGACTTTCTTCCTCCTTTTTTGTATCCCTAGTCAGTAGAAGATGCCAATAACAGCGGCATGAACTTGTTGGACCAGTCTGTCATCAAAAAAGGTATGGCAAACATTTCAGTCCGGGGCGGTTGTGTCTTTCAAAGTGCGGCGGCGGGGGATTGAAGTTTATTTGGAAGCAAATCCCACTTATTCCAGAGGAGGTTACTCCCAATTAAATGGGGAAAGGCTTGGACTGTGCATTCCAACCAGAGGACAAAAACAAGGCAATGGGAACAACTGGGAGAAAAAGAGCGGAGGGGGGGGGGCAGTTCTAGACGGGAATTCTTGGGATCTGATTCGCTTCTGGATTTATAGTCGGTTAAATGGATTTCCAGCGGGTCTACAGCGATGATCTTACCGTTATCGCCGAAGAACTAGGTCTCTCTTCCCAAGCTTGTTTCGGTGGGTGGGGGGTCGCTATCAGCCCATTAATTTGGGAGCAGGAAAGGCCCCCTTCTGTCCCAGTTAAGGCCCTGCAAGGTGGGGACTGAATAAATCCTCGAAGTGGGCAGAAGGTCCTTTCGAGCGAATATTTAGGACTGGAAGGGAGTCGAGCAAAGCTTGCATCTAAGGTCTCTTTCGAAACCCAATCACAGCGCTACGATTGCAGTTTAACTGTCGTGGCACCATCCTACGGTACCCTGGTTCCAGTCCAGGCAGTTTCTTGCTTTATTTAGACTTCTCAGCCAGAGAGATTTCGTGGCTCTGGCCAAATAATAATGATAATGATAGTGATGGTGATGATGTCTATCCTGCCTCCCAAAGCTGGGATCCAAAGCGGCTTTTACAGTCTACAAACCACAGTACAATTATAACTATATATCCCAAGATCTCATAGGATGCAGCCATGGCAATGAAAGTGGCATCCAAGTGCTTCATGAAACAGACCTCAGTCAGGTGCGGTGCTATTATGGGATGAAAGCGTGCCCTTAGCCTGCAATGCAGGGCGTCCAAGCACGAGGGCTAGAGTCCAGTTGTGAGAGTCATAAATCGTGGCCTTGCTTTTGCTTTGTCTGTCATCTTTTTCCCAGGGGGTGGGGCAGACCATGCCAATCCCCCTTGGAGCCTGGGAAGTGGGACCCCTCTCTGCCAGGGCTTGACCTGCAGGGGCTATGATCTTGGGGATCCCTCAGTTTGGGGGGAAGTCTCCTTGGACGGAGTGGGCCAGCTTCCGACTCAACTTGTATGGGACAGGGCTATATGTCGAGTGTGTGTGTGTGCGATTCCAGTATAGTATAGAAATGTAAGTGCTACTACTATTGCTATTGCTATATACTTCATGTCGAGGTGTGTTTCACTCAGGAAGGTTGTGTGTGTGTGTGTGTGTGTGTGCGTGAGAGAGACGATGGGGTTTATACCCCGGGATGAGGGGCAGGGAGGGGGGCGCTTGGGGTCCCCACATGCCCCCTTCGTTTGCACATGCATACGTGATTTAGTGTAAGTGCAGCTTCGCCTCATATTGGTGGAGGGAATGTGATATTAACAAATGTTTGCAATCTCTCGTACAGCTGTAAGCAAAATAATTAACTAATTAAACTAATTAAATGTAATTACAATAACTCATTTTGGGCGTATTGCAGCTGCTCCCCTTCCCTTGACTGTCTCTGACAGACTCTTGAAGACGTGGGATGATCGCTGCCTTGCCTTTGCAAGGCAAGAGGCCTTCAGCAGATCTACGGGGGTGGGGGGGGGAGAAGGAAGGAAGGGGCCCCTCTTTCAAAGTCGGGGTTTGAACGGACCGAGAGCGGATTGGCTGTGAGTGGCCCTTCCGTTTACTATGCGCCATAGTCCGGATTTGACTTACTAGGAGGAAATCTCTCCAGAACAGTTTTGTTTTGTTTTGTTTTTTTGCGGTGGGGGCGGCGGGAGGAGAAAGTGACAATGTGTGTGTGCGAGTTTAAAAACCCAAACCTTTGGCCTCTAATTATGTCTTTCTAATCAAGAGGTGGGAAGCCTATTAATGAAGGAGTTGGGTTAGGGATGACAAAGTGTGTCAATTGTATTGTATAGGGAGGGGAAACCCCCCTACTTTCAGAGGCTTCATAGTCGGCTGCGAACTGGAGAGCCTCGGGACTTAAAGGAGGCCGAGTGCCGAGGAACGATGCACACCTCCGTTATAGGTAACGGGCCTTGGTTCCCGGAGTAAACTTGCACAATATGCCCGCCTTAAACCTTTTTATTTCTGCAAAAGGAAGGTGCTCCACTAGGGCCAAATGCCCCTTGGGTTCTACTTTGGGAGAAAGGCGGGACAAAAATAAAATAAAATAAACTGCGTTAGTCGGAGCCCGTCTTCAGGGGGCGGGCTTGCTTCGGGGGAAAGGCTTGGCCTGGTCTCTCTGGAGCTCTGCCGCCCCCCAGCCTCGGGCGCCTTTGCTGGAGACTGAGAGGGGCCTTGGGGCTGGAGGGGGGGGGGTGCCTGAGCAAGCAAGGCCCTCTTCGGCTCCTGGGGCAAAAAGAAGGCTAACTGGGAACTCCAGGGTTTCATTTCCAGGGGGTCACTGCTGTTCTCCCCCTCTGTAGCCACTGCTCTTTGAGTGCTGGGTGCTTCTCATATTTTCCACAGTCCCCCCCCCCCCCCCCAGATATTCCCAAGAAGTTGGTGAGTGAGGCGAGTATATCTCACCACAGCTTGGGGAGATCTAAGATGTCCTTCCTAGGAGTTCCAGAATAAACCTCCCCTTCGGTTCCGGCCCCCTTTGCCGCCTCCTTGTTGCTGCAGCCTGAGCCCCTGGCGCCCCATCCTCTCGCCCACAGAGAACCACCCGAGAACCAGCAGAGAAGCCGCCAGCGGCAGAGGCGAGAGGGAATTGGGAGTTAGTCCTCTGTTTCACCAAGCTGTCCCTGTTTTTCCTAGTCCATAAATCAATAAATAAATAAATATTCTAGTGGCAAAAAGATGCGAAAGGGAGATCACTTATTAACACAAATGGCCGATCCCTTCGAGCTTCAGTCTTCTGTTCTTGGAGACCTATGGAAGCGATTATCTGTCATCTTTTATTGCCACCTTGCCCCCCCCCCCCCCAGTGTGTGACACACTCCCTCGCCTTCCTCCTGCCTTCCTCTACTTAGCTTGTCCGCCTTTCCTGAATACCTCCTTGGGGTCGTCTATCTCCGCCATCAACCCCCGAGAAATTCCCTGAACACTTTCATCCGGAGTCCATTGGACTCGGCGTAAACGCAGGTTGACATGTGCCTCCTCGGTGGCGGACTTCAGGGATCCAGAGCTCTTGATCGCCCAAACAGAGTCCCCTCTCAACTGGGCAGGTTTCACACTGTTAGGATTTCTGGGTTTGGTCTTTAAATATTTGAAGGGGTGTCATATTGAGGATGGAGCAAGCTTGTTTTCTGCTGCTCCAGAGACTAGGACCCAGAACAATGGGTGCAAGCCGCAGGAAAAGAGATTCCACCTCAACATTAGGAGGAACTTCCTGACAGCAAGAGCTGTTTGATATTGGAAATCACTCCCTCAGGAGGGTGGTGGAGTCTCCTTCTTTGGAGGTCTTTAAACAGAGGCTGGATGGCCATCTGTTGGAGATGCTTTGATTTTGAGTTCTGCATAATAATAATAATAATAATAATAATAATACTATTTATTTAATATCCCGCCCCTCTGAGGTCAATTGGGGTGGCTTACATAATAAAATCATCATACAACAATTAAGAACTATTACCCTCCTCCCCCCCCTTAAAAAGCATGGCAGGGGGTTGGACTGGATGGCCCTTGGGGGGTCTTTTCCAACTCTATGATTCTATACGGAGAGATTGGTTTAGGAGCAATCCAGCCAGGCACATGGGCGAGTGAATCGGTCCATCCTGCCAGAACCCGCATTTTCAAGTTCGGATGCTTGGTTCTTACCTCCCTCCATCCACCCGTTTCTTTTACAACAGTAGCAAAACCCCAACCGATCTGGACTTGCCCGCGTTGGCCGAGCCTTTGCATGGTCTACCCAGACCTCAGGCCCCAAGGGCCCTCAACCCGAGGGTCAAGTCAGAAGGGCCCGGGTCCAGTTGCCATCCCCACCGGGACCCAATGAGGGAAGGAACTGCCCTTGGGTAACTCTCCGGGATCCGAGGGGTCTCTTCTAGCTGGGTTGGCAAGCAGCTTTAGGCTAGTCCCATCTAGAGATTAAATCCTATTACTCGCACTTCCCAGCGAGTCAATCCTATTAAGCTCAATCGGCCTTACTTCATAGTAAACACGCATTGGATCAAACTGTTAATCTAATCTCTCTCCGATGTAAGCCTCCTCTGGTACAGTCTTTTAAATATTTATCTCGTCCTTCCTTCCTGCTTTCCTTCCTTCCTCTACCGACTTATCTGCAACCGAGGAAAACAGATGGGGTTGTCTCGTTTCCCCCCTCCTTCTCTGAGGCGCTTGACTTCGGCGCAGAAACACAAAATGTTGCGAGACACACACACACACACACACTCCCCCCTCCTTCCCTCCCTCCCTCCCTCTCGTTATGTTTGCGATCTGTGCTTCCTTGACATTTCTGAGGTAATTTAGTTAAGAGGAAATGAGTTGTTCCCAGTAGAGAGAGCAAACGAGTGGAGTGGAGGTAGCCAGCGTGATAAATGGCTCTTTCATTTGGAGATCTCCAGAGCTCGTTTAAGGCTAATTTTCTGTATTAGCCCCCTTTGAGCTATTAATGCAACAGGCAGGGACCACCGTGGCCCTTCGGCTCTGAGCTGCCCCATTACAGCCACGCATTAAGGCTGCCAAGCCGGATCTCGGGGGCGGGGGGGGGGAGATAATAAAAGGTGCTTTTGCCGGGCAGAGAAGAGAGGAAGGTGGAGGGATGGGGAGGACGGGGGTGGTGGTGGTGGTGGGGGTGGGGGGCTGGGAAGAGAAAGAGCCAAGCGAAGCCAAACCAACCTCCTAATCTAAAGTGGCAGAGGGTGGTTAATACGATTGAAAGGGGGCTGGTCAATGAGCAATCAATAAAGTAATAATGAGTGGGATGCGCTACATTAACGGGCTAAAAATCCAACGAGACATTAAAAAATCATTCGTAACTCTCGCTTCCATTAAGACCAGGCGGGAGGGAGGCAGCCCAGCTCTCTGTGGGGCTCGGAGGAGGAAGAGGAGGAGGAGGAGGAGGAGGGGGGGCGACCCTGGGAAAGGGCTGTGCCAATCTCCCCCCCCCCTCCTCCCCCCGCCGAAGCAGCCCTCCAGCAGACAGCCGAGTTGGAGGAGACTGGCGGCCAAAATGCAATAACACACACGCTGCTTTGGAAGGAAATCCGATTGATGACCGAGACATTACCTGTCGGTTGCAGCCTCCCAACTAGATCCTAGAGACGTTCAGAATAAATGGGATGCAGGATGCGCATGATACAGGAGGGGTTCACTCCCATCTCCCCCGCCCCACCTAATCTCCTGAAACCTCGAGAACAAACTCCAGAGCAAACCTGAGGGTTCCCAGCCCCTGGCTCTGCTTCCTTGTACCTTTCCAAAAAGCTGGTGGGGTTTGGGTGGGTGTGAAAGGAAGAACCACTGAGGTGTAGTGGTTTGACTGCGGTGGAGGCCAGGGATCCAATGCCCGTGGATGAGACACCTCTAGACCCCTGCCCTCCATTGCTCTGCTCAGCCACGGAATCCCTCTGGGTGGCCTTGGGCAAGTCACATTCTCTCAGCCTCCGAGGAAGGCAAAGACAACCCCCAACCCCCAAACGAATTTTGTTAAGAAAACCCCTCAGGGGTCGCCATAAGTTGGGAACGGCCTGAAAAACGGTCCCGAGCTCGCAAGAGACACTCAGGAAAGCAAAGCAAAGCAGCTTCATTTATATACCGCTTCATATCACGCTATGGGATGTCTAAGCCGTTTACACTGTAAGCATATTGCCCCCCAACAGTTGGGTACTCATTTTAGCGACCTTGGAAGGATGCAGGCCTGAGTCAAGCCTGAGCCCTGGCTGGTATTGAACTCGCAACCTTGTGGTCTATGAGTGAGTGGCTGCAGTACAGGCATTTAACCACTGCGCCACCAGGTCCCTTCAAACACTTTGTGGAACTGGGCCGTGCTAGATTGTCTCCTGTAGTTGTCCCTTCATGGCGACCCTGTGGATGAGACACCTCTAGACCCCTGCCCTCCACTGCTCTGCTCAGGCCCTTGGCCTTCCCGACTCAGTCCCTCCATCTCCTTCTACTGTCCCCTGACTTTCCTAGCATCACTGTCTTCTAATTATTCATTTTTCCTCATGATGTGATCAAAGTAGGACAGCCTCAGTTTAGCCATCTTGGCTTCCAGGGGGAGTTCGGGCTTGATCTGTTTGTTCTTGGACCCATTTGTTTGTCTCTTACTCGGGGATAATGTTTCTGTCAGCCGCCCTCCCCTTTCCCATGAACAGTAACGAAGGCCCTGAAATCTGGGGGGGGGGGGGGGGGAGAGGAACCTCGCCCCTTCTTTTGGCTTTGTGAGGAGGTCACAGCCGAGCACGTTGTGAGAGCGGCGTTGTCAGCTTACGACCCACACACACTTCCCTGGCAACAGTTAGCTTTTGGAGTGTTATCCCAGAGTCCTCCACTGGTTGGGGCATCCTGGGAAATGTAGTCCAAAGAGACACTTTTCCAGCTCACTCTGCCAGGGGACCAAATCTCGTTGCATTCACTGGGACTGGCTTTGAGCAGAGCTGTCCTGGATGAAATTCCTTTGAGTGTGACCCCCCCCCTTCCACGGCCATTTGCTCGAGGGGGTGTTTCTCTCTCCCCGTGTCTTCCAACACGTGTCTGGGAGGAGAGGAGGGTCCTTCTCAGGGAAGAGGGAAGGGAGCTGGTAAGGAGCGTCCTCCTCTCCTGGCCATCCATCTCTAAGGCATCTCTAAGGGCCTGCACTGGTAATTCCGTAGTAATCCCCATTGAACAAAAGAGCATGCTGGCTCCTTCTTGTTGTGTGCCTTCGAGCCCTTTCCGACCTCAGGTCTATCAAGGGGGCTTCTCGGTGAGATTTGATCAGAGGGTGGTTGCCATGGCCTCCCTCTAAGGCTGAGACAGTGTGACTTGCCCGAGGTCATTCTATGGGTTTCCTTGCCCTAGCCGCGATTTGAAGCTTGGTCGCCCAGAGTCCTGGCTTGATGGTGGTGCTTGTTTTTACTTTGTGCAATTTGTTACACAAATTACAACGTCTCGCCCAGGCGAAGTCGCAGCCAGAAATGACTTGGGGATATATATAAGCGCGGGATCGGGGCTCAAAGCTTCAACAACTCCCACCTCCAAGGGCCTGGCATCTTATGGCAAACCAACTGGAAACCCTGGGGGCCTCAGAAGAGAACCTGGGCCTCGTGAAAGTCGCCCCTCCCGATTTTCAGGGAGTTAAGCTGTCGGTTTCATGTACAGCAGTTCTCTGACAAGGGGAGAAAATGACCGGCACCCAGGCTTTCGAGTTTTTTGAGTGCAAGTCATGGGTGAGTTTGAGGCCGAACAAGTCCTTGGATTCCTCTTTTGTGTCTTTCGGCCCCATTCCAGGAGCATGGGAATAGGAGTCGATGGGGGGAGGTTATGGCTCTGGCCAAAAGAGACCCTTCTTCCTTCTACAGCGAAAAGCTTTCAGGAAAGAAAGAATACAATCGATGATGATGACGATGATGATGATGGATGAAATATTAGAACAGACCTTCCATGAGCCACACGGAAAGACGAATTCTCCCTCGAGAAAATCGTATTTGATTTAGTTGCCGCTGCGCGGACTTGATGGGGTTTAAAGGGAAGGGCTATTGTTGTTTTTCCTCGGGAGAGAGCCTCGCCTGCCTTTTGGGGCCCAGCTGAATCTCCGCCACCGAGACCCTTCAATATAAATGCCCTCCCCACGAAAGGCAAACCCGTGGACGGGCGAGGCGCGTGGGAACCGTGACCGGGGAATTTCGTGCGTGTCTGCTCCGACCTGAGTTCCATTCAGTCCGACGGGGCTTACTCCCAAGAAAACGTGCACAGGATGGCCGATTTTTCCCCACTGCACCTAAGTCATTTAAAAAGGCCTAAACCCACTTTCAGTCCCCAATTAGAGAAGACCCATAGTTGCTGAACATCTAGGTCGATCTCCTTGCCTCGGAGGGTTTACTCTAGTTGGGACTAGCAGCTGGGTTTGGGCCACGGGATCGCCAAGGCTCCACTTCTCCTTACTGGAAAGACGAAGCACGAGTAGAGGGAGACTCGGTTGGATTTGAACCCTGGACAGGCCCGAGGAGGAGCCGAGAACAGAAATGGTGCCTGGCTAAAATCTGTGGCGCTTCTGCAAATCGCTTCCAACAGGGAACGGGGAACGAAACCCGGTCCATACGGTCAGGAAGCCTCTATTTCGTTCCCTCGAAACGGCGTCTAAGGTTGCGAGGCACAAGAGGGTCAAAAGACGGGAAGCCTCTTTCTCCCTCTAACCACTAGTCAAAACCACCAAACCGCTGGCCTTTACTACCCAACCTTTCTCAGAGGCTGGGTTTGGAAATACAGGACTGGAATATGACTGGCTCTGAAAAAAAAGCCTCCAGAAATGTTCGAATTTGCTTGTTAAAAAATCTAGGAACTAAAAATGTACCAGGTTGGACAATAGGATCCCGGTATCCCTCACGTCTACTCCGCTGGAAGAGCATACGAGTCAACTTATTCACACACACAGACACCCCCCACACCCCGCAAACTATGCCTGCCGTCGACACGAGTGGAAATAGGTACCAGGAGGGCTTCCTTCGGAGAAAACAGAGGCAGAATCGGGCTCCGAGGCATAGTTCCGCAAGGAGGGGAAAGTCTCTTCTGCCCGCTGTAGAAAGACGTTTTTCATCTCAATTGATCTCACCAGGAGCCCTCCCTCGAGTAAAAAAGAACGGCTGTCCTAAAAAGCACTCTCGTGTTACATATGTGAAATCAGTTCACGACTGCAGACCTAATTAAGGCTATGCGGGTGTATTGAAAAGCAGAAGAGTGGGATAACAGATGAAACCCCAAACAGCCAAAACCTTCCCCTAAAAGCCATCCTAAAACGAGGCAGAGGAACCATCTTGGTCCCCTGGGTCCTGGGTTTCTTTGGGGGTGGGGTGGGGGGGTGGCCGCCTTTCTTTCCCTCCTCCTCCTCCTCAGACCCAGCTTTAATATATGCACCGAAAAGAGTAAACATGTAAAGAAGAGAAAGTGCCACGCTGCGTTGCTCCATGCTCCATTTCCTCGCCGTTTCCTGCTGTCGTTTTCAGGCGCTGTTCCTCGGCGTTTTCAGGAACGGGATTGCTCCTAATTACTAACAAATCAAGCGACTCCTGCCGCTCTCTCTCTCTCTCTCGCTTTTATGGATAAGCTCCAGAGAAATGGAGAAGGGAGGAAGCCCCAAAACAACCCCTTCGGAGGAATGAGAGGCCAATGGCCAAGGCTGGCTGGGGGATGCTGTGAGTTTTAGTTTGAAGGAGTAACGTCGGCAACCTCCGGGAGGAATTAACAACGAGTTGCTGACACTCTGGGGAGCGGGGAAATGAGAGAGGGAGGCTTATTTTTAAAGAGACAAAAGGGGGAAACGAGGCGATGAAGCAGAGGATTTCAAGGGGATACAGTGGTTCTTTCCTAGGAGTGAAGGGAGCCGGCTTTTTGATGGAGGCTAGACCGTCTTTCTTTCCTTGCCTTTGAAAACCCTCTGAAATTCCTAAGTCTTAGGAAGGGTTTTCAGGTGACCTTCAGGTACTCCCACGCTCACCTTTGGGGCAATAAATCCCATTGGATTTAAGAGGGAGGCCACAGTTTAGTCGCATCCCTTGGCCCTACACACAAAATGGGGAACATTTGGTCCTTTGACTTTTGGCCTGTATCTCACAGAATGCGGTGACGAGATTGAGGAATTGTAGCACCTCGGATTTCATATTTTGGAATGTCTTTTGGATGGTCTGAAAAGCCCCCTTAATGAAGGAAGCCGATCAGGAGACTTTTCTCCCTGAACTGCTAGTTTACCCAATGCAAGGTGGATGCTTGAGTTGGGGAGCCTCAATATTCCTCAATATTGCCCTGAAGTCTATTGCTTCTTCCTGGCTAACGTCAAAGACGATTTTTAGTAAGGCTTACTGGATTCAATGGCATGAGTATTTGAGACTTCAGTCTTCCAGAGAGAGGGCGTGTACTCTGCCCATGCTCTTAAGCACCCTCTCATTAAACGCCACAAGCTCTGAGGCTGAATGGTCAGTAGACTGAATCCTACATTAGAAGAGTCAGGTAGGCAACCTTTCCCCTTTAAGGGCCGAGGGACTTCAGCTCCCAGAATCCCAGGAGCTATTGGCCAACACGGGACTATTGGCCAACATGGCTGAGGCTTCTGGGAGCTGAAGTCCCTCGGCCCTTAAAGGGGAAAGGTTGCCTACCCCTGAAACGCTGAAATCAATAACCAAATAAACGTCCTTGGATTGGAAAAGGGAGGCTTAAATTAAATACCTCACTAACTACCGGATGAGCGTTGCTTAACTACACATTATTATAGCAACGCCTCTGCGTTTGTGTGCACACCTAATGTGGGTATCCCGCATAACTGAAATCTCCAAATTGCATTACCTCTGGCAATAGCTTTAATATTAAAGTAATTATACAGATCTAGATAACTGGATCCCTATCCTTCCTTCCTTGGGAGGCTAGCTTGTTTCTTTCTCTTAAGGAGAATTAGGTAATTTACAAAAGATGGGAGGGAGATTAGAGTTCCCGTCTCTTGAGCTATGAAATTGCAATGGATATGGTTGTAGAGGCTTGCAGCAGGGAGCCCTCGGTGTGTTTGGAAGAACTATTTGCACAAGTCCTCTCCTTCTTGACAAAAAGGCAGCCAGCGGAGTCAGGAGGAGGAGGAGGAGGAGGAAGAGGCCTGCCTTTGCCTCTCGCGCTGGAAATTCCCCGAAAATTCACACCAAGTAGGCAAAACAAGAACGAGACCCCCAGAAGCCCCCCAGGCACCAGTCCTGCTCCTCACTGTCAGGCTTAGGCTTAGGCTAAGATGGAAAGATGCAGGTTTCCCAGAAAGATGCAGAAAGGCAACCAAAGCACTCTCCGACAGATGGCCATCCAGCCTCTGTTTGAAAAACTCCAAAGAAGGAGACTCCACCATCCTCTCATGATGCATATGCCACGGTTGAAAGGGTCTTGACATCAGAAAGTTCTTCCTTTTGTTGAGGTGGAATCTCTTTTCCTGTAGTTTGAATCCATTGCTCTGGGTCCTAGTCTCTGGAGCAGCAGAAAACAAGCTTCTTCTATCCTCAATATAACATCCTTTCATATGTTTAAACTGGGCTGTCTTAATCTTCTCTTCTCCAGGCTTAACATACCTCAGCAGGCATGGTTTCCAGACCTTCCATGATTTTGTGCAGAGGGGCGGGCTATAAATAAAAAAAAATATTAATATTATTATTAATATATGATTTTGGTCACTCTCCTCTGGACATGCTGCAACTTGCCCACATCCTTTTTGAATTCTGGTGCCCAGAACTGGACACAGTATTACAGGTGAGGCCTGACCAAAGCAGAATAGAGTGAGACTATTACTTTGCTACTGACACAGCCTAGAATCTCATTGGCTTTTTTAGCTGCTGCCTCACACTGTTGACTCATGTTCAACTTGTGGCCTACTCCAACTCCCAGATCCCTTTCACATGCACTGTTGTCAAGCCAGGTGTCCATCTTATATCTGTGCATTTCATTTTTTTTCCTGCTTAAGAGTTAATTGTTGTTGACTGCCCTCAAGTCGATCTGACTCATGGTGATTCTATGGATGAGACATCTCCAAGACTCCCTGTCCTCCACTGCTCTGCTTAGATCCTGTAAATTCATGCCTCTGAGCTCCTTAATAGAGTCCATCCATCTAACATGCAATCTTCCTCTCCTTCTACATCCCTCCACCGTTCCTAGCATTACTGACTTTTCCAATGAGTCATTCCTTCTCGTGAGGTGACCAAAGCACCACAAGCTCAACTTTATCATCTTGGCTTCCAGGGAGATTTCAGGGTCGATTTGTTCTAGGACCCAAGTGCTTGTCTTTCTGGCTGTTCACGGGATCCTCAGCATTCTTCTCCAGCACATTTCAAATGAATGTATTGTCCTCCTATCCGCTTTCTTCACTGTCCAGCTCTCGCATCCATACATGGTGATAGGGAATATAATGGCTTGTACGATTCTAACTTTCACGCTCAGTTGTATATCTTTTCATTTTAGGATCTTTTCTAATTCTTTCATAGCTGCCCTCCCCGTTCCTAGCCTTCTTAGTTCATTTCAGTGTTTGATCCAGGTATGGGAACTCTTGTACTATTTCAATTTCCTCATTGTCTAGGTTGGTTGCATCTGTGTAGATCTTCCGTGGTCATTATTTTTGTTTTAGTGTATGCCTTACATTTTTCCCTGTCGAAATTCATTTTGTTAATTTTGACCCAGCTTTCTAAGCTATTAAGGTAATTTTGAATATCGATCCCTTCCTAATTTTGTGTCCTCTGCCAATTGGCTTCGCATACCCTGTGCTCCATCATCTAGTCATTGCTAAAGATGTTGAATAGGACAGAACCCTGTGGCATCCCACTGGTCACTTCTCTCCAGCATGAAGATGAAGAGGAGCCATTGCTGAGCACCCTTTGGGTTCGGCCAGTCAACCAATTACAAATCCACCTAACAGCTGCGTTGTTTAGCCCACATTTTTCTAGCTTTAGAACCTATGCTTTTCAATCCAGCCCTTTCTTAGGTGGGGCTTTGGAGAGCCAGACCTTGCTCTCTGACTCCCGTATTAAATCCTCCTCGCCTCCTGAAAGACAGTAGGGCAGAAGAGCCCCTGGATCCAATGGGCGCCTCTTCAGGAGCCGCCACCTGCTGCCCCAGTGCTTGAAACTGGGCAACCCCAAAGGGTTGTTGGCAAGTGAGTTCAGAACCAGGAGGCGTGAAAGAACCTCAGTCCATGAACTTCTTCAATAGGGCTCTGTGTGTGTGTGTGTGTGTGTGTGTACACCCATACCCACGGGCATACACGCCTATCGGGAGATCAATTTATTGATCGAAAGCAGGGACAGAAGCCTAATAACTTGAGGCACTTGCAAAATTAGACGACAGTCTTGAACATACTTATTATGGAGTAAGCCCCTTCGAAACTAAGAAGAATCAGTTCAGAGTCCAAGGATACCCAAAGTGCATATTTGTCCTGGTGCGGGTGGCAAAGGAGGCAATAACAATAGCAACAGCAGCTTCATTTATATAGAATCATAGAATCATAGAGTTGGAAGAGACCCCAAGGGCCATCCAGTCCAACCCCCTGCCATGCAGGAACTCCCAATCAAAGCATCCCCGACAGATGGCCATCCAGCCTCTGCTTAAAGACCTCCAAGGAAGGAGACTCCACTACTCTGCTGTCGGAATTGCTTCATACCGTGCTATGCAGTCTCTAAGCAGTTTACAGCTGTAAGCTCATTGCCCCCATCAAGCTGGGTACTCATTTTTGGGGCCTCGGAAGGATGCAAGCCTGAGTGGAGCCTGAGTTCTAGCTGGTATGGGACTTGCAACCTTGTGGTTTGTGAGTGAGTGGCTGCAAAACAGGCATTTTAACTATTGTGCCACCAGGCAGGGAGGCAGCCCTGGCTTTCCTCTGGGCTCACTCCCTCCCCGTCTCCCCCAGATGGGCTCCGCGGGGGTAGGAGGGCAGAGCCGGGCCCTGGTTTGCTCAGGGAGACCCCCATCCCCCCAGGCTGCTTGTCGCTTTTATTGCCTTGTTCTGATTTTGTTTTCCTGCTTAAATAAATTGCTCGTTTTGATGGTCTGGTAATTTTCTTCTTTAATCCGGGGAGCCGCTCGGAAATCTTGACAGACAAGATTTAGTTTGTAACATCTTGTTTGCTTTGTTTGGTTTGTAACATCTTGCCTGATGAAGAAGCCCATGGAGCTTCGAAAGCTTGCAACGAGTCTATTGTGCATTTTGGTTGGCCGACAAAGGTATCGCTGTTTGGTGGGTTTTTGTTTGAATTTGCAAAATGGCCAACACAACTCCCCCTGAATGTTGACAGACAAGAGTCATGCAAAGTGCTTTTTAAATTTGGGCTAGCGATAAATGTTAGGAAGGAAGATAAAATAAAGTTACAACTCAGGGTCGTTGGTTGTTGGTTTTGCATAAACGGAAGCTACATTTCTCCTGAACACACTGCTACAATTCTAGTACGTTTCTTAAACATGCAAATTAAATAAACCTCAGCTAAGCATGCAAACTCGTTTATAGGGCGACAGGAATAAGACAAGACAAATGCAGATTCATAATGAGGGCGAGCGCCTTTGAGCATGAGAAGCATTTTCCCTCTCAACCAAGAGGGTGGTTAAACCCATTCTATTGGGATTAGAGAGGGGGTTTCCTTAGCATTTCCAGGCCAGAGTGAGACCAGGACGAACATATTTGCTGCCACCGTTCAGCCTTCAAGTCAACTGGAAGAAATCCGCACCATTCGCCTCCAAGCCAATGCTCTGAAGGTGGAAACTGAATTGTATTAAAGTCTGGGGAGGGGGGGGGGACACCGAAGAGATACATGGAAATACCTAATAGGAAGAAGATTAAGGTCTACACGGTGTGAGGGAGAAGAGCAATCGGAAACGAAGGGAATTTTCCTCTTCCAGAAGGGAAAACCACTCCCAGTCGTTTGCTTTCACTCTGTCCAGTCCGCATCTGGCAGCACGAATGAAACCTAAGACGGGTTTGGGATTTCTGTACTTGTTACAGCGCTCTGTTGTGGGGTTTTGATGTGGAAGGAGGAAATGTTTTGTGATCGGACCTGGGGAAAAGTTAGGTCCACGCTGTGCCTTGAAGTTACAGACCTGGCAATTTCCCAGTAGTCGACCCTTGGTCTCCTGTTAAGACTCCCGTTCTTCCTTATGGGAGTTCCTTTTCCTCGTTCTCGCGTTCCTCCCAACCCTTAGCAGTTCACTCAAGAGCCAGTGGCCTTATTCTTTCGATGGTAAGAACGTATCGTCTTTCCCCAATTCCCCTGTAAATTGTCCTTTTGAAATCAATGGGATATTCAACAGATTATGAATATCTGCTCTGTAGCATGTCCTTGATTCTCTGACAGTCCCCCATCTCTTTGTCATCAGTTGGATTGGGATTCAGTTTAAGGTACCAATGACCTCCACACCCAAACATTAGATGAGGTGCTAAATTTTTGGTTGGCCTATACCTGACTGCAGACAAGTACATTTCCTTCTTGATCGCCATTCTAAACTAGAGAAATCAAGCATGCCAAACAGATCATAATGTTATAACGATTCTCCATAACATCTGTATGCAAGGATTTTTCCCTTGCCTAGGAAAACATTTAAGACAATTGAGTCCCTGCCTGCAGTTTGAAGGAGTAGGGTCCAGAGGCTAGTTGGCCACTTCATAACAGAGACTTCAGATGTATTTGGGATTCCTGCTGCTCCACCTGTATATAGAATCCTCCCAGATCCTCCCAAGAGGAAACCAAAAATCCTACAATATGAGATCACACGGTGGCTCTTAAGGGAAGGGCAAACTGCAATGATCTCAAGGCAGCAGCAACAGCTACCGGAGGTAGCTGCTGTCATCTCATATTAACGCTTGCATAAAACGTATCTTAAATATGGTTTGTTATCAATTACAGGCAACATGTGGCGGAAAATGCAGTGATGTTTTGTGGAAATTAAAGTAACTGGTTGGCAGAACACAGGCTAGCCATCAGAAGTCTCTCTCTGTAACACAAACACACACAACTAGGAAGGATTTGTTTAGTACTAAATAAAACCTACTGAATGAGGAAGACACACACACACACACACACACACACAGAGAAGCCTTATATCAAAACCTATTTGTAGACAACATACTTATTTTAATTTTCTTTTTGAAACCATCCTTCCTGAAAACTATTATTTTAATAATTCAAGAAGACCATAGAGAACAGCAATATTTGATTATTAGGAGTATTTCGCTTCATTATTAGTGGTATTTTCTCCAGATATGCCAAAAGAGGAGCTTCATTTAAAACTGGAATTGCGCTCCTCCTTGCCTCAACCCGCCATTAAATATGTTCAACAACAAATGACACCTTGATTACTTCTAGATCAGGATAAAGTTCTGTGGCTTACAACATGAAAAGTATGTTGTATATCAAGTTTCAGTACAAAAAAGTTAGGCAGATGCTAAATATATAAACAGAGAAAACCATGAAAATTTAGCAACTCCATGGATTATTTTTCTTTTTCTATTGGTAAAGTGTTATCAGAAAGTAATAAACTGCTCATGTATGGTGATATCAGTGCATATGCTGTTTTGTAACTTATATGCATAAAAGGCCCCTGCCCTGATGAGATTACAGAGTATTATTTACTCAAGTATTACATTTTTCTTGACAGCCTGATATGTTTCTTTTGTATTAGCTCTGACAATTACGTTTTAGATCAGTGCAGTAAACAACATGCAAAGTCACCTTCCTCCTCCCTGCCTCTACTTATAGATGTGACCCCAAAGCCTATGAAACAGAAAGGCTTTTTATTTATTTTTTAAATGTGACATGGTCGCAGTGAGTTTGCATGGGGCCTAAATAAGCTGCAGCTCAAGTTATCTGGCTCACTGAGTTAGTGAGCCATGCAATAGATCTTTCCTCATGGGGGTGGGGGTGGGGGGGGGAGGTGTCCTTGTTATACTTTCATTTGTGACCTAAAAGCCATTTACTGCCTTCAGTTGCTACATAATTACAAAGGCACTTAAAAACAACAGGAAAACTCAATAAAGATAAGGAGGAGTGTACCAAGGTTTAATTGTACCCAATTCCCATCATTTTTGGCATCTTGTAGTGCCAGCTATGCTGGAATAATACTAAGAGACGCATAAACTGAAGCTTTAAATATGTAATATAAGAACAAGTTCAATCCAATCACTGGTCCAGAGAATGAAATAATACCTTCTCTTTTTTTTTGTCTTGAAAACTGTAGAGACAACTGGGTGGCCTCCAGACGTGTTGGCTATCATATCACAGTGCTGCAGAGGTGAAGACAACCTGTCACTAGTGAAAAATTCCCCCTTGATACAACAGTTTAAGCTAATAGATGATAGAAGATGATTACGAAAGGGGGGGTGGAGGCAGACCACCAGTAAAGCTATGTACTGGTTTGGTGTTTTTTGTTTGTTTGTTTGTTTGTTTGTTTTTGTTTTAATTAAGAAGAATACAAATTTTAAAAAGTGGAGCACAACAGCCATCTTCTGCAGCTCTTAAGCTGTTAATCTCTAACAAGGTAACTTCCCAACAAGGTTAGTCTGAGGCATGGGTCATAGACTAAGGCTCACTGTTTCTGGGGACTCTCCAAGTTTCTAGGCTAAAAATAGCAGCCTCTTGGTGGGTGGGTTGGAAGGATGAACTTGTACCCTGCTGAACCTACCAAGGGGGTGAACCTACCCTACCTTACCCTACCCTACCCTACGCTACCCTATGCTAGCCACCACTAGCCTGTCAAATTTGCTGCTGCACTGGTGGCTAAAGCCCCAGGACTTTCACTTTAAAATAGGTAAGCAAAACGTTCACTCCTTGCTTCCAAGCTAAATAACACTTCCAAGAGGCTGTTTCAGATTTTAAATAATGTGTACATACTCTGTGTTCCTTGCTTTAAAAGGCAGTTTTTAAATCTGTGTGTGTAGAGATATTTCACGCATGCACGCACACACACACACACACACACACACACACAGACACAATTATTTCCTGGTACACATTTAAATTGAACTTTGGCTTTGCATTCAGTGTTGTCAAGAGATTGCAAACTGGAATTAGGAAAGGGAAAACAAGTTGACAAAACATATCATTTGATGTCTTAAGTCTTCATGGGGTATTGATATGAAAGGGTTGCCATGAGTCCAAGGGCCAAAATGTGATAGCCAGAGGAAAACAAAACAAAACCGAGGAACATTTTTCAAACTGCCTGATTTTTTTGTAACATCAAGCATATTTCAGAAGTACAATTCCTTCTTGTACAAGGAAACATATGACAACCTTAAAACATCAGTTCATAATCACATTAGAAAGCATTTAGCACTGTATAAAAGATTACAGCAAGCTGTTTTCATAGTATACAAAGCTAGAACTATATCCCTACCTTTAAAATTTTCATGCAATTCCTTGGTGCTCTGAACATTGTTTCTCGTTTCCTCCCCATCACTACAAAAGGCCATGGAACTGTACTTCCTTTGTCCCAGTCTCTTCCCTGCACACACCAGTCTATTGAGCACATATGTCTATCTTCATAGGAGATGGTTACACCTGTAGGCTTCCCCTCAACAGACATCTGTGTGTGGACACTGGGAGTGGGCCAGGCAGGATATGTAATCATGGGACTGGGGACTACTGCACAGCCCTTTGTGAGCTAGGTGGCTAATTCCTGCAGTTCATCCTCAGCGGGATTTTAGAATCTTGTGCTTCCAAAAAAGCATCCCAGATGCAAAGGGATGTTTTTGACCAATTCTTGCATTAAGTCTGGTAGTCTGGTTGCTATTGTCATACGGTTTGTTCTTGCTGATATTATGCATTACAAGTCCTTGGCATGGGAAATAACTGTGTCACTGACCTTCTCCATATAAGTCCTTTTGAAGTTATTTTAGTGGCAATTGCAACATTTCGCTTTTCAGTAATCCATGGGTCTCAGGAGAGAATCTCCAAAGTGGTCTTTTCCTGTACAAGCTGTTAGAATTATGTTTTTGGTTAATTTGTAGTTAAATCAGTTTAGCAGCAGCAGCAGCACAGCAACAAATGTGTCCTCCATAGGTATTTGGTAAAAAAACAACAACTAGATATGAGCTTCTGGCAAATAATCAGGGTACATTGGTAGGTAAAAAGAAACTTACTTTATTGCTACATCTAGGTTCTATAAAATAACTACTCAGTAGAGAAAAATATACTTTGATACAGAGGTCCCTAAATTTCTGATTTCTATGTGTGTGAGTAAGAAGAAAAACATCTTTAGGAGTACAGCATGGTTTCTGCATCTATGATTTTTAAGAGCAGGCAGGAAAGGGTGCTACCAAACTCTGAATCATAAAACTTTATTACCTCCAGAAAGAAACCCCCAGGAAGAGGAGGGGTATGGGAAGTGACCTCTTCACAAAGAACACTGATCAAATGACCACAGAGATATACATCAGTGTTCCTGTGTAGAGCACTCCCTTCTCAAGGAAAACATAGAGCTACACACAAGCATTGATGCTAATACTCCAAGACCCCTTATCATCAATGCTTGTCTTTATGTGACAAAATTCATCTTATTTCTCAGGAACTGAAATTGATCTCTAGGTAGAGGTTTGGTATAAACATCCACAGGCATTTTCTTTGGTGTAGAACATTCACTTGGTATGTCTGTCCTTGCAATGTAGGAAAAGTATAGAGATGGTGCTCCTTTGTTTGTTTTAGATGAGCATCTGAGCTGTGGTTCTGGAACCCTGTCTGCTTCCTTAGCAATGTCCAGCTCCAAACCTGGTTCTACTTGCTCATTTCCCCCTTCTGTTTGTGTATTCACTTCTTCCTCTTCAAATCTAGACCAATATTCCAGCAGTTGGTCTATATCTTGTGTTTCTGTCTGTGTGCAATCTTTAGTTGCATATATCATGCCTGGTTTCTCACTTTCATCAAAGTATACAACAATTCTCACTGTGATTTTTCCTGTTTTCAGGTTCAGAATTCTGTATCCTCTACTTCCAGCCCTGTACCCCACTATTATGCCTTCTTCCACTTTGTCATCTATTCTGGACTTTCTCTCTTGTAGAACATGAGCATAGTCTAATGAACCAAAAACTCTGATATGGTCCATACTTGGCTTTCTGTTGTGCCATAGTTCAAATGGGGTTTTATTGGTTGCCTTCATTGGCAGTCTGTTTTGTAAATATATTGCAGCCATCACAGCCTCTCCCCAATATTGGTTGGGAAGTCTAGCATCAAGCAGCATGCATCTGACCATCTCTGTCAGGGATCTGTTCTTTCTCTCAGCAATCCCATTCTGTTCATGCACATAATGAATGCAATGCCTATGTTCAATTCCCTATTGTCTCAAGCATGTCTGTACTTCATGTGAAAGATATTCTGCAGTGTTGTCTGTTTGTATAGCCTCAGGTCATTTTCTAAATCTGGTACTAACCATGGCTACATATTGCTTCAGTAGCCCACAGACCTGATTCTTTTCCTTTAATAACTATGTCACACAGTATCTGGAACAATCATGTATAAAGGTCAGCAAATAATGATGTCCACCTCTAGATACAGTTTGGATTGGTCCACAAGTCTGAATGAACTATCTATAGAATCCTTGAAGTTTTATGCTCATGGGTTTTTGGGATGGAAGGTCTAGTATCTTTTCCCTTTATGTAATACACACATCTTGAGGTATCACATTTACAGTCTTGTAATTCCAGACCTCTAGTCAAATAATTTTTCTTCAAATTTTTTATCCAATCCTTGTGAAAATGACTTAACCTTCTGTGCCATAAGTGAAAACAGTCTGCACAGGAACTCAGCATGTTGACTTGCTCTCTGGTACAGTCCCATACATAAACACAATTTTTCTTAAATGCTCTGGCACATAGTTGTCCATCATGAGTTATTGTGCATAAATTGCCACTGAAATGTACATCATACTATTTGTCAGTTATGACTGAAACACTTAGCATGGTTCCACTTAATCCTGGTACAAATAAAATATTCTTGGCTGTGATTAAATTTGTCCCATTGTCTGTATTGCATCTTAACAAGCAATCTCCTTCAGACATGGCTTGAAAAAATGTCCCACTTGCAGTTTTCACAGTTGTGATCAATTGGACTCAGGTTATTCAACAAATCTGAATTTCCTGCCATGTGGTTACTTGCTCCAGAATCTATGAGAATAACATCATTTGGTTTGTTCATAGTTGCTAGCAAACTCATATGATTCTTAACATGCTTGAAATCATTTGCTCTCTGTTCCTGCTTTCACTGGCTTGTAAATTGAGGGGAGCTACCATTGGCTAAATTTGGTGATTTCTGATTGGCCCTACAGTCTCTTTGAAAATGACCTCTTTGACCACATGAGAAACAATGAAGATCTCTCGTTCTTGTTAATGAGCCATTTGGTGTTTCAAATGTAAATCTGCCTTGCCTTTGTTGAGTTCCAGCAGTAAAATTTGATACAGATTGTATCTGCTTCACTTCTGACTTAAATCTACACAATACATAATCAAACATCAATTTTTCTTGCATAGATTGTTGCAAAGTTCCAACCCCAGAAATAAATGGACCAAATTCTTGTGGCAAAGATCCCAATAGCACTGCTATTTTCTGTTGGTCATCTAGATTACCACCAGCTAGATAAAGTTTATCTAGGGATGTTTTTATGGTTTGAATATGCTTTAAATAATTCCCACCACTGAGAAACTGCAATGCAAGCAGATCTTTGTCATAATCTGTTTGATGTTTAATGTCTGCTTTGCCATAGTATTTCTTTAAGATTTTAATCATATTCTTAGCATCAGTTTCATCTTTTACATGAATATATTGATCATCTCCCACAATCTGTGCAATAAAACATTTCACCATTGCATGAGATTTTTCCCAGGTCTGTCTCTCTCTTTCTCCTTTTGGACGTTCCGTTTCCAAGATATATAGGATTCCTTCTTCATCCATCTGAAGTTTTATTCATTGAATCCAAATATTAAATTTATCCTTAGTTAGTTTAGGTATCAGAGACCGGCCATATGCCACTGATGCTTGAACCATCTCTGCTCACACAAAACCTCCTGTTTATAAAGCTCAGAAAAACAAAATACACTGGCAACCTTACTTGTGCCAAAATCCCAAACTCTGGCTTTCAAAATCACCCCCCCCCAAAAAAAATACCTTGTGGAGACTATCTGGGGACCATAACCTGTTAGAATTATGTAGCAGCAGCAGCAGCACAGCAACAAATGTGTCCTCCACAGGTATTTGGTAAATATATATAGATATATAGATATAGATAGACAGATAGATAGATAGATAGATAGATAGATCTGCGCTTCTGGTAAAAAAAACAGGATACATTGGTAAGTTAAAAAAAACTTACTTTATTGCTACATCTAGGTTCTACAAAAGAACTACTCAGTAAAGAAAGCTATACTTTGGTACAGAGATCCCTAAATAGCTGACCTCCATGTGTGTAAGAAGAATATCTTTAGGAGCACAGCATGGTTTCTGCATCCATGCTTGGTAAGAGCAGGCAGGAAAGTGTGCTACCAAACAAAGAATCATAAAACGTTATTACCTCCAGGAAGAAACCCCAGGAAGAGGAGGGGTATGGGAAGTGAACTCTTCACAGAGAACACTGACCAAATGACCATAAAGATATACATCAGTGTTCCTGTGCAGAGCACCCTCTTCTTAAGGATAACATAGAGTTACACACAAGCATTGATGCTAATACTCCAACAAAAGCATTCTCCCATTTAGGGTAATACTGGTCCTTTCCCACATTACCTTTCACAATGTGGCTTTGCTGCTCAGAAATGTCAGATATTTGATTTCATCTGAAGGGGATGTTTGCCATGTCATAGCAGCCCCTTCCAGATTCTAAAATAACACTTGCATAGAAGATGCAGCCTTCTCCCCCAGGATTGTCCAAAGCAAGGGAAATGGAGGGCAGTTTTCTCTGGACTCCCTTCACTACAAAGGGCCCCTTATTCAGCTGCAATGTGTGAAGTCCCACTGTTGCCTCATTAGAGCCTCCTCCCTACATGTCTTTGTCCTTCTAAGGTACCTCATATGTCAAATCTGCCCTGAGTCCCATAAGCTCTCTGGTTCATGTTCTTGCCATATGTTTTCCTTTTTCATATATTGCCGGGCCCTGCAGGTTAGAGCTATGCTTTACTTCCTGGATCTCCTTGCTCCTGGGGTTATTTTGGCAAGCACAATACAATATATTGTATTGGCCCAGGAAACTTTGTGGCAGCTATCTGCTGTGTGGAAATGTGCAAAGAGGGTCTTGGCCTCTCCAACTGAGTCATCGTGTGTGTGTGTGTGTGTGTGTGTGTGTGTGTGTGTGTGTGTGTAGCAATTCAAGGGTTGGAGTGGGGCTTGGGAAATCCATATTAAAGTCATCAGTGAACCATGAAACCCCCTGGGTGGCCTTGGGCCACTCGCAGTCTCTCTGTCTGACCTATCTCACAGATTACTGTGAAGACAAAAGTGGGGAGAAGAACAGAGCTCACTGGAGAAAAATGGGGCATTGTAACAAATGACACACAACAAATAAAATATGGTATGGGATCTGGCTACCTAGAATTGGCCACTATGTGAAAATCAGCCCTGCTAAGTAATCCCCCTATCACGCCATAACATATCTGAAGCATTACAGCAATGTCCCTAAATCTGTGGGTGAAGTAGCCAATGGGATTTACTCCTGGGCAAATGTGGTTATATGATCAAACTCTGTAGGTCCCTAAATTGTGATCTTGCCCACACAACTTCTGTTTCTCCTCAGTTCCAGTTCCTCCAAAATCTGTTACTTCCTTGATGATGAACAAAGATGGATTCCTTGGAGGCATGTCCGTGAACACAGGTGAAGTGTTTTGTTCGGTACCTGGGCGGCTGTCCTTGCTCAGTTCAACTTCTAAGTACAAAGTAACAGTTGGAGAAGTTCAGAGGCGCCTTTCACCTCCAGAATGTTTGAATGCCTCACTCCTTGGAGGAGTACTTAGAAGGTAAGGCCCTTGGGATAGGCAAATCTGTACTTATTAATGGGATTTACCCAAATTATTTTGAAATCTATGAAAAAGCTTTTAAAGTAGCCATTGATGCTAATGCTTGTGAGAACATCCAGGTAGTGGGTTCAGCATGATACTTCCTAGAGTTTCAAAGCTCTTACCATGGACTGGCCTTGTGGAACATATCTCACAAGTTGATGATCACCCTGCTTCAGATAATAATTCAACTTCCTGGGACTTATCTTTGAAAGCACCATACAACTTTTAATTCATTTATTTTATTTTATTTTATTTGCATTAACTGGTCCAACTGGTGAGGGCATCATTAGAGACCTTTTTTGGGTGATCCTGCCTTTGGAAATAAGTATTATAGCTTATCAAGGACTTGTAAATTGTTCTATTGTGATACCATACATCTTATTTCTTTGCTCCACTGTATTAAATTGTTTCTTAGAGATGTTTTAATTTGCTCTTAAACACTTTTGCATGCTGTGTATAATTTTTTGATTTAAAGTACAGGCTATTATTATTTTGAAATGCATAATAAAGAATAGTTATGAATTCATATTTAGTATTTGAAATAGTATACAAAAACTGTTCTGAGAGTTAGCATGGTGCAGTGATTCGAGTGCTGGATTCTAGGACACCAGAGTTTGAATCCCTGCTCAGCCACAGAAACCCATTGGGTGGCCTGGAGCAAGGTGTCACACTCTCAGCCTCAGAGGAAGGCAATTGCGGATCCACACTGAAAGCCCAGATTCACCTTAGGGTTGCCATAAGCTAAAAATAATTTGAAGGCACCACGGCAATTACTGTTCTGTGCTATCCATGTAATTCAAGGCTTAAAACACCCTGTCTTTGAGCCTTACAGCCCACATCCAAATGGGCATTAACAATATTGGCTTATTTTAGTGGATTGTTATAAGAATTAATTAGACATACACAAAGAGCTTTACAAAACTAAACACACCAGTAGTTTAAAGCTGTGAGTGTATAAGATATGAGGAAATAAAGTGCTGTTCTGTGTTTCCCTTCATTGTAGTTCATACCTGTTCATTTGGGCCACATTTGTATTAGGGGTCTGGTTCTTCAAGAACAGACATGGTCTTGAATCTGATGATCTGGTGAATCAGTACATCATTATCCCCTCAAAATGCTCTGGATGAAGTAATCTGGTGACCATTACATATTTGGCTCCACCAAAAATTCCAGAATAATCTTAGCAGTTATGGAATAAAAGGATGAACTCTTCTATGGATCAGTAACTGGTTAAAGAACAGCAAGCAGAAAATAGAAAATGAACAGTTCTATACTGGAAGAATGCAAAGAGTGGGTTCATCCAGGGAACTTATTGGAACAAGACTTTTCTTCTTTTAATTTTTTTAAAAAAAATATTTGGAGTTTAGGAGTCAGCAGTCAGGTGGCAAATTTTTATGGATGACACTAAACTATTCCTGATGGCAACACACACACACACACACACACACACACAACTACAAAAAACTGGATTCCAAAGTGTTCTAAACAGGTCTTTCCATACTGATTGAACAGCCACAAAGTAGCAAGTGTAATTTACTCTAACAAAATGTTAGAGCAAAGCATATGGGAGCAAAAATTCCAGTGATATGTTCATTGATATGCTTAAACTAGAGCCAGAGTGGTATAGTGGATTGAAAGTAGGGCTAAGATTTTGGAGGCTAGGATTTGATTCCTTGCTTGGCCATAGAAACCTCCTGGGTGACCTTGGGTGAGTCACATGCTCTCAGCCACAGAGAAACCCATGATTGGTTCACTTTGGGGTCAACATAAATTGAAAATGACTTGAAGGCACACAGCAATAGCAATGCTTGAGCTGGTGATAATTGACAAGAATGAGATCTTGGGGTCATGGGGTGCAGCTCATTGAAAACACTGAAGCAGTGTGTGGTAGCTTTGATAAAAGGCAAACACTATGCTAAGGATCATTGGGGAAGGCATCAAAAGAATAATGTCAGTATGATCATTTGGAATATTGTGTACAGCTCTGTTTTCCACACTTGGAAAAGGGTTTCTTCACCAGGCACATCGTTAAACTGTAGAATTTAAAGGGAGCAGAGGATAGATAAATCTATGGAGTATAAGACAACTTATCCTATTCCAATCACAATAGCTACATATAACCTTAGTATTAGAAGCTGTATGCCTCAAGCGCTGACTTCTAGTGACTGGTATGCAGCTTGTTAGTATCACAATGTGAGTAACATGATGAATATGCCTCAGAGAACTATTTTCTGAGTATCATATTTGGGACGTTCCCCTAGGTAGCTGGCCTGCCCACTATGCAGAACAGGGTGCTGGGCTTGATAGGCATATAGTTAGATCTAGCAGGGTTGTTCTCCTGGGCCTGAAGCCTCAGTTCAGTAGGAAAGCCTACCTTGGATGGAGGTTGAGTTCAGCAAGTGCAGTGTGTGCTTCTATTTACTTCTGAATAGGCAGTTTCTTTGCATCTCTGTTAGGCTTCTGGAGTGGCTTGAGTCTGATCATCTCTATTTTTGGATGTTCAGCCACAGCTTCCAGTATGGATGTGGTCCTGGTGACCAAGAGATCACTTTGGGGAGAGGCATGGAAGTCAGTGCAGATGTTGGATTCATAACGTAAGGTTTTCAGGATTTAATGGTAGGTTCCTCTCACTTGGTAAAACTTGTAAAGTTCACAAGTAAAGCTTTGTAAGTAAAAGAAAAGGTACAAGTGGTGTGAAGTTTGCAAGTATGTGTCTTGTCTTGGTGAAAGAAGGTAAGGTCTACCTAGCCTATATGAAGATTAGAGTGTGTGAGTCCATGGAAGGCTGTAGCTGCATTCCTTGCTTTAACAGAGAAGAAGGGAAATCCCAAATGACATGTGAGGGTTTCCTTTGTTATTGTAAATTCGCTGTTAACATCTGACCAGGAATAGTAGGCTGCAGTCTTTAGTCAGTAGCTCAGTTACCTAAAACTTTCATTTATTATTGTGCTTTGGTCAGGCCCCAGCTGGAATATTGTGTTGCTCTGGGCACCACAATTAATTAAAAAATGTAATTGAGAAGCTGGAGTGTGTCCAGAGGAGGACGATCAAAATGGGAAAGGGCCTGGAAACCATAAAGCCCTATGAGGAGAGACTTAGGGAGTTGGGTATGTTTAGCTTGGAGGAGAGACGGTTAGGAGGTGATATATTAGCCCTCTATAAGTATTTGACGGGGTGTCATATTGAGGATGGAGCAAGCTTGTTTTCTGCTGCTCCAGAGACTAGTACAGGGAGCAATGGATGCAAGCTACAGGAAAAGAGATTCCAGCTCAACATTAGGAGAAACTTCCTCACAGTAAGGGCTGTTCGACAGTGGAACACACTCCCTCGGAGTGTGATGGAGTCTCCTTCTTTGGAGGCTGTTGGGGGTGCCTTGATTGAGAGTTCCTGCATGGACTGGTTCTCTTCCATCTTTATGCTTAGCTGTGGAACGGAGTGATTTTAATCGGAGGCACTATGGCCCTTTGTAGACTACATGGGAACTGTGGTTTATTGTGGCACCAGAGCTCTCTGACAGAGAAATCTCAAATGTCTCAGAAAAAACAACAACAATTCCCATGATTCCATAGCACGAGCCAGGGCAGTTAAAGTGGACTCAGTTTGCACTATTTCTAGCAGATTTCGGGTCTACGTAAACTATGCAAGATATTTGAGCTGCAACTGATGGTGAGATCTGGAAACTGGCACCTATAAGCAAGCGGTTTCAAAGGCACCCTCCCACTGATTTATTCCCTCAGTGCCAGTGCTTTTTCCCCTCCCCTCCTCTCCTCCTTTCCTGGGACAGACCTTGAGCCTTAACTCAGCCGCTCCTTTTCTTGCCCTTGCAGAGCCAAATCGAAAAACGGGGGGCGATCG
Source organism: Phrynosoma blainvillii (assembly GCA_026167975.1). Lineage (NCBI taxonomy): Eukaryota > Metazoa > Chordata > Lepidosauria > Squamata > Phrynosomatidae > Phrynosoma > Phrynosoma blainvillii. The sequence goes on from JANUYF010000001.1 coordinate 210,957,368, forward strand.
TTGCGAGAGAGGCTAGAAAAAATCGGCTTGAACCTACCAGCCGGCAGGCGCAAAGCGGCCAATGTCACTTTACTCACCTCCCTGGTGGAAGGTAAGCAGAATCTCTCTCCTTTTCCATTTTTTCCTTCTCAAGCATCCCCCCCCGCCTTCATTCCCCCCCCTTCCCAGTCCTCCGGCTTTTCTTTAAAGGGAGAGGGAAGAGAGTATTGACATTTTGCGGAGTTTCATGGATTGAATGGAAATCGTTGCTGGAGTGGCATAGAAAGGGTCTCTCTCTCATGCAGAAAACAGAAACCAACAGGAGACTCATGGCCTTTGCAGACTGCCAGAAATAGTGCACATTAAATTGAGGCACTGCCCTGGCTCAGTGCTAGGGAATCATGGGAACTGTAATTTATTGTGGCACCAGAGCTCTCTGACAGAGAAGGCTCAATGTCCCAGAAAAAAATACAGTTCCCATGACTCCCTAGCACTGAGCCAGGGCAGTGCCTCAATTTAATGTGCACTATTTCTGGCAGTCTGCAAAGGCCCTCAATCCGACCTCACCTGGGATTTATGGCAGCTTCTTAAGGTGCATCTCCCACCTCTAATTCCGAGGGAATCCCATTCATCCCGGTGGCATTTCATAGAATCATAGAGTTGGCCCCAAGGGCCATCCAGTCCAACCCCCCTGCCATGCAGGAACTCACAATCAAAGCATCCCCGACAGATGGCCATCCAGCCTCTGTTTAAATATTTGCTTTTCTTGACCACACACGCCACTGGTCAGATCAGCCTTGTCCACAGTGAAATCTCAGGTTTAGTCTCCCTCCAATGAAAGAGTTCTGAAATGAACCACAAAACTCATCACCGCCATCCTAATAGGACGATGGAGGTATCCCTGTTAAGACCTGACAAGGTGTGGTGTGAGGGGGTTTTGAGTTAAGCAGCCATTGGGAGAAAGGAAGTTGTTTTGAAAACATTTTAAAAAAATATTTCAAAGTTATATAGAAGCCCACTTGGGCAACAGAGGCTTTCTCTCTGCAGCCCGAGACACAGACCAGTAGGAGCCTGGATCTGCTTCTGACACCAGTAAGATTTGCAGGCCATTCTTTACCAAAGAGAAGAGGAGTACAAGGAAATTCAGGGATCCTTGCATTAGAGAATCCAATTTTAGAAAATGGATTAAGTGTATATTCTGGAAGAGCAACTAAATTGGCAACTGATAATTCTGGCTGTGAAAACCCACAGATTGCCAGGCTCCAAACAGGGTCAGTCCAAGCCATTGTGGTGCCTAAGGCATAGTAGGCAGTCACATCCTAACCCCCACCCAAGTTAAGGAGAATAGTACCTAAAGGCAGCCAACATATTTTGGCACAGGGAGTAGAAAGTCCCTCACACATCCCTCTCTGGCTTTTGTGATAAATATATACTATTAACAAATTAAATAATTAATAATTTGTGCCCTTCCATGACACTGAAAATATGGCCGCCGAGGCAGCTGCCTCACTTTGGGTCCAGCATGTAGCCTGATGGAGACAGCCAAAGTACAAAACCAAATTAAGCCACTTGGAAAAGTCAGAATGGCTAATTCCACTGATTATTTTTGTTGTTATGTGCCTTCAAGTTGTGTCTGACATATGGTGACCCTAAGGGTGTTTTTTTTTTCCTTGCCAAGATTTGTCAGAGGGGATTTGTCTTTGCCTTCTTCTGAGGCTGAGAGAGTGTGACTTGACCAAGGTTATCCAGTGGGCTTTTATGGCTGAGTGGGGATTCAAACCCTGGTCTCCAAAGTTATAGTCCAAAGCTCAAGCTACTACACCATGCTCTCTCTCTCCATTCCATTAATACAAATCTTGAAGATCTTAGTACCAGATTCATTTGACAGATACTTGGACAAGATCCCATTCCCAGTAATCTGCTTGGATCTATAGGAAATATATTCAAGGGTAGCCATGTTGGCCATGCAGCAAAATACAATGGCATCCAGAATCCACAGAGCAGGGATACCTTTATGGGGTCAACTCAAAATCATAAAATATTTCATGCAAGCTTTTGAAGCCTCATGAAGAAGACAGTGAAACTTCAAAAGCTTGCATGATGTATTTCATGCTTTGGAATTGGCCCAATAAAGGTATTGCTGCTTTGTGTATTTTGTATTTTGTTGTATTTTGAATCTATATGATCTCACACAATTTCTTATTCCTTTTTTTTCCAAAGTAGAAGGCTGATTTCAGAACAGTCATTTAATGGAAAATGACAGTATTTTGTACCAGTTTTGCACCAGAAAAAAGGAGCTTCAAAATAAATGAAAATAGGCAGATCACAATTTATGCTTGATTGAGATGAACAGCAGTTGTTTGCACTGAGCTCTAAGAATGCAGTCCTAAATGTCTTACTAGCAAATACTGTCAATTCAATTCTGTGCAATTTATTTCCAGCTATGTACACTACACTGAGATATTAAAATGTAATCCCAGATTAATTGAAGTTTTTCATTTGTGGTCTGTAATCATTACAGAATTTCAAAATTAACAGACAGGCTTGATTGTATTAGTGAATACACTGTTAATTTATCTCTTACAGAACATGCCAATATTTCATCTGTGCAAACCAACCATTTCACTTTAAAGGGTTAAAGTTAAGTCTGTCTTTTAGGAATTAGCACCTGCTTCAGTACCAGTTACCACCCCCCACCCCTTTACTGCCTGTAGCAAAAATGTTTCATTCATCACTGTCCAGGATTCACAAAAGGTAGGGAGTTTAAAGCCTTTCTTGTACTTTTAGTAAAAGAACTCAGTATCCGTGGTGAAGGCAACTTTTGTCCCACTTCCATTCCAAAATAATGCATCATTAAATTAATTAGGAATAAATCTGGGGTGGCTTTTGTTTATCCTATTCATCCTTTGGGTTTAAACTACAGTGCAGCACCAGCAGTTTGATGGAAGTGGCAAACAGGAAAAGAGACAGGCACTTAAGCTTAGAAAAACATAACTGTTACTCATTCTTATCATGATTTCCAAGCTCAGCCTGTTTTTGACAACATGACTTGGGACATCAGGATTTTCTCCTATATTCCCTAAAGTAAGAGTGCTCTTCTGTCTGAAGCTTGGATATTAGCTCTAAGAGATAGGTGACATTCTGGTTGTGGAATGCTCTCCCCAAGGAAATTCCCTTGGCACCAAAAACCAACCAACCAACAACCTTTTAGATTTTAATCCCCACTTCATGTTGGTAGTTTTAACTGTTTTATTTCATGACTAAATTTTACCTCATCCTTTAATAAAAAGGATTTTAAAATCATGTCAGTTTTGTATTTAATTTTTTTCATCATATTCCCCTCATATTTGCTTTTGAATTTTTAATTGTATTGTGTTTTTAGATCTTTGTTACTTATTGTATCATGATAATTTATAATTGTATAGTATGTAGATAATTTGTTTATAGTGGTCTCATAGCTAAAATAAATATTTGATATACAAACTATTTTATAAAATAAATATTTTATAATATTTTATCATCCCATGGCTGTTTATTACAAATTCACCTCCACTGACAGCAGCAGGGCTTACTTTACCTAAGTAAGCATGCTATAGGATTCTAGACTTTATGATACATTTCAGAGGAATTTGAATAAGGTACTTATTTTTTATTTTCCAGTGACAAAGGGTATCTAATTGGATGAATTTATTCTTTACACAATACCCTTAAAGCTAACAGTGTTTTACAGTCTATGGGGTTGCAGACTGCCAGAAATAGTGCAAATTGAGTCCACTTTAAGGGTTAGGATTAGTGCTAGGGAATCATGGGAATTGTTTTTTTTCTGAGACATTGAGTCATCTCTGTCAGAGAGCTCTGGTGCCACAATAAAATACAGTTCCCATGATTCCCTAACCCTAACCCTAAAAGTGGACTCAATTTGCACTATTTCTGGCAGTCTGCAACCCCCCAGCAGGATTATTAAGAGAGGAAAGAAAAAGAGGGAAGTGTCAACAGAAAGAGGGAAGGGTAAGCAGAAGCAAATATAAGGAGGGGAAATGTGAGTGACTGGGGATTGGTGGTACTCATGAACTTGGGCTTCATTTTCATTTAAGGAGTCTGTGTGTAGGATTGCACTCCAAATCTGCATTAGCACTGTCAGTGCTAGATTAGTGGGGTAAAAATTATTTACTCTATAATGGAAGTGGTGGTGGGGCCACATTCAACTTACATAGCTAATAAGATCAAAATGCAGAGTCATGTTTCTTTCTTCAGAGAACACACCAGAATGTTAGAGGGAAAGAAAACCATTGTTTTAAGCGTATGTTGTATGTTGGGATGTATGTAAATAGGATGGGTAGTAGCAATATAGAATGTGGGAGGGTATGTATAGATGTTTCTGTCTTGTGTACAATGTGTATTTTTTAAATTATATGGTTTTCTTTATTTTATTTTATTTTTGTCTTTACAAGTTGTATTTATATGTGTATTGTGAGATTTTGTAAAATAAAAAAAATGCAGAGTCATGTTTCTTGCTGGCTTGCTCATAATGCGTGCATTAGGGATATTCTGCTGGTGCATTTCATGCTCACCTGTTCCAGATGGTTAAGCTGTTGAGGGCTTGAGCCTGCTTGGAAAGCATAGTCCATGTTTTCCCCTCTATATCCTTATCATGGCTCATGATAACTTAGGGTAGCTTTGAACTTTGAAATCAACTTGCAATGAATTAAGAAGGAAAATACAATCTGAAGATACTGAAAGAAACTCTCATTTGTTTGCTTGCTTGATACAGGGCCTTTGCAGACTGCCAGAAATAGTGCAAATTGAGTCCACTTTAAGGGTTAGGGTTAGGGAATCATGGGAACTGTATTTTATTGTGGCACCAGAGCTCTCTCTGACAGAGAAGGCTCAATGTCTCAGAAAAAACAAACAAACAAAAAAACAACAACAATTCCCATGACTCCCTAGCACTAACCCTAACCCTTAAAGTGGACTCAATTTGCACTATTTCTGGCAGTCTGCAAAGGCCCACAGTTTAAGACTTGGTCTTTGTGGTTTGGGGCCAAGGCCTACAAAAATTAAATAATGGATGTCTTCAATTCATTAGTGTATTCTAGAGGACCATCTTTTCCTTCATTGGCTTGAAAACTGGACTTTTGCTTTGTTAAAAGTAGATGCTACAATATCTGTGCCACCTTTTTAAATTTAATTCTAGCAAATCATGATGCCCTCCAGACACTGGATTGCATCTTCCAAAATTCACCATTGTCTACGCTGACTAATTCAGTTGGGAATTGTAATCCATTATCTGGAGGGTTTCATGGTTCCCATCTCTGTTTCATTCTAATAGTTTAATAGGGAATTTCATAGGGATGGGATTATGGGAAAAGGTAGAGACAGACAGTAATTAAGCTGTAAATGAACATTTGGAAGGGGGAATTAGAAAAAAAGAGTAACAAAGATTGAACTGTAATGCAGTACTAAAGATGGAGAAGTTGTGGTTTTCTGGATGGTGATGAACCACCCCTGGTTGTGGATCATGCTGGCTGACTGTGGCTGATGAGAATTGAAGTCCAGCGGGATCTGGAAAGCACTGGTTCTCAATCCAGGTAATAAATGAGATAATTAATTAGAATTGAATGCCACAAATGAAAATCAGGCAAATATAAGCCTGCTGAATTGAATGATCACATTGAATGGTCAAGTTTATGGATAACTTGTCTTCTAAAATCAGTGGGGTTTACAAGAACAGCTCTTTCCAAAACGTTCCTAGTAGACCAACAGAGTATACTAAACAGCTGATTTAGTGTAAACCTGACAAGCTAGAAAACATAATTGTTGGTTCCCTCAATACACTATGGGATTTGTGGATCTAACCTTTTTAGATAACCAATTTTCAAAGGTAGGTAGATATGCAGACAGATGAAGCTGATTGGTGGGGAAGATAAAATTGTAATAGCTAAAGCTATGTTCTGAGGACATACACAAAATATGCCTTTTTTCTTTTGTTCAGTCTGCCTGCTTATAGTGCACCTAGTTGTCTTTGAGATGTGTGTGTGTGTGTGTGTGTATGTGTGTGTGTGTGTGTGTGTGTGTGTGTTGTGTGTATGTGTGTGTAGGCTACCATTTCACCCAGGGCCAAAGTAGATCTGAGAAACAAAACTATACTGCTATTTATTTACTTCATTTATATGCCACCTTTCTCCCCAGAGAAACCCAAGGCAGCTCACAGATAAAACATTAAAAATCTCAATAAAATTCAAAACAATTAAAACATCTACATCCAGCATAAAATCACATAAAATATTAAAAAGTTAAAAATTAAAGTTCTATGTTATGATTAGCCCAACACAGAGCATAGGATGAGAGTGCAGAGTATCCATGAATGGCAGAATAACATTGTAGTTAATTTTGTAGGCACAGCAGTTGGTGTCCCCCAAACCTGAGATGAATCAAAGGATTAGACTATTAATCTATCTCAATAATATTAATGCTGCCTTAGATGGACTGGTGACTGTATTAATCTAGTTGACCTATGATGACCAAAGCTGCTTGTCTTTCCCTAGGAGAAGCTGTACATTTAGCCCGGGATTTTGGATACATCTGTGAGACTGAGTTTCCTGCCAAAGCTGTTTCTGAGTACCTGAACAGACAGCATACGGACCCCACTGATCTCCACTCCAGGAAAAATATGTTACTTGCCACAAAGTGAGTAGTAATAATCTTAAAGCATTATTTTCTTCCAACATTCAGACTCTGGTTTCCACCCACTCCCCACCCCTGTGCTCTTTGATGCCTTAGAAGCCTTCGTTTGGGGGAATTATAGAATTTAAATTCAATTTTAAATAGTCTTTGCTTCAACACTTTCTGCTTCATAGATTTCATTCCTTGATATAATTTTTAGGATTAACAGATTCACTCATTTTTAAATTGAGATTTGACAATGACTTTTTTTTTTTAAAAAAAAGTGTTAACACTTATGCATTGTTTTCCTTCCAAAGATTCCAAAGTGGCTTACAACTGGTTTTTTGGAAACTGACAGGTCATGTGCCTTCATGCCAGGCTCTAGGCATGCCCACACTGCACTTTCTATACTGAAAAATCCTGTTTTGCATGTAATGAAGCAAAGGAGTTTGGATCACCAATAGTTGGAAATGCTAGTATTTTTGTAATCATTCACTAACTATTCTGGATCTTACTGTAGTAATCCAAATGAACTTGTGTCTGTGTGTGTGTGTGTGTGAGAGAGAGAGAGAATGGAGAGGCTAAAGTAGTGTGTGAGCTCATCCAATTTTTATATAGCTGCCTATATGCACTTTAAAATTTTGGTGTGTCACCCCCTCCTCAAAAATGATCTTGCACATTTTTCTACTTACCTGTTTCAATACAGCCAAACCCCTTGGCTAGGTGCTGGAGAGAATGCAGGCAGAGTGGCAGGACAGTGTCACTGACAGTTTGAAGAGTCTGTAAAGATAATTGGGAGACAAACAGAGTCAATATAAAAGCAGAGTAAACAGAGGGGCCTATAAAAGGAGTGGTACAATAAATGAGGGATAAAACAAACAAATAAATGAGGGATAGAATAAATGAGGGATAGACTAAAGGATTGGTAGAATAAATGAGGGATGTGATGGCTTAGTGATTAAGATGCCAATGTTGATGATTGGAAGATTGGAAGGTTGGCTGTTTGAGGCCTGAGTGTTGCATGATGGGGGGACCTCCCATTACTACTCCCAGCTTCTGTCAGCCTAGCAGTTTGAAAGCATGCAAATGCAGGTAGATAAATAGGTACCACTTCGCTGGGAAGGTAACAGTGTTTGGTGCAGTCATGCTGGCCACATTATCATAGGAGTAGTCCTTAGACAATGCTGGCTCTTTGGCTTAGCAATGGAGATGAGCACCGGCTCCTACAGTCAGTTACGACTAGACATTCATGTCAAGGAACTACCTTTATCTTTACCTTTTAGAATAAATATGTACCTGAAAGATAGAAAGTAAGAGCCAGCATGGTGTAGTGGCTTGGCCATTGGATTGCTACTCTGGAGACCAGGATTTGATTCCCACATGCTCATGGAAACCATGGTGACTTTGGACAAGTCATATACTCTCAGCCCTAGAAAAGCCTGTGATATTTTTGCCTTAGGATCACCATAAGTTGGATGACTTGAAAGCACACAACAACAACAACAACAACAACAACAACAACAACAACAACTGATACATAGGAAAGCTTGCAAAATTAGGACAAGAACATGCTAAAGGAAAAGTGGTCCAGAACAGTTAGGGAAAATCAGAGAGACTGAGAGTGAAAATAAAACCTGGAGAATAAAAAACAAGAAAGACCAAATTAATAAATCACATAAGCCAGGAGAAGTTGCAGCAATTTTGTCAGAGCCTGCTGGGAAGGGCAAGAATCCATACCCATCTATCTGCTCCCCCTTCCCAAGTCATACTTTGAACTCAGTTTGCAGAAATTGAAATCAACTCTGGACAAAGGAGGAAAGTGGGAGCCTGAGAGAGAGTGAGTGAGAGAAATTGGGACATTTTAGACGCAGCTGTAAAAGTGGAACTACAAAAGATTAACCAGGACTTTCCCTGCCAAATCAGGACATTTAGTTGTTGTTGTGTGTCTTTAAGTAATTTTCTGACTTTTGTTGACCTCTCTCAGAGGATGTCAATGGCAAACCTCTCTGAAGAAATTTGCCAAGAAAACCCTATAATAGATTTGCCTTAGGGTTGCCATTAGTTGGAAAGGACTTGAAGGCACACAATAGCAACAAGCACACCTATCATGGGGCTTTCTGAGACTCTGTGAACTTATCATGTAATTTTCTGGGGCTGAGAGTGTGTGACTCACCCGAGGTCACCCAGTGGCTAAGCCAGGATTCAAATCCTGGACTCCAGAATCCAAGTCCTTTACTCAAGCCACTATACCACACTGGATCAGGACATTTGGAGGGTATGAATATTCATGAATTTTTCTGATCCTTTTGACCTTCAACACCTTTGATTTCAAGGAAAGTAATATGGGGTAGATTAACAACAAACATGCCAGGTAGGCCATAAGGACTATATACTTTAAATACTTAGAACTTTTCTACGTAATATATAAAAGCATTTAAAAAAATCTTTCAAGATATGTGTTCACAATCCAGACCCTGGCTTTGTAAATTCTCATTGTTTGTCTTCCACATTTAAGATTTGGTTTCTTCAAACATAGGTTTTGTATAGGTGGAATAATTTCCCATCCAGTCCCATACACAATTACATGGATAATCAATTACTATGGTCCTTTTCCATACATATTTGTGGGATCACGTTAAAAGGTTAGTTGATTTGCTTTACAGTGGAATAACCAGAAAGATCCCTAAATATAAAACAGAGCATTTTTTTTGCTCTGAATTTTTTACTGAATTAGTTTCTCTGCTTCCTAATAATTTGAATTACTGTATATTTTTAGGACTTGATGTATCCTTCCAGGAATTGTCTAGCTTTAGAGGTGCTTACATGTTAAACTGTACATTGTCTGACATATTGCACCATATACTGTCTGCCCATGTTCTGTTGTTTGTGAGAATATATCTGTGCCTATCTTCGTATCTGATTTCTACTGAGATATTAGAATCTTCTTAAATCCAGAATACAAATCAAAGACCACTCCCAGTACCCCCGCCCCCGCAACAGGGTACACCACTGTTCCTCATTAATAATTTTTGTCATTTTGATCAAACTCTGCTGTTAATAATAATAATAAATAATAAACTTTATTTTTATACCCCATCTTTTGCCTTTGGGCAATCAAGGCGGCTCACAACAATTGCATATAAAACAAATCCATAACAAACAGTAATAACATAATAAAACAACTTACCTCCTTAAAATTACATATAACAGCAAGCTTGTCTTGTTATCTGTAAAAATGTGCCATCTGTGAAAAGTTGGAGGGGATGTGAGAGTGTGGTGTAGTGGTTTGAACATTGGACTATGGACGTTTTCACACTGGGCTCCCTAAAGCCGGCTGGAGCCCTTCTCCTAAAGCCGGCTGGACCCAGTGCCGCTGACACCGGAATGACTCCGGCGGCGGCAGGCTAATTCCTTTTGCCACCCGGAATTACCTGAAGCCGGAGTTAGCCAGGAATTAGCTTGCCGCTGCCGGAGTGAGGCCAGACTTAGGGCTCCGTGTGTTTGAACACACGGAGCCAAAAGCCGGCCGGACGCAGGGATGACACCGGAAGGGGCGGGGTTTGCCGCCGCGTGTGTGTGAACACACGGGAAATGGCGCCGGAGTGAGGCCGGCAGGAGGCCGGCTAGCGTTCTCAAAAAGGCCAGTGTGAAAACGTCCTATGTCTCCTGAGACCAGGATTCAAATTCCTTCTCGGTCATGGAAACTCACTGCATGACTTTGGGCAGGTCACACTCTCTCAGTCTCAGAGGATGGCAATGGCAACCTCCCTCTGAAGAAATATTTCAAGAAAACCCCATGATAGGGTCACCATATGTTGGAAACAACTTGAAGACATGCATCAACAACAATGTATGTATGTATAACTGATTTCTTGTTTTATATAGCTTTGCTGCTTTGTCATATTCTATCTGGCAGATCCATCCAATTTTAGCTGTGAGTTTCTTTCTTCTTGGACTAGTATAGGGCAGTTAACACAAGCTTTTGCTGTGGTTGTGACTGTAAATAAAGTGATTATTTCAAGCATGGCTTTAGCATTGCCAGGTCCCAAGACCAAAAGGCTACAGACTACCTAAAGCTGCAGTAGTGTTTTCTAGTGGTTTCTAGTAACATTTATGGGATGAAACAATAACACTTGAACCATCTGGCTGATATTTTGGTTGTCAATAGGGGAGGCCCATAGTCCTGAGCAAGGGCAAGGTACCTCATGCTAGAAAGGTGGTGTTCTGCTCCCCATTGGAACAATGACTCGCTGGTGGTTGGAAGTATTACAAAATTGGCCTCCTCTACAGTTCCTAGCCCCATCTATTGTTCCTGAATCCTAGTATCATCAGATCCATATGGACAGGGAAATATTCAATCAATATGATGCAAGTCATGTGCTTTGTAGGTAGACTTCCTACTCCTTGGAAATTGTAGCATGTTTGAAGTTGCTCTAGGCAACCACTGCCCGATGCCATCATGGACTTATTTCTCAATACTGTGGGAGGAGGAGTTGATGAAATAAGGGTCCACACAAAAAAATGTGTCCCCTGAGTTGATGAGCCTAAATGAACAAATTGTCCTGGGATTGGGCTATCTTTCTTTATCCTTAGGATGATATACAACTTGTGACAAACTTATTGCATGGATACAGCACTGATAAATGTGGCTCAGATACAAGTTGCACATTGTGATTAATCAATCACAAAACAATTTATTCTTATACAAAAGGGAGCCTTTTATACTACACAACTGTAGCATTATGGTTCCACTTTAACTGTCTTGGCAACATCCTACAGGTTCTTGGGATTTACCGTCTATAGAGTCTATGAAGGCACATACATACACACATTAAGAATTCTATGCCAAACTGCTTCTCTAGTACCTCACTGCAAATCTCAGATTCCATAGGATGCAGCCATGCCAGTTAAACTGGGATGAAAGTGCTATAGTTGTATAGTGTGAATGTACCATAGCTGAGGCACAGTTTGCATTGACTGTTTGAGTGAAGTGGTTTAACATGACCACTCATCATTCTTTGGAAGGATGACCTTGGGCCTAGCTCCCTGTCATGTGAATGAGCTGATTTCATTAGGGTTCTTGGCTATCCATCCAAAATGACAAAAAATAAATTTCATCCTATGCCTCCAAATGTTTACTGTTAATCATCCATAGACCCGACACTTTTACAGTGGCAGCTGGGGGGCAGTGGGGGGGGATATTAAATCTGCTATATTTAGATGTCTTTCTCTAGCTCATTGAAACTTTTAGAAAAGCTTTTCTATTTGTTTGATTTATGCCTCCCTTTGGCTCCTGTGCCATACTGTTTGGTGTTTTATGGTGGGCTTAGGCCTGTGGTAGTGTAGGCTGCCTGTTTCCCCACACATTCCGTCTTGCAGGCAATCCCCAAACATATCTCATTTATTTCATGCCCTAGGATGTGGCTTGTTCTGTTGACAGCATAATTTAAAGAAATATATGGATGGCTGAAAAATCATTTGCTCAAATTTGTCCAGATGTTTTTTTAGACGTGATTGGAATTTGATTGCCCTTTTCCACAGGGTCAAAAGATATTAATGTCCCAGAACGTTAATTGCTCACAGACCCGCCTTCGCTTTTTAAAAACTGAAAACATTTGACTTGTTATAGGTTTGCCTGCAAATCTACTTTCATCTTTTTTCCTCTTCATATTTTGGAAAATATGAAAATAAACTATTTTCCCCCATCTGAAACAATCAACCCAACATCACAGTTGTGCAATCCTAATTGTAATATGGCATTGTATCAAATTTTATAGGTAAATAACATTACTATTTCTATTCAGTGCTTCTTGTGAACTCATTTTGTCTTGTGCAGAAGATAGATGGTGTAATCAACAGTCTTATTGTGAATTTCTAAGCACGCTGAATCCATGAGCTTCAGGGAATCATTTTACACTGAATAACTTAGTGATCTTTCATTTCAGTTTATGGGTTGTATCCATTTGGCTTCTTCAATCAGTTGCCTCTACTGAACCTGTGAACTGTAGTTTATCTTGCTTGCCTTCCACTAGGCTGCTACACCTGTTCAACTGAGGTCCCCAGCAATAAGGAAGCAACTGGAACTTTGTCATCAGTGGAATCAGTGGAATATTAATTAGCAAAAAGGGCTAGCATACAGATTTAATTTCCCAATGTGACCCATGAGGTGTGTATGAAATGCATCTGGAAAACATCTGTCTGTCTATTAGTCACTAGGACATAAACACTAAACTAGGGGGGGAAGCAGACGGGCGGCATGGGGCCGCCCCGGGAATCTGCGGATCGGGGCCAAGGTATCCGCACTCCTCGGCCCCACGGCGCAGCGTCCCAGGCCCAGGAAGGAGCGCTAAAATAGCGCTCCTTCTGCAAGATGCCAAAGGTGCACTGCAAAAGGCCTCCGGCGCACCTTCGGTGCCTCTTCTGCTGCAGCGTGTGCGGACACTGCAGCAGAAGTGCATCATCGGAGCTCCGGCTGTGTGGAGGGCCGGCCGCTCCGACGACGTTTTCGGGAAGGGGTTGGGGCGCCCAGCGTGAGGCTGCCCCTCCCCTTCCTGGCCTAGAAGATGGTGCTTTGCGCTGTCTGCTTAGGCCCTAGGTTTAGGACTTCACTTGTTGCTCTAGTTTTGAGATCTCAGGGCTTGGTCCTGGTGGTGCAGTGGTTAAATGCCTGTACTGCAGCATTTACTCATAAACCACAAGGTTGCGAGTTCAATACTAGCCAGGGCTCAGGCTTGACTCAGGCCTGCATCTTTCTGAGGTCACTAAAATGAGTACCCAGCTATTGGAGGGCAATGAGCTTACAGCTGTAGACTGCTTAGACACTCCATAGCGCGGTATGAAGCAGTATATAAATGAAGCTGCTTTGCTTTTGCTTTGCCTCTGGGAGGAAGTAAAGAGAGGAATCCAGGATGATTTCTCATGCTGGCCCGAGCTGGTGCATGCTATATTTCACAGCAGCTTCTTTGGACTCTCATTGCCCCAGAAGTGACCAAATAAAATACTGTGGAACTACTACTTTGTGGGTTTTTCTATCTTGTACAGTAGTTCTCTTTCCACCTTCCTCACTTTTCTCACTTTACCCTAAACAACTACCAACTGGCAGTTGCAGTTTTCTTTCTTAGTCTGAGGTGCATGTGGGGTATACCATTACTAACAAATGTTTGATACAAATCTTTTTCTTCTTTAGCTCTTTTAATTAGTTAATTAAAAAGATTTCTCTTTTCAATCCTCTTCCTCCTCTTTCTCTTTTTTTTCCTCCCTACCTCAAGCAACACCTGGCTAATTTTGTTCTACTTTTCTCTTCCCTCCATCCTCATCTTCCCTCTCTGTGCCTATAGCTCTTGCACATTCATCTTCAACCTTCTACCCTTCTCCCTTGTCCCCCCACCCCTGCTCTTCTTGTCCTCTCTCCTCATTTCTCCTGTCTATATTTACTTTCTCCTACTTTCTTCAGCCCTCTGTTTTTTCTTCTCATCCTCTTTGTCCTTATATCCCCACTTCTGCTATTTATACTCATCATCTTCCTTCTCTCTCTCGTGACTCTTCTCTTCTCTTCTTCCCCAAGAAAATCATTGAAGCTAAGAGGGAAACATGTTAGTTTTGAAGCATTTTAAAATTGTAAGTTCCATTAAACTCAGTAAGAGTGGACCTACTTGTGAATAGACATGCACAGAAAGGATTGCCTTGTTGGTCTCTTTTGCTGTGTGGCCTATCACTATTCATATCCCTATTACTATCACCACCACCATCTTTTGGTGACTATTAGTAGTGTGGTGTTGGTTCTCATAAAGATGATTTGGGGAGGAGAATTTCACCACCTGATTGTAAAAATGAAAGAAAAATAGAGGGCATATAACTAGTGTGGAACAGCCATTAAAAGCAGGATTTGAATAACTTTTCTTTTGTTTGGAAAATTTTCTTTGATTGGCCTACATCTTCTTTGTCTTGTTAACCATGTTTACAAAGGTGTTAAATACAGGTCTGAAAAAAGTGGGTCCCCCCCTCACTTGTTCAAAGAAGAGCTAGGAAAGCTTAATTTCTAAGCAGAGAAATATTTTCTCATTGATTAGACTTTGTGTTTATTTGGTTGATGCTTAATGACATCACCGTGGCCTGACACATTGGATGTTTTTACATGCGGGTCTCTAGCAACTATGCATCATTCCGGAATGAATGAAAGCAGCATCATTCCGGTATGCTTCTGGTTGCGCAAATGTAATTCCCAATGAAACCAGCATGCAAAAGAACGGGGATGATGCCGCAATGTGACGGGGATGGGAGGGGGATGGGAGGGGTTTCTCTGTGACGTCGTGTGAACACAGGGGCAAAGGATCCGCAATGGGACGGGGATGGGATGGGGATGGGACGGGTTCTGTGCAATGTCATGTGAATACAGGGGCAAAGGAACCGCAATGGGACGGGGATGGGACGGGGGTTCTGTCTGCTTTAGACCCCGTGTGATAACGTCCATTGTGACTTCACTAGGAGGCCATCTCTGGATCTCTGATCTTACACTCCTCCCCACTATCTCTCCCCAGTTTGTTGTAACAATAGTAGGTCTATTCTCTGCTACATCCTAGAAGTCAGACTTTATTGATGATGGTGAAATCAGGTGTGCTTAATTGTTTTCTCATAGTCTTGCCAGCAGCTAAAAGATTAATAAAATATCTCTCGGGCTTTGGAACCTGTTGTATCATATGCTAAGAAAGTCTTTCTAGTTTCATCTTAGTGTGGATCATATTGATAGTATTGTTTATCAAGAGTTACAGCACTGAACATTTATAACATTGATCTTTTACTGAGTCTTGAGGGGTAGATTCACCTGAGGTATTAGCATCACCAGATTTATTACCATTATTTAAGTTTAGTTACTAGAGAAAAGGAAAAATAGTGAGCATGTTGTAGAGGAGAAAGAGAGAAGAGAGAAAGACATATTGCAGCTAAAGGTGAGTGCACATTTCAGATCAGTGTGCATGAACTGTCTCCTTTTGTCATTTCAACAACCCATTGATGTTGGTTAGTGGGTTGATCAAAGATCTGAACCTATTCTTCTCTTGTGCAAAATGAATATTCTACTTTACACTGTCACATTGTCCATCATTGAAAAGTATCCTTAGAATACATCTCTTACATCACATTCACAAGTGCTGGGGTACTAAGTTCTGTATAGGCCAGCTTTGAAATGTGGGTAGAGCAGAAGGGATAGCTGAGCATATTCCGCCATTTCTGCATTTATCAGATGGGCCCAAAGGTTGGGACTGACCCATAATATTCCTTAATACATGTTTGCATTGACCAGATGTGGTCATCTGCCAGAGGTTTAGGGGGGCTGCTGCATTTGACTCTTCATGTGATTTTAAGGTTGCCATAATTCTCTTCCACAAAAAGAAAAATGGAGGACACAACCAACTAATAGCCAAAAACATTAATATAAACAGTAGACTTGTGAGACATTTAGCCTTCTCTGTCAGAGATAGCTCTGGGGTCATAACAAACTACAATTCCCAGAATTTCCTAGCACTGAGCCAGGGCAGTTAAAACAGTCTCAAACTGGATTATTTCTGCAGTGTGCTTTGGACCAGTGAAGGCTAAATGTCTCACAAAATTGTAATTCCCAGGATTTTATAGCATTGAGCCAGGGCAGTTAAAGTGGTCCCAAACTGGGTCATTCTTGCAGTGGGCCTTGATGAGGTGTCTCACCATCTTCCCACCAAAGGGCTGGGGGGTGGGGAGGGTTACCTGCTGGCAGTATCCTCTCAGAGGCAGGGGCCTCAGGAGGATGGCCTGATTGATGCAACTGAGGTTCGGGTAGTAGAAAAGTTGGGTGGCGGCGAGACCCAGGATGGTGCAGAGCATCACAGCCAGCTCCAAGGTGGCTTTACAGCATTGGCAAAGATGCAGCATGCCGCTGCCATGGAGGCAGCAGAGAGGCTGAACTGCTGGGGAGTTCATGCCACATCCCCACTGTAGCTGGCAGGAGCCTCCTCACTTAGATATCAACTGCCATGCCTCAGGCAAGGAAGAGCTGTACCCGGATGATGCCATTCTCCCACAGAGGAGGGAGCTTATGTGTCCTCCTTCTTTCTCTCTCTTCTACCAGTTTGTGCCACTGCCACTCTTCTCCCCCTGCACCCTGGCCTTAGTCTCTCCCAAAAGTGCCACCATCTTGCGACACTGGCCTGACCTGGCTTTAGATATTCGGGCATCCTCTAGGTCCTTGCACTCCTCTTGTTCTTCCCCTCAAACTGAGATATGAAACTTGAACTGGGGTGGGATATTTTAACAACCTTTAAAATGGGATTGTCCTGGGGGAAAATGGGAAATGGCAACCCTATGTGATTTGGAAGGGCTGCACCTGTCCTGCAATGCCAAATTGAATTATTCTTTTACTTTAAAAAAAATATCCTCAAATGTCCCACAGACCATTAGGCAGCAATGGGACATTTTTACCACATTCCCCCATCTGTTTTACTTCCACGTGTGGGTTTAGAGTTTTGTTTTTTTTTTTTCAATGGGAAGATAAACTGTAGCAGAAAAGGTCTTTCCTGGCCCCAAAATAATAAGGGAGGGGAAACATGGGAAAATTGCCCCCATGTACTACTTTAGCCCCCTGCTATTACATCAAAAGCCCAGGTCCCCCCCCCCCATTTTTTCTAGCATGAGTTTGTTCAAGGTGTTGGATGCAGAGAGATTTTTATTGGAAGGAATGCCTGTTAGGTCTTTTTCTCCAGCAACAGCAGAAGTGTCCACCTTAGGAGGATGAATTTGTAAAAATCCAAGTGGAGGCCAAAAATAGTTTTTAGAATTCTCAAATAGGAAGGCTGTTTATTAAATAAATTCATTGATCTTCACTGAACTATTCTAGAAGAGTAAATGTAATAGAAGAATATAGTCTATGCTTTATAGATAACAGCAAAGCCTTTGATCGGGAAGATCAATGGACTACTCTTAAAGAAATGGGTGTGCCATAAGATTTGATTGTCCTGATGTGTAACCTGTACTCAGAACAAAAGGCAAGACTCAGGACAGACTACTGAGACACAGAATACTGAGAAACTATTCTGTTTCTCAGTATTCTGTCCTGAGTGTTGCCTCTTGTCCTGAGTACAGGTTACACATCAGGACAATTGGCAAGGGCATCAGGCAAAGCTGCATTCTATCATCCTGTCTGTTTAATCTGTATGCTGAACATATCGTACACAAATCAGGATTAAACTCAGAGGAAGGAAGTGTGAAAAATGGAGGAAAGAACAGCAACAATATATGGTGTCATATACAGATGACACCATACTATTAGCAGAAAATAGCAGACTTGGAATGACTGCTGAAGAAAGTCAAGGAAGAAAATGCAAAGGTAGATTTACAGTTCAACATTGAGAAAACATAAATAATGATCAAGATGATTTACATAACTTTAAAGCAGAGAGAAGACATTGAAATAGATTTTTCATACCTTGGCTCAGCCATTAATCAGAATGGAGACTGCAGTCAAACAATCTGAAAAAGACTGGGACCTGAAAGGGCAGCTATGAAGGAACGAGACAAGATCCTGAAGTGTAAAGATATACTAAAATTAGGATAGTCTATGCAATTGTGTTTCCCATTTCTATAGACGTTATCACACGGGGGCAAATCTGCTGGTTAATCCACACAAATCCCAAACAGAAACTGGATTTGTGCCTCATATTTTCATACGACATCGCACAGAAACTGGACAGAAAGTGGATAGAAACTTGTGTTAATGGAGATCTTTTGAAATTCGGTTGTTTGGAGGAAATGCAAATGCGCAATTAAGGTAAATTCGCATTTGCCGTAATGTGAAAAGCAAATGCGCATTTAGAAGCATTTCCCCACATTTTCCCATGGTTCCGCGGGGTCCTCGAGGCAGCGTCTCCTTCTCCCTCAGCAGACAGCTTAAAGGGCCATCTTGGGGGCAGGGAAGGGGAGGGGCAGCCGCACGATCGGCGCTCCAACCCCTTCCCCAGATCGTCCTCGCAGCAGCCGGCCCTCCGCATGGCCGGCGCTCCGAGGAGGACCTCCCACTGCAGCATTTGCACGCGCTGCGGTGGAAGAGTCGGCGAAGGTGCGCTGCAGCCTTTTGCAGTTCACCTTCGGTGACTTGAAGGACGGGCAGCCATGGGCTGCCCCGGGAAGCTGCGCTGCAGGGCTGAGGTATCCCCACACCTTGGCCCCGCGGCGCAGCTTCGCCACCCCTGAAAGGAGTGCTAAATTGGCGCTCCTTTCACAAGTCACCAAAGGTGCGCTCCAAAAAGCTGTGGCGCACCTTCAGCGACTCTTCTGTCGCAGCGTGTGCGACCGCTGTGGCGGGAGGTCCCCCTCGGAGTGCCGGCCGTGCGGAGGGCCGGCTGCTCCGAGGACGACCTGGGGAAGGGGTGACAGCCGTGGCAAGTGACAGCCGCGGCGAGCATAGCTATATCTGTGCATGTGCTAGAAGATCATTTCTAATACATGTACGGGATTTTCTCACTTGTGTGTGAACGTTAAATGCAGTTTCAGCGGGAGCTTACTGTAAATTCGCAATTAAGGTAATTACGTGTGAAAGCCATTTGCGGAATCAAGGTTTATTTTCGGTTTATTTTTGGGATGTCTCATTTCCACTTTATTGTCGGTTTGTGGCCCACGTGTGATAACGTCCTATGTATAGTTGTGAAAGCTGAACAGTGAAGAAAGCTGATAAGAAAAAAACAGCACCCAACTCATTTGAGATGTGGTGTTGGTGGAGAGTTCTACAGATACCTTGGATTGCCAAAAAGACAAATAAATAGATCCTAGAGCAAATCAAGCCTGAAATCTCCCTAGAAGCTGAGATGGCTAAACTGTCATACTTCAGACGTATCATGAGAAAACATGGCTCATTAGAAAAAACAATAATGCTTGACAAGGTAGAAAGCAGTAGAAAAAGAGGAAGACCACATTCCAGATGGATAGACTCAATCAAGGAAGCCACAGCCCTGAGTTTGCAAGACCTGAGAGCTGTTAAGAATAGGGTGCCTCGGAGGTCTCTCATTCCTAGGGTCACCATAGGTCAAAGTCAACTTCATAGCAGTTAACAACAATAAAGATAATAGGCAGACATGCTTCAAGATGTCATCCTTCATGAAGAGAGAGAGAGCACAAATGGCTAGGGGCAGAAACAAAAAGGGTGGATCAGCTCTGGGTTAGTTCTTTTGTCACAACAAAGAGCAGAGTAACCCTGGCTAAACAAGATGATGTAATTTGCCCACAATTCTTTGGCATAGATGGCCAGAGGAAGCAAACAGGCAGGAAAAGAAAGGCCAAGTTCATAATCTCTCTCTGCCTAAACCATTTTATCCTTAGTGGACAAGAGAATAGCAAGAACAGGTGCTCTTGCTCATCTTCCAAAAGATTTTGGCATGTTTTTTGAGAACATGAAAATGCACCCCCATCCACCTCATCTCCCCAAGAACTACCTTCCACCCACAAATACTTTTGTTTTCATTAGTGTCCCTTTCATAATGGCATTAAGAAGTGGTGCGATGGGCTTGGGAATACAGGGAACATGTTTTTGAAAAATTAGCCAAAGCTTGAAATAGGGTGTTGGGCGCCCTCAGAACAGCCTGGGGTGCAAATCAGCCCATGGTTTAAACCACAGCTTGTAATATTTGTAAAACAAAACCATGATCTAGATTCTACAAGTACATATTTCTGGTGTGTGTGTGTGTGTGTGTGTGTGTGTGTGTATGCACAGCATTTTGGAAAGTGTTTTCCTGAAAAGTGGCATTGAAATAACTAAAGTAAAATAAATCTGTAAAGTGCAGGGCTACATCCAGATCCATTCAAGAACATGCTGGCTTCAGCAGAAGAGAGCCTGCAACGTATCACTGTAATTCTTAGCTATGTGTGTGCACTGTCTGCCATCGATCCCAAGCATTTTTTCTGGGCAGGGGGGTGAGTGGGATTTGTATCAATTTTGCCTCCATAGTTTTCAGTGTGTTTAGTTTTTAAATATTTGTTGTTGTTGTTAACTGCCCTCAAATCGACCCTGACTCATGGTGACCCTATGGAATGAGACATCTTCAAGACCCCCTATCCACTGCTCTTCTTAGGGTCTGTATATCCAGGCCTCTGATCTCCTTAATTGAGTCTGGCATGCAGTTTTTTGCTCTTTCTTCTACCTTCCCTAGCATTATTGTCTTTTCTAGTTATTCATGCCTCCTCATAACATGGCCAAAGTACAACAACCTCAATTCCATCATTCTGATTTCCAGGGAGAGTTCAGGGTTCTTCTGTTCAAGGACCCATTTGTTTGTCTTTTTGGCTGCCCACAATATCCTCAGCACTTTTCTCCAGCACTACGTCTCGGATTAGTTGATCCTCTTCTTATGTGCCTTCTTAACTGTTCAGCTATCACATCCGTACATGGTGATAGGGAATACAATGGCTTGGACAATTCTGACTTCAGTGTTCAGTTGTACAGTGAGCCCTTGGTATCCGCTGGGGTTTAGTTCCAGGACCCCCTGTTGATACCAGAATCTGTGGATGCTCATGTACCATTGAATACAATGGGACATAGTAAAATGGTGTCCCCTCATATAAAATGCCAAAATCAAGGTTTACCTTTGGGAATTCATATATACATTTTAACATTTTCAAGCCATGGATGGTTGAATTTGTGGATAAAGATTCTGGATATGGAGGGCCAACTGTATATCTTTATACTTTAGGATCTTCTCTAGTTCTTTCATAGCTTCCCTACCCATTCCTAGTCATTTTCTTATTTCTTGAGTGCAGTCTCCATTTTGATCAATATTTGATCCAAGGTATAGGAAATCTTTAACTATTTCAATTTCCTCATTGTCTAGGTTGAAGTTATATAGACTCTCTGTGGTCATTATTTTTGTTTTATGTCAAGTATTTTTGTTTTTCTTTTGTTCAGAAATCATCCTGCCTTTTCACTTTCTTCTTTGACTTTCCTTAGTAGCTATTCCATGTCTGTGATGTTTTCCACTAGTAGTATGGTGTCATCCTCATATCTTAGATTGCCCCTTCCACATATTTTCACTCATCTTTCTACTGAGTTTAAACCTGCTCTTTGTATGATATTTTCTGTTTAAAAGTTTAACAAATTGGGTGCTTGACCTCCTTGCCAATAGGGAACAATTCTGTTTATTTATATTCTGTTCTAACAGTAGCTTCTTGATTTAGGTACAGTTGGCCTTCCACATTTGCAGCTTTGACTTCTGTGGATTTATTTGCAGAGTTGATTAATATGTCCTCTCTAGGAATCTCTAGGTCCTCCAGCACAACTCTGCCAGAAGTTGAACATAGAGTTGTGCTGGAGAACCTAGAAGTTCCTAGAGAAAACACTTCCCTAGGCATTTGTAGGTCCTCCAGCATGATTCTATGATCAACCTATGGCCAATGTTGACCACAGTGTTGCACTGGAGGACCTGGAGATTCCTAGAGAGGTGTTCTCTTAGGTAAAAAAATAGTTTTTTTATTATTTATGGTTTGTCCACATTCACAGGGGTCCTGCGCCCCTAACCCCAGTGAATGTGGAGGGATCACTGTACAGATTTCTTATCAGGACTATCAGATGTGGTGGCACTCCTATGTCTTTAAGAGTAATTCATAGCTTTTCATGTTCTAGGTAGTCAAAGGCTTTGCTATAATTAATTAAGTAGATGCTAATTTTTTAAAATCATTTTTTTCTGAAATTTCCCTGGTGCCCTCCATTTGGGCACACCAAACGTTAGTATGTTTGGAATGTGGTCCCTAGAGCCTCTTCCTTTCCTGAACCCCACATGAACCTCTGTGCGTTCTGTCTCCTTATTTGATTGGAATCTACATTGTAGAATTTTGAGCATAATTTTTCTTGCATAGGAAATTAATGCTATGGTCCTATAGTTGTTGCAGTCTTGTGTGTCTCTTTTTTCTGTGTGTGGGGATGTATATGGAGTATTTCCAGCCTGTTGGCCACCATTTTGTGTTCCATATTTATTGTGATATTTTAGTTAGCACTAGAGTTGATTCTGTCCATGTGAATTGTAACAGTTCAATTGGAATATCATATGTTCCTGGTGATTTATTCTTTCCAATTACTTTCTCTTAGTGCAGCTTCCAGATAACTTTCTTGAATTTGGGGTTCATCTTCAAATTGTTCTTCATGCCATGTGTCCTTCACTTTTTCATCTATTTTAAAAAGCTCTTCTGTGTATTGCATCCATCATCTTTTTAATTCTTCTTGGTCTTGTAATACTTTCCTCATTTTATCATAGAGCATCCTGGTCCCTGGTTTGAACTTCCTTTTGAGTTCCTGAATCTAGTGGAAGAAGTGTTTGTTTTTTCTTTTTTTGTTGTTGTCTTCTATTTCTTTGCACTGATTATTATAGTAGTTCTCCATTGGAAGTTGCATTCATGGTTTAGGTTTTGTTCCTATATCCATTTTATTTTGCTTCTCTTCTTTCCTTTACTACTTGAAGCATTTCCTCTGTTATCCATTGCGTCCTGCTTGAGAATATAAGAAGTGCCTTGTACTTTGTAGTAAGACTGCAGTGCTGAAAATTCTGAGAGGGTGCAAAGTGTGTGTGCCTTTTTAGTAACTGTCCCTTCTTTTGTGTCAATGTAGTAGCAATGGGTCTGCCAGTCACAGTCCCTAGCATTCCCCCCCAACACTTGCCTGTGACAGCATAGTATATATTGTTGATTACAGCAGTATGGTATTCTTCTTTAAATTTATAAACTTCCATAGATAGAAACTTTCCCCTTCCATCAAATACAACTCCCACCTGTGACACAGAACATCAGATCAAAGCTCTGTGGAGTGGCCTGAGGCTTAGGCCTTACACAAACAGCTGAGGAGTGGTCAAGTTATGTCTTAGTGCATCACTTGAGAATATAAGTGGGGTTTCTCATGATGGAGACACTAGCCCATGCCAAATATACTGTGGAGAATGCTGGAAGTAAGACTGTGCTAGTTTCTTAGTTGAAAAGAGTTTTTCTGGTTTTCACAGTGTGAAGAGTTGCTTTATGTAAGGTAGAAGAATACAGTCTGCCCTATAATGTAATTCAGTAATGGGAGGACCATCTGTTGCCTGGAATGGTGCAGGTAATAGAAAGAGGCTGGCAGTTCGAAAGAGGAGGGGGAGAGAGAAAGAGAGAAAATGGACTATGAGCCATTCTGCCGGCTGCGTATTATATACCAGTGGAAAGTAGACTGAATTGCTGGTAGAATTCTAAACTGGGCAAGGGAGGAGGGAAAAAATAAAATAACTGAACAATAATACCTCAAGTAGCAAACTTAATGGATTTGTGCTGACCATAATGTCAGTGAAATCCACAGACAAGTGGAAAATATGCATATTCTTGTTTTTATTTTATTACTATTAATTTTAAAGACAAAGAATCCCCAAATCCCCAAACTTGTTTACATTTGCCCTTTTAATTGCCCTGGCTTAATGCTAGGAAATCATGGGAACTGGATTTTTTTCTGAGACATTGAGCCTTCTCTGTCAGAGAGCTCTGGTGCCACAATAAATTACAGTTCCCATGATTCCTTAGCATTGAGCCAGGGCAGTTAAAGTGGCTTCAAGCTGCATTATTTCTGGCAGTCTGTAAAGGCCCACTGAAAGAAATTGCATCTGATGAAGTAGACTGAAGTCTATGAAAGCTCATGCTGCCAATTTATTTCTTTCAGTTAGGGGCTTTGCAAAGCAACGTCTTTGAGCCAAAGAAGGGGAGGGGCAACTGGAGCCAAAGAAGGGGAGGGGCAGCTGGACGCCAGGCACCCCAACCCCTTCCTGAGGACATCATCTGAGTGCCCGCCATTGCACATGGCGAGCGCTCCAATGACATACTTCTGTCGCAGCGTCTGGACACGCTGCGACGGAAGAGACGTGCGCTGCCTCTTCTGGTGCCCCTTCCACATCTTGAAGAAGGAGCGCTATTTTAGGCCACCCTAAGAACTGGTGCTGCGGTTCTTCTGCATCCGTTCGGCACAGTGTGTTTAAACGCTGCACTGGGAGGGTGTCCTGATGCCGTGTGCTGTGTGTACAGCCGTGTGGCATCAGGATGGCATCGGGCTGGGGTTGGGGCAGCCAGTGTGCGGCTGCTCCACCCCAACTCCAAACCCAGATTGGCCCTTTGGGCCGGTCTGCAATAGCCCATTGTCTTTTCTAATGAGTCTTCTCTTCTCATGATGTGTCTGAAGTACAACAGCCTCAGTTTAGTGATCTTGGCTTCCAGGGAGGTTTCTGGCTTGATCTGCTCTGGGACTCATTTGTTTGTCTTTTTGGCTGTCCATGGGATCCTCAACACTCTTCTCCAGTACCACATTTCAAATGAAATGATTTTCTTCCTATTATCTTTCTTAACTGTCCAGCTCTCACATCCATACATGGTAATAGGGAATGCAATGGCTTGTATGATTCTAACTTTTCTGCTGAGTTGTATATCTTTGCATTTTAGAATCTCTTCTAGTTCTTACACACACACACACACACACACACACACACACACACACACAGAGTTATATTACTTTCTATTGTTCCATATATTTTTAAAGTACACATATGAGCCCCACACCTATCAGATTTTGATGTCTACCATAATGTGTGAGTGAGATTTAAGTTCCTTTGCTGAATTTGGAAAACATCCCAAGCACTGCCCCACTTCATTTTCTATAGCCCTTGTGTCAGGAAGAAGAGAGGCTGAGCTCTGACAGTCCCTTTAGCTTAGTCTTTTTAATGTGCAGAATACATTTATTCATAGCAAATAGCTCTTTAAGTGACTCTGTGCTACTTAGATTATACACTTTTAAAAAGCAGTCTAGTTACTGGAAAGGAAAACAGTTTGACTTACTATTCCTCTCTTGGTGTGGCATGTCCACTTGAGCTGAAGGATCAAATCTGTTATATCAGCAGGAAGAAAGGAAGAAATGCCAGCTGTTCTATAAGGCTGTAAGGTCTAGGTGTCCTTTAGTTAAGTGTAAGCATCTACTGTGTTCCCTGCCTGTTTCCTTTTAGTCCCATTTCTATTCAGCCAGGAGACAGGCACTATCTTTTTCAGTGGTGCAGTGGCAGATTTTGAAAGTAAAAGACTGTCCCTGCAGTGAACCCTAAGGAGGATCCATTCTCATTCAGGAGGGGCTGACCTTTTGTTTTGGGTTCTTCAAAATTACTTCAGAGAACTGCTCCATCATAAATCACAGATTTGGAAAAAAATAAACAAACCACAGATTGTAAAATTTCAATCTTATTTATAGGACTACAATCTTATAAATAGTTCCCTGGGAATCTATGGGCCTTTGCAGACTGCCAGAAACAGTGCACATTAAATTGAGGCACTGCCCTGGCTCAGTGCTAGGGAATCATGGGAACTGGAGTTTATTGTGGCACCAGAGCTCTCTGACAGAGAAGGCTCAATGTCCCAGAAAAAAATACAATTCCCATGACTCCCTAGCACTGAGCCAGGGCAGTGCCTCAATTTAATGTGCACTATTTCTGGCAGTCTGCAAAGGCATTATGTCACTAGAGTCAACATAATCTTTGATTTTGATACCAGGTTTAAACATACACTGAACTTAAAGAGAAGCTAATTAGCTGAAATACACCTTTTGCTTTTAATTAAAATTGCAAGAAGTATCAGCACTTAAATGCTTGAAAGCCCCTTTATCATCATATTCAGTTAGCAGAAGGGAAGGGTCATAAATTGCACTGTTACTCTGGGGGAAAAAAGTCCCCAGAGCTGTCCTCCTCCCCACCCCCCCACACACATATGGTACATTCCCCTTCCAGTACAGTCTGCCCCTTTCTATAAGCCTGGGAGCCTGTGATATGCTGCACTCTACAGATTTATTTTTTTCTTTCAGATTTTGAATTCCAGTCCAACATGTTGCATTTGGTTTGTCCTTTGTCTTGAGTTCCTTTCGTCAAATTTGAATTTGTATCTATGCTTAACTCAGTTTCAATTAAGGAATTGTACTAGCCCATTTTTTTTTATCAGTTTATGGAAATTCGTGACAGTAGAATTTGAGAATCCTTTGTCTGGATAAGACTGTTATATCTGGGTTCAGACTGCTGCTGAGCCATGAATCTCTTACATAACCTTGGACAAGTCTGGTATTGATCTTCTTGATCTGTGAAGTGAGAACAGTACCTCCTTTCTAAGCACATGTCAAGGTTTTGATCAATAACCACTGCCTGTCTGCTAGTGGTGCTCCACAATGCAGTCTGAACAAGCCACTAGAGGAGCAGAGGATTGATATGTGAATGGATGTTACATTGAGCAAACTGACTGATAGTGAAATCTTTGGCACATCTCCTCAGAAGCAAGCCTCTTGTGGTTCAATAGAGTTTACACCCAATGGGGTGTGCATAGGATTGTCTACATTGATGGTATTGATTCTGCTCCTCTGGGCTGCCTTCTGGTCTGAGACCTATTATCCTTTCCAGCTATTTGCTATTTGCTTTTAAATGAGATGATGCAGCTGAAGTAGAGTATTCCTTCCCACAAGGGGTGAACACATGAATATTCATTCCTGTTTCTGTGGAAGTGAGGTTGGTGCCTTATTCAAATGCAGTAATTCTCTAGATGTTCTGGAGTTTTCACACAGAATGGTATGATACCTATATTTAAGAGGTGACATAATAGATTTCTTTAAATATCTGAATGGATGCCATGTAGAAGATGGAATAAGCTTGATTTCTGCTACACTAGAGAATAGAACATGAACCAAGGGATTCAAATTAGAAGAAGAGAGATTCCTCCTAAATATTAGAAAGAACTACAAATGCTGTTTGACAGTGGAATAGAGGTTTTGGAGATCTTTAAATAGAATTTGGATGGACATCTTTCAGGAGTATTTCTATATGGCAAGTAGCAGGATTAGATGGGCTTGTGGTTCCTTCCAACTCTAAGATTATATGACT
Source organism: Phrynosoma blainvillii (assembly GCA_026167975.1). NCBI lineage: Eukaryota > Metazoa > Chordata > Lepidosauria > Squamata > Phrynosomatidae > Phrynosoma > Phrynosoma blainvillii. The sequence continues at coordinate 210,984,919 of JANUYF010000001.1, forward strand.
CAAGCACTTACTAAAAATGCTGAAAATGTTTAGGCTTGATCTTCTTGCTTCTGCAGGTGGAAATGCCATTAGAATATCTTTGCTAAGGGCTAAAATAATATTGTGGATAGTGAATGGAAGGTCTCTACTCTGCCATGAAACTCATCTGGTGGCCTTGGCCCAGTTTCTGTCTGGATTGCTGTGAAGACAGAGAATAATTTCTACAACCTGAGCTCCTTGAGGGAGGAGAGTATGATGTGATTGACAAGAATAAAATTGAGAGGGCACAGCTGTCTTTCCATGTATACTGAAAGTGACTGTGCTAAGTTTTAAATCATGATAAGTATATTTTACAGAGTGTTAGTAATGAACAGTGGCATCACTGGATGGGTGTGGGGTTTTTGGACTACACCTCACAGGAGAGATGACATCTGGTGCAGCCCTCCTCCCACTGTAGCGGAGGGGCGAGCATTCCCCTTGTGGTTTTGTCACCGCCTGGCTCACTTCCTAGGGAAGGAGTTGAGATATGGCAAGAGAAGCAGGTGAGCAAAGCAGTGGGAGGGGAAATTGGGCAAGCTGTGGCTGCCCTCCCACTTGGCAGCCCCCCCCTCCACACACACACATTGGGTGTCATCAAGCCTGGTGATGTCACTGATAATGAAGTTGGCTTATGCTGACCAATCTTGGCTCTTGTCATCTGCTTTGTGTCTTCTTCCTCTACAGGCAACTTTGTAAAGAATTTACTGATCTCTTGGCCCAGGACAGGACACCCATTGGCAATAGCAGGCCTAGCCCCATTTTGGAACCAGGGATCCAGAGCTGCTTGACTCACTTCAGCCTCATCACCCATGGCTTTGGGTCCCCAGCCATATGCGCTGCCCTGACTGCTCTCCAGAACTACCTGACGGAAGCTCTGAAAGGCATGGACAAGATGTTCTTGAACAACAACTCTGCCAACAGGCACACTTCTGGAGAAGGACCAGGTAGTAAAACTGGAGACAAGGAAGAGAAGCACAGAAAATGAAACAGAATGAAGCTAATGAAATTAGGAAAAAAATTAAAAGAAAAAAAAAGCAGAGAGAGAAAGAGAGAGAAAAACATTTTTAGGAACATTTTAATTTTAGCTTTAAAATATTGGATTGGGCTTTGGAAGAATTATACTAGGTAGGTTATACCCAAAATATTTTTCTTTAAGGAACTAAAGGTGAGAGGTGCACAATGGAGCAGGAACAGTGGCTCGGTGGCTTTTACAAAGGAACTTTTCAAGACAACTTCCAAGAATTTCCACTTCTGTCCTTCTACAATCTTTTTTATGGGGAGGGGATGGGGAAATGAAAATAATAATAATAATAATAATAATAATAATAATAATAGGTGTAAAAGCAATCAATAACTTATTGGAAGAATCATTTTGATAATGTTGATATGTTGACTGAGATCCATAGTCTGTTTCTGTATTACTGTTGTTGTTTGGTTTTTGTTTTTGTTTTTTTAAAAAAGTGTCTCTAAAGTAGAAAAAGCAAAAACCTTCTAAGAGATGGATTCATTTTATATTGGACTGGTTAGAGCAAACTTTCCTGCTTTAAATTCTGCCCAACCATAGCTCCTTAATTTGTGTGACATCTTTCCATTGCCTCTCTGTCATCAGAATAGTTATGCTTTACTAATAGTCTTTGGCCTACAGACTTCTTAAGAGTGAGGGGAAAGATGAGAAACAAACTTATTCTCTCGGTTTGTCTAGACTAGGAGCTGTTAGGAAGAAACACAAGCTACTACATATACAGCTGACAAGTGCAGGCTCTGAAGGAGTAAAACTATGCCTACTCTGAACACTCAGTGTCAGTTGTTTGTCTAAATTGATAGTTCACTACAGACTAGATATTTAGCATATCTACTAATCCTAAAATTCTGAGGCTGCAACTTGCAATTGTCACTGACAGTAAAAGCTTTTATGAGATCCAGGTAAATATTGGGTTGGACACAATATAATGGAATATTGGGTTGTAAACAGTCATGCCTAAAATAGATATACTGAAATGAGTTGAACTTAAGTCAGGTGGCTAACTTAATTCTCATTGATTTCAAGCATCTGCTCTAAGCATGACTACATCTGGATCCAAAGGATTGACAATAAGGCTGTGATATAACATATGAGCCCTTAACTTCCAGCACAATGTCTATCTTATTCATATATTTGAAAAAAATGTTAGTCTGGTGAGCAAAAACTGTGAAAATGAGGAGAATCTTGTGGGTGTTTCTTTTAAAAATGAGGGTTTTTTTTTAATTTAGATAAAACATTTTCATGCATATGCCTCCTGTAGAGGAGAAATGTTATATCAGAAATGGCCCTGAGTTTGAAAGAATCTATTTATTTGCCATCCTGGCATTCGGACAATTCCTGCTGGATGCAGGACTTCTAAAGTATACATGGAGCTCTCCCATCTGCAAGAGTTTTTTTTTTCCTTTTTGCATCATAATAAACCCCATGTCTTACTTGAGGGAGTAGCTCAAGTAAGCACATTTCAGAGAAATATGAACACAGAGGTGCATCACTGAAATAAACAAGAGAATCCCTATATGCCGGGAGCTCCATGTATGCATTAGAATGTCAATGGGGCTCTGAGACTGGGGATAATGTGCTGAGAGAGAGATGCTAGCATGTATATGCTTACTCTGAATAGATGTTGCCTACTCCTCAACTATATCAGTTTCTTTCCAAAAATGTCTCAGATCACACACTTGCCTTTAAAAAAAAAATTGTTAGTTACAAGAATGTCTTGACAAGTATGTAATTTCCTTCTTAGGAGTATGCACCCTTTTTATTTTTTTTGGTTTCCCAAAGCTTTGCCCGCTTGGCTTATGAACTTCTTCAAAGAGGACTAGAACTCCCTACACATTTCATCAGGTACAGAGATGAAAATCCACAGTTCTGACATTTTTTCCTTTTCAAGTCAAAGCCAGCTGTATTGTAATTCTGCAGGTGTACTTCTTTAAAGAAGCTCAAAGGGAAAAGATTAAGCAAAGCAATGGTAACTGAATAGGTGGTGTAATATTGAGAGGCAAATACTATTTTCTCCAATATATAGAAAAGTTTTGGGGAAGGGCAATAGCATTTGATGTGCAGTGTCAAGCAGGATTGTTAAATGTAGTTCCTCTTCAGAGGATGAGGGTGGGGCTGCAAGGAAAGAGGATCCTTGTGCAACTTTAAGTTAGCATCTCATTTTGAGCAAATCTGTTTTCCCCAGGTTGTTAAAGAGTTTTGCAAATTTTGATTTAGAAGATGAACAGCATGCTTTTGATGGGAGAATCAGGCAGCCTCCAATCATTTGCATAAATTAAGAGCATTACAGTATGTTTTATAAATGATGTTTTAAATGTTTTATCTTCTTGTCTGGAATATTTAGAACAATCATGGGACAGTGCAAGAAGATAATTTCACCCTGCATGTTGTCAGCTTGGAAAGATTTTGTTTACTTGACAATGTCTATAGAATATAGAAAGATAATTTCCCTTTTGTTAAAGCATTGTATGTCTATACATCACTTTGGCCTCACATGCTGAATTCATTCTAATAGATGGGAATAGATCCTAAACACATTACATGGCTGTAAGTTACATTTATTCTGACAGAACTTAGTTCTGCTCAAGTGAAGTAGATGGCTGGAATGTATGACTCCATCGACCGTAGTCCTTTCAGTCTGCAGTAAAAACCTGTCATTTCGTACATTACAGATGGAGAGTACAGTGGTCAGTGTCATCTTTGAAGCAGCTGCACACATCTGCTTCACAGATGTTCAACAAATGGTAGACAGCTGTTATGAACTATAGTCTCCTGCTGAATATTTATACACCTTGGGCAAGTCACATTCTCTCAGCCTCAGAGGAAGGCAAAAGCAACCCCCCTCTAAATAAATCTTGCCAAAGAAAACCCCATGCTAGATTCATGTTAGAGTCTCCATAAGTCTGAAATGACTTGAAGGCACAATAGCAACAAAGATACACACATGCAGGTGCTTCAGATATGAAGGCATAGATTCTTAATATACAACCTGAGTGATTGTATATTATCTTTTCCATGTTCCATACAGTACACTGTGAATGTCTGTGCTACATACTGTCTCTGTAGAACTGGTCCCTAAGATTCCTAATTTCCAACCCACAAGATGTACTTGAAATTAAGCCAGTATTTTCATACTTTTTTCTATCATGACCTGAGCTGTATTTTGATTTTTTAGAACACTTATTCACATGATAATTAACATGGCATTGAATGGATGTGGCCAAATTTAGGCAATAATTCTGAGTATGTAATCTAGGAAGGAAGTTTAAACAATCAGTAGAAGTACTATGTACAGTATTAAAGGCCTCACATTTAAGCCTCATTGACTCTAATAGGAATCAGATTTGAGTCCAAGTATTCCACTCAGCTCTATATGAAGCATTAAGCTTTCATCTTCAATGCTGATGTGTATGAATGTACATTCTACTGCCCAGCCCAGTCCAGTCCTCTGGCCACTAAGTTTAGCATCTCACTGAAGCAAGTTATGCAAGAGAGATAGAGCATGCAATTGAGTTGTCAACCTGCTTAAGAAATAGTTGATCAACCATGTAGGTTTTAGTTGATTAAACTGGCATATAGCTGAAACTGATGGTTATACAGCAAGAAACATAATTCTATAAAAATAAATAAATAAATAAATAAAATAAAGAGCTCCATTTCAAAGAGTCATTCTCTCCTATTGGAGTGAAAAGGATAAATGCTTTCGAAAAAGATTTATGTTATCCAGAACTTTTTTGACTTCTCAATTTATGAGCACAATTAAAAATTTAAATGATTAATTCATTAATCCATTCAAATTTTGAAGTGTTAGGTGGAACTATTTTATCAAGTATTCATCTGAAAACTTAAATTTTAATTTATAGCTGAAGAAGCAGATTGAAATCTATGGAATCTATTGCTGACATAAGACAATCTTAAAGGTTTTGCTAGATCCCCCCCCCTTCTTTTTATCATATGAAGGCTGTGATGTGGTTTGACATCACATTAACTTCCATGGTTTAATGCTATGGAATTCTGAGAACTGTAGTTTATTGCAGCATCAGACCTTCACTCTGGTGCTGCAACAGACTACAAACATGGCAGTTAAAGTGGTGTCAAACTACATTATTTCTGCATTGCAGCCCAAATAACACTCTTCTGCTTAAGAAATCAGATACATAGCTGCATTAATCTAAAATATCCGTATAAAAAGGCATCGTGTAGTATCTTTGAGACTAACTGTGTGAAAGAAGTTGTAGCATAATCTTTTGTAAACTAAGTATGTCCTCAGATGCATGAGAAAATAGACCTAGTCTACAAAAGCTTATGCTACAACTTCTTTTGCACAGTATGGTTCAAAACATACTGCAGAAATAATCCAGTTTGAGACCACTTTAACTGCCCTGGCTCAGTGCTAGAGAATCCTGGGAACTTTAGTCTTGTGAGACATTTAGCCTTCTCTGTCAGAGAGGTCTGGTGCCACAATAAACTACAGTTCCCAAGATTCCTTAGCACTGTGTCAGGGCAGTTAAAGTGGTCTCGAACTGGATTATTTCTGCAGTGCATTTTGGACTTTAGTCTCAAAGGTGCCACAAAATCCCTTTGCATGGTCTTGTGGTTAAAGCCATATTTCAGAATTATAGACTGCTCCAACCAATGTCAGTCTTATTTATTTTTCTGGAGAATCAAGGATGTACTCATTCCTGTGAAAATTAATGGGACTTAAACATATGCAGTGTTAGCTAGGTAACAATCTATTCTTTTGTGTTTTCCTTATTTTGCACTTCTGATATCTATATCTTATTTCTTTCCTGTGTTCACTCCAGCATCCAAAAGGAAGGGAGGATGGAAGTAAATGTAACTGTTACTTTCTGTACTGTTTTACATAACACTTTGGAGAACTTGAAGACAGCTGCAATATTGATTAATCATTCTTCCAACCCATATTTATTAGCTTTCAGAGCTAGAAAATTATCTGGAAAATTGTATAAACACAGCTAGGTTTTTGTACACCACAAGAATAATTTGCTAATTTTCAACCCAGAGAGCAGAGCTCACACTGCTCATTAAGAGACCACAACCCAAGTTAACTTTAACAAGAGAAGGATCAGCTAAGACATATCCAGTTGCCTAAAATTAAATGTTTATGCCTGGGATGAGCATTATCACTGAATTAAGGAAAACATCAACATACAAAAAGAGCTGAAAATAGGCATTCTAATCATGTGATGCTTTCTCCTTAATCAAGGGAACCAAAGTGAATGTAGGAATCTCCACCTTCAAATTTAAATTTGCTTAATCTTGTGACCATTATTCAAGGACTCTTGTAAGAGTTGGCTAACAGACATCTGGGCTCTCTCAAAATGTTATCTACATGATTTTTGCTGGGATTGCTGGGATATGAATAAACTGTCTTTAAAATGTAGTTTAATCCCCAAACTACAAGAACCTGTAGCAATGTAAAGCAGCTGATTCAAAATCATAGAAACGAGAGAAGCCCCCTGTACTAATTTCAGCTGGTGAGACCATTGGTCTGTCTGGCTCAGTAGTATCTGTGCAATGATTGGTGTCTTCAGAATTAAAATTTGAACTTATCCTTAGACAGGAGTCTTTCCCAGGCCTGTCTAGAGATGCTATATACTGAACTGAATCTATGTAACTATTACAACACACTCCAAAGCTTATATTAATTTTCTAGTAGAGTAATTCTTTCTCTTCTCAGATATACACTCAGGGTTTATGGACTAATTCTGATTGTTAGTGCAAGCTACAGTTGAACCATTTAATCAATAAGATTTGTACAATCAACTCTTATATACATTCCCTTGATTTAATGGGTTTTCCATACTTAGAACTAACAACTGGAATGGCTTTCTTTTCTTAGAAGCATGTAAGCAGACTCAGTTGCTTCTGAAAGTTATGCTGGCTATTTCCCTCAAGGAAATGAGCTTCATGGGCATCTTGTGATTGTGGGGGAAAGTGTATGCAGTGTCAAAAATTTAAAGGTGCATACTCTTATAGTACCAGCTGAATGATACAGTGTCTTCATGGTGCAGCCTATTAAAAGAATATCCTTAGAAATAGTGGCCTCCATGTTCAGCTCATTCATGAATAAATTCCATTGATCTAAATGAGATTTATCCATGATCAAGCAATACAACAATATTGATTCCCTATGAAAAACAACATTAGCATTCCTCATTTAATCACCTCCAGTCTGGTCATAATCAAATGATATTTAGACACACCCAATGTGACCCTCTGCTGGCCTGCAGTGTTAGAAAATCTGATGGTGATGGTAGAGAATAAGAAGTTTCACTGGAATCCATGCAGATTTTTCCCACAGTCATGTAGGCAGTCAAGAAAATCTTGATATTTTCAATTTGTTGTGGAAGATCTATTACTGTAATGACAATTAGAATTAGAAATATGAAGTCCATCATGAGCTACTGATATGGTGGGGGAAGGAATTTTCTGGTTTACCTAATATACAAGAATGCACAGAAGAAGTTGCATGAAATAAACATATCACCTGTTGCTTCCTGCATGTGAAGCTGCTGTGAAAAGGCACAGCTACAAGGGGTGATTCAAATGCTGGCAATCTAAGAAATAGGTGTAAAAGTCATGGCCTAAATCCAATTAGAGCAGACCCATCCAATCCATTGCTAAATGGTAAATCAACACTTATATGGATTTTTTTTTTGTTTTTTTGGAAATGGAAATCTAGAATATGAAGCTTTTCACTTTGCTATAGCTACATGCAGTGAGATGCTGTAATTCTACTTGCCTTGTAAAACTCTTAAAGGCAGGTATGCCCTATTAAAAGAAGAGAGATGTATTTTCCGAATGTGGCTTTTGCCCTAACTCATTTGGGAGGAAAGACAGAACAAGTATACATATTGTGCCTTTTGTCTGGAAGTGCCAGGAGCCCTTTCTCTGGAAGTAGATAGAGGGTGTGCACACTGAAGGACTTGTAATCCACCCACAACATCATACTAAGAGGCTTTTCCTCTTAGGTGTGTATCTGTGATGTTAAAGTATGCACCTGACAAATGCAAAGTCCAAGTACAACAAACAAATGTTTGAAAATGTATGCAATGCAAACAGGCATCACGAAAAACCAGAGATGGCTGCAGCTTCCTCTTGATGCAGTCTTGACTGCTAGCTCCCATGTCAGTTTAGTCTGCATGTTAAAAAAACATATCTCAGTTTCTGAATTTATGATGGGGATAGGACTGCTTTGAGGTTGGGCTAAACCTGGAGCAGATTCACTGCCCAGAAAGCTACTCACTGCCACTTGTTAGAAGTAATAAACAGTAATGATTTCCCCCAATCCTTTTTGCTACTCAGTATTAGTGGTCTGGCACTTTTTCTCCTTTCCTGAAGGATTACATTCCCACTGGATAAATAACATGCCAACTATGTTTATTGTGACACCCAAAGAAAATGTTTAAGGAAAAGAGAATACAGGTTCCTTTTCAGTATCTGAATAATTTGAAATATGCTCTGAAACCTCTTCTTAGAAAAGATGTTGTTTGACTCCATATTCCAGCATTCCCCACCATTGGCTATGCTATCTAGGGCTGTTGGGAGTTGCAAACTAACAATATCTAGAGGGCCACAGGATTCCCATTTCTGGGACAGAGCCACAGGCTGACATCACACAGTTAGTGACAGAAGACTAGATTTCATGACTAATGGTATGTGATACCTTTTGTTTTGGCCTTCAGCAGCTTCATAGCAGTTACAACTCAACAAGGGAAGCTTTCCCCATCACTGGGGTGTTGCTGGTGGTGGTGGTCCTGTTTCTGTTAGTTATCAAGTCAGTTGAAGTGGTAGCATCTCTAGCAGCTCAGGCTGTGCACTGCCCTGTTCTGGGTTTCAAGGCATGTATTAATTCTACTGTGTAAAAAATATATATATCTAAAATAAGCTAGTCTTTGTTGGCCTAAGGTTGCACTGATCAATAATACTCTTATACCCAGTTTTAAGGCACTTTTCTTTGGAATGGAATCCCCCCCCCCCGATTTTGGTACGAATGAAACTTCCTTTCAAGGTTATGTATTTAGGATCATAGTGTGTAACTTGATAGTAGAGTGTTACAAATGCAATCTTGCTCTAACCGAAATTGGACTGTAACCTCTCTCCACCCCTTTTGTTTAAAAAAAAAAAAAAATACAGCAGCAAGGGCAGAGGTGGGTGACCATTCCCCCCATCGAAATCCTCCTCCTTCGTCCTCTGTCCCAGACCCCAAGACAAGGAGAGCCCTTTTCTCCAAGGGAAAGCCAAAGTGAGAAGCTGGGGCTTCCATCAAGGAAAGCCCAGCAAGGAGTTGAAGATGCCTTGCAAGAGCTGGGATGGCATTCACGTTTCCAGCGCAGCTTTTCTCTGGAGTCCTTCACTCAGTGATCTTCCATCTTATGTCCCTTGAGTTGAGAAAAATAGAAGTTGGAGAAAACAAAAGCCCCATTGATATAGTGCTGGCGGGGGAGGGGTGTTGAGGGGTGACCTTCCTGGCTGACATTTCACCCCTTTTGCCAGAGGGAAAGGGCCAATAATAGCCCTCCTTCCTTCCCTCCTTCCTTCCTTCCCTCCTTTCCTTTGGCCCAATTCTCTCTTTTCAAGGGGAAACCTCAGTCCAGGATCCCGAGGCTTCTGAGGTCCAAGGCCTTCCTTGGCTCTTCATCCCAGGAGCCTCAAGTGTTGGGCTCTTCTAAACTTGTGCGTAAAAACGGACAAATTGGACCTTGAAATCAATTAACTGCATTTGCAGACTGCTAGAAATAGTGCAAATTGAGTCCACTTTTAGGGTTAGGGTTAGTGCTAGGGAAACATGGGAACTGTAGTTTTTTCTGAGACATTGAACCTTCTCTGTCAGAGAGCTCTGGCACCACAATAAACTACAGTTCCCATGATTCCCTAGCACTGAGCCAGGGCAGTTAAAGTGGACTCAGTTTGCACTATTTCTGGCAGTCTGCCAAGGCCCTGCCTTTCCCTGGTCTAACCAATTCATTATTTCTCGGAGCAGAGTTTCTCCCTTCCCAACAGTAAGGTTTCTCAGAGATACCTCTATAAACTCTCTGTCCTTTTCGGAGTCATGAGAAAAACAAGTCCTGCCCGCTGTAAGGTGGCGAAGGAAGTCCCTTGTTGAGTTGATAGATGTACATAGCTTTTAAAAACAAACAAACAAACGAGTATTGAATGCCCCTGTTAAAGGGACAGCTCTGGTTCAAATGGATCTATCCCTCTGCAACATTTCAGTATCGGCAATTAATAAATTAATGCTTTAATTGCACTGAAGAATGCTCTGGGCCCTGTTCATGCAATAGTTTTTTTTTATGCGTGTCGGCATTGTTTCTTCCAATGGAGAATGCCAACACCAGATCACTTTAAACAAGAATGGTTAAACCAAGCAATCCTGGGTCCTGGAGAGAGAAATTGGGGAGTCGAAAGCAGCCTTGGCAGCTGAAGGCCTTATAGCAGGGGTAGGCAACCTTTCCCTTTAAGGGCCGAGAGACTTCAGCTCCCAGAAGCCTCAGCCATGTTGGCCAATAGTCCCATGTTGGCCAATAGCTCCTGGCATTCTGGGAGCTGAAGTCCCTCGGCCCTTAAAGGGGAAAGGTTGCCTACTCCTGCCTTATAGGATCGGATGCTGGGAAAGGAAGCTCCCCTACTTTCAGCGTTGTCAAGCTGAAATTACAAGGCAAACACCGGGAAAAGCAGTTCACCAACAACAGTATCATATGCCCCAGTCTTTCTTTAAAACCAGACCAAACCAACACCTTCTCTTCTATAGTTTTCCCACCAAAATAAAGCACCAGGCTCTTAGCGACTCTTCCAGCAAAGAAACCGGGGAGGGAAGGGCAGACGCGCGAAGAGGCATTCAAGCGATGAGTTTGTATATATTTATTTATGCTTAATTTAATGGGATTGTGTAAATATGGCGAGCAAGTAGTTTTGGGATTATTTATCTGTGACTATACCTCTGTGAACGGGTGGGGAATTTAACTCAACGCAAAAAGAGCAAAAAGACAAAAAAAAATTATAATAATATGACAAGCGCTTGACTCTAGATAGTACCCAATCTGATTTATTTTTCGTTCTTTATAGACAAGCTGTTATGGTAATGGGTAGAAATTGGTTTCTTGTCCAGTGATGACCTGATTTACATAAATAATAACAATAAAAAAAAAGATTGTTGTGTTTTGTTGTATTTTTCTCTTCAGATTTTTATTTTTTTTAAATATTTTTTAAATATTTTTTTTAATATATATGTCGGTGCTGCTTCATTTCTGAAGAGGGATTTGTTTCCGCAGCTAAGGCCCAGCCTTTCCTTTCCTTTCCCATTCTGGGCGTTGGGCAATTCTACAGTGGAAAGAGAAATAAACCGGGATCCTGGGAAGTCCTGCCCCGAGGTGCCTCTCGCACCTGGCAGCAGCCACCCAAGGGGCCTCGCATGGCACTGGCTTGGGACCAGGTGGCCTAGCTTATCAAAGCCAGAACGGTTTCCATTCCTCCCAGTGTTGGACTGCAGCTCCCATTATCCGTCTCCATTAGTTATGCTGGCTGGGGGAGGGCAGGGGAGCAAGAGCTGTGGTCTCCCACTCCAGATATGAACCGAAGGTTGGCTGGTCTTAGTATTGGGACCCCCCCCCCCTCTGTGCCCCCTCCTCCTCTCATGGCCGCTGGGGGGGGGAGCCTTTGCAGACTGCTAAAAAAAGTGTAAATTGAGTCCACTTTAAGGGTTAGGGTTAAGGAATCATGGGAACTGTATTTTATTGTGGCACCAGAGCTCTCTGACAGAGAAGGCTCAATGTCTCAGGAAAAAAACAACAAAACAAACAATTCCCATGATTCCCTAGCACTAACCCTAAGCCTTAAAGTGGACTCAATTGGCACTGTTTCTGGCAATCTGCAAAGGCCCTTAGTCTAGGCGAGTGCGGAGGGCATTCTTTGCTATCCATGTTTCTCGTTTTACAGCCCGATCTTCAACACACTCACACAAGTTGAACTTGGGCTGCATCCGCAGGTTTGTTCTCTTGGGGCGATTCCTGATCCCTCTGGGCTCAGAAGTAAGGAAGCACCTCAAGAACCGAGTCCGAAGCAGAATTTAAGCTTGAGTAACACACACACACACACACACACACACACAGAGGAGTACATACACAATGTAATTAATCAATTGGCTTACTCGGATTCCAGACCAAGACTGCAGCCGGAGTCTCTAACTGCTGTTGTGACATTGTCGCTGTATTTTAATTGTTGTTGTAATTTCAATCTGTTGTTTTAATATGTAATTGATTTAATAGCTTTTTAAGGGGGGGGGGGAGTACTTTGTTTTTGTATTTTTTTTAATGTTGTTAGCCGCCCTGATTGGATTACCAAAGGGCGGTAGATAAATAAATTGTATTATTATTTATTTATTAAGACTGCATTTATTAAGAATTGGGATTTTTATGTTCTATTTAAATTGTATTAATATATATGTATGGAAATTTTAATGTTGTAAGATTGCTCTGCAGAGGGGCGGGATATAAATAATTATTATTATTATTATTATTATTATTATCCGCACTGCGGAAAGAATCCAGTTGGACACCACTTGAACTGCCATGGCTCCGTGCGATGGCATTCTGGGAAGTGTAGTTTCTTGAGGCACTAGAGCGGAGCTACACTTCCCAGAATGGCATCGGATGGAGCCATGGTAGTTCAAGTGATGTCCAACTGGATTCTTTCCGCAGTGCGGATGCAGTCTTGGTCTGGAATCCGAGTAAGCCAATTGATTAATTACATTATGTATGTACTCGTGTGTGTGTGTGTGTATATGTGTGTGTTACTCAAGCTTAAATCCTGCTTCAGATTCGGTTCTTGCGGCGCTTGCTTACTTCTGAGTCCAGAGGGATCAGGAATCGCACCAAGAGCACAAGCCTGCAGGCCATCTTATCTCCTTCCCTCTCTCTCACCCGAGTCTCTGCAGCCTCCGACCCAAAAGCAAACGCTGGGAGGTGGTATCCCAAGTGGGGCAAAGTGGGCATGGGGCCCTTCTGCCCCTCCCTTCTGCCACCCCAGTCAAGGCAGCCAAAAGAGCCAGACAGAAGCGGAGGTGACTGCTTTTGGTTTGAAATTCCCCATTCGCTCAGGTGGAAATAAATCCATTTCAGTTCAAGTTGTTTGTCTGAATCTGATTATGGAAGGGGTTAATTTCTCCTTAGCCTGGTCGCAGCAAAACCGAAAAGAAGGGTGTCAGTCCCCCGGGATCTGAGAGCCAGACTCCGCTTAAGGCAAGTGAAAGAACTGATCGAAGGCTTCACTTTCCCTTCCACAAACCTTTCCTGTCCAGCCGTCGAGAAAGATTTTCTTATTCAGAATCAAAATTCAGAGTCTCACCCAGCGTTTCCTCCTTTTTGTTGTTGTTGCTGTTTACTGCCTTCCAGTCAATCTCGACTCATGGCAACCCTATGGATGAGACATCTCCAAAGCCCTCTGTCCTCCCCTGCTCTACTTAAATCCTGCAACCCCTTAATACCCATGGCTTCCTTAACAGAGTCCATCCATCTAGCATATGGCCTTCCTCTCTTCCTGCTTCCCTCCACCTTTCCCAGCATTATTGTTTTTTCCAAAGAGTCCTCTCTTTCCATGATGTGTCCAAAGTAAGACAGTCTCAGTTTGGTCATCTTGGCTTCTAGGGATCTCTCTGGCTTGATCTGCTCTAGGACCCAATTGTTTGTCCTTTTGGCTGTCCATGGGATCCCCAGCACTCTTCTCCAGCACCACATTCTCTCAAACGCATTGATTTTCTTCCTATCATCTTTCTTAACTGTCCAGCTCTCATATGGTAATAGGGAATACGATGGCTTGTCTGAAGCAGAATCCTGGAGGTGTGTTTCTTTGCTTTCCAGGCGAACCCCCCCCCCCCCCGGAGGCTGGTGGTGACCCCCTCCCCTCCGAAAAAAGGGGGCCCTGGGTCTCCCCTGGATGCCCCCAGGAGGGCCCCGGCCCAGGAATGACAACGATCCCCCCCCCACTCTTGAAACCGATTTACGCGGAGATACTCTGGACCTCAATCCCAACATGTCTTGATGGCATCTCAGCGGCTTCCAGGAGACTAGATTGCGCTGCTCCTTGATCTCTTAATAATAATAATAATAATAATAATAATAATAATAATAATAATAATAATAATAATATGGTTTATTTGTATACCGCCTCTCTGGCTAGCCAATCTAGGCGGTGAACAACAGTAGTACCTTAATACATTACAACAAATTAAAAAACAATAATACAATAATACATTACAGCAAGTTAAACAATATCCTTCCCTCCTCCCCAATCATCAATAATACAATAATACATTACAATAATACAATACAATAATACAAACCAATAATACAATAATACATTACAGCAAGTTAAACAATGTCCTTCCCTCCTCCCCGAACATCAAACAAATAACAACATTAAGATCCCATCCCTCATTCCTACCCCCCACCCCCAAAGCAGATCAACAAACAATTTAAAACAGTCATTATAACAATACAATGCACATAATTGGGGTTATAGACTCTCCCCAGTCTCTTGCGCTGAGTTGCTTGTTCATGTCTGTTCCTGTGGGTCAGGAACTCAGGGGGTGATCTCCTTCCAAGCTGCTTTCTCCTAAGCATCGGAAGGGGGGGGGGATTCTTATATTTGGGACCTATTTGGGCGATACTGGGTAGGTTAGGGAAGGACGGTTATAATGAAACAACGGAAAAGAGAATGACTGAACAGCAGGGGATCCCAAGGGTCATCCACTCCAACCCCTTGCCAATGGGGGGGGGGGGGGGGGGGGATCGGGAAGCCTCTGGACAGGAAAGGAAAGATCCCACCCAGGACTCCAGGAGACGTCCATTTCCGATGTTTTTTGGCCTCCCCCCCCCCCCCCGCCTTGTCCTTTGCTCACCGCCGGGGCAGGATTTTAAGGAGTTTGTGTGTCCCAGGCAAGGCTCCATTTCCGACAGTTCAAAAAAGGGGACGGGGCAAATCCTGGGTTTTCTTTTTGGGGGGGTGCTGGGGGGGGGGGAAGAAGGAGATGTTCTGTCTGCGAAGGAACAGGGAAGGGCAGCAACTGGAGATCCCCCAGAGCTTGGAAACCTACAACTCCTAGAAGTCCCCCGTCAGGGCAGCAATTCCCATGTCTTCCAAAGGGATGATTTGCCCGTTTCCATCTCCGGCTCCCGGGACATTTCTGTGAGGGAGAAGCCAAACAAGAAAAGGAGCGGAGACACACATTTCGGTGTGTGTGTGTGTGTGTGTGTGTGTGTGTCAATCTGCAGATCGGAGCAGAAAGCATGGAAACGGCGTCCAAGGGTATCTCCGACGCCTCGGCATTAAAATAAACCGAACAAAACAGAAACACCCGTGGAGGCTTTGGGCCTTTGCAGACTGCTGGAAATAGTGCAAATTGAGTCCACTTTAAGGGTTAGGGTGAGGGTTAGGGAATCATGTATTTTATTGTGGCACCAGAGCTCTCTGACCGAGAAGGCTCAATGTCTCAGGAAAAAAAATACAATTCCCATGATTCCCTAGCACTAACCCTAACCCTTAAAGTGGACTCAATTTGCACTATTTCTGGCAGTCTGCAAACTCTTTTTGACATCCCCGGTTCCTTGGAGTGCCTGAGCAGCATCTCTTTTGGAGGAGGGTTCCCTGGGGAAGGAGGCCTGTGCCAGGGGTCCTCAGGGGCTGTCCCCGAAGGGTCGTGGGAGGGGGACCCCCTGACCCCAGGGCCCTCCGTCCCTCAGCAGGAAAGAGTCGGCAAAGGGAGTCAAACAGAGTCGTCGGGTCCAATTGGGACGGATATGGGTCAAGAGAGCTCAGAATCTCCAAAGACTCCAGCCTTTCATCCTTCCTGCCTAGTGAATCATTTACTCTTTGCATTTTTGCCTCAAGCTACCTTCTCCGGGAACAAAAGCCCCCCCCCCCTTTTTTTTAAAATGGAGACTGGGGTCCCCTTGGTGCCAGGGGAGAAGAGCAGAGGAGTCACGACCTTCTTGGTTTCAATGGACTTTGGTACTTAGGCTCCGGGATGGGTGATCAGAATCCGCATGAAATTTGGATTTAACCCAGTCCTTCCTCTCTCTCTTTTCTCTTTCTCATCCCCTCGAAACATCTAGGGGTAGCCGTGTTGGCCTTATAGCAAATCCAATAACATCCAAACAATGATACCTTTATTGGGCCAACCAAAATATACAATTACATGTTGCAAGCTTTCAAAGTCACACTGGCTTCTTCATCAGGCAAACAGGAGAAAAAAATTTTTTTTGGAAGAGGTTAGTCTTAGGCCTGCATTTTCTGTTTCTGGTCTTAGTTCAGATGTTAAGGGAGGGCTATCCACAGACTGGCACCTCCCTCTTTGGCCATGCGGTCACTGGGAGATTTTCAAAGATTTTCAAGGAAATTAAATGTCCATTTGCAATTCAAAGAAGATGGAATCCAACATGCCTCCTTTCTTTGTGAAGCCACAGGCTCCTAGGTAGGTAGAGAACACTGAATTTCTCAAGAAGTCTTCATATTTTGCATCAGGAAAACTTTAGGTGGTGTAGGAATAAAGCATGCCAATCAGTCCCATTATCAGAAAAAAATGACCTTACCTTTGGTAGAGGCAGAAGGCTCAGATAACAAGGTTTCAATGCACTGGCTCTCTCTTTAGGATTCCCCTGTGATGGCTAAAATGCACTATTTTGAAATCCAAAAAACAGCTAGCCATGTTGGCAAAGGAAGGAGACTTGCTGGATTCCAAGGAAACATTTCCTTCGAATTGCAAATAGACATTTAATTTCCTTGACTTTGAAAATCTCCCAGTGACCGCATGGCCAAAAGGGGAGGTGCCAGCCTGTGGATAGCCCTCCCTACCATCTGAACTAAGACCAGAAACAGAAAATGCAGGTCTATGACTATGCTCTTCAATTTTTTGCTCCTCTTTGCCTGATGAAGAAGCCAGTGTGACTTGGAAAGCTTGCAGCATGTAAGTGTGCATTTTGGTTGTGCCAATAAAGATATCTTCCTTCGAGTGAGCAAACTTACTTTGTCTTGCAACATTAACAGAACACCACCAGTAGATACTATTTATTCAGAAAAGTTTGGGAACCGTTTGATTTCTTATTCTTCGTATATACACTTACTCGCCCGCTTCTCAAACGAACAACTCCTCCATTCTCCAGTGACAACCATGGTCTTGGGCTTATGAATAACCTTCTCTGTCTTTAATATCTAACTTTCTTCTTTGGCCCTGACCCCACTCCCCAGTTTGTAGACGTTTGTTCATAAACAACATCCTCGTCTGAAATAATTCAGAGTTGCATTTTTATCTCTAGATCATGGTTAAAGGTTTACATTCTGAGAAGATGGTTCTCGTTTACTGGAAAGTAAGGTGCATTGAAATCAAAATTTGCCGCCACGTCGATGTGTTTGGCAGAGATACGAAAGAGCAAACGCCTGAATTCAGACGGTTTGCAAGATTTCTTTTCCTAGCCACTCTCTTGGAGGTTGAGTAAAGGGCAAAAACGTGATTCCGTACCCCATTTACTCTGGAGGGGTCCTACTCGGCTCTACAGCTCCAAGGAACGCCTATGACAGACGTAGTTTACCATCTTTCTGAGATTTCCAAATAGTCATCTCGCGATTGAGTTAAAAATCGAAATTAAGAGCTTCCAAGTCCCCCAGGTTTGAGGAGGAGGAAGGGAGAACTTCATCCTCCCATCGAAAACTTCAGGACTGCAAAAACGTTCAGTCGGCTGGATTTTGCCTTCACGTTTTGTTATTTTAACCATCAACTTTTAAAAACTTTTATTGCTTAACCGTCAGCTTTTAAAAACCGATTAATCTATTCTCTTCTATGGTAGCACGTTGCACTGTGTAGAAACCAAAAGCTCAAGATAACACGCTTTCTTGCCGTAAAGCGCTTCTTTAAATTTGACGTGTTTCTTGGTTTTAAAAGGTAAGATTTTAAAGGAAAGAGAGAGAAAATCAGGAGAAATATATAGAGTACCGAGGAGGAATAGGCTAGGCATATGCATTAAACTTAAAGAAAAGTGACCTCATGTCTAAAGAGATAATAAAGTGTAGCATAACCTGCTCTGTAAACTCAGGGCTTATGGAGACTCACTTAGGAGTAAACACCATTTAACTAATTTCTGCCCTTCGGCTAAACTTGTGTAGCGATCAAGCTCCACAACGGCCACAAGAAAAAAATACCATCTTCAACGCCCCCATTGCCTTTAACACCAAAAGCATGCAAGGGAAGAATACAAGAAAAAAGTCTCCCCCACTCAAATTCGGCTTCACCTATTAATATTAATATTAATATTAACACGAATACGGTGAGTTCTTACTCTATACATTTAAAATTTTAAATTAAAAATGGAAATCTTAGGAGAGAAAACTCGATTTTTGTTTCCCTTTCCCCTCTCTAGTTCAGCTCAATGCCATTCCGCACACTGGATGAAGGAGTGGGAAACGTCGCCAGTCTTGAAAAGGTGGCTGGCTTTGGCACATCGGGGCTTCACTGGGTGGGCAACTGGGTCTGCTGGCCTGGCTCCTTCCCTCCCTGAGAAATCGTTGGCAAGCCACCCAGGGGCCTGGGATGGGCGATCCTGCCCCCAGCCTCCCAGGACGGAGGAGGGAAAGGCAGACCCACTCTGGAGAGCCACTGAGGCAGCCTTCCAAGTCCTGGCCAGCCCCAGCAGTCGGGTTCTGGAGGCGCAGATTGCCGTCTGGATCTGGGGGGCTACTGAAAGGGAAAGCTCCCAGGGAGAGGACTGGGACCCCCAGGACCCCCAGGAAGATATGACCAGGATGCAAACGTTTTATCTCAATAGATCCTGGGGGGGGGGGGGAGTTGGTATTGGAGGCAGGACTCGAGGCAACTTGGAGGAGGACGCTGGAGGATCTCTTTGGAATCGTCCCAGAGCAAAGGAGCCTGCGGCCAGGGCTTTAGGTGAGGAAAGGTTCCAGACCTCGGGCGCATTCGCCAAAGGCCCTTTGAACCCAGGAGAGGTCCTTCGATGGAGCTCCCCAGGATTGGATCATCGCAACCCGGCTGGAAATGATCAATATATGGTGGAATGTTTCTTGAGATTCCTTAGAAAGCTCAGGGAAAACAGGAGAGATTGATTTAGGGCAGGGGTAGGCAACCTGTCCCCTTTAAGGGCCGAGGGACTTCAGCTCCCAGAAGCCTCAGCCATGTTGGCCAATAGTCCCATGTTGGCCAATAGCTCCTGGGATTCTGGGAGCTGAAGTCCCTTGGCCCTTAAAGGGGAAAGGTTGCCTACCCCTGATTTAGGGCCTGAACAGGCTGCCAGGAATAATCCAGTGTGAGACCACTTTAACTGCCCTGGCTCAGTGCTAGGGCATCATGAAAACTGTAGTTTATTACGGCATAGGAGCTCTCTGACAGAGAAGGCTCAATGTCTTAGAAAAAAACAAAACTTCAGTTCCCATGATTCCCTAGCATTGAGCCAGGACAATTAAAGTGGTCTCAGGGTGGATTATTCCTGGCAGACTGTTCAGGCCCTTAGTCTCACCAGCAAAGTAAACACAGCAGAAAGTGCATGAGCAGGAAAGTCCACTAGTCCACTCTTATTCCACGTGTCTCTCAGTAAAGAACTAAGACAAAGTCCTTAGAGTAATATTAAAAAGGTAAATTTACTTATAAAATCATGGGCATATTCATACACAGGTAAAGCTTCATGTTGCAAAGAAAATGAGGTAGTAGAAAAAGTAGTCTACATGCTTCTTAAGAAAGCTTCCTATCAGCATGCTAGGAAGACATGCTGCTCCTGACAAGAACAAAAGAGGACAATGGCGATCCCTCCAGGGAAAATTGTGCTCTTAGAGAAGGAGGAAATGAGGGGTCATAAACCAATAAACTAACATAGAGCCTTTGCAGACTGCCAGAAATAGTGCAAATTGAGTCCACTTTAACTGTCCTGGCTCAGTGCTAGGGAATCATGGGACTTGTATTTTTTTTCTGAGACATTGAGCCTTCTCTGTCAGAGAGCTCTGGTGCCACAATAAACTACACTTCCCATGATTCCCTAGCACTGAGTCAGGGCAGTTAAAGTGGACTCAATTTGCACTATTTCTGGCAGTCTGCAAAGGCCCTCAGACATGCATCTATTATGTTTCTAGAAAGACTCAGCATGCTTAAGTTGCAGTATCCTCAACAATATAGACCTCCCCCCATCCACAAAAAATGAGACTCACAAGACTGTAGCAACTTCAGGACCACAGCAAAATTATACCCAGAATTCTGCAGTATAGACTCCAAATTCCAGAGGTGAAAATGGGGTTCAGAAAGGGAAGAGGCACTAAGGACCACATTGCAAACATAAGATGGCTCATGAGCATATAAAGGAATTTCAAAAGAAAATCAGCATGTGCTTTATAGACTATAGCAAAGCCTTTGACTGCATGGATCAGGAAAAGTTGTGAATGACTCTTAAAGACATGGGAGTGCCATTACATTTGATAGTTCTGATCAGGAACCTGTACTCTGTCAGAACAGAACATAGAGAAAAAGAATGGTTCCCAATTGGCAGAGGGGTCAGGGAAGGCTGCATTTTTTTCACCCAACCTGTTCATCTTGTATGCAGAACATATTGTAAAAAAAGCAAGCTTGGACACAGAAGAAGGAGGAGTGAATATAGGAGGAAAGAACATCAACAATCTAAAATATGTGGATGACACCATGCTGCTAGGGAAAACATAACAGATTTATAACAATTACTTTGCTGATGTGCCTTCAAGTCGTTTCCGACTTACTCTAAAGGAGAACCTTTCATGGGGTTTTCTTGGCAAGTTTCCTTAGAGGGGGTTTGCCATTGCCCTCTTGTAAGGCTGAGAGATTGGGACTTGCCCATGGTCACCCAGTGGGTTTCTATGGACGAGCAAGGATTCGAACTCTGGACTCCAGAATCATAGTCTAAAGCTCAAACTGCTACACGAACCTGGCTGGAACAATTACTAAGGGGGGTCAAAGAAGAAAGTGCGAAGGCAGGCTTACTGCTGAACATAAAGAAAACAAACACACAATAACCATGGAAGATCTACAATAATGGTAGGAAAAGTGGAAGACAGTAGAAAGATAGGAAGATGCCAGATGGATAGACTCAGGCAGATTACAGGCCTACAAGACCTAGGTAGAGCTGTGGAGGATAGAGGGCCTTGAGATGTGTTATCCACAGGGTCCTCATGAGTCAGAGCAATTCGAAGGCAGTTAACAACGACCACAAACACACTCCCTCCGAGGTTGGTGGAGTCTCCTTCTTTGGAGGTCTTTAAACAGAGGCTGGATGGCCATCTGTCGGGGATGCTTTGATGAGTTCCTGCATGGCAGAATGGGGTTGGACTGGATGGCCCTTGGGGTCTCTTCCAACTCTATGATTCTATGATTTCCCCGGGGAACTCCGTTGCCATGAAATTGATAGGACTTCCGCCCTTCTCAGACGATAGTTTCTGGAGAGGTAAAAAGGAGGAGGCTGAAATGATTGGGACAAAGGGGGGGTTGCAGATTGCCAGAAATAGTGCAAATTGAGTCCACTTTTAGGGTTAGTGCTAAGGAATCATGGGAATTGTTTTTTTTTTTTCTGAGACATTGAGCCTTCTCTGTCAGAGAGCTCTGGTGCCACAATAAAATACAGTTCCCATGATTCCCTAACCCTAACCCTAACCCTTAAAGTGGACTCAATTTGCACTATTTCTGGCAGTCTGCAACCCCCCAAAGTTTAAACAGCAGCCTAGCTTTCTCTCTCTCCTCCAGCTGACTGGGCTTGAGGTGGCCATCCTGACATGGAAGATCCAGTCCCTGTGATGGGAGTGAATTCAAGCTCCAAGCTTTTAAGTGTTATCCGTGTCCAAGGCTATATATAATCTTTATGCTCTATTCAAGCATGCATTTGATTCCATTTAATCAAAAGCTGGCCTGCATAAAAGGGAAGAATAAAAAGAAACGAATGGGGGTTGCAGACTGCCAGAAATAGTGCAAATTGAGTCCACTTTTAGGGTTAGGGTTAGTGCTAGGGAATCATGGGAACTGTATTTTATTGTGGCACCAGAGCTCTCTGACAGAGAAGGCTCAATGTCTCAGAAAAAAAAAAAAAAAAAAACAATTTCCATGATTCCCTAGCACTAACCCTAACCCTAAAAGTGGACTCAATTTGCACTATTTCTGGCAGTCTGCAACCCTATGAAGTCCCACGTGTTGAGTGGAGGTCCAAAAACTTTATTGTCTTAAAAAGCCCAACGCATTTCGGCCTTGTCACCAATTGGCCTTCTTCTGGGGCTATTATAAATATAAATAAAAGTACCTTTATTATAGTTGTGGTACTGAGACAGCACATGTTGTCAGCACATAGAAGGCCAATTGGTGACAAGGCTGAAACTCGTTGGGCTTTTTAAAACAATAAAGTTTTTGGACCATCACACAGCACTTGAGATTTCGTTTCCTTTTACTCTTCTACTGGGAATAGGTGCTTCCCAGATTTTTGTTCTGTTCCTGAATAAAAGGAGGTCTCCCTTTTCCCTTGATCCTGAGCACGAGCTCTTTCCAAAAAGGCATCGGACCCCAAACAGCTGAACTGGAGCTCCCAGAGAGCTCCTGGTTTCAGGAAGGCAAGAGGTCTGTCCTCTGCCATCGATCGCTATGTTAGGAAGAAGAGACTGTAGACATCTTAAGTAGGAAAGCTCTTTGTATCCTGGCTATTATTCCTTTTGGGAAGCGGTTTAGAAATTCGGATATCCGATGAAATGGATTGGAGTCCACCAAAGTTTACACTAGAAACGTTTTTTCCTCCAAACATATCCAGGGGTAGCCGTGTTGGCCACGGAGCAAAGTACAATGACATCCAAAATCCACAAAACAGCAATACTTTTATTGGCCCGAAATAAAGTATTTTAAGTATTTGAAAGGGTGCCATATTGAGGAGGGAGCTAGCTTGTTTTCTGCTGCTCCAGAGAACAGGACCTGGAGAAATGGATGCATGCTGCAAGAAAAGAGATTCCTGCTCAACATTAGGAGGCACTTCCTGACAGTGAGAGCTATTCGACGGTGGAACACACTCCCTCAATGGAGATTTTGGTGGATTTTCCGTCTTTGGAGGTCTTTAAACAGAGGCTGGATGGCCATCTCTGTGTGTGTGTGTGTGTGTGTGTGTGTGTGTGTTTTGATTGAGACTTCCTGCATGACATGGGGTTGGACTAGATGGCCCTTGGGGTCTCTTCCAACTCTATGAATCTGTGATTCGAAATGCAACAAACGCATGATATATTCCAGGGGTAGGCAGCCTTTCCCCTTTAAGGGCAGAGGGACTTCAGGTCCCAGAATCCCAGGAGCTATTGGCCAACATGGGACTATTGGCCAACATGGCTGAGGCTTCTGGGAGATGAAGTCCCTCGGCCCTTAAAGGGGAAAGGTTGCCTACCCCTGATATATTCTGTGCTTTTTGGTTGGCCAAGCAAGGTATCCTTGTTTTGTAGATTTAGCATATTGCTGTATTTTCCTCAGTCCTTGTATCTTTTTTGGCTGATCCAGACTGATAGGATATTACCTTCCAACCAGTAATGGTCTTGGTTCGAGGCTTTGGAGGTCTCGCCTCTGGAGAGAGGCATTGGGGCAAAGTGAAGGGGCGCTGGGTGCTCCTTAGATGCCAGGCGGCGCGGAGTCCTCCTCGAAAGCTCGCAACTCTGGTACAAGGGAAGAGCAAACATCACAGGTATCTGTTTCTTTAGAAAAAGGAACGGGGAGAAATGTGGTGGCACCTTTAAGATTGCATCCACACTGGAGAAATAATCCGGTTTGAGACCGCTTGAGCAGCCACGGCTCCATGCTATGGAATTCTGGGAAGGGCAGTTTGTTGCGGCACCAGAGAGGAGCTATCCTTCTCAATATTCCATAACATGGAGCCGCGGCAGTTCAAGCGGTCGGTCGGTCTCCAACCGGATTATTTCTCCAGTGTGGACGGATTTAAATGAAATCCAATTGAGGAGGAATTTTTGTGGATTACAACCCTCTCGCTCAAACGCACGGAGGGAGAGGACTGGAACTATGGGCCTGAACAGACTGCCAGAAATAATCCAGTTTGAGACCACTTTAATTGTCCTGGCTCAGTGCTAGGGAATCATGGGAATTGTAGGTTTTTTTTCTGAGACATTGAGCCTTCTCTGTCAGGGAGCTCAGGTGCCACAATAAACTATAGTTCCCATGATTCCTTAGCACTGAGCCAGGACAGTTAAAGTGGTCTCAAGATGGATTATTTCTGGCAGTCTGTTCAGGCCCTAACTCACTCTCTCTCTCACACACACCTCGCCGCCAGCTCTGTCACCGGATGGAGGAACCGGGGCCTTCAACGCGCATCGGAAGCGGGATTCCATAGCCTTGTGCCAGGACAGTTAAAGCGGTGCCAAACCAGGTTCTTTCTCCAGTCTGGACGCAGCCTCAGAGAGAGAATCCGGTCTGAGAGCGCTCCAACCGCTAGGGCTCCTTGGGCGCCCACTCCTGCCAGATCCTCCCCCGCTCTTGGTCCCTTCTTCCGGGGAAAGGCTGCCCAGAGGCTCGGCCGCCCAGGTGCCAAGGCTGCGCCGTTGGAGCGGAAAGGTTGCCGTCGGCGCTGCGCCTGGGGCCCAGCAAGCGGGCTCTCGACCGGATCAACCTGGATCTTTCATGATGCATTAATGTACTCTTTAACCCGCTCCCATTCATCCTCCGAGGCGACGCTTGGCAGAGCCCAGCGCCCAGGAGCAGTTGGTGTCAGGCGTGGCCAATTGGCCCCTCGGAGGCGAGACAGACAGCAGCCAGGAGAGGAAAGAGCCACCGAGGGCAGCAGCCTGGCCACCCTCCGCCGTGAAGGCCTCCCCTCGCTGACTCCTCTTCTTGGCTAATAATAGTCGCTTTTGCAGACTGCCAGAAATAGTGCACATTAAATTGAGGCACTGCCCTGGCTCAGTGCTTGGGAGTCATGGGAACTGCATTTTATTGTGGCACCAGAGCTCTCTGACAGAGAAGGCTCAATGTCCCAGAAAAAAAAATACAATTCCCATGATTCCCTAGCACTGAGCCAGGGCAGTGCCTCAATTTAATGTGCACTATTTCTGGCAGTCTGCAAAGGCCCTCAGTTCATCTCGCTGCAGTCGCTTTAGAATCATAGAATCATAGAGTTGGAAGAGACCACAAGGGCCATCCAGTCCAACCCCCTGCTATGCAGGGACTCCCAATCAAAGCATCCCTTTGAAGCTCTTCCATTATCAGATAGCCTCCACTATGAGATAGCACCCACTTAGGGCTTGAACAGGCTGCCAGAAAAAAAATCCAGCATGAGACCACTTTAACTGCCCTGGCTCAGTGCAAGGGAATGATGAGAACTGTCGTTTATTGTGACACCAGAGCTCTCTGACTGAGAGAAGGCTCAATGTCTCAGAAAACAAAACAAAACAAAAACAACCACCACCACCACCACAACAACTCTGGTTCCCATGATTCCCTAGCATTGAGGCAGGACAGTTAAAAAGTGGTTTCAAGCTAGATTATTTCGGGCAGTCTGTTCAGGCCCTTAGACAGCCAAAAGGACCAACAAGTGGGTCTTAGAGTAGACCTCCCTGGGAGCCAAAATGGCCAAACTGAGGCTGTCGTACTTCAGACACATCATGAGAAGAGAGGAGTCACTGGAAAAGACAATAATGCTGGGAAATGTGGAGGGAGGTAGGACGAGAGGAAGGCCACATGCCAGATGGATGGACTCTATTAAGGAAGTCACCATGGGGTTGCAGGAATTAAGCAGAGCAGTGAAAGACAGAGGGCCTTGGAGATGTCTCATCCATCAGATCTCCGTGAGTCCAGATCGACTTGAGGGCAGTTAACAACAAAAACTTAGAATCCTATTCCAATTTACTACTGTAAGTATAATGGATCTTGCTGCTAAGGCTATCACCTAAAGACCACTCCCACCATGGTACACCAAAATCCACTGTTGCTGCAGCTAAGCACCCTATTTCTTATACAGTGGATCCTACTATGCTGCAACAATAATTAACCTATTACTTTTAACTTATAAGTTATAACAATATATCTATGACATTGTGCTCAGAGTTTATGTAAATGAGAGAGACACAAGTCCTTCAGATAAATTATGGTCTAAGTGAGACACAGACAAATATTACTTCTTCATCATTTTCATCATTAAAATATAATTAGACTGCATTTCCTTAGATGCTTTCTATTCACCATCCCAATTCTTGCAATCAGTCCATAAAGTAGCCTAACAACAAGTTTTTCATAGCACAGTAAGGAAACAATGGTATCATGGACATACTTGTATTACAGTGATTCCTTTATTAAAGCAAGTCTAGAAAAACACAAGTGTGATATATATGCTTCAAGAATCAAACTGAAGACTTGACTGGGGGACTCTGAATACTAAGAATATCTTAATCTGATCAGTTTTGGTTATTACTGCTATAATTTGTTTATCTGTTCAGTGTTTTCAGTCAACAATTTATAAATAAAGTTGTTTCAAACAAAAGGAGGGGGGAATACACTGCCTTAGGGGAGAGTGGTGGAGTCTCCTTAGGAGGTTTTTAAACAGGTCATTTGTGTATGTGTGGTGCTTTGGTTGTGTTTTCTTACATGGCAGAAGAGGTTAGAGTGGATGGCCCTTGACATCTCTTCCAACTCTATGATTCTTTTCTAAGGATGTTATCACACATGGGCCACAAAGCGATAATAAACTGGAAATGACAAATTCCGAAAATAAACTGAAAATAAACCTTGATTCCGCAAATGTTTTTCACATGTAATTACCTTAATTGAGCAATTAAGGGAAGCTCCCGCTGAAACTGCATTTAACGTTCACACACAAGTGAAAAAATCCTGTACATGTACTAGAAATGATCTTTTAGCACATGCGCACTATGCTTGCCGTGGCTGTCACTTGCCACGACTGTCACCCCTTCCCCAGATCATCCTCAGAGTGCTGGCCGTGTGGAGGGTCAGTGTTCCAAAGAGGCTGTCCTTGGAGCGCCAGCCGTGCGGAGGGTCGGCGCTCTGAGGACGACCTGGGGAAGGGGTTGGGGTGACGATCGTGCAGCTGCCCCTCCCCTTCCCTGCCCCCAAGACAGCTCAATTAGCCGTCTGCTGAGGGGGAAGGAGACACTTACGCTGCCTCCAGGACCCTGCGGAACCATGGGAAAATGCTTCCAAATGTGCATTTGCTTTTCACATTACGGCGAATTTACCTTAATTGCGAATTTACCTTAATTGCGCATTTGCATTTCCTCCAAACAACCGGATTTCAAAACATCTCGGTTAACACCAGTTTCTGTCCACTTTCTGTCCAGTTTCTGTGCGACGACATGTGAAAACACAGGGCACTAATCCAGTTTCTGTTTGGGTTTTGTGTGGATTAACCAGCAGATTTGCCCCCGTGTGATAACATTCTAAGACTGGAGACTCAGTTTCACATGCCTTGAAGTCCATGGAGGGACCTCAATTCCCTTCCAGCCTACTCTACCTTACAGAGTTGTCGTAAGGTTAAAAAGAGGAGAAGTGGTGACACACACATGATGCCTTGAGCTTTTTGGAAGTGAAATGGGATGTACATTTACTATGTAAATTAAGTAAAATGGACTTTTATCTTCAGTTTAGCAATAGCAATAGCAGCTTCATTTATATACCACTTCATACTGTGCTATGCAGTCTCTAAGCAGTTTACAATGTGTAAGCTAATTGCCCCCAACAAGCTGGGTACTCATTTTAGCAACCTCAGAAGGATGCAAGCCTGAGTCGAGCCTGAGCCCTTGGCTGGTATTGAACTTGCAACCTTGCGGTTTGTGAGTGACTGGCATTTAAGAGTTGCTTAACACAGAGGTGGAGGTTGAGAGAGTGATTAAGGGCTGATCAAAGACCAGCAGTGGTGTATCTGCCTCTGGTGTCATCCGGTGCAGAAGGTGAGGCTTTGGGGGCAGCAGCGGCACTTCCAGGGGGACAGCCAAAAAGACACACTTGCCCCTTCTCCTTCACTGCCCCCCAACCTGGCTGGGATCCCTGCAGCAACACTGCTTACGGGGGTCAAGTGACCTCCAACAGGGCTGTATCAGGAGAGTACCATGGGTTGGCCCCCAACCCCACACCTTCACGCCCTGGCAGAGGGGCTCCAAGGCAGCACTCCCAGCGCCCAGCTGGGCCTGCCAAGGGGCATCTGTGGGGCCCTGGATCCTGCTTGAGCCCAATGGCTCTGGGCCCAGCCAGCATCTACAAACCTCAAGGAGGCAGTTGGGGTTCCTTTGGCATTGACTACCTTGCTGGTCTCTCTTCCATCCCTCCCTCCTGGTGAGCAGGGGTCAGGAAGCTGCCTGGAGATGGTCCCCCGGAAAGCCCCCAGGCTGTGCCAGTGGGGCCTGGGAAGGGCAGCAGCTAGGGGGAGAGGGTCTGGCTAGGAAGCCCTCCTCTCCCCAGGAACAAGTCTGAGATTGTCCTCCATGAGAGTGAAGTCAGGTAAACCACATTTACTCCTTTGCTGCCGCCATGGTGTCATTCTCCTGGGTTTTTTCCTCCTGGGATGGAGCTTTGGGCAAAGCAGAGGATGTCATTGGGACCCCTAAACCAAACCAGGGGATGCTGCTCAGGTGGCACTGAAACCAGGAGGGGGAAGGGTTTATGAGGAGGGGGCTCTCGCCCTGGGCATGGGCTGGCAGGGAAGGGGGATAGTGGCCAGATTTAGGGCACTACTGGCAGAAGAATGGCAGCATTTGCCCTGCAGGTTGGTGGGGGGATCAGTAAGGTTAGGGTGACCCCCAACCAGTGCCAGTGCAGCAGCAGCAGCAGCAGCAGCAGCAGCAGTGCCCACCCCCCACCCGCATGCCCCCCACCTTCAGCCTTGCACCCCCCCCCCCATATACACTGCACCCAAAGAGCCCCAAAAAGAGTCTCTGCTTAGGGCCCCCATGCCTGTCAGAGCAGCTGGGCACAGCCTGTCCTTCACTATGGGCAGCAACAGCCGGAAGGACCACCTCTCCCACTTGCAAAAATAAGCACCAATATACAAGATGCACACAAACCATGGACAGAAAGCACACACACCAGTGCCACCTCCCCTTGGCACTGGGGGAGGGGGGGCTTATCAGAATAAAAGTTCCCCTGAAAATGGGCACATGGTGGTGGTGGTGGGGGACTGGGAGGCGCTTGTTCCCAGTGTGAGGGATGGTGTGGGAGGGGGCTGACTGGGTGTCAACCCCCTTCTGGGGTGTCACCTGGTGTGGTCTGAATCCTCCTCACCCCTCCAGTGATGCTACTGAAGACCAGTGGATGTCGGTTAGGAAAAAAAATGATCAGCACATGTCAGAAAAGGTAGTTCAGGTCATTGTTGTCTGTCTTCAAGTCATTTTTTACTTATGGTGGCCCTAAGGTGACCCTATTACAGAGTTTTCTTGGCAGAATTGTTCAGAGCAGTTTTCTTCTTGCCTTTAGAGACAGTTTGACTAGCCCAAGGTTACCCAGTGGGTTCCTATGGCCAAATGAGGATTTGAATCTTCAAGTCTCCTAGTCGAGCACTCAGACCACTACACCATGTTGGGTCTCTGGTTAAGGTCACCCTTTCCTTAAAGAAAAGGCACTGGGAAAGTCTGTAAAGCAATCTGGCAACTCTTCACAGGTTTGTTTGTGCAGCTCTCCATGTGGTTGATTTGCCTGGAAAATGGCAAACCTGAACAAGAAGTGAAGAAAAGATCACAGAAGCCAACTTGTGATTTATTAAAAACCATGCTTGAGTCCTTTGCAGAACTGGAACAAAAATGGTATATTGGGCATGGTCTGTACTACCATAGTTTCAGGAAAGGAGGAGGAACAGCATTATATGTCAGGGATATCTACGTCTATGAAGAGATCCAGGACTTACATCCTGGAAGCCAGGTGGAGTGCATCTGGATCAAAATTAAAGTGAAGTGAAACAACAGGGATGGTATTGTAGGAGTCTACTACAGACTCCCAAGTCAGACTGAGGAATTGGATGGTGCCTTTCTAGAACAGATGACTACACACTCAGAGAGGAGAGATGTAGTAGTGATGGGTGATTTCAACTATCTGGATATTTTTGGAAAGTGAACACAACAAAGCATTAAGGACCAACAAATTGCTCACTTGCCTGGAAGACATTTTCATTGTCCAAAAGGTAGAAGAAGCAACAAGAGGATCTGCTATTTTAGATCTGATCTTAACCAACAGGGATGACCTAGTTAATGGAGTGCAAGTGGGATCCTTAGGTGGGAGTGACCATACTCTCTTGGAGTTTGTTATATAGTGGAAAGGAGAAGCCAGGCATAGTCAGATACACATTCTAGACTTTAGAAGAGCTGATTTCAGTAAACATAGGGAAATACTGGGGGTGATCCCATGGTTAAGAATACTAAAAGAGGAGGGAGTTCAGGATGGATGGGAGTTTCTCAAAAGGGAGATATTGAAGGCATAATTTCAAACTGTTCCACAAGGAGGAAAATGGGAGGTGTCTCAAGAAACTGGGATGGATGACTAAAGAACTTTCAACTGAGGGCATGTATAAAAAATGAAAAAAGGGGGAAATAACCAAAGAGGAATTCAAGCACATAGCTAGCACATGTAAGGGGAAAGCCAGAAAAGCAAAAGCACAGAATGAACTCAGGTTTGCTAGAGAAGTTAAGAACAATAAAAAGGACTTTTTGGGAATGTCCATAGCAAAAGGAAGAAAAAGGAAATGGTAGGGCCACTGCGTGGAGAAGATGATGAAATGCTAACAGGGGACAGAGACAAGGCAGAACTACTCAACGCCTTCTTTGCCTCAATCTTCGCAGAAAAGGAAAAGGGAGCTCAATCTGAGGAAAATGGAGCAGAGGACACAATAGGAGAAATTCTACACAGAATAAATAAAAAGGTAGTACAGGAATATCTGGTTAATCTAAATGAATTTAAGTCTCCAGGATCATATGAACTACATCCAAGGGTATTAAAAGAAAATGGCAAATAAAATCTCAGAACTATTAGCAATAATCCTGGGCATAAAATGCTGCTTGAAAACACTGAAATTCTGGACCATGCCAACAACTATCAGGTCAGAATGCACAGGGAAGCCATCGAAATCCACAAACACTTGGACAACTTCAACAAGAAAGAAGAAACCTTTAAAGTAAACAAGATATGGCTACCAGTCCTACAAAATAAGAAAATTGGCACTCAGCAAATGCAAATGGAAAACCAACCAGGGTCAGGGGCTTTCCCAGCAGACAATAGCAGACAATCTCCTTGATTGCATATCCTCACCTGGAAGCCATGCCATTAACAACAGAACATACCTATTCAACACAGAACAATACACAGTTTACATGGGAATGGCAGACAATATCCTTGATTGCTACCCTGAAGCTATGCCATTAACAACAGAACAATACCTATTCAACACAGAACAACACACAGTTCACCAGGGAACCACTCCTCCCTACCCAGGGTCTCACAGTATATATAGACCCATGCTCTTCCATTTCAGTTTTCTCTGAAGATGCTAGCCACAGATGCTGGCGAAACGTCAGAAAGAAACTCTTCTAGAACATGGCCACACAGCCCGAAAAACCCACAAAAACTATTAAGAGGAAGTTCTTGACAGTAAGAGCTTTTTGACAGAGGAACACACTCCCTCAGAGTGTAGTGGAGTCTCCTTCTTTGGAGGTCTTTAAACAGAGGCTGGATGGTGAGTTCCTGCATGGCAGGGGGTTGAACTGGATGGCCCTTGTGGTCTCTTCCAACTCTATGAATCTATGATTCAGAGTCAGAGGAGGGGGACAGTAACTTGCAAACAAATACAAATCTAGGGAGTTCAGGAATATCAATTAAAGCAGGGATAAAGAAACTCCAGCCTTCTGCATGTTTTGGCCTACAGCTCCCATCAGCCCCATTCATCATGCCCAGTAGTAAAGCATTGTGGATTATATTCCAATCATCTGAAGGGGTTTCAGCCCAAACTAAAGGGTAATAGCTCTAGCACAAGCCAGTATATTGTCAGTTATTACTTCAAGTTCAGATTAATGTGCTTCTTAGATCTACTGATGCATACCTGGCATATAACCTGAAAATAAAAGTGTTACGAAGATATCTTCATTTTGCCATGGTGCAAAAATACATATTGCAAGTGTTCAAAGCTCACAGGCCTCTTCATCAGGTATGGAGGTTGAAAGTCATTTTAGGGAAAGAAATGTGATAATGAAGAGTAACAGAGCTGTATCTTTCCTGAGATGTTAAAGCTGAGTTTAAGATGGCGGTGGAGGGAGATTTGAGGCAAGTAAAGTTTACACACCTTGTTGACCATGAGACATTTAGGACACAAAAGCAAAGGAAGGCAGCAAACTTTCCCCCCCTCTTTTGTTAGAAACAAACCCCATCCATCCAGGGTAGCCATGTTGGCCTTGCAGCAAAAGATAGAAAATAAATAAAATATATAAAAAAACCCCACATTATTATATGTATAACCTTAATATAACATAGTTTGCAATAAGACTCCCACAACACAGCATGGGTGTGGTACATACGCACATACAAAAATCCAGATCCCCTACAGTGGAATGATCACAAGAACAAAGACAAAAATCATCAGGCACTGTAGACCAGCACATGGATATCAAAAACATCATGATCATCAGTTGATCTGTCTAATGTTTGCATGTGGTGAAGTGAATGAATCCATGAAAGTTTAAACTAGAAATGTATTTGTCTTATTTTCAAAGGTGCTACCTTTGCATCTTTTGATGTTTTGTCTGAAGTTGAACTACATGATAACTGATGGAGCTTGCCAGATACTATTGGTAACTTATATGGAAAAATAAGCATGTGGAATCTGTATCTTCAAATTTGATAGATGACTATTTGTTATAAACATTTATTCTAAAGAAAGCATAGGATATTTTTCAATTAACATACAAAAGCCAGCAACCAAAACTTTACTGCCCTCTTTTCCAGCAATGTGACAAGTTACCCCAATTTAAGCCAATTGTGGTCTGATGTAAAATGTGGACAGGCAGTTCTGTAGGAGTAATGCAACTGTTTTAAATTGAATGTGAATCTGGAAGAATGATTGTAATTGAGTGTGGGTGCAGCCCCCACAGGAATATGACAGTGCAATTGTAATTAAAAGTGGGTGTAGCATGGTGAGCATAATGAGATATGAGTGTTATGGAGAGTGTCTATAACTGAATGTCAAATTGTCTGCATTAGTATATGTTAGCAGAGGCAAGGGTGATGGTAACTGAATGTGAATGAGATATTGGGAGCATGGTTGATTTTCATATGTCTCCCAATGGATATGGATGTGATGGAACAGAGGTACTGCATGGGGCCACTGAAGTGATCTGGAAATTCCTACTCTTCAGCAAAACATATTTACATGTGTGCACTTGAATCACATTAGCTCATTACTGGTGTGGTTCACTGAGGCTGAGGTTTTGTTAGTGAATGCCACAAAACAAAGCCAATTAGTTAGTGCTACTGCCAGAAATAGTGCAAATTGAGGCCACTTTAACTGCCCTGACTCAGTGCTAAGGAATCATGGGAACTGTAGTTTATTGTGGCACCAGAGCTCCCTGACAGAGAAGGCTCAATGTCTCAGAAAAAAAATACAATTCCCATGATTTGCTAGCACTGAGCCAGGACAGTTAAAGTGGACTCAATTTGCACGATTTCTGGCAATCTGCAAAGACCCTTAACTAAAGCTTTTTACTGCAAATTAAATTCCAGATACTTTATACTGAAGTATTTTTAAAAAAAATAAAAATAAAGAGCAGGATATGCATTTGGAAATGATGGGAAAAGAAAACAGTCATGAGATAGGGGATTTGTGATGAAGCTGACAAGCTGGTAGAAATGTCCTTGAAGAGTCCTGTTCCATGTGGGTTGTACAAATGTATTTGTACCCTTTTCTTGGCACTAAATTTGGAGAGTAAGCCTATTCTCCATCAATTTCCCTTCCAGGTTACATGAAAACTAGCAGATTATCATCATCATAATCTAACTGTTAGAGTCCCTCTGCACCCTTTATTTGTGAAGGGACCAATTATGTCATACTTCAATAGCAACAATCAATAATAATAGTGGAAAAGCAATAATGACAATTCAACAAGAGAAAAACAACAACAATAGGAAAGCAATAACAGAAATGGCAATGGCAATGCACAATCAGTGATGAACGAGGCCCAAACAAACAGCAATGGCAATCTGAATGCGGGCATCTTGGATGGATGTGAGTCCAAAGGGGAAAAGAGGGGAAAAGTCCATTCTTGAATGTGGGCAGGATGACTTTCCACGGGAATGTGGGCAAAAGTCCAAGGCAAGGGGTCTTGAATGCGGGCAAATAGCAATGCAAGTCCAAGGGGGCAATAGAAATGCAAGTCCAGGGGTAACGTTACGTTTGGCTGGCCAACGCTGTCCATCGGCATTTGTGCAGTGGCGGGGCTGGAAACCTTGGAATCTGGCATCAGATGCGGGGTGGCTGTGAATGAGGGAGCCATTTGTCTGCTTTGGTGGGAGCTGTGGTAGGAGCAATGCGGGCACCATCTGGCTGCAAGTGGTGGCGCTGCGGTCCTGGGAATGCTGGCTGGCGGTCAGCGTCCAGGGTTGCGTCTGGGATGCTTATCCTGTTCTGCAAGCGGCAGGGCTTCGGAGGCATTTGGATTTCGTGTTGGAGGCTTACCTTCTTCGTCAGAAATGAGAGCAATAGAAAGCATGCATTGGGGATGAAGTCTCACCCCCCCATGTCTCTGGAGAGACGTGGCTAAAAGGTTAAGTGACACTGCCTTAGGTTAGCACAGAAGTCAGTGGCAGAGAAGCCACAAGAAAGAGAGTGTCCCAAATCACCATACTTGTAATGAAAGCGCCAAAACACATAGATACACCAACACTTATCATGCAACAAAACTACTTTGGGCTTAAGGCCCTTCTTTATCTACTTCAATAACTATTCCAAGGCTGAAAGACTGTAGTGGCTACACTGTCTCAGAGCCCGTTGGCTTTTGCAAATCACCAATGAACGAGTCCTGCACCATAGTACTCTTTTACATGGGGGTGAATGGATAGGCTTAAACTGGTCAGGAGGGTCGCAGGGGCAATCCCAATAGGCTATTCAAACTGTGGGCACTTTGTCTGGGTGAAGTGGGGGTCACTACCTTAGAGTGGGGCCAGGAATGTTTGGAAAAATATGCAAATTAGGGTTCCGTTTTGGACTAAACGGGCATATTGAGGTGGAGCCGGGGCATTCCTGGGCTTGTAAAAGGTATGACTGGATGTGGTTTGGAGCGGGGATTTATGTCCATTGCTCCGAACGGGTTGGTCATGATGACATAGAAGGAGGTGGACGGGCCTATGGTTGCTATGCATCCCATGTCTGGGTTGCCCTAAGGGGGGCCTCCTTGATGAGGCCCTGCTACTGGCTGATAGGGAAGGCCACCTGTGGGTAGTGCTTCCGAATGAGGCCAACTTCACTCCTGCTGTCGCAACCAGGTAGGGCGACCCAAATGAACGCAAAGAACGTTCTCATGAGAACTGTCCTCTGCATTCAAGGGGACTTAACTGGACCCTCCAGCAGGAAATCCATTGGCCGGTGTTCGGTGGCGCCACCCACAGTTGGCCCTCCTTGCCACCCATACAAAAAGGTGGGGGCTAGTCCCTCATCTTTCTATTAAGTGAAAAAGAAAGACCAAAACTTTTCCTCCCCCCCCCCCAGATACCGAAAGGGCGGGGCGCAGACAGTGGCTATGGATGGGTGAATAGTTGTGCTTTATCCAAGGAGGCTCTCTTCCCCACCTTCGTCCTCTAGAGAACAGAGGCAATCAGAAAGGGAGTGGGGCTGGTGACAGTGGTTGGAATGCCTAGTGGTTATCGACTGTGGGAGATCTATCCTGCGTCTAAGGGCATGGAACTCGGCCACTTGCTTTCTGATCCAACATGTGAGACTAACAGCTCCTATGACAGTGACAACCTGTATTGCCAGAATTATTGCTTTGGGATTGGTTACCAATTTTAAAATTGCCTGTCCAGTGGCAGACCAGTCCCACTTTCCAAACCAAGTGTTCTTTGCTGCATCTTTGATTTCTTGAGTAACTTCTATTATTTGTTGGGCTTTGAGGTCTACAAAAATCTTAATTCTGGCCTCAGTCTGCTCAATTTGTTTGGCAGCCTGACTCAAGTTAGTAAGCAGGCACAATCATTTTGAGATCTGTAGTTCATCTTCCAAATGAAATCCTTCTAACAACTGTGGGTTTGCAAGATATGGTGCTTCACTTGTATATTTTCTAACTGTTTCATGAAAGTAAAATTCCTTTTCAAAACAATCTCTGACATGCACTTGGCAAAGACATGGGTTTCCTAACGATCTATCTATATCCAAAATACATTCAAAAGGCAACAAAAGAACATGATCACAAGGGGTCCGGAGGCAAAAGCAATCATGGTTAAGTTGTACAAGGATGGATGACTGAACTGGGACTATAACATGGTTCTGTATCTCTTGAATGGGGGTTCCTATTAAACCATTGTAACAATGGATCCACTGCTGTGTTTTTACACATCCAGACAAATCATACAAGTGGGTGCCATTCGTCCAATGTAACATTTGCTCTGGCAACATGGTTGTATTACTCTCGGCTAAGGGAAGACCTATGTGGGAGGCGGGGTGAAAGACCTGGGGATCCCATATCTTTTCATGATAAATGCCAATGTAGAGCACCATGTCCTGCCAATATGCTCCAGTTATCATAACCAAATCTGTGGGATGCTGGAAGGGATCCGGATATCTTTTCTTAAATAAAACCATGACTTCTGGGTGAATGAGTCTCATTAATGAGGCTTGATTTAGCTGAGATGTAAGGGCTATAAGGCTGCTTTGAATCTGGGTGCACTGAATGGCTATAGATAAGTTGTGAATGCCAGACTTAAGGGAGTTTCCTATGTCTATAATGATTTCCTTTTCTATGCCTACCCATTGCGGTAGGAGATGACCAATTATGTCTATGCCTTGCGCCACATTTGTTAGACCTGAGGCAATGGATATACCTAACTCTTTGGTTCGAGATCCAACCAATCCCAATTTGTTAGCCACCACTTCTGTGTTTATTGCATTTAAAACTCCTATCCCTGTTCCAAATCCTCCTAACACTGTGTCTACAAGGTCACACTTGCTTCTGAAAAGTGGGTGCATTACATTATGCCATTTCTCTTCCAATTGTTCCCACTGCGCCCACACGGCTTTTAAATACGGGCTGCAAATGGGGATTGTGCGTCCTATATTCATGGAGGTCAAATTCAGTTTTAGGTTGGTGACTATGGGTTGGATATCAGTATACGCATAAAGGGATATGCCTTTTCTAATCACTACATTGCCAATGTACATAGATGGCTCCTGGATCATAGCGGGAACTTCGGTGGGGATGTCTGGACACATCATGTGCCGTCAAATTATGGTGCTCTTAGTGGGGGTGCGAATGAAGTTGTGACACATAAACAGTCTGGTTTTCCAAGCCCATGTAGAGTGGCACAGATAATCTATGGTGAGGGAGGTGTAGAAAGAGGCGGGGGTTTTGCTGAATGGGGGATCGAAGCGGTGTCTTCTCCAGATTTCTGCTTGAAAGGGGAGGGGGCCTGCATCTGCCTCCACCCAAGTGAGTTCTTTGGTGCCAAACATATATACTCTCGAAGCTAAGGTGTTTCTTTTGGTTACATATATTCTAGTTTTGATTAAAACAGGGAGTCCTTTGTCATACCAGGTCCTTGCATTGCCCATGGAATCTATTACCTCCATCATTCCTGGGTACGGAGTGGCCCAATGGCATTTAGCCTCTATATTATATTTCCAATCGGTGTTGAACTGGGTCGGATAAACACTAGCACATACCTTGGCTGACATCCATAACAATATCCAGAGGATCCATGCACTTAGTGCCATCTCTTGTCCCTGTAGGGAAGCAGAGAGGCATCTCACTAACTGGCTACATGGGGAAAAGACTCACAAATGTCTCAGTAAAGTCTATGGGGGGCATTGGATCGGGCTCTGACTGAACTGGCTTTACAGGCATCGGGTCTCCCTTCCATTCTTTTAATTGTGATACATGGAAGTACTTTAGTCTAGTCCCATGACGGCTAGGGATTCTAACTTGATATACGGCTGGGGACACTCTCTGGACTATTTCTACCGGTCCTAGCCATTTTGCTGTGAGATTATGTCTCTGCTTGAAAAAGTTTCTATACGTTACTTGCTTTCCAGGGTCCCACTGCTGAGGGTTGCGCACCCAACCTAATCTTTTATCCATAGCTCTCATATTTTGCCCTAATTTCTCTGCTACTTGTTGGTGGGTTTGCTGGATGCTCTGTAAGAGAGTTTTCATCCATTCATGGTTTAAAACTACTGGCTCTAGATCTGCGGGGAGGGTGGTGTTGATCCAAAATGCCTCTGGCATGACCATTTTCCTTTCTGTCATAACCTGGTGTGGCATGAAGCTGTGCGATGCTACAGTCCCTCTAAAGGCCATGAGGAGCTTGACATCCCAATCCTTTCCTGATGCCTTAACTATTTTCCTCATTGTTTCCTTTAAAGTTCTATTAGTCCTTTCTATGTGACCTGAGCTTTGGGGATGGGCGGTTATGTGGAATCTTTGCTTAATCCCTAGGGCGGAGCATAAGGCTTTCATAACTTCTCCTGTGAAATGGCTGCCTGAGTCATGGTCAATGGTAATGGTTTGGGGCAATCCCCAGTGGCTAAAAACCTGTTCAAATAGGATCCGGGCTGTGGTTTCTGCAGTATTATCTCTAGTGGGAAAAGCTTTGATCCATTTGCTAAATGGGTTGATTATTGTTAAACAATATTTGTGGTGTCGGGATGTGGTTGGCAGGGGGCCAATGTAATCCATCTGCAGTTGGGACCAGGGTCCGTCTATGCATTGGTGGCGGATGGGGGCCTTAGGGCCGCTAGAGTCCGCGTTAACCATGGCACAAGCTAGGCAATTCTCTACCTACTGCTCTATGTCTTCCTTCATGCAGGGCCACCATCCTGTTTCCTTGACTGTCTATGGTGATTTGCTTTCCTTGGTGCCCTATATTATGTACGAACTGAATGAGATCCACTTGAACTTCGGTGGGGATTATCCAATGGTGAATTCCTTCTCCGTCTACTGACCACCATATATCCTCCTTTTGGACTATGCTGTATTTTTGTGTTGGGTCCTTTCCTGCTGTGGCTAGCACTTTGATTTCACTATCTCCCTTCTGCAACTGTGCTAAATCTAGTGTCTCGGATAGGGTGTAAGCCTTGGGTTTTACATTGATGGGGGCCATGGGGGCAGTGGCTGCTGTCTTAGCTAGGGTGTCAGCCTTGTTGTTCCACTGAGCTTCCTCCTCTGTAGTTTTCTGATGGCCTTTTACATGTGAGACCCACGTGGGGGCAGTTCTACTTAAGATCAACTGGGTGGTTTCTTGCCATTTATCTGCATGGGCTATGGGTTTGTTGTCACTAGTTTTCCAATCTCGGGTCATCCAGATGGGGAGCCAATTTGTGGCTGCATTTACAGTCCACTGGGAGTCCGAATAAATGGCTATGGGGGTGTCTGGGTCCTCAAATTCCAAGACAGCGCAGAGGGCTTCTACCTTGGCAGCCTGACTGGAGTGGAGGAGAACAGCTCCTTGGAGGGTGTACTGGTCATTAACTCCTATGGCTCTGAATCCCGTTAAATGGGTCCCACTGGGGCAAGCAGAAGATCCGTCACAAAACCAGCAGTTAAATCCTTCTTCCATGGCTTCCGTTAGGGGCTTGCCTGCTTTTACTGGCCAATTACTTGGTGTTTTCAGAGGGAGGGGGCACTCGTGGGCTGCTCCGGCAACTACCAGCCCATAGGGGGTGACTGGCTCGTTGTCTTGCCTATTGTAGTCAATGCCGCACTTGATTAATTCTAGGGTCCATTTATCTATGCGGGAGCTATGAACTTGGCCATCTTGAATTTTGCCTGACAAAATATATTTAAGGGGTGTATGCGGGGTCTGAACTATGACTTTGGCTCCACCTATGATAAATTCCCAGTGGGTCAGTGCCCAGATCAAAGCTAAACAGTTCTTCTCACACGGGCTGAACTTTACTTCCGTGGGAGAGAGGTTTTTCGAGGCGTAGGCTACTACCCTATGTACATTGTTCCTAAGCTGTGTAAGGACTGCTCCTACATGGCTATCTGCTATTACAAGCTGAATATTAAAATGGCTGTGTCACATCGGGATGAACTAGAGCTGGCACCTTAGGTAGGTCCATTTTTAAGGTGGCAAATGCTTCCTGCTGCTCAGGGCCCCATCTCCATATTGCCCCTTTCTTAAGTAAGGCATATAGGGCTTGGCTTTGTTAGCGAAGGCTTCTATGAATTCTCTGGAAAAATTAAAGGTTCCTAGAAGCGCTCTCAGGGAGGCTACATCTGTGGGGGCTGGGAGTTTTCCTATAGTCTCTATTCTCTGTAGGTCTGGGGTTCTGCAATCTGGCTGAAGGTTAAGTCCTAAGTATTTGACCTGCGTTTGTACTAACTGAGCTTTCTATCTATTGGCTTTAAATCCTGTGTCCCTAATGAGCTCTAACACTTCCCTAGTGATGTCTGCAGTCTTTTCCTGAATGTATTAAAATGTTGTCTACATAGGACAAGACGCAGGGGCGCAACGTGGGTCGCAACTTGGTCCACATCTTGACCACCTGGGAATGGCAAATTGATGGACTGGAGTGAAAACCTTGGGGTACCCTCTTGAAGCACATTTGATTCCCGCGGAATTCGAATGCGAATTTGTAAAAACAGCTCTCATGGAGTGGGATGGAATGGAAAGTGTTTGCTAAATCTATTACACTGTAAAATTTAGCTCCAGCTGCAATGGCGGCTACTGGGGGAGTGACCGCATTAAGGGCTCTAAAGTCTACGGTTATTCGCCATGTGATTCTGTCGGCTTTTAACACTGGCCATAAGGGCACATTGCAAATGGACTGCATGGGGAGTATTACATTGTATTTCAGGAGGCCTTCTATGGTCTTTGCTATCCCTTCCTCTGCCTCACAGGGGTACCTATACTGTTTCTGTGGGGGTGGATCTTTCCCTTCTATGAGCATGCATGCTCCTTTAACTTTGCCACACTCCATTTTGTCTTTAATCCAAACGCCTGGAAATCTGTTGCCCATGGGTCATTTAAGATGGGGTAGAGGGGTCTCTTTAAGGCGGCGCACCGATGTATGGCTGAGATTACAGGGGGACCTTTCTCCAATTGCCACAGGAAACCATTGGCCAAATCAAGGGTCAAGCATTCCTTCTTAAAAATCCTGCTCCTAAAATGCCATCGGCCTCTCCCTGGTTCTCACATGCCCTGATATGGTCTAAGATGGGTCCTAAATGGATGGGGATGTCTCTCCAAATGGGGGCTTGGTGCTGCCCTTCCCAAAACCTATTAGTTCCATGCTATCCGGTGTCTTACTTCCTACAGCGGCTAACTTGGGGTGGAGGGTGCGGCGCCTGAATCCACAAATAAAGTGGCTGGCTTGGGTTTGTCTTGGGACCCCACTCTTACGTTTACAGTCGGGCGTCCCCAAAAATCTGGCTTTAAAGTAGCAACTATCTGTTGGCTAGGTAGAGGGATTGCGGGAGTTGAAGGATCGGGGCACTGCAGGGAGCGACTGTGGAGATCGGGTTCTTTGGGGCCTTAATAGCTCTGATCCTGGGAGGTGGATTTGGGGGACTATGAGGGTTTCGGGCAGGAGGGTCTTCAGCCCAAGGGATCCAAAGGTCTGCCCTGGCTCTCTGCGAGCCACAGGATCCCGGGCGTCCCTAACCGGATTGACTGGGGTTCTGTGTCGGGTTCTGGGGTATAGGGGCATTAGGGTTGGTGCTGGGTCTGTTGGGACCTTGCCCACCTAGGGCTTGGAGCAGTAGTTCGGTGAGCTCATGCGTGGGTCATCCATGAAGGTTCACCATGGGGTATCCTAATTCCCTTAGTTGCCTCCAAATAGGGCTCCTGATTTCCTGCAGGGGGTCTCTTCCATATTCTGGGTTATCGGGTCCTCTGGGGTAGCTTCTAAAGCCTCTCCTAAATGAATTATTGTTGGGGAGCCTTCCTGGCTGACTGGATATGGTCTAAGAATGGGGGCCGGTGTTCCGGTATGTAACCACGTGGACCTGTTCGCTATCTCTATCTGTATTCCTTCCTACACTGTGGGGAGGTTTTGCTGAGTTTGCTGCCACTGAGCCATATCTTTCTGTGCTTCTCTAGTCCAAAATATCTGGGAAGCTGCCTAAATATGCTGTAAAAATCCTTGCCAATCTACGGTGCTAAGTTGGTGGTAGGCTGGACCTATGTACGTTTTAGCTGCCTCATTTAAACCTTGGTATTCCTCTTTTATAAAATCAGTACAGTTCAAAAGTGGCACCCCATCACGATTAAGGTTAACTTCTGCTAGGATCGCTAACATTTTCTTCCTGGCTGCATAAGTGTCAGGGGCTTCATCTGGCTGTTGTACTTCATTGTGATATTTCGCCCTCATGATAGTGCCTGGCCAAAGGATTTGCCCCATTATGCGTATCCATTCTTTTAATTCTAAGTTTGCCAGATCATAGTTGGAAACTGCTGCCTCGAAGGGTTCTAAGTAAGTGGGATCTATGCTCAGCCTTGCTATCTGTGTAAGGTCCTGTCCTTTAGCTTTTGGGTATGAAAGGATGATGTTAGACATCCATCCGACTTCTGTTTGGGGATTTAACCTTCCCTGGTGATCTGCTAGGGCTTTAATTTCTGTTAGTGACCATGAGACCGTTTCCTCCACTGTCTTAGTAACTGTGCCATCTTCTGAGGTGGCTTTTGTTTCTACCATACTCCGGGTTTTAACTGGATCCATGGGTATGCCTGGAGTGCACCCCTCCGTGGGTTCATTCCCTTTGGGGGACTCCATTGGGGATTGTAGGGTGGGGGAATCCATGCCTGTACCGGTGATGGGCTCCCCTGAAGGACATTAGCTTGTGTGGCAGATTCTAAAATGTTAGGTTGCACCGTGGCCACGAGGGCGCTTTTCAAATTCACTTTACTTTCCAATTCTCTAATTCGGGCCTCGCACATGGTGTGGTCGACTTGAGCTGCCACTTCTGTCTTTTGGGCCAAAATAAAGTTTTTGTTTTGCCTGTCCTAATTTAAATTTTAATTCTGCCAATTTCTGCTTAAGGGCAATGTTTTCCTGCTCTGCCCTATCTGCTCTCTGCCTTGCTTCATGGGCTCTCCTGGTGAGATCCATATTCTCTGTTACCTTGTCCCTTGCTTGGGTTACCAATTCTCCTATTTGCTTTCAGGACACCTCTACCTCCAATTTATATTTCTTGTACTTCTCCACGGCGTCATGGGCTAGGGTCCAGATTCCCCATGATGCCAACCTATCCTTTTCAGACTGCCGGATGCTCTTAAGTCCCTTCTTAGTGGTCTTGATGTCATAAACCTCTATCAGGGTCAGAAATGGATCATCTGTCAGGAACGCCCCTGGAATCCAGGGATTGGGTCCCTTCTTGGTGATCCACCTCTGTAGCCTGTTCTGCACTTTCTCCTCCTGTAAATTTGCTCCATCTCCATCTCTATTTCCTAACTCTCGCAATCTCTCCTGACTGTGCTGGCGACACTAGAGCTTCCTTGCCCTTACCAGCTTAAACTTCTCCTTCCAACCAGATTGGCTGCACTAGAGCTCTCCCGCCCCTCACCAATCCTTTCCTGTCTGCACTAGGGCTTTCCTTGCCCCTCACCAGTTTTCTCTAGACCCACCGGCTGCTCTAGGGCTTTTCCTCACCCCTCACCAGCTTTCTCTAGACCCACTGGTGGTTTTCGTAAAACACACCAACTTCACTAGGGCTCTCTCGCCCCTCACCAGCTTTCTCTAGACCCACCGGCTGCTCTAGGGCTTTTCCTCACCCCTCACCAGTTTTCTTGCGGCCCACCGGCTGCTCTAGGGCTTTTCCTCACCCCTCACCGGCTTTCTCTAGACCCACTGCCGGACTTCTAGACCCACTGGCTGCACTGGAGCTCTCCCTCTCCTCACCAGCTTTCTCTAGACTTCTCAATTCCACTGGCTGCACTGGGACTCTCCCTCACCAGGGTTCGGCTAGCTGCACTAGGCTTCCTTGCCCTCGC
This sequence comes from Phrynosoma blainvillii, assembly GCA_026167975.1. Classification (NCBI taxonomy): domain Eukaryota; kingdom Metazoa; phylum Chordata; class Lepidosauria; order Squamata; family Phrynosomatidae; genus Phrynosoma; species Phrynosoma blainvillii. The sequence continues at coordinate 211,029,126 of JANUYF010000001.1, forward strand.
TAACCTTTGCCAACCTTGTGCCCGGGTAGCTTCAGATGAGGACGTCTCCTCACTTCATCTACCTTAGCTTGTCCAAGCTGGTTTTGGGGACTGTCTACTGTTGGATTGTGGGGGGGGGGACCTAAATGGGGGAAACTGGCTCTTCTCTACCAACCCGCAATAGAAAAGTAAGAAAGGGATAGCCAACCCAAGATTTCCAGTCACCCAAACACAATCACTCCTTCCTAACACTCGTGTCAGCGCTTCCTTTGCCTAAAACTTTATTTCTCCTATGTGCCAAGATTTAAACAGCCCAAGTGATCAGTTTGGGGTGCCTAAATTCCGGGGACTGCCACGCATTCTCCACCAATCTGTTGGGAAACCTAGACCTAATTTTGGGGAATTTACAATTAGCTCAAATGAGAGGGAAGCACCCAACTTTGCTTCTAAGATCTTATCCAATTGTCTATGGGAGACGTAAGAATTCTGGCTAGTAAAGACACTGAAACAGACCAAACTCTAATTAAAGTCTAAAATATTTATTAACACAAAAATAGCAAACATCCAAATGCGGCACACACATACACACACACTAGAAGAATAAGCGGGGAAGAGCGAGAGTGGGGGAGGCAAAGAGGAAAACCAGGATAGAGGGAGATATACTCACACCCGAAAGACTCCTCTGGGCTTCTGGAGAATGCAGATGGGTTCCATGGAAGGGGCACGACCGGCAAGAGAGGAGATCGTGGGAACTATCTCAGAGCGCAGACCGACAGAGATTCAGCATGCACTTCCAAGGTAGCACGATGTCTGCTAAAATCCAGGGGTTTTTAAGGGCGATTTCTGCCTTCTAGCCATGAGTTAAACAATAGGTGGACAAAGGCTTGATTGGTTTACCATTGTTTACTTAAGTCTGGGCATAGTCTAAACAATGCATTTGGTTTCAAAACTATCAAGGAAAGGAAGCAAGAGAAAAGGGGTGCAATCAAATCTAATCACTGTCTCATTAAGTGTGAGACTGAGACAAACACCATTAGGTATCTTTTCCAACATAATGGGATATTCCCAAAACGTGCCTGTCCAGGAAATTTCTAGTGGTCTTAAGCAATTTCAGCTTGCTTACCTGACCTCACATCTAAGGGATTATGGCTGCCATCTCCCAAGGGTCAGGCTGGGATCATAGGGAACTCCACATGGCTAAAATATATATATATATATATATAAATGGAGCATATTTACTAACATTCCTTAGCACTGAGCCAGGACAGTTAAAGTGGCCTCGAGTTGCACTATTTCTGACAGTCTGTAAAGGCCCTTAATTTCATTAAGGCCTTCAACAAGGTCCCTCACTATGGGCCTCGGCAGATGGCTAATAGAGCCGTCCTAGGTGCAAGGAAGGGGAGGGGCAGCCGCATGCTCAGCACCCCTTCCTCCTCCCGAGGTCGTCCTCGGAGCTGCCACCCCTCCGCACGGCTGGCGCTCTGAAGACAACCTCCTGCCGCAGCATCCAGACATGCTGCGGAGGAAGGGTTGCCGAAAGTGCGCCGCAAGCTTTTGTGGCACACTTTCGGTGACATATGAAAGGAGTGCTATTTTAGCGCTCCTTTCTTGGGGCATCGACGGTGCGCCGCGGGATCGAGGCATGAGGATGCCTCGGTCCTGTGGCGCACCTTCCTAGGGCGGCCCACGGCCTCCCATCTGCTGAGGCCCAAAATTCTTGCAAACAATCTAGTAAAATGTGGGCTAGGTAAGGCTACTGTTAGGTAGATTTGTAATTGGTTGACTGGCCAAATCCTAAGGGTGCTCAGCAATGGCTCTTCTTCATCCTGGAAAGAAGTGACCAGTGGGTTGCCACAGAGTTCTGTCCTGGGCCCTGTGCTATTCAACATCTTCATCAATGACTTGGATGAAAGAATAGGGGACATGCTTATCAAGTTTGCAGATTAGGAGGTAAGTGGAGAGATCTCATGACATCTTTGAGAACTGAAAGAAATTGGCAGCATGAGCTTAGATTTCAGACTTCAGATGCATCTGAGGAAGTAGACTCAAGTCTATGAAAGCTCATGCTGCCATTTTCTTTCTTTCAGTTAGTTTCAAAGGTGCTACAAGATCTCTCTACATACTGATTCTACAGACTAACACAGCTATATCTTTGATCTTCAAATTAGGAGGAGTAGCTAATATCCCAGAGGACAGGATCAACATTAAAAATGAACTTAATAGATTAGAAAGCTGGGACAAAACTAACAAAATGAATTTCAGCAGGGATAAGTGTAAGGTACTGCACTTGGGAAGAAATAATGAAATCCATAGATATAGGATGGGGGACACCTGGATTGACAACAGTACATGTGATAGAGTTCTAGGAGTCCTAGTAGATCACAAGTTGAATATGAATCAACAGTGTGAGGCAGCAGCTAAAAAGACCAATGTGATTTTAGACTGCATCAATAAAAGTAGAGTGTCTAGACTGAGGGAAGTAATAGCACCACTCTATTCTGCGTTGGTCAGGTCTCACCTGAAATACTGTATCCAGTTCTGGGCACCACAATTCAAAAAGGATAATGACAAGCTGGAGTATGTCCAGGGGAGGGCAACCAAAATGATGAAGCCATGCTCTATGAGGAGAGGCTTGGGGAGCTGGGGATGTTTAGCCTGGAGAAGAGATGGTTAAGAGGTGATATGCTAGCCCTCTATAAGTATTTGATGGGGTGTCATATTGAGGATGGAGCAAGCTTGTTTTCAGCTGCTCCAGAGAATAAGACCCAGAACAACGGATGCAAGGTATAGGAAAAGAGATTCCACCTCAACATTAAGAGGAACTTCCTGACAGTAAGGGCTGTTTGACAGTTGATATCTGTGTTTAAGAATGCTGTTAAAACTTTAAAACAACCCAGGGTGAAACAAGCCCTTCCATGGTCACTTGACAGTCTAGGCCAGGGGTCGGCAACCTTCCCTTATCTGGGGCCGATCCCTTCCAGCGGGCCCTTCCGGCGGGCTGGGGAAGGGGGGAATGGCGGTGCATGCGCACGCGACCCCCGCCACCGTGCCCACTGCTGTTGCAGCCACCACCTCCGCACACATCGCAGCTGCCATTTTCTTTGCCAAAATGGTGGCCGCGACTCATTTGCGCATGCACAGGAGTACTGCACATGCACAAACGAGTCACGGCCACCATTTTGGCAAACAAACGTGCAACAGCAGTGGCAGGCGGCAGCGGCTAGGGTCAGTGGGGGTCGGTGGGGGTCGGCGGGGGTCGGTGGGGGCTGGTATATCGGGGTCCGCAGGCCGGATGTAGCCTGCGGGCCGTAGGTTGCCGACCCTTGGTCTAGGCAACAGTTCTCTGTTGGCAAGCTAAGCAAGGTGCCTTTGTGCTTTCTGGGGGGGGGGGGGGGGGAAATAATGGGTTCTTTTTTCAGGGACTGCTTGTAACCAGAGGTGGGTCAGGAAACCTAGGAATATGGGGAAATATCTTCAATTGGCTTGGACCATGGGCCTTTGCAGACTGCTAGAAATAGTGCAAATTGAGTCCACTTATTATGGGCCTTTGCAGACTGCTAGAAATAGTGCAAATTGAGTCCACTTTAACTGTCCTGGCTCAATGCTAGGGAATCATGGGAACTGTATTTTTTCTGAGACATTGAGCCTTCTCTGTCAGAGAGCTCTGGTGCCACAATAAACTACAGTTCCCATGATTACCTAGCACTGAGTCATGGCAGTTAAAGTGGACTCACTTTGCACTATTTCTGGCAGTCTGCAAAGGGCATATGTCTGGCATTGGCAGTCTTTCCTAGTCCTATCTGGAGATCTCTAGTATTCCCAATGGTCTCCCATCTGAATTATTAACCAGGTCCAATCTTGCTTTATTTTTGAAATCGGATGAGTTAAGGTGAGTTCAGAGTAGTACAGAGAGTACATGCAGTCTTCAGCCCTTGTCCTTAAGGAGTATCCACGAGTAACACCTAGAAAAGAGGTGGAAAACAAACTGATCAAACATTTGAGGCTGGGATTCCAGAACATCATTACTATAAGAATTAGATTGTAATTATAGGCATACTTTTTCAGGAGTAAATTTCATTCAGCTTGGTGAGGCTTGGGTCTAAATAAATATGTACACAGGCTGTCAGTTTCATGAGCTGTGGTTTAGGTCAGCAGCAACTTTGAATGTTTTTTTTTTTTTGAGGTCTGCAAAAAGTACATTTAGAAAAAAAAGGTCTATGAAGCTGTAATCCTAGCTGAGGCCAATGTGATGAGAGGTTTATATTTCCTGGCAATGAAGGGCTTTCTATAAAGTGGAAAGGATATCCAAAGATTTTGCCAGCTGGTTGGTTCCAAATATTTATTTAAATGCTTCTAAAAAGCCCAAGGGAGCTGTTTAATTCCCTCCTAGTGGCAAGGTAGGCATGTGTGTGTGCATGTGCATGTGCACACATACACAGACAGCATTTCTTTTAATTTTGTGTTTTGATGTATCAAGATCAAAGACTATGGGGGGTTGCAGACTGCCAGAAATAGTGCAAATTGAGTCCACTTTTAGGGTTAGGGTTAGGGTTAGGGAATAATGGGAAATGTATTTTATTGTGGCACCAGAGTTTTCTGACAGAGAAGGCTCAATGTCTGAGAACAAAAACAATTCCCATGATTCCCTAGCACTAACCCTAACCCTAAAAGTGGACTCAATTTGCACTATTTCTGGCAGTCTGCAACCCCCCTATATCTTTTTTATTTTGTTTTGTTTTCTTTCAGTAAAATGATTTATTTAAAATATTTTATTCCCTTTGCCATGTTCTTGAGGTAACTTAACAATTTTTTTAAAACAGTCAATAAATAAAACTGTACAACAACACTATCCCAATCAATTAGAAATGGATATATATAATAGCCAAATCTCATCAACAGTTTCAACAGTTTCATCACAAAAGTACCTGTGAGAACAAACGGATTTTATACCTGTTTCTAAAAGAACATTGCAGGGCCTCCTGATTTTAGGGAACTGGAAACAAAGCTATTAGAGAAAGGTCCCTACTCTATCCTATGCACTTAGCTGGATCATAGGCAACAGCCTATATGAGGCTGCTTCCTCTGTGGAGGTTATAACTGCCTCCCTAGAAGAAGAAACTACAACTATAATGTTGCCTGTGACCTTCATTTGTGAATCTGGCACATCTACATCCTCTTCTACAGATGAGACAAAAATATTGTTTAGGACTTCCTGCTGCAGTAAGTGAATTTTTATTTCAGATTTTTATTCAAATTCTCAACTTTTACAGAGCATGACTATGATTGAAGAGGAAATTGCAATGTCCCTTTAAAGTTAAACTAACTGGGTCCTTTTTCAGTGTATGCAGTTTGGGATGTAGTCTGGTTCCATGATTCTAGATATTTGTACTGACTTTTGCTTGCAGTGCCATCAGACTATTTCTCCCACAAACAGCTAATATCATAGGTTGTGACATTCTGCTGGTGTAACAGGCCCCACACTCTCCCTAAGTAGTTCTTTGAAGAAAATGTTGGCACCAATTAAATATACGCAGAAGCAGGTTTCATCAATTCCATCCTGTGCAACCTGAAACTCAATCTACACAAATTATCCATCAGTCAAAACCAATGTTTTCCCCTGCACCCATTCTCTAGCATTGTAGTTTTTTGAGATGAGTGTGTATATGCATATGTGCTTGCATGTGAACATTAAAACATAAAATTCCTTCCATTGATTGCAGTGTTGCTGCAGAGAGAGTTTCCCCATGTGCCCACCTGTTTGTTTGTGCAAAGCCTCAGACAAGTAAACCAATTTCCAATGCCACAGCAGCCTCCTTTTCCCCCATTCCACCAGGGCTAAAGGAGTGGCTGTCTTTAAATAGTCATTGCCCCCCCCCCCCCCACACACACACACCAGCAACACCACCAGCTAGCCAGCCAGCTGGAGGACATGGAGGCAGCTCAAGAACCTCTAAATAGCTGGCTCCCAAGGCCCTCCTAGACTGCTGGAGGCTTTGTTGCCCAGCAGTAATTTGAGGGGATTTGGAGGACTCTGTGAATAAGGGGCAGGCATATGTGGCCGGTTGCGATCTGGGGGCGAAAATCCAGGTTGTGTGGGGGAAAGGAAGGTATGGCGGGAACATGATGAAAGCTTGTTACAAAGGAAGGTGGGATCGATGTCTGAAAGCTATCCCGCCTTCAATTCACTTTGCTTCCCGGAATGGATTGGAGAGCGCACCAACCATTCCACAGAACCATACCTTGCTCCTTTGCAATGCCAGGTCAGTCAAAAACAAAACTTAGATCATTTATTATCTTCTTCTAGATGAAGATGCCGACCTGGCTTGCTTTACTGAGACCTGGCTGGGAGAAGGCAGCGCTATAAGTTGGGCACAGGCCCTCCCAGTCAGGTACTCTGTCAGTGAGCAGGTAAGGTGAAGTGGGCGAGGGGGTGGAGTGGCTCTGGTTCATAAGAATAATCTTACTTTGATCAGGATACCTGTCTGGAAAATGGTCTACTTTGAATGCATGTACCTGAACTTGAGAACCAAGGATAGTTTGGGGATTCTGCTAGTATACCATCTACCCCATTGTCTAGCAGACTCCCTAACCAAGCTGACACAGCTGGTCTCAGAGTTGCTGTTGGAGTCACCTAGCCTTTTAGTCTTGGGTGACTTCAACATCCCACTTGAGACCAGTTTGTAAAATCTATCAGGTGTGGCTCAGGAGTTCATGGTTCATGATTATCTGGATCCATTTCAAACTGGCTTTAGGACAGGATATGGAGTGGAGACTGCCATGGTTGCCTTAGCTGATGACCTTCATCTGGGCATCGACGGGGTAGTGTGACCCTGTTGGTGCTATTGGACCTCTCAGCAGCCTTTGACACAATAGACCATGACATCCTCTTGGAATGCCTGAGAGAATTAGGAAGTGGAGGCATTGCATTGCAGTGGTTCCATTCCTTTCTCTTGGGCAGAAGGTGATGCTTGGGGATGGTTGCTCAGATAAAAAGGAGCTTAATTGTGGTGACCCTTAGGATGCCATCCTGTTCCCGATGCTATTTAACATATATATGAAGCTGCTGGGAGTTATCATCTGGAGACATGGGGCGGGGTGTTATCAGTACGCTGATGACACCCAGATATATTCCTCCATGTCTCAGTCTACAGCTTTAACTTCAGATGGTGTCTTCCCTCTCAATGAATGTCTTAAAACAGTAATGGACTGAAAAACAGATTGAAACTGAATCCAGACAAAATGGAGGTACTAACAGTAACGGCCCTGAACCCAGGTATTGGAATACAATCTCCAGTCCTAAACGGGGTCATACTCTCCTCAAAGGACTGTGTTCGCAGTCGGGGGTGCTCCTAGATCCATTGCTTCAGATGACAAATCAAGAGAATGCGGTGGTCAGGAGCGCCTGCTATCAGCTTCGGCTGATACTCCAACTGCGCCCTTTCCTGGAGGTTAGGGACCTTGAAACTGTGATAAATGTGCTGGTAACCTCTCGTCTTGATTTCTTCAATGCACTCTACATGGGGCTACCCTTGTGCCTAGTTCAGAAACTTCAAGTGATACAGAATATGGCAGCCAGGCTGGTTTCAAGTAAAACCAGGAGAGACCATATAACACCTATCCTGAGATTGCCTATTAGTTTCTGGGTGCAGTACAAGGTGTTGGTTATTACCTTTAAAGCCCTAAATGGCTTGGGTTCAACCTATCTTCAGGACCGCCTCCTACCATATAATCCACTCTGTGCACTAAGGTCCTCTGGGAAGAATTTATTGCAACCTATAAAAACTAAATTATCTGCAACTGCCCAGAGGACCTGTTCAGCTATTGCTCCCAGACTTTGGAACGGCCTGCCAGATGAGATCCATCATTTGACCACCCTAAACAGCTTTTAAAAAGCTGTTAAGATGGATCTCTTCCAGCAGGACTTTCCTGAGTAGGTAACCGGCCACTGAAAATAGCTAACCCTGTCCCTGATTTTCGCTATAGCCATTTTAAATTATTTGTTATTTGTAATTTTTAAGTATGTTTTTATATTTTGTTTGTTTAATTGCATTTTAAGGGGGGTGGGCTATTGGGGGAAGGGATTGTTTGTTTTATCTTGTAAGCTGCCTTAGTTGTTTTTACAGAGAGGTGGGATATAAATAATAATAATAATAATAATTATTATTATTATTATTATTATTATTATTATTATTATTATTATTATTTAAAAGTGGTGATGGTTGTGATGGTGATGATGATATTATCCAAAATATAATGGCTGTGAGAATATGAGAAAGATCCACGTGGTAAGGAAACCTTAGTGGACAATGGAATTTCAGTGTAGACTGTTAGAAATGGCATGGCCTCTAGAACTTACCCTGTAGTGGTGACAGCAGGTAGCTGCTTTTACCTCCTTGGTTCTGTACAAGCAGGTGAATCAAGATGAAAATTAAGCAAAACTCTCATGAACCAGGGCCTGAATCAATCATGCTGTGGTCATTCACCACAGTGCTGCTGCTGCTGTTATTGTTGTGTGCCTTCAAGTAATTTCCAATTTATGGTGATCTTAAAGCAAACCTATCATGGGGTTTCCATGTAGTGGGACAAAACTGTAACCCACTCAGAAGAGGCAGCTACTAAGACCTGCCCTTGACCTCCCATCTGTATCTGTAGCAAGTTATCTTATGATTCTTTCTTCTGAGTCCCACATTATTCACTGGCTAGCACTGTTCATCCCACTACATTGTAAGTAAGCATTTTTAAAAGGCTGATTAAGAAGTCCTGAAGATGAAAGCTTGTGTGGTCTCTTTTATGATGAAAATGGGGATGAGGAGGGAATAATTCAAACCAATTTTACCCTTAGCAGATATGGCCAGAAGTGAATCCTAATCCTGGCTATACCTTTGAAACTGTCACATTATACCACTATTCTTTTTCTTTTAGTGTCAACCTTACTGTGTCTATTTATTTGAAACCCAAGAGAAAGAGAAATTATGTTGTTAAAATAATAAACCTTTAAATACCCCTGTTACTAGAAGCAAACTGTTAGCTACTGAAATGATCCAAGCTATTACAATATCTTAAATCATTTCAGTGGGAGTAAGATAAGTCCTGCTAGTACACCCTACATAACCTGAGCTGCATTTGGAGTCTGCATATTTTCATATTTCATGGTTTTGAGCATGGTTTTGAGAGGCCACAATGACCTTTAGGAACATGAGAAAAGGAGCAAGACCCGAGCTATTTGAACAATCCAGGTAATTATACATTCAATGCTGCTAAATGCTCCTTCCTTTCCCCAAGTCATCTGCATTTCCTCTTGTACCTGGAGACAAAGGATCTCCTTGAACCCAACGCCAACCTCTGTGCCAACCCTCTGTTGTGATCCCAGCCAAACTTCCCTGTCATCCCTCCTTTTTGTCACACTCTGGAGTCATTAACACTTACTTTTTTGATCTGCGATCGAATCTCTCTGTGCCATTTTAACCCTATTGCCATTCACATTTGCCACCATATCGATATAAAATGGAGATGCCTCCATTTCCAGGAACAATGCAGCATGATCCAAATTGATTCAGTAGTGTACTCACATCACTGAATATGCAGATTGTTGCAGGTCTTTAAAAAAAAACCCACCAAGAGGTCTTGTGCCAAATTCACTGGTTTACGTGGGCTTTTCAGCTGGCCTCCTGCAAACTGCATTGATTGTGGTGTGTGTGAACATCACAGAAAAAAAAAGTTCCAAATCGGTTTATTTCTGTAGTATGAATGGCCTCTAAAATTAAAGCCATCAACTATTCAGGAATGTCATTGTCAAACCAATGTTTGCAGTAAATGCATACAGTTGTCCCAGGTTGCACCCTATGAATGAAACTGTGCCACCCTCAGCCCTCCCCCCCCCCAAGATCTGAATTACTCCAGCTTTCCATAGTCTACTCATTGGACATGTAATTACCACCCCCTGCAAACTCCTCAAACTCTGCTCTCTAGTTTTCATATTTCTGTATTTTGATTTCACTTAGCTCTGAATACTGTGTCTATGTGTGAACTGCCATTGTGCGTGTGTGATTACGCTCTGCATTTTTCTAAAAAAAGTTCTTTCACCCAAACTTGGATTTCCTATCAGTTATTACTGGTACATGTGAGTGCAAATGGTCCTAAAGCTTGCCCAGCCTCTTGCAAAAGCAAAAGCTCCACCTTTCTTTGGATAATAGTCCATAAATTAATGGGATGTTAAGGCCCTTCAAAGATTTGTTTCCTTTATCCTATACCACTATAAAACAGAGAACTCCAGTCATTGTTCTACTGGTACATGTTTTATTGACTTCTGATATTTAAGACACAGTTGTTGTTGTTGTTTCTAAATTAAAATGAATATCACACTTCACTTTTATACCTCAAAGGCTGTCATTTTTACTTACCATAGGCATCTGGCTGGTCAGAGTTAGGCACTGAATGTTGGAATTGAAAGGTCTTTGGTCTAAACTAATATGGCTTTTCTTATGGGCTTAGGCCTAGTTTGAAAATAACTATACATTTGCATGTAGTCAGAGAACCCACTTCTGGGTTTCTTGGTCAGTCCCTGTTCTGAAAGTACCACTTCAAAGGAAAGAAGTACATCTAGATCAATACTTCTCACAAATACTCAACTCATTCAGAGATTGTCTCAATAGCTGTCATGTCATGGACTTATATTGAGAAATGTTGCTTAATTGATTGGGTGTATAAGAGAGTATAAGGCAAGGAGTTGTTGGGAGGAGGGGACAGAATGGAATGTTGGTGTGAATGTTGATTGAGAAGATTTACATAAGGCTGGAAATGATGGTGAGGGATTAGTTAGACAGTTGAGTATAGGAATGGGTATGGTTAGGCTGGGTATAAAAGGGTCAAGAAGATTTAGAGTTAAGATGCAGTCAGGTTTAGGATTAAATGAATTGTTTATAAGGGTCTGAGTTAGTTAGAGAGGATTATGAGAGAGAGAGTGTGTGATGTTTTCAATGCAGTAAAAATATTTAAACATTAACCTGCTATGTTATGTTTAATTTCTGTAAATGAAGGATTGTTTTTGTTTTTATACTTTTGTTCTCCAGGAACACTATCTAACTGAACATTTGGATTCAGAAAAGGTGTCTGTGGTGAGAACCTTGAATAAAGAGAGGGGTGTCCATTGGGATAAGGGCATTTAGTTTGTCTGTACAGTTAGTGTCACACAAGTGGGACAGGCAGAATCCTTGCATTGTGGCAGAGATAGGGATCAGGGCAAGCCTTCAATCTTGGTGATTGCTGCGAGTTGTCTAGCAGTCTTCTATTTGGTGGGTTAAAGGGTAGAAACTTCACATTTTGCCACAGTGGTGGGATTTCTGGAGGGGAGGGAGGGATTTCTGGAGAAGAAACCCTCCCATTTTTGGTAGCATGATGGGTTAGAAAAGACAAGAGATTCTATGGCTTAGAAAGATAGTGTTGGAGATGTTTGAGATCAGCGGTTCCCAACCAGTGCTCCTAGGACTTCCCAGGTGCTCCATGGCTGCACCAAGAAAATGAAAGAAATAAAAATTGAATGAAATCAAAGAATAAGAATATATTCTTATATATATTCCTAAACACCATTAACTTGTAAGATATAGGGTAGGCCACTTAGGGGCTCTGCCACAGAAATAAGCTCTGTGAGTCAAAAAGGTTGGGAACCCCTGTTCTATGTTCTAATAGGAATATTTGTTCTCTATATCAATGAGAGTGTAGTGAAGCCACTGCAACATGAGCTTGTGGTGGGAAGAGGAGAAATGACTCAACATGCTCATGTAAGATTGTAAGGGATGAAATAATGTAAAAGAAACTACAAAGCTCATGGCTAATTCAGGGCTGGATTGGATGACCCTTTGGGTCTCAAATTCCATGTTTAAATCTATGCATTTGCAAAGCAATTATAAAAGGCTTCTAGTTTGGCTTCACTGGAAAAGATAGCAAGGAATGTTGTTTTTCGACCTTGAAGCAGGTAGACTGTCTCAGAGCCAAAGAGATAAGATTGATGGTATAAAATGAGAGTAAAGTAAGGAAAACTGAAATGCCAGGATAGTTCACACATGCCAAGTAGAAGTGTAACATAATCAGGAAAGGAGGGGTTTGGAATTATATCTTGTACCCAATGAAAATGTTGAATTATGCATGTGTTAATGTAATTATAAACTATAGAATCATAGAATCATAGAATCATAGAGTTGGAAGAGACCACAAGGGCCATCCAGTCCAACCCCCTACCATGCAGGAACTCCCAGTCAAAGCATCCCCGACAGATGGCCATCCAGCCTCTGCTTAAAGACCTCCAAGGAAGGAGACTCCATCACATTCCGAGGGAGTTTGTTCCACTGTCGAACAGCCCTTACTGTTAGGAAGTTCCTCCTAATGTTGAGGTGGAATCTCTTTTCCTGGAGCTTGCACCCATTGTTCTGGGTCCTAGTTTCTGGGGCGGCAGAAAACAAGCTTGTTCTCTCCTCAATATGACATCCCTTTAAATATTTAAACAAGGCTATCATATCACCTCTTAACCTTCTCTTCTCCAGGATAAACATCCCCAGCTCCCTAAGTCGTTCCTCATAGGGCTTGGTTTCTAGACCCTTCACCATTTTAGTTGCCCTCCTTTGGACACGCTCCAGTTTCTCCACATCCTTTTTGAATTGTGGTGGCCAAAACTGGACACAGCATTCCAGGTGAGGCCTGACCAAAGCAGAATAGAGTGGCACTATTACTTCTCTTGATCTAGACACTATACTTCTATTGATGCAGCCTAAAATTGCATTGGCCTTTTTAGCTTTTTTGTGATAGATTTTTGTGGGTTTTTCGGGCTGTGTGGCCATGTTCTAGAAGAGTTTCTTTCTGACATTTCACCAGCATCTGTGGCTGGCATCTTCAGAGAAAGATGCCAGCCACAGATAAACTAGCTGTGTATATGTTGATTACCCAAGGGAGGGACTCTCAAGTCGCAGGGCTGACTTGTCTGAGGTCCCATCAACGTAAAATAAACTCTACTTTCCTGGACAGTCCGAGGGTCTCTGCTCCTGTTTTTTTATCCACTACAAGATAAGAAAGGAAACTTATATTTATTGTTTCAGGAAATCCATCTTGGGATAGAAAAGGAGAGAACCTTGTTAGAAGAGGCCCTAAAGTTGGCTATCATGTATGGATGTTAGCTAGCATCCATTGTGAAGCTTGACCCTCATGGATGCTCCCTTTCCCAAAAAAGGGAGACAAAGCAGTGACTAGAAGGTGTGGGGGAGTGACTTATTTAGGCAAGAAGCAAGCAAAAAGGCTTGGGTACATACATCAAAGAAAGAAACAGAAAGGTGAAACAAAAGGGCAGGCATGGTTTCTGGAGTCCCCTCTTTCACTAATTACTTTTCAAGTGTTGATGCATCTTTGCTTCCAACTTACATTCCTCACAAAAATTTGGGGATGCTATTTAACACAAGTTGTCATTGAAGGTCCAAAATTTTCAAATGGCATGGAATACTGTTTACCACCAAAGACTGGTACACTAACAGTGGCCTCTTTTAGGCAGAGAAACAGTTACTCCATGCTTTGGTTCCCTCTCAGTTCAACTACTGCAAATTGTTATATATGGGGCTGCCTTGGAAAATGGTTTGGAAATGACAGCTAGTACAAACAGGTGTTAAATCTTGTCAGTATTTAAGCACTTCATAATAATAATAATAATAATAATAATAATAATAATAATAATAATAATTTTTTATTTATATCCCGCCCCTCTGAGCACAATTGGGGCAGCTAACAACCATAAAAATGCATAGTATAAAATCCTAGACCAATACCCACCCACCCCCTTAAAAAAAGTATTAAACTAAACACAATTAAAACATTTGAATAATATAAAAATTAAATAAAACCAAATTATCTAAACAAAAAATGGCAACAGTGGAAATGATAAAACAGAAACAAAATAGTAGAAAAGTAAAGGTGGCAGTGGCAATAAATTTGAAGAGGGCAGGATAAAACAGAATAAGACAAAATAAAGAGGTTCTAGAGGCTGGGAATGACGTTTGGTTTCCAAATTCAAACAATTGCTTATATCGATGTCTGAGGCTCTAAATGACATGGATCCCATATAACTCCATAACCAATTAACAACAATGCTTTTGATGTACCATGTTGTTTCAAAGGTTTTCTATCACTATTCAAATTCCAAAATGCTGGAAAATTATTGCTTTTAAGGGCCACACTCATGAAAGATGTGTTTTAAAGGTAATGTAGTATCAAATGCTCTGAACAAAACAGACATAGAGTTGGTGTCTGTTTTGCTATCCTCTAGGTAGCAAGCAAAGTGATACCAGTTAAAACAAAATCTAATTAAAACAATGGATAACAGAAAAGTATAAAGAACAATTAAACAATCATATTAGAAACATTAATGTAAAGCAGTTTTTAAAAGCAGTTATGATATAATGATGATAAAAATACCAATACAAACAAAATATACCCTAATTAAAAGACCTTCTGCCACAGATATTTTGCACTAACATCCCCTTATGTTCACATTGTGTGATCTCTCTTTCTCTCTCTCTGCATATATATTTCAGATATAATATATTTCCTCTCATGGAAAGACTTTGGGCCTGAACAGATGGATGAAAAAAGCCTACTCCTGGGCATCATTTGAATGCAGCATTTATACACTACATGCCACGTAAGTGGCTTGAAGCCAGCTTTGGGCTGTGGTGGAGCCACAAAAGCCAACTTTTTTATGGCCCAAAAAGGAGCTGATTTTTGCCACTCCTTTTTGGGTCAGCTTCAAGGTGGATTGGGGCTGTGGCATGTCTGCCCATATGTTTGGCCCCTTTGTCAGACCTCTGAAGTCTCTGAACACTGAAGTCTGTGGGTAAACAGAAAGGTCTTCACATGCTGGCAGAAAGAAATCATGTGGGGGTGGTGGGTAACAGATCTCCTCTGGAAAACAGTTTGACAGCCTGGGGGCAGCCACTGAGATGCTTTTCTCCTGTGCCCTCAGCAAATACACCTGTGATCGTGGTGAGAAAGAGAGAAAGCCCTCCCTCTAGGATCTTAAAATTCAGGGTCATATTGATCTTAATTTGCTGTTTAAAATGGTATTTCTTGTTCTGCTGGAATTGTCAGAGAATCTACCTCTTGTCCTTTTCAACCACAGAAGTGTTGTTGGTTTTGTTGTTATCCACCCTCAAGTTGATCTTGACCATAGGTGACCCTGTAGATGAGACATCTCCAAGATTCCCTGTTCATCGCTCTGCTCAGTTCCTGCAAATTCATATCCGTGACCTCCTTAATAGAGTCCATCCATCTAGCATATGGTCTTCCTCTCTTTCTGCTTCCTTTCATCTTTTCTAGCATTGTTTTCTCCAATTAGTTGTGCTTTCTTATAATGTGGTCAAAGTACGACAGCCTTAGTCTTGTCATCTTGGTTTCCAGAGAGATTTCTGGTTTGATCTGCTCTAGGACTCATTTGTTTGACTTCTTGGCTGCCCATGATATCCTCAGCAACCTTTTCCAGAAACACATTACAAATGAATTGATTTTCTTCCTATCCGCTTTCTTAACTGTCCAGCTCTCACATCCATACATGGTAATAGGGAATACAATGACTTCTATGATTCTAACTTTTGTGCTCAGTTGAATATCTTTACATTTTAGGATCTTTTCTAGTTCTTTCATAGCTACCTTCCCCATTCTTAGCCTTCTTATGATTTCTTGACTGAAGTCCCTACTCTAATCAATGTTTGATCCCAAAAATGAGAATTCTTTTACAATTTCTATTTCCTCATTGTCTAAGTTGAATTTGTGTAGATGCTTTGTGGTCATTATCTTTGTTTCTTTATGTACAACAATAAGCCTGCCTTTGCACTTTCTTCCTTGACCTTCTTTAGTAGTTGCTCTAGGTCTGCTAGTAGCATTGAGTTATCTGAGTTGTCTGAGTACCTTGGATTTATGATCTTCCTTCCTCCTATTTTCACTCCTCCTTCTTCTGTGTCCAAGACTACTTTTTGTGTAATATGTGCTGCATACAAGTTGACAAGATTGGGTGAAAGGATGCAACCTTGTCTGACCCTTTTGTCAATTGGGAACCATTCTGTTTCTCTGTGTTCTGTTCTGACAGTAGCCTCTTGTCCTGAGTACAGATTTGTCATCAGGACTATCAGATGTGTTGGCACTCATCTTTAGGGGCGTTTTACAGACTTTTGTGATTTATGCAGTCAAAGGCTTTGCTATAGTCTATAAAGCACATGCTGATTTTCTTTTGGAATTCCTTGGTGCAGCCCATTAGCCCCATATGTTTGCAATGTGGTCCCCAGTACTTCTTCCTTTCCTGAAGCTTCTTGAACCTCTGGCATTTCTCTCTCCATGTATGGTTGGAGTTTATGTTGCAGAATTTTGAACATGATTGTGCTTGCATGAGAGATTAGAGCCATGGTCATATAACTGCCAGTCTTTTGTGTCTCCTTTGTTGTGGATGAGGATGTATATTGATCATTTCCAATCTGTTAGCCATCCTTTTGTTTACCATATCTGTTGACTTATGTTGGTTAACACTGATGCTGATTCTGTCATTGTGGATTAAAGCAGTTCAATTGGTATATCATCTGTTCCTGGTGATTTGTTTTCATTTTCATTTTCTTATTACAGCTTCCACCTATCTTTTTAGAATCTGGGCTTCATCTTCATATGACTCTTCACTTCGCGTGGCCTTCATTTTGTTATCCCCTTTATATGGCTCTTATGTGTATTGCATCCAGTGTCTTTTTATTCCTTCCTGGTCTTGAATTATGTTATTTTTATTGTCATAGAGCATCCCAGTTCTTGGTTTGAATTTCCCTTTGATTTCTCAGATCTTGTGAAATAGGTCTCTTGTTTTTCCTTTTTTGTTGTTGTCCTCTATCTCTCTGCATTGATTGCTGTAGTATTTGACTTTAACTTTTCACACCAGTAGTTGAACTGTAGCATTCATGGTTCTGAGTTTGCTCATATCTCCCTTTTGTTTTGGTTCTCTTTTTTCTTTCTACTGAAGTGTAGCTTAAAAAAACCTCCTTGCTCTTAAGTGCAGTAAATACTGGTGGACAGGCTGTCTTTAGGGAAGGAGGAGTTTCAGGTTTCATCAGGGCACTTTTTGAAAACCACTAACCTAAATAAATCATGATTATTTCTGATCAGGCTTCTCTTTAAATGCTTATATGTTTGAATCTTCCACCATCCTCATTATTAGACCAGCACAATTTCTGATAATACCACATTATTCAGTGCATCTCTTAATGTTCTGATTGGTGGCAACTCAGCAACTACCAAAATGTTCCAAGGGAGACACCCCAATTTGGATTTGAAATGTCCTTTCCTTCCTTTCACCCAAGGCCATGTTAAACGGTAGCCTAAGTTAGAAAATTCTTTTGTCTTATCCACTTCTCTCATAGGACTTCATAAGCAGAAAGGAAGGTTAGAGTGGCTTTTCATTTCCTATGTGAATGGCTGAGCATGGAACTGTAATAGATTCTGGAATTTCTCTTCATAAAAAAAAGAGAAGCTAAAATTATCAGCAGCCTAGGAGGAGAGAAAATTGTGTGTAAGATCACTGATATAAAATTTTTCTTATAACAAAGGAGTTTCTCCCATTTAAATATCAGGAGGGAGTAATCCAGCTGATAGTCTATTTTTCTTGTAATATATTTTTGTGAATAATTGTTTGCTCTATTATAATGGCAATACATTTTCTGGATTCTTGCCCACCTATCCCTCCTCCCATCTCAAATGCTAAAGGAAACTGCTCTATGCATGTGTTTTTACGTATGTTGACATTATAGGGCAGAGTCACTGACTAAGCAATGACATAAGCATCCCCAGGGTTAATTTGAATTGTGAACTTTTGGCACCTTCTTTGGAAGAGAAAGAGGACAAATTAAAGAAGAAAATGTGATACTAGAATCCCAGAACAAGTCAGAACTATTGCTCAAGAGGGTTTGACTCTAAAATAAGAATAATCTGGTAGACTTTAAAACATCTAAAACATGGGGATAATACATATCCTCCCCACATCCAAAGCAACATATTTTGTTTAACATTCAGTCAGTGTAATATACAAAATTCAGAAGCCTGACAAAGTCTTTCCATGAGACGAAACATATTATATCTGAAATATGTTTGAAATCATATATATATATATATATATATATATATATATATATATATGCGTGCACACGCATGCACACACATACACACACACACAGATCACACAATGTGCACATGGGGGAAGGTTAGTTCAAAATGACAACTAATATGTACAGCATGAATTTACCATGTACTGAATCCATCCCACCCAGAACTACCAACAGGGTCAGGCAATGGCATTCCATCACAGGATACCTTTCCTACATGAATAATTTAAACATGGAATCTTGACTAGTCAACACACATGCTTTGTCTCCTGAGCTGAGGTTCCTTTGCAAATCAAAATGTTGGCCAAACCAGTTAAAGCAAAGTACCTGGGACAAAGCTTATGTATTTTCCCTGAACAAATTAAAATATGTGGGCAAAATAACTGCTTTTTTATTAAGGTTCCTAGGAAAATTGTAGAATATTATCTATAGAGATTTACAAAGAAATACTCTAAAGGATTCCACATTGAAATCAGAAATATTGTGAAAACTCAGGAGCAATCATGAAAGTTCCCACTTCTTAAAATCAAGAATATTCAAAATTTCAGCTAAAAGGAGGAAACTGTGGTCACCTGGTCTTGTTTTAGGCATATTCTGACTTTTAAAAGCCACACAGTACAGCCACCCTGAAAGGTTCACCTATGTTTGTATATTTGATCCTTGGGATATGGCTTTGTGACTTTCCCATTTTGCAGTCATGGACACATTGGCTGCAATCCTGTGTGGACCAGGGTAGCATAATACTTCCACATGCAGAACTGTGTTACATCAACATCTGGACCTATCACAGAATCACTGCAGTCCCCTGTTAGCATATGTGATTTTTCATAAAATTTTGGACACATGTGAAGTTCCCTCTATGACCCCAGATTGACCTCTGTGGGATATTGGCCATAATCCCCTAGATGGTAGGTCAGGTAGGCACTGAGAGATCTCCCCAGGACAGCTGGAAAAGTCCCTACCAGACAGGTTTTGGAGTTGCCAAAAGGGAAAAGCCATTCTACTGGAAAAGACATATAATAGTGCTTATTTGTCTTGAGTCTCACACTTAATGGGACAGTGATCAGATTTGACTGCACCCTTTTCTCTAGTCTCCCTTCCTTGAGAGTCTCGAAACTAAATTCATAGTTTAGACTATTCTCACACCTAGGTTTAACAAAGCTAAGACTATCAACGCCTTTGTCCAGGCTTCAGCCAAGCCATTTAGTCAATCGCCAGAAGGTAGAAATTTCCTATTTAAACCCTGACACTTTTAGGCCCCACGTGCTGTTTTTGGAGTGCAGCTTGGCTCCACATCAGTCTGTGCTCTGATCATAGCTACCTCAGCCATTCCTTCCCCCTGTTTCGGCAGCCGTGCATCATCATTATCATCATTATCATCAACATCCACAGCAGATCCCGGAGCAGCTTTCAGAAGTGAGTAACTCCCTCAGTCTGGCCCCTCTCAAGTCATTCACTCCTTTGTTTCTAAGTGTGTAGAACAGGAGTAGGCAACCTGTCCTCTTTAAGGGACGAGGGAATTCAGCTCCCAGAAGCCTCAGCCATGTTGGCCAATAGTCCAATGTTGGCCAATAGCTCCTGGGATTCTGGGAGCTGAAGTCCCTCGGCCC
Organism: Phrynosoma blainvillii; assembly: GCA_026167975.1. Taxonomy (NCBI): domain Eukaryota; kingdom Metazoa; phylum Chordata; class Lepidosauria; order Squamata; family Phrynosomatidae; genus Phrynosoma; species Phrynosoma blainvillii. The sequence goes on from JANUYF010000001.1 coordinate 211,048,873, forward strand.
TTAAAGGGGACAGGTTGCCTACCCCTGGTGTAGAGTGTGTGAGTGCCATATAGGTGTGTGTGCAGCTTTTCCCCTTTAATAAATATTTAGACTTTAATTGAAGAAGCTTGCCTCAGCATCATCCATTGTGGGATTCCTTAGTCCTCTGCTATACGTATCGGTACACAGTCCCGGGGGGCTTTGTTAGGACCCCACTCTTGCATATTTGAGCTAATTATAAATTTCCCTAATTAGATCCTTCCTAACATCCCTCACAGTTATCCTGTGCCTGGTGGAGAGCATGAGGTGGCAGTGGTGGCGGTAGTAATTGGAGAGGCATCTGGATATGTTCCTGTAACCACACATGAAATGATTGCATCAGCCAATAAGAACCACTGGGGTCTTCAGATCTGGTTATGGGGACTTAGCCAGATGCTTCTCCAATCCCTCCTGCTTTCACCAGGCATGGAATAACCATGAGGGGGAGGGCTGTAGGGGCACTATGGTAAGTCTGCTGGGGAAGGATATTGGTTAGTACAGAGGGAGGGAGGAAATAACTAATCTCCATATTGACCAAAAAGTGACATATACTGGTATAAGACTGACGTACTCCTGCATATGCTGCTATCAAGATACCAGCCAATATTTGCCAGTAGTCTGCTTTAGTTTTACCAATAAACTTGGCAATTAAGACAAAACCAACTTTATGAGTTCCTTTCAGTTTATTAGTCCTGACCATATTGAGATTTTAAATTTAGCAACAGTCTGCTTTTGAATGGGATTTTGAATTGATGCCATACAGACTGCTGTCTCACATGTTGCTGAGGCACTATGCAAACTTTGTTTTAGATATTTGTTACATTAGCTGAAAAGGAACTGGATTGGGTCATGTGCTTTAGGCACAGGGCAGACACAGTGGCCACTCCATATCAAAAAGAAAAAAGAGGAAAAAGAATAAAAATCTTGTGTTCAGGCAGTCCAAATCCTCTGCCAAGATAAAGTAACAGCTTAATTTTAATTTAGGGGTAAGTCCCCCTGACATATATTTACGAGTGTAAGCCAAATTCTACAACTTGTCTGAAATGATTTATGATTTCATTTATTTTACATAATGAATTCTGACATGCTGAACCTCTTGCTCAAGCTGCTCTGATCCTTCTACTCATGGGTAGAAGCATGAAGAAATTCAGCAACTATATGACTTTTGAGGTTTTGCCTGCACTCCTCTTCAGGCACATTTCTGAAGGTCTAGAAGCTTTGCTTGTCCTTTACAAATAAAAGCTGAGATTCTCAGGAAACAAAATTTTCTGCCAAATGCTATGTTTTGTTTTTTCTTCCCTGCCATTCTTGTGAAGCAGCATATGATCTCACACAGCCCTGCTAACAGGGCATTGTATTATTTTTGATAAAGTTTCATCTCACTTATCAAAGTGATTTGGCTTTAGAAGCCATATGCTCTTTGAAATCAGGCTATTTCAGGTGTCCTCAACCTTCTGTTGTTGGTTTCAGAAAGGGACTACATATGCATTTACATGAATGTTAAATGTAAATGGACTCCAGGAAAAGGACTTTTAGATTTACTAAATGTCAGAGTATAAAAGAAAACTATCTGAAAATGGCTTTTAGGTGGCACTTAACACCAGCTAGGTTAGCAAAAATTTACAAAAACAAGGATGGCAAATGCTGGAAATGCAAAAAAACACTGGGGGATTAGTACCATGTCTGGTGGCAGTGCCCTGTAACCAAAAAATACTGGGAAAGCATACATGAGGAAATTCAAAAAATCTTCGATATAAAATTCATAATTCTGCCAGAAATCTATCTCCTAAACATGACGAACAAAATCACAGATATGAAAGCAAAGAAACATTGGAGAAGCATACTATATTTAATTACATCTGCTAGAATACTTTTTGCCCAGAACTGGAAAAAAAGGAAGTTCCAACAATTGATGAGTGGCTCTTAAAATCTACGGATAGCATTGAATTAGACAAACTAACATTATAGAAAAGAAGAATATTGAAGAAACAAACTCAGACTGGGGAAAATTAAAGAATTATTGTGCTAAGCATTGGTTTAGATAACATTCTATAGATTTTATTTTTGATTCATCATGAGATAGTTAGCCTAAAGTTATTACATTCTTTTTGGTTAGTTATAAAGGGGACTTAAATTATGTATCAATTATGATGTCCAGAACCATGTATTAATATTAGAAGTGCAATGATGCTATGTTTTTCTTTCCTTTTGTTATATGGTATTGTATGGGAGGGGAATGATTAGGAAATGCTTCGTAATTTTATTTGTAAAATTAATAAAAATTAAAATTAAAAAAAAATGTTAAATGTACATGTTCAAATGTACATATGCACACACCCCTTCTGCACAGTACACCCCTACTTCCAGCAGTCCTCACTGAAATGTTAATCTTTCACTGCTAGCAGCAGATAAACAGCAGTCTCAGAAGACAAGGAACAGCACCCTCGCCACTCCCCTTTTAGCTATTTAGCTGGGCTCTGAGACAAATTGGTGCAGTCCTGCCACTTCTATGTAATACACAGGGAACACGTAGGGCCAGGGCCACAGGTTGCATGTACTTGAGCTATCTGTATCTTTGTATCCCTTTCCTAATGCCAAAATAGGGACTTTCCTCTACCTCAGCACATGCTTTAGGGAATGAGAAATGCATGAAAGTTGATGGAGTGCTTGGACATAGCTCTCAGTGCTTCAAAACAGCAGACCATTCAGAGGGACGTGGCAATGAAATCAAATCACAACACAAGCTTTTTAATAACCCTAACCAATATCTTTCCTGAGCATTGCAACAGAAATGCAGCACAAAATGCATGTCCTGAGAGGCTGGAACATCTGGAACTTCTTACATAGTCATGGAGATTGTGGTTTAGATTTAAAATGCTGTTCAAACATGAGTGTTGAGAAACAGCAGTTTGACTGTGCAGATAGATCTATTAAAAAGTATCATTGTTAACATGGGGTTTTGAATCATTGCCAACGTTTTGCCAACTAGGGACACAGTATGCATTGTTGGCATATGTTATGAAAACTCTCTTTGAAATGGGAATTTCTCCATGCTAGTTCAAAGGTTAGATTTGGGTTTGATTCCTTTAATAATAAGCAATCTGATAAAACTTGAAACCACAGACTTTTCTTTCTTACCCCCTCCCCCCATCTCTATATGGGATATTCTCATGTGCAATATTTAACAGAACCTAACAGCCAGTCTTGATCAAGAATATTTCTGATGATACTTTAAAAATATCTTTATTCAAATTACTTTTGGGAGAGCAGAAACCCCCAAGATATTTTTAGGTAAGAATCATGGCCTCTTACACAAAAGGAAATGTATCACCCAAAAAAGTGGCCAAAACAAGTCCAAATTTTTACAAAAGTAGCATATGCAAGTGCAGTAAAGCCAATTATTATAATAATTACTATAAATTAAATAGAAATATATTTTTCTCACCATAATGGAGGAGAATCTGTCCACTGCCAGTCTCCAATCTAGGTACTAAGTGTACCTAGATGGTGGTGTAGCCAAAAGTCTAGTATGGGGAATTTTGTTTAGCTCAAACTGAGATGGGATCGGCTACAAAGACCCTATGAGACCGTCTCCCACTTGTATATCAAGAGGCCGGTGGATCTAAGAATTGATGCAGAGACAGAATTCTCCAATTAAAGTACCGTATTTTCTGGCGTATAAGACGACTGGGCATATAAGACGACCACCAACTTTTCCAGTTCAAATATAGAGTTTGGGATATACTCGGCGTATAAGATGACCCCTCTTCCAACACACACCAAATAAATTATTTCCATCTCCCAACTATGAGATGTTTGGGGGGAAATGAGGAAGTGTTGGAGGGAAGGACCGGCAATATATTGGGTGATGCATTCTGGGATATGTACAATCTGTAGCCAAGGACCAACATGTCACACACTCTCAGCCTCAGAGGATGATAATGGCAACCCCCATTTGAAGAAACATGCCAAGATAACCCCATGATAAGGTTGCCTTGAAGACACAGAAGAACAACAAAAAATTGTTTCATAGGTAGCACATGGGTGCCAGCATGGTGTAGTGGTTTGAGTGTTGGATTACCACTCTGGAGATCTGGAGAGCACACAACAGCCACCACCACAACTGCATTTTTGGAAGTCACACTCTCTTAGCCTTGGGAAAAGCAATGACAAATACTCTCTGAACAAACCTTACCACCCTGTAAGGGGGCTTCCCTGCCCCTCTTCCCCTCCTCCTCCTCCTCCTCCTCCTCCTCCTCCTCCTCCTCCTCCCATGGGGGGCTTTTTCAGAGGGGAAGGGAGGGAGGGAGGAACGGAGGAAAGAAAAAAGGGAGGAAGGAAGGAACGGAAGGAAGGGGGGAAGGAAGCTGAGACCCTACCCTGAGGCTAAGAGAGTGTGACTTGCCCAAGGCCACCCAGTGGGTTTTTACAGGGCAAAGGAGAGCAGCCCAGCCCATGAAGGGAGGAAGGGAGAAACACTTCACCTCATCCTGCTTCTTCCTCCTCCATTTTGTCTCCCTTCTCAGTGCGGCAGCCATTTTGCCTTCCTCCTTCTCACCAGGCTGGGCCACACCCTCAGGAAAATCAGGGAGGAGCAATGCCTCCACCTCCTGCTCCTCCTTGATTTTCCTGAGGGTGTGGCCCAGCTTGGTGAGAAGGAAGAAGGCAAAATGGCTGCCGCACTGAGAAGGGAGACAAAATGGCTGCTGGGCGAGTAGAATTTTTTTTCTTACCGGCGTATAAGACAACCCCCGACTTTTGGGAAGCTTTTCTGGGGTTAAAAAGTCATCTTATACGCAGGAAAATACGGTATTATTTTATTAAAGGGACAATCACATAGTAATTCACATTCATACATTCATTCATTCAAGGCTCAGGAAATCAGGGATTAGCTTGCAAAAGATCTTGAGGCAAAACTACAGGTGATACTTACTACAGATGAGGATTTCTCTGGGATCCAATTGGGAGAAGTGGCATGGGACACACCCGTTCTTAGAGTGTTGGTTTGAACAGAAGTGCTGGTAACTAGACTAGAGATCACAGTGATGTAGTGTACCCATGAACTCCAAACTAACGACACTGAGAGGGAAAATCCAGGGGTTTGTAAGGGCTAAAACTAGCTGCAGGGCAAAAGTGTGAGATTGTATGGGTGAGGTAATCTGGTCTGGCACTATTCAAGGTGAATGGGAAAAGGATTAAGTCATTAGCTGGCCCATCAGGTGAGACATCTAGGCAATTATCACCCATTCTTTCTGATTATGGAGGTGATGATGGTCCATTTGCAACTCCCACACTACCTGCCTGTCCTTGAGATGATTTCTGTTGGTCTTCCAAGTGACCTTGGTATGACCTGCCTGTCATTGCCCAGATGGCACTTGGGGGTCAACTGCAGGGTATATCTGGGGTCATGTGGTATGCCACACACTCAGAAAAGTACACTTTGGCTAGTTCCCCTCCCTTGAAAATTGTTCAGATCCATACCTGTGTGTGGATGAATTTTTTTTGAATTGGCCTTTGCCATGGAAGAATTTTGGGGTGTGAATAGGGGAGAAAGTCAGTTTATAGGAAGCATCGCAGTTAGTAGTACCTCTGGTGTTGTGGGAATGGGTGATCATTCATCTGGAACCCATTCATACATCTTTTAATACACATTGAATAAAGCAACCAATAAAACAATTAGAGCAATCAGTAATCAGAAGCAGTAGCAATAATCAATGACAAGAAAGTAATTAGCAAGGGTTCAAAGCATTCAGTATGCAGGATGGCAATGGAAAATGGCAAAATCAAGTCCTTGGGTGTTTGAAATTTCTCTAAATTCCATAAAGTCCTGATTCGCTACAATAGCCAAAGTAAGCAATGTCCAAGTTTGAGCCAATGTCAGCAAGCAGTGGGTGTGTTTGGCAAGCAAAAGTCCATAACAGCCCATGTAGCAATTTTTGGGCAAGTTTGCAGAAGGCTTGGAAGAAGTTCAGACCACTAAATGGAGTGGATGTCAGGGTTGGCGTCTTGGTATGCCAACAGCAGGATGGATTGTTTATGCCATCTGGAATGCATAAACAAAGTCCATATGGCAGCTGAAGCATGCATGGTGTCATCTGGGATGGATGGAGGGCAACCTGGAGGACTTCGGGTCTGGTTGCGCAGTTGCACTGCAGCAGATACAGTGATTCATGACATCTGTGGGGCTGGGTCCAGTCCAGGAACAGAAGATCTGGGGCTTACCTTCCCATGAGAGTTCAGAGAAAACAGGAAGAATAAAGGATAGAGCTTTAACTATTTACATGCTCTGGAGGATGAAAGAGGACGGTCTCCTCCTCCCCCCCAGCTCCCAATTGGGCTAGGCTGGTGTGGAAAAGCTTCAAACAAGGATAGGACCTCTAACTATATTTACAGGCCATGAGGACCTTCAGAAAGGAAAAGGAAAAAGGTTTGGTCCGCTGACTTCCCATGGAGTCAAACCAGCATTTAGATGTGGGATTCATATATGAACGTTAATCCTTAAAATAATAACTGGATATAAAAAGGGTTAACTTTACCTGCAGGGAGAGACGACGCGGAGGAGTGGAAAAGCAGGTGAGCAAGCGAGAGACAGACCTTGAGCTCCTTGAGACAAGGTCAAGGCAAAGCAAACAAGGGAGGAGAAGAGAGGGAGATGAAGAGGAGGAACTAAAACCCACAGAAAAGAGGTGCTTGAAACGGATTGGCGGTCTGCCTGGGAGAGAGAGATTCGACGCAGCAAACAAGGATTAGTGTGACGTTGTAACAACAGAGACTTATACCAGAGAGGCTCTTTGGAGGAGGGATAGAGAGAAGAGAAAGAGAACAAGGAAGTCAGAGGGAAAGACGTCACAGATCAAGGAGCCAAGGAACAGAGTGGCGACTGAGGACTGACCGGAACATAAGGAAAAGAATATAAGAGTAAAAGAAGGGAAAATAAAAGGACAGATAGAATATTAAAGGTGGAAAAAAAGAAGGAGTAAAGTACTCCCCTACTCTTGAGGGGATTTTGGGAACTTGTTTTTTGTATCCTACTTTTTCTTTGCGAATTTATATTGTCATTCTCTAGGGATTTAAAGGCATAGATTTCAGATAATATTTGCCTATTTTAGGAGGGGGTAAATACTATTAGTACTGTGTACATATATTGGTTGTGTCTTATTTATTAAACAAGAAGGTAATAATTAGACTCTAGAAATAGTAAATTGAATTGACTTGATATTTATATAATACAGTTTAATTTCTCTTTTAGGAAAACAAGAACCTCGGGAGATTGCTATTTGATTTAAGATCTAATATTAGTCCCTAGTGACCATGATGTCTAGGAATCAAGCGACAAAGGCTCAAAATAATTCGCAACTACCACGACGACCTTCCCTTGAGCAATCGAAAAATTTGGATTCTAATTCTTCTATTTTAGAAGAAATTAGAAAATTGAGGTCGGAAATTAGGCGGGAAATGCACGAATTTAAAATTGAAATAAGGGATGAGATAAGGGTGGAGCTACAAGGAATCAATCAGACGATTGAAAAGATAATGTGTGAATTGTCAAATACAAATAGTAGAATTGATAATTTAGAGAGTAGAGGAGAGAGATGGACTGAAGAAATAGATGAATTGAGACAAATCTGAGAAAAGGACTTTGATGAAAAAGCACTGATTGATTAAAATTTTAAAAATTGTTTAAAAATTAGAGGTTTGGTAGAGAAAAAAGAAGATAATTTATTGGAAATTCTAAATTTAAATTCAGCCAAATTTTTGAAAAAAGATCAATAAAATTTCCAATGCGAGATAGATTGGGCTTTCCCTTGAATTCATATGTTGCAAAGCAAAAAAAAATCTACCTAGGGATGTAGTGGTGTATTTTGTTAGGAAACAAATTAGAGATCTGGTTCTGAAGACACACAACGAAACACCTTTAGTAATTGATGGCAAGGTAATTCAGATTTTAAAAGGCATACCTTCGAGAATCCTGAGGAGACACAAAGAATATGGCTTTCTAACTAATTATCTCCGCCAGCAAGATATCCCATATAGGTGGGGTTTACTAGATGGGTTAATCTTCTGGTGGAAAAAAAGAGAATTGTGCTGAAATCCCTAGAAGAAGCAAAGAGATTTTGGGATAGACTTGAAAGAATAAGAGAAAGAAAGGAGATAGAGAAAGTGAACAAAGAGAAGAGAGCAGAAACCCCAGACAGAGAGAAAGATCAAGTAAGGGGAGATAGATCGTCTCCACAACATGATTTAGAGTTTCAGGGAGCAATTAATTGGAGATATGAAAAGGGAAAAACAATAGGGGAAGAAGAAGACTTAATAGAAAGAAATATTGAAGACGAGGAAGATCTTTTAAGAGACGAGTTACTAGAGGAAGATTAGTAAGGTAGGTATCTTGGAGCTATAGACTAGATATGGATTACAAAATAATAAATACAGTTAAGATATAGTTGAAAACAAAGCAAGATGTTTTAACTTGAGACAATTGAGATTGGAAAATTAAGGGGAAAGGAAGAAAATAATAATAATAATAATAATAATAATAATAATAAAGAAAGAATAAAGTAAATAAAGATAAAAAATGGAGAAAATTAAATTTTTAACCTGGAATATAAAGGGTATGAATACGCCACACAAAAGAAATTTTTCCCCCCACTATGTTCAGAAAATGAAACCAGACATAGTTTGCCTACAGGAAACGCACATAAGGGGAAAAGATTCAAAGTATCTTATAAACAAAAAGTTGGGCAATGAATTCATAGCAGCTGCTAAAAGTAAAAAGAAAGGAGTGGTGTTATATATATCGGAAAAATTAGAAGCAAAAAAATTAATATCTGATCCTCTTGGCCACTATGTAATTACGGAGATTAAAAGTAGAGGTGAAAAGTGGATTATAGTAGGTTTATATAGTCCTTTAACAAATAAAAAATATTTTTATGCAAAACTTTTAAAAATATTAGAGGAATTAGATAACAATGAGAAAATAATAATGTTAGGCGATTGGAACGGGATAGTAGACCCAATTATAGATAGATCATCAAATAAAAAAAGTAAATCAACACAAGGAAAACTGCCCCATAGTTTTTTTGAACTACAAGACAGATTGTCACTAAAAGATGTTTGGAGAGTTAAAAATGGAGATGGCCGGGACTATACTTTTTTTTCGCATACCCACCAATCATGGTCTAGAATAGGCATGATTTTAACGTCATCAGTATTAATAAGTAAAATTTATAAAATTGAAATACGGCCAGCAGTTTGGTCAGGTCACAATTTGGTTACAATGACAATGGGGAATGGAGTAAGAAATTATAATTGGAAGTTTGATGTAAATTTAGTGAAAAATGAAGCACAAGAAAATTTAAATTGGTTCTTTAAAGAAAATTCAAATAAAGATATTTTTGACCATGTGGTGTGGGATGCTGGGAAAGCATACATGAAGGGATATTTTATATTAAAAAAAAAGTATGGAAAGGAAAAGAGCTAGAGAAAAGCTGATTAAAAATTTGGAAAGTGAAGTGAAAAGTGTGGAGGACCAAATGAAAACTAATCCCAATAACAAAAACTTGAAGTTAGAATTACAAAAATTAAAGAAATAAATGTCTATAGCCTTAACAGATGAAATGCAGAAGAAATTGAAATTTTTAAGACAAAGGAATTTTGAACAAGCAAACAAACCGGGGAAGCTATTGGCATACCAATTAAAGAAAGAAAGAAAGAAAGAAAGAGAAAAAAGAACAATTATTACGTTGAGAGAAGGCCATAAAGATTTTTCTACTCAAGTCCAAATAAAAAGAATTCTGGTGGATTATTTTTCGAAATTATATAGGGCAGAAAATGATAATGTAGATGAGATAGACCAATATTTGTTATCGCAGGAAATTAAAGAAATTCCAGAAAAATATAAAAAAATGTTAAATAAGGATTTTGAACTTCAAGAAGTACTGGATACAATATCGGAATTAAAAATAGGGAAATCTCCAGCCCCGGATGGATTTGGTGCAGAATATTATAAAAAAATTAAAGATCAGTTAGTAGGCTATTTTTTAAAAGTATTAAATGATATAGAAAAGGAGTGATCCCCCAAACTTGGCAGAATGCAAATATAGTTTTAATTCCAAAAGAAAAAAAAAGATACTACAAATCCAAAAAATTACCGACCCATTTCACTTTTAAATATCGATTATAAAATATTTGCAAACATAATAGCCAAAAGATTGAAAAAATGGTTAGTAGAATGGATCTCAGATGGTCAAGCGGGCTTCCTCCCGGGAGGAATGATTAAGGACAATACCAGACATTTATTAGATTTGATTGAATATTATAACAAAAAGATAGATAAACAAGTGGCATTATTATTTTTCAATTTAGAAAAGACATTTGATAACTTAAATTGGAATTTTTTGAAAAAACTGATAGATAAATTAAATATGGTTCAAGTTTTGTTAAATGGATAGAAAGGATTTACAATAACCAAGAAGGGAAAATTTTGGTTAATGGTGAAGCTACTGGAAATTTTAAAATACAAAAAGGCGTAAGACAAGGTTGTCCACTGTCCCCATTGCTTTTTATTATGTGCTTTGAAGTTCTACTTAATGATATCCATAAAAATGAAGAAATTAAAGGTACCAAAATAAAGGGATCAGAATATAAATTAAAAGCATTCACGGATGACCTAATGGTTTCATTAGCAGACCCAGGAGATAACATACAGAATTTGATGGAAACAATGAGAAAATTTAGTAAAGCGTCAGGTTTCAAAATCAATAAAGAAAAAACAAAAATGATGTTGTTAAATTTAGATGATAAGGAAAAAACAGAAATTAAAGGAAGGAATGCAATTTGAGGAAGTAAACATAATCAGATATTTAGGTATAAATTTTACAAAAAAAATGCTGATCTTTATAAAAATAATTATGAAAATTTGGATGGAAATTAAACAGGACGTGAAAAGATGGGGTAAATTGAAACTATCTTGGATGGGGAGAATTGCGGTGAGAAAAATGAATGTTTTGCCTAAACTGACTTACCTCTTCTTAAATATTCCAATTATAACAAATGACTCTCCATTTTTAAAATGGGATAGAGACCTATCAAAATTTATATGGGATAACAAAAAACCAAGAGTTAAACTAAAATATCTACAAGATACAGTGGAACGGGGTGGTCTGGGAGTTCCAAACCTTAGACTTTATTATTATGCGTGTGTCATATACTGGCTAAGAGATTGGATATGTCTTCATAAAGAAAAAAAATTGAAATTAGAAGGGTATGATAATGTTTATTCCTGGCATGGCTACTTAATGTATAAGGTAAAATTTCATAAGGATTTCAATGATCATTATGTGAGAAGGATGTTCTTAAAAATTTGGTTGAAAGTAAAGAAAAATTGGCCGGATATTATACCATACTGGACGGCCATAGGAGAAGTGATTGATAAAAATAACAAATTTGGAGATAATCATTGGTTGACATATAAAGACTTACTGAAAAAAACGGGTAAAGATGTGATGATTAAATCCCAATAAGAGCTTAATCAAGAAGGTCATAATTATAGCTGGTTTACCTATAGACAAATTAGAGAACAATATAAAGTCGACATAAAGACAAGACAAATAGGAATTTTGGATGAACAATTTGAAGAGGCAATAATGGATGAAGGCAAACATAAGATAAGGAAGTTATATCAATTATTACTAAAAAGAGAATTAGAAAGAGAACTAATAAAACTGCAAATGATCAGATGGGCTCAGGATTTTGGATTTAGTATCGAATTGGAACAATGGGAAAAATGCTGGACCAAAAGAATAAAATATACTTTGAACATAAATTTAAAAGAAAACTTTTATAAATTACAATTTAGATGGCATTTAACGCCGAATAAACTTGCTAAAATAAGAAAATCAAAGAAATGTGAATGCTGGAAGTGTGGCAAGAAAGAAGGTTCTCTTTTTCATATGTGGTGGAGTTGTGAGAAAGTGCAAAAATTCTGGGGGGAGATAAGAAATGTTATAATGGAAATTGTTGATAGCTCATTAGAAAATAATCCACAAACGTTTTTATTAGGGATGATTTCCTATGTAGAGCTAGAAAGGAAGCATGGAAAACTAATCTTTTAACTGCAGCCAGAATTTCTTATGCAACTAAATGGAAGACCAAGGAGATTCCCACAACTCAGGATTGGTTATTAAAAATGATGGACTTATTTGAAATGGACAGATTAACAGGACTGTTAAGAGGAGAAGATAATGAATATTTCGTCAATAATTGGAAACCACTGTTAAATTATTGGATAAAACAAGGGCGGAAAATATCAACAAATGATTGGGGAATGATTTAAAAATATAGAAGATGTTCGAGTGTTTGATATAAAAGACTGACGAGCAAATGTAAGACGGGAGGTAATGGTTTGGTGGACGATATTAAGACAGTAATGTAACTTAATATTTAGAGTAAAGGGTAATATCAATGTATGGTATGTAATATAAAAACTGATGATTAAATAGAAGTAAGTGTATCGGACTAAGCACAAGGATAATGGGCTGGAAGTATTTTAGTTAGGATGGAATAGAAGACAGTTATTCGCTAATATCTGATTTTGAAAGTTAGAATTTTACGAAGAATTTTTTGTTAGTTTAGCGATATTATTTTGTAATCGTGTTTATAGATTGGTGTTTTTATGTGTGTTTGTCTGTGTTATATGTAGGTTATGTTATTAATTGTTTATTATTATTTGTTATTGTTTAATTGTATGTTTAATTGTATGTATTTTTTTAATTCAATAAACTTTTTCAAAAAAAAAAAAAAGATGTGGGAGAGGTTTCTTTGTTTAACAACAAATTTAACAAAGAAAGGCCAGGGATAGGGTCTAGCTTGGTCAGGCGAGTGACAAGGCGAAAGGTCTGATTGGCTAAAATGAACTGAGAGCACCTGGCCTTTAAGAGGCAGTGACGTCTATTTTGGTTGTAGTCAATTCCTGAATCGGGTTGGGGCTGCCGGGGAAAATTTGCAAATTAACCCTAATTTTGGCAAAAACCACCCCAAAATGGCTGAATTACTGAATTTGGAGCCCTGGGATTTATAATTAGTGCAGATTGATGAGTCCAGTCATGTGTTTGTTTTTAAAGGTCATGGCTATGACTGCATGGTGAGTGGGATGCCTTTCGGTGGGGGAGATCTAACTCACACCAAAAGGAATGGGACTCTGCCAGTTGTCTCTTAACCCAGTAAATTAAGCTAGCAGAGCCCACCACCATCAAAATTTGGATGCCCACAATGATGGCTATGGGGTTTGTGAACAGGCATAGGATGGCCTGTCTGGTAGAAGACCAATCCCATGACCCTCACCATGAGTTCTCAGCTGCATGCTTGAGTTCTTGGGTGACCTTAATTATCTGTTTAGACTTGAGGTCTACTGTAAGTTTAATCAGTGACTCTGTCTGCTCAATTTGTTTGGTGGCTTTGCTCATATTATATAGCCACTGAGAAATTGGAAGTTCATCCTTCAGGTGAAATCCCTGGATGAGTTTACTGTCTATGTGATACAATTTGTCATTTACATAATCTTTTACCATTTTGTGTAAACAAATTTCCTTTCCATAACAATGAATCAAATGAATTCAACAAAAACATAGGTTCCCTCTAGATCTGTCTATGGTTAATCTGTATGCTAAAGGCATTATTGTGACATAGTCAGTCATGTGTTAATTGTACCAAAATGGTCTCTTTAACCGGGATTATTATATGCTCTTGGATGCTCTGCTTGGAGGTTCCTTCTAGATTGCCATAACAGTGCATCCATTGGTTCGTTTTGACACACCCAGCCAATTCAAAAAGGTGTGTATTATTCATCCAATGCAAAAGTTTTTTTGGGATCATGGTAGTGTTACTCTGGGGAGCCCAAGGTGAGATGTGGGATGTATGGTTTGAGGGTCCCAAATTTGCTCATGGTATATTCCTATTTTCAGAATCATGTTGGCCCACTTGGTCCCAGCCACCTTCATTAAATCTGCCGGATACTGGAAGGAATCAGGGTATTTGGCCTTGAGTAATCCCATGACTTCCAGATGTATCAGCCTCAGTAGGGAGGCTTGGATTAATTGGGAAGTGAATTATATCAAACTACTTTGTACCTGGGAACACTGTATCACAATGGAAAGGTTATAAATGTTGTTCTGTATTGAACGTCCAAGGTCTGTGATTATTTCTTTTTCTACTCCAACCCACTGAAGTAGGATGTGGCTGATTAAATCTACCCCTCGTGCAATGTTATTAAAACTCGTTGCTCCTAGGTCTTGCGTTTTGGATCCTACCAGTCACAACTTGTTGGCTAGAACCTTGGAACCTATGGAGTTTAAGACACCTTTGCCTACACCTAAACCTCCTAATATGGTTCCAGTGAGGTCTCTTTTATTTTTGAAAAGTAGATGAGTCACTGGGTGATACAGTTTTTCTGGCTGTTTCCACTGGGATGAGGCTGCCTATAAATAAGGACTGCATATGGGAATGGTTTTGGCTACATTAACTGCAGTTAAATTGAGTATCATTGTTGTGATGATGGGCTGCGCCTCTGAGTACATAAATGCAGATACATCTCTCCTGATTACTATGCTGCCCAGAGGCTCACGGAGGGCTTCTGGGGAGTATACCGGAATATAGGAGCAATTCATGCTATGTGGCACCCAGTAGGTGTTTGTGTGAAATTGTTACAAATGAACAGCCTTGTTTTCCAAGTCCACGAAGGGTGACATTAGGCGTCTAAGGTTAGGGTAGCATAGAAAGAAGTGGAGGTCTTACCTGTTGGTGGATCAAATTGGTTCCAGTTCAAAAATTCTGGTGTTAAGGGGAAGCTGCCAGTGTCTGCCTCTACCCATATGTGTCCTTGTGGGCCAAACATTATCACTTGGAAGTAATGGTGTGGCTTTCTGTGGTGTATATCCTGGTCTTTAATTTTATGGGAAATCCTTTGTCAAACCATGTGTGTGCTTCATCCATGGTGTCTATAACTTGCTTCATCCTTGGGTATGGGGGTGCTCAATGGCAATGTGCTTCTATGTTGAATTCCCAGTTAGTGACAAAGTGGGCCCTGTATATATTTGTAGTGGACCCTTCCATAGTAGTGCCCAGGTGATCCAGGTATATAAAGCTATCTCTCATCCCTGTAGGGAGATAGAGAGGCATTGCTTAGTTTATCCTTCTTCGTGACATAAGAAAGTTTTTGACAAATCTACCGTCAGCAAATAGGGTCCTTCTGAGCTTAATGGTCTTACTGGTGTTGGTCCAACCTTTCATTCTTTTAAGTGAGAGGAGTGGAAATACTTTAGCCTATTGCTGTGTCTATTGGGAATGCACACTTGGTAAACTGCGGGCGACACTCTTTCTGTTATTTTCACGAGTCAAGCCATTTTGCGGCCAGGTTATGTTTGTGTTTGAAAAAAGTTCCGATATATGACTAGCTGGCTAACATCTCATTGTTGCGGGTTCCTTGCCGATCCTAATTTTCTATCCATTGCTTTCATGTTCTGTCTTAGTTTTTTTGGCAGCCAATCTATGAATTTGGCTGATACTTTGGATGAGTGTTTTAACCCATTTGTGATTTAGAATCACCAGTTCCAAATCGGAGGGTAGAGTGGTGTTGAGCCAAAATGCTTTGGGCATGATCATTTTGCTTCCAGTCATTACTTGGTGTGGCATGAAGCCATGGGAAGCTGCAATTGCCCTAAGGGTCATCCGAATTATAGGGAGCTTGGTATCCCAATCCTTTCTGGATGCCTTGACAACCTCCTCATGGCTTCCTTAAGGGTTCTGTTGGCTCGTTCGATATGGCCCAAGCTCTGTGGGTGACACACGATATGAAATCGCTGTTTTATGCCCAAAGCATTGCATATCTCTTTCATGACCTCTCCAGATCATCTATTGTGAAAGATTAGTGCATACCCCAGTGGCTAAAAAAGTAGTCGAACAACACCCTTGCAGTGGTGGCCACTGTATTATCTCTGGTTGGGAAAGCCTCAATCCATTTGCTAAACAGATCTATGATGGTGAGGCAATATTTATTATGTCTGGGAGTTGTTGAAAGTGGACCTATAAAATAAATCTGTAAGCATGACCAAGGGCCTTCTATGTGCTGGTGTTGGATCTGAGCCTTAGGGCTGCTGGAATCTGCATTAAACAAGGTGCAGGATAAGCAGTTACCCACCCATTGGTCAATTTCCTCTCTCATCTTGAGCCACCTTCCTGTCTCTCTTACTCTTTCCAAGTGTGGCGATTTTTCCTCTATGTCCTATATTGTGTATGAATTGGATGAGGTCACCCTGGAATTCTGTGGGCACTAGCCAGCTGTGTATCTCGTTTCCATCTACTGCCCATCAAACTCCTTCCTTCTGGACAATGGTGTATTTTCTGGTCGGTTCTTTTCCTGCCTCAGTTAACCTTTTGATTTCGCTGTCTTCTTTCTTAAGCTGGGCCAGATCTAGAGTGTCAGGCAACATCGATTTCTTCAGCCTCACATTAATAGGTGCCATTGGGACTGTGGCGGCTTCCTTGGCCAAGGCATCTGCCTTATTTTTCCATCTTGCCTCTTCTCCTATTCCCTTTTGGTGTCCTTTTACAAACGAGACCCAAGTAGGGGCTGTCCTCTCTTGGATCAATTGAATCACTACCTGCTACTTGTCTGTATGGGTTAAGGGCCTATCCTCATTTGTTTTCCACTCCCTTCAAATCCATATGGGAAGCCAATCTATGGCTGCATTCACGGTCCACTGCGAGTCTGTAAAAATTGCCAAAGGAGCGTTTGTATCCTCAAATTCCAGCACTGTGAGAAGCGCCTCTACTTCAGTGGCCTGACTAGAATGGGGGTGAACTGATGCTTGCAATGTGTGTCCATCGTTCACATGCACTGCACTGAATCCCTTTAAGTTTGTTCTCTCTGGGCAGGATGATGAACCATCCCAAAACCAGCACCTAAAGCTTGCCTGCACTGGTCAATGGTTTTTAGTGACAGGGGGAAAAGGACACTCATGAGCCACTCCCATAACCACCGTAGGGGGCTGAAGGCTCACTGGCTTGCTGGTGGTAATCTATCCCTCACTTGAGCAACTCCAAGGTCCATTTGGCTATCCATGTGCTATGCACCTGACCATCCTGTACTTTGCCTGATAGGATAAATTTTAGTGGAGTGTGGGGGTTTGCACTATGACTCTGGCTCCTCTGATGATAAACTCCCAGGGCGTCAGTGGCCAAACTAACACTAAACAGTTCTTCCCACAGACTGAACTTTATCTCCATGGGTAATAGGTGTGATAGGTTTCTCAAAGTGTAGGCTACTACTCTTTGCACTCCATTTCAGAGCTGAGAAAGAATGGCTCCAACATGATTGTCTGACACAGCTAGCTGTATGTAAAATGGCTGACTAACATCCGAGTGAATTAAAGCAGGAGCTTTTGCCAAATTGGTTTTCAGTGTAGCAAAGACATTTTGCTGTTTAGGTCCCCATTTCCACACAGCTCCTTTCTTTAATAGAGAGTACAGAGGCTTTAGTTTGGTGGCAAAAGCTTCTATAAATTCTGTAGAAAAGTTAAAGGTATCTAGCAATGCTCTTAAGGAGGCTACATCTGTAGGAGCAGGGAGTTTGCCAATTGTCTCCACTCACTATAAATTGGGGGTTCTGAAATCTGGCTGTAAATTTAGTCCCAGATATTTGACTTGGGTTTGGACCAATTGTGCTTTTTCTCTGTTAGCTTTTAATCCAGTGTCCCTGATTAGTTCTAATACTTCTTGGGTGATGTTGGCGGTTTTCCCTTGTGAGTCAGAGTGGACCAATATGTCATCCACATAGGACAAAGCATGAGGGATGACAAGGGTCGCAAATTTGTCCACATTTTGACCACATGTGAGTGACATATACTCGGGCTGCAGTGAAAACCTTGTGGAACTCTTTTGAATGAGTGTTGGAGCCCTTCAAAATTTGAAGGCGAATTTGTAGTAGCAGCTCTCATGCAGAGGAATAGAATGGAAAGCATTAGCTAGGTCTATAATGCTATCGAACTTGGCTCCAGCTGCTATAGCTGCCAAAATTTCATTATATTTCACTACCATGGGAGCTACTGGGGGTGTGACTGCATTAAGTGCCCTGAAGTCTCCCATCATCCTCCATGTGACCCCATCTGCTTTTAGTATGGGCCAGAGTGGTAAATTGCAGACATACTGCCTTGGCAAAATAACGTCCCATTTTAACAATCCCTCAGTTTGAAGTCGTAGGCTTTCATGGCTGGCATCCATAATTTTTTGTGGGTTTTTCAGGCTGTGTGGCCATGTTCTGGAAGAGTTTATTTCTGATTTTTCGCCAGCATCTGTGGCTGGCATCTTCAGAGATGCCAGCCACAGATGCTGGCAAAACACCAGAAAGAAACTCTTCTAGAACATGGCCACACAGCCTCAAAAACCCTCAATTGTTTTTGCAATTCCTTCTGCCTTTTGGGGATATCTGTATGGTTTCTGTGGTGGGGGATCTTTTCCTTCTATGAGTACAAAAGCTCCCTTTACAGTTCCACACTCTATTTTGTTCTTTATCCATACCTTGGGAAAATCTGCTGCCCAGAGGTCTGTGGTTATGGGAAAAAGGGGTGCTGGGGCCTTTAAGGCAGCACATCTGTAGATGGCTGAAATTTGTAGGGGGCCTTCTTCCTGTTGCCAAATGAGGCCGTTAGCCAAATCCAAGGTCAGCCTGTTTTTTCTTAGGTATCCTACTCTTCGGATTCCATCATCTTCACCCTGATTTTCAAAGACCTGTATGAGGTCTAGGATAGGGCCAAGCTGTAATGGAATCTCCTTCCATATAGCTACCAGGTGTCTCCCTTTCCCGTACCCCACCAGCTCCATGTAATAATAATAATAATAATAATAATAATAATAATAAATTGTATTTATATCCCACCTTTAGCCAAGACAATCCAGGCAGCTTACAATCTAAAATACAATCCTATACAATATAGATATCATGAACATATCACCCTCCCCTTAAAAATATATTAAATCAATGATACATTAAAATTAGCTTAAAAACATAGTACACATTAATACAATAAACAAAAACATTCTGAGTATACAAGAAATAGAGATGTGATGTGTCGTTTTGCTCTCTGACATGGCCAATTTGGGGTGAAGGGTGTTAAATGCTGCACCGGAATCCACTAGAAGCTGTGCTGGTTTTTGTTTAGGTTTTGATCCAACTTTTGCATGAACAGTGGGATGTCCCCACAAATCTGGTACTAATGTGGCTACTATCTGCTGGCATGGTGGCTCTACCTTAGGGGCTGTGACAGGAGTGGTATCTGTGACTTTCTGTTGTGGGGCTGCTATATTAACTGGGTTTATAGGGACTTTGATGTGTCCTGTTCTATGAGGACTGGTTTTCTGTCGGGCAGTGGGTGTTTTAGCTCACAAGATCTTAGGGTCTGGCCATGCTCTCTGCGGGTGAGGGGATCCTGGGCATCCCTAGCTGAAATGGTCTGGGTTGGGAGAGTTGGAGGGAGCACCCTGACTGGGTGCTCCTTTGTGCCACTTGCTTATGAGTTGGTCTAGGACAGGGGTAGGCAACCTTTCCCCTTTAAGGGCCAAGGGACTCCAGCTCCCAGAAGCCTCAGCCATGTTGGCCAATAGCTCCTGGGATTTTGGGAGCTGAAGTCCCTTGGCCCTTAAAGGAGGTCCATCAACTCTTCCTTGGGCTTCCCATCTAACTGCTCCCTTTTGAATCCCAACTCTCGGAGCTGTCTCCAGATATTATTTTGAATTTTTTGAAGTGATTACCTAAGGGGCTCTGTTTTTTTCTGGATGGTCTTGTGGTTTGCCCTTAGGTCCCTTCCAAAAGGGGTTTATTACTGAAAGTGCATTTTTCTACATTTTAGTGTGTGTATGAATTCCACATGCCCCAGATGCACTCTGCAGTGAACTTCAGGTGCCTCCATGGCATGGCAAAGAGGTTAGGTCCAGGTCACTTGGAAAACTGGAAAATCTCCAGCCTCCATAGTCAGGCGGATAGTGTGGGAGTTACAAATGGACCATCATCACCTACATAATCAGAAGAATGGGTGATAATGGCCCAGGATGTCTCACCTGATGGACTGACTAACAACTAAATCCTCTCTCATTTCTTCGTGAATATTGCCAGACTGGATTACCTCACCCAGGTGATCTAACATCTTTGTCTAAGACTTGGCCAAACAATCTAAAGCCTTAGTCAAATCAGCCAAAGCTTTAGCCAGACAATCAGTCCCCTTTGTCTAAGCTTTAGCCAAGCAGTCAAGCACCTTGCCAGTAGCTAGTTTGATCCATTAAAAACCCCTGGATTTCTCCTCTCAGAGTCACTAGTCTGAGTTCAGGGGGACCCTGTGTCACTCTGTTCTCTGATCTGGTTACCAGCACCTTTGTTCAACCCACATTTTCAGAACGATTGTGTCTCACACCATTTCATCCAAATGGATCCCAGAGAAGGCTTCATCGGTAGTAAGTATTGCCATAGTGCTGCCTCAGCTTTTATTCCAGCCTAACCCTTGGTTTCCCAAGCCCTGCATGAGTGTGTGTGTTGTGTGTTTTTCCCCCACTTTTCAATAAATAATACTTTAATTTGAGGATACTGCCCCTACATCAATTCTTAAGATTCCCCCATCTCTCGGTATACACGTGGGAGATGGTCTCACAGGGTTCTTGTAGCCGACCCCCTCTCAATTTGAGTTAATAAAATTCCCCTTCATAGACTTTTGGCTACAGGTTATTGATCCCAAATCTTCAGGATTCCTTTGGTACAGGTTTGGAGTGGAGGCCCATGTTACAGTATGTAATCGTGTGGATTGGGTCTCCATCTTTCTCTCCCTTCTTGCCTCCTGCTTTGGACCTTTTCCTGGTGATTGCAGCTAACATTTCTCTGGCCCTCTCCCTCTGTGTCTCTCTTGTCCAATATACTTGGGATTCTTCTTGGATATGTTGCACAAATCCCTGCCAATGCATGTTTTGGAATCTTAGAATCACTGATTCTAGGTAATTTTTAGTGGCTTGTTTTAATCCTTGATAGACTTCCCCAATGACGTCAGTGTAGTTTAGGAGTGGCTGTCCATCTTTATTTAGTCCCACAGCTCTGGATAAAATGGCTAGCATCTTTTTCCAGGCTACATATGTTTCTGGTGCTTTGTCAGGGTGCTGTATTTTGTTTTGGCATCTCACCCATAAGATGGTTCCAGGTCATAGGATCTGCACCATCCTAGTTACCCATTCGTACAGCTCTAAATTAACCAAATTGTAATTCAATACTGCCACCTCAAAGAGTCCTGAATAACTGGGATCTATGCATAGCCTAACAACCTGAGTTAAGTCCTGCTCCTTGGCTTTGGGGTGTGAGAGGATTATGGTGGACATCCACTTGACTGCCATCTGGATGTTCAACTTGCCTAATTGATCTGCTATGGCTTTAATCTCGGACAGTGTCTGGTCTCCACTAGGGTTTTGGTAATGGTACCATCTTCTGCAGTCTTTTTAGTCTCTACTGTGCTCCGGATTTTCACTGAATCTAATGAAATTCCTGGAATACCTAATCCCTCATTGGGTTCATTCCCTTTGGGGTGATTCTATTTGGGGGTTGTAGGGAGGGGATCTTGGTCTCTTCAGGTGTGGAATTATCCTGAAGGACATTTGCTTGTGTGGCACATTCTAGGATTTTTGGGTGTACTGTCTCCACTATTGTATATCTTAGATTTAATTTGGCTTCTAATTCCCTAATGTGGGACTCGCAGGCAGTGTGATCAGCCAACATTGTCTCTTCTGTCTTCTTGGAGATAATAAATTCAGTGGCTTGTTTGGCTTGATTCAATTTAGCCTCTAATTCCTTCACTTGTTCTTTTAACTTCACATTCTCTTTTTCTGTTCTCTCTGCCCTTTGATTGGCATCGTTGGTGGTGCATGCCAATAGAGTATTTTCGGTCACCTTTTCTCTTACTTGTGTGACCAAGTCTCCAATTTGCCTCTTCAACACATCTGAATCTAATCTCAATCTCTTGTACTCTTCTGTGGCTTCATGGGCTAACATCCAAATGCCCCATGAGGCCCACCTATCCTTTTCTCTTTTGGGAATGCTCTTTAACCTTTTCTTTACCGTTTTGGCATTATAAACCTCCAAGAGGGTTGCAAATAGGTCCTCAGTAAGGAAACTTCCAGACTTCTTCCATGGCTTGTGTCCCTTCTTGAGTATCATTTTTTTTAGCCTATCGTGGATCTGCTCCTCCTTGAGCAATCTGGCAGCTGCTGGTGATACCTCCATTTTACTTCTTTTGTGGGGACTCCTTTTCCCTCTAACAACTTCTGTTGGGAACCTCTTCCCCCTAGCCTCAACTGGAAACTGCTTCCCACTAGCAAACTCTGGGTCAGGGTCAGATGCTGCCACCCATCTCACAAAAATTACTGGGTCACTTCTACAGTAAGTACAGCACTGTAACCTCCACTAGACCCAGCCAAAAGATCTGATTGGCCTCATGCCAATCCCTTCACTAGGGAGCCCTGATGCTGCCATCCTTCTTGGGATGCTACCCTTAGCAGGCCCCAAAACAAACACCAGGACTTGAGTTCCTAGCTAGACCTTCACTTGAGTATATTCTACTCAGGAGCACCTCCTCCCTGCCTTCTCAACCTTGCGCTCAGACTTAAGGCCTCCAGATAAGGATGTTTCCTCCATTTGCTTGCCTTTGCTCATCCAAGGTGATCTGTACTTTGACCCAAAGGGCTTATGGTCCTGCTATACCTGCCTCTGTCTGGCCTGTCCCAACCTTGCACTCAGATTTACAGCCTCCAGCAGAAACGTCTTTCCGCTTTTGCCTACCTCACTCGTCCAAGGTTGTGTCTGTGGTTTTTGGCTTATGGACCTGGTTTTATGGTTTGAATGGGAAGGGATCTGCTTCTGTCTCCCAACCCATGATAGAGAAAATAAAAATAGGGTATCACGATCTGCTCTGATGACACACCCATGGGTGATTGAACATTTATCACTGGATTTCTCTCACCGAGCCACCTGACAAGCCATCAAACTAAAGAATATAATGGGATCAGCCAACCCAAGATAACACTTTGCCGTTATGGCCAGTCACACAAGAACTGCAATCACACACTTTCCTATTTATCACTGCATCTGCATTAATTTCTCTCAATCCCTGTGCTCTCTACATCCAGGATCTGAACACTTTAATTGCACGGGCAGAGTGCACAGGCCTTGGGGGAGATTACTTTCACCTAATTTGTATTTTTTGGGGAAAAGCCAATTAAATGCCTGCATTCTCCACCAAATTGTAGCCAAATGTCTAGTTTGGGGAATTTTGTTCAGCTCAAACTGCGAGGGGGTTGGCTACAAAGACCCTGTGAGACCGTCTCCCACTTGTATACCAAGAGGCCAGTGATGCAGAGATAGAATTGTCCAATTAAAGTATTATTTTATTAAAGGGACAATCACACAGTAATTCACACTCATACACTCATTCATTCAAGGCTCAGGAAATCAGGGATTAGCTTGGAAAAGATCTTGAGGCAAAACTACAGGTGATACTTACTACAGATGCGGCTTTCTCTGGGATCCAATTGGGTGAAGTGGCATGGGACACAGCTGTTCCAAGTGCATTGGTTTGAATGGAAGTGCCAGTAACTAGACTAGAGATCACAGTGATGTAGTGTCCCCATGAACTCCAAACTAGTGACACTGAGGGGGTTTGTAAGGGCTAAAAAGGGCAAAAGTGTGAGATTGTATGGGTGAGGTAATACAGTCTGGCAATATTCAAGGTGAATGGGAAAAGGATTAAGTCATTAGCTGGCCCATCAGGTGAGACATCTAGGCAATTATCACTCATTCTTTCTGATTATGGAGGTGATAATGGTCCATTTGCAATTCCCACACTACCTGCCTGTCTTTGAGATGGTTTCTTTTGGTCTTCCAAGTGATCTTGGTATGGCCTGACTGTCATCGCCAAGGTGGCACTTGGAATCAACTGCAGGGTACATCTGGAGTCATATGGAATGCCACACACAAACCAAAATTCAGAAAAAAATGCACTTTGGCTGACAGTGGGCAATGTAAAGGAACCCTGCTAACTCTGCATTTCTACAGTTCTTTATCCTTGAATTGAACTTGGACTACTGGTCAGGTCTTCACATGGAGGAGACATCACTCAGAGTGTAAGCAAAAAAATGTTCCACATACTCAGCCACTCTCAAACTCAAGGTGGCCAGCTATGAACTAACTCAAAGCTGGGAACAAAAAGTAAATGCATATATCATCCTATTTAGCTACTGTTTTGTGTGCCCTGAAAATAAAACAAACAAACAAGGTTTGTTCCTGAAGGTCAGGGAATTTTCTAGAAAGGCAGCAAAGTCCTGTGAATGGAAGGAAAATCTGATGTCTCTTTCTCGTATTGTACTGTATGTGCTGTTGAAGTAGTCAACTGCCTGTAGCTGAAAATTGTATTTTAAAATGACTGTCCATGATTGCCTATGATTTGGGGTCAGACTAGATAATCAACTGGAGGGGGTGGTGGTTGCAGACTGCCAGAAATAGTGCAAATTGAGTCCACTTTTAGGGTTATGGTTAGTGCTAGGAAATCATGGGAATTGTTTTTTTTTCTGAGACATATAGCCTTCTCTGTCAGAGAGCTCTGGTGCCACAATAAAATACAGTTCCCATGATTCCCTAACCCTAAAAGTGGACTCAATTTGCACTATTTCTAGCAATCTGCAACCCCCCTGGGACTCTAGATGAGACTTTGAAAATTTTTCTGTCTGTCTATTTGTTTCTCTTAGCTCTGTGCTCTGTAGTGCATCGAGGTTGCATTGATTAGCCCACAGACTTCATGTACTGTAAACATTTTCTTTATCTTATGTATGTTCTGAAAACAATGCCTGCTTAGTAAAAAGTGTTGAATATTGTGAAACTAACTGAACTAGAGAGGGAGGAGGGAGTGGTTTTCCTATATGCTGGACATATTTGTAAGATTATTATAAAAGGATGTACAGTTGTTTAGTTCTGGGCTCAGCATCTTTCCTGTTGAGCCTGCTAGCATAATTTTTTTTTTTTTTTTAAGAATAAAACTCACTTTCCTTATGTCCATGGAGTCTCTCTGTCCCATTTTTCTGCTACACTGTAGTGCATTTTGCAAACAGCAAACCTCTTTGGCTCTGGTTTATCATCAGAGCTTTGGAATGGGTAGTAAAAAATAACTAGTTACTTTTACCTAATTCATATGCCCCAATCAGTAAGGTGTAAATTCATAATATTATGACTACACCTTAACAAAGGATTACATCACTCTTTTTGCATTGCAACTGTAACCTTTTATGTAGCTTTGTAGTTTGAAGGGTTTATACCAAAATAATCTAAAGGCACAGATCCTGCTTGATCTTGGAAGCTAAGCAGAGTCAGACCTGGTTAGTAGTTGGATAGGAGACATTGAACAAATACCAGGTGCTGTAGGCTTTATTTCAGAGGAACTGCAAAAGTACCTCTGAGTATTCCTTGCCTAATAAAACTCTATGAAATTCATGGGGTTGTCATAAACTGACAGGTGATTTGAGTGCACATATACAGTTAGAAGGGTATGCTCTCTTTACATAGAGAAGAAGAAATTACATATGGTACAAGTGCTGACTTTCAGTGCCTTGTGCTGCTGAATGAAATGTGCTATGTTTTGAAGAGTAACTAAAGAAAACTATTTCAGCTAATTTTGAGAAACTTTTGAGTAAAGAAAAGCAGCAATTTTTTAACAAGTGGAACTAGCTTTGGCAAGGGGAAGCTTGGGACTATAACTGTAACTCTTAAAATTTAAAAATAAAAAAGTCAAAATAAATTTTTATTTTAAAAAGTAGCTTCTTGAGCTCTGAAAGAAACAAGTAGAATAAGTAAAGCAAAATTCTAACAACAGTATGGCATTTTGAGACTGTAGCTGAGCATCAATAGTATTTCCTCCTCGTTAATGGGAAACAGGTGCTTTTCTGCAGCTGATATGAACACATGTTGTAATATTAGTAAACTAGTAGCTCTAGTAAACAAATTTTGTGGTGCTTCAAAAATCTGCAAAACGTGTTAGATCAAAAGTGACAGTGGATCAAAAGAAAAGTGTATCAACAGAATGGATACTATGAGTGAAATCATGTCAGTTCCTGTCTAAAAGCAGATCCATTAATCCAAATATGTTGATGAGTCAACACATAGGTAAATTCAATTGATTCAGTGGCTCTACTCCTGTCAGAACTAGCAAGAGGATCTAGGCCCATGTGCAACAATCCCTCTGTTATTACACTTCGAACTCTCAAATCCAATTGTTCTTATCAGTGGTATTAGTCCAGGTTACTTTCCTCTACCCATGTACACCCTACTTATAAAATCTGCCTGGACCCATATGATTGTATAGGGAGAAAGAATACAGTCTCCAAAAAACTTTGAAACAGTAGAATATGAAATTCAGAAATGGTGGAGTGTAGCTGGAAGGGAGTGACTTTCAATATCTGGAAGGAAAATCACAACATAAGTGCAACAGAATTGGAATCATACTTCTGGGTAGAGTGTAGTCCACAAATATTAACAAACCAAACAGAAAGCCTTGATAAAATAGGGTTGATGTGGGAGAGCTGTGATTATCACTTATCAGACAATATCTGTGATAACTGCAAAGTTATATTCCACACAACATTTTTGGCACAATAGTTCTGTCAGGAAGAACTGTTTGAGTAACATAAAATGAAAAAGTTCCATAAGATAATTTAGGGCCTTTGCAGACTGCTAGAAATACCGCAAATTGAGTCCACTTTAAGGGTTAGGGTTAGGGATAGGGAATAATGGGAACTGTATTTTATTGTGGCACCAGAGCTCTCTGATAGAGAAGGCTCAATGTCTCAGAAAAAATCCAATTCCCATGATTCCCTAGCACTAACCCTAACCCTTATAGTGGACTCAATTTGCACTATTTCTGGCAGTCTGCAAAGCCCCTTAGTTCCTAGAATTTCTTGGGAGAGGTTATGATAGTTAAAATGGTGTAAGATTGAGGTTGTGGTTGTGCCACAATCTCATCTAAGAAAGCCTTTTCAAAAGTGATGCTAAAAATACTTTTCAGTGTGGAATATGTCTTATCTGAGCATTGTTATTTCAAGATATTAGAAGAGATGTATTCAGAAACCAAATCTACATCCAGCTAAATATTCTATTTCAATTTAATCTGCAGATGCAAGGGATATAAATACTATTTGAAGCTCTGGTCATGAAGCAGCCAATGCAGATTTCAACTCCTCTCCTGGCATTTTCTTTTAAGGAAAGAAAAAGTTCCAGTCCCATAGTACCAACCAAGATTTCCCACATCTTGTTTAATCTGACCACAGTTTGGCTATAAATACGTATGCACCAAAGTTCTGAAAATCCGTTTGTTACATTTCAGGTTTACCCTCCTTAGAATACTTTTCCTGAGTCCATACATCTATGCTGGAAAGATGTCTTATGAGAAAAACCTTCCCCCTGAGCTGTTTTTTTTTTTTTTAAAGCCACATCTGCTTCCTATCCAGCCATGTGAAGTGTAGGCTTTTTGCTAACTTTGGCATTTCCGTTTCCTTTCTTGGTTTTTCCACAAGAAGGAAAAGAAAATTTCAGACTCACAATGCAGATCTGGTTTTAGTTTGTGTGTGCAAAAAAAGACAAATGTTCATCTGTTTTGTATCTCATTTGAACTGGTAGTCTTCACCAATGTTTTCAATAAGAGTATGGGCAAAACAAACTTTTGTGAACATCTTTTATGAGGTAGAGGCACAATGTCACACTAAGGATGATCCACAAATTTCTTCAATCTGAAGGTTCATGTCAGATGAACAAATGTGATGGAAGATTGTATAAGGGGTGTGCAGTTGTAATAATTTCTAAAGCTACATATCTGTAATGTTGTTTATTTATTTATTGCATGAATAGTATATAGCATAACCCAAATTTCTATTAAAATAATCAAAGGAGTGAACAATACAATTAAAAACAATCAAATAACAGGCATAAATATTTTATTAATTGCCCCAAACCAGAGCAATTTAAATGATCACTAATCAGCCATTTAAAAGGATAGGAGATCATCACACTGAGAAGCAACATCTGAAAAAAGCTTGCTGGAGAAGGTAGGAGATGTTGAACCAAGAAAGATTTCTCCTGGAATTCTTGATGTCACACCAAACAGGCCGTGTCCCTGCCCAGAAGCCATACTTTGTGCAGCAGAGAAAAAACAAGACTTCTACATGCCTACAAGATGTAGTTATCAGCTCACATTACATGTATGGATGTGAAAATCTGTCAGTCTCAATCCTGTCAATTTTTTACCTAATAATCCCACTGGCATTCTTCTGTCTTCCTTCCAAATTAGTTTGTGAGATTTCCTTCATTTTTGTATGTGTTTTCCCTTTTATTAAAGTGTGTGTGTGTGTGTGTGTGTGTGTGCATTTGAAAAATATATGGCATGAATTCAGTATGTGACTTGCATCTACATACATGGTCTTACATCTTTGGGATATAGAGTCGACCGGATTCACTACATCCATATTCAGCAAAGGACTGCGATGACATTATTATATAGGGGAGCCAAGCAAAGTGACCATTGCACATTAGTTCTGATGTATATCTGGCCAATTGTGCATTGGCCCCAATGTGCAATGGGCAGTCCTGATGCACATCTGGACATTGGCTAGAAACTGCCAATGCGGATTAGTAGAGTCGGATGCACATTGGGATACTAGCTAGGGAGTGCTGATGCACACATACTCTGATCAGTGCCATGATATGCATCTTTGCAATTTACTAGGAGGGGTGTCTAGCTAAGTAATGTAACAGCATAGCTGGCAATGCAGAATTATGTCAATGCATTTTTAACTGTGCACATTTTAAATGTATGCATGGATATATATATATATATATATATATATATATATATATATATATTTGCCCTCTGAAATGCATTGCAGTCCTTATTAATGTATGAATTTCTGAGGCAATATGTGTTTCATCATACTGAACATCTTGGGAGATGCAAAATGGATATTTCCCAAGGGAAATACAAATCCAGTGATTTTCTTTTCTCTATATACTTACAGATAGCAGTCTCAGAGCAGGATATTTGTAATGCCTAGGCACTGAATCCAGCCATCATTTCTGAGGATAATTGTAATTTATTCCAGGTATTTTAAGGAAACTGATTTTTGAAAGAGGTAGTGGCTTTGTATAACATGGTCTGCTACAAGAATATATTACAGCTTAGGTCTACACTTCATTCTGCTCTAAGCATTTAAGCATATCACTGTGTTCTGCTCTTAGCATTCTGTAATACCACTTGGATGAGGGCCAGAGTGATTCTAGCATTTGATCAGAACCTTAACCATGTTGGAATATAAACATATAAAAACATGACTTTTGCAACTGTTGCCTGCAGACAGACATGGTCCAGCCTGCCCCGATCACATGTTTTAAAAGGAAGTGGCTCTTCCTGCTTTTAATATTTATGAGGGTCCTTACAGTTAGGGTAATCATGCACATATACAGAGCTCTTGTAGAAAAACAGAACACTGACAAAAGTGTATGAGGAAAAAAAAATGTCTCCTTTGTCTCTGGCCACCAATTTCTATTGTGTAAAAAACTCTGAATGTAAGCATCTATTGCAAAAGAAGAACTCTAATCTCTGAAGAAGCTATTTTCCATTGTAAATAAATAGCTAAAATATTTTAAAAAACTATTATGAAATCCATCTGGAAAAAAAGAAAAGATATTCAAGTCATTGGAACAGAAAAGCAGCAGAAATATTCACCTCCTCTCTTCCCTCATCCCCTTCATGAAACTGGATCTCATAACCTACTAATAAGATAATTCCAGTGTAAGGGAAATGACAGATAAAAACTCCAAAAGAGGGAGCATGATAAAATAACAATAAGATAATTCCCAATAATCTCTGGAAGCACAGAATATAGTCTGTTAAGATAATGTCTGACAAAGACCCAGACAGTCACAGGAAATTTTGAGTTTAATTTTTCAATTTGTGTTGGAGAGTTCAGCCATGAGGCAGTCTTGACTTCAACCAAATTAGCTCAGGCTCTTGAATCCTATGAAACAAGGTAGACAAAAGGTCACTTGAGGAAAACCATGATCCCTCACTTTAAATTTCAACAAATAGTCCTTTTAAATCATTCTGGACCAGAGAGTGACACAGACACTAGCCAATGAGTATTATGGTAAAGAAAGATAAAATGGGCGGTAAGCAATAGGTGGTGGGAAGAACAGGATGTAACTGGAATCCTTGGCTTGCTGGAGGTATAGTCTCCTCGTCCTGAGGTGGCTACCTCTTCTGAAAATGAAAATAGAAAAAGAAATTAAGTTAATATATGTAAGAGGGTAGAGAGCAATTCAAATATCTATATGCTTTTCTCTGCAGAGCAAGTAGTATGAGGCCAATTTGGGGCTAAAAAAGTGCCATGAAGAAAAGAGTAATTGTTTGAGTTAGGTGAATGGCTTCTTCAATCCAATTGTCCAGTAGTTTAGCTGTAACTCTTATGTAGAGATAGCTAATAATTTCTTTTCTTTCTTTCTTTCTTTGTTATACTGAACAGAAATTTTCAAAATTAACATATGTCTTCATAAATTTGAAAGAAAAAAAAAACAGAGGGTAAAGAAATTCAAATAAGGATGAACATGAAACTGACAGAGCCACTCATTCCTATCCTTATGTACATAGGTGCTGTAATTGGCTCAGAAGGACACTTGAGGAATGTATGGTTGCACAAGCATAGTATTGGGTTTCAACCCTGTAACTGAATTTGTCACAAAAATTCATTGGTTGGGTCTGACTGAAAAAATTTGCAGCCAAAAATGCTCCCACTTCTTTTGTACACTTTTATGAAGCTAATCACATGCAAAAATAAAGCAACTTACCGCTGCTGGGATAAAGTCACTTATGAGATGCAATCGGGAATTATTGCACGAAAAATGCCACTGATTTGCAAACACGAGAGCTTCTTGTGTTTGCAAATTGGCCAGTTGAGTGTGGCTGGGAGCCAGGAATGTAGCCTGATTGCAGTCACCTGGTGGCATGGGTGGCATTTTTTGTGTGATAATTCCCAATTGCATCCCATAAGCGACTTTATCCCAGCAGGTGTAAATTGCTTTATTTTTGCATGCAAGAAGCTATGTTGAGGTATGTTTATTTCAATCAATTGATAATCAAAGAACTGGGGCTGTTATTAGATCTCAAGGTGCCTTTGTACTAATTGCCTCATCATAGCCTCCCCACAAAGCCAGATATATTTGGAAAACAGTCCATAGACAAAGTCTATGAATCTCATGATCTAAGACTTCAGTTCCACCCAGTTGTATAGTTAACCTAATAAAACTTTCTAGAATCAGCTTCTTACCATAATTGATAATTGGTTACTTTATTCATTACAAAAGATGTCCAAACTAGCCCTGCCCTCATTACAGGAGTAATATATATCCTGACAGAATTTTCTCCTCTCACTCAAAAGAAAGAGAAGCAGAAAAGATATTCATTTTTAGTCAGTGGTGATGGGAAGAAGGGAGGAATACTAACATGGTTCTTATACCCAAAAGTTGTTTGCTACATATTTCCATAGCTGCATCTAATGAGACAAAAGGTATAATGAAAGAGTTAGTCCTGGTAGATTTCTAATTTGCATACATTTTTATAACATTAGACTGTTTGCTTTGGGTTTTGTTTTGCCTTCTGTGCTATTTATCAAATTTACACAAATAGAAGAAAGGTTGTTCTAGATCTGAACGTAACACAAGGTCATTTAAAAGCTTATGTAACAGAACTCATACACATAAAAAAGAGGCTTTAGACAGCATTCAGACAGCAGAACATTTCTAGTACACTGCAGGAATATAAAAGTGAAATCATAACTCCACTCATTTCACACTTACAGACAGAATTGTGCACTGATAGGATGTATGAGAGAATAATTGAGTAGAGGGGTTCCCTCCTCTCCCTCTGTTTGCTTTGATTGAATACATCTTGAATCAACCAAAATACTCATACCTTTGTCTTCCTTTGAATGCCTTTCTTTTATGCATGAAGCATATAGAAAGAGGATACCATTGCACCAGAACAAATAAATGGATAGATGTTATGCTCACTATTTCTGAATAAATTCTTTAGACTTTGGTATAGAAGGTTAAGTGTGTAGAATGAGGAACTAGCTTCTCTTTCTCCTGTTGGTTCATTTAGGATAAAATCCAGGATATCCTGCATTTTTAGCTGAAGCCTCACACAGTGGGGGTGATTGGACTTTCTCTGCCCTAGGCACAACATATGCTACTTCCCATCACTTTAATAGGAATTAGTTCCACAGACAGCACTGGTCAAATGTACATTATTCACAATCGCTTTAATGCAAATATGCAAGGCTGAGAGAAAAAATATGCCAGAAAAAGAATTGGCCATTTCACTTCTTTTTGGTGGTTGTGGTGGTGGATTCTTCAGTGCTTTCCAATTCTCTTGTTTATTAGAGATTCTTTTTAGAAGCCATCTGTGTTAATTTTCTAGAGTACCTAAAGTATTGTGAATTAATCCTAAACATTTTTTTAATTGCACACAACCCTGTGCACAATTAATCTCCTTAGGTTCCATTGATTCAAACCTTACCCTATGCATGTTTATTCAGAAGTAAATCCTATTTGCTCTTTTTTCTAAGTAAGTGTGTATGTAACTAGGTGCACAGGACTGGCTAAAAGCAAAATAAACTGGAAGCATCCCATGAAAGCAAAGCTTTGAAAAGGCACTATCAAGGATAAAAAAGGGTGGTTTTTTTTTTTTTTTAAAAAAAGCCCAACATGTTTTTTCCAGGAAATAAAAGCTTGATTCTTTAAAAATATGCAACACACACACATTAGTAGATATAAACAAGGCAAAATGAATACTTGTAAATATATAGTGGGCCCTCCTTATTTGCAGATTTGCCATCCGCAGATTTCAGCATCCTCAGATGGCAAGCCCACATTGTCCCCAGTGGTGGCACATGCACGTGGCCATGCTGCCATTAGAGACAGCCCCCATTGCCTCAGTGGCAGTGTGTGTACACAACCATGCCACCAATAGGGACAACGGGATATCAGGTGCACACTCTGCCATTGAAGTCCTGTTGTTCCTAATGGGCAAAATCCACAGATTTTGGTATTAGCTTACATGTGAAATGAAAACCTATAGAAAAATAATACAGGAAGGCAAATAACATCACTGTATATCAGACATTACTCTCTCTATGTTTATAAAAGAATACTAGCATGGATTTCAACAAAGTGTATTTCTGCATCTTCTAAATGACAACTGGTATTTTTCAGAGAAGGAGGCAAAACACAAGATTAGGCACCTAAATCTCAATAGTCCTGGAGATTTAAAGTCAAATCCTAAGCATTTGGGCAAGAATATTCAGATGCACAAATAGAAGATGGGTGAAATATGTCTTGACAACAATATTTGTATGCAAGATCTAGGGGTACACTGCAATTCTGGGCTGCAGCATGAAAAATATAGTGGGCAGATAAAGGGATGTAGTGGTATGATGCTACCTGTTTGGGTCAGGTTTACCAGTTTCAGAAAGACACCAGCAAGATTGAAGATGTCCAGAAGAGGATGAAAAAGATTGTGAAGAATCTGGAAATTAAACATGGTTGAGGGAAGAGAGTATGTTGGAGTCAGGAAAATATTGAGAGTTGATATAATGGCAATCTTCAAATATTTGGAGGGCTGTCACATGGAAAATATAGTAAAGGTTTTCTTTAAAAAAATCTTTTCCAGAGAGTAGAACCTGAATTAATGGATTTAAATTATAAGAAAAGGAAATACCTGATAAGAATTCCATTAGGAAGTAGTTTTTAAAGAAGTAGCTGTGTTAGTCTCTGGCAGTATATAAAGGAGGAAGGGAGGGGGAAAAAAGAAATGTGGCAGTACCTTTAAGACTAACTGGTTATTTTTTTTAGCATGAATTTCCAGTGATATAAACTACTTCTTCAGATGCAGTACAGAGTAATAGTAAATGTCTACTATTCAAACCAGAGCAATAAAATTAGATGAAAAAAATCAAATTGAAATTAATGGGATTTATATCTGAACAAACCTGTGTAGGATCAGAGTATTTGCTGTTAACCATTCTTAGTGTATGAATGATTACAATTAGAAAACAATAACAAAACACCCCAAAAAACTCAAACAAAAAAATAGACCCCTGGTTATTATCATACCCTCCAAATTTTCACATGTGAAAACTGGGATATGTGTGGCTGAGCAACATCAGAATGTGGTTGAAGGCCAGACAAGAAGAGGGCCAAAGTTATAAATGAGGGAGAATGCACATACTCTTATTTTAAGCACAGAGACCCTGGAATTTAGGAAAAATTGGGGGGGGGGGAACCAGACCAATAAACACATTACTGTATGTGTGAACATGTATGGGCACAGCGCAAACAACAATAAAGATAATATTATATAATACATTATTCTCTAATCAAAATGCCTTTATCAGGCATGATCAAAATTTGTTGTTGTTAACTGCCTTCATGTCGATCTCGACCCATGGCAACCCTGCTGATGAGACATCTCCAGCCCCCCCCCCTCCTACGTCCTCCACTTCTCTGCCCAGCTCCTGCAAATTCATATTCATGGTCTCTTTTATAAAATCCATCTATCTAGCATGCCTTCCTCTCTTTTTACTTCCCTCCACCTTTCCTAACATTATTGTTTTTTCCAGCGATTCATGCCTTCTCATGACGTGTTCAAAGTATAACAGTCTAAGTTTTGTCATCTTGGCTTCTAGGGAGATATCTGTATCGATCTGCTCTAGGACCCATTTGTTTGTCTTCTTGGCTGTCAATGGAATCCTCAGCATGCTTCTCCAGCACCACATCTCAAATGTGTTGATTTTCCTCCTATCATCTTTCTTGACTGTCCAGCTTTCACATCCATATATAGTAACAGGGAATACAATGGTTTGTATGACTCTAACTTTTGTGTTGAGTTGTATGTCTTTGCATTTTAGGAACTTTTCTAGCTCTTTCATAGATGCCTTCCCCATTCTTAATCTTCTTCAGATTTCCTGGCTGCAGTCACCTTCCTGATCAATGTTTGATATCAGATATGAGAATTCTTTTACTATTTCTATTTCATCATTGTCTAGGTTGAATTTGTATAAGTTCTCTGTGGTCATTATTATTTTTTTTTTAATGTTCAACAGTAAGCCTGCCTTTGCACTTTCTTCTTTGATCTTCCTTAGTAATTGTTCAGGGTCTGTGAGGTTTTCTGCTAGTACTATGGTGTTGTCAGCATATCTCAGATTGTTGATATTTCTTCCTCCTATTTTTACTCCTCCCTCTTGCATTTCCAAGCCTGCTTTTCTTACAATATTTTCTGCATATAAGTTGAATAGGTAGGGTGATAAGACCAGTGCTTGAGCTCAGTTCAAGGACCCATTCCAGCAGGAGAAAGTACACACCAAGATCCAGTGGCTCTGGCAGGAAAGTAAGGGCCTCTGCAGACTGGCCCAAGGGGTTGGCCTAGAGGCAGAGATGGGGTGAGGCAGCCACACACCGGCCACCCCAACCCCACACTGATGCTGTTCTGATGCCGTGCACTGCTATGCATGGTGTGCGGCATCAGGACATCCTTCCGGCACAGTGTTTTGACACGCTGCACCAGAAAAGGTGCTAAAGAGCTGCGCGCTGGCTCATAGGGTGGCCTTTTGCCAACCCTGAAAGGAGCAACATTTTGCTGCTCTTTCGGGGGTGGCAAAAGGGAGAATTGGGGCCGTGGCATGTGGTTACCATGGCCCCGATCTGTGGCTAGCAGAGGTGGCCCAGAACTGCTTGTCTGCATAGCCCCTAACTTGGTGACTGCATATGCAGCAAAGTTCAAAGAGCTGGTGGGCTGCATACCTGTCTGGTCTGAGACCCCAAAAATCCAGTACTTTTGAGATGGCCTAAATCCAGATATCCTCAAGTAGTCCCTGCTGTAGGGAGACCCCGACATCCTAATCATTTGAGTGCATCTGGCCAGAGAAATGGAAGCTATAAGGCTCAGCATGAAATTAACCAAATATAAGCAGTCATGGGGACCCAAACAGGGAGGAGGAGGTGGCACTGCCAAAAAGCCTGCCTGGGCATCTAGCAAGTCAGAGTTGGAGTACAAAAAGCAGATGCACCTGCACTTTGGTGGAGAGGGACTCCAGATCACCAGCTGCTCTGAAACAACCCCATCTCTGCCAACAATGCACAGCTATGAGGTTCTTCATGAATTCATGTACCAGTGGTATATGAATTCATATACAGGTGCAATTAAATGATATCCTGGTATACTCTGAAGACTACCAGACCCATATGGAGCTAGTGCAAAAAGCACTAAAGAAACTGTTGGACAATGACCTCTATGTAAAACTTTCAAAATACAAGTGAGAATGAGATCCCAGGTGGGGGGTGGGAGGTGGAAATAGATCCTGCAAAAGTCCAAGGTGTGACTGGCTGGGACCTATCCAAAACTAGGTGTCAATTGCAGAGCTTTCTGGGGTTTGTCAGTATCTACTGGCAATTTATCCAGAACCTAGCCCAAATAGTCCTTACCCTTACTGACCTGCTAAAGAAAAAAAAAAAGACAAAAGCTCCAGGAAAAGAGATTCCACCTCAACATTAGAGGGAACTTCCTGACAGTAAGGGCGGTTTGACAGTGGAACACACTCCCTCAGAGAGTGGTGGAGTCTCCTTCCTTGGAGGTCTTTAAGGAGAGGCTGGATGGCCATCTGTCGGGGATGCTTTGATTGGGAGTTCCTGCATGTCAGGTGGGTTGGTCTGGATGGTCCTTGTGGTCTCTTCCAACTCTATGATTCTATTATTCTATGATTCTAAAAAAGGGGCGAAAGGGAGGGGAAAATCCCCTAAAGTGATTGAATCAGATGGAACCCATACTGCCAGGAGGCTTTAGAATGCCTAAAAGCATTGTTCACCTCTGAATCCATCTTAAAACACCCCAATCCCATGGAACATTTTGTACTTCAAGTGGATCCATCAGATGTTCCAATTGGGTTGGTGTTGTTACAAAAGGACAAAGAAGCTCAGCTAAGACTATGTGCCTATTTATCCAGAAAAATCTCAGACACAGAATGTAATTAGCCAATATGGGAGAAGGGAGCTGAGGCTATCCATGGGCACTGTTGGCCTGGTGGCATTTGTGGTAAGGAATTTGTGTCCCTTTTGAGGTGTGAACTGATCATAAAAATTTGAAGGCTCTAAAGAGCTCCCAGATTAAGTCCTAAACAGATTAAGTGGGCAGAGTTCTTTTACAAGTTTAACTACCAATTAAAGTACATACCTGAGGAGGGAGATTTTCTAGCTGACACTTTGTCTAGACTACTGCAACATGACAGCCAGAGGAAGGAGGTGGTTGATAGAATGTTCACCCTGGAAATGGGAATGACAGTATTCAATTGAAGTCAAGCAAAAGTCCAAATCTTGAAAGTCCTTTTGAAGGTGAGCTTACAGAAAAAAATGGTCAAGAAAATGAGGGGATGCTTGGCTCAAAAACTAGGAGAAGGAGGTTGTTGTTCAGGAGGGCATACCCTACAAGGAGGACAGGATCTATGTACCTGAAACACTTAAGAGGGTAAATATTCAAGCAGTGTCATGAAGCCAAGCTGGCAGGATGTTTTTGATATGTAAAGACTTTACACCTGATTAGGCAGTAGCTTTGGTGGCCAAAATTGAAGTAAGGTGTGGAGGAATACATTTAAATCTGCCCAGTTTGTGCCACATCTAAATGAGTGTGTGTTGGGAGAATCCCTGGACTATTACAACACTTGCCTATGCCTTTATGGCCATGTACAGAAATAAGCATGGATTATATGTTGCTCTCCCCTAAACCCACAAAAAGATAGTGATCTGGGTGGTAATGCTTTTGCTCTCAAAACAAGCACATTTTGTATCCTGTGCAACGTTCCCAAAGACCCCTCCAGTTGGTCAAAATGTTCATCTAACACATATACTGGCTTCACAGGAGCCCATTAAGATAATCTCAGATCACTGGGTCCAATTCACATCCCATTTCTGGAAGGCTTTTATGAAACTGTTGGAATTGAACAGGGACTGAGCTCAGCCCGCCACCCTCAGACAGATGGGCAATCAGAGAGAGTTAATCAAATTCTGGAACAGTAGTTGACATTCTTTATAAATTTTCAGGAAAGCAATTGCCCTTCATATAGGTAGCTTACAATAATATTGTACATCAAATTACAGGACATTCACCTTTTCAAGTTGTATACAGACAAGACTTAAAACCATTATCCATATTGTCTGTGGAGCTTTCTGAAACTATTCCTTTGGTAGAATTGATTACTCGCATTCTAAAAGCTTGGTCAAAAATGTATCAGCTCAAGAATTTGTGAAAGATGCTCAGAAGAAACATGCAGACTGTAAGAGAGTGTCTAAATGTAAATTTAAAGTGGAGGACATGGTTTATTAAGTTTATTAAGTGTTTGCAACCTGCCATGAATCTGGGATCTAAGTTTATTAGCCCTTTTCCTATAAAAAGGATTATCAATGTTGTGGTAGTTGAATTAGAGCTCCCTAAAACATATTGTTATATACATCAAGTGTTTCACTCTAGCTTACTGAAGCTTATGAACACATCAAATGTGTAGCACTAAGAACCTCCTGTTCCACCCCCACTGATAACTGATGACCAACAGCATTTTGAAGTCAAGGAAATATTGGATTCTCAGCAGCACAAGGGTCATCTCCAATACTTTGTGCAGTGCAAGGATTTTCCCTAGGGACATTTGGAGTGGGTGGCAGACATTTATGTCAGAGCTCCTAAACTGATTAAAAGCTTCCATAAGATGTACTCTGACAAACCTAGGTCTGACTGATCTGTTTTGTAAACTTCAGGATTACAAATTTGGTTGATGCTGTTCTTTTCCTATTCCTTTGTTGTTAAAAGTGTTCCTTTGCTTTCTCTCTCTCTCTCTCTCTCTCTGTGTGTGTGGAGCTGTCTTTCAGGGGCCAGATGTCAGAGTCACCCTTCATGGCTCCCTTTGTCATATTCATGTTAGGTCATGGTTATGTTGTATTCATGTTGGGAGCTTGGGCATAAGGGGAAGATGGGTAAGCAGCCATGGAGAATTTTGATCTGTGAGCCAAGGTCATATACTGTCTGGCTTTTCATGGGAATGGAATGTGAAAAGAAGGTGAAGCTGGAGAGAGTATAGAAGTGAAACTTAACTTGTTAACTGAGCTCTGGAAAAGGATGTGCTACTGTGCTGATCTTTTTCAATAAATTCCTTCTTGTTTCATCCATGAAGTATGTTCATTGAGTTAGACAGAGACAGAGCATTACACACAGATGGAGAATTTGGCCTAGGATCAAAAAATGAAGCAAGAGAGTGACTGACTGAGTTTTGTGAAGCAAACAATTTGCCCACTGTATACACATTTTTCAGGCAACCAAAGAGACAACTGTATGCATGGATGTCACCTGATAGTCAATATAGAAATCAAATGGACTGTATAAATGCATGCAGAAGAAAGATAAGATCAATTCATAGAATCATAGAATCATAGAATTATAGAGTTGGAAGAGACCACAAGGGCCATCCAGTCCAACCCCCTGCCATGCAGGAACTCTCAATTAAAGCATCGCTGACAGATGGCCATCCAGCCTCTGCTTAATGACCTCCAAGGAAGGAGACTCCACCACACTCCCAGGGAGTGTGTTCCATTGTCGTACACCCCTTACTGTCAGAAAGTTCCCCCTAATGTTGAGGTGGAATCTCTTTTCCTAGTTCTGGAGCAGCAGAAAACAAGCTTGTTCCCTCCTCAATATGACATCCCTTCAAATATTTAAACAAGGCTATCATATCACCTCTTAACCTTCTCTTCTCCAGGCTAAACATCCCCAGCTCCCTAAGTCGTTCCTCATAGGGCTTGGTTTCCAGACCCTTCACCATTTTAGTTGCCCTCCTTTGGACACGCTCCAGTTTCTCCACATCCTTTTTGAATTGTGTTGCCCAGAACTGAACACAGTATTCCAATTGAGGCCTGACCAAAGCAGAATAGAGTGGCACTATTACATCTCTTGATCTAGACACCTTTTTAGCTGTTGCATCACACTGTTGACTCATGTTCAACTTGTGCTCTACCTGGACTCCTAGATCCCTTTCACATGTAGTCTCATTCAGCCAGGTGTCCTCCATCGTATATCTGTGCTTTTCGTTTTTCCACCCTAAGTGCAATACCTTACATTTCTCCATGTTGCATTTCATTTTGTTAGCTTTGGCCCAGCTTTCTAGTCTGTTCAAGTCATTTTGAATTTTCATCCTGTCTTCTGGGGTATTAGCTACTCCTCCTAATTTGGTGTTGTCCGCCAATTTGATAACTATGCCCCCAATACTGTCATCCAAGTCATTGATAAAGATGTTGAATAGCACTGGACCCAGGACAGAGCCCTGTGGTACCCCACTGGTCACTTCTTTCCAGGTTGAAAAGGAGCCATTGTTGAGCACCCTTTGGGTTCGGCCAGTCAACCAATTACAAATCCATGTAACAGTTACTTTGTCTAGCCCACATTTTACCAACTTGCTTCCAAGAATGTCATGGGGAAACTTGTCAAAGGCCTTACTGAAATCAAGATATACTATATCCACAGCATTCCCTTCATCTACCAAGCTGGTAATTTTATCAAAAAAAGAGATCAGATTTGTCTGGCATGACAT
Organism: Phrynosoma blainvillii; assembly: GCA_026167975.1. NCBI lineage: Eukaryota > Metazoa > Chordata > Lepidosauria > Squamata > Phrynosomatidae > Phrynosoma > Phrynosoma blainvillii. The sequence goes on from JANUYF010000001.1 coordinate 211,089,667, forward strand.
GTTTCTCTGAAACCCATGTTGACTTTTTGTGATTATGGAATTACCTTCCAGGTGTTCACAGACTCTCTGTTTAATGATCTGCTCCAGAATCTTTCCTGGTATTGATGTCAGACTAACTGGACGATAATTGTTGGGATCCTCTTTTTCCCCTTTTTGAAGATGGGGACAATGTTTGCCCTCCTCCAGTCTGCTGGGACTTCTCCTGTTCTCCCGGGGTTCTCAAAGATCATTGCCAATTCTTTTTGAGAAAAGACCAGAACAGATTGTAGCACAGATTATGAACTGTTACTTTCAAAAATTTAAGTAAAACTAAAGAACACTGAAGCAATCATCATTCCAAAAAGGTTCTAAAAAACATCTCTGCAGAATTTAAAGATCATGTACAACATATATTTGTACTGTTAAACCTAATGAACTGATAGCCAGAAGAATTGTAGACCAAAGCCAGCGGTAGTGTCAGGGGAGCATGCAAAAAGACACTATTTGCAACCAAAAAGAAAGAGAAAATTCACTGGATGACACACTAAATCCTGCATGGTTCAGAGACGAACCAGACAAGATTGTCCTTTATCACCCCTACTATTTTTGTTAGTGTTGGAGATCCTTAGTAAAGTAATAACAGAAGAAAAAAACAATAAGAGGTTTGAACATTAAAGATCAAGAATGTAAGTTAAAGGCTTTTGTTGTTGATCTTGTGTTTTCTTTCTATAATCCATTAAAGAGTATTGAAATGTTAAATTTAACTCTGAAGGAATATGTTTAACTGACTGGATTTAAAATTAATAAAGACAAAATAGTTATTTTAACTAAGAATATAATGAAGTTGAAACAAATACAGTTAAAAGAGAAATTTCAGCCCAAGATTGACAAAAATAAATATTTGGGAGTAAATATTTCAAATAAGAATTCTAATTTATTTCAAAATAATTATTCTAAAAATTGGAAGGTGGTTAAATGTAACCTACAGAAATGGACTACAGTGATGTATTCAAGTCTTTTACTCTAAATCTCACGTCAAGTCTCAAATCTCTACCTTCAAGTCTCAAGTTAAGTCTCATGTCCTTGCAAAATACAGTTAGCCCTCAGCTGGATTTAAGCATCTATAGATGGCAAGCCCACGTTGTTCCCAATGGTGATGTGGCTACATGGCCATGCCTCTATTAGCAACAACAGGGCTTCTTACCTGCCTTCCCATCAAGGGCACAGAAGGCCAGAGAAGCCACTCTGGCTGGAACACAGAATGTTAACTCTGGGCCTGCTGAACTGGCTCCACCCCATCTCTTCCAAATTCTCATCAGCCATTGGTTGGAGGGAGCCATAAATCACCTAGTCCTCCTCCCCAGATGACTGATGGCTCCCTCCAACCAATGGCTGATGAGAATGTTAAAAGGTGGGCATGGAGACAGCCACTGGTTGGAGGGAGCCATCATCACCCAGTCCTCCTCTCCTGGTGTTTGATGGCTTCCTCTGACCAGTGGCTGATGAGAATGTAGAAGAGGCAGGGTGGAGGCAGCCCAATGCCCCCCTAGTTAACTTTTTGTGTTCTGGCCAGGAGCAGATTCTCTAGCCTTCTGAGCCGTCAGTAGAGAGGCAGGTAAGAAGCCCTGTTGTTTCCAATGTTGGTGCAGCTGCATGGCCATGCTAACATTGGGAACAATGGGGCTTGAGCATCCATAGATTTCAGTATCCATGGGGGTGTGTGTGTCTGGAATCCAAGCTCCCATGGCTACCGAGGGCTGACTGTACTTTCAAGTGAAGTCTCAAATTGAGTCTCAAGTCTGGGAGTCAACTTTTAACTGGGGGGAAAAAGACAGGATGAGTTTCTTGGAGGGGAACTCCAAATGCATTGGGCAATGGGCTGAGGTCTGCTCAGTGTCCTGTCCCTGTTGCACATCAGAGGAGCCTTCTAAAGCTTTTGAAGACCTTCTGAAGGATCTTTCCACCTCCAGCCCATTGTCTAACACACCTACTGTTTCCCTCCAAGAAACACACCCTGTGCTCTGGGGGTTTACTTGCCTGCTACTCAAAGTGATTGATGCTAGCAAGTTGGATGATAAAAATATTCAAGTCAGCAGTTGAGTCAAGTCAGTGTATCATTTATTGCCAAGTCAAGTCATTGAAGTGGCTTGAATCCAACTTGAGTCCAAGTTATTAGACTCAAGTCTACAATATTGCTGGACAAAATCAAAATGACTGTTGGGTGTTATTTCAGTGATTAAAATGAATGTTATTCCTAAAATTTTTGTTCTGTTTCAAACTTTGTCTATTTGACAAATGATGTAGCATTTAAACAATGGCAGAAAGATTAGTTTTTATCTGGCTAGGCAACAAACAAAGAGTTAGATGTAAGATATTGTATGATGCTAAACAAGTAGCAAAGACCTGGAATTACTATTAAAGAAAGTGAAGAAAGAAAGTGCAAAGGCACATTAAGGTTACAGTTAATTATTAAGAAATTAAAAATAATGACCATGGATGTTTACATAATTTTGAAGCAGACCATGGACATTGAAATAGTTCAAGATTTTCCACAGTTTGGCTCAGTCATTAATCAAATGGAAAATGCAGCCAAGAAATCAGAAGACTATAACTTGGAAGGGCAGCTATGAAGGAACTAGACAAGATCCTTAAGTGTAAGGATATATTATTGAATATCAAAGTAAGAATTGTCCATGACTGCATCTACACTGTAGAAATAATGCAGTTGGACACCACTTTATGTGTTGTAACTCAATCATATGGAATCCTGGGATCTGTAGTTTTACAAGGTCTTCTTTGCCAAACAGTGCTGGTGGATCACAAACTACAAATCCCAGGGTTCTGTAGGATAGAGCCATGTTAAACAGATTGTTAAAATGGTGTTAAATTGCATTATTTCCACAGTGTAGATGCACCCCATGTCATTATATTTTTAATTTCTATGCACGGTTGTGAAAGCTGAATGATAAAGAAGTGTTGTACTGATGTGGTTTTAAGATTAAAAACACCAATAAAGCCCATTCATTCTCATTGTTCCAGTGCAACCTCATCCTGAATAATTCCACTATTACTACTACTACTTTTGAGAATTAACCTGTTGCTGACCAAGGAACTATATATTTCACTCCTGTCACTGGTTCAATACAGCCTTGTCCTGTATAATTGCACTTCTTTTTTTCTTCTTCCAAAAATGAGCTTCCAATTGAGAAAGTCATTTATCTTCTGGACTCAGAGTGGGTCTGATCTTCCTATACTGGTGCAGAGTGATTTATATAAGCAACCTCTATTAATGCTAATGGAAGGTAAGTGCATAAATCTCTCCTTTCTGGATGGAGAACAGCCTCTTAAAAGTGGCTGTTTTGGTAACAAATGTATGTAATGATTAAGTTAAAAGACGGGACATCAAATAGAATGGAATAGTTGCAGGGATTTGTGTAAGTGATGCACATAAATCAATGAATCAAACAAATCATAAGCGTAAAGGTCCCTATTAGATCAAATCTATTAACTCACTCTATAAGTACATATTACACCATAAGCACAACATGCAAATGCATGGGTAGGCCTAGACTGAAAGAAGAATGCAATGTAGGTGCATTCAAACTAGAAAGGTTTTCCTCTAAGGATGAATGTGGCAGTATAGTCTATAGGGCCTTGTGTTCAAATCCCAGCATGCCATGACAAACTTTGGGCTAGTCCTTATGCTTTAGCCCAGTCTCTGGCACAGGGTTGTTGTAAGCATAAAAGAGAGTGGGGAGACCCAGTGTAAGGTTGACAGATCTAATTCTCAGGGCCTGGACTCAATTCTGCAGGGACGGAGGAAAAGACTGAAGGCAAGAGTGCTGTCTTGTAAGATGTGAATATATGTGCATAATTAAAAATTTAAAGGTAAAGATTTTCCCTTGACAAGATTATCTAGTTGTGTCTGACTGTAGGGGGCAGTGCTCATCTCTGTTACTAAGCCGAGGGAGCCAATGTTGTCAAAGATGACTCCATTGTCATGTGACCAGCATGACTTCACAGAACACTGTTACCTTCCCACTGAAGTGGTACCTATTTATCTACTTGCACTTTTACATGTTTTTGAACTGCTAGGTCGGCAGAAGCTGGGACTAGTGATGGGAGCTCACTCCTTCCTGTGGTGCTCAGGCCTCTAACTGCTGAACTGATGACCTTGCAGTCATCAGAGTCAGCATCTTAACCACTGAGCCACCACATCCCTTGCATAATTACATTTCCTCATTTATTAGATTTGGTGTTTTTCATTTGAATATTATGCTCTGTGCAACTGTGGTTGATACTTAATATATCTTAATGACATCACCAGAACCTTCTTGTTGTAATATCACCTATGTAACATTACTGGGACCCAAGTGTTGTGACATCACAAGAGGTCCCTCAAGTCTCAGGTTTTGCCATGAAATTGAATAGTCTTGACTTGGCAACACTAGCCAAGTACTGCAACCTAAACTTCATCCATGCATGCCTCTTTAGAGGCAAAACAGGTTAAAATTGTAATTGATACTAATTAACTGGGATTCAGGATAGCACACACTGGCTGAGATCCTCTGGCATAATGTTACAAAGTAATTAAGCAAGGGGAACTACACTACGGCTGTGCTCACAACATCCTTTGGACTCATTGTTTAACTGCTGAAGCCCCTCTCAGAGAACAGCAGTGGTTTCAGGGGAGGGACTAGAGCTGACCATGCACTTGGAGTGTTGAATTAGAGGGGGAAGAAGACTCCTTGTTTGGAAAGTCAGATGGGCAGAACTCTGCAGTTGTCACTGAACTGTTTTTAATGACTGAAACCTGAAGCCTACATATTACTCTACTTCTAACTTCTAAAATCCCTTGGACAACAACACTAGCCATGGTGGTCCATCTCAAGGATCAGGCAGGCAGGCAGGCAGTACTGGATACCGTATATACTCGACTATTAGTTAACCTCATGTATAAGTTGAGGGCAGGTTTTGGGGCCAAAATTATGGATTTTGATATAACCTGTGGAAATGTTGAGGGTAAAGCTTAGAGACATGTAATAAAAGATGTAAAGTATGAAGAGGAGGAAAATGATGCCAAAGCATACCACTATTTCTCCACTCAGACATTAAAAATGTCAGAAGCGGCACTGTGGCAGAGAGAGTAGAGGTGATTGATACTTCTTTTAGGTTCTCTTAGGATGGACTAAGCTCTTGCCTTTCGTTACTCTACTCAGTAAAGGGGATGGCTCCTATTTTAATAAAAGCTAAGGTGTAATACTAACATTGACCCGTGGATATGTTGACACAGGTTTTTTGGGTTGATTTTTTGGCTAAACATTTAAGACTTTTACATGAGTATATACAATACCATCATTTGTCCTTGCATGGCTTCTCCAATGGTGGGGAGGAGAAAATTATTGTCTCAACTCATTGCCTGGTATTCTATTAGTAGCATACACAGGCGTGTTTACAATTCACCCTCGTACACACACACACACACGTCATTGGCAAACTTGTTATTTCCTCTCATCTCCTCAATGACCAAAGACAACCCACCTCCAGACTCACCACTTAGCCATGACAGCCCCTCTATAGGCATTCTGTGGATGGCGGAGGAAGAGAATTGGAGATGCCTCTGGTTATGACTGTTAAGGAAAATGCAACATGGGACTTACAGTAATAGAAATAAAATGTGTATGTGAAAGTCACAGTGATTAAGCAGGAGCAATCATGAAGCTACACAGGTGAAAAGGATAATGTAATTTGGAAGCCTTGAGAGACAAGGACAAAGTTATAGAGTGTATATTGAAAACACCTGTTATAGATTGCAAACACCTGAGATTCATTAAGTAGTCAAGGTAAAATGATGAAATACTTGGGTTGGTCTTAAGTATGGGATGATCCATGTAAACCAATCAAAATGAATGTACACACCCACTGGGTGGGAACCGACTAGTGGGTGGTGACTAACAATGGCTATAAGTGAAATGTTTGCCAATGCATATTGTGGTGTAGTGTGGAGTATTTTGGTGGAGTAGAGATTGTGATTTGTAGGGCATATAGTATTTATATATAGTAGAATAAAGTAGATCTTTTATATAAGACTGAGTTGTCTGGTGTCTTGAGGGAAGATACAAGAACCAGAAGAATTCTGGAGAAGTTTGGAGACGTCTCAGGAAGAAGAGTGAGAAGGCTTGGAGAGTTTGTCAGGGTCTTCAGCCTATTCTCTGAAACTCTGCTGCTTGGGAAAGAAGCATCAACCACTGATCAAAGCTGGTCAGCTCTGCTGCATAACAAGGTGGTGAGTTAGAGCCAGAGGTGAAGAGGTACAACTCCCATCATCCCTGACAATGACCTCATAGCCAGACACAGAATGATTACATCATTCAGTAAGTAATTTTGAATTTTCTCTTCCACTTGATCCATAGATCTTCATGTAAATCTCCTCAGCCACAAAGCCAGTAATTGTAGCTGGAGTAGAGCAAATGCTGTGCTACTTTACAGGACTCTGCTCTTTCTTTTGCTAAGACCCCATCCAGGAAGTGCTTGATCACATTGTGTCTGTTCACAAGGTTCGGAGGAAGCAACAGTTCCTGGGCTTCTCTGTGACCCATAGACCTTCTTTAAGATGAAGAATAAGGAAGGGACAGGGACACCCTCAATGTGCCCTGGCCACCTTGTAAGATAACCACTAACATACAAAATGCATTATTTGTGAGGGGTAGGAGGAAAGCAACATATCTCCCAACATACAGGTAATGATAATTACTGCAACAAATTAAGTTCAAGCTCTGAGAGGACCAAGAGATTCTGATGTATCAGTTTACCCCAAAGGAAATATAGAACTGACTTTCAGCAATTCTTTCCCCCTTTCCTACTTATCTCAATGTATTTTTCCTTATTTAGAGCTCTGAATTTATGTGCCAGAGCAAAAAGGATCTTTTATTATACTGTTGCTCCTCCCCATTCCTTACCCTAAAAAAGCCTTGAATAATAATGATATTGTAGATGGATACAGACTTTGTTCTCATGCACATTACAAATCCATGCACAATAATGTTGCCCAGGGGGGCACCACTTCCAAAGATCTGTATTGTGTATTGCCTGTGGCATTTGGACTGAGGCAAAATGTGAATTAAAAAAATTAGATCTTTCTTCCCCTGAGGGTGATTTTTCAAACAGCTCCAGGGAGAGCCATTATTTGTTTTATTATCCCCATGAAGTGCTCTAATATACTTAGGTCCTCAAGGATTTGAGCATGGGAAACTTCTGAAAATGAAACCTTTATCTGAGGAAGTCTTTATCTCTGTACAGGTGCAGAGTTTAGTAAGTATGCACTAAATTTTCTATGGGAAAAAACACACTGATTCATATTTATTCATACAGAAGAGTAGCAACACATAGGACAACTTAAAATTGCATCCAACTGATATTATGGAACCTTTGGAAATAATGACAGATATATTAAAATTAATGTATGTATATTTTAAAAGTTGTAAGCCATCCCGGTTGCATTACACAGAGGGGCAGGATAATGATAATGATAATAATTATAATCATCATCATCATCATCATCCTAGTGGATTTGGAAAATATGGGGATGGTGATGATGATGATATGATGATGGAAACAGTAGTTGTACTTATAATTTATATAGGACTTTGTGTATTTCAGTGTTTTACTCAGCTTATCTCAGTACATCTTACACTAGTTCAGAAAGATAGATGAGTTAAAAGGGGGAGGGGAGGAGGGAATGGTTGTTTAAAAGACTATGGCTTGTCAAAAGCCATTCAGAAAGTTCTTAGCTAAGAGATCAATCACAGATTTACTGGTTTGTGTGCACTGCCCTGGGAAACAGCAAAATTAAGACCCAGCATGTGCAAATGAAAAATACCCAGGGTCAGGGGATTTCCCAGCAGACAATGGATCACTAATTAAATAGACACCCTGAGACCTTGCCATTCAGCCACAGACCAACACAGATTAACATGTAAATCCCTTCCTCTCAACATGTCACACATGTATATATACCCCACTCACTTCCATGCCAGCATTCTCTGAAGATGCCAGTCACAGATGCTGGTGAAACGTCAGGAATAAAATCTAGAACACAGCCACATAGCCTGAAAACCCACAAAAAGCCACTGTGTGCACTATTTCAGGACCAGACTCTCTCTTTCTCTCTCTCCCATTTTCTCCTCACATAATAAGACTTGGTGATGTTTGCTTATGAATAGTTTCCTCCCTAATTCTCCCTAACTCTCCACCTGCAACTAAATGAAGATGGGAATCTGACTCAGAAGTTTTGTGCAAGAAGATAAGCCTTTAAACCTTCTCCCCATCCCTTACAATTTTCTTCTTGAAACTATCTAACATAATCTCATCCATGAAGAAAAATATGGATGCATTCATAGCATAGCTATACATTGTAATACATTACCTGTAATTAATTCTTTTTGGCAGCAATGACTGGGATGCTGTTCCCCCTCAGGTAACAAAAATGACACCCTTTTCCCCTTCACAACAAGGATGTGAAATTGACCATTGTGGGTTATGATCATTCCTATCCTAAAAGAAGACCCTTCCCCCCACTTTGCCCCTTAAGTTTGCATTATTTTAAACCAAGTCAAAGCTGCAAGGTTTGAGAGTTGGACTATGACTCTAGAAACCAGGTTTCAAATCCCCTCTGATCATAGAAATCCACTGGATGATCTTTGCCAAGTTATACTTTCTCAGCCTTAGAGGAAGGCAAAGGCAAATCTGCTCTGAAAAAAATCTTGCAAGAAAACCCTGTCATAGGTTCTATTTAGGGTTGCCATAAGTCAGAAAGGACTTGAAGACAGCCAACAGTGACATTCATACTGAATTTTCTGTCAACTTGACAGGTCCATAAGTGAGATGGGAAAGTTTCAATAATCAATATAATTTTAGCTATCTATGTTAAAAATGTAGGAAAATAGATGCAAAGTGGCCACATGGAGAGGATTCTGGGAGTTGAGGCCAGAAATGCTGGAAAGTTTTAACACCAGAAATGCTTAGAGACAGATTGTCCTTTTGAAGGATTGCTGCATTAAGATGCCAGAGTGGTATATAGCAGCCATAATAAATCACTGATAGGAAGACCCAGGCACTCTGTGCAAAGGGGCCCATGGTACCATCTTCTGAGATAAGGGGCATTGGAATATGGCCAGATGTGCTTTATGTAGATTATAATGTATTCTGAAATCTTTACTCTTATTGCTTGAGATTCTATATGTTTAAGGTTTGGAATATCCAATAAGGTGTAAGAATTGGATTTCTTTGTTTGGAGGTGTATAAATGAAGCCATATTTCTTCTGTTCAGGGCCCAAAACTTTGGAATACTAATTCCTTTTGGGACTGCAGGCATAATAAACCTGTGTTTACAACTGACTTCAGTCCCCTCTCTTGCTTTTGCTCTGCCAGTAACTAAAGCTGCTGCAGGCTCTTAGCTCACAGACTGGTTATTTCCATTACATAAGAAGGGGTATAGTAAAGTTGTAATTATCACCTTTAAAAAAATTGACAGAAAGTTTCTTCTGATTTGTAGTTGTTAACCTATCTCTACATAGTCACCATCCAGATTTACACATTTCCCCCAGCATTTTGTGACCCTCCAAATACTGTTATTGAAAAAGTCTGCAGATTATGCCTTTAACCACTCTTCCACTTCAGATTTTATCGCACTGCTAAATAAAGTGTTTTACCTGTCCTGAATTCAATCTTAATTTGGGCTGCATCTGGACCCTATCACAACAATTTCGCTGTCAAAACTGCTCCCTGGGTCCAGCCCGGGTCAAGCTCTGATCCCAGGAGGGCTCTGGTGGCCATTTTTTAGTCAGAAAACTCCCAGTTTCAAAAAGAGATGCACTGACCACCCCTGGGACCCAGGATGGATGCGGGCAGAGGTTTTGGCAACAAAATTGCTGCAATAGGGTCCAGATGCAGCCCAAATTAAGATTGAATTCAGGACCGGTAAAAGGCTTTATTTTAGTGGTGTGATAAGCTCCCCTATGAATGATGTCATCTGTGTTGTCAAATCGGTGACCCCACAATGGATTTTTCATTTTTGGGAAAAGAAAAAGTCACTTGGTGATGATGACACTGACAAAATGTCATCAATATACCATAATAATGTCTGGGTGATAATTATTACTTTACAATACCCCCTCATAGTTCTTTCTTTAAGCTAACTTAATATCTGTATGAAGGAGGGAAGAAGGTGAATGTCACTACTTTCCCATTCCCCTGGCTTCACCCTCTCATTCTCTCCACTCGTGAATGGGAGAGAGGTTTCTTTGGTGCTATGCACCCACCCTTGATATTCCTCATTAAACATGGAGTTGTCTTACCTAATATGGAAGACTGGCTAAAGGGTTGTTTTCTTTAAGCTATGTGACCGTTAGAATTTCTCCCTGTTTAAATTCATTTTGTTAGTTTTGGCCCAGCTTTCTAATATGTTCAGGTCATTTTGAATTCTGATCCTGTCCTCTGGGGTATTGGCTATCCCTCCTAATTTGGTGTTATCTGTAAATTTGATAAGCATGACATCTATTCCAGTATCCAAATCACTGATAAAGATATCAAATAGCAATGGGCTCAGGACAGAATGCTGTGGAACCCTGCTAGTCACTTCTCTCCAAGACAAAGAGGAGCCATTATTGAGTATACTTTGGGTTTGGTTGGTCAATTAATTCCAAATCTACCTAACAGTAGCATTGTCTAGTTCCACATTTTATGTGCTTTTAAAAGAGAATATCATGGGGAAAACTTGACCAAGTCCTAACTGAAATCAAGATATGCTACATCCACAGCAATTCCTTCATCTACCAAGCATGCAACATACCAAGCATGTAGCTCTACCAAAAAAAGAGATAGGATTAGTCTGGCATGACTTGTTTTTGAGAAATCCGTGCTGATTTTTAGCCATCATAGCATTCCTTTCTAAGTGCCTTGTTAGCGGATGTCCTCCATTTTTCATGTATATTTTAGCCGTGTGAAGTTCCCTATGACCCCAGCCTGACCCTTGGGAGATGGCAGCCATAATCCCCTAAATGTAAGGTCAGGTAGGCAATGCTGAAGTTGCTCAAGACCACTAAAGATTTCCTGGACAGGCAGGTTTGGGAGTTGCCCTTGGGAATATCCCATTATACTGGAAAAGATACACAATGGTGTTTGTTTGTCTTAGTCTCACACTTAATGGGACAGTGATCAAATTTGATTGCACCACTTTCTCTAGCTTCCTTTCCTTGATAGTTTTGAAACCCAATGAATTGTTTAGAGACTATGCCCAGACTTAGGTAAACAATGGTAAACCCATCAAGTCTTTGTCCTCCTATTGTTTGACTCATGGCCAGAAGGCAGAAATCACCCTTAAAAACCCCTGGATTTTAGCAGACCATGTGCTACCTTGGAAGTACATGCTGAATCTCTGTTGGTCTGCACTCTGAGATAGTTCCCGTGACCCCCTCTCTTGCTGGTCATGCCCCTTCCACAGAACCCATCTGCATTCACTGCCAGAAGTCCTGAGGAGTCTCTTGGGTGTAAGTATATCCCTCGCTATTCTGGTTATCCCTCTCTGCCTTCCCCACTCTCGCTCTTTCCCACTTATCCCTTGAGTGTGTGTGTGTGTGTGTGTGTGTGCTGTATTTGGATGTCTGCTTATTGTGTTAATAAATATTTCAGACTTTAATTTGGAGTTTGGTTCCTCTCAGCGTCATTCCCTGCCTAAATTCTTATATCTCTGGTATACATTTGGATAAGATCTCTAAAGTGAGGTTGGGCACTTCAGTCGCAAATTTGAGCTAATTATTAATTCCCCAAAATTAGGCTTGTTTCCCAACAGCCTACAGACTGTCTGTTTCATGATCTGCTCTAGAATTTTTCCTGGTTCTGCTATCAGATTGAGTGGGTGGTAATTATTTGCTCCCCCGTTTGGAAGACGGGGACAATATTTGCCTTCCTCTTATCTGCTGGTAAGGTTGTGGTCTCCTAAGATCTTTTCCACATGTGCTAGTGTCAAGTCATGTGGCATCCATTCTTTATTTGTGTATTTTTCTTGCCTAACTGTAATACCTTACACTTATTCCTCTTGACATTCATTTTTTTTTAATTTGGGCCCAGCTCTCTAATCTGTTAAGGTATTTTTCAATACCTATTCCATTCTGTGGAGAAATTAGCTACACTCCTAATTAGGCTATCATCAGCAAATTTGAGAAGTTTGCTTTCTATTTTATCATCCAAGTCATTTACAAAGATATTGAAGAACAGTGGGCCAGGAACCCCAAGACAACCCACTAATCACTTCTCTCCAGGAAGAAGTGGAACAGTTGGGAAATTCTCTTTGGCTTCAATTCAAATCAGTTAAAAATAATCACCTCACAGTAGCATTGTTTTCCCCATATTTTACTAGCTTGTAAAATCTAGGACTCAAGCCCTTATATGGGGCTCAAACCCTTTCTACACACGCTAGACCTGGTCAGGCAGCAATTGAAACTTTCTGGTAGGACAGTATAAATTCATATTGGACACTAAACTTGTAATAAAGCCTTGCTGTAAAGAATATTACTGAAGCTCAGCTAAGGTTGATTCTTGCAAGAAGCTCCCTCAGTCTTTTGGGGTTTCAAACTATCCCCAAAGCCCAAAGTCTTATGCATGCAGGAAGCTGCTTTATAATTGCTCAGATTATTTGTTCACCTTGCTCAATAGTGTCTATTGAGCTATCTTGGGTCTCAGGCAGACATCTTTCTTTCACCTGCTAGTATTTTGTGTACACTTACCTGGGACCATTTGCACACAAAACATGAAAGTTCTGCTCAGTTTGCTACAGCCTGGAAAACGTGGGCATATACCCCTTCCCTTTTGACATGCTACATCCTACAACTTGAGCTCATTTTCCCATGATTTTTCTAGTAAAGACATCTGCAGTTAATGCCAGTGTGTTTAGAAGATAACCAAAACAATACGCTCTAAATCTAAGAAATACATTGTAGCTGCCATCCTTTTGCTACATGGCTGGAGTCCATTTATGTGCTCCTTGCAATTATTTTCACAACCTCTACTGCAGGCACTATTAAAAATGTCTAAATTAATTTACTTGAAACACTAAAAAGTCATTGGTCTTAAAATTTTAACAGGAGCCTGGGCTTACTCCATTAAAAAAATAATATGCTAGGATGTCTTTAATCAGTGGAATAGTGAGGCAGGTTTCACAAATCTATGCTGTAACTTTAGGATTTCTTTCACTTGGAGTGCTTTTATGAGCCTGAAAGGCAAGGAGGGAAGAATCAAAAGCAGTAAAACTTATATGATTTCTATCAGTAGTCCCCTTTTCATAAAATGTTGCAAAAACAATCTCAGTCCAGAGGAGCAACATAAGCTTCCATTGCAGGAAGTTCATTTTCCTTCTTCTTGGCACATAGCCCAATGCCATCAGAACTAATTAAAAACAGAACCATGCTGGTAGAATCTCGGCATTTGGGTTTTACAATAACAGAGTAGCTAACCAGGGGGATGTCTAATGAGAATAGTTCTTGAATTTGTTTCCTAGCATTGGGCAACTATGTCAATTACTCAAAACTACAGCTTAGGGCAAGTGCCCCTGCTGAGGTGGGAAAATCTGTTATTGAAGTAAAGAGTGAAATGCTGTTACAATGTGTAGGATATGTGTGTCACCTGGAAATGGGTGCCATTCCTTGCCTCTTGGCTAAAATACAGAGACAGAGGTTCTTCATCAGAGGCACCTTGAACTAAGGCAGAATTTTCCTCCTGGATTATGAGATCAGTGGTAGTAAACATACATGGGGGGTGGGGGAGAGAATGAACAACAGCTAATTTACAGGGAGAGATGGGTTATCAGCAAAGGAGTGACCTCCATGCAATTGGAAAAGGACTAGTGAAATCGCGGAAACTCAAGAAGCCAAAAAGGAATATTTCAAGACCTGTCATTGTGAAATGAGCAATGATGCTGGCCTCACAACAGAGATAATCTAGCAAAATACTATTCAAGGTCCAGTCAGATGGCACTTTTCTCAATGTCAGCTGAGAGGAATATACTTTATCGCCTTCTGTTTTAGAATGCACCCATTACTTTCTCAGAATTCCCCATATATATATATCTTAAACATGAATGCCACCACCTGTTCTTTTCTCAACACATCACACAATGTGCTGAAACTGGGTGTTATGTCAAAAGCTATGACTCTGATGCATGTGGATTTCTATCACCTTGATGGAAGCTACAGGACCAGATGCAAAACACCAGATGACCATATGTTACATGGAGACATGGGTCAGATGAGAGTGTGATTACCAGGTCTGTTGGTTGTCTCTGAAAGTGCTGGGGACTACTGATAGAAATCACTGTCTGAAGATAATGAATGACTGGTTACTCCATAAACAAGGCAAGCACAGAGAACAAACTGAGATGCTGAGTGACTCTTCATCAGCTTCAAAGTACAGTACTTCAGGACTAGCATAAATCATAGAATCATAGAATTATATAGTTGGAAGAGACAACAAGGGCCATCCAATCCAACCACCTGCCATGCAGGAACTCCCAATCAAAGCATCCCTGACAGATGGCCATCCAGCCTCTCCTTAAAGACCTCCAAGGAAGGAGACTCCACTATACTCCGAGAGAGTGTGTCACACTGTCGAACAGCCCTTACTGTTAGGAAGTTCCTCCTAATGTTGAGGTGGAATCTCTTTTCCTGGAGCTTGCACCCACTGTTCCGGGTCCTAGCCTCTGGAGCAGCAGAAAACAAGCTTGTTCCCTCCTCAACATGACATCCCTTCAAATATTTAAACAAGGCTATCATATCACCTCTTAACCTTCTCTTCTCCAGGCTAAACATCCCCAGCTCTCTAAGTCGTTCCTCATAGGACTTGGTGTCCAGACCCTTCACCATTTTAGTTGCCCTCCTTTGGACACACTCCAGTTTCTCCACATCCTTTTTGAATTGTGGTGCCCAGAACTGGACACAATATTCCAGGTGAGGCCTGACCAAAGCAGAATAGAGTGGCACTATTACTTCTCTTGATCTAGATACTATACTTCTATTGATGCAGCCTAAAATTGCATTGGCCTTTTTAGCTGCTGCATCTCACTGTTGACTCATGTTCAACTTATGGTCTACCTGGACTCCTAGATCCCTTTCACACATAGTCTCTTTCAGCCAGGTGTCCTCCATCGTATATCTGTGCTTTTCGTTTTTCCTCCCTAAGTGCAGTACCTTACATTTCTCAGTGTTGAATTTCATTTTGTTAGCTTTGGCCCAGCTTTCTAATCTGTTCGTCATTTTGAATTTTGATCCTGTCTTCTGGGGTATTAGCTCCTCCTTCTAATTTGGTGTCATCTGCAAATTTGATAAATATGCCCCCAATACTGTCATCCACTTGGATGAAGTGTTGTGGGGAGATGTAGTATATTAGCTTCTGGCTTTACAGCTTCCAGGCACCTTGTTTTCACTTTCATGTTAAACCTTTAAGCTTATTACATGGCACTTACAAGAACGGGAATGGAATGGCATGGAAGGGAACGGAACGGGGCAAAAACACATTTTATTGGAAAGGGGAACGTCATCGATGCTGGCAGGAGTCCTCAAGGTGTTCCCTAGCCATTCCTGGCAGCCAATTTTTGAAGGACGGTTGAAAATCATCTTTCAAAAATTGGCTGCCAGGAATGGCTGGGGAATGCCTTGGGGACTTCCGGCAGCATCAGTGGCATTCTCCCGTCCAGTAAAATGCGTTTTTGCCCTGTTCTGTTCCCTTCTGTTGCATTCCGTTCAGTTCCGTTCCCGTTCCTTAAGTGCCATGCGATAAGCTTACTTGTATGGCTTGCTCACAGTAGGCTTTCATTATTAAAGTTGTTGGTGCTGTTCCATCTTCCATCTGGCCTTCTCTTCATGATTAGCAACATTGCATGTGTATGTGCTGAATTATACTGGCTGCTTGAAGTTCTTAGAATGAGTGACCCAGATGTCCTTCACAGAGGCAAGAGTCAGTGCTCCTGGACATCACTAGTGTGTGTGTGTGTGTAAGGGGCAGGTATGACATACCTATCTGCCTGACATGCAAGCCTATCATTCCATTGGAGCACTTGGAAGTTTATCAAGGAAGGAAGCACACTCTTTGCATATGTCCTTCTACTTTTAAACAATTCCCCTTCCATCATTTGCTATCAGAGGGAAAATAATGTAGAAAAGTGCTAGGACTGGCCTAACCATTTTTCTGTGGCTAGAATAGTAGACTCATAGAGGTGGAAGAGACCACAAGGGCCATCCATTTAAACCCCCTGCCATGCAGGAACTCACAATCAAAGCACTCCGGACAGATGGCCATCTAGCCTCTGCTTAAAGACCTCCAAAGAAGGTCTGAGGGAGTGTGTCCCATTGTTGAATAGTTCTTACTGTCAGGATCTTCCTAATGTTGAGGTGGAATCTCTTTTCCTGTAGTTTGAATCCATTGCTTTGGATCCTATTCACTGGAGCAGCAGAAAACAAGCTTGCTTCAGTTTTACATCCCCTTAAATATTTGAACAGGGCTATTTTATCACCTCTTAACTGTCTCTTTTCCAGGCTAAACATACTCCCCAAGTCTCTCCTCATAAGACATGGTTTCCAGACCTTTCACCATTTTAGTTGCCCTCCTTTGGACATGCTCAACATCCTTTTTGAATTGCGGTGCCTAGAACTGGACACAGTATTCCAGATGAGGCCTGACAAAAGCAGAATAGAGTGGCACTATTATTTCCTTTCCAGACACTATACTTCTATTGATGCAGCCTAAAATCGCATTGGCCTTTTTAGCTGCCGCATCACACTGTTGACTCATGTTCAACTTGTGGTCTACTAGGACTCTTAGATCCCTTTCACATGTACTCTTGATATGCTAGGTGTCCCCCATCCTATATCTATGCATTTCATTTTTACGCCCTAAATATGTGTGTTACACACACACACACACATCCACACACATGCACATCCTTACATTTCTCCATATTGAAATTCATTTTGTTAGCTTTCACCCAGCTTTCTAATCTATAAAGGTCATTTTGAATTTTCATCCTGTCCTCTGCCATATTAGCTATTCCTCCTAATTTGGCGTCATCTGCAAATTTGATAAGTATGCCCCCCCATTCTTTCATCCAAGTCATTGATAAAGATGTTGAATATCACTGGGCCCAGGACAAAACCCTGAGATCACCTCACTAGTCACTTTTCTCCAGAATGAAGATGAGCCTTTGCTGAGCACCTTTGGGTTCGGCTGGTCAACCAATTACTAGTCCATTTAACAGTTGCATTGTCTAACCCACATTTTACTAACTTGCTTGCAAGAATATCATGGGGAACCTTGTCAAAGGCCTTACTGAAATCAAAATATATGTCTACAGCATTTCTTTCATCTACCAAGTTGATAATTTTATATATAAAAAATGAGATCAAATTAGTTTGGCATGATTTGTTTTTTAGCAACCCATATTGACTTTTTGTGACTATAGCATTCCCTTCTAAATGTGCACTGACTCTTGGTTTAATGATCTGCTCCAGAATTTTTCCTGGTATTGATGTCAGACTAACTGGACAATAATTGTTGGGATCCTCTTTCTTTCTTTCTTTCTTTCTTTCTTTCTTTCTTTCTTTCTTTCTTTCTTTCTTTTTCTTTTTTTTCCTCTCTTTTTTTGCCTTTTTGAAGATGGGAACAAGATTGGCCTTCCTCCAGCCTGCTGGGACATCTCCTGTTCTTCTGGAATTCTGAAAGATTCTTGCCAATGGCTCTCAGATTACATTTGCCAGTTCTTTTAAATACCCTTGAATGTAGTTGATCTGATCCTGGAGACTTAAATTAATTTAGATTAACCAGGTATCCCTTACTACCTCTTTATTTATTCTGTGCTTCATTACTCCTATTGTGTCCTCTGTTCCATTTTCCTCAGTTTGAGCACCCCTTTCCTTTTCTGAGAAGACTGAGGTAAAGAAGGTGTTGAGGAGCTCTGCCTTTTCTCTGTCCCTTTAGCATTTCTCCATTTTCTCCACGCAGTGGCCCTACCATTTCCTTCTTCTTCCTTTTGCTACTCACATACCCCAAAAAGCCCTTTTTATATTTCTTAACCTCTCTAGCAAGCCTGAGTTCTTTCTGTGCTTTTGCTTTTCTGACTTTCCTCCCTACACATGCTAGCTATTTGTTTTAATTCCTCTTTGGTGGTTTCCCTCTTTTTCCACTTTTATACATGTCACTTTTGAGCCTCAGCTCTGTTGAAAGTTTTTTAGTCATCCATCCTGGTTTTTTGAGACACCTCCCATTTTACCTCCTCATTGGAACAGTTTTAAATTGTGCTTTCAGTATCTCCCTTTTGAGAAACTCCCATCCATCCTGAACTCCCTTCTCTATTAGTATTCCTGACCAGCTCAGTTTGCTAGTGGAGAGTCTGAGCAAGTACAAATACTATTACTGTACTGGTACACAGAGAACAGTCAGAGAATGCATATCATAACATAAATTCCTTTACTGTCTTCTGTCATTAGGGTTGGGCAACATTTGGAAATGAATAGACAACGGTGAGGAAGAAGAGGAGGAGGAGGAAGAGAAAGAGGTGGAAAGGCTAAACCAGGGGTAGGCAACCTGTCCCCTTTAAGGGCCGAGGGACTTCAGCTCCCAGAATCCCAGGAGCTATTGGCCAACATGGGACTATTGGCCAACATGGCTGAGGCTTCTGGGAGCTGAAGTCCCTCGGCCCTTAAAGGGAACAGGTTGCCTACCCCTGGGCTAAACTAAAGGCCTTTACAGATTAGCCCAAAGGGCCGGCCTGGGGGCAGAATTGGGGCAGGGCAGCTGCATGTTGGTCACCCCAACTCCACACTGATGCTATCCTGACATTGCGCATCCATCCACATGGCATGCAGTGTCAGGATGCCCTTCTGGCGCAGCGTGTATACACGCTGTGGCAAAAGGGTGTGGAAGAGCCATGGCACTGGCTCTTAGGGTGGCAAAAGGGAGGATCAGGGCCACGATGTGCTGTTGTTGCGGTCCTGATCTGCCGCTCCCAGTGGCAGCTCTGTAAAGGCCCTAAATGACTTTTAAAAAACACACCCAGTTTTTAAAATTGATTATTCATATGTTTTTTCTTAAAATCCTGGCAATTATTACTATTTTCCAGCCCTCTTACTGGAACAATAATGACTGTTTGAATTTAAACATTTTAACTTTAACATTTTAACTTTAATTATTTATTGACAATTGTTCATTGTTAGACTAGTAACCACTGTCAGTTGCTTCTTTTTAATTACTTCATTTTATAGTTCAAGAAATGACATTAAAAAAAAATCCTTCAATTAACATAAGTTCAACCAAAACAACTTTAAAAATATATTTTTTAAAAAAAAATAATTATTGTTTAAGCCAGTGGCCATAACATCTGAACTGGATTTTGCTGTTAAATTTTCTGATTTTGTCCTGTAGTGGTGTACTCCTACACATTAATGCAAAACAACAACAACAACAACAACAACAACAACAACAACAACAACAACAAACAAAAACAACAACCCCCCCCAAAAAAAACCTGATTAAAACAACCCCCCAGGTTTTGTTTTTATGTGGTTTTATTAACTGTGTAATATACTGGAAACTGCAGAATGTACCTGGAAAAGAATTGCACACATAATATAGCAGTAGATGAAATACTAGATGCAGTAAATATGCAAATGTAATTTTTTTTGCTAATTAGAAATTAGAAATCTTTGAGAGCTCTCTGACTGGAAGTACCCTGAGAGGGACAGCACATTGCTTCATCTCCAAGGTCTGTGCTGAAAGAGACCCAGCCTAGGCCTCTAGGCAGAAAGAGAAATGAAGCCCAGCCGGCTTACTTTAGGAGCTTCTAGACAGATGGCTCCAAGTGCTACCAAGTCAAAAGAAATTGCACAGTCAAAAGAAAAAAATCAAAGAAGTGGTAGGAAAATACAGAAGGGATGGATGTAGAAGACAATAATGTCTGGATGTCGTAGGCTTTCATGGCCGGCATCCATAGTTTTTTTGTGGGTTTTTTCGGGCTGTGTGGCCATGTTCTGAAAGAGTTTCTTTCTGACGTTTCGCCAGCATCTGTGGCTAGCATCTTCAGAGAAAAGATGCTCTCTTTTCTCTGAAGATGCTAGCCACAGATGCTGGCGAAACATCAGAAAGAAACTCTTTCAGAACATGGCCACACAGCCCAAAAAAACCCACAAAAAAACAATGTCTGGATGATCTGAAAAACACCAGGGCTTTTGCTTGATAAAAGCAGTGTCTGGAAATAACCTATACACATGAACCAATGCGTAATTGTATTTTGAATATTTATTCCCATTACAATCCAATATTAAACATGCATCTTGAGAATTAGGCTTGATGGTAATCAATGACATGCAAGTCCTAATAAATATGCCTAAAATTGCACAGAATCTCTCCCCAGTCCTGCTTATAATAGCTTTTAGTTTCGTTTTATTTCATAAAGCAAAATCTCGGACCAAACTGTTTTTTTAAGCAGTACCAAATTGGTACTGTGCTCAGGGAGTTGTAGACTGCTCTTCTTGTGTAACCCCATCACCTAGTAAACCCTATGATGAGACACCCCAAGTGAGACACAGGCAGGATCAGAGCATTAACAGAAAGGGAAAGAGGGAGAGATAAAGAGATATCACATTTGCAAGATTAGCCAAGGGCATAAGAAAGATGACAAGACAGTACTCTACTCAGGGAATGAAAAGAAAAGAGGAAATGGGGTGGCTTTCATACTAAGAAAAGATGTGGCAAAAGCAGTCAGTGGATACAATGCAAAATCAGACCAAATCATTTCAGTAAGGCTCCGTGGTAAACCTATGAATATCATCATAATTCAAGTATATGCACCAACCACAGAGCTAGAACAGGAAGAAATTGATAGATTCTATGAAGGAGTACAGGAAGAAATTGACAGCACACCAACACAGGATGTCAAGCTGATCATTGAACATTGGAATGTGAAAATTGGAAGCAAAGAAGAATTAAAAACAGTAGGCAGATTTGGATTAGGCAAAATAAATGAAGCAGGTGAGTATCAGATAAATTTTTGTGAAGCCAATAACCTATTCATAGCAAACACATTCTTCATACAACCAGAAAAAAGGCTACACACATGGACATCACCAAAAGATAGTGAAACTCTATACTGGTGGCCAAGACTAAACCAGTAGCTGACTGTGACACAGATCATGAACTAGTCATGTCGAAAATAAGAGTAAGACTCAAGAAGAAAACAAAATTCCCATATATCACTGAACATATATTCCCATATATCACTGAATGTAATGGTAATGTTGTTGTTAAGTGACCTCAAGTCAATCATGACTCAGGATGACTATGGATGAGACATCTCCAGGCCCCTCTATCCTCCACTGTCTTTTTAGGTCCTGTAGTTTCATGCCTATGACCTCTCTGATTGAGTCTATCCATCTGGCATGTGGCCTTCCTCTCTTTCTATTACCTTCAACCTTTCCTAGCATTATTGTCTTTTCTAATCAGTCATGTCTTCTCATGATGTGGCCAAAGTACAATGGCCTCAATGTGATCATTTTAGCTTCCAGGGAGAGTTCAGGCTTATCTGTTCAAGGACCCATTTGTTTGTCTTTTTAGCTGTTCATGGTATTCTAAGCACTCTTCTCTAGCACATCTCAAATTAGTTCATTTTTTTCTTATCTGCTTTCTTCACTGTCCAGCTCTCATGTCCATACATAGCAATGGGGAATACAGTGGATTGGACGATTCTAATTTTAGTGCTTAATTGTATATCTTTACTCTTTAGGATCTTGTCTAGTGCTTTCATAGCTGCCCTTTCCCCTCCTAACCTTCTTATTTCTTATTTTTTCCTCACGATCAGGCTCATGATTAGGCACTTCTAATTGTTTTTTAATTCATTTCTAAGATATACAATGTCTTCTTAACATTTTAATTGGGAGAAGACAGGCCAATGCCAGCCATTAACTCAGAAATCAAAAGAAAACATTCCACCCCAACCAAGGCAGAATGGTGAAGAGATGCACTAAAATGCAGAACAGAATGAAGAAATCAAACAAAATGTTTCTCCCCAAAATACCTAACCAGTACCAACCAATCCACATGCATAACTTCCCTTTCCCCTCATCAACTGTATAAATGCTTCATCTGTTTGTTTGTCCATTCACATTAGTGCATAGGTTAAAGAAACTAAAGTCCAAGTTGGTTGGCTTCACAAATATCCAACAGATCCATCAGATCTTTCAGCAGTGAGGCAAGAGCTTGCGATTGTGGGCAAGAATACACACCACTAGTGCCCCCCCCTCCATCATGCTGTCTGGATCCAACCAGGCAGGAATCAGAACCAGGAATCTGACAACTTTCCATTGTGCAACTGTAGTTCCATTTACCATTTCCATTGTATTTACCATATGAGGTGGCCCTTCCCTCCCCATTTGGGCTCCCTTCCAAATGTATGGGACTACAACCTACATCATCCCTAGCCTGACAACACAGGAGTTGTATTCCCATTCTTCCAGAAAAGTGTCAGCTTGCTGGCCACCTCTCACAACTCTGAGAGACAAAGTACAGGTCCATGCTCTGAACCTTTACAAGTTTCCCTGTGGTGGCGGTGGCTGCTGTCCCTCTTCCAGTCTGAGCATGTTTAGAGCTTCCCTAGCATGGATCTTCTGGTATTTTACCAGGACCGTGTGGTGAGTAAACCTTTTTCCACAGGTAGTGCACTGATGAGGCCTCTCGCCCATGTGGATCTTCTGATGCCGGATGTGGACAGCCCTATCAGAGAAGCATTTCCCACAAGTGGCACACTTGAATGGCTTCTCCCCTGTGTGGATCCGCTGGTGCACCATCAGGATCTGCCACTGGCTGAAACTTTTCCCACACTCGGAGCAAGTGTAGGGCCTTTCTCCTGTGTGCACTCGATGATGCTTGACTAGCTGTAAGGATGTGTTGAAGGATTTCTCACAATCAGGACATTTGAAGGGTTTCTCTCCCGTGTGGGAGCCCTTGTGTTTCCTGAGACTGGACTTGCGGCTGAAGCCCTCTCCGCACTGCCCACACTTGAAGGGTTTCTCCTTCATGTGGACCTTCTGATGGTTGAGAAGCTGGGACTTCTGAGTGAAGCTCTTGTCGCATTCTGAACAGTAGAAGAGTTCCTTTTCTACGTGGACTCAATAATGCCGAGTAAGAACTGAGCTGACGGTAAAGCTCTTCCCGCACTGATCACACGTGTAAGGTCTCTCCCCCGTGTGGGTCCTCTCATGAGCCACTAGGGTGGATTTGAAGCTGAAGCATTTCCCACAGTTCTGGCACATGAAGGGCTACTCCCCCATATGGGTTCTCTGATGTGCAGCAAGGACGGTGCACCGACTGAAGGTTTCCCCCCCACACACTGCAGGTCTTCTTCCCCTTGCTTCGACTTCTCCTCTTGACAACAACGGGTTGGTTTGGATCACCCTCCACTCCTACTGGAGGAAGGACTTCCACTGGCACTCTTCCCCCTTCTGCTCCACTCTGTCATTGCAACTTGCAGAAGTTTCTCCATCCGCATGGGGCCAAGGGAGTCTTGTCCAGGAGGCACCCTGGAGCTTCTCTGGTTCAGGGTCTTCCAACTGAGGTTCTTCCTGCTTGGCCTCCATCAACCAGTCATCACCTGCATCTGAATCAGTCTCGCCATCACCCTCACACTTGACCTCAGGACAAAGCTGTTTTTCTCCCAGGTTGGACTCCTGAGGCTGTTCTGCCATGGGGAAGCTCAAAGCTACCTCTTGGATCAATCCTGGCCTTTCTCATTCTAGACGTATAGCCCCCTCTTTCTGCCTTGGCGGGAAGTCTTCTGCCAGGGTCACCGCCTGATCACAAGTCTGAGGGCAACCCTTCTTGACCCAGTTCTGGAGCTCCAAGGGAAGGATGGGCAGGAACTGCTTCAGGATCACCAGCTCCAAGATATGCTCTTTGGTGTGTCTCTCTGGCTTCAGCCAACGATGACAAAGATACCAGAGGCGACTGCAGGCCTCGCGGGGGCCCTTGGCCTCCTGGTAACGAAATTCCGGGAAGAGGGTCCGCTGCATGTCCATGGTCACCAAGTCCTCTCTCAGAAGATCCTCCATCTTTGTGGTCTCAATCTTCGCACAGTTCCCTTGATGATTTTGGCTGAGATCCGTCAGTCCTTTGAACCGCCGATACACTTCTGCCGCTCCCTCCAAAGAGGCCAAACAAGCCTTGGCATTCTCCCATGGTTCAGATTCCAACTGTTCCAGCTTTCCCCAGCCTGATTTATGGGCCTGCGCTGCCTTCAGTGCTGCGCGAGGGTCTAAATATTTCAGCCTCCGGTCACCTGGTTCACTCTTTGTTTGCCCTGGATTTTCTCTCTTCTCAACACTCTGATCATTCCTGGCTTTGGGTTCAGGAGAAGGACTCCCCACTTTATTTGAAGTCAGTCCAGATACAAAGCCTGCTTGGTTTGATTCCTCTAGCAGCCTCTGTTCCTGGCCCGCTTGCTCCAGCTCACCCAGTTCCTAGAAAACCGAATTTTGACTTTTCCCTTTTTCTGGCATCATTTTGTGTCTCATGCCAACTGTTCTCTCAGGTTCTGGATGAGAGTTTTATTGAACTTTAGTTGGAAATACCATAAACGAATAGTGTTTATGACAACAACAGTGCCATGCTGGAACGAAATTACGTACCCATCCTCAGGTCAATGCAAAAAAATCATTGGGATATTTCCAGTCCTAGTATAGAGTACTGCAGGTCCATAGGCCTTCAACAAGACGTTGAAGAGAGAAGGTGATCCTTTCCATTGCAGCAGCCTCACCCCCAGAGGCCAAACTCCAGGCTCCCTTCCTTGCTTCCTCCTCCTTTGCAATGGGGGGGGGGGGGGGGAAGGAAGAGGAAATGGTGACCTTTTCCTATTAAACTGGTAGCCCTCCCACCCCAGCCTCCCTTCCTCCCCCCCCCCATTCCTAACCTTCTTATTTCTTGACTGCAGTCTCCATTCTGAACAATGTTTGACCCAAGGTATGAAAATGTTTACTTCTATTTCTTCATTGTCTAGGTTGAATTTATCTAGATCCTCCATGGTAATTATTTTTCTTTCATGTTTAGCAGCAAGCCTGCCTTTGCACTTTCTTCTTTGACATTCCTTAGTAATTGTTCCAAGTTTTTGATATTTTCAGCTAGTATGGTGTCATGCGCCTGTATTAGATTGTTTATGTTCCTTCCTTCTGTCTTCACTCCTCCTTCTAAGTCTAAACTTGTTCTTCAAATGATATTTTATGCATACAAGTTGAACAGGGAGCATGATAGAATGTAGCCTTGCCTGATTCCCTTGCCAATTGGGAACCACCCTGTTTGCACCGGCACAAAAGAGTCCGCACGCCGTCTTATTTGGTTAAGAAAATGACCACAACTTTATTTATCTGTACAGGGCTAGAAACAATATCTTTCCAATAATACATTATTAACTTGACTATAACTTCAATCTTGACACATGTGTCCATGCATGTGACTTAACACCTGATGTAATCATAGACTTTAACCAAGTCAATCTATCAGGTACAAGATACGCCCTCACAAGCATATGTCAAGAAGGTTCTTGTAGAAATTGCTAAACATGTCAACCAATCATCCCCTCCCCATACCAAATTGGACGTCAGCACCAAATGTATGATGTAAGCAAATTATGACGTCATCATTAAGGTTGTTGACGTAAGATAATTTTTTAAGCTGGATGTAAACCCTTCATCTCCATTAACTAATCAAGTATTGTAAATTCAAATATCCAAATTATCCCCTAGGGGGGTCCCTGCCCGCCACAGGAGGGGGCCAGCCTAGCTTGGCATCCCCCCCACAGAAGAACTCATTTAATATTACAAGCGATGGAATCAAGGTATACATCACAGCCCACCAGGGAGAGATGAACCCCATCACCCCTGTACAGATGTGGCAAATTAACTTTAATTCCATTGTGGTCTAAACAAAAGCACCCAATTCTCCCAACATCTTGCAAACAGTTCTGTTGACCCAATGACAAGCCACATTGACAGCAGAGTCCTTTCTTGCCCCTGACCAATTACGATGTGGCAAAAGTTTGGTCCATAAAACAACCGTTTTTTGGAATCGTTGTTGGATTTCCTGCAAGTCCTCTGTAATCCTTTTGACCAGCTGCAAACTGGTAATCTTCACTAAGTCATTCTCCCCTGAATAATAAGAATCTTATGGAGTAGAAAAGTTGCTGTCAATTCAATAATACGCAGGAGAAGAGCTCCCCACAGCATGCCTCTATGGCCAAACCAGCGGATAGGCCCATTTTTTTCCAACCTCAAGTTCGGATCTCGTCCTGACTGGATGATATGGTGCTCAGCCCAAAAGACCAGGCTGTGCCCAACTATCCACACTCCCCTTGTTCTTGTCCTGATCAACAAAAAGATACATTAGCTATGAATGTATGACTTCTTCAGCTTCCAATATTAGAACCAGGACTAACCCCACTATGAACAAATGAATATAAGATTTGAATGCTCTAGAGTGCCGAAGCAGGCCAAGAAACCAATGAATTAGTTGAAGTAGACAAACCTGCGCTGGTCAACTGCTGCGAAGCATCTGTCGATGATTGAGAAGCTCCCACTGAGTGTAGCACAACTGGAGCTCAGTTGTTCTGTTGCAGGGTGGAAGAAGCACCTCCTAACCCCCTGTTCAATGTCTCCGAGGTTTCAGGAATCGGCCCACTGCTCTGGCCTGAAACCACCACCCTTTTGACCAAGGTGAACAAATCTGCCAATGTAGGCTGTTCAGACACAGGGGCAGCCACTCCCTGGTGTTCCAAACCTGAAACCTTTTCAAGCAGTTCCATCACATCAGCTACAGTTGGCTGCCCACCTCCATATCTGAGGTAGCCAGGGGACCACGTGATGTATTGTCCACAGACGTACCAGGTGAGAATGCCTCCTGCACCTGTGTAATCTGAGACCCCACCATTTGATCATCATTAGGAGATGAAATATCAGCGGTTCCAGAACTAGCATCCCGAACCCCCCTCTGAGCCAACTGCTCACACACCGCCACACATGCCTGCATAGTATAACCCAACTGGGCCAGGTGTGTGACAATTTCATCATCTCTACCCTGGGGCTTAAACGCACGTTTAGGTGCTGACTGACTAGCACTAGGACCAGTGGGCACCACACACCACTTAGACTGAGACTTACTGCGAGGCATAATGTCCAATTTACTCAAATTGAAATTACAGGGCCCTTGGATTATAGTGTTCCTGTTAAGGGCTAAAACCCTTCAGCCAACAATCAATATGGTGAAAAGCCTTAATAAACTAATGAACCCAGGTAGATGAAAAGCCCCAAGCAAGGACAAACTGAAATAATAAAGCCCTTGGGTTGTAGCAAGCCCAGGGAAATTAAATGCTTCAATTAAGTACAATCTGCCTTGAAAATGCCTCAAGCAAGGACAGCCACCAATCCCAATCATGGGTCCCCAATTCTGGCCACCTGTCCCAATCAGGGACTTAACACCAGGCCTCCAATGGCCTTCACCTGTCCCAAGCAGGGACTAAGACCAGGTCCCAATGGCCTTCTCCTGTCCCAAGCAGGGACTAACACCAGGCCCCAATGGCCTTCTCTTGTCCCAAGCAGGGACTACCACCAGGCCCCAATGGCCTTTCCCTGTCCCAAGCAGGGACAATGAATCCAAACCTGAAGGTCCCAAGCAGGGACAGAACCTCAGTGTTAACTGCTACTGGTCCCTCAACTACCAGGAGCATGCCGCACTAGGCCTCTTCCCCCCCACCCAGGAGACCTGGCCTCGAGGGAGCTATCCCCCTCCTCTTCACCCCTATCAGGCCTCTCCCACCCGGTGCGGGACTAGGCCTTGAGTAAAACCGTGGCCCCAAAAGATCTGGCTCTGACCTCCTCTGAGGTCCCTCCCAATGCGATTGGGCCACCCAGATCAATATATCATGCCAAGCAAGGCCGCGGTCCCAGAAACCGCCTCCCACCCAGCCGACTAGGCCTCCACGGCCTCTCTCCAGGCCCCTCCGATGGAGATCGGGCCACTTGGCCTACGAAAATTAGGCCGCACCAAACTTCTCCGCTCTCTAATACTCAGCAGCCAATGCTCTCACTTGGCTGTCTGAGTTAACAATGGCTGCCACCATGTGGCAGCCGGGGACTAAATAGTCTGCATGATTTTAATGTCTTTGCATGATGAATGAGCCAGTGAGGGTTATCACAGGGTTTTCTTGGACTGAGAGCATGTGATTCACCCAAGGTTACCCAGTGGATTTCCATGGCAGAGCAGGGAATTGAACCCTGATGTAGCCCAATGCTCAAGCCACTACACCAGTGGCATCCCCATCCCTAGTATCACTTGGTGTGTGGGTGGGATGCCAGGGTGAGTGGGTGGCAGGAGCCAAACGAGTGCACTCAGCCCTCTCCTTTGCTGTGATGGCAGAGGTCTCCTTGTGAGGAGGCCTCTGCTGCTGCAGCAAACCAGGAAGTCTTGACTGGGTGTCACCCCTCTTCTGGGATGTCACCAGGTGTGCCCCCCCATTCCCCTAATGATGCCACTGCACTACACCACACTGGCTCTCATATTCTATCTGTACAACACCTAAAAGCTCCTCCAATTTAAACACTCAGTTTGCTTTACTAAGGCTGCATCTGCACTGCAGAATTTATGTATTTATTTATTTATTTTGTTTCCAGGATTTATATCCCGCCTTTCTCCCACAATGGGATTCAAGGTGGGTTACAATATTTTAAAAACCCAGAGCTAAAACATTGATTACAAAGTTAAAAAAATAATTAAATAGTACCAACATTGAAACATAGGCTAAAAACAGCATGGTTAAAAATGGTAAAAAACATTAAAATAATAAAACAGCACACCACATTATTCAAAGAAAATTCATACCTGCCTAAATAAAAATGTCTTCAGCCATCAGCAAAAAGAGAGCGGGGGGGGAGCCAACCTGACCTCCCATAGTAATGAGTTCCACAATCTGGGAGCAGCCACAGAGAAGGCGCTCTCTCAAGTCCTCACCAACCGCACCTGTGAAGGTGGTAGGACTGAAATAAACCCCTCTCCTGTTGATTAGTCCCCAGGCTGGCTTGGATAGGGATATACTGGCCTTCAGATAGTCTGGACCCAAGCCATTTAGGGCTTTAAAGGCCAAAACCAGCATCTTGAGTTCTACACAGAAATGGATCAGTAGCCAGTGTAGCTGTTTCAATAGGAGAGTGACATGATCCCTGTAGCCAGCCCCAGTCAACAGCCTGGCCGCAGCATTTTGCACCTGCTGCTGTTTCCAAACAGTTTCCAACATAGACCAGGATACCGGTCTGGGAAACAGTCCAGTCTGAGTGTATGTACCTGAGCCTGAGGACCAAGGATAGTTTGGGGATTCTGTTAGTATATCGTACACCCATTTTCTAACAGACTCCCTAACCGAGCTGACACAACTGGTCTCAGAGTTGCTGTTGGAGTCTCCTAGACTCTTAGTCTTCGGTGACTTCAACATTCCACTCGAGACCAGTTTGTCAAATCTAACAGATGCGGCTTGGGAGTTCATGGAATCCAGTACAAACATGGGCCTATCCCAATTGGTCGCTGGACCCACGCATTATGCAGGTCATACCCTCGATGAGGTCTTCAGTACGGAACAGAAATATCCATGGGCGGAGGTAACAAAAACTTCCACATTGTCCTGGACGGATCATTTCCTCATCAAGGATGAACTTAGAACCACTGTCCATCCTGTCGGGGGTAGAGGACCCATTAGAATGGTCTGCCCTCGAAGTCTAATGGAACCAATTGATTTCCAGGAAGCCTTAGAGGGTTTAATGGTTGGTAACACCGGTGATTCTGTTGAAGCTTTGGTTAATATCTGCAACATCAATCTTGGCAAGGCTATCAACACGATTGCTTCAAAGCGTCCTTTCTAGCCTGCTTCTAATCATCAACCATGGTATACTGAAGGAGTCAGGAAGATGAAGCAGGTTGGACAATGACTAGAGTGCATCTGGTGGAAAACTCGACTCTTATCTGGCAGAACTTGTCATAGGAAATTCCTTTGCTCCTATAGAGAGGCAATATGTACAGTGAGGAAATCTTTCTTCTCTGCACGTATTGCGTCTGCAGAGCCCCATCCAGCAGAGCTGTTTAGGGTGGTAAGGGAACTGACACAGGTTCCACCTGTGCAGAACCCATTACATAACCCAACAATGGCCTGCTGTGATGCGTTTAACAACTTCTTTGCAGATAAAATCTCTCAGATAAGTGCCAACTTAGATGCCAGTGTTATAGCAGAATCAATAGATGAGGTATCCAGCAGTTCCACTGGTGAGATTATACTGGATCAATTCCAACCGGTGCATACTGATGATATGGACAAGCTCCTTGGTAGAGTGAGGAAGACAACTTGCCCTCTTGACCCTTGCTCTTCGTGGCTTGCTGTCCAGGGGGGAGATGTCTTGAGGATGTTCCCGAGGGACATCATCAATGTATCTCTTAGGGAAGGTCGTGTTCCATCTTGTTTGCAGGAAGTGGTAGTCAGGCCACTTCTGAAAAAAACTTCTCTTGACCCTCTGGACATGAACAGCTATAGGCCAGTTTCCTTACTACCTTTTTTGAGCAAGGTGATCAAGAGGGCTGTTGCTCTCCAGCTCCAAGCTGTCTTGGAGGAAACCGATTATCTGGATCCATTTCAAACTGGCTTTAGGACAGGATATGGAGTGGAGACTGCCATGGTTGTCTCAGCTATTGACCTTTGTCTGGGCATCGACAGGGGTAGTGTGACCCTGTTGGTGCTATTGTACCTCTCAGTGGCCTTTGACACAATAGACCACGACATCCTCTTTGAACACCTGAGAGAATTAGGAATTGGAGGCATTGCATTGCAATGGTTCCATTCCTTCGTTTCGGGCAGATTGCAGAGGGTGATGCTCGGAGACAGTTACTCCTCAAAAACGAAGCTAAAATGTGGTGTCCCACAGGGCGCCATTCTGTCCCTGATGCTATTTAACATATACATGAAGCTGCTGGTAGAGATCATCTGGAGACATGGGGTGGGTTGTTATCAGTACGCTGATTACACCCAGATATATTTCTCCATGTCTTGGTCTACAGCTTTAACTTCAGATGGTGTCTCCTCTCTCAATGAATGTCTTAAAGCAGTAATGGACTGGATAAGGAAAAACGGATTGAAACTGAATTCAGACGAAATGGAGGTACTAATGGTAATGGCCCCGAACCCAGGTACTGGGACACAATCTCCAGTCCTAGATGAAGTCACACTCTCCTTAAAGGACTGTGTTCACAGTCTGGGGGTGCTTCTAGATCCATTGCTGCAGATGACAAATCAGGTGAATGCAATGATCAGGAACACCTGTTATCAGCTCCAGCTGATACGCCAGCTGCAACCTTTCCTTGAAGTTAAGGACCCTGAAATCATGGTACATGCACTGGTAATCTCTCGCCTCAATTTCTGTAATGCACTCTACATAGGGCTACCCTTGTGCCTAGTTTGGAAACTTCAGTTGGTACAGAATATGGCAGCCAGGCTGGTCTCAGGTGAAACTAGAAGAGACCATATAACACCTATTTTAAGATCGTTGCACTGGCTGCCTATCAGTTTCCGAGCACAGTACAAGGTGTTGATCATCACCTTTAAATGGCTTGGGCCCAACTATCTTCAGGACTACCTCCTTCCATATAATCCACCTCGTACACTCAGGTCTTCTGGGAGGATTTTATTGCAACCTATAAAAACTAGATTGTCTGCAACTGGCCAGAGGACCTTTTCTGCTATCGCTCCCAGATTATGGAATGGCCTGCTGGATGAGATCAGTCACATTACTACCTTAAACAGCTTTAAAAATGCTGTTAAGACGGATCTCTTCTGAAGGGCCTTTCCTGAGTAGACAACTGGCCACCGAAAAAGCTATGCCTGACCCTGATTTCTGTTACAGTTATTTTAATTTATTTGTCATCTATTGTTTAGCTGTTATTTTTAAGTGTGTTTTAAACTATGATTGTTTAATTTTATTTTGCGGGGATGGGCTATTGGGAGATAGGAATGTATGTTTTATTATGTAAGCCGCCCCGGTTGTGTTATACAGAGAGGTGGGATACAATAATAATAATAATAATAATAATAATAATAATAATAATAATAATAATAATAGAGTGTGTTACAATAGTCCAAATGGGAAGTAATCGAGGTATGTGTCATCATGATCAGATCCGACTTCTCAAGGAATGGGCACAGCTGGTGCACTAGATTTAACTGTGATTCTGGCCACAGCCAAAACCTGGCCATCCAGGCTCAGATCTGAATCCAGGGGCACACTCAAGCTGTGAATCTGGTATTTCAGGGGGAGTGTAACCCCATCCATCACAGGCTCGATCTCTATTCCCTGATCTGCCTTACAACTGACCAGGAGCACCTCTTTCTTGCCTGGATTAAGTTTTAATTTGTTCACCCTCATCCAGTCCATTACTGACAGAAGACACTGGTTTAGTGCAGAGACATCTTCCTTGGAGTTAGATGGAAAGGAGAGATAGAGTTGGGTGTCATCAGCATAAAACTCCAGATGACCTTTCCCAGTGGTTTCATGTAGATGTTAAATAAATGGGGGACAGAACAGAATAGCCAGGACTGAAGATTGAAATGCATCTAGATAATCGTTTTCATCCAAAAACTCCTTTTAAATTCAGTTTGTTACCACTTTAACATCATGGCTCAATGCTATGGAATTTGGGAACTGTAGTTTTTTTGTGGTAACAGAGGTCTCTGGCAGAGAAGGCTAAATAGTAATAGTGGTAATAGTTCAAATAATCCCATCCACTTCTATAGACTCCCTGTGTTGGGAACTCTGTGCTGAACTGTGGCTGTGGCTGAGGTCCTCTCTAGTGGATAGTGAATGCTCTGCACAAGCCATATGTAGTAGCTAATGCACAGAGGAGTTCAGCAGCTATCCTCAAAATCTTTAAGATAAGAGGAGGTCGCTATATACCTGCTGTGCTCAAACTCTTCAAAGCTAAACCAGACCAATAGTTATATGGATCTCAGTTGGGTTCCCTACCTAATTTTGCACAGTTAGAGCTTGTTCAATCCAAAATTTTAAGACCAGTTTTTCAAGCTCCAAATTATGTCTTCAATGCAATGATAAGACTAGAGTCAGGTTTTATGAAAGTGGAAGTCAGAGCATGGGTGTCTCTACTCAGCTACTGGTTTAGATTATCCTTTGTTCCCACTGGATTTGCTCCATGTCCTTTGAATGATGATTTTCAATCAGAGTTGAAGCAATCAGTGCTGACTAAAGTTTCTGTGTTTTTCTTCAGACTTTCTGCTTAGCCTGGGATATGATCAGGCTAAAGGAATTATTAAGCAATGTGTAATAGGTATAGAACAACTTGATTTTAGATTTCCAACTTTTATTGTCAGTGATTATAGCAGATGTTTTTCTTCGCCCATGTCATATTTCCCAAACTTAGAAATATCTAATCAACTGAGGGCTTTTACCTTTGCAAGATGTCATGTCCTTCCCTCAGCCATCCTTGAAGGTCAATATAAGAAGATCACCTTTGCTGACAGATTGTGCCCCTGTGACTCTGGGGAAGTAGACACAATAGAGCATGGTCTACTCCAGTGCTCATTTTGTAGATATTCATGATAGACTTATCTCATTTTTATTGCATAAATATCAAGGATGCACTGATTTTTTCTGTACTTCTCTATTGATCTCAGACACCAACTTTAACTTAACACATAGCCAGATTTTGTGCAGCAGTGGTTAAAATATGGCAGGCAATGATTTCGGTGGGATACTAATATTAAACTTGTCTAGATGCATTGAGACCATGTAACTTGAAGTGATTATTTTAAATATGTTTTATCCTGCTTTCTTTTATACTGTACCTTTTTACTTGTGCTGGTCTATGACTATAATAAAGAATGTAGAGAGATCTTGTAGCACCTTTGAGACTAACGTTAGTTCTACATACTAACATGCCTATATCTTTGAATTCTATAATAAAGAACATCTTTCATTCATGCACAAGCCGTATGCCCCCTCCCCAAAAGAGAGAAGGAGTGGGAGGCCCCAGCCACCCTCTGAAACTTCCAGCAGAAAGGCTCCTAGGAGAACAGCGATGTGGCCAGAGCTCTGGAATGGGTGAACCATTTTTTTAAAGGGTGGGGGGAGCAAAGACCTATGTATATCCTGTACCAAACACAGATTTCTACTCATGGGAGGAGACTGCTAATGGTCATATAGGTTAAGAAGCATGGTATAGTATGGATTTGAATATTCACATTTATTAAAATATGAAACTGAGATTTTTTAAAAAATCTCTTAAAATAATAATAATAATAATAATAATAATAATAATAATAATATGTAAGAGGAAATTATTGGAGATTTTATTTTAAAAGATTGTTGTATTGTGCTTTTAATATTTGTGCCAGGAATGTACACATGTACTCCAGTGTGAGGGTGAAAGAAATTTGACCCATGGCTTTTAAGTTTTAAGTCTAAAGGTCTGTATTCTCTATTGTGCTCCAGAAGTAGTAACAATGCCAGAAGCATTGTTGGCCACTGTTTATCTGATTTTTAGTGAACCCGTTTATCCTGTCTCCTACAAAAAGCTGGCTTACTTCTGCTTGCAATTTTATTCATTTGCCTCAGGTAGAAATCACTGCTATTTTTTTTTCACAGTCTATACAACTTATACAGAGGAATTGCATATAATAATCCAAAGAGTCTTAGATTAGTGCGACAGGCACTTTCTTACTTCTCAGCATTACTAATCCTACCATTTAATTCTAAACCACTATGATCTGCAACAAGATACAGCTTAGCAGAGAAAGAGATGTACGTTAAGTGCTGGTCTTGCTGAGTAAATTGTGAGTGCTTTCAGACAGAGGACTTTTAAAGTGTCTGGCATACATAGTCCACCGAGATGTGGGAATTGTGACGATCCCACTGCTAATCACTGACACAGCAGATTGGGTCTGCAGTCACAGAGTTCATTGAGTCAAGCTAGTCTGGGATTGTGAGAATGCTAACTCTTTGGAAAAGGGAATATTCTCTAAAGCAGGGGTAGGCAACCTTTCCCCTTTAAGGGCCGAGGGACTTCAGCTCCCAGAAGCCTCAGCCATGTTGGCCAATAGTCGCATGTTAGCCAATAGCTCCTGGGATTCTGGGAGCTGAAGTCCCTCGGCCCTTAAAGGGGAAAGGTTGCCTACCCCTGCTCTAAAGGATATTGCCAGCATCCCTAGTATGGGAGCCAGCATGGTGCTGTGCTTTGTGTGTTGGACAATGACTCTGGAGACCAGGGTTTGATTCCTCACTTGGAATTGAAACCTACTGGGTAACCTTGGGCAAGTTACATGGTCTCAGCCTCAAGGAAGGCAATGGCAAACCTACACTGAACAAATTTTGCCAAGAAAACCCCATGATAAGTCAGAAACGACTTGAAGGCACACAACAACAAACTAGTGCACTGTACAGACACTACCACTAATCCATTCCTTCTTGTCCTTCTGCATTAATGTATCAGCACAGATGGTATTAATCTACTGCCTTAGTGCAAAAGGGTGGCATAGATTTTATATCTCCTGTGGCAGCTATCTCACCAGCTGCCACCAATCTATATGTGGAGACTCCACTCTACCAGATCTCTCTCAGATGCTAGCGAAATGAATCTTTCTAAATCTCAACACTTGGCTCAATTATATGTGACAGCTATCCACTCTCTACCACTAACTTAATTGTCTTTATTAACAATTGTCCTTATTACTTTTGGTTTATATTGATATAATTGAATAACCATTTCAGGCCACTCAGTTGTGCAAAAGAAAAAAAAATAGATTTGATTTATAACCAGAACTTATGATGTTACTTTTCTTAGTAGATGGTTCTTAATGCTTGCGGTTACAAAATAGTGATTGCTTTATTGGTTACAAGGTTGGTTCAGTTCCTTCTATAACTTTAGTTACACTTCACTAGCTCTCCACTACTCAATGAAATTATCTCTTTAAACCAATTTCCTTGGACTTCCTTTGTCCTTTTAAAATTTATTCTTCCCTATCTGTGAAGCTAAATCCCAATTGCCTCACAGTCAGTTTTCTGTCACACCTAGCCTTCTTGGCTGTAAATCCCTCAGAACCCTATCTCTTGCCTCAACAGGTTTAACACACACAGCTTTCTTAGCTGTTAACTTCACAGGTTACTTGACACACTCTTTCAATGTCACTGGCTCTTCCTCCTTTTATACTTGCTCATGAGAGCAACCCCCACCTTTTCCCAGCCTAATTCCTATTGGCTGCCCTGAACATTCTATTCTACTTGTGTTTCTCCACACCACCTTATCCTAGAAACACAGTGGTGTACTACTTTTTTAGTAGTACAGTTCTGAATTAAAGATTGTTTGTAATGGGAATCAGATGTCACTGAAATGCCATTGATAACTAAACAAACTGAAACATATTTCATATGACCTAAAGTAAAAACTTTTGGTACAGCAGGCATAAAATGTGCCATGAGATCCACTAATCACTGAGTTTCTGATAACTAGACATTTTTGTGTATGTTTGCTATTAGCTCTTAACTAGCTTCTATATGCAGGATGAGGTTTTCTGAATGCCATTTAAGATCTACTGTGGGACAATCTGGACAAATGGCGCAAAAAAATTAGAAGGGAAGATTTCCAACTTGTCAGACTAAAAAAAAAAAAAAAAAAAAAAAAAAAAAAAAAAAAATTCTACCAAAAGGCTTGATGTTTTACTAAGGAATGTCTCTGAAGAAGCAAATAACAAAACAATTTAAATAATATAACTATTATTCTGGATGTTAGTGTGATAAGAACAGTCACTGAGGCACTGCAGACACAAAAGCTAAACTGTTTCAGCCACAATTAGAAGAAAAACTGAGCTTCTTGGGTGAATGTCAGACATTGACTGTGCACACTCAGCTCCTTCAAAACCAAGGTACTTGTCAGATTTTGGTAATGTGCTACTTACAGAATCTTTCTATTGGTAGAGGCAAATTCCTCTGTATAACTGTGAGGGCAAATGTGCTTCTTGGCACATAATGTGTGTTGGCAGAATTCCACATATCACACTAAACCTACTGACAGTTGATAAGTTTGTGCTTTCTTCTGCATTAGACTCTACTATCATGAATCATGTAGGATTGATTCACTTGACCCCTGTAGCAGGAAAATACCTGGCTAGAATGAATCCCTATTCAAGGTGGTCACATACCATTGCCAGGCATTCAGTCTGCTGGTCAACACACATCATACATTTTGAGCTAAATGGCAAGTTTGAGAGTACTAGGAAGTAATCATATATACTTACATTGGCAGTCTTTGGGGCTGAAGGCAATTATTTCCTTTGAAACAACAACTATCATTTCCTTTGCTGATATACCTCCCTTTTGACAGGTGTTTATCTAAAAGAAAGGTTTGCTGATTCTTCTAGGGCTGATTTCTTCAATATGGCAATTTCATAGGTGATCCATAGCCCAACAATTTGGCAAGAAGCAAGTATGGATTGCACTGTGCTTTTTCCAGCACAAAATGTGATGCATGTGTGTCTATATGGGCATAGGTGAACTTGTTACCTGTGAAATGGCAACTTTTATGCTGAAAATCAAAGTCCATGGAAAGATGGTGTAGCATAAGATGAAATGACTGCTTCAGTATGTGCCCAACTCCAGGACTGACTCACTCATAAGAAAAACAGGCTTAAAATTATAGTATCATAGAATCATGGAGCTGGAAGAGACCACAAGGGCCATCCAGTCCATCCTCTTGCCATACGGAAACACAGAATCAAAGCACCCCTGACAGATGGCCATCCAGCTTCCATTTAAAAACCTCCAGGGAAGGAGAATCCACCCCTATCTGAGGGAATGTGTTCCACTGTTGAACAGCTGACTGAACTATGCAACTGAACTATGTTTTAAACGGAACATGTATAAGAAATGGAAAAATGGGGAAATCACCAAAGAGGAATTCAAACAAATAGCTAGCACGTGTAGGGGTAAAGTCAGAAAAGCTAAAGCGCAGAATGAAATCAGGCTTGCTGGAGAGGTTAAGAACAATAAAAAGGGCTTTTGGGGGTATGTCAGTAGCAAAAGGAAAAAGAAGGAAATGGTAGGGCCACTGTGTGGAGAAGATGGCAAAAAGTTAACAGGGGACAGAGAAAAGGCAGAATTACTCAACACCTTCTTTGCTTCAGTCTTCTCAGAAAAGGCAAAGGGTGCTCAACTTGAGGATAATGGAGAAGAGGACAGAATAGGAGAATTTCAGCACAGAATAAGTAAAGAGATAGTACAGAAACATCTGGTTAATCTAGATGAATATAAGTCTCCAGGACCAGATGAATTACATCCAAGGGTATTAAAAGAACTGGCAAATGTAATATCGGAACCATTGGCAATAATCTTTGAGAATTCCTGGAAAACAGGAGAGGTCCCAGCGGACTGGAGGAGGGCAAATGTTGTCCCCATCTTCAAAAAGGGGAAAAAAGAGGATCCCAACAATTATCGTCCAGTTAGTCTGACATCAATACCCGGAAAGATTCTGGAGCAGATCATTAAACAGAGAGTCTGTGAACATCTGGAAGATAATTTCATAATCACAAAAAGTCAACATGGGTTTCAGAGAAACAGGTCATGCCAGACAAATCTGATCTCTTTTTTTGATAAAATTACCAGCTTGGTAGATGAAGGGAATGCTGTGGATATAGTATATCTTGATTTCAGTAAGGCCTTTGACAAGGTTCCCCATGACATTCTTGCAAGCAAGTTGGTAAAATGTGGGCTAGACAAAGTAACTGTTACATGGATTTGTAATTGGTTAACTGGTCGAACGCAAAGGGTGCTCAACAATGGCTCCTTTTCAACTTGGAAAGAAGTGACCAGTGGGGTGCCACAGGGCTCTGTCCTGGGCCCAGTGCTATTCAATATCTTTATTAATGACTTGGATGACGGTATTGGGGGCATAGTTATCAAATTTGCAGACAACACCAAATTAGGAGGAGTAGCTAATACCCCAGAGGACAGGATCAAAATTCAAAATGACTTGAACAGACTAGAAAGTTGGGCCAAAGCTAACAAAATGAAATTCAACACAGAGAAATGTAAGGTACTGCACTTAGGTCGGAAAAACGAAAAGTACAGATATACGATGGGGGACACCTGGCTGAATGAGACTACCTGTGAAAGGGATCTAGGAATCCAGGTGGACCACAAGTTGAACATGAGTCAACAGTG
Organism: Phrynosoma blainvillii; assembly: GCA_026167975.1. NCBI lineage: Eukaryota > Metazoa > Chordata > Lepidosauria > Squamata > Phrynosomatidae > Phrynosoma > Phrynosoma blainvillii. The sequence continues at coordinate 211,128,969 of JANUYF010000001.1, forward strand.
CGATGCAGCAGCTAAAAAGGCCAATGCAATTTTAGGCTGCATCAGTAGAAGTATAGTGTCTAGATCAAGAGAAGTAATAGTGCCACTCTATTCTGCTTTGGTCCGGCCTCACCTGGAATACTGTGTCCAGTTCTGGGCACCACAATTCAAAAAGGATGTGGAGAAACTGGAGCGTGTCCAAAGGAGGGCAACTAAAATGGTGAAGGGTCTGGAAAGCAAGCCCTATGAGGAACGACTTAGGGAGCTGGGGATGTTTAGCCTGGAGAAGAGAAGGCTGAGAGGTGATATGATAGCCATGTTTAAATATTTGAAGGGATGTCATATCGAGGAGGGAACAAGCTTGTTTTCTGCTGCTCCAGAGACTAGGACCCGGAACAGTGGGTGCAAGCTGCAAGAAAAGAGATTCCACCTCAACATTAGGAGGAACTTCCTGACAGTAAGGGCGGTTCGACAGTGGAACACACTCCCTCGGAGAGTAGTGGAGTCTCCTTCCTTGGAGGTCTTTAAGCAGAGGCTGGATGGCCATCTGTCGGGGATGCTTTGATTGGGAGTTCCTGCATGGCAGGGGGTTGGACTGGATGGCCCTTGTGGTCTCTTCCAACTCTATGATTCTATGATTCTATGATTCTAAGCTCTTACTGTCAGGAAGGTCTTCCTAATGTTGAGGTGGAATTTCTTTTCCTGTAATTTGAACCCATTGGTCCAGGTCCTATTCTCTGGAGGTGCAGAGAACAAATTTGCTCCATCTTCAGTATGACATCCCTTCAAATATTTAAACAGGGCTATCATATCATCTCTTAATCTTTTCTTCTCCAGGCTAAATATACCCAGCTCCCTAAGCCTCTCCTTATAGGGCATGGTTTCCAGACTCTTCACCATTTTGGTTGCCCCCCTCTTGACACGCTTCAGCTTGTCAACATCCTTTTTGAACTGTGGTGCCCAGAACTGGACACAGTATTCCAGGTGAGGTCTGACCAAAGCAGAATAGAGTAGACTATGGTCAGGCTTGTCAGTCTGCTTAGTTAAGGTCTACTGAATGAAAAGCATCCATATTTTGGAGGAAGCTGAGGTTCATTATCCTGTTGCTACTAATTCTGTTAATATGAAGTAGGAGCATGGTAATAGCTGATCCTCCACCATGATGGTGGCTGCTGTGATGATGGTTGCAATTTCCTTTAACTCAGCCCTTAATATTTCTATGACATCCATTTTCTGGTTCTCATAAGATGTCAGTGGCCACCCCTAGTGAAGGAACAGGTCTTATGGGATCTCACAAGAAAGGACTACGAGCCAGAAATAGTATGAGAAACAACACCCCTTATATTCTCATGAGAAATGCTTCAGATTGGGGATGCTTACACTTCACTATTTTATTTCTTGAATGTATATCCTGCCTTTCTTCAAAACAGCTATACCTGATACTATAAGAAGGTATGAGAAGCAGCTCCACACAAGAGGAGGTCTTGTGGTTTCCCTGCACACAATATGGATACTGGGCTTTCTCTTCTATTACCCCTGGTCTGCTGAGGGCAAATGGAGATCAGCATAGTTGCCATGTCATTTGCAGAAGTTGCATGTGAAAGCAGATGTAACATTTTAAAAAAGAGTGGCAGCATCAATGTGATATCTAATTTTACGCTCTATTAAACAAACCTGGTTTTATTTTCCTGTAGGGAAAAAAGAGTATTGAAAGGTCTTTAGCCTTCTCTGCCAAGGAATGCTGATGCCTCACAAAACTTCTAATCCCAGGATTCTGTAAAATGGGATCCTGCATTGTCTGGACTCCACGCTGAGAGCCTGTGGGAGGTTGGTTTATTTGGCCCATGCAGACAGGGCCATGGTTTCCAAATCTTTGTTGTAAAGATATACAGGATGGGAGACACCTGGCTAGAGTCAACACCGGTTTCTCAAAAACAGGTAATGCCAGACTAATCTTACCCTTCTCTCTCTCTCTCTCTCTCTCTCTTTTTTTTTTTATAGAGTTACAGGCTTGATAGATGAAGGGAATGCTATGGATGTAGCATATGTTGATTTTGACAAAGTTCCCTATTATATTCTTTCAAAGAAGTGAGTAAAATGTGGCCTAGACAGTACTACTGTTAGGTGGATTTGTAACTGGCTGACTGGCTGAACCTGACTGGTGCTCAGCAATGGTTTCTCTTCATCCTGGAGAGAAGTGATAGTGGAGTGCCAGAAGGACCTGTCTTGGGACCAGTGCTATTCAGTCTTTATCAATGACTTGGATGAAGAAATAGAGAGAATTTGCAGATGATACCAAACTGGGAGATGTTGCTAATTCTCCAGAGGACAGGATTAAAATTCCAAATTACATTGACAGATTAGAGGGCTGGGTTAAATCTTACAAGATGAATTTCAACAGAGACAAATATAAGGTCGTACATCTAGGCAGAAAAAAATGAAATGCACAGATATAGGATGGGAGACACCTGCCTAGACAACAGTTAATGTAAAAGGGATCTAGGAGTCTTAGGGGGGTTGCAGACTGCCAGAAATAGTGCAAATTGAGTCCAATTTAAGGGTTAGGGTTAGTGCTAGGGAATCATGGGAATTTGTTTTTTTTCTGAGACATTGAGCCTTCTCTGTCAGAGAGTTCTGGTGCCACAATAAAATACAGTTCCCATGATTCCCTAACCCTAACCCTAACCCTAAAAGTGGATTCAATTTGCACTATTTCTGGCAGTCTGCAACCCCCCTTAGTAGACCACAAGCTGAACATAAGTCAACAGTGTGATTCAGCAGCTAAAAAGGCCAATGCAGTTGTAGACCGCATCAATAGAAGTATAGTGTCTAGACTGAGAGAAGTGACAGTGCCACTCTATTCTGCTTTGGTCAGGCCTCACCTGGAATACTGTGTCCATTTCTGGGCACCACAGTTGAAGAGGGATATTGAGAAGTTGGAGTGTGTCCAAAGGAGAGTGACAAAAATGTGAATAGTCTGAAAACCAGGGATAGGCAACCTAAGGCCCACCATGATGATATTGATTATTGTTGTTATTGGGGTTTTCTTGGCAAAATCTCCACAGGGGTTTTGCCATGGCTTTTCTGGGGCTGAGAGAGTGTGCATGCATATTTTTTAAAAAATTAATATTTATTTATTTATTTATTTATTTTTGGTGCTTTGGCCCCCAATTGTCTGAGGGACAGCAACCCGGCCCCCAGCTCAAATAGAAATAAAGGCTCTGTGAGGCAAAAGGGTTTGGAACCTCTGCTTTAGAGTGCATATAGGAAGCAGTACAAAGTAAAACAGGGAAAGAGGAAGGCTGAATTCACACATGTAAAATAATTTTACTTTTACATGTGAGGCTTACCTCAATCCTGATCCTCTTGGAACACATGATGTATCTCTAGGTTTGAAATGTAAGCACTTTTTTTTATGCCTGAGGGCTTTAAAGTGCTTTAAAAAAAAACCTTTATGCAATGCAGTTTCTTGGGGAAATCATTTAAAAAAAAAGTGTGCCTTGCCCTCTGAATCAAGATCAGGGTAAAGTGGGTGGGTTGAGGTGGTTGGAGGGGAGGGTGGGACAGGTTGGTGGGAGGGACTTTGGTATCCACACCTGGCAGTGTGTTATAGCTAATTTTTGCTGTTGATGTACTGTTGAGATTATGGAGGATCCCCCCACCAGGAAATAATGATAATAGTAATACTATTACTGACTGATGACCCAGCCAATGTCTGGCAGGGAAGATCTAGACTGGTGGAGGGGTAGAAAGAGCTTTCCTTTCCATTTACAGAAATGTAAAGCTTTTAAGAAAGAATCAAGGGCAGAGATAGGAGAAGCATAGTGAGAATGATAGAGCTAAAAAGAGTTCATTTCAGTTCCAGCTGCCATCTCCCTGCAGCAAATCATGTAAATCTCCCTGGCCCCCCAGAGCTGCTGTCAGTTTTACAAAGGAACACCTAGGGCTGGGAGAAGTCTGGTTTGCTTTGCATTCAAGCAGTTCCCCTGGACTTAAACTCCCAGCTCACTTTTACTTGCTTCCTCTGTCAAATGTGGCACAGTTTCCCCTAGTGGGAGCATAGCACAGGGGCACAAAGAAGAAAGGAAGCCCCAAGACAAGCAAGCGTTGGGCAGAGGTTGAATAGCATTGGGCCCAGGACAGAACTCTGTGGCACCCCACTGGTACCCACACACACAGTTGGTTCTCTACAGAGCAGTGAAGAGGGATTTCATTCTCTTGGGTGAGGGAACCTGGCAAGGGAGCAATACAATGGGAATCTGAGTGGTTGGTACAAGAACGGTTATTGGTTCATTAAGTTTATGAAGATATACATATATCTATATGCCAGCCAGGAAGAAGAAGAAAAAACTGCAGCCATGCGACCCAAAATAATCCAGTTCATTGAACACATGGACAATGGTAGAAATGCTCATTTATACATGTTTGACTCTGGGTGGGGGAATTGTGTGGCTCTAAGATCAATCTGAGTTCAGTTTACAAGAGGAGAAGTGTGGTACTAACAAGGCAAAAACAGGGCTGGACACTGCACAATGGAGCTGAATTATTTTGCAGGCATGGATTCAGCCAAACATAGGATTGGAGGTACGGCTTCAGTAGAAAGGAAGGGGCATAATAGAGTTGAGGAAAAGGGAGAGTAAAAAGTGAAGCAGCTGGGTATAACGTGGGAAAAGAGGGAAAAGGAGGAAGGGAAGATGTAACATGCAAATGATAAGAGTTCATAAGTCTGTATCACAACACATACACACATGCACACACATATGCACACATGTGATTTAGAAAGACTACTCTAAAACAGGTTAATTTGAGGGCACTCATTTAAAAAGTGGCCCTACCAAAGCAATTTGATCACTGATGGAAAGACTTGTGTCTTTGAACATATTATTTTGTACTAGAAATCCATGATTTTCGAAACAGAGCCTGGTATACAAAGCATACACTTTGTATTAAAGAATTCTAAAGCCAGGAATTTGTTCTGAATGCTAGAAATGAATGGATTTGACTGCCCTTCCACACCAAAATCCACTCCTGCTTACCTAAACTTACCCCTCCTCCTAATTTGGTGTCATCTGCAAATTTGATAAGCAGGCCTGCTATTCCTTCATCCAAGTCATTGATAAAGTGGTTTAATAGCACTGGGCCCAGGACAAAATTCTGTGGCACCCCACTGGTCATTTATCTTCAAGATGAAGAGGAGCCATTGCTGAGCACACTTTGGTTGGTCAACCAATTACTAATCCACCAAACAGTTGCATTGTCTAGCCCACATTTTTCTAGCTTGTTTGCAAGACTATCATGGGGGACCTTGTCAATGGCCTTACTGAAATCAAGATATGCTATACCTACAGTATTCCCTTTATCTACCAAGCTGGTAATTTAAAAAAAAAAAAAAAAAAGAGAGAGAGAGAGAGAGAGAGAGATCAGAATAGTCTGGCATGACTAGTTTTTGGGACTTTCCTTCTAAATGTTCACAGACTCTCTGTTTAATGATCTGCCCTATAATCTTTCCTGGTATTGACCTCTTTATTTATTCTGTGCTGCACTTCCCCTATTGTGTCCTCTGCTCCATTTCCCTCAGTTTGAGCACCCTTTTCTTTTTCCTTTTGTGAGAAGACTGAGGCAAAGAAGGTGTTGAGTAGTTCTGTCTTGTCTCTGTCCCCTGTTAGTATTTTGCCATCAAACTAGCCAAACTGGCCAAACTTCTGTACCTTTAATTGTTGTGTAGAAGAGGAATTTCAGTAGATGTTTGTCATACAACCAGGTAACAAGCAACCCTGACAACCTTATCCTTCTTAAGCACCATAAATATGTTGATAAATGTTCTGGAATTGTTGTGTAGAATAGGAATTTCAGTGGACATTGTTTGTCATATAACCAGGTAACAAGCAAAGCCTACTGAAATCTCCTCTTGTATAGAATTATTAAATATACAGGAGCTGTCTCCAATTGCTACTCTCACAAACCTATCCTTTTGTAGCACCATAGATGTGTTGATTGAGAGGCTTCAATTAGTCCCTATTGGTAAACAAATAAGGATACTCTTGCATTTGTGGTACCTGTGGTCCTAATCAGAGGGAACTGAGCATAGGGCATGTGCCATGAAAAAGAGAAAAAAATTGAAGGAAACGAAATTTATTGGAAGAAAGCATACAGTAAATAATCACTGTCTAAATATATGTATTTAGGAAAAGGGCCTCTTTTCTTTGGAGAAAAGGGAAAGGATGCCTGGAGCATAATTTTAAAAGATATTGCTCTAATTTTTATCCTCTGTTGGCATTAATTAAGTGCTGAATTAAAATGGCAAAGGAAATTCAGATCTAGGGATTTTCTGTCATATAGACTTCTTTTTTTCCTCAGGTACACATTGCTCTCAAATATACAAATGAAAGGAAGGGAAGCCTTGTCAAAGTTAAGGTTGTCCCAAGTTCTACTAACTGTGCTGCAAAAAGATTACTTAATTTTTGGATGCAAATTAGAGCAAAAAAGATTCTTTCTAAATATTAGGAAGAAGTTCCTGACAGTAAAACCTATGAGACATTGGAATATAATGCCTTGGAAACTTCGTTTGAGGTGTTTGTTTTTTTGTTTTTTGTTTTGGTTATTGTTACAAATGTACCTTTTAACATTTATGTTAATTTATGGACATTTATGTCCAGAAGGGTTCTCAGTTACATACAATATGTTTGAGTATAACAAATGGAAGAAAATAAAAGACAAAAGGCGAAAAAACAATCAAATTATGGTCTGTACAAACCAGCCAAAAGGGCCAGCATCAGGATGGAGTGGGGGCATGCCAGCCACATGTCGTATGCTCTGACTCCACCCCAAGCTACCATCATGCCGCCCACTTGACCAGATGGCGGGCAGCATTGGGACACTTCTACAGCACAGCAACTACACACCATGCACCACAGGAGCGAAGAAGAGTGGCATTTTTCTGCTTCTTTTTGTGCCAGAAAAATGCTGGATTGGGGCCATGGTGTGCAGTTGCCATGACCCTAATCCGGTGCTCAAAGAGGTGGCATTAAGCCTCCCCTTACCCACTATCTGTTTAGCCCCTATGTCACAAGTTTCTACAAAAGTTGACCAAATGTTCAACTAGAAGTCCATTTGTAAATTTGGTCTATGCATAATTCTTTCAAATGTTGCAAGCATTGTTAGATCACTGGATGCACTGGATCACAAGGAGCAAAGTATCAAACTTTTAAGAGTCAAAAGAATGCAAAAAACTACTTTCATTGACCATTTGTTAATTTCAAAGAAACAGGTAAATAATTCAAATAATGCACATCTTTGAATATCAAGGAACTTGATATTTACTCATGATTACTTCCTCCCAAAATGTATCTACTCTAGGACAACTCCAAAACATATGCATTAAGGAAGCATTAGCAATATTACATCTCCATCAATTTGCTGATTTAGAAATCTCTTTCTTGAATAGACGTTGTGGCGACCAATTGACCTGAAAGAGCAATTTCTTCTGTATAAGATGTAGTCTGAGCTTTATAGCCATACTCATTTTAGGTGTTAAAACTGATGGCCCTTGATTAATCAGAACTGGGGATTCCAATTTTCTCTCCCATTCTTTCTGTAAACACGTGTGTCATATTTATTTATGGATAATAGATACATATACCGGTATATCTAGAGAGAGAAAGAGAGACTCAATATCGGGGTACCTTTGGATACACCTAAAGCTACAAGATGTTACCCAAATTGCTTGGGGTCTGGGAAGGCACTCACAAATTAATATATTTTAGGGGAATGTGAATAGTCCAAATGAAACTATATTTTGACTGGGATAACATTGGTCTTAAGACCAACCCTGTTTATACCAGTTCCAAATCATACAGAACTCCAGAGGCAAATCCAAATAGGTTTTTGTACTTTTATTAAGGGAATAATCAACACAGGTACACAAACAACACATACACTCAGCAGTATAGTCTAGTCAAACCAACAGCATCCCCATCTGTTTGTAAACTAAACCATGAAACACATAAGAACTAAGAAGCAAAGTTGGGAGAAGTGGAATAGTAGAGGCCTTGCTAATGGTGATACGTTACCAACTGTGGATCATGGTTCAAATTGATGGGAGTCCGGAATGAAGAAAGCTTAATAGCCACTGCAGCAAGTGGGTTGTCAGGTGTATTGAGGAGTCTAGTTTAGTCAAACTGACAGCATCCCTGTCTGCTTGTAAACTAGACTGAGGAACTGTTGTTTAGGCACTAATGGTAATCCCAAAACCTTGTCTTGAGGACAGAAACCAAGGAATGAAAGAATTAGATTCTTGCTAAATGGTTTCCCAGGAGAAAAAGAATGGTCAGGAGCTGCAATAAATGTTCGGGTGATTGGTGTGAATACCTGAGACAAAGGCATTTGCATCCCTTTCTGGAACATCCCTGTCTTGTCACCTTCTTTGGCCATGACCTATTGCTGCACTCTAAAGACAAAAAGGATTATGCTCGTGCCTTAGGAGATCTCTTCATGTTGGTGCCTCCCTTGCACTATCTTACAAATACCAACCAGTTTTCAAAGTGTAAAGTGATCAGGCTTCAACAGTGGGGTCATTTCTAGGTCATTCACCCCAGTGGCCCTTTTTAATATTAAAAGGTAAAGGTATTTCCTGTTGACAAGGTTGTCAAGTCATGTCCGACTGTAGGGGGCAGTGCTCATCTCCATTTCTAAGCAGAAGAGCCAGCATTATCAGAGACTACTCTGTGATCACGTGGACAGCATGATTGCACAGAATGCTGTTTACCTTCCCACTGAAGTGGTACCTATTTATCTAATTGAATTTGCATGCTATCAAATTACTAGGTTGGCAGAAGCTGGGACTAGTGACAGGAGCTCACCCCATCATGCAGCACCTGGGCCTCAAAACTGCCAACCTGCCAATCTTGCAATCAATAGAGTCAATGTCTTAACCACTTGAGCCACCACATCCCTTTTTAATATTAACTAGATGCTGGGGGGTGATCAGAGGTCTGATTATAAGGTAACAAGGGCCAAATTTGGATTGTAAAAAATGTTTGAGTTGTACATATTGCTATTTAGCTGATAGTTTAAACTGCTCTTGCAAAAAAAAAAAAAAAAAGCAAAAAATAATTAACATCAAATATCTGATTTAAGGTAAAAATCCCATTATCAGCCCACACCTTCCATAAAAATGGTTCCTTATCAATTTTGAAATCTGGGCTTCCCCATAAAGGGCCTCGGCAGACGGCTTAAAAAGCCATCCTGGAGGCAGGGAAGAGGAGGGGCAGCCGCACGATCTGCGCCCCTTCCTCCTCCCGAGGTTGCCCTCGGAGACGCTGGCCCTCCACACGGCCGGCGCTCCGAGGGCAACCTCCCGCTGCAGCGTCCGGACACGCTGCGGCAGAAAAGTCAGTGAAAGTGTGGCGCAAGCTTTTGCAGTGCACTTTCACTGACTTGTGAAAGGAGCACTATTTTAGCGCTCCTTTCAGGGACAGGGAAGGTGCCCCGCAGGATCGAGGCGTGGGGATGCCTCGGTCCTGCGGCGCACCTTCCCAGGGCCGCCCCGTGCCGCCAGTCTGCTTCCCCCCATTGTCTGTTTAGCATGAGCCTATGAATTAAATTCTAATTTGAGAAGACAATATTTGCTACACAGTTCTAACTGCTAAAATTGTTGGCAACTGAATACATGGATGCTTTACCAAAATTATTAATCAACTGCTTGAAAATAGGGATTGACTGATGGGGCTTTCAAATGATAAAAAAAAAAAAGATAATCTGCAAAACGAGTATATTTACATTCTAAACCAACATGCATCCATACATTGATTCTAGAATTTTATCTAATACCACATGCTAAGGGTTCCAAGCACAAATGGAATATTAAAGGAGACATTCAGCATCCCTGCCTTGTACCCTGTTTCAATGTAAAAAAGGATGAGGGAAAAAACCACATTGGTGATAACCACTGTCCTTGGCACTGAATATAACTTTTTTATCCATTTCAATAATAATAGTGAAAGGGAACATCCCTGTCTTGGTGAATTTTTGGTGTACTTTTTTAATGTTAAATTGTTCAGTTTTTTTCTTCACTGATTATTATCTGTGCTCTTTGTTCTTTGTAAATTGTTCTTTGTTCTTTGTATATTGCCTTAATCCACTTCTCAAAGTTATCTCCTATGTTCATTCTTGCAATGGTTTCTTGCATGACGTTCCAGCTGATTTTATTTATTTTATTGAAGACATTTTCAGTGTCAATGAAAACAATTGCTATTTTTTTAAAATTATTGTGACACTCAGAATATACCAGGATGTCAAGAACTGTTCTAATGTTTCTTAAATGTCTTCTTGGTAAAAGCCCATTCTAGTCTTTGTGTATTATTTCTGTTAAGATTTTTTTAGCCTTTCTGCAAGTATTGAGGCACATATCTTATAATCTGAGTTTAACAATGAAATAGGTCTGTAATTCTGTACTTCTGTAATGTCTCTACCTTCTTTAGGGATCAGCAATATGAATCCTTCTTTCTAAGATTGAGGGAAGTCTCCTTTATCAATATAATTTAATGTGTTCTGTAGTGGTCCCTGCACTGAGAAGGAAGTTGGACTCAGTGGCCCATGAGGCCCCTTCCAACTGCATGATCCTATTATCATCTTATAATAGATTGTGGAGAAGGCCATCCGGTCCTGGTGCCTTTCCTATTTTCCTATTTTCATTTATTTGATGGCCACTGATATTTTGTTTACTGAAAATTTTTATTTAGGAAATTCTTTTGATGTTCTGTTCAGTATTTTCTGTTTATCCAGATAGTGTTTAATTATCTTTATGTTTTTTCAGTGATTTCTGTGACTTTGTATAGAGTCTATAAAGTTTACTAAAGTAGATAATAAAGAGTTTTTAAAATGTTTTTTCATCTGTGATTTTCTCTCCTTTGTTGGTTCTAGTATCAATTTTTATTTTTCTGTTTTTAACTTGTTTTGCCAACAGTTTTCCCAATTTGTCAGCTGATTCAAAGTGTTTATCTTTGACTGATTGTATTTCCCCCCACATCCTTTATTGACAGCGATTCTAGCTGCCTCTATAACATCTACATTTTGGCTTTTATGTCCCCCCCTCCCACAATTGTTCCTCAATTCTTCTTCTTTTTAATTTCTTCTCTAATTTTGTTTTCTTTTTCCTCTTTTCTTCACTATTGTATTTTATGAAAAGGCCCCTAATTACTACCTTGCTAGTACCCCATATTGTTTTGCTTGTGACACCTTCCATGGAGTTTTCTACAAAGTGATCTTTTAATGCTTCTTTGGCATTTTTAAACAATGTTTTCATTTTTGAGTAAGTTTTCTCTAAGTAAATTATATCTTTTTCTGCATAAGGTTTAATACAATAGGGTTGTGATCTGATGTGATCTTTGGCAGTATCCACATACGTTGAACTACTGGCTGTAATGTTTTTGATGCTATAAACATGTCTGTTCCAGACATTGTGTGGCATACATCCAAATGAAATGTGTATCCTTTGGCTAGTCCATATTTTAATCTTCAGTATCATTCCTTGTGAAATCTTCTACTAATTCAAAAAAGAATTTTGGCAACTTGCCTTGTGTTTTTAAAGTTCTTTTTCTGTTGAGTTGTCTGTGTTAGTGGATCTCTTACTGCATTCTAGTCTCCCAAGATTATTATTATTTTTTCATAGTTATAGTTCTTTGAAGATTTTTTCTCCCCCCCCCCAAGGGTGCATATATTCCAACTACCAAACATTGCATATCTTTTAAATTTGTTTCTACCACAATATAGGAACCATTATTATCTTTGATTATTTCTTTCACTTATTTTTTTTTATTGATGTACATCACCACCCCTTTCTTTTTCTTTTTCATTGTCAATATGAAATTGTGACCCAGTTTGGGATTTCTTAAGTATTTCATATCTTTGTCTCTAATTCTTGTTTCATGTAAACATGTGATGTCACATCTTGTTTTCTCTAAAAAAGGAAATGTCATACTGTGTTTGTATTTTGAATTTGAGCCTTTCATGTTCCAGGGTAAGATTTTGAATGTCAGCTAAAATAGCCATCAATATTTTCATAATAACATTAAGTAAGGATATAGGATAGCAGTTAACACATTGAGTATGGTACTTGATGGGTTTAGGTATTAAGGTAATATTTGTTGTTGTTGTGTGCCTGCAAGTCAGTTCTGACATATGGCAGCCCTGTCATGGGTTTTTCTGGGCATGTTTCTTTACATGGAGTTTGTTATTGACATTCTCTGGGGCTGAGATAATGTGACATACCCAAAGTCACCCATTGGTTTCATGGCTGAGCTGGAAATTGAACTTTGGTCTCCAGAGTCATACTCCAGTGCCCAAACCACTATGCCACACTGGTTCTCATCAAGGTAATATAGCTGAATTTAATTAAAGAGAGGGAGTCTAAGGCTGCATTTACACTGCAGAAATAATCCAGTTTGACATCATTTTAACTGTGGGGCAGAACAGACAGTCAGGAAAAAAGTGGCTTGAACCTGCTTTTTCCAAAAACATTTTGAAACCCACTTGTATGCATTGACTACTCCCAAGGTGGCCTGAATGTGCACAGCCTGACCATGTGGTGCAGCATTAAGCTGGACCACAGGGTATTTTTTTTTGTCACCTCCTCAGCATCCATGCTCACTGTTGCACAAACACACAGGCAGTGACTGCCCACTGCCTAGATGCCATCCCATTGGATGGCAGCCCCTTTGATCAGCAACAATCACACCTGTGATCCTCCACTGGGACAAGGCATAGCAGCATCAGTGTGTCCAGTAAAACACTGGCAAAGCATAATCATGGAGACTCCTATTACATGTCCCCTTCACCCACTGCCCCCTCTTGGACTGTCTGTTTTGTGTATGTTGTAATTACATCCATTGGAGGTGTCACACCTGCATTTGTGCATTTATATGCAATTTTAGGGATAGGGTTAGGGTTAGGATAGATTCATCCTTTGGAAGTGCTCTGGCATTGGTGTGTTCATATGCAGGGTCGAAGGTATGCATTTTCTGACCTATGTCAGAATCTTCTGTATTTATTAATTTTTTGCTTCAGTTTTTAGTCCTGGAGTGCAGCTTCAATCCAGTTTCCACCCGCTTTGGAGGCATGTGTCATCTAAATGCCCTGCCCTCAAAGTGATTTGAAACTGCTTATTTTGACCCATGTGTTTCACCCCTGCCATGGCTTAATGTTATGGAATTCTGGGATTTGTAGTTTGTTGTGGCACCAGAGCTCTCTGACAGAGAAGGCTAAATGTCTTACAAAACTACAGTTTCTACAATTCAATAGCATTCAGCCAGAAAAGTTAAAGTGATGTCAAACTGGATTATTTCTGCAGTGCAGATGCAACCCAGGATATGTTTATAAAGTTGAAGCAACCTTGGTGCTAAGATTGGGAAAAAACTGTGTTCCATTAAATTGGAAACTCATCAGGAAAGAAGACTCCTCATTTTTCATATTTTCTGTATCACTGATAATTTCCTTTAAAAGTTAAGGTTTCAAAATAATTTTTTGCTGTGGTATATTAAGCTGAGGAAGATCAATTTAAAAATATTCCATCAGATCTGCTGACATTTGTGCCCTAAACTGTTCATCATTGAGAAGAAAAGCATTAAAATGCCAGAGACTAGACAGTTTAGGAGCAGTAGAAAAATGCAATTCTAGACAAACTGGGCTGTGGTCTCTCAGGAGTACCATATGCACCTTATTTGCCATAAAAGTCTAGATGTTGTTATGATGGGTTCTAAAGTAGTAAAGGCTATTGCTGAGCATAGGGCTGATGCAGACAGCCTCTAAAGCAGGGGTAGGTAACCTTTCCCCTTTAAGGGCCGAGGGACTTCAGCTCCCAGAAGCCTCAGCCATGTTGGCCAATAGTCCCATGTTGGCCAATAGCTCCTGGAATTCTGGGAGCTGAAGTCCCTCAGCCCTTAAAGGGGAAAGGTTCCCTACTCCTGCTGTAAAGAGTGGATCTGTGCTGCCCCTGGAAGCGGCGGATCGGGGCTGTGGCAACCACATTCTGTGGCCCTGATCCTCTTTTTTGCCACCCCAAAATATCAGCCAAATGCTGCTCATTTTTGGCACGGAAAAAAGCCACCCTTAGAGCTGCAGCTCTTTTGCACCCCTTTGGTGCAGCGTGCATGCACACTCCACCAATAGGGTGCCCTGATGCTGTGTGGCATGCAGTTGGGCATGTTGCATTGGAGTAGAGTCTGGGCAGAATCAGGACAGACAGCGTGTGGTTGCCCCACCCCAACTCCATCCCCAGGCCAGCCTAAAGTGCTGGTCTGCATCTCCGATGGTGATCTCAGTCACAGGTGTTGAGATAACAGCAGGAGGAAGACAAGCATGAGTCAAGCCTGTTCAAGACCTTCATGGGTAGGAATCTGGCTGTACTACCATGGAAGGTGTGGTATGGGAATGAGAGACAGAAATGTGTCAATTGATTATAATGAGTAAGAATTAAGCCCAACTGGAGTTTGAAATTGTGTGAAATTTAATTAGAGGATATTAATGTTTGGTGGTCAGTTCTGACAATGAATGTCACTGGGCTTAGGGATGGACACATACAGCTGCCATGGTCTTGAAGCGAATGGCAGTGGCACGGTCCTGGCATGGATCTTCACCACTTCACCACTTCTATTTGTGCCTTCTGCTTCACCACTTATATTTTTTTCTCCCTTATTTACAGGTCTTCTTCTTTTGATTCCTCCTCCTCCTCCTCCTCCTCCTCCTCTTTTTCTTCCTCTTCTTCTTCATCTGTTTAAACCCCTGCTTTTTCTTATTGTTTATCATCTGTCTCTTTAGTTTTTCTCTTCTTGTAGTGTGGTCTTGTATTTCTTTACTAAAAAAAAAGAATTTTGTTTTTTGAAATGTGTTTAATTTAAACCATTTGTCTTTAAAGTTCACAGATATTCCTTCTAGCTTTTTCCATTTATAAATAATTTTCTTTTTATTTAATTGTGATGTTATGAATTTGTAGTCTTCTTTTTTTAGTATTTTTTTAGAATTCTTTTTGGAATATCTTTGTAAATTTTGATCTCCTTTCCATCTATGATTACGTTTGTGTGATAACTCTCAAATATGATGTCATATCTCATCTTTTTTCTTAAATATTTTGTTCTCTTGCAAATTGTGAGTTAATCCTTAAAGTCCTATTTATTTCCCACGAAAATTCTTGTTTCAGGATATCTATATATTCTGAAAAGGTTGATGTAACATATTCATATAAATCCTCATTTTTGTCTTTTAAACTTCTAATTCTCAAACAGTTTTCCCTGATGGCACAGTGGTTAAATGCTGGTACTGCAGCCACAAGGTCATGAGTGTGATCCCAAGGAGGGCTCCATAGTTGAATCAGCCTTCCATCCTTTCCTAGGTTGGTAAAATGAGTACCCAGCTTATTGAGGGCAATTGGCTTATAGACTGTGGGGCTGCAGTTGGGATGGGGCAGCTGCATGCCAGTTGCTCCAACCCCACCCCAATGCCGTCCTGATATTGCAAGGCCATTTGCATGGTGTGCAGCGTCAGGATGCCTCGCAGCACAGCATGCAGACATGCTGTGCTGAAAGGGCACAGAATAGCCATGGCACTGGCTCTTAGGGCAGCCTTTTGCCACCCCTAAAAGGAGCAGCATTTTGCCGCTCTTTTAGGGGCAGCAAAAGGAAGGATCGGGGCCACAGCATGGGGTTACCGCAGCCCCAATTCACTGCTAGCAGGGGCGGCCCATAGCCACCCATCTGCATAGCCCCTGTAAATCCCTTAGAAAGTGCTGAGTTCACTGACAAGTGGTATAGAAATGTGCATACTATTGCTATTGTTATTATTTTAATTCCTCTAGAGGTTTTTGATCGAATTCCTTTTCTTGATTTAAGTTTGATGTTCTTCAATTCTTTGGTTTTTTCTAATTTAACAATTTTGTGTTTGTTTATTTAATGTCCTTTTTAACTTTTTCCAAAGATTGCATTATAGCTTTAATTTCAGTTTTTATATCTTGTTTTATGTCTGCTCTTAAGTCTTTGATTTCTTGATTTAAGTTCTCTTGTATCTCTATCTTTATTTTTCTTATTTCTTCTAGTAATGAAGTTTGTTCCAAGGAAGCTCATCTCTGTGACTGAGCACTCACCTGTCCCTGTGGCTTTCCTTGTCAAAGTTACCATTTTAGTTCTATTTTTTGTTTTGTTTTATGTTTTCCTTTAATCTTTCAATCCTTTAGCACAGTTTTTTTAAAAAAACAGAAGTACCGTATTTTCCGGCGTATAAGACGACCCACGTATAAGATGACCCCCCCCCCCCATTTTTCCAGTCAAAATATAGAGTTTTAGCACCTCCATCCTCATTATCCTTATATCCGGCCACTTTAGCCACAGATTTTGCAGGTAAAAAAGTAGTCTTATACGCAGGAAAATAAGGTACTTATTTTATTGTTTTTGTTCACTTACCCAGTGTAAGTTCACTATTTATCAACTTTCTACAATTTCTGCTCTTTTTTCTTTCCTTTTTCTTTTACTTTCTTCTCCTTTTAAAACCTCTTTCTTTCTTTCTTTTTTTCTTCTTTATCCTTTCTTTATCTTCTTCTTTTTTCCCTTTATTATTTTCCTGTTCTTTACTCCCCCTTCTTTTCAGTTCCTTCTTTCAATATCTTTAATTTAATTTTGTGTTCCTCTTTCACTGGTAAGCGTCGTTGAATTTAATAATTTCTTAGGTTTTATTACCTACTTTTCTATATTCTCTGACTTTGTTTATTTTTCTAACTTTTATATATTTTCCAATATAATTTCCAATTTTGTCCAATTTTATTTGAATTTTTCTTTATATTATACAAAGACACCTTTCTCTTCAATGTTAACTGTATTTTTTAAATTTGCTCTAATAGTCTACATTTTTTCTTTCTTTTTGTCTTCATTTTCCAGTTAAGTTCTTGATGGTTATTGTTAAAGGTTGTTGTTCTCTTAATTATGTAATGATAAATTATAGTAGCACAGTAACACAAACTATGTAGTAGTAGTATTTATAAAAATCATAGTGTTGGTAGTCAGTAGTATTTGTTGACTATTTAGTAGAGATATTAATAGTAGTAATAGTATATTATGTAATAGTAGTTGTAGGGATAATAATATCAATAGCAGTAGTGTCGTAAAGCAATTAGTAGCAGCAAATCTTCTCTTTACTTACTCTTACTTTCTTACTTTCATGTTGATTTCTGGTTGTTATCTTGTTGGTTATTCTGCAATTGTCTATTATGTTTAATTTGTTGTTGTTGTTGTAGAAAATTTATATTGAGGATAGGTCTTCTGCCCCAACATGCTGGCAAAACTCAATATCTACCCTGAAGCTTCCAAGCTTCTGGTTCTAAGCTTCTAAACTACTGGTTCCAATGCTGCTGTGCTGTAAAACTGTGAAGCTATGAAGCCTCTGTTGTCGTGAGCCATAGATTTTAGTTGCTGCTGGCTGGCGTGTTTGCCAAATATAGAGTTTATACGTGGCTTGACTCTCCTGGTTCACTCCGCTTCATTTCAGTTTGCTCTACACTCTCATTGCTCACATTCTCACCTGCTGAGTGAACCTTGAAGTGGGGATTTGAGCCTCTATGAAGTCCCTAGACCTCCCTGTGCCAAGGGAGAGTGTTGTCGAAGGGTTTGTTACAGTTCAACTCCCCCCTTTTCTCCTTTATTGGCTAAAAAAAAAAAAAAAAAAATGTGGAGAGAGTGTTTGCCAGAGCTCTGACAAACCACTCCTTGCACCTCCACTCACTAACCAGAAGTCATGTAAAACACTTCTGAAATCTGACTGAGCAAAAACTCCAGAACTGAAATTAAGCTCCCACACAAAATAAAATAAAATAAAATAAATGAAATAGGTCCTTGGTATCTGCTGAGGTTTGGTTCCAGGACTCCCCATGGATACCAAAATCCATGGATGCTCAAGTCCCATTATATACAATGGCATAATAAAATGGTGTCCCTGATATAAAATGGAAACATCAAGGTTTGCTTATTGGAATTTATATTTTTGAAGAATATTAGGGGGTGGGCGGGCTAGGGATTGGGGGGGACAGAATTATTTGAACTGTTGTTTTGTTTTAATTTGTACGCCGCCTCAATTGCTTTGCAGAGGGGCGGGTTAAAAATAAATTTTATTATTATTATTATTATTATTATTATTTTCAAGCTGTGAATGGTTAAATTAGTGAATACAGAATCTGTGGATATGAAGGGCTGATTGTACTCAATTATGGTGGCATTCTCTATGGAGTTTTGATATTTAAAAACTTCTCCTTTTGGGTTTGTAAAAAAACAGCTGTGTACTCCAACAAGACAGAGATTTTCAAACCAAAACCAAGCCAATAGCAGTTAAGAGTCAAAACAAAGCAGAGTTCATTTCAGATAGCAAGTGAGATCATAAAGTGGCATATGAGATATGAGATGAAGTGTAATGAATGATGGCTAATTAAGATAGTTTCTGAGAAGTTTGTTATTTAAAAATTTCTCCAATTACAGCCAGCCTTCCATATCCATAGATTAAAGCATCCATGGTTTGAAAATATTTTTTAAAATATATAAATTCCAAAAAACAAACCCTGATTTTGCCATTTTATATAAGGGACACCATTTTACCTCCCCATTATATATAATGGGAGTTGATGGAGTGGAGTAACACTACTACTTCTCTCAAACTGCACACTATACTGCTGTTGATGCAGCCTAGAACTGCATTAGCTTTGTTAGTTAGTGCATCACATTGTTGACTCATGTTTAGCTTGTGGATGACTAAGATCATCTGCATATTGTATAAGCATGCCTCCAATTATCTAAATAATTTCTAATGTTATTAAACAATACCAGCTCCAGGAAAGTACTCTATGTTCCACTTTTGTACAGTTCATACTTAAGATATTCTTATTAACATTTTTTGTTTGGGCCCATTGCTTTGCATCCTACTCTGTGGATCAACAGAAAACATATTTCCATCACTATCTACTTAACAATTTTTCAAGAATTTGAATATGAGGGCCTATAATCTTCGTAGTACTCTCCCCAATCCCAGATTAAAAATACCTTCAACCTTTCCTCATGTAACTTGGTTCTAAGGCCCCTCAACATCTTCATTGCCATCCACTGGGCACATTCCTCCTTGTCAATGTCCTTTTTAACCCATGGAGCCCAGAACTTAACAAACTCTGATCAAAGCAAAGTGAAATGAAGCAGAGGGAACCAGGAGAGTCAAGCCATGTGTAAACTCTATATTTGGCAAACACGCCAGCCAGCAGCAACTAAAACCTATGTCTCACGACAACAGAGGCTTCATAGCGTCACAGTTTTACAGCACAGCAGCATTGGAACCAGTAGTTTAGAAGCTTAGAACCAGAATCTCAGAATCTTGACATTGTAGTTTTATTTATGCAACTTAGAATTGCATTAGCCCCTTTAGCTAGTGCTTTCTAAGTTAGATTCAAAATATTTCCAGAAGAAAGAAAGGGAAGATGGCTTCCTTAGAGAAGACTACTCTTTTTGACATGATGGTTTGGAATGTGATATTTGCTTCTCTTTGAGTTTTATTGGAAAACAAAAGTGCAATTCCACCCTAACTAAAATACAACCAACATTGGTTTCTCTCCCCTCCCCCTCAATGCACATATGAGTATTCCCCTTCCATCCCCTAAAGATAGCAATCTGTAAAAATATTGACTAAGCTTCTCTGAATGGAATGCTGATTGTTCACTGCACAAACATCTGATGCTCCCAGATGCTGTATGACAGCCCACTAACCCGCATTTTTCCTATTGATCTATGTGTACTCTGGTGAACTCCAAGCAGAGTGGCTGAACAATAAAGGTCAATCTAGTACAAGACATTTTAAAAAGCATGCAATCTAGTGTTTAGTGAGAGGAAGAATTTTAAATTTGTTACTCAGGATTTCAAACACAACTCTTTTATATATTCTGAATAATTATGAATCTCAAAGGGACTTTTACACTGAGGCATAGTGATGTGAAATAGAAAACCAAAGAGAGATTCTAAGGAGGATTTGTTTTAAATTGAGATGTTATTACATATAATGTTGATTATATTTTTATAACAATTAATTTAAACAAGTGCTCTTTTTAAAACTAACCTGTTATGTGTGGGGATTGTAGTGATATAGCCCAAAAGATGGCACTGAAAAATCTGGTGGGGCATTTGAAGCAATTCCATATGAAATGGGGAAGGTTTAAAGAGAAGTACTGTAATACATGACAATATTGGCTTAATCTCTGTTAATCTTGATAGTATGGCAGTTGCTTGGCACTCATCCAAATTGAGACATTGGCTTATATCCAAAGAAATGTAGAGCAGAGTCCTGTTTGGACATTGGTTCTTTCCCTCATGCCTTTGCATTGCAGGCCCCCTGCACCTGCTCAAAAGTCATTCCTGAGTGCAAAGGGCCTTTGGAATGGCACACAGTATTAGGAGCTCTCTAGATGCAAGCCATTCAGCCTTGACTCCACTTGTGCAAAGCTTGTCAGGTGCAACAATAAGTAGTGATGTCAAATTGGATTGCAAATCTTCTCCATCAAAAGCTGCATCTACCTAGGTCAATGTCAATTTAGTACATATCTAAAAGTTTACATCTCACTTAACCAGCGACATCTGGCTCTTGAAGCAGCTTACAATAATTAACCAATGTTACAACATACACAGAATAAAAAAATCTTAAACAAACAAATTGAATCAAGTATGCAGTGCAATAAAATTTTACTACTGAACTTCAGGGGTCTTGCAGCAGTTTTCTAAAGATTGACCCACAGCCATGCAGATCTCCTATGAAGGGAATTACAAAGGCCCTGCTATGTAGCTCAGAAGCACATAGAAATGGCAATATGATTGGGTCAGCTTACTGACACTCAGACTTTGCAACAAACATAACATGAAATGAGAAGCTGTGGGGTGCAGCCTTCTGGCCACCCCTGCAGTGTTATTCTTTGCTAGAAGAAATAGGAGGAGGAAGGTAGCTGATGCTGCTAGTGCCACCAGTATGTCTATGGCACCTCTTGTCAGTTGTGGTTCATGTGAATATGGGATCTTTAACTTGTGCCCTTTCCATCAGTATCTGCCAGCCTGTATGAGGCCATCTAGGCTTTCGCAGACCTCCTAGAGGGCCTTCTCCGCTACTGCCCCTAGATTTTGGAATGGCCTGCCGGATTAGATCCATCTTATTACGAACTTGCTGCTTTTAAGAAAGCAGTAAAGACGGATCTCTTCCGACAGGCCTTCCCGGGATAACATTCATGGGATGAGTTTTAACTAGTTTTAACTGAGTTTTATTCTGTCCCTGATCTTCTTGCCAAATTTTTAGCACCTAGTATTATTATTGTTGTTGTTATTTCATTGTATTTTAATTCTTTCTAAGTTTAATTCAGTTTTAAGGGGGGGGAGGTTTGTGGATTGAGGGAATGTTTTTTTAACTTTGTTGGTTTTTAAAATGCTGTAACCCGCCCCGTTTGCCGCGCAGAGGGGCGGGCTATAAATAAATTATTATTATTATTATTATTATTATTATTATTATTATTATTTATCTCAATTTCCTGTTGTCTCTGTATGGGCCAAATAAAACAGCCTCCCCCATCCTCTTGGTGGGGAGTCTCACAGGGCCCAGTCCCTGAGTCCAGCCTACTTGACACTAAACCCAGGGTATACCCCTCTTAAACTATATTTTTAAAACTCCCTGTTTGCTTTGGATCTTCCTGGAAGATCTGGAGTCCTCCATTGTGACACCACATAGCTGTGATGCTTGGTGCTGGTGGCAGTCAAGGTTTTAGCCAAATCCAAATAATCAGTTCTTTTCAAACATCTACAGGGTGAAATCTTACATTTTCCAAAAAATAAAAATAAAATCTTTCCCAAGTGAATAAAAATACAGGCAGTTTTTGAGAAATAGACCTAAGGAGTGAAAGGCAGACCATTGCTTTTTTACATCAAGCTGCTGGCCTGAAAACTCAATGGGATGTAGTTCAGAGCAAATTTGTATAGGGTCTCCTGTCCACCTTCATCCATTTAATTGTCAAAGTTAAGTAGTGGTCACCACTGAGCCCAGCTGGTTTCAGTATGAATGGTAAGCATCTATTAGTGAACTTTCCTGCCATTTTATGCTGCAGTGAACTGGGGACTAAGCCCCACAGGGAACAATGGAAAATCTAAGTAGGCAAAGGTATAGGATTGTATAGTACAGTGTATAACTTTTGCTGGACTACACATGCCTCTTGGGTTTCAAGTCACTTCCAACTTATGAACACTCTAAGGTGAACCTATCACAGTGTTGTTGTTGTTTTGGGGGGGGGGAATTGTTCAGAGGGGGTGGCCCATTGTCTCCCTTGGAGGCTGAGACAGAGTGACTTGCCCAAGGTCACCCAATGGGTTTCCATGGCTGAGTGGGGATTCTGGTCTCCATAGCTGTCATCCAAAATGTCATCGAACCACTACACCACAATGGCTTTCAATCTAGAAGAGTTTATATCTGAGTGAAGCAGAATACTGCCCAGTGAAGTAATAAGCAAAAGCACTACTGAAAAGAAGAAAAATGTTCCTGAGTTTTTTACTAATGTTATCTAGTTTATTAATTTCTCTTTGTCATGTTATTGAGTTTATTCAAATAATTAATTTTATGGGTAGTGAATTCAGCATAATTGCATCTAATAAGTGAATGAAAATTTAGTGTCAAATCAAAATATGAACTAAATTTGGTACCTGTTTAATTCTCCCATTGATTTCAAAATAATATAAAAAGATACAATCCACTTTTAACAACTTTTATATTCAACCAGCCAGAATAAAGAACTATAATAAAACAACAGATTGTTGCTTTTCTCTTATCTCATAGAATCATAGAATCATAGAATCATAGAATCATAGAGTTGGAAGAGACCACAAGGGCCATCCAGTCCAACCCCCTGCCATGCAGGAACTCCCAATCAAAGCATCCCCGACAGATGGCCATCCAGCCTCTGCTTAAAGACCTCCAAGGAAGGAGACTCCACTACTCTCCGAGGGAGTGTGTTCCACTGTCGAATCTCAAAAGCTTCTTCATTATATCTCTGTTGGACCATTTTTAATTTCATGTCTTTTATCTTCTTTATTCTTGATAGTTGCATTGGAATTGATATTGTCAATCTGGATTGGGATTATTTTAAAATGCTTTTGGGAAGAATAGTGGGGGGGGGAGTTAATTTGCTCTTTTATCAAACCACCTTTTTTTGTTAACAAGTTCAACAAGAATGTTAACTATAAATAGACAAACTTTTGTAGGGCTTCCTGGACACACTGTATTGAGGATGGTGAGTGTGTTAATATATGTTGTTTACAAATGTATTTAATAAATTGTAAATTTAATAACTTCATTCACATTTATGAACATGTTTTATGAATCCTGCACATCTTTTAAAAATCTCCCCCCATGCTAAAAAGTGCCCCTTTGTTTTAAATTCTCCTCCTGATGGATTACTTTTGTTACATGGGACACATTATAGGCTGCTGTCACTGGCAGGACATGGTATAATTCAACATGACACATGGCAAACAGAGATGTGTTGAAATTCTTGAGACTATTAGTTCCAGGCAGCCTCCTGTTAAAAGTTTTTACTGCCACATAAATAGACTTTTAGCTGACTAAAGTCTTAGAGGAATAAATACCCCATTAGAAGAAATACAACAGCACAGGTAGAAGAGTGGGATTGTATGCAGACTACTGAGTAATGACCACCCTCCTAGAGATACCTCTTTCCCTCCTTAATGTCCCTCAAGCTAAATTGAGAAAATAGCTTTTAAATGATTAATGCTCTTGGAAATAATAGAATTAAGGCATTTAGAGTAATTATGGCTTGCTTTCCCTCTACATGATTCTCTGACAGATTACTTGTATATCCTTAAAAACCCACTCTTGGTCCTACTGTTAGTTGGGTCATGTTCACTATGAAATAAATTTTGTGGATTCTCAAGATTCTCAAGTCATTCAGTTATACAGATTGGATTGCACCATTTACAATGCAAATTATATTTTTGTATGAGTAAGTGGATGATCTTGTTGAATGATTCCTGAAACTTGGAAATAACTTCCACTTAATGTGTTCAGAAATGAAAGGCTATCCTGGAAACCAAGATGTTCTATACATTGTTATCCAAAGAACAGGTGTTTGTGTGTGTGCGTGTGTGTGTGTGGGGGGGTATTGGGGGGGTCACCACCAGCAGTCAGAAACACTTCAAATGTTGGGGAAATTAGCGTTGCAAGTGGTTTGGGTAACTTTTTGGACTGACAAGCACCAATATATACCAGTACTAACTGGAAGGACTCCAGATTTTTGGTAAGTTAAGGAATCTTTATTTCAAAGATATGCAGAGTGCAAACATACACACATACTGCATACAGAGCTAACCAAAATGGAAAGGTGAAAGGGGATAGTGAAGTTTTAGAGTCTGTAATGGGGCTATATTTACTTGTCTGAAGAGAAGAATGTGGAAGGCTGGAGTGACTTAGAGGGGATCTGAGGGTGTACATAACATACACAGAATGTGGGTGTGCATGCGGGCTGGCTTTGTACACAGCAGCTAAGTTTTGAGGACATCTTTATATCTTAAAAGTAGCCCAAGGCAATGGGCTATCTAGTCAGATGACAAAGTCTGAATTGCTTGTTCCAGAATGGTTGATGCTTTTAACAAAAGTAATGATGGGATTGATACGGCACTGGGAAGGATAGATGGAGAAGCTGGGCTGAGATCACAACAGGGGGTAGGCAAAGAGGCTGGCTTATTGCTTTAGGTGTGAAGTGCTCCTCCATCTCAGGTTTCTTTTTTTAAAAAAAAATATTTTAAAAAATGAACAATCAACATATTCTTTGGCAATCTTCATTTAAGTATCTAATATTCTATATATCTAATTCATTCCTGTTTTACCATTTCATCCTTCATTGTTCACATCAATATCTTTATACATTATTTCCAAGGTTGACTTCCCATGCTAGTAATACTTAGTGCTTCATCAAATTTCTCAAACTGTCATCTAGCTACATAGATATTATGAACAAATCCCATCTTATATTATTGGATTAATGCTGCAAAGCTAACACACACACAAAAACAAACAAAAAACAAACAAACAAACAAAAACCTGTATTCAATTATTAGTTAATTAATCCATAAATCCCCAGGTTGCTATTATACAATGTTTACTTATATATTTCATAATCTGTTCCCAAATTTGTACAAATTTCCCTAGTTTTACAAATTTCATAAGGCATGTCATTTTATCCAGTTCTGTCATTTCTACTAATTTTATCAACCAATCCTGGACCACTGGCATTGAACTTTCTTTTCATTTTTGGGCAAACAGAATTCTGGCAGCTGCAATCATATAGTATAATATTCTGATTTTTTGTTTATCTGTTTATGTTTTGTTTATTTGTTTTGTTTGTTTTGTTTATTAGGAGCCCTGGTGGCACAGTGGTTAAATGCCTGTACTGCAGCCACTCACTCATAAACTACAAGGTTGAGAGTTCAATACCAGCCAAGGGCTCAGGCTCGACTCAGACTTGCATCCTTCCAAGGTTGCTAAAATGAGTACCCAGCTTGGTGGCAATTAGCTTACACATTGTAAACTGCTTGGGGAGTGCTTAAGTGCACTGATAAGCGGTACAGAGATGTACTTGCTATTGCTATTATCCAATCTCTTATCAGTCATGTTTAAAAAGTATATTTCTGGTTTTATCTGGAATTTTAGATTTAATTTTTTTCAATTATCTGGTGTGTGGAGAGCCAATTTTTTTGCTGTTATACATGTACACCATTGATGAAATAAAGTTCCTCTTTCCCTCCTATTTTTCCAACATTTATCATGTAGCTGTTTATACATTTAAGACAGTTTTTTGGGGGTAAGATACCGGTACCATCTTTCGTGCATCTTGTATATATTTTCTCTTATATTTTGAGCCAATGAATTTTTTATTGTTTTTCCCCCCATTACTTATTTCAATGTTATAACCAATATTCTGCACCCACTTTACCATGGATTCCTTAACAAATTCATCTTCTGTCTCCCATGTTAACAACACTTTATATATTTTAGATAATACTTTTTGATTCTTCTCAATTAATATTTTTTCTAACTCAGTCATCTTCTCCTCACTACCATAATTCTGAATCTCTATCTTCATTTTCTCTCTTAATTGCCTATAAAGTAGCCAATGACACATAATTCCTCTTTCTTTTAATTCTGTGATTTTATCTTATATTACATTTCTTTTGTCCCTCTGCTACCTCTTGTCAACAGTTTTGTCAATTTTTTAAAACAATGCACACCACACACAACAATTCCATTTCCAAATTACCTGGTTCTATGGAAAAAGCAAAACAATTGTAAATTTAGAAGGCTTGGACCTTTGTGGTAGCCTAAACTGCTACTTAACAATATGACTTCCCCCTTTTGTCTATTATTACATATTTCCATTATGAATGTCCCATTAAGGTCTTCTGTGTTAACTCATCTAGTCACTAACAAATGGACATGGCTCTTTCAAACAGCTGTCTACAAGAGCATCAGGTCATGTTAATAGAGTCAGCCCTCTGTATTCATAGATTCAAACATCAACTCCTTGGGAATTAAAAACAAAAACAAATAACAAACATTTATTTTTTCCATTTTATATTGTTGTTATTGTGTGCCTTCAAGTCATTTCTGACTTATGATAAGTAATCATGGGGTTTTCTAGGCTAGTTTCTTCAGAGGGGGTTTGCCATTGCTCTCCTCTAAGTCTGAGAGAGTGTGACTTGAATTTTATATAAGGAACACCATTTTGTATAAGGGATACCATTCAGCTATGTCAATATATATATAACAGGATGAACATCCATGAATTTTGCTATTAACAGGGGGTCCTGGACCAAAAACACCAATAGATACCAAAGGCCAACTGTAATTGTTACTATATTTGCACCACTAAGGACTATATAGATGGAATTGGACGTTTGAAAGTTTCTCTATGGGGAGGAAGGTAGTGTCATAGAAAACTAGCATGGTGGGGAAAAGCTGATATGGAATCCCTTGCCCTAATATCCAGTTTTCTATGGGCATTCCATTTCTTGAACTCAGTAGAACACAGAGCTGTGCTGTTCAGCATCAACACATAACACACAGTCTCCTGGTATGTAGTCTACCTTGTGTAGTCTTAGTTGACAAATATATGGTTGTTTTGCATCAAGATCTGTTGTATGACTAAAGACGTTCCTTCTTTCAAACACTTTTGGAGTCAGAAAATCTGGACAAAGCAAACAACACTAAAAAATTGCATCAATTTGTACTGTAATCCAAAATATTTACAAGGTGCCATCTATATGCTACTACAAGCAGTTTACTCTGCCAGCTGAAGGAGTGCCTTGTGCTGCAATCCCACAGTTTCAATAGCAAAGCCATTACAGCTAAAACCAAAATAATTTCAAGATACTTGACAGTTTTTAAATTAGAAAAATGATGGGCATTTTAAAATCCTGATTCTAACATATCTATTAAACTGTATTTAAAAAGTAACATTACTGATAATAAGGCAGAATTTGTCTTTTTATAATGTTCCTCTGTGTCCCAGGAAGAAGAAGATGGTGTGTGTGTGTGTGTGTAGCATTC
Source organism: Phrynosoma blainvillii (assembly GCA_026167975.1). Classification (NCBI taxonomy): domain Eukaryota; kingdom Metazoa; phylum Chordata; class Lepidosauria; order Squamata; family Phrynosomatidae; genus Phrynosoma; species Phrynosoma blainvillii. Next base: position 211,156,593 of record JANUYF010000001.1, read on the forward strand.
CTAAAACAAGAAGCCTTCTCTTTTTGGAGATTAAACAGTGGTAAGTGTTTGCTTAAAAACAAGTATTTGAACATGGCCTCTTTGATGAACAGATGATAGTTGACCACTTTATTTCCTTATGCATCTCTATAAATATCATTCAAATGAGCAGAAAGTTGATTTAAATGTGTTCTAACCATATTCACTGTAGTCTCTTTATGATTTCAACATCTCTATGAAAATCATGCAAATCTTGCACATATCTTTCTTACAGGCCCATCCACACTGACCAAAGCACCTTGAACATGGGATGTCAACAGCAAATGAAATGAGTTGCAAGGTGGACTGTCTTCCATTCCAGAATGAATAGGATTTTTGTTTTTCCTCAGTGTTCTGAACATTTTGAAACAATTCAGAGCCACTTTGAAAGAATTCAAAATGTATTTGCAAGATATTGGCAGAGTATGAAGTGAAGGCCTTTTTTTCTATGTTTATTAAATTTTCTTTCTAAACAGAACAGAAACCTTTGTTCTATTTCATATTACTTTGCTACTGTCCTTGGAGAAGTTAGTTTATTTTGCTGTGACTCCCATGCTATTTCATGAGTGGACCTAGAATTTAAAACAAACAAACAAACAAGCAAACAAACAAACAAACAAACACAAACAATAGTTGGGCTTAGGTCTGTAGTTTTGGGTCCACAAATATTTACAAGAGGAACTAGAATCAGAACTGGTATAAAGCAAGCCTTCTTGTGGTTGAGTTAGCATCCTCTAAATCTAAGACACGTCAATACATTTCAATAATCTCTGTTTTCTTAACTACTGTTAGCCAGCATCCACTATTAGTCTGAAAAAAATTATAAATTGATAGTTCCATGTCACAATCTCCACCACATTTCTCATAATTTAAGACAAATTTAGTCATGCTGCAATGCCATCACTGTGTATTTTCACACTTCTATTTCACATCATTGACTACTGTCAACAAAGGCAGTTAAATATGATGAAGCCATATGGGATTGTGTACCTAAGTAATATGGGGAAGGAAGGGAAAACTCACTATGGGGTGTGTGGGGAATGACAGTTCAAGAATAACATATAATTTCACCCTTACAATGCAACTACCAGTCACTAAAATCATTTTAGGAACTCTTGCACTCTAATGAAAAAAACAACTGCCTTTAAAAAAAAGAAAAGATAGGCCTGTAGACCAGGGCTCAAATGCCTCAAGTTCCAGGCCATGAGTGTAGTCCACTGCCTCTCAAACCCACATGGTTTTCTTAGGCTAGTGTCAGGAATGAAAGAATAGGTCAGACTGAGAGACATTATCAAATGCAGATCTACAAATATAATTCTGATAATTGAAAGATGGCTGCTGATGGGAAAAGAACCCTCATTACCTTCATGATTTTTTTCTCCTCAGTTGTTTTTTATTAATGAATGGTGATTCCAAAATACCTTTGGCTGAGTCTCATTTACTTGAGGCATAAACATTTTTGAAAATGGATGTTTTCTAAAGGATGGTGAGGGGAATATCTTCTGCACATTATTAAGCACTTCTGCATTGCCAAAATGCCACCTTGCACCTTGGATTTTTTAATGTGGAATATGCAGTAGGACTCCAAGCATTCCTTGTTGGAAACAAAGCCTGACCAGCAAAATCCATTTTCCCTGCCAGAAAAAAAATTACATCCTGTTATAAATCCACAAAGAATAAATGGCATCTGTCCAACTCAACTTTCTCTCCCCCCCCCCTCTTTTTTTATTTTCAAAGATCTACTCATCTCATGATCTCTGTTGCATTCATTCAGTCATTTCAACATTCTGGGCAGTAAAGAGAATAGAATCAGGAATCAGGATTGCACTGTTAGATTGATAAACAGATGCTAAGCCGATGTGACACAGCTGCTACTGCTGAGCCAGGAAAAGCAGGTCAAGGTTATTAGGAGTGTGCAGAACTGCCTCATAGCTGTAAGCTAAAAGACTCCACGTGGTTCATCATCCCCCCCCCCATTTCTGATGGCAAAGAATAGCACTGACTATCTTGGGGACTTCTTAAATTAATCACTAGCAAGGAGGAAATAGTATTCTTATTCATTTCAAATATGACATATGATTCCCCCCCACTCACAATCTATGATTTTTAACAGTTTATATGAAGGATTTTAATGATGATTTTAAATCTCTGAAAACTACCACATATGCTCCATTTTTCTCCTTGGAACAAGGAACGTATCCAGGCCAAAAAGAAAATCGTTGGACTAAAATTACTGCAAAGCAAGGAAGTATTAAAGCGTGTCCTTTAATCCTATCAAACCTGTGCAAATTTTTGCAGAAACTCTACAGCCTGTGTTAGGCAGGAGTTGAGATTAGATTATTCTAATGGTTCCTTCTGACCTTAAATTCTGTGAAATTTGCAATATGATCAACCAGTGGAAGCATTTTTCGTAAAGGCAGTTTTCCTATAAAAAGAACAAGGCAATATTTAACTAGTGATATAAAAAGTTCTATATATATTCAGTGCTATCTGTCTTCTGTACATCCGTTTGCATACCGCATAAGCATAGAATCAACTACACAAGGCAGAATTAACATTCAAAGTACCTTAGCTTTTTCTTTTTCTCATTCCAGTTTCTTGGCTGCAGTGAAAATATGGAAATATGCCTTATATTCTGGATTCTGACCTCCAACAAATATTTTAAAGTTGTTAATTCAGACATGATGAAACAGTACTGCATCTGTAAAAAAGTAATCAAATTCCAGAGTAGGCATGACAGAATCATAGAGCTGGACTAGACTGCAAAGGCTGTCTAGTCCAACCCCCTGCCATGCAGGAATATATAACTATAGCACTCCTAAAAGTTACTCTCCCGACCTGTCTTGAAAGAAATCCAAAGAAGGGTAGTTCATGATCCCCCAAGACCTGTCAAATAGCTCTTACAGTAAAGATGTTTTTTTCCCCTGATAGCTAGGTGTGATTTCTTTACAATCTCTCTATCTTCTCTTCTCCAAGCTAACCAACCCACCTCCCTAGGTCATTCTTCACAAGGATGAATTTCCAAATCTTTGATCATCTTGGTTGCTCTTCCCTGGACACATTTCAGCATGTTGATATCTTTCTTGAACTGTGATGCCCGAACTGGACACAGTAGTTCAGGTGAAGTCTGACCAAAGTAGAATAGAGTGGGATTATTAGTACTCTCTGACTGAATACTGTACTTCTGCTGATGCAGCCCAGAATTGCATGGGTTTTAGGTTTTGGGTTGTTGTTTTTTTGTCTGCTGCATCACACTGTTGACTCATGTTTAGCTTGTGGTCTACTGACTGTGAGATCCCTTTTGCATGTACTTGCAAAGAGAACTACTACAATAATCAACACTAAGAAATAATCAATGCTGAGAAGATGACAACAAAAAAGGAAGAATAACTTTCACAAGATCCAAGAAATTACAGGAAAATTTGAACCAAGAGTGGGAATGGTCTAAGACCAGTGGGGGAACACTTTATATGACCAAGTGGAAATAAAAATAATGATGGCAACAATACAGACAAGGACTATATAAAAGTGATGAAAGGGTGACAGAGCCATTAGAAGAAGAACCATATGAAGACAAACCACAAATTTTTGAAAGTAAAGTGGAAGCTGCACTCAGGGCACTTGAGAGAAATATGAGCTAAATCAATGGGAATTGATGGCATACCAACAGAGCTGCTTCTGTCTACACAGAAAGAATCTCTAGTTCTAATTAAAATCTGTCAACAAATATGGAAAACGAAAGAATGACCCACAGTCTGGAAATGTGTGATATAGTTTCCAATCTCCAAGAGAGGGGACAACAGAAATTGCAGTAATCACAGGACCATTACATTAATTTGCCATGCAAACAAAGTGATTCTCAAAATTTTACAATAAAGACTTTTATGATGTATGGAGCAAGTGATGCTAGATGTCCAAGCTGGGTTCAAGAGCAGAAGAGGCACTAGATTTCATATTGCAATCATATATTTGATATACATTGGAAGGAACACCAATAATTTCAGATATGACACCACAGCAAAAAATAGTAAAGACTTGAAATGATTACTGAATAATGACTACAGATGATTTACATAAGAAGACAATGAAGACATTGTCTTCTTCACTGTGATTGCCAACTATGGAGTGCTTTACCCTGGTTACTGCTCCTTCTCCTCAGTAAGCCCAACCACAACAGCTAACCCCTCATTGTTGCTTCATTTCAGTGCAACTTTTATGGCGGGACTCTGCTGGGGAGAGGATAGCAGCAACTGAGGTGAAATGCTCCATTACAGGTACTCACAGCAAAAGGAGATGGGCAGCTTTTGTCCTTTGTGTGTGCATGTATGTGTATGCTTCAGGAAACATTAAAAACACATTTTAAAAAATAAATAGTCAGGGAGGGAAAGGAGACATTGGGCTATTGCAGACGGGCAGCCATGGGCTGCCCTGAGAAGCGCAGGATTAGCGCTCCTTCCAGAGTGGGCAGAAGGGGCTCCGGAAGAGCCGTTGCGTGGCTCTTCTGCATCTCTTTCAGCTCAGGCTGTGCAGAGGCTGGGCTGGGAGGACGTCATCAGAGCGCTCGCCATGTACAACAGCAGGTGCTCTGATGATGTCCTTGGGAAGGGGTTGGGGGGTCTGGCATCTGGCTGCCCCTCCCCTTCCTTGGCTCCAAGATGGCGCTTTGTACCATCTGCAGAGCCCCATTAAGGCCCAAAACACATGGGCCAAATAAGGTGACTTCTGGCCACTTTGGGGGCATGGTGGTTAGATGATGCATATCCCCAAAGTGGCCAGAAGCCATGCCAAGGCTGCCCCAAGCTGAGAAAAGCCAGCTTAAAATGGAGTCAATTTAGATTGACTCCTGGCCAGTGTGGCTCAGGACTGCAGCGGTGGTTCACTTAAGGAGTGGGCCATGCAGGCGCTATGGTCCTGACCCAATCAGTCCCAGATGCAGCCTTAGACTTCCCACCCTTACTCATTATCACTCACTGGGACACTAATGGGGGGGGGGAGATGACTGGATGGAGAAAGCACCCAATTAGCATGCAAACTGGCAAGACTGACAGGCAAACAATAAGGCTTTTGGTTCATAGCTTTAGACATGCTGGGAAGAAAAAAAGCACATCTCTTTTGTATATATTTGAACTTGGGCATGGGAAATGTGTGGCAGTCATTACAACTTGAGTCTGGTTTATTGTGAGAAGGTGTAGTATTAGTGTGGATCAATGGGCCAGGAAAATGAGAGATTATGCTGTTTGCTTGCTTTGGTCAACCTCTGAAACTGTCATACTTTGGCCATATTGTGAGAAGACACGACTCACTAGAAAAGACAATAATACTTGGTAAGGTAGAAGGCAATAGAAAAAGAGGAAGCCCACATTCCAGATGGATATACTCTATTAAGGAAGCCACAGTCCTGAGTCTGCAAGACCTGAGCAGGGCTGATGATGATACGGTCACCTGGTGGTATCTCATTGATAGGGTTGCCATAAGTCAAAATCCACTTCACGGCATTTAATAACAAGGTATTCCTTTACTCCTTGAGTGTTTTCTTCTTCTTCTTTTTCAATGTTTATATCTTCACTCTGACATATTTAGACATCTCCCACTTTTCTTTTTCTTTGGAATTGTTTGCAGCTGTGCCTTCAGAATCTCAGCTTTAAGAAACTCTCCTGCCTCATTAAATCCCTGGCTATTAGTTTACTGAAATTAGCTTTCTTAAAGTCTGACTACATTTGACTTCCCACTTCCTCTGTATAACAAATTCATAGAAGGCATGGACATTTCCACCCTAGGATCCCACTTTTTCCATCCCACCAACTAGTCTTCCCAGTTGGTGAGGTTATACTTTGATAGCACTGTGAGCTAGCTCTACCCATACAGTATGCAAATTTTGTATTTTCTTACAATTTTGGACTGGCTGTTAGTGGAAAGCTACTGCCAAAGAATAGTGCAGGCTTCTGCACTAGCTTTGCCTGTTTCTTTGAATTTTGTGATGCAACTATCTGATTTACCTTTAAACATTGTATAAAATATGTATGTAAGAGAAAAAAAGAGAAAAGAATGTATATATCTGAGAGAGAGAGAGAGCGTGTTGTAATGGTTTGAGCATAGGACAACTCGAGATCAGGGGTCAAATCCATGCTCGTCCATAGAAACCTGCTGAATGACCTTGGGTGAGTCACACAAACTCAGCCCCATAAAACCCTGTGATAGCTTGGTCTTCGGGTTGCCATAGAAAACCCAAACATTGTCTATTTTAGGGGAAATTGGATACAAAAGCCTATACAAACTTTCATACTTTTATTTAAAAATTGTAAACTGAGGTGGAGATGAAATAGGACATTTTTTTCCTTTAAAAAGAAATATATTTAAAAAATGAAACAGATTTGACCACTCTTTGCTTCCACATATAAATTCACTATGGAGCCATTCTCAATGTCTGCTCTCTCTGGTTAATGACTGTATAGGATACAGTTCTTTATCACATTTACATTTTGTACCCTTAGGTGCCCATTTTAAAATCTTAGTAGACATCTAAAAATTAAGGTCATCAGTTGTACCCCCCCCCTTTTTTTTTTTTTGCAGGAAGGCAAAGAAGATCTACTGGCTCCAAGCAGCCTATTTCTTCAGTGCCTGTGGCTTGTTTTTAGCATACTGCTGTAACTATGCTAGAATAATGCACTAACAAGAATGAGAACATAATGTGTCAGGAAGTGCTATAGGATTATTTGTTTGTTACAGTTTTTACTAACATATCTGGAAAAAAAACTCTCCCTAAATGAAGCAAACCAAGTCTTAACATCCTTGGGGAAGGCTTTCTCTCAGTTCCACAACTGTTATAGGTGTGTCTGGTGAGTACAATGGAGGAGCCTTCTCAGTGGCAGCTCCAAGGCTGTGGAACTCCCTTCCACATGAAGCTGTATACATACATACATACATACATACATACTTGAGAATGCTTCAAAGAAGGTTTTATAAATTTTTAGTTGCATGTCACTGAAATTTCTGTTATGAGACTATTCTATCTGGGACCAACAACTGTATGTATTCCTCAGTGCCCTACTTGAGGGTAGATGGTCTCTGGGGCCAAGGAAACAAGCAAGGGAATCTGGCAAGCAAACCAAAGGGAGAGTCTGACAGTCCAAGTTCAACCCATCCATTTCTTATAAGGGAACAATGGGGTCTGACACAGTCACAATCCACAAAACAGAGGATTTGTTTCTTCTGTATAATTTTTATCACTTTTGCCTGATGAAGAAGCCAGTGGAGTGTCAAAAGCTTATGTTATGTATTTTGTGCATTTTGGTTGGACCAATGAAGATATTACTGTTTTTGTGGAGTTTGGATGTTATTGTATTTTGCTGTATGGGCAACACAGCTCCCCCTGAATATGTTTTTTGTATTTAAGGGTGCCACATTTTAGCTGCAACAGGGAAATCTTAAAGAAGAGGGAGTCAAGGGGCTGGGACTTATCACTTTTAGATTTCTACCTTCAACAAAGGCAAAACTTTTTTTATTGTGACTTGATTTAGTGCAGTGATTCCCAAACTCTGTCCTTCCAGATGTTTTGGACATCAGCTCCCAGAATCTCAGACCATTGGGCAAGATAGCTGGGCTTTCTGGAAGCTGAAGTCCAAAACATCTGCAAGGTCAGAGTTTGGGAATCACTGATTTACGGGCTTTGAAGACTGGCCTAGGGGTGGAGTTGGGGCGGGGCAGCTACATGCCAGTTGCCCTGACTCCACCCTAATCCTAGCCTGATGCTCTCTTGGCACAGCGTGAAAAAGCCACTGCTGTGGCCGAAAGGGTGGCCTTTTGCCACCCCTAAAAGGAGTGGCATTTTGGGGGGTTGCAGACTGCCAGAAATAGTGCAAATTGAGTCCACTTTTAGGGTTAGGGTTATGCTAGGGAATCATGGGAACTGTATTTTTTTCTGAGACATTGAGCCTTCTCTGTCAGTGAGCTCTGGTGCCACAATAAAATACAGTTCCCATGATTCTCTAACCCTAACCCTAACCCTAAAAGTGGACTCAATTTGCACTATTTCTGGCAGTCTGCAACCCCAACTTGTCACTCTTTTGGGGGTGGCAAAAGGGAGGATTGGGGCCACGGCGTGCAGTTGCCTTGGCCCCGATCTGCTGCTCCTAGGTGGCTCTGTGCTATCCCTAGACATTCTGCAAAGCCCCTTAGTGGGTTTTACATTCCAAATGTTTGAACAACATCTATCTTTCCCTTATTTCCCTTATTATCAACAGTGCTACAATCAAAGGTAAACAGCTATACAGAATCTAAAAGTTTTTCTAGATGCAACAGTACAGAGGCTTATTGAGAAATTCAATGTTCTCTGCCTAAGAAAGGGGCAGGTAGCCTCAATTAGGACAAAAACAGCCTGGATCTCAAGAGAAGTTGATGTAATACCCTGTCTCTATCTAAATCAATGAACACCCTTCATGGATGCAGCCAGAAGGAGTTTATTTTAAAAGAGCAAAACAGTAGCACATACTTTGCCAGATCTGAATTAACAAACTAAAGTTTCAATTCTAAACCCCCTTCAGATTCACTCCCTCCTTCACATTCCATTCCCATGAAAAGCTAGATACTGCATGACCATGGTTCACATACAACTATTCCCTGCAGCTGTTTACCCCCTTTCCTTACCCAGGCTCCCAACATGGCTACAGCATAGCTAAGCAGGTCTAACTTTAACACGGCAAAAGGAGCCCTGAGGGGTGACTCTGACAGTTGCTTCTTTAGTTTTTTGTGGTTTTTTTGGGCTGTCAGGCTGTGTTCTGGAAGAGTTTCTTCCTGACGTTTCACCAGCAGCTGTGGCTGGCATCTATAGAGAATCCTGCCATGTGCTCAGTGAAGGACAGGAGAGACCCTCTCATGGCTGCAGGAGTTTACCACATATCTTGCAGCTGTGGACAAGTCTACATAGAGACTACCAAATACAGTGTTCAAACACAAATCAAGGAACACAAGAGATACTGCAGACTGGGTCAGCCAGAAAAATCAGCAGTACCAGAACATGTTACAAACCATCCTGGGCATAGAATGATGTCTGAAAACACTGAAATTCTGGACCATGCCAACAACTATCAGGTCTAATGCACAGGGAAGCCATTGAAATCCATAAACACCTGTACAACTTCAACAGGAAAGAAGAACCTTTAAAGTAAACCAGTCCTGAAAAACATCAAAATGAAGACCCAGCAAATGCAAATGAAAACCACCCAGGGTGAGGGGGTTTCCCAGCAGACAATGGATCACTAATTAGGCCACACCCTGACAACAGAACAATACATAGATTAACAAGTAAATCACTTCCTCTCAACCAACAAGTAAATCACTTCCTCTGTTCAACAACAGAACAATGCATAGATTAACAAGTAAATCACTTCCTCTCAACCAACACTATGTATAGCCCACTCTCTTCCATGCCAGCATTCTCTGAAGATGCCAGCCACAGCTGTTAGCAAAACTTCAGAAATAAACTCTTCCAGAACACAGCCTGACAGCCTGAAAAAAACCACAAAAAACTACCCTCTCCTCTGTTAGCTTTTTTGTTTTGTTGTTCTGTCTGTTGTTCTGTTGTATTTTATATTATAGTATTTTATATTGTTATAGTGCTTCGTTTTAATATATTCTTATGTTTAATTCTGTTTTAAGGGGGGTGGGAGGGATGCGAGTGGAGGGATTGGGATGTGGGATTGTTTTAACTATTGTATTTTAACTGTTGTAAGCCGCCCCGATTGCGACGCAGAGGGGCGGGTTAGAAATAAAACTTATTATTATTATTATTATTATTATTATTATTATTATTATTATGGGTGCCAGCCATGAAGGCCTTCGACTTCACAGTTGCTTCTTTGTTGCTAATGGAGTTTAAATTTTATTGCTTGTATTTTATGATTCTTTGTCTTCCAGAGCCAACATGGCCTCTGCGTACATGGATATCCCTCCAGACCATCTTAACTGACAACAAAAATAACATCTGGAGAAAATGTAGGCTAATGTTGCTAATGTTGCTAATGTTTAACATTGTCATTTTTTTCTTTTCTCAATACCTTTGCCTGATTGAGAAGCCAGTGGAACTTTGAAAACGTGTATGATGTATTTTGTGCATTTTTGGTTGGCCCAATAAAAATATCATTGTTTTGTGGATTTTGGATGCTATTTATTTTGCTGTATGGACAACAAGGTTACCCTTAGATATGTACTCTTTCTGTATTATTTTGTCTATGGTAACAAATTTTCTGTTAAAGAAATAATGCCCAGAAACTAGGGTTGCCATTTCCCATTTTTTCCTGGGACAGTCATGGATTGTAATGTCTAAAAAATTTCCCATCTGGCTGGGCATGTTTAAAGCCACAAACCTCAGATTCCTGGTTTGCTCCAGGCCACATTTTGTCAGTCTCCAGTCTTTGCACTGAAACTCCTCTGCAATGACATAGAGCAACAAGGAAAATAAAAGCAAGGTGATAACAGGCCTATTGTCACTTAAGTGCTCTTAAGTACTCTTGGCAGGGATAATGTAATTCCAAATCTCTACTTTGGTGGGCAGATGGGTTGCCTTCTCTCCTCCTTTCCTGTTGGATTCTCTTTCTGCGACAGAGAGAGAAGGAGTTAAAATAAATAAAGGTAGGTTTGGTTTTGTGGACAAAAAGGGACAAAAGCAGAGAAAAGAAAGAGAAGAAAAAAGAGTTGTAAGTATGAAATATCCACTTCTCTGCACAGTATAAGTAACTTTTCTAGTTCGGATGGCTTAATTTACGGGATGGTGGTTTGGATTTTTTTAATGAGACATAGTAGCCAGGGATGGGGGGCAGGATCCTGAAATAGGGGTACAGACAAGAATGAAGAGATAAGATCACTATACCTTTCAGTTCTATTATTGTTGTTGTTATTGTTATTCTTATTATTATTATTATTAAACTGAAAGAAAGAAGTTGGTAACATGAGCTTTCCTAGACTAAAGTCTGCTTCTTCAGATGAATTTAGTCTCAGAGGTGCTCCAATATCTCTATATCTTTGAATTCTACTTCCTCAGATGTATTTTATTATATATGTCGTTGTGTGCCTTCAAGTCGTTTTCAGAGAGGAGGAGCTACATTTCAACCTTCTGTCCAAGAAGAATGTCAAAATTTCCTCCATATTGAGCATGACTCTGGGCTGCCCCTGGAAATGCCAGACCGGGGCCATGGCAATCACATGCCATGGCCCTGATCCTCCTTTTTGCCACTCCAAAAAGAGCTGGCAAATACCGCTCCTTTTTGAGGTGGCAAAAAGCAGCCCTTAGAGCTGCTGCCACAGCTCTTTTGCATCCCTTTGGAGCAGTGTGTGTACACACTGAATCAATGGGATGCCCTGACATCATGCGCTTTGTGGTCAGGCATGTGGCATGATGGTGGTGTTGGGCAACCAGCATGTGGTCTCCCCATCCCAACTCCAACCCCAGGCCGGCCCTTTAGGCAGAGCTGCATCAGCAATGTATTCATATTGGGTTTTTTTAAATGTATTAATGTTTTTGGCTTTTAGTTGGTCATGTCCTCCATTTTTTGAATGTCCTACATTTTGACTCAGTTTTGTGGAAGAGAAATATGGCAACCCTACTAGAAGCACATCTACTTTATTAACTGAGGTATAAAACGTATGGATGTGATCCAAGAGTATACAAGAAGAAAATTTTGTGTTACAGAATTTATTTGCTAGATATGAAAAATGGCTGTCCAGCTCTCAGTCATGCCTTTAACACCCTCATTTTGAAAGAGACAGGATAAAAGATAAATTTTTAATCAGCTTTGCACTGTTCAGGATGAACGACCCAGGAAAGAGCATCAATATTTGAGCTAATTAAGGCCTATCTCAAAGTCTGCCAACTATGTGTGACTTGTTGTGTGCCTGCAAGTCATTTCTGACTTATGATGACCCTAAGGTCATAAGTCACAGGGTTTTCTTGGCACAATTTGTTCAGTGGGGGTTGCGCTTGCCTTCCTCCGAGGATGAGAAAGTACAACTTACCCAAGGTCACTCTTGGCTCAGCAGGGATTTAACTCTGGTCTCCCAGTGCCCTAGTCCAACACTCAAACCAATGCACCATTCTAGTAATCATGTGTGACTTACAGATCCATAGGATTTGCATGTGATGCATCTATCTGCAGAGAAGCATTACAATATTTTTGGCATTACAACAGGGTTTTGGAGGTCTTCATTCTTTGTTTGTGTCACAGGGTTTATGCAGACGGGAGCACTGGGCCACCCCTGCTAGCTGCAGATTGGGGCCGCAGCATGTCTACATGCTGCGGCCAATCTTCCGTGCCCTTTTGGCACAGCATGTCTACACGCTGTGCCAGGAGTGCGTCTTGATGCCATGCGCCATGCAGGCAGGTGCACGGCATCAGGACAGCATTGGGGTGGGGTTGGGGCAGCTGGCATGTGGCTGCCTTGCCCCAACTTCACCCCCAGGCTGGCCCTTTAGGCCAGTCTGCAATGCCCCACAGTTCAGGACAGTTCAGGGATTTGAATATGGCTTCCTAAAACTTTGGTCTCTGTATTTATGTGTGTGTACTGTATGGGAAAAGGGCTATCTTTTTCTTTTTCCACCATCATACCCCTTCTTTTTAAAAACAGCTCAGGCATGTTAGAAAGTCAGAGCGATTTCTTCTGGAAAAATATATATGTGGCATGCAATTTTCCAAACTGCTATTTTCAGGGGGCAGTTCAATTATATCGCTGCTGCTCTAATGTGATAGTTCAGCCATTTCAAGTTAATTGTTAAGCTAGCCCAGAAATAATCTCTCTCACAGTGAGCTGTGAAATGAGGTTGGAATCAAAAAAGGAAGGAAAAAAAGCAACTCTTTTATTACTTTTGTCATCTAAACAATCTGAAAAAAGATCTTGATAATAACAATGGGTACAACATTAAAGTTGTTATAAGAATGAAACAATCTCAGAAGCTTGCCTCTGTTCCATTTATATATCATTCACCTATTAGAAAAGATTGTTGCAGGGAGGTACTTCTTGGCTCCACAATAGAAACCCTCCTCAATTTGCAGCCCAGCAGCACGATTAACTCTTACAGCAGCAAGCATCTGATGGTTCTCAGTAGGTCACTAGAGGAAGCTACTTAAAGGACAAATTATTGGTCAGGTGAGATGAAATCACAATAGTAATTAATCAGGATTTACTAGGTCACAGATCCCAGTCAAATTGTTGAAAACAAGAACCACACACCACTTTCATTAGTGCCTTTTCATTTGTTTTTACAAATCTGGCATTTCTCCAGTTCTAAGAAGTTTCCCTTTGGTATTTATACAAGATAAAATTCAGTTAATAAATGTTCTGCATTTCTGTTGTTTTCCACAAGCCCTCCCTCTAGGGCCAATTAACACCAGTTTTATGGAAAACAGAACAAGTAGTCACATCCACCATGTGTGAGGAATCTCTAAAATGCTTTTAATAGATTGAATTTCAGGAAATAATAAAGTCATTACCAGAATTGTTGTTGTTTTAAAACCCACACACAGCTTGGCAAACCACAAAGAGATTCATCCTATTAACTGTGGTCTATGAAAAAAAAGGGAACGTGGATCCCTGAATTTGCAAAATAAAAGCAATTCCACATTATTTGTGCATACAAACAAAACAGTGATTCCAAATACAGTACTTGGATAACATTTATCTTTCCCTTATTATGAACATTGCCACAGTCAAGGGTAGCTGATACTATATGTGATGGAAAAGGTGCTCATACATTACACTCTACACGTGTTTAGACTGTCTGTACATTTGTACTAATCTTCGTAAGAATTCCTGTCCATTCCTGAGTCATACTTCTCATTCCTTAAATCTGGAATACAAGTCTAGGTTGTAATTTATGTGGAAAGAATGGACATACGTATGTTTGTGTGAACAGCTGAACACATGTTCATTTTATAGAAAATGGGCATGTTTCTACTTACACCCTGCATGGAGCACAACCCCTCTTGTCCCAAAGGAACTGACACAGGAAATTCTGAGGAGGCTATTTTGTGTGTGTGAGGCAATACTGAGAGAGAGTAGAAGATTCAAGACAGGAAAAGAGATAGAGAAGAGCATAGATAGAGTGTGTGCCTCAAAGAAAACCCTTCATACCTCAACAAATATTCTTTCAAGAAGGATGAGACCTATAGACATTTTGGATTTAAAGAACTCCATCCTGTCTTAATTCTATTTTTTTTTTTAGTCTTAAATTGTGTGGTTGTCTAAATTGTTCCTATTATTTTTTCTCCTCCTGTCTCCCCTTTCATTATAAATAATTTAATGTCTACAAATACTTTTACATTATTAGCATTTTCAAATTTTAAACAATATTTTTGTGAGTGCATTTTTAAAAAAAATATAATCAAACTATTTACATTTATAATTTTAAGGGGAAATTAGTAACTTTTCCAGAGGGTGTAATAATATACAAGCCCCACTGGATATGCTAGACTTATTTCTGTATAGATTAGAAGCAGTATTTTATAAAAAATTGCTTGGTTAAAAAAAAAAATAGACAAGACCTCTCCCAACCTCCATATGAACACACATACATTCAATAAGCAATGTTACCAGGGTACAGTTTCACAATCTGGGTACTGTGTACAAGTGCTGAATGTTACTTGTGAAAAGTCTTCCTATGTACAGAACACCAGTCTATGTACAAATGTATACCAAAGCTGCATCTGTGTTGAATGCAATCTGTGAACAAATTCTTAAATCATTGTAGTTAAACATCTGATGTGATCAATATGTTTATTATTATTATTACTACTACTACTACTATTATCATCTGGCCTTTCTCCCAGTTTAGAACACAAAGCAGTTTACAACACTTAGAAGATTATCGCACTCAGTTATAAACTGGCTTACCTGAGCCAGCTTAAAATTAGAAGTGGGCAGCATCCTGATAGGATCAGGTTCATTTAGCAACTGAAATCACCACCTGTCTGAAGCCTGGTTCCATTACCACTCCGAGAGGCAGTCTGGCAGCCATTTTTTAAGCCGGAAAACTCCCGGCTTCGAAAAGAGGTGCCCCTTGGAGCAGCAATGGAGCCAGGCTGCAGCTGGCCAGAGGTGTGTCTGATACTATGTCACCTGTTTCTAATTTTAGGCCGGCTCAGGTAAGCCGGTTTATAACCGAGTGCAATAGTCTCCTTAAAAACAAACACAGTTAAAAATTCACAGCATACAAATGTTAAAAATAATTAAACTATCTGTCATAGCCACTCACTACTCATGGTCCTTCTCTGCTAGGCTCTGCAGTGCTGCCAGCACCTATAACTGCACAAGGTGCTAAAGAAATACTCAGAGTCTTCAAGTTCTATTTACAGAACTTTGTATAGACTTTTTTGTATATACAGCACTATATAGATGGCAACGACTCTCCAACCAAACATCCACTAACAACAATAACCCATACTGTCTATAGGTCACACCCATATTTATACATCTTCTGCATGGCATGATCTCCTCACACAGGTGTCTGTAATTGTCCACTTGCATCAGTCTCTTGCATCATGCCTGTTGAGTCATCCTGGGCATGTCTTCCAAGTGGTGTGGTGATGACACTCCATGTCAGTTACCATTATCCAGCATCTTCATGTTGCATCATGCAGCTTCCTCAGCTTGCTGCCATATTCAGTCCTGTAAAATTCTGGTCCAGGTAATGTACATACATACATACACTGTGACACTATTAAAACCAATTAAAGACATAAATAATTGAAGAGAAAAAAAGTAGAAAATCCAGAAGGTTATAGAAATGACTTTTCCCCTTAAGCAATCAATCCTCATATCATATTCTATTTTACAGACTAGAAAATCAAGTTGTAGTTTACATAAGTAAAAAGCAAACCATATTACCGTTATATCCAGGTATATCTTACTTCAGGTATCTTACTTCATACTTTATACATCTGCATATCTTGCTTGTATTCACCCTTCCCACTGGGTTTATCTTGAGCTAAATTAAAATTACAACACCACATTGCAGAGTCTTCTTCATTTGAAGTGATTTATTTGTGTTTAGGTTTCTAGACAGCTTTGGACAGGAAATGCTTACTACTCTTCTGGGCTCACAAGTAGAGGGGAAGTATTAGGAGAAAGAACAGGGCAAAGGGATACTTCTTTCCTCTTTTTCAAAACACAAAAGTGCTCATATTTGGTATTGGTATTTGGTATCCCAACCCCAAATCCGAGTACTTGAATTGCTATATAGAAGAGGTAAGTATTCCATCAACAATCACAAAATAAAAAGCAGTGAGTGAAGTGATGCTCAGTGGAAAGAGAAAGGAGAGGCCCCAGTTGTTTTTTTTTTTTTAAAAAAAAACATTTAATTTTTTTTTAATTTTTAAAAAAAAAAATTTAAATTTTTCTTTAAAACTATTATATCTTACCGAATGTTCACTTTACTTATATGAAACGATGTACATGTCAATGGTTGTGTATATGATATTGTAATTTAAAGGTATAATTTTTTTCTAGTTACTTGTGTAATCATCATCATCATCATCATCATAATTTCTTATCCATGGAGAAACTGGAGTGTGTCCAAAGGAGGGCAACTAAAATGGTGAAGGGTCTGGTAACCAAGCCCTATGAGGAATGACTTAGGGAGCTGGGGATGTTTAGCCTGAAGAAGAGAAGGTTAAGAGGTGATATGATAGCCATGTTTAAATATTTGAAGGGATGTCATATTGAGGAGGGAACAAGCTTGTTTTCTGCTGCTCCAGAATCTAGGACCCGGAACAATGGGTGCAAGCTCCAGGAAAAGAGATTCCACCTCAACATTAGGAGGAACTTCCTGACAGTAAGGGCTGTTCAACAGCGGAACACACTTCCTTGGAGTGTGGTGGAGTCTCCTTCCTTGGAGGTCTTTAAGCAGAGGCTGGATGGCCATCTGTCAGGGATGCTTTAATTGGGAGTTCCTGCATGGCAGGGGGTTGGACTGGATGACCCTTGTGGCCTCTTCCAACTCTATAATTCTATGATTCTATGGATAGAGGCAGGGGACAACAACTAACAGACACACAACATTAGTTAAAACACATCAGTTAAAAACATATAAACTTAAAAGGACAAATAAGATGTACACGTATTAAAACAATTCACATTTAAAGTTAATCATTTAAAATCCACAATTTAAAAATAATCTAGATAAGCCTGCTGGAATAGACTAGTTTTTAAGGCTCTTTTAAATTCAGACAGCATATTCAGCTGTCAAATCTTTTCCAGCAGGTCAACAACTATTGCAATTAAATTCACTGACATACACTAATTACAATTTATGAGTAACAGTAGTACAAAAACCATTACTAAGGATTCTGTATGGTGTGGTATGGGAAGAGGTCAATGACGGGGGGGTGATACCATGAGTTACTGCACCAGATGATGCCAGTCCTATGGCTCATTTACACCATGAAAATAACCCAGTGTGAAACTAGGTTATTTTCATGATGTTCACACTTGCCCCGATGCAGTTTGTGGGGGGCAGGGCGCTACCCCAAACCCCAATTAACCCAGTACATTTGACACCGGGTGCCTTATTGCATCTTTTTAAAAGAACCGTAACAATCCAGATTCTTGCTAGTGAGAGTAAGCTATCGAATCCATCCGGATTGTGTGAGATCATTGCTGGACAGGTTTCCCAAGGAAGGAGAAGGGGGAGTAAAAAGCACTGGGAAGAATAAGGAGCCTTGCCTGCCTCCCACTTGGCCCTTGTGGTCTCTTCTAACTCTGTGATACTATGATTCTATGCCTCCTGCTTCTCACTAGGGTGCTCCTACTCAAGGCTCAAATTAGTCTGAAAAAGGGGCTTGTCAAGGCTACTTATAGACTGGCAGAAGAAACATTGAACTCAACTGCTCCAAACTCATATTGTGCTATATAATGTGAAGGGACTCAGGAATGAAGGTAACTACCAATCATGAAAGGACGTTATCACACGGAGAGTTGCGGGGAGAAAGTGGAAATAAACGGGATGAGCGGAAGACTTTAATTTATGGGATTTGTCCTGTTCTGCCTCGTCTGATAACTAAATTCGAATTTAAAAGGGGGTTAATTCGAACAAAAACCTGATCATTTCAAATCCTCAAAAATCCCGAAAATGAAAAGATCAGGTTTTCGTTCGAATTAACCCCCTTTTAAATTCGAATTTAGTTATCAGACGAAGTGGAACGGGACAAATCTTGTAAATTAAAGACTTCCGCTCGTGCCCATTCATTTCCACTTTCTCCCTGTGACTCCCTGTGTGATAACGTCCATGAACCTGAGTGCTTTATTAAGTGTACTGGGGGTGAGGAAAGAGACATGCACTACCTGGAGCACACACAGAGATGTCAATAATTCACAGGAAGATTTTCTGCCTGTGATGTAAGCACTACTTTAGTCCTAAATCTGCATGTGACATGAAGTTCTGATAAAAAGGGAAATTATTTTGAATAAGAACACAAGTGAATTGTTTGCATTGTGGTTTATTGTGCCACCCTCAGTTAAGTTTAGTATTTTAAACAAATATAACTGAATGCAGAGACAAGAGAACAATGGGAACATTGTTCAGACCTAGGTGGGGGCTGACCAGGCATTATTTACATTGGGTCTGAACAAATTATCTGTAAAATATTTTATTGGGCAAAGCTTTGCATTAACTAAATTTTGTCACCACTGACAGCTACAGGCACTGATTAGTACATGGACTGACTCCATGTAAGGACTTGGAACTTATTTGCACAGCATATGACCAATGTACCTAGTGTAGAGGACATCGTTATTTTCAGAAATTGTTTAGAGCACAGAGGAGATTATGCAAATTATAAATATCTAGATTGTATTACTTATTTGTCTTTCTAGGAATAAGTATTTTCTCTCTAGTTTGTAATGTATGGTCTCATGGAAAGTCTCAGATTTTTAACATTAGGCAAAATACAGAAAGACATGTCAGCTGAAAAAACTTGAAATAATTCTGGATGAAATCTTATTCCAAACTGTACATACATGTGTGGGCAGAAGCCTCCAGCATGTCAACCCAACCAACAGATAATTTCTAGGTCAGGTAGAAATATTTCCTAGGCTTCATGTTACACAATCTAGCCAAGATCCTTTTCAGTTTGAGCAGAGCATAATTCTTCACTAATAGTACAATGTTCAGTTGCCTGGCATCATCTCTGACACAAGTTGAAACTTTTGAGGACCACCTTGGGTTGTTTTTTTTAAATTGTTTGGTTTGATTGGTCCTTGAGGCCAAGGCACAGTGGGAGGAGTGGCTTGAAAAATACACAGTGCCTTTTTGATAGAAATGGTCCTTTGTGCAAATGATTTAAATTATAGGATAATTGCCTTCTATCTAGAACAAATGAAATTTCATTCAGGTCCACAATTTAAAAACTATCAGATCTCTGAATAAACAGACTGACAAGCTATGTCCTCCAGGAAATCATGCTATCTATGGAATTGTGTATTACACTAATTGAATCCTGCTAACTTAATACTTCGTTGGACATTTTTAAACAGAGGCTGGATGACCATCTGTCAGGGATGCTTTGATTGTAAGTGCCTGCATGGCAGGGAGGTTAGACTGGATGGCCCTTGTGGTCTCTTCTATAATTCTATGAATCAATTGTTTTTGTTTGTTTCTTTGTTGTAACCATGTAATCTTGATATAGTTAATGTATTTTTAAATTTTGATTTTAAAAAAAATCAGATCTCAGTGTTCTGAATAGAGGATTTCAGATCTTACACTGGTTCAGCACACTCAGGCATGCCTCACAAAACTACAATTCCCAGAATTCCATAGCATTGACCGATGGCAGTTAAAGTGGTGTCAAACCAGATTATTTCTGATTATGCAGGCTTTGCTTTTGAAACCCTGAACTTTCCTAAGTTGATAATATATTATATATTGACTATATATAGGAATTGTGTAGCTTCTCTCTCCAGTCCTCCATGCATTCATGAAGCGCAGCATGGAGATAAATGTGGTGTTTTATTACTGTTATTTATGCTTATGATGAATGAATTATTAAGAACTGCCTTACTTTCTCCTTCTTTCTTATAAACAGGGCTACTGTTTATGAAAAATTATGGGCACTTTTGGAATTTGTGTAAACTGAAGACCAAATATCTTTGACCACACATCAATGGAATTATGAGACTTTTAGAGTCATCTCCTTAAAACTGGTTAAGTGGAGCTTAACTGAGGTCCAGATTAGCCAAACAGTTCATCATTCTGTAACATGGAAATTCAATCTCCATCTGCAGTTGGGGAATGTATAATATAATGTGGCCCCTCCATGCTTTACAGAAAAGCAACCACTCAGTATTAATGATACAAACAGAGTTCTGCTTTTATCTGTTCATAAATTCAAAGTAGTATGTTCATAATTCTTTCTATAATGAGCAATGGCTTCCATACAGCAAACATTAATAATCAAATAATTAATAATCAAACCGATTGATGACAAATAAATTTGCATTTATGTATCTATGTGGTCTATATACTGAGCAGCGAGCTTTACATATATCTGGAAGGTAATTGCTCTAAGTCTTACTGGTAAAGGTAATGAAAAAGTTCCATTTGCAATAAACATGCAAGCATAATCTTGAGACTCTGGGCCCTTTCACACTACACAGTTATAGTACTACAGTTGCCCCTCCTTTTTCACAGGGGATCCATTCTGGACCCTTCTGTGAAAATGAAAAATCGTGGATATTCAAGCCCCAGGCCGCATGCTCTTGCACATGCACCGTGTTAATCAATGGGGATCGCCTCTCCATGAATAATCAAGACCATGGACTTCAAATCCACTAAAATAGAGGGACGACTGTATATTCCACTTTAACTGTCATAGCAACATTGTATGGAATCTTGGAATTTCCACTGTAGGGAGAAGCCTTTGGAATTGTAAGCCAGAGCACTCCTCCTGTTCATCTGACTAAACTACAAAAACCAGGATGCCATAGGAAGTTGAAGTGGAATTGTAGCAATATATTTGTGTATTATGAATGGGCCATTTAGTTCAAGAATAGGGAGAATGTGGCCTTGTAGGCCCAAGGCTGTTTTTATGCCCTTGACTCCATCTAGACATACTGGCCTATCACTTTTATGACCAACAAAGAGGAAGGAAGAAAGGAAGGAAGAAGGGAAAGGGGAAGGGGAAGGGAAAAAGAAGAAGGCAAAATGTCATTCTGGAAGCTTCCAGGAGCACAATTCAACTTTTGAATAGGTCACAGTCTGCACTGCTTAATATGTATAAACAAGCTATTAAAAACCAAAGCAAATCAAAACCAGAAAGACCTTTCATCCACTTGTAGGTTTGTTTTATTTCCCCATTTTAATTACTTTTTTGGCAGTGTGTGCAGCTTCCAGAGGGTTCCAGAGGCAAAAGATTGACTGGCTACAGTTGCCCACCCATACCTGAATTACCTGTTTAAAGGTTTTTTTGAACAAAGGTGAGAATAGGGTGGGCTGCCAGATGCTGTTGGTCTAGAACATTCACTATTTCTCCCCTTTGGCTACACTAACTAGTGCTACTAGAAGTTAAAGTCCGGTGATATCTAGAGACCACACAGTTGCCACCCCTGTAAGAGTTACACTTCTGAGAAGACAGCCAGGTAATCCTGGGCCCATACATATCAACATATCAGCATATCTTACTGATCCATGGTTGATTGTTCATATCTATTCTAGCTAATTGACTAGTGGACTGCATTATCTGTAGTTGTTGTTGTTAACTGCCTGCACATTGGTCTCAACCCAAGGCGATCCTATTGATGAGACATCTCCAGGGCCCCCTGTCCTCTACTGCTCTGTCCAGCTCCTGCAAACTCTTATTCATGGTCTTTTAAATAAAGTCCATCCACCTAGCATGTGGCCTTCCTCACTTTCTACTTCCCTCCACCTTTCCTAACATCATTGTCTTTTCCAATCTCAAATGTGTTGATTTTCTTACTATCTTCTTTCTTGACTATTCAGCTCTCACATCCATACGTATGATTCTGACTTTTGTGCTGAGTTGTATGTCTTTGCATTTTAGGACCTTTTCTAGTTCTTTCATAGCCACCCTCCCCATTCTTAATCTTCTCCTGATTTCCTAGCTGTACTCCCCGTTCCAATCAATGTTTGATCCCAGATATGAGAATGCTTTTACTATTTTTCTTTCCTCACTGGCTAGTTTAAGTGTGTGTGAGTTCTCTATGGTCATTATTTTTGTTTTCTTTATGCTCAACAGTAAGTCTGCCTTTGGACTTTCTTCTTTGATCTTCCTTAGTAGATGTTCCAGGACTGTGAGGTTTTCTGCTAGTATTATGGTGTTGTCAGCATATCTCACATTGTTGATATTTCTTGCTCCTGTTTTCACTCCTCCCTCTTCCATGACCAAGCCTGCTTTCCTTACATATTGTAAGGAAATATCTGTAGTACCAGGCAGAAAAACACTCCCTTTCGGTCAATATAATTTAGACATGGATGCAGAGTGATTTAGGGCTGTGTTTCTCAAACTGTAGAGTGGGACCCCTAGGGGAGGTTCAAGAGTTGCTGAAAGGGGCATGAGACATGAAGTCCCTGCTTTTCCCCATCCCCCCTCCTCCTCCCCTGCTAAGCCATGTAGCACTTTATGGGTTATGACCAGCATTTTGAATTGTGCCCAGAAACGAATGGGCAGCCAGTGAAGGTGTTTCAACAAGGGAGTTATATGCTCCCTATAACTGGCACAGGTCAGCATTCTGTCTGTGACGTTTTGAACCTGCTGAAGTTTCCAAACAGTTTCTAAAGGCAACCCCATGTAGAGTGCATTACAGTACAAATGGGATGCAATCAAGGTGTGTGTCACTAAAGCCAGATCCACCTTCTCAAGGAATGGGCACAGCTGGCACATTAGTTTTAACTGTGCAAAAGCACTTGTGGCCACAGACGAAACCTGAGCATCCAGCTGGCCTACAATTGCATTAATTATTTGGTTAATTATTCACCAGTACTTTAAAAGACATATTAGGCAGTTTGTACAGTAGAGTTCCTCTTCCTTGCAAAATCTTCCATGGTTGCAAACTAGAACACCACCTCACTGCAAAAGCTTCCCAACCTTTCAGTATAGATCCTTATCTCTGATCTTGGTTTACTGACTGGGCTAAGATTACAAAACTAGCAAAAGTGAGATGAGGAGGGGGAGAGTGAAGGACAGGGGCTCAAAACTCACTGTTCATTGTTGTTGTTAACTGCCCTATGTTCACATAGCTTCTCTGATTAAGTCTACCCATCTGGCATGCAGTCTTCCTCTCTTTCTGCTTTCTGCTTCCCTCTCCCTTTCCTAACATTATTATATTTTTTAATGAGTCATGGCTTCTTATGATGCGGCCAAAGTACGACAGCCTCAGTTTTGTCATCTTGTTCTCCAGTGACAGTTCAGGTTTGGTCTGTTCTATGATCCATTTATTTGTCATTTTGGCCATCTAGACTACAGTATCCTCAGCACTCTTCTCTAGCGCTGCATTTCAGAAGAGTTGATTTTCCTTTTGTCTGCTTTCTTCACTTTCCAGCTCTCACATCCATACAATGTCCATGGAATACAATGACTTGAACAATTCTAACTTTAGTGCTCAGTTGTATATCTGTACATACTAAGATCTCCTCTAGTTCCTTCATGGCTGTCCTTCTTTGCAGAGCCCTAACATTTATTATGTTCCTCAAAAACAATATGCATCCAGTAAAGTTAAAACAAAATATGAAACCGTTTCCTTTCCCATACCAAGTCGACATAACCAATAATTCTTAATAGGTTACTTGTAAGGACTCTTTCACATGGGGAAAAGAAACAGGATAAGGATGGGAGCATCACGGGATGTTCTTGTCATTATCCTGCATTTTTGGTAAATGTTTTCAGACGGCGTCATGGGACATTGCTCTAATCTCACCAGTATCCCGTCTTTATACCATGAACAAAGTGGTATTTTCCAGCTGCTTTTCATTCATGGGAAAAATACAGTGTGGGGTTAGTAATGTTCCTCTTATGTAGATGATACTTATGATGAGCCAGAATTTCCCAAGATATTGACTGTTTTTTCTAATACATTTTGGAAGTCAGGAAGTAATTGTTTGTGTGTATGCACACATGTATTTCTTCACAATTTTTTTTCAAATAAACCAGCATTTTCAAATCCCCCCCCCCCTTTCCTCTCTACTTTATTTAAAGAAGAGCAATAATATTTCCTCACCCTTTGGCACCCAATACACAAACTTGGTAAGACCATGAATGTAAATGAGCTGTGATTCTGGCTTCTCTGTAATCTCAGCTGCAGCACTGAAGTCTGTTTGATGTTCTGTTGAGTGGTGGTATGGAGGGAACATATTTCCTGCTAACTGTAAGAGCTTATTAAATACTTGATTTGAAATCTTGCTGTCAAAGGGAACATAGTCAGCTGATGCTTTAAAAGGGCTGCATTGTCAATTCTTGCTGAGCCTTAAAACTGGCACAAAATAAAGTCGAGGGACATTAAATGAACTGACAGTCTTGAGGTTTCTACTGTAAACCTCCAGGAAATAATTATTTGGGTTTACAATGTTAAAAAAGGTGACTTCCAGCCAAAGAAAAATGAAGGCCTTTGTTTTAAGAGGAACTGAGAATCATACAAAAATAAGGTAGAATAAAATGGTTTTATAGTTTTTATTTTTTTAAAAAGCAAGATATGATGGGAAAAATATGAGAAAATACTTTACAGAATGTGTGTCCTGTGGCAATTTATGTGAAATTACAAAATATCAATTTGCAACAATAAGATACAAATTAAATTGTTGTGATGGGAAATACAAAATAGTTGCACTAGGAATAACAGTACTAGATGGAGCAGAGAGACATAAACAGATCAGTGCCAACTTCTGTTGGTGTGAGAATATCAGACTCTGCATGTACAATCACACTAAACTGTCATATAACTATTATACTGGAATCCTGGAATTTGCTTTAGAGAGGCATTTAGAATTCTCAGCCAGAGGGTTGTTCTGTATGAGGCATCTCCAAGACACTGTGTCCTCCACTGCTCTGCTTAGGTACTGTAAATTCAGGCCTGTGACCTCCCTGATTGAGTCTATCCATCTGGCATGTGGTCTTCCTCTTCTTCTGCTGCCTTCACCTTTCCCTAGCATTATTCTCTTTATATATATATATATATAGACTTTATTAAATTAAAATCCATATATATATATACATATATATATTTATATAGACTTTATTAAATTAAATTTCCCTAGCATATTCTCTTTTTTAGTGAGTCATCCCTTCTCATGATGAGGCCAAAGTACAACAGCCTCAATTTGACCATCTCGGCTTCCATGGAGAGTTGAGCCTTGATTTGCTCTAGGACCCATTTGTTTGTCTTTTTGAAAGTCCATGGTACCCTCAGCACTCTTCTACAGCACAACATCTCAAATGGATTGATCTTCTTTTTGTCTGCTTTCTTCACTGTCCTGCTTTCACATCCATACATGGTGATGGGGAATATAATGGCTTGGACAATTCTGACTTTAGTGCTCTGTTGTATATCTTTACACTTTAGGATCTTGTCTAGTTCTTGCTTTACATTTACATTTTCTTTTTATCTTTTTATCTTTTTCTTTAGTTTCTTTTGAGCATTGGACTAGGACTCTGGAGACCAGGGTTAGATTCCTGGCTCAACCATGGAAACCCATAGAGTGGTCTTCGGCAAGTCACACTTTCTCTGCCTCAGAGGATGGTAATGGCAAACCCCCTCTGAAGAAACTTGCAAAAAAAAAAAAACCTGATAGGTTTGCCTTAGGTTCACTATAAGCTGGAAACTACTTGAAGGCACAGAACAACAACTAGTTTTTTCAGGGCTGCCCTTCCTATTCTTAGTTGTCTTCTTATTTCTTGACTGCAGTTTCTGTTCCTAGAAATGTTTGATCCAACGTACTATAACTTTTTAATTATTTCAATTTCCTTATTATCTAGGTTGAACTTATGTAAATCCTTCATGATCATTATTTTTGTTTTCTTTACATTCAGCAGTAAGTCTGCCTTTGCGCTTTCTTGTTTGACCTTCCCTAATAATTATTCCAAGTCTGTGATGTTTTCTGCTAGTACTATGGTGTCATATGCATATCTTAGATTGTTTATGTTCATTCCTCCTATCTCCAGTTCTTGTGAGACTAAGCCTGCTCTTCATTTGATATTTTCTGCATAAAGATTGTACAGACAGAGTGACCCGTTTTGTAACTGGGAAACATCCTGTTTCTCCATATTC
Organism: Phrynosoma blainvillii; assembly: GCA_026167975.1. NCBI lineage: Eukaryota > Metazoa > Chordata > Lepidosauria > Squamata > Phrynosomatidae > Phrynosoma > Phrynosoma blainvillii. The sequence continues at coordinate 211,182,864 of JANUYF010000001.1, forward strand.
TGTTCTAAAAGTAGCCTCTTGATCTAAGTATATATTTCTCATCAGGACTATCAAACATAGTGGCCCTTTCATGTCTTTCAGAGCATTCCATAGGTTTTTGTGATCTATGAAGTCAAAGGCTTTGTTATATTGTATAAGGCACACATTGATCTTCTGCTGGAATTCCTTGGTGCATGCCATTAAACATTGTATGCTTGCAATGTGATCCCTAGTGCCTCTTCTTTTTCTGAACCCTGCTTGCACTGCTGAGATTTCTCTATCCATATATGATTACAGTCTATACTGCCAAATTTTGAGCATAATTTGCTTGCATGAGATATTAGTGCTATAGTCCTATAGTTGCTTCAGTCTTTTCTGTCTCCTTTTTCATGGCTTGGGATGTATGCTGATTGTTTTCAGTCTGTTGGCCACTGTTCTGTTTTCCATATTTGTTACCATATTTTAGCTATCACTAGAGTTGATTCTGTCTGTGTGGATTGTAGCAATTCAATTGGAATACCATCTGTTCCTGGTGATTTATTCTTCCCAGTATCTCTTACTGCAACTTCTACTTTGGTCTCTTGGATTTAGGTTCATCTTTGTATGTTCTTCATTCCATATGTCATGCATTATTTTTTCTCTTTTATATATCTGTTCTGTATATTGCTTCTCTCATCGTTTTATTTATTCCTAATCTTATAGTACAGTATGTTCCTGTTCTGATCATAGAGAATTTCCATCCATGATTCGAACTTTCCTTTGAGTTCTCTTGTTCTTCTTCTTTTTTCTTCTTCTTCACCTTTTGCACTGATTATTATAGTAATTTTCTTCATCCTTGCACACTAGTCATTGGACTGTTGTGCTCATGATTCTTGTTTTCTTTATCTTCCCTTTGCTTCTCTTCTTCCTTTTACTGCTTGAAGCATTTCCTCTGTAATCCATTGTTTCTTCTCTTTCTTTTTCGTCACTGTTAGTCACTTTTTGTATCCTTATTTGACTATGTCCTTGGCTTCCGCCAATAGTACTTCTGGTTCCCTATTGATTGTGCTTAATACCATAAATCTAGTTCTTACATTGTTTGTAAATTCTGTTCATGATCCCTGCTTGGTCTTGCTTTGGCTACAGGAATAGTGCTTCTTCCTCTTTTCCTTCCAATTATGTAGTCTATCTGGTTTTTGTATTGTCCATCTAGTGATGTCCATATGTCCTGTCTGGTTGGATGAAGAAGGCATTTGCAATGAATAGTTTGTTGGCCTCACAATATTTTGTCATCCATTCTCCTGCTTCATTTCTTGCGCCAGGCATTACTAAACTACAAACCCCAGAATTCCACATGACACAGACATAACAGTTAAAGTAGAATAATAGTGCTATAATAGTGTAGTGTGATATTATCTGAATCTGGGTCTTCTGTTTCTAAAAAGCTTACCCCCCCCCCAAAAAAAAATTATCCTACAAGCAATCTTACAATGTCATAAATTGATAATTTTGATATGGACATGACTAATGTAAATATAGATTTCACACAACTAGCCTGAGCAATTTCTAAAGTTTATGCATTACAGACAGGAGAAGGAAAGCTTTTATTTAAAACATCTGAAAATAACAGCTTTAAACTAGTGATAAAATGTTGTCTGGAAATGTTTTTGAATACAGTATTAGGGAAAAGATTGGGCAAAGGAAAACCTTTAGCCCACTGACCAGAGTTTAATTCAATGGAATTGCTACTTCACACACTCAAATCTAGCTTTCTCTTTTGGTAGAAGAGGGAAATGGTATATTGCTTAGTGATTACTATTAGACAGTAGCACTAACACATTTGGCAGAAGTTCTGAAAGGTATCATGTGACAGTCCCTTCAGGCTAAGAGGGATTTCTCTCAAAAATCATCAATGGATAACGTATAGGCAGCTAGAAAGAGACATATTCTCTGTCCTTCGTGATGAAAAATTCATGCAACTAATGTCTCAACTATCATATATAAAATGTATGTGTAATCATATTTTTCTTGCATTGCTGGCATGTAAATGCATGGATAGTCAACATTCCTTAAAACACATAAGTTTCTGAAAATTATCATCTCTACACAGAAACAGGTGATAAAGTGGAATCAAGGAACAGCCTTCTAGAAACCAATGAAATGTTCTTGTATCAGTCAGGACACAATTTTGGAAGTAGTCTTCAAGGGAAGTAGGCTAACAGAAATTGGCAGATTTCTGGGATGGCATAGAATTACAATTCACTTTTTAAAAAGTATTCAAAAATATATACTTCCAGTTTGTTGAACAAAAGGGGCATATTTTTAAAAGTTAAAAAGCCAACTTGTTTTTTAAAAGTATTACCTGAATGAAATACTGCATCATGAATATGATTTTTTTGCTGTTAATTCTGAATTAGTTCTGCTTCATTTATATAAGATTATCAAAGAGTAATTACTTGTCTGAGTAATTCTGACAGTATCCCACTATGTTAAATTTATGTTAATATCATGAATAATTTTCTGTCCTTCTTTCCTTACTTCTCTATCTTCTCTGTCTATCTACCCACCTTCCTGTTGTTGTTGTTAACTGCCTTCACATGGGTCTTGACCCATGGCAACCTTGCTGATGAGACATCTCCAAGACCCCTGTCCTCCACTGCTCTGCCACCTATCTACTTACCTACAATTTATGAAAGCTAGCAACATATTCAAACAACAATTTTATAAACTAAATTGCATTTTAAAATCCAGTTACAATTCTGTATGCTTACACAATCCACCAATTGATAATTAGTTTAATCTAGCCTTATATCTCTTCTGGAAAACGACTCTGATTCTAAAGCATTTTTAGAGTAGGGGCTTCTAACTTGATGTCCTCTAGATGTTTTGGTTTGCAAATCCCATCAATCTCAGCTAATCTAGTTAATGGTAAGAGATCATGGGAGTTGAAGACTAAACCATCTCAGGAGCTTATCACTCCACTAAATTGCCGACTTCAGTCTTCTCCCAGGATACCCCTGGATGTTATCAGATGTAAGTCGCTGCTGATTTAGCTGTGATGTCACTGGCCAAATTCAGCTCGGGTCAGACGTTGGCTGATGCCGCGTCCAGCCACCAAATTTTTTAAGTCGGAAGCTCCCCAACTTTGAAAAAGTGCTGTCCGAATGTGGCTTTGGCCTGAGTCTCACCTGGCTGGCAGCATCACAGCTAAACTGGTGGCAACTTATGTCTGATAACATTCAGGGGTATCCAAGAAGAAGATTGAAGCTGGCAAAGGTAAGCCAGTTTATTTAGTGGAGCAATAATCTCCCTAAAAGGGTGAGAGAAGGCTGCTTTAGAAATAAACTTCTCATTTATAGAAAGATCTTATCTGTTCAATTGTGAAACAAATATATTACAAATATCTTTTCTTTTTAATGTTTTGGTGGAATGAAATAGAAGAGGAGGTTTTGGATGTATGAAAAAGTATCTGAATTTTAATTGTTTGGTTTGGAGCTATTAGACAAACCTGCTGAGAAATATAAACAGCAGCTGTTAGAACAGCTACTAAATAAACTATTCATTTATAAAAGTTGATTACTACAGTACAATTTTAGTTGTTTTAGAGGCACCCATTGTACTTGTAACTAGCATTTTCAAAAATATATATCTTTAATAGGTTTTTCTATCTCCCTTATTTCTGTGGCTAGCTGTTCTACCAATCTCATTTTTTTTCTTTCTTTCAGCAAGATCTTCTATGGTGTATTAATTCATTGAAGCACTTCAATAACATAAAGAAAAACCAGGACATCTTTCTATGTTAAAGTATGTATGTGCTGCTCATACTTAGTTTTCTAGAGAGCAACAAGAAAGGTCAGAAGGATTTGCCTTAGCATAATGGCAATTTGCAGCTTGATCTGTTCTAGGACCCTTTTCTCTTCCCACTGAGCCTTGCCCTACTCACCCCACATTTTCCCAGAATTTTAAAGGGACACAGGTGAATGCCACAGCCTGTTTCTGCCAAGAGCAGATGTTTGGGAGCAGTGGTATCACCCCCTCTTAGGGTCTCACTTGGTGCAGTCTGTACCCCCTGCACCTCCCTAGTGATGCCACTGCCACCACCTTTGGCCTGGTGAGGTTTGTTGGAACATGTTGTTTTCTACCATTTTGACTATAGCTGCGCATATGCATAACCTCTTTGAAGACACTGGAGACTGTACCAGGCTGCTGATACATATAAGGTTGTAATTGCAGTCAGTGACTATTCTGGTTCCATCACTCTGGGCTACAAAAAATGACCAGAATAATTTACAGGCAAACATTTGGGAGTGGGTGATCTAACTTGGAAATATTCTAGAGAAATCTGTATCTTAAGGAGAATGTTGTACATTCATAATTATAAATGGCCTTGCTACATAGCAAGGTATTGTTAGACATAATTTTAAAGGCAATTACCCAGATTGCTCCTGATGTCAACATAAATTTCAGCATTAAACATTATGCTTGTGTTTCACTGAGCACTTACTGAAATATTACTCTCAGTATTGTGGGCTTGTTAAATGAGAGGCTGGAAGTAGGATGTGTACTAATTTTACACCCTTTCACTTTAAAGTGTTCAGTGGAAGGACACAGACTGCAAAACAATGGAACAGTAGTAGCTGCTCTTATCAATCAATAGTTTTCCAGCTACTCTTGTCACCTGTCCATGGAATACTTAGAAAGAGAATATGAAGAGGATGAAAAAATCTCACCAAACATCAAGGCAGCTTTCAGTGTGTGTGAGTTTGTGTGTCTCAGCCACTTTATTTCATGTGTGCAATGTAGGAAATTCACGGATTTCCAGTCCATTAAAACACATTTCAGAGCTGTGTTATTTGAAGTTACTTTACTTCAGAAACAGCTCTTTTCAATTAACTCTGAAACCTCTTTCAACAGCCTTTCATAAATAGGCCAACATCAATGGCAGGCTCTGAGTCAGTGTGTATGTCTAATGGAAATGCACAATGGGCTGCGCTCCATGCCTGCAGGGGGAACATCTTCCATTTCAGACAGAGTCAATGAGAAGTTTTGCCAGCTATTCTGGGTCTCTCACTTTTTTCTCCCCCCCCCTTTGTGTGTGTGTGTGTGTGTGAGAGAGAGAGAGGTTTAGCTCATAACTGATCAATGGCTGTGATTTTAATTACATTCTACAGTCTGTAATGTTTTGTCATTCATTGAACCTGGGTATGCTTTTTAGTTAGCATGGGCTAACATGGAAAAGAAGGAAAAGAAAATCATTTTAAGTCACTCTGTGGAATGGTTGGGAGTTTCACTTTTGCCATCCAATATAAGAGGATAAGGGAAGTGGCCATACTTCCCAGCATCTCTCAGGAGGCCTTTCTTATTTCAGGAGATCTGTGAGAGACAAATGGGGGTCTGGGAGGCAAGTAAAATCTGAGGTGGGGTGAAGTTGTGAAACAGAGAGAACCATCTCCTGGCATAGGAAGCAGCTGCAAAGCATGTGGTTAAACATTGCAATGCAGACCAGGATTTTAGATGACCCATGAGCATTTCCTTTTTAAAAAGCACTGATTTATTAATCTTAAAGCAACTATGTCAATCAATAAAAGGATATAAACAGAGTTTCACTTGCATACCTATTTTCTTTTCCATCTATTCCTTAACTGCCCCCACTCCCTTGAGGGTGATAGCCCACAGGGACAATTTTTGTATGTTACCCAAAGCTATCATTTGGACATGTGGGTTTACATCTGGTTTCATCCAAAAAAGACTGCCCTTTCCATTAAGACAGGGTGAGGCACTTAACTGCAATGACAAATGAAAGAGAGGGGTGGGGAAAAAGTGGCAGCCCTTGGCCATTGTTCCAGAGTTCTCCTCACTTTCATCTGTTCTTGAGGACAGAGGTGTATGTTCTATACAGTCTCCATGCACTTGCTAAAGTATTTTGCCACATTCATGTGTAGTGGAGCCCACTGTTGCATCACAGAGACCTTGGGAATGAATCTGGATTACAAATCAAAATTGTCAAGTCAGGAATCACCTAGGTAACCTAAATAAATTCAAATCTGTGCAGCCAGACAAATTGCATCCCAGAGCATGGCAGGAATGTGCTGTGTACAGTCTGAACCTCCTGCCAGCATTTTTGCAAAATCTTGGAGAACTGGTGAGGTGCCAGAAGACTGGAGAAGAGCCTCACACACATAAGAGAGAGAGAGGAGAGAGGACTCCAGACCAATCAACCTGATCCCATTACCAGGAAAAAAAATTTTGGATTATAATGGAGTCTGTTTGCAAGTATCTTGAAGACAATGCAGAGGAACAAATCCTGCCAAACTAATATCTTTTTTAATCAGGTCACTATATTAGTAGATTCTGGGAATGCTGTAGCTTCCATTTATCTGGATTTCAGTAAAGTATTTGATGAAGTTCTGCATGATATTTTGATTTGCAAACTGATTACATGTAAATAGGTGGGAACACTTGTTTGGAAAATCATGCTCAAAGAATCATCATCAATGTTTAGAATTCAGACTGAAGAGAAGTCTTGTATGGAATGTCACAGGGTTTTGTCTTGGGGTTATTACTCTTCAAAATTGTTATTAGTGACTAGATGATGAGGTAGAGGGAATCCTTATTAATTTTGCAGATGATGCAAAGCTGAGAGGAGTAATTAATACATTGGAAGATAGGAACCAAATTCAAAAGGACCTTTATCAGCTAAAAAACATGGGTGGAAACTATTAGAATGAAATTCAACAGAACAAATACAAATTCTACATTTAGGTCATAAAATCAAATGCACATTGATATGCATTGATATGTATGGCAACCCTAACAGGGTTTTCTTGGTAAGATTTGTTCAGAGAAATTATGCCTTTGACTTCTCCTGAAATTGAGAGTGTGAGTGGTCCAACATCATCCTGTGGTTTTCTGTGGTTGAGTGAGAATTTGAATCTCCAGATTCCTTGCAAAGAAATTCTAAAAAACTTCATAGCTCATCAATTTTTTCTTCAAATACAACAAGAATCACTAGAGGCATAATCTGACTTCAAGTTAAGTCTGCAGCAACATCTTCCAGCACTGTTTGTTTTGCAGGACATCCAAAAGTGCTAAGAATAAACAGAAAATTCTAGGACAGGAATTGCTGTTGATTATAAAAATATCTCGAGGGGATGCCATTGTGAATCAACACTGTGAGCATATACATTGGCTTTATGTTCATGAGAGTTAAGTGGGTACAAGACATAAAACTCCATCCAACAATATAAAAGATAAACATCTGTTCCAAAGGTATTACAGAGGTTTCCTGTCTTTGGTATTAAGAGCCTAAGCAGACTGCCAGAAATAGTGCACATTAAATTGAGGCACTGCCCTGGCTCAGTGCTAGGGAATCATGGGAACTGTAATTTATTGTGGCACCAGAGCTCTCTGACAGAGAAGGCTCAATGTCCCAGAAAAAAAATACAATTTCCATGACTCCCTAGCACTGAGCCAGAGCAGTGCCTCAATTTAATGTGCACTATTTCTGGCAGTCTGCTTAGGCCTTAAGTTTCATTTTAATAGACCAATTCAAGAAATATTACTGCCAAAGAAAACTGTCCAAAGATGATGTGAACCTCCTAAGGATTTACAGAAAATAACTTCAAACTGGCCAAACGGAGGAATTAAGTTAATGTTCATTATGGTATGTCAGTTACATTAATTTTTTGAAAAACATTTTAATGGACTCTGCTCAGCAGAACTTGATTTTTTAACAGTAATGCATTTCAAGCAATACATGTAATAAAAACATGTAATAAGTAATTCTTAAATGTTTAAATGTTAAATGTTTATCTTAAAAGAAAAAATATTTTACACATTGAAGGAATGTCTCTTTCAGAAATAATACCTGATAAAATATGGATATATCATCTAAGAAGAAAGGTTTTTGTTTTTTTGTTTGTTTTAGAAATACTGTTTTGAAAGGGGGGGAAAGGATAAGCCAACTGAAGATTTTATGGAAGACCGGAAATAGTTTATCGACCTTTTGATCAATAAACACAGTGTAATCATCTGTAGCTATGGTTATTAGTAATTCTAGTAGAATTATTCATTTGGATCTCTAATGGTAGAATAATATATTTATTTCTAATTATCTTTTCATTATAGTTTCGATTGTGGGAGTTAGAGCCCTATTATGTTTTATGTGTTTTATATGTTCCTTCTTCTTTCTTCTTCTGTTTTTTTAAAGTTTATCTTTTTATTTTTGAATATATTCTTTAAATGCATATTATCTTGGTTTGATTGCAAGTTAGATTGTCAGTGTTAAATGAAAAAATAAATATATATGAAATGAAATGTTTTTGCCCCAAATGTATACAAATGTACAAATGAAATAACTGAGTAATACTTATCATTTAGCCTTTGCAGACTGCTAGAAATAGTGCACATTGAGTCCACTTTAACTGCCCTGGCTCAGTGCTAGGGAAACATGGGAACTGCATTTTTTTTCTGAGACATTAAGCATTCTCTGTCAGAGAGCTCTGGTGCCACAGTAAACTACAGTTCCCATGATTCCCTAGCACTGAGTCAGGGCAGTTAAAGTGGACTCAATTTGCACTATTTCTGGCAGTCTGCAAAGGCCCATTGAATCATAGAGCTGGAAGAGACCACAAGAGCCATCCAGTCCAAATCCCCTGCCATGCAGGGATATACAATCAAAGCCTTTGTTTAAAAAACTCCAAAGAAGGAGAATCCACCACTCTCTGTGCTCCACTGTTGAGCAGCTGTTATATTAGGAAGTTCCTCCTAATGTTTAGGTGGAATCTCTTCTTCTGTAGCTTGCATCCATTGTTTCAGGTCCTAGTCCAGTGATGGTGAACCTTTTAAAGACCGAGTGCCCAAACTGCAACCCAAAACCCACTTATTTTTCACAAAGTGCTGCATCCCTCTGGTTTTCTAGTAACAAACCCTGGCAAACTCTGTGCTGCAGTAACGGTGCACATGCCCACAGAGAGCACTCTGAGTGTCCCTCTGGCATATGGGCCATAGGATCTCCACCACTGTTCTAGTCTCTGATACAATAGAAAACAAGCTTGCTCCATACTCAATATGACACTCCTTCAAATACCTAAAGAAGTACCCTTTTTCCATTTCTTATACATCTCCTGTTTAAAATTTAGCTCGATGGAAAGTTCTTTAATCATCCATCCTGGTTTCTTGAGACACCTCCCATTTTCCCTCCTCATTGGAACAGTTTGAAATTGTGCCTTCAGTATCTCCCTTTTGGAAAAGCTCCAATCCATCCCGAACTCCTTTCTCTTTTAGTGTTCCTGACCACAGGATCACCTCCAGTATTCCCCTAAGTTTATTAAATTCAGGTCTCCTAAAGTCTAAAATGCATGCCTGGCTTCTCATTTCCACTATATAACAAACTCCAGGAGAACATGATCCCTCCCACCTAAGGATCCCACCACTTGCACTCCATTTACCAGATCATCTCTGTTGGTTAGGATCAGATCTAAAATAGTGGATCCTCTTGTTGCCTCTTCCACCTTTTGGACAGTGAAATTGTCTTTGAGGCAAGTGAGGAATTTGCTAGACCTTAACATTTTGACTGAATTTGATTTCCAGCAAAGATCCGGATAGTTGAAGTCACCCATCACTACTACATCTCTCTTTTCTGAGTGTGTAGTCATCTGTTCTAGGAAGGGATCATCCAATTCTTTTTTTTTTTTAATAAATTTTATTAAACCTTAGTTAAAAACACATCATAACAAATAATTGGACAAAAAAAAGGAAAATAAAAACCACATACAACATTTACAACATATAACAGATAACATATAACATATAACACATAAAAGCACAACTTATCATATATATATCAATTCTAGAATTAGCAACAAAAAACCCAGCATCCTCCTATCTACAAATATCTACCCATACACGCTGCGAGGGATGTTATAAAATATCATACAAAACTTATTTAATCATTAGCAAAGAGAAACTAAACAAAAACAAAAGAAAAAAAACATTAAAAAGAAAAAAAAAACCACTTCCTGAGTTTTGACTCAGTAGCTATTTTCTCTTAACTTATTTACTTATCCCTGATGCAAACCACAGCCCTGGTGGCGCAGTGGTTAAATGCCTGTACTGCAGCCACTCACTCATAGACCACAAGGTTGCGAGTTCAATACCAGCCAGGGCTGAGGCTCGACTCAGGCCTGCATTCTTCCGAGGTCGCTAAAATGAGTACCCAGCTTGTTGGGGGGCAATCAGCTCACAGTTGTAAACCACTTAGACATCCCATAGCGTGATATGAAGCGGTATATAAATAAGCTGCTTTGCTTTTTTTTTTTGCTAATGCTTAAAATAACCCTGGACTTTCTCCAATATCAGAATAAAAAAATAGAAACCCGCTAGCCAAATAATAACAGCAAAATATCCCCTACACAGCTTAATTACACAAAGTATATATGCTAAGGCAGTAGTTTAAATTTATTCCTCTTATATATTGTCTTTATACCAGTCCCATGCTTTTTCAAAATTACCTCCAAAAAATTAGTAAACAACGCAAATTTTAAGTTCATACCGATAAGATCAACTTATCTCCAAATTCACTGGACTCTAGGTATTTCTTTACTGGCTCTCAAACTCTTTTACAAGTGGACCATGATTCTCCTCTTAAACATGATGTTAGCTTATCTGTCCCAATCAGGTCAATTAACTTAACTAACCATTCTTCTGTTGTCGGGGTCCCTTTAGATTTCCATTTGGCCGCATAGATCAACCTAGCCGATGTTGTTATATAAAATGCTCGTTTGCCAAACTCCCTTTCCAGCTTAACATCTTCCATCATTCCCAGCAGGTAAAATTTGGGATCCATTCTATTTCTTATTGGAATAATCTGCGTGGTTACCTTATGTATGCTTTTCCAATATTTTTTTGCTACTTTACAGTTCCACCATGCGTGAATAAAGGTCCCTTTCTCTTCCTTACACTTCCAGCAGAGGCCGCTGAGACCCTTCTGCATCTTAGCCAATTTTTCCGGTGTTAAGTACCATCTAAACTGCATCTTGTGGAAGTTCTCTCTTAGATTGTAGCAGAGTGAATACTTAATTCTTTGGGTCCAAGATTTTTCCCACTGTTCCAATGGTATTACTTGCTTTATATCCCTCGCCCATTTAATCATATTTTCTTTCACAATCTCATCCTCTGATTCAAATTTTAATAGCATCTCATAAAGTTGTGATATTTTAACATTCTTACATCCATCTAGAATTGCTTCAAAGTCTTTGTCTCCTTTCCCGATCCCCGTGGTGGTTAAATCCATTTTAAACCTCATTTTAAATTGATGGTACAAAAACCAACTGCAATTAAGGCCTCTTTCCGCTAATTCTTCTCTCGACAACATCTCTATCTCAGCAGCACCTTTCTGTAGTTTTATCAGGTCTTGATAAGTGGCCCATTTGTTCTCGTACAGTCTTTCTCTAGGGAAGAGTGCTTCGTTTGCAGAGGCCCAAAATGGGATTTTTTTACATAGCCTGTCTCTATATTTGTTCCATACATTTATAAGCACCCTGCGAACAAAATGGTTTAGAAAATCTCTGTTCACTTTGATCTTATTATAAAAGAGATAGGCATGCAAACCATATCTTAAATCTGCACCTTCTAGGGCCAATACCTCTTTATTCTTTAAAAAAAACCAATCAGAAAGCCACCAGAAGCAGCAGGCCTCATAATAGATCTTAAGATTTGGGACTGCTAGGCCACCCCGCTCAATTTTATCATAAAGAATTTTCATTTTTACTCTAGGTTTTTTCCCACCCCACAGGAATTTTGACAAATCCTGATGCCATTCTTTAAAAGGAGCTTGCTTATGGATTATTGGTAAATTCTGAAAAAGGAATAAGATCTTTGGTAATATACACATCTTAATCACCGATATCTTACCTAATAAGGATAAATTTAAGTTGCTCCATCTTTTTAAGTCATTCTTAATGTCCTGCCATTTTTTTTGATAGTTTTTCCTGTACAAATCTACATTCTTGGATGTTACTATTATGCCTAGATACTTTACTTCACTCTTTATAGAGAATCCTGTTATATTCGCGATAGTCTTCTTCTCATGATCAGAGAGATTTATGGGCAAGATTCCAGTCTTATTCTTATTTACCCTCAACCCTGACACCTTTGCGAAAGCCTCCAACTCCTCGCAAACCTCTTCAATTTTCTCTGGGTTCGTTATAGTTAAAGCCAAGTCATCGGCATAAGCTTTGAGTTTCATCTCCATGCCTTTTATTTTTACACCCTTAATTTCGGCATTCTCCCTGATCTTGTGGTTCAATATTTCTAAAACCATCAGAAACAGCAAAGGGGATAAAGGGCAGCCTTGTCTGGTGCCCTTTTGAACCTCCAATGGTCTGGATCTTTCCGAGTTCACAACTATTCTGGCCGTCTGTGTCTTATATATTATCTCCACCCATTTAAGAAATCTTTGTCCAACATTAATTTTATTCAAACATTTTTTTAGAAAAAGCCAATCCACATTATCGAATGCTTTTTCGAAATCTATCAAAATCAAAGCTAACTTTCAATTAATGTCTCTTTGCTGATATTCAATAATATTTAGAATATGCCTAATATTATCTTTAATACTCCTTCCTGGAAGGAAGCCATTTTGGTCTTTGGAGATCCAATCTGGCAATGTTCTTTTCAATCTTTCCGCTAAAATTGCGGCGAAGATTTTATAGTCTGCGTTAAGTAGGGAGATTGGACGATAGTTTCTAATATCTGTATTATCAGTACCTTCTTTATGTATTAAACAGATGTTCGCATCAGCCCATGTAGCAGGGCTGCCACTTTGCTCCAACTCTCTGAAAACCTTTAACATAAATGGAGCCACATCATCCTTGAAGGTTTTGTAATACTCTGCAGAAAACCCATCGGGCCCAGCCGCTTTCCCTGCTTTACTTTTTTTTATGGTGTCATGCACTTCCTGCAATGTAAATTCAGCGTTGAGAACGTCCCTATGCTTATCGTTCATCTCATGGATATTGCAATCATGTAGATAACTCTCCATTTCTTCCTCAATTAAATGGCCCTTTTTGTAAAGCTGACTGTAGAATTTCCAGATTGTATTCTTTAACTCTTCTTGCATAACTATCTCCCTCGCATCCTCTTTCAGCTTATTTATCACCTTTTTAGCCTTATCCTGACATAATCTGGACGCTAAAAATTTCCCTGGCTTATTCGCATTTTCAAAAACTTTCTGTTTCGCATAACTCATTTTTTTCGCAATATCTTCTGTCAACCAGAGGGCCATTTTCTGTTCTAATCCCTTTATCTCCTTCAATAAGATATTACTTTCAGGTTTCTGTTTAAATTGCAATTCTTTAACTTTTAATAAATTCTGGATTTCGTTTAACTCTTTTTGAATTTTCTTTTTATGTTCAGAGCCTTTTTTTATAAAGGTACCTCTAATCACTGCTTTAGAGGCATCCCAGATCATATTGAAGGAAGTGGCCCGGTTCGCATTTTCTAAAAAGAAGTACTTTAATTGAATTTTTACCTCCTCCAAAACCTCATCATTCCTCAATAATACATCATTAAGTCTCCAATTATACTCTGTAGGTGCTTCCTTAAATTCCATGATCAAAGGAGTATGGTCAGATTTAAATCTTGGCAACATCTCTATCTTTGAGGCCCGTGGACACAGATTTTTAGATAGCAAAAACATATCAATGCGTGACCAGGACCTATGCCTATCCGAAAAGTAAGTAAAATCATTAATGGTGCCATTTATGACCCTCCATGCATCCGTCAAATCAATTTGCTCCATCATGCTGAAAAAATCTATAGGGAGTTTCCCTTGGTTAGGTGTTACACTTTTATAAGTTAGTCTGTCCTGCATAGGGTCGATGACTCCATTAAAATCCCCCATCATTATAACATTTTCTACATTTAGCTCAATCAACTTTTGCAGTAATTGCTTATAAAATTTGCTTTTATTTTTATTCGGGGCGTAAATACCAATAATCGACACATTAAAACCTAACCATGTAATTTCTACTATCACGCACCAACCTCTAGAATCTGCCCAGACTTTCCTGGGGTTAAGTACGTCCTTAACATAAATTACTACCCCGCACTTCCTACTTTCTGCGGCTGCTACAAATTCTATACCTAATCTGGTGTTTTTAAGTAAAGAGGAATCCATAGCTTTTATCTTTGTCTCCTGCAAACAGATTAAGTCACAATTCAGCTTATATAAAAAATGAAACATTTGTTTCCGCTTAATAGGTCCATTCAGGCCCTTAACGTTCCATGAGATAAATCTTCTGTGTTTAGTCCTCTGCATCCTCACTAATGAGTCCCTCATCCTCGCCTATATCATCTGTATCACTTTCAGATTCAATATTCATATCAATATTTCCCGGGGCCACAGCCACAGCAGGGCCTCCATCCCTCTTAGAGCCATTTGTATCATTTACCTTCGTCTCATCCTGGTCCTGATCCTGTTCCTCATTAGTGCCACTTTCCAACAGCTTCTCAAGTAACCCCTCCTCCAACAAGGTCTTTTTCTCTCTGCTAATAGTTTTCCTTTTTTTAATCACTCTACTCTCCTCTCTTTCTCTATCCAGCTTCCCTTGTATTTGTTTCTCCTTTTTATCTTTACTCTTAGAATCTTTCTTAGGAATGTCATCTCTATCCTCTTTAGGTTTCCTCTTACTTTCAAATCTTTCGTCCACCTTAAATTCCCCCCTATATTTCCTCCAGAATTCTTTTGCTTCATAGAGGGACCTTAACTCAACCTTGGTCATTTTGAACCAAAATGTGAGACCCTCTGGAATCAGCCATCTATAAGAAATATGGAATCTCTGGAGTTGACTAATTAAGAAAGTATATTCTTTCCTTCTTCTCATTACATTAGGGGCTACATCTTTAAAAATCTTGAGTTCAATTCCATTGACGATAAACGGGGTCTGTGCTTGCAAACTCAAGATTTGATCCCGTATCTGCCTTCTTACAAAGTTCACGACTATGTCTCTGGGTACATTCCTTTGGGAAGCTATCTTCGAGTTCAAATGAAAGACCTTGTCTATCTCGATCTCGCAAAGATGTTCTGGTCTACTCAAATAATTAGCTAAAGGGGGTAACAGGGTCTCCATCAGCTTTTCCCCATCCTGCTCTGGTAGGCCTCTCAATTTTACAGATCTTTCTCTCTGTCTTGCATCAATTTTAATTCTCTCTTCATCCAAACACCTAGGGAGTTCACTTAATCCTTCAATTTTCTCTTCAAATTTCCCTTGTTTCTCTTCCACATTTCCTATTCTAGTTTTCATTTTACTAAATTCAAGGGACATTTTGTCTATTGCACGCCTTACGTCCTTCATTTCCGACCTCAGTTCCTCCTTCATTTCAGTTTTAAAATCATTCATGTCCTGCCGAAGGTCATGAATTTCTCGACTTAGGTCACTTCTCATAGCTTTGATCTCCTCAAACAACTTTATATATATATATATATATATCCTCCACTGGCCTGCTCTAGGGAGGGCCTTCTCTGTTGTGAGGGTTGAGGCTTCATAGTCTGACTTCTAAGGCTCATAGACATCCTAGCAAAAAAGTTATAGTGGATAATTCAGAATCGAAGAGAGGGTGGAGAGACCTGAAATTCTAAATATAACTCCTACCTTCCATATACTACCCTCGAATATGCAAGCCCTCAGGCATTAAGTACTTATTCCCCAATATGAACCCCCGACATTACGCAGCAGGCGATTAAACAAACATACTAATAATTAAATGTAAGCCAAAGCGGACAACAACCCGCTGCAAAGTCAATTTCAATTAAGGGCAGATTTCTTCAGATTTCTTCAGCTTTAAGTTTGCAAGAGTATACAAATGTGACTCCCAAATGCACTCTTATTATTATCCTGCCTATATATATCAGTACATCACCACACTATATTTCAAAAAAAACCAATATCAAAATTTACGCTGGTCAATAAATAATTACCTCCAGCCCAAGTAGTCTATGCAAAGTAATGGAAAAAATGACTAAATAACATCTATTTCAATAATTGGGGTATCAGCCCCGAGGTAACAATGTATCCTTAAGGAGGAAACAGTATATCAATAAGGCAGAAACAATATTTCAATGAGTCTATCCAATA
This sequence comes from Phrynosoma blainvillii, assembly GCA_026167975.1. Lineage (NCBI taxonomy): Eukaryota > Metazoa > Chordata > Lepidosauria > Squamata > Phrynosomatidae > Phrynosoma > Phrynosoma blainvillii. The sequence continues at coordinate 211,198,958 of JANUYF010000001.1, forward strand.
TACCAAATAAAGATGTAAATCTGGGAGGCAACCAAGTCCAATTCTAGGCAGGGCCTTCTTAATCAGTTTCCTCTGACTAGATCAGCGCCGACAAAAGGAAAAACATCAAAACAAATGGCTCTTCTAATTCAAAACCCAGTCAAAATTCATTTAAATCTATCAAAGACGTTATCACAAACAGAGATGGTTGTATTTTGTCCCAAAGAAATGATACCGACTATATTCTCTGCGTCAGTAGATCTCAATCTAATTCTGCAATATCCTTCCGCTTGATTCCGTCATAGGGCCCTCCTGCGGCACAGGCTTCCATGGAAAACTACCAGTCCCAGCGTCCTTGTTTCTCCTCTTCACCGGAAATCCGCTCTAGGCCAATTGGGTGTGGTCTCTTTCTCCGCGTCTCTGCCTCCCTCTTCGCGAGCAGCAAGGAGGTCTCATATCTCTAATCCCCTGCGTTTACCAAGGAATCTCAGGGAGAGAGGAGAGAAACGCAACCCCTTCATAAATTCCTTGCCCCAGGGAACCAAAAACTTCAAAGGAGCATATCACTGGTCACGACAGGAGCACAGTTCCTCATAGGCAGCCCTCAAGGTATTACTTTGCCTTTTAGTTTTCCCCAAGCTGCGCGTCAGTACTGAGGGGCCGGGCTAAAATTATTCCAGTTACTTACAATCTCGACTCCGCTCAAAAACAAAACAAAGTAGCCAAACAGGATTTAAAATTGGTGGCGTCCCAGACCTTTACCAGGTAACCTCGGCAGAATAGGAGCTGCAGCTCTTTGTTCTTCCTCTTCCTCTTCACTCCTTCTACTATCCTCTTTTTATCCACGGACGCTTGGAGGTCTTCCAAACCTGTGCCAGGCTGGATAAATGTCTGCCTCCCGAACCCCCTTTACCAAGGGGGATAAATTTGACCAAGATTTATAACTATTTAGCTATTGAATGGTCACAAATTCTGCCGAGCAGGACGGAATGAACCACGCACACGTCCTATCGGTCCGCCATTACCAACGGAAGTGGGATCATCCAATTCTTGAGTCTGCCTTGGGGTTCTGTTGTAGACTCCCACAATAATATTCCTGTTATTTCCCTCCCCTTTAATTTTTTCCAGTGCTCTCCACCTGATTTCCAGGATTTAAGTCCTGGATCTTTTCACAGGTGTAAAGATCATTGACATATAATGCTATTCCTCCTCCTTTCCTGTTTGGCTTGTTTCTCTTAAAAAGGTTATATCCCTCTATTGTACTTAATCAGTTATATTTTTGTTATAATCCTATGGTTGTTTACTCAGAACTCAAACTGAGTTCAACAGAGCTTATTCTTGGAGAAGTAGCTAAAGGAATTCCCTCTTAATTGGGTCAGAACATTAGTTAGTTTAACATAAAATCCACCTAAAGGTGATTTATATATGCATGTTTGTTCTTTTCCAGAATTAGTATATCTGAGCTTTGGGATATTTGCATATCTTTCCCAATAGCCTTTGCTGAAGTCATCATGAGATAAAAGGAAGCTGGACTTGTTGAGATAGCAGGCAACCTTATATCACAAATAATTTTTACAGTCCAAAAGGGGAAAAATAGTACAATGTAGTTGGGTCTCCCTATTTAAATACTCCCAGCAACTGGTTTAATCATTCAATGAAATCCCAACCTCCACTACCATCATGTGAAAGTATGTGCACCCCATTCCTCAGTGTCTAACCACATAATGTCCTTCTTCAACATTCATTTAACAGTGTATTTTCCATGCTGTTACAACATACAAAACATACATTGAAACTAGAGCAGAAAATTGGTGATTGCACTGGCACAAAGGACACAAGATGCCTCTTTTTGGGTTTAAACAGGCCACAACTTTTATTTAGCTGTACAGGTTCTATTAATAACCAATAAACATTAAACAAATTTGTCACGTGTGTAAGTGAAGGTATAACCCCCCGAGTGGGTGGTCCTTCACCGCACGTGACAAAACAAGTAAACAATAATAACAACAAATTTACAAAACTCTCTCCCCAGAAATGACATCATATTTCATCATATGATGTCATGCAATTTTATGATGTCATGCCTTAAATGCATACGTCGTTTCCTTTAAATTTGTTTTATGCCAATTTTTCCCCAATTTTTAATTAGCCAGATTAAATTATTCTGTGGGGTGGGGGTCATTACCTGCCACAAGAGGGGGCCAGCCTAGCTAGGCATCCCCTCCCCCCCTGCAGACCGCTTTTACAATTTGGTCAGAGAGTGCTGTGACATACATCTCCGATCCCTCTGGAGAGAGGTGGACCCCATCCCCCCTGTACAGCTGCGTCTGGTCAAGCTTAATACCATGCTCCACCAAAAAAAAAAAAAAAAAATACCCAATTTAGCAAGCTGCTTAACCACGTAATGGTTAAGCCAGTACCAAGCATTATTAATAGCTGAGTCCTTCTGCGATCCAGACCAGCAATGCCTTGGCACAAGTTTGGTCCACAGGATCACAGCACCTAACAAGATCTTTTGGACTTTCTCCATGTCCTTAACAATCTGCTTGGCCAACTGCAAGCACGGAGTCCGAACTTAATCGTTCTCCCCCAGGTGTACCACCAAAACCCGGGGGCGAGAATGTGGACATGTCAACTCCATAATAAGTGGAATGAGAGATCCCCACATCATGCCTCTTTGTCCAAACCACTCAGTAAGTCCAATATGGGCAAGGCCCAATGTATTGTCACAGCGATGCTCCAACAGGTGGCGTTCCACCCAGAAGACCAGGCTGTGTCCCACTATCCAGATTTTGCCACGGTAAAATCCAGCTGAAACAACACAAAACAAGTCAACGTGGCTTATCAGGAGTCCCATTACCTGATTGCCTAACATAGGACTTAAATGCACGTGAACACCACCTGCCAATTCTGCAAATAACGGCTTCACTCAAGCCATGAATGGCTGCAGCTGTCGCAGCTCCAATACGAAAGGAGTGCAAAGAAAAACATTCCTGAGGCAACTCAGCCCTCCTTACAGTCTCTTTTAACACAGCCCTAAATTGGAATTGGGTTAAGGGCAAACCAGACAAATGAATAAACAAGTATCCAGCCAAATTAGGCATAATATTCAAATAGTTACTCATCGCCAACACTGGGCAAATTTGACCTTGTGGCGCATTAGCCAAGAAAATAGACTGACCTTTTGCAAATTGGTCAGTCTTAGAACACCTAAGGTGAATTTGAATCCCTTGTCCTGTTAACTTGATATCAGAAATTGATAGTGCCCTGCCAGATTTATCATTACGAGATCCAGGCACAATCTCACTGATTCTTAAAGCAGCAAAAAAGGCTATGGCAAATACTGCTTTAAATAAAGCCTCTTCCCCAGGCGAATAACAAGTTTGGGCTAATTGATCCCATAACTTAAGAAGGACAGGGCCAGTTATCGGCCTTCATGAATCCTTTGTGTCAGGGGATTATCTAGACCATCCCTCCACTGCTCTTTTGACCCTAAAGTCATTAGTAGGGTCAAAACAGCCCTTTGCCCTAGAGTAAAATGCCAGGGCGGCTAACCTGCCCCTTATAGTGACAGGCGAAAGTCCTGATTGCTTAAGATATAGAATAAAGCGAAGGACCAAGTCAACATCAATAGGCCATTTTAGATCCTCCCCAATTTCCTGCAAAAATTGGTTAAACGAATTTAAAGCTGTTTGGTAGGACTTGCGTGTTGATGGGGCAATGGAGTTTAAAATTGCCCTATGAACTTCTAATCTCCAAGGTTCCAGAGTGACACCGGTACCTGCAATGGGTGTGTCGAAGCCTTGGGAGCCAGCTGCTGGAATCTGGAGAACTGAAAACAAGAAAGGGTATCCACCAAAGGGTTAAGCAAACCAGGAACATGTTGAGCTTTAAATAACACATTATAATTCAAGCATTGTAACACCATCGCCCTTACCAAACCCATAACTTTAGGAGACTTGGAGGACTGAGAGTTTACCACAGTCCTATTAGCAAACTGGCTTGCCCACAAGTGCACAGCCACCACAATTGGAAACAGTTCCAGGAACATAAGGTCTCTAGTCAGACCACTTTTAACTCATGCAGCAGGCCATGCCTCTGCAGCCCATTGGCTATTCCAATAAACTCCAAAGCCATGGGCACCAGCAGCATCAGAATGCACCTGAAAATCTGCCCGAAGCAGCATTTCAGATCTCCAAAACGATATGCCATTAAAATGCTCAAAAAACGAGTGCCAAACCTTCAAATCCTCATGAATGCCCCTTGTGACTCTAATGTGGTGATGCTGGGCCACTATTCCTGCAGTGGCCCTGTACAGTCTAGCACAAAATGCTCATCCTGGAACTACAACCCTACAGAAAAGTTCAAAAGACCTGTAAGAGATTGAAATTCATGAAGGGTAGCTTTTTGTTTCCCTAACATGATCCCAACTTGTTGCTTCATAACCATTAGTTTCTCATTAGACAGACGAGAAATTCCAGCTATAGTATCCATCTCGATGCCCAAAAAGGTAAGTTGAGTATGTGGCCCCTCTGTCTTTTCCTCTGCTAAAGGCACACCAAGCACCTGCATTAATTCCTGAAATTGAACTAAGGAGTCCTGGCACTGTGAGGAATTAGGATTTCCAGCAATTAAAAAATCATCTAAATAAAGAGCAATGGCTCTATTACCAGTTCTCTTAACTGCACACCAATGGAGAAAGGTACTGAATGTCTCAAAAGCTGAACAAGAAATCGAGCATCCCATTGGCATAGCTTTATCAAAATAAAATTTTCCTTCAAACTGAAAACCCAGTAGGTCAAAATCATCTGGATATATAGGAAGGAGTCTAAATGCAGATTTAATATCACATTTAGCTAAAAGGGCTCCTTTGCCCAAGTTCCTGATCATCTTAACTGCTGAGTCGAACAATGTGTACCTAACTGAGGTAAGCCCAGGATCAATAGCATTGTTCACAGACTCACCCTTTGGGTATGATAAATTATGAATCAGCCTAAATTCCCCAGGGGCTTTTTTAGGAATTATGCCCAAAGGAGATAAGCGAAGTGTGGGGATAGGCAGCTGATCATGGGGTCCTGAAATTCTTCCTGCTGCTATTTCTTTAGCTAATTTATCCCTCACCACACTCAACAAGTCCCTTACAGAACGAGCATTAGGTGCAAAACGATAAACCCTAGGGCCTGTGTAGGGAATATGAAAGCCTACAGAGAAACCTTGAAATAAATATAAAGCAGCCTCCCTATTAGGGTAAACCTTTAACCATGCCACCTAGTGTCCAATTTAATTGGTGACGGGGCCTTTTCCCCCAGATGAAACTGGCTGGGGGGCAGACCCCCCTCCTGTTCTTTTTCCTCTAACACAGGAAGTTCCAGGGTGGCCACCCCCACAGGTGTTACATTTGTGATCAAACCTGCAGGGCTGTCTTTTACACTTACTGGCATTAAAGTCCCAGCATAAGCCAAATTGCCTTCTCTCTCCTGTGGCAGGCCTTGCATTCGGCCCTCTCGGCATGGTAACCATCAGGACAAACCCGTTGTCACACCTGCTCGAGGGGGACTGAACGTGCCTCCAAGATAAAGAGTGGTCCTGTGCTGCTCTCATCCTAAACTGCTCATTGTATTGGAGCCAAGCTGCACCCCTTGAATTGTAATGGCAATTGGTGTATGCTTTTATCATGATCTCCTGATATTTAGAAAAATCAGGGGATCAGAGTGGTTCTTTTTCCTCTATGATGCCTCTCTAAATGGTGAAGCCCATAATCCAATTAACAAAATTGTGCTCTAGCTTAGGGCGTTTGAGCACCTGAAACTCTTTTGGCAAACTAAAAACGATCCCATCTTTTACCATAATCCTTGGCTCGGGATCCCTAAAAGTCAAAGTAAATCAATCAATATATTAACCCTTCCAAATCCTTTCTTAAGTGGAAAGAGGAAGGTGTGAACCAAGGGGTGTAGACATACCAGCTTAAGGAGTAGCTTCCATATTCCCAACCACTCCAGATAACAGAGGAGCACTAGAAATAGGCACCACAGGTGTGGTGCTAGCAACAGCCGAAGGCTGACCACCCTGCACCCGAGTGTCAGGGACCTGTGAAGTTGCAGGTGCCTGCACGGATGTATTCAAAACCACAGGGTTGGGCTGTTCAAAAGCCACACCCTGACCAACCTGGCCACCTGGAGCCCATACCAAGGTGGGCCAATTAGCATGTGCAATATTAGGAGACAAACCTGAACTTGAAGCTTGCTGGGAAGCTTCACCAACTGAGTGCAGTGGTCCCCCAAAGTGTGGCCCCACAACAGCTCGGGTGTCCAAGATTGCAGAGGCAGCAGCAGCTTGATCACCTCTCTGTTCACCACCGGTCTGCTCCATTGTACCACGTGGAAGAACCACCCCTTGTAAGAGGTTGTATAAATCAGCCAAAGTGGGCTGCCCGGACACAGGGGGAACCACACCCTGTGTCCCCAAACATGGGACTCTTTTGCAGGAGATCCCACATATCAGCAATAGTGGGGTGCCTGAGCTCCACTGCCGAAACCACTGATGGGCCCGGTGTAGCAACAGTCAGCTGAGACTCAGATGCCACTAAAGGAAGTGACACTTCGGTGTTACTAGCACGCGAAGGGCTGGCACTCGAGGTGGAGGCTGTAGCCTGTAGTTCCTTCTGTGCAAGTTGATTGCAGAGCACCACACAAGCCTGAACAGTTTTGCCCAGTTGTGCCACCTGGGCAGAAATCTTATCTTCTCTGCTGCTAGACTGAGAAGGCCTTTTTGAAGCAGAGTGACTCAAAGTAGGCTGAAGCCGTGCGCCTTTTGGATTGGGCATCCTAACCTCAGTGAAATAAACGCAGGCACAAACCAAATAACACAACCATGGATGATTACCACCAGGCCAGCAGGCCACCCTTTCCCAAGACTCACAAGAGACACCACAGCCAGGAAGCGTTACTGGCAACCACCACAGGAAAGGTGTCCACCGAGGGTCCTGTGCAGATCCCTCACCTGAAGACTGCCATCTTCCACACACTCACTGCTGGGGAGAAATGCCACCAACCCTCCCAGACCAGTGATGGGTCTCTGGGCCTGAAAATCAAGTACCGGGTCCATGCACCGGGTCCACCCGGTGAAGATGCCTCCCGCAGAGCCCTCCTCGGGTGTGAACCCCCGAGAATTGGGGATGCAGAGGTGCTACAGGCCCTGAAGGTCAGCCCGAAGGCCTCACTCGCCCACCACCACAGGTTGCTCAAGGAAGATACCTGAGCCCCCGATACAAACGAGATAAGAATAGTAAAGCTGAATAGGCAAAAGCTGATCAGCAAAAGCCAAGAGAGTGCTAGGCCTAAAGCCAAACAAACCAAAAGCAAAAAGCTCTAAAATGGCTGCCTCCACATGGCAGCGCAGAGCTATAAATTACAAACTCTAGCCCCAAGTCTCGCAAGACCATTAACACCGTGAGACTTGGAGCTATAATCTATAAACCTATTGGACAAGGCGCACAGGTGTGCTTATTCCCCCGCCCGCCTTGACCAACCAGGCATCTCCTGTCCTTATTTGGCCAGCACAACAAGAAACCCCTCCTGACTCATTGGGGGGTGTCTTTCTCCTGCCTGAAACCACAGGCAGCAATCTAGCACCATCTTCTTTTGATATGAGGAGGCAGAGAGGAGAATGAGATTGACTACTGCCTCCCCAAGACTCAAGACTGCCACTTTCCAACCCTGCCACTCCAACCACACAAATTCATAAGGCAAAGTCAGTAATTCAATTGTATACAGTTTCACCAGACCTAGGACTGCATTCCCCAGGACACCATAACAAAGCAGATACAGAGTCAGTGGCTGGGAATGATGCATTCCTTGCTATCTTTATGCAAACTCAATATTCAGCTAAGGATAGGGACTGGTGATGGGAAAGGCTGGAAATGGACGTCAAACCAAATAAGTGAGAGAATGGAGGACAAACAGAGCAGAAACAATGGGCCATAGCAGATGGGCACAATAAGAGTGGCCCGAGTGCACTCCAGCAAGAAGTAGGTCGGAACCTTGCTGACAGCAGAGTCTACTGCCAAGGTGGGCTGTGTACACATGGGCTGACTTGTGCCAGATTATCCTGGCTCTGTTTTGCCCTTGTTCTAAGGAACAGAGTGCTTTTTCAGTTATACAGGATATTCTCTCAGATTTATAAAATACCTGGAGAGTGTTGCATGAGAATTATTAATTTCTATTTATCCCCAACAGATGACCATGCAGTCGCTGTTTAAAAACCTCCAAAGAAGGAGGCTCCACCACACTCTGAGGGCATGTGTTCCACTGTCGAACAGCCCTTACTGTCAGGAAGTTCCTCATAATGTTGAGGTAGAATATCTTTTCCTCTAGCTTGAATCCATTGCTCTGGGTCCTATTCTCTGGAGCAGCAGAAAACAAGCTTGCTCCATTCTCAACATGACATCCCTTCAAATATTTAAACAGGGTTATCATATCACCTCTTAATCTTCTCTTCTGGAGTGGCAGGGTTGGGGAGTGGCAGTCTTGAGTCTTGGGAAAGCAGTAGTCAATCTTGTTCTCCTCTCTGCTCCCTCATATCAAGGCTAAACATACCCAGCTCCCTAAGTCTCTCTGCATAAGGTATGGCTTCAGACCCTTCGCCAGTTTGGTTGCCCTCTTCTGGACATACTCTCTAAGGACTGACACTTTTGCTTTTGTTATTGTTCCTAGTCATCACAGATAAAGGAGACAGCTTTGAATTGATTCAGTAACACCAAACTCACAGAATGACCCCTGGTCCTTCTACTTTTATATGTTGCATTCCTCCAAATTTGTACTTCCTATGTTTAGAAACCGATCCCCACCTTAGCGACATCCCCTATGTGTTTCCCATCCAGGACAGTCTGGTCTGCTTTATCCAAGAAATCCTCATGTACTCTAATGTACTGCAAAGTGGATAAATGGACCTAAGGTTGCTGGACCTTCTCTTTCAACAGAGGAACCAATTTGTACTTGGTGCAGGTTTAGCTACTCACATCCTCTAGTAAGAACATGAACATACAACAGGTGTTGCAGGTGACTGCAGCCACTCCATCACTATCCATATTTAAGTATACTTAAATTGCATACTTAAATAGCCTCTGAAACAGAACTCTGTATCTCCCTCTCAAAACCTCTCTGCTAAATGCCCATGCAAAATGCCTGTTAGTTTTGCCTGTCAGCCAAGCTTGTCTTTGCCAGGAGGAGGATGGCCAGGACAGGCTAGGGACTTTGTTGGTGTACTGCGTATTCTGCTACTCAGAGTTTCCTTTCCTAAACTAAATAGTGTTGGAATAGTAACAAGCTCTATACTTGAGCCATTATAGGGTTAATGACCATCACAGGGTTAATGGAGAGCTACTGAGAACACAGATGATCTCCAGCTGTATATGCATAGCTCTAATCAACATTAGAGTCTTAATAAGGCTGGTTTTAAAGTGAGCTCTCTCTCCCCCTCTTTTGCTCACTCTATTCTCAGCCTTCTTTTCTGTTACATTATACTTGTGTTATTTGCTTGTTATTTGTGATTATGTTTGCCATTACTACTATGGTTTACTTTGTATCTATTGTATATATGGGTTTTGTGTGATTCTGTTACATATATTATTTATTACCTTTTTAAACATTTCTAGATAAAGTTTTATTTATAGTACCTTTAGTCTCATTTTTGTCTCTTTTCAAATCCATTGTCCCAACAAATTGTGTTCTTAAGAATGGTGTTAGAGTCTCTTTGGCTTGGTACTAGATGACTTCAATATCCAAGCTCAGGCTGCTGAGTCAGGAGGGCAGCCCAGGATTTCATGACCTCGATGACAGCCATGCATCTATCTCATGTGGTATCTTGCTGCACTCATGCTGCTGGCCACATCATGTTTTAAGTGTTGGATGGAATGATGGTAATCTTAATGTGAGAAAACTCTGTAGTTCCCTTGTCAAGAACAGATCACTACTTGATTAGAATGGTCTGCTTCAGGAAGCTGATGGACTAAATGGATTACTAATGGCTTTTCAGGATTTCCCTGTAACCATGGCAGGTGATTCTTTCAAATCCCCTCCTTGACCTCTCGAATGGGGAAATGGCCAGGGCAGTGGAAATTAATGTTCCTAATCATCCCCTTGGAGAGTGGAGCTAAGGGCCTTTACAGACTGCCAGAAATAATGCAACTTGAGTCCACATTAACTGCCCTGGCTCAGTGCTAGGGAACCATGGGAACTGCAGTTTTTTCTGAGACATTGAGCCTTCTCTGTCAGAGAGCTCTGGTGCCACAATAAACTACAGTGGCAGACATGGTTGAGCTGCGGAGACAGTTTGAGGAGAAGATTGACGCAAATGGGCTTCCTCCCATCTTGCCTCCCCCCGTTGCATCTCCTCCTCCATCCCTCCAGGACCCTCCTAACCAGAAAGGAAGCACAAGGGTCCCTGAACCCCCCAGCCTTGGAAAAGAAAAGAAGGAAATGCTGGCTAGAGTGACTGATATTGTGTGGGGAGTGATGCCAGACTCTTTCAACCATACAAGAGATTGTAAGATTGTGTGGGGCCAGACTGGCCAGTGTGACTTGATGCCCAATGACCCAAAAAGGATGAAAAGCTTGGACACCACTCTCTTGTAGGCTCTGAGGGTAGTTGGGGCCAGCAAAGACAGGATGCCCTGTATCACAGCAAGCTTCCAACCTCCCACAACCTCTGGGAAAAGTGTAGGTGAGGTCTGCCTCTGGTGCCAGCTGCCAGAACCTCACACTCTGAAAGTGAGAGAGAGAATCTATGATTGCATTCTACAGGTCCCGTATGAAATGGGACTTGAACGTGGTGTTATTTTGGCAGCTCAGCAGGACAAAGCGTCACACCAGAAGCATGACCCTCTCTGACTTGGAAGTTTGGTGATTGAGCACGCTGTCATACCAGTAGCAAACAGCCCTGTTGCCAAAGGCATCCTTCCAGACATGGACCATTATTAAGATAGGGAAGAACTCAAGGAAGGTGAGGTCCCTGAGAATACCCTTTTCCTCCCACTGGGGGAGGGCAGTGCTGGGTGCATCAGTGTCCCTGGAAGAAAACTCCAAACTCGAAGCTCCCTGCTGTATCAAGTGGACCTGAAGACCTTGGCTGACGTCCCACAGGCATTGCCACGGTGACAATCCATTGAGATCCCTGACAAATTCTTCTCACAGTCTGAGCTCCTGATGTGATAGTATGGCACCATGACCCCCGCTGTAACCCTGGTGAGGTGGGCACAGAACACCCCTCCCGGGGAAACCACCCTGCACAAGAAATTGAGATGCCCCAAGAGCACCTGGACTGAGTTTGGCCTTGGAGGCTGTGAGGGTAGCCTGTACATTGGAGAGGTGTCAGATTTAGCAAAATCAGAACTCTGTGAAGTCAGTAAACCAGCCAATAGCAGCAATCAGGAGTTTATTGAATACACAAAGTCAGTATTTCACAGCACTGCATGAAAGCCAGAACTGCCCCCCCAAACATCACAGCCCCTAATTAAAACCACTCAAACCTTCACTCCACCCCCTAGACATTTAGGCGCACAAACCCATCTTCACCTACAATTCTCACAGTTTCATTTCCCCCAGCTCCTTCATCCCCTCCTTAGCTCATTTCTTACCAATGGTTCCAAGGAGTACCATCCTCCCTTCCAGCTCTCAACATTCCAAAGCACCTGTTATCAAAACAACCCAGCAGCTGCACACCACCCATCCTCCCAGATCTTCCAGCACCTTCCAGCCTATTCTCATTATTCATCATCCCCAACACTGATCTGACAGAACCTGAAACCAGGTTCTGACAGTCCGCCCCCCCTAAAAGATATCATCCTCCAAAAAATAAACAACAAGAAAGATGAAAAGAAAAACAGACAGCAAAGCAAGTGAAAAGCATTCACCCACCCCCCGGTTTGTCAGGATAAGCACGATGAAATGCAGCAGCAATTTATCAGTTTTAACATGAACCCATTCTGCATGGGGTAAAGGAAAAATTTTCCTTTTAACCAGGTAATACAATCCCCCCTTATGAAATTTAGAGTCCAAAATCTTGGAAACTTCGAAGTGACATTCACCATCAACAAGCAGCAGCATGGATGGAGTCTTCACAGTTCTTCCCATACCTTCAGTGAAAGCAGGTTTCAGCAGACTGAAATGAAAAACAGGATGCAAATGTCTGTATTCTTTAGGCAAAATTAATTCAACTGTGAGATCATTAACCAGAGTTTTAACAGGAAAAGGGCCAATGAATTTAGATCCCAGCTTCTTAGAAGGTTGTCTGGGTTTTAAATGTTTGGTTGACAAATATACCATATCACCCTGTTTAAATTGCCAATTGTCTTTTCGATGTTTGTTAGCAAAACGTTTATAGGTAGTTTTGGCACTTTCCAAAGATTTGACTATAAGTGGCCATCCTTTTTTTATCTTGTCTAGCCATTGGGTGATGGTACATAATAATAATAATAATAATAATAATAATAATAATAATAATAAAATTTATTTATATCCCACTTATTGAAAGAAACAATCCAAGCGGCTTACATAAAAAACCCATACAATATAACCCCTAAGACCAACCCACCCACCCTTACATGGATCAGTGGAGCTAATTTGAATCTTAGGCAACAGTTTAGGGTCATATCCATATACAATTTCAAAAGGAGAATGTCCAGTGCTTTGGTGTATGGCTCCATTAAAAGCAATTTCAGCATGAGGCAAAAGTTCATACCAATTGTCCTGTAAATGATTGACATAACAATGTAAATATTTTTGCAAACTTTGGTTCATGCATTCCTCCTGTCCGTCCGATTCCGGGTGATGAGAGGTGCTGAAAGGTAATTGCACCCCCAATTTGGATTGCAGAGCCCTCCAAAACTGTGAGGTAAAATTACACCCCCGATCTGAGACAATTTTATTATGAAGGCCATGAAGACGATATATGTGTTGTACATGGTGGCCAATCTAGGGGCGGAAGGCACCCCCTTGCACCCCACATAATGCACTTGTTTAGAGAAGAAATCAGTGACTACCCAAATAGTGTCTCTGCCATGACTCTTTGGCAAATCAGTAATGAAGTCCATGGCGATATGCTTCCAAAGACCACTAGGTGTCTCTAGAGGGTGCAATAGTCCACTAGGTTTTCCCACCAAAGGTTTTACTCTGGCACACACAGAACAGCTTTTTATATATTGGTCAATGTCATTTCTCATACCTTCCCACCAAAATTGTTTTCTGATCAAGTGCAATGTCTTTACAAATCCCCAATGACCCACTGCTTTGGAATCATGAAAAGTGTTCAACACTTCTGATCTTAAAATTGAGGGTACATAGATTCTGGGTCCTTTGTATCATAGTCCTGATTCCCTTTCCACCAGTTCGTGTTTGTGTTCTGCCAGCCATTGGTCTGATGCAGAATGTTGTTTAATTCTTTCATGCAGGGGGTCTAAAACACTGTCTGTGCCCTTAGTTTGTTGTTTGGTTTGACTTTGCGTGGTTACTGCCAGTCCCAGCTGGGTTGGTGAAAACAGGGTCTACATCGGTTCTGATTCCTTGCCCATGTCTTGTGGCAGTCGCGACAAGGCATCAGCTAACCCATTGTCCTTTCCAGGAATGAATTTGAGAGTAAAATTATATTTGTAAAAGTCTTTGGTCCATCTGCGCTGTTTGGGTGTTTGCAGGGAGGGGCCTGCAAAGCTTCTAAGTTGCGGTGATCTGTCCACACCTCAAATGGATGAGAGGCTCCCTCTAAATATTGTCTCCAATTTTGGAGAGCCCATTTTATGGCAAACTCTTCTTTTTCCCATATTGGTTGTGATAGCTCCCCTGCTGGAATTTTCTAGAAAGGTAGGCACACGGGTGGAGAACACCCTCCCCATCCCTTTGCATTAGCACTGCTCCCACAGCAAAGTTTGAAGCATCCACTTGGACAACAAAAGGAACTTCAGGATCAGGATGTTTCAAAATTAGCTCTGAACTGAACAATTGTTTTAACTTGTCAAAAGCTTCTTGACATTGAGGGGACCAACTTATTTTAGCTGATGGATTTGGCTTTTCCCCTGGTTCCCCTCTGAGCCTCTTTTTTCCCCTCTGAGGGGGGAAGCAGATGACTTAAAGAGCTATTTTGGGGACAGGAAAGGGGAGGGGCAGCCGCACGGTGGGCGCCCCAACCCCTTCCCCAGGTCATCCTTGGAGCAGCCAGCCCTCTGCATGGCCAGTGCTCCGAGGAGGACCTCCCACTGCAGCGTTCGCACATGCTGCAGAGGAAGAGTCGCTGAAGGTACGCCACAGCCTTTTGCGGCGCACCTTCGGCAACTTGTGGAAGGAGCACCAATTTAGCACTCCTTCCAGCACCGTGGGGCCGAGGTGTGTGGATGCCTTGGCCCCGCGGCGCAGCTTCCTGGTGCAGCCCACGGCTGCCCGTCTGCTTAGTCCCTGAGTCTCCACAGATACAGTTTTCAGCAAATTAGTAATTGGCAAAGCAATCTGAGCAAAGTTAGGAATGAATTGTCTGTAAAAGTTGGCAAAGCCCAAAAACTTCTGCACTTGTCGTCTGGTTCGTGGTGGGGGCCATTCCATCACAGTTTGGACTTTGGCAGGGTCCATTTCAATGCCACTCAAAGATACTCTATACCCCCAAAAGTCCAAATCTTTAGTGTGGAAGTGGCATTTGGATAGTTTAACATATAATTGATGGTCAAGTAGCCTTTTCAATACCTCTCGCACTAGTTTAACATGAGAGTCTAAGTTATCAGAATAAATCAGAACATCGTCCAAATAGACAAGAACCCCCTCGAATAACAGGTCGTGCAGAACCTCATTAACCAAGCGCATAAAACAGCCGGGCCCGCCCGAAAGTCCAAAGGAAGGACCCTGTATTCAAAAGCCCCCAAAGGGCAATTAAAAGCAGTTTTATACTCATCCCCTTCTTGAATGCGTACCCAGAAGTATGCATCCCTCAAGTCCAGCTTGGTGAATATTTTGACAGTGGCCAATCTCCCCAACATATCTTTCATCAATGGCAAGGGATACTTGTTGTGATACTAATAACATTGAGGTTTTTGTAATCAGTCGCCAACTGTAAAGACCATCTTTCTTTTCTCTGAAAAACACCGGCGCCGTAAATGTGGAGGTAGAAGGCCTCATAAATCCCCTTGCCAGGTTTTTTCTATGAACTCTTAAAGTTCTCATTT
Organism: Phrynosoma blainvillii; assembly: GCA_026167975.1. Taxonomy (NCBI): domain Eukaryota; kingdom Metazoa; phylum Chordata; class Lepidosauria; order Squamata; family Phrynosomatidae; genus Phrynosoma; species Phrynosoma blainvillii. The sequence goes on from JANUYF010000001.1 coordinate 211,214,133, forward strand.
CCAGTGGAGTCATAGAATACAATTTAGGTTTGGGAGGCACTGATCCTGGCACCAGTTCAATTGCACAGTCAGTCTCTCTTTGAGGTGGCAATTAGTCACTCTCTTTCTCCTCAGAAACCTCTTTTAAGTCCTCATATTCTGGGGGATAGGCAGGGAGGGCTTCCTCCGTCACTCTTCCACCACTCACTCTCCCTTCAAGCTGTTTTTGCATTGTTGCCACGACAACAGCTTTGTTCAACCCTTCACCAGTTTGAACATGCTCTCTACACACAGGATCATCAAAAACCAGTTGAAGGTTTTTCCAGTCTATAGATGGATTGTGGAATTGCAGCCAATCAACTCCCAACACCAAATCGTGGCTGTGAGTAGGGCTCACAATTAGGCTAATTCTCTCCCAATGTTCTGCCACTCCCAACCATAAAGTTACAGTCCTTTGGGAGATAGGTTGCCCCCCAAGTAAGCTGCCATCCATTTGATAAAAAGAGATGGACTGAGTGAGAGGCCTGGTCTCAATATTCAAAGTCTTTACTATCTCTTGATTAATGAGACATCTGGTGCAACCAGAGTCCAGGGCTGCCTTCATCTCCACACTTATTCCCTTTGAGGAATGGAAAAGTCTAACTTTTATTACACATATGGGAACTCCCCCACTCACCAAGTGTCTGCGGCTGTCTCTCTGCTCAGCCTGGCTTCCGCCTCCTCCTAAGCCAGGCTTGATCCATTTCCCGAAGGCTGTGTTGTGGGTTCTTCATCACTGTCTGTCCACACCTCCCCCATCTCCTCCACCAACGGCTCTCCCACTTGGCCTGCTTTTCCACCGACAATCACTGAAGCACCATCTCTGCTCTCCCTGGGGGCAGATGTTCCCTGCTTTGCTGTCTTGTCCTGGCTGGATCCACTGCCATCAGCACTCTCTGGACAGCTGGCAATTCTGTGTCCCTTCTTGCCACATTACAAACAGCCCCAGCCTCATACGTCATTGCTTCTCTGTCTCACCGACTGGTTTGCCTCTCCCCATTGGTTGAGGTCACTGGGATTTAGGTTCTCCCCGCACCTGCATTACTGCCGCTCTCTACCTGGCGAGTTTAATTGTCTCATGGGCCATTTCTGCTTCTCCCGCTAGTCAAATCCACCCTCTCAGCGTAGTGGGATTTCCTCTGTTTATCGCACACTCAAGGATTTCTGGGTGAAGGCCATCTCTGAAATATTGGATTCTAGTAGATTCTGGCCAGTCTGGGATCGTGGCTGCTAGACTACGATATTCTGTTGCATATTCAGCCAAAGATCTTAGCCCTTGCATCAGGGTGGTTATCTTAGCTCTAGCCTTGGATCTCATTGGGTCATCAAATCTTGATCTAAGTGCCACCATAAATTCTTGTAAGTTCTGCAACTCCGGGACTCCACTGTCGTATAACTGCACCACCCAATCCGTAGCTTCTCCCTCCAAATGTGCTGCCAGACACCTGACTTTAGAAGCTTCTGTGGCAAAAGAGTGGCCCCATTCATGCATGTGACCAGCCACCGTGGTTAAGAAATAAGGGAGCACCTGGGGTTGACCATTGAACTTCACCCCGATTCTCCTAGCTGCTGGGTCTTGGAATCTCACCACCGGAGGCATGGGTGCTATCACTATTGGGGGACCTCTCACCTGGGCTGCTGGAGCCTGTGTTGGCTGGGGTGCTCCCATCCTTGGTGCAGCTGCTCCCTCCTGGCCCCCTCGTATCAGGTCCATCATCTCTCTGAAATTTTGCGCCAATTCATCCAGCCTTCCTCACAGCTCCTTTATTTCTCCATGTACCTCTTCCTCATCCTCTGAGGAATCCACTGGCTTTTCTACTGGATTGCCCACGCCAACATCCCAAGCTGAGACTCTGCCAGCACTGTGTTGTTCGCGTGCTCAACCCTGAGACGGTCCCCTGGGTGGAAACCACTTGTCTTCACCGGTGTGAACAGGGGTGTCTTCCAGTGTCCATTCCCACTCCTTGGGCCTTGCCCCTTCCACCAGAGGCCTCTCCTTAGCCTCTGCAGGCACTGTGGCTGGCAGGTTGCCAGCCCCCTCTGTCTGGGGTAGAGGGTGTTCAGCCTGGCTCAAATCCATCGCCCCAGGCTTACAGGAGTTCTGGCTTACTGTCAGATTTAGCAAAATCAGAACTCTGTGAAGTCAGTAAACCAGCCAATAGCAGCAATCAGGAGTTTATTGAATACACAAAGTCAGTATTTCACAGCACTGCGTTTAAGCCAGAACAGCCCCCCAACATCACAGCCCCTAATTAAAACCACTCAAACCTTCACTCCACCCCCTAGACATTTAGGCGCACAAACCCATCTCCACCTACAATTCTCACAGTTTCGTTTCCCCTAGCTCCTTCACACCCTCCCTAGCTCATCTCTTACCAATGGCTCCAAGGAGTACCATCCTCCCTTCCAGTTCTCAACATTCCAAAGCGCCCGTTATCAAAACAACCCAGCAGCTGCACACCACCCATCCTCCCAGATCTTCCAGCACCTTCCAGCCTATTCTCATTATTCATCATCCCCAACACTAATCTGGCAGAACCTGAAACCAGGTTCTGACAAGAGGAGAGAGTGAAGCTTCTCATCTAGAAGGAGAGAAATGCCTGCAACTGAATTCATCTGGATTCTGAGGTAGGTGAGGCAGGTGGTGGGACCCTCAGTCTTTTCCATCGCTAAAGGGACCCCTAACTCTGCCACCAATGTCTGAAAAGTTGTCAGGAGTTTGGCACAGCCCTGGGTGCTGGCCTCACCAATGAAAAGGAAATCATCAAGGTAGTGTGTCAACAAGGGGGTTGCATGGCCTTTCATTTCTCACTCCAGGAAGGAACTGAAAGACTCAAAAGCTGCACAGCTTACTGAGCAGCCCATTGGCATGGCCTTGTCAAAGTACCATTGGCCTTCAGACTTGAAACTCAAGAGGCAGAAATCATTGGAATGGATAGACAACAGTTGGAATGCTGACTGGATGTCACATTTGGCTAAGAGGGCCCCCTGACCACATACCCACATGAGTTGGACAGTGTGGTAGAAGGGAGTGTAATGTACCGAGCACAGCTCCGGTGGGATGGCATTGTTGACAGATTACCCCGGGGGGTAGGAAAGGTGGTGGATAAGGCAGAACTTTCCCATCACCTTCTTAGGCACAACACTTATGGGAGACACCCAGAGATTGGGTAGGGGAGAGGAATCAAAGGGGTCAGCCACCCTGCCAGCCTCTCACTCCTTCTTGATTTTGACCATGAGGGCCTGTGGCATGCCCCTAGTGTATTTGAGGTTGGGTGCATTAGCGAACAACCTGGGGCCCACCACAGAGATTCTGAAGCCCTAAATGAAACCTGCTGCCAGGAAGGTGGCTGCCTTCCTGTCTGGGTAACACATGAGGAGAAGAAGCAGGGCAGAGGGGCACACGGTGGTGGGTGCGAGGTCAAAGGGCACCCAGGAAGTCATGGGGGGCTCATTTTGGACCCCCCAACTCTCTGGTTCTGGAGCCTGCTGCTCCCTCCTCCTTCTGGAGGCTGCCAGGATGGGTGTTCCAGGTGAAAGGGCTGCTGTGTGCTGGCTGGGCATGAGCAGGTCAGCTTGGCATGGGGGGCCCAACAAAACTCACAGTAGTGCTCGAACGTGCATTGTGCCCACACATTTGTCCAAGTTAAACTCCCAGCAGAGCAGCCTGTGAAGATCCTTCTTTCCAGCCCACTTGGATGAATGGGAGGGTTCCCCCTTTGACCTGATGTGGGGCCCCACCTCAGCAAGCCAGATAGGATTGTTGATGAGGTCCCACCTGGCGTTGGTGCTTTGGGAAGCCCACTTGTGGAAAGTGGCATCATATGTGATGCCCACCACCTCCTCAGCAATATCCCACCTTGAGGACATTGATCTTGTGGTTGTTGAGGTGCCAGCCCCTCTTGTGATAGGACATGGTGACCACCCTCGTGTAAATGGAATAGCCCATCATCCAATTGGTGAAGGACTGCTCTGCAGGGACTCTCTTGGCCTCCCGCCTACCCTTCTTGCTGGACCCAGGGAAACAGCCCTCATCCCCATCTGGCTTCAGTAAAATGAAGACATCAACATGGGAGATATCTGAGGATACGCTGCCTGACCTTCTTGGGCAAATGAAGGCATGGGGGCTCTTCATTGTCTGTGAAGATAGGGAAGATGGCTGCCTGCGGGGCCCTAGCCCTGGGTGCTGGCTCTGCAACTGGCAGCCCATGGGGTCAGCCCTGGGACCATTGCATTATCCAACCAGTAGTCATACCTGCTGGCCAGTTTGGAGGACTCACCAAACATGTCCCTTTTGGCCTATGACTTCTTGGCCTTTCTCCTTGTCTTCATTTCTTCCTGCAGCTTCCCCCCTTCCGCCAATGAGCTGTTCACCAAAATCCAGCTGAAAGAACTGCTGCTGCTGCTGCTGGAGGCACTGGAAGAGTGGCTGTGCACCCTCTTGGCCTTCCAGCCCCTTGGGTGATTCACAGGGGCCACAGGTATGTTTTGCACTGTGGGGACTGGTGTGCCTGCCTCGTGGGAAGGTGTGGCCCCAGTGCGCCCCATCTACTGGACAAAGGCTGAAAAAGGGTGAGAGAAACCTTCAAACACCTCATCACACATGGCCATGGGTAAGCTGGGGGCAAGAAATGCCACTGGAGTGGTTCGCCTCTGCCTGATTTTGGGGGGCCAAGGCAACTCTTTTAGGTGGACCGAGAGCTCTCTGTCAGGAACTCCTGCCAGAGAGCCAGCAGAAATTTGGTGCTGGCCACCCCAACCACGTGGCCTTTTATAGGCCTATTGACAAATGGGAGCCAGTGCTGGCTGGAAGTCCCACCCTCCTTGATCTCCCCACCAATCAGTGAGGCCAACTTACCAGATGGGGTGGGACTTCTGGCTGCACAGGCCTCTGGGACTTGTAGTCCCCCCTTGCCCACTAGACGTCCTGCCCTTCTGCCCTGCTTCCTCTCCTCATGTGTTACCCAGACAGTCCAGTTATCTCAGCCAATCCCGGCCTACGAGCCACTCCCAGTGTATCGTTGGAGCTGACTGGCCTCCTAAACAGGCCAGGGAGGCCCCGAACTGCCATCGGCTCCTCACCCTCAGCAACTCAGCCATTCCATTAAGTCAGGCGGATGCATTTCTTTCGGTCTTTTCACCATTACCACCACAGTACGCTTGGTGAGGGCAGAGGGGAGGTACTTTTCAGAGCTGCTCCAAGGTTTTGCAAGTCCCTTTTTAGGGACATTAGAATGCCCACTCCCTGCTGTCACTCCATCAGCAAATAAAGACTTCTTTATGCTGTGAGTCTTTTAGAACTGAAAGTTTTTAAGGAACAGACTTTTATGATTGTGCTGTATTGTTTTAAATTATACTTATTTTAACTGTTTTTAAAATCCTTTTAAAAGTGCTTTTTAAATATTGTTAATGGTTTAATGTTGATCTTTTGTATATTTTTAACCACACTGTAGTAATTTTAATTTGTTTGTGCAAGCCACCTTAAATCCAAATCTTGGTGGAAAGCCTAGGAATAAATAAGGTTAACAACAACATTAACAAATTGTACTGTATCAATCATATGGATTTGTGGCTTCTGAAGCTATGTTGAGAAAAGAAAACAAGAAAGGTGGGATACAAATAAAAGCAATTAATTAAATGATTAATGTGGGGAATCAGTAGAAGGTTTAAGTGCAAGAATAACTTGTGGGGAATGCAAGAATCTAAGGCATTTGAAGAGTATCCAAATTCCTACATTAAGGAGTGGGCATTAACAGCGCATTTATCACTTGATCACTGCAATATTAAATGATGTCTATACTTTGTGAAAAAGCCATTGCATGCATTCCAGTGCCATATACTGCAGATAGAACTTCCATATTGTTTACTATGATCATGTTCAGAAATAGAATTCAGAGACATAGATGTGTTAGTCTGGAATGTCAGCATGCAAAGGGATCTTGTGGCACCTTTTAGAATAACTGAAAGAAAGGAGTTGTAGCATAAGCTTTTGTAGACCTGGGCTGCATCCACAGTGCAGAAATAATCCAGTTTGACACCACTTTAATTGCCATGATTCAATGTTATGCAGTTCTGGGATTTGTAGTTTTGTGAGACATTTTAGTCTTCTTTATCAGAGAGCTCTGGTACCATGACCAGCGTGAATCAACCCTTAAAAAGCTACTGAAGTGATATTAAGCTTAAAACTAATGTAGTTTCCTCCAGCAGTCATTTTTTTTCTGCCATGGCTCTCTGACCCCTCCCCACCTTCTTCTCTCTAGTGACACATGTACACATACACACATACATGTGCATGCCCACATGCATACACATAGTTCAGTTCCATCAAGAATTATAGCATCACTCAGGCTTTTAAAAAACCTTTCCCCTCCAGGTGTCCAACTATCTAAATGTTTATCCAGATCTATATCTCTATTTCTCTTTTTAAAAACAGCCAGTTATTTAAAACTTTAAAAATAAAATAAAGAGTACTGTGAGAGAAGAGTTTACATGATGTCCATATATAGTTTTATGTACATGTAGATCATGAAGTAGAAGGGTTGTCTTCTTGTTTTGTGCCTTCAAGTTGTTTCCAACTTATGGCAACCCTAAAGCGAACCTGTCATAGGGTTTTCTTGGCAAGATTTGTGCAGAGGAGGTTTGTGATTGCCTTCCCCTGAGGCTGAGGGCATATGACTTGCCCAAGGTCACCCAGTGGGTTTCATGGCTGAACTGGGAATTGAACCCTGGTCTCCAGAGTTGTAATCCAGGAATCAAACCACTATGCCATGCTGGTTCAGGGTTGCCTTTGATTGCCATAAAGACTAGCCAGACTCATTTCTTGAAAGAAGAAGAACCAGGAGTGATTTACTTTCAGAATGCATGATTTTTCTCCAAAAGGGGTGACAGCCATTGGGTTCATCCTATTAGACATGCACATTTATCTCAAACCTTTTCTTTATTCTGCATTTCAGATTGTCTATGTTTCAATTTTATCCTAAATTTGTGAAACTCAGGGAAAACATCCTTTAAGAGCCAAACAATGTCATAGATGCATATTTACTGAGTTCATCTTATGTGCCCCAAAACATCAGAATTAAACCTAGGACGTGATTTGATCAGGACTGTTTAGACTCCAAAAAAAAAAAAAAAAAAAAAAAAAAAAAAAAAACGTAGCCAACGAAATTAGAAAATTGAAGACTAAGGATACCAAAGGAAACACCTCAAATCAAATAGCCCACTTACGTCAAAACTATAAAAAATTACTTAAAGAAAAGAAACAAAAATACTGTGAGGTACAATGGAAAGAATTAGAAGAGGCAGCTATTCAAAAAGACTCCCAAAAATTTTGGTGCTTAATAGCCTCTGGCACTAGAACATCAAATTATGCACTAGAGGCTGCAGTGCAAGGGAAAGATTGGGAGAACTATTTCACCAATATTTACAATCCCTACCATGGCCTCTCACACCCAATCCATCTTGCAAAACCATTAGATACCTCTGAATGGCCCGAAGTCACTGCAAACCAAATTAAGGGAATCATAGCTAGACAATCTAACAATAATGCTACCGGTGAGGATATGATACCTACTGAATTATATAAGGCAAAACTGGATTATTGGTCCCCGGTACTTGCAAAATTGTTTACCCATATAAACTATTCTGGATGCATTCCAGAGGGTTGGAAATTAAGTATCATTGCCTCTATATATATAAAAGGTGATAAGAAAGACCCAGCTAATTATAGACCTATTAGCCTTCTGGGTATTGCCTCTAAATTGTATGCTAGGTACCTCTTGGAATAAACAGAAGATTGGGTAGATAACTATAATGTATTGGCAGAAGAACAAGCTGGTTTCCAAAAGGGGAAGTCAACAATTGATTTATGTTTTGTGCTAAACTTTCTAATGTGCAAATATGTTCATAATCTAAAACAAAAACTGTATGTTGCATTTGTTGATTTGAAATCTGCGTTTGACTCGATCTCTAGACCTTTGTTGTGGCAGAAACTGGAGAAAACAAATATCGACCACCGTTTATTATTTCTTATAAAATCTCTGTATACTGATACATCGTTACAGGTTAAAATAGACCTAGCAGGACATCTCACTCCAAAGATTGATGCATCTGTAGGAGTTAAGCAGGGATGCATTTTAGCACCTTTCTTATTTGATTTCTTTATTAATGACATTGTAAAAGAACTGGAGGGTTTGCAATATGCCCCTGTCACAATTCTCGATGCCCAAATTTCTTTGTTAATGTATACGGATGATTTAGTACTAGTATCCAGAACAGAGGTAGGTTTAAGAAGACTCTTTACAAAATTTTCTTCATACTGCAAAAACAACAAATTGACAATCAGTTACGATAAAACCCAAGTAATGGTCTTTGGAAAACACCCCAAAAAACATATTTGGCATTTAGATGGAAAAATCATAAGCCAAATGAAATCATTCAGATATTTAGGTCTAATATATTCAGGTACAACTTCTTGGAAGGAACAAACGCTAAATATAAATGTACAATCTTATAGATTGGCAAAAGCAACATTAAAGTTTGCTGCAACTAGAGGGGGAAATCTAGTAAACCCTGCTATTATAGTATATAAAGCCAAAACAATGGCACAGTCCCTTTATGGGGCTGAGATCTGGGGTACTACAGGTAAATCAAACATCATAAGTATGGAATCCTCCCAGAACTATTTATTGAGCTCATTGTTGGGCCACCCAAGCGACATACCAACTGCCATGCTCAGATTGGAAACCAACACGCTTAGTATAGAAAGCCAAATAGACAAGAGAATCTTATGCTATTGGTTCAAAGTACAGGGGATGGACAATAATAGACTTCCCAAAAATTTTGTTAGACCTGAATAATAGCAAGCCCAACAAAAACTGGGTACATCTGGCAGTGCAATTGGTTATTAAATATGGAATCTCTCTAGCTAAAATTAAAAAACTCCAATTGGAAGCGCATGTAAAGTCTATTAAGAATACAATAACTGAAATATCTATACAAAAGGATCTTAATACTGTTTACTTGTCCTCATGTGCTCCCCTATACTATGAACTCAAGAAGTTCTGTAACTATCCAGACTATTTTAATGACCTAACATTTGTAAACTTGCAAAAGGCTTTCACTGAACTAAGATTAAATATGATGGACACAGCATACAGAGATGGAAGGCATAGAGGTATTCCAACAAAGGAACATACATGTATATATGGTTGCCAAGAAGTAGAAGACCTTGTCCACTACATGTTATTTTGCCCTCTCTATAAAGAACCAAGAGAAAAGTTCATCATATTTGTAATAGAAACCAGTTCTGATCAGAACTCGCAGGACGTGGTTTTTTTTACCTTCTATTGGATCTGAACAAATATGTAACCTGGAAAGTAGTTCTGTTTGCTCTAGCAGCTAAAAAAAATAGGAAAAAGTATATTGCAGAGATGGTTATAAACTGCAAAGGTGATGGCTATATTTGATAAACCTTTATTTGATATAATAATGTATAATGTATAACAATAATTATTATTTTAAACATTAAATGTAGGAATTCTGTATTAGATATAAGGTTTACTTTTTATTATAGATATATTTTATCTGCATCATTATATGCATTGTTGTGTGTATTGTGCAACGAGCTTTGGTCAAAAGCAATAAAATTTGATTTGAATAAAGCAATTTTATGATACTGGATTTCAGGTTGAGACTAGGGTTGCAGACTGCCAGAAATAGCGTGAATTCAGTCCACTTTTAGGGTTAGGGTTAGAGTTAGGGAACCATGGGAACTGTATTTTATTGTGGCATCAGAGTTGTCTGACAGAGAAGGCTCAATGTCTCAGAAAAATAACCGTTCCCATGATTCCCTAGCACTAACCCTAACCCTAAAAGTGGACTGAATTCACACTATTTCTGGCAGTCTGCAACCCCCTAGATAACAGTTTGGAACTTGATGGGTTAGGACTGGGCTCTGGGAGAACTAGATACACCAGAAAGATCAAATCGAGGGAAGAAACTAATGACAAGACCTGAGAGTCACAACAGCTTTACAGAAATGAGGTGGTGGCACTTACTAGATTTTCAGGTTTCAGTTCTGATTCCTTAACAGACCAGTCTTTATTGGTCTGAGCAGGAAAATACTTCTTGCCTGCCAGTCCTATTTGCAATGGATTGTTCATCACTCAAAACATGATGAAATAGAAAAGAGGCTGAAATTGAGCAAAGCCATGCATTTTGGCACCTACCTTTCATTGTAAAGGAAACCACCACCACCATGTCATGCAAGGACAAAATCTAAGGTGTTAAAGAGGCAAGGGAACTAGCAAGAGATTAAATACAAGGAAGAACCAGACACAAAACTCTGGGCCTTTGCTTGTAAATGTTCAGAATGGTGGAAATTTGTTAATTGAGGCAATTGATTTTTGCTGGGAAGTGGTAGTAATGTCTAATTCATTAAAACCTAAATCAACTTCCTTGGAGCTAAATGGGGTCATTCCATTCATAACCTTTTAGTGAAGTATTAACAATTTGGAGGCATTTCAGTGCATATCTTAAAAAGTGCTACATTAACAGAAACAAGCCTGAAGAGAGCAGAGAAGAAAAGTTGAAAATCCTCCCTCTACACTACACTCTACACTACTATGAAGAATAAAACAGTGAGAATCAATCCCTTTCTCTTGTACACACACACACACACATGCATGCACATGTACACCCATACACACACACACAAAATGCCTCCAGCCCCTGTCCTTCACTACTGAAGCATCTTAAGGTCTATGTTTAATATTGCCAAGCCTACTTGAGTGATAAATGCAACTGTATAAAAATTACTTATTACAAGCTGTCATGTTGCCTCACTCACATTGCAAGGCTAGAGGCACTGGTACATAAAGCTAGCATCTCCACCTTGACAGCATCAGATTTAAAATAAAATGCTTTCAGTCATGAATACAAAACATAATTTACCTTTTCATAGTACTTCACTTCAGAACTCTCATGCTGCTACCGTCAAAACTTTACCTGAGCAATGCACTGTCAAATCAACTCATTCCAGCTTGTCAGTTTACCTCACAGTGGTTTTCCATTGACTCACCTTTCAAGGAAAGTTAAGCTGTTTGCTTTAATTGCCTCCCTTTTCAATTTTGTTTTCTTTTTATCCTCAGTTGTCTACTGAGACTAAAGCATTTAACTAGAGCAGAGAATTGCTCTTTCATGGTTTGCTGCAACATCTCACTCCAATCCTGCACACCATTCATCACACACATCCCTTCTCACTGTCCCTCTAAAGGCAGCCTTCCCTGTCAGCTACTCCATCCTTCAGAACAACTGGCTGAGATCTGTGCTTGAAATCTGTACCATGGCAATCCAGAAGAGTTATTCTGCTCATGCATTAATACTGTACCAGTGCTTAAACACAAAAGCTCACTGTAAGCTATGGATGTCAGCTAGATTGAAATTGGATGTGAAGGTTCCAAGGAGACTTGCTGTGTAACAACTGATTCGTTGTGACTCTTTTTATAGTTGGTCATGATGCGTACAGTATGTGAAGTTCCCATCTGCGCTGGTGTCTGCCCACCAGCCACCCTGCCATGCTGGCAAAACTGGCTCCAGTGTTGAGTGCAATTGGAAAGGAACTGCAGATGTCTCCCTTTAGCCCAAATTCCTTTTGACAATGTTCACATCCAGTTAGGGCCCAAAGTGCTTGTACTTGTCAGTTGGGATAAAGAATGAAGAAAATAGTCCCATTTTTTCCCCAGAAAGGGAAATAGAATCGCCAGAGGAAATATTTACTTGTTCTCCTTTCCCTCCATATCCTGACATCTCTATCTGCCACCCCACCCCAAATTCTCTCATCCCACCCTCAGTAGAAATATTTTCCCCATAGATATAATAGGTTTTCAGCTGGCATGTTAAGCTCTTATTTACAATTCTTTTTTATTAATTTGCTTCCTGGTGGTATCATCATCATCATCTGAAGGGCAGGAACAGGTTATAGAAAAAAAAACTTTGCTGCATTGGTAAAAACAAACAAACCACAATTTGTGATATCTATGCAATAACAGGGCTCAGAAGTCTTTTTTTTCCTGCTGCTTCCTTGTCTTATTCTTACAAATGAGCAACAACATTTTCACATGTGAACATGAGCATCATCACTATTTTCTTCCTTACCTGTGAGATGGATTTTTCCAGGCCTTTTCAGCAAGATTGGTTAGTTTGGCAAAATGTATTTTTGCGTGAATTGTGTAAAAGCCCAATTGCACAAATGTATGACACCTGCTATCCCGTCACATGAACTCTTAAAAATTAAAAATTAGAGGCACTGGATGGGTTATTTGGATCTTTTGGTGGAGGGGGAGGGTCTGTTATCCAGTCCTTCTGTGCTTACTGTTTGTGTATGTGTTTTGTTCCAGAAAAGAGAAAAAAATAGGTAGTTATGCATAGAGACATTTTTGCACAAATGATGGAAACATTAGTGAAAAGAAAACCACTCCTTTCTTGTTGAGAGCAAAGATTCTTGTGTAGGATAGCAATTTCTTAGCAGGCTGCCTTGGCATCTGTCTCACTATGAGTGAAAAGTTTTGCAAATGTTCTTCACCCCTCTACTCAGATGTAGCTGCTGGTGGCTTGTAGTCTGTGCAAAAGAGGGACCCACCCCACAGTGGGATATGAGGTGCGTCCGCCATTAGACCAGAGACTCTTGGTTTTGACTTGCCCACTGGGCAAGTCACACTTTCTGAGCCTCAGAGGAAGGCAAAGGCAAACCTCCTCTGAGCAAATTTTATCAAGAAAACCCTGTCAAGAAAAATCTGTGATAAATTCATCTTCAGTCAAAAAAAAAATTAGAGGCACACAACAACAAAAAAGGTTTACCAGACATTGTGTGGAGATACCATAGAAAATATAGTAAAATGGCCACTGATGCAGAGTATTTTGAACTAGATTGTAGGGAATCTTAGGGACACATGAGATGTGATTATAAATGCTTCTTTGCATTTAATGTGAAGGTTTTTTTAAAAAAGTAAATACCATTATCGAGGGAAGGAGACAGCATCAGAAAGAACAATTTCTGCAAGAATCATTGCAAGGGAGTGAAGGGTCACATTCTTCCACCATGTCTGCTGTGACCTAGTGATAATTAAACCTTTGGATTAATTTAGGGAGCCTAGCACCAGTGCCATGGAATTTACAAGGAAAATCATGTTGCAAATTGTATAGATACAAGATTATCTCCTCTTCAGAAAGTGATGGGAATGCATGAAAGAAGATAATAGAATCACAGAATTGGAAGAGACCACAAAGGCCATCCAGTCCAATCCCCTGCCATATAAGAACACACAATCAATGAAGCCCTGACAGATGGCCATCCAAAGAAAACCTCCAAAGAAGGAGACTCCACCACTCTCCGAGGCAGCATATTCCAATGTCAACCAGCTCTTACTGTCAGTAGGTTCTTCCTAACGTTTAGGTGGAATCATCTTTTCTGTAGTTGAAATCTATTCAACAGTGGAATACACTCCCTCAGAATATAGGGGAGCCTCCTTCTTTGGATGTTTTTAAACAGAGGCTGGATGGCCATCTGTTGGGGGTGCTTTGATTATGAGTTCTTGTATTGCAGGGGGTTGGACTTGATGGCCCTTGAGGTCACTTTCAGGTCTATGATTCTATGATCCTATTGCTCCATGTCCTAGTCTCTGGAGCAGCAGAAAACAAGCTTGTTCCATCAATATGACATCCCTTCAATATGGCTATCATATCGCCTCTCTCTCAGCTGCTTCTCATAGGCCATGGAGTTCAGACCAGTCATCATTTTGGTCATCCTTCTTTGGACATGCTCCAGCTTGTCAACATCCTTGTTGAATTGTGGTGCCCAGAACTGGACATGGTGCTCTAAGTGATTTATCACCAAAGCAGAATAGAGTGGTACTATTACTTTCCTCGATCTAGACACTATACTCCTATTGTTGCAACCTAAAATTGTATTGGCTTTTCTAGCTGCCACATCATACTGCTGGCTCATGTTCAGCTTGTGGTCCACTGGGGAGATTACCACATCAGAATACTCTAGCACTGTACTTACACAATTTCTTTAATGTGATTACAGCAATAGCAATAATTCTATGGAAACACTTATTTCTGCATTACCTTTTAATAGCACAATAGTCCTTGCTTTGTGACAAATATTTCTGATCTCAGTTTTCCACATAATGTACATTATCTCAGACTCCACTCCAATTTTTCCTGCTTTGCACATCTGTTTATTAATATTTTTTCTTCTGAAATCTGGCAATGATGAGATTAGACCTGTAAACACCTGGTTCTTTGGGTGACTCATTTCTAATTATTAAAGTCAAGGGTTCTGTGTTGTTGTTTTAAGTTTAGAATCAGTGGCTCTGTAGATGGCTGTTGCCCTCTTGTAGCCATCATCAATGGAACGTGTGGAAATCTTCGCTAAACTAGAAGCTTCATGACATAACAGAAGATGGGAGAATGATTCATGACATGCCTATTCACATGATGTTGAGCTCAAAATCTCACTACTGTAGCACTATCACAAATCACTCTTGCACAATTGTGTGAATGTAGCAAAACTAGATTTCTCTTGTTAATTCGAAATTGCACAATAATAACGATAGGGCAACTGGTTAGCAACAGATGAGTGCCAACATCATGTAAAAAGAGGAGGAATCACATGTTGTAATTCCTCTTCAATTCTATACTATCACTTGCATCTCGTGCGGTAATCTCCTTAGTTGCAGGACAAAGGTGTGAGATTGCAGGGGTGAGATAATCAGGTGTGGCAATATTCAAGGTGAATGGGAAAGGATTAAGTTGTTAGCTGGCCCATCAGGTAAGACATCTAGGCCATTATCACCCATTCCTCTGATTATGGAGGTGATGATGGTCCATTTGCAACTTCCACACTATCTGTCTGGCTTTGGGGATTGGGGTTTTTCCAGTCTTCCATGGGACCTAGGCATGACCTGCCTGCCTTGTCTTGGTGGCACTTGGGGTTCATTGCAGAGTACATCTAGGGTTATATGGAATTCATACACACACCAAAATCCAGAAAAATGCACTTTTGGTAACAGTTCCCACCCCTCTTCAAAAATTGTTCAGACCCATACCTGTGTGGGGATGAATATTTTTCGAATTAACCTTTGCCATGAAAGAATTCTGGGGTGTCAATAGGAGAAAAGGTAATTCTACAGGAAGTATCACAGTTAGTAGTGTCTCTGATACTGGGAAGGGAATGGATGATAATCCATCTGGAATCCATTCATACCATTCTTTTAACATACATTGAATAAAGCAACCAATAAAGCAATTCGAGCAATCAATAATCAGCAATAATCAATGACAGTAAAGCAATTTCAAGAGTTCAAAGCATCCAAAATGCAGGATGGTAATGGAAATGGCAAAATCAAGTCCTTTGATGTTTGGAAGTCCTCTAAAGTTCATAAAATGTGTTTCTGGATAGCTACAATAGCCAAAGTAAGCAATGTGCAAATCTGAACCAATGTCAGCAAGCAGTTGGTGTGTTTTGTCAAGCAAAAGTCCATCATAGCCCATGCAGAAATTTTGGGCAGGGTTGCAGAAAGCTTGAAAGAAGTTCTGACCACTGTCCGGAGTGGATGTCAGGGCTGGCATCTAGACATGCCGACAGCAGGATGGAGTGCTTATGCTGTTTGGGGTGCATAAACAAAGTTTGTCTGGGGTGGATGGAGGACAGCTTGGAGGACCTTGGGTTGGGACACGCAGTTGCTCGGTGACAGGAACAGCATTCCAGGACATCTCTGGGGTCTGGTCCAGTTCAGGAACAGAAAATCTGGGGCTTACCTCCCCATGAGATTTCAGAGAAAACAAGAAGACTAAAGGATAGAGCTATAACTATTTACATGCCCTGGAGGATGGAAGAGAACAGCCTCTTCCTCCCCCCCCCCCCCCCAGCTCCCAATGGGGCCAGGCTGGTGTAGAAAAGTTTCAAACAAGGATAGGACTTCTAAATATTTTTACAAGCCGTGGGGACCTTCAGAAAGGAAAAGGGATTACCAATAATAACAAATAAAAAGCCCTTTAATGAATGGAACAAAGAGCTTAAGAAATTTATTTGGGAGGGGAAAAAACCAAGGGTAAAATGGAAGACTTTAACGGATATAAGACAAAACAGAGGATGCAATCTGCCAGACCTTTACCTGTATTACCAAGCCAATGCTTTAGTATATCTCTCTGATTGGATAATGCTGGAAAATCAGAAACTATTAAATCTCGAAGGATTCAACCTAAGGTACGGATGGCACGCATACCTCTGGTATGATAAAAAGAAGACACACAAAAACTGTGAACATCATTATATCCGAAAGTCCCTATTAGCAGTATGGGAAAAAGTGAGACCCATATTTTATTCTAAAATTCCAGGATGGTTATCCCCTCAGGCGGCACTCTTTGAAAGGACAAAAATACAGTTGAGATTGCTCAGATATCGGGACTTGTTTTTTGTAAAAAAAATGAACATCAAGAATACGTGATGAAAACCATGGAAGAAATTGCAGAGTTCAAATCAAAGAGCTACTGGCTAGTCTACCACTAAATGATGGAAAGATATAAAATAGATAAAAGAGAAATAGAATTTGACATACAAAAAAAATGAATTAGATGAACTTTTGGAGAAAAAAGTCGAAAAACAAGTAGCAAAGATTCACAAGACACTTCTCAACAGACACCAAGAGCAAGAAGTAATTAAATGAGAGATGATAAAATGGGCCAGGGACATTGTAAGAAATATAAGTCTTGATAGCTGGATATATGCTAGGAAGAAAATTTTTGAATTTACTAAATGCCAAACAATAAGAGAAAATTATTTAAAAATGGCCTACAGATGGCATTTAACACCATCAAAGTTAGCAAAGATCTACAAAAGAAAAGATAACAAATGTTGGAGGTGCTAAAAACCCAGAGGAGACTGGATACATATGTGGTGGCAATGTCCAGAAATTAAAAAGTTTTGGGAGGAGATACATTTAGAAATTAGCAACATTCTTAATATAAAATACTCAATGTTGCCAGAAATTTATCTATTAAATATGATCAACATGATATCAGAAGTTAAAGCAAAAGGTCACTGGAAAACTTTACTTTATATGCTCACTTCAGCTAGAATTCTGATCTATCAGAAATGGAAATTGAAGGAAGCACCAACGAAAGAGGAATGGCTATAAAAAAACTTTAGATAATATAGAACTGGACAGATTGACAAACTTGATAGAAGGGAAAGGAGAGAACACAAAAGAAACAGATTGGGAGAAATTAAAAAATTATTGTAGAAATATTTGGTCAAGAAATACAATTAAACAAAAGACAAACGTAGATATTTAAGATGATAATGTAGATAAATATCCGATAGATGTATGATATATGCAAGTAAAATGTATAACATGTATAAAGAATATTATGAATAACAAAAGGTAATACTCAGAGACAGTTCAAGAAAGTGTAAAATGACTAAAATCATCTTAACAAATTGTTAATAGTTAGAGGGAATAATAATATAACGTGACGAAAAGAACTCAAAAGGAATAAGAAGCCTATAAGTAACGCTCTGTACAAAAAAAATTCTTTAAGGATCAAAGAAGAAGAAACGTTATATTTTTTTTCTTCTGTTTTTTTAAATGTAATGTTCTATAAAAATTAATTTAAAAAAAAGGAAAAAGGTTTGGTCCCCTGACTTCCCATGAGGTAAGACCTGCATTTAGATGTGGGAGAGGTCACTTCATCACATGAAATTAAGGGAGCAGCCATCCAGTGTTTCGAAAACTCAAAGGGTTATCCTTAAAAGGGTTATCCTTATCCAAGGATAGGGCTAGCTTGGTCATGCAAGCGGTAGCATAAAAGGGTTGGATTGGTTGAACTAAACTAAGGGCCTCTAGCCTTTAGGAGGAGGAGGCATCCATTTTGGTTGTGTTCAGTTCCTGAATAGGATTGGGGCTATTGGGAAAAATATGCAAATTAGCCCAAAAATTGGCAAAAACCTCCCAAAAAAAGCCAAATTACTGACTTTGGAGCCCCATGGCTTATATATTTCTACTCGGCATGGATTGATGAGTCCAGCCATGCATCTATTTTCAAAGGTTAAATCTCATTGTAACTTTAGGAAACATTGCTATTGGTGGGAAGGGCTCAAAAAATCCTGAAACATTGCCCTACAGAGCTCTGGTAAAAGGAATCTCTGCCTTACTGGGTATAATAATAATAATAATAATAATAATAATAATAATAATAATAATTTATATCCCGCCCCTCTGCCAAGCAATCGGGGCCGCGTACATCATTATAAAATTTCAAAACAATAAATCATGAAGTGGTTATCCTCAGACCAGCTAAGATGGGCAGACCCCTGGTCTTCTGGGGGTCCCTGTACACCCATGGGAGCCCAGACAGCACAGTGAACACTCTCTAGAGAGGGGTCCATTATGCTAGGGCTTATCCACAAGCTCCACAAAGGCACCAAACAAGGTGAACTAACCCCTCACCCTGTTTTCCTGCTGCCCATCCAAGGAGCACTGAGGACAGCTTGCTCCTTCCCAGCAAGAAAAATAAGGTGGAGAACAAAGTTCCTCCGCCTTCCTCTTCTAGTTTAAACATAGAAAAGAAGTCTCTTCTCTAGACTCCTGGTCATGACCATGGCTGGATGATGAACAGGATGTCCTTTGGTGGGGGAGATCTAACTCCCATCAGAGGGCATGGAACTCTGCCAATTGTCTTTTAACCCAGCAAGTTAAGCTAGCAGAGCCTATCACTGTTAGAATTTGGATGCCAAGAATGATGGCTATGGGGTTTGTGACCAAGCGTAAAATAGCTTGTCTCATAGAAGACCAGTTCCATGACCCCCACCAAGAATGTTTTTGGTGACAAATTTATTTTGTTAGTTTTGATCCAGCTTTTTAATTTGTTGTAATTTTGAATGCTGATCCTGTCCTCTGCGGTATTGACTACCCTTCCTAATTTGATATCATCTGCAAATTTGATAAGTTCGCCCCTATTCCATCATCCAAGTCATTGATAAAGATGATGAACAGCACTGGAGAATCTTGTGACACCCATCTATTAATTTCTCTCCAGGATGAAGAGGGGTCATTTATGAGCACCTTTTAGGTTTAGTTGGTCAACAAATTCACCTAACGGTTGCATTATTTAGCCTACATTTTACAAGCTTTTTTGCAAGAATATCATGGGGAACCCCATCAAAGACCTTACTGAAATCAAGATATGCTATATCCACAGCATTCTGCCAAGGCTGAAACTCCATCAAAGAAAGACATAAGATTAGTTTGGCATGACCTGTTTTTGAGAAACCCATGTTAATTTTTAGTGATCACAGCATGCCTTTCAAAGTGCTTATAGACTCTTTGTTTCATTATCTTTCTTGGTACTGATGTCAGGCTAACAGGGCAGTAATTATTTGCATCCTCTGGTAGATGGGGCTACCAGTTTCCCATATTCACATCTTTATTTTGTGCACACATAATATCCCTGAAAAGGGATCAAGCCTCTTACATAACTCTTGAACACTGTTTAGCATTTGATGGTGGCAATGTGTTAAAATTTAGATGGGTGGAAGACTGCATTGGAAGCTCAGATGGAGAATTTTGAATTGCCATTGCTCTCAGGTGAACTATTCCTATCTTCTGTTGGGATATGTGAGCTCATTGCAGGCAGCCTCATCCAACAACAATAATGTTGTGGTAAACAAGTGGAAGCCATACAATTATTGGTAAAATTCTTGTAGGAGGACAGAGAGGATCCTCCTTTCCTTTCACTATTCCCCATGAATATGAATGTTTGTGTGCACATGTGTGTGTATGTGTGTGTGTGAGAGAGAGAGAGAGAGAGGAGGGGGGAGTATAAGAGAGAAAGTGTGAATGAATGAAGGCTACATGTGAGACTACTACATTTGAGTGTGTGGAGAAGGGGAAGCTAGCTCTGGTATTTCCTACTCCCAGTTCCTTAGTTTCTGCCTGCTGACATAAAGTCACTGACACACAACCACATGTGAACCTCATGGGTGAAAAGTTTCCTTGCCCCTGCTTGAAGAGCTGGAAAATAAATGACCCAGTGCAAGATTTAAAAATACCGTTCCATTTCCTATTACAAATTCAATACATTCCATTTCCACATATTCAAGGAAATTTTCCATTGGTAAGTTTATTTGTTTTTTTGAAGTCATTTTAAGTGTGATCCTTTTGATGGCTAAGCTCAGGAATTCCATTACATGTGGAAGGTGGGTGGTCAGTTTAAATTATTTTAGCTCATTTGAGGTAACTTAACCATAAGAATCTGAATAGGCTTTAATTAACGGCTTCTTTCTCTTCAGGCCACTAGTGAAAAGTTGATAATGCATGAAGGTGGATGGGGAGCTAAATTTGCACTTCTTTGAATCTTGAAAGAACAGTAGTAGCACCCAACTGAGCTTTTACAGAATCCCCTTATTTTACAACTTGATAGAATCATCAGACCCATTTAATTTCCTAGAGGAATAATTCCAGAGAGAAAAGTGGTGAAAGAAAGAGTAGCCAAGTACTTGTAGTAGAACTTGTGTGTATGCATGTGTATGTGCCTGTTGCCTGTTGCCTGTTGACACAGTGCAGCCCCATAAATTCCACAGAGGTTTCTTAGGCAAGGAGTACTCAGTGATGGCTTTACCACCAACCTATCAATTTATTTATTATATTTATATCTCAATATTTGGCAAACTGAATATTCTCAATATTTGGCAACCTGAATTTTGTGAGGAAGTGATCCCACAGTTGGTCACTACAACAATCAGCCTGGAATGACCTGGGTTGAAAAAAGCAGGCAAGCAAGCAAAGGTACATGCAATGGCAATAAAAACAATCAGTCTCCCACATAGTTGATATGCTTTTATTATACCAAGAGAACTGTATAATGTTTTACATTTTTTGATTTCATCATTAGGCAAGATGCAGTATTGCACAAAACAGGAGGATGTCTGCGTGTTTAGAATCTTAAGATGAAATAGTTTGCAGACATCCAAATGAGGCTTTGCCACAGTGGTTTACCTACCATGTGTGTGTAATAATAATAATAATAATAATAGACACTTCTCCTATCCCCCTCTTCCCCCTTCCCCCCTCCTCCTCCTCTTTATTTATATGTCTCTTTCCCCCCAAAATTAGGAACAAAGTGGCTTACAAATTAAAAAACAATACATTTAAATTCTTCCCTCTGAAATAAAATTTTTCTTCAGTCTCTCAGTTTCTAGCACTGCAGAAAGTTAAAACTGAAGCATTTAAATATACAGCTTAGGGCCTCGGCAGACAGCTAATAGAGCCGTCTCCGAGGCAGGGAAGAGGAGGGGCAGCCACACGCTCAGTGCCCCTTCCTCCTCCCGAGGTTGCCCTCGGAGCAGCCGGCCCTCCGCACGGCCAGCGCTCCCAGGGCAACCTCCTGCCGCAGCATCCGCACATGCTGCGGCTGAAAAGTCAGTGAAAGTATGCCCTACGCTTTTGGGGTGCACTTTCACTGACTTCTGAAAGGAGCGCTGATATAGTGCTCCTTTCAGGGGCACCGATGGTGCGCCGCAGTGCGTATGCCTCGCTCCCGCGGCGCACCATCCCGTGGCGTCCTGGAAGCTCTCGTCTGCTTCCCCCCCTAGACATCCAAAGAAAAGGGACAGGAAAATTACCATAGAAATGCAAACACAACAAAAGACACCCCCGACTTGTCGGTAGGGGCTTCTTGTTGCACCGGCCATTTTAGGACAGGAGACGATAGGTTAGCTAAGCGTGCAGGGATTCCCGCCTTGATTCCTGCGCGCTTGATCAATCAGGTATTGTGTATGATTTTCCAAGGCACGATGGGAAATCTCATGAGGCATAAGGCATCGCGAGATTTCCTGCGGGAATTTGGGGCTATATAGCCATGTGCTGCCCATATGGTGGCAGCCATTTTAGAGCTGCAGCTGAGTGACCCAACCCGCCCACCCGAATTTTAGGGTTTGGTGTTAAATTCTCCTGGAATTTGTTATACAATGGAAAGGAGAAGCCAGGCATAGTCAGAAACGCACTCTAGACTTTAGGAGAGCTGATTTTGGTAAACTTAGGGAAATACTGGGGGTGATCCCGTGGTCAGGAATACTAAAAGAGAAGGGAGTTCAAGATGGATGGGAGTTTCTCAAAAGGGAGATACTGAAGGCACAATTTCAAACAGTTCCAATGAGGAAGAAAAATGGGAGGTGCCTCAAGAAACCAGGATGGATGACTGAAGGCCTAAGCAGACTGCCAGAAATAGTGCACATTAAATTGAGGCACTGCGCTGGCTCAGTGCTAGGGAATCATGGGAACTGTATTTTTTTCTGGGACATTGAGCCTTCTCTGGGGGGATGCAGACCAGGGCGTTTGGAGCGCCCTGGTCCGGAGCGCCGCGGGGCTATGGCAGCCTCACCGCGGCGCCTCCCCGGCGACCCTGAAAGGAGCGCCAAAAAGGTACTCCTTTCATAAGTCGCAAAAAGAGCGCCCTAAAAGCGGCGGGCGCCCTTTTTGCGACTTATCCTCCACAGCACGTCCGGACGCTGTGGAGGGAGGTCGCCCTGAACGCGTCCGGCGTGCGGTGGCCCGGAAGCGCTCAGGGCGACCTCAGGAAGAGGAAGGGCCGCCGCGCGTGCGGTGGCTCCTCCTCTTCCGGGCCTCCAAGACGACTGTTTTAGTCGTCTGCTTAGGCCCTCTGTCAGAGAGCTCTGGTGCCACAATAAATTACAGTTCCCATGATTCCCTAGCACTGAGCCAGGGCAGTGCCTCAATTTAATGTGCACTATTTCTGGCAGTCTGCAAAGGCCCTAAGGAACTTTCAACTGAACTAAGTTTTAAATGGAGCATGTATAAGAAATGGAAAAATGGGGAAATCACCAAAGAGGAATTCAAACAAATAGCTAGCACGTGTAGGGTTAAAGTCAGAAAAGCTAAAGCGCAGAATGAACTCAGGCTTGCCAGAGAGGTTAAGAACAATAAAAAGGGCTTTTTTGGGTATGTCCGCAGCAAAAGGAAGAAGAAGGAAATGGTAGGGCCCCTGTGGGGAGAAATGGCAAAAAGTTAACGGGACAGAGAAAAGGCAGAATTACTCAACACCTTCTTTGCTTCAGTCTTCTCAGAAAAGGCAAAGGGTGCTCAACCTGAGGATAATGGAGCAGAGGACAGAATAGGAGAATTTCAGCACAGAATAAGTAAAGAGATAGTACAGGAATACCTGGTTAATCTAAATGAATATAAGTCTCCAGTGTTGGGTTTGAATGGGATATATAGTCAATGTTAAAATGTTGAAATGTAAAGATGTGTGTCTGTATTTTTCCTTGCTGAGAAAAGTTGTTTTCTGAAGCCAGATTCACAATTATCAGCCCAGGTGTGCTTTAGCCCAAACAAGCAGTTAACGAGCTACAGTTCTGTGAGAAAGAGCTTTGTTTACAAAAAGGGTTTCATAAACATGGGAATGTTATGGGAACTGCAGTCACATGATTTAATATGGTAATTAAAGGTTGGGCTAACACACGTCATGCATCATCAACCAATCAGTCTGTAAGGGCTACACCCAAAGGGGTGGAGAATTGGGGGCTGAAAGTTGTGATCCTGAAAAGTTTGTCACTTGTCTTTTAACCTTAAGCTAAAATGGACTAATAAAAATATTTTCCTGATGCTGCAGCTTAACTAACTTTGAACCATGTAGCAGATAAGCTTTGTTCCTGTTTAGCCATTCTGGCTAAAGTGAAGATGCTATTATACTTATTATTATTATTATTATTATTATTATTATTATTATTATTATTAATTTGTTTTTGCTCATGCTGTTTTACAATAAAAGAAGCTTGCTGGAGATACCAGATTTTTTTGGTGATTGGCTTTATGGACTGTTTGCAATACATCCATCAACACAATTCAACATCCAGGACCAGATGAATTACATCCAAGGGTACTAAAAGAACTGGAAAATGTAATATCGGAACCACTGGCAATAATCTTTGAGAACTCTTGGAGAACAGGAGAAGTCCCAGCAGACTGGAGGAGGGCAAACGTTGTCCCCATCTTCAAAAAGGGAAAAAAAAGAGGATCCCAACAATTATCATCCAGTTAGTCTGACATCAATACCAGGAAAGATTCTGGAGCAGATCATTAAACAGCGAGTCTGTGAACACCTGGAAAGTAATTCCATAATCACAAAAAGTCAACATGGGTTCAGAGGAACAAGTCATGCCAGACAAATCTGATCTCTTTTTTTTGATAAAATTACCAGCTTGGTAGATGAAGGGAATGCTGTGGATATAGTATATCTTGATTTCAGTAAGGCCTTTGACAAGGTTCCCCATGACATTCTCGCAAACAAGATGGTAAAATGTGGGCTAGACAAAGTAACTGTTACATGGATTTGTTATTGGTTGACTGGCCGAACACAAAGGGTGCTCAACAATGGCTCCTTTTCAACCTGGAAAGAAGTGACCAGTAGGGTGCCACAGGGCTCTGTCCTGGGCCCAGTGCTATTCAACATCTTTATCAATGACTTGGATGACGGTATTGGGGATATAGTTATCAAATTTACAGACAACACCAAATTAGGAGGAGTAGCTAATACCCCAGAAGACAGGATCAAAATTCAAAATGACTTGAACAGACTAGAAAGCTGGGCCAAAGCTAACAAAATGAAATTCAACATGGAGAAATGTAAGGTACTGCACTTAGGGTGGAAAAATGAAAAGCACAGATATACAATGGGGGACACCTGGCTGAACGAGACTACGTGTGAAAGGGATCTAGGAGTCCAGGTAGACCACAAGTTGAACATGAATCAACAGTGTGATGCAGCAGCTAAAAAGGCCAATGCAATTTTAGGCTGCATCAATAGAAGCATAGTGTCTAGATCAAGAGAAGTAATAGTGCCACTCTATTCTGCTTTGGTCAGGCCTCACCTGGAATACTGTGTCCAGTTCTGGGCACTACAATTCAACAAGCATGTGGAGAAACTGGAGCGTGTCCAAAGGAGGGCAACTAAAATGGTGAAGGGTCTGGAAACCAAGCCCTATGAGGAACGACTTAGGGAACTGGGGATGTTTAGCCTGGAGAAGAGAAGGTTAAGAGGTGATATGATAGCCTTGTTTATAATATTTAAATGGATGTCATATTGAGGAGGGAACAAGTTTGTTTTCTGCCGCCCCAGAAACTAGGACCCGGAACAATGGGTGCAAGCTCCAGGAAAAGAGATTCCACCTCATCATTAGGAGGAACTTCCTGACAGTAAGGACTGTTTGACTGTGGAACACACTCCCTCGGAGAGTAGTGGAGTCTCCTTCCTTGAAGGTCTTTAAGCAGAGGCTGGATGGCCATCTGTCGGGGATGCTTTGATTGGGAGTTCCTGCATGGCAGGGGGGTTGGACTGGATGGCCCTTGTGGTCTCTTCCAACTCTATGATTCTATGATTCTTGTACTTTGTGCCGGTGCAATAAGAAAGTTCTAGGTGTGAATGATTGTAAATGTTTCACTCTCTCACATGCTAGGAATTTGGGGACTGAATGACAGTTTTATTTGGGAGCAGAATTCTTATATGGAGGCTAACAACCTCAGTTTGGCCTCCCCTCCTCTACATGGTGGTGTTTTGGTTTCAGGTCAGGACAAGAACAAAACAAACAGTGGCTGCTCTTGAATATACAAAAGCTAGCTTGTTACAGGCTAGACAAATTTTAGTACATATACTAGCCTGTTCTGGTATAAAAGGTTTAAAGGTAAAAGTATTCCCCATTGACAATGTTTACATATAATTAAATAAGAGTAGATCCTGGTAGAAACCTATAAATGGTAAAATATAGAGTCTATAAAGATTCATGACAGTATCTGCCCTTTTTCTGTTCTAGAATAAAAGAAAGAAATAAAAATCTTGTTTAGATTTCAAGTCTAGGAAGACTGCCAGATGTTCACCAAGAACATGTAAAAAAAAAAAATCACAAATAATGACCATCAGGTCACCCTGTAAGTTAGCACATTAGAGATACCTTACACCAGGTAATAGGTATGCACTAGACTCAACTGTACAGAACAAAAAGTTAAGAATATAAACCTCTGCTTGGATAACCAAGGCACTGAGTGGGCATTAGAAGAGAATAAAAGAGCTAAAAGCTAGTCAAATAATTAGGAAGCTTAGGCAGACCTCCAACATTAAAAAAAAAGGCTACATGTAACCTTCCCGAGAAAAGTTTGTGATAAGCCCTGACATCCTGCCCTAAAATGTTGGTTCTAGTAAGGCTATGAGATATCTGCTTACATGTAATTAATGCAGTTAAGACTTGCTTAAGTGCTTAAGGTTTAACCTTTGAATGCCTGTGTTACACAGAAGCCTGTTAGAGTGACAAAATTCCTCAAACAGATGAATATGATAAGACTGTGAATATGTAAAATATGTAAAATCCTCTAGGAATTGTTTTTATAATAACTTGGCAGATATTCTGGAAAGCTATATGATTAGGGAGAACCTGATTATAGTGACATAAATGTTAGATGTTAACTAGTCCATCTGCCATCTGTTGGGGATGCTTTGATTGGGAGTTCCTGCATGGCAGGGGGTTGAACTGGATGGCCCTTGTGGTCTCTTCCAACTCTATGATTCTATGATTCTAATTTAGAAGGGTGATTTTCTTACATGTATTACTTATTGCCGAGCCTGTTAAAGAGCTGAATAGAGAGATACCTAGGAATGTTCTGATGAATATGATGTAATGGATTGACTTTAAAAAGAGGCCTTATATGTGATATAATGAAATAATAATGCTTTACATATAAGGGTATGGAATGAAACAAAGCTGAAATGCCCAGACAATGCTATGTCTACAATTTTCCCTAAAGTTAATGTATATGTATGTCTATGGCCAAAACAGACAGGTCAAAAGAAGTGGATTCTGACTGCTTTGGGCATTCATGGCATTCAGATAATGCATGCCCCCAAAGTGGCTGAAAGCAGCTCAGAGGCCATGCTTACAGGGCAAGAACTGGCCCTAAATGCAGTGGATTCTTCTTTGGAAGTGGACTGTGCAGCCGCCATAGTCCTGGCACAATTGGGACCAGAGCAGCCAGAGCCCCCCTCTTCATGGTCATACGCTTTGGGCCTATATCTATGAATACTTATAATAAATAGCCTAAAATGGTATGCTCCTTCCCACCTAAATATCCTGGAACTCCCAGGCTTGAAGATATTTAAGTGGAGTGTTGATGTTAACCCGGTCTATCTGGTTTAAGCACTATCATAACTTGGGTGACCAGAAGTTAATAAAGGTGAACCCAGAAAGGACCTAGAATTAGCTAACAAGAGGTAAGAGCCCTCAGTCCCTCAGTCTAAGAGATGGGGTGGGGAACCATGCCTATTCCAAGCTGTTAACAAGAACAGTTATCAACTCAGCTTTCTTTTCCTCTCCACCCTTCCCCCACTTTTTTGTACAATCTTGAATTATGAAATAATCTGCTGCTCTCAAAATCATATACTTTTTTGTGATCTTTGAGTTGGCCTAATAAATGTATGAGACTAAGATGGATTTTTGAACTAGAATGGAATGTGTTCTGTTGGGAACAGTTTTGACACTGGGAAAGTCACCATTTGGTGAAGATTAAAAAAATAATAAATCTCTTAGCTAATGATACCTGCACTCCATAATAGTGCAGTTCAAAGCAGTACTACTATAAAACCCAGTCATTTTCAGGCTTTTCATGTTGATTTGGATTTTAAGGATGGATAAAAAGCATAAAGCAGAATTGTTTTCATATAGAATATCTGGAAGTATTTCACAAAGGATCACTAATAAAGAGCAACTTCCATCTCTAAATATAGCCATTTAGCCTTCTGTCTTTTGAAATCTTATTATTGTTAATGCTTCACAATCATGCAGTCTTCCTCTTAGGTCAAAATGTTTACATGGCTAATAGCTTTGTTCCTACTTATCCAAAATGTAGAATCAACAAAACAGAACACCTTCAGTGTGGTATAGAATTCATTGTGATTTTATGGACCATATTACAAGAGACAAGATTCAAATCTGAAGAATATATTTTCTAGCAAACTTCCATCTACATTATATTAAAAGCAATCCTATTATACTAACAATTACCCTGTACATATTGTGACACAATGACTGTTCAGATTTTTGATAAGTATTGGGCATGTATAGATTAATGCATATATATATATATGCACATATATATATATATATATATATATATATATATATATATATATATATATACATTTATACATATATGCACATTTATACATATAGGGGTGCTGAAAAGTTCTTGGCCTGACCCATTTTCCAAAATTTTCACTGTCATTAGAAAGAGTGTACTTTTATATTGCAAACTGTCAATTTACAGAATCATAGCTCTAACTTCTGATTTTTTTCAGATCATTGATAAAACCATGACAATGAAAATTGTGGAATTTTCAAGCACTGAATTCTGGAATGTCATGAAGTTCCCGTTCCTGCATAAGATAACTCCAAAGGAAATTAATGAGTGTATGATGCAAACATTGAGTGTCAAATGGCCATCATACTCAGTTGTAAAGCAGCATTGTGCTAACTTTCAGCATGGAAATTTTGAGACCAAAGATGAAACAAGGTCTGGGAGGCCTTCAGGAGTGTTAGCTCCTGAAATTGTTGAGTGTGTTCATGACCTGATTTTGGCAGATTGGTAAATCTCATCCAAAACAATTGCTGAGACTTTAGAGATATCTCAAAAAAGTATGGGTTTATAATTCATGAGCAGCTGGTTTTGCAGAAGTTGTCAGCAAAGAAGGTGCTGAAATGTTTGAATGCTGACTAGAAACAAAATTGGGTGGATACCTCCAAGTTGATTTTGCAGTATTTCGAGTGATCGTGTGATACTGTTTTGGAATAAACCATCACTGGACTTTATCACATGAGGGAAATCCCATGCAGAAATGGGGTTTTAAATTGACCCCCCCACCACCACAAAAGCAGGTTGATTTTTGGATGACATTGATGTTAAACTGTTGTTAACCCAAATGGAAAGTGGTCAAAGGCTGCTTCGTTTTACTTTCGAAAAATCCGGAAAGTAAAAAGGAGTGGCTTTTGACTACTTTCTGTTCAGGTTAACAGCAGTTTAACAGTGATGTGTGTGAAAATCAACCCACTTTTGTGGATTTCCCCCAGCTTTTAAATCCTGTTTCTGCATGGGATTTCCCCTGTGTGATAAGGTCTACTGTTAATGAAACATGGTTACATCACTGTGGTCTGGAGACTAAAAAGCAATCCTTGCATTGACAGCACTTGGATTCTCCACAGCCAAGGAAATTCAAGATTCAAAGGTCAGCAAGGGATGCCTTTATATGTTTTAAAAACATTCTTAAAACATATAAAATCATCTCCTCATCATAAATATATAACTATGTATAACAAATCCACACCTACCAAAATGTTCCTGATGCAAAAACTTGAAGACTCCTTGAAGAATCCATTATCCTCTGCCTACAAAGAGGCTTGTGATCTCATAGGAATGGAGGCATATTGAATTGCAAGAGAGGGATCCTTGCTGAGATGCAAATTAACTTTAAAATTCCTGATCTTTGAGAATCTTCCAATAGCCACATAGACAGAAGGAGGAGGGGCCAGCCTGCAAAAGATACCCTCCATCTTAACTAAGGACAAAAACATCAAAATGGAAGCATCTGACTAACATCTCCATTTTTTTCTCCTGTTTGGTTTGTAACATCTTGCCTGATGAAGAAGCAAGTGGAGCTTCGAAAGCTTGCAACAAGTATATAGTGCATTTTGGTTGGCCAATAAAGGTATCACTGTTGGGTGGATTTTTGTTTGAATTTGCTAAATGGCCAACACAGCTACCCCTGTATGTATAACACTATAATTTCAGGCACACACAGGTCATTCCACAAAATTCCACAGTTTGCTGTTTGTATACAGCAAACCTCGATATCATGTCTTCCAGCTGAAACCATACATATTGAAATATTGTACTTTACAGTTGGATCAAACACCTGATACAAAACAAGATTCCCCAGCACAATACCATGGCAGGATTAGCCCAATCCTGGCAGCAACTTTGGATCCAGAAACACAACATTGCACCAAGACAGAGAAGCCTGATACTGGGTTATAGGCTAAATGGGATGACCACAACTTTTTATACATCAGATAAAAGTAAATACGTTTAATTACAATGACCCCCCCTTAGCAAACAATAGGTCACATTGAAATATTACTTGTTTCAGACACTGTTGAAAGCTACAATACGAGAATGTTTATGAAGGCATCAGAGGGAAGAGAGCAGTCCCAATTGTATAGCACTTTTGAAAACAATGCTACTTTAGCAGGAGAAGAGCCTAGTGCAATAAAGCCTTGAGACTACTGGGAAGGGTAAGACTCTATCCTCCTTTTTGTTTTACTCCTGATGAATTTATTGAGTGCAAGCTAGTTTTGCACTTTGAACACTGTTTATAGCAATTGAAATAAGCTGAAGATGTAAAGCAGTGGAGGAAGTGCGATGGCACAAGACTGTGAGGCTGTCCCTATCAAAGTGGGACAGCAGGAAGGTAGATTTTTAGGCAAAAGTGCACACAGATGAAAAACCTCATCCAAGAGATGCAGTTTGCTGAAATATTTTTTTTAAAAAATCCAAACCTGAAGAAACCTTCCCTGGACCCCCTGGACCTGAAAAATTATAGACCAGTCTCCCATTTACCATTCTTGAGCAAGGTGATCGTGAGCCATTGCCTTTCAACCCCAAGCAATCTTGGATGAAACCGATTTTCTAGATCCATTTCAAACCGGCTTCAGACCTGGATATGGGGTGGAGACTGCCATGGTTGCTCTGGTAGCTTGGCCTGTGCCTGAGCACCAACAGGGGGAGCATGACCCAGCTGGTGCTTTTGGACCTCTCAGCAGCTTTTGATACGATAGATCATGACATCCTCCTGGAACGACTGAGAGAGTTAGGAATTGGAGGCACTGTACTTCAGTGGTTTCATTCCTTCCTCTTAGGCAGGTTCCAGAGGGTGTTGCTCAGGGACAGTTACTCCTCAAAAACAGAGCTAAAATGTGGTGTCCTGCAGGGTGCCATTCTGTCCCCGATGTTATTTAACATCTATATGAAGCTGCTGGGAGAGATCATCAGGAGACATGGAGCTGGGTGTTATCAATATGCTGATGACACCCAAATATATTTCTCCATGTCTCAGTCAGCTGCTAAGATGGCTCCCCTCAATCAATGTCTTAAAGCGGTAATGGACTGGATGAGGAAAAACTGACTCAAGCTGAATCCAGACAAAACGGAGGTACTTACAGTGGGGGCCCCCAAACCAGGTATTGGATTTCAACCTCCAGTCCTGGATGGGGTCACACTCTTCACTAAGGACTGTGTTCACAGTCTGGGGGTGCTCCTGGACTCATCGCTTCACCTGATAGACCAGGTGAATGCGACAGTCAGGAGCGCCTGTTATCAGCTTTGGCTGATACGCCAGCTGCGCCCTTTCCTGGAAGTAAGGGACCTAGAAACTGTAGTACATGCACTGATAACCTCATGACTCAACTTCTGCAATGCACTCTACTTATAGTAGCTAACTCAGAAAACTACAACTAGAACAAAATATGTCAGCCAGGTTGATCACCAGAACATCTAAGAGTGATCATATCACACTGGTCTTAAAATCCCTCCACTGGCTGCCTATTGATTTCCAAGCACAGTATAAGGTGTTGGTGATGACCTTTAAAGCCCTACATGGCCTGGGTTTAACCTACCTAAGGGATCACCTACTTCCATACAGCCCACCCCGTGCTCTCAGGTCCTCTGGGATGAAGCTGCTTCAACCGATAAAAGCTAGGTTGATGGTGACCTCCTAGAGGACATTCTTTGTCACTGCTCCCAGATTATGGAACGCCTTGCTGGAAGAGATCCGTCAGATAACCAGCTTAGAAGGCTTTAAAAAAGCTGTTAAGATGGATCTCTTCTGGCAGGCCTACCCGGAATAAACTACTCAGTTAGCTCGATCTCTCCCCCCCCCCCATATCTCCCCCCATATGCCCAGAGTGCTTATTGTGCCTATTGTTTTTAACTTTGTTCTTGGTTTTAATCTTTGGTTTTAACTGACATTTGAATTTAATGTATTTTTTTAATTTAATGTATTTTTAAGGGGGGGTTGTATGTTTATTTACATGATTTGTTGTTATGGGGGAGTTTTGTGCTATTTTTCATGTAAGCTGCCTTGATTGCTATGCCAAAAGGTGGGGTATAAATACTATTATTATCATTGTTATTGTTGTTTGTTATTGTTGTTATTGTTATTTCTATTTCAAAAGGTTTTAGTAAATATTAATCTATTTCTTTCCAGCAGGATGCCACTTTATTTGGTCAACAAATCACAAAATTGAGGCTAAATTTTACTTTTATAGTAATTTTCACAATGAAAAGCTGTGAGGTGAAAGAGGGAACCTGATCAGAAAAAGAAGTTCCATTTACAAATGTCACATAAACCAGAACTAGACTAGCCCAGATATAGCTATATTTAGCTAACACCATTGCTGTGATTCATGTCAACAGAATGCTTTCTCCTCTTGTCCATCTAACAGCTGTGCACTCTATATATGTCAGACAGACAGTGGACTGCTCTTCTTATCCCTTAAAGGGGATATAGAATTAATCAAGACATGTTAACTTTGAGAAAGTTCAAATATTAAAATATAATTTCTAGGTAAAACAGATCTGCAATTGAGTCTTTCTACCATGATCAAATTTATATTACTTGCCAATTGGAGACATGCAGATTTTGTTCATGGAAAATGTTCATGAGAGCCTTGGACTCTTGGCTGGGATCTATGTGAGTTCATTTTCCATTGTTACAGATGAAATGGAAAAAGAGAAGTGGGTTTCACACATGCATCTACCTACTCTATTTCAGTGTAACATTTGAATTATCTCAGAATAACAGAGCAGGTGCAATTAGAATGGGCCAGAACCTCAGTTAGGACAACTATGGGCCTCGGCAGACGACTAAAAGAGTCGTCTTCCGGGCAGGGAAGAGGAGGGGCAGCAGCACGAGCGGCGCCCCTTCCTCTCCCCGAGGTCGCCCCCAGAAGCGCCGGCCGTCCGCACGGCCGGCGCACTGGGGATGACCTCACGGCGCAGCGTCCACATGCGCTGCACCGTTTGAGCCAGGGAAAGTGCGCCCGCCGCTTTTAGGGCGCACTTTCCCTTACATCTAAAAGGAGCGCCAATTTGGTGCTCCTTTTAGATGCGCCGCAGGAGCGCCGCGGTCCGGAGGCTGAACTCCGGCGGCGCTCCGACCCGCGGCGTCTCTGGGGCCTCCGTCTGCTGAGGCCCTATGACCTCAAAATACTGGAAATGTGTGTGTGTGTGTGTTTCTGTGTGTCTGTGTGCATGCACATGAACATGTATACTCTCAGCTTTATGAAGTACCCCAAGCAGAAGCTTTTAGTCAAATGTAAAGCAAGCAAGCAAAATGGTACAGAGCAAAAGGGACTGACAAAGCAAGTAGAAAACATTTGTAACTATTAAGTTAAAAATGGAAGGGATGCACATTTCAGCTAAATGAAAATTTGCTGCATAGAAAGGTGTGAAAGGAAGCAAAGGTTTGCATAGTAGCACATAGCCTCTCTTTTCTTAGGACGTTATCACACGTGGACCACAAAGCGATAATAAACTGCAAATGACAAATCCCGAAAATAAACCGAAAATAAACCTTGATTCCGCAAATGGCTTTCACACGTAATTACCTTAATTGTGCAATTAAAGTAAGCTCCCACTGAAACCGCATTTAACATTCACACACAAGTGAGAATATCCTGTAAATGAACTAGAAATGAGCTTCTAGCATATGCGCAGATAGTGGAATGCCAGGATCAGCCCATGGAAAGGCAGAGGCTTTCCTTGGGCCGATCCTGGAAACGGAGGATGAAGCAGGGCCATCCTCCACTTCCAGGATCGGCCCAAGGAAAGGCAGAGGCTGCCGGCTTTCCTTAGGCCGATCCTGGAAGTGGAGAATGGCCCTGCTTCATCCTCCGTTTCCAGGATCGGCCCAAGGAAAGGCAGAGGCTGACAGCTTTCCTTAGGCTGATCCTGGAAACAGAGGACGAAGCGGGGTGAACCATGGGAAATTAAGGGGAAATGCTTCCAAATGCGCATTTGGCTATCACATTGCGGTAAATGCGAAATTAACTAATTGCGCATTTGCATTTCCTCCAAACAACCAAATTTCAAAAGATCTCCGTTAACACCAGTTTCTGTCCACTTTCTGTCCAGTTTCTGTGTGACGTCGTGTGAAAACACAGGGCACTAATCCAGTTTCTGTTTGGGTTTTGTGTGGATTAACCAGCAGATTTGCCCCCGTGTGATAACGTCTTTAAACGTTTCTCTAGTCACATGCCAAATGTGATTGGTTTGTGTTCACAAAAGCAGGAATGACTTGTGGAGTTACCTCTGGTGCTCAGGTCAGCTTTTCCTCTGTGGCCTAGCTTTATTCTGTGAGACAACAGGCTTCTGCCAGTCCAGCAGAACTGACAGACCCAGAAACCAGCAAGTTTTAGCAAAATATATGGAGGCTTTTCAGCTGGCAGAGTACTCTTGTAAGCTGTCCAGGAGAAAGCAAGAGAAATGAGGGAAGAGATTTTCCAGAAAATGAGAAGTACAAGTAATATGCTAAGACTCTGGCTGTCTTTTTTTTCCAGGCCACTAGAGAAAAGCACTCAGTAATTTATAAGAACTGATTACTAGGAAGAATGTGCTTATTTTGTTCTTGTACAGTTTCTGTTGTTAACAAACACTTAGCCATATAGTGCTTTGCAACGTTAGGGTATTTAGAGAGCAATGAGAGAAGCCATCTGACATTGCCTTGTGTTTGAGCCATTCAGTAAATGGAAGACAACTGTGTATGTGTGTGTGTGAAAGCGGGGTGGGGAAAGGAAAAGAGAGACAAATTGCTAATGGCAACCTGGCTCCTCGAGTATAACCAAGGCTATGGAATTACTAAGCTATATACCCAGAAGTGCTTGAAGCCTGGATCACTCTCTTAAAATAGGACTATCACATGGCACTTTGCACCAGCAGAATGCATTTGTGTGGCTACAGCAGATGTGCCACATTCAAGACAGAACAGAGAAAATGTGCCAACTTAACAAGTATGAGAGCATATCGTCCCAGCAGGAACCAATCTCAGTGAAACGAACTGGCAAAGCAGACAATTTGTCATGATCC
Organism: Phrynosoma blainvillii; assembly: GCA_026167975.1. Taxonomy (NCBI): domain Eukaryota; kingdom Metazoa; phylum Chordata; class Lepidosauria; order Squamata; family Phrynosomatidae; genus Phrynosoma; species Phrynosoma blainvillii. The sequence continues at coordinate 211,249,409 of JANUYF010000001.1, forward strand.
TGAATGCCAGATCTGTTGATTACAACCCTGTGGCATTGAGGATCAAAACATCCAAATTTCTCACTACTAATAGATGGCAGTTCTTCAAGGGAGAAGTCTCAGATGTTATTCTTTGGAGAAGAGTGAAAAGATCAGGTGAGTGTAGCATAAAGAAGCAAGCCCCTCTTTCACCATATAGGCTATGTAGCAATACTTTGTTTTTCAAGGAAGTTGCTTTCAGTTTCATCAATGTAATTGTAAGTATCATATTATTTCTTGTCTACATAAGCAGCAATCCAGCCTGAATGTGAACCAGAAAGGCGGGAGTACTCTGGAAAGAATGTATATATGGCAATGTTCTCACAGGCTTCTTCAAACACTCAGTTCCTGAATACAGAATCTTTTCTCATCTTCATATCTCCTTCTTTCTTTGTTTTCTGCTTCTCCCACTTCAAAAACATCTGTTGGTGATGTTATTTTGTTGTTGTATGTCTTCAAGACAAATTATGGCAACCTTCTCAGAAGGTTCTTTTGGCAAGATTTATTCAGAAGGGGTTTGCCATTGCCTTTCTCTGAGTTAAGAGAGTGTGACTTGCCCCAAAGTCACACTGTGGTTTTCCATGGTTAAGTGAGGATTCAAATCCTAGTTCCTGTTACCCAAAGAACTGGTGCAGGAATTGAGAGATCCCCATCATCAGCAATACTTCAAATGTTAGGGAAATTAATTTTGCAAAGAGGCTGGTGCGGGAATTAAGAGGTCCCCACCAACTGTCAGCAGTACTTCAAATGTTGGGGAAATTAACTTTGACAATGTGCATCAATATATACTAGTAATAACTGGGAGGGCTCCAGGTTTTGGGTGAATTAAGAAGGTTTTACTTATTTAGAAAATATGCAGGGTGAAGTCACACATATGAGATAGCAAAGCAAAGCAAAGCAGCTTCATTTATATACCGCTTCATATCGCACTATGGGAAGTCTAAGCGGTTTACAATTGTAAGCTCATTGCCCCCCAGCAGTTGGGTATTCATTTTAGTGACCTCAGAAGGATGCAGGCCTGAGTCTAGCCTGAGCCCTGGCTAGTATTGAACTCACAACCTTGTGGTCTATGAGTGAGTGGCTGCAGTAGAGGCATTTAACCACTGCGCCACCAGGACTCCTGGTGTGAATAGCAATTCATACAAACAGCATACAGAGCTAACTGAAATGGAAATATAGAAAGGGGATAGTGTAGTTTTAGGAGTTTCAGTGGGGTTATAATTGCCTATCCTATGAGAACATTGGATTATGACTCTGGACACCAGAGTTTGAATCCCCAATAAGCTATGTAGACTTAATGGGCGACCATGGGCAAGTGACACTCTCTAAGCCTCAGAGGATGACATTGGCAAATCCCCTCTGAAAAAACTTGCTGAGAAAACCCCTGATAGGTTCGTGTTAAGGTCACTGCAAATCGGAAATAACTTGAAGGCACACAACAACAACAACAACAAATGATAAGACAGTGGGAGATCTGAGGGTGACACAGAACATACATAAAGTGCAGGTATGTATGACAGCTACATGTATGTATGACAGAAAAGGCAGGGGTGGTCATGCTGGGAGAATATGTAAATAATGTTCCGATCTGGGCTATTGATGCCGTTTACAGATTGATGAGCCCTTCGTCTGCTTTAAGAGCCTCAGTTCCCGATAGTCTGAGGGCTGAGGGTCAACTTGCATGGAGATGTTCAAAAGGGGGGGGGTGTCACCATTACCTTAGAGATAGTGTGAGTGGGTGCGGTGCCTGGACTTTGGAATTGCCAATTGCCCTAGTCGGGGCTCCCGTGAGGGAAGCCCGACATGCTGGTGTAGATGAGCATCCTTGGTGGAGTCACGTCAGGGGCACGGCCCTCTGAGGCTGGCCCTGTGTTGATGCCCCGGCGAGTCATCTCATGAGATAACCCACTGGGCGCCAATCAGCTCCCCCTATGTGCACTCACCAAGGATGCCAATCTAGCTCAGCCTGCCAAATAGGGGTGGGGGAACTTTCCCCTGCCCCGCCCAATGGTGTAAAAGATAGAAATGAAAAGGAAAGGGAATCCTCCCCCCCCTCAGGCCCCTTAATGGCCTCATCTCTGGAGGATGGGTGGGTTAATACGAATGACATGCAGGAGGAATGGGCCACAGGCAGCTAGCCCAAAGGATTGGTTGCCTGCTCTTTAATATGTAAATGACCGCTGATGGTCCCTAATCGCTCCTTTTTGGTTTTGAAGTGTAGCCGAAACAGACAGCAAGCCAGGCCGAATTAGTTCTGGAGAGATGGGCGGGTGTGCCAAAAGGTGTCAGTGGACTCGGTGCTCTGTTTTGCCATGGTTTTGGGGACTCACCAAGGTGGTCCTGCCGGGTGTAGTGAAGGCAGACCCCTGGTTGTGGCACCAATCTTGTGCCATGTGGGAGCCAGCGACTGCTTCCCTTGGCTGAACAGACAATACTGACGCGACTTTGCCAAGGATAGCAGTCTCTACCTCCCCAGGGCGGAGGGGTGATCCCCTTCGCCCGCCTAAGACTGTAAAAGACAGATGGGTTGGTCAGGAAGCCTAGTAGGCGGATTGCAGGCTGCGCTTGGATGGTGGTGGTGGAAGGTCCAGCTCTCTGCGGATGGCTCTGAACTCAGCCACTTGCCTTCGCACCCAGCATACTAGGCTGGTGGAGCCGATCACAGTTGCAACCTGACCTATAACGATGATTGTCAGAGGATTGGTAAATAAATTTAGGATAGCCCAGCCTGTGGATGACCAATCCCAGTCTCCCCACCAAGATTTAGTAGTGGCTTGCTGTATCTCTTGGGTAACCTTTAGAATTTGCTGGGCCCGGAGATCTACTGTCAATTTGATGCGGTCCTCAGTCTGCTTAATTTGTCGGGCGGCCTCGCTCAGATTGGTGAGCAGGCGCAACAATTTAGAGATGGGCAATTCACCTTCTACATGGAAACCTTCTAGCAATTTCGGATCTACCATGTAAGGGGCTTCGCTAGCGAAAGTCTTTACAAACTCGTGTAAATAGAACTCTTTTTCAAAACAATCTCTAATATGGGTCTTGCAGAAACAGGGATTTCCTAGGATCCTATTAATGTCCAGAATGCATTCAAAGGGCAACAACAGAACACGATCACATGGGGTCCTAAGACAAAAGCAATCTGTATTAATTTGGACGAGGACTGAGGTTCAGACAGGAACTACAATATGGGTTTTGACTTCCTGTATGGGGATTCCTATTAGACCGTCATAACAATGGGTCCATTGCTGCGTTTTTACACACCCAGCCAAGTCATATAAATGGGTGCCATTAGTCCAATGTAAGATGTGTTCTGGCATCAAGGTCGCATTACTTTCAGCCAAAGGTAATCCTATGTGGGATGCTGGGTAAACAGTTTGAGGATCCCAGATCCTTTCGTGATAGATGCCTATGTGGAGTACCATGTCTTCCCATAATGCACCAGTGACTTTTGCTAACTCTGTGGGATGTTGAAAGGGGTCAGGGTATCTTTTCTTAAATAGAACCATGGTCTCTGGGTGTATTAGTCTCATAAAAGAAGCCTATATCAGTTGAGAGGCAAATGCAATTAAGCTGCTTTGAATTTGGGTGCACTGGATGGCTATTGAGAGATTGTAGATTCCTGACTTCAGAGAGTTGCCAATGTCTAGGATGATCTCCTTTTCGATGCCCACCCACTGGGGTAGCAGATGTCCAATTATGTCCACGCCTTGGGCTACATTAGTCAGTCCAGAGGCAATAGACCAGGGGTAGGCAACCTTTCCCCTTTAAGGGCCGAGGGACTTCAGCTCCCAGAAGCCTCAGCCATGTTGGCCAATAGTCCCATGTTGGCCAATAGCTCCTGGGATTCTGGGAGCTGAAGTCCCTTGGCCCTTAAAGGGGAAAGGTTGCCTACCCCTGCAATAGACACTCCTACTTCTTTGGTGCGAGATCCAACTAGTCCTAATTTGTTTGCTATCACTTCCGTGTCTACTGCATTTAGAACACCTATCCCTGTTCCGAGTCCTCCTAATAGGGTGCTTCCCAGGTCTCGCTTGCTTCTGAAAAGTGGGTGCATCAAATTATGCCATTTACTTTCCAGTTGTTCCATTGTGCCCATGCTGCCTTTAAATAGGGGCGACAGGCAGGAATAGTCCGTCCTACATTCACAGCAGTCAAGTTCAGTCTCAAATGTGTTACTATGGGCTGGATCTCAGTATATGCGTACAGGGCTATGTCCCTTCTGATAACTGTGTTGCCAATATACATGGAAGGCTCCTGAATCATAACAGGGAGCTCGGGAGGAATGTCAGGGCACACCATGCGTTTGCAGGTGATGGTGCAGTTAGTGGGGGTGCGGATAAGGTTGCTACACCTGAAAAGCCTGGTTCTCCATTCCCATGTAGGGTGGCACAGGTAGTCTATAGTAAGGAGGGTGTGGAAGGAGGAGGGCACTTTGCTGTGAGGGGGATCAAAACGGTGCCTCCACCAGTTTTCTGCCTGAAGGGGGAGAGGTTCTGCATCGGCCTCTACCCATGTGAGCTCTTGGGGACCGAACATGTATACTCGGGAAGCTAGGGTGTTCCTTTTTGTGACATAGATCCGTGTTTTCAACAATACAGGGAGTCCCTGATTATGTCCTTGCACTGCCCATGAAATCTACTACCTCCATCATTCCAGGATATGGGGTGACCCAATGGCATCTAGCCTCTATATTGTATTGCCAGTCTGTGGTGAATTGAGTTGGATATAGGTCAGCGCAAATCTTTGCTGCCATCCATAATAACAGAACTCCAAGTGTCCATGCTTGCTGTGTCATCTCTTGTCCCTGTAGGGAAACAGAGATGGGTCTAAGCGGCGTGTCCTGGTCTTATCCTCCATCATCCCAAGGGAGAGCTTCCCCTAAAAAGGTCTCTGCCAGGTTGATTTCTGGGAGTTCGGGCCGGGGTTGGATGGGCATGACAGGGAGCTCTCTTCCTTTCCATTCCTTCAGTTGCGAGGAGTGGAAATACTTGAGCTTGTCTCCCTGCTTGTTTGGGATGCGCACCTGGTAGACCGCTGGGGATATCCTTTCCGTGATCTTAACGGGGCCCACCCATTTTGCTGACAGGGCGTGTTTATTCTGGGAGAAATTTCGGTACATAACAAGCTGTCCCGGGTTCCACTGTTGGGGGTTGCGCACCCACCCTAACTTGCAATCCATGGCTTGCATGTTCTTGCCCAAGTTCGCCGCTACCTGTTTGTGAATGTGGCTGAGGCTTTGCAAGAGGGCCCTGATCCATTCATGATTTAACACAGCCGTTTCCAATTCCGCCGGCATAGTAGTGTTAATCCAAAAGGACTCCAGCATCATCATTTTACGTCCGCTCATCACCTGGTGTGGCGTGAAGCCGTGGGATGCGACAGTGCCTCGGAAGGCCATTAAAATTATGGGGAGTTTTGCATCCCAATCCTTCCCAGAAGCCCTTACTACTTTGCGCAAAGCCTCCTTTAATATTCTATTGGTGCGCTCGATCCCTCCTGAGCTCTGCGGATGGTAAGGGATGTGGAACTGCTGGCGTATTCCCAAGGCTCAGCATAACTCTTTCATGACCTCCCCCGTGAAGTGTGGGCCACAGTCATGATCCAATTCGCGCACCATCCCGAACCGGGAAAAGACCTGTGTAAATAGGACCTTGGCTGTGGTGGCGGCTGTGTTATCCCTGGTAGGGAATGCCTCTACCCATTTGTTAAAAGGATCTATGATAGTGAGGCAGTACTTATTGTGCCTGGCGGTGGTGGGAAGGGGACCTATAAAGTCAATTTGAAGGTGCATCCAGGGGCCATTAATGCGCTGGTGTTTCATGGCGGCTTTGGGGCCACTAGGATCTGCATTAGTCATGGCGCATGACAAACAATTATCTACCCACTGGTCTACCTCCTCTCTCATTTTGGGCCACCACCCTGCCTCTCTCACCCTCTCATAGGTGCCTTGCTTGCCTCTGTGCCCAATCTCGTGGATGAACTGGATGAGGTCGCCTCTCAAGTTGGTGGGCACTATCTAGCTATAGGTCCCTTCACTGTCTATAGCCCACCACACTCCTTCTTTTTCCTCTATCTTATACCAGCCAGTGGGATCCCTACCTATGGTACTTAGCTCCCTTATCTCTCTGTCTCCCTTCTGTAACTCAGCTAAATCCAGCGTAGGGGGCATCAGGGGATTTCTGGGTTTTACATTGATGGGGTGTACAGGAGTGGCAGTCTCTGGCAGCAAGGCCGCTTCTTTAGCCAATGAGTCAGCCTGCTTGTTCCATCTGGCTTCTTCCTGGTTCCCTTTCTGATGTCCCTTTATGTATGATACTTGGGTGTCTGCAGTGCGCTCTAGGATTATTTCTGCTACCTGCTTCCAAATTTCGGCGTGGGCCACGGGCTTGTCATCATTGGTCTTCCAGCCTCGGTTTATCCAGATAGGAAGCCAGTCAGTGGCCACACTTACTGACCACTGTGAGTCTGTGTATATGGCTATGGGAGTGTCGTGTGGTTCAAAGCCTAGGACCGCCAATAATGCGGTCACCTCAGCGGCTTGGCTGGAGTGGGGGCGAACGGAGCCCTGTAGTGTGTGGGAGTCATTGACCCTAATAGCTCCGTATCCTGTATGGCGGGTGCCCTCTATGCAGTAGGATGATCCATCACAGAACCAGCAGTGGAACCCCTGTTCTAGAGCGGAGGCTAAGGGGGTCCCGGGGTTTACAGGCCAGGTGTGGTCGGCAATAGGTGGGAGCAGACATTCATGTTCTGATCCAGTGACAATGAGCCCATAGGGGGCCGGAGGCTCACTCACTTGCCGCTGGTAGTTCACTCCCTGTTTTATAAGTTCTAAAGTCCACTTTGCAATACGGGCGTTGTGAACTTGGCCGTCTTGGATTTTGCCCGACAAGATATATTTCAATGGAGTGTGGGGGGTTTGGACAATCACTCTCGCTCCACCAATGATGAATTCCCATCTCGTTAAGGCCCATACTAAGGCTAGGCAGGTTTTTTCACATGGTCCGAATTTGATCTCAGTGGGGGTTAGATTACGGGAGGCATAGGCGATAGCCCTTTGGGTGCCATTCCGGATTTGTGATAGTATCGCTCCCACGTGGCTGTCTGAAACAGCTAGTTGGATGTAGAAGGGCTGGCTGACATCGGGATGCACTAGAGCGGGGGCGCGGGCTAAGTCCTGTTTTAGGGTGGCAAAGGCCTTCTCCTGGGCAGGTCCCCATTCCCAGGCAACTCCTTTCTTCAGGAGGGCATATAGGGGCTTGGCCTTGTGTGTGAAAGCCTCAATGAACTCCCTGGAAAAGTTGAAGGTGCCCAGTAGGGCTCGCAGGGATGCTACATCTGTTGGGGCTGGGAGTTTTCCGATGGTTTCTACCCTCTGCAAGTCGGGGGTTCTACAGTCAGCCTGTAAGTTCAGCCCCAGGTATTTAACCTGTGTTTGGACTAACTGTGCCTTTTCCCTATTGGCCTTAAATCCTGTTTCCCTGATCAAGTCTAGCACTTCCCGTGTCACTTCTGCGGTCCTTTCTGGGGAGCTGGAGTGAATCAGGATGTCATCCACGTAGGACAACACATGTGCTTGTGAAGTGGGGCGCAATCTGTCCCACATTTTCATGACGTGGGCATGGCAGATACTGGGTCTAGAGTGAAACCCCTGGGGGCAACATTCGAAACACATTTGATTTCCTCTGAACTCGAATGCGAATTTGTAATAACAGCTCTCGTGGAGGGGGATTGAGTGGAAGGCGTTGGCCAGATCAATTACACTATAGTATTTGGCTTCCGCTGCTATGGTGGCTAGAATTTCATTGTACTTCGCCACCACTGGGGCAACGGGGGGGGGGGGTGCACGCGTTGAGGGCCCTGAAATCTACCGTCATTCTCCAGGTGACCCCGTCCGCTTCTAATACGGGCCAAAGTGGTGCATTGCAGATGGATTGCATGGGCAGGATCACATCCCACTTAAGTAGTCCCTCTATGGTTTTGGCAATGCCCTCCTCGGCTTCTCTAGGATACCTATATTGTTTCTGGGGAGGGGGATCCTTCCCTTCAATGAGGACGCATGCTCCTTTAATGGTGCCGCATTCCATTTTATCTGTGATCCACACTTCTGGGAAGTCTTGCACCCATGGGTCAGTGGCTAGTGGCGCGAGGGGCAGTGGGGCTTTCAGGGCAGCACATCTGTGGATGGCGGAAATTTGGAGTGGCCCTCCCTCTATCTGCCAGAGGAGTCCATTAGCCAGGTCCAGGGTTATACTATGGCGTTTTAAAAACCCTATTCCCAGGATTCCATCATCCTCCTTTTGGTTTTCGCAAGCCTGAATGTGATCTATGATGAGCCCCAAGTGCAGGGGAATGTTTCTCCACACTGCAGCTCTCTGCCGGCCCTTCCCATACCCTGCAAGGGCTATCTTCTTTGTGGTCTTGGTTCCTGCTTGTGCTAAATCGGGGTGTATGGTATTTACTGCAGCTCCTGTGTCCACTAAAAGCCGGGCGGGAGTTGTGGGGTCGTTCCCTACTCCTGCCTTGATGATTGGGCATCCCCATGGATCAGGGGTTAATTTGGCAATTAGTTGAGGACATGGAAAGGGTGCTGCGGTGTCTGATGGCTTGATGTGGGCAACTGGGGTGGCTTCGCATGTTGGAGGGGCATTCTGCGAAGTGGGGACAATCTGGTCTGCTATGGGCATCTTTGAAAGCTTAAGCTTGGGTTTTATGGGCCCAGTACGTTTGGGTAGAGCAGGTTTTGGCTTTGCCCGGGGGATCCTAGGCCCTGCCGCCTTTCCTGATGTTACACAGGACCCCGGGCTGTCCTAACCTGAACCTTCCTTCTTTTGGGCCTCCTGGGCAGATAGCTCTCTGGTCCTTTTTAACAAGAGATGCACCAGTTCCTCGCTGAGGTGGTGATCTATAGCCTCCCTGGGAACCCCTAACTTGCGAAGCTCATGCCACAGCTCGTTTCGGGTCTCCTGGGAGATCTGCTCTCCTCTTTCCTGGGTTCTTTGGGGGGGGTGGCCCTCTGTACTCCCTCCAGAATGACTCAGGCCTCCCGCTTGGTCCAGGATAGTTGGGTCTAGTGTCCTTCGGGGGTTGGTAAGAGTGGGGGCCATTATTTCGGTACGTTACTGCCTGGATGGGCTCCCCCTCTCTCCCCCCCCTGTGATCCGCGGGCTTGGCGGATTTAGAACACCCTGCGGTCGCAATCTGTTCCGCTTTGGTCACCCTATGCAATTTGGAGACCTCCAAAATGTGCTCCATGAACTGTTTCCAAGTTATGGTGTACAGTCGCATGGAGGCCAGGCCCAAATAGGTCTTGGCGGAGACCTGCAAGCCCTCGTATACCTCGGCAATGAAATTCTTGCCATCAAAAATGGGCTGCCCTTCTGCATCCAGATCTACCTGTCCTGCTATAATAGCTAGAATTTTCTTTCAGGCAACATAAGCGTCTGGGGATTCGTCTTCTGCCTGCCGCTCTAGCTGGAATTTGGTCAGTAGCAGGGTTCCTGGCCACAGGACACTGCCTACCTTGGCCATCCACTCGGTGCACTCAACATTGGCCAGATCCACCGTTAAGGCGGCGGCCTCAAAGGCTCCTATGTACGTGGGGTCAATGCACATTCTAGCTACCTGTGTCATGTCCTGCCCCTTAGCTTTGGAGTATAGGGGATATGCCTTAGTCATCCATCTGACTCCAGTTTGTGCATCTAGCTTTCCTTAGTAATCTGCTATGGCTTTTAGTTCGGACATGGACCAATTGACATTCTCCACTACGGTTTTAGTTACAGTCCCGTCCTCGTTTGTTTCCTTAGTTTCCACCATGCTTCATGTTTTTACGGGCTTCATCGGGACCTCCGTGTCTGGGGAATCCGATTGCAAGGGTTGAGAGTTTGAAATGTCTCTCCCTCTGCTCTCCTCCCATTGGGGATTGTATGGTGGCGGAGTTCTGGCCTCTATAGGAAGGGGGCGAATTTCCTCTTCACCCCACTCCACTGCCTCCAAATTATGAGGGCTTATAGTGGAGACTGCTGCAGCCGTAGTTCTTTCCTTAGGGCCTGGATTTGCCTCTCACATTGACTGTGATTCGCCTGTGAGTTCCCTGCCTTTTTCTGTTCCAACACGTAATCCGCAGCTATTTTGGCTTGCTGCGACTTCTCCTCTAACTCCCTGTTGCGCAGTCTTAGCAAGTCTATTTCATCCTAACCGCGTCTAACTGCCTCGCTGCGTCCTCTCTAGCCCTAATGTGTAAGGCATTTTCGGCCACCTTCTCCTGAACTTGGGCCGATGCCTCCTTCAGGTAGATCCACTCCGACGTGGCCCATCTAACAGCCCCAAACTTTGGTCCCCAGCTAGACTTCTGCCTGAGTTTTCCCTTTCTGGGACCTCCTTGAGGCTCCCACCAAATAGCACTCCTTGGAGCTGCCTTCCTCTCCTCTTGACCCCGGGTGTAGGCTTCAGGACCAGGACGTCTCCCTCCTTTGCCTACCCTGCCCGTTCAAGGGAGTTAAACTGTTGGGGTGATCCTAAGTTTTATGACGATTGAAGGTTGGGGGATGGGGAGGACCTCTCCTCTGCTTTCCCACCCACGATAGCGAAAATAAAAATAGGGCGCCGGGATGCCTACTCCGACAACACACCCAGGGGTAATTAAGGTCTACCACTGGATGGCGTCCACCAGAGCCAATGAGCAGGACACTTAACCAAAGAGATGAAATGGGGTCAGCCAACCCAAGATAGCACTTTGCCTTTATGGTCAAGTGCACAAGAACACACACGCACACCTCCCTATTTATTCCTGTCTGCAGCAGCCTCTTTGGAATCCCTGTTCTCTCTACGTTCCGAGACCTAGACAGCCCAAGTGATCAGTTTGGAAAGTCTAGGTTTCGGGGGAGAGTTCGATGCCCAAGCTTTCTCCACCAAATTGTAGCCAAGAGTCTGTTTAAGGGGAATTTATGATTAGCTCAATTATTGTGAGGGGGGGGCCGACTACAAGAGCCCCTCGAGGTCGCCCTCCCGATGTTTATACCAAGAGACCAGGGGGTCCCAAGGAATGAGGCTGAGACAGATATTGGTTAACCACTAGATGTCTAATTTATTGAAACAGGGGAAAACTCACTCACAGAACATGCACTCACACACACACTCAAGGCTCAGGAAAATCAGGGTTGGAGATTGGAACAGAAATACAGGTGTTACTAATGGTGACACTTACCGAAATGTAGTCCTCCTCCGGGAAACGAATGGGATGCGGGATGGTGGGAGGCAAGTCTGGCTCCGCAGCCTGGGGTTTGAGCAGACTTGCCGGTAACTAGCTTCAGAGGTCAGAGTGATGTGGAGTCGTTTCGACCAAGAAGGTAGCACACTGACTGGATAAAGTCTAGGGTTTATATAGGGCCAAACGGGCCTTGGGGTGAAAGGCGATAATTGTGATGATGGCACCCTGCTGTACAGGGTGCCATTGTATTTGGTGGTCTTAATCTGAGGGGCTCATTTCCTGGGGTGAGTAGGTGACACAATGCACCTTCCGATGGGTGGGGGAGTGTGAGACTGGGTGGCACAATACAGACATTACACCTTGGAGGCTGAGGGTGCTTGTGACTGGGTGACACAATACACCTTTCGATGGGCTAGATGATCTCATCAGGGACAATCCCATTCGCAACTCTCCTAGACTATCTGGGGCTATTGTGTGCATTAAGGATTAAGGGTGGTCTGCCCAAGCAGAGGACTTTTTGCCTCCAATTCCATTGCCAGAGTTCATCTGGAGGTCATAATGGAATCTCATATTTTGATCATATTTTTGGATATGAAGGGGGCTCCGGGTAACACACAGAGGTTAAGTTTTGAAACCATACTTCTACCTTAACACTACCCCTAGGCAATGGGCTATTTTGCCAGGTAACAAAGACTGAATTATGTGTCCCAGGAGCTGACAATGGGATTCCGGACTGGTTGATGGCTTTAACATTTGTGTACCAAAAACAGTGACTGGATTGTGATATCCCTGAGATGAATGAATGGAGAAGTTTGGCTGGGGACAACAGGGGTTAGGCAGAGAAAGTTTTACTGCTTTAGGTGTGAAGAGCTCCTTTATCCCAAGTTTCTAGAGGATATGCAGATTACTTGGGAGAAGGAAGGAGTACTTTAGATTTGGTGGTTTTATTTACCTGTGTATGTGCATGCCTTGGAGGAAATGATAGTTTTTTATGGGAACCTGACCCAGGATTTTCCTAGAAACCTGACTCAGTATTCCTGAAAGGTCATTGATCTCTCAAAAACATGCTATCTCCAAATAGGAGATATGAAAATATTAGAACCTCAAAATAAAATGTGGAGTATGCAGGGGTGCTTGACATACCAGAGTCTTCCAGAGTCCGATATGCAGATGGCACTTTCATCATTTGGAGCTACAGAGAAGAAGATCTGACCATGATTTTGAACCATTTGAACATCCACCCGAACATCCAATTCACCATGGAAAAAGAAGAGGAAGGAACATTGCCATTCTTGTATGTCCTGGTCATGCACAAACTGAACCAACATTTGGGCCACACAGTATACAGAAAACCTACACGCACAGATAGATACCTACACAAAACCTCCAATCATAGAATCATAGAGTTTGAAGTTAAATTTTAGGTTTTAAAGGTCTGAAACCTTTCATTGAATATCTGGGAGCTTATTGCCAGTTGAAATTTTTTTTCTGTGTTACCTTTCCCCTCATGGCAAAACCTGAAGAGATCAAAGCATCCATTGCTTTGCAGACGTGCCTATATTGCATATTCTCTATCCAAAGGAAAAGCAAAACATTCTCAATAGATGAATGTGACTTGATTTAAGAAATGAGTTCTATGATCAGAAACACTGATCATATAAAATACTGGACTAGTAACTACAGTATACTTTAATAAATAACAAAGGAAACAGTGTTCTTGTTACTATATTTTTACTGGCAAGACTAATCTAACTACTAATATTTTCTATTTATAGGGCTCTTTTGCAAATTATGCATAGTTTCATTTGGCTTAACCTCTTCCCCCTTTGGACCCTCTGAGACAGTATACTATAAGACATTTCTTTGCATCCTGCAATAATTGCACCATCTTTGATTTGACATGTAAACAAAAACAGCTCCGTTTGCTATCAACTGAAGCCTTTGAAAGATAAATTAGAATTCCTTGTCCTAATTTTCCCACTGACAAGTCTTAAAGGCAAAGTTAAGACAAAATTCTTGAGCCAGCAAACTTGCTGCTACAAGTACAAAGGAATTTAAACAGTGGCCTGAGGAAGAAATGGATTTAACTGTCAGTCACATGAAAAGGATTTGGGAAAGGAACACTGATGCTTTGTCAAATGGAGAGATTCAGATGTAGTGACATGTCATTGACCCTGATGCCAAGCACCTCAAAATGAAGAGAGAAGGTGCTTAGAGAAGACCCAGTTGCTCAAAGGTGTTCAGAGCCCTAGTTTTAATTATATGTATTTATCGAGATTGTTTTTTTTTTAAAAAAAAACCTCCTATATTCATTATAGCCTGTAGTATGCAACCATTTTGAGCATTTATGAGATTCAAGCAATTAAGAGTCTAAACTTTCTAATGTTTCCAGATGGCACACTGATTAACAATTGTATGAATTTAATATTTGTTTAAATGCACTGTGCTGTAAGAAAAAACATAGTAGCTGAATGTATTTGCTGCAAAGCTTTGCAGACAGTAACTTGCCTCATTGCCTGGAGAGGTGGAAATCTCATTAGCTGATTATACAGATCAAAAGCAGCGTAGGAGCAAAGAAAAAAAGCTTTCTTTTCAAAACTCTCCCTTTCCCCAGCAAATTATTCTGTCTCCCCTTGGCCTGCACCCTCATCCAAATTTCAGGCTCTCCAGTTTTCAGTGGCCTAACTAAAGCTTTAAGATACATCATCACTGTCTTCCATCTCTACTGAGTGGCATCTAAAGCTACAATAATTGTTCTGTGATGTTCTCTCCTTATAAATTCACCTGCTCCTGAAACCAATAGACAGTAATCTCAGGCAGGGTAAGTGGCCCTGTCTGCATGGGTCAGGATACTCCAGGTGAGCCCAGAGTATCCTAGGTGCACAGCTACTTCAACGTCCCCCTCCCATTATCTGTCCCTCTGTTCCTGTGCCATAGTGGTTGTATGGACAGACATCCTGCTGAGCTGTCTGGCATATCTGCTGCCACAGGATACTCACTTCTGAGGTCAGAATGAGGTGCCCAGCCTTGATCACATGGCTAGATGCCTCATTCTGACCTCAGAGCAAGTGATCTGCAGCAACAGTGGACTCTCCAGACAGTTCAGTGGGACACCTGTGAAGACAGCTGCTGCAGTGCAGGAACTGAGGACTCTAGATCTTCCAGGAAGATCTGGAGTAACAAGTATGTTTTTAAAAACCATTTCAGGGGTATTATATCACAGTTCCGGTGTGGCCATTGTCTGGATTCCTTGTACTAGAACCAGAGTGGAGATGGGCCTGTGTCTTCATGTCACAGTATGTGACTTCTAATAACATAGCAAGACAAATTTAGACCAAGAAGTTTCTGGATTAAATTCACCATCCACTGATAATTAACTTCTAAAAGGTTTAAAAGTAGAATTAGATATTCAAATTTTAATCTGTATGTACTTATTTGTCAGTCAATAGTTTATTGTATTTGACCAAATGCCATTACAAATCCAAAGAACAAATAAAATCCAGTAAAAGAATACATAAATACATGTATATGTGCCTCCATACAAAAAATAGATAAGCCAAGTGTCAGTCATCCTATATCTGTACATTCCATTTTTTTTTTCTCCCTAAGTGTAGTACCTTACCTTTCTCCAAGTTGAAATGCATTTTGTTAGTTTTGGCCCAGTTTTCAAATCTATTAATGTCATTTTGAATTTTGATCCTATCCTCTTGGGTATTAGCTACTCCATTATCAGTTTTATCAGCTTTATTAAAACCCCAGGAACAGATTCTTGGGACAGATTTTGGCTTCCTTACAGGGTGAGAACTCTTAAGTGAAACTATGATGGTTACTTTCAGACTGTGATCCATATGTTACACACAAAACAGCTTTTTTTTGCTAAAGCTGATAGAAGTATTTGTGCTAGCTGTTTGAAAGATATTGTTATAGATTGTGCAGGAGATTCACTTATGGCAAAATAATGCACTTATATATTTATATACATAAAAAAGACATTACAATAATCAAATTCCTCTCCCTCTTAATTGAACTTATTTATTTATAGCTTTTCTATTGATGATTCTAAAATATTGTTCCTCTTTTTGTTACTTTTATAATTACCTTAACTAATATAATACATTATTATAGTGATATTTTTTCCTTACTTTACTGTCAACTTTATATTTGTGTTCTATTAATTTTGACTTTCATCCTGTCTCTTTACTTTTCTGTCTCTGTATTTCTCCTTTTTCTTTTCTTTTCCTTTCTTCTTCATCTTTTCTTTTAATTTTTAATTTAAACTTTTTGATGATTTCATTAATTATTAGTAACAGTAATATATGTAATTTGTTATTTCAGGTTTCCTTCTATTCTCTTTAAGCTTGACCATTTATTAGTCCAAGCCCTTTTAACTATTTTCCAATCTTCTTTCATCTGACCCAATTATCAGTCATTTAATAAAGCTCTTAGTCTAACCATTTCTAACATTTCTGTCAATTTCAACAGCCAGTCCTCCTTTAATGGTATTGTATTAGATTTCCAGTTTTGAGAAAGAAGTATCCTCGTTGCTGTTATCATGTATAATATTACTTTCCAATGCTTATTTTATGTTGCTTTATTAATTGTGCTCATTATATTTAACAGAAAAAGTTATGGGTTCATTTCACATTTTATATCCAAAAATTCCATTATTTCTTTATGATCAAAAATCTTTTAATCTCTTTGCAGTTCCACCAGATGTGCAGAAAAGTACAATTTGAATAATGACATTTCCAGCATTTTATCCTGCCAGTCTTATAGATTCTATATAGTAAGTAAGTGAGTAAGCAAATTTATTTGTGTAGCATAAGCCATTACAAAAAAGAGAAACCAAGTAGAACACACAAATCAGATACATTATTAAAATATTACAATGCATCATAAAGCTAAAATCATCCAAAGACATTATTCGTATAGGCTCAAATCAAACTAAATAAACACAAAGATCAGATACATTACAGGTACATTACATTACTTCACAAAGCTGAAATCATCCAAAGGCTCTCATAGGCTCCAATTTATCCTAAAATCAAATTGTCATCTTTACAGAATTTCCTCCTTAAAATTGATGCTTTAAAGGCAAAGCAAGCTACCTTTTCAGAAATGTATGGTACAGTATCACCTAATAAAAAATAATCAAATATCAATTAACAAGACTATGTGTGAAAGGGATCTGGGGATCCTAGTGGACCACAAGTTGAACATGAGTCAACAGTGTGATGCGGCAGCTAAAAAGACCAATGTGATTCTATGCTACATCAATAGAAATACAGTGTTTAGATCAAGGGAAGCAATAGTGCCACTCTGTTCTGCTTTGGTCAGGCCTCACCTGGAATGCTATGTCCAGTTCTGGGCACCACATTTCAAAAATAATGTTGACAAGTTAGAGTGTGTCCAGAGGAGGGCAACCAAAATGGTGAAGGTTCTGGAAACCATGCCCTATGAGGAAAGACTTAGGGAGCTGGGTATGTTTAGCCTGGAGAAGGATGGTTAAGAGGTGGTATGATAGCCCTGTTTAAGTATTTGAAGGTATCACATTGAGGATGGAGCAAACTTGTTTAATAGATGCAAGCTACAGGAAAAGAAAGTCCACCTCAACATTAGCAGGAACTTCTTGACAGGAAGAGCTGTTCGATAGTGGAACACACTCCCTTAGAGTGTGGTGGAGACTCCTTCCTTGGAGATCTTTAAACAGAGGCTAGATGGTCATCTGTCAGGGATACTTTGATTGTGATTTCCTGCATGGCAGGGGGGTTGGACTGATGGCCCTTGTGGAGTCTTCCAACCATATGATTCTATGAATCATGTCTGTTAGATACAAGTCCTAGCTCTTTGAGTAAGACACCTCCTATTTCTTTATAAATTGGGCATCCAAGTCAATAATGGGTTATGTCTTCAACTGTATTGGATTTACATGGGCAAACTCATTCTTCCCAAGTGACCTGTTGATAATGCCCATGATTCATTGACTGGCATTGGAGGACTGTAAAGGTGTATCCCCACTTAAAATTAGTTATACTGTTTAAATATTGTGGGTGGGCATCTGGGTAGGTAATTTGGCATACCTGGAAGTGCATTTTGATAGGTCAGAAGAGCAGTCTGTTTGGAAGTCATGTTTTAGTCTGTCAGAGCTTAGGGAGCACAAAGAGTCCCATGAGAGCCCATACAAATCAATAAGTTGAAAATTTTCTTGATTCTAATATGGAATTGTCTTGCTATCATACTCCAGCATTTCTTTAAAAGTGCTCAATACAAAGACTGCTCCTATTCCTTTACTAAGTTTCAGCCAGTATTTTATGGCCTGTATATGTACTATAGCCTTCACAGTGTGAAGGCCAGCTTCCAGCCAAAAAAATGAGGTTTTAGTTCCTTTGGACAGTCTGAAAATTACTCATAAACAATTGTTCTGGGCAACTTCCAAATATATTTTTGGCTTGGATCCCCATATTTCAGAACCGTAACATATCTGAACATCAATTTTAGCCTCATAAATTTTAAAGGCAGGTGGAACCTGTTTACCACCTCTGCTCCAATAAAATCTTAGTTAGGAGCTAACAGTATTAGTAGCAATTGATTTTGTATTTTCAAAGTGACTTTTCCAAGATCAAGTTAAGGAGAAATTTAGTCCTAAATATTTAAAGGGCTTCAATTGTTCTATGAGGTGCCCGTTAATTTGCCACCTATTTTTTTTATATCTGTTGGCAAATACGAATATTTTGGGTTTTTATAATTAATTTTCAGATTGTCCTGTTAATTAATTGAAGGCATTTAATAATCTCCTCAATCTTTGCTGCAATTGTGACAGTAAGATGGTGTCATCAGCAGACATGAATATTGTTATTTTCCTAGAACCCAATTTAGGAGGCACATAATTATCATTGTTGCTTAAATCAGTTATTAATGAATTGACATAAATATTGAACAATGCTGGTGCTAACAAGCATCCTTGACAAACACCTCAAATAATTGGTATCGGGTCTGATAATGAGCCAAAAATGATCCAATCTGGCTGCTGAGAAATCAATGAATGCCACATATAGATGTCTTTGTTTTAATCTGACATATTTATGTACCAAGTGAAATAAAACAGAGCAGTGATCTATCATTGAGTGATTGCATCAGAAACCCACCTATTCTTCTGCTATCATTTCACTGGATTCAATAGGGTGAAAGTTGGCTAGGCTACTGGGTTGCCTTTTTTGAATAAAGGGACAACTGTACTGATATTCCATTGGGGAGGAAAGTAGCCACTGTCATTAATTTCTGTAAATAGAACTGAAAGAATGGAGGCCCACCAATCTGGTGCTGCTTTATAGACTTCACCCACAATTCCATCTTCACCAGGGACCTTCCCATTCTTTAAAGTGGCAATTATTTCACAGATCTCACTAGGGGAGACAGGAAGCCAAATTGGCAATTCTTTTGTCTCAAAGTTACATCCATTACTCTTTATACTTTTTGTAGGAACTTCTAAGAGATTATTTTTTGAGGGTTCATTGAATAGGTCTTGAAAATGGGATTCCTAAACATGTGAAGGAATTTTTGGTTCAATCAATGGTTGCCTAATTGAACTCAATTTGTTAATAAGTTTCCAGAATTGATGAGAGTCTTTACTTTGAACTGCAACGAAATGATCATTCCATTGTGAACTAATATATAGAAGTTTTTGCACTTTAATAGCTTCTTAGAATTGCTTCATAATTGACAATAAGGGTAAATTAATCTAAGAGCTTGTGTCTTGCAAGCTATTCTTGCTGAAGCTTGTAATTTGGATTTGGCCTGCCTACATTCCTTATTTTACCATCCAGAGGGGTTGGTTTTATGAATCCAAGATTGGTTTCTTTGAGAAGAAAGGTTGTAATACCTGTAATTTTTCAGAAAATTGCATAATTAGGTATTTATAATCTAGCGTATGAGTGAATCTGCTGCACAACATTTCTCATCATAAAATATCCTCAACAATTGATGTTCTGTTTGAACAGACCATCTGCTTTTTTAAAGAGGGTTACAATTAGAGATGTTCTTGGATCTTTCTTCCTGTACTTTGTATAATTCAGATGTCGTCAACAGTAACAAATTAATTAAAAATGATCACTCTCTGGGTAGCAAATTGCTTCAAATCCATTAATAAATGGAATCAGGTTGGGTGAGACCACTACATAACATATAACACTTCCTCCCCATCCAGAAAAAAAAAAAGTTATATTGCTTGGTCCGACATCAGGATGATTGCCATTGAGGATGGATAAGTTAAATTTCAAAATTATACTACAGAAGACTTTACCATATTCATTGATCACACTATCCTTTGATTCTCTGCCAGCATTTAAAGGTGAGATTTGGAATTGTAGATTATACATATTAAGGTTATTCATTAGGCATTTGTCATTTGGGCCAAGATGGGCATTTAAATTACCCATCAAAATTATAGTTGCTCTGTGATTTAGAATTCAGGTTGTTCAATAAATGTCTCCAATTCCCCCCATGAGTAATCAAGACTATAAATAGCGTTCTTAGGTGGAATATAAATGCTTATCAGAGTAATGTTAATTTTGCTATTTGAATTAATTATATTAATACATTAAAATTAAGATTATTAACAGTTACCTCAACATATTTGATATTATACTTGTAGATAATTAGTCCTCCACTTGGCCAACCATATTTTGCCACTTACATGCTGGTTTCAACCAATGTTTATATACTTCAAGGCTAACATCAGTTAGGTTGGAGCAGATCCAAGTCTCCCGCAGGCTAATAACTGTGTGTTTCATTAGAAAGCTTATCTTTTTATCATGTAATTTACTTGCGAGTCCAGCCACATTCCATGAGAGCATCCCATAATGGAAATCTGAGGTGGTAGCTGGATTAAGAGTCACTGTGGACTCTTAAGGCAATGTTAATTCATCAGTTTGTCTCAAGATGGTTGCAGAAATGAGGAGAGTAATTTGTTCCTGTTCTCTTGTTTTGTTATGTGGGTTGTTCTCCACACCTAGTATCTGCTCCAAATGAATGATAATTTTCTACTTTAATTATGATATCATCCATAACAAGATGACACCTGTTATTTGTATTCCAGCCTGGCTGTGCCATCCAGGCAGGTTGGACCATGCTCAGAGGACATGGGACTTTAGGTGCAGCTTCCCTTAGTGGGTTGATTATTGCCTGGACTTCTATTTGACAGCCACTTCTTACAGGTTGAATATGTTCACTTAAACTTCCTTTCTCCTCTGGGTTAGTGTTTTTTAAACCAATTCATTTTTTTCCTCTATCCAAGTTTACAATCCATTCCTGTAGCATCCTATCTGCTATATTATGTGGGTTTCTCTCATGTTTTTGGAGTGTAGACTAGGGTTATTTGAAGGTATTGGATATCTTTCTTATCTATCTGTATTTGCCAGACTCTTTAAAAAGAACCCCTACCAAACATCTACCTGGTTCAAGAATGATGTTGATTCAGGTGATTCCTCCAGATTAATAAGAACATGTTCACATACTAATTCATTAGCAGGGTCTGGGTTGCACTTGCTTTTCCCACCTTCATGAAGGCTTATCAGAGATAAGGGAGGAGCCATATTTTAATGTTTCTAGGGTTACTGTTATAGCCAAAGCCAATATTTTCTGTCTCTTCTCATATATCTTTTTAGCTATAGTGGTGACCTTGAAGGTCACCATTGCGTGTGCATGGATGTAATTATGAAATAGGTTCTCTACCTTCAAGATTTTTGATGGAGTAAGTGAATCAGGAACAATGGCTTGTAACGTTTTAATTAAGTGCAGTTTGTGATTATGCTGAGGGAGCATTCCTCTTTGTTTTGAATAGCTAACAAACACTAAAGTGTGGCCCAATAATCTTAGCTTCCAAGTATCATTGTGCTTTAGTTGTATTGGATGTTGAGGTGTCTGACTACTCTTGCTATTGATATTCATCAAGGCATTAACCCATGGGTCTTGTCCCTCCTTGTTTTTAGTATTATCTGAGGATGTGGTATTATGATGTGTATTAGAGATGATCTTATGACTTTTTACCTTTGAGGTCTTTCTTTTGAGTCAAGACTTTTTGCAACTTCTAGGCTTATCAGTTTGAATAAGTAACTATAATTGGCCTTTTGTTGTTGTTCACTGCCCTCGAGTCGATCTCAACTCATGATGGCCGTATAGATGAGACATCTCTAAGACCTTCTGTCCTCCACTGCTCTGCTTATCAGATCCACAGGGTCCTCAACACTCTTCTCCAGCACCACATCTCAAAGGAGTTGATTTTCTTCCTATCATCTTTCTTAACTGTCCAGCTCTCACATCCATACATGGCAATAGGGAATAAAATGGCTTGCATGATTCTAACTTTTGTGCTGAGCTGTATATCTTTGCATTTTAGAATCTTTTCTAATTCTTTCATATCCACCCTCCCCATTCTTAATCTTCTTCTGATTTCCTGACTGCAGTCCCCATTTCTATCAATGTTTGATTTCAGGTATGGGAATTCTTTTACTATTTCTATTTCTTCATTGTCTAGGTTGAACTTGTGAAGGTCCTCAGTGGTCATTATTTTTGTGTGTGTGTGTGTTCAACATAAGCCTATACTTTCATCTTTGATCATCCTTAATAGGTGTTCCAAGTCTGTGAGGTTTTCTGCTAGTACTATGGTGTCGTCTGCATATCTTAGATTGTTGATATTCCTTCCTCCTGTTTTTAGTCCTCCTTCTTCTATGTCTAAGCCTGCTTTTCTTATAATATGTTCTGCATACAGATAGGGTGAAAGGATGCAGCCTTGTCTGACTCCTTTGCCAATTGGGAACCATTCTATTTCTCTGTGTTCTGTTCTGTCCTGACAGTAGCCTCTTGTCCAGAGTACAGATTCCTCATTAGGACTATCAGATGTGTTGGCACTCCC
This sequence comes from Phrynosoma blainvillii, assembly GCA_026167975.1. Taxonomy (NCBI): domain Eukaryota; kingdom Metazoa; phylum Chordata; class Lepidosauria; order Squamata; family Phrynosomatidae; genus Phrynosoma; species Phrynosoma blainvillii. Next base: position 211,271,545 of record JANUYF010000001.1, read on the forward strand.
ATGTCTTTAAGGGCAATCCATAACCTTTCATGATCTATGCAGTCAAAGGCCTTACTATAGTCTATAAAGCACATGCTGGTTTTCTTTTGGAAGTCTCTGGTGCGCTCCTTTAACCATCGTATGTTTGCATTGTGGTCCCTAGTGCCTCTTCCTTTCATGAACCCTGCTTAGACCTCTGGGATTTCTCTCTCCATGTATGGTTTGAGTCTATGTTGCAGAATTTTGAGCATAATTTTGCTTGCATCAGTGCTATAGGTTTTATAGTTGCTGCAGTCTCTTGTGTCCTCCTTTTTGTGGATGGGGATGTATATTGACCACTTCCAATCTCTTGGCCATCATTTTGTTTTCCATATCTGTTGACATATGTTGGTCAGCACTTAAGTTGACTCTGTCAATGTAGATTGCAGCAGTTCAATTGGAATATCATCTGTTCCTGGTGATTTGTTTTTCGCTATTTCTCTTATTGCAGTTTCCACCTCATTTTTTTAGAATTTAGAGTTCATCTTCATATGGCTCTTCATTCCATGTGCCCTTTATTTTTTCATCTCTTTTGTATAATTCTTCTGTGTATTGCATCCAATGTCTTTTTATTCCTTCCTGGTCTTGAATGATGTTATTTTTATTGTCATAGATTAGCCCAGTCCTTGGTTTGAATTTTCTGTTGATTTCCCAAATCTTGTGAAACAGATCTCTTGTTCTTCCCTTTTTGTTGTTGTCTTCTATTTCTCTGCATTGGTTGTTGTAGTAATTTTCTTTATCTTTCCGCACAAGCCATTGTACTGTTGCATTCATAATTCTTAGGGCCTTTACAGACTGCCAGAAATAATGCAGCTTGAGGCCACTTTAACTGCCCTGGCTCAGTGCTAAGGGAATCATGGGAACTGTAGTTTATTGTGGCACTAGAGCTCTCTGACAATGTTTCAGAAAAAAACTACAATTCCCATGATTCTCTAGCACTGAGCAGTTAAAGTGGCCTCAAGCTGCTTTATTTCTGGCAGTTTGTAAAGGCCCTTAGTTTGTTCTCATCTCCCTTTTGTTTTTCTTCTCTTCTTTTCTTTATTGCTTGTAGCATTATTTTCTGTCATCCATGATTTTTTCTCTTTCTTTTTGTTTATTGAAAGTGCCTGTCTGCATTCTTCTTTTATTATATCCCTAGCTTCAGAGCATAGTTCCTCTTGTTCTTGGTCTATTATGCTTAGTAGTGTGAATCTGTTTCTTATGCTGTCAGTAAATTCTGTTGAGATATTATTTAGATCATTTTTTGGTATAATCTGTCAAGACCATGTGGCACCCTGGTCTGGAAAATGACATGGATGTGGCCACTGCAAGGAACTGGAGCAATGGTAACAGAGTTACTACAGTTTAAGTGGCAGGTGCATGAGTTAGCATTTGGCAAGCTGTGCATCTTGGGAGGTCTGATGCAACATGCACAGTGGATGAGACAAGCCAGGTATGCATCATGGGAGGTCTGATGCAACAGGCACTGGGGATGAAACCAGCCAGGCTTCATTAGTGCATGGCTGTCACATGTTACCAAGAAGACCACCTATATATATGGGAGAGGGTCAGAATCTCTGTTGTTGGTTAGTTGTGATTGGTGGTTGGTGAAACACTTTGTCAGTCTGTATAGCTGTGAGTATTCAAGATGGATGTCTGTTACTCTATGTATCTTTGTAAATATTTGCAACAAAGATTAAAGCCCTCACTGAGTGAAGTCTCACTGTCCAGCGATTCATTTCTCCAAGTTGAAAGCAACAGCCTGCGTGTAGGAGGATTTTTCCTGTGACATCTGGAGCAAGATTCTTCACAGAAGATCATCTTCTGGGCATTCCTGCCTATGTGCATCAACTCTACATGTGTGTATGCTAGATCCTGCCTGTCTGCATACCCCAACATAATCACTGGTTTTGTTTTCTTCTTGAGTCTTACTCTTATTTTTGATATGAGTAGTTCATGATCTATGCCACAGTCAGTGCCTGGTCTAGTCTTGGCCACCAATATTGAGTTTCGCCATCTTTTGCTTCCAATTATATAGTCTATTTGATTTTTTTGTTGACCATCTAGTGATGTCCATGTGTATAGCCTTCTTTCTGTTGAATGAAGAATGTGTTTGCTATGAATAGGTTATTGGCTTCACAAATATCTATCAGACACTCACATGATTCATTTCTTTTACCTAATCCAAATCTTCATTCTTCTTTGCTTCCAACTTTTGTGTTCCAATCTCCAATGATCAGCTTGACATCCCATGTTGGTGTGCTGTCAATTTCTTCCTGTACTCCTTCATAGAATATATCAATTTCTTCCTGTTCTGCCTCTGTGGTTGGTGCATATACTTAAATTGTGGTGATATTCATAGGTTTACCATGGAGCCTGACTGAAATGATTCAGTCTGATTTTGCATTGTATCCGCTGATTGCTTTTGCCTTACATGCTGCTTTTTAAACTTTGTTTAGATTCCTATTATTTTTGCTCTTTTTAGTATTTAATAGCTTATTCTTCTTTTGCTTTTGGTGAGTTCTTTTCTTTTCAAGCATGATCCTTATTTTCTTATTTAGTCATTTTTCTTTACCAGGAGATCCGTCTGAAGAGGTTAAAATATGTGTATTAGCTTGTTTATTAGTATTCTTAGGTGCCTTATTTAACTTAATTAATACAGTTAGCAGTTCATGGGATTCATATAAAAAGGATTTCATCAGCTTCATTTCTTCTAAGATATCTTTAACCCACTGAAACAGTGAGATACAATCTTTCTCCCCACTCTGGTTGATTAAGGTTAATGAGGGTTAGTTCTCTAGTTGGATGCGATACTGTGCCAGCTCATCTGTTTGCTTTGTCATGAAGTCATCTTTCCTCTTTCCTCTTGTTCTGTCCTATTTAGTGGCAGAAGCATTTTCTGCAATTGCTATCTCTGTAGCCAGATTAATAGCACCCTCTTCTAAGCCTATCTTGTGTGTGGAACATCTATGATCAATTGACCAATCTAGGCTAGGCTCAGGAGGTGATAAGGGTATATCCTCATGAAATGCAGAATAATAATAATAAAGTTTATTTATATCCTGCCCCTTTGAGATTAATTGGGGCGGCTAACAAGAATAAAATATACATACAACTGTAAATTTCCTCCCCTTAAAAAATTATTAAATCAATTATAAATTAAAACATACAATAAAATACAACAATAATTTAAAAATGATCACAGTGTGGCTGCGGTTCTTAAGACTAAAAACCTAGAAGCCCTCTTAGGAGAGGGATTCCTGAGGCTGGGATTATCTATCACTGAAAGGCCTGCCGGAAGAGATCCATCTTAACAGCCTTTTTAAAGCTGTCTAAGGATGTCAGTTGACGGATCTCATCTGGCAGGCCATTCTATAGTCTGGGGGCGACTACCAAAAAAGCCCTCTGGGAGGTAGCCGCAAGCCTAGCTCTTTGTGGCTGCAGCAAATTCCTCCCAGAGGACCGGAGTGCGTGGGGAGGATTGTAGGGGAGAAGTCGGTCCTTGAGATAGTTTGGACCCAAGCCATTTAGGGCTTTAAAGGTAATAACCAACACCTTGTACTGGGCCCGGAAACTTATAGGCAGCCAGTGGGGGGACCTTAAAACCGGAGTAATATGGTCCCTCCTGCATGTTCCTGACACTAATCTGGCTGCCATATTCTGCACCAGCTGTAGTTTCTGAACCAAGCACAAGGGTAGCTCCATGTAGAGTGCATTACAGAAATCTAGGCGTGAGGTTACCAGCCCATGCACAACAATCTCGAGATCCCTTACTTCCAGAAAATGGTGCAGTTGGCGTATCAGCCAAAGCTGGTAACAGGTGCTCCTGACTGTCGCATTTACCTGATTTGTCATCAGGAGCGACGAGTCAAGGAGCACCCCCAGACTGCGAACATAGTCACTGGAGGAGAGTGTGACCCCATCCAGTACTGGAGGTTGCAACCCAATTCTTGGTTTCGGGGCCATTACTGTGAGCACCTCCATCTTGTCTGGATTCAGTTTCAATCTGTTTTTCCTCATCCAGCCATTACCACCCGAAGACATTCATCGAGAGAGGAGACGCCATTGGAATTCGAGGCCGATGAACCAGACATGGAGAAATGAATTTGGGTGTCATCAGCGTACTGATAACACCCAGCTCCATAACTCCAAATAATCTCACCCAGCGGCTTCATATAGATGTTAAATAACATTGGGGACAGGATAGCACCCTGTGGGACCCCACAGGTGATCTCCCTTTTACTGGAGCTACTGTCCCCAAGCAGCACCCTCTGGGATTTGCCCAAGAGGAAGGACCGGAACCACTGCAGAGCAGTGCCTCCAATGCCCAACCCCCTCAGACAGTCCAAGAGGATGCCGTGGTCTATCGTGTCAAAAGCTGTTGAGAGGTCTAAGAGCTTTGCCCTTCATCAAGCCCAAGTCCTTTCCACCACAGTGTACCACCAGCATGTCAGGTTGAGGGCCAACATGCTACTCAAACAGCAACTTGAGTAGACCTTCCACTGCAAGTCTCATCTTCCCAACTATTTGACTGTGGCAATGTCACTAAGATTGAGGTGGGAAACCAGATGGCTGGATTGCACCTGACCCACCACCCAGTAAATCATACTGTGGCCACAGATGAGGAAACGGAATCTGCCAAAAAGAAATTTGTAATCTAACAAAGGCAAAATTGAACAGGTTTATTTCAAAGTATGAACATTGCTCACATATTTTCTGAAGGTCGCGATTTCCATCTACCTATGCATTTAATTGTCCTGTCATCCATCCCCATTGCAGCAGCAGTGGATGCTACACCAATGCAGAAGGAATGGGTACCAGATTTGACCCTCTTGATCCCAAGATTCTCCAAAGCCATAGCTGCCACTGACTAAAATGGAAATTTAGTGAAAGGGGCCCAATCAACATGTTGAGACAAGGGACCCTGAACCTGGTGCCATAAGGGTAAATATTCCAACATGGCCTGAATGGGGCAAAAACCCACTAAAAACACCTATTTAATGTGATATAGTTCCTTTTCCCTTCTTGATCAGTCTTAGACCTCTCAATCCTTAGAGCTGCTGTCTGGTTTGTCAAAACCAAATCATCAAAGCATAAGGCCCTGTTTGATGTGTCATTTTTAGACTAGCTTGCTAATTCATAATGGTCCAAAAGTGCAGTTAATGCTGTTGCATGAAATAAATTGCTTTCATAAGGGGAAGAACATAAATGAGCCCACTGTTCTTTCAAAACTCTAAGAATCTCTGGGGAGGGGCACCCTATTGTCATGCCTGAATCCTGGCCGATCCCTCTAAAGTTTTATGAATCCTAAAATCTGCTGTGTGATCAACAAACCCTTGGGCTTTGGTAGCAAAGACCAAGGCAGATAACTTATTTTTGATGGTTTGAGGTCATAGAATCATAGAATTATAGAGTTGGAAGAGACCATAAGGGCCATCCAGTCCAACCCCCCTACCATGCAAGAACTCCTAATTAAAGCATCCCCAACAGATGGCCATCCAGCCTCTGCTTAAAGACCTCTAAGGAAGGAGGTGTGAACCCTTTGTTGTGTAGATACACACAAAACTGAAGGCAATGCCTCACTTGTACGGGCCACTTGGGGCTTAAATTGTGAGCATGCCTAAAATGCTCAAAAACCTTGCATGACCTGTTATAATTACAACACATATTGTCTGAAAGTGAAGCACTTATGGCCCTTGCTACCTCATCCTTCCAAGCGTCCACAGTTCTTCTGTCATCGCTGCCAGCTTGAGATCCAACTTTGGAGCCAGCTGTTTAAAACAACACATCTGTTGGTTGGAAAGGGCATCAGTGATTTCATTGTTGACCCCCAGGACATGGAAGGCTGTGAACAGAATGTTATGCATTAGCCTTGCCCCCCCCCTTTTTTTTAGGCATCTTTGAAACCTGAGGAACACTTGGCCTTGGGATACTGGAACTGGTATAGAAGAGAGAATACATCAATAAATTCTCCTTTAAGAATTTTTTCAGCCGTGGGGGATGTCAAATGTTCACCCAGTACAGAATCCAGGTCACCGTCTGGTATAGATTAATAATTAACCAATGACTTTGACTGCAATGCAGTCTGAATACTTGCTTCAACTTGTTGTTCAGGCAACATGACCAGAAAGTTGGTATATGCATAAGTGGAAGCCAGGGAAGGAGGTTGGTAGACTGAAAAAGCATAGGGAAAAGCCCATTACTGCCTGAAGACATTCATCGAGAGAGGAGACGCCATCGGAATTCGAGGCCGACTAACGAGACATGGAGAAATAGATCTGGGTGTCATCAGCATACTGATAACACCCAGCTCCATAACTCTGTATAATCTCACCCAGCAGCTTCATATAGATGTTGAACAACATCGGGGACATTATAGCACCCTGTGGAACACTGCAACTCTCCCCGAGCAGCACCCTCTGAGACCTGCCTGAGAGGAAGGACTGGAACCACTGCCATGCAGTGCCCCCGATACCTAACCCTCTCAGGCGGTCTAAGAGGATGCTATGATCTATCGTATCGAAAGCCGCTGAGAGGTCTAGGAGCACCAACAGGGTCACACTACCCCTGTCGATGCTTAGACGCAGATCGTCGGTCAAGGCAACCATGGCAATCTCAACCCCAAAGCCTGTCCTGAAGCCATTTTGAAATGTGTCTAGATAATCGGTTTCATCCAAGACAGCTTGGAGTTGAAGAGCAACCGCCCTCTCGATCACCTTGCTCAGAAATGGTAGTAAAGAGACTGGCCTGTAGTTGTTCATATCCAGAGGATCCAGGGAGGGTTTTTTCAGAAGCAGTCTAACTGCCGCTTCCTTCAGGCATGATGGAATGTATCCCTCCCTGAAGGATGCATTGATAATCTCCATAAGGAGCCTCCTCAATGCATCCCCCCCCCGGACGGCCAGCCACGATGGGCAGGGGTCTCCATGAACTCCTGAGCCGCACCTGTTAACCTGGTCTCGAGCGGAATGTTGAAGTCCCCCAAAACTATGAGTCTAGGGGACTCCAGCAACAGCTCTTAGACCAGCTGTGTCAGTTTGGTTAAGAAGTCTGCTAGACAATGGGGTGGTCGGTAGACTAGTAGAATCCCCAAGCTATCCTTGGTCTTCAGGCTCAGGTACATACACTTGAAGTGGACTGTGTTCCAGACAGGTATCCTGATCAAGGTTAAGTTGGTCTTATGAACTAGAGCCACTCCGCCCCCCCCCCCCCCGCCCACTTCCTCTCACCTGCTCACTGACAGAGACCAGATAACTGCACTATCCTCTCCCAGCAGGTCTCCATAAAGCATGCCAGGTCAGCATCCTCATCCAAGAGTAAGTCATGCATGACATGAATCTTGTTCTTAACCGACCTGGCATTGCAAAGGAGCAGAGTGAAGTTCTGTGGAATGGAAGGTCTGCTCTCCAAACCATTCAGGGAAACAGAGGGAACTGAAGACGGGATAGCTTTCAAACAGCAATCCCGTCTTCTTTTGTAACATTCGTTCACTCTTTTCCGACCATATCTCCCGTTCCCCAACACAATTCCATTAGCTGCCTCCAATTCCTTCCCGGCCTCAGGTGAAACAGTGTCCCATTCCAGGCTGATGTTTCCAACAATTTAGTGTAGTCCGCATCACCACTAGAGAAGAGGTCACAGCTGGGCAGGAGTCCCAGATGTTCCAGGGAGGAAGGGGCGGGCCAAGGAGCTCACCGCCAGCTTCTAAGTCCTCCAAGTGCCGCTGCTGCAAAGCTGGTATTCGGGCTGGTATTCGGTCTGGCCTTTTGAAGCTCCCTTGGGGCCAGGAGTCCCAGGTGTTCCAGGGAGGGAGGGGCGGGCAAAGAACTCACCGCTGGCTCCTAAGTCCTCCTGAGTCCTCCTACGTCCTCCTATTGCTGCTGCTACAAAAGCTGATGTTCTGGCTGCTGGATCAGCCTTTTGAAGCTCCCTTGGGGCCAGGAGTCCCAGGTGTTCCAGGGAGGGAGGGGCGGGCAAAGAGCTCACTGCTGGCTCCTAAGTCCTCCTACATCCTCCAAGCGCCGCTGCTATAAAATCCGATGTTATGGCTGGTGGAGTGGCCTTTTGAAGCTCCCTTGGGGCCAGGAGTCCCAGGTGTTCCAGGGAGGGAGGGACGGGCAAAGAGCTCACTGCCGGCTCCTAAGTCCTCCAATGCTTCACCTCATTTGGAAGGGAAAAAGTTGGTGGTTTTCTTTTCTCTCTCTCTTTTTTAAAACTTGGTGAATTTCCATGTATTAGTTGGATCCCTGTTACTTGTATTGCTGCCTGGTGAAGACCATTGTCAAGGTATAAAACAACCTAAATAGGAAGAATCAGCTAAATAGCAATAGAGATACATAACACCAACCAGAAAGTTCCATTATATCATTATGCAGCCAGGTACCTTTTGGAGGCCATAAATCTGTTGACAAGTACAATGCAGAAACCTATGTGAGTCCAAATAATATCTAGGTAAAAATCACCACTCAACAGTATCAACTCTCCTTCTGTCAAAAAGTTCTTATACAGGTGGTTTCAAATTTCTCCTATGAATCCTTTAATTTCCCATGAGTCCAGATCAACTAGGGTATGGGCTATTGGGACACACCAAGAATATATTCCTCTTATGTCTCACACAACTGTCTTATATTTCCTCTCCAATCCTTTGAGATCTTGTTTAAGAGAGGCCACCAAGGTTATAGGGAGCCAAGCAACTACCTGTTGTAAGCTTCACAGGCCTACTCACTGTCAATTTTACTTCCAGTAGTCTCTCTACTGTCATGCCCTGTCTCGACAGGGACTTGGAGGACTCAGAGGATGAGCCAGAACTTTCTCTGGGTCCTGAGCCTACAGTGGAGGAGCCCCCACCCGGCCCTAGCAGCCCTGCTTTGCCAATTCCCACAGAGCCACCAGCAGAACCTGTGGCATCTCAGGAGGTTGCTCCACAGCCAAGCCTCCCGACGACAAAACCATCGGATATGGAGGAGGATCGAGGGACTATGCTTACCTTTAGTCAGTGTTGGACAGAAAGGGTGGGCCTTCAGTGCTCGAGGAGGCTTTATGAAAAACGCCAAGGTAATCAAGGTGATCAGCCCCAGCTGAGCTCCGGCAGCTTGGGGATTTAAGCAGTGTGGAAGCACGGTTTCAGTGCCAGAGATTATCTGAGCTTCCTGGTGAAAGCCTCTGTCTCTCCTTGTTCCTGACTCTCCTGACTTATCGTGGACTTCCGGAGCCCTTGACTCTCAGACCGCTGATTACTCTTGGACTTCTCCCTGGACCTTGGACTGCCTTGACTCTTGGCTTCTCTGGAACTCTCAACCTTCAGACTGTGTTGGACCCTTCACTGGTTGACCTTTCGGATTGGTAAATAAGACTTTCCCTTGCCTTGGCAATCGGCCCTGCTGTCGGCTTTCCAGGACATTTATGAAGCCTTGGATTTGGTAAAATTCTGCTTCATTCATCTTCAACTGTCAGTTCTGTTCTTTACTTCATTTAGTAGAAGAAAGATGTTTACAATAATATGCAGTATTGATTCTATCTAATTTCATAGAAGTCAAGTACCATAGGTGGAACATCTTAATATAGTTTTCTTTCAAAATTTGGCACAGTAAATTTTGGAGTGTTCCCCATGAATTTTCCCATGCTTCTATATTTATTTTTTTGTCTATGTCTTGAGGCCACTATCATTGGTTCTCCAATCAATTCACTCTCAAGTTCCCTTGTTATAAGTAGTTTCTAGCATTTATATGTATCTTTCTGATTATCTACAATAATTTTGTCTGTTTTGATTGTTTCCATCTCAAAGCCTTCTAGCTTGTTGTCCATTTTATACCTTTCCATTAATTGTTTATATCATCACCATCACCATCACCATCACCATCATCATCATCATCTATTAAAGCTTAAACCAAAGGCCATTTGTGTACAAAGTGTTAAAATACAATACAAAATACAACACGTAAGAACAGCATAATAAAAGTACAACACAAAATAAATTGAATAACAATCTTGCATATAAAGGAATTAAAATTCAATTCAGTTAAACACATAAAATATGGACATAATACTCTAATTAAATGAGAGCATCCCTAGAGCAATCAACAGTAATATCAGCAATATATCTAGCTCAATTTTTCATTGCTGCTTGGGCTAAAAGAGAAACCTTATCCATAGTTTTTTGTGGGTTTTTCGGGCTGTGTGGCGATGTTCTAGAAGAGTTTTTTTCAGATGTTTCATCAGCATCTCTTCCATTCCAGTATTCTCTGAAGATGCCAGCCACAGATACTGGCAAAACATCAGAAATAAACTCTTCTAGAACATGGCCACACAGCCCAAAAAACCCACAAAAAACCTATTTTCTTAATTGTTTTTGAATTGTTATTTTTTGTACTTTTTTGTTATCTCTGTTATCAGGTTTTTTTCTTTTTGTTAGTTTGTATGCCAGCCATTTGCTGGGTTTGTTATCTGATTAAAAATGCTTTTGATGCACCACTTGAAGTTACCTCTCAATTTCTTTTCTTGTTTCTGCTTCAAGTGTACTTTGAAGTACTTTAATTTCATTCATGAGTTCTTTATTCACCAGTTTTCCCAGAGTTCCTCTTCTTTTTTCTTTACTTCCTCCTTCATTTTTTCTACTTTTTCTCTTTTTCTCCCTACTGTTTTCTATGCCTTGTTTTATGAGGAAACCCCACATCACTGACTTGCTGGCATCTCAAATTGTTATAACTGAAACATCTTGTGTGGTATTCTTTAGAAAATAATTTTTAGGCATTACCTTGGCTTTTCTGGGTATTGTTTCATCTATTGTTTAATCTCCAGCTGAAAGTTCTCTCCTTTTCAAATCATTTCATCAAAATCAGGTTGAGATCTGATAATATTCTTGCTAAAATTTTCATATTTTCAATTATAATGCTTAAAGATTTAGAAATCAAGAGCATGTCTATTCTAGACATTGTTTGATGTGGTTTAGAAAAGAGAGTATATCCTCTTGGATTGCCATATTTATAGTACCACACATCAATTAATGCAAATTCTTCTATTAGATCCAAAAATGGTTTTTCTTTTTTTTAACTGATGAGCTCTATCCAAGTGTGGATCAATTTCTCCATTCTAGTAGCTTAAAGTTATCATGGTTACATTCTCCTTGTTTATTTCTTAGTTTTTGGAAAAAAATATCTTTGTTTTCATGGGTCTATATATACCCATCACTCAAAGTTTCAAATCTGGCAACTTTATCCCTACCCCTACATATAGTCCATTCAGATCTTTAAAAATCTCTTTTGCCGGACTTCCGGTGGTATGGCAGCGCGTTAAGCCTCCTAAGACAGAGTCGGAGTAGAGGAATTGCCGCCTGCGAGCTCAGGGTCCTGTGAATGAGATCGTTGCGGGACGGAAAATATCTCCCCAGATAGGGGAGATCCAGAGGGGCTCAGCGATGACCAAAAAACCCCAATTCTACCCCCGGAGAGACGAAATCGGAGTGAAGGAAGGAGAGTGGGGTAAGAAATGGGTCATGGCGGTCTGAGCAATCCACGACCACGAGCGTGCAGCCGCTGCTTTGGCAAGCGGCACAAGTGCCGCCACCGCTTATTACTAATTAATTATTTTAAGCATCTTCAACTAATTGGGCTTGCAAGCTTCTGGAGTTATATCTTCTACACTTCTAACTATTTGTGGCTATATTATTCTTCATGCCAAATAATTAAATCCTAAGAGACATGGGGAGAAACCCTGTGAACTGTGTTTAACCTACCGGTGGATTGCGAGTTGAGAATACACTTGTGGAATCTAAAAATTATATCAGCATCAAGGACAAATATAAGTATAAGGGGGGGAAAGGATAACTATTATAAGGCAATTGGGAACGCTGCGATCTGGAAAAAAGAAATTAAAAACGTAAAGCTTGGGGTGTAGCAGAGGGACGTGACACTTTAAATAACAGCAATGGTGGATGTGGAAGCGAAAGTGATCTAATCTAATCCAATAAATTAGAGTTTGAGAATTGCTCCATAAATAAAGAAGGATCCAAATTTGACAACTGAAATTATTAAGGAGGACTTAGATTGGTGGTGAAAGATATAAAGTGTCGTGTTCAAGGGTGGATTGAACTGGATATATCTTATTGCTGCTTGGCTGCTTGGCTGCTTGGCTACAAAGAAATGAAGGGAATAAGGGAAAGTTTGCGGCTTTTTTTCTTTTTGCTCCCTGCCTTCTCCTCATGGACTGAAAATAAAAGTTTGGCTTGGAAGATTAAACTTAACTTTCCTAACACTTTTGACACTTTTGATCCAGGCTACATTGTCAACAGACAGTTTTGGATTTTTGTGTCAAAAATAGCTTTGGGTGCTTGCAGATTCTGGAGTCAGATGTTGACTTTGGTGGCGAAAGTAGCACTCCCATCAGGATAATAGAAGAAAGTGAAATCTGCGGTGTAAGAAAAAGAGAAAGAAAGAAGAGGGAGGGAAAGGAGGGAAGGAAGGAAGACGCAAACGAACTGTTTATCTGTATATTGGTACATTTAATAATAGAATAATCCAAACTTTTCTTAATTTAAGCATTAATTAACTGGAACCTTGGGGAATTAGAGAGTAAGGGATTGTAGAGGTGGTGTTATATGTAAGCTATTTAATTTATGTTACTTTCTGTTTCTGCCTTTTTTTGCTTTTTCCATTTTGGAAGTGGGGAAAGATAATTAATTAATAGGTATCAATAAGTATATTTTAGAATATTAATAAAATATAGTGTATAGATATCGAATTATAAAGTTAGGTTATTGTACTGAATCTTATTAAATTTATTATAGTATTTGTAATAACTGGAGAAGAATTATCAGGTTAATAAGAAAGCTAATTTTTGATTTTGAAATTTTATTTAATTTATTATAGTATTTGTAATAATTTGAGAAGAACTATCAAGTTAATAAGACAGCTGATTTTTGATTTCGATATTAATTGTGATAAGATTAGAACTTAATTTGTTTGTATTTTTGGGCAATTGAACTATGACACTGATGTACTTTGATTAATATTTTTTTTAGAGTCACATATTGTGTTGGAGGTTGAGAGCTAGCGTATAGGGAAACTAGACCTTTCCTTTTTTCTCTTTGTTTTTAATGTTGAGGTCATTTTTGTAGTTAAGTGTGATATCAGTTATTAACTGTCTTTGATACATACTTTTGCCAATAAGAAAGTGGGAGATAGTCGGATTTAAAGGACGTATGCTTATTGGACATCTGTAGTTTAGTGTATACTTGGGTTTAGATTAGATTTTATCCCTCCTTGGTGTTTAGAAATACCTTTCAAGAAAAAAAACTAGTAAGGGGAAATGGAAGGACTTTTCAAGCCAAAGGAAAAATAAATTTATTTAAACAAAAGCAATAATAAATAATAACAACTTAATAATAACAATAATAGTAATAGCCAAGTTCTTCCTTTTTTCCAATTGTAAGAGGCAATTAAGGGGTGAAATTCAGACAAGGAGGGAAAAGGACAAACAAACTCCAACACAATTACCATCACAACTAAATCAGAGAAGACCTTCACTAGAGATGGCTGCAAAAGGTCAAGACCCAAATTTTAGCTTGATTGAAGAAATGAAAAGATTTCATTTAGAATTGAAGAATGAAATTAGAGAATCGAGGGAAGAGACAAGAAGGGAAATTAGAGAATCTAAAGACGAGACTAAGAATGAACTGAAGAATGAAGCCAAATTAATTAAGCATGAATTAGACAAAATTAACAAAGACATAGGGAAAATAACAACAAAGATGGAGAAAATGGAACAGAGAACAAAATTGGTTGAAACAAGAATGGAAGAGCTATCGAGACAACTTTAAAACTGGAAATCAAATTGAGAGAAAAGTGTGTTAAATTGAGAGGTCTACCGGAGCAACCCAACGAGAATCTTTATGAGTACTTTGTACCTTACTTAGCAAAATATCTTGACAAATCATTATCCCAGACTCAAAATGAAATAGACAGAATTTATAGAATCAACTCAAGAATCGCTAAGAATAGAGGGTTACCAAGGGACATCATAATATACTGGTTGAGAAAGCAAACAAAAGATGAATTTCTACAGAAAAATTTCAAAACTAGATTTGTAATACGCGGTACAGAAATTCAGATTTTTAAAGATGTTCCAAGTCAGATTCTGAAAAAAAGAAAGGACTATCAATTCTTGATGGAACAGCGTAAAATCTATAGAATCCCGTTTAGATGGGAGGAGATAGAAGGGATAACCCTAACATGGAATCAAAGAAGATATAGATTAAACTCAATTGAGAAGGCATGTAATTTTTGGAAAGAGCACAGAGCGGAAATTGAAAAGCAAGTGAAAAGGAAAGAAAGGAGTCCAATAGGCAGAGATGGAAAAACATTTTGAAATGGATCAAAAACTGATTTAACTGAAGAAGAGGACGGAAATCTTTCAAGAGATGAAGAAGATAGCAAAGAAGAATCCACAATGGAAAGAAAAGGTGGTGATTTAGATGAAGAAGAAGCCAGTGCAGTTGCAAGCAGTGGTTAGTTTGATTTGTCCTCCTACCAAATTGTTTTAAGAACTGATTCCCTTTATTGCCTCCCAATATAAATAAGATATAAGAATTTAAAAGGATGAAATTAATTTTGCTCAATATCAAGGGTTTGAATGTGGCCTCTAAAAGGAAAAGAACTTTTCATTTTTTAGAAAAAGGAAGATTTGATTTAATATGTTTGCAAGAAACGCATATAAAAAAACGGAAAAAAGATTGTTGAGAAATAATAATTTGGGAAATGCATTTATTTCTGCGAGTAAGAAAAAGAAAAAAGGAGTAGTAATATATTTGAATAAACAAATACAAGTGAAAGAACTAATAAACGATCCAGCTGGTCACTATATTGGGGGAGGAATAAAATGGGAAGGGCTAAATTTGTTACTAATTGGAATTTATGGACCGTAAACAAACAAAGGTTTATTTTTTCAAAAGATTTATAGGGAAATTAGCGATCTAGAAATAGATAATGTAATGTTATTGGGTGATTTTAATGGGGTAGTAGACCCCATCAAAGATAGGACAGCAGGTTATAATAAAACAACCATACAAGGCAAACTCCCTATAGTATTTTTTGATATGGTCAAGGAGTATACTCTTTTAGATGCCTGGAGACATATACAAGGACCACAAGATGGGTACACCTTCTATTCGAATCGATATAAATCTTTGTCTAGAATAGATATGATTTGGATTCCCAAAATAATGAGTAATAAAATCAAATCAATCCAAATTTTGCCTAGAAGTATATCAGATCATAATGCAATAACATTATTATTATCAAGTCAATTTAAGCAAACTACTTGGAAATTAAATGATGCCCTGATTCAAAGGAAAGAGGTAAATAATAAAATTAGAAACGAGATAAAGCTTTTTTTTAAAGGAGAATATGATAGGTGAAACAAAGATGAATGTGATTTGGGATGCTGCAAAAGCAACGCTCAGAGGAAGCCTAATTAATCAACAAATATTTTATCAAAGAAAGGAAAAAGAGAAGGATCGGACTATTCAAAATTTATTGATGCAAAAAGAAAAAGAACTAAATGAGTATCCCAAAGATCAGAGTATATTAGATGAAATAAAGATATTACAAAAACAAGAATTAAGGAAAAATATTGTAGAAATAGAAAAGAATTTGAAATTAAGTAAACAAAAAGAATTCGAATTAGCTAACAAGTCAGGGAAACTTTTGGCCGAAACATTAAGGAAAAAGAGAGGAAATGAAATAATTACTGAAATAGATCCTGAGGGGCGTAGGATGACAGAACAAAATGAAATTAAGGAAGTTTTTTTAAAAAAAAAAAAAAATTCAAATCTTTACCAATCTAGAGAAGTTGACATGGATAAAATTAAAGAATACTTAGATAATCAAGATTTTCAACCACCAACTCAAAATCAATATGAGGAGTTAAATAAACCCATTTCAGTAATGGAAATATTGGAGGTTATTAAAAACTTGAAAGATGGGAAAGCACCAGTCCCTGATGGGTTTACTACCCTATTTTCCAACACTTTTGCGGAGGAACTAAGCATCCCATTACAAAAGGTTATGAATTTGATTTTGGAAGAAGCTATGCCTTCAACATGGCATGAGGCAACTATTGTGATGATCCCAAAAGAAGGGGAAAAAGCTACTGAAGTTAAGAACTATAGACTAATTTCGCTACTAAATATTGACTACAAAATATTTTCAAATATATTGGCTAATAGATTCAAAAAATATTTAGGAAAATGGATTGATGAAGATCAAAGAGGATTTTTATCTAATAGACAGATGCGTGATAATCTTAGGATTGTAATTGATGTATTGGAATATTATGAGAGACATAACGAAAAGAAATTGGGAATGCTATTGTTGGATTTGGAAAAAGCCTTTGACACTGTTAATTGGCAAACTTTAATCCAAATTTTATTAAAAATGGAATTAGGTTCTAAATTTATAGGGTGGATTGAAAAGATATATGAGAAACAGATAATGAAAGTTCTTATTAATGGGGAAACAACAGAAGTCATTGAGATTAAAAGTGGCACAAGACAAGGATGTCCTCTTTCCCCACTTTTATTTTTAGTAGTAATAGAAAGATTAATAAAAGAAATTAAAGGAAAGGAAGAAATAAAAGGATTAAAAATAAGAAAATTTAATTACAAGATACGTGCATTCGCGGATGATTTAGTAGTTTTCCTTGATAACCCTTATAAAACTTTTGATGGAAATTTTGGGGAAATTTGGAGAAATAACAGGATGTAATTTAAACAAAGATAAATCAGTAATTCTTACTAAAGATTTGTCTAAAGAAAAAGAAAACAAATTAAGTGCAATGGCAGGGATGAACATTCAGAAAAAAAATTAAATATTTGGGGATAATATTATCAAAAAACAATAAACCTATTTGATGATAATTATAGAAGAGTTTGGAATGAGATAAGAAATGAATTAAATAGCTGGAATAAAAAAAAATTGTCTCTATTAGGTAGAATCGCAACTGTAAAAATGGTAATATTACTGAAAATGATTTTTTTTTATTTCAAATGATCCCAATAATAGTTACAGAATTTTTTAAAAAAAATTAGCATAGGGATATTAGCAATTTTATCTGGCAAAAGAAAAGACCGCAAATAAGACTTAAAATTATGCAGGATGAAAAGGAAAGAGGAGGATTGAATGTTCCTAATTTAAAACTATATTTTGAAGCTTGTTGCCTTACATGGATGAGGGATTGGATTACACTTAATTCAGAAAAGCTATTGGAATTAGAGGGAGATGGAACATGTTTTGGATGGCACGCCTATTTAGGTTATGGGAAAATAAAAGCAAATAAAGAATTTAACAATCATTGTTTAAGAAGAGCAATTCTTAGAGTATGGAATAAATACAAAATGAGGGTGATGCCAAAACTTCCAGGATGGTTTTCCCCACAAGAAGCAATTCAGAGGAAAGAAACAAGATCTGAAACTAATTGGATAACATATATGAACTTATTAAAAATAGACAATTCAGGGAATTACACAATTAAAACACAATTTGAATTGGCTAAGGAAGGATTCAAACTAGATTGGTTTGGATATGGGCAAATTAAAGAACAGTATAAAAAGGATCTAAAAAAGTTTGACATTGGTTTAGTGGCAAATGAATTTGATAGAATTTGGTTAGGAAATAATAAAAAATGGATTGGATTATTTTATAAAGTACTTTTGAAGTGGGACTTAGAAGAAGAAACAATAAAACCAAATATGGTTAAATGGGCACAAAATATAGGATATCCTATTGAATTGGACAAATGGGAAATAGTGTGGATTAAAAGATTGAAATATATGGCGTCACAGAAACTGAAAGAAAATTTTTATAAAGTATATTTCCATTGGTATTTAACTCCTGAAAGAATTTCTAAAATATATAAAACAAAAAATAACCTTTGTTGGAAATGTGAGAAGGAACAGGGTTCCTTATATCATTGCTTATGGACATGCGAAATAGTGAGAAAATATTGGATTAAAGTAATTGAAATAATTAACGAGATAAACAATATTAAAATTAAAGCCCGCCCAGAAATAGTGTTATTAAATATGTGGGATAATGAACTAGACAAAAAAAATGGGGAAAATTTTATTTTATTTAATCACGACTGCTAGGATCACCTTAGTTCAAAAGTGGAAAATGAAGACCATTCCCAGTGTGAAGGAATGGTTGATGAAGTTTTATGATGTAATAGAAATGGATCGTTTAACACAACACATAAGAGGTAATATGACGGAGGATAGCAATTCTGAATGGGCACCAATCTTAAAATATTTGGAAAAATATTGGGGCAATCTAGCGGTAGTAGGTTATATTTAGTTTAAGATATGGTTTGGGAAGTCATGAAGATTCAATACGAGAAAATGATAAATAAAAAAAACTAAGACGCAGACATTTTATACTTTTATCACAAATAGCATAAATAAGAAAGAAGAGATTGAAGGAAAAAATGAATAGAAAGGGACAAGGATAAATATAACAATTAATAATAATAATAATTAATTAACTACATAAGTAAGTAATCAACTAGATAACAAGAAGAGAACAGTAATATTAAATACTAAAGAAAAAAGGGAAAAGAAGATTGAAGCAAACTCCAATAATCTAGTTGCTGCAAGCAGGAAGTTTGTTTGAATGATAGGTTGAAAGAAGAAATGGAAAGAATGAAGAATGGAGGAGTAGAAAACAAAGTATGTGTTAGAGGGTGCGTGGAAGTGATAGTGAGTGTGGGTGTAGAAGAAAGTGATAGAGATAGAAGGTAGTGCGAGTGAGAGGGATAGAGAGAGGTTGGGAATTGGGAGGGGAAGGCGAGAGTGAATGAATTAGAAAGATAGGATAGGAAAGGTAAGAAGATGAAAGAAGAAGGAAGAAGGGAATGATGTTAGTAATAGAAACAATTATTGCTTGTCGCAATGTATACTTTTGAAAATAGATTGAGAGTTTAACAAAGAATGTTATTCTGCAACTATGGAAAGAAAATTTCCTTCTTGAAGAAGATATGAATAAGACCAACACGTAAAGGGTGGGCTGCATCTCACACCAGTTGGAAGAAATGTTTTTGCCAACGGTCTGAAGAATTTGATCAGGAGGGCTTTAAACTGAACTGTGTGGGGAAGGGAGACAACGTCCTGGAAGACAAAAGGACTGGAGAAAATAGTCAAACTGTCATAGAGGAAACAAGGCAAACAGTACAGGGACCCAACAGTGGGAGGCAAAAAAAATGTGCACAGGCAGCAAGTAAAGGGGACACATGGTCTTAGATGTCTCTACACTAATGCACAGAGCATGGGAAATAAGCAAGATGAACTTGAAGTCCTAGCACAACAAAGCAAATATGATATAATAGGCATCACTGAAACCTGGTGGGATGAGTCTCATGACTGGAATGTAGAAATAAAGGGGTATAACCTTTTCAAGAGAAACAGGACAAACAGGAAAGGAGGAGGAATAGCATTATATGTCAGGGATATTTACACCAGTGAAGAAATCCAGGACATCAATCCTGGAAGCCAAGTGGAGAGCATCTGGATAAAAATTAAAGGGGAAGGAAACAACAGGGATGTTAGTGTGGGAGTCTACTACAGACCCCCAACTCAAGCAGAAGAATTGGATGAAGCCTTTCTAGAACAGATGACCACACTCTCAGAAAGGAGAAATATAGTAGTGATGGGTGACTTCAACTATCCGGATATTTGTTGGAAGTCAAACTCGGCAAAATCCTCAAGGTCTAGCAAATTCCTCACTTGCCTCGAAGACAATTTCATTGTTCAAAAGGTGGAAGAGGCAACGAGGGAGTCAGCTATTTTGGATCTGATCCTAACTAACAGGGAAGACCTAGTTAATGGGGTGCAAGTGGTTGGATCCTTAGGCGGGAGTGATCATGTCATCCTGGAGTTTATTATACAGTGGAAAGGAGAAGCCAGGCATAGTCAGACACGCATTCTAGACTTTAGGAAAGCTGATTTTACTAAACTTAGAGAAATACTGAGGGTGATCCCATGGACAGGAATACTAAAAGAGAAGGGAGTTCAAGACGGATGGGAGTTTCTCAAAAGGGAGATACTGAAGGCACAATTTCAAACCGTGCCAACGAGGAGGAAGAATGGGGGTTTCTCAAGAAATCAGGATGGATGACTAAGGAACTTGCAACTGAACTATGTTTTAAACAGAATATGTATAAGAAATGGAAAAATGGGGAAATCACCAAAGAGGAATTCAAACAAATAGCTAGCACGTGTAGGGGTAAAGTCAGAAAAGCTAAAGCGCAGAATGAAATCAGGCTTGCTAGAGAGGTTAAGAACAATAAAAAGGGCTTTTGGGGGTATGTCAGTAGCAAAAGGAAAAAGAAGGAAATGGTAGGGCCACTGTGTGGAGAAGATGGCAAAAAGTTAACAGGGGACAGAGAAAAGGCAGAATTACTCAACACCTTCTTTGTTTCAGTCTTCTCAGAAAAGGCAAAGGGTGCTCAACTTGAGGATAATGGAGCAGAGGACAGAATAGGAGAATTTCAGCACAGAATAAGTAAAGAGATAGTACAGAAACATCTGGTTAATCTAGATGAATATAAGTCTCCAGGACCAGATGAATTACATCCAAGGGTATTAAAAGAACTGGCAAATGTAATATCAGAACCATTGGCAATAATCTTTGAGAATTCCTGGAAAACAGGAGAGGTCCCAGCGGACTGGAGGAGGGCAAATGTTGTCCCCATCTTCAAAAAGGTGAAAAAAGAGGATCCCAACAATTATCGTCCAGTTAGTTTGACATCAATACCCGGAAAGATTCTGGAGCAGATCATTAAACAGAGAGTCTGTGAACATCTGGAAGATAATTTCATAATCACAAAAAGTCAACATGGGTTTCAGAGAAACAGGTCATGCCAGACAAATCTGATCTCTTTTTTTGATAAAATTACCAGCTTGGTAGATGAAGGGAATGCTGTGGATATAGTATATCTTGATTTCAGTAAGGCCTTTGACAAGGTTCCCCATGACATTCTTGCGAACAAGCTGGTAAAATGTGGGCTAGACAAAGTAACTGTTACATGGATTTGTAATTGGTTGACTGGTCGAACACAAAGGGTGCTCAACAATGGCTCCTTTTCAACTTGGAAAGAAGTGACCAGTGGGGTGCCACAGGGCTCTGTCCTGGGCCCAGTGCTATTCAATATCTTTATTAATGACTTGGATGACGGTATTGGGGGCATAGTTATCAAATTTGCAGACGACACCAAATTAGGAGGCGTAGCTAATACCCCAGAGGACAGGATCAAAATTCAAAATGACTTGAATAGACTAGAAAGTTGGGCCAAAGCTAACAAAATGAAATTCAACACAGAGAAATGTAAGGTACTGCACTTAGGGCGGAAAAACGAAAAGTACAGATATACGATGGGGGACACCTGGCTGAATGAGACTACCTGTGAAAGGGATCTAGGAATCCAGGTGGACCACAAGTTGAACATGAGTCAACGGTGCGATGCAGCAGCTAAAAAGGCCAATGCAATTTTAGGCTGCATCAGTAGAAGTATAGTGTCTAGATCAAGAGAAGTAATAGTGCCACTCTATTCTGCTTTCGTCCGGCCTCACCTGGAATACTGTGTCCAGTTCTGGGCACCACAATTCAAAAAGGATGTGGAGAAACTGGAGCGTGTCCAAAGGAGGGCAACTAAAATGGTGAAGGGTCTGGAAACGAAGTCCTATGAGGAACGACTTAGGGAGCTGGGGATGTTTAGCCTGGAGAAGAGAAGGCTGAGAGGTGATATGATAGCCGTGTTTAAATATTTGAAGGGATGTCATATCGAGGAGGGAACAAGCTTGTTTTCTGCTGCTCCAGAGACTAGGACCCGAAACAATGGATGCAAGCTGCAAGAAAAGAGATTCCACCTCAACATTAGGAGGAACTTCCTGACAGTAAGGGTGGTTCGAGAGTGGAACACACTCCCTCAGAGAGTAGTGGAGTCTCCTTCCTTGAAGGTCTTTAAGCAGAGGCTGGATGGCCATCTGTCGGGGATGCTTTGATTGGGAGTTCCTGCATGGCAGGGGGTTGGACTGGATGGCCCTTGTGGTCTCTTCCAACTCTATGATTCTATGATTCTATGATTCTAAAGAAGACAAGTAACAAGTGATACTGTATGAATGTTTTTTATGAATTTATTGTGTGATTTGTTTTAATCAATAAAATATTAATTAAAAAAATCTCTTTTGCCAGATATTTTGTATTGATATATATTGCTACACCTTTCTTTTTTTAATATCACATGATGATATAAAAGTTCAGAATTTTGCATTTGTTTAATAATAATAATAATAATAATAATAAATTTTATTTGTTTCCCACCCCTCTGTCAAACAATCGGGGTGGCTTACAGTAGTTAAAATTCTATACAATATATTAAAATACAATCCAAAATCCCCAAACCCTCCCACCCCTTAAAAAAGCATTAAATCATTATTTCTCAAATTCATTAGTCAAAAATAATTCAAAAACTCTTCTTTTAAGCCCAGTTTTATTCATAGATAATAATACAATGTTATCTGCACATATCAAGATTACTATTTTATGATTCCCTATAGAAGGAGGGAAGTGTCAGACTTGAGCAAATTCAGGAACTCTGTGTATCAATAAGTCCAGCAAGTTGAACCAACAAGAAGTTTATTGAGAATGCATAGTCAGAAATTCACCAGTCAGCGTTTAAGCCAGAACTGCCCCCTCCAAGCCAAACGATATCTTAAAAACCCCAAACCATTAAACTCCACCCAACACCCTTGTCACCAAAACCAGCATCCACCTCAAATTCCCATAGCATTCCCCCGCATCAAGCCAGCCCCTCTTTCCAAACTTTTTCACCAGCACTATTTCTGTTCAGCCCAGACATTTCACCCATCACTCCTCCTTCCAGTTATATCCAGACACCAATCCTCTGCATCCCACAGCTTACACATTCCAAAGGCCTAACTTTCTCAAAACTATTCTAGCCCAGTAGCAATAGTCCCAACCCCCCATCCCAACTAACCAACTAACATATTTGCTATGACTACTAATATACCCACAACTTCCTAGCAACTACAACTATTAAAATATTAAAACCCAGCAATAAAAACCTGACAGAATCCTTGCATGCAGGCATGGTTCTGACAGGAAGTGATCAGGGCAATTTAAAGTAGTCACAATATAAAAATTAATATAAAGATTAAACAGGAGGGTGTAAACAAGCAGCCTTGTCTGACTCCTTTTGTTATACAAATTTCTTCCATCAATCTTGTTGTTTTTGTTGTTGAGTGCTTTCAAGTCATTTCTGACTTATGGTGACCCTTAAGGTCTGCTGCACTTTGCACTTTATCCAAATTTGGTTTAAATATTTGGAGAAGGATATCAACAAATCCTGAGTATTTCCACACTTGTTAGCTGACATTTTCCACTGACCCTTCATAGCTACCCTTGCTAGGATGATTCACCACCATCTCTTCCATCCAGCAGCACATTGGACCAGCTACATCACCCAAGCATGCAACAATATCTTCATCTAGAATCAAATCATGGATAAAATAGGTTTTATTGGTTATTGGCCAACAATGGGGGGAAACTTCTGTTTTGGCCAGCTGCAAGGTGGATTGAGGCCACAACATGTGGTTCCCGCAACCCAAATCCATCTTTGGAAAGGGAGGCTTCAAGAGCTGTCTGTTTCGGCCCAATGTCAGTTAATGAGTACTGTCTGCCCAGGACTAAGGCCATAGACAGCAGATCCATTATATGATAGTAATTTAAAGGGAAAGGCCAAGGAAGAAACAACCCACAGAAGTCTATGGTCCTATCACCTCTCACAATAGTTTCCTTCCCAGTATTCCATCTTTCCCTCACTTTTCCTCTTTCAGATGTGGTGGATGTGATATCTGAAAGGCCAACAACTAGTGTGCTGTTATACCTCTAGCATGGACAAAATAACTGCAAGTAGAGCAAAATATTAAAATCTGATACCAAGAAAAATTACAAGTCTGTCTCACCTAAACTCACCTTTGAAAAAGCAATAACAATACTTGTACACCAGGAAAGTGAAGTTCTTAAAAATGATATTTGATATTTTCCTAGTTATTTTCTAACCAATACCTTTCCTTTCAGCTTGTTAAGAGTTTTGCTTTTGGGGCAGTCAGCACAGAAGGGTGAACTTGTTAGTTTTATTACCTTTTACTTAGGAAATAGCATAAAGATGGAATGATAGATCAGGGACTCTTTCCTGCAGTCTCAATTATTTATACAGAATAAAATCTACCTAGTAAAATGAAATTGCTTCATTCCTAAAGGGCACAAGATAAAGTTTTTCTTTTCTGAGGAAGTGGGAAGGGTTCCTTATGAAAAATGTCATAAATATTTAAATGTAAATAATAAAACTTTGTGCATGCATTAAATAAACATGATTTGGATATTACATGCAAACTACAGCCAGAGTGGTAAACCTGGCCAGAGCTGGTTTGAAAGATCAACTGAGGTCCAAAACACACTGGAGAAACAATGCAGTTTGAGACTGCTTTAACTGCCCTGGCTCAGTGCTAGGGAATCCTGGGAACTGTAGTTTGTTATGGCACCAGAGCTCTCTGACAGAGTGCTAAATGTCTCACAGAACTACAGTTCCCAGAAGTTCTTAGCATTGAGCCAGAGCAGTTAAAGCAGTCTCAGACTGGACTATTTCTGCAATGTGTTTTGGACCTGAGTTGAATATTTGGTCTGGTGTTACTTCATCCCAGGTTTCAGCCTTTCCATCTTTTGCAGTGCTAGTTCAGCTGTTGAGTATATAAAGTAAGAACAAAAGGTAAGAAGATTCACTAAATATGTGCAGAGTGCATTTCTGGAAATAACTTCTTGTTGTTGGAATATAAGCAGCATCCAAAGCAGTAAATGATGGAAATTACTGTTTAGTTTCTGAACTTCTGGTGAATGTTTAGAGCAGCCAGGCACACCATTTTCTCAGGTTAGAGAACACAGGGGAGGTGGTACAGCAGTCTTATTTATAATATTTTTTACAATCTAACTGCAAAAATAATGTAATGAAAACCTTGAACTTGGAGAATTGCTAAAGTCCAAGTGTTCTATGGAATATTTTATCCTATGTTTACAGAGATGGCTAGGGAATAGACTGATAGAGACAAAGCTTTTCAATGAACTGTAATTTATTTGGGGATTCAAACATACAAAGACACTCTAACATACAAACATACACACAAGAACTGAGGAATAAAGTAGTTAGTGTAGGGGCTAAGCAGATGGGCGGCCATGGGCTGCCCCGGGAAGCTGCGCCGCAGGGCCGAGGTATCCGCACACCTCAGTCCCGTGGTGCAGCTTCGCTGCCCCTGGAAGGAGCGCTAAATTGGCGCTCCTTCCACAAGTCGCCGAAGGTGCGCCGCAAAAGGCTGTGGCGCACCTTCAGTGACTCTTCCGCCGCAACATGTGCGAACGCTGCAGTGGGAGGTCCTCCTCGGAGCGCCGGCTGTGCGGAGGGCCGGCTGCTCCGAGGACAACCTGGGGAAGGGGTTGGGGTGCCCACCGTGCGGCTGCCTCTCCCCTTCCCTGCCCCCAAAACAGCTCTTTAAGCCGTCTGCTTCCCCCCTAAGATAGGAAACACAAGGCTTTCTAATGGTGCTAATTACCTGAAGGAGGCTGCTCCAATGATGGATGAAGATGGATAGACTCAACAGTTATGAAAGGAAAGGACAATGGAAAGATCTGGGACTCCAGTCAGAGATAAGAGTGGTGCAGTGTCACCATGAAATCTAGCCAGACCCCAATGTGCCTGAGATTTTGGGGAGCATTTATACCAGGGTTCAGCATACCTTTTGGGGGTGGGGCTGGTTCCACTGTCCTCCGATCATTGGTGGGCCGAAGGGGGGGAAATGGCACTGGAGGTGTGCTAGCGCACTTGCTCGCACAAGCATGTGCACTACTCCCGCTGTCGTGCGCATTCGTGCATGAGCATGGGGTGACATTTTGCATTCCAAAATGGTGGCCACACTCACGCATGCATGCGCACAACGGCGGGTGCCATTTTGGAACACAAAACAGTGCCATGTGTCACGAGTGCATGCACACAACGCCAGTGTTGTTTTGTGTTCCAAAATGGTGCCCGTCATCGTGCACATTCGTGCGGGGTGCCATTTTGGAACACAAAATGGCACCCCGCATCACATGCATACACGCGGCAGCGGTGGCAGCATCGCACGCACATGCGGTGGCAGCAATCGCAGCCGGACCAGCCATGGGCCAGTTACAAGGCTTTGACAGGCTGGGTTTGGCCCGTGGGCCGTAGTTTGCTGATCGCTGATTTATACCCTTAAACCTAGCCTGAGGTGAAGACTTGTTATTGTATGTCAAAGGATTCCAATTGCTATGCATTGAAGTAGACAATTTCCAAGGAAAGGAGATAGGATGTTAATGTTATCTCATCTTCAGCCAGACACATCCTGGCTGGCACTCATAAATCCTTTAGGTGTGAATGTCCTGCTCAGCAGCTCCTAGGCTTGGCCCTTTTGATCTGCAAATTGTTGTAAATGCAGATGTGACCTTTCAGGTGCCTACGTGATGTGTATGCCTTTTCATGGTGATAGGGGCTCATCCCAACCCAGGGCCATGGCAGGTACCCAAAAAAGGGGTCTTCATATCAAATCAGTTATTGTAACACGAAAATGTTTCAACCTATTAATATACTCAATAAATCTTTTTTAAAAAAAATATGAAAAAATGTATCAATAACACATTCTTTCTTGAAAGGTCAGCACCAAATTAGTTTGAAAGAAAATTGACTTGGAAATTTGTGATGGTAGATAATGCTCTCAAGTGGTGAAAAAGCCCCCTGTGAAAAAATGTAAAAGCACAATCTGTATGGGGGGAAGCAGATGGGCAGCCCTGGGCCGCCCCTGAAAGAGGAGGATTGAGGCCAAGGCTGCCAGACACCTCGGCCTCAATCCTCCCTTTCACTGCCTGTGAAAGAAGTGTTAAAATAGCGCTCCTTCCGCAAGCTGCGAAAGGAGCACCCCAAGAGGCGTGGTGCACCTCTTCAGCGTCTCTTCTGGCTTAGCATGTCCAGATGCTGAGCCGGAAGGACATCATTGGAGCGCCCGTCATGTGGATGGGCCGTCACTCCAATGACGTCCTCAGGAAGGGGATGGGGCGCCCAGCATCCGGCTGACCTTCCCCTTCCTGGGATTGCAGACAGCATTTTTCGCCATCTGCATCCCCCCTATGTTACCTTAAACTAACTTTTCCATGTTGTTCTCTTCTTTTGTACTTTGTTTTTAAACAATGACTTTTTTCCAGTTCATGTTAGACGAACCATTAATGTGCAAGAAGAAGATTGTTTGGAACAAGTAAAAACCTTCAGATTTTCATTGAGGATCAGCAAAACCCTATGTAGCACAGGTGCATCATTATGGTCCATTCCAGAAATAGACAGTATTCAGCAGTCTTCAAGTTTCCACCTATGTCATAAACAAACTGGAAAACTGGTAAACACAGCTTAAGAGAACCACCAGAAATATAGGCTGCCTGTAAGCCCATATATGCTTACCTGAGTGACTCTCATTGAATTAAGTATAGAATCATAGAGTTGGAAGAGACCACAAGGGCCACCCAGTCCAACCCCCCTGCCATGGAGGAACTCAAAATCAAAGCATCCCTGACAGATGGCCATCCAGCCTCTGTTTAGAGAACTCCAAAGAAGGAGAGTCCACCACACACTATGGAGGGTGTCCCACAGTTATGCGTACTATCTCATATTTGCTTTGTGGTGCTAGGAGTTCAAATTGATCTTGTTTATTTCCCATGATCTGTGCATTAGTGTAGAGACATCTAAGACCATGGGTCCTCCCTGATAGCTGCCTATGTATAGTTTTTCCCCTCTCAATGTTGGGTCCTTGCAGTATTTGCCTTGTACCCTCAATAACACTTTGATTATTATCTCCAGCCCATGATGTACTCCTGCCTTACAAGATACTGTCTCCCTCCCACACATGACTCAGTTTAAAGCCCTCCAGATCAAATTTTTGAGATTATTGGCAAAAGTGTTTCTGGCAACTGGCATGAGATGCAACCCATCTCTTGCCAGAAATCTACTCTCATGGAACCACAGTCCATGATTCAAATCGTTCTCGGTGGCACCATCTGTGGAGGCAGTTATTCACATCTGCTATTTTCCTCTTCCTTCCTGGACCATGCCCTTCAACTGGGAGAAGAGATGCAGTAACAACCTGTGCATCCAGCTCTTTCAGCTTCCTACTGAGAGCCTCAAAATCCCTTCTGATATACTGAAGGCTATGCTTTGTAGTATCATTGGTTCCCACATGGGCCAAAAAGAAGGGATAATGATCAATAAGCTTGACAAGTCTTGTCATCCTCACTGTCACATCACATCCAAGGAAGACAACACACTTCCAGAGACATCTTGTCAGGCCTACAGACTAGTGCTTCTGTACCCCTCAGCAAGGAGTCTCCCATCACCACCACATGCCTCCTCTGAGGCTTAGCATCAGCTGTTCCCTGCGGTTGTACTCTCAGGGTCCCCTGCACTCTCCCTGGGGACTGTCCCTGCTGCTCTTCCTCATCATCCCTGATAAGGGAGAGTGTTCAAATTGATTCTGTAGCTGCAAGCTCTCCAAACAATCCCTGGTTTCCCTACTTGTGTGTGACATTCCTCCAGCTGTCTACCTCCTGTGTGTGTGAAGTGACCTCTTCCCTAGCAACTTCATCTGTGTGGTCCCCATCCAAGATCGTTCATTCGGTTCTGTGCAGGAAAACCTCTTACTCCCTACCCAGGCCAGCTGCTGGACTTTCTCTTCCAAAAGGGCTACCAACTTGCATTTGGTGCAGATGAAGTTCCCTATATCACTAGGCAAGAAGTCAAACATCCCACAAGTGTTGCAGGTGACTGTAGCAGTTCCCTCAGCGTCCATATTGAGAAATGTTAAGCAAGCACTGATACAGGACTATGGGCTTCTCCTTCAAAAATTCCCCTGATAAAGACACATGTAAAGGGCCCCTGTTCTCTCAGCCTTTTCACCAGGCTCTGTCAGTGAACTCAATCAACTGGGTTTTTAACTCTACAGAGAGCTCTTGGATGCTACCTTATTCTGGAGGCAAGTCTCTGACTCTCTTCCTCTGAGCAATAACTCCCTCAAAGTCCTTTAAATTATTATTATTATTATTATTATTATTATTATTATTTATTAGGCAAAAAGTCAAACATCCCACAAGTGTTACAGGTGACTGCAGCAGCTCCCTCAGTGTCCATATTGACAAATCTTAAGTAAGCACTGAAACAGGACTGTGGGCTTTCTCCTCAAAAAGTCCCCCAGTAAACAACCATGTAAAGGGCTCCTGTTGGCTTCACCTTTTCACCAAGTTATGTCTGCAAGCTCAATTAACTAAGGTTAAAACTCTATAGAGAGCTCCTCTATAGCTTGTACTGCAGGCAAGTCTCTGACTTACCTCCCTTGGGCAACCCCCCCCCCAAAAAACTTTTCAAAAAAAAGTGGGGAAAAATTAAAAGGAGGAGCTCTAAAACAAAGTTCCCAGTTCCCCTTCTACCTGTGCAATGTTTCCCTTTTCTGTCAAAAATTCTGAGAGGAGTTATATAGAGCTAGCTGGCTAGCTCCATCCCAAGTGACTGACAGATGTGACTCACAGAAGCCCCACCCCCTCAGCAACAAACACACTCTCCCAAAGTGGTTTTTTTTTAAAAAAAATAAAATAAAAAATAAACACTCACCCACTCAAAAATGCTGCCAAGAAACTGCTTTCCTTCTTCTCCCTAGCAGGGACTGGCTTGGAAAGCCCCTGGGAGGAGTTATATGGTAAAACTTCCCTGAACTTTTCTTCCTTTTATTAATTTTATTAAATATAAAAGGACCATGTCAATAACAAACATTTACAGAACAAACAACAAACAACATCGATGATATATTACACAAATACAGTTAAATATTAAAACATATATACTAATTCCTAAACTGACATATAGCAACAATAAAACTATTATATTTCTGAGAATTATATTTCCCTTCTATAATTTAACTTCCTAGGCAATAGAAGTCATTTAATACTATCCCTTTCTTGAGCCAATTCCTATACTATTAAATAATATTACACCATAAAATAAAATATAGTTTATTTTGTTCTGTTAATATGTTATTTCAGTATTTATTATCTATTTCAGTCTTCATAAATGAAAAAAAATAAGTTCTTCTCTAACGCCTTAGTAACTGTATTTTCCATCAATCAATTATATTCCTTAACATAAATTTATACCTATTTTCCTTCCATAGTTCTTAAGACAGTTCTAATCTTCCTCCTCTCATCTGAAGCTTCAAGGAAAAGTGGGAAAAGACTCATCCAATCCCGCCCTACCACCTGACACTGTAAGGATAGGTGGGAAAAGACTCCATCCAAACCCCTCCCAGGGACGTTAGTCCACCTCAGCCCCCCTGCCTTCCAGAAGGAGGAGAGGAAAAACAGCTAGGAGGAAGAGGAAGGGAAAAGGCAGCCATGTGAGTCCATCTCATTCCCAGCAAAGACCATCTCAGCCCCCCTTCCTTCCAGAGGAAGGACAGAAGAAAAGAGAGAGGATGGGTAAGGAAAATCAAACAAGGGCCAGAAGACAGATGAGAGACTAAAATAAGGAAGGACATGAGGGGGGAAGGGAAAAGGAGGAGGAAGGGTAGGGAAACGATCAATTCAACAATAATGGGGGGGAGGGAGAATGACATAGGGAAACAACTACTGGGTAGCAGCAGTAGTGGTAGGTGTCACTAAAATGAAGAACAGCAGTCACATCATAGCTAACACTTGTTAGCACTGTGCACAGTGTTAGGAAGGATCTAACTAGGGGAATTTATAATTAGTTCAAATATGCCAGAGTGGGGTCCTAAAAAAGCCCCCCCCCCGGACCGGGTACCGATATGTATACCAGATGACTAAGGAATCCCACAATGGATGATAATAATATTATTATTATTATTATTATTATTATTATTATTATTATTATTTGTATTTCCCGCCTCTCCCTGTGGATCGAAGCAGGGTAACAAGTAATATAAAAATACAAGCATAAAATATATATAAAAAACCCCTAACAACAATATCCCCCCCAACAAGCTTCTTCAATTAAAGTCTAAATATTTATTAAAAGGGAAAAGCTGCACACACACCAATATGGCGCTCACACACTCTACACACTTAGAATCAAAGGAGTGAATGACTTGAGAGGGGCCAGACTGAGGGAGTTACTCACTTCTGAAAGCTGCTCCGGGATCCGCTGTGGATGTTGATGATAATGATGAGGATGATGCATGGCTGCCGAAACAGGGGGAAGGGATGGCCGAGGTAGCTATGATCAGAGCCCAGACTGATGTGGAGCCAAGCTGCACTCCAAAGATAGCACGTGGAGCCTAAAAATCTCAGGGTTTAAATAGGAAATTTCTACCTTCTGCCTATTGACTAAACGGCTTGGCTGAAGCCTGGGCAAAAGCGTTGATAGTCTTAGCTTTGTTAAACCTAGGTGTGAGAATAGTCTAAACAATGCATTTGGTTTCGAGACTCTCAAGGAAGGGAGGCTAGAGCAAAGGGTGCAGTCAAATCTGCTCACTGCCCCATTAAGTGTGAGACTCAAGACGAATAAGCACTATTATGGGGGGAAGCAGACGGCTTAAAGAGCCATTTTGGGGGCAGGGAAGGGGAGGGGCAGCCGCACGGTGGGCGCCCCAACCCCTTCCCCAGGTCGTCCTCGGAGCATCCGGCGCTCCGCACGGCCAGCGCTCTGAGGAGGACCTCCCTCTGCAGCGTTCGCACATGCTGCAGCGGAAGAGTCGCCGAAGGTGCGCCGGCAGCCTTTTGTGATGCACCTTCGGCGACTTGTGGAAGGAGCGCCAATTTAGCACACCTTCCAGGGGTGGTGAAGCTGCGCCGCAGGGCCGAGGTGTGCGGATACCTCAGCCCTGCGGCGCAGCTTCCCGGGGTGGCCCACGGCCGCCCGTCTGCTAAGCCCCTAAGTGTCTTTTCCAGTATAATGGTTTTTCCATTGTGGCAACTCCCAAACATGTCTGGTAGGTAATTTTCCAGCTGTCCTGGGCAAATCTCTCAGTGCCTACATGACCTGCCATCTAGGGGATTATGGCCGATGTCAGTTCTGAGCAGACTCAGTGCTCTGTGTAGCCAGTAAACCAGCCAATTGTTGCAATTAGGAATTTATTGAAGAACACAAAGCCAGAAATCCACTAGACCACGTTTAAGCCAGAACTAGCCCCCCCTTGCTCCAAACACCTAATTAAACCCTACTAACTAATTGCTCCACCCCTCCACCCATGGTGCGAAAACCAGCACCTACCTACAATTCCCACAGCTAACCATTCCGTCATCCAGCCACCCCATCTTATCAGCTTACACTCACACTAGCCATCTTGTTCCCAGCCCCTGCTGTCTCCAAGCAGTACCATCCTCCTCCCACCAACTATGCATTTCAAGGGGCCTACTTTCCCAAAACAAGCCTCTTTCTCATCACCTCCCATCCTCCCCCAACAGTTCACAGCTAGCCATGCCTATAGCCTATACTATTTGCTACCAACCCAATCCCAGCCTAACTCCACTACTAACCCATCTATTGTCCCCGTTAACTACCAACCCAACCAAAAGTTGGTGGAACCTATGTATGCAGGCATAGTTCTGACAGTCTGCCCCCCTAAAACAGATATACAAAAAGCAAACAGGTCACCCAACTTCACCTCTGCCCAGCTTGTCGGGATAAGCCAAATGAAAGTCAGCCACCAACCTTGCTGCCCTCACATGCTTGGCTTTAACCCATTCAGCATGGTCCAAAGGAAAATGTTTCCACTTGACCAGATAGTACAACCCCCCCTTATGAAGCTTAGAGTCCAAGATCTTGGAAACTTTGAAATGTTGTTCTCCATCCACCAGCAGAGGGGTCTTTCAGGTCCCTCAGTGAAGGCAGACTTCAACAAGCTGAAATGGAAAACAGGATGCGAATGTCTGTATTCTTTAGACAAACACAACTCAGAGTGACCTCATTGACTAGCAACTTGACTTTGAAAGGCCCCACATATTTGGGTCTCAGCTTCTTAGAATGGTGCCTAGACTTCAAATGTTTAGTTGAAAGATAAACCTTGGGGGGAAGCAGACGGCTAATTGAGCCGTTTGGGGGGCAGGGAAGGGAAGGGGCAGCCGCACGATTGGCGCCCCAACTCCTTCCCCAGGTCGTCCTCGGAGCAGCTGGCCCTCTGCATGGCCGGCACTCTGAGGAGGACCTCTTACCGCAGCGTTCGCACACGCTGTGGCGGAAGAGTTGCCAAAGGTGTGCCGCAGCCTTTTGCGGTGCACCTTCGGCGACTTGTGAAAGGAGCGCCAATTTAGCACTCCTTTCAGGGGCGGCAAAGCTGCGCCGCGGGGCCGAGGTGTGGGGATACCTTGGCCCCGCAGCACAGCTTCCCGGGGCAGCCCACAGCCGCCCGTCTGCTTCCCCCCCCTTGTCTCCAGGCTTGAGATTCCAATTCTTCATCCTATGTCTATCGGCGTCCTTTTTATAGTTAGTTTTTGCTTCCCCTAAAGCTTTTATTGTATCCGGCCAACCTTTTTGGATCTTGGTAACTGAGGGCCTAAGCAGACAGGAAAGAAAGGGCGACCTGAATTTGCCTTTTTCCAAAACTGCAGCAACCGCATTGCGTGCCCTGAGGGTGCACTAAGTGGGGACGCAGCAACCACATTGGGGCCAGTTAATGCAGCTTTTCTGAGCCTCTATTAAAGCCTCAGCAACTGCACTGCTGGCCCCGAGGTTGCCCCAAATAAGAATGCAGTCACCACACGGCGGCAGCAGTGGCTTTAATTTTTTTTGGTTGTTGTTGTTCTCTGCAGCACATACGTACGTGCGCAGAGACAACATGGCCCCTTTAACAGAAATGTTGGCAGTGCTCAGGAACTGCACACTATGTGCTGCAGAGAAATCATGGCTGCCTCGGCAACCGAGTGCTCCGCGCTGCTACTCAGCCTGCAATGCACAGCCACAGAAGTCTCCGCCATGGTCCGTGCTGCAGATACATTCAGGGAAGACAACAGTGATAACTTTGCTCCCCAACAAGTGACACCCGTGAGACTGGGTGCCAGAAGACAAGTTGCACGGTTCACCACCATGGCTGCCGCCGCTCTGATGACCCCCGAGAAAGCCCCGCGCCGCTGGTGGATGTTCCCCAGAAATACCGACTGGTGGGATGGGTTCATCACATACATCTGGTCAGATGAGCAATGGAGGATGTTCTTCCGAATGCCCCGTGCCCTCTTCCACCGGGTAGTAGAAGTACTGTGTCCGGAAATGCAGCGGGAAGACACTGTGATGAGGAAGGCCATCCCGGTGGACAAGAGGGTCGCCATTGCCATCTGGGTGCTCGCACACAGAGCCAGCTACAAGCAGGAGTCAGAGCAGTTCGGGGTCGGGCAAACCACTGTGGGGGAAGTGTTGGTGGAGTTTGCCTTCACCATGGAGAAGCTGCTGCTGTCACACACAGTGTATCTGGGGGACCCCAATCAGGTAAGGACACTCACACACACCTGTCACTTTCCCCTCTTGTGCAGAAAATGTCATGACATGGCATACGTGTGGCTGTCACTGATCAGAGTCAGCTGTTTAAGCTAATGAACCTGCACAGGGACGCCTAAAACTTCAGTAGTAACTACACTTGGCAGCTTGTACCGATGAACCTGCACAGGGATGCCTAGTGGGTCATTACTCCGCATATGGTGAAAGTCCTCCTGTCTACTCGGGAGCAAGGGGAGATGAACCTGTGCAGGGATGCCTAGTGGATCAGGAGTTTGCATACAGTGAGTCCTCCTGTATACTCGGGAGCAAGGGCCGTTGAACCTGCACAGGGATGCTTAGTGGATCATGACTCTGCATACAGTGAAACTCCTCCTGTATACTTGGGAACGAGGGCCGTTGAACCTGCGCAGGGATGCCTAGTGGGTCAGGCGTTTGCATATAGTGAAAGTCCTCATGTCTACTCGGGAGCAAGGGCAGATGAACCTGCACAAGGACGGGGAAAACGTCATCACTTTGGCAAATGCCATGGCTGCTTATCATTAATTCTCCCCTTCTCGCCCTTCTTGTCACCCACAGATCATGGAAGGGTTCGGTGAGCTCGGCTTCTTCCAGGTAGTGGGTGCCATAGATGGGTGCCATTGTCTGATCATGCCACCCTTGGGGAGGTGGAACGAGTTCGTCAACCGAAAGGACACCTACTCTGTCGTCCTCCAAGGGACCACAGATCATCGAGGATGCTTTGTGGATGTGGAAGTGGGCTGGCCTGGATCGACTCACGATGTGAGGGTGGCGAGGAATTCCATTATCTTTCAGGCCATGGAGGCCGGCATCTACGTGCCAGGGAACCCCACCTTCACCCTGAGGGGCCAGCAGATTGGGCCCCTCCTGCTCGCCGACAGCGCCTACCCCATTCAGAAGTGGCTGATGAAGCCCTACCAGGGCACCACCAATGCCAGGCAGAATGGATTCAACAGGAGGCTGAATCACGGCAGGAATGGTGGCAGAGGAGAATGTCGTCCCCATCATCGCCTCCTGTGTCATTCTCCATAACATCTGTGAGACCAAGGGAAGGGTCCTGGATGAGGGAAGGCGCTACAGGTGGCGCTTCATGCTGCCCACCCTGGGGGCACCCATGGAGGACAATGACCTCATGAAACAGAGAGAAGGGGAGGCTGTGAGAGAGGCCCTAGCAGAGTTCTTTGAGACCAGGAGGATTTAAAATCATCCCCTCTTCTCCAACTGTAACCCAAGGTCAGCACTGCACTGTGCCATGAGCCTAAAAGCACCTCAACACCACCTGGCCTATTATCCTCACCCTGTCTGTGGCTTGCATTCATGTAGGACACCACTGTTGTGTGCCATGAGCCTAGCATCTCAATAAATATGTACTGGTATCCCCACCCTGTGTATGGCTTGCATTTCTGTGGGACACCACTGCACCATGCCATGATGAGATCCTATGATCCCCACTCTGCATATGGATGGCAATCCTGTTTTCATGTAGTTATCCTTGAACATAATCCTAAGGGATTATGTTCCTGTCAGAAATTGTGCAAATTGAGTCCACTTTTAGGGTTAGGGTTAGGGAATCATGGGAACTGTATTTTATTGTGGCACCAGAGCTCTCTGACAGAGGAGGCTCAATGTCCCCGAAAAAACAACAATTCCTATGATTCCCTAGCACTAACCCTAACCCTAAAAGTGGACTCAATTTGCACTATTTCTGGCAGTCTGCAACCCCCTTAGGCTCATAACCATAAATAATTTCAAAGGGAGTGTGTCCAGTACTTTGGTTTACAGTCCCATTGAATGCTACCTCAGCATGCGGCAGCAACTCATACCAATCATCTTGTAGATGATTGACATAACACCTCATGTATCTCTCCAGAGATGCTTTCGTATTGTCTGTCTGGCCATCCATGTGGGGGTGATCAGCTGTGCTGAATGCTAATTCGACCCCCAACTTAGATTGTAAAGCTTTCCAAAAATGGGAAGTGAAATTGGCTCCCCTATCAGAAACAATCTTGAGTGGCAGTCCATGCAACCGGTAAACATGCTGAGTGAACAAGTCTGCTAATTTGGAGGCTGTGGGAACTCCCTTGCACCCCACATAGTGAGCTTGCTTAGAGAACAGGCCCATCACCACCCCCTCTGCCATGACTCTTGGGCAAATCTGTAATAAAGTCCATGGCAATATGCTTCCAAGGGCCACTAGAGGTCTCTAGAGGGTGTAAGAGCCCACTCAGTTTGCCAGCCAAAGGTTTGGCTCTGGCAGAGACAGAGCAACTTTTGATGTGTTCCTCAATGTCAGCTCTCATGCCCTCCCACCAAAAATGTTTACGGATCAAGTGTAGGGTCTTCCAAAATCCCCAATGTCTTGCAGCTCGGGAATCTAGGAATGTATTTAATACTTTCAGCCTCAAGTCCTTGGGCACAAAAACCCTCTGACCTTTATACCATAGTCCATTGTCTTTTCTCTCCAATTCTTGCTGATATGCTTGCAACCAACTGTCCTTCTCAGCCTGTTGTCTTATTTCAACATGAAGAGGATCTAACTTGTCATGTGCCATTTCCCTCTCTCATTTAGAATCATAGAATCATAGAATCATAGAATCATAGAGTTGGAAGAGACCACAAGGGCCGTCCAGTCCAACCTCCTGTCATGCAGGAACTCCCAATCAAAGCATCCCCAACAGATGACCATCCAGCCTCTGCTTAAAGACCTCCAAGGAAGGAGACTCCACTACTCTCCATGTATTCCACTGTCGAACTGCCCTTACTGTCAAGAAGTTCCCCTTATGTTGAGGTGGAATCTCTTTTCCTGGAGATTACATCCATTGTTTCGGGTCCTAGTCTCTGGAGCAGCAGAAAACAAGCTTGTTCCCTCCTCAATATGACATCCCTTCAAATATTTAAACATGGCTATCATATCACCTCTCAACCTTCTCTTCTCCAGGCTAAACATCCCCAGCTCCCTAAGTCGTTCCTCATAGGACTTGGTTTCCAGACCCTTCACCATTAATAGTTTATTGAAGAACACAAAGTCAGAAATCCACTAGACCATGTTTAAGCCGGAACTAGCCCCCCCTTGCTCCAAACACCTAATTAAACCCTACTAACTAATTGCTCCACCCCTCCGCCCATGGTGCAAAACCTAGCACCCACCTACAATCTTGTCATGATTGATTTTTAACCCAAAGGCTTTACCATAATCCTGAAACATAGTTAATAACTGATTTATACTCCCTGAGGGGTTTTCCATAAAGCACACAATATCGTCTGCAAATGCTTTGATTTTGAAAGTATGTCTTTTTACCTTGACAATTTCTATTTTAGGGGCTCCCCTTATCTTGCTGTTCAAAACCTCTAAAGTGATTATGAATAGAAAGGGTGATAGTGGACACCCTTGTCTGGTCCCTTTTTCTATCTCAATAAAATATGTTTTTCATTGTTTACTAATATTTGGGCTCACTGATCTTTATAAATAGCATTAATCCAATTAGCAAATTGTTTTCTCATATTCATCCTTTTGATTGTTTCATACATAAACATCAAATTTACTCCATCAAAGGCTTTTTCAGCATCTATCATAGCTAATTTCTTTTCGTTATGATGTTCAAAATGTTTGATGATATTTAAAGCAGTTCTTAAATTGTCTTTAATATGTCTGTTAGGAATAAAACCATTCTGATCTTCATGAATCACTTGTTTTAAAATCTTTTTAAATCTTTCTGATATTGTAGATGCAGAGATTTTATAATCTGTATTGATTAGTGAAATGGGTTTATAATTTTTGATGTTATATTTATCTTTCCCATCTTTTGGAATCAGTGCAATGAATCCAGGATGCCATATGATGGTATATCATTGTTAGAATCCTGTTAGTGTTCTACCAGATATAGAGTTTAGGGTTAGTAGTTGGGGATGATGGGATCAGTAGATAAGAATGATCCTGTCCCTGTGACTCAGTGGGCTGAAAAGGTTAGGGGGGCCTGGCCTTTACAGGAGGCCAAATGTCAATACAAAAAATATGCTGACAAAAAACGGGCCATGGGTTGGGACATTAAGCCTGGAGACATGGTATACCTGTCTACAAAAAATTTAAGATCCCGGCTTCCTTCCAAAAAATTGGGCCCCAAATTCATTGGTCCTTTCCAGGTTAAGAGACTGGTCAATGACGTCATTGCTGAACTCCTTCTGCCAAAGTCCTATCATCACCTTCACCCAGTTTTCCATTTCAGGTTACTGAAACCAGATCGAGCCACTGGTCGCTGGAAGACATCTGACCCAAAACCTCTCCCTCTGATGATTGATGGACAACAGCATTTCAAAGTTTCAAAGATTCTAGATTCTAGATTTCACAAGGGCAAACTTCAATACCTTATACGATGGAATGGGTTGATCATGCTGAATGGGTTTCTGTTGCTCATGTCAATGCGCCTGATTTGGTGGCACGTTTTCATGCACAGTACCCTGACAAGCCCTTTTTGCCTTCTGTGACTTGATTTTTCCTTTTTGGGTGTTTTCACTGTTGGGGGGGTTCTATTTTCAGGGGGGCCGACTGTTAGAATCCTGTTAGTGTTCTACCAGATATAGAGTTTAGGGTTAGTAGTTGGGGATGATGGGAGCAAGTTTAGAAAGTAAGGATTTAGACTGTGAGATATAGTGTAGAGCAGGTGTCTTATCAGTGACCTTGGGAGCCTGGCTCTTGGAGCTGGGAATGCAGTTTTTGTTTTGTGGGAAATGGGAGGGGCTTTGTGCGCAGGCTTTTGGGCTATTCCTTATCTTTGTCTGTGGGAGGGTGTGGTTAGTCTCAGCTGAAACGCTGAGTGATGTACATGTCTGACTTTTGGATCTATCAATAAAGTGCTGTTGGTTTATTAATCAAGCTGACTGGTTGATTGTCGAAGGTGCTGGTGCTAGCTCTGACAATCATTTAAGGTGTTTTTCAGTGGTATAAGTAATATGTCTTCCATCTTTTTATAATAGTTTGCTGTGAGACCATCTGGTCCTGGGACTTTTTCCAGATGCATCCTTCTCATTGCATTTGCTATCTCACTGATAGAGATATTCTGGTTTAGTCTATTTTTCTGTTCTTCACTCAATTTTATGAGCTTTTGATCTAGATAGCTTTGAATTTTTTCTTTATCACTTCTTATATCAGAATCATTTCTATACAAATTCTGAAAATATTCTCTAAATGCATTTTTAATATTCTTTTGATCAGTAATTGAGTTTCTATTGTGATATAATTTTATAATGATCTTCCTCAAAAAGGCTGCCCAGAAACTGCTTTCCTTCTTCTTCCTGGCAGGGACTGGCCTGGAAAGCCTCTGGGAGGAGTTATATGGTAAAACTTCTCCAGAATCGATATGTTCCTTGTTTCTACATCTATGTTTCCAAAAATTAAAGGCATGTCTATAGCAATAAGATCTGAATCGGATCACAATCCAATAATATTAGAAATAAAGACCGGAGTGAAACAATTTAACTGGAGACTTAACAATGAAATCTTAAATGATGAGGACACAATAGAACAAATTAAAACACATATTGATAATTATTTTAAGGAAAATATATCTGCAGAGATCCCAAATAAAATAATCTGGGATGCTCATAAAGCAGTTATAAGAGGGTTGTTTCTTAAAAAATTGAGTGAACTTAAGAAAACACAAAAGAAAGAAATAGCAGAGTTAGAATTACGAATAAAAAATGAGGAGAGAGAATTAATAAAAGAACCAGAATCAAAAGATATGGTAAATAAAATTGAGTACCTAAAGAATAAATTAGCAGGGATATTAGACAAGGAAATTATATATAAAGACACATGGTGGAAACAGCAAAACTTTATATCAGCCAATAAACCAGGGAAATGGTTAATGAACAAACTGAAGAAAGAAAAGCAAAGTAAAACAATCACTCAAATAATAGATAAAAATGGTCAAGCTACAACGCAAGAAGACATACAAAAGAAATTTGAGTTTTTCTTTTCAAAATTGTATAAAAACGATAGAAAGGATGATCTGGACAAAGAAAAAATAGATATCTTTCTGGAAAATACAGAATACCTGATGTTGGATAAAAATGATAAAGAAATGTTAAACAGAGATATTACCAATGAAGAAATTCAAAAAAGCTATAAAAGATTTGAAATTAAAAAAATCACCAGGCCCCGATGGGTTCATATCAGAATATTATATTAAAATTGGAGCAAATATTGTAGATCACTTGAGAGTGTTATTTAATAAGATCACAACACATGGAATTCCTGAAACATGGAAATGTGCAGATATTATATTGATCCCAAAAGAAGGGCGGGATATTACAAAGGTTGAAAATTATAGGCCAATATCTCTCACTAATGCAGATTATAAAATCTTTGCTAGTATCCTTGCTAACAGATTAAAAAATATCTTAAAAAACAGAATAAAGGAAGATCAGGTTGGTTTCTTGCCACAAAGACAAATTAGACATAATATAAGAATAGTTCTGGACACAATAGAATACTATGAAAAAAATAATGACAAGAAATTAGGCCTACTTCTCTTAGATTTAGAAAAGGCATTTGACTCTGTAAATTGGAAGAGTATGATATATATATTTGATAGATTAAATTTTGGGAATAAATTTGTTAAATGGACTCAAAATATCTATATGGAACAGAAAGCAAGGCTAGTGATAAATGGGGGGAAATCTCAAGAAATCAATATAGAGCGGGGTGTACGACAAGGATGTCCAATGTCGCCATTATTATTCCTCATTGTAGTAGAACTACTTATAAACAGCATTAGAAAAAACCCAAACATACAAGGCCCAAGAACAAAAGGATCAGAATATAAGATCAGAGCCTATGCGGACGATATAATAATACTATTAAACGATCCATTAGAAAGCATAGACCATGTGATAAAAACAATTGAAGATTTTGGTTGTTGTACAGGGCTCAAAGTTAACAAAGATAAATCTACAATTATCACAAAAAACATGTCTTTTAAAGAGGAAGAAATGTTGATAAAAAGAACACAGTACAGAATTGTTAAAAAAGCTAAATATTTGGGTATCACTATAGCTAAAAGAAACATGGAATTATATGAAATTAACTATACTAAAACATGGAAAGAAATTAAAAAGGGCGGTAATGGGCTGGATGAGGAAAAACAGATTGAAGCTGAATCCAGACAAGACGGAGGTGCTCACGGTAGCGGCCCCGAAACCAGGAATTGGGTTGCAACCTCCAGTCCTGGATGGGGTCACGCTCTCCTCCAGGGACTGTGTTCGCAGCTTGGGGGTGCTCCTTGACTCGCCGCTCCTGATGACAAATCAGGTTAATGCGACGGTCAGGAGCGCCTGTTATCAGCTTCGGCTGATACGCCAGCTGCGCCCGTTTCTGGAAGTAAGGGATCTCGAGACTGTGGTGCACGCGTTGGTAACCTCCCGCCTCGACTTCTGAAATGCACTCTACATGGGGCTACCCTTGTGCGTGGTTTGGAAATTACAGCTGGTACAGAACATGGCAGCCAGACTTGTTTCAGGAACATCTCGGAGGGAACATATTACACCGGTTTTGAAATCCCTCCACTGGCTGCCTATCAGCTTCCGAACCCAGTACAAGGTGTTGGTTATTACCTTTAAAGCCCTAAATGGCTTGGGTCCAGACTATCTCAAGGACCGCCTCCTCCCCTATAATCCTCCCCGCACCCTCCGGTCCTCCGGGAGGAATCTGTTGCAGCCTCAAAAAACGAGGCTGGTGACAACCTCCCAGAGGGCATTTTCAGTAGTTGCCCCCAAACTGTGGAATGGCCTGCCGGAGGAGATCCGTCAATTGTCATCACTTGACAGCTTCAAGAAAGCTGTCAAGACAGATCTCTTCCGGCAGGCCTTCCCGGATTAATCAAATTTACCAGCTCCGGCTCCAGAATCTCTCTCCGAGATTCTCCCCTTTATGTGACCAGGCTCATATGAGCCAGTGCCTTTACATCGCCAGCACTTTTCATTTGTTGTTTGTTTGTATTGTTGTCTTTTTGTATGGAGGAATCCACCTCTTTTATACTTTATTTTAATTTGGAATTGGTTTAATAATTTTTTAAGGGGGGGAGGGGGGAGGAAATTATTCTTAATTGTTTGTTGTGATTTTATGATGTAAGCCGCCCCGATTGCGCTCAGAGGGGCGGGGTATTAAATAAAAATTATTATTATTATTATTATTATTATTATTAAAAAGGACTTAGTGAACTGGTCACGATTAAAGTTATCTCTCTATGGAAGAATTTCGCTAGTAAAAATGGTTATACTACCAAAGCTAATGTATCTCTTCATTAACCTTCCAATAATACATAACACTAAGCCATTTACAGAATGGAACAAAGAGATTAAAAGATTTGTGTGGGAAGGTAAAAAGCCTCGGGTCAGATGGAAAATACTAATTGATAAAAAAGAGAATGGAGGATGTAACCTGCCTGACTTAGAATCATATTATCAAGCATGTGTTTTGATGTGGATCAAGGATTGGATAACATTAAATGATAAGAAACTATTGGAATTTGAGGGCTTTGATCTCCGATATGGGTGGCATGCATACCTTTGGTATGAAAAACAACAAATTCATAAAATCTTTAGTCACCATATAATTAGAAGAGCCCTCATAACAGTATGGAAAAAAAATAAAACCTTTGTTTTATAGAAATATTCCGGGATGGATGTCACCCCAGGAAGCCTTACTAAACAGGTTCAAAAGCATCAAGAAGTGCTTAAAGTATGAAGAAATCATAAGCCTTGAACAAAGAACTGGAAAATTAGAACTTAAAAGCTTGGATATGATTAGGACTATAGAACCCAATGTCACCTGGTTTCACTTTTACCAATTGAAAGAAATACTTTTAAAAGATGTTAAACAGTATGGGATATCTTTGACAAAAAATGAACTAGACAAATGTTTATTAATAGAAAAACCTAAACAAATAGCAAACCTGTACAGAATTATAACATCAAGGAAGTTAGAGGAGGAAATAGTAAAAGAACACATGAATAAATGGGCTAGGAATATTGGTAATGTAATAACATTGGAAAAATGGAACAAAGCAAGACAAAATACGTATAAATTTACTAAAAATCAACTCATGAGGGAAAACTTTTTTAAAATGGAGGTGAGATGGCACTTAACCCCATTTAAACTAGCTAAAATCTATAAGAATGATAAATATAACTGTTGGAGGTGCCACAAAGAATGTGGCTCATGGTACCACATGTGGTGGACATGTCCAATAATAGAAAAATTCTGGAAAAATTTACATGAGATGATTGGCGAAATTTTGAATATAACATTTGAACGCTCTCCAGAATTATATTTATTAAATATAATTCTGGGGATTATATTTAATCGCGCTCTTCGATCCTCCGGGAGGAAATTGCTGCAACCTCAGAAAATGAGGCTTGCGGCTACCTCCCGGAGGGCTTTTTCAGCTGTCGCCCCTAGGCTCTGGAACGACCTGCCGGATGAGATCCGTCAATTAACATCTTTGGATAGCTTTAAAAAAGCTATTAAGACGGATCTCTTCTGGCAGGCCTTTCCAGAGTAGTATACCCCCACCCCGGATATAGGTAGCCATGCTAAATGATGTTCCTGCGTGGCCCCATCGGCAGATGGAAGGGATCATCCAGCTTGCTTACCAATTCTGTGTGGATTTTAATATAATTAATCATGTTGATTTTATACATTGCCTGATTTAATAATTTTTTAAGGGGGGGTGGGGG
The DNA here is from genome assembly GCA_026167975.1 of Phrynosoma blainvillii. Taxonomy (NCBI): domain Eukaryota; kingdom Metazoa; phylum Chordata; class Lepidosauria; order Squamata; family Phrynosomatidae; genus Phrynosoma; species Phrynosoma blainvillii. The sequence continues at coordinate 211,315,897 of JANUYF010000001.1, forward strand.
GGTTTCTGTATTATGTTTTATGTATATTGTGTTTTAAATGATGTAAGCCGCCCTGATTGGGTATCCATTGGGCGGGGTATAAATAAAATTTTATTATTATATTTATTATAAATATGATTCAATGTATAGATAGTAAAGACCGAAATAAAGTATGGAAAATACTGCTATATATGGTAACAGTGGCAAGAATAATGATAGCTAGCTTGTGGAAAACTGGAAAAATCCCAAACCTTGATGATTGGCTAATAAAAATGATTGAAATATCAAATTTGGATATTGCTAACAACATTATTGAGGGAGAATCGAAAAAAGATAGAACAGAGAAATGGAAATGTTTATATATATATTGTAATAAAATATGGGGATAATAAAAATAGCATATTAGTATATATTAATACATATAGAGATAATTGGTACATGAAATGTACGTATAGAGATAATTGGTACATGAATTACAATGTTTATATTTTTTGTTTTTTTATTTAATTTCTCCTCTCTCTTACATGGACTTAGAACTTAGAAAGAATAAGAAAAGAAACAATGAAACCAGTGCCAAAGAATAAACAATCTTTAATTTGATTTATGGAAGTTGAAACTACAATGTAATAAGCAGAATAATATATAGAAGACTATGTGGACTGCAAAGAATGAGATGAAAATTGACATAAAGAAACTATGATTATCTATGGCTGCTTAGGATATATGTAATAACTCTTATCTCTCCTTCTGCTGTTTTTTTTCCTCTTTCTTCTCTTTCTTTCTTCTTTTTTTCTCTTTCTCCTCTGTTTTTCTTCTCTTCTCTCTTCCTTTTTTTCCTCTTTAATTTACTCCCACTATTTTTTTCTCTTCTGCTATATTGTTATATCATGAATTGAAATCTTTGTATTGAAATTTTGTATAGACACTTTAAAAAAAAACCCTCATTAATAAAAAATAAAAAATAAATAAATAAATAAAACTTCCCTGAACATTTTTTTTTAAAGGATGGGAAGAAAAAGTAGAAGTTCTAAGAACTCGTTGCAATATTAGTATAGAAGCTATATAAATAGTAGCAGTTATACTACTTTATTTAACAGCTGTTTTGTTTACTGCAATATTTCTGTCAGATCTTTTGGGGCTTGCAAGGGAGCCAAATTGTGTAGTTTTGTTCAAACACTATATCAAGCAATGAAAATGAATTGGTTTTTAAAAATAATTTTCCAAGTTTGGAAATGTATGCATAAAATTATTGTGTGCTTGAGAAAGGATATCTGTATATATGCTTGAGAAAGGATTCTCTCCCATAATTTGAATTCTTTTAGAACAAAACACTTGACCTACCATTTTTGACATTCTACCAGAAGTTGAGCTTCCAGCTTGGTGCTTGGGAACCATGAGAATTGGAAGTTCTGAAATGTACATTGAAACACAAGAAAACTAGTCTCAGGAGGAAATTGTTATCCACAACTCCCTATTTCCCTCATACTAGCATAAAGTTATTTGCAAAAATGGGTAATGATACCGGGGGGAGGGGGGGCTTATACAGCCCATTATTTAAAGGGCCACAATTTCTCCTGTGTTTATATTTTGCCTAATGAGTATTTAAGTATTTACACAAGACACTGAAAATGTCAAATAAAGTATGTGCTGGTTTAAGTTAATTATTGTCAAGATGACTGCCAGATAGCAAAAGTGCTTATTAAACATTACCTCAGAGAGATTGTAACAGGAAGAGTCTGTGGTGAAATCCTCAGAGTCTACAACTGTAGTCAGAAACTATTGTATACACACTTACATGTATGTGTCATCATTAGTCAACAGAAAAACATGCTGGAAGATCAACTTGCATTTCTTCAAGGTGCTAAAGTCAAGCACAATGAACCTCTTTGTGATAGAAATGATGGGTGAAGTTCTGACATGCATTGTCTCTGTCTCTTGGTGAGAAGAGATAGACTAGCTGGAACAGCTGTGTGGCACTTGGATAAGAAAAGTGTCTGTAATTTAGAAATTAATTCTAAATTAATTCTCTCATGTTTGGGAAGAAATTAAATGAAAAAGATGAGCTACATTTTCATGTGTTTTGGTCTCATTTACATGTATAGAAAATTTCAGTTTTGAGAAATGTGTCTGGATCTGAGTTTACCAAGATATTTCTCTCCCTGTATATAAAATGCTAGCCTCCCCTTTAGTCTGCTCCAGCCATGTTTGACTTGTAAGGGGGAAGCAGACGGGCGGCTGTGGGCAGCCCCGGAAAGCTGTGGATCGGGGCCGAGGTATCCCCACACCTTGGCCCTGCGGCGCAGCTTCGCCGCCCCAGGAAGGAGCGCTAAAATAGCGCTCCTTCCACAAGTTGCCAAAGGTGCGCCGCAAAAGGCTGGCGGCGCACCTTCGGCGACTCTTCTGCCGCAGCGTGTGTGGACACTGCGGCGGAAAGGCATCCTTGGAGTGCCAGCAGTGCGGAGGGGCCGGCGCTCCAACGATGCCTTCGGGAAGGGGTTGGGGCGCCCACCGTGTGGCTGCCCCTCCCCTTCCTTGCCCCAAAAATGGCACTTTGCACCGTCTGCTTCCCCCCTAAGCTAATGTGCATTTTGCATTGAAGGTAAAGGAAGGATGTTCTGAGAGGTGAGAGGCCAGCCATCATTCACCTGCTCTTGCTGGGTGTACTGCTTCCCCTTTGAAGGGCAATCCCAGCTAGTCATGTCTCCTAGTGTCTTGGAAATTTTTGGCACCTCAGGTACAGAGCATTCTGAATGGGGAACATTCCATTCCTGTAATCATTGTCATCTCTTTGTTTTGATTAGGTTGGTGGGAAGTAGCTGACTAAGGGCCTCGGCAGACGGCTAATTGTGCCGTCTCCGAGGCCCGGAAGAGGAGGAGCCGCCGCACGTTCAGCGGCTCTTCCTCTTCCTGAGGGCGCACCCGGAAGCGCCGGCCGTCCGCACGGCCGGCGACTGCGGGTTGCCCTCACGCCGCGGCAGCCGAACGCGCCGCGGCGTTTGAGCCGCCGAAAGTGCGCCCGCCGCTGTTAGGGCGCACTTTCGGCAGAATCTAAAAGGATCGCTATTTTGGTGGTCCTTTTAGATGCGCCGGGGATGCGCCGCCGTCCGGAGGCTGAACTCCGGCGACGGTCCGGACCAGGGCGTCTCCGACGCCCTTGTCTGCATCCCCCCTAAGGTACACTTGGACATTTCAGACCTTATATAATGGAAACCAGACAATATAGAATCATAGACTCATAGAGCTGGAAGAGACCACAAGGAGCATCCAGTCCAACCCCTTGCCATGTAAGAATACACAATCAAAACACCCCCAACAGATAGCAATCCAGCCTCAATTTAAAAAACTCCAAAGGAGAAGACTCCACCACCCTCAGAGGGAGTGTGTTCTACTGTCAAACAGCTCTTACTGTCAGGAAGTTCTTCCTAATGTTGAGGTTGAATCTCTTTTCTTGTAGTTTGAATTCATTACTCCTGGTTCTGTTCTCTGGAGCCTCAACTAACACCCTTGTTCTATCTTCAATATGACACCCCTTCAAATATTTCAACAGGGCTATGATGTCACCTCTTAACATTCTCTTCTTTAGGTTAAACATACCCAGCTCCTTAAGTCTCTCCTCATAGGGTATGGTTTCCAGATCTTTCACCAAGCTTCAGCTTGTCCACATCCTTTTTGAATTGTGGTAGCCAGAACTGGATACAGTATTCCAGGTAAGGCCTGCAGAATACATTGGCAGTATTACTTCCCTTGATCTATGCACTAAACTTCTATTTCCCTCATCAGTCCCTTGCACAGGAGAAGGAGAGCTGTGGCTGGGAGGCCATTTTGACTGGGTGAACTTTTTCAAATTTGGGTGAGTGTATTTGTTCCCGAGAGGGTGGGGCTTCTGTGGGTCACTTGGGGTGGAGCTAGCAGCCTAGCTCTTTCTAACTGCTGCCAGAGGTGTATGCGAAATGGTGTGTGAATTTTCACAGTCAAAAAGGACACAGAGAACAAAGCAGAAGGTGAGTTGGGAGCTGTGTTTAAGGGATTTTCCTTTATGTTTTCACCTTTTTTTCCTATAAGGGGCTTCTGGGGGGCTTTTGTTCAGAGGAAGTGAATCAGAGACTTGCTTTGAGAAGGACCTAGCAGCCAGTAACTCTCTATTTAGCTATAACCCCAGTCTCTTGAGCCCAGTGACAAAGCTTGATGAAAAGGTGAGGCCAACGGGGGTCTTTTATGTGGGTGTTTAGTGGGGAATTTTTGAGGGAGAAGCCCAGAGTCCTGTTTCAGTGCCTACTTAAGATTTCTGAATATGGACAGTGAGGCAGCTGCTGCAGCCACCTGCAACAGTTGTGGGATGTTTGTGCTCTTGCTTATGGATGTGGGCACCTTACAGAAATTGGAACAACAGGGATCATTCTGTGAGTTTGCAGCTACAGAATTAATTTGAAGCTCTCTCCCTTATCAGAGATGATAAAGAAGAGTAGCAGGGACAGTCCTCAGGGAAAGTGAAAGAGACCTTGAGAGTAGCTTCTGCTAAGCCTCGGAGGAGGCATGTGGTGGTGTTGGTGGACTCCTTGCTGAGGGGTACAGAATTAGTGGTTTGTGGGCCTGACAAGATGTCTTGGGAGGTGTGCAGTAGAAAATCTTGTACAGTACAGAATCATGGAAAACAATGAGGGAAACAAAAATCTGAGCTATAGAGCTAGCTAGACATACTTGGCATATGACTCTTGAAACAGAAGAAATGACTCTACCCAACTGCTACATTGATATACTGGCCTTGCAAGCTCAGACTCAGGGGCATCATTAGTGGGGTTCAGAGTATGCAGGGTATGCAGAGTATGCCACCAACTGTGGCAGAAACGGGCTGTGGTGTTCACCTGCATCTCTTTAAAACACTGAACAGATGGTGTGGTGGTGCAAGTCAAAGTGGGAGGAGAAAGGAAAGGGCCCAGGTGTGTGTGTGTGTGTATTTCTTTTAAATTTTTCTTTAAAAACATCACTCCTTACCAAATTTTCACTTTAACCACATGAAACTATGTAGAGGTACATACATTTAGGCTGTGTATATGATATTGTATTTTGAAGGTATAATTGCAATTTTTATAGTTTATGTAACAAATATTGCCATTACATCTAGTGATATATAGGAATTATGATTTATGAATAACATTAGTACAAAAAAATCACTAAGGAATTTATATTGTTTGATATGGGAAGAGGTCAGTGAGAGGGTGACACTTCCCAGACTTTCTTGAGTTTCGAAGCCCTTTATGAATAAGCTTTATTTATTAACATTCTCTGAGGATTTCTTGGCATCTCTGCCTTTGCTGTGATCATCTACTATAGTAGATTAGCTGCTATGTGTTTGTCCATTATTTACCATAAATTGCCTGAGCTGACTCCAAAGGCTTCCAGCTTTTTTAAAAAACACAACTCATAAGTTTGTTGGTGTTGAAATACGTGGTTAAGAGAAGCCCTTGGTATTTCACCAAGGCTATATAGCAACATCAGGCTAAAGAAGAGTGAATCAAAACAATTCTATTGGCTCCATTCAATTTAAACTGGTGTGCTCTTGAAAACTTTTTAAATGGTGGGTGTTATGACTTCTTTTTCATTGCTGTGCTTTACTTCTGTTTTAATTTGTTTTTATATTTTAATTGACTCCCCTTTTTCATATTGCTTTGTAGGGGTTGTTTTATGAATTTGATTTTAGATGCAAGCCTTCTTCTTCTTCTTCTTCTTCTTCTTCTTCTTCTTCTTCTTGTATTTCAATTTTTAAAAGAAAGTCACAATGTAAAAGTTTTTAAAAATAAATAAATTTTATTGAAATATTTCTATAAAAATACATCAAAATCATAGAAAAAAAGAAGAAAGAGAGAAACAATGTAAAAGTTTTAATTAACTGATGTGAAGTGGTCACTATAAATATTGTTTGTTTATGACACCATCATGGCAATTTCAACCCTTTAATGATTGAAATGATTTCTGAAAAGCCACAGCTTCAACTTTAGAAGCCCTGGCTAAATATCCCCTATTCAAATGGGCCTCTGTTAAGAAACAAGATGTGTGTCTTTGGCCCAAAACAGATGGACCAAAAGGAGCAGATTCAGACTGCTTCAGGAGTGTGGCATGCAGATGACACATGCCCCTGACATGGCCAGAAGCTGCTCTGAGGCTCCCTAAGGTGGACCAAAGTGACCAGAAAAAGGAGCGGTGAAAATCTTCTCCTAGCCATGCGGTCTCTGCAGTCTCCAGCCGATTGCGGGGTGATTATGGGTGGAGCAGCCAGAGGTCTCTTTATCATGTCTATCTGCTTCACCCCATTGAAATTCTGCAATGCCCCTTTGTCTCAAAGATGCTGCTGGATCCCTTCATTCCCTGCTGTTCCCAATTTATGCTGAAAAAAATTAACATACAGATTGCCAGAAATAATGCAGATTGAGGCCACTTTAACTGTCCTGGATCAGTGCTAAGGAATCATGGGAACTGTAGTTTATGGTGGCACCAGAACTCTCTGACAGAGAAGGCTCAATGTCCCAGAAAAAAATACAATTCCCATGATTCCCTAACACTGAACCAGGACAGTTAAAGTGACCTCAATCTGCATTATTTCTGGCAGTCTGTAAAGGCCAATAGAGCCTCTACAGATCAGCCCAAAGGGAGGCAGAGATGGGGTGGGGCAGCTGCACGTCGGCTGTCCCAACTCCATGCCGATGGTGTCCTGATGCTGCACAGTGTTATGCAAGGACGCCCTCCCAGCACAGTATTCTGATGCGCTGCACCGGAAAGGGCTCTGAAGAGCTGCGTGCCAGCTCTTAGGGTGCCCTTTTGCTGCCCCTGAAAGGAGCAGCATTTTGCCGCTCTTTTTGGGGTGGTAAAAGGGAGGATTGGGCCCATGGCATGTGGTAGCCACGGCCCCAATCGGCTGCTTCCTGGAGTGGCCCAGAGCCGCCCATCTGCACCCCACCATAGAAGCTATGCAGACGGGCAAAAAGAGGTGCTTTGAGGGTGACTTGTAGACATGTTGTTTAGAAAACGCATGCCTAAGAGTTGCCTGGAAAGTGCCCTCTAACCATCGTATGCCAAGAAAAGCCGGTCCAAAAAGGAGCCACTTTTTTCTGCTCCTTCGGTGAAGATACACACCTTCGCATGTGCATCGATATGCAACAACACTGGTGAACCAGAAAACGGCAGTATAAATGGACCGTTGCATGTGCTGCAAAAATTGATTTGGTGATCCAGAGCATGTGCCCTACGATCCAGGCTTTAATTTAAAGGGCCTATGTTTCCAGGTGTGGATACACTGGAGTAGGTGTGCTTGAATATTAGAACCCTAACCCTAATTGTAACCCTACACATGTACCCTAGCAACTGTACTCTGTTATGACAATAAATGCATTCTGTTGCATGTACACTTGCTGTCAGCATGCACAGTAATTTGCATGAAAGAGTTTTTGTGACCTGCACACTACTTCTTGGCATGATGGGAGTGGGGCTCCTGGAGTAACGTTTATCTGTGTGTCCTGTTGACCATGTCCCTTGCATGACCACCAGCTACATGTATCCAGTCTGTCCACAGAAATCTCCCTTGCATGTACCTCTCCCCTCCCCCCTGATCTGTGTGGGACATATTTTGTGGAAGACAACAGAGTAGGTGTCTTTTCAGTTGACAAACTCGTTCCTTCACCCAAGGGTGGAACAATCAGACAGTGGCACCTGTCTACAGCACCCACTACTTGGGAAAACCCAAGGTCAGTGAATCCTTGTATGATATGTGGGTGTATGGTAGGTCCTGCGCATGCGCGCAGGCATGGCGAACTTCAGTCACCTTTGTACAGACAAAATGACAGACTGTATACCACCCTATAACAGGTCCTGTGCAGGTTTTCAGTGATGCCAAAGTTCAGTCACCTTTGTACTCAGAGAGTGACAGACTGTATACTAGCCTATGACAGGTCCTGTGCAGGTATGCAGGGATGTGTTCCTGTGCACGTGCACATGCACTTGAGAGAATTAAAAAAAAACACGTTCTTGGTAGATTTAATTCCTAAAATTAAGGAAATTTCTGTCTTGGCCAGAACGGACTCAGACCATAACCCAATTTGGATGAGTTTAAACCTTGGCCATAAACAACTGATTTGGAGATTAAAATTGGAATTCCTCAGTGATGAAGGTTTTATAGAAAAGATTAGAGGTAGCATTAAAAATTATTTTAAGGAAAATAAAGTAGAACAACTTCAAACAAAAATGATATGGGATGCGCACAAAGCTGTCTTATGAGGAATATTTCTTAAAAAAGCAAAGGAGGACAAAATTGCATACGATAAGGAATGTAAGGAATTGGAGAAAAATATAAAAGAAGCAGAAAGAAACTTGATGAAAGATCCCTCTTCTATAATTATAATAAATCAAATAAAATATTATCAAAACAATTTGAAAGTATTTAAATAAAGAAATTGAAAAAAAAGAGAGAAAAGGAAGACAAAATTTATTTGAAATGGACAATAAATCAGGTAAATGGTTTGCAGAAAAATTAAAAAAAGAGATAGAGAAAAAAATTATCACAGAAATAGTAGTTGATGATAGAAAAATCACATTTCAAAAAGAGATATTGCAAAAATTTCAACAATATTTCTCAAATTTTTATAAGAAAGAGGTGGTTAAAGATGGAAAAGAAAAAAATATTGAGAAATTTTTACAAAACATAGAATATATGAAATTGAGTGACCAAGAAAGGGACATTTTAAATGAAGAAATAACCTCAAAAGAAATTGAAGAATCCATTAGAAAAATAAAACTAAAAAAATCTCCTGGACCAGATGGATTTACTCCAGAATATTATGTAAAAATGGCAGACCTCCTAATAGAACCTCTGAAGGAGACAATAAATTACATTACAATAAATGTGATTCCAGAATCTTGGAAATGCTCTGATGTCGCCTTGATCCCAAAAGAGGGAAAAGATAATACTAAAATTGAAAATTATAGACCAATTTCACTGATGAATATAGATTATAAAATATTTACAAGCATCTTAGCGACAAGATTAAAAAGAGTGCTAGAAGATAAAATACATGAGGATCAATGAGGCTTTTTGCCAGAAAGACAAATCAGACAGAATATCAAAATAGTTGTTAACATCATAGAATATTATGAGCAAAATAATGATAAAAAATTAGCAATGCTACTTATTGACGTGGAGAAAGCATTCGATGCTGTAAATTGGGAGACTATGTTTCTGATTTTAGAAAAATTAAACTTTGGAGGGAAATTTATAACATGGATTAAAAACATATATACAGATCAAAAGGCCAATCTGATTATAAATGGTGAAAAAACCACGGAATTTAACATTTTTCAGGGGGTCAGACAAGGATGCCCTATCTCACCATTACTATTTCTGTTCATAATAGAACTTCTTACTAACTACATAAGACAGGATAGTGAAATAAGAGGTACAAAAATAAGAGGATCAGAATTTAAAATAAGAGCATACGCTGATGACCTAATTATATTTCTTGACAACCCCACAACTAGTATAGAGAAGTTAATGGTAACTATAGAAGAATTTGGCAAATACACAGGCTTTAAAATGAATAAAACAAGTCGGTTATCATCACAAAAAAATTAACAAGAGTGGAAGAAGATTTCTTAGAACAAAAGACATCGTGTAAGATAGTTAAAAGAGCAAAATATTTAGGCGTCACTATTTCAAATAGGAATACAGAACTATTTCATTTAAATTTTGGGAAAGTATGGAAAGAAATAAAAAAAGATATTGAAAGATGATCATGATCAAAACTTTCCTTTTAGGAGAAAATAACAGCTTTAAAGATGTTTGTCTTGCCAAAATTCATTTTTCTATTTACCAATCTACCAATAATTCATAATAGTAAACCATTCTCTTTATGGAATAAGGAATTGAAAAAAATTATATGGGAAGGGGGAAAAAAACCTGGGTAAAATGGAAAATTCTGATCGAAAAAAAAGAAAATGGCGGATGTGATTTACCAGATCTAGAAATATACTTTCAAGCATGTGCATTATCATGGATTCAGTACTGGATTAACATAAAAAATAAAAGACTCTTAGATCTTGAAGGCCATGATTTAAGGTATGGGTGGCATGCGTACCTATGGTATGAAAAAGCAAAAATACACCAAAGATTTAGCCATCATATATTAAGGAACGCACTTATAAAAACATGGGAAAAAATCAAGACTGAATTTTACCGGGGAATTCCTGGCTGGATGTCACCACAGGAAGCTATGTTAAGCAGATTTAGAACAGTAAAGAACTGGTTGACATATGAGAAAATAATTATACAAGACCCAAGGAACGGGCAGATGAAATTAAAGGAACTAAGTAATATTCAAATTTTAGATCCAGATTTATCATGGTTCCAATATCATCAGCTCCAAAGTATAATAAAAAGTGATCAGAAAAATCAAGGAATATACTTATCTAAAAATGAATTGGATAAAATTGTGTTAGCAGAAAAACCAAAATTAATAACTAGCCTATATAGAATATTAATAGAAAGGAAATTAGAGGGAGAAGTGGTGAAAGATCATATGATCCACTGGGCTAGGGACATAGGTGAGGAAATATCACTGGAAAATTGGAATAAAGCTAGAAAGGTAACATATAAATTCACTACAAACCAATTACTACGAGAAAACTACTTTAAGATGGAAACACGTTGGCATCTAACTCCTGTGAGATTGGCAAAAATGTATAAAAATAATAATTATTACTGTTGGAATGTAAGAAAGAATATGGTACGTGGATGCATATGTGGTGGTCTTGTCCTATTATAGTAAAATTCTGACAAAATATTCATAAAATAATAGTGGAAATAATAGACTTACAGTTTGTGGCAACACCTGAAATATATTTACTGAACATGATCCACGGAGTGAAAGGATCAGAAAATAAAAAGAAATTACTCCTGTATATGATAACAGTAGCTAGAATTTTAATGGCTAGCAAATGGAAGACAGATGGAACACCTACTATCGAGAATTGGTTGCTTAGATTGATAGATACATCAATGTTGGATAAAAAAGAGGAAATAAGAGAAGGGAAAACATACTATGAGACAAAAGAGATATGGAATCCATTATTTCTTTATTGTGACAAAATTTGGAGAATTTAAAGTAGTAAGATTACATGAATAATTTTGAAGGATCACTTTGGGGAAATTTTTCATAAAACTAAAGGAAGATAGAATATTACAAAGAGAATAACAAAACAGAAGTTACAAAAGAAAACAATATATAACAACATATAGACAGGATATGTCAGTATTGAATTAAAGCTAATATTGAGAAATAGCCAGATTGATATTAATGTATAAATCATTACTCTGCTGTTTGAATATTATATGCAAATCTTTTTTTTAAATAATGTAATATATTTATGTTATAATAATATAAAAAAAATTAAAGCAGCTGCTGCCCGCCAATGCGGTTGCTCCATCTCCCTTTGCAGCATCCTTGGGGCTGGCAGTGTGGTTGCTGGGGCTTCAATACAGCCCCAGAAAGCTGCATTAACTCCCCCCCAGTGTGGTTGCTCTGTCCCCATTTAGGGCATCCTTCGGGCAGGCAGTACGGTGGCTGCAGCTTACAGAAAAGGTAGCTTCAGGTCACCTTTTCCTGCCCGTCTGCATAGACCCATAGTATTTTTTTTCAAAGCTGCTACAATGGAAATTCTGGGGACTATTACGGAACTAGAACAATCCTGCTACATCTTGCCCAAACAGTGGTTCCATAACCTCGCACTGGTGCCATACCAATCTGTTATACTGCACTTACAATATTAGCATTGCATAGAATATTTGACCATTTCACTAAGAGAAATTAGTGTCTTTGGAAAGAGGTGGGTGTGGTGTGGAAGGGACATCCCAACTGCTAGACGTAATTCATACAGTACTTGCTTGTTGCATTTGGCCTGGTCAGTTGTCAAATAGCAGCAAATAGTAGCCATCCTAGTCAATCATGGATCATGTTAGGAATATAATGACTTCATGATGCCATTAAAGGAACATTTGTCTATACCATCCAGTTGTGAAAACAACTGCTTATGAGGACAATGGTTGCATCTTTACTAAAAAAAATTGCACTCTGAACAGCAAATAACTTTACTCACTTGCAGGATAAAGCTGGGGAAAAAAGTTCATAACATTTTTTGTTATTGCTAAGGTGTTCATGCAAAGCACCCACTCTTGCAGATCAGCCTTATAGGGCTGCATTTATTATTATTATTCTCTTTATTTATATCACGCCTTCCTCCCAGTACAGGGATTCAAGGCAGCTTGAGTAGATATCCTTGCATGCATCAGAGTGAGAAAAGTGTTGGCTGGCAGCACTACTGAATTCCATTCCACAATGTTTGCATGGAGAGTTTAAATGAAATAATTCTGCACCCTCAAAATTCTGGAATGGATTGCAGAAGCTGAAAAGGCTTTTAGACATTTATACCACTGTGAGTATGAATGGTGTCTTTACAGACTCCCTGCACCATTTCACAGGCTTTTAATGCTAGGATGAGAAGCATGTTCCCAGTTTCATGAGTTTAAAACACCTCCTATTTGTTGGATAGAAGTGATTTGGCATGGAAATCCAGCCTAGGGAGTTATGGCAGGTTCCTACCTGATCTTCCACAAGGTCTTTCAATTAAAAAACAAAAACAAAAAACCTTTCCTCTTCTTGAAACAAGAGTACTATCCAAGAGAAAGTAGAGGGTCTCTCCCATCTGCTCTGGAATGCTTCTGCTCCTACCATCATAAAGTATGGTTCCGTACTTTTGGATTACAGTAGTGCACAACTTTACAGAATGAACCCCATCTCTATCTTAGCCCTGCACAAAGTTATTGAGGCATAGTGTAATGATTAGACAAAAAGAAATATTAAGAAGTTACAACCTAATACCCAGAAAGGTTTTTTGCTGTTAAGTCAGCAGACTTTTATGTCAAGCTTGGCTGACTAATTATTGCTCATAATTTGCATTAGGATTAATTAACTAATTAGAGAGGAATGTCTGAAGGCAAAGTTATGGCTCTGCTTGTCAAACTGAGGAGTTTAATTATTCTGATATTCTTAATTATTATCAGTTCAGAATGAGTATTACATTGTCAGCGACTATGCAGCAGGCATAGAGGATGAGGAATTGTGGGTATTGCACAACTACTTCACCTAGAACTAGTAGGTAAAGTTGACAATGTGAACATAATAGGAAGGCCTCCTGGCTGCTATAATTATTAAAAAGTACATATACAGCACTATGCAATGCATGACAGGGTTGCATATTATTACAGGAGTAGGAGTGAGGGTGGATTTTTACTTCAGAAACTCCATATTATTTTGGTATACTTAGGTCGGATTTTATTTCCCAGATCACAGAAATGAATCTAAATACATCTTAAGATCCTAAGACACTAAAGCAGGGGTAGGCAACCTTTCCCCTTTAATGGCCGAGGGACTTCAGCTCCCAGAAGCCTCAGCCATGTTGGCCAATAGTCCCATGTTGGCCAATAGCTCCTGGGATTCTGGGAGCTGAAGTCCCTCGGCCCTTAAAGGGGAAAGGTTGCCTACCCCTGCACTAAAGGAAGATTGATATGTTCATTATCTTGATACTATTATGTAAAAGAATATCTAAGGTGGAAGTCTTGCCAAGAATATGGTGAGATCACAATCCAATTGTAATGGTGGTGAAAAATGGGAGAAAATAATTTAGATGGAGACTGAATGACAACCTTTTAAAGAATGAGAATATTGTCAAAGAGGCCCAAGATCAATTGAACTTTTTATTTCAAGAAAATGTAGAGAACGAGTTCCCAATAAATTTGGTATGGGATGCATCAAAGGCTTTTATGAGGGGATACTTGTTGGGATTTGTAAACTGAGTTTAAATGTCCAGATGTGGGAAAATGACAAAGGGTACTACAGGTCACTTTACAGCTTGCTAGATGGGAAAATTGTTTGCAACTGGGACTCAAAACACCTGAACAGTGTCCAAGGTCAGGATGTGGCAGAGAGCATGTAGATCAAGTGTAAACATATTGTGTCATCATGTTTGGGGGACAATAATTCAAGTGACACAGGAAGAAGTCACAGGAAGAGGCTGGACTTAGAGGCCACATGGCAAGTGTCTATAAAAAACCAAGACCACAGCACGTGGGTTGTCTTGGGTTGTCGTTGGTCAGTGGTGAGTGTATATAGTTTTCTGTACATACTGCAACTAAAGAATAAAAGTGCCTCTTTGAAGTTAAACTTGGCTTCAGTCTGTTTCATAAGAAGCAGGGAGGATGCATTCCAGAACAGTCAGATAGCTCCAAGGTCGCTGGGTGTTTTTATCTGCAATGTGAAGAAAGCTTCTGAAAAACTTTGTCTGCACACTCAATTGCTTGACAATACTTTTGTTAAAAAGGAGCAAAAATAAAAAAGAAGAGAGAGGACCATTTAAATAACTTAGGGGGGATGCAGACCAGGGCGTTTGGAGCGCCCTGGTCCGGAGCGCCGCGGGGCTATGGCAGCCTCACCGCGGCGCCTCCCCGGCGACCCTGAAAGGAGCGCCAAAAAGGCACTCCTTTCATAAGTCGCAAAAAGAGCGCCCTAAAAGCGGCGGGCGCCCTTTTTGCGACTTATCCTCCACAGCGCGTCCGGACGCTGTGGAGGGAGGTCGCCCTGAACGCGTCCGGCGTGCGGTGACCCGGAAGCGTTCAGGGCGACCTCAGGAAGAGGAAGGGCCGCCGCGCGTGCGGTGGCCCCTCCTCTTCCTGGCCTCGGAGACGGCTCAATTGAGTCGTCTGCCGAGGCCCTTAGAACAGGAAATCAAACTAAGGGCCATTGCAGACTGGCCCAAAGGGCCAGCCTGGGGGTGGAGTTGGGGCAGGGCAGCTGTATGCATGGTGCACGGCACCAGGACACTCTCCTGGTGCAACGTTTAAACACATTGTGCCGAAAGGGTGCAGAAGAGCCACTGCATTGGCTCTTGGGTCGGCCTTTTGCTTCCCCTAAAAGGAGTTGCATTCTGTTGCTCTTTTAAGGATGGCAAAAGGAAGGATTGGGGCTGCAGTGTGTGGTTGCCATGGCCCCAATTCGCTGCTCCAGGTGTGGCTCTGCTGTCCCAAATAGCCGCTCTGCATTGGCCCTAAGAGAGGACCAATTGAAAATAAAACCTGAGGAAAAAAGATTAAAAGAAGAGATATATTGTTGACAAAAGCAAATATCAATAATAACAATGGCAGAGGTAGAAAGAAAATTAAGATATCTGAAGCAAAAATATTTCAAATTTGCAAATAAACCAGGGAAAATACTAGCATTTAAATTAAGAAACAGACAAAAGAGAACTATAACAAATATAAGGGAAGGAAATAAACTTTATTTAAAACAGGAAGAAATTAAAAGGATATTTTTAATTTTTTATACTAATTTATATGAGGAGGAACAGGATAAAACACAAAAAGATAGAAAATATCTAGATTGAGAAAATATGACTAGAATAACAGAAGATCAGAAAGTATTTTTGAACAAGAGGATAGAGTTCCAGGAGATATTAGATATAATAAAAGGAATGAAAGTGGGCAAGTCACCAGGCCCTGATGGTTTTATTCAAATATTATAAAACTTTTGCTCAGCAATTAGCACTCCCCTTACTAAATACTATGAACAAAGTATTGGAAGGTAAAATACCCAAGACATGGCTATAGGCAAATATAACTTTAATACCTAAAGAAAATAGAGGAAAAAAATGATCCAAAGAATTATAGACCCATATCATTATTGAATTGTGATTATAAAATATTTGCAACTATAATAGCAAAAAGACTGAAAAAAAAAATGGCTAACTACTTGGACACATGAAGACCAAGCCAGTTTTCTTCTTAACAGAATGATTAAAGAAAACATGAGAAATTTGATAAACTTGATAGAATACTATGGGAAAAATATAGATAAGAAATTAGCACTATTATTTTTTTGATATAGAAAAAGCATTTGACAATTTAGATTGGAATGTTAAAAGTTTTAGAGAAAATGGATATGGGACAAAATTTTATAAAATGGATAGAAACTATTTATCAAAATGAGGAAGCAACTTTGTTGATAAATGGGGAAAGGACTAAAGGTTATAAAATTCAAAAGAGTGTAAGACAGGGATGCCCATTGTCACCGTTGCTATTTATAATGAATTTGGAAATATTAAACATTAGAATTTGAAAGGATAAATTGATACAAGGGATAAAAAATTAGAGGTGAAGAATTTAAATTACGTGCCTTTGCTGATGATTTGATGTTTTCAATATCGAACCCACTGGAGAGCATAGATCAGGTTTTTAACAATATTCAAGCATTTTGGTGAGGTAACAGGTCTTAAGATAAATAGACAAAAAACAGTGCTGTTAATGAACCTAACAAAGGAAGAAAAATGAACCTAATTGAGAAATCCAAATTTCATGAGAAAAAAATAGTTAAATATTTGTGGATATATTTTACAATTAAATAAACAGATCTATTTAAAAACAATTATGAAAGAATTTGGAATGACATTAGAAAAAATTTGGATAGATGGGGGAAATTGAATTTATCATGGATGGGAAAATTTCAACAATAAAGATGAATGTGTCGCCAAAGATGCTTTTTCTGTATCAAAATATACCCATCATTATAAATGATCTACATTTTCAAAAATGGCTCAAAGATTTATCCAAATTTATATGGGGAGGGGGAAAACAGACTTAAAATGAAATCAATGCAGGATGAGGTGGCTAGAGGAGGGTTGGGATTACCAGATTTGAAATTATATTATTATGCCTGTGGTTTAAATTGGTTATTAGATTGGATTAAATTGGAGAAAGAAAGAATTCTAAAATTGGAACGCTATGATAATGTGTATGGATGGCATAGTTACTTGATTTATGATAAGATTAGAGTACACAAAGATTTTATAAACCACTATCTAAGACAGTCCCTCTTGTGGATTTGGCCGAAAACCAAGGGTAAATGGGAAGATATTATTCCAAAATGGACTTCCATAAATGAAGCTTTTTTGAAAAATGATAAAATAGGCAAGAATAAGTGGGTGACATATAATGAAATTATACTGGGAGATGGGATAAATATGAAAATAAAGACTCAAGAACAATTAATCCAGGATGGATATATTTGCAATTGGTTTACTTATTGACAGATAAAGGAAAGATTCTTACTGGATAGGAAAACAAAAAATTTTGGAGTAATGAATAAAGAATTTGAAGAGATAATAGCTATAAGGATAATCATAAAATATCAAAATTTTATAAAATGCTATTAAAAATAAAAATGGAAACAGAAGTGGTTAAGACACACATGATTAAATGGGCACAAGACATTGGACAAAATATAGAAATTGAACAATGGGAAAAATGTTGGAAAAAGAAGTTAAAATATACTTTGAATTATGATATAAAAGAAAATTCTTATAAAATGCAATATCGGTGATAGCCTACACCCTATAAATTGGCTAAAATGAGGAGAAATCAAATGAATCTATGCTGGAAGTGTGAAAGGGAGGTAGGTACATTTTACAACCAATTGTGGAAGTATACTAAGGTGAAAAAATGCTGGAGAAATATTTATAAGGAGATAATTAAAATATTACCTATAGAAATCCCAGCAAGCCCTAAGATGTACCTATTGGGAATAATAGTAGAAGAAAAATTGGAGAGAGAATATGGGAAGTTGATTTTTTATTTGATAATGGCAGCTAGAATAAAATATGCATTGAAGTGGAAATCCAAAGAAATCCCTATGATTAAAGCATGGCAAATGAAATTATATGATTTTATGGACACTGATAGACTCAAGGAGTGGATGTTTTTAAGAAAGATTGGAAATTATTGATAGAATATTGGCAGCAAGAATGAAGAGCAAAATTTGTTTTAGGGATAGATTAACCTAGAGAATTCCCAAATAGATAGGCAGGATATAAGATTCCTTTAAAAAAAGGATAAAATATATTTGTATTGCAGATATAAATGAATGGGAGAGACATAAGTATGATGACAAAATGGCTGGTCTGCATCATCTATGACTTATTGATAGATCATAGTGCTGACCTGGCATGTATTATGGAGACCTGGCTAGGAGCAGATAGCGCTGTCACCTGGGCTCAGGCCCTTCCAGCTGGGTACTCCGTCAATGAGCAGGTAAGGGAAAGCGGGCAAGGGGGGGTGTAGCCATGGTCCACAAAAACAACCTTGCCTTAACCAGGATACCTGTCCATGCATTAAAACATATCGAGTGCATTTACCTTAGCTTGAATACTAGGGAGAGACTGGGGATTCTGTAACTTAACAGACTCCCTAGCCGAGCTGACACAACTAGTCTCAGAGCTGGTGTTGGAGTCACCTAGGCTATTGGTTATGAGTGACCTCAACATCCCCCTTGAGGCTGTTTTGACTAATCTTACTGATGCAGCTCAGGAATTCATTGTTTCCACGACAAACATGGGCCTCTCCCAGATAGTCTCTGAGCCTACACATTGTGCAGGTCATACCCTCGATGTGGTCTTCTGCACAGATCAGGCATACCCGTGGGTGGAGTTAATTAGTATCTCTGCATTGTTGTGGACGGATCATTTCCTGGTTAAGGTTGGACTGAAGGCCACAATCCCTTCCCCCCAGGGGTGGAGAACCAATTAGAATGGTCCGCCCTTGAAGGCTGATGGAACTCATTAGGTTCCAAGAAGCCCTAGAGCAGGGGTAGGCAACCTTTCCCCTTTAAGGGCCGAGGGACTTCAGCTCCCAGAAGCCTCAGCCATGTTGGTCAATAGTCCCATGTTGGCCAATAGCTCCTGGGATTTTGGGAGCCGAAGTCCCTCGGCCCTTAAAGGGGAAAGGTTGCCTACCCCTGCACTAGAGGATTCTGTGGTTGGCAATGCCAGTGATTCTGTTGAAGCCCTGGTTAATATGTGGAATAACAACCTCACCAGAGCTGTAGACATGATCGCTCCCAAGCGTCCTTTCCAACCCACAAAAAAAGTAATCCATGGTTTACTGAAGATCTTAAACAAATGAAGCAGGTTGGACAACGACTAGAGCACCGTTAGCTGAAATCTCAACTCTTGTCTGATAAGACACTTCATTGGACTTTTCTTAGGTCCTATCAAGTGGCGATAGATGCAACCAAGAAATCTTTCTATTCTGCATCTATCGCATCTGTGAAATCTCATCCAGCTGAGCTGTTCAGGATGGTGAAAAATTTAACTCAATTGCCTCGCACCCAGAATTCTCTATTAGAACCAACTAAAGCTTGCTGTGACGCTTTTAATGATTATTTCACAGATAAAATCTCTCGGATAAGAACTGACCTGGATGCCAACTTTAAGTCAGTTGTAACTAGAGGGGTATCCAGTGCCTCCGCCATTACTGTTAGACTGGATCAATTTGAGTCGGTAAGTACTGAGGACATGGACAAGCTTCTTAGTAGTATGAAAAAGACGACCTGCCCTCTCGACCCTTGCCCAACTTAGCTGGCAGCACAGGGGGGTGATACCATCAAGTTGCTGTTGAAAAACATAATTAATGTGTCCTTCAGGGAGGGGTCCCTGTTCTCTTGTCTTAAGGAGGGAGTGGTTAGACCACTCTTAAAAAAGCCCTCCCTGGACCCCCTGGATAGAAACAACTATAGACCTGTTTCTCTGTTACCATTTTTGAGCAAGGTGATTGAAAGGGTGGTTGCCAACCAACTACAAGTTGTCTTGGAGGAAGCCAATTTTCTGGATCCATTTCAAACCGGATTCAGGACGGGACACAGAGTTGAGACTGTCATGGTCGCCTTAGTCGATGATCTCCATCTGGGCATTGACGGGGAAGTGTGACCCTGTTGGTGCTCTTGGACCTCTCAGCGGCCTTCTATACCATAGACCATGGTATCCTTCTGGACCGCCTGAGTGAGTTGGGCATTGGCAGCACTGCTTTACAGTGGTTCCGGTCCTACCTCTCGGGTAGGTTCCAGATGGTGTCGCTTGGGGACAGTTGTTCAGCCAAGAGGGAGCTCAAATCGGGTTTCCCTCAAGGTGCGATTCTGTCCCCAATGCTATTCAACATTTACATGAAGCCACTGGGTGAGATCATCCAGAGGCATGGGGTGGGGTGTTATCAGCATGCTGATGACACTCAAATATATTTCTCTATGTCTCAGACTGATGCAGTGACTAAGGATGGCATCTCTCCTCTGAATGCCTGTCTTGGGGCGGTAATGGACTGGATGAGGGAAAACCGACTCAAGCTGAATCCAGGTAAGATGGAGGTACTTGTCATAGGAAACATGAACACAGGAATGGAGTTATGTCAGCCAGTTCTGGACGGGGTCACACTTCCCCTGAAGGACTCTGTCCATAGCTTGGGGGTGCTCCTTGACTCATTGCTCCACTTGACAGCTCAGGTGGATGCAACAGTCAGGAGCTCCTGTTATCAGCTTTGGCTGATACGCCAGCTGCGCCCCTTCCTGGAGCAGGAAGACCTTGAAACAGTAGTACATGCACTGGTAACCTCTCGATTAGACTTCTGCAATGAGCTCTACATGGGGCTACCCTTGGTCCAAGTTCGGAAACTTCAGCTTGTACAAAATATGGCAGCCAGATTGATTATGGGTACTTCTCGTAATGACCATATAACACTGGCCCTGAAGTCCCTTCGCTGGCTGCCAATTAGTTTCCAGGCAAGGTACAAGGTGTTAGTTATTACCTTTAAAACCCTACATGGCTTGGGACCAGAATACTTAAAGGAGCGCCTTCTTCCATACCGTCTGTCCCACACACTGAGGTCCTCAAGGAAGAATCTTCTACAGCCAAAAAAATCTAGGCTTACATCGGTCACCCAGAGGGCCTTTTCCACTGCTGCTCCAAAGCTGTGGAATGACCTGCCAGAGGAGATCCATCACATCTCCACTCTTACAGCCTTCAAAAAGGCTCTTAAGACAGATCTTTTCCAGCAGGCCTTCCCAGCTTAGTTCCTCTTCTGGCACAAGGTGATCTACATCGCTCTGTCTACCAATTATCTCCCTTTTTAAACTTTTGTATTTTTGTTTTTAAATAATGTTTGTTTAATTGTAATTTTACCATTGGGTGGGGGTTGGGAAGGGATTATTATTTTTTAATTCTATTGTACTCTATGTATTTTTATTGTTGTAACCCACTCGGATTCTTTGTGATTGGGTGGGCTATAAATAAATAATTTATTATTATTATTATTATTATTAGTAGTAGTAGTAGTAGTATTCTCACAAAAGGAAAAGAGTGTTCAATGTGAGTAAAATGGAGCAGAGGACACAATAGGGGATATGCAGCACAGAATGAGAAAAGAGGTAGTACAGGAACACCTGGTTAATCTAAGTGAATTTAAGTCCCCAGGACCAGATGAACTACATCCAAGGGTATTAAAATAACTGGCAAATGTAAACTTAGAATCATTGGAAAAGTCCCAGAAGATTGGAGAAGGGGAAACATTGTCCCCATCTTCAAAAAGGGATAAAGGAGGATCCCAACAACAATTGTCCAGTTAATCTGACACTAATACTAGGAAAGATTCTAGAGCAGATCATTAAACAGACAGTCTGTGAACATTTAGGAGGGAATGCCATCATCACAAAAAGTCAACATGGGTTTCAGAGAAACAAGTCATGCCAATCTGATCTTTTTTTAAATGCGGTAGACATAGCATATCTTGATTTCAGTAAGGGCTTTGGCAAGGTTCCCCATGACATTCTGGGGTAAAATGTGGGCTAGAAAATGCAACTGTTAGGTGGATTTGTAATTGGTTGACTGACTGAACTCAAAGGGTGCTCTTCTTCATCTTGGAGAGAAGTGACCAGTGGGGTGCCACAGGGTTCTGTCCTGGGCCCAGTGCTATTCAACATCTTTATCAATGACTTGGATGAAAAAATAGGGGGCATGCTTATCCGATTTGCAGATGATACCAAATTAGGACGATGATACCAAAATTAAATGATACCAAATCAAGGAAGACGAGGAAGAGCAGCATGGACAGACTTCAGGGACAGAGCAGAGGACCCTGGGAGTTCCACCACAGGGAACAGTCACTGCTAAGCCTCAGAGTAGGCATGTGGTCTTGGTGGGGGACTCCTTGCTGAGGGGTAAAGAAACAGTGATTTGTGGGCCTGACAAGATGTCTCGGGAGGTGTGTTGTCTCCCTGGGGCAAAGATCCGAGATGTGACAAAGAGGCTGACAAGACTGGTCAAGCCTATTAACCAATACCCCTTCCTTTTGGTCCACGTGGGACACAGTCTTCAGAACATCACAAGGGATTACGAGGCTCTGGGTAAGAAGCTGAAAGAAATGGAGGCACAGATTGTCATCTCGTCTCTTCTGCCAGTTGAAGGGCATGGTCCAGGACGAGAGAGGAAAATAGCAAATGTCAACAACTGGCTCCGCAGATGGTGTCACCGAGAACGGTTTGGATTCTTAGATCACGGGCTGTGATTCCATGAGGGTGGACTTCTGGCAAGGTATGGGCTGCATCTCATGCCAGTTGGAGGAAACGTTTTTGCCAACAGTCTCAAGAATTTGATCAGGAGGGCTTTAAACTGAATTATTTGGGGAAGGGAGACAGTGTTCTGGAAGACGAAAGGACTGGAAAAAACAGTCAAACTGTCATAGAGAGAACAAGGCAAATAGTGCAAGGACCCAACAGTGGGAGGTAAAAAAAACATGCACAGGCAGTAAGTAAAGGGGAAATATGGTCTTAGATGTCTCTACACTAATGCACAGAGCATGGGAAACAAGCAAGATGAACTTAAACTCCTAGCACAACAAAGCAAATATGATATAATAGGTATCATTGAAACCTGGTGGGATGAGTCTCATGATTGGAATGTAGAAATACAGGGGTATAACGTTTTCAAGAGAAACAGGCCAAACAGGAAAGGAGGAGGAATAGCATTATATGTCAGGGATATTTACACCAGTGAAGAAATCCAGGACATCAATCCTGAAAGCCAGGTGGACAGCTCTCCTGATTTAGCGCTCCTTTCAGGGGTGCCGATGGTGCACCACGGTGCGAACGCCTCGCTCCCGCGGCACACCGTGCCGCGGCGTCCTGGAAGCTCTCATCTGTTTTCCCCCTTAGAGAAATACTGGGAGTGATCCCGTGGTCAGGAATACTAAAAGAGAAGGGATTTCAAGATGGATGGGAGTTTCTCAAAAGGGAGATACTGAAGACACAATTTCAAACAGTTCCAATGAGGAAGAGAAAATGGGAGGTGCCTCAAGAAACCAGGATGGATGACTAAGGAACTTTCCACTGAACTAAGTTTTAAATGGAACATGTATAAGAAATGGAAAAATTGGGAAATCACCAAAGAGGAATTCAAAGAAATAGCTAGCATGTGTAGGGGTAAAGTCAGAAAAGCTAAAGTGCAGAATGAACTCAGGCTTGCTAGAGAGGTTAAGAATAATAAAAAGGGCTTTTTTGGGTATGTCCGCAGCAAAAGGAAGAAGGAAACGGTAGGGCCACTGTGTAGAGAAGATGGCAAAAAGTTAACAGGGGACAGAGAAAAGACAGAATTACTCAACACCTTCTTTGCTTCAGTCTTCTCAGAAAAGGCAAAGGGTGCTCAACCTGAGGATAATGGAGCAGAGGACAGAATAGGAGAATTTCAGCATAGAATAAGTAAAGAGATAGTACAGGAATACCTGGTTAATCTAAATGAATATAAGTCTCCAGGTCCAGATGAATTACATCCAAGGGTACTAAAAGAACTGGCAAATGTAATATCGGAACCATTGGCAATAATCTTTGGGAACTCCTGGAGAGCAGGAGAAGTCCCAGCAGACTGGAGGAGGGCAAATGTTGTCCCCATTTTCAAAAAGTGAAAAAAAGAGGATCCAACAATTATCGTCCAGTTAGTCTGACATCAATACCGGGAAAGATTCTGGAGCAGATCATTAAACAGAAAGTCTGTGAACACCTGGAAGGTAATTCCATAATCACAAAAAGTCAACATGGGTTTCAGAGAAACAAGTCATTCCAGACAAATCTGATCTCTTTCTTTTCATAAAATTACCAGCTTGGTAGATGAAGGGAATGCTGTAGATATTGTATATCTTGATGTCAGTAAGGCCTTTGACAAGGTTCCCCATGACATTCTTGCAAACAAGCTGGTAAAATGTGGGCTAGACAAAGTAACTGTTACATGGATTTGTAATTGGTTGACTGGCCGAACCCAAAGGGTGCTCAACAATGGCTCCTTTTCGGCCGCTGGTGGGGGTCGGCCGGTGGGGGTCTGCGGGCCGGGTGCGGCCCGTGGGCCGTAGGTTGCTGACCTCTGATCTAAGCTAAAAGCCAAAAGGAGAGCTAATTGTGATCAGCTGAGGCATGGCTCCTTTTCAACATGGAAAGAAGTGACCAGTGGGGTGCCACAGGGCTCTGTCCTGGGCCCAGTGCTATTCAACATCTTTATTAATGACTTGGATGACAGTATTGGGGGCATAGTTATTAAATTTGCAGACGACACGAAATTAGGAGGAGTAACTAATACCCCAGAAGACAGGATCAAAATTCAAAATGACATGAACAGACTAGAAAGCTGGGCCAAAGCTAGCAAAATTAAATTCAACTCAGAGAAATGTAAGGTACTGCACTTAAGGCAAAAAAATGAAAAGCACAGATATACAATGGGGGACAGCTGGCTGAATGAGACTACGTGTGAAAGGGATCTAGGAGTCTAGGTAAACTACAAGTTGAACATGAGTCAATAGTGAGATGCAGCAGGTAAAACGGCCAATGCAATTTTAGGCTTCATCAATAGAAGTATAGTGGCTAGATCAAGAGAGGTAATAGTGCCACTCTATTCTACTTTGGTCAGGCCTCACCTGGAATACTGTGTCCAGTTCTGGGCTCCACAATTCGAAAAGGATGTGGAGAAACTGGAGCGTGTCCAAAGGAGGGCAACTAAAATGGTGAAGGGTCTGGAAACCAAGCCCTATGAGGAATGACTTAGGGAGCTGGGAATGTTTAGTCTGGATAAGAGAAGGTTAACAGGTAATATGATAGCTTTGTTTAAATATTTAAAGGGATGTCATATTGAGGAGGGAACAAGCTTGTTTTCTGCTGCTCCAGAGACTAGGACCCGGAACAACGGGTGCAAGCTCCAGGAAAAGAGATTCCATCTGAACTTTAGGAGGAACTTCCTGACAGTAAGGGCTGTTCAACAGTGGAACACATTCCCTCAGAGTGTGGTGTAGTGTCCTTCCTAGGAGGTCTTTAAACAGAGGCTGGATGGCCATCTGTTGGGGATGCTTTAATTAGGAGTTCCTGCATGGCAGGGGGTTGGATTGGATGTCCCTTGTGGTCTCTTCCAACTGTATAATTCTATGATTCTAGGAGGGGTAGGTAATACCCTAAAGGACAGGATGAAAATTCAAAATCACCTTAATAGATTAGAAAGCGGGGCCAAAGGTAATAAAATGAATTTCAACACAGAAAAATGTAAGTTACTGCACTTAGGGCAAAAAAATAAAACGCATAAATATAGGATGGGGAAAACCTGGCTTAATGAGACTATGTGCGAAAGGGTTCTAGGAATCCTAGTAGGCCACAAGTTAAACCTGAGTCAACAGTGTGAAGCAGCAGCTAAAAAGGCCAATGCAATTCTAGGCTGTATCAATAGAAGTATAGTGTCTAGATCAAGGGAAGTAATAGTTTCACTGTATTCTGCTTCGGTTAGGCCCCACCTGGAATACTGTGTCCAGTTCTGGGCACCACTGTTCACAAAGAATGTTGACAAGCTGGTGCATATCCAAAGTAGGGTGACCAAATGGTGAAGGGCCTGGAAATGAGGAACGACTTAGGGAATTGGGTATGTTTAGCCTAGCGAAGAGATGGTTAAGAGGTGATATAATAGCCCTGTTTAAATATTTGAAGGGATGTCATATTGAGGAGTGAGCTAGCTTGTTTTCTGCTGCTCCAGAGACTAGGACCCGGAACCATGGATGCAAGCTACAGGAAAAGAAATTCCACCTCAGTATTATGAAGGACCTCCTGACAGTAAGAGGTGTTTAACAGGGAAACATACTCCCTTGGAGAGTGGTGGACTCTCCTTTGGAGATTTTCAAATAGAGGCTGGATGTTCATCTGTCAGAGGGCATGGTTTGATTCTGTGTTCCTGCATGGCAGGGGGTTGGACTGGATGGCCTATGTGGTGTCTTCCAACTCTATGACTCTATGACTCTATGATCATTAACTTTCATCTCTTCTCTCCACCCTACCCTTAACTTTATCGTATTACTAAGATAAAAGCTTATCTTTTTTCTCTTTGTAATTTCAAATCTCTTTATTAGCATTTTTGACTATTTTGATTCTAACCTGTTTTTATCCTTTGACATCTCTCAAATCCTCTTCAATTTACTTATTTCACTTTTTTTCTTATTCCTTGCCTTTATACTTTTCAAGTAAAATCCAGTCTTTTTCTAAGCCATCTGTTATGTTTCCATTCATACTTCTAGATAATCTGTCCAATCCTTTCATATCTTGTTTTTTGATGATCCATTCATCAACAATGGGCATTTGTTTAAATTTCCATTTACCGGTATGTGCTTATGCCGCTGTTATGATACACAATATGATTCTCCAATCATGCCTTTCTACTTCTTCCTCTAGTGTGCATGTTATATTCAAAGGAAAGAATTCTGATTTTAGTGGTATCATGATGCCCAATATTGTAGACATTGTCTGCCCCATCTTCTTCCATTTTTTTTAGCCAATTGACAGTGCCACCACATATGAAGGTAGGTTCCGGTATTTTATTGACATTTCCAGCATTTGTTATCTTGTATCTTATACATTTTAGATAATTTTACAGGGGTCATATGACATTCATGTAACATTTTATAATAGTTCTCTTTCATAGGTTGACATAACTTCAATTTAAGTGTTCGTTTCCAGGATTTCTTCCATAGTTCTAATACTATGTCTAGATACTACTAGTTTACATACTGGTTCCAGCTGATCATAGATTGTTTAATTTCGTCCTGTTCTAACTCATGTGAAAGTAATATTTTATAAAAAAAAATCTGTTCTTTTGTGTTCATTTTCTATAATTTTTTATCCATTTTGTTATTTTAATCTCCAAATTCTTGTAATTTTAAGACTATTTTTAGTGTTTCTATCATTTACTTGTGTAAAAAACACTGAACATCTGTTCTCTCTTTTTCTTCTCTTGACTTTCTTCTAAATTTATTTTGAGATGTTTTTTTTAACCAAAATCTGATCATATTTTAATCATCTCTCTTCATCAGGTTTCCATCTCCTAAAAGACGCTTTGTGTGGTGACAACCAAAGAGGGAACTTTCTGTAGAATTTTAAAAAACTTTTTGCCAAATGTGAATTAGTCCTTTTCAAATACAATGGTTTTCATAATCTTTATTTTCCCTTGTTTTTCTGTTAGACCATTATCTTCTAACTTTAATACTCTTTCTTTTTCCCAATTCATCCAGTCTTCTATCCAGATTTGTCCCAAAACATAATAGTATATTCTCAACTCTGGTAAACTGAAACCCCTTCTTTCTCTTACATAGCAATAGCAATGGCAAGTACATTTCTATACAGCTTATCAGTGAACTAACACTCCCTAAATAGTTTAGAATGTGTAAGAGCCTTGGTGGTGCAGTGGTTAAATGCCTGTACTGCAACCACTCTCACAAAACACAAGATTCTGAGTTCAATACCAGCCAGGGCTCAGGCTCGTATCCTTCTGAGGTCACTAAAATGAGTACCCAATTTTTTGAGGGCAATTAGCTTACATTTGTAAAATGGTTAGGGAATGCTTAAGTGCACTGATAGAAATGTACTTGCATAGAAACGTACTTGCTATTGCTATACTGCCAATGTCTCCAGCAAGCAGGATACTCATCTGTTAGTGTTTGCCACTTTATTCTTGGTTTCCCTCCCACCCATTCTAGAAATCATTTTTTGTTGATGATGCTTGGGAGATTTTGGAAGAGAAATACCATCTTTGGGAAGACATTCATCTTAATTGTTGTGATAGGCACAGCAGAGATAGTTGTAGATTCAACCACCTCTCCAAATCTTTACAGATATTGTTCCAAGTGTTTTTATAGTTATTCTCAATTAAGTCTGCATTTCTTTTGATTAACCAGATATCAAGATGTCTTTTTTAAAAAAATTCAATATTAAATCCTGTTTTGTGACTTAATGTTGTTTCTTCCAATTTTGTCAGATTCATTGTTGTATCTTTATTATCTTGAAACCTGCCAATTCTTCAAATTCATTCAAGTCTCTGAGAGTTCTTCTATACATTTAAATGGATCTTGTAAGAATAAAAGTTGTCAGAATATGCTTTCAAAAAATGGAAATATAACTCTGTCCCTTTATTTTTAAGCCTTTAAAATTTTTGTTTTGTTTCTGATATAATTGTTCAAAATTTCTAATATTGTGATAAATATTAATGTTGGGATAGCCTTGCTGTGTTCCCTTTTCTATCTCACATGAATTTGTTTTTTCTCCATTGATGATGATTTGTGCTGACTGTTCCTTATATATAGCTTTGACCCATTTTGTAAAATTTTCTCCTATTTTCATTTTTTTCAAAGCCTATAACATAATTTCCAATTAACATTATAGAATGCTTTCTCAGCATCAATCAATATTATAGCAATTTTTCTTTCATTATGCTTTTCACAGAATTCAGTTATATCCAATACAGTTTCATGTTGTCATTTAAAAATCTTCCTCAGAGGAATCTGCTTTGGTCTTCATGAATTGAGTCAATTAATATATTTTTGAAACTTTCTGCTAATATTGTTGATAAAAAATTTATAGTTGCAATTTAATAAGGAGTCTGTAACTCTTTGTGTCTTTAAGTCTGTAATTTATATTTTGCAAATTTATAGTTGCAATTTTATACTTGCACTTTAATAAGAAGTCTGTAACTTTTTGTGTCTTTTGGGTCTTTACCATTCTTTGATATTAGTGATATGTTTGAAAGGTTCAATGAGTTTGGTTTATCTTCTTTCAAGGTTTCATTATTTTTTTGCTTTTGGAGATTTTTACTCTTGTTATCTGTTGGTTTAATATATTTTGTTGTTCTTCAGTTCATTTGTCTGTCTAAGGAAAATTTAATTGTTTCACTTGTTTTATTCCCTATTTTTTCTTCTTTATACACTCCTGTATAATATTTATAGAATATTTTCTTTTTCCTTTTGTCATCATTAGTTAGTTGTTTTAATACTAAGTATTTTATTGATATTAACTGAATTGCTATAAGACACTATTGCTATAAGACAATAGGGGAAGGGATCAATATTTAACTAATAAGTGTAATTAAAAATATTTCCCACATATTTCAGTGGTTGAGTTTGTAATTAATTGATAACTTTGATTCCTAATTTCAGTTTTTTTTTATTGAGCAATTATTTATTTGAATTTAATTCATTAATTTCACTGATTGCCTGTAGTATAGAATCATAAATCATAGAATCATAGAGTTGGAAGAGACTACAAGGGCCATCCAGTCCAACCCCCTGCCATGCAGGAACTCCCAATCAAAGCATCCCTGACAGATGGCCATCCAGCCTCTGCATAAAGACCTCCAAGGAAGGAGATTCCACTACTCTCCGAGGGAGTGTGTTCCACTGTTGAACCGCCCTTACTGTCAGGAAGTTCCTCCTAATGTTGAGGTGGAATCTCTTTTTTTGCAGCTTGCATCCATTGTTTTGGGTCCTAGTCTCTGGAGCAGCAGAAAACAAGCTTGTTCCCTCCTCGATATGAAATCCCTTCAAATATTTAAACATGGCTATCATATCACCTCTCAGCCTTCTCTTCTCCAGGCTAAACATCCCCAGCTCCCTAAGTCGTTCCTCATAGGGCTTGCTTTCCAGACCCTTCACCATTTTAGTTGCCCTCCTTTGGACACACTCCAGTTTCTCCACATCCTTTTTGAATTGTGGAGCCCAGAACTGGACACAGTATTCCAGGTGAGGCCGGACCAAAGCAGAATAGAGTGGCACTATTACTTCTCTTGATCTAGACACTATACTTCTACTGATGCAGCCTAAAATTGCATTGGCCTTTTTAGCTGCTGCATCGCACTGTTGACTCATGTTCAACTTGTGGTCCACCTGGATTCCTAGATCCCTTTCACACATAGTCTCATTCAGCCAGGTGTCCCCCATCGTGTATCTGTCCTTTTCATTTTTCCACCCTAAGTGCAGTACCTTACATTTCTCCATGTTGAATTTCATTTTGTTAGCTTTGGCCCAACTTTCCAGTCTGTTCAAGTCATTTTGAATTTTGATCCTGTCCTCTGGGGTATTAGCTACTCCTCCTAATTTGGTGTCGTCTGCAAATTTGAAAACTATGCCCCCAATATCATCATCCAAGTCATTAATAAAGATATTGAATAGCACTGGGCCCAGGACAGAGCCCTGTGGCACCCCACTGGTCTCTTCTTTCCAAGTTGAAAAGGAGCCATTGTTGAGCACACTTTGGGTTCGACCAGTCAACCAATTACAAATCCATGTAACAGTTACTTTGTCTAGCCCACATTTTACCAACTTGCTTGCAAGAATGTCATGGGGAACCTTATCAAAGGCCTTACTGAAATCAAGATATACTATATCCACAGCATTCCCTTCATCTACCAAGCTGGTAATTTTATCAAAAAAAGAGATCAGATTTGTCTGGCATGACCTGTTTTTCTGAAACCCATGTTGACTTCTTGTGATTATGGAATTGCCTTCGATATGTTCACAGACTCTCTGTTTAATGATCTGCTCCAGAATCTTTCCTGATATTGATGTCAGACTAACTGGACGATAATTGTTGGGATCCTCTTTTTTCCCCTTTTTGAAGATGGGGACAACATTTGCCCTCCTCCAGTCTGCTGGGACCTCTCCTGTTTTCCAGGAATTCTCAAAGATTATTGGCAATGGTTCCGATATTACATTTGCCAGTTCTTTTAATACCCTTGGATGTAATTCATCTGGTCCTGGAGACTTATATTCATTTAGATTAACCAGATGTTTCTGTACTATCTCTTTACTTATTCTGTGCTGAAATTCTCCTATTCTGTCCTCTGCTCCATTATACTTAGGTTGAGCACCCTTTGCCTTTTCTGAGAAGACTGAAGCAAAGAAGGCGTTGAGTAATTCTGCTTTTTCTCTGTCCCCTGTTAACTTTTTGCCATCTTCTCCACACAGTGGCCGTACCATTTCTTTCTTTTTCCTTTTGCTGCTGACATACCCCCAAAAGCCCTTTTTATTTTTCTTAACCTCTCTAGCAAGTCTGGCTTCATTCTGCGCTTTAGCTTTTCTGACTTTACCCCTACACGTGCTAGCTATTTGTTTGAATTCCTCTTTGCTGATTTCCCCATTTTTTCATTTCTTATACATGTTCCATTTAAAACATAGTTCAGTTGCAAGTTCCTTAGTCATCCATCCTGGTTTCTTGAGGCACCTCCCATTTTTCCTCCTCGTTGGCACGGTTTGAGATTGTGCCTTCAGTATCTCCCTTTTGAGAAACTCCCATCTGTCTTGAACTCCCTTCTCTTTTAGTATTCTTGTCCATGGGATCACTCCCAGTATTTCTCTAAGTTTAGTAAAATCAGCTTTCCTAAAGTCTAGAATGCGTGTCTGACTATGCCTGGCTTCTCCTTTTCACTGTATAATAAACTCCAGGAGGACATGATCACCCCCGCCTAAGGATCCAACCACTTGCACCCCATTAACTAGGTCTTCCCTGTAGTAACTGCGTGACACAGATTAATTTCATGAATTAGGAATAATTAATTGATTAAGCTTTGTCAATTTGGTTTACATTTTCCTCTGATTAATTTTGGCTGGAATTCCTTGTGAATTCATAAAGCATTCATATTTGCTTAAGTAGATATTGAATATGGTATTTATACATATCCTGATTAAATTTAAGAGGTTGAATTTGGTTGGCTGGTGCATGATAATAACCAATATTACAAAGGTTCCCCCCCCCCCATTTTGGTGATCATTTGTGGCTTCATATTGTGTACAGTTATAAGTGGCCCCTAAGAAGAATTACAGCTTGGCTAAGGTGAAAGGTCCTTCCAAGAAACAGCCTACTAAATGGCCCCCCCTTCTCCTGTTTCATCTTCTTCTGAAGAAGGAGTAGTCAAAAGTCTATTCCAAATGTCACACAAGAGTCCAGTACTTAACAGCAAAGGGGGAAGCAGAAGCATAATCACAAGGCAACTCCAGAGGTCAGAAAACAGGAGTCTGATAGCAAATAAAATGATACACAAAAACCAGGGAGGCTACTGATTGTCCACTGCAGGAAATCATATCAGCTGGAGCCTTTTTTAAAGCCTCAGCATGCCTCACTGATCACAATTAGCTCTCCTTTTGGCTTTTAGCTTAGATCAGGGGTCGGCAACCTATGGCCCACAAGCCGCACCTGGCCTGTGGACCCCACCGGCTGACCCCCGCCAAGTCCCGCCACCGTGCGTGCGGCCACTGCTGTGCCGCTGACGCTGCGCGCACCGCCGCCACCATCATTTAGTTTGCCAGAATGGCAGGCGTGACTTGTTTGAGCATGCATGAATGAGCCGCGGCTGCCATTCTGGAAAACAAAATGGTGGCTGCGACGTGCATGGTGGTGGCGCAGCCAAAATGATGCCCTAGAGAAGCCTCGCGGCAGTGCTGGGCCTCTCGGAGGCCCAGCGCTGCCGAAGGATGCCTCCTGGGGGGCCCCCTTGGCGGCGCTGGGCCTATTAGAGGCCTGGCGCTGCCGAGGGAAGGCACCTGCAGGGCCCCCGCGGAGGTGCTAGCCCTCTTGGAGGCCCGGCGCAGCCGAGGGAAGTCTCCTGGGGGGGCCCCGCGGTGACACTGGGCCTCTCAGAGGCCCAGCATGGCCGAGGGAGCCCTCCTGGGGGGCCCCGCCACCGTGCAAACACATGTGCGACCCGGGCTGGCCAGCCACCATTTTGTTTTTCAAAATGGCAGCGTGTGCATGCGTGCAGGGGGGGCAAGCATGCGCACCGGCCCCCAACACCATTCCCCCCCCACCTGTTGGCAAAAAAGGTTGCCGACCCCTGGCTTAGATGAACACCTCAATGATTCCATGGCTTGTCTTCGCTCCACAAGTCCTAGTACTGGCAGCACAGAATCTGTCTCTTCCTCTACAGCCTCCTGTGTCTCGTCTGAGACTACAGAGCCTCCAGGTAACCCCAGATCTGTCTGTTTAATATAAGTGGAAATGTATTTTTGCATTTCAATTTTTGTAAGTGGTCTTTCACCCAGCTCATCTTTATTTTTTGTCAATTTTTGTCTGTCTGTGGGAGCCCTCAAGGGTCCTGTGTGGAGGAAGGTGATCCTCAAACTCATTGTAATAGAGCAAGGGTTCCCAAACTTTTTGACTTGTGGAGACTTTTTTTAGAATAAATTTCTATGGTGGAGCCCCTAAGAGGTCTACCCTATATCTTATATGTAATGGTGTTTAGGAATAGTATTACTTTTTGTTTCTAAGGGGGTTTGCATACTGCCAAAAATAGTGGAAATTGAGTCCACTTTTAGGGTTAGGGTTAGTGCTAGGTAATCATGGGAATTGTTTTTTTTTTTTCTGAGACATTGAGCCTTCTTTGTCAGAGAGCTCTGGTGCCACAATAAAATACAGTTCCCATGATTCCCTAACCCTAACCCTAACCCTAAAACTGGACTCAATTTGCACTATTTCTGGCAGTCTGCAACCCCCTAATTCTTTAATTTCATTAAAATTTTTATTTCTTTCATTCTCCTGGAGCAGCTGCAGAGCACCTGGGAAGTGCACCCGGAGCTCTAAGGGCTCCCTGGAGCACAGGTTGGGAACCATTGCAGTAGAAGAATGATTGAAAGTTCTTTGAAAGTGTTGATATGAACAGGGTTAAATTCAGACATTGTTTACCTGAAATCTCAAATGGCTTTTAACAAAGTTCTTGTCAGACTAGGCAAGATTCAGTAATTCTGTGTAGCCATTAAACCAACCAATTGGATCAATTAGGAGTTTATTGAAAACACACAGTCAGCATTTCACTAGTCAACATTTAAGCCAGAACTGCCCCCCATCCACCAGATGCCATATTAAATCCCTCAAAACCAGTGGGCTCCACCCCTCCTCTTTGGTGCCAAACCTAGCACCCACCTCCAATTCCCACATCTCTTCATCCCCCACCCAATCAACCCCCCTTTCTACATGTTCTCACACCAGCTATCTTTCTCCAGCCGAAACTCTCATTCATCACCCCCTCCTTTAGCTAAACACTCTTCTCAGCACCAACCACCCTTCTACGCGGCCTTGCATTCCATAGTCCTGACTTTCTCAGAACTAGCTCACTAGACCATACTACTCCCATCCCCCCACCTCCAACAGCCTACTATCCATAAAAGCTAACTACTAAAACTAACTACCTATCCCAAATACTATCCCACTTATCATCCCCAAATAACTACATCTATAACATCCCCAGTCAAACATCCGACAGAACTCATGCACGCAGGCATAGGGGGGTTGCAGACTGTCAGAAATAGTGTGAATTCAGTCCACTTTTAGGGTTAGGGTTAGGGTTAGGGAATCATGGGGACTGTATTTTATTGTGGCACTAGGGTTTTCTGACAAAGAAGGTTCAATGTCTCAGAAAAATAACAATTCCCATGATTCCCTAGCACTAACCCTAACCCTAAAAGTGGACTGAATTCACACTATTTTTGACAGTCTGCAACCCCCCATAGTTCTGACAGTTCCTCATCAAAAACGTGTGAGATAAGTTACTGGTCACTGGATAAGAGCAAAAATCTTCTTAAGAATCAGTCATTAGTTAAGAATCATAAAATCATAGAGTTAGAAGAGACCACAAGGGCCATCCAGTCCAACCCCTTGCCATGCAGAAACTCAAAATCAAAGCACCCCTGATAGATGGCCTGTTTAAAGACCTCCAAAGAAGGAGACTCCACCACACTCTGAGGGACTGTGTTCTACTGTCAAACAGCTCTCTCTGGGGGGAAGCAGACGAGGGCGTCCAAGACGCCCTGCGACAGTGCGCCGTGGGACTGGAGCAGTCGCACCGCGGCGCACTGTCGGCGCCTCTGAAAGGAGCGCAAAAATAGCACTCCTTTCAGAAGTCAGTGAAAGTGCACCCTAAAAGCATCGGGCACACTTTCACTGACTTTTCCGCTGCAGCGTGTGCGGTTGCTGCGGCGGGAGGTTGTCCCCGGAGCGCCGGACGTGCGGAGGGCCGGCGGCTCCGAGGACGTCCTCGGGAAGAGGAAGGGGTGCCGCGCGTGCGGCTACCCCTCCTCTTCCTTGCCTCGGAGATGGCTCAATAAGCCGTCTGCCGAGGCCCTCTGTCAGGAAGTTCCTCCTAATGTTCAGGTGGATTCTCTTTTCCTGTAACTTGCATCCATTGGAAACAGAGAATAGAAACAGAGAATAAGAATAAATAGTTCTTGCAACAAAGGGGTGTAAACTGTGGGATTATTTGGGAATTTGTGCTTTTGAACTTTTTCATAAATGATCTTGGGTGTGTGACCCTTAACAGAAGGGAATGCTGAGGTGAGCAAGTTTGCTGATAATACCAATAAGAAGCAGGAAAGAGCTCAAATGTGATCTCTCCAGACTGAAGGAATGGTCATTATCAAAATGGCAAATGTGATTTTGTGAAACAAGTTTTAAATTATTCACACTGGAGTCAGAATCTTAAATTCACATACACAGTGATGGGAGATGGGCTGGTGATGATTCACCAGGAAAAGGATATTGGGCTTTGGATAGCTCAATTAATATCAGCCTAATGCAGGGGTAGGCAACCTTTCCCCTTTAAGGGCCAAGGGACTTCAGCTCCCAGAAGCCTCAGCCATGTTGGCTAATAGTCCCATGTTGGCCAATAGCTCCCGGGATTCTGGGAGCTGAAGTCCCTCGGCCCTTAAAGGGGAAAGGTTGCCTACCCCTGGCCTAATGCATATAATGACAGGAAACACTTCCATGTTGGGGATCATTACAACCCAGAAAATATATTGTAGAGAGATGATCCCCAAATATTTTGAGGCTGCCACCCCCTTTCCTCTTGGGCAACAATCCTAGCAACCCCCCCCCCCCACTACCATATACACCTATTTCTTGATATTAGGTCTATTTTTTATGCTGTATGCAGCTGGGCAGTCGCATCTACCTTAGCGATACTTAGCTGCTGCCACCTCCTCCTCAGCCTCAGTGGCTCATGTGTGAATACAGCAGCAGCCCAGTCCTGCTTCTTCCTCTTGCCCACACCAGCCTTATAGCAAAAGGATGGCCACTTGGCCACCTGCTTGATTGCTGCTCCCAAAGTGAGTGAGTGCAAAAGAAATAGTAACTAAGCAGTTGCTCAAGCAGCAACCAAGAAGCTGGTTGTGGAATGACTGTGAAGTTGGTCAAGCAACAACCAAGAAAACTCTTGCCTGTGCTGGCATTTGACACAAGGCCAGCATGGGCAAGAGCTGCTTGACCACCTTCTAGGTCACTGCTACTTTTGCACCCAGTCACCCTGAGAGTAGCAACTGAACAGCTGGCTGAGCAGCAACTGAGAATTGTCTTGCCCACTGCAGCTTTGTGGAAAAAGCCAGCATGGGTGAGAGGATTCTCATTCCTTCCTCACTGGGACAGAGAGGGGTGTAGCTGGCTTCCCATTTTTCTGGCTGGCAAGGAAGGGCTCTCATTCTGAGAGATGCAAAGGACTCTTTTGGAGAATCAACACCCTCCTTCTCAAGAGAGGTGCCTTCCTCACAAAGTTTCAAGTTGTTACTCCACACACAAACATTGTTTCTTCTCCTACTCTTCTCTTGGTCTGTCTGACAAAAAAAAGCAGGAGCAGCAGAACATCTCTAATCTTCCAGCCAAGTCCCGGAAAAGCTTACAAAGCTTAAGCAGTTCCCCTATAAATTATTGCTAAAATTTGAAATGAAATATGAGGCAATTAAAAATGAAAAAGGCACAGGACCTAGGATAAAATATTCAGCTGGAACAATGGGAAAACATGATCTAAAGATGAAAGTATACATTGAGTTATGGTCTGAAAAAAAAATTGGATAAGATGCAATTTAGGTGGTATCTTACACCATATAAATTGGCTAAAATACAGAAGGACACAAAAAACCAAATATTGGAAATGTAATAAAAAATTAGGTACCTTCTGTCATCTTGGTGATCCTGTAAGTGGGCTAAATATTATTGGAAACAATACATACCCTGGTTACTTGAATTCTTTATTTTAGAGAGATTGTGGATACAAAAACCATTGGAATGGTTACCAATGAATATTTAGAAAGAAAACATGGAGAACTCTTCTTTTATATGTCAACAGCTGCTTGAGTTTTATATGCACAGAAATAGAAAAAGAGTGAATGCCCAAGTACAAAGGAATGGTTTTTGAAACTATATGATCATATGGAAATAGATAAATTTATTTATATGTTAAAAGGTAAATCATGAGAAAACTTTAAATTAGAATGGGCTCCATTGATGAATTAGTTGGAAAAGGAATGGGTCAAGAAAGCTATAATTGCTTGAACTGAGGCATGAAGTTATTTTGAAATGTAATACACATAATAGTTTGGAATAAAGCAGAGGAAACCAAAAGAGAAAAGATGAAGGTATAAATGAAGAAACTGTAGATTATTACTTATCAGACATAAAGGGTCCAGGAAGTCATAATACAGTTTTATTGTTTGCTGTTATTGTTGTTTTTAATATGTAAATGTATGGGTTTTACTTTGATTTTGTTAAATGTTCTAATTTTGTTTTGTTAGTGTCAATGGTTATGCCTGATGTGGATGCTACATGAATGAAAATTAATAAAATAGTTTTAAAAAATAAAAGCTTAAGTGAAAGCTTTTTGCCACTGCTTCTCTCCTGCCATCATATGCGCTAACTCCTAATCCCTACCATGTTCCTAATGGCCACTGGTTCCTCTTGTCTTTCTTATGCACCAATACAGTACTTTGACTGAAGACCCCCCTTCTGCCCCCCCTTTCCTTATTGCCCCTTGGATCTTTACATCACACCCCACTCTGGTTTTCCCTGTTACAGAGTATGAAAAGGTGAAGAAAAGTGCAACGAATATAGGGTACATTCATGTGGGGAAAGTTATAATATTTGAAGCACTTTATACTAGAAAAGAAGTAAGGTTGGCATGATAGGTTCTTATAAAATTATGTATACAGTTTTCTCTCCCTGTCATAATGACTGGATGTAGTGTCATCCATGAAGTTGAATGGTAGGGGATTTAAAACCTTGGAATTCACTACTATTAACTATTACCCAAATTGCAAACATCCCAGTAGGGCACCCACAATCAATACTTAATAGAGGAATTTTATTAGCTCAATTAAAGCAGTCAAGAGGGCTTGGGAACTCAAAGCTGGGATCAAGCCTGTGTATATCAGTTTTGAGAAACAGAATTTCAGAGTGCAAGTTTTATTTGCAAATCAAGGGGAATCACCATTCACACAGATACACACACACACAGTCAAGAACTAACAATATAAAAGGTGATAGCAGATAGCAACTGAAGGGGTTGTAGCAGGTGATACTGTACTGATTCCAGAAGTGGGGCTCCAATTGGGAGACACTGTTAAGTGAATTGGCTCAGCAGCTGCCAGCAGATCATGGCCAGCAATGCTGAGGAGTTAAGCAAGATTCTGACAGAGAATCTGTTTGAACTCAAGCAAGATTGAATTGGGGGTTCCTGAGCAGCCATATTTACTGGGCAAAACAAATCCCAGGACAGATTTTGGGATTAGAGTGAAGTTTCCAGGAGAGAAGAATGAGAAGGGAACTTGTGAATGACTGGACAATCAGTGCAAATGTCTCTGGACAATGGAGTATTGCTTCCAGAGGGAAGTACTCTTGGACTTTTGTTCACTTGTAAACACAATGTCTATCAGCCACCATCACACCTATTAATGAAAGGATTATCTTGATTGATCTGTCCTTGGCTATGTGCTCTTGAGCTTTCTCCTTGCTCATAGATCTACAAATATGGTCACGGATCTCCTTATATGGTATGGTTAGTTTCCTGCACTGGGGGCAACCTCTCAGCTATATACCTCAAACATCCCTTTTAATATCAACTTGATTTTGAAAAGGAGGAGGGGTGCAGAGGGCCGGACCTTGGGGTAACACCACCACAGGATATAGTTTAGTGATGACTTATCAGATGATAGTCTGCAGAAAGTATGCAAAGCAAATATGCAAAGCTGATAATACAACACAAACATGGTGCCAGTCCCTGACTAGGGTAAAATGACATAATAATTCTTCTCATGCCTAACAAATAGTGGGCAATAAAATTACTGTTCTCCCACAAGAGAAATATGAGATAATTACAGTGTCTCATTCCCTCACAAAGGACAGCCATGACCCATTCCAATCAGGGACAGGAAATTTCTTTTGAAGTTAATTGTTCCCAATTGTTGTATTGTTTTATGGCATCATAGCCATAAATGCAAGAGTGTGGGGGGATGCAGACCAGGGCGTTGGGGACGCCCTGGTCCGGAGCGCCACGGGACCGCAGCCTCCGCACCGCGGCGCTCCTGCGGCGACCCTAAAAGGAGCTCCAAATTGGCGCTCCTTTTAGAAGACAGGGAAAGTGCACCCTAAACGCGTAGGGCGCACTTTCCCTGTCTTTTCCGCCACAGCGTGTCCGGACGCTGCGGCGGGAGGTTGCCCTCGGTGCGCCGGCCGTGCGGAGGGCTGGCAGCACCGAGGGCAACCTCAGAAAGAGGAAGGAGCGCCGCGCGTGTGGCTGCTCCTCCTCTTCCGGGCCTCCAAGACGGCTCAATAAGCCGTCTGCCGAGGCCCTGTGTTAATTTTCACACTCAAGTCACATACAAAGCTGTCTTGCCAAAGAGATGTTGTTTTTGCAATGACTGGATTCCCATTTGTCAAAGCTCAAACAGAAAATGCCACACAAAGGAGGATGGGTATTTTAGGAGGAACATTAAATAGTACAGGGGAGATGTAAGCTATTTAAAAGCCAAATTCTTTCTCCTCGAGCCTTCCAAGTGAGGCAGTTCACCCTTTTTTGTGGTCAGAAAAGTGTAGGCAGGAGAGACTGGAGAAGTGAGGGGCTACAAAAACAGACTTAGTAGGACACATGTGTCCCCAGGCAATTTGGCAGTGAGCCACATGCAGCCCATTCCTTTTACTAACAAAATATTAATATGGGGGAACACGGTGATAGAATAGATGAATAGGAATGCATAAAACAGCAGCTAACAGAGGTATGAGTCATTTTTTCTCTCACACACCCCTCTTCTGTCTTCCCTCAGTTGTCCAGCATGTTGGTTGAGCAGGCTTCAAAGAGGTAGTAATGCCTAACCTGTCCTCAATATATCTGACTTTCTTTGTCCTCTTCCAGGAGTTCTCTGTGCCCTCTTCAGCATGCTGTCTAACCAAACTAACTTGGTCTCAAATGGGCAATCATGGGTGTACATGTAAGCATGTCTTTTCTAGCATTCATGGCCCTTGGTTGCCCATCAGAGACTGAGGGGCTAAAGTCCAGGGGTAGGCAACCTTTCCCCTTTAAGGGCCGAGGGACTTCAGCTCCCAAAATCCCAGGAGCTATTGGCCAACATGGGACTATTGGCCAACATGGCTGAGGCTTCTGGGAGCTGAAGTCCCTCGGCCCTTAAAGGGGAAAGGTTGCCTACCCCTGGGCTAAACAGATGGCCCCTCTGCACGCCATGGTTCTGATCCAGCACTTTGCCACTCTAAAAAGAGCTGGAAAATGCTATTCCTTCTTAGAGCGGCAAAAAGCCACTCTTACCACTGCCGATGCCACAGCTTTTCAGCGCCCTTTGGTGCAGTGCATATGAACACTGTGCCAAGGGAGTTCTCGAACACTTCCCACCATCTGTTTGTGTAAGCAGCATGAGGATAATATTGGGATGGAGTCAGAAGGGGGTTGGACTGAATGGCCCTTGGTGATTCCTTCCAACTCTAGCATTCTATGTACTCCTGCATGGCAGAAGGGGTTGGACTGGATAACCCATGGAGGTTCATTCTAAAGCTAGGATTCTATGTAAATGTGAGCAATGCTCTCTAGGATTCATCACTTTGCCCCTCTGGTGCTACAGAACCAGATATCTGGCTACAGGGGATGCAGAGATAATAAAGTGTGTGTGCGCGCACACACATGCACCTTCAAGAAGCCCATAAATGTATAGGGAGCCTGTGAGGAATCCTCCAAGATGATTTTGCCAGTTCCTTCCTCTAAAACCTAGCCTACAGCACCTAGTATTATTCCCTGGTGGTCTCCCATCCAAGTACTAACCAGGGCTGACTGATTCTGCATAGCT
The DNA here is from genome assembly GCA_026167975.1 of Phrynosoma blainvillii. Lineage (NCBI taxonomy): Eukaryota > Metazoa > Chordata > Lepidosauria > Squamata > Phrynosomatidae > Phrynosoma > Phrynosoma blainvillii. The sequence goes on from JANUYF010000001.1 coordinate 211,357,214, forward strand.
TCCAAGATCTGGATGTTGTTGGACTGCAGCTCCCAGCATTCCTCAACATTAGCTACCCCAGTTAGGACTGCTGGAACTTGCAGCCCAACAACAGCTAGACTCCATAACTCCCTTGAGTTCAGTGCATTATAGTATGCGCTGGATAGAGCAAGGTAGACAAAGAAAGAGAATTAGCGTAGGTTATATGAAAAAAGTTTTGGACCACAGCTTCCATAATCCCCCACTCAGCTATAGGACTTGTTGTCAAAATGGATCCCAGTGTCTTCTTTACTTTATCTCCTTCAGAAACCAGACCAAGCTATCTCCCCTTACTCCTATCCTCCTTTGTGTGATATTTTCTGTTTGAGCTTTGACAAATGGGAATCCAGTCATTGCAAAAATGACATCTCATTGGCAAGACAGCTTTGTATTTCACACTTGAGTGTGAAAATTAGCACACTCTTGCATTTATGGCAATGATACCATAAAACAATAAAGCAATTTGGAACAACAAACTTCAAAAGAAATTTCATGTCCCTTTACTTCATTTGCAACTGAGCATGTGAAAATTCTCACACGTTTGCGATCATATGACAAATTTCTCGGCTCATATATAAATCAATTAAAAGGGCCAAGAAATTTTTTAGCAAAACATGACAAATAATAATCATATCACTATCCCTGACATACTGAGGGGAAAAGTGCCAGACTACCATAGCTTGAGAAACACTGCCATAGAGAAACCAACCAACCCACCAGTGCTGTCTCTAGGGTTGGTGTCACTCGTTGCAATCACTCATGGGGGGGCTTATGGGGGGGACTTCTGGCACATGCAGGAGCACATGTGTGTGGCTGGAGCAACCCTGAGTAATAATAATAATACTACTAATAATAATAATAATAATAATTTTTATTTATAGCCCGCCCCTCTGCGGAGCAATCGAGGCGGGTTACAACATTTAAAATATACAAGTTAAAACATTCAATTCCCCATCCAACCCTCTCACCCCTTAAAACAGTATTAAACTAATTATAAATTAAAACCACATGCTCTGAGGTAAAAACAAACCAAATAATAATATATTAATAAAACAGTAACATAATAATGGGCAGTAAGGGAAAGGGGCGATGGAGCTGTCCCCTCAAGCCGGAGAATTATTCCGGGAAGGCCTGCCGGAAGAGATCCGTCTTCACTGCTTTCTTAAAAGCAGCAAGAGTGGTAATATGATGGATCTCCTCCGGCAGGCCATTCCAAAGTCTGGGAGCGGTCGCGGAGAAAGCCCTCTGGGAGGTCTGAGACAGCCTAGTTTTTATTGGCTGTAGCAGGTTCCTCCCAGAGGACCGAAGGGCGTGGGGGGATCATATGGGGAGAGGCGGTCCCTAAGATAAGATAGACCCAAGCCATGTAGGGCTTTAAAGGTCAAAACCAACACCTTGTACTGTGCCCGGAAACTGATTGGCAGCCAGTGGAGGGATTTCAGCACAGGTGTTATGTGCTCCCTCCTTGATGTTCCAGTAATTAACCTGGTTACCATGTTTTGCACCAGTTGTAGTTTCCGGGTTAAGCACAAGGGTAGCCCCATGTAGAGTGCATTGCAGTAATCTAGTCGTGAGGTTACCAGAGCATGTACCACAGTTTCCAGATCCTTCGTATCCAGATAAGGGCGCAGTTGGCGTATCAGCCGAAGCTGATAACAGGCACTCCTGACCACCGCATTGACCTGACTAGTCATGTGAAGCGATGAGTCGAGGAGTACCCCCAAACTGTGAACACAGTCCTTTATGGAGAGTGTGACCCCATCCAGGACTGGAAACTGCATTCCCAGATCTGGTTTCGGGCCTGTGACCATGAGTACCTCCGTTTTGTCTGGATTTAACTTCAATCTGTTTTTCTTCATCCAATCCATTACCGCTCTGAGACAGTCATTAAGAGGAGAGATGCCATCTGAAGTCTGAGACGATGATCTGATCATGGAGAAATATATCTGGGTGTCATCAGCGTACTGAAGACACCGAGCTCCATGCCTCCGAATGATCTCTCCCAGCGGTTTCATGTAAATGTTAAATAACATTGGGGACAGGATGGCGCCCTGACGGACACCGCAATTAAGCTCTGTTTTGGAAGAGCAACTGTCCCCGAGCCTCACCCTCTGGGATCTGCCTGAGAGGAAGGAACGGAACCACTGCAAAGCAGTCCCTCCAATTCCTAACTCTCTCAGGCGATCCAAGAGGATGGCATGATCTATTGTATCAAACAGAGCTGAGAGATCCAAAAGCACCAACAGGGTCACACTACCCCTATCGATGCCCAGGCGGAGGTCATCGGTCAGAGCAACCATTGCAGTCTCCACTCCATATCCTGTCCTGAAGCCGGTTTGAAATGGATCAAGATAATCAGTTTCATCCAACACTGCTTGAAGCTGGGAAGCAACTGCCCTCTCGATCACCTTGCTAAGAAAAGGGAGCAAGGAGACTGGTCTGTAATTATTTCTATCCAGGGGGTCTAGGGAAGGTTTTTTCAGGAGGGGCCTAACCGCCGCCTCCTTTAAACAAGATGGCACAATACCTTCCTTAAAGGACGCATTGATCGCATCCCGGAGGAATGCTCTCAATGCGTCCCCCCCCCCGGACGACCAGCCAAGATGGACAAGGATCGAGGGGGCAAGTCGTCTTCCTCACCTTTCCAAGCAGCTTGTCCACGTCATCGGTACTCACAGATTGGAATTGATCCAGTAAATTGCCATCAATGGAGTTACTGGAAATCTCACCTACAGACTCTGCCAAAACCCTGGTGTCCAAGTCTGCTCTTATCCGAGAGATTTTATCTGCAAAGTAGATGTTAAATGCCTCACAGCAGGCTGTTGTTGGGTTAAGTAGGGGGTTTGGTGCAGGTGAAACCCTTGTCAGCTCCCCTACCACCCTAAACAGTTCTGCCAGGCAAGACTCTGCAGACGCAATGCGTGCAGAACAGAAAGATTTCTGCGCTGCATGCAAAGCCTCCCTATAGGAATCAAGATGATTCCTAAGGCGAGTTCTGTCGGATGGGAGGCGACTTTTCCGCCATTTGTACTCTAGTCGTTGTCCGACCTGTTTCATCTTCCTAAGCTCCTCTGAATACCAGGGCCTACGATTAGGAACGGATTGGAAAGGATGCTTGGGGGCGATTGTGTCAATAGCCCTGGTGAGATCAGTGTTCCAGGTATTCACCAAGGCTTCAACAGAATCGTCGGCGTTACCAACCATTAAACCCTCTAAGGCTTTCCGGAAACCAATGGGTTCCATTAGCCTTCGAGGGTGGACCATTCTAATAGGTCCACCACCCCTGGGAGGGCGGACAGTAGCTCTTAGTTCCACCTTGATCAGGAAATGATCAGTCCATGACAAAGCGGAGGTTTCTTTGACCTCCGCCCACGGATATTCCTGCTTCGTACTAAAAACCGCATTGAGGGTATGACCAGCACAATGTGTGGGCCCGTCAACCAATTGGGATAGGCCCATGTTAGTCATGGTATCCATGAACTCCCGAGCCATGCCAGTTAGATCTTGTAACTGGTTTCGAGTGGGATGTTGAAGTCGCCCAGAACCAAAAGTCTGGGCGACTCCAACAGCAACTCTGAAACCAGGGCAGTCAGCTCGGTTAGGGAGTTTGTTAAGCAGCGGGGTGGCCAGTATACCAACAGAATCCCCAAACTAACCCTGGTTATCAGGCTAAGGTACATTCACTCGATGTAGGTTGTTTTCTGGATAGGTTTCCTGATCAAGGTTAAGGTGTTTCTATGTACTAAGGCTACGCCGCCGCCCCCCGCCCACTCTCCCTAATCTGCTCACTAACTGAATATCCGGCCGGGAGAATTTGTGCCCATGTCGCAGCGCTAGTATCTCCCTGCCAGGTTTCAGTAAAACATGCCAGGTCGGCCCTCTCATCCACCAAAAGATCATGGATAAGGTGAGTCTTATTTTTGACTGACCTGGCATTACACAGGAGCAGATTAAGGGACTGTGGAATGGTTGGCGTGCTCTCCTTGTTATCCTGGGAAACAGAGTGAACTGAAGAAGGGACAGATACCAAACATCTGTCCCTTCTTCTTTTGTAACATTTGTTAACTCTGTTGCCACCATACCTTCCCTGCCCCCGCACAACCTCGATGGCCGCTCCCAGACTATGTCCGGCTACATCATGTAGGGAGGGAAAAGAATGATCCAGCTAATTTCTGTCCCTGGTCAGTGGCAGCGACTATCCAAGGTAGATAACAGAGCAGAAGAGGGGCTGTTAGAAGCTCCTATATGACTTCTCTCCAGAACAAATAATTTCCCCTTAATGACATTCTAGGGGCCTCAAATGTTAACAATAGCCAGCTCTGGTAAAGATGGTACTAATCCTACCCTGTCTTTCTAAAATCCCAGGATGTCACCGCCGCTGCCGCTTGCCTGGTAGGAGGGGGAGGGGAAAAAAATCCCAGGCAGGATATATTCCTGCCCTTTCCCTCCCAACTCTCAAACAGCTGTGAATGGGGACAGATTGCCCTAAATGATGTCCTTGAGGGCTGCTGAACTGCCCCAGGTGTACTAATTACAACAGATAACAGATAACCTTTTTTTCAGGCCAAGGCCTCCTGCTGTGATAATAAAGTAAAAACAGTCCACTAAGCAGTAGCCTGGCCTCCCTAAACCCGCTGCCAATAACAGCTGGCCCTTAGAGCGGAGCAGTGCGTTGGCAAGCGCAGGGCACCTCTGGGGGGAGGGTGAGGCTCGGTGGGGCCTTTGACAGATCCAGGTGGTCCCGCCTTCCTCCTCCTCCACGCTGCACCGCCCGGATCAGGCGTGTTGGGGCCTTTTGCCAGCCCAGATGGTCAGTCCCGCTCGCTGTCGCCGAGCGCAGGGCACCTCTGGGGGGGGGGGGTGAGGCTCGGTGGGGCCTTTGACAGGCCCAGGTGGTCCCGCCTTCCTCCTCCTCCATGCCGCACTGCCCAGATCAGGCGCGTTGAGGCCTTTTGCCGGCCCAGATGGTCAGTCCCACTCGCTGCTGTCGAGCGCAGGGCGCCTCGGGGGGGGTGAGGCTCGTTGGGGCCTTTGACAGGCGCAGGTGGTCCCGCCTTCCTCCTCCTCCGTGCCGCACTGCCCGGATCAGGCACGTTGGGGCCTTTTGCCGGCCCAGATGGTCAGTCCCGCTTGCTGCCGCCAAGCGCAGGGCGCCTCCGGGGGGGGGGTTGAGGCTCGGGGGGGGCTTTGACAGGCCCAGGTGGTCCCGCCTTCCTCCTCCTCCACGCCGCACTGCCCGGATCAGGCGCGTTGGGGCCTTTTGCCGGCCCAGATGGTCAGTCCTGCCCCCAAGGAGGGCTGGGGCGGAGCCACTGGGGGCCGGGAAGGCCCAGAGAAACCCTGCACACCCCCAGGGAGGACTGGGACAAAGCCACTGGGCCAAAGAAGGGCCAGTGACTGTCTATGTCTCTCCCCCCATTCTGGGGTGTCACCCAGTGTGGCCTGAACCACCACCACCCCGTGATGCTACTGCAACCCACACACTATGAGGGATGCAAAACCAATTTGGGCTGTTACACTAAAAATTTTTTACATCCCACAATATACACAAGACCAAGCCAGAGAGAAGAGTTTTCTGGCCTAATAAATGTCTGGTTTCTACCATCCACCCCTTTGGATATCCACAAAAGATTTGGGAGGATAGTCCTCATTTACAATTTCACATTTTTCTGCTGCTGACTAAAAATATTTTACTGGATTTCAAGGAATAAGCAGAAACTATTGTTTTAAAGAGGGCAGCCAAGTATAATTTAACTGATGCTATGTTACTTCCTTTACTTGAAACTGATCTACACCTGGTTAGGTAGCTATTTGTGCATGCATGAGTGTGTGTGTGTGTGTGTGTGTGTGCATTAGTGAATGTATGAAGGCAGAATCCTTTTTTATAGTGTTCTAAATGCTGCAGGGGTTTGGCCATTTTTCAATACACTGCTGAGCAAGCGTTAGGTATTAGGTATGGAGGCATATGCAACACAATAGATTTTCTATATTTCCAGAGGGCATGGGCATTGATGACTCTCAATCCTTCTCATCTTCTCTTTTCTATTAAAAGTTGCTTTCAAAGTATTTGGATTGTCCTTTGGGATGCTCTAACTGCAGTCCAGATGAAGACAGCAGTGACTCAGTCACGTATGACTGACATTTTATATTCTTCTGAACAAATCATTCATTCCTACACATTTATCTTTAAAGAAAGAGAAGGTGATTTCTCTCTCTTTTTCCTCCCCCTTTCTTTGTACATTTGATACATAAAATTTTCATTGCCTATATTCATTGCCCAGATGAAATATTTTTGCACTTTGTCCATATAAACAGAGAATTAGTTTCCTGCAAGTTTAGGTGGTGGCAGTTCCAGAACAGTTATATTTTTGCAGATAACAGGATTAGCTTGGATGTGGGTAATAAGTTGGTGAATCTCCCCCTGGCCATTTCTCAACACTGTGAGAGCACTAATCCTTTATGCTTTGATGTCTTCTAGTTTTCCATCAGGTGCAGCTCAGCACATTTGTCCCGGGGCAGTCAGTGCTCTTATAAGATCTCATAGTGTCCTCATTAGCTGCGCCTATTTACCCAGCCAGCCTGTTGAACCCAATTTATAGTTTATGTGATTAATTCCCAAAGTACAGTAAACCCTAGCTTTGAGGCTCTGTATTATAAGGCAGCATCTCACATAAAGACAAGCACTGGCTAGTACTCTTTTGTTATATGGTTGCACAATATATTAAAACTAATAATTTTGCTCCCAAATACACATTGAACATTGTTATATATGCCTCCTTTCAAACTTATAGCCCATAAAAAGGGTTACCCAGTGGATAATAAAGAAGGCATTCATCTCTTTCATGTTTTTTTCCCTCTCTTTCTCTTTGATAATTTGCTTCTTATGCTCCATATTACAATTACTGGCATTGTTCTGCAAGCCCTAAAAATTCCATAATTTACTGTTGATGGTTTGTTTGTTTTTTTACCTTTGCAGGGTTCTTCAAAGTTCCCCAATCAAAACTGTGACCAACATTCCCTGGTATTTTTTAGAAAGCAAAGATTTTGTAGATAGCAAGGTGTACATTCCCTAATGTGTGCAGTCATTTGAGACAGTAGACAACATATTTTAGTCTCCTGCACATGGTAGCAATGTGCATCTGAAATATGTAGCACTAATACTCTTGTGATGCTGCTAATTAGTACTGCATGCATACTGTTAATACAATGGCAATAAAGACTATGAGACTAGTAACAACAGTAATGTAAACTGAAGAATTGCCATTGATGTACAGTTGCACAAGAAGTAATTGGGAATGATGTGAGGAAATCAAAAAAGAAGGAGAGGGCCGCCATACCCATCTCAATTGTGAAGTATCCTCAGGGAATGTAGATAGTTATGATTGGTCAGAGAGTAAGAAAACACATCTGGGGCATGTAGATAAAATGTAATGTCATATTTCCAATTTTTGTTTATTTGTTTTATCCATTTGTTGAATACAAACTATTTTACTAGGGAAGAGAACCATAAGCAACTTATATGTGATCTTTGTATAGTCTAATAAATAGCCTATAAAACAAAAGATGTAAGACCCTATCCATAACTTTTATTAGTCTCTTGCAAGGCAACAGATCCCATCTGACATTGGAAGCTAAGCAGGATTAGCCCTAGTTAGTATTTGGTTGGGAGAACATCAATGTATACCAGATGCTGTGGGCCCCATTTTTTTTCAGGCTACCATTCCCTTCTTCTTGGCCAAAAATCTTAGTTCCCCTCAATGCCAATTTCTTGATATTAAGGCTACTGTTTTTGCAACAGCTAGTTGGTCAGTGGTGTCCATCTCACCAAATTTGCCACAGCCTCCTCCTCCACCTCTGCCTCTCATGTGTGAATACAGCAGTGGCAGCAGCCCAGGCCTATTCCTCCATCACGCCTGTAGCAGCCCTACAGCAAAAGGAAAGTCAGTTGCTGGCTGCTTGGTTACTGCTTCAAGGGTGATCGGCTGCAAAAGGAGCAGTGACTGAGAAGCTTCTTACCATTGCCAGCCTTTGCCACAAAGCCAGTATTGGTGAGAGGCTTTTTGGCCATTGCTCAATAGGCTGCTTGGTTGTTGCTCCCTTTGCACCCAGTCACCCTGGGACCAGGAACCAAGCAGCTGGTTGTGCAGTGACCAAGATGCTTCTCACCTGTACCAGTTTTGTGGCAAAGGCCAGTTGGGTGAGTGGCTTCTTGGTCACTTTTCAACTAGCTGCTTGCTGCTCCCACAGTGACAGGGGGTAAAGAGAAAAGCCTCTCCACAGCAAGGAAAGACTCTTAATCCAAGATAGGTGAGAGTGGCAAATGACTCTTTTTAACAAAATTTATTAGTAGAATACGCACATAAATATGAATACAAAATACAAAAAATAGAAGTGAAAAACTTCTACTATTGATTTGTGTGTGATTCAAAGCATTCCCAATTCAATGTTCCCCACCCTCCCCACCCTCCTAATCCCAACAGTTATGTTTTTAATTATGGTTTGGTTTATTAAAAAGCTTCATTTTTAACTTATTCTTCTTGAATTTGTAACATTAGGGTTCATCCACAGATCAGTACATCTAGTGAGAGTGGTTATATACCATGCTGTATTGTTAACAACAGTATAATATAATAAAATAAAGGGGTGTTCGTAAAATATTCTATCATCTCTTTTTTACTAATTCCGACTTCGGCTGTGCTATCGGGTTTAGGAACTTAGACATGCCATTTCTGGTCACAGAAATTTAACAATGAATCCCAAGTTTTATTCCAGTCTTGGTTCAGTTTATCAGATAGGAATACTGTTAGTTTATTTAACTCTATCATGTCAAGGCATTTTGTAAGCCAGTCATCCAGAGTTGGTACTTCTTTTTCTTTCCATTTTTGAGTGTAGACCATTCTAGCGGCTGATACAGAATATGAAATATATTTTAAATGCCTCATTTCCTCCTTCCCCTCCACTATTCTGTTAACAATTTAGTAAGTTTTTTGTAAAACTTAGATTTATTTTCCAATGGGGCATACACACCCAGAATTAGAGTCCTTCTACCTTCAACACCTATATATCTTCCTTCCTTATCATTAATTATTTCTTTCACTATGATATGATTAGAGATGTACAAAATTACACCACTTCTTTTTTCCTTTCTTCTAGCTGAAATAAAATTTTGTTCTAATTTGGGATTTTTCAAATACTTTGTATCTTTACAACGGATGTGTGTCTCCTGTAAGCAGATTATTTCAGCGCGTTCCTTTTCCAAAAGGTAAAAAACGTGTTTTCTTTTATGTTTGGAATTCATTCCCCGAACATCCCATGATATTATTTTCATCTTGTTTATTCTAATCTTCCTAGAATTGTTAGTCAAATTGTTTTGTTTTTTTTTTTTACTCTTTATCAATTTCTTGGTAGTGGTTATTATAATATAAAATTAGTTATACTCCTTCTGACCTTTAAGATTCTTCAATGTCGGCTTCAAATGGGTCAAGTCCTCCGGATGCTCCAAAAACTTCCAGAGTTCCTTCTTCTTCACTTAGATTAGCACAATCGTCTACTCCTGCATAAATTGAAGTCTCCTCTAACATGTTCGGTTGAAGAGATCATTTCTTGTTTTTTAGTTGATTTCTACTTCTAGCTGGGCTGTCTTGTTTCCAGCTGTCATGTCCTTCTTCTTTCCCTTGTCCCATATTTCCAGAAGTTTCTTCAGCGTTTTTAAGCTTCTCAAGGAATTTTTTTGCCTTCTCTAAAGTATTTATTCTGTATTTTTTCTGTCTCCAAATAAATGAAAAAAACATTTTAATAAATAAATAATTTAAAATTTAAAATTTAATTTTTTAAAAGCCCTAGGGCCTTGCCTTTCTCCTCCCACTCAGCCTCACCCTACTCACACCATCTCTTCAGCATTTTAAAGGAACATAAGCAAATGCCACAGTTCATTTTTGCCAAAAGGCAAGTGTTTTGGGAGTAATAGTGTCACCCCTCTTAGGGTGTCACCTGGTGTGCTCTGTACTTCCTGTCCCCCCCCAGATGACACTCCTGCTTCTGCTATAGGGGGGGGGGGTTGCAGACTGCCAGAAATAGTGTGAATTCAGTCCACTTTTAGGGTTAGGGTTAGTGCTAGGGAATCATGGGAACTGTTATTTTTCTGAGACATTGAGCCTTCTCTGTCAGACAACTCTGATGCCACAATAAAATACAGTTCCCATGGTTCCCTAACTCTAACCCTAACCCTAAAAGTGGACTGAATTCACACTATTTCTGGCAGTCTGCAACCCCCCATAGTCTGCTCAGTTTATACATAAATATAAGCTATATACATAGCATATAGTATAAGCTATATACATACACACATGCAGCTTATGCACAACTAGCATTACATCAAACATATATTATTCCAACAGATAGAAAACACAGTATATATTTCTTTGTATTTAGAGGCCCTCTCATAATGTGAGGCCCTCAGTTGTAGCTTGCTTAAGGAGCAAATTCATCCAGGCTATGTAAAATACATCAACTGTTTGTTAGTATTTTAAATAGCCTACATCTGCATTCAGTGCAAAAAGGAAGATCTTTTCCCCCATGGCTGCAACTGGCAGTTTGTTGCCTGAGTTTTGACACATTGGCTTGTGCATTATGCATTGTGGCCTCTGTGTTTGCTCTGCTATTCATCTGCATCTCCCTCCCCAATTCTACAATTTTAATGGCATATTTCAGTTTAAGGATCTGCTCTGCTGTGAGGCAGGGACTCCTTTTGAATATCTCATCTACACATTCTGCATTCTAATCCATGTTTTAAGGCATCATTCAAAACCATCCCCACCAGCAGTCTGACAATTTCTTTGTCACTACATTGAAGGAAATGGATTCTGCCTCATGCTGATTCCTTTTATAAAATCAGAACATTTTCTGTACAACTATGAACTAGCATACAGCACAAAGTGACCTCAGCATCTCTCTGCCTCTTCTTCTCCCCCCCCCTTTCATTCTCTCTTTCTGTTTTGTAAATATTGTGCTTAATTACAAGGTAATTCTTTAACCAAGATGATAAGAAGGAAAATGTTTCTTCTTCAATGAAATCATGCTAGTAGTGGATAGAACCATTTATTGCATATTCTACTATCATTTTCACCTACAATATGTCCAGTAAAACTATCCTTTGTTGTTGTTGTTGTTGTTGTTGTTGTTAACTACCGTTGAGTCAAACCTGACATGGCGACACTGTGGATGAAACATCTTCAAGCTTCCTTATCCTCCACTGCTTTCCTTGGGCCCTGTAGATTCAGATCTATGGCCTCCCTGATTGAGTCTATCCATGTGGCATGCAGTCTTCATCTCTTTTTTACTACCTTCCATCTTTCCTAGTGAGTCATGCCTTCTCATAATCTGGCCAAAGTATGACAGCCTCAGTTTGATCATTTTGGCTTCCAAGGAGATATCAGCTTGATGTGTTCAAGGACCCATTTGTTTGACTTTTTTTTACAGCCCATGGTATCCTTAGCACTCTTCTCTAGCACTGTACCACAAATAAATTGATTTTCCATCTATCCCCCTTCTTCACTGTCCAGCTCTCACATCCATACATAGTAATGAGTAATGCAATAGACTGGATGTTTCTAACTTTACTGCTCAGTTGTATATTTTTACTCTTTAGTATCATCTAGTTCTTGCATAGCAGGCTTCCCATTCTTAGGGCCGATGCAGATGGCCTGTAAGGGGCAGCTCTGTGCCACCCCTGGGAGTGGTGGATCGGGGCTAGGGCAACCGCATGCAATGGCCCTGATCCTTCTTTTTGCCACCCCCAAAAGAGTGGGCAAATGCCGCTCCTTTTGGGTATGGAAAAAACCCACCACCACAGCTCTTTTGCACCCCTTTGGCGCAGCATGTATGCACACTGCACCAAGGGGGCGTCCTGATGCCGTGCGCCATGCAGTCAGGCACATGGTGTTGGGGCAGAGTTGGGGTGGAGTTGGGGCAGCCGGTGTGCAGTCAACCCATCCCAACTCCACCCCCAGGCCAGCCTAAACTGCTGGTCTGCATCCCCCTTAGTCTTTTGATTTCTTGTCTGCAATCCCTGTTCAATGTTTGAGATACAGGAGATTTTTTTTTTACTATTTTGATTTCTTCATTGTGTTGGTTGAATTTATGTAGATCTTCCATTGTCATTATTTTTGTTTTCTTTATGTTCAGCAGCAAGAACATAATTTGTTGCTTGACCAAATGACACAAGCAACCAAGTTGTCAAGGCTGCTCATATGACTACCTCATCAATTTTGTTACTGGCTAAATTGATTGGATAACCAGTCAAATAAGATAGAGCTCTGATATTGTGAAAGAAACATTATATTAATGACAAAGAGCAATGACAATAGAGTTCTATCTTGCATTTTCAGATGTCATCAGTACATACCTGATGACCAGGGTTCATGAAGGTCTCTCATTCATGGAGCTGTCCTAAGTTACAGTCAGTTTTATGGCAGTTAACAATAACAACAAAGGTTGAACCATATCATTATACTTGACCAAGGAAAACCTGAATTGAGATCATTAGCCTTGGATAACGTTTTAATTAGCCTTCCCTTCCAACATTCCTACACAAAACAAAATTATGTGGAAGTTAGTCCTTTTGTTTCAATGCATTTTACTTCCAAGTAAATTTTACCTAAGAATCAGTGGTATGAGCATTGGACAACAACTCTGAAGACCAGGGTTCAAATCCCCACTTATCCATGGAAACCGACTGGGTGACCTTGGGTATGTCACACTCTCTCAGCCTCAGAGGAAGGCAAATGCAAGCCTCCTCTGAACACATCTTGCCAAGTAAACCTTGTGATATGTTCACCTTAGGGTTGCCATAAGTTAGAAACAACCTGAAGGCATACAACAACAACAGAATTTTACCTAGGATTATAACCTCATTCATTACCTGGGTTTCCAGATGAATTTTCACCTGTGTGTGTCTATCTATGTGTAGTATGTGTATGCAGGTCTCTCTCTCTCTTCATATATTTTCGGTTCCTCAACTCCATCTCATTGAGATCTGTCCAGCAGATTTGCAAAACACAGACCATGCCTGTGTCTTTAGGGGAGAGCCTGCTCCATAACCTAAGCTTCCATGTCTTCCTAGGGCATGTTTTCTTCTACCTCAGAAAACTTCCCTTGACTTTTCCAGCTTTTTCTCCCTTACATTTCTCTTTAATTTACTTCTCAATTTCATGCTACCCCTTTGGCATTTGCATTGCCTCTAGCTCAGAGGATTGCAATTCTTTTCAATATGCATCACCTACACAGTGCCTCATAGTTGTTCAGGCAGGCAGGGGTAGGGTGGAGATGCTGTACTGGATTTTTTTTTGTCCCTGGAACTTAAACATAAGGTCGTTGTTCTTTAGGCAAGACCAGGGTTTCTCAAAATTCTGATAGCCAAGGCACATGATTTTTTTTCTTTAAAAGGGGGTACACATCATAGTGTCATAGAATCATAGAGTTGGAAGAGACCACAAGAGCCATCCAGTCCAACCACCTGCCATGCAGGAATACACAATCAAAGCACTCCTGACAGTCTCCACAGCAGGGTGTTCCACTGTCAGTAAGTTCTTCCCAGTGTTGAGATGGAATCTCTTTCCCTGTAGCTTGAATCCATTGTTCTGTGTCTGGAGCAACAGAAAACAAGCTTTCTTCACCCTTAATATGACATTTAAATATTTAAATTTGGGTATCATGTCACCCATTAACCTTCTCTTCTCCAGGCTAGACATATCCTGCTCCCTAAGCAAAGGTTCATAGAATCATAGAATCATAGAATTATAGAGTTGGAAGAGACCACAAGGGCCATCCAGTCCAACCCCCCCTGCCATGCAGGAACTCCCGATTAAAGCATCCCTGACAGATGGCCGTCCAGTCTCTGCTTAAAGACCTTCAAGGAAGGAGACTCCACCACACTCCGAGGGAGTGTGTTCCACTGTCAAACAGCCCTTACTGTCAGGAAGTTCCTCCTAATGTTGAAGTGGAATCTCTTTTCCTAGAGCTTGCATCCATTGTTAAGGTCCTAGTCTCTGGAACAGCAGAAAACAAGCTTGTTCCCTCCTCAATATGACATCCCTTTAAATATTTAGGCTATCATATCACCTCTTCTCCAGGCTAAACATCCCCAGCTCTCTACGTCGTTCTTCATAGGGCTTGGTTTCCAGACCCTTCACCATTTTAGTTGCCCTCCTTTGGACATACTCCAGTTTCTCCACATCCTTTTTGCATTGTGGTGCCCAGAACTGAACACAGTATTCCAGGTGAGGCCTGACCAAAGCAGAATAGAGTGCCACTATTACTTCCCTTGATCTAGACACTATACTTCTACTGATGCAGCCTAAAATTGCATTGGCCTTTTTAGCTGCTGCATCACACTGTTGACTCATGTTCAACTTGTGGTCTACCTGGACTCCTAGATCCCTTTCACACGTAGTCTCATTCAGCCAGGTGTCCCCCATCATATATCTGTGCTTTTTATTTTTCCGCCCTAAGTGCAGTACCTTACATTTCTCTGTGTTGAATTTCATTCTGTTAGCTTTGGCCCAGCTTTCTAGTCTGTTCAAGTCATTTTGAATTTTGATCCTGTCTTCTGGGGTATTAGCTACTCCTCCTAATTTGGTGTTGTCTGCAAATTTGATAACTATATTATGAAAAGAGATGACATCATTTGATGTTGTTGTTAATCACCTTTGAGTTGATCCGGACTCATGATGACTCTAAGACTCCCTACCCTCCACTGCTCTGTTTGGGTCCTCCAAGTTCATACATGTGACCTTCCTTATAATGTCCATCCATCTAGCATGTGATCTTACTTTCTTTCTACATCCTCCCTGCTTTCCTAGCATTATTGTCTTTTCATGATATAGTCAAAGTATGACAGCCTCAGCTTGATCATCTTGGTTTCCAGGGAGATTTCAGGCTTGATGTGTTCAAGGACCCATTTGTTAGTCTTTTTGGCCATCAACACTGAAATATGACCATGAATCACTCTATTGCAAGTGGAATGGCTGAGGTGATTCAATGGAAGGCAATGGAGACATGCCCAGCATATGCAGAGTTTCTATTACCTGATTGGCCTTACAACTGACCAGGATTTCTTGTCCGGACTGCATTTCCATTTGTTTGCTCTTATCCACTCCATTACTAACAGCAGGCACTGGTTCAAACAGCTTTCTTTGAAGACTACTTTCTTCGAATCAGATGAAAAGGAGAGGAAGAATAGGGTATCATCAGCATATTAGTGCTCAAAGCTGCAGATTACCCCTCCCAGTGGTTTTATGTAGATGTTAAACAGCATGGGGGGGGGGGGGATGACAATACAAAACCCTGAGGGACTCCACAGCCAATAGCCAGGGTCTGTAGCATCACCTTCTGAGTTCACCCTTCCAAGCAAGGTCAGAATCACTTCATAACAGTGCCTTCAAGGTTCATCCCAAAAAGGCAGCCCAGAAGGATACCATGGTCAAAAAAGCTGCTGAGCAGAACCAATAAGGACACACACACCCTATCCACTTCCCTGCATAGATTATCCAATAAGGCAACCAAAGCTGTCTCCATCACATAATCAGTATTTAAGCCAGTCTTAAATGGATCTAGATAATCAATCTCATTCAGAAAAAACTGGACCTGGGAGGTCACCACCCACTATCACTTCTTCAAGGACCTTGACCACTTCTCAAGGATCCTGTCCTCATATTATGAAAATGTTTAATAACATTTGTTTCATTTTTAGCCTTTTTTTAAAAATTGTTAGCCATTCTTATTTTTTAGTATTCCTCCAAATTATTCTCATTATTTTGCATCAATTTGTAGAGAATAAGAACAGTTAATACCAAACAGCAAGTCAGATACCAAACTCACCCTGAAAAAGACAATACTGCTCTATGGTATATAACTATAAAGGCTCATGTAGCTTTTGATCCATAACAGTAATGATACACAGACCTCTTGCAGCCAATACACTGAATTGCCACCAAAGCTGTGGCTCCTCCATTTAAAAGGGAAGCCTTTCTTTATAAGCACCTATCCTTCAGGTGCTTATCCTGCACTCATTGTGGGTAACAGCAGTTCAAACTGATGATAAAATATGATAAAATGTCACCAACCCACACAACAGTTACATAATCAAACAGATTAAAAAAAAAACAACTGCCTAAAAGAATGTTTTTGCAATACAAAAAAAATGCTTTTAAAGTTGCTGCCAGCTCAGCATGTAGTGGTTAGGGTGCTGGTCAGGGATGTGGAAGATTCAGGTTCAAGCCTCCACTGAGCCAGAAAAGTCATTTAATGATTTATGGCCAGTTACTCTCTTTTTCAATCTGACCTATCTCACAGAGTTTCTGTGAGGATAATATGAAGAAGAGGAGAGTCATGGTGAGAAGAAAAGGTGGTATAAAAATCTAGTAAATAAGCTAATGTTGAGGTGAGGCCATAGTTGATAACACCACAGTTCTCAAGAGTTCTCATGAACTTTCTCAAAAGTAATGCTAAATAACATGGAGGAAAAGCCTGAATATCAGAACATCTTGCCCACACCATAGAAACCCCACAGGAGAAGGGGGGGGGGGAAGCTTTAAATATGCAGCTAGAGAGAATGGTCCATGGTCTTAGATGACTCTACACCAGTGATTACCAACCTGTGCTCTGTGGACCCCTTAGGACCTCCCAGGTGATCCACTGCTGCTCCAGGAAAATGAAAGAAATAAAAATTGAATACAATTAAAGAATAAGAAACAAAAAGTAGAATCAAAATAAGAAAATTAGAAATTACATTCTGAATGAAAATTTGCCAAGTTAAATTTCACACCTCTAGCAGACGATGCTTGGTCATTCTACTGCCACTAGGAGGGCATCGTGCCGACCTGCTATGCATACTTCCTGGAACTGAATGTCATAGTGATTTCTTGGAACTACAGATTCATCAATTATTTCTTGACAATTTAAGCAAGCTAGTAATTATTTTTTTTTAAAAAATGTAATAATATTATAGTTATGTTTTTCTTAATATTATAGTTAAATTTTAAGTTAATATTTGTAATAATATTAAATATAATTTTAACTATATTTTAATAACATATAGTTAAAAATTTAAATTAAGAGCTCATTGTTAAATGAAAAAGAGATCATTTTTAAATCCATGAAGCCTGCTAGAGATGGTATTATTTTTAGATATAGATCTTCATTTTCTGTCTCATTTAGGCCTCTTAACTTAAGACATTTCTTGTGATATCTTAGCTCTTGGATTAAAATTAAATTCTCATCACTTTTCTGTTGTTCTTCTATCTTCCTTGTTGTTTCCTGTAGCTGTTGTGTTTTATTTTTAATAATATTTTATTCTGATTTTAAAGTGGACAAATCTTTTGTTATTTCATCTAGTTTCTTTTCAAATTTACCTAGGCCTTTGTTTAGATTATCATTGGATTCTTTCCTATGTTCTTTCAATTCCTGACTTATTTCCATTTGAAAATTTTTCAATAATTCTTCAAACATTGTTTGCATTTGGGATACCTCCTGTATTTTAAGTGGCATCTCTATAGAACCACTTCTGGCTTGTTGCAGTTTTGCAGATTGGAACCTCGTAGTTATCGACATACTAATTTAAATATTTCTATCCCTTAGGTTCTTTAACTACTATACTCAATAACTAATTAGAAATATCTTATAGTATTCAGTTATTACTTCAATCATATAGGATGGAGTATACAGTAGTTTAGTTGCATAGATAAATGAGATCACTATAGGATTAAGATTTGTTAACAATTTTGTTGAAGCTTCCCCAGAGATTAAATGTTTTAGATATTATCATGTGAAATCAAAAAGCTAACAGCATATAGATATAGAGATATAGTTGCAAACATGGACTGATCTTAATATGCGTATCTGGTTTCTATTGCTGGATGGTGTCAGCACAATCCCTAGACAAAGGTGTGGCTGCCCCTACCAGTTGAATAGAGAAATTCAGAAAAAATTCTGATCTCCCTCTTCCTACCTCCTATAGGCCCCAAACTAACAGATCTCTTCCCAGAGATCTGATATGGGGGGTTACTAAAAAAAAAAAAAACCTACCCCCTCTCTAAGCATTCAAAAAACGACTTTCCTGTGGTTGTTTATAACCCAGATACATTGATTTTATAGGATAAGTCAGAGCTTCTAGTGAACTCAGTGTATGTTACTTTGTCCATTTTCTTTAAGTTATTTAACACTGAAAATCACCAATACTACCTCAATTAAAGAAATTTTCCCACTTTGCCTTCAATATCAATGTACCAATGAAGCTTAACTGAAAGACTTCGGGAGAAAGCCACTGCTATCTTCACCACCTCTGCTGTTCTCTCGGGAGTTCCTAACCCTATGCTTTAGTAATAAATCCTGGCGCTGCCTCCCTGAAGGGCCCCAACCGGGCCTTAGCTGTCACTGCTGCTGTTATTCATCCTCTGAAACTAAGGACTTCTCAGCAGCGTTTTATGCCATCTCTGCTGCTGGCACCACCTCCCTGGAGGGCCCCAACTAGGCCTTGGCTGTTGTTACTGCTGCTGCTGCTGCTGCTGCTGCTACTCGTCCTCTCAGAGGTGGGGCAGTTTCTGCACCGCCACCACTTTTCCCGCTGCTCCGCTGCCTCTTCCACCCAGCACTGGGGCTTCTAAAGACTTGGGAGGGAATGGGGTGGGGTGGTTTCTGTGCCACAGCCACTTTCCCGCTGCTCCTCCACCTCTTCCACCCAGCGCTGGGGCTTCCAAAGACTTGGGAGGGAGGTGGGGCAGTTTCTGCGCCGCTGCCACTTTTCCTGCTGCTCCGCCGTCTCTTCCAACCGGCGCTGGGGCTTCTAAAGACTTGGGAGGGAGGTGGGGTGGTTTCTGCACCACCACTGCTTTTCCTGCTGCTCTGCCGCTTCTTCCACCCTGCACTGGGGCTTCTAAAGACTTGGGAGGGAGGTGGGGCAGTTTCCGCACCGCCGCCGCTTTTCCCGCTGCTCTGCTGCCTCTTCCACCTGGCGCTGGGACTTCTAAAGACTTGGGAGGGAGGTGGGGCAGTTTCTGCACCGCCGCCGCTTTTTCAAAAAGAGATCATTTTAAAATGAAAAAAAGCTAATTTTTAATGAAAAACCCTGTATTTTCTTTATTTTGTATTTTTGGTTATGAAAGATAAAGTTGTCACATTTACTGTCACATTTTGCAAACAATGATTGAGGTGACGCAGTTGATTCAGAAATGATTTCTTTTGTGGAAAGCTCTTCTGACAAACAAATGCTGGAGTGCATTGCTTGGTTATCATATTTTTTTTTTCATTGGCTCATCTGGAGAAGTAATGGGGTCAGCTGATGGTTTGTCTTCAAATATAACATCTTTGTTCTTCAAAGTACCTGTTTTAAACCAGCAATCCATGCCTGAAAAAATCATACAGGAATATGAGAATAACCAACTTTATCTTTCATAACCAAAAATACAAAATAAAGAAAATACAGGGTTTTTCATTAAAAATTAGCTTTTTTCATTTAAAAATGATCTCTTTTTGAAAAAGCGGTGGCAGTGCGGAAGTAGTGGGAGAGTGGGGCAAAGATCTGCCAATAAAAATGAAAATACAAAGAAAGATACTTGAATATGGGATTCACAGAAACAAATGATGGTTGGCCTCTCTGTGTGATTTGCAGAAATGTGTTGACCATTAATTGCATGTTTCCTGCTAAACTGTGTCATCATTTCAAGGGAAACCATCCCGAGTTGAAATATAAATCATATGATTTTTTTTTTTTCAAGAAGAAGTGCAATGAAATTTTGGCTTCACAGAAAATTATGACAACACTTGCTAAAATCAATAATGAAAAATAACTGGAAGCTTCCTAAGTAATAAGTGTTATTGTGTGAGTTGAGCAGAGTAGATAAATCTTTGTGGAAACCTCCACTGCTGAAGCCTTCCTCCACTGCAAGTTGATCTCCATGACATTTGTCTCTGGTGCTGATCTTACCACCTAAGAATGCCCATTACTCAGAGCAGAGGCAGAAGAAAACTCTAAAGAGGCACATTTTATTCTCCAGTTGCAGTAAATACAAAATAACTATTTACAAGTAGATCAGAACATCAGCAGGCAGGAAGAATTGAATCATGAGAGCTAACCAGCTAACCAGCAGAAGAAAAAGACACAGCTCCACCCTCCAAGCTGAGGGCTTAATTCATTTGTGGATATTTGCTAAACATCCTCAAAGTCCAGCCTCTCCTTGTGACTCACAGTCACATGGATAATGGTTCTCACAAAACATGATGACCTAATATGTTTACAGTTGCCATCCGTGTTCCCAGATACATACTGTCCTTGATTATCTTCTCTTGTGATTGTTTTTCATATTCCACCTGCAGGCAAACTTTCCCATGTTGTCATTTTACACTCGGACTACAATTCCCACGTCTGTACATTTCCGCACACAAGTTACATTTTCCAACAATAAGTTACTGTGCAGCTCATGCTGGTGAAGTTCATATCATTGCAGAAACTCTTATTAAACCTTGTACAGTCAATATTGTCAAGTTTTTGCTTGATGAACAAGCTGTTAAGTTAGTCTCCAACATTCCTTTGTCAAATAACACTGTTGCTAGATGAATCAGCAATATGGCTGATGATGTGAAAGAGATACTTATCAGTCACATCAGGTGTACCAAATTCATGCTATGAATGGATGAATCAACTGACATTGTGGAGTTGGTGGTTTTAATGGTATTTGTTATGTTATGTTTACTTACAAAGCTATCAGGAGGACTTTCTTTGCAGACCACTATGAACCAACATATCAGGAGGTAAAATATTTAATCTTTTGGATGGATTGTTCTCATCAAATGAAATACCATGGGGAAACTGTGCAGATATGTGCACTGATGGTGCAAAGGCAATGATGGGTCACAGTGCTAGAGCCATTGCCAAAATTAAAGAGAAGGCAACCATTGCATTCTTCATAGACATGTAGTAGCCTACCCCCCCAAAAAAAAAAGCTTTCTGAGCACATGATAGTGTGGAATGATGCCATAAAATAATAAATTATATAAAATTGTGACCTTTAAAAAAAAAAAAAAAAGCAGGCTCTTCAAATTAATGTGTAAAGATATGGGAAGCCACCATCAGTCCCTCCTGCTGCATACTAGAATAAGGTGGTTGTTTCAAGGGAAAGGACTGACACATTTGATGGAACTGTGTGCAGAGGTAGCAGCATTTTTGATGGACCATAATACTCCACTGGCAATGGTTTTAAATTATGAAGACTGTGTGTGCAGCAAACTGACATATTTGGCTGACATTTTTAGCAAAATGAATGACATGAATCTATTATTGCAAGGTAAAACTACCACAGATTTTTATGCAAATGCCAAAGTGTCTTCTTTTAAGATGAAAATTATGTATTAGTTGGAGTGAGTGGAAAAGGAAGATATCAATTGTTTCCCTCTTACAGTTTCTTGAATGAAGATAACATCAAGCTTCAAGAAAAAATATAGAAAGATATTCAGGTGCACCTTGAAGCTTTGAAAGACTCATTTGAACATTATTTTCCAACAGCTCAAGAGAAGGTGCTTGATGACTTTAAATGGGTACAGAATGTGTTCAGCATGAACAAAAAAACACCCAGCTTAAATTCAATGGAATACGAGGACTTCAGATTTGATATCTCACAGCAAGCTAAAAATCATGTTTCAAAACCAAAGTCTACTGGAGTTTTGGCTGCATTTACAAGATGAATTCAGAATCTTCTCTGAGAAGCAAAATTAGTATTGTTGCCTATCTCAAATACATTATCTCTATGAAGTGGGGTTCTCTGCCTATACGGCTACCAAAACAAAATACTAAAGCTGCTTAAATGCAGAACCAGACATTCACCTGCAATTATCATCAATTGAACCTAAAATAAGAAAACTGCAAAAAAATGCAACCACAGGTGTCTCATAAAATTTTTATACATTATTTTATGTTATGTCTTAATTTAGGCCTACTGTTCCACTATGGTGCACTCTCACTGCATTCTAGTTAGTAAAATCAAATAGGAATTGTCTTCTATAATGAATAATAAAAAAATTGAAAGTAGGCCTGATGAACAAATATGTATATTATTGTATTTGGATTGAATTGAATGTAATGATTAAATTGTAGGAACTGGGTTTGTTGTATGGAGGACCTTATTGTTGCTCTCACCAATAATGTAAAATCTACTGTAATGCTTTGTAGTGCTTTGATTTATTGAACTTTGAAAGAACTTTTTATGTATGGCCATATTTTGACAATATCATGTCAAAAAGGTGGTAATTGAGAATGAATTGAGATATTATGGTAAATTTCGAAGTTATTAAAATATAATTTCATTGCATGGACATTGTGCAATTGTTTCTTTAGGTTTAGATAGCTCTTTATTTTACATTCCCTTACAACCTATTTCACCCCCCCCCCCATCCCTTGTAATACTACTCCTAAACACCATTAACTTGTAAGACATAGGGTAGGCCTCTTAGGGACTCCACCATAGAAACTGATTCTAAAAAGGGCTCCATGAGTCAAAAAGTTTGGGAACCTCTGCTTTACATGAATGCAAAGAGCATGAGGAATAAAGAAGATGAACCTGAGCTCTTAAAATAGCAAAGCAAATAGGCATCACTGAAACCTGGTGGGATGAGTTTCATGATTTGGATGTAGTAATAGAAGGTTATAACCTCTTGCAGAGAAATAGACCAAACAGGAAAGGAAGAGGGATAGTATTATATGTCAATAAATCCTGGAAGCCAGGTGGAGAACCTTTCAATAAAATTAATGGTGAGAGAAACAATACTAAGGTCTTCAAGCCTGATGGAGAACTTGGATGACGCCATTCTGGAACAGATGACTGATCAATCAGAAAAGAGAGATTTAGGGGCTCTGTGCCACTCCTGGGAGTGCCGGATCAGGGCCATAGCAACTGCACACCATGGCTCCAATCCAGCACTTTGCCACTCCAAAAAGAGCTGAGAAATGCTGCTCCTTTTTGGAGCAGCAAAAAGCTGCCCTTACCAGTGTGGCAGCAGCTTTTCTGTGATCCTTTGGTGCAGTGTGTTTAAACACTGTGCCAAGTGAGTGCCCTGATGCTGCCTCCCACCTGTTTGAGCGGGCAGCATGATGACAACATGGGGATGGAGTCGGGGTGGCCAGTGTGTGGTCACTATGCCCCAACTCCACCCCCAGGCTGGCCCTTTTGGCCAATCTGTACCAGCCCTTATAGAATAATAGAATTAGAGAGTCATAGAGTTGGAAAAGATTATAAGGGGCATCCAGTCCAATCCTTAGCCATGCAGGAATAAACAATAAAAGCACCCTCAAGAGATGGTTATCCAGCTTCTGTTTTTTTTAAAAAAAACTCCTGCAAAGGAGACTCCAGCACACTCTGAGGCAGCATATTCCACTGTCAAACAACTCTTACTACTAATGTTGAGGTGGAATCTCTTTTCCTGTAGTTTGAATCCATTGCTCTGGATCCTATTCTCTGGAGCAGCATAAAACAAGCTTGCTCCAGCTTCAATATGACATCATTTCAAATATTTAAACCGCGCTATTATATAACCCCTTCACCTTCTCATCTCCTGGCTAAACATACCCAGCTCCCCAAGTCTCTTCTTATAGGACATGGTCCAGACCCTTCATCAGTTTGGTCACCCTCCTCTGGACACGCTCCACTTGTCAACATGCTTTTTGAATTGTGGTGCCCAGAACTGGACCCCGTATTCCAGGTAAGGTCTGACAAAAGCAGAATAGAGTGGCACAATTGCTTCCATTGCTCTATACCAGTGATTCCCAATGAAGGTGGTATTACCCCTCCCTGGGGCCAGTGGAAAGATCCAGGGATGGTGAGGGAAAGGGGAGGAGAGGGGGGGACCTTCATTCAAAGTATTGACACATAAGAAAGACAAGGGGAACCACTGGCCTTTAAGACCATAGTGAGGATGAGGTTCGCATGAAATATTTCTTTTCAGTGTCCCTTAAAACAATTACACAGCCTTGCTCATCACTTTGTGTTGTCGTACTTTGTGCTATTCACCTACTCATGTGACCACCTTTCCTCAACTGCATCTTTTGCTAGTAGTGGCAGTGGTAGTTGGGAAACTCTTGAATGACATTGCTTCTGTGGCTTGTAGCAATGGTATTCTGGAGACAGATTGACTGAAGTGAAGAGTTAGAACATGTGGTGGCATGGAAGAAGTGGTCTCAAAAATGAACTTTCAAATATGGGACCCTTCTTAAGCTTTGTGAGTTTTGCAGGACTTGACTGGAAGCTTGGAGCTGTGCTACTGCTACTGCTTTTCCTTTGTTGGACAGGCCAATAGAAGAGGCAGCAGAAGAAACAATGTCTATGTGGAGAGGGGGTATGACTTGAAGCTGTGTGATGAAGACACATCTCTGGAGTAGGTGCAGGAACTGTATCCAGGGTCAATTCCTGGAAAAAGTCAATTGCCTTGGAGTGGCTCCTGTGGTTAAAATATCTCTCTTTCCTCATTCATGCCAGTCTCCTGTATAGAGAATGTGAGGTCTGTAAAAACCCTACACACTGTTACCAAAAGTGATTTTTTTTTCTGAATTTTAATGTGTGTATGAATTCCTCATGATCCCAGATCTACACTGAATGAACCCTAAGTGCCACCAAGGCAAGGCAGGCAGGTCATGCCTAGTTCACTTGTAAGACTGGGAAATCCCCAATCCCCAAAGCCAGACAGACACTGTGGGAGTTGCAAATGGACCATCATCACCTCCATAATCAGAAGGATGGACAATAATGGCCTAGATGTCTCACCTGATGGGCCAACTAATGAATTAATCCTCTCCCATTTTCCTTGAATATTGCCAAACTGGATTACTTCACCCAGGAAATCTCACACCTTTGCCCTGCAGCTAGTTTTACCCCTTAAAAACTCCTGGATTTCTCCCCTCAGGATTGCTAGTTGGAGTTCATGGGGACCCTGTTTCACTGTGCTCTCTGATCTAGTTACCGGCACCTCCATTTAAACCCGTGCTCTCAGAATGGTTGTGTCTCACGCCATTTCACCCAATTGGATGCTAGAGAAAGCTTCATTGTAGTAAGTATCACCCATAGTTCTGCCTCAATACCTTTTCCAAGCTAATCCCTAATTTCCTGAGCCTTGCATGAGTGTGTGCATGTATGTGAATTGCCATGTGATTTTCCACTTTAATAAATAATACTTTAACTGGAGAATTCTGTCTCTGCATCAATTCTTAGATCCGCAACTCTTGGTATACACATGGGAGACGTTCTCACAGGGTCCTTGTAACTGGCCCCCCTCTTGATTTGAGCTAAATACAATTCCCCTTCATAGACTTTTGGCTACAACACATGGCAACTCTGCCCCTCTCCACCCTGGCAAAGAAGTGAGAGTCTTTCATGATTGGAGAGAAAAGTGGGAAGCCAGGTGTACCTCTTTCCACTTCAACAAAGAAGGATTGAGTGTCCTTCATTGCCAGGGAGAACCCCCTCTTTTTGCACTCACTTATCTTGGAAGCTGCAGTTGGTTTAGCAGTAAGTGAGAACTGACAGACGTAATCTCAGAACCTCTGGCAATAATCTTGGAGAACTCTTGGAGAACCAAAGCACTTGCAGCAGACTGGAGGAGGGCAAATATCCCCATCCTCAAATAGTGGGGGGGGGGGGGGGAGACACAAATAAATACCACCCCATCAGCCAGACATTAATACCAGGAAAGATTCCAGAGCAGATAATTAAACAATTTATAAGCATGTGGGAATGCCATGATCAGGGCAATATTACATTACATTATTATAGAGCTAGTATTCATTTTTTACTGCTATGACTGCCTCTTGTAGAATACTGGGATATGTAATTTAGGGAGAAGCATTTAGAATTCTAACTCAGGGAGCTCTTAGGCTTTATTAAACTACAAACCCCAGATTTCCAAAGGAGACAGCCATAGCAGTTAAAATGGAATAATAACTATAACAATATAATGTGATACTGATTTTTTAAAAAAACATATCACGCCAGACTAATTTTATCTCTCTCTTTTTTAATAGTGCTACAAGCTTGGTAAATGAAGGGAATTTTGTAGAGGTACCATCTCTTGATTTCAGTAAGGTCTTTGAGAAGGTCCTCTGTGATATTCTTGCAAATAAGCTAGTAAAATGTGGAGTGGACAATGCAATTGTTAGTTGGATGTGTGATTGATTGACCAGTTGAAATCAATGGTTACCCACCAATGGCTCCACTTCATCCAGGAGAGAAGTGGCCAGTGGGATGCTGGGCCTAGGGGCAACAGTGGAACTGAAAGGGATTCAGGAGTCTTAGGGCCTCGGCAGACGACTAAAAGAGTCGTCTGCGAGACCCGGAAGAGGAGGAGCCACCGCATGAGCGCGCTCCTTCCTCTTCCTGAGGTCGCCCTGGGAGCTGCCAGCCCTCCGCACGGCTGGCGCTTCTGGGGCAACCTCCCGCCGTAGCGACCGCACGTGCTGCAGCAGAAAAGACAGGGAAAGTGCACCCTACGCGTTTAGGGTGCACTTTCCCTGTCTTCTAAAAGGAGCGCCAATTTGGAGCTCCTTTTAGGGTCGCCGCAGGAGTGCCACGGTGCGGAGGCTGCGGTCCTGCGGCGCTCTGGACCAGGGCGTCCCTGATGCTCTGGTCTGCATCCCCCCTTAGTAGACTACAGTCTGAACATGAATCAACAGTGAGATGTAGCAGCTAAAATGGTAAAATGGTAAATGCAATTGTAGGCTGCATCAATAGGAGTATAGCGTTTAGACTGAGGGAAGAAATAGTTCTACTCTGTTCTGCTTTGGTCAGGCCTCACCTGGGATACTCTGTCCAATTCTGGACATCACAATCCAAGAAGGACATTGACAAGCTGGAATGTGTCCAGAGCTGGGCAACTAAACTAGTAAAAATTCTGAAAACCATGAAGAGTGATTTAGAGATTTATGTTTAGCCAAGAATAGAGAAGGTTAAAATTAAATAATTAAATGCCTTCTGTGAAGTTAACCATGGTTAACATGGTAGACATGTTAAATCTTTGAAAGGATGTAACATGGAAGAAGATGCAAGCTTGTTTTTTGTTGCTCCTGAGACCTGGACTGGATTCAGAGCAATGGGCAAAACCCAGAATCAGGTTGACTTCACAGAAGACATTTAGTTATTTAATGACAGTTATGGTCTTTCTATTTCTCTCTGTGTTTGTGCGTAATTGTTAGGGGAGGGAAACAAATGTTTCTCATATGAGATGAAAAATCTAAAACTTCATCTTCTATAGTCCTCCTGAGTCTGCCAGCACCAGAGGAATTTTAAATAAGAAAGGGGGGGGGGAACCACCAGCATACAGTTCCTTAATAGGCCTTCACTGCCAAAGGGCCTGACATGTTTCCCATAATGAGAGGAAAGGAAAGAGAGAATGCATCCCTCCTTTCTTGCTATTTCTAGCATATTTTGTAATTAATTTGCTGCTGTTACAGAAAATTAATTGGGGTTTGATAATAAAATTGAAGAATCTATGCAAGCTTTGACAAATTAACTTTTTAAAAAATCCCCTAATAAGCCTTCCTATGCTATGCTGATAATGTGTGTCCCTCAGGTGATGGAGAAAAAGTATAGGAGGACCTCATGGATATCATCATGGTGAATATGTTAGAGGACTAATGGTTAACCAGACCCCTCCCCTTATGATTGAGAAGATTAATTAAAACTTGAAAAGGCTATGGTTGTGAGCACAAAGCTAAATCTGTGCAGCTCTCTTCCTATAATACAATGCTTCTGATTGAAGTTAGAATCCATTTTTTGATGTAAGAAAAGTAAAAGGTAAAGATTTCCCCTTTAACATGATTGTCAAGTCATTTCCAACTGTAGGGGGTGGTGCTCATCTCTGTTACTAAGGCAAGGGAGCCAGCATGTCAAAGATGGCTCCATAGCCATGTGTCCAGCAATATTGCATGGAACACTGTTACCCTTCCCATCGAAGTGGTACCTATTTATTACTTGCACTTTTACATGCTTTCAAACTGCTAGGTTGACAGAAGCTGGGACTAATGAGGGGAGCTTACTCTGTCACGTGGTGTGTGGGCCTCAACCTGTTGACTAGCCAACCCTGCAATCATCAGAGTCAGCATCTTTTTTATTTTTTATTTTATTTTAAGGGGTATGTGTGGGGTTGTTGGATATGGTATGTATATTTTAATGTTGTAAGCCGCCCCGGTTGAGGGCAGGATAATCATCATCATCATCATAAAACAAAATAATAGTGCCACTTTATTCTGCTTTGGTTAGGCCTCACCTGGAATACTGTGTCCAGTTCTGGGCACCACAATTCAAAAAGGATGTGGAGAAACTGGAGCATGTCCAAAGGAGGGCAACTAAAATGGTGAAGGGTCTGGAAACCAAGCCCTATGAGGAACGGCTTAGGGAGCTGGGGATGTTTAGCCTGGAGAAGAGAAGGCTGAGAGGTAATATGATAGCCGTGTTTAAATATTTGAAGGGATGTCATATTGAGGAGGGAACAAGCTTGTTTTCTGCTGCTCCAGAGACTAGGACCCGAAACAATGGATGCAAGCTGCAGGAAAAGAGATTCCACCTCAACATTAGGAGGTACTTCCTGACAGTAAGGGTGGTTCGACAGTGGAACACACTCCCTCAGAGAGTAGTGGAGTCTCCTTCCTTGGAGGTCTTTAAGCAGAGGCTGGATGGCCATCTGTCGGGGATGCTTTGATTGGGAATTCCTGCATGGCAGGGGGTTGGACTGGATGGCCCTTGTGGTCTCTTCCAACTCTATGATTCTATGATTCTATCTTAACCACTGTAATTTCTTCCAGAAACTGCACATTTGGTTTCTCTGTTTGTGTTTTTATTAGTTTCCTTTAAAAGAGAGGTACTGTTTAAAAATAAAAAAACATTAATTTATCAGGTGAAATTGGCAGCCCTAGGTCAAGCTGTTATCAACCTTGCATGCTCAGTTCCTATTGGCAATATGTCATTTATCATCTGTAAGTGAAACAAAAAAGCCACTCTGCAATATTCCAGGTAATATTTCATTTTTCTCCCATAAAATAAATTTGCTTGCTAAAAAAACTGAGCAGAGGGAGGGAGGGGAGAGAAGGGAAAGGGAAGGGTGTTAAGCACGAATAGAGCTTTTCTCCCTCCCATTTATTCAGCATGGATTATTAACAGAATCAATTTGTTATGTTATTTAGTTTCCAGATACCAGATTTAGATGCTGATATTATTAACGACTCAATAACTCATTGTTATATGGAATTGTTTACTATGAAAAGTCACAAAAGACAAAGCTGTAATTTGTTAAAGTATATGACGAGAGATGGTATTTGGACCCATTCATCACTGCAAGCCTTATCTGTTATACGTGCCTTATTGTGGTACTACTCATATAGTTCCTGTATACCTTGAAATGAAAAACTGGTTAATTCATAAAAGTTTACAGCAGAAGACAGCTTTGAAGCTGTGCCTTAAAATATCCCTCTGAACACTGTTAAAAATCTTTCATGATATTACTTTAAACCATTTACTTCTGTCTGGTTAAAATTACATTGCAGGTCCTTCTTTGAAGTTCACAAAAATTGGAAAACCTATCTTCTAATTTGCCAGACTGTCCAATATGTATGGATTCTCCATCGATGACAATCAGATAGTCCTGGATCTCAGTGACTGTACTAAATTTACTAGCAAGATATTGTCTTTTAGCCTCAGTTTCCCATCTTCAAAATAGGAGAGATGATGATGATGAAGAACATTCAAGGGCAGAAGAAGGTACCTTCTTCTTCTATTGAACACATTTATTACTCGACCAAGTAATGTCATGAAGGCCTCTTTTACATATCATTTCATTTCTGTTCACTTGTCTGCTGTAGCAACAGCAATAGCAGCTACATTTCTGTATTACTTCATAGTGAATTAAGCATTCTCTAAGTGGTTTACAACATGTAAGCTAATTGCCCCCATCAAGATGGGTACATTTTAGAGACCTACAGAAGGATGCAAGGCTGAGTCAACTCTGGAGCTCTGTCTGGGATTGAACTCACAATCTTGTGGCTGTGAGTGAATAACTGCAGTGCCATCATTTAATCACTGTGCCATCAGGGTTCCTGCTATACAACTGAGTCATGTCCACAAACCCTCTCCACATATTAACTTCATACAGGAAGTCCATGTTTAGAACCCTAACCCAGTCTAGTATGATCAGCATTCTAGATCCTAGGGCTGCTTATTACAAAAGATATCTACACATATGTGTATGTCAGAGACAGAGCAAGAAAGCCATGTGGGGAGAATCGGGAGGGGGGGGAGCCAGTGACACTATTAATGGCTGGAATTCTATTGGTGTCTTATGGATATGTAAGTCCCCCTAAGGAAGAGGTTGAACATATTTGCCCAATGCAGAATGTCCATAGTCAGGATAATAAGTTTGAACAAGTGGTGTTATTGTAGATGTGGATGTGCATTTGGTTGTGCACAAAGTTTCACAATCAGTTGCACATTGAATTGTTTAATTCTGCCATTCAATACAAGGGTTTAGTAGCACAACCAATCCACAACTCTCCATGTGGGGACAGGGGAAAGACTCTCTTGAGAGGGCAACTCACAGGAGGTTCCTCTAGGTAACAGGACAATTCCCAAAAGTCTTTCTTCCTGTTCCAACTGTTGGTCACCCTCCTAATCAATCTCTCCTTCTTCTTCCTCTTTCAGTCTTCATGAGTCCTGAAGTTTCTGTTCTTCTAATGGTCTTTCCAGACCACACTCTGGAATCCCTTTTACTCTTTCCCACTTGTATTTTATTCCATTTGTTACATTTTTAAAATCCTTTTAAAACCCTTGATTGCTTTTATCTAATTTCCCCATAACTTCTTAAGTTTACTAATTTTTGTACATGTCATAGTTCATTAAATCATTGTTATTAGAGGGATTTGTCTGATTTCCATTTAGAATCAAATTATTTCCATTTACAATGTAACTGCTGATTCAGTATTTCAGCATGTTCCTTATTACTAGCAAGCAATGCATCATACTTTCACAGAATAACATTCACACTCATGGATGGTATCCTGTTAATGATGTATGCATCCATATATCCAGCTTATTTATTATTTATTTTATTTATTTCAAGGATTTATATCCTGCCTTTCTCCCACAATGGGGTTCATTATACTAGCATATGATTGCTGTTTTTGTTGCAGAGGTCAGCATTGGATGCATCCACACTGCAGAAATAATCTAGTTTGACATCACTCTAACTGCCATGCCTCAATGCTATGGAACTCTGGGAACTGTAGTTTGTGAGACATTTAGCCTTTTCTGTCAGAGAGCTCTAGTGCCACAACAAGTACAATTCCAAGAATTCCATAGCACTGAGCCATGGCAGCTAAAGTGGTGTCATACTGCTGCCACCACTGCCAGGGACCAAGATGGACAGTAATGTGAGAGCAGGGGAACTGGAGAGCTCTATCCCACCCCCCACCCCCCCAAGATGCTGGCTAGGCCACTATCACCAGTGCTGCCAACTTTGCTGCCACTTCATCTATTGCCACAAGTGAGAAACTAAAGGGGGGAAGGACATGAGGGGGGGAAGAACAGGAAGGTAGGACAAAAGAACAGATTGACTGAAAGGCAACTGAAGGAAGGAAAGGGGAGGAGAGGGGGATCTGAGGGATCGAGAAGGAGAAACAACTCAGTCAAGAACAATAGAATGCATAAAATAGATAGATAAGCAGCTACTGGGCAGCAGCAGTAGTGGGCTTGGTGACACTCTCTGACAGAGAGAACAGCAGTGACACCAAAATTAGCATATGTTAGCACTGCATGAAGGGAAGCAAAGGTGAATGTTCTTGCAAGACTGTTTTGCCAATAAACCCCTGTTATGAGACAGTCCAAATGAAACAGAACAAAGAACTAGTACAGAAACAGGGAGGTAGAAAGCAGCAATTCAATGATGGGAAATAAAAAAGCAGACATGTTCAATAATGCACACAATGTCCAAAGCAGAACTACACATATTATAGGAATGTGGAATGTAAGAAGCATGAGCCAGAGGAAGCTAGACATAGTAAAAAAAGGAAATGGAATGCATAATCATAGCAATGCTAGGGATGAATGAGCTAAGATAGACAGGAATGAGTTACTTTGATTTAGGAGATTATCACACTTCCTTCTGGACCCGGCTTACCTTTTGCAAATTAGAGCCCAACTCAGGATGGAGCCGGGTCTTATCACATGGCTTTTGCCCCTAAAAGAGACATCCAGGTGCATCCCCACTCCAATGCCCATTTTTCCAAGTCAGAAGTTTCCAACTTGGAAAAATGGCCTCTGGAGCATGTTTCCCAATTCACATTAGAGAGGGGATGTACCTGGATGGCTCTTGTAGAGGCAAAAGCCATGTGATGAGACCTGGCTCCAGCCAGAATGGGGCTCTAATTCACAAGAAGTAAGCCAGGTCCAGGAGGAGGTGCAATAATCTCCTTAGATAATACATAGGAGTTTATTACACAGGGAGCCCCTTTCAGGATCTTCCAAAAGTAAAAAGAAGCAGTTTTTGTCTAATTTCCATTCAGATTAACCTCCTTTTAACAGCGACATTGTCTAAAAAAACACCCGCTTTTGTGGGTTTTGTTTAATTTAAAGCCCCATTTCCGCATGGGATTTCCCCTGTGTGATAAACTCCATAGTGTTCTACTCAAGAAATGAAAAGACAGAAAGGAATGGGGTGGCTTCAATACTAAGGAGAGATACAGGAAAAGCTTTCAAAGGTTACAATGCAAATTCAGACTGAATCATGTTAAAAAGGCTTTAGGGAAAACTAATAAATATTACCATAATCCTAATATATACACCAATTACAGAAGAAGAGGAAGAAGAAATGGAGTGATTCCATGTAGGAGTCCAGGAAGAAATAGACAACACATCAGCACAGGACTTCAGACTAATCATAGACAACCGGCAGCTCTTCCACACTGCAGAAATAAAGCATTTTGACATCACTTTAACTGTGATGGCTCCATCTTTGGACTTCTGGAATTTTTAGTTTGGCAAGGTATTCTGCCTGGTCTGTCAGAAAGCCTTGGTGTCTAACCAAACTACAGTTCCCCAAATTCTGTAGGATAGAGCAATGGCAGTTAAGGTGGAGTCAAACTGCTTTATTTCTGCGGTGTGGATACACCTTAAAATGCTAAAGTAGGCAGCAAAGAAGAATAAAAAATAGTAGGAAGATTTGTACTAGGCATCAGAAATAAAGTAGGAGAGCTACTGATAGAATTTTATGAAGCCAACAACCTATTCATTGCAGATATCATCTTCATACAACCAGAGAGAAAACTATACATATGGACATCACCAGATTGTCAATATAAAAATCAGATTACATAACTGGAAGGAAAAGATGGAGAAACTCTATTTTTGCAGCTGAAACCAGACCAGGTGTGGACCATGGTGCAGATCATGAACTACTTATATAAAAAATAAAGTAAAGCTGAAGAAAAAAGAAAAACAGTCATCATACCAAAATATCTCATCAGAATTTACAGACAATTCTGAACAATATCTCAACAGAATTTACAGACAATGTAAGAAATAGATTTTTGCTAGTAAGCATAATCAGCTGAGAACCAGAAGTGTGGTCAGAGGTCAATGACATATCAAGGAAGA
Organism: Phrynosoma blainvillii; assembly: GCA_026167975.1. Lineage (NCBI taxonomy): Eukaryota > Metazoa > Chordata > Lepidosauria > Squamata > Phrynosomatidae > Phrynosoma > Phrynosoma blainvillii. The sequence continues at coordinate 211,390,897 of JANUYF010000001.1, forward strand.
ATGCAGGAAAACACTATCGGTGGCCAAAAAGGAAGAGAAGAAACAACAGATAACATATGAAACATTTCAAGCAGTCAAAGAAAAAAGAGAAGCAAAATAAAAGATGGGAGATAGGAACAAAACCAGAATGATTAATGCAATTGTTCAATGACTAGTTAACAAGGATAAAGAGGACTATTATAATAATCAATGCAGAGAAATAAAAAACAACAACAAAAAAGGAAGAATCTCTTCCACAATATCTGGAAGGTCAAAGAGAAATTCAAACCAAGGACCAGGATGCTCCATGGTAGTAAAAGGAACATACTGCATGATCAAGAAGATATAAAAAGACAATGGATGTAATACATAAAAGGGCTATATCAGAGATAAAAAAATGACACATGGAATGAAGAAGCATATGAAGATGTGCCTCCTAGAAAGTAAGATAGAAGCTGCAATAAGAGAAACTTGGAAGGATAAATCACCAGGAACAGAGAATATTCCAATTGAACTGCTAAAATCCATGCAGACACAATCAATTCTAGGGTTCACTAAAATATGCCAACAAATATGGGAAACAAAATGGTGGGCAACAGGCTGGGGACATTCAATATATATCTCTGTCCATAAAAAAGGAGGCACAAAAAGATTGGAGTAATGCTAGGACAATAGCAGTAACTTCCTTAATTAATTTTTACCTTTACCTTTATCTTTTATTAATTTCCCACAGAAGCAAAATTATGGTCAAAATTCTGCAATATAGACTTCAGCCATATATGGAGAGAGAAATCCCAGAGGTGAAAGTAGGGTTCAGAGAAGAAAGAGGCACTAGGCACTATGGTTAATGGAATGCGCTAAGGAACTCTATAAGAAACCAGCATGTGCTTTATAGACTATAGCAAAGCATTTGGCTACATAAATCATGAAAAGCTACAGAACGGTCTTAAAGACATAGGAGTACCACTACACTTGATAATCCTAATGAGAAATCTGTAAATAGGGCCAAGAAGCTACAGTTAAAAAAGAGTATGGAGAAACAAGATAGTTCCCAATTGGCAAGGGTTCAGACAAGATAACATCTAATCACCCATAACATCTAATCACCCTACTTGTTCAACATGTACACAGAAAGTATCATATGAAGGGTAAGTTTAGACTTAGCAGAAGAAGGACAGAAGAGGAAGGAAAGAAAATCTACAATCTAAGATGACATCTTATTACTAGTGGAAAACAGCACAGATTTGGAATAATTACTAAAAAAAAAGCCCAGGAACAAAGTGCAAAGGCAGGTTTGCTACTGAACATAAAGCAGACAAAAATAATGACCACAGAGGATCTACATAAATTCAACTTAGACAATGAAGAAATCTATATAATTAGAGATTTCCCATACCTTAGATCAAACATTAATCAGAACAGAGATTGCAGTCAAGAAATCAGAGGACAACTAGGACTGGGAAGGGCAGGAATGACAAGATCCTAAACTAGACAAGATATACAACTGAGCACTAAAGTTAGAATCATCCAATCCATTAAGTCCCCATCACTGTGTATGGATGTGAGAGCTGGACAGTGAAGAAGGAAGATAGGAAGAAAATCAACTTATCTGAGATGTGGTGCTAGACAAAAGTGGTGAGGATACCATGAACAGTCAAAATGACTGGGTCCTTGAACAGATCAGGTCTAGACTCTCCCTGGAAGCCAAGATGATTAAATTGAGCCTATCATACTTTGGCCACATAATGAGAAAGCATGACTCAGTAGAAAAGACAATAATGCTAGAGATGTTTGAGGGTAGTAAAAAGAGAGGACAACTGCACACCAGATGGCTATACTCAATCAGGGAGGTCACAGGCCTGCATCTGCAGTACCTAAGCAAAGCAGTGAAGGATAGGGAGGGTTTGGAGAAGTCTCACCTACAGGGTATCTTGCCCTGCCTGGCTGAGGACTCAGGAGAGGAGTCTGAGCCTGAGCCTGGCCCTAGTTCTGCCCTGACAATAACAGTGAATGCTGCCCAAGAGGATGGTCAGGAGCCTAAAGTCTAGGCAGTAGAGCACCCTGGCAATGTTGGCATTGAGGAGGAGGAGATGGAGGGCAACTTACCTGTGCCATCCTACAGGCAGAAGAGATCTGAAAGGATGGGGCTGCCACGATCTCAGAGGCTTTGTATGAGACACTGAGCAATTAAGGAACAGCTGCAGCAGTGAGGCCAAAGATAAAAGCCTGGGAGGAATGCCAGAACCTTTGTCAGAGGTTAACTGATTCCCCTGATGAAAGCACATTGTTTGTGAACTCTCTTCTTGACTAGGACCTGTGGATCTTGGACTGACCATTATGTTTGCTGGAACCCTTGACCCTTTTTGACTACTCTGACTTTTCCAATCCAAAGAGGCACTAGACAAGGATGCCCCTTATCCCTTTTGCTCTTTATAACTTCTAGTGATATTAGCTACCAGTATCAGAGAATTCAAGTTCAAAATGTTGTAGATGATATGGTAATTTATTGGGCCAATCCTTTAAAAAACATCCATCCTCTGGCAATATATGGACAGCTCTCCAGTTTCCAAATCAATAAAGAGAAAATAAAGATATTAACCATGAACTTATTGAAGGAGGAAAAAGAAGAACTAGTAAAAATGTCCAATTTTAAGATGGAAAAGAAAGTAAAATATTTAGGGTTATAATTACTACAAAAAACTCAGATTTGTTCAAAAGCAACTATAAAAATATTTGGAAATTACATTTGCCAGTTCTTTTAATATCCTTGGATGTAGTTCATCTGATCCTGGAGACTTAGGGCCTTGGCAGACGACTAATAGAGTCGTCTTCCGGGCAGGGAAGAGGAGGGGCAGCCGCACGAGCGGCGCCCCTTCCTCTCCCTGAGGTCGCCCTCGGAGTCGCCGGCCCTCCGCATGGCCGGCGCTCCAGGGATGACCTCACGCCGTGGCAACCGTATGCGCCGCGGTGGAAAAGACAGCGAAAGTGCGCCCGCCGCTTTTAGTGCGCACTTTCACTGTCTTGAGGAAGGAGCGCTGATTTAGCGCTCCTTCCAGGGACGCCGCCGGTGCGCCAAGGTGTGGAGGCTGCGGCCCCGCGGCGCGCCGGCCCAGGGCATCCTGGACGCCCTCGTCTGCTTCCTCCCATAAATTCATTTAGGCTAAAAAAGTATTCCTTTACTTATTCTGTGCTGCATTTCCTCTATTGTGTCCTCTGCTCCATTTTCCTCAGGTTGAGCACCCTTTTCCTTTTGTGAGAAGACTGAGGCAAAGAAGGTGTTGAGTAGATCTCCCTTTTCTCTGTCCCCTGATAGAATTTCTCCATCTTCTCTGTGCAGTAGCCCTACCATTTCCTTCCTCTTTCTTTTGCTATGGATATACCCCCAAAAAGCCCTTTTTATTGTTCTTAACCCCTCTAGCAAGCCTGAGCTCATTTTGTACAATTCTGTCTCCCTAGGCTTCTCTGTATCAACCAGTGTCTGTTGTTCAACAGGCTGGAAAACATGCTGAGTTTCCACCTGGGTGTGAACATTTCATCTGTACTACTTCTAGAGTCATCTCTTGCCATGGATACATCAGTAAGATTCTCCTCAGAGCCTGTCCCCCATCTGGGGTGGTTGCTGTGCCATCCATGAGTTATCCTGGTTGTGAGTCAGCTGTGTACTGAAGGTTCGACACCTGCTGATTGATCACCAGTGCCTATTCTTTTCCTTTCAGGAACACCACATCTAGAGGAAATGTCTGCTGTAGAGACTGCCCTCCTGACTGAAGTGCTGCTTGATTCTCACTTCAGCTATGGTTGTGCATAGCTTGACATTTGGTCTTCCTCAGTGCTCAATTTACATGAAAAACCAAATCATCTCCCAGTATTGCAGGGCATTCAAAGTCACTGTACACTACAAAAGTCCAGTAACCTTTCCATCCCTTGTACTGAATAGGGATGCATGCAGTTGGCAATTGTGCTGGGGGTGCTTTGAAGCCTCTCATTGTAATCCTGATGTGGTCATCAGTGAGGCTGTGATGGAGTGATGAAGTGCCGGAAGCTGGGCACCTGAGTCTCTGTAAGCCACAACTTCCTTGCTGCCAACCAATAACACAAGTCTCCTGTGCTCAAGAACCATGCCAGGGTCAGGATCAACAGCTGGGCCAGTCCTAGTTGCATCTGAATTGGACACAACCACCAGCTGGATGAACTTAGGTCTCTGCTTAAATTGGGCTTTAAAATGGCTGGATTATCCGCACACAAAATATTTCATATCATCCTTGTTCTTTGGTTGGTTCTGGTGATTAGAAGATCACTTTTGATCAGGTTGAGGCACTTGTGCTGGCGTAAGATTATCATCTTTCTGCACCTGGTGATGTAAGTCAGCTTTGTGTGGAAAATGCATGACTTGTGGGAACTTCTCGCACTTGGCTGTGCCAGCTGCTCTCCATAGACCTCCAGGTAATGGTCTGCAGCTGCCGCAGCCTTCTCCAGTCTTTTTGGCTTCTTGTCTAGCACATAACAGACAAGATCTGAAGGGGCCTGTGCCAAAAACTGTTCCAGGTTGATGCCCCTTGAAACCAAATCTCCCTCCCATGTTGAACAGCATAAACTAGTTCTCTGTAAGAGGCTCCATGCTTCTTGGCTGTGAAGCATTTTCATGCTGCCTCTGGGATAAGGCCAAGTCATTGTCGAGCTCTCTCCAAAAAGAACTGAAAATCCAGCATCATGTCATGCTGGACTCCACTGTTCATAGAACTCCTGAGAGTTATGGGTGAAGGTCATGCATGTACTGGTCCCTAGGGATTCCATGCTGCATACAAGCTCTTTGAAAACATTCAATGAAATCTCCAAAGTCACTGTCATCTTTGTAGGTGGGATACCTGTGAAGCTGAGGGATGTAGAGTTGTTCTCTATCCCCCCCGATGCAGTTTGAGACTGGAGCTGTTGTATTTTCTGTCCTATTCATCCAGTTGTATCTGAAGGATGTTGAGTGCAACTAGCACCTGGGCCCATAAGTCTTGAGGTGGCACCTGTGGTTCCAAACCAGATGTTGATGTAGATGCAGGTGATGTTCCCTCATCATCTGTGGTGTCTGATGGAGACTGAGCACTGTCAACCTCTTCTGTAGACATGATGGCCACTCCTGAGGTATATATACTGAAGCACCCTAACTAACCAAAACACCCATAAGCTATGCAAATGAACAAACAACAGTTTGGCTGAGATGGTGAGAATCAGAACAGGCTGCTTTTGCTTTGTCGTGAAAAAGAAAGCAGATTGATAGGACAGAGCCAAGAGAAATCCTGAACTACCTCCCTTCTTCTAGCCACAAGCCACCAGGTAGCAAAGCAGGCAGTCCAGCCAGCTAGGCCCTTAGCTTGCCTTGAGAAGAAGGGGGGGGGGATCTTTCTCTTCAAAGCCTACTCTCCCCCCCCCCCACACGTACATACCAAGGAGAAAGACATAGAAAGAGAAAGAGGAAAACTACTGCTAGTTAAAAAGAGGCTCCAAGTGGGCAGACCCCCCCCCCCTTATCTTGCCAGCTCAGAGAAAGTTTCCCTTCTGAGCCACTGACAGTGAAGGGACACAAAAAGCACATACTGCAAGTACATACACTCTCCCCTTTCCTGCCCTGAGCAGGCAAAATGAAAGTGAAAGAATAGAGACCACACACTTTTCCTTGTCTGTTCTCAAGCCTCATACACTCCCAGGTCCAAAAACTGCAGCCACCATGTGATAGTTTTCTCTGCTTCGTATCTTGTCTTAAATTCCACCCCAGGGAATAGGACAGACACAGAGGAACCCAATGACAACCTGAGAAGGTTCTCTATGTTCTGACTCCACTCCCCTGAACTGGATGAGGCTCCTTGAGACCCCTTATGGGAATCAATGTTGCAAAAGAAGACGGGATCACTGGTTGAGAGCTATCCCACCTTCAGTTCCCTTAGTTGCTCTGAATGGTTTGGGGAGCAGACCAACCATACCACAGAACCTCACTCTGCTCCTTTGCAATGCCAGGTCGGTGAAAAATAAAACCTGCATCATCCAGGAGCTTCTCTTGGATGAGGATGCCGACCTGGCTTGCTTCACAGAGTCCTGGCTGGGAGAGGATAGCACAGCTATCTGGGCACAAATCCTCCCAGCCGGGTACTCTGTTATAGAGCAGGTGAGGGAAAGTGGGCGGGGGAGTGGAGTGGCTCTGGTTCATAAAAACACCTTGACCTTGACCAGGATACCTGTCCGGAACACAGCCCACTTCGAGTGTATGTACCTCAGCTTGAAGACCAGGGATAGTTTGGGGATTTTGCTAGTCTACCGACCATCCCGTCGTCTAGCAGACTCCCTGACCGAACTGACACAACTGGTCTCTGAGCTACTGTTGGAATCTCCCAGACTTCTGATTCTGGGGGACTTCAACATTCCGCTCGAGACCAGTTTAACAGGTGCGGCTCGGGAGTTCATGGAGACCATGACAAACATGGGCCTATCCCAATTGGTCAACAGGCCCACACATTGTGCAGGTCATACACTCGATGCGGCCTTCAGTACGGAACAGGAATATCCGTGGGCGGAGGTGGTAAGTACCTCCGCATTGTCATGAACGGATCATTTCCTGGTTAAGATGGAACTGAGAGCCAATATCTGCCCCGCCGGGGGTGGTGGACCCATTAGAATGGTCCGCCCTCGAAGGCTAATGGAGCCCATTGGATTTCGGAAAGCCTTGGAGGGTTTATTGGTTGGGAATGCTGGGGATCCTGTCGACGCCCTGGTCGATACTTGGAATACCGATCTTACCAGGGCTGTCGACACGATCGCTCCTAAGCGTCCTTGTCAACCTGCTTCAAACTGGAGGCCATGGTTTACACCTGAGCTTAGGAGAATGAAGCGGTTTGGACAACGACTAGAGCGCAGGTGGCTGAAGACTCGACTCTTATCGGACAGAACTCGCCATAAGAATTTTCTTTATTCTTATCGGGAGGCAGTATGGGCAACGAGGAGAGCTTTCTCCTCTGCACGCATTGCGTCTGCAGAGTCTCGTCCGGCAGAGCTATTTAGGGTGGTGAGGGAGATGACGCAGGTTCCTCCTGTGCCAAATCCCTTGCTTAACCCAACAACGGCCTGCTGTGACACATTTAACAACTTCTTTGCAGACAAAATCTCTCAGATAAGAGCCGACTTAGATGCCGCCATTGAAACAGAGTTGATAGGCGAGGTGTCCAGTGACTCCGCCGATGTAGTTATACTGGATCAGTGGCAATCTGTGAGTACCGAGAATGTGGACAAGCTGCTTGGTAAGGTGAGGAAGACAACCTGCCCTCTTGACCCTTGCCCATCATGGCTGGCCATCCAGGGGGGGTGCATTGGTGAGTTTCCTTACGGATATCATCAATGCATCCTTCAGGGAGGGGCATGTTCCATCTAGTCTCAAGGAGGCGGCTGTAAGGCCGCTTCTGAAAAAGCCTTCCCTGTACCCCCTGGAGATGAAAAACTATAGGCCTGTGTCACTGCTGCCATTTTTGAGCAAGGTGATCGAGAGGGCGGTTGCTCTTTAGCTCCAAGCTGTCTTGGATGAAGCCGATTATCTAGACCCATTTCAAATTGGATTCAGGACAGGCTTTGGGGTTGAGACTGCCATGGTTGCCTTGACCGACGATCTGTGTCTGAGCATCGACAGGGGTAGTGTGACCCTGTCGGTGCTCCTAGACCTCTCAGCGGCTTTTGATACAATAGATCACAGCATCCTCTTAGACCGCCTGAAGGGGTTGGGCATCGGGGGCACTGCTTTGCAATGGTTCCGGTCCTTCCTCTCGGGTCAGTCTCAGAGGGTGCTGCTCGGGGACTGTAGTTCCAGTAAGAGGGACCTCACTTGTGGGGTCCCTCAGGGAGCTATTTTGTCCCCGATATTATTTAACATCTATATGAAGCCGCTGGGTGAGATAATACGGAGTTATGTTGCTGGGTGTTATCAGTACGCTGATGACACCCAAATCTATTTCTCCGTATCTCGTTCGTCGGCCTCGAATTCCAGTGGCATCTCTTCTCCCAATGAATGTCTTCGGGTGGTAATGGGCTGGATGAGGAAAAACAGATTGAAGCTGAATCCAGACAAGACGGAGGTGCTCACGGTCTCGGCCCCGAAACCAAGAATTGGGTTGCAACCTCCAGTCCTGGATGGGGTCACACTCTCCTCCAGTGACTGTGTTCGCAGTCTGGGGGTGCTCCTTGACTCGTCGCTCCTGATGACAAATCAGGTAAATGCGGCGGTCAGGAGCGCCTGTTATCAGCTTCGGCTGATATGCCAGCTGCGCCCTTTTCTGGAAGTAAGGGATCTCGAGACTGTTGTGCATGCGCTGGTAACCTCACACCTAGACTTCTGTAATGTGTTCTACATGGGGCTACCCTTGTACTTGGTTCGGAAACTGCAGTTAGTGCAGAATTTGGCGGCCAGGTTGTTATCTGGGACATCTAGGAGGGATCATATCACTCCGATTTTGAGGTCCCTCCACTGGCTGCCTATTGGTTTCTGGGCCCAGTACAAGGTGTTGGTTATTACCTTTAAAGCCCTAAATGGCTTAGGTCCAAACTATCTCAGAGACCGCCTCCTCCCATACAACCCTCCCCGCGCCCTCCGGTCCTCTGGGAGGAATCTGCTGCAGTCCCAAAGAGCTAGGCTTGTGGCGACCTCCCAGAGGGCTTTCTCTATTGTCGCTCCCAGACTCTGGAATGGCCTGCCGGATGAGATCCGTCAATTGACATCTTTGTACAGCTTTAAACAGGCTGTCAAGGCGGATCTTTTCCGGCAGGCCTTTCCGGACTAGATAGCTGGCCTTGGGACCCTTCGAATCCTGGTATTTTTATTAGGACTTTATTATAATTCCCTTAAAGTTGATCAGCAGGGGATTGTTGGATTGTTCGTTTGCTGTTCTGTTATTTTGTTGTTTGTTGCTGTTGTTTTAATTGAAGTTAGTTTTAGCTATTAATTACTGCCTAATTGCAGTTGTTTTAATTGTACTTGATTTAATAACTTTTTAAGGGGGGGGGGAGGAGGGAATGATATTGTTTTAACTTACTTTATTTTATTATCTGCTGTTCACCGCCTAGATTGGTTCTCCATTGGGGTGGTATACAAATAAATTATTATTATTATTATTATTATTATTATTATTATTATTATATTAATAAAACAACAACAACTCGCTGTCACCACCCAGTGATTTAACTTGTCACACCCCAGCAATGCATTGGGACATTGCTGGCCCTTCTACTGGTAACCTACAATCAGAACTGACACTGCTGAGCTAAGGCTGTTAAAAGGAATGAAGAATACTGAAGAAAAAGGTTTATTAATAAGTACTAATGAACATTAAAGAGTAAGACATGGAGGACAACTGTTCCTCCAGGCACAAACTTAAATGATAAGTTACACAATAATAATTTCAACCAAAAAGACCCCAAACCTAACTGCCTGACCAAGAACAAGCCCATCAGCCAAGGCTTTCTCCCCTCTCAGGCCTTCTTTCTCTCAACTGCCTTAACAGTCTCTCTCCAGCGACCATCCAGAAGTTTCTTTTCTAACTGCCATCTGTTTGGCTGGTTGCCCTCACACCACCAGTGATGTCATCATCATATACCAGTACCCCCTCCCACATGGGAGAAGACCCTGTACTCCCATTTATCACACATGCCTACCACCACAATAGGCAGGCAAGTGGGGGGTAGCCCCTTGGACCTACTGCAGGTGCAATCAACAAACAATTCCTAAGTCTAGGGTCCAAAACACACTGCAGAAATAATCCAGTCTGAGACCACGTTAACTGTCCTGGCTCAATGCAAGGGAATTCTGGGAACTGTAGTTTTGTGAGACATTTAGCGTTCTGTCAGAGACCTCTAGTATCACATTAAAGTATGATTCCCAGGATTCCCTAGCACTCAGTCAGGGCAGTTAAAGAAGTTTCAAACTGGATTATTTCTGCAGTGTGTTTTGGACCATAGTGCACAACCTAGCATCCTAGCCCTATGCTTACAGCTATATTCCATATACATACCATAGCATTGCCAGCTCACCTCACCTCACCTCACCCCATCCCCATCCCTTCTTCTCTTTTGTGAGGATCACAATCTCTCAACCTCAGAGGCAGACCATGACAAAATTCCCTCTGCACAATCTCTCATGGTGAACCTAAGGCAAACCTATCATGGGGTTTTCTTGGCAAGGGGAGTTCAGAATGTCCCTGAGGCTGAGAGAGTGTGACCTACCACAGGTCACCCTGTGGATTTACATGGCTGAGCTGGGATTAGAATTCTAGCCTCCCACTCCACCATAGAAACTCACTGGTGACCTTGGGCAAGTCACATGCTCTCAGCTTCAGGGGAAGGCAATGTGCCCCTTCCAAGTCCAACTCTAGAATCCTAGGTATTCTTTTATGGTAGAAGGGAGTTGGACTAGATGATCCCTGGGATCCCTTCCAATGCTAGGATTTCTCCATGGCAGAATTCCTGCTTGGCAGAAGAACATTGTCACTTCACCCCATCCCCACCCCCTTCTTCTCTTCTGTGAGAATTTGAATGGGAAACTAGGAGGAAAAAGGGGAGAAGGTCTGAAGGTATCCACCACCACCTACACACAAAATGCTCTCTCTTTTTGTTCTTATTTGTTTTACAAAGCAAAGCTGTGGACAAAGATGGGGGAAGGACATCACCCAAACAAAGGAAATAGCCTCTGGTAAAACCCAGTATGAATGGTGGCTATGCTTAAACAAAATATGCAAATCCTGGCAATCAAATTGTCAGCTGAAAGGTCCCTTCACTTTATTTGCAAATGATTAAAAAACAAAATTCTTACTCATTGATTGAGAAGTTCTGATTTTTAAAAAGCTTATGAGATTTCTGCTTTTTTAAAAAGCTTATGAAATGTTTGAATAACAGATATCTCATGTGTTTATCAAACTTTGATGAGAATTCTTTTCATCACTAGACCCATCAAATGCAGTGTGGCTTCTTGGTATGGGGAGGGGGAGGGATGAAATCACATGGAGGATGTGGATTCCTGGCATGGAAGGAGAGAGTTAAAAGATGCAGATTCTGAGGATATGGATACCAAAAGTCATGATTTAGAATTCTGTGGAAAAGAGCCCCTGATACAATGAGCTATAGCTTTGGCTTAGGCCTAGTCATGATACAGAGTGCAGGGAAGTTTTCAACACCCCTGCCTCTGGTGCTACATGTCGAAAGGATTTGGGCAATCCCTCCAGTTTAAACTAGAATCAGAAACCAAGCTCCTGCTTAAGGTAGCTGTCCTGGTAATCATTGTCCCAATCAACACTGTAGGAGCAGGTTTCTTTGTGAACCTCTTTTGTGAAGTTTGTGAAATTTTTCTGGATCATATCTTATACACATGGTCATGTAGGTACTATGGTGTTCATGTGGTTTTCAGGAATGGCACTGATATGTGGCCATTGAACTCAACACAGTGCTTATAGCCATAAAGTGAGCTTCAATTTACATTTACACATACTAAAATTTAGATGCTATGACCACCACTATGTCATACTCTTTCCTATTTGTTAGGAAATTGTTACTATTTCTCTTACACCTGAAGAAGAAGCCACTGAAGCCTTGAAAGTTATCATGATGTGTTTTGTATCTTTTGGATGGTCAGTAAAGGTATGTTACAGGATGGGTTTAGGATTTTATTAGTTTTTAATGTATGGTCAACATGTGAGTACCCTGGAATGTATTTTAGAAAGCTGTACCACTTTTATTAATTTTTACAGATATGTTTTGTTTTATGGTTCCTTTCACTTAAAATTTCCTTTATGTTCAACCTGTTATATTCATGTTGAGAAGTTGCATAATTCCATAAATAAATAAATACATCCATAACTGCTATTGCCACCTAAATACCATTCGCTGAAATTTTCTCTGAATCATTAAGACTTCAAAAGGGTTAATTAATTACATTAACTGTGCCATTATCCTGGCAAAGTTCTTCCCAGAGGCTGAGTGGATCCAATCAGCTGCTGAGTTTGAAAGAGCCATGTTCTCCTTTCATGAAAGAAAATTTTACATCCATTAAAAGCAAGGTGTTAGCAGAACCTATTGTTTATCCAGTATTAGGTCAGAAAGCATCAAAATAAGTAATGCAAACACATATGATAAATATATTCTTTTTAAAATAACGGCTGTCCAATTTTCTAAAGGAAGTGCCATTCACTTAATACACAGTCATTACTTTACTTACAAACTCACGCAATCATAGGGTCCTATCACGGAATCCTATAGTTGAAAGAGACCACAAGGACCATTAGTTCAACCTCCTGCCATGCAGGACTGTACAGGTAGAGCACTCTTGAAAGATGTACATCCAACTTCCATTTAAAGACTTCTAAAAAAGAAGAGACCACTACCCATAGAAGCAGTCCATTCCACAGTTGAAGAGTAAAGAAGTTTTTCCTAATGTTTAGGCAAAATGTGTTTTCTTGTAATTTGAATTCATTGGCTCATTTTCTAGTCTTTGGAGCTGCAGAAAACAAGCTTGTTCCTCTTCTACATGTCATCCCTTTAGATATTTAAAGATAGCCATAATACTGAGATAGCTCTCAGTAATCTCTTCTTCAAACTGAACATAATCAACTCCTTCAGTCATTCTTTTTAAGGCTTGGTTACCAGACTGTTGATTATCCTGGTCATTCTTCTCAGGACACATTTCAGCTTGTCAATATCCTTCTTGACCAGTGGTGCTCAGAACTAGACATATTGTTCAAGGTGAGGTCTGACCAAAGCAGAATAGAGTATGTCCCTCAATCTAGACATTATACTTCTATTGATGAATCTAAAAACTCAGGAAGAAAAGAGTGACACTACTGTTTTCCTCAATCTGGGCACTATACTCCTGTTGAATCACCCCAGAATTACATCACACTGTTGACTCATGAGGTCCTAGAATCATAGAATCATAGAATCATAGAATCATAGAGTTGGAAGAGACCACAAGGGCCATCCAGTCCAACCCCCTGCCATGCAGGAACTCCCAATCAAAGCATCCCCGACAGATGGCCATCCAGCCTCTGCTTAAAGACCTCCAAGGAAGGAGACTCCACTACTCTCCGAGGGAGTGTGTTCCACTGTCGAACCACCCTTACTGTCAGGAAGTTCCTCCTAATGTTGAGGTGGAATCTCTTTTCTTGCAGCTTGCATCCATTGTTTCGGGTCCTAGTCTCTGGAGCAGCAGAAAACAAGCTTGTTCCCTCCTCAATATGACATCCCTTCAAATATTTAAACACGGCTATCATATCACCTCTCAGCCTTCTCTTCTCCAGGCTAAACATCCCCAGCTCCCTAAGTCGTTCCTCATAGGGCTTGGTTTCCAGACCCTTCACCATTTTAGTTGCCCTCCTTTGGACACGCTCCAATTTCTCCACATCCTTTTTGAATTGTGGTGCCCAGAACTGGACACAGTATTCCAGGTGAGGCCGGACCAAAGCAGAATATAGTGGCACTATTACTTCTCTTGATCTAGACACTATACTTCTACTGATGCAGCCTAAAATTGCATTGGCCTTTTTAGCTGCTGCATCGCACTGTTGACTCATGTTCAACTTGTGGTCCACCTGGATTCCTAGATCCCTTTCACACGTAGTCTCATTCAGCCAAGTGTCCCCCATCGTATATCTGTACTTTTCGTTTTTCCGCCCTAAGTGCAGTACCTTACATTTCTCTGTGTTGAATTTCATTTTGTTAGCTTTGGCCCAACTTTCTAGTCTGCTCAAGTCATTTTGAATTTTGATCCTGTCCTCTGGGGTATTAGCTACTCCTCCTAATTTGGTGTCATCTGCAAATTTGATAACTATGCCCCCAATACCGTCATCCAAGTCATTAATAAAGATATTGAATAGCACTGGGCCCAGGACAGAGCCCTGTGGCACCCCACTGGTCACTTCTTTCCAGGTTGAAAAGGAGCCATTGTTGAGCACCCTTTGTGTTCGACCAGATAACCAATTACAAATCCATGTAACAGTTACTTTGTCTAGCCCACATTTTACCAACTTGCTTGCAAGAATGTCATGGGGAACCTTGTCAAAGGCCTTACTGAAATCAAGATATACTATATCCACAGCATTCCCTTCATCTACCAAGCTGGTAATTTTATCAAAAAAAGAGATCAGATTTGTCTGGCATGACCTGTTTCTCTGAAACCCATGTTGACTTTTTGTGATTATGAAATTATCTTCCAGATGTTCACAGACTCTCTGTTTAATGATCTGCTCCAGAATCTTTCCGGGTATTGATGTCAGACTAACTGGACGATAATTGTTGGGATCCTCTTTTTTCCCCTTTTTGAAGATGGGGACAACATTTGCCTTCCTCCAGTCCGCTGGGACCTCTCCTGTTTTCCAGGAATTCTCAAAGATTATTGCCAATGGTTCTGATATTACATTTGCCAGTTCTTTTAATACCCTTGGATGTAATTCATCTGGTCCTGGAGACTTATATTCATCTAGATTAACCAGATGTTTCTGTACTATCTCTTTACTTATTCTGTGATGAAATTCTCCTATTCTGTCCTCTGCTCCATTATCCTCAAGTTGAGCACCCTTTGCCTTTTCTGAGAAGACTGAAGCAAAGAAGGTGTTGAGTAATTCTGCCTTTTCTCTGTCCCCTGTTAACTTTTTGCCATCTTCTCCACACAGTGGCCCTACCATTTCCTTCTTTTTCCTTTTGCTACTGACATACCCCCAAAAGCCCTTTTTATTGTTCTTAACCGCTCCAGCAAGCCTGATTTCATTCTGCGCTTTAGCTTTTCTGACTTTAACCCTACACGTGCTAGCTATTTGTTTGAATTCCTCTTTTGTGATTTCCCCATTTTTCCATTTCTTATACATGTTCCGTTTAAAACATAGTTCAGTTGCAAGTTCCTTAGTCATCCATCCTGGTTTCTTGAGACACCTCCCATTCTTCCTCCTCATTGGCACGGTTTGAAATTGTGCCTTCAGTATCTCCCTTTTGAGAAACTCCCATCCGTCTTGAACTCCCTTCTCTTTTAGTATTCCTGTCCATGGGATCACCCTCAGTATTTCTCTAAGTTTAGTAAAATCAGCTTTCCTAAAGTCTAGAATGCGTGTCTGACTATGCCTGGCTTCTCCTTTCCACTGTATAATAAACTCCAGGAGGACATGATCACTCCCGCCTAAGGATCCAACCACTTGCACCCCATTAACTAGGTCTTCCCTGTTAGTTAGGATCAGATCCAAAATAGCTGACTCCCTCGTTGCCTCTTCCACCTTTTGAACAATGAAATTGTCTTCGAGGCAAGTGAGGAATTTGCTAGACCTCCTAGGTCCTTTTCAAATGTATTACTTTCAAGTAAGGTGCCATTGATTCTATATTTGTGCACTTCATTTTCCTGCCAACCTACCTTCGAGACTGCCTCCTCCTGTACAATCCACCCCGTACTTCGGTCCTCTGGGATGAATTTGCTACAGGTGAAAAAATCTAGACTGTCAGCTACTTCCCAGAGGGCCTTCTCAATGACCACTCCCAGACTATGGAATGGCCTGCCGGATGAGATCTGTCATATATCGACCTTAGACAGCTTCAAAAGGGCTGTCAAGACGGATCTCTTCTGGCAGGCCTTTCCCAACTAGTCCTCCCAGTCATAGAGCCTGCCCATCTGAACCTCTTATTCTTCCCCCACCCCCATTCCAGCTGCTATTACAGCCATCATTGTAGTTATTGCATTTGTCGGCACTTTGCCTTATTTTTAAATTGTTTTAACTGATGTTTGTTTAATAACTTTTGAAGGGGTGGGAGAGTTGGTGTTTGGGATTGATCTTATTGTGTTGTATTTTTATGTTGGAAGCTGCCCCGATTGCTATGCAGAGGGGAGGGGTATAAATAAATTTTATTATTATTATTATTATTATTATTATTATTATTATTATTAGATGTAGGGGCTATGCAGACTGGCCTAAAGGGTCGGCCGGGGGGGGGGAGTTGGTGTGGGGCAGCTGCATGCCAGCTGCCCCAACTCAACCCTGACACTGTCTTGATGCTGCCCACCGGTCCGCATGGCGCATGGCATCAGAACACCCTCCTGGTGAAGCATGTACACCCACACCACCAAAAGGGCACAAAAGAGCTGCAGCTGCTCTTTTGGGGTGGGGGTGGCAAAAAGGAGGATCAGGGCTGTGGCGTGTGGTTGCTGTGGCCCCAATCCGTTGCTCCCAGGGGCGGCTCTGTGCAGCCCCTTTAGGTGGGTGTGTAAAGGCCCGTGGTACCTTATATTAATCCTTGTTGAAATTCATTTTGTTAATTGTGACCAAGCTCTTCAATCTGCCAAGGTCATTTTGAATTCTGTTCTTGTTCTCTGGGGTATTAACTACCCCTCCCCAATTTGATGCCATCTGCAAATTTAATAACCATCTTCTTTGGGTCCTTCTCCTTCCTCCTGACTGAGTTGGACCTTGAGACCACCTTTTTATCTAAGACCTTGCTGCCATCACCTGATTATTTGATTCCTTCCTCTTTAGCAATGGACCAAGACATAGCTGGGAGTTCCACTGACACTTTCCTTGCTGAGATGCTTCCCTCTATCTTCCCAGCTTGGGGGAAGAGTTAGGTCTTGCTGAGCCAAGGCACATAAAAGAAGCAGTGTAAGAGTGACAGAGTATTTTTAAAGAAAAGCTTTATTCTTAGAGACATTCTATAGCAAAATGATATCTCTTATATGAAGAACATCTTTCTTCCAGTACAGACTACAAAGTGCAAGTTACAGAGCAGATTATTTCAGCCAAATTAAAAAAAAAAGAATTTTAAGAAACATTTAAAAAATTCCTAACACAACTGGCTATTACATTCTCCTCACAGATCAGATTGGATCTATAGTGAGTAGCTGACAGTGCGGACTCTTGTCTGGCTTCCACCAGCCTTTCCAAATGGAGCCCCTGCTCCAAAATTTATTTTGTTTCAAATCTCCATAGTCTATTTAGGGAGAGCCAGAGGCCCAAATCAGATGGGCAGGAAAAAGTGGCTTCCAGCTGCTTTGGGAGCAGAGTGTGCACATGACACATGCCCCCAAAATGGGCAGAAGCTGTGCAGGGAGTGCCCCAAGAGCACTCAAACCCAGAAGAGCAAGCACAAAAAAGAGCTATGAAAAGCTGCTTCTGCTGGTGGCCAGGTTAGAGACCAGGGGTGGCTCTGATCAGGCCCATGCCCATGTGGTTGCCATGGTCTCATGCTGATCAGGAGCCAACCAGGGTTGGAGGGGCCAGAGACCACTTCAAGCTGCCAGTCTGCATGATTCCAAAAACAAAGTGTGCTCAGGCTTTTTATATCCTCTGCTCAGAATCATCTCGAACATTCGTGCTTCCGCTCAGCAGGCCTTTTCATTGGGCAATTAATACTACTACTACTACTACTACTAATATTTATTTATATCCCGCCCCTCTGTGAACAATCAGGGTGGCTTACAACAGTAAAATAGTACATAGTATAAAACAACTCAAAATCCCTTCCCCTCCTTAAAACATTATTAAATCAATACAAATTAAAATCAACATATAATACAATTGTGATTAAAAACCCTTCCTAGCGAGCAGCATCAGTTAGGAGCTCCAGAAACAACTTCCAGAGGGGGTTCCTGAGGCCAGGATTAACTATTCCGGAAAAGTCTGCCTGAAGAGATCTGTCTTGACAGCCTTTTTAAAGCTGTCTAACAATGTCAATAGACGGATCTCATCCGGCAGGCCGTTCCACAATTTGGGGGTGACAGCCGAAAAAGCCCTCTGGGAGGTGGTCGCAAGCCTAGATCTTTGTGGCTGCAACAGATTCCTCCCAAAGAACCGGAGAGCATGGGGAGGATTATAAGGGAGAAGGCGGTCCCTGAGATAGCTTGGACCCAAGCCATTTAGGGCTTTAAAGATGATAACCAACACCTTGTACTGGGCCCGGAAGCTGATAGGCAGCCAGTGGAGGGACCTCAAAACCGGAGTAATGTGGTCCCTCCTAGATGTTCCAGAGACAAGCCTGGCTGCCATATTTTGTACCAGCTGTAATTTCTGAACCAAGCACAAGGGTAGCCCCATGTAGAGTGCATTACAGAAATCAAGACGTGAGGTTACCAGCGCGTGCACAACGGTCTCAAGATCCCTTACTTCCAGAAAAGGGCGCAGCTGGCATATCAGCCGAAGCTGATAACAGGGGCTCCTGACTGTCGCATTTACCTGATTTGTCATCAGGAGCGATGAGTCAAGGAGCACCCCCAGACTGCGAACACAGTCACTGGAGGAGAGTGTGACCCCATCCAGGACTGGAGGTTGCAACCCAATTCTTGGTTTCGGGGCCGCTACCGTGAGCACCTCCATCTTGTCTGGATTCAGTCTTAATCTGTTTTTCCTCATCCAGCCCATTACTGCAAGAAGACATTCATTGAGAGAAGAGATGCCATCAGAATTTGAGGCCGATGAATGAGATACAGAGAAATAGATCTGGGTGTCATCAGCGTACTGATAACACCCAGCTCCATAACTTCGAATGATCTCACCCAGCGGTTTCATATATATGTTAAATAACATCGGGGACAGAATAGCACCCTGTAGTACTCCACAGGTAAGCTCCCTTTTACTGGAGCTACTGTCCCCGAGCAGCACTCTCTGGGACCTGCCCGAGAAGAAGGACCGGAACCACTGCAAAGCAGTGCCTCCGATACCTAACTCCCTCAGGTGATCCAGAAGAATGCTGTGATCTATCGTATCAAAAGCCACTGAGAGGTCTAGGAGCACCAACAGGGTCACACTACCCCTGTCAATGCTAAGACGCAGATCGTCGGTCAAGGCAACCATGGCAGTCTCAACCCCAAAGCCTGTCCTGAAGCCAGTTTGAAATGGGTCTAGATCAGGGGTAGGCAACCTTTCTCCTTTAAGGGCCGAGGGACTTCATCTCCCAGAATCCCAGGAGCTATTGGCCAACATGGGACTATTGGCCAACATGGCTGAGGCTTCTGGGAGCTGAAGTCCCTCAGCCCTTAAAGGGGAAAGGTTGCCTACCCCTGGTCTAGATAATCGGTTTCATCCAAGACAGCTTGGAGTTGAAGAGCAACCACCCTCTCGATCACCTTGCTCAAAAATGGTAATAAAGAGACTGGCCTATAATTTTTCATATCCAGGGGGTCTAGGGAAGGTTTTTTCTGAATAGGCTTAACAGCCGCCTCCTTTAAACAAGATGGAATATAACCTTCCCTGAAGGACGCATTGATGATGCTCACAAGGAACTTCCGCAATGCATCCCCTCCCTGGACGGCCAGCCAAGATGGGCAAGGGTCGAGGGGGCAGGTTGTTTTCCTCACACTACCAAGGAGCTTGTCCACATCATCAGTATTCACAGATTGAAGCTGATCCAGTATAATTACATCGGCGGAGTCGCTGGACACCTCGTCCATTGTTTCTGTTACAATAGTGGCATCTAAGTCGGCTCTTATCTGAGAGATTTTATCTGCAAAGAAGTTATTAAATGTGTCACAGCAGGCAGTCATTGGGTTAAGCAGGGAATTTGGCGCAGGGGACACCTGCGTCATCTCCCTCACCACCCTAAACAGCTCTGCTGGATAGTCCATGATATTTATAAACATGGGCAATGAACAAATCTGCCAATTTAGGAGCCGAAGGCATTCCTTTGCAACCTACATAATGCGCTTGTTTAGAAAACAAGTCTACTATCACACAAATGGTGTCACGACCCTTGCTAGGTGGCATATCAGTTATAAAGTCCATAGCAATGTGTTTCCAAGGTACTTCAGGCTTGGGCAAAGGATGAAGCAAGCCTCTGGGCTTGCCCACTACAGGCTTGGCTCTAGCACAAACTGGGCAGCTTTTTACATAAGCTTCCATGTCTGCATGCACACCATCCCACCAATAGGTGTTGTCTATATTGTGCCAAGTCTTTAGATATCCCCAATGACCCGCAGCTTTAGAATCATGGTACAACTTGAGGATATCCTCCCTCATAGAAGCAGGAACGTAAATTTTTTACTTCCACACCCACATGTCTTGAGCATTTTTAGACAACTGGTCTTTATGATGTAGGAGCCAGTCATCTGTTTCTGCCATCTGCTGGATCTTGAGTAGAATGTCATCTAATGGAGTTTGTAACTTGGCCTGTAGAGGGGGCTGAGACAAAGTCTAAGCCTTGCTGCGAGTGACCACTGACAGTCCTAACTGTTCAGGGGAAAAAATGGTCTCAAGAGGAATTGTCTCTTTCCCCACATATTGTGGCAATCTGGACAGTGCATCAGCCAAGATGTTTTGGCGACCAGGGAAAAAATCTCAGTTTAAACTTATATTTGTAAAAGTCTTTGGCCCACCTCCTCTGTTTGGGGGTTAGTTTACGAGGGGTCTGTAAGGCCTCTAAATTTCTGTGATCAGTCCACACCTCGAAGGGGTGTGAAGCCCCCTCAAGGAATTGTCTCCAGCTTTCTAGGGCGTGTTTGACTGCATAAGCTTCCTTCTCCCAGCAAGGCCAGGAAATTTCTGCATTTTGGAACCTTTTAGACAGGTAAGCAGATGGCCTGAGTTGGTCTTTATCATCTCTTTGTAGCAAGACCGCCCCCATAGCAAAGTCACTAGCATCCACTTGAACTATAAAAGGTTTATCCGGGTCTGGATGAAGTAGGACAGGTTCAGTGCTGAACAATAACTTTAATTGGTCAAAAGCACGTTGGCACTTTTCAGACCAATGAATTGGGGTGGAAGGTTTGGGTGCCTTACCCCCCGTTTGTGCTCCTTCTCCCCCACTTTTGTGTATTCCCTTGGTTCTGAGCAAGGCAATCTTGGCAAAATCAGGAATGAACTGTCTATAAGAATTAGCAAAGCCCAGAAACTTCTGAACATCATTGCGACTTCTAGGGGGCACCCAATCCAACACCATTTGTACTTTGGCAGGGTCCATTTCTATGCCCTGGTTAGAGACTCTGTAACCCAAAAAAATCCAATCTCTCGGTGAGGAAGTGACATTTTGATAGCTTAACATATAGTTGGTTGTCCCATAGTCTCTGAAGAACCTCTCTTACTAAATTGATGTGACTGTCCAAGTCTTTAGAGTAGATGAGCACATCATTCAAATATACTAGGACCCCCTCAAAGAGTAAATCATGTAATACTTCGTTGATGTGCCTCATAAAAATCCCAGGGGCCCCAGATAGTCCAAAAGGGAGGACTAAATACTCAAATGCCCCCAAGGGGCAATTAAAAGCAGTCTTGTATTCATCCCCCTCCTTGATGCGGACCCGGTGGTAAGCATCCTGTAAGTCCAGTTTAGTGAACACCTTGCCCGTGACCAGTCTCCCCAACATGTCTTTCATTAGGGGCAAAGGGTATTTATTGGTGCTACAAATCCCATTTAAATTGTGATAGTCCACTACCAGGCGAAGTCCACTACCATCTTTCTTTTCTCTGAAAAACACTGGGGCAGCAAAGGTGGAAGTGGATGGCCTGATAAACCCCCGGGCCAAGTTTTTTCCAATGTATTCTTTTAAGGTGGCCAGTTCTTTTGGGTCATAGAGTATAACTTAGGTTTAGGCAGTGGCGCTCCTGGCGATATTTCAATTGCACAATCTGTTTCTCGGTGTGGAGGCAACACATCACATTCTTGTTCTTCAAAAACCCCTTTTAAATCCTGGTAGCACTGGGGGATGACTTGCGGCCCCTCCCCAGCCCTGTCAATGTCCCCAACCTTGGGTCCATCTTCTAAATGGGCAGCTGCTTCTTTTGGGGGTTGTCTGGGAAGTGGCACCGTCGGGAGGAGAGGAGGGAGCATAATCCTCCGATCAAGATGGTGTTCTCTGCAACCAGGGTCATCAAAAATCAATTGCCCATCCCTCCACAGCAAAGTAGGATTATGATGGTGTAGCCAGTCTATGGCCAGCATCAGATGATAATTATAAGTATGTCCCACCACCAACTGAAGTTGTTCCCAGTGATCCGCTACCCCCAGACACACGGGGGTGGTTTTCTTCTCGGCCGCTCGCCTCCCCATCAGAGATCCATCCATCTGGACAAAAGGAATGGGCTCTTGCAAAGGGTGAGTGGCTATGTCCAAACAGTCTACCACCGCAGGGTTAATTAGGCATCTAGTACACCCACAGTCAATGGCCGCAATTAATTGCATAGCCTTTTTCTTGGGTCCCACCACCAAAGTCACTGACACTGAAAATAAGGGGACACCCCCACTCACCATCCATCCACGGCTCTCTATTCCAGTAGCCCGCCTTTCGCCGCTTTCTAAGGCAGGCTCAAGAAGTTTAAAGGCTCCTCCTCAGTTCCGGAGCTGTCGCTGTCTGTCCAGACCTCTGGTTCTCTTTCTTCCGCTGCTTTCAGGCTGCGCTCAGTGGAGGGTTTTTTATCCGGCTTGCTTTTCTCCTTCTTTGAAGCTCTGCTCAGGGGGGGCCTGAGGGGAGCTGGTCTTCTTCTCCTGATTTAAGTCGGGGCAGGCTGCAATTAAGTGGCCTTTCTGGCCGCACTTCAAACACAAGCCCAGCTGGCGACACCTCTCCCGCTCGCTCTCAGCAGAGCTGGCTTGGCTTTTGGATTTTGGTGTTTGGGCTCGGCCCCCTTCATTTTGATATCTTTAGCTCACTTTTGGTCTAGCATTTTAACCTCATGTAGAATGGCTTCTGCTTCTCCCGCCACTCTAATCCATTCCATGGCTGTGGGGGGTTTGCCCATTGTGAGAGCCCATTTGGCTATCTCAGGACGCAGCCCTTCCTTGAAATATTGAATCTTCATCCCTTCTGTGCAATCAGGCACTTAGGCCACTAGCCTTCTGAATTCCATGGTGTACTCAGCCACTGTCCTGGATCCTTGATCCAGAGCCTTAAGCTCCACTAGGGCAGTGGTGGCCCTAAATGGATCTTCAAATCTAGCTCTAAGGGCCCTCATGAATACGGCTAGTCTCCCCAGCTCTGGGGCTTGGCAATCATATAGCTGTACTAGCCAGTTTGCCGCCTCTTCCCTCAGGTGTCTCGCGACACACTTTACTTTGGGTACTTCAGAGGGGAAAGTGGGGCCCCACTCCTCCATGTGATCCGCCACTTGCAATAGGAAATAGGGCAGCATTTGGGGGTCTCCGTCAAACTTGACTCCCATCTTCTTGGCCTGCACGTCTTGCGCTCTATCTTGTGGAGGGGCAGCTGGTGGGGGCCCTGTGGGCAAAGCCTCTTCCCCCCCTGCTCCCTCTTCTGGGAGTCGTGCGCCTTGGACTGGGGCCGGGGCCGGTCCTGCTCCTGCACCCCCTGCTCCATCCTCCGCAATCTGTTGAAGGACATCTAGGATCATGGCTAAAGTGGCCTGCACCCCCTCCATGTCCATTTTAAAATGTTGTACCTGCGTTTCCAGGTCAGCTTCCCCTCCAGATGGCAGCTGTAGGGGTTGTGTGAACCCTGTGTTCTAGTCCGACTACCTCACCGCTCGCCTTCGCTCTTTCGTGTGCGGTGGCGCCACCAGAGCTCCAAACCACTGTCCAGGCACCAGTGGGGTCTGTGGCAACTGTTGCCCCCCTGCCTTTGGCACAGCTCCGGTTCCTCTATCCGCCGTCCGAGGTTTCTCCCCAGCCTCAGTAGTCTGGCTTTCTTTGGAGGACACGGCTTCTTCCATCTCACCCCTGTCCATCTCAGTCTCCAGGGGAACAGGAACAAAAGGCAAAATTTGATGTAGTGAGTCTCAGCTAACTGTCAGAGTTGGCAGCAGCACCTTGGACAATCAACCAGCCAGTTTGATTGAAGAATCAACAGAACTTTATTGATAGATCCAAAAGTCAGACATGCCTCACCCAGCGTTTTAGCTGAGACTAACTATCCCCCCCCCTTACAGCCAAAGAAAAAGAATGTCCAAAAGCCCGCGCATACAGCCCCTCCCATTTCCCACAAAACAGAAACTGCATTCCCAGCTCTCTGAGCTAGACACCCAAGGCCACTTGATAAGACACCTGCTCTATCCTAAATCTCACAGCCTAAGTTCTAAATATACCAAACCATTTCCCATCATCCCCAACATAAACTCTAAACTCTATATCTGGTAGAACACTAACAGGATTCTAACACTTGGTTAGGAAGTCTGCTAGACAACGGGGTGGCTGGTAGACTAGCAGAATCGCCAAGCTATCCCTGGGCTTCAGGCTTAGGTACATACACTCGAAGTGGGCTGTGTTCCGGACAGGTATCCTGGTCAAGTTCAGGTGGTTCTTATGGACTAGAGCCACTCCGCCCTCCCCCCCGCCCACTTCCCCTCACCTGCTCGCTAACAGAGTACCCGGCTGGGAGGGCCTGCGCCCATGTAACAGCGCTATCCTCCCCCAGCTAGGTCTCCATGAAGCAAGCCAGGTCGGCATCCTCATCCAAGAGAAGATCCTGGATGATATGAGTCTTATTCTTCACCGACCTGGCATTGCAGAGGAGCAGAGTGAGGTTCTGTGGAATGGTTGGTCTGCTCTCCAAGCCATTCTGGAAAAGAGAGGGAACTGAAGACAGGATCGTTTTCAAACAGCGATCCCATCTTCTTTTGCAACATTTGTTTGCTCTGTTCCGACCATATCTCCCATTCCCCAACACTACTCCGATGGCTGCCACCACCTCCTTCCCAGCCTCAGGTAAGACAGAGGAGCACAATACCATCCGAGGGGAGAAGCTGAAGGCCCAGGTGCACACTCCGGGGCTTGCACCTCTGCACCTCAGTCTGGCCTCTGCTCCGCCGCTAGAGAAGATGGTCCCTTTGGGCAAATTTCAGCCTCCAAACTAGCCATTCCCACAGCCTCTAAATGAGGATAGCCTAATTGTCATTGCTGTGTTGGTGGTGCACCGCTAGGGGAGGTAGTACTTGGGCTCTAAAGACCAAGATTGATCTTGGTCCCACAGCTGCCAAACACCGCCGCTGAGAGGTGGAAATTAGGGCTGGGCAAGCACATGCCCTCAAGGCTTTGCAGAGGTGCCGGGGGGAGATGGTGTCCTGGGCTGGTTAAAATAGCCTTCCCCGCCCTCACCATTGCTGCTGCGCCACTGCCGCTGAGAGGTGGAAATTAGGGCTGGGCAAGCACACGCCCTCAAGGCTTTGTGGTGCCGGGGGGAGAAGTGTCCTGGGCTGGCTAATATAGCCTTCCTCGCCCTCACCATTGCCACTGCGCCGCCGCCGCGGAGAGGTGGAAATTAGGGCTGGGCGAGCACATGCCTTCAAGGCTTTGCAGAGGTGCTGGGGGAGATGGTGTCCTGGGCTGGCTAATATAGCCTTCTCCACCCTCACCGTTGCCACTGCGCCGCCGCTGCTGAGAGGTGGAAATTAGGGCTGGGCAAGCACACGCTCTCAAGGCTTTGCAGAGGTGCCGGGGGGAGAAGTGTCCTGGGCTGGCTAATATAGCCTTCCCCACCCTCACCGTTGCCACTGTGCTGCCACCGCTGAGAGGTGGAAATTAGGGCTGGGCAAGCACATGCCCTCAAGGCTTTGCAGAGGTGCCGGGGGGGGAGATGGTGTCCTGGGCTGGTTAATATAGCCTTCCCCGCCCTCACCGTTGCTGCTGCGCCACCGCCGCTGAGAGGTGGAAATTAGGGCTGGGCGAGCACATGCCCTCAAGGCTTTGCAGAGGTGCCGGGGGCTGAGCCTCATTAAAATTTAAAGTTAAAAGGTAAAGGTTTCCCTTTTGACATGATTGTCAAGTTGTGTCTGACTGTAGGAGGTGGTGCTCATCTCCATTACTAAGCCGAGGGAGCCAGCATTGTCAAAGATGACTCCATGGTCATGTGGCCAACAGGACTGCACAGAACGCTGTTACCTTCCCACCAAAGTGGTACCTGTTTATCTACTTACAGTTTTACATGCTTTCAAACTGCTAGGTGGGCAGAACATTAAAATGTAGTCTCATTAAAATGATAATGAGAGGACTCCTCATTATCACAGCTGTCAGAATCTGGCATATTCTGTCATAAAATGGTTATTGTTTTAATATATAAGTATGTTTAGCTGGGTTTTACAGTGTTTTAGATATGTAGAGGAATTATATTAATGTTAGAGTATATTGGGGTATGATGAGAATGATGGGAGGCATAGTACTAGTGGAAACAATTGGTAGTGCTACAAAGAGATGCTTGATGCCTGGCTCAGGAATGTGCAGATGTGTGGGGAAGGAATTTTCTCAGAATCTAATCATGGGAAACAGAAAGCAGAGATGAGACTTTCTGGTAATAGGGGACTAGATGAATGAGGCTGATATGGAAGAAAGCCTTGGTATGTTTTAATTAGTAAATGTATTAAGATGAAGCGTGTGAGCCCAATGAAGTTTTAGGTAGGACATTGTTAATGCTATGCCAATATTTGTGGATGATGGGACTTCTGTCTGCAGGTGTCTTCCTGCTAACATCTATGGATTTTCTGGAATAAAGTTTTACTATTTACAGTCCAGAAGACATGTTTACTGAATTCCTGGGAGAAAAGTAGTTCTTGACAACAGCTTGGCTTCTATTCCATCACCTTAGTCATTTAAATGTTAAACACATTAGCCCAGGAAAGAACTGTGGGGTACCCCACTTGTCACTTCTCTCTAGTTTGAGGAGAAACCACCAATGAGCACTTTCTGGTTCATTCTATCAACCAATTATAAAGCCACCTAATTCTAGCACTGCACAACTGACAGTTCACCAGCTTGCCTGCAAGAATATCATGGTTGACCTTACTGAAATCAAGATATACTATATCCAAAGCATTCTCCTGACCTACCAAATTTATAACTTTATCAAAAAAGAAATAAGATTTGTTTGGCATGACTTAATTTTGAGAAATTCATGCTGTCACTTGGTAATCACAGTATTCCTTTCTAAGTGTGTACAGACATTATATAATTACATGTAATTTACTGTATATTTTAAAGATATGATAATGTTTCTGTTAATGAATGTTCAAAATATTGCATAGATTCTATGCATTCTGTGAATTCCAGTAGGACATTCTGTACTACTAATATATGAAGAATAAAACAGTGAGATTCTCTCTCTCTCTCTCTCTCTCATTCACACACATACACATACAGAGAGAGGTTGGGGGTTGAGGGAAAGAACTCAGTTCATTTCTGATCTAATTTGTAGAAACCTTTTTAAAAATAGAAATGCCCATGATACCTGTCATTACATGTAGAAATAATCATCACATAATGCATCATATCCTCCAACATCTATATCCAGTGATAATTTCATTACACTGTGATCTTTCATTCTGTGGTGAATATTGTTAAACATTGTGGTTGAAAGAAAGTAGATCTTGTCACAAGGATGCCATTTTTTGTAACATACCAATCATGGAGATATCATGTAGGCTAGTTCCATTCTTAGGCTGGAATTGTTGGGAAACACAAGCCTAATTTTGGGGAATTTATAATTATCTCAAATGTGAGAGTGAAGCGCCCAACTTTGCTTCGGAGATCTTATCAAATTGTATACTAGAGATGTAAGAGTTCTGGCAAGGAATGACAATGAAACGGACCAAATTCCAATTAAAGTCTGAAAATATTTATTAACAAAATAATCAAACATTCAAATATGGCACACACACACACAAACACACTAGTAGAATAAGCAGGGAAGAGCAAGAGCAGGGGAGGCAGAGAGGGAAACCAGGATAGAGGGGGATATACTCACGCCCGAGAGACTCCTCTGGACTTCTGGCGAATGCGGATGGGTTCCGTGGAAGGGGCATGACCAGCAAGAGAGGGGGTCATGGGAACTATCTCAGAGCGCAGACTGACAGAGATTCAGCATGCACTTCCAAGGTAGCACGAGGTCTGTGAAAATCCTGGGGTTCTTATAGGGAATTTCTGCCTTCTGGCCATGAGTCAAACAATAGGTGGACAAAGGCTTGATGGATTTACCATTGTTTACCTAAGTCTGGGCATAGTCTAAATAATGCATTTGGTTTTAAAGCTATCAAGGAAAGGAAGCTAGAGAAAGGGGTACAATCAAATCTGATCACTGTCCCATTAAGTGTGAGACAAAGGGGGGGAAGCAGACGGGCGGCCATGGGCCACCCCAGGAAGCTGTGCCATGGGACCGAGGCATCCCCATGCCTCGGTCCCACGGCACAGCTTCACTGCCCCTGAAAGGAGCGCTAAATTGGCGCTCCTTTCACAAGTCGACGAAGGTGCGCCGCAGAAGGCTGTGGCGCACCTTCACTGACTCTTCCGCTGCAGCGCATGCAAATGCTGCGGCGGGAGGTCCTCCTCAGAGCGCCAGCCATGCGGAGGGGCAGCTGCTCCGAGGACAACCTGGGGAAGGGGTTGGGGTGCCGATCGTGCAGCTGCCCCTCTTTTTCCCTGCCCCCAAGACGGCCCTTTAAGCCATCTGCTTAGGTCCTAAGACAAACAAACACCATTTCCAGTATAATGGGATATTCCCAAGGGCAACTCCCAAACCTGCCTAGCCAGGAAATCTTATTTAACCTTCTTTACCCTTGATAATTATAAATAAATAGGGTGGGTGTGTATAAAATGTAAATAGGATGTAAATAGGATATAAAATATGAACAGATAGAGAGAGAAAAGGAGAGGAAAAAAAGTTAATCACTTACAATTCACAATGAATACATATATATTATACAGTGAGCCCTCTGTATCCATGGATTCTTTATCCATGGATTCAACCATTCACGCTTTGAAAATATTAAAAAAAAAACATTCCAAAAAGCTAACCTTGATTTTGCCATTTTATCTATGGGAACCATTTCACTACCCCATTATATGTAATGGGACTAAAGTGTCCACAGATTTTCGTATCCACAGGGAATCCTGGAACCAAAACCCAATGAATACCAAGGGCCCTCTGTATTTATTATTTATACTTCTAAAAATGTATATTTTATAAACACTGAATATTTATTTCCTTCAGTTGTGTTATGTTACCGCTCTCTATACAATATTAAACCTTCTCTTGAAAATATAACAGAGTTCTCCCCATCTTTCTCATCAGAACAGGATAACAATAGCAATAGCAAGTACATTTCTATGTCACTAGCTGTTTAAAATGTGTAAGCCCATTGCCTCCAACAAACTGGGTACTCATTTTACCAATTTATGAAAGAATGGAAGGCTGAGTGAACCTTGAAGCCCTGCCTAGAATTGAGTGCACAACCTTGTGGCTGAGTACTGGCATTTAACCACTGTGCCACCAGGGCTCATATCCTGCCAACAGATCTCATAGAATCATAGAGTTAGAAGAGACCTCAAGGACCATCAAGTCCAGCCCCCTGCCATGCAGGGACACACAATCAAAGCACCTCTGAAAGATGGCCATCCAGCTTCTGTTTAAAGACCTCCAAAGATGGAGACTCCATCACACTCAGGGAGAGCGTGTTCCACTGTCAAAAAGCTCTTACTGTTACGACTTCTTCCTAATGTTTAGGTGGAATCGCCATCCAGTCCAACCCCCCACCATGCAGGAACTCCCAATCAAAGCATACCTGACAAACGGCCATCCAGCCTCTGTTTAAAGACCTTCAAAGAAGGAGACTCCACCAATCTCCGAGGGATTCTGTTCCATTGTAGAACAACCCTTACTGTCAGGAAGTTCCTTCTAATGTTCAAGTGGAATCTCTTTCCCTGTAGCTTGCATCCATTGCATCCATTGCACCCAGGTCCTGTTCTCTGGAGCAGCAGAAAGCAAGCTTGCTCCATCCTCAATATGATATCCCCTTCAAATACTTAAACAGGGCTATCATATCACCTCTTAACTGTCTCTTCTCCAGGCTAACCATACTCAACTCCATAGGTCTCTCCTCAAAGGGCATGGTTTCCAGACCCTTCACCATTTTGGTTACCATCCACTGGACATGCATCAGCTTGTCAACATCTCTTCTGAACTGTGTTGTCCAGAACTGGACGCAGTATTCCAGGTGAGGCCTGACCAAAGCAGAATAGAATGGTGCTATTACTTCCCCACAATGTATTTATTTATTTATTTATTTGCCACTTTTCTCCTCATAGGGACCTAAAGTGGTTCACAGATAAAAACATTTAAAATGTCAGTAAAATTCAAAACCATTAAAATCATCTACATACAATGTAAAATCATACACAAATGTTAAAAGCATAGCTAAATCCTACCTGCTCCATAAAAACCAGCATGACATGAATTATATACCAAATGTCTGCTTAAATAAAAATGCCTTGGCTTGCTGAGGAAAAACAGCCAGGGAGGGGGCCAGCCTAGCTTCCCGTAGAAGGGCATTCCAGAGGGTGGGACCAGCCACCAAGAAGGCTCTCTTGTGTTGTCACCAACCAAGCCTGTGATCTTGGCAGGACCAAGAGAAAGCCTTCTGCTGAAGATCAGAGGAATCCAAACTAATAGTGAGCACATGTAGGGGTAAAGTCAGAAAAGCTAAAGTGCAAAATGAGCTCAGGCTTGCTAGACAGGTTAAGAACAACAGAAAGGGCTTTTTTGGGTATGAGCATAGCAAAAGGAAGAAGAAGAAGGAAATAGTAGGGTCACTGAGAAGAGAAGATAGCAAAATTCTAACAGGGGACAGAGAAAAGGAGTGATCAACTAGAGGAAAATGGAACAGAGGACACAATAGGGGAAATGCAGCACAGAATAAGTAAAGGAATACCTGGTTAACCTAAATGAACTTAAGTTTCCAGGACCAGATGAACTACATCCAAGGATATTAAAAGAACTGGCAAATGTAATTTCAGAGCCACTGGCATGAATCTTTGAGAACTCCTGGAGAACAGAAGTCCCAGCAGACTGAATTAGGGCAAACATTGTCCCCATCTTCAAAAAGGGGGAAAAAGAGGATCCCAACAATTATCGGCCAGTTAGTCTGATAATAATACCAGGAAAGATTCTAGAGCAGATAATTAAATAGAGAGTCTGTGAATATTTAGAAGGGAATGTACCATTATCACAAAAGTCAATATGGGTTTCAGAGAAAGAAGTCTTGCCAAAGATATCTGATCTCTTTTTTTGATAGAGTTACCAGCTTGGTAGATGAAGGGAATACTGTGGATATAGCATATCTTGATTTCAGTAAGGCCTTTGACAAGGTTCCCAATGACATTCTGGCAAACAAGCTGGTAAAATGTGGGCTAGGCAAGGTAACTGTTACATGGATTTGTAATTGGTTGAGTGGGCGAACCCAAAGGGTGCTCAACAATGGCTCCTTTTCATCCTGGAGAGAAATGATCAGTGGGGTGCCACAGGGTTCTGTCCTGAGTCCAGTGCTCTTCAACATCTTTATTAATGACTTGGATAAAAAAAATAGGGGGCATACTTATCAAATTTGCAGATGACAGCAAATTAGGAGGATTAGCTAATGCCCCAGATGACAGGATGAAAATTCAAGATGATCTTAATAGATTAGAAAGCTGTGCCAAAGCTAACAAAATGAATTTCAACACAGAGAAATGTAAGGTACTGCTCTTAGGGTGGAAAAGAAATGCATAGATATAGGATGGGGGACAACTGGCTTAACACAACTACATGTGAAAGGGATCTAGGAGTCCTAGTAGACCACAAGTTGAACATGAGTCAACAGTGTGATGCAGCAGCTAAAAAGGCCAATGTGATTTTAGGCTGCATTAATAGAAGTATAGTGTCAAGATCAAGGGAAGTAATAGTGCCACTGTATTCTGCTCTGGTCAGGCTCCACCTGGAATACTGTGTCCAGTTCTAGGCACCACAAATCAAAAAAGGATGTTGAGAAACTGGAGCTCGTCCAAAGCAGGGTGACTAAAATGGTGAAGGGTCTGGGAACCATGCCCTATGAGGAACGACTTAGGGAACTGGGTATGTTTAGCTGGAGAAGAGAAGGTTGAGAGGTGATATGATAGCCGTGTTTAAATATTTAAAGGGATGTCATATTGAGGAGGGAACAAGTTTGTTTTCTGCTGCTCCAGAGACTAAGACCCGAAACAATGGATGTAAGCTCCAGGAAAAGAGATCCCACCTGAACATTAGGGGGAACTTCCTGACAGTAAGGGCAGTTCAACAGTGGAACACACTCCCTCGGAGAGTAGTGGAGTCTCCTTCCTTGGAGGTCTTTAAGCAGAGGCTGGATGGCCATCTGTCAGGGATGCTTTGATTGGGAGTTCCTGCATGGCAGGGGGTTAGACTAGATGGCCCTTGTGGTCTCTTGCAACTGTATGATTCTATGATTTTTATGATTGTATGATCTGTTTGGCATGTTTAAGATGTGCATGTCTACTTAACAAATGTTATTTTGTGGTTCATGTTTTTTTTAACCTCTTCTTTCTTAGGTCACCGGACAACATCATGGCCAATGTGATTTCAACTAAATAATGTTTTTGGGGTGATAAATGCATGTCTGTTTATGTTTTTCCCTTTCCAGGGCTACATGATGAAATCCCAGCCAGTTTGGGCCATCCTCCAGTTGTTCCCAGACTGACTGAAATTTGAAGAAATCCCAGACGGGTTGGGTCCAAATTCCAGTTGTTCCCAAACCGACTGAGATGTGTGGGCATGTGGTAAATGGGAGTCCCTCCATTTATTAGGGTCTTCTCCCATGTGGGAGAGTGTACTGGATTATGAAGAGTGATGACATCACTGGTGATGTGAGGGCAACCAGCCAATCAGATGGCAGTTAGAAAAGAACCTACTGGATGGTTGCTGGAGAGAGATCCTTAAGGTGGTTGAAAGAAAGAGAAAGAAGTTTGGAAAAAAACCTCAAAATTTGAAATGTCCTTTTGCCATTCTTTGAATGGTGTATCATTAGTCAAAATTGGAATAGTTTAAAAAAGAAACAACATTTTCCCAGGATGTTCATTTGAACCACTGACATTCTGCTCATTAAAGATAATTTAATATTTCTTCAATATGTTGTTATTCCTTGCCAAATATTTTTATAGTTGCTTTTGAACAAATCTGAGTTTTTTGTAGTAATTATAACCCTAAATATTTTACTTTCTTTTCCATCTTAAAATTGGACATTTTTACTAGTTCTTCTTTTTCCTCCTTCAATAAGTTCATGGTTAATATCTTTATTTTCTCTTTATTGATTTGGAAACTGGAGAGCTGTCCATATATTGCCAGAGGATGGATGTTTTTTAAAGGATTGGCCCAATAAATTACCATATCATCTACAACATTTTGAGCTTGAATTCTCTGATACTGGTAGCTAATATCACTAGAAGTTATAAAGAGCAAAAGGGATAAGGGGCATCCTTGTCTAGTGCCTCTTTGGATTGGAAAAGTCAGAGTAGTCAAAAAGGGTCAAGGGTTCCAGCAAACATAATGGTCAGTCCAAGATCCACAGGTCCTAGTCAAGAAGAGAGTTCACAAACAATGTGCTTTCATCAGGGGAATCAGTTAACCTCTGACAAAGGTTCTGGCATTCCTCCCAGGCTTTTATCTTTGGCCTCACTGCTGCAGCTGTTCCTTAATTGCTCAGTGTCTCATACAAAGCCTCTGAGATCGTGGCAGCCCCATCCTTTCAGATCTCTTCTGGCTGTAGAATGGCACAGGTAAGTTGCCCTCCATCTCCTCCTCCTCAATGCCAACATTGCCAGGGGGCTCTACTGCCTGGACTCTAGGCTCCTGACCATCCTCTTGGGCAGCATTCACTGTTGGTATTGTCAGGGCAGAACTAGGGCCAGGCTCTGGCTCAGGCTCAGACTCCTCTCCTGAGTCCTCAGCCAGGCTGGGCAAGATACCCTGTAGGTGAGACTTCTCCAACCCCCCCCCCCCCCATCCTTCACTGCTTTGCTTAGGTACTGCAGATGCAGGCCTGTGACCTCCCTGACTGAGTATAGCCATCTGGTGTGCAGTTGTCCTCTCTTTTTACTACCCTCAAACATCTCTAGCATTATTGTCTTTTCTACTGAGTCATGCTTTCTCATTATGTGGCCAAAGTATGATAGGCTCAATTTAATCATCTTGGCTTCCAGGGAGAGTCTAGACCTGATCTGTTCAAGGACCCAGTCATTTTGGCTGTCCATGGTATCCTCACCACTTTTGTCTAGCACCACATCTCAGATAAGTTGATTTTCTTCCTATCTTCCTTCTTCACTGTCCAGCTCTCACATCCATACACAGTGATGGGGACTTAATGGATTGGATGATTCTAACTTTAGTGCTCAGGTGTATATCTTGTCTAGTTTAGGATCTTGTCATTCCTGCCCTTCCCAGTCCTAGTTGTCCTCTGATTTCTTGACTGCAATCTCTGTTCTGATTAATGTTTGATCTAAGGTATGGGAAATCTCTAATTATATAGATTTCTTCATTGTCTAGGCTGAATTTATTTGGATCCTCTGTGGTCATTATTTTTGTCTGCCACTGTGTGGAGAAGATGGCAAAAAGTTAACAGGGGACAGAGAAAAGGCAGAATTACTCAACACCTTCTTTGCTTCAGTCTTCTCAGAAAAGGCAAAGGGTGCTCAACTTGAGGATAATGGAGCAGAGGACAGAATAGGAGAATTTCAGCACAGAATAAGTAAAGAGATAGTACAGAAACATCTGGTTAATCTAAATGAATATAAGTCTCCAGGACCAGATGAATTACATCCAAGGGTATTAAAAGAACTGGGAAATGTAATATCGGAACCATTGGCAATAATCTTTGAGAATTCCTGGAAAACAGGAGAGGTCCCAGCGGACTGGAGGAGGGCAAATGTTGTCCCCATCTTCAAAAAGGGGAAAAAAGAGGATCCCAACAATTATCGTCCAGTTAGTCTGACATCAATACCAGGAAAGATTCTGGAGCAGGTCTTTAAGCAGAGGCTGGATGGCCATCTGTCGGGGATGCTTTGATTGGGAGTTCCTGCATGGCAGGGAGTTGGACTGGATGGCCCTTGTGGTCTCTTCCAACTCTATGATTCTATGATTCTATGATTAAACAGAAAGTCTGTGAACATCTGGAAGATAATTTCATAATCACAAAAAGTCAACATGGGTTTCAGAGAAACAGGTCATGCCAGACAAATCTGATCTCTTTTTTTGATAAAATTACCAGCTTGGTAGATGAAGGGAATGCTGTGGATATAGTATATCTTGATTTCAGTAAGGCCTTTGACAAGGTTCCCCATGACATTCTTGCAAGCAAGTTGGTAAAATGTGGGCTAGACAAAGTAACTGTTACATGGATTTGTAATTGGTTGACTGGTCGAACCCAAAGGGTGCTCAACAATGGCTCCCTTTCAACTTGGAAAGAAGTGACCAGTGGGGTGCCATAGGGCTCTGTCCTGGGCCCAGTGCTATTCAATATCTTTATTAATGACTTGGATGACGGTATTGGGGGCATAGTTATCAAATTTGCAGACGACACCAAATTAGGAGGAGTAGCTAATACCCCAGAGGACAGGATCAAAATTCAAAATGACTTGAACAGACTAGAAAGTTGGGCCAAAGCTAACAAAATGAAATTCAACATGGAGAAATGTAAGGTACTGCACTTAGGGCGGAAAAACAAAAAGTACATATATACGATGGGGGACACCTGGCTGAATGAGACTACGTGTGAAAGGGATCTAGGAATCCAGGTGGACCACAAGTTGAACATGAGTCAACAGTGCGATGCAGCAGCTAAAAAGGCCAATGCAATTTTAGGCTGCATCAGTAGAAGTATAGTGTCTAGATCAAGAGAAGTAATAGTGCCACTCTATTCTGCTTTTGTCCGGCCTCACCTGGAATACTGTGTCCAGTTCTGGGCACCACAATTCAAAAAGGATGTGGAGAAACTAGAGCGTGTCCAAAGGAGGGCAACTAAAATGGTGAAGGGTTTGGAAACCAAGCCCTATGAGGAACGACTTAGAGAGCTGGGGATGTTTAGCCTGGAGAAGAGAAGGCTGAGAGGTGATATGATAGCCATGTTTAAATATTTGAAGGGATATCATGTCGAGGAGGGAACAAACTTGTTTTCTGCTGCTCCAGAGACTAGGACCCGAAACAATGGATGCAAGCTGCAAGAAAGGAGATTCCACCTCAACATTAGGAGGAACTTCCTGACAGTAAGGGCGGTTCGAGAGTGGAACACACTCCCTCGGAGAGTAGTGGAGTCTCCTTCCTTGGAGATCTTTAAGCAGAGGCTGGATGGCGATCTGTCAGGGATGCTTTGATTGGGAGTTTCTGCATGGCAGGGGGTTGGACTGGATGGCCCTTGTGGTCTCTTCCAACTCTATGATTCTATGATTCTATGATTCTATGTTCAGTAGCAAACCTGCCTTTGCACTTTGTTCCTGGGCCTTTTTTTTTTTTTTTTTTTTTTTAGTTATTATTCAAAATCTGCCTGGTTTGTTAGCAAATCCAGATTGTTTTTACTTTAAATATCTCAATTTCATTTCTATATCTTCAACTAAGATAAGTGATATCGGTTTCCGAATCCATTTTTTCTCTGAACAGACTTTTTGAGGGCTTCTTTTTTAACAATTGTTCTGTACTTTTAAGCTGATCTTATAACACAACCATTTTCTCATTTCTTTTTTTCTTTCTTTCATATGCTTGTTGTAAAAATAAATCCCTCATAACCACATTGTTTGCATCCCAGAAGACTTCTTTTCCAACTTCTCCATTCAAATTCTCTTCAATCTGAGTCCTGGATCCAGCACATCAATTACCAGTTTCACCTGGACATTGTTAAGGATGAAGGGAATCAGAGGATATGGGCTGAAAATGCTCATGCCTGGCTTGGGGGCAGATGCCTTTTCTGCATTCCCTGATGGCTGAGGTCGGGAGTGCCTGTTATCAGCTTTGGCTGATACGCCAGCTGTGCCCTTTCCTGGAAGTAAGAGATCTTGAGACTATGGTGCATGCGCTGGTAACCTCTCGTCTGTATTTCTGTAATGCTTTCTACATGGGGCTACCCTCGTGCTTGGTCTGGAAACTTCAGTTGGTACAGAATATGGCAGCCAGAGTGGTCTCAGGAACATCTAGAAGAGACCACATAACTCCGGTATTAAAATCTCTCCACTGGGTACCTGTTAGTTTCTGGGCCCAGTATAAGGTGTTGGTTATTACCTTTAAAGCCCTTAATGGCTTGGGTCCAAGCTATCTTCGGAACCACCTCCTCCCATACAATCCTCCCTGCACATTCCGGTCCTCTGGGAGGAATTTGCTCCAGCCAACGAAATCTAGGCTGTCGGCAACCTACCAAAGGGCATTCTCAGTAATTGCCCCCAGATTATGGAATGGCCTGCCGGACGAAATCCATCATATTACCAGCTTAAGCAGCTTTAAAAAAGCTGTGAAGACGGATCTCTTCTGGCAGGCCTTTCCTGACTAGATTTTTGACCCTAGGAGTCCGCCTGTTTATATCATCTTAGTTCTGGCTCTCCCACTGTTTGTTGTTGGCTGGCTATTGTTGTTTTTTAATTTTTATTGTATTGTTGTGTTATTGTATTTTTGATATGTTATGTTTAGGTTTTAATTGGTCTGTAGTTTAATACTGTTTTAATGGGGGTGAGGGGTGGGGGTGTTTATTTTTAGATTTGTATGGATTTTAATTCTTGTAAGCCACCCCGATTGCTCGACAGAGGGGTGGGGTAAAAATAATTTATTATTATTATTATTATTATTATTATTATTATTATACATTGGTGTCCACCCATGTGGATCCCACACCTGTCATTCTGATGGTTCTGGTAATGGGCTAGGTGGTTGGACTTATCAACCAAAATGGGTTGCTTGATGCCTGGATCTGGAGCCATGTGTGTGCCAAGTCTATGAACAGCTTTAACCAATAAAATATATGTTATTTCAAGTTTAGTGGGATTCGACCTTGAACATGTAAAAATGAAGAGAGAAGAATTAAATTTAGCAGCCGTAAAATCCCAGAAAAATGGAGATGTGCCTGGGCTCTTCTCCCTCTGTTGTTGTCAGAACAGTGACAGTTGGAAAGCTCATGGGAGAGACTCGCAGCAGCTACTTTTTTGGAACAAGTTGCAAACCAAACAACCAAAGGAAACAGCAGAGGTGCCATCCTAAGTCCAGTGTAATTCACAGGTTGGACCAATGGCTTGCATGTTTGTTTGTTTTTGTATATGTAGCTAGATCTTCCTCTTTGGCAGGAACTGGATGCATTCAATATGTACAACCAAACCACAATCTACATGGCATGTGTGTCAGGCTCTGTCCCAAATAAAGGAAAGCTGGAAGATCACCCTCAGCTGGAAGGCACAGTTCACACAAAAGGCTGGGTCCTCAAACTTTTGCAATAACTTTACCTACTTTCCCTTTTGAAAATAAACTTCCAATGGGTAATATGTTATCTTTCACTGTAGGGATGCAATGTTTCCTGTGCCAACAGCAATGACATCATAGAATAATGGAGGACAGTCTGTGAGCAATCCCAGCCTCTTGTTGTGAGTACAGAACTGTAACACTAATCCCTCTTGGCTTCTGGTTAGAAGCTATCAGAATATTAACAGAGGCATTTTAATTGTGAACCTTTCAATATCCATATTAAAAAAGATCTGCAATATAATCTTGCCCAAATGTTATTTCAATGCTAATAAAAGCCAGTGAATAGACTGAAGACTTTAGTAAATAAAAATCCTGTTATTTTACTTCAGGGATTGCAATTCTTGGCCAGCTTGGCATTTCCCTCCAATGAAAATGAGATTGGTCTTTCCTTTTAGCATTTACTATAAAATGTACAATAAAAATACTTTAATAATTATTCTCATTAGTTAGCTGGGAGAGAATAAGAAATAATATGAGCTAAGCAGATTCAAATGCTATTTAAAATGAGAAGGAAGAGGAAAAATAGACAAGAACAATACATGAAATTGAATTCAACTGTGAAAGGAGATTGAAAAATCTTTGTTCTCCCAATAGAATGGTAGCTAAATAGCACAAGCAAATGGTAGCTAAATAGCACAATTCCATAGAAAGTGAAGATAGATAATCTCAAAAATTTTGAATAATATTTTAAAAATAAATAAAGTCAAACCTCTGCAAGGATTAACAAGCAATTAAGAATAAAATTCTGGGTCTTTGGAGGAATAGGTTACCATAAGCAGGCAGCTGTTCCTGTGTGGGAAAGGTGTTGGCATATTCTAACTGTACTACCAGCTA
Organism: Phrynosoma blainvillii; assembly: GCA_026167975.1. Classification (NCBI taxonomy): domain Eukaryota; kingdom Metazoa; phylum Chordata; class Lepidosauria; order Squamata; family Phrynosomatidae; genus Phrynosoma; species Phrynosoma blainvillii. Next base: position 211,429,898 of record JANUYF010000001.1, read on the forward strand.
TATTACTACATGCTATGACTCCATGCTCCCCTCATATCTAGTGCATTCAGAGGACTTTCTGATTCTTGTTCAGTCACTTGAGATAATCCTTGGCTGACAAAAGCTTCCTGAAAACAGTCTGATCAGAGAATTCTCTGCTTTTCTGGAGACATATGTGTAGCAAATAATTTGACATTGCCCACAGTTATTTAGGCCAAAACATAAATTCATCCAACTTTGTTCATGAGTCTTCAACCTGTGAAATGTGGCATTTCCTAAAAGGCATGTCACCATGACCATTGGAAGAAAAGAAGAAATCTGGATTGGACAGATGTGAGAAAGCTTATTAAGCTTTTGTTGTTGTTAATAGCCATCAAGTTCACCTAGGGTAGCCCTATGAATGAGAGACCTCCAAGTTGCCATAACATCAATAGCCCAGCTCAGGTCTTGCAGACCCAGGGCTGTGGCTTTCTTGATTGAGTCTCCATCTGTAAATTTTCTACTGCCGTCTACCTTACCAAGTATTATTGTCTTTCTAGGGAATCGTGTCTTATCATGATATGTCCAACGTATAACAGTCTCACCTTAGTGATCTTGGCTCCTGAGACTTGGTAGATGAATGGAATGCTGTGGAGGTAACATATCTTAATTTCAGGAAGACCTTTGACAAGTTCCCCCATGACATTCTAGCAAATAAGCTAGGAAAATGTGGGCTACACAAACTTCCTGTTAGGTGGATTTATAAATAGTTGACTGTCCTAACTCAAAGGGTGTTCATCAATGGCTCCTTTTTATCCTGGAGAGAAGTGACCAGTGAGGTGCCACAGAGTTCTGTCCTGGGCCCAGTGCTATTCAATATCTTTATCAAAGACTGGATGAGGGGATAGAGGGTCTGGTTATGAAATCAGCAGAAGATACCAAATTAGAAGGGGTAGCTAATATCCCAGAGGACAGGATCAGAATTCAAAATGACCATAACAGATTGGAGAATGGGACCAAAACTAACAAAATATATTTAAATAGGGAGAAATGTAAGGGAGCACACTAAGGCAGTAAAAATGAAATGCATATATAGGATGGGTGGCACTTGGCTTGACAACAGTACATATGAAATGGATCCAGGAATTTGAACATGTCAACAATGGGATGCAGCAGCTAAAAAAGCCAATGTGATTCTAGGCTGCATCAATAGGAGTATAGTGTCTATACTCCTAGACAAAGGGAAGTAATAGTGCCACTTTATTTTGCTTACCTGGAATATTGTGTCTAATTCTGGACATTACAATTCAAGAAGAGTATTGAGAAGCTGGAAAAAGTCAGAGAGGGTGAACAAAATGATTAAAATGTCTGGAAACCATGCTCTATGTGGAATGGCTTAGGAAGCTCTGTATGTTTAGCCAGGAGAAGAGTAAATTAAAAGGTGATATTTGAAGGGAAATCCTAATGGGGATGGAACGAGCTTGAGAGACTAGGACATGGAGCAATAGATTCAAACTATAGGAAAAGGGATGGCACTTAAACATTTAGAAGAAATTCTTGATAAGAGCTGTTTGACAGAGGAAAATGTTGCCCTCAGGTGTGTTGGAGCCTCATTCTTTGAGGCATTTTAACCAGAGGCTGGAGGGCTCTCTGTCCAGGATGCTTTGTGTACATCTGTATGGCAGGGAGCTGGAGTGGACTTGTCTCTTCCAACTCTATGTTTCTATGATTCTATGAGAGTTCAGGCTTAATTTGCTGTGGGGCTCATTGATTTATCTTTTTAGCAGCCCATCTATCTGTAGAACTCTTCAACAACACCATATTTCAAATATGTTGATATTCTTCCTATCAGCTTTCTTCACTTTCCAGCTTTCACAGCCATACATAGAAAATGGAAATACAATGGCATGGAACATCCTAAATTCAATTATATATCTTTATGCTTCAGTATCTTGCCTAGTATCTTGCCTAGAAACAATGGATGTCAGGTGAAACACTTCAAGCATTTAAGGATAGATGAGAAGCAAAAGTAAGGAAAAACAGGGATAAAATCAGAACCACAAATGCAACTATTCAAAGATTAGTGTGCAAAGATAAAGAGAATTACTGCAACAATCAATGCAGCAAAACAGAAGCCAACAACAAAAAAGGAAGAACAAGAGACTTGTTCCACAAGATCTGAGAAAATAAAGGGAAAGTTAAACGAAGGACTGGGACACTCTACAATCAGAAAAGGAATATAATACATGATCATAATGAAATTAAAAAAAACCCAACAACAATGGAAGCAATACAGCTATATAAAAAGGGTGAAATGATGAATCACAAATGGGAAGAAGAAACATATGAAGATGAACGCCAAATTTTAGAAAGCAAAGTGATAGCAAGACTGGAAGCAATTGGGAAGAATAAATCACTAGGATTAGATGGCATGCCAATAGAACTGCTAAAAACCACAGCAATAGAATCAAGCTCAGTTCTATCTAAAATATGCCAACAAATATGGAAAATAAAACAGTGGCCCACAGATTAGAAGCATTCCTATCCATAGAAAAGGAGAAAAAACATTGCAGTAATTATAGGACCATTGCACTAATTTCTCATGCAAGCAAATTAATGCTCAAAATTCTGCAGCATAGACTTCTACCATATATGGAATGAGAGATCCCAGAGCTGCAAGCAGGTTTTGGGAAAGGAAGAGGCATTAGGGATCACACTAATAATAATAATAATAATAATAATAATAATATTTATACCCTGTCCCTCTACATTGTAATCAGAGCGGCTTCCAACATAAAAATATGATACAATAAGATCAAACCAACCCTAACCCTCCTGACCCTTAAAAAGTTATTAAACAACATTAATTTAACAATATTAAAATAGGCAAATGCCCCAAAATTGCAGATTAAAATTATAATAATACAATAAAAATTATAATAATTCAATAAAAATTATAATAATACAATACACTCAAACATATGATGGATAATGTAGTGCACAATGAAATTCCAAAAGAAAATCATATGCTTTATAGACTACAGCAAAGCATTAAATTGCATAGATTATGAAAAGCTATGGTTTACTGTCAGAGGAATGGGTGTGCCACTTCATCTGATTGTCTTGATGTGTAACCTGTACACAGGCAAAGAGACTGCAGTCACAAATGAATGTGGAGGAACAAATGGTTCCCAGTCAGCAACTCACACCCGGACGAAAGGCAGAGCCATAGAGGGAGGGTGTATCTTTGACACCCTCCATGAATAAGACTAGAGATTTAAAAATAAGCACGGCCCAACAGGTCAAGCTTAGACACGTGATGGGGTGGAGCTCAGGTATTTAAGCTGAGCTTCCCCCCATCCTGCCTCTTTTCTTTGAAGACAGAGATATTGTTGGATACTCCGTCGAACACCTGTGGCTAAGTTTTGTTCATCTTTCCCATGTCCCTTCCTTGGTGGTGGTGGTGGTGGGATCCACCCATACCTTAATGCCTTTAAGGCTGTTTTCAGCCCTGCCTCCTCTATTATCTATCTCTTGGTTGCCAGCATTTGCGCCGGGACTTTGTCCTTAGTTTTGGCCACTCTCTCTGACTCAGCAACCCTCCTGGCAGCATGTGGTTGCACTGGGCCTTCTTTTGGCCTTTGCTGGTTCCCCACGGCTGCCAGCAGCCATGCTGTGTGTTTCCCAGCCTTGGCTGCTCCTTCTGGCCTAGGTAGCCCTCTCAGTGGCATGGGGTTGTGCTGGGCCTTCTTTCAACCTTCGTCAGCTCCTTGTGGCTGCTGGTGGCAGTGTCAGGCCTTTCCTGGCCTCACCCATTCCTTCTGGCCTAGGCAGCCCTCTTGGCAGAGTGTGGGTGTGCCAGCTTTCATTGGACTTCCACCTGTCCTCCTTTGTGGCTTTGGGCATTCTTTCTGCTTTGTATAGTCACACCAGGCTATTTGCAACCCCACCTGTCCTCTTTGGTGGCCAGTGTGTGCGCCAAGCCTCCCTGACCTTGAATGCACTCCCAGAGGTGTGTAGTCATGCTGGACTGTTCTTGCACTCCTGTCCGTACTCTTTGGTGGCCAGCATGTGTGTTGGGCCTTCTTGGTCTCAGATGCTCTCCCAGCAGTACACCAGGCTGTTCTTGCCCCCACCCATTCTCCTTGGACCTCAGAGTGCCCTAGCCTCAGATACTCTCTCTGTGGCCCATAGTCACACTGGGTTGTCCTTGAGCCCCTCCCAGGCCCCTTGCCCCTTTTTCTTCAGTGGCAGGTGGGTGTTTGGCACCATTTTCTTCTACCTGTCTGGGCTCCATTTTTTTCATACAGTTGCTGGGCGCCATTTTGTATTCTTGCCTTTCGGTGCCAATTTTGTTTACACAAGCACTACTGCGGCCATTTTGTAAGATCTTTTCTACAAGTCATACTCCCTCAGCCTCATGTGAAGATTAAAACATGTGTCTATATGTATGTATATGTAATATAATATAATATAATATAATCTTGATTACCAAGCTCCTCTTACCAGGGCTTAAAAGGGGATGTAAGGGTCACCTTCCACTTGGTTCTTCTCTAACAGAATTCCAAGCTGGTTATTTTACAGTTCTACTTTATATATTTATCTGAATTATAAACAAATAATTGCTGGGATAGCAGTGAGATCAAATTATCCCAGCTTGTTGATATCCAATTCACATTACACCCGTAGTTAAAAGTTATTAGGTGTTCTTTTGTTTTACAATTATAAGTTATTGTCACTCACAATGCCTTTGAATAAAGGGAAAGGAAGGGCTAGAGGTAAAGTGCCTGCCAAAAGGCTAGCTCAAGAGCAGGCATTGCCTGTTCACTTTGACCGTTGTCAGAACCAAGTCTGCATGCATGGATTCTGTCAGGTTTTTATTGCTGTTGATTTGAATGTTGTAGTTACTATATAGGTTGTAGATGGAAGGGATTGTGGGTAAGCTAGTAGTAATAGCAAATAGGTTAGCTGGTATGGGGGGTTGGTAATAATTGTAGCTGGCTAGGATAGTTTTGAGAAAGTTGGGCTATTGGAATGTGTAAGCTGTGGGATGCAGAGTTGGTGTCTGGATGTAACTGAAAAGAGGGGTGTTGGGTGGAAATGCCTGTAATGAAGAGACACTGGTGAGAAGGTTTGGAAAAGAGGGGCTGGCTTGATGGGGGAAATAGACATGGGAATTGGGGGTGGGTGCTGAATTTGGAGCCAAGGGTTTTGGGAGGAGTTTAAAGGTTTTGGGGTTTTAAGATATCGTTTGGCTTGAAGGGGGCAGTTCTGGCTTAATCACTGATTGATGAATTTCAGACTATGTGTTCTCAATAAACTCTTTTGTTAGTTCAATGCACTGGACTTATTGATACCGAAAGTTCCTGAATTTGCTCAAGTCTGACACATGTCTAGTGATGAGGGTGATACGGTCACCAGGGTAGCAATATTATTGGATCAGCTTGAAAAGCTTCACACTCATAGCCAAAGGACTAAGCCACATGGGTCTAAAAGGGCTGCAAATGAATAATTTAATGCTATGGTTCTCTCTCGTTTAGAGGCTGTTGATAGAGCTTATCAAGAACAATGCTGTGAGGAGCTGTTGAGCAGGTGGCCTCTTAACCATCTTTGTATCTGGTCCTGACAGCCTTAATGGTTCAAGCAGTGACTCCCTGTACAGGTACACCTCCTGTTTATCCTTTGCCACAGGCCCCTTTCATTGAGTAGTCACAGGCATGGCCATGGGGAGTTTGGAATACAACATCTCATAGGCTCCCAATTAATACATCATTGGGAAATGACAGAGCACGTACATCAACTTTTCAGCAGGCTACTACGCCGCTTCAAGGATTGTCAGTGGGTGGGATTCCCTATGCTTTTTCAGTCTACCAACCTCCTTCCCTGGCACCCACTTATGCATATACCAACTTTCTGGTCATGTTGCCTGAACAACAAGTTGAAGCAAGTATTCAGACTGTATTGCAGTCAAAGTCATTGGTTCATTATTCATCTATACCAGACGGTGACCTGGATTCTGTACTGGGTGAACATTTGACATCCCCCACGGCTGAAAAAATTCTTAAAGGAGAATTTATTGATGTATTCTCTCTTCTATACCAGTTCCAGTATCCCAAGGCCAAGTGTTCCTCAGGTTTCAAAGATGCCTAAAAAAGGGGGGGGGGCAAGGCTAATGCATAACATTCTGTTCACAGCCTTCCATGTCCTGGGGGTCAACAATGAAATCGCTGATGCCCTTTCCTACCAACAGATGTGTTGTTTTAAACAGCTGGCTCCAAAGTTGGATCTCAAGCTGGCAGCGATGACAGAAGAACTGTGGACGCTTGGAAGGGTGAGGTAGCAAGGGCCATAAGTGCTTCACTTTCAGACAATATGTGTTGTAATTATAAAAGGTCATGCAAGGTTTTTGAGCATTTTAGGCATGCTCACAATTTAAGCCCCAAGTGGGCCATACAAGTGAGGCATTGCCTTCAGTTTTGTGTGTATCTACACAACAAAGGGTTCACACCTCCTTCCTTGGAGGTCTTTAAGCAGAGGCTGGATGGCCATCTGTTGGGGATGCTTTAATTGGGAGTTCTTGCATGGCAGGGGGGTTGGACTGGATGGCCCTTGTGGTCTCTTCCAACTCTATAATTCTATGATTCTATGATTCTATGACCTCAAACCATCAAAAATAAGTTATCTGCCTTGGTCTTTGCTACCAAAGCCCAAGGGTTTATTGATCACACAGCAGATTTTAGGATTCATAAAACTTTAGAGGGATGGGCCAGGATTCAGGCATGAGAATAGGGTGCCCCTCACCCCAGAGATTCTTAGAGTTTTGAAAGAACAGTGGGCTCATTTATGTTCTTTCCCTTATGCACTTTTGGACCATTATGAATTAGCAAGCTAGTCTAAAAATGACACATCAAACAGGGCCTTACACTTTGATGATTTGGTTTTGACAAACCAGACAGCAGCTCTAAGGATTAGGAGGTCTAAGACTGATCAAAAAGGGAAAAGGAACTATATCACATTAAATAAGGTGTTTTTAGTGGGTCTTTGCCTCATTCAGGCCATGTTGGAATATTTACCCCTATGGCACCAGGTTCAGGGTCCCTTGTCTCAACATGTTGATTGGGCCCCTTTCACTAAATTTCCATTTTAGACAGTGGCAGCTATGGCTTTGGAGAATCTTGGGATCAAGAGGGTCAAATTTGGTAACCATTCCTTCTGCATTGGTGTAGCATCCACTGCTGCTGCAATGGGGATGGATGACAGGACAATTAAATGCATAGGTAGATGGAAATCGCGACCTTCAGAAAATATGTGAGCAATGTTCATACTTTGAAATAAACCTGTTCAATTTTGCCTTTGTTAGATTACAAATTTCTTTTTGGCAGATTCCGTTTCTTCATCTGTGGCCACAGTATGATTTACGGGGCGGTGGGTCAGGTGCAATGCAGCCATCTGGTTTCCCACCTCAGTCTTAGTGACATTGCCACAGTCAAATAGTTGGGAAGACGAGGCTTGCAGTGGAAGGTCTACTCAAGTTGCTGTTTGAGTAGCATGTTGGCCCTCAACCTGACATGCTGGTGGTACACTGTGGTGGAAAGGACTTGGGTTTGATGAAGGGCAAAGCTCTTAGACCTCTCAGCGGCTTTTGACACGATAGACCACGGCATCCTCTTGGACCGCCTGAGGGGGTTGGGCATTGGAGGCACTACTCTGCAGTGGTTCCGGTCCTTCCTCTCGGGCAGATCCCAGAGGGTGCTTGGGGACAGTTGCTCCAGTAAAAGAGAGCTCACCTGTGGGGTCCCACAGGGTGCTATCCTGTCCCCGATGTTATTTAACATCTATATGAAGCCGCTAGGTGAGATTATTTGTAGTTATGGAGCTGGGTGTTATCAGTATGCTGATGACACCCAAATTTATTTCTCCATGTCTGGTTCGTCAGCCTCGAATTCCAATGGCATCTCCTCTCTCGATGAATGTCTTCGGGTGGTAATGGGTTGGATGAGGAAAAACAGATTGAAACTGACAAGACGGAGGTGCTCACGGTAACATCCCCGAAACCAAGAATAGGGTTGCAACCTCCAGTCCTAGATAGGGTCACACTTTCCTCCAGTGACTGTGTTCGCAGTCTGGGGTTGCTCCTTGACTCGTTGCTCCTGATGACAAATCAGGTAAATGTGACAGTCAGGAGTGCCTGTTATCAGCTTCGGCTGATACGCCAGTTGCACCCTCTTCTGGAAATCTCAAGACAGTTGTGCATGTGCTGGTAACCTCATGTCTAGATTTCTGTAATGCACTCTATATGGGGCTACCCTCGTGCTTGGTTCATAAACTACAGCTAGTACAGAACATGGCAGCGAGATTAGTGTTGGGAACATCTAGGAGGGACCATATTACTCCGGTTTTAAGGTCCCTCCACTGGCTGTCCATAAGTTTCTGGGCCCAGTACAAGGTGTTGGTTATCACCTTTAAAGCCCTAAATGGCTTGGGTCCAAGCTATCTCAGGGACTGCCTTCTCCCCTACAATCCTCCCCGTGAACTCCGTCCTCTGGGAGGAATTTGCTGCAGCCTCAAAAATCTAGGCTTTCTGCTACTTCCCAGAGGGCTTTTTCTGTTGGCGCCCCCAGACTATGGAATGGCCTGCTGGATGAGATCCATCAATTGACATCTTTAGACAACTTTAAAAAGGCTGTCAAGACAGATCTCTTCCTTGTACTGTTTAAGTGTGAAACTATACCTTTGATTACATCTACTTTAATATCTTATTCTGAAGGACTTTACTTAAGAAGAGCAAAATATAAAGAAATAATTAAATAATTGTCTCAAGATGGATACTAGGAAAAACCCTCAAGCTTTAAAATCAACTCTTCAAATGCAAAAGAGACCATCTTTAGATCAGCAATCAGTGACTGATCCAAATGTATCTTGCTTAGAAGAAATCCAAAATATCACTCTACAATTAAGCCAACAGATGAATGATCTTACTAGAGAGATGCAGGCTTTTAAAGTGAAAATAAAAGAAGAATGCTAAAAAGAACTAAAAAGAATATGTCAATCAGTAGAGAAAATATCCACTGAAATAATACAAATGAAATCAAAGTAATTTAGAAGAAAAACATGTTAAAGGGGTAGAAGAGGGAATTGAAGAAATTAAATTGAAACAAAGGCAGCATGATGAAGATCAACTAGCTTGGGAAATGAAAGTAAGAGAAAAATCCATTAAAATTAGAGGTTTGGCTGAACAGGAAGGAGAGGATCTATATTTAAGACTAATTCCTCATCTTGCTAAATACCTTCAAAAAGAGGGACACTTCTGCATGATGGAAATAGATAGTTTGTTCAGACTAAACTCAAAAAAAGGAAGACAAAAAAGATTCCTTGAGATATTGTCATTTTTTTTTAAGGAAACAGACAAAGATCAATTGTTTACAGCATAATGATACCCCACTTATGATAGAGGGAAAGAATTACAAATCTTTTTAATATCCCACCTGAAATATTAAAAAGGAAGGAATATCACTTTCTAACATCATATCTAAGACAGAACAACATTTCATATTGGTGGTCTTTTCCAGAAGGTGTTATCTTTTGGTATAAGAAAAAAGAATAAATTTGAAAACTATACATCAAGCAAAAGTATTTTGGGAACAATATGTAAAAAAGAAAGAAAAGAAAAAAGAAAAACAGCCAGGTAACACAGATGGTATAGTAATGAAAGAAGGATTAATGAAAAAAACAAGCAAAGGAGATCACAGTAGATATTTTTACAACAAGAAAAAATCACATGAGGAGATGAGTGATGAAAATAAAGATTTAACTAAGGAAGTAGGCCTCACAGGTTGTTCAGGTTTCAATCAGGAAGAAGAAGACAACCAAGTCACAACGTCTTTACTGAATTAGGAATGAGAGGAGGTATGGAAGGAAGGCAAAGAAGAAGAAGAAGAAGAAGAAGAAGCCAAAAGCTCCAGCTCTGAATTGGAAGAAGATCCTGTGCTAGATAATGAATAAAGACTTTAAACTTTTAACCCAGGATGTGAAAGGAATAAACAGGCTAATTAAGTGTAAAATATATTTCATTATTTGAAACAACAAAAAATGTGATATATATTGCATTCAGGAAACACATATTGAAAAAGAGGGCATATGTTATCTTAAACATTTAGGGTTAGGACAGGATTTTGTATCAGCTGCAGACAAAAAGAAAACAGGGGCAGCCCTTTATGTGAATTCAAAATATGAAGCTGAAGAAATCCTAAATGACCCTAAAGGACATTATGTTGGAGTAATGGTTCAATTTCAAGGACAACAAATATTTATTCTGGGAATTTATGCCCCCATGGAAAGGAAAGATATATTTTACTCAAATCTATGAAGTAAGGTTAAGGAAACAGACTTTGAGAATGTTATATGTATGGGAGATTGGAATGGGGTTATTAATCCCCATATAGATAGACTTTCAAATGGGAAAATTAAACAAAATCAGAGGAAATTGCCCAAATCCTTTTTTGATCTAATGGAGTATTGCAATTTGGCTGACATTTGGAGAGTTAAATATGATAAGGCAAAGGAATACACTTTCTTCTGTGAGGTACATCAATCTTGGATTAGACTTGACATGTTTTTGGTGTCTTCAAGCCTATCCAAATGTTAAAAAGGTTGAAGTACTCCCCAAAATAATATCTGATCATAACCGAGTTGTTATGGAATTAAAATCAAAATATAAAGAATATAATTGGAAATTAAATGAACTATTATTAAAAGATGAGAAGATTATTAAAGAAGCAAAACAAGTAATGAATAATTATTTTACAGAAAATTCAGACAATGGAGCAAATATGGATGTAGTCTGGAATGCCTCAAAAGCTGTCATGAGAGGATATTGTATCCAAAAAGGTGCAGAAGTGAAAAGAGAAAAACAAAAAAGATTAAAGGAACTCCAGGAAGAACATAAAAGTAAAGAATCATTAGTATTAAAAGACCCAAAGAATAAGATACTCAGAGAAGAAACTAAGTATCTCCAGAAACAAACTTTTATAATATTAGTTGATCAAATAAATAAGAAAATGAAATGGACTTGTCAAAGATATTTCAAATTGGCTAATAAGCCAGGGAAAATATTGGCTTACAAATTAAGAATGGAAATTGAGGGGGAAAAAAGCATTACAAAACTGGGAGAGGATGGAAAAGTGTATTCTGACTAGAAGAAAGTAAAGCAGATTTTTGTTAAATATTATTCAAACTTATTTTGCAAAGATAATATCAAGAAGGAACGGATCTTAAAGTACCTGGAAGATAAAAATATTATTACATTGTCAGAGGAACATAATAATAATAATAATAATAATAATAATAATAATAATAATAATAAATTCATTTTTATCCTGCCTTTAGCCATAGCCATCAAAAATAAAAATATATCAGTTCAGGAAATCAGAGAGGCTACTGTAAAAAGTAAGGTAGGTAAAGCAACTGGTCTTGATGGTTTTCCAGCAGAATACTATAAAATGTTCAAAGATCAATTGGAAACACATCTTCAGGTCGTAATGAATTATATTCTGGAAAATAAAATACAATTTTCTTGGACCAAGTCAAGCATAGTTCTGCTCTCTAAACCAGATAAGGACTGCTTAGATCCAAAGAATTATCAGCCAATTGCATTGTTGAATGCAGATTACAAATTGTTTACTTCAATATTAGCTGCAAGATTAAAGATGATTCTCAAAGAGTGGCTAAATTAAGATCAAAGTGGATTCCTCCCAAATAGAAAGTTAAAATACAACATTAGGCATATAGTAAACTTAATTGAATTACATGAGAAGAGAATTGATAAAAAAAAATAGCTTTAATTTTCATAGACTTTGAAAAAACGTTTGACAATGTTAATTGGATATTTATAAAAGAAGTATTAAAAATGTTGAAGGTAGGGAAAAATTTGAAAAGTGGATTGATAGAGTGTAACAAAAACAATCATAATCAATGGTGAAAAGACTAGTAACATCAGAATTTTCAGGGGAACAAGACAGGGTTACCCTCTTTCTCCTCTGTTGTTCATTAAAAGTATTAAATAACACAATAATAAGAGACAGATCAAGAGAGGGAGTTAAAATCAAAGATAATGAATTTACACTTCATGCTTATTATGACAAATGGGTAATAATATTTCCTGCTAATCCAGTAGATAATATCCTGCATTTAAATAAAATTTTGGAACAATTTAGTCAGGTAGCAGGTCTGTTTATAAATAAAGACAAAACTTCTATCTTGACAATGAACTTGTCTAAAAAAGAAAAAGAAGGGTTAATTATAAAATCTAACTACCAAATTAAAGAGAAATTAAAATACTTGAGAATAACTATTACATCTAGAAATGTGGATCTTTTCAAAAATAATTACGAGAAAACATGGAAAGAAATTTAAAAAGACTGTGACAATTGGAATAAGATTGGCTTATCATGGTGAGGTAAAATCTCTTGTATTAAAATGAATATTTTGCCAAGAATGATATTTCTTTTTCGAAACATCCCAATAATAGCTAACAAAATACCTTTTAAAAATTGGCATAAAGATTTGTCTAAATTCATCTGGGGAGGTAAAAAAAAAAAAATCCCAGAGTGAGATTGAAAGCAGTGCAGGATAGCTCAAATAGAGGTGATTTGGTGTTCCCAAATCTAAAAATATATTATTATATTTGCTGTTTTGAGTGGCTTACTGATTGGTGTAATTTAAAAAATAGAAATTTATTACAACTAGAGGGAGAAGATATTGTGCTTGGTTGGCACACATATTTATTCTATGAAAAATTAAAATCAAACAAAGCTTTTCATGAGAAAAGCCTTATTAAAAGCTTGGCAAATGTATCAGCCTTATATTTATAGTAAGCTCCTTATGTGGGTATCCATAAATGATGCCTTCCATAAGAGACAAGAACTTAAAATAGGTAAATGGTTAACATATGCAGAATTATTAAAAGAATGTTAATATAAAATATCAAGAAGAATTGATGGAAGAAGGCTATGTTGTTAATTGGTTTCTCTACAGACAGCTTAGGGATAGATTCCTTAAAGATAAAAATACACAGGGATTTGATATAAATAGCTCTGAATTTGATGAAATAATCTTCTTGGAAAAAACAAACAAAATAGCTTGATTGTATAATTTTTTGTTAAATTTGGAAATGCAAGAAGACTATATAAAAACCTCTATGATTAGATGGGTGAAAGACTACAACAAAATATCTATTTGGAACAGTGGGAGAAGAATTGGAATAAGAGACTGAAATATACAGTCAGTTATGAGATAAAGGAAAATTACTATAAAATGCAGTACCATTGGTACCTTACACCAAATAAAATGGGAAAAATTTACAAGGGTCTTGACAATCCTTGTTGGAAATGAGAAAAAGCACCTGGTACCTTTTCCCACTTATGGTGGAATTGTGAGTATGCAAGAAAATTTTGGAAACCGATTCATTGCTGGATCCAAAATATCTTAGAATGGATCCTAAATGTTATTTACTGGGTATGGTCTCTAAGGATAAGCTTGAAAAGGAGCATGGAAAACTTTTATTTTATATGATAATAGCTGCAAGGGTAGTTTACGCATCTAACTGGAAGACCAATATGAAAATAAATGGTAAAAAATGGTTTATAAAACTCTCGGGCTTTCTAGAGATGGACAAACTTACCGTTTAATAAAAGGTCACTCATGGGATTAAATGTAAGAAGGTATGGGATCCTTTTATTAAATTTTTACTGAAAGAAAGGAAAGTTAGGTTGATAGTATGAAAGAGATTGTAGATATAATTTCAAATTTATATAATGACAGCTATGAAAATAAAAATATAAAGAAATGACTGGTGTAGGAAGCATGTAACAATGTATTTATATATGGCTATATATGTGTGTGTGTGTGTGTGTGTGTGTAAACGTGTAAATAGGCAATATATATGGTATAGTCAGAGAGAGAGTAATACTGAAAAGTGGATTTATCTATTTAGATACTATATATAGACTTACATAAAACTTTGAAATTGTATATATACAGAATGAAGCTGTAAGTAGGTCAAATTAAAAAAACGAAATTGAATTATCCCTAAACTTTGAAAATGAAGGAAATATTGAAGCTCATGAAGATCTTATTTGTTTATATTGTTATATTGTTTATATTGCTAGGTACGATGGTGAATGTGTATCATGTATCATCTATCTTGTTATTTTATAATTGTGATCATTGTTTTTTTTATTCTATGTTATTGTTCTGTTTTTGTAATTTTATTACCGGTAATTGTATGATTTTATTCTAATAAAGATATAATTTTTTTTAAAAAAACAACAACAGTACAATTAAAAGCATACAGAAATGGTACATTAAAATACAATGGCCCCTTGTTATATGTGGGGGTAAATTCTGGACCACCCCACCCCCACATAATGCAAAAAACCATGGGACCTCAAGTCCTATTCTTCCCTATGGATGCACACTCCCATGTGCACCATTGTAACGCCTGGGGGCATGCCGTCTGCACGAGCTCAAGTCCATGGATGGCCAGGCCATGGATGGCACTGGCACACTGTAGAATTAAATTATTACAATATTAAAACAAATTGCATGTTAAAAGAATCAAGTACAGTTAAAAAGATAAAAATGTTAAAAATACTTTAAAACAATACAACACCCCAGCCCATATTTTAAAAATTTTCTGTTTTAAATGCCTGTCTGAACAGGTAGGTCTTAGCCTGCCAGCAGAAGGCCAACAAGGAGGGGGCATTCTGGTCTCCCTGGGAAGGGAGTTCCAGAGTCTAGGGGCAGTCACGGAAAAGACTCTTTCTTTTGTATCCACTAACTGTGCTTGGGATGGTGGTGGGACTGAGAGAAGGACCTCTCCAGAGCTTCTCAGAGCCTGGGCTGGCTCATACAGAGAGATACGGTCTACCAAATAGCCTGAGCCTGAGCCATATAGGGAAGACAATGACAAACCTTGTCTGAACAATTCTTGCCAACAAGACCCCATGATAAGGCCGCCTTAGGGTCACTTTAGGGTTGGAAATGACTTGAAGGCACACAACAAAAAGAAGAAGAAGAAGAAGAAGAAGAAGAAGAAGAAGCTGGAGAAGAGTGTTTAGGATACCACTGACAACCCTAAATTAAAACAAATGGGGGGTTGCAGACTGCAGGAAATAGTGCAAATTGAGTCCACTTTAAGGGTTAGGGTTAGGGGTAGGGAATCATGGGGACTGTATTTTATTGTGCCACCAGAGCTCTCTGACAGAGAAAGTTCAATGTCTCAGAAAAAAACCAATTCCCATGATTCCCTAGCACTAACCCTAACCCTTAAAGTAGACTCAATTTGCACTATTTCTGGTAGTCTGCAACCCCCCAAATGATTATAGAAAAGATCAAGCTCAAATTCTCCCTGCAAGCCAGGATGACTAAGTGAGGTTGTCATACTTTGGACACACCATGAGCAGGAAAGAATTATTAGAAATGTTGCTAGGAAAAGTGGAAGGCAATAGATATAGGAAGACAACAAGCCAGATGGCTGGACTCAATCAGGAAGACCACAGACCTGAGTCTACAGGACCTGAGCAGAGAGGTAGAAGATAGGGGGTCCTGGAGATATCTCATCCACAAGGTCGCCATGAGTCAAAGTTGACTTGAGGGCAGCTAACAACAAAAATATCTTGTCTAGTTCCTTCACAGCTGCCCTTTCAAGTGCTAGTCTTCTTTTGATTTCTTGACCACATTCTCCATTCTGATTAAGCCAAGGTAAGAAAAATCTTGAATTATTCAATGTCTTCATTGTCTACTTTAAAGTTATGTAATTCATTGTGGTCATTATATTTTGTTAATTTTCAAGTATAAACCTATCATGTACCAATCAGTTCTGTTCCAAAGACTCAAACAATAGGTTGGTGAAAGAACAAAAAGACTTTATTGCAGACCAAGGACAATAGTGATTAGTCACTGTTTAGGTTGATACTGCCCTTCTCTGCCTTATTGTCCCTATATATAGACTGGAAATAATAATAATAATAATAATAATAATAATAATAATAATAATAATTTTTTTTTTTTTATATCCCACCCCTCTGCCAGGCAATCGGGGCGGCGTACAACATTACAAAACTTAAAAACAATACATCAAATTAAATCCCGTCCCTCCTTCACCCACCCGCCCATCCCCCCAAACATACAAGCAAACTAAATAACAGTAATTAAAAATACAATTTTTAAATTAGCACCAAAATTTAAACTCGCCTAATACAGATTACACATTCTATATGTATATATACAAAGAACTCCCCACAAATGGCTATCCAGCCTCTGTTTAAAAAACTCCAAAGAAGGGTACTCCATCATGATTTGAGGGAGCATGTTCCAACTGTTGAACAGCTCTTACTGTCAAGAAGTTCTTCTTAATGTTGAGATGGAATTTCTTCTTCTGTAGTTTGAATACATTGCTCTGGGTTCCATTCTCTGGAGCTGCTGAAAACAAATTTGCTCCATCTTCAGTATTAAGAAGCTGTTGGCCTTTCAAAATTCAGTTAACGCCTTTGCAGACTATCAGAAATAGTGCAAATTGAGTCCACTTTAACTGCCCTGACTCAGTGCTAGGGAATCATGGGAACTATAGTTTATTGTGGCACCAGAACTCTCTGACAGAGAAGGCTCAATGTCTCAGGAAAAAATACAATACTATTGTATACTATAATAGTATACTAAAATACTATTTCTGGCAGTCTGCAAAGGCCCTTAGTTGCTGTCCTGCTTTGTTTCTTGATCCTGGGCCAGATTTTCCCACAATCTTTGATTTTGCTCAAAATCCTGGTTTGGTATCAATTTCCTCCTGGATTCCAGTATAGAATTTTTCAATTTCTTCTTCTTCTGCCTCTCTAGTTGGAACATAAGCTTGGATTATGGTTATACTGATGGGTTCTCCCTGAAGTCTTGTTAATATTATTCAGTCAGACAAAGGCAGTTCCTGAAAGACTCAACAGACTATTTACACTGTTCAATTATTTGCCATGGAATGGAGGCATCACGAGTAAAGACACCACACACTCAGCTGGAGGAAAAGGCCACAACTTTATTAAAATAGCTTACAGGTAGGGCTGGCCTGAAAGTGCATGAAGTCTGGATCTGGCATTGACCAATCCCTGAATTGATCAATGACCTATTTGCTTGGTCACGGCCAAGCCTTGGGATGACAAAGGGGAGTAACCAGTTAATCACCCATTCTCAACTCAGGTAACTGTTTTATCACATGTTCGCATCTCTACCCCTTGTCACTGCAGGATGCTGATCTTGCATTGCCCCTGCAATGGCAATACCGCATACTCCCAGCACCCCAATGAACTCCCAATACAGAGCTCTGCAGCACCGTAAAACAATGCCCAACAGATCCAAGACCTATGCTACTGGTCCTGAAAGTTGTGACATCACAACCACATCCCTGAACAGAGGGTGGGTGGGTGGGGAGAGCTAAGCTGGAATGGCACTGACTTCTGGCACCACATGGGCCTTAAATAGGCCCAACAGCCAATAAGACCTGAGGAGGCCAGAAAGCTCCCACCCCTTTTGGCCTCCTGACCAATCCCCTGGGCCCCTTTCTCCTAGCCCCAACACATGTTGGGAATTGTAGTACCCGTGCCAGGGCAAGAAGTACCGCTATCCTTCTGGCCATGGCTGGCCAGGAATGAACACACTGGCTCACGTCTTCCCCACCCAGTAAGTCAGTAAGTTGGGAGGCCTTATTTCTCAACTAAAATAGGTGAACATAGAAAGGCAATATTTCAGTCCTGCTTCAAATTAATGTAATGGTGATTCAACCTATCTCTCATTATTTTTTGCTACTAAAATAAAGGCAAATATTCTAGTTATTTTTGGAGAATGGAATTTTAGGCTTGGAAATCTAAAATATTACAAAATATTGCAATCAAGTCAGGAAAAGCCTAGCTTCACTTTGCTCAAGAAATATTTTTCAGATCCCAATCATATACAATCCCATTGAATTAAGTAGGATTTGGTTTAAAATAGCAATGCATAGGATTGTGCTAGATGCCATCTAGAGAACATTCAAAAATTTGTTTGGTTCTGTGGGGAAAAAAATCGACTTTTACATGGATGAAGACATGTAAGACAAAGACAGGAAGGAGGAAGCAAAGAAGGAAGAATTTCTCCCCTTGTTCAGGTTCTTCTTCTCCCCTTAATCCTATGTATGAACTGTTGACACACACAAAGTTGTTGTACCTTTGTGAACCTAACACAAAGAAAGTTGTACAACCATATATAGTAGGAATGAGATTATGTATCACACATTTACTGAATGCATGCACTTGTTTCATGATTCATACCATCCAGCTGAAGAAAATCTATCTAACCACCTTTCCCTTCATGTCTCAGCATTCAGCAGTCAAGAGGTATGTCACCCCTCAAACAACTCTGTTTCATCCTGAGGTAAAAGGAATCGCTTCTCCTTGCCCAGCTTTTGCACTAATACATGGATACAATGAAGTATACCCTGAGGCAAGTGATTTGGGTGGCAGGGAGAATCTTAGAGTTGCCACTGAATTAAAGTAAGTGTGATAAGTATAAAATTAAACCTGCTAAGTGAAATTGGTAAACCAGCCCTGGCTCTCTGTCATGTTCCTTCACTTGGATGGATTTGGTAGTTGCAGCAGCATGCACCTAAGTGATGCTGTGGACATTTATTTCTCTGTTAGCTCTATGTGTAGCTCTAACATTCATACATCTAAGGTTCTTCTTGACAACAACTTTATTGAAGACATAATATTGTATTTTCTTGCCTTGATAAATAGTGACTTTTTCATTGTTTTCATTTTGGAAAACAATAATTTCAAACACTGAATGAACTGGTTCATAGAATATCACTTTTATAACCAAAGTGTGATTGGTAGATTAAAAAATAAGTATGAGTATAGACGACTTGGGCATTTTACATTCAAGAGATCAGTGCTAAGCTTTGAATACCAATTTTAGTTCACATTTTTCATATTTTGTTAAATATGTTGAAACTACCTCCATTTCAGGGGGGATTGTTAAATGCATAATTATCACAAACTTAATTTGCAAGTCATATTTTTTGTGCACTTTCCTGCATTTCAAAATAAATAAATAAATAGTGTCCATCCTCAACATGCACACAACCTATCACACTTAATTCCCCTCCCCTGGAGATTTTTGACAAATAAACAAACAAACACCTAAACTCAACCAACAACTAAGTCAAGGGAAAAATGAAGTACTAATTAAGAAAGCTGGGGTTTTATGCAAATGATTCCTTCACCAAAGACAGTCTAATGAATGTGCCCTGAGTTGATCCATGTGCGTTTTCGCCAAGCTGACAGCTGGCTCGGAGGAAGGTCAGACGGAATCAAGCGTGTGCTGAGCATAATCCTTCAGATTGGCAGCTCTGCCCCCTGGTCACTGTTTGATTATCTCTCAAATTGCTGTATTTCACAGAGATAATGATTTTTTATGGTCACAGATTTGAAGACAACTGCTGTATCCTGAGGGTTGTCGTTCTGCAAGGAGACACTGCTGCTTCCTTCAGAGGAAAAGAGGGAGGAAAAGTTGCTCTCATTCTTATTCCCTCCTCTCCTGCCTCTCTTCCCCATCCCTTCTGAAGAGCTTTTTAATACAGAAGAAGAGTCCCAATTCAAATCAGTTAGGCACCTTGTCCCATTTGGTTAGCTTACATCTTATGCAAAGGTTGGGATATGGCTTCTAATAAAATTACAATTTATGCATGCAATACAATTATCCCTTGAAATATGAACAAACAAATATTCTGGATGGAGATGGTGGGAATATAGATAGCTCTGAAGGAATTTCTCCTATGTATTATCCTCATTAATTTTTATGTAGCAATTTGCTATCATAATGCTTGGTAATTCAGGTCCAAGGAGTTGTGAAGATCTTTCCACAAGAAAGGGGATATTCCTTGGTGAAACTGGCTTTCTAAAGGCCTCCAGGGTCCAAAACACACTGCAGAAATAATCCAATTTGAGACTGCTTTAATTGCCCTGTCTCAGTGCTAGAAAATCCTGGGAATTGCAGTTTTTTGTGGTACCAGAGCTCTCTGGCAGAGAAGGCTAAATTTCTGACAAAACTACTGTTCCTAGAATTCCCTAGCATTGAGCCAGGACAGTTAAAGCAGTCTCAAATTGGATTATATCTGCAGTGTGTTTTGGACTCAGGTCCCAAATTCTGTTCATCATCTAGACATGAATTGTGAAAAGTTCTAAGGACACACAAGTTCCTTCCCAGCAGTTTTCAAAAACCTCAACATCCAGAACTGGAGCTGAAATTCACATGGCTCAGCATTTGTGAAGCCTTCTGAAAATGTCTAAATATCTGCTCCCCTGAGCAAACACAGTGGAATTATCTCAAGGCCAAAACAAGATGTAGAATTTCTCTGAAAATGTGGCCCTTGTGAAGAAAAAGAAGTTAATTTGTGATGCCCTATTAAGTGGCTCACCAAGGTAATACCATTAAAATCTATTTCAGAATTCAGTTCTCTATACCGAAGCCAAATCCTCTCACAAGACATAAACAATTTGCTATAAGTGTCAATGAGCAAACTACTATTTTTTTCTTTATTGGAAGCAAAATGAGTACATATCTATCCTAGAGATGGGGAAAATTTTTAGATCAAATGAGTGTGTCCATCAGACGTGATGGTCTCAGCAAAGTAGCATGTTCCCACTTCCTGAGACCTATTGTAAAAAAATTTGACCCTCACATTCATACATTTGTATGCCATACAGATTGTTTTTGGAAATAAACTGTACACAAATGAATGCACATCTGAAAAATGTAAACAGCGTACATATGCAAAATTGAAAATGTGTGCAAAAACATGTTTTTTGACAAAAGAGAATAGTTTGTAGATTAGGTAAATAGCACAAATAAATGTGCAGATTAGAAGAATCTATAAAAATGTGCAATTTTAGTGTAAGAAGAAATGAAGCCTTGCAACATGGCATAAAATAAGGAACAGGAGAAAGTGCAGATGGGACTCAAAGAAATCCAACAAAATCAAGACTCAAAGGTTTTCACACCCCCAGTCTATCTACATATTTGAAATAATGGAAGCATATTATAAGTAACAATCCTGCAAACCAAAGATTTATCTAGTTATCTCAAATTGTTTTTAAATTGTTCATTGTTTAATGGTATTTTAAGATGTGGGTGGGATTGTGGAATACGTAGTGTATTTTTAATGTTGAAGCCATCCTGGTTGTGTTACATAGAGGGTTGGGATCATCATCATCATCATCATCATCATCATCAATCTTCACTTAAGAAGATAATCTGTAAGATACTTACAATTAATTGTTTAAACTTATGTGACTTTGGGAAGAACTGTGGAGGTGACTTCATGTAGGAGCTGATCAAAAGCGTAAAGTCATAAGATCACTTATAATAATTTTCAATAGTCTCTACTTTGAACAGATTTTACATCAAGTCTCCAAAGTTTACATTTTGATTGCCTTCAAGTCATTTCTGCAGAGGGGGTTTGCCATTGCCATCCTCTAAGGGTGAGAGAGTGTGACTAGCCCAAGGTCACCCAGTAGGTTTACATGGCTGAGCTGGGATTCAAACCTTGGTCTCCAGAATCATATTTCAATGCTCAAACCACTACACCATGCTGGCTAAGTTTACATTTGTTATTGTTAATCGCCCTCACATTGATCTTGGCCCATGGTAACCCTGCTGATGAGACATCTCCAAGACTCCCTTTCCTCCACTGCTGTACCCAACTCCTGCAAACTCATACTTGTTATCTCTTGGATAGAGTCCATCCCTCTAGCACATAGCCTTCCTCTCTTTCTAATTCCCTCCATCTTTCCTAGCATTATTGTTTTTTCTAATGATTCATGTCTTCCCATGATGTGCCCAAAGTAAGCCAGCCTAATTTCTTTAAAAATAAAGTTTATTATTAAAACAGACAAACAAATATCAAACAATCATACATCAATCATACAACATCTAATAAACAAAACAAAAAAGAAAAGAAACATATATACACACACACACACACACACATATTTATAAAAAACAAAAACAAAAACCCTCCATCTTTATCTTTACAATCCTTATATCCAACATCTTCAACATACTTTCAAACTGCACCCTACCGTAAAACTCATTAGATTGTTAACCATCTTGATCATTTCCTATTATGTACCTAGTTTCTCCCATTCCTATATCTAATCCTCCTTTCCAGTTCTTTTCTTTTCTTATTTGCCTTCCATTCCATTCCATTCCATTCACTTTCCATTCATTTTCTCTCCTTTCATTCCCTTTTTTCTTCTTCCTATCCTTCTTATCATCTTTCTAATCTTTCTTTATCTTTCATTTCCCTTTCTCCTTTTCCCCACTCTCTTCCCTATCTCCTCTCTCCCTCCTTCCATTTCCTCCTTCCCACACTTTCTTTTACCTTCTTTCACATACTCATACCCTCTACACCAGGGGTAGGCAACCTTTCCCCTTTAAGGGTTGAGGGACTTCAGCTCTCAGAATCCCAGGAGCTATTGGCCAACATGGGACTATTGGCCAACATGGCTGAAGCTTCTGGGAGCTGAAGTCCCTCGGCCCTTAAAGGAGAAAGGTTGCCTATCCCTGCTCTACACTTACTTTAAGGCTCTTCATATTTTTATTCATTCTCTTCATCTCTCTATAGATATTCTTCCCCATTTTCTTCTTTCCATTCAAACCTTGCTTTTCTACTAACTTTCTTCCTACCTATATCTGTCTCAAGTTATTCCATCTTTGGCTTTCTTATATTTTGTCCCTTTTAGTTTCTTTGTAAACACTATCTCTAATTATCCATTCTACAATGTCAATTCAAATTTGATATTGCTATATCTCCCCATTTTAGTTTAAAGAAATCTATTACTTTTCCCCATTCCTCATAAAATTGTTCCTTAGGTCTATTCCTTATTACTTGAGTTAATTTGTCCACTTCTATCATGTCATACAATTTATATAAACATTCTTCCTTTGTTGAGCATAAATAAAATTAGCTGTGGTCACCATGTAAAATATAATCTTACCATGATTCACCAAACTTATATAATTTTTCCATTAATTTTTTTCATTTGTGATGTAGAATCTTCTAAAAATATTATGAGGTCATCGGCAAAAGCTTTCAGTTTTTATTCCAAACTTTTATGACTCAATGTCATTGTTTAGTACTTTTAAGACACAAATAAATAGAAGCGGTAATAAGGAACAATCCTGCTGTGTCCCTTTCTGAATCTCAAATTCTTTGTTTCTTTCCCACTAATTATTAGACAGACTGACTGTTTTCTATAAATTTGTTGAATTCATTTTACAAAGTTGGCACCTAGTTTCATTTTTTTCCTTTATTTCAATCATATAGTCCTATTTTATGTTATCAAATGCTTTCTCCCCGTCAACAAAAATCAGAGCCATCTTGTTCTTGTTATGTTTTCCATAGTATTTCCATACACTTATTATGGTTCTGATATTCTCTCTCAAATGCCTATTTGGTAGGAAACCTGTCCGATTTTTGTGAATTGTTTCATTCAGCACCATCTTCAATCTTTCCACCAACACTATTGTAATCTAAAGGAGAGAGACTGGTCTGTAATTTTCTAATTTACATTTATCCTTCACTTCCTTTGGAATAAGAGTAAAGTTTGCCTTTTGTCAAGTTTCCAGGATTCAATTTTTGAATACCTCATTGAATGTATTCAATAAAGGTAATTTCCCTCCATCTTTTTGTAATACAATGCCATAAATCCATCTGGACCCAGAGCATTATCTAACTTCATCTTTTTGATAGCCTCTGAAATTTCCACTACGTTGAAAGGAGCATTTAATTTTTCCTGTTGTTCTTCTGTTATTACATTAATTTCTAAAATGCAAGCAGTGCTCTCTAGTCCTCATTCCTTTGCCCCTCTCATGCTACAGGGCCAAATATAGTTTATCTGGCTACAGGGGCTACACAGATAACAAAGTGTGTATGTGTGTGTGTGTGTGTGTGTGTGTGTGTATGTATGCACAAGCACACACATGCACCTTCAAGAATGTATGGGGATCCTGTGAATTTCCTAGGGTTTTCTTAGGTGAGGAATCCTCAAAGGTGATTTTGCTATTTCCTTCCTCTGAAAGCTAGCCTACAGCACCTAGTATTATACCCAGGTGTTCTCCCGTCCAAATACTAACCATGGCTGACTGACTATGCATAGCTTCCAAGATCCAGATGTTGTTAGACTGCAGCTCCCAGCATTCCTCAGCATTAGCTACCCCAGCTAGGGGCTGCTGAAACTTGCAGTCCAACAACAGCTAGACTCCATAACTCCCTTGAGTTCAGTGCATTATAGTATGTGTTGGAGAGAACAAAAGAAAGAAAGAGTATTAGAGATGGGAAACATTTTGGACTACAGCTTCCATAATCCCCCTTCCAGCTATAAGATTTGTTGTCAAAACTGATCCCAGCTTGTCTTCTTTATTCTATCTCCCTCAGAAACTAGACCGAGCTACTTTCCCTCACCTCCACTCATCCTTGTGTGACATTGTCTGTTTGAACTCTGACAAATGGGGATCCCGTCATTGCAAAAACAACAGCAACGCACAATTTCCACAGTTCATTGGCAAGACAGCTTTGTATGTGACTTGAGTGTGAAAATGAGCACACTCCTGCATTCATGCAGTTTTATTGCAATGATGCTGTAAAACAATAAAACAGTTTGGGACAAAAACTTCAAAATGAATTTCCCATCCCTTTACTTCATTTACAATTGTACCATGTGAAAATTCTCACACGTATGTGATCATGTGGCAAATTTCTTGGCTTATACATAAAACAATTAAAGGGACTGAGAAATCACTAATCCTTGTCTAATAATCCTTGCATCATTAGTTCAAAGTCTTCTGATTGTAGGATGTTTACTCCCTGTCTTTTTTCTCTCTCTTCTTGTTCAACTTTTGCTTCTTTCTGTAGTTTAAAGTTGGCTTGGATTTTGTCACTGAATTGTTAGCTTTTTCACATGTGTTAATTCTGATTCTTTTTTTGCTTGTAGATAAAAGATATCCCTTCAGTCCTTTCCCAGGAGTAACTTATGGGCCTCTGCAGATGGGCGGCACAGAGCCGCCCCAGGAAGCAGTGGATTGGGATTGCATCAATCCCACTGCGTGGCCCCGATCCTCCCTTTTGCCACCCAGAAAAGAACGGCAAAAAGCCACTCCTTTTAGGGGCGGAAACAGGCCACCCTTAGAGCTGGTGCTGTGGCTCTTCCTCGCCCTTTCAGCACAGCATGTTTAAATGGTGTGTCAGGAAGGCATCCTAATGCTGCACAGCATGAATAAGAGCACACAGCATCAGGACGATGTCGGCATGGGGTTGGGGTGGCTGGTGTGAGGCTGCCCTGCCCCAAATCTACTTCTTTGGGCCAGTCTGCAGAGGCCCTCATGTTGCACCTTGATAACAGCTGTGTCAAGGACCTATACTATAGTCTTGATGTTTCTTTAATATTGTTAAAGGTGTGTCTTTTTACAGTGCTATTATTTTGACATCAATTTCCAGATTTTCTTTGTAACATTTTTTGTATGATTAAATTTTTAATTCTTGTTAAACAAACCACTATATCACATGGGTGCTTCTTCTCTTTAGTTATCTTGGAGATAATCTAGAAAATTTTGTCAATATCATGGTCCAGTTATCCTTCACGTATCTCTATAAAGTCCGCTAATACAGGGATAACTTGTTTATATAAATTTTTGTTTGTTTCTTCCAGAACTCCTCTCAATCTGCCTTCTTTTGTCTTTCCTTTTTTGTGGATGGAGATGTATATTGATTGTTTCCAGTTTGTTGGCCATTGTTTTGTTTTCCATATCTTTTGACATATGTTGGTTAGAATTACAGTTGATTCTGTCAATGTGGATTGCAGCAGTTTGATTGTAATATCATCTGTTCCTGGTGACTTGTTTTTCACCTTTTCTTTTATTGCAGCTTCCCTTCACTTTAGAATTTGGGGTTCATTTTGCAAATATCTATTGGAGTCACTAGCAATAAAAGTTGGAGTGCTAGCTAGATCCAGTTGATGCTTTATATTTACCACCTGTTGTTTGATAATTACTTTAGTCTTATGATATCCCATGCTGAGCAGAAGATCTGGAGAGAAGCCCAGTGCTGAAATTTTAGTTATCTAGTCTTTTCCCACATAGACTGGAAATAATCAGTCAAGGTTAGTGGAGCAAGGCCAGTGTTCTCTTTAAAATGATGGCAAGTAGTTCAGAGTATACACCAGGAACCTTGTATTGCTATTGTGTAGTTCTGCTTTTTCATTGTTACCTGTTAGCATTTTATCATCCTTATTGAATAGTGGTCCCACAGTCTCCTTGGTCATTGTCTCTCCTCAAATGTATCTTTAAAAACAACAACACTATTTGTTGCTTCTTGGTCACCTAGCTAGTCTCAGCTCATTCTGAGCTTTAACTTTCCGTATTTCTGCAAACTTGGGTTACACATTTGTACTCTTCCTTAGTAATTCATCCTTCCTTCTATTCTTTATACATGTTCTTTTTTTCTTTTCACTTCTTCTTTGAGTTTGCTGTGCAGCCACATTGGCTTTTAGAAATGTTTCCCATTTTTCTTTTTTGTTTGTGATTATGCTTTTTGCAATGCCTCCCTCAAGAACTCCCTCCCTTGCAGCATGTCTCTTTTTTTTGTTACCGTCTTAGACTATGGGATTCTACTCAGTATTTCTCTGAATTTGTTAAATCTGATTTTCTGAAATCCAAGGTCTCTTCTTTGCCCTGTCCCATAATTGTGAAGACTAGCATGACAAGGTCACTCCCCCTGAAAGTACAGATATCAGGGCAATTTAAGTCCTCTATGATTACTAATTCTTGCATCTTTGAGATTTCTGAGATTTGTTTATGAAAGCATCATCCACCACCTTTTCTTGGATTAGTAGCCTGTAGTAGATACTTATCCCAATATTGAATTTATACTCCATTTATTTTTACCCAAATGCTCTCTACTGGCCTACTCTGATCACTCTCATGGATTTTTGTACAATGGATTTTGTCTTTGATATATAATGCTACCCTTTCATTTTCTGTCACATCTATTCTTTTTGAATAAGTTATAATCTTTTATTTTTATATTCCAATCATGGGGGTCATCCCACCAGCTATCTGTTATGCTTATAAAGTTATTTACCTTCTTACACTAGGACTTCAAGCTCATCTTGTTTGTTGAGCTGGTATATAGACATTTGAAGCTTTTTTTGTTTTCACTAATTAATTTACTGTCAGTTTTGCTGTGGATCCCATTCTCTCACCTCAGCTTCTCCTCTAGAATTCACAGCCTTGTGTTTAGTACTGTTGTTTGAACTATCTTTTCCCACCCCCTAAGGATTGAGTATAAAGTGCTCTTGCCATGTCACTTCCAAAGACATTCTTCATAGTTTTCATGAGGTGTAGCCAATCTGTAGTCAATAGTTCTTTGTCTAAGAAGTGAAGACTGTGGTCCCAGAAGCCATACCTTTCTCATATATACCATTTGCATAGCCAGTCATTCACTTTTAGTATCATCTTGTCCCTATGATATCCTTCACTCTATCCTTCACTGGCAGAATTGATGAGAATAACATATATGCCTCAAAACCCTTAAGCTTCCTACCCAAAGCTTCATAAGCAGAGGTGATCTACTCAAAGGTATTCTTGGCAGTGCAATTGGTGCCCACATAAATCAGAAGAAAGGGGGACTGATCTATGTTCTTGATTTTGGCAAGTTGTCAGTGAAATCCCAGGAAGACAGCACACTTCTTGATTCATCTTGTCAGGCTAGCACACAGGTGCCTTAAAACTTGAGCAATGAGTCCCCAACCATCAGCACCTTTCTTTTCATCTTATTGCAGTTGGAAGTTACATTGACCCCTTTCTTACTATGTAGTATCCGTTGTTGCTGGTTTCTTGTTTGAGTGTCTTCTCTATTCACTATCTTCATGAAGTTATAGGAAACAATTGATTAGTTGGAGATTGATTAGTTTATTGATTAGTACTGATTAGTTGATTAGTACTCCAGATGATGCCTGACTAGCACAGAATAAAGTTGGAGTGTTATGCCCCTTGACTTGGAAACTATAGTTTTATTAATTCAGGCCAAACATTACTTGCCTTCCTTGTTGCAACATCACACTGCTGGGTCATTTTTAACCCATGTTCAAGAATAATTTCAAGGTCCTTTTCACATGTACTACTGCTATCCCTCATCTTATACCTCTGCATTTGGTTTTTGTGCCCCAAATGAAGGATTTTGAATTTGCTTCTGCTACATTTCATTCTATTAGTCTTAGCCCAATTTTCTACTTTGTCAAGGTCCCAAGGCAAAACCCTGTGGCACTTCACTTAAGACGTTCCTCCAGTTTGAAGTGCAAACATTGATTATGATTCTTTGAACATGATTTTCCAACCAATTTTGGATCCATTTAACAGTGTTTCCATTTATTCCACATTTGATCAGTTTCTTAATCAAAATATCATGGGAGACTTTATCAAATGCTTTGCTGAAATCCAGATAAATGACGCCCACAGCATTTCCACCATCTATTAAACTAATAACCTGATCAGAAAAAGCTAAAATATTTGTTTGGCAGGATTTGTTCTTGATAAAACCAAGCTGGTTCTTACTAAACACTGTATTGCCAAGAAGATATTTTTAAACAGACTCCTTTATAATTTGCATTTTTTTCTAACATTGAGGTTAGTAAGTCATCAGGATAATAATAATAATAATAATAATAATAATAATAATAATAATTTGTACCCTGCCCCTCTGAGAACAATCGATGATATATTGCTCAGTGTAGTGTAGGTCTGCATAGGTGTACCATTCAACACTGCAGCCACAATCTTCCAGAAAGTCTGAGTCCAACCTGCACAGGACTCATAACCAGCACCTTGAATTGTGCTCAGAAATGGATTGGTAGCCAGTGAAGCTATTTCAGTAAGCTTGTGAGTTCACTATAACCAGTCCCAATAAGCAGTCTGTCCACCAGATTTCAGACCCACATATGTATCTTTATAGTTTCAAAAGGAAGTTCCATATACAGTGTGATACAGTAATCCAAACGAAATATAATCAAGGCATGTGTTACCATGGCCAGATCTAGTTTTAAGTGTGTAAATGGCATGGTTCCATCCTACAGAACCCTGGGATTTGCAGTTTTGTGAGGCACCAGCTGTCTTTGTTAGAGAAGGCTAA
The DNA here is from genome assembly GCA_026167975.1 of Phrynosoma blainvillii. Taxonomy (NCBI): domain Eukaryota; kingdom Metazoa; phylum Chordata; class Lepidosauria; order Squamata; family Phrynosomatidae; genus Phrynosoma; species Phrynosoma blainvillii. The sequence goes on from JANUYF010000001.1 coordinate 211,459,116, forward strand.
AGACCTTGTAAAACTACAAATCCTAGGATTCCACAGGAGGAGCTACAGCACTTAAAGTGGTGTCAAGCTGCATTATTTCTACAGTGTAAATACACTCTATGTCTCCAAACTCAGGACTGAATCCAGGAATACATCCAAACTACATATCTAAGATTCAAGGGTACAGTGGAATGACATAAATACCTATATCCTGATCTGCCTTTCTATTGACGAGCAACACTTCTGTCTTGTCAGAATTAAACTTCAATTTGTTCACTTTCTTTCAATCCAAATGGTTGAACAGAGAAACAGTTCTCCCTGTTATCTTTCCAGGAAGCCCTCATGTTCCCTGATGCATTAAAGGGACTCTCTAGAGAACCTCTCCCAGCAGTTTTAGGTAGATATTGACTAACATGGATGAGAAAACTGACCCCTCACACTCAAAGGTGGCCAGGGTATTGAACAGCTACTTCCCAGTGCCATTTTCTGAGCTTATCCCTGAGCAAGGAAGGGTCTTGAGCAACTGTAAAACAATGCCACCAAGTTTCATCTCAGAGATGCAGTCCAGAAGGATAGCGTGACTCATGATATCAGAAGCCACTAACAGGTACAGGGGAACTCACAGAGACACAGGGCCTTTGCAGACTGCCAGAAATAATGCAAATTGAGTCCACTTTAACTTCCCTGACTCAGTGCTAGGGAATCATGGGAACTGTAGTTTATTGTGGCACCAGAGCTCTCTGACAGAGAAGGCCCAATGTCTCAGAAAAAAAAAATACAATCCCCATGATTCCCTAGCACTGAGCCAGGACAGTTAAAGTGGACTCAATTTGCACTATTTCTGGGAGTCTGCAAAGGTCCACACTCTCCATGTCCAGCTCCTGCTGTAGGTCATCTACTGAGATGACCAAAACTGCCTCCATTCTATAGTCATGTCTGAAGCCAGATTTAAATGGATCTAGATAACCCATTTCATCTTTATCCAAAAAAGAGATATTGGAGGCTTCCCAGGGGATATCAGTATGCAGGGATTTAGAGAGGGTTTTCAGTAAAGGTTTCAAGTCATCAGAGCCTCTTATAAGTAAACCCTTCCTTGCTGCAGCAAGGCATTTACCCCTATGCACTCAGACAATAACAGAATAATAGAATCACAGAGTTGAAAAGGACTTCAACAATCATTTAGTGCAACTCCCTGCCATGCAGGTAGATACAACTAAAGCACCCCGAGAGATGGTCATCCAATCTCTGGCGTTTATCACACAGGGGCCAGTTTCGTCTTTAAAGAGATAATAAAGTGGAAATAAAGCATCCCGAAAATAAAGTGAAAATAAAGTGAAAATAGAGGTTAATTGCACAAAAGCATTTCACACGTAATTAGAATAAATGCGCGATCACACAATAACCGTTTTTTGCATTTCACATAGAAGTGAAAGAAATCCGCAAATGTACTAAAAATGCTATACTTCCACATGCGCAGATGTAAGTTTAATTTGTGCGACAGAGGAGTGTTGTTTGTGTCATTTCCTGTGCGACACTGCATCTTCCTTCAGTTTGACTTGTTAGATCGCAATTACAGTAATTCTGTTTACCTTGTTAGATCACCATTACAGTCATTCCATTTGCCCAGTTCATATTTTTGTTCGTATTTATAACTACACATGCATGAAAATACACACACACACACACACACACACACACACACTTACATATATATATTTATATATATTGTGTGTATATATATATATATATAGTTTTATATAAAGTTATATGTGCTTATACATATACATATCAATATACATAGATATCATACACTATATATATTATATACATATAAAACATACATATCAGTACTAATAAATGTGTGCATGCATGCGTGCGTGCGTGTGTGCGTCCGTGCATACACACACACACACATATATAAGGACATATAACTTTATATATAACGCACGTGCACGGACACACACACACAGAGAGTTATTAGTATTGATACGTATGTTTGTTATATATGTATATGTTGTGTATGATTCTGTATAAGCACATATAACTTTATATATAACTATATGTGTATAATATATATATATATATATATATATATATATATAATATGTGTCTGTGCGTGCAAGCACGCATGCACACACATTTAAAAGTATTGATATGTAGGTTTGTTTTATGCATATATATAGATATACAATATATATATACAATATAGATCATATTGTGTATGATATATATGTGTATTGATATGTATGTTTCTGTATAAGCACATATAACTTTATATATAACTATATATATATATTTATATATATAGTTGTGTGTGTGTGTGTGTGTGTGTGTGTGTGTGCACATGTGTTTGTGTGTGTGTGTGTGTCTTTACATACTACTATAGTTTAGTAACTGTACATACATATTGGCAGAATATCAGCACATAATAACAGTGGAGCATGATGTCCCCATGCATGATGCTGGCAGGTATCAAGTCCCAGTGAAATAAAAGTATGGACAATTGTTTTCCCTTTCCCATACATCCCATCCCTACACAACTGTATACTTCTATGCCAGGCACCCCATTGCACCATTAAAAGTGAGAGGCTTGGAGGACCAGAGGAGGACAGAGCAAGCGAGCGGCAGGTATAGAGGAGAAAGGAAGCCGAAAGTGAGAGGCTGAGAGGAGCAGAGTGAGCACAGGACAGAGGGTGAAAAGTGAAGGGTTTGGAGAACTAGAGGACAGAATGGGTGGCAGGCAATGCAAAGGAAGGAGGCTGAAAGTGCGAGGTTTCGTTTCGAGGACAGAGAGAGTGGCAGTCGAAGGGGAGAGGTGATAGAGCCAGAAGAAAACAGAGTGGGAGATAAGGAAGGTAGAAGGAGAGGCTCATGAGGAGAGACTTGTAGGACTAGAAGAGGAGAAAGAGAAAGCTGAGGGGTTCATCTCTGCCTCCTGGCATCTCTGATGCCCGAGCAAAACAGGAAGGAAAAGCGGCCCCACTGAACTATGGGAAAACAAACAAAAAATGAGTGAAAGGAGGATTATTGCGAATTTGAGTTTCATACTAAAACACGATTAATGTAAATGCGAAATTACTCTCATATTGCAAATGCATTTTCTCTGAAATCCCGAAAGTAAAAAGATCTCAGATAATACCATTTTATTAGCAGTTTTTGTGTGAAGTCGTGTGAAATCGTTCAGCGCAATTACGCTTTTTTTTTCGGGATTTTTGTGGGATAAACTATTGATTTGCCCCATGTGATAAACTCCTTAGTTTAAAAACCTCCAAAGAAGGCAAGTGCACCACACACCAAGACAAGTCAGGGGCTGTACAGATGGCCCCTAAGGGATGTCAGGATGCTGGCCCTTTCCTTGCCGGATCGGGACCACAGCAACCACACACTGCAGCCCTGATCTGGGCTTTCCATGGTGCAAAAAGCAGCTGCAAAAAGCAGCTCCTTTTTGCGCTTCAGAAAGGGTGCCCTACCTGCAGCGGGAGTGGCTATTTTCTTCTTCAGCGCAACACATGTAAACGATGAGTCAAAGACTTGGTGTGACACTGCCCACTGTGTAGTTGCTTGGGCAGTGTCATGCCAGCATGGGGGCAGAGTCGGTGTGGCTGGCGTGCAGTTGCCATGCCCCCACTCTGCCCCCACACCAGGTCTTTATGCCGGTCTGTATAGACCCTCAGTTCGATAGTCAAAAAGCTTTTACAGTTAAGAGTTTCTTCCTAATGCTTAGGTGGAATCTCTTTTCATATAATTTGAACCTATTGCTTCATGTTCTAGTCTTTGGAGCAGTAAAAAACAAGCTTTCCATCTTCTATATGACATCTGTTCAGATATTTAAAGCTGATTATCATATCACCTCTCAGTCTTCTCTTCTCTTCCCTAAACTAAACATACCCAGCTCCATGAGTTGTTCTACATATGGGTTGGTTTCTGTTGACTCATGTTTGGGTTATGGACTACTCATGTTGACTCATGCTTGGGTTATGGTCTACTAAGACCCCAGATCTTTTTCATATATATTGATTTCAAGCCAGATGTCACCCATACCATATTTGTATATTTAATTTCCACCACCACCGAAATATAGTAGCTTACATTTATCCTTGTTGAAATCTGTCAGGGTCATTTTGAAATTTGACTCTCTGGAGTGTTAGCTTTCCCACTTTGTTTTATCATTGAAGATATTTATAAAGATGCTGAGCAACACTTGGCATAGAACCCTGAGGTGCCCCCCCCACTCACTTCTGTCCAGGATGAAGAACAATCATTGGTGAATATTCTTAGGATTCGGTCTGTCAACCAATTACAGATCTGTCTAAGGAGTTTATCGCACTAACCTCTTAAAATGCTGCTAATCCACTTTAACTGCTCTGCCTCCTGTTGCATTCTGGGACTTATTATTATTGTTATTATTATTATTAAAGTTTATTTATAAAGTGCTGTCAATGTACACAGCATTGTATAAAGAGACCATCAAAGCATAAAATAGAAATAAAAACCTGCCAAAGGCACACAATCTAAAAATACAGAACAATAGGTAAAATAATAAAAGTAGCTGTTTAGTTTAGGAAGGGGCATTTAGAATATTCAGCCAGAAACCTCTTATGCCTCACTGAACTACAAACCCCAAAATGCAGTCAGGGCAGTTAAAGTCTAACACTGCCTGGCCAACAATTCACCAGCTTGCCTGCAAGAATATCGGGGGGGGGGGGGGGGGGGCTATGTCAAAAGCCTTAGTGAAATCATGATATACTACATCCACAGGTCTCCCTTAACCTACAATACCTGTAACTCTATAAAAAGGGGAGCTAACGTTAATTTAGCATGACTTATTTTTTACAAACCCATGATGGTTCCTTGGCCTCAGAAAGAGAAAAGGCAAGCACAGCCCTACTATGCCCAGTCCAGGGACAGATGAAGGCCCTTGCTCCATTCCAACTATCATTCCCTTTTCCTTCTGTGTCATGTATTTTTAGACTGTAAGCCTGAGGGCAGGGAATTGTCTAATTAACAATTTGTAAGCTCCTCTGGCAGAGGAGTGGGGTATAAATACTCTGAATGAATGAACGAACGAATGAACGAATGAAATATTCACAGCATTCTTTTCTAAGGGGGGTTGCAGACTGCCAGAAATAGTGCAAATTGAGTCCACTTTTAGGGTTAGGGTTAGGGTTAGGGTTAGGAAATCATGGGAACTGTATTTTATTGTGGCACCAGAGCTCTCTGACAGAGAAGGCTCAATGTCTCAGAAAAAAAAAAAAAACAACAATTCCCATGATTCCCTAGCACTAATCCTAACCCTAAAAGTGGAATCAATTTGCACTATTTCTGGCAGTCTGCAACCCCCCTAAGTCTTGACTCTTGTTAATTTCCTTCAAGTCAGCCTTAACTCATGGTGATCCTGTGGATGAGACATCTCCAGGTCATCCTATCCTCAGTGGGTCTGCTCAGGTCCTACAGGTTCAGGTTCATGACCTCCCTGCTTGAGTCTAACCATCTGGCATGTGGGCTTCCTCTCTTTCTACTGCCTTCTACCATTGCTAGCATTATTGCCTTTTCCAGTGAGTCATGCCTTCTCTTATGTGGCCAAAGTATGACTGTCAATTTAACCATCTTGGCTTCCAGGAGAGTTCAACCTTGATCTGTTCACGGATCCATTTGTTTGTCTTTTTGGCCATCCACGGTATCCTCAGCACTCTTCTCCAGCACAACATCTCAAATTAGTTATTCTTCTTTCTATCTGCTTGTCCAGCTCTCACAGCCATACATGGTGATGGGGAATATAATAGCTTGGACAATTCTGACTTTAGTATTTGTTGTATATCTTTACACTTTAGGATCTTGTCTAGTTCTTTCATGGCTGCCTTTCTCATTCTTCCCATTGGGACCTCCAACCAAGGTAAAACATTTTTTTCTTCTTAAATTTGAACTAGATTGGCATGTTTTACCTCAACACCTACCAAATGTTCCTGATGAAAAAACATGAAGACTCCTTGAGGAATTCATTGCCCTCTGCCTACAAAGAGGCCTGTGATCTCATAGGAATGGAGGCATATTGGATTGCAAGAGAGGGGTCCTTGTTGAGATGCAAATAGACTTTACATTTCCTGGTCTTTGAAAATCTCCCAGTATCCACATGGCCAGAAGGAGGAGGGACCAGCCTGCAAAAGATACCGTCCACTTACCATCTTAACTAAGGACAGAAACATCAAAATGCAGGCATCTGACTAACATCTCCAATTTTTTTCTCCTGTTTGGTTTATAACATCTTGCCTGATAAAGAAGCCAGTGGAGCTTCAAAAGCTTGCAACAAATATATTGTGCATTTTAGTTGGGCAATAAAAGTATCACTGTTTGGTGGATTTTTGTTTGAATTTCCCATTCTTAATCATCTTCTTATTTCTTGACTGCAGTCTCCGTTCTTGTCAATGTTTGATCCAAGGTATAGGAAGTCTTTAACTATTTTAATTTCCTCATTATCTTGGTTGAACCTCCATGTAGATCCTCTATGGTCATTATTTTTTGTTTTCTTTATGTTCAGCAGTAAGCCTGCTTTGCACTTTCTTCTATGATCTTCCTTGGTAATTGTTTCAAATCTATTATGCTTTCCACTAGTAGTATGGTGTTATCTGCATAACTCATACTTATGATCCAGTAAAGGAAATGCAGCACAGAGTAAGTAAAAGGTAGTACAATAATACCTCACTATTCTAAACCAATCCAGGTCTCTAGGGCCAGATGAACTACATTCAGGGGTATTAAAAGAACTAGCAGAAGTAATTCCAGAACCACAGTCAATAAATTTTGTGAATTCCTGGAGAACAGGAGAGGTCCCAACAGCCTGGAAGAGGGCAAATGTTGTCGCCATCTTCAAAAAGGAAAAGGAAAGGACCCCAAAATTGCAGCCCAATCAGCCTGACATCAATACGAGGAAAGATTCTAGAGCAGACAATTAAACAGACAGTCTGTAAACACTTAGAAAGGAATGCTGTGATTTCTAAAAGTCAACTCTATCTCTCCCTTCTGATTCCATGGAAGCTTAGTACTGTCTGTTGTCAGTAATAGACTGAATGAGGGCAAACAAATGGAAACTTAATCCAGACAAGACAGAGGTGCTCCTGGTCAGTTGCAAGGCAGATTTGGGAACAATGATTTCATGCATGTTGGATACTGTTACACTCCCCCTGAAATCTCAAGCCCACAGCTTGAGTGATTTCCTTGATACAATTCTAAGCTTGGATGTCCAGGATTCAGCAGTGCCCAGGGTGCATTTGTACAGCTAAAACTAGTGTGCCATCTGTGCCCTTTCCTTGCCATGTCTGACACGTGCCTTGATTATATCCCATTTAAGAATCATAGAATCATAGAAGAGACCACAAGGGCCATCCAGTCCAACCCCCTGCCATGCAGGAAATCAAAATAAAAGCATCCCCGACAGATGTCCATCCAGATTCTGTTTAAAGATCTCCAAAGCAGGAGACCCCACCGCACTCCAAGGGAGTGTGTTCCACTGTCGAACAGCTCTCACTGTCAGGAAGTTTCACCTAATGTTGAGGTGAAACCTCTTTTCCTGTAGCTTGCATCCATTGTTTCGGGTCCTGTTCTCTGGAGCAGCAGAAAACAAGCTAGCTCCCTCCTCAATATGACATCCCTTCAAATACTTAAACAGGGCTATCATATCACCTCTTAACCATCTCTTCTCCAGGCTAAACATACCCAGTTCCCTAAGTCATTCCTCATAGGACACAGTTTCCAGACTATTTTGACTATGGCAACACACTGTAACCAAGACAGAAGCTCCATCTCTGAACATAGCTCAGTCTTAGGGGAATTTAATATTAGCTCAAATTACTGGCTGGGTTATACAGCTTTTGGGATTATCCCTATGAATACTGAGGTCAGAGGCAAAGAGAATTCCAGAGGCAGGAATCTAAATAATGAGTTTATTTAAAAGGGGGGAAATCAACAAACATACAAAACACACACAACTACACACTCTCACAAGGACTAAGACAAATCAAAGGTGCTGAATGGATCCATGGTGTCCTGGAGAGATGAAGGATTTAGACAGCTATCCTGGAACGGAGAAAATGGGGAGCTGCTGAGGAGTGAAGTCAAACAGACTGACAGTATTTCTGCCTGCTGCAAGACTACACTGAGGAGACAGAGAAAGGTACCGACATTTAAAGTAAATTTTAACCCTGGGACAAAATTCAAAGTGTTAAAAGGGCCAAATGGTGGTGCTACCTTTGAAATGGTTTTGGACTTCTTTGAAGTCAGTTTTCAGAGGGGGTTACACTAGGGGTGTGAATGGGCACATTGGAAGCACATTTCCAAGACACAAGGGAGTAGCCCACCAGACTGTGGATGTATTTGAGTCATCAGTGCCATCGCTTTGTTAGTGCAATTCTGGCCTTTGTCACCTCCTCTGAAATGTCTGGAAAACAGAGCCCTAGCGATTTCTAAGACTTCTAATGCTAGCATATTTTAATAATAATAATAATTAATTTTATTTTTACCCCGCCTTTCCATGAATATGATCAAAGCGGCTTACAAAAAGTTAAAATTGTTACAATATAAAGATTAAAAACATCGGTGCAGGAATCAAATTACAAACAATCCGGGGTCAATAAGAAAACACATGGGGCAGAGAAAGAAAAAATACCATTACTTAAGGTGGAAATGCCAACTGAAATAAATACGTTTTTAAATTTCTCTTAAAAGAGACGAGTGATGCAGAGGAGCGAAGCTCTGCAGGAAGCTTATTCCAGAAGGAAGGGGCAATGATGGAAAAAGCCCTCTGAGAGGTCCTCACAAAGTGAAACTTGGGGACCTCTAGCAGATTAGTCCCAGATGATCGGAGTGTGCGGGGCGGATTATGTGGGGAGAGGAGGTCCTCCAAGTACCCTGGGCCCAAGCCATTTAGGGCTTTATAGGTCAAAACCAACACCTTGTATTGAGCTCGGAAGCGAATAGGCAGCCAGTGAAGGTCTTTTAAGATAGGTGTTATATGGTCCGACCTGGAACTACCAGCGACCAATCTAGCTGCCATATTCTGCACCAATTGCAGCTTCTGGGTTTGGTACAAGGGTTGCCCCATGTAGAGCGCATTGCAGAAATCCAATCGAGAGGTTACCAAAGCATGTACAACAGTTTCAAGGTCCCTACGATTCAGGTAGGGACGCAACTGGCGTATCAGCCGAAGCTGATAACAAGCACTCCTGACCGTCGCATCCACCTGGGATGTCAGTTGGAGCGACGAATCAAGGAGTACTCCCAAGCTGCGCACCGAGTCCTTCAAGGGGAGCATGACCCCATTCAGGACTGGATGACAAATCTCGCCACCCGGAACCGGGGAACCTATCACCAGTACTTCCGTTTTCCCTGGATTCACACTGAGTTTGTTCTCCCTCATCCAGCCCATTACCGACTCTAAGCAGGCATCAAGAGGAGAGATGCCATCCTTAGTTACTGCATCAGTCGGAGACACAGAGAAGATTATTTGGGTGTCATCAGCGTACTGATAACAACGCGCCCCATGTCTCCGGATGATCTCTCCCAGCGGTTTCATGTAAATGTTGAAAAGCATAGGGGACAAAATCGCTCCCTGAGGGACACCAGATGTAAGGGCCCTCTTATCGGAATGACAGTCCCCCAGCTCCACCATCTGGAACCTGCCTGAGAGGTAGGACCAGAACCACTGCAGAGCAGTGCCCCCGATACCCAGCTCCCTCAGGCGGTCTAGAAGGATACCATGGTCGATGGTATCGAAAGCTGCTGAGATGTCCAAGAGCACTAACAGGGACATGCTTCCCCTGTCCATGCCCAGACGGAGGTCATCAACTAAGGCGACCATGGCAGTCTCAACTCCATAGCCCGCCCGGAAGCCGGTTTGAAATGGGTCCAGAAAATCGGTGTCATCCAAGAACGATTGAAGCTGGAAAGCGACTGCTCTCTCGATCACCTTCCCCAAAAAAGGTAGCAGCGATATGGGCCGATAATTATTGTGAGACAGGGGGTCTAAGGAGGGCTTTTTAAGCAGGGGTTTAACCACTGCTAATTTTAATTTGGATGGAAACTGACCCTCTCTTAGAGATGTATTAACGATGCGGTGCAACAATGTTAACAATGTTAAAATGTTAATTTTGTTAAGGAAAAAGCAACATGGGATATATAGTAATAGAAATAAAAATATGTATGTGAATGTCAAAGTGACTAAGCAGGAGCAATCAGGAAGATACACAGGTGAAAAAGATAATATAATTAAGAAGCCTTGAGAGCCAAGGACAAAGTTATAGAAGGTATATTGAGAACACCTGTGATAGATTGCAAACACCTGAGACTCATTAAGTGGTCAAGGTAAAGTGATGAAACACTTGGGTTGGTCTTAGGTATGGGATGATCTATGTGGACCAATCAAGATGTATGTACACACCCACTGGATGGAAACTGACTGGTGGGTGGTGTCTAACAATGGCTATAAATTGCAATGTTTGCTAATGTACATTGTGGTGTAGTGTGGAGTAGTTTTGGAGATATTGTGAAGTGTAGAGATTGTGATTTGTAGGGCATATAGTATTTATATATAGTAGAATAAAGTAGATCTTTTATATAAGACTACTGAGTTGTCTGGTGTCTTGAGGGAAGATACAAGAACCAGAAGAATCCTGGAGAAGTTTGGAGACATCTCAGGAAGAAGAGAGAGAAGGCTTGGAGTCAGGGTCTTCAGCCTATTCTCTGAAACTCTGCTGCTTGGGAAAGAAGCATCAACCACTGATCAAAGCTGGTCAGCTCTGCTGCATAACAAGGTGGTGAGTTAGAGCCAGAGGTGAAGAGCTACAACTCCCATCATCCCTGACAAGGGTTATGGGCCCAGATACTAGAGCAACCAGCATCCACAGAAGCTGAAAGTTCCAGAGAGTGGAAGAAGGTTTTGTGGAGCCTTGTGAGTAAATCATTTTGTGTTTTGTCTGCTGTGCATACTCAGAGGGACTGTGTCAAATTGAGTCACTGCACAAATTAAGATGGAGATACTAAAGTTTAGTAAATTAAATAGAAACAACTACTCTACCTGGAAAATATATGCCCAATCTCTACTCATAAAGGAGTCTCTGTGGTCAACAGTTGAAACAGGGCTGGCAGCTGATGCTAATGCAGCCACTCGAGAAAGAGACGCTAAAGCAAAAGCATGTCTTTATCTAATGCTAGAAGAAGACTTGATTAACGACATAAGAGATAAAGTGTCCGCCAAGGATGTGTGGGAGACCTTGCAGAGAATACACACTCCTTCAACTGCGTTTGCAAAAATGCTTTGGTCTAAAAGAATTTACAGACAAAAGATGACGAAAGGACAGTGTGTGATAGAACATTTAAAAACAATGCAAGATTTATTTGTGCAAGCTGAACTGAGAGGAGTGGAAATTAGCAAAGAGCAGCAGTGTTATATTTTGCTGGAATCGCTAGATCCTTCTTGGGACAACATTACAAATAGCTTGCAAAATTTGCCAGAAGCTGAGCTGAACAGAGACTTAATTGTTGCCAGAATATTGGAAGAGAACTTGAGAAGAAAGTCTGAGCAGGGTGACTCAGCAAGTTTAAGGACTGTGCCAAAACAACAAACAACGCCTGATCTATGAAAGCAGGAAGAAGCAGCTTCTACAAGGGAGCAACGGAGGTGTTTTTATTGTAAAAAGATTGGTCATCTACAGAGACAATGTAAACAATTTGCTGCTGAGAGAAGCAAGCAAGGAGAGAGCAGATGGCAGCCGCGGCAGTATCAAAAGCAGTCCAAACCTCCATTTTTGAAGGACAGTGGTAACAAAAAGGGGTCTGCAACCATGATTAAGGAAAAACAAAATGCTAATTGTAAATGGTTGATTGACTCAGGAGCATCATCTTCAATGTGTAACAATATTAATTTGATAAGTAATAGAAAATTAGCTAATGTAAATGCTGTAGTTTTAGCTGATGGGAAAGAGCTCAGCACTGTAAATCAAATGGGTACAGTTTACATTCCAGGGCTAAAGGAAAACTTTAATGATGTTTTACATGTAAAGGAGTTAGAAAATAATTTGTTATCAGTAAGCAGATTAACAGACAGAGACTACACAGTCATTTTTGAAAAGAACATGTGTAAGATAAAACTGAATGGGGAATTGCGAGGCGTAGGCTTGAAAAAGGATAAACTTTACTATTTGGAAGACAATATTGATAGCTACAGTGTTGAAAATGCTAATAACATAGACAATAGTCCAATTCACAAAGACTGTATACATGAACTCCATAGAAAATTTGGTCATGCTAGTTTCAAATGTTTGAAGAAGTTAATCAGTATGTGTCCAGATTTAAAAGTTGCTGAATGCAAAAATCACTTAGATTGTACTGTATGTAATCAGATAAAGGTCCGAGCTTTTTCAGTAGCCAAGAAAACGAAAAGAATTGCTCAAAGACCATTTCAGTTTGTACATGCAGATGTTGCCCAAGCTAATTGTTTATCTTTAGGGGGAAGCAAATATTTCCTAGTAATTGTTGATAGGTTTACAAGGTTTGCTTTTGTAAGAATATTGAAAAACAAATCTGACACTGGGCAAAGTTTAAAAGCATGGGTGAGAATGGTGGAAAGACAATTTGATATTAGAGTAGGCACCATTGTTACTGACCGAGGAGGAGAATTTCTAAGTAATCAATTGTTTAATTGGTTTCAAAAGGTGGGAATAAGGCATGAAACTACTAATCCCGCTTGTCCTAACGAAGATGGTTTAGCGGAGAAAAAAATACAAGATATAAAAAGAATAACTGCTTGTTTGATGGCAGATGCAGAGGTAAAAGATAGTTTGTGGGCAGAAGCAACTTTGACAGCAGTACATATTAGTAACAGACTGTATCATTCAGAAATTGAAGACATTCCCTACAGGGTATTGTATGGGAGAGTGCCAAATTACAAGTATTTGAGGGTCTTTGGACAGTTTGCTTATGTTTACATTTCAGCGTGTTTCAGGAAGAAAGGAGAACCCAAAAGTAGAAGGCTTAGGTTTTTGGGTTATTCTGGAAATAGCTACAAGTTTCATTTGGGTGGAAAAGAAGTGCAGTATTCTAGGTCAGCAAATTTCGAGAGACATGCCGGTTGGGACAAACTGCATGCAAATAAAGAAGTTTTCTTGAGGTTAGGAAATTCAAATGAGCCAGAAACACAAACTGAACCAACTTCAGGAAACGAAGGGGTTTCAGTTAAGCCAGAAGCATCCACTAGCAGCAGTGATAGTTCTTCTGATAATGAGACCAAATCTAGACCCATTACTACTAGAATGACTTAAGACAAGAGATTTAGTCATAGAACTATAACTCCCAGCACAGAAAGTGAGGATGAAAGAGGCAGATCAGCAGAGTTTATTCCCAGACGTAGTCACAGAGTTAGAAAGCCTCCAGATAGGTTTGTTGTGACAAATGCAAGAGCTTGTTTAGCAGTGGAAGAGCCTGAAAGTTTTGAAGAGTTGGAAAGTTTGTCTAGAGAAGAACAGGAAAGATGGATTGATGCAATGGATGATGAGTTTGGTTGTCTGGTAAATAAAGATGTTTTTGAAGTTGTTGACAGACCCAAGGACAAGAAAGTAATTGGTTGTAAGTGGGTATACAAAAAGAAAGAAATGCCAGATGGAAGTATTAAGTATAAAGCTAGGTTAGTAGCTAAGGGTTTTGCACAACAGCAGTATGAGAACTATGATAAGACATATTCTCCAACTGCAAAGCCAGAAAGTCTGAGAATGGTTCTAGCTATAGCAGCAAAAAGAAATTTAGTTGTAGAGCATTTTGACTTTGAAACAGCCTACTTGAATGCTAGTTTAGATGAAGAGATCTTCATGGAGCAGCCACAAGGTTTTGAAGAAAATAGTAGTCAGAAAGTTTATAAGTTGAAAAAAGCATTGTATGGATTAAAACAAAGTGCCAGAACATGGAATTTGTGCATTAATGACGAGTTAGTTAAGCTAGGATACAAAAGGAGCATTGCAGATGCTTGTGTCTATACAAAAGGAGACATAGTGTTAGTGATCTATGTAGACGATTTATGCGTGGCAGCAAAGTCAAAACAGGAAATTGAATCAGTAAAAAGAGAATTATCTGAAAAGTTTGTCTTAAAAGATCTAGGTTTATTAAAGTCTTATTTAGGTATTGGTGTTGAATGGACAGAAGAAGGACATTGTTTGTTAAGTCAGAGAAAGAAAATTGAAAATTTGATTGAAAAGTGTGGATTACAAAATGCTAAAATAGTAAGAGCTCCAATGACAACTGGTTTTGTATTTGAAAAAACAACTAGAGATTTTGAAGACAAGACTTTATTCAGGAGTATAATAGGATCTTTACAATTCATATCTTGCCACACCAGACCAGACATTTCGTATGCTGTAAATGTATTGTCCAGAAGAGTTAATGATCCAAAAATTGAAGACTGGACAGCAGTAAAACACTTTATTAAGATATTTGAAAGGAACTTTAGATAAGAAATTGATAATTAGAAACAGTAATTCAGATTTAGATTGTTATGTGGATAGTTCTTTTGCATCAGAATTAGGAGATAAGAAGTCAGTTACAGGAATGATAATCAAGTACAGTGAAAGTCCAATAGTCTGGAGAAGTAGGAAACAAACAAATGTAGCGATAAGTACGACTGAACCAGAATTCACAGCTTTAAATGAGATAGTGAATGAGGTACAGTGGGTTGAGCAATTATTGAATGATTTAAATGAAAGTTACAAGATACCAGTAGAAATTCTGGAAGATTCACAGTCATGCATAGCAATGGCTGAAACTGAAAGTTTGAAGAACAGAACAAAATATGTTGGAGTAAGATATCAAAATGTGCGAGACATGGTTCAGAAGGGTAAAATAGAATTGAGATATATAGAAACACAACACAACATAGCAGATTTGTTCACAAAAGCATTGATGGCGGAAAAATATGAGAGACTGACACAAATGGTTGGAATGACATTGTAAGACACATACAATATTTTATTTCGGAGGGGATTGTTAAGGAAAAAGCAACATGGGATATACAGTAATAGAAATAAAAATATGTATGTGAATGTCAAAGCGACTAAGCAGGAGCAATCAGGAAGATACACAGGTGAAAAAGATAATATAATTAAGAAGCCTTGAGAGCCAAGGACAAAGTTATAGAAGGTATATTGAGAACACCTGTGATAGATTGCAAACACCTGAGACTCATTAAGTGGTCAAGGTAAAGTGATGAAACACTTGGGTTGGTCTTAGGTATGGGATGATCTATGTGGACCAATCAAGATGTATGTACACACCCACTGGGTGGAAACTGACTGGTGGGTGGTGTCTAACAATGGCTATAAATTGCAATGTTTGCTAATGTACATTGTGGTGTAGTGTGGAGTAGTTTTGGAGATATTGTGAAGTGTAGAGATTGTGATTTGTAGGGCATATAGTATTTATATATAGTAGAATAAAGTAGATCTTTTATATAAGACTACTGAGTTGTCTGGTGTCTTGAGGGAAGATACAAGAACCAGAAGAATCCTGGAGAAGTTTGGAGACATCTCAGGAAGAAGAGAGAGAAGGCTTGGAGTCAGGGTCTTCAGCCTATTCTCTGAAACTCTGCTGCTTGGGAAAGAAGCATCAACCACTGATCAAAGCTGGTCAGCTCTGCTGCATAACAAGGTGGTGAGTTAGAGCCAGAGGTGAAGAGCTACAACTCCCATCATCCCTGACATATTTGATGTGCTTGCTTTGAGATAATGGCTTCTACATTAGAGCCATAGAAGGGCTGTCAAATCTGTATTTAATGGCAACATATAAAAGAGGAGGGGTAACATTGGGCAGGAGTGAGACTAACAACACTCTGAATGAGGCTGCCTTTGGAAACTGTTAGGAAACTTCAGCAGGTTCAAAATGCTGCATCCAGAATGCTGACTGGGGCCAGTTATACTGGTTTGTTTCTGGGCACAATTCTAAGTGCTGGTCATGACCTATAAAGCCCTATACAGCTTAAGTCTAGACTACTTGAAAGACTGTATCTCCCCATATGAACCTGCCAGAGCTCTAAGATCATTAGGGAAGGCTTTCTCTTGGCCCCTCCATTATCACAGCCTTCTTTGGTAAGGACACAGAAGACAGCCTTCTCAGTGGCTGCTCTCACCCTCTATAATGCCCTTCCATGGGAGACTAGGGACCTTTGCAGACTGCCAGAAATAGTGCACGTTAAATTGAGGCACTGCCCTGGCCAGTGCTAGGGAGTCATGGGAATTGTATTTTTTTCTGGGACATTGAGCCTTCTCTGTCAGAGAGCTCTGGTGCCACAATAAATTACAGTTCCCATGATTCCCTAGCACTGAGCCAGGGCAGTGCCTCAATTTAATGTGCACTATTTCTGGCAGTCTGCAAAGGCCCTAGGCTTGCCCCCTCCCTGCTTTCCTTTTGCCAGCAGGCAAAGATGTTTTTGTTAGAGCAAACTTTAAATATGCAATCACTCTGCATAAGGCTTCTTATTGGAGTGCATGCTCTGTTTATGTTCTTAACTTTTGTATATTTAAACATAATGTTATACTGTTTAAATGAAATTATTTTAATTATTTATACAATTGTATTGGTAAGTTTTTAACCAATTTTATCTATGAGCAGCCTAGGGGCCCAATCCAGGAGAAAAATACCATATATATAAATGAATGAATGAATGCATGGATGAATAAAAGATTCCCAGCAGATATCAGGATAAATCAACTCTCCCGTAACTACTAATTCTTGCATCTTTGAGATTTCTAATATTTGTTTCTGAACAGTATAATTCACCACTTCTTCTTGGTTTGGTGGCCTGTTGTAAACTGCTAATATGATGTTACCTTTATTTATTATTCCATTTTAAAAAATCCAAATGCTTTCAAATGCTTCACTTTGATGTAGTGATTTACATGAATAAATATATACATTTGCTCTTTACATTGGTGTAGCTGTTGTGACCCATATATTAAAAAAAAAAAAAAAAAAAAAGCATGTGGTTCTCACCAGGAATGAGAATTAAGTGGCCTAGACACTGCTGGGCTTCAGCTCCCATTTTTCTTTTTTATTGGCTATGGCAACTATGATTTCTGGGAACTACAAGTGCTTCTCCTCATTGCACTGTGGCTTGGGACCAGAAGGTGTTGGTTGTTTCACAGTGAAGCATCCCACTCAAACATGCCACAGACCTCCATTGTTCAGAGAGGCTTCTTGGAGTTAAAGGTAGATTTCAAAGGTTAGTTCCTTCAGTCATTCATAGCTACTTTTATGTATGTTTATGTAGCTATGAATGCAATGCAGGATCTCAACCAATTTTCTTTGAAAATGAATTGATAGAATACAATAGTAGAATTGTATAGATATTATATTGTAGAATTGTATAGATATTAAATTGGTACAATCATATTTAAAAAAGAATCCTCAGCTGAACTTGGCAGAAAAAGTGGTGGAGGTTTTTAAAATAGTCATGAGGGTCACCAGATTGAAAACTAGAGAGGTGTAGAAAGGGGAATTTAGCTTTGTCAGGCAACCACCTAATGAGGAATGCCTTGTGAAATATCCTCTTCAATAAACCTGCTAAAAGTATAGGAGTCTTCTCCTGTTTTCACTCTGGCAACTTTAGCTGGAATTCATGAGATGCAGGATTGACAATCAGGAAACAGCTATTAACCATTTGTATCTAAATATGAAATGAAAGCATTGATTTCAGTTAGTCTGACCATATATTTATCTGGAAAATTAAAATATTGCCCACAATCATAAATTACATCATGCATACTTTTCTATCTTTATGAAAGGCCGACATCCTAGAATAGAGGATTTGTAGTGTGTGTGTGTGTATATATATATATATATATATATGTGTGTGTGTGTGTGTGTGTGTGTATATATATATATATATATATATATATATATACATTTTACTCATTAGATATAAATGTAAAAGGTTTTCAGCCATCAAATAAGGTTACACCCCTTATAATAAGGGACACCTAGCAGCCCTATAAGGAAGAAGCTTTCTGATCCTCAGGTGATATCCCTTATAAACAGGGGCAACAGGCATCTCTAGTCTCAGTACTCATACTCTCCACCATTTCATAGCTGAAGAAAAAGAGGTGCAAAGGAGGAAGAGGGGGAACAAAGGAATGTGGAGGAAATGGAAGGAAATCAAAGTGGGAAATGCAATGGAGGAGAACAAAGGAAACCTAAAGAAAGATAGAGAGGAAGAGGGAGAGGAAGAAGAGCAAATAAAAGGAGTGAAAGGAGGGGAAAAAAACAGAAAAATGTTATAATGAAGGGCATAGCCATGAGAGAAAAAGAACAGAGGAGTTAAGACAGCATAGGGGCCAAGCAGTCTGGGGAATCTGATGGTAAGAAAAGCCACTAATATGGGAGGGAGGGTAAATATTGATTCAAAAACAAACAAAATTCATGCAATGAAGGCAAGAGGAGTCTAGAGAATAATAATAATAATAATAATAATAATAATAATAATAATAATAATGGGGGAGAGAGAAGAAGGAGAAGAGGTGGCAAAATAGAGGAACAAAGGACAAGAAGGGAAAGAGGAGGGAACAAAAGAAAAGAAAGAAACGGCAGAAACATTTTTAAAGGTCACAAACAAAAGAGACAAGATAAATTAAATGAGAGGAAACTAAAAGATCAAAGGGAAAGAACAGGAAGGAAGATAAGACAGTGAAGAAGAATAGAAGAAAGAAAGACAGTAAAGAGGAGGAAGAGGAGAAAAAGAGAGAAGGGAGAAGGGAGGGCAAACACACAAGAACAAGAGCCAGGAATTGCTGCAATGGGTGATACACCAAATCCAGAGTGTCACCGAATCAGAACCTGCCGCTTAAAGCCCAGCCACCCCAGACTAGGCAGCACAAGGACAGCTCAGGCACAAAGAAAAACCCACTCAAGATTAAAGACGTGGGCCTAAAGCAAGTGCCTAACCACCCAGTGACACAGGGAGAAGGTGGAAGACACCTTCCTATGCATGTGTATGTGCCTTCAAGTCATCTCTCAGCTCATGGCGATCCCATGGATTTCATAGGGTTCTCTTAAGCAAGGAATACTCAGCCTACAGTACTTGGTATTCATTGGTGGTCTTCCATCCAAGGAGTAACCAGGGTTGACCCTCCTTAGCCTCCAAGATCAGACAGGATCCTACCACTGGGTAGGAGAGGAGAACCCTGAATATGAGAAAGGAAGTTCCACCTGTCAAAAAAAAGAAGAGAGGGGCTAAGCAGACGGCACAAAGTGCTGTCCTCAGGACAAGGAAGGGGAGGGGCAGCCACACGCTGGGCACCCCAACCCCTTCCCGAAGACGTTGTCGGAGCAGCCGGCCCTCCGCACGGCCGGGGCTCCAAGGATGCCTTTACGCTGCAGCGTCCACACACGCTGCAGCGGAAGAGGCACCAAAGGTGCGGTGGCAGCCTTTTGTGGCACACCTTCGGTGATTTGTGGAAGGAACACTATTTTAGCACTCCTTCCTGGGGTGGCAAAGCTGTGCCGCAGGGCTGAGGAATGTGGATGTCTTGGCCCCGATCCGCAGCTTCCCAGGGTGGCCCCATGCTGCCCGTCTGCTTCCCCCCATAGTGTCCTATTTACACAGCTAGAAATGCAAAAAGGCAGGCTATGCTTGTATCCATGAAGGAAGGATAAGACAGTGGGCAAGAAGAGTAATGTAAGGACAAGGAAGTCACAGTGTATTGGAACAGATTTCGCTAATTCACCACAACTGTAGAGAAACTGAGCTGAAGGGACAGAGACTTTTAGAAGTTGACTGCAAACCTCTTTAACAAATTACTTTATGGGTCTATTCTAGTTGGGTTAGTGTGAAGTATGTACACAGCCACCAAGTTATGAGAAGCCTAGAGCAGATACAGTCAGCTTTCCATACCCACAGATTCTTTATCCATGGCTTGAAAATATTCCAAGAAGTTATAAATTCAAAAAACAAAACAAAAACCAACTCCTTGATTTTTCTAGTTTATATAAGGAACTTCATTTCATTATGCCATTATATATAATGGCACTTAAGCACCCACAGATTTTAGTATCCACAGGGGGGTGGGTGTCCTGGAACCAAATCCCAGCAGATATCAGGGACCCACTGTAATTCTATATACACATAATTTTCTTTACACAGCATCTTCGTGTAATTTTTAACCATTGTAAGCCACCCTGATTGTTTTTAACAGAGGGGTGAGGTATAAATTATTATTATTATTATTATTATTATTATTAGAAGGTGACTTAAAAAAAAACAAAGAAAACTGTAAATCAGGGATGGGCAAGTGCAGCTGTTTCATGATTTCCAACCCCTCTATACTCCCTGGACTTCTATTTTCCAGCCTTCCCCCTCCTCTCATAGCTGCCTCCAGGCATGGTGATTTGCATTTAAACAGGTTTTAGGGCCAGCAACAACCTCTGTTTTTTCAAAAGCAGAAGTGGACATTCAGCCATTTCCTGATTTTTCTCTCGTTTTTAGCCTTTCTGGCACCCTTGTAGTTTTTGGATGGTCCTAGGGTCAGATATTGGCCTTCAAATCCCTGCTGCAAGACTTTGTATATAGATCTGACTCATACATTATATAGTATTCTAGAAAAGCTATATTTCTGCTCAACCTCCTCTTTTGTTCTAGTAATATCACTCAAAATGAGGTCCATTAGGTCAAATACAAGTCAACTTTTTTGTACTAGGTTCAGAACTTCTGATCTTATAGTGCATAATTTGTGTGTTCTGGACACTATTATCTCCATGCACTCTGTATTCAGAACAGCTCTGTAAGGTTTGCCCGCCAGATTTTGGGACCAGCTATTTTGCAAAATTTACAAAGTAAATTTTATGATGTACAAAGTAAATTTTATGATGTAAAATTTGCATCGTAAATGAAATGATCAATTTGAGCCCACAGAGCAAGGCTCCTTAGGTCACACATGAGTTGCCACCAAAAAATGTAGAAGGAAAAAATCAAGCTGAACTTGTGTAGAAGCTCAGAAATACTGGAAACAAATAAGAAACATAATAATGGAAATATACAAGAAAGAGATACCTATGGATCCGAAGTTTTTCCTATTGAATATGACGGATTCACTGGAAAAGTCATTTGTAAAAGATAACAGACGAGTTTTACTTTATATGGTGACAGTCGCCCGAATGGTGTATGCTGGGAAATGGAAAAAATCAATAACTCCCAAGGTGAATGAATGGAAAGAAAAACTATGGGAAGCTATGGAATCTGATATATTAACGGGCTTACTAAATGATAAAGATGAAGATGAAATTATAAAAGACTGGATAAGATTTAAAGAATATTGGAAAGATAAAGAGAAAGAATAAGGGGGGAAAATCAAATTTTAGAGATATGAATGTAATATGAATATAGTTAAAGGATATATGGGAAACAAGATGTTATAGAATAGAATAGAAACCTATTTTGAAATTACAATGGATATGGTTTGTTTAATAATAATATTATACAGAGTTAGAGATGCATAGTATATGGGGATATAGAAATAGAAAACAAATATTAGGCAATGATTCATTTATTAGGAAGGAACATTTAGTATATGTAATTATAGATCAATAGAAACTAATTTATGTTTGGTTTTTTTTTTTAATGTGTGATTTTGTTATGTTGTGCATGTAGTATTTGTATTTGTCTTGTTAGTTAAATGTTATTTGGTATGTTATGTTATGTATATATATCGTGTATGTATTAAAATTTGATAATTAATAAAAATAATAATAAAAAAATCAAGCTGAACTGCTGAACTCTACTCTTTGAAATGCAACATTTAATTGAGACACTTGAAAAGAAGCACAGTCTTATTGTGTTGTTTTTTTTAAATTGAGCTTTTAAAATACAGAATGAAAGAATATTTGAATTTGGATATAGGACATAATTACTTAGTACATTAAAGCAAATAATTGGTAGCTCTGTAATTTTCCTCCCCAGGTAACTACCATATGTAGTACACAGTGAATCATTGAGTCCATTCCTCCTCTCATTAATTACTGTGATGCATAAATAATTGGAAAATTATATGTCCCCCAAATGATTTAGTAATACATTTTATGTGTCTAATAAGCACAGGCTTTTAATCATCTTGAGTCACATTGCAATAAATTCAGCTCAGTTTTTCAACTATTCCATTGTCTCTCACAGAAAGCTGCCATCTTTTTGCATTAAAACACCAGCCTGTGATAAGACTTCCAATTGTTTCTTGGATGAAATGCCTTCATATGACTATTTTAGATATTTAGCTCTACATTATTTCTAAACATTTGTACCAAACTGATTTCTGCACTTTGGTCTCATCACACACCAAACTGCTGCGCCCTTTCTTTCTTTCTTAAAATAAAAAACAACAACAAGCACTTAACAAATTCTGAATTAGGACACTTCCAAGCATGAAGATGCTGTAAAAAATAGGAACACCTTGGTATTTTTACAGTAAATTATAATTAATATCATAGTTGATGTTTCTGTGCATGGCCTTTGTCACACCCAACTGCAGATTTAATATCTAACATTGCAACACCAGGTTCTTACTTAACAGTGCATCAAGTAAAGACTCAACCAGGAATAAAGCAACAAGCTTTACAACAAGCAGCCATATGAAGCTGTTTCAGGCAGCTGTCAGAGCTAAGACTGCACTTGTCAGAAGTATTGCTTAGAGAACCTGTTGTTAGTTCCATGCTAAAAGTGCCAAAACCAGTATTGACCAGGTACTTCTCTTAGCCTAAGACAGGAGTGGAGATGGTATGACCTTCTAGGGCTGTTTTTGTGTCCCCCAAGCCATCCTCCAGAGTCCAAAAGTAGGTTTGATTTTTAAAAAACATTTTGCCCTCAATTGTGTGCTACCAGGCATGGGGGACAATTACACTGTATTTGAGGGGCATTCACACTCATCTTTTTGTCCCAAGGACATGTGGATCACCGTGCTGATGCATACTGGGTTTGCTATTCCCATTTTGTTTTGGGTTTGTGAATCTCTTCGAGTCATTGTAACCCCTTGGTTATTCACACATGCCATCATTTTGTGATAAAATGAAGCCGCCTCCATTCTCTTGAAAGATACAGAGTGATTCAAATCAATTTGGAAGCTTATCTACATTGCCATGTGGATTGATGTGTATCTTTCTGGAAAACTCAGGGGAAAAAAGTATCAAATATCCCAGGTTAAGTGTTTTTTTGTTGTTGTTGTTTTGCCAGCCATTGCCATTTGCCATTGAGTGCATTCGGGACATGTGTGAACAAGGATTTAACCTGCATTCCTCCTGGATTATTTTTGTAGTGTGAATGTGGCCTGAGTAGCTGAGGGATCTGGACTGTTTTACAGCCAGGATATCCCCACCAGGGGTCAACCAGATCTCCTGTGGCAGGGAGTTCCACAGTCTAGGAATAGCCATGGAGAAGACTCTCTCCCAATGTTACCCATAGTGCCCTTGATTTCCAAAATATGAAAAACCCCATATGCTACCCATAGTTCCCCTGCTATCAAAAATGTGAAATTCCATGATGACCTCCAGATGAACTCTGGCAGTGGAATTGGAGGCCAAAGGTCCTCTGCGCCCATGGCCTGGGCAGACCACCCTTAATCCTTAAGGCATACATAATGCCCAGATAGTCCAGGAGAGTTGCAGATGGGATTTCCCTGATGAGGTCATCCAAACCCATTGGAAAGGTGTATTGTGTCATCCAGCCACAAGCACCCTCAGCCATCAAAGGTGTAATGTTTGTACTGTGCCACCCAGTCTCACACGCCCCCATCCATCGGGAGGTGCATTGTGTCACCTAGTCACACATTCCCCCAGGAAATGGGCCCCTCGGATTAAGACCACCAAATACAATGTAACCCTATACAGCAGGGTGCCATCATCGTAATTATCGCCTTTCGCCCTAGGGCTTGTTTGGCCCTATATAAACCCTAGACTTTAGCCAGTCAGTGTGCTATCTTCTTGGTCTAAACGACTCCACATCACTCTGACCTCTGAAGCTAGTTACCGGCAAGTCAGCTCAAACCCAGGCTGCGGAGCTAAACTTGTCTCCCATCATCCCACATCTCATTTCGCTTCCCGGAGGAGGCTACAATTCAGTAAGCACCACCCTTAGTAACGCCTGCATTCTGTTCCAAACTCCAACCCTGATTTTCCTGAGCCTTGAGTGTGTGTGTGAGTGTATGGTCTGTGAGTGTGTTTCCCCTATTTCAACTAACTAGCTAGCTACCAACATCAGTCTCAGCTTCATTCCTTGGAACCCCCTGGTCTCTTGGTATAAACATCGGGAGGGCGATCTCTTGGGCTCTTGTAGTCAGCCCCCTCTTGCAATAATTGAGCTAATCATAAATTCCTCTTAAACAGACTCGTGGCTACACCAAGACATCGGCAACCACACAGCTGAGGGATCTGGACTGTTTTACAGCCAGGATATCCTGGAAGCCTGCCCTTGAGGTATGTGTGATTCCATTTCTCTTCTTTCCCTCTACTCTCCCACCCCTCCACATATCAGCGTTCAGTTCCTCCTCCTATATAGACTTTACTTTGTTTAATTTTAAAAATTCTAAAAAAGAAAATGTATTTATTTAAGATATTTCTGCATCACCTCCCAGCCCACAAGGGCTTCCAAGACAATGAACAAATAAAAACAATTAAAAGTAAAAACATTTATGAACACATTAAATTAATCCTTTAAAACTTTTAAAACAATCTAAAAATAATCTTATTATTTTACCATTTTAAAACAGTCAGAACACAACAATCTGGATGGGGTTATACTCCCCTTGGAATTTCAGGTTTGCAGCTTGGGTGTGGTCCTGGATTTGGCTCCGAGCCTGAATGCCCAGGTTTCAACTGTAGCCAGGAGCACTTTTGCACAGTTAAAACTAATGCACCAGCTGTGCCCATTTTTGGGGAAGTTGGATCTGGTAACAGTGACACATGTCTTGATTACATCCCATTTGGACTATTGTGATACTCTATATGAGGCTGCCTTTGGAAACAGTTTGGAAACTTCAATGGGTCCAAAATGTTGCAGCCAGACAGGGGATCATGTGAATTGCTTGCTGAAACAGCTGCGCTGGCTATCAGTCCATTTCCAAGCAAAATTCAAGGTGCTGATTATGACTTTTAAAGTCCTAAACAGCTTGGATCTAGACTATTGGAAGGACCATATCTCCCAGTACAAGCCAGCCCAAGTGTTAAGATCAGCAGAACAGGGTTTTCTCTCAGTCCTATCACCTTTACAGGTGTGGTTGCCGATGACTTGGGAGAGAGTCTTCTCCATGGCTATTCCTAGACTGTGGAACTCCCCTGCCACAGGAGATCTGGTCGACCCCTGCCCTGCTCTCTTTTTGCCAACAGCTGAAGACATTTTTATTAGGCAGACTTTTGGTATGTGAATTTTACTTATGGTGTGTGTGTGTGTGTGTAAAATTGTAATTGTAATTGGTATGCTGCTTTTAATGCTTTAATTTTTTTCACTTTTTTAAAAATGGTTTTAAGTATGCTGTGTTTGTAATTGTTATGTTTTGATATTGGTGTTATTTAATTATTTTTTAACTTTTGTAAATGTTTTAGTTTTATCTTTTTTAAACTATTGTAAGCTGCCTTAAATCCCATTTTGGGAGAAAGGTGGGCTACAAATCTAATAAATAAATAAACAGAACATCCCTGATTTGGCTGCCCACTGGAAGGTTCAGAAGTTGAATTAGCCTAACCTCCTTTGGTAGGAATGGTTACAGTTGTGGTGCTGCTACAGAGAAAGTCCTGCTGCATGTACATACCAACCTGACTGGGGACATGCAACAAGGCCTTCCCTGAAAATCTCAAATTTCTGGCAGTCGTATATGGGAGAGTGCAGGATACTTCTGTCCCTAGGTTATTTAGGGTTTTGTAGATCAAAACGAGCACTTTGAATTTTGCTCAAAAGTGAATTGGAAGCCAGTGCAGTTCTCATAAGACCTGTGTTTTATGGTCTCTAAAATGTACATCTGACACTAGTCTGGCTGCTGAATTTTGTACTGGCTGCAGCTTCTGAACACTTCTCAAGGACAAACCCACATAGAGCACATTACAGTGTTCTAATCAAGTGGCATGAACCACTGTGGCTAGATCTGCCCTTCCCAGGAAAGGGTGGAGCTGGAGCACAAGCCAAAGCCAGGCAAAGGTGCTCCTAGAGAAAGCAGCAATGTGGCCTTCCAGGAATAGAACTAGCTCCAAGAACAAACATGCCCAAACTTTGAACTTGAACAGGCTGTGATCTCTAGGCCAGGATGGTTTTTCCACTAACCGATAGCACTTCTGTCTTGTTGGAAATAATAATAATAATAATAATAATAATAATAATAATAATAAATTGGATGAAACCAATTATCTAGATTTTATATAATATAAAATTATTATTATTATTATTATTATTATTATTATTATTATTATTATCCCGCTTCTTGACAGCAATCTAACCGGCTCACAATAAAATCCATACAGCATACCCCGGACCAACCCCCCCTTAAAACAGTATTAAATAACAGATAGTTAAAACGTAAACAATATAAACATATTAAAATAAACCATATCAGGAACAGACTGCAGAGACCTAAACAACCTCTACTGTGTTTCTTATCCATCAGCAGAGGATGGGGCCATGAAAGGAAGGCAAGAGTAAAGAGCCCTGGCCGGGGTAATTAATCTGGAAAGGCCTGCCAGAAGAGATCCGTCTTGACAGCTTTTTTAAAGCTGTCTAGTGATGTCAACTGACGGATCTCATCTGGCAGGTTGTTCCAGAGTTTTGCAGCGACAACAGAAAAAGCCCTCTGGGAGGTCGCTGCAAGCCTAGATTTTTGAGGCTGCAACAAATTCCTCCCAGAGGACCGGAGAGCGCGGGGAGGATTGTATGGAAGGAGGCGGTCCCTGAGATAACTTGGACCCAAGCCATTTAGTGCTTTAAATGTGATAACCAACACCTTGTACTGGGCCCGGAAGCTGATAGGCAGCCAGTTGAGGGACCTCAAAACCGGAGTAATGTGGTCCCTCCTAGATGTTCCGGAAATGAGCCTGGCTGCCATGTTTTGGACCAGCTGAAGCTTCTGGACCAAGCACAAGGGTAGCCCCATGTAGAGTGCATTACAGAAGTCAAGGTGTGAGGTTACCAGTGCATGCACAACAGTCTCGAGATCCCTTAGTTCCAGAAAAGGGCGCAGCTGGCGTATCAGCCGAAGCTGATAACAGGCACTCCTGACTGTCGCATTAACCTGATTTGTCATCAGGAGCGACGAGTCAAGGAGCACCCCCAGACTGTGAACACAGTCACTGGAGGAGAGTGTGACCTCATCCAGGACTGGAGGTTGCAACCCAATTGTTGGTTTCGGGGCCGCTACCGTGAGCACCTCCTTCTTGTCTGGATTCAGTTTCAATCTGTTTTTCCTCATCCAGCCCATTACCGCTCAAAGACATTCATTGAGAGAGGAGATGCCATTGGAATTCGAGACCAACAAATGAGACACAGAGAAATAGATTTGGGTGTCATCAGCATACTGATAACACCCAGCACCATAACTCCGTATGATCTCACCCAGTGGCTTCATATAGATGTTAAATAAGATCGGGGACAAAATAGCCCCCTGAGGGACCCCACAAGTGAGGTCCCTCTTACTGGAGCTACAGTCCCCGAGCAGCACCCTCTGGGACCTACCCGAGAGGAAGGACCTGAACCACTGCAAAGCAGTGCCCCCGATACCTAACCCCTTCAGGCGGTCCAAGTTGCATCGAAGGCTACTGAGAGGTCTAAAAGCACCAACAGGGTCACACTACCCCTGTCGATGCTCAGACACAGATCGTCGGTCAAGGCAACCATGGCAGTCTCAACCCCGAAGCCTGTCCTGAAGCCGGTTTGAAATGGGTCTAGATAATTGGTTTCATCCAAGACAGCTTGGAGCTGAAGAGCAACCGCCCTCTCAATTACCTTGCTCAAAAATGGCAGCAATGACACAGGCCTATAGTTTCTCATATCCAGGGGGTCTAGGGAAGGTTTTTTCAGAAGCGGCCTAACAACCGCTTCCTTCAGACAAGATGGGACATATCCTTCCCTGAAGGATGCATTGATGATATCTGTAAGGAATCTCATCAATGCATCTCCCCCCCCGGACGGCCAGCCATGATGGGCAAGGCTCGAGAGGGCAGGTTATCCTCCTCACCTTACCAAGCAGCTTGTCCACGTCCTCAGTACTCACAGATTGCAGCTGATCCAGTATAACTACATCGGCGGAGTCACTGGACGCCTCGCCTATAGACTCTGTTTCATCGGTGGCATCTAAGTCGGCTCTTATATGAGAGATTTTATCTGCAAAGTAATTGTTAAACGCATCACAGCAAGCTGTCACAGGGTTAAGTAAGGGGTTTGGCGCAGGGGGCACCTGCCTCATCTCCCTTACCACCCTAAACAGCTCTGCTGGACAAGACTCTGCAGACGCAATACGTGCAGAGGAGAAAACTCTCTTCGCTGCATGTATTGCCTCCCAAATAGGAACGAAGAAAATTCCTATGGCGAGTTCTGTCAGATAAGAGTTGAGTCTTCCGCCACCTGCGCTCTAGCCATTGTCCAAAATGAGCTTTAGTTTATTCACCTGCATCCAGACAACCATTCATAACTTTCATAGCTTCATTGGCATCAGTTGTAAAGGAGAGATCGAGCTAGATATCAGCATACTGATGACACCCAGTTCCAAAACTCTGGATGACCTCTCCAAGCAACTTCATATAGATGTTGAAAAACACAGGGGATATTGACCCCTGTGGAACCCCACAGGCTAATGGTTAAAAAGCTGTACAACAGTCCCCCAGCACCACTCCCTGGGAACATATAGCCAAGAAAGACTGGGACCACAGCAAGACAATGGACATTATCACACGGGGAGCTCCAAATAGAGAAGCCGGCTTTAAAGTGAAAGTGCTACCGCAAAAGCGGAAGCAATTAATTAGCCGGCTTTCCCTGTGTGAAAACCTCCTGCACATTTAAAAGGAGGTTACTCCGAATGGAAAGTAGGCAGAAACTGCTTCTTTTTATTTTTGGAAGAACCCCGAAAATAAAAAGAAGCAGTTTCTGACTACTTTCTGTTCGGATTAACCTGCTTTTAAATGCGATGTTGTCTGAAAATATACCCACTTTTGCAGGTTATTTTCAGTTTAAACCCCCGTTTCCTCACAGGATTTCCCCCATGTGATAACGTCCAATGCCTCCAATTCCCAGTACAGGACAAACATCATTTTTTTTTTATTTTTTTTTTAAATCTGAGTCTGAGAGAAGCCATCCAATATCAGGGCCTCAAGTCCTGTGTTTTAATCCCTATATTTGCTTGCCATGTTAGCACTGAATTAGAATTAGGAAATGTTGAGTTGGGTTAGTTTGTTTTTAATCCATTTACCAAAATTTGTGCTTTTCTTTATATCCTGGATGGAAGAATGTGAAGTTTTAAAATGTCAAATGATTGCAAAAATAAAACTAATTGTTTTTCCCTCCTCCTAAATAAAGCATGCTCCTTTGCACAGAAGCAGTTACTGCTTCTCCACCACCACCAATGGGGTGTACTCTCCCTGTATTTTATGAATTAACCTTGACAGAACACCACTCCCTCCCTTGTTTGCCTGATTATTCCTTCATTATACCTTCAGAGTGGGAGGGATTCAGCTTGTTTTGCCTCCTTCCTTCCCAGATCACTTGGAGATTTCATTCTAAAGTGCAAGTGTTCTGCACAGAGAGGAAAGCCATTGATTTTTGGAAGGATGTGGGCAACATCACCTGCACAAAGTGCAAGTTGGCATTCCTGTTGTAAGAGAAGTTCCAGCAATTGGAGGCCTCTGTATGTACCTTTCAGCACATTAGGGAACAAGAGGTTTTCCTGGACAGAGAGGAGTAGAACTTTATAGGGAGGAGGTCAGTTCCTATACACAAAAGATAGATAGTTGGAGGAATGTGATAAGTAGAAGTAGGGAAGCCATGGATCGTTCTGTGAATTTGCAGCTATAGAATCGATTTGAAGCTCTCTCTCTAACCAGAGGTGATGAGGAAGACCAGCAGGGCCAGTTCTCAGGAAAAGGCAGGAGTCCTTGATAGAATCTGCATAGGGAATGGCCACTGCCAAGCCTTGGAGGAGACATGTGTTGTTGGTGGTAGGGGGACTCCTTGCTGAGGGATACAGAAGTGGTGGTGTGCAAGCATAACAAGATGTCTCAGAAGGTGTTGTCTTCCTGGGGCAAAAATTCATGATATAACAATGATGCTGACAAGACTTGTCAAGCCTATTGACTGTTACCCCTTCCTTTTAGTCCATGTGGGAACCAATGATACTGAAAGTCCTGGAATCCAGGTGAAGAGCATCTAGATAAAAATTAAGAGGTAAACAACAGGGATTTTATTGTGCGAGTCTACTACAGATCCCTAAGGGGGATTGCAGACTGCCAGATATAGTGCAAATTGAGTCCACTTTTAGGGTTAGGGAATCATGGGAACTGTATTTTATTGTGGCACCAGAGCTCTCTGACAGAGAAGGCTCAATGTCTCAGAAAAAAACAATTCCCATGATTCCCTACCACTAACCCTAACCCTAAAAGTGGACTCAATTTGCACTATTTCTGGCAGTCTGCAACCCCCCTAAGTCAGACTGAGGAATTAAATGATGCCTTTTTAAAACAGATGACCACACACTAAAATAATAATAATAATAATAATAATAATAATAATAATAATAATAATAATAATTTATTTATATCCCGCCTTTAGCCTTGGCCATCAAGGCAGCTAACATATAAAATCAGATACATTAAACCCTTGCAACAATAAAAACAACACAATTTACCCCCCAATTAAAAATACATTAAATTCATCTCAGAGTTAAAATTTTAACAATAAACAGAGTTAAAAACAATAGGTATTCTGGGGCAAGGTCAAGATAACAATGTCTGACATAACAATGTCTGACAGGTGGGGATCAAAAATGGGTGAATGATTTATTTCGGATGAGAAAGGAGAGATGTAATAGTGATGGGTTATTTCACCTATCCTAATATTTGCTGGAAGTCAAATTCTGCCCAAAATGTAAAGTCCAGCAATTTCCACACTTACCAGGCAGACAATTTCATTGCCAAAAGATGGAAAAGACAACAAGTTGTCACAATGACCCACTCACAAAGGGGGGAAGCAGACAGCACAAAGCGATGTTTTGGAGGCAAGGAAGGGGAGGGGCAGCTGCACGGTGGGCACCCCAACCTCTTCCCGAAGGCATCGTCAGAGCACCGGCCCCTCAGCAAGGCCGGCGCTCCGAGGATGCCTTTCTGCTGCAGCGTCTGCAGACGCTGCAGTGGAAGAGTCGCCAAAGGTGCGCCGCCAGCCTTCTGCGGCGCACCTTCGGCGACTTGTGGAAGGAGCGCTATTTTAGCACTCTTTCCTGGGGCGGCGAAGCTGCGCTGCAGGGCCAAGGTGTGGGGATACCTCGGCCCCAATCCGCAGCTTCCCAGGACGGCCCACGGCTGCCTGTCTGCTTCCCCCCCAACTGAGGTGTCTTTATTGTTAATTGTTCTTATTACTTTTGGTAGTGTGTTTGTTGTTATCTGTAAAATTACTTCAGGCCAGTCTTTGTTGAACACACACACACAAAAACTTCATTTACTTTCACAATTTATGATTGTATCTTTCCTGGTGGATGGTTCTCAGGTTTGTTGTTGCAGTATACAAGATACTTCATTTATTACAAATTTACTATGTTCATGTTCCCTCACTGACTAGTTCACACAGAACATATTCCCTTAATACCACTGGATTTATCTTGTCCTTAGAAAGTTCACTGAACTGGGAGTGTGAATTCCATCCAGCTGAACCCTATTCCTAACTGCACCTCCTGGCAGCTTTAAAAACATCTTCCTGCCTCAGCAGGCTTGACACACATGCCTCAGCTCTTACTCTCTCTCTTCCTTTTATATCTGTTCCTCAGGCTGGCTCCCACCTTTTTCAGCCTGTCCCTGATTGGATACCCCAAATATTCTATTTTGCCAGTGCTTAGCCACGCAAGTGGATCACCTATTTGATCCTAGCCAACAGGGATAACCTGGTTAATAGGGTACAAGTGGAAGGATCCTTAGGTGGCAGTGATCACATTCTGTTGCAGTTTTTATACAGTGGAGAGCTGAAGAGATATATTCTAAACTTTAAGAAAACTGATTTCAGTAAACTTAGGGAAATACTGGTTGTGATCCCATGGTCAGGAATACTAAAAGAGAAGGGAGTTCAGAATGGGTAGGAGTTTCTCAAAAGGGAGATATTGATGGCACAATTTCAAACAGTTCCAATGAGGAGGAAAAATGGGAGGCATCTCAGGAAACCAGGATGAATGACTAAAGAACTTTCAACTGAGCTAAGTTTTAAATGGGACATGGATAAGAAACCGAACAGGAATTCAAATAAATAGCTAGCACGTGTAGGGAAAAATACAGACAAGCTAAAGTACAGACTGAGCTCAGGCTTGCTAGAGAGGTTAAGGACAATAAAAAGGGCTTTGGGGGTATGTCCATAGCAAAAGGAAAAAGAAAGAAAATGATAGGGACATTGTAAGGAGAAGATGGTGAAATTGATGGAATTTTTCTTGGGATTAGTTAGAAAGCTCTGGAAAGTAGGAGACATTGATTTAATCTCACCAACAAGGTGAACAGCAGAAAGTGCATGAGCAGGAAAGGCAAACTAGTCCAATCTTATTCTCCCAGCCCCCATGTATCTTCCAATAAAGAACTAAGACAAAGTCCTTAGTTAGAGTAATATAAAAATGTAAATTTACTTACAAAACCATGTGCATATTCAAGTAAAGCTTCATGTTGCAAAGAAAATGAGGTAGAAAAAGTCGTTTACATGCTTGCAAAGAAAGTTTTTATCAGTGTGCTAGAAAGTCATGCAGCTCCTGTCAAAGGAGAAGGATAAAGTAATGGCAATCTCTCAAGAGACAAAGGGCCTTTGCAGACAGTGCAAAGCGTTGTCTTGGAGGCAAGGAAGGGGAGGGGCAGACTCACGCCGGGCGCCCCAACCCCTTCCTGAGGACGTCATTGGAGCACCCACCATTCCACACGGCGGGCGCTCCGATGACGTCCTTCCGGCTCAACATCCAGACACGCCGAGCCAAAAGAGATGCCAAAGGGGCGCATGCCACCTCTTCCAGCACCCTTTCCGCACCTTGCGGAAGGAGCACTATTTTAATGCTCCTTCCAGGGCCGGAAAAGGAGTGGATTGGGGCCAAGGTGTGGGGCAGCCTTGGTCCCAATCCATGGCTTCTCGGGGTGGCCCATGGCTGCCTGTCTGCAGAAGCCCAAAGTGTGCTAGAAAGACTCAGCATGCGTGAGTTGCAGTATCCACAACACCCTTTCTCAACTCGACCATGCACCCAACCAGCCCCATATTGACTCAAAGGCATCTCTGGGCAGCAGCTTTGTCAAGATGTCAGTTGTCATCTCAGCAGTTGGACAGTAGGTCATCTTGATTAGTCTTTTCTTCATTAAGTCATGCACATGATGAACTTTTATACAATGTATTTGCTTCATCCAGTTATAGTCTCTGATTGAGAACGTCTAATGCAGCTTTGGTTATCTTCAAAGATTTGGCTTCTTTTCATTTATTCCAAAGTCAAGGAACAGTTGACCAAGCCACTGTAATTCTCCTCAGGCTTTTGATGCAGCTATCTATTCTGATTCTGTGGAGGATAAAGCCAATATCTCTTGTTTGTGACTGGCTCAAGAAATAGGCCCATTGCCATATAAAAATAGATAACCCCTGGTACAGCAGCAATCTTTGATATCACCACCCCAGTTTTCATCACTGTAACACACAAAGCTTGGGCTATTGCTGGCTGGCAACTTCAATTGAAGATCCATGGTTCCTTTTAAGTATCTTGCTACTCCCTTTACTGCAGTCCAGTCTTTCTGGATAGGTGCACTGACCTTTCTACACAGCATTCCTACACCACAGCAATATCTGATCTGGTGTTTGTGGTTAAGTACAGAAGTTTTCCTACTGCTGTTCTGTATAAACCATTGTTTGGTAGAAGTTCTTCTTGTTCATTGATTTTATGAAAATCTGTCACCATGGGTGTTGCTACCGAATGTGCATCCAGTTCCAGTGTTTCCAAGAGATCAACAATCTTCTGTTTTTGCCCCAGCAGAAAAGATCTGTCTTGTTCCCTTTGAATTTGAATGTCTAAGTAGTGTGTGGCATTTCCCACTTCTTTTAGTTCAACTTGCTTATTCAGATAACTCACAATTTCAGTGTAATCTGTAATCTGTATCTCTTTGAGTAGCTGTGGTCAGGTCATCAACATATGTCAGAATGTATGTTAAATGTCCATCTTTGGTCCTTGTGTATAGGCATTTGTCTGCTCTTCCTTGCTGAAAATCTAATTGTTTCAGCATTTCATCCAGTTTTTCATTCCAAGCTCTAGCAGCCTGTTTAAGTCCATATAGCCCCTTCATAAACTTGCAAACAAGGTGTGGTCTTTCTTCGTCCACAAAACCTGGAGGTTGTTTCATGAAAATATCCTCTGTAATCACACCATGTAAAAATGCAGTTTTTACATTAACATGTCTGACATCCATCTGTTTTGAAGCAGCTAGGCTGAGAGGTAGCCTTATAGTGGTATGTTTCACAATGAGTGAAAAGGTCTCATCAAAGTCTTCTCCATATTTTTGTGAGAAGCCTTGTGCAACAAGGCTTGCCTTGTAGCATTCAACTTTTCCGTCTGCATCTTGCTTCTTTTTGAACACCCATCTGGATCTTATGGCTTTCTTTCCTGGTGGGAGTTCTGTAAGTGTCCATGTTCCACTTTTATGTAATGCTTCTATTTCTTCTTCTTCAGCCTTTCTCTGTTTATTTGCTTCATCAGCAGGCATTTGCTCCTTTATATTTAATGGTTCTCTAGGTAACTCTGACTTTGCAAGGTAAGAAAATATTGTAGTGGTACACCTCTGTTGAATCACAGTGAGTATCTGGAAACCTGCTCTGGAATCTTGTCTGTCTCTACAGTATCCTCTGGTCCCGGCATCAGATCATTCTGAAGGTGCAGAGTCTGCTTGAATGTCCTTTCTGATAGTGAAAACAGTTGGTTGATCATTGAAGCTTGATGTTGCATCTATCTATTCTGAGAATTCCATCTTGTTCATCTATGGATTCAAGAATAGTTCCTCTTTTGTCTATTTTTCTTTGTTCATCAAAATAAACCACATGTCTGATGCTTACTTCACCAATTTCTAAGTTCATCACTTTGTATCCTTTGGTTTGTTTTGATCTGGCATCTAGCTGGTGTCTCTTTTGTGAGGGTATGTAAGAATACGCAAGACTGCCAAAAAAATTAATGTGTTTCATGTTTGGCACTCTGCCATGCCACAGCTGGAATGGTGTCTGTGTAGTGCCTTTGGTTGGCAATTTGTTTTGGAGATATGTGGCCATCATGATGGCTTCTCCCCAAAATTGATTTGAGAGACCTGCATCTGTGAACATCCATTTTGTCATCTCCAATAAAGACCACAGCTTTCATTCAGCTGACCTGTTTTGGCTGGGTGTGTATGGGACACTTTTTCTGTGTTGAATTCCATGTTCTTCTAAGAAAGATTGTGTGTATTGTGACAAATATTCACTTCCATAGTCTGTCTGGATGGCCTTAGGTATCTTCTTTAATTTCATTGTCACTGTTGTGATGTATTTTTGTAGCATCTCATGAGCTTGGCTCTTTTGTTTCAGAAGGTAGGTGACACAATACTTTGAAAAATCACCCATAAAAATTAATATGCATTTGTTTCCACCTAGAGAAGGTACAGATAAAGGTGCACAAATATCTGAATGTATGACATCAAGAACTTGACAGTTTTTCTGTTCAGTACTAAATAAAGGTCTAAATGAAGGACTTACTGCCTTTTGTTCAACACAAACTCTGTACCTGTCAGAACTTCCACAGCCTTGAGACTTTACTTTGATCCCAGTAGACAAATTCTGGGTTTGTAGTTGAAGAATTGCTTTGGTGTCATGATGAGCAAAGTGTCTGTGCCATAGTTCAAGGCTGTCTTCATCCATGTATCTTTGAATCATATTCACTTGTGGAGTTGAGAGATCTACTTCATAGATACCATCACATTCAAAGGTTTATACATATGTCACATTGTCTTTAGAAACTGTTCATTGTCCACCTTTGAAGGTAATTTCATAGCCTTTTTTATCTAAAGTTGACACACTGAGCATGTTACCTTGTATATGAGGAATATATAACACATCACTGACAGTATTCTCCAGGACTACTGGAGGCACTTTGCAAAACAATTTAAATTGGCCTTTACCAGCAATTTGCACATTCTGATAAGAAGCTGTTTGAATAATCCCTCTAACACTTTTATCAATTTCATCAAAATAGGATTCACAATGTGTAGATTGACTTGTGCAATCCATAAGCTTGAATCATTCTCACTAGCATTAGCTGTCAAAATTTGTGCCTTAATAATAATAATAATAATAATAATAATAATAAATTTTTATTTATATCCCACCCCTCTGAGCACAATCAGAGCAGCTAACAACAATAAAAATACACAGAATAAAATCCTAAACCAATACCCACCCACCCCCTTTAAAAAAGTATTAAACTAAGCACAATTAAAACATTTGAATAACATAAAATTAAATAAAATCGAATTATCCAAACAAAAAAATGGCAACAGCAGAGATGGCGAAACAAAACGAAACAGCAGAAAAGCAAAGGTGGCAGCTGTAATAAATTTGAAGAGGGCAGGATAAAACAGAATAAGACAAAATAAAGGGGTTCTAGAGGCTGGAAAATCTAATCTGGAAAGGCCTGCCGGAAGAGATCTGCCTTAACAGCCTTTTTAAAGCTGTTTAGTATGGTAATCTGACAGATCTCCTCCAGCAGGCCATTCCATAATCTGGGGGTGACTATCAGAAATCCCTTCTGGGAGGTTGCAGACAGCCTAGATTTTAGTGGCTGTAGCATTCCTCCCAGAGGACCAGAGTGCATGGAGAAGACTGTTGCCTCTCTGTTGATTTCTTTTGGTTGAGTCATGTTACCTTTGTCTTTTAAAATCTGCCGCCTGCCCTTGCTGGGTCCAGCTCCCATTGGCTGGAGGATTTTTAGGCAGGGTACAATTCCTTGAGCTATAACCCTTTTTATTGCATCTGTAGCAGGTAACATCTGATTGACCAGTGGGAGTGGCCTTTCCCCTGCCTCTTCTTGTTGCCAGGTAATTCGATACAGAACTGTCTTTACCTGTGGAGTGGGAACTTCCTGTCTGCTGTATACACTTCTCCCTGAGCATACTCAGAACTTGCGTAAAACTCATGTCTGGAAGAGCATTAATTACAGTTGAAAAAGCATCAAATATTTTGCCCAAAGTTCCCATGAGATAAGTAACTTTAAGATTATCACGTGGTTTAAAATCACAAAGTGATATCCTTTCAAACATATCATTTTCTCTTGCAATATGCTTTTCACAATGCTGCTTGGAATTCAGCCTCAAATTCATCCGTTCTTTCATTACAGCACAGAGAGTCTCCAACTAGGTTGATCAAATCACTTGAGAGAGATTCCTGAACAATATGCCTTGCTATAGCATCTTCTTTTATCCAAATTAATCTTTGTTTTTTGTCAGTTGGCATTTGTGACTCTAAGCAATGATAAATGCCATGAGTTTGCAAAAATACATTCAACCTCTGTTTCCAATCTGAATAGTTTTGAGGAGTCAGCCTCAGCTTGGAGGAGGATTGCAGAGATATTTTAAAAATATAATAATATTTTAGCAAAAGAAATTTAAAAACATCAATAGCTCAAAGGTAAAAACCAAAAACTCTCTCTCTGGTAGGCACAAGCCAATGGGAGAAAGTGGAGAGAAAAACACACAACAAATAATAACAAAAATGCAAACAACCTAGTTTTTTTCGTTCTTTTTTTATTGATTTAAAACACCATAGAAATACATACATAACATTACATAACTTACATAACATACATATATACATAATTATACAACACACAAAACAATACATTTACCTCCACCCCACCAACATACAAATCACATTCCATGGAGGATACAATCAGGATAATAGATCCAAATATGCTACTTTTGGAACGACCTGCCAGATGAGATCCGTCAGTTGACATCATTAGACAGCTTTAAAAAAGCTGTCAAGACGGATCTCTTCCAGCAGGCCTTTCCAGATTAACCATCCCGGCCCAGGCTTCCTGATCCCCTCATTCCTCCCGTGGCCCCATCTTTAGGGATGGTTGAGGATCTCCAGAGGGACATCAGGGTTTTTAGGTGGTTTTAATTATGGTTTTATGTTCTTATATTGTGCTTTTAATTTGTTATATTGTTTAATGCTTTCTTAAGGGGGGGGAGGGATTATAATGTTTAATGTTATATTTTAATCTTGTCATATTTTATTGTTGTCAACCACCCGGATTGGTTCGCCACAGGGCGGTATACAAATAAATATTATTATTATTATTATTATTATTATTATAGAAATAAGAAAAATAAGGCAGGAAATGAAAGAGACAAGAAATGAAATGAAAGAAGACATGAAGGAAGCATGTCAGGAACTAAGAGAGGAGATTAAAGAAGCGATCACAGACACTAAAAAAGATTTAAAGAAAGATTTAGATTGTCCCTGGGTAAACTTATCAGCTCTTTTGATTTCTCTTATCATCTGTACGCCGATGACACCCAGCTCTATCTTTCTACCCCTGACCTTTCGCCAGGGATTGAGCAGCAAGTTTCATCTTGTCTGACTGCTGTCTCCCACTGGATGCGCCATCGGCGCCTGAAGCTCAACATGGCCAAGACAGAGCTTCTTGTTTTCCCTCCTAAGCCCACTCTTGAATATTCCTTTTCTATCTCCGTCAACAACATCTCTATTCAGCCAGTCCAGGAAGCCCTCAGTCTTGGTTTCATTTTTGACTCCTCTTTATCATTTATCCCTCAGATTCAGGCCACAGCCAAGGCCTGTAGATTTTTTCTTTGTAATATTTCCAAAATCCGTCCATATCTCTCTCCTTCTACTGCAAAGACTTTGGTCCATGCCCTAGTGGTTTCGTGCCTCGACTACTGTAACCGTCTCTTGGCAGGGCTTCTTCCCTCTCACCTCCACCCATTGATTTCCATTCAGCACTCAGCTGCCCGTATCATCTCACTCGCTCGTCGATATGACCATGTCTCCCCCCTTTTGTCATCCCTTCACTGGCTCCCCTTTCCCTTCCGCATTCGATATAAGCTTCTTTTGCTCACCTTCAAAGCCCTACATGGGCTCGGCCCTCCCTATCTCTCTGAACTTCTTTTTCCCTACACCCCCTCTCGTTCCCTCCGTTCTGGTAGCCAAGGTCTCCTGTCCCAGACCCAGATTTGCACTGCCCCATCCCGGATCTGTCCCTTTTCGCTCGCTGCCCCTCACTCCTGGAACCTCCTTCCCTTACAACTACGACTCAGCACGTCCCTAACCAGCTTCAAAGCCGAGTTAAAGACCGCACTGTTTAGAGAAGCGTTCCCAGGGAGTCTGTGATCGTGACCTGGTTGTTCCTGATGCATGACCCAATTTGGATATTTGATGTTTTAACTTGTTTTTTATGATGTTTTAATTTGTTGTTTTACTTTTAGATTGTACGCCACAGTCAGGCCTTTTATATATTCTGGATTTTTTATTTGGTTTTGTACAGTGCCGTGTACATCTACGGCACTTAATAAATAAAGCTAATAATAATAATAATAATAATTCAACATTAAGCCTGCCTTTGCACTTTCCTCTTTGACCTTCCTTAGTAGGTGTTCCAAGTCTGTGAGGTTTTCTGCTAGTACATGGTGTCATCTGCATATCTTAGATCAGGGGTAATCAATCTAAGGCCTGGGGGCTGGATGTGGCCCCCTGAGGTCTTTGGACCGGCCCCAGGCCGGTCCTGCCACCACTGCCACCCCCCACCGCTGCCGCCTCCCACCATGATGATATTGATTATTGTTGTTATTACTTGTTCTTGGGGTTTTCTTGGCAAAATCTCCACAGGGGTTTTGCCATGGCTTTTCTGGGGCTGAGAGAGTGTGAATGCATTTTTTTTAATTTTTATTTTATTTATTTATTTATTTATTTATTTATTATGCTTCAGCCCCCCGGTTGTCTGAGGGACAGCAACCCGGCCCCCAGCTCAAAAAGGTTGCCTATCCCTGTACTACTGTTTTCTTGAATATGAGTAAAACCCATTCATAGAAGCATAGATTTGGAAGGGGCTATGTGCCATCAGATCTAATCCTCTGCTTGATGCAGGATTTCTAGCTAAAGCATCCTCTGCATGTAGCTGTCCAGACTCTTTTTGAAGCTGTTCAGTGAAGGAGATCTCATCACCTCTCTGGGCAATTGGCTTCATTGCTGATCCACTCTCGTGGTCAAGAAATTTCTTCTAATTTTCAATCAAAATCTACAAAAAAAATTGACCTGGTCTTACCCTCTGGGGAAGCAGAGAACAAAGCTACATGTTCCTCTCCATGACAGTTACTGACATATTTAAAGATTGCAATCATGTCATCCCTTAGTCTTTTCTTCACCAAGCTGAATATGCTCAACTCCTTTAACCTGTTCTCGTATGTTTTGTTCTCCATACTTCTTCTCATCTCTCTTCTCTTTCTCCGAACTCACTCCAACTTGTCTATATCCTTCTTAAAATGAAGCGCCCAGGACTGAACTCAGTACTCCAGATGAGGTCTGATTAGCACAGAATATGGTGGAAGTATTACTTCTTTTAACTTGGAAACCATGCTTCTATTAATGCATGCTAAAATAACATTCATCTTCTCTGCTGCAGCATCACACTGCTGAATCATGTTCAATTTATGATCAATAATAATCCCAAGGTCCCTTTTGCATGTTATTCTGCTGAACCATGTACACCCACCCCCCGTCCTCTACCTGTGCATTCAGTTTTTGTGGCCTAAATGTAGAATTTTGTATTTGTCTCTGTTGAATTTCATTTAATTTTTGCTCAATTTTCTAGTTTATCTAGGTCCTTTTGAATTCTGTTCTTGTCTTCCAACATGTTAGCCAACCATTCCAACTTTCTATCATCTTCAAAAATGATAAGAATTTCTGCCACTCTGTCATATCTAAGTCATTGATAAAAGTGTGTTGACTCACTTTTCCAAGACAGTCACAAGTTTGCACTTGCTACAAATGTAGTAAGGGTGGATTTCTGGCAAGCAAACAAACATTGCACACACATCACAGCAGACAACAGACCATTCTGCTTCCATTCCTGGAGTTATTTTTTCACACCTTACAGACTGTAATAACTCTTACTGATATGAGCTATCTGAGATCCAAAGAATGAGTTAGTAGTTATATAGAACTAGTGGCTGCTAGCTGTACCCCCAAGCAAGTCAAAGATTCAGCAGAAGACCCACCCCCTCACACCATGTGAGCAGAGAGAACACCCCTCCCAACATGCTTTTAAAAAACTACAATCAAGGATGACTTCAAAACACAGCTCACCTACTGCTGTCTCTTCAGAAAATGTGCATTGCCTGACTGCATGCAAATACTAGTAGAACCCTTATACCAGTGATGGCCAATTGTTTGATGTAGGGAGTGCATTAACCCTGCAGGGGACATTGTAAGGCTGTACCCACACTGCATCCCTCAAAAAAAATTCAATTTATCCCTCCGAAATGCCCCCCAAAATGCCTCCAGGGAGAATTGGGATCATTTTTATTATGGTTTGAGGGGGCCCTGGGCAGGTAGAGGATGAGGGGGGTGTACATTTAGGCCACTATTACAACAGTTTGCTTCCCTTTTTGAAAAGGAACTCTCCTGGGCCTAAAGTGGCACAAAGGAGCAGGAAGCCCCAACTCCCCATAGAGGTCATGTGGGCCAAGGTTTTGACTCTTTGGGGAGACTAAGGGTCATTTAAGTGTTTTGTACTGTATGGGAAAGAATGCAGGCCATTGGGAGGAGGGAGTGCTTGAAGAGTGCCCTTAAATGTGAATGTTATGCTTTAACCTCAGATCTGGCAATGAGCTGGCTACTGTACTGAACCTAATCTTCAATAAAATGCCTCCTGGATCATCAACCCATGAAGTCTGTTCTTTGAGTTAGGCAGAGACAGGACATCACAGATACTTTCCAGTCTGGCACATTTAGAAGAATCATATTTAAAATAAGAAAAGAAAAATCATTATGCAATTCTGACTTGCTTTCCACATATGTGATTAAAATATAATAATTTATAATTGATGTAATTAAAATTTGATGCAATTTTCTTTAATGTAGCATATTTTGCTCTTTCTGTTGACATTCTCATACCTCACAGAAGTATTTTAAAGATTTATTAGTTATTGTTTGTATAAAGATTTCAGATGGAAAGTTCTGTATAAGTGCTACTGTAAGTATCATTACTGCATCCATGGTCTGAATGAGATATTTTTGTTTCATTCTTCTTTCCTCTAATTCAGGGGTAGGCAACCTTTTTGAGCCAGGGGCCGGGTTGCTGTCCCTCAGACAATTGGGGGTCTGAAGTACCAAAAATAAATAAATAAATAAATAAAAATAATTTTTAAAAATTAAAAAATTAAAAAATTAAAAAAAATATGCATGCACACTCTCTCAGCCCCAGAAAAGCCATGGCAAAACCTCTGTGGAGATTTTGCCAAGAAAACCCCAAGAACAAGTAATAACAACAATAAGCAATATCATCATGGCGGGTGGCGGTGGTGTGGGGGGCAGCAGTGGCAGCAGGACCATCCTGGGGTCGGTCCAAAGGCCTCGGGGGGCCACATCCAGCCCCCAGGCCTTAGGTTGCCTACCCCTGCTCTAATTCTTATTTGTAAAAGAATAATTAAAAAAACCAGTTTGACAACACAGTTGTTTTATATCAAATTTGGCTTTGACCTTTGCCAATTAAAAAAATTGTTTTGGAATGCAGTTGTGCCTCAACTGTAGTGTTTTCTCACAGTCATTGTGTTCATATTTTAATAGGAGGCAAGAAAACACACACATACACACACACACACACACACACACACACTTTTCCCTTGGAAAAAGACACCAAAGAGAACAGCTCATAATAAACAATGTGGTCCTCTGATAATTTTAGTTCCATGCTGATCATAGACTTCTAATGCTGTATTGCTTTTAACTGTGAAAATTCCATTTTTGCATTGCAATGGTCTTTATAAAATACAGGGGAGAAAGAGAAAAAGGCCTTGATTAATTATCAGGAGAAAAGCTGAAGTAATCAAGTGTATCTTATGGAAGGGAAGAAAAATATAAACACCCTTGGATTATATTGTACTTAAAATGTCAGGACTTTAATTTTTTTTAAAATGACAAATAAAATAGCAAAACATTTTCTCTTGTCATAGAAGCTGACTTTGATCCCCAGTACAGTCATTGAGTGGAAAATTGAACCACACTATAATTGCTTTCCCTCTGACTGATAAAGTGGTGTAACAAATTTTGTGTTTGAATGATAAAATCAGCAATTGGCCCCAAGCATTTCCTTCTACTATTCCTCCAAGGACTCCGAAGTCCCATCAGGGCTTAGGGCAAGAGCACAGTCTGCAGTACTATGAATCTGCTCCAAATTGTGTTGAGTTCTTTATTTTTGTTAAAAAATTAAAAACTATTCTTTCTTTCTTTTCAAAAACATGACTAATGCAAATGACATCTGACTGGGGTGAAATGGCAGGGAGAACCATAACAGAGAAAGACAACAGCTCTGTTTGTACAAAATCATATGGCACTCAAATAGACAATACACACACACAATGTGTTTTTATTCATAAGTAAAATTTTGTTAGGAAACGGAGTTCATAAGGATGGGAAAAGTTGCTGCTAGAGGGGAAAAAATCTTTTGCTAAAAGAAAAGAAACTAAGTGTACTTTAAATTAATTGGGCACACAATCAAATGACAAACAGATCCAAAGAATCTTTATTCTTTGTATGTGTGGACTGTCTTCATTTACATAGTCCAATGATGGGCAGTTATCTATCACAGAGTCTCTCTTATCCAGAATTCCAAAATATTCCAAAATCCAAAATTTTCCACATGGGTGGCTGATATACTGACACCTTTGCTTTCTGATGTTTCATTGTACACAAACTTTGTTTCATGCACAAAATTATTTAAAATATTGTGTATAAAATTACCTTCATGCTATGTATATAAGGTGCATACAAAGCATAAATGAATTTTGTGTTCAGACTTGGGTCTCATCTCCAAGATATCCCATTATGCATATGCAAATATTTCAAAATCTGAAAAATGCCAAAATCAAAACACGTCAGGTCTTAAGTATAGAATCATAGAGTTAGAAGAGACCACAAGGGACATCCAGTCCAACCCTCTGCCATTCAGGAACTCAAAATCAAACCATCCCAAACAGATGGCCATCCAGCCTCTGTTTAAAGACTTCCAAAGAAGGAGACTCCACGACACTCTGAGGGAGTGTGTTCCACTGTTGAACAGCTCTCACTGTCAGGAAATTCCTCCTAATGTTGAGGTGGAATCTCTTTTCCTGGAGCTTGCATCCATTGTTCCAAGTCCTATTCTCTGGAGCAGCAGAAAACAAGTTTGCTCCCTCCTCAATATGACATCAATATGACAATATGACATTCAAATATTTAAACAGGGCTATCTTAACCGTCTCTTCTCCAGGCTAAACATACCCAGTTCCCTAAGTTGTTCTTCGTAGGGCATGGTTTCCAGACCCTTCACCATTTTAGTCGGCCTCCTCCAGTTTTCAACATCCTTTTTGATTTGTGGTGCCGAGAACTGGACACAGTATTCCAGGAGGGGCCTACCAAAGCAGAATACAGTGGCACTATTACTTCCC
Source organism: Phrynosoma blainvillii (assembly GCA_026167975.1). NCBI lineage: Eukaryota > Metazoa > Chordata > Lepidosauria > Squamata > Phrynosomatidae > Phrynosoma > Phrynosoma blainvillii. The sequence continues at coordinate 211,504,008 of JANUYF010000001.1, forward strand.
TTGATCTAGATACTATACTTCTATTAATGAGGCCTTAAATTGCATTGGCCTTTTTAGCTGCGGCATCACACTTTTGAATCATGTTCAACTTGTGGTCTATTGAGACTCCTAGATCCCTTTCACACGTAGTCTCCTTAAGCCAGGTTTCCCTCATCATATATCTATGCATTTCATTTTTCCCCCCTAAGTGAAGTACCTTGCATTTCCCCGTGTTGAAATTCATTTTGTTAGCTTTGGCCCAGCTTTCTAATCTATTAAGATCATTTTGAATTTTCATGCTGTCTTCTGGGGTATTAGTTATTCCTCCTAATTTGGTGTCATCTGCAAATTTGACATGCATGCCCCCTATTTTTTCATCCAAGTCATTAATAAAGAAGTTGAATAACACTGGGCCCAGGACAGAACTCTTTGGCACCCCACTGGTCACTTTTCTCCAGGATGAAGAAGAGCCATTGCTGACCACCCTTTGGGTTCAGTTAGTCAACCAGTTACTAATCCACCTAACAATTGTATTGTCTAGCCCACATTTTACTATTTTGTCTGCAAGAATATCATGAGGGACCTTGTCAAAAGCCTTACTGAAATCAAAATATGCTATGTCTACCACATCCCCTTCATCCAGTAAACTGGTAATTTTACCAAAAAAAGAGATCAGATGACTTGTTTTTGAGAAACCAATGTTGACTTTTATTGATTATGGCATTCCCTTCTAAATGTTCACAGACTCTCTGTTTAATGAACTGTTTTAGAATCTTTCCCGGTATTGATGTTAGACTAACTAGGCAATAGTTGTTGGGATCCTTTTGAAGATGGGGACAATGTTTTCCCTCCTCCAGTCTGCTGGGACTTCTCCTGTTCTCCAGGAGTTTTAAAAGATTATCTCCAGTGGCTCTGAGATTACATTTGCCAGTTCTTTTAATATCCTTGGATGTAGTTCATCTGGTCCTGGAGACTTAAATTCATTTAGGCTAAACAGGTATTCTGTACTACCTCTTTACTTATTCTGTGATGCATTTCCCCTATTGTGTCCGCTGTTCCATTTTCTTCAGGTAGAACACCCTTTTCCTTTTCTGAGAAGACTGAGACAAAGAAGGTGTTGAGTAGTTCTGCCTTTTCTCTGTCCCCTATTAGAATTTCTCCATATTCTCTACGCTACGGACATACCAAAAAAAAAATCCCTTTTTATTGTATTTTTTTTTCTGGGACATTGAGCCTTCTCTGCCAGAGAGCTCTGGTGACACAATAAACTACAGTTCCCATGATTCCATAGCACTGAGCCAGGACAGTTAAAGTGGCCTCAATTTGCGCTATTTCTGGCAGTCTGTAAAGGCCCTTAGTTCAGTTGAAAGTTCTTTTGTCATCCAACCCAGTTTCTTGAATCATCTCCCATTTTTCATTCTCATTGGAACAGTTTCAGATTGTGCCTTCAGTATGTCCCTTTTGAGAAACTCCCATCCATCCTGAACTCGGGATCACTCCCAATGTTTCCCTAAGTTTGTTGAAATCAGCTCTCCTAGAATGAGTGTTTGACTATGCCTAGCTTCTCCTTTTCACTGTATAAGAAACTCCAGGAGAACATGATCACTCCCACCTAAGGATCCCACCACTTGCACCCCATTGACCAGGTCATCCCTGTGGGTTAGGATCAGATCTAAAATAGCTGATCCCCTTGTAGCCTCTTTCTTCTTTTGGACAAAGAAATTGTCTTCAAGGCAAGTGAGGAATTTGCTAGACCTTGAAGTATTGGCTGAGTTTGACTTCCAGAAAATATCAGGATAGTTGAAGTTACCCATCACTACTATAGCTCTCCTTTCTGAGTGTGTAGTCATGTGTTCTAGAAAGACATCATCCAATTTGTCAGTATGACTTGGGGGCCTGTAGTAGACTTCCACTATAACATCCCTGTTGTTTCCTTCCCCTTTAATTTTTATCCAGATGCTCTCCACCTAATTTCCAAGATTTAATCCCTGGATCTCTTCACAGGTGTAGATATTCCTGACATATAATGTTATTCCTCCTCCTTTCCTGTTTGGCCTATTTCTCTAATAAAAATTATATCCCTCTATTCCTACATTCCAATCATGAGACTCATCCCACCAGGTTTCAGTGATGCCTATTATATCATTTTTTGTTGTTGTTGTGCTAGGAGTTCAATTTCATCTTGTATATTTCCCATGCTCTGTGCATTAGTGTAGGGACATCTAAGACCATGGGTCCTCCCCATTTTTTGCCTGTGTGAGGTTTTTTGCCTCCCTTTGTTAGGCCCTTACATTATTTGCCTTGTTCCCTCTATAACAGTTTGACTATTATCTCCAGCCCATGATGTACTCCTGCCTTCTGAGATACCTTCCAAGATACTGTCTTCCTCCCCCACATGACTCAGTTTAAAGCCCTCCTGATCAAATGTTTGAGACTATTGGCAAAAATGTTTCTGTGAGCTGCAGCCCATCTCTTGCTAGAAGTCCACCCTCATGGAACTGCAGCCCATGATCCAAGAATCCAAATCGTTCTTGGCAGCAACTATAATGGAACCAGTTATTCACATCTGCTATTTTCCTCTCCCTTCCTGGACCATGCCCTTCAACTGGGAGAAGAGATGAGATAATAACCTGTGCATCCAGCTCATTCAGCTTCCTACCCAAAGCCTCATAATCCCTTCTGATATTCTGAAGACTATGCCTTGCAGTATCATTGGTTCATTTAGGATAAGAAAGCATTTAGGATAAGAAAGAATAAACTTGTATAAAAGATTTATTATTTGCACTGCATATTGTTCCTACTTTTTCTCAAAGGAACTTAGGATAGTATAATATCCAGCTCCCCACATAAATGTATTTAGGGTACACAAGAGAGAGAAGGGGGGAATGGCTCAAGATCAAATGGCTGTGTTTAGATTTAAACCTACATTTCTCCAGTTTTAACTTCAGGATTCAATCCACTATGATATACTATTAAGTAGCATATCAGGACAGCAAGATATATTGAGAGTTTTATTTCACTTGGCTTGATGGGTAACACTGATTTGAAGGAAGTTAATATGTTGTCATATTAATCAAGTGTATCTTATGGAAGGGAAGAAAAATATAAACACTCTTTGATTATATTATACTTAAAATGTCAGGACTAAGGCAAGCTTTTTGGAAATGCTCAATATACCTCCCCAACCCCAAAAAATGGGACACAAGAGACTGTAGCAACTATAGGACCATAGCACTAATTTCCTGCACAAGAACATTATGTTCAAAATACTGCAACACAGACTCTAGCCACATATGGAGAGAGAAATCCCAGAGGTACAAGCAGGGTTCAGGAAAGGAAGAGGCACTAAGGACCCCATTGCAAACATATGATGGCTAATGGAGCACACCAAAGAATTCCAAAAGAAAATCAACATGATCAGCTATATAGACTATAGCAAACTTTTTGACTGCATCGATCATGAAAAGCTATGGAATGCTCTCAAAGACATAGGAGTGTCAATATACTTGATACTTCTGTTGAGAAATTACTCAAAAAAGCGGCCACTGTCAGAAGAGAATAGGGAGAAATGGAATGGTTCCGAATAGGCAAAGAAGTCAGGCAAGGCTGCATATTATCACCATACTTGTTCAATTTGTACACAAAAAAAATCATACAAAAAGCACAAGAAGGAGGAGTGAAGATAGGAGGAAGATACATCAACAATCTAAGGTATCTGGACAACACAAAATTAATAGCAGAAAACATCAATGAGTTAGAACAATTACTAAGGAAGGTCAAGGAAGAAAGTGAAAAGGCAGGCCTGCTGCTGATCATAAAGAAAACAAAAATAATGACCACAGAGGACCTACATAAATTCAAATTATACAATGAGGGAACTGAAATAGTTTAAAATTTCTGATACCTGGGATCAAGCATCAGCCAGAATGGAGACTGCAGTCAAGAGATAAGAAGAAAACTAGGAATGGGAAGGGCACCCATGAAAGAGCTAGAGAAGATCCTAAAGAGTAAAGATATACAACTGAGCACCAAAATTAGAATCATCCAAGCCATAATATTCCCAATCACTGTGTATGGATGTGAGAGTTGGACTGTGAAAAAAGCAGATAAAAAGAAAATCAACTCATTTGAGCTGTGGTGTTGGAGAAGAGTGCTGAGGATACTGTGGACAACCAGAATGTGTGTGCGATAACATCCACTTTTGAATTTAGAATCCTGAATCTATATCAGGACTTTTTGTCCATGCAATAATCACCTTAGATTATTAACTTGAGGCTGTCTTACTTTGGGCACATTAAAAGAATGCATGACTCATTGGAAAAGACAATAATGCTGGGAATGGTTGAGGGGAGAAGAAGGAGAGGTAGACAGCACACCAGATGTCTAGACTCAATTATGGAAGACACAAGCATGAGTCTGCAGGAAATGAGCAGAGCAGTGGAGGATGGGAAGACTTGGAGATGTCTCATTCACAGGGTCACCATGAGTTGAAGTCTACATGAGGGCAGCTAACAATAAATATATTGTCAGCCAATATAGTTCTTAAACCATGCTTGGACATAGCACACAATCTGTTGCACCAGTTACCTCATTCTTCTACATCATAGGTGCAAGTGGGTAAAATGAGTTCTGTCTCATTTCCCACTTGATTCTGATTCAAATTATGCCACATTGCATATTGCATAGATTGTTATACACTGCTGCTCCTTTTTACTACCAAATGTAGCCTGCCTGTAGGAATGGGAAAAGTTAAGCTCATGCTAGAATAAGCTTTATGATTTATGTGTGCACTTGAACACACATAAATAGTAATATTAATAGTACCAGCAAAGAACAATGACATAATTATTCTAAACTGTGGAAGAGGAATAGTATTATATGTCAGGGATGTTTACACCTGTGAAGAGATCCAGGACTTAAATCCTGGAAATGAAGTGGAGAGCATCTGGATAAAAATTAAAGGGGAAGGAAACAACAGGGATGCTATTGCAGGAGTCTACTATAGACCCCCAAGTCAGACTGACAAATTGGATGATGCCTTTCTAGAACAGATGACCACACACTCAGAAAGGAGAGATGTAGTAGTGATGGGTGACTTCAACTATCCTGATATTTGCTGGAAGTCAAACTCAGCCAATACTTTAAGGTCTAGCAAATTCCTCACTTCCCTTGAAGACAATTTCATTATCCAAATGGTGGAAGAGTCAACAAGAGGATCTGCTTTGTAGATCTGATCCCAATCAACAGGGATGACCTGGTCAATGGGGTGCAAGTGGTGGGATCTTAGGCGGGAGTGATCATGTTCTCCTGGAGTTTGTTATACAGTGAAAGGGAGAAGCTAGGCATAGTAAGACACACATTCTCGACTTTAGGAGAACTGATTCCAATAAACTTAGGAAAATACCGAGGGTGGTCCTGTGGTCAGAAATACTAAAAGAGAAGGGAGTTCAGGACAGATGGGAGTTTCTCAAAAAGGAGATACTGAAGGCATAATTTAAAACAGTTCCAATTAAGAGGAAGAATGGGAGGTGTCTCAAGAAACCAGGATGGATGACTAAGGAAGTTACAACTGAGCTATGTTTTTAACAGAACATGTATAAGAAATGGGGAAAAGGGGAAATCACTAAAGAGGAATTTCAAACAAATAGAGAGCACATGTAGGGGTAAAGTCGGGAAAGCCAAAGCACAGAATGAGCTCAAGCTTGCTAGATAGGATAAGAACAATAAAAAGGGCATTTTTGGGTACGTCCATAGCAAATGGAAGAAGCAAAGCAAAGCAAAGCAGCTTCATTTATATACCACTTCATATTGCACTATGGGATGTCTAAGTGGTTTACAAATGTTAGCTCATTGCCCCCCAACAGTTGGGTACTCATTTTAGTGACCTCGGATGGATGCAGTGCCTTGTGGTCTGTGAGTGAGTGGCTGCAGTACAGGCATGTACAAAAACACACAAGAGAAGAAGGAAATGGTAGGGGCAGTGTGCAGAGGAGATGGCAAAATGCTAACAAAGGAGAAAGAAAAGGCAGAGCTACTAAACAATTTCTTTGTCTCAGTCTTCTTAGAAAAGAAAAAGGGTGCTCAACCTGAAGAAAATGGAGCAGAGGACACAATAGGGGAAATGCAGCACAGAGTAGGTAAAGAGGTAATACAGGAATACTTGGTTAACGTAAATCTCCAGGACCAGATGAACTGCATCCAAGAGTATTAAAAGAATTGGCATATGTAATATCGGCGCCATTGGCAATAATCTTTGAGAACTCCTGGAGAACAGGAGAACTCCCAACAGACTGGAGGAGGGCAAACGTCCCCATCTTCAAAAAGGGAAAAAAGAGGATTTCAACAATTATCATCCAGTTAGTCTGACATGAGTACCAGGAAAGATTCTTGAGCAGATCATTAAACAGAGAATCTGTGAACATTTAGAAGGTAATGCCATAATCAAAAACTCCATATGGGTTCCAGAGAAACAAGTCATGCCAGACAAATCTGATCTCTTTTTTTGATAGAATTACGAGCTTTGTAGATGAAGGGAATCCTGTGGATATAGCATATCTTGATTTCAGTAAGGCCTTTGACAATGTTCTCTATAATATTCTGGCAAACAATGTGGGCTAGGCAAGGTAACTATTACATGAATTTGTAATTGATTGACTGGCTGAACCCAAAGGCTGCTCAACAATGGCTCCTTTTCATCCTGGAGAGAAGTGACCAGTGGGGTGCCAAAGAGTCCTTTCCTGGGCCCAGTATTATTCTACATCTTTATCAATGACTTGGATGAAAGAATAGGGGGTATACAGATAATGCCAAATTAGGAGGAGTAGCTAATACCCTAGAGGACAGGATCAAAATTCAAAATGACTTTAATAGATTAGAAAGCTGGGCCAAAGCTAACAAAATCAATTTCAACACAAAGAAATGTAAGATACTGCACTTAGGGCAGAAAAATGAAATGCACAGATATAAGATGGGACACCTGGCTTAACGTGACTACATGTGAAAGGTATCTAGGAGTCCTAGTAGACTCCTACAAGCTACAAGAAAAGAGATTCCACCTCAACATTAGAAGGCACTTCCTGACAGTAAAGGATGTTGGACAGTGGAACACTCTCCCTCGGAGTGTGGTGGAGTCTCCTTCTTTAGAGGTCTTTAAACAGAGGATGGATGGCCATTTGTCTGGTATGCTTTGATTGAGAGTTTCTGCATGGCACAGGGTTGGACTGGATGGCCCTTGTAGTCTCTTCCAACTCTATGCTTCTATGATTCTATGAAATCTTCAATGTGTTTGTGAGTGCCAATATGGAATACTTCATCCAAAATCATGCCTTCTTCCAGAGGAGCAGAACTTTCCAAATGAACTGAGACTGGTTTCAAAAATATTTCCATTCTGTATATTGTTGTTTATACAATGCCAGTGCCTCTTTTCAAGTCACTAGGGTCTGCATAAAGTTGAATAATTTTTCATCAGCGCCAACTAACACCATTCAGTGGAATCAGCAGCTCCATAGAACAGGCTTGTACAAAAACACACTAGAGAATTTTGTGTATTGATTAAGTAATATTAATATATGTTTTGCCTCTAGTCAAGTATCTTTACTTCAGAACATTACAACTGGGAATTCTTCCATCACTCCTTTTGTGAAAGGATATACCATAAACTTTGGTGCTATCATTTCACTTAATATGTGCTCCCTCTTCTGCTTTGTTAAAATAGACTTATTTACTCATGTACAGTATTTCTTCCTCTTACTTTATCCCTCCAAATATAATCCCTTCACATTTCTTTCACTCCAGTCCTCATGTGTAGTTTCAGCTCACTATTGATGCAATGACTGATGGTTGGGAGCACTGCCTTCCTTGACCTCATCAACATCAGAAAGGTTTTCAAATCTCAGTCATCTCTGACAGCCTTTGAGAAGAGAAATGAGACAGTCTCTCTGACACAAAGGCATCTGGCCTGGGGTAAAAAATTCTTTTTGAAACAGAAAAAACATCTGAACAGTCCATAGACTGCATTGCTTTACATTCATCTCACAATGCAGACCATCCATTCCTGCTCTATATTAGCTTTCACAGACTGTAGTTTTAATGTCTGTTGTAGACCTGGCATTATTTTTGTTTATCTGTATTAGTGGACAGTACTTGGCAGATAACTGTATAAATCTAGAATGCAGTTGGTTTCATTATTATAGGCCCAAGATGAAAAATTAATATTAATTTCTTTAAAAACTTTCCATTCACATAATTTGGTCAATTTGTTGAACCTGTGAATATGAAGATTAAGGATAAATCTCTCTCCCCCCCCCCCGCCCCCACACATACATACAAAGTACATATTTACACTTGGTGGTATTTGTACAATGATGGCAGTCCAAGCCAAGGCTACACAATACAAATAACTAAACACTACTTGTATGCCAACATTTGCCTTGTGAGCATGTAAACTTTGCACTGTAAAGGGAATAACACCACTGTGACCCCTTTGAGTCATCTTGTATTCCAAAAGCCATGAGATACAACAACAGTCATCTGACCTCGCCTTCTTGAAAAGACCTGACCAAAGCAACTATTACACTCTGCACCCTATCGTTTAATCAGCCAAGTAACTCAGAAACTTACCAAGGACAATAGTATCCCTTTGCCTACAGTCCAGAATAGGTCACCTTTTTGGGTCTCTGAGGCCATTTAATTTCCCCAAATAGAATGAAACAAATGTAAATAATCACTTTTAGGGATATCTGGGAGTCATTACCACACATTTTCTCAAGATCATAGGCCCTGCCATGCTTGCTGACTATATATTTTGTGTAGACTTTGTATTACTGGATAATGGTTTATATTATACAAGTGAGGATGATGGGTGGAAGTAATGTTTTCTTTTTGAATCTCACTAATGAGCAGATGTGAATGAAGAAAAATACACTTTGAACCATTAAGGTCCAGTCGATGGGAATACTTAGTATGAAGGAGAAAAGGAGCAACAATCCTGGGTACAAAATTGTTTGGATTCAAAGATGAATAGGATGCAAGTGAAGAAATGTTTGAATAACTGTATGCTTTTAATATACCCTGTAACTGCAAGTACTTCAGTCTTATCAACTTTGTTATGCTGTGAACAACTTTAGTTTCTGAATAATATTTTTTTCTGGCCCTACTCAAGCTGTGCGTTCTCAACTCAAGTCTCCCAGTACATGACATTTTGACAGGATGCTTTCTGAGCATGAATCATTGAAGGGATGTATTTGGAAAAGGGTTCTGTAACCAGTGATTCAGATGCAGAGGCATGTTGGAAGTGGATTGAGCTGAAAGCCTCCACCACTGCCAAACATGTGGCAGTACAATTCCTTGGACTAAGATTCTGAGATGTGCTATGAGGGGCAGCCTCCACCAGCCTCTGGACTTGGGTCCCACACAACCAAGAGCTGGCCAGGAACAATGATACTGAAGCCCTGGAGGTGCAGTGATTAAATGCCCACACTACAGACACAACATTGTGATCCCAGGAGCTCCAAGGTTGACTCAGACTTCCATCCTTTCATAGGTTAGTAACATGAGTACCCAGCTTGTTGGGGGCAATTGGCTTACAGATTGTAAACCACTTAGAGAGTGCAGAGTTCACTATTAAGTGATATAAAAATGTAAATGTTATTGCTATTGCTACTGGAAAGCACCACATCTTTTGAAAGAGTGATACAGAGCTAGCCAGCCATCAGATTGAGACACACATGTTGTGAGGCCTTTTCCCTTTAGATGTTTGGAATCAGAGGATCAGGAATCTGAGTTGCAGCAACTCTGGGAGGAGATGAACATGCTGCATGAATTTGTAAATGCCCTCTTGCAGGAGCTCTGTGTCCCTTTATTATCTACTATGAACAACATCAGAGAAGGAAGAATCCCATCAACTTGGGAAGAGGCTAATGTAACATTGATTTTGAAGAAAGGGAAATATCAGCATGACCCAAACAATTACAGATCTATTTCTTTGCTGAACACTAATGATAAACATTTTTGCATATATATTGGCAAGCAATCTGTGTTAGCAAAGTTAGTATCTGATGAATAATAATAATAATAATAATAAATTTTATTTTTATACTGCCCATTAGTAGTCCAAACCAGGCGGTTTACAGCATAAAAATTAGCATACAATGTAAAACAACATTTTCCCTCCCCCCCCTTAAAATGTTATTAAACCACATTATAATTAAAACCATTTAGCAATATAAAAACAAAAATTAAAATTAAAACAATACAATCATAACAACAACTGTGACTTTCTTCCAAGAAAACAGGGGTTCTAGAGGTTCTGCTGAGGAGGGGGGGGAACCCGAGGCCGGGATTTTTAGTCCGGAAAGGCCTGCCGGAAGAGATCCGTCTTGACAACCTTTTTGAAGCTGTCCAAAGATGTTAACTGACGGATCTCATCCGGCTGGCCATTCCAGAGCCTGGGGATGACAACAGAGAAAGCCCTCTGGGAGGTAGCCGAGAGCCTCAATTTTTGAGGCTCCAGCAAGTTCCTCCCAGAGGGCCAGAGTGCACAGGGAGGATTATATGGGAGGAGGCGATCTCTGATATAGCTTGGACCCAAGCCATTTAGGGCTTTAAAGGTAATAACCAACACCTTGTACTGGGCCCAGAAACCAATAGGCAGCCAGTGGAGGGACCTCAAAACCGGAGTGATATGGTCCCTTCTAGATGTTCCAGATACAAGCCTGGCTGCCATATTTTGAACCAACTGTAGTTTCTGAACCAAGCACAAGGGTAGCCCCATGTAGAGCGCATTACAGAAGTCCAGGCATGAGGTTACAGTGTGTGCACAACTGTCTTGAGATCCCTTACTTCCAGAAAAGGGCGCAGCTGGCGTATCAACCGAAGTTGATAACAGGCACTCCTGACTGTCGCATTTACCTGATTTGTCATCAGGAGCGACAAGTCAAGGAACACCCCCAGACTGCAAACACAGTCCCTGGAGGAGAGTGTGACCCCATCCAGGACTGGAGGTTGCAACCCAATTCTTGGTTTCAGGGCCGATACCATGAACATCTCCGTCTTGTCTGGATTCAGTTTCAATCTGTTTTATTCATTCAGCCCATTACCACCCGAAGACATTCATTGAGAGAAGAGATGCCATTGGAATTCAAGGCCGATGAACGAGACATGGAGAAATAGATTTGGGTGTCATCAGCGTACTTATAACACCCAGCACCATAACTCTGTATAATCTCACCCAGCGGCTTCATATAGATGTTAAATAACATCGGGGACAAAATAGCTCCCTGAGGGACCCCACAAGTGAGCTCCCTCTTACTGGAGCAACTGTCCCCAAGCAGCACCCTCTGGGACCTGCCCGAGAGGAAGGACCGGAACCACTGCAACGTAGTGCCCCCAATGAACAATGTGGCTTTATACCAAACAGGCAATTAAAAGAAAATATCAGACAGGTAATAAATGTAATAGAATATTTTAATTTCCACAATGGAAAAAATTAGCTTTGATTCTGTTAGATTTGGAGAAAGCATTCAATAATATAGACTGGAATTTAATGATGAAAATTATAAACCGAATAAAAATAGGACAAAACTTTCAAAACTGGATAAAGTCAATATATAAAAAACAAACAGCCAAAATACTAATCAATGGGTCAAGAACAAAATCAATTATAAGTAAAGAGACTAGATAGGGATGCCCCTTGTTTCCAATATTATTTGTCCTAACTCTTGATGTGTTATTAAATGACATAAAAAAATCCAGAAATTGAGGGAATTAGGATTAAAGGGGACCAATATATAATAAGGACTTTTGCAGATGACATTGCTATAACATTGGAAGATCCCATTAGTAGTATTTTACTTATTAAAGCAATTGAAGGATTTTGAAGCAATATCAGGATTGAAGACAGAGAAAAAACAAATGTAATTATAAAGAATATGACTAAAATAGAAGAACAAAAATTAAAGGAACTAATAGGATTTAATGTAAGTAAAAAAGCCAAATACTTGGGGATAACATTAACACATAAAAAATTCGGATTTATTTGGAAACAATTATATGAAAAAATGGAATGAAATAAAAAAGGATTTAAATAATTGGAAAGCCTTAAAACTGACATTAATGGGAAGACTATCAGTAGTGAAAATGAACATTTTGCCAAGAATTCTCTTTTTATTTGAATGTATACCGATAATTAAAAATGACAGTATTTTCAAGGACTGGCAAAAACAATTATCAGAATATATATGAGCAGGGGAAAAACCCAGGATTAAACAAAAATACATGCAGGATGTGGTAGAAAGAGGTGTTTTTTTTGAAGCTAGTGCTGTTTTGTAGATAAAGGACTGGTTGAAATTAGAAGATAAAAAGCTACTAAAATTAGAAGGTCCAGAACTTAGATTTGGATTCCATGCTTATTTGTTTTATGAAAAAGTGCAGGCAAATCAGTAGTTAAATAATCATTTTGTTAGAGTTTCTCTATACAGGGTGTGGAAAAAATGGAAAAAAATGCCCCCAAATACCATTATGGGTCTCATCCCATGAAATTTTATTTAGAACAGACATCCAGATGAAAGAAAAATGGTTGAAGTATAAAGAGCTACTAGAGAGGGATCAACATGGTTATGAAATGAAAACCTTAGAACAACTAAATTGTGGCTGGTTTCTTTATCAAAAATTGAAATCAAGATTTATAATGGATAAAAAAACCAATCAGGATTACAAATGGTAAGATTGATTTAGAAGAAATCATTTGGCTGGAGAAACCTGCCCTTCTGTCAAGAATGTAAACAAAATTACTAGAAATCTATATGGAAAAAGATGCAATAAAAGAAAATATTATTTAATAGGCAAAAAATTGTGGACAAATAATAGAACTAAATCAATGGGAGAAATCTTGGAATAAAATATTAAAATATTTGGCCAATCAAGATGTAAAATAATTTTTTGATAAAATTATTTATAGATGGCATCTTTCTCCAGATAGAATAAGTAAAATGTATGGAACTGGGAAAAACCTATGTTGGAAATGCAAAAGGGAAAAAGGAACATTTTTTTTCACCTATGGTAGAGGAAAAAAAGATATTGGAAAGAGGTACATGAAGGAATAAAGGTAATATTGGAAATCAAATTAGAGCTTTGATCTGAGGTACTGCTTTTGGATATGACAGATGAAAATAATGAAGAAAAGTATAAGAGAATTATTTTCTATACATAAACAGCTGCTAGATTAGTTTATGTCGAATACTGGAAAGTAAGAAAAGAAATACAAATTGATGAATGGGTTATTAAATTGCCTGATATGATGGAGGTGGACATAATGTCAAAAAGACTAAGTGAAAATACAAAGGAAATTTCCTTAGACAATTGGGATAAAATTTATGTATATATAAAGAAGAAGTGGGGTAACATCCCGACTATAAGTATTATGGGAAGAAATGGAAAAGAGCAGGAAAACAAACAGAAATAAGAGTACTATAATTTAAGATGGTCATGTAGAGATTGGAAGGGTAAACAGATTAAAATAGAAAAAAAGATTTGTTTAAATATATGAATCAGTGAAGGGCTGGTTTTAGGAAGTACTAAATGTACATACAGCCAGAGAAAAGGTTATACACATGGACGTCACCAGATGGTCAACACAAAAAACAAATAGATTACATAATTGGAAGTAAAAGATGGTGAAGCTCCATACTTGTGGCCAAGACTAGATCAGGTGCTAATTGTGGCACAGATCGCGAACTACTCATTTTAAAAATAAAAATAAAACTCAAGAAGAGAACAAAAACAGTCATACTAAAATATGATTTAAACAACATTTCCAGAGAATTCATTGACAATATAAGGAATAGATCTCCAGTGCTAAGCATAATAGATTGCGAACTGGAAGAGCTTTGATCTGAAGCCAGGGACATAATAAAAGAAGACTGCATAAAGACACTTCCAACAGACAAAAGGAAAGTGAAGAAACCATGGATGACAGATAAAACACTACAAGCAATAAAGGAAAGAAGAGAAACAAAACAAAAAGGAGATAGGAATAAACTAAGAAACATGAACGGCTAATGCACAAAGATAAGGAAAATTATTACAATGTCAAATGAAGAGAAATAGAATCATAGAATCATAGAATCATAGAATTGTAGAGTTGGAAGAAACCACAAGGGTCATCCAGTCCAACCCCCTGCCATGCAGGAACTCACAATCAAAACACCCCTGACAGATGGTCATCCAGCCTCTGTTTAAAGACCTCTGTCCAGCCTCTGTTTAAAGACCTGACAGATGGTCATCCAGCCTCTGTTTAAAGGAGACTCCACTACTCTCAGAGGGAGAGTGTTCCACTGTTGAACAGCTCTTCCTGTCAGGACGTTCCTCCTAACCAACCAGGAAATAATGAGACCAGACAAAAAGTTTGGAATCACTTTTACTGTAAGACAACAACAAAAAGGGAAGAATGAGAGACCTATTCCACAAGATTTGAGGAATCAAGGGAAAGTTCAAACCAAGGACCAGAAAACTCTGCAGCAATAAAAATAACATATTTCAAGACCAGGAAGGAATAAAAAGACATTGGATGCAATACACAGAAGAACTATAGAAAAGAGATGATGAAATGAAGGACACATGGAGCAAAGAGCAATATGAAGATGAACCCCAAATTCTAAAAACTGAGGTGGAAGCTGCAATAAAAGAAATGGCGAAAAACATGACTCCAGGAACAGATGATATACCAATAGAATTGTTGCAATCCATACTAGCAGAGTCAACTTTACTGTTATGGAAAACAAAATGATGGCCAACAGATTGGAAGTGATCAATATACATCCCCATTCACAAAAAAGGAGACACAAAAGACTGCAGCAACTATAGCACTAATTTCCCATGCAAACAAAAGTATTCTCAAAATACTGCAACATAGACACCAGCCACACATGGGGAGAGAAATCTCAGAGGTCCAAGCAGGGTTCAAGAAATGAAGAGGCACTAGGGATCACATTGCTAATATATGATGGCTAATGGAATGTAGCAGGGACTTTCAAAAGAAAATCAGCATGTGCTTTATAGACTATAGCAGGGGTAGGCAACCTTTCCCCTTTAAGGGCTGAGGGACTTTGGCTCCCAGAATCCCAGGAGCTATTGGCCAACATGGAACTATTGGTCAACATGGCTGAGGCTTCTGGGAGCTGAAGTCCCTCGGTCCTTAAAAGGGAAAGTTTGCCTACCCCTGGACTATAGCAAAGCCTTTGACTGCATAGATCATGAAAGGCTATGGAACACCCTTAAAGACATGGGAGTGCCAACACATCTGATAGTCCTAATGAAGAATCTGTGCTTGGAACAAGAGGCTACTGTCAGAACAGAACACAGAGAAACAGAATGGTTCCCAATTGGCAAAGGAGTCAGACAAGGCTGCATCCTATCACCCTACCTATTTAACTTATATGCAGAACATAATGTAAGGAAAACAGACTTAGACATGGAAGAGAGAGGAGTGAAAATAGGAGGAAGAAAAATCAACAATCTGAGATATGCTGACGAGACCATAATATTAGCAAAAAACTTCACAGACCTAGAACAACTGCTAAGGAAGATCAAAGAGGAAAGTGCAAAGACAGGCTTACTGTTGAACATAAAGAAAACAAAAATAATGACCACAGAGAACTTACACACATTCAAACCAGACAATGAGGAAATAGAAATAGTAAAAGAGTTCTCATATCTGGGATCAAACATTGATCGGAACGGGGATTGCAGCCAGGAAATCAGGAAAAGATTAAGAATGGGGAGGGCATCTATGAAAGAACTAGAAAAGATCCTAAAATGCAAAGACATATAACTCAGCACAAAAGTCATAATCATATAAGCCATCGTATTCCTTATTACCATGTATGGATGTGAGAGCTGGACAGTCAAGAAAGAATATAGGAGGAAAATCAACACATTTGAGATGTGGTGCTGGAGAAGAGTGCTGAGGATTCCATGGACAGCCAAAAGGACAAACAAATGGATCCTAGAACCAATCAAGCCAGAGATATTCCTAGATGACAAGACTAAGGGCCTCTGCAGATGGGCGGCTCTGGGCCACCCTGGGAAGCAGTGGATCGAGGCTGCGGAAGCCCCATGCCATGGCCTCGATCCTCTCTTTTACCACCCCAAAAAGAGTGGCAAAATGCCGCTACTTTTAGAGGTGGCAAAAGGCAACCCTAAGAGCTGGTGCTACAGCTCTTCAGCACCCTTTTGGTGCAGCATGTTTAAATGCTGCACCAGGAGGGCATACTGATGCCACACACTATGCGTAATGGCGCGTGGCATCAGGACAGTGTCAGCGTTGGGGCAGTTGATGTGTGGCTGCCCCACCCCAACTCTACCCTCAGGCCAGCCCTTTGGGCCAGTTGGCAGAGACCCTTAGACTGTTGTACTTTGGACACATCACGAGACAGCATAAATCATTGGAAAAGAACAATAATCTTAGGAAAGGTGGAGGAAGTCAAAAGAGGGGAAGGCCACATGCAAGATGGATGGACTTTATTAAAGAGATCACAAATAAGAGTTTGCAGGAGCTGGGCAGAGCAGTAGAGGATGGGGGGGCCTGGAGAAGTCTCATCCATAGGGTCACCATGGATCAAGACCAATGTGAAGGCAGTTAACAACAACAAAAAATGTACTGTATGATTGAATTGTCTGAATCTATTGTCTCATTTGTCTTTGTATTCAGTGTTTTATTTGGTTGTATGTAACAACAACAAATGTATGCAATTACTGAAATGAATAAAAAAAATTAAAAAGTAAAGTTCCTCTTACAAGAGCAACATGGTGATTGCCAATGGGATGGAAAAGGCCACCTCAGAGCTTAAATTTCCCCCTTTTCTTAATCCCCTTCTGGCTTATCTGGATAATGCTCATGAAACAGCCGAATTAAATCTGACACATCCACATGTCTGGTGTAAACCCATTCATTATGAGAGTCTGGGAAATGTTTCCAATTGACCAGGTATTGCAATTTGCCTTGGTGCTACCTTGAGTCTAAAATCCAACCACTTCAAAGTCCTGTTCCCCCTCTACTACCAAAAGAGAGAGAGGGCCCAGGTCCAGTTGCCAGGGGTCCACATCCAAAGCAGGCTTGAGCAGGCTGAGATGAAACATTGGATGTAAATGTCTATAAGTCTTAGACAGGTCCAGTTCAGTGATTACATCATTTATTTTACCACAAAAGGTCCCACAAATTTTGGGCCCAACTTCCTGGAAGGTTACTGGGTTTTCAAATGTTTAGTGGACAGATAAACATTATTCCCTGGTTTCACCACCTTTTCTCGGTGCTTGCAATGCTTCCAGGTTGTGATGGTCCATCCAAACCTCAAAGGGGTGAGGGGCCTCTTCCAGGAACTGGCACCAAGTCTGCAGTGCATCCTTGATTGCAAAGGCTTCCTTTTCCCAGGTGTGCCAATCTAACTCATCTCTCTGGAATTTTTTAGATAACTAAGCACACAGTCTTAAATTTCTCTCTGAGTCTCTTTGCATTAATATGGCTCCCATCTCAACATCACTGGTGTTGGTTTGAATGACAAATGGCTGTTTTGAGTCTGGGTGCTTTAATATAGGTTCAGAGCTAAATAGTCTCTTTAACTTTTCAAAAGCTTCTTAACATTCCATGATCCATTTGATTTTGGCAGATGGCTTGGACTTTTCCTTGGTTCCCTTTGGTGAACCTTGGTCTTTAGCAGGTCAGTGATAGGCAGCGCTATTTGAGCAAAGTATGGGATGAACTGCCTATAGCAAGTTAGCAAATCCCAGGAAACTCTGTACCTGCTTTTGAGTTCTCGATGGGGCCCAGTCCAATACTGTCTGCACCTTGGATGGGTCCATCTCTATTCCCTGAGTAGACACACCCGATATCCTAGGAAGTCCAACTGGTTGGTGTGGAATTCACATTTGGGCAGTGTAACATAGAACTGATTGTCCAAGAGTGCCTCCCTTACCAACTTCACATGGGATTTTAAGTCTTGGGAATGGATCAACACATCATCCAAGTAGACCAGGACCCCCTCAAACAGAAAGTTAGGCAGAACTTCATTCACAAGCTGCATAAACATGCCAGGACCTCCCAATAAATCTAAAGGGAGGACCAAGTATTCAAAAGCCCCTAGTGGACAGTTGAACATGATCTTATATTCATCTCCCTTGGATATCCGCACTCAGAAGTAGGCATCTTTCAAATCCAGCTTGGTAAAGAACCTGCCCATAGCCAGCCTCCCTAGCATGTCCTTCATGAGGGGAATGGGGTATTTATTGGTACTGCATATCCCATTGAGGTTCTTGTAGTCAGTAACCAGTCGCAGGGACCCTTCCTTTTCTCTCAGAGGAACACAGGAGCCTCAAATGTAGATGTTCATGGGCAGATGAAGCCTCTAGCCAAGTTCTTTTCTATAAAGTCCTTTAAAGTCCTCATCTCTAGCAGTGTCATTGAGTAGAGTTTAGGCCTGGGGGTTGCGCTCCAGGCACCAGTTCAATTGCATAGTCTGTCTCCTGATGGGGTAGAAGCTGGTCACACTCCTTCTACTCAAATACCACTGCCAAATCCTGGTAGACCAAGGGGTGGGCCAGCTGGTCTTCCAGGATGGCACTTCCCAACTGCTCTTGTAGTGATTTGAGCTGGCTCAATGTCACCACTGTGCTCTTTACCCCCTTTGCATTAGTGTCCTTGGTGTGAGCTCTACATCCTAGATCATCAAAGATCAGTTCTTTTGGCCTTCACTGTATTCTGGGACTATGGAAATGGAGCCGGTCTATTCCCAGGATCACATGGTAGCATGAAGTGGGGCCCACATCAAAACGGATTTATTCCCAGTGTTCCGCCACTCCTAGCTAAACTGTCTCAATCCTTTCACTAGCGGACTTTCCCCCCATGGCTGAGCCATCCATCTGATGAAATGTGATGGGGTGTTCCAGTTTCTTGGTGTCAAGCCCAATCTTCTGTACTATTTCTGGGCTGATGAAGCATCGAATGCAACCTGAGTTTATGGCCACCACCATGTTCATACTCTGTCCCTTTTTTTGGTCCTCTACCTTGACATCTAGGGTATATAAGGAGACCCCTCCACTCACCCTTGAAGTATGGCACTGTAGATTTGTGGCTGGCCTCTCGCCACTGCCTGAGGCTGACTGTTGAAGTTTTTCGCTGGCTTTGTGTCATCCTCCATCTCTGTCATTTCTGACATTATCTCTGGCTCCATTTTGTCTCGGCTTGCCATCTTGAGGGCCTGGCCACACTGTCCCTTACTGGTGTGCCACTAGTCTCCCCTCATAGAAGAAGGACGTGCTCCTTTCGTGGAGGTGCCCTGCAGATGGTCCTTTCAGTTGGGGAATTCAACAATCAGGTGCCCCTTCTGTCCACAGGCCAGGCAGAGGCTGAGCCTTCTCTGGCATTTGCACTCTGATTCCCTAGCTTTAGCTCCCTGTTCCTTTCCCCAGGAATGGCTTGAGTTTGAGCTGGTTCCCTTGCTCACTCCTGGTTTCCATTGCAATATCAAGCAGATCTCTTCTTTCACCATTTTGGCTTCCCCTGCCAGTCAGATCCACTCTCTCACTGTTTGAGGGTTGTTGGTCCTCTGCACCCATTTCAGTAGGTTCCAGCTGCAGGCCCACCTTGAAATGTTGTACCTTGGTTGCTTCAGGCTAGTCTGGGACTTGAGCTGCCTGTCCACAAAATTCCATTGCATATTCTGACCGTGCCCCTGCATGAGCACCATCAACTTGGCTTGAGCCTTTTCTGCTCAGAAGGGGTTCTTGAACTGGGCCTGTAGTGCAACCATGAACTCAGGCAAACTCTCCAGTTTGGCAGCTCCAGTGTCAAATAGTTGTATGAGCCAGTCACTGCTTCACCTTCCAGGTGTGATGTCACACACCTCACTTTTGCAACTTCACTTGGGAAGGTAGGACCCCACTCTCACATATGTGTCCACCTTGGCCAGGAAGCAGGACAGCTGACTTGCTCTCCCATTGAACCACACTCTGCCGGTTGTCTGGCCACTGGGTTCTGGGCATGACTGGTTGGGGCTCTGGTCAATGCCCAGTCTGTCATTCCCAGCATTCCACAGAAATCCAGTCTCTGCAGTCTTGTGGGTCAGCCTAGAGTGTTTCTGCTACGATGCCTCTTCCGAGAACCTCTTGTTCCCTGTGTGCATGCCACTCCCCATGTGCCAGTGATTCCACCATAGTTCCGGCAAGCTGAGCTGCCATCTCTTCGGCCACTATATCTCACAGTATCTGCTGCTCTGCTGATGTTGCTGCATCAGCCTCACGCTGGACATTGGGGT
This sequence comes from Phrynosoma blainvillii, assembly GCA_026167975.1. Taxonomy (NCBI): domain Eukaryota; kingdom Metazoa; phylum Chordata; class Lepidosauria; order Squamata; family Phrynosomatidae; genus Phrynosoma; species Phrynosoma blainvillii. Next base: position 211,524,290 of record JANUYF010000001.1, read on the forward strand.
CCACAACCATTCCTCCTCTTCAGCTTTGCTCAGTGGGTCAAGAATTTAGAGTGGAGTTTCATGCACCCTGCAATGTTGCCCGTAGGTGTATCAGTGATTTTCCATGAGAAGAAAGATGGAACTTTGCAGCTAGCCTATGATAAATGGGAGGCCCTGTGGAATAGGGTACTGGAATCTATGAGGAGAATGACATCACTAGTGGCCAATCAGATGGCTGTTAGAAAAGAACCTTCTGAATGGTGGTTGGAGAGAAATCGTTGAGGGAGTTGAGAGTGGAAGCTGAGAAAAAGCAAAGTCTCAGCTTTTAACCCTTTTTATTAGTGAGGGATTCAAGTTATCTTTTAAATTTGTGCCTGGAGAACCAATTGTCCTCCATGTCTTCCTCTTTAATGTTCTTTACTTTATAATAAACCTTTTCTTTAGTACTCTGCCTCTTTCTTTATCCCTTTTAATGGCCTTAGCTCCGCTAGTGTCTGTTCTGATTGTAGGTTACCAGTAGAAGGCCCAGCAATGTCCCAATGCATTGCTGGGGTGTGATGTTAAATCATTGGGTAGTGGCAGCAAGTGTTGTTGTTGTTGTTGTTGTTGTTGTTGTTGTTGTTTTCTTAAGGAGTCCCATCCAGCTCAGCAGAGTGGAGTCAGACTATAGAGAACCATCACAGACATCTGGGCTTTGAATGCAATTTACACCACAAATAGGTACCCCATCCCACTCATAAAATAACTGTTGGCCCAGCTGGCAACAGAAAAAATGTACACCAAGTTGGATTTATGGAAGGAGATGAATTCCAAATTTTAATTTTTCTCCTGGGCTTTTGTGAACTTGATCCTGCTGTTTGGATTGTAAGGAGCACCTGGAGTGTTCACGCATTTAATTAACAAAGTACTGCATGAATGTTTATATAAAGGGGTGCTGATTTACTTGGATGATGTGTTCATTTACTCTCATGTCCTGAAGCCACATGTAAACTTAGTGAGGTGAGTGTTGAAAAAGCTGTCAGTTAATCAGCTGTACATTAAACTGTCAAAATACAAATTTAATAAAGAAAATTAGATTATTTGGGATGCCTCATTTCCAGGACTGGCACTGAAATGGATCCTGAAAAGGGTGTAGCGGACTTGGATTGTTATCCACCTCAGACACGAAGGCAGTTGTAAAGCTTTCTGGTGTTTACCAATTTCTATAAACAATTTATCCCAAACTTCATGCAAGTGGCATTACCACTGTGACTTGCTTAAGACCAAAAAACAAAACAAAACAAGGGGAAGGGTCCTGTTAAGTTCAAGCCCACCACCAAATTGAAATTAGTCACTGAGTGTCAAAAGGCTTTTCAGGGGCTAAAAACATTGTTCAGTTCTGAGCCTATCCTTGATCACCTGGACCTCATTCAGCCTTTTATGTCAGCCATTTGTGATATGCTAGTGACACTAGGGAATGCTAGTGACTCTGCCTTGGGATCTGTTTTGCTGTAAAAAGACTATCAAGAGTTATTGAAACCATATGCTTATTTGCCAAAAATGGTTTCTGGAAATGAACTAAACTGGCTTGTATGGGAGAAGGAAGATGCAGCCATTAAACAAGCATTAGAGGCAATTGTTAGAAGGATCAAGCTTTCTGTTTGAAATATGGACTCATCACTGAAATATGGAAGTGTTGCCCAGAAAGTTGAGCCCCAAACAGGTTTGATGGGCAAAGTTATTTTATAAATTCAAGTTCCAATTGCAGTGTTTTCCCAGGGGAAATGTGTCAATGGATACTTTATTTATATTACCTCAACACAAGAGTAAGCAAGAAGAGACTATTGACACACTGTTCACTCCCAAGCAATTGGGGTTGAGGGTAGTAACCTGTAGTCAGAGATTAATTGTTGTTCACAAGAGGAGGAATCCATCTAGCAAAGCATAAAAGAGGGGGTTAGGAAGATGGATGGGTTAAAGATGATGATGATGATGATGATAATTTCTAGCCTGCCTATTTCCAAAGGGAATCAAAGCAGGTTACAAGCATAAAAATAAAAGAATACAATAAGAAAACAATAATATAGAAGTTGCAAAAAGAAAAAGAAAAGCAAATACATGGGGGGAGGGCTATTCTGGGAAGACCTGTTGGAAGACATCTGTCTTAAGTGCCTTTTTAAAGGCTGTTAAGGTGGCGATGTGACAGATCTCCTCCGGCACGTCATTCCATAACCTAGGTGCAGCAGTCAAGAAGGCCCTCTGGTTTACTGCAGCCAATCTAGATTTTTTAGGCTGCAGAAGATTTTTCCCAGAGGACTTTAGTGCGCAGGGTGGATTGTGTGGAAGAAGGCACTCCCACAGGTAGTCAGGACCCAAAGCCAAGTAGGGTTTTAAAGGTTATGACCAACACCTTGTACCGCGCCTAGAAACTAATTGGCAGCCAATGTAGAGATTTTAAAACAGGTGTTATGTGGTCAGTTCTAGATGTCCCTGTGACCAGTCTGGCTGCCGTATTCTGTACTAATTGAAGTTTCCAAACTTGGCACAAGGGTAGCCCCATGTAGAACACATCGCAGAAGTCAAATCAAGAGGTCACCAGCGCGTGTACCACTGTTTCTAGGTCGCCCGACTCCAGGAAGGGTTGCAGCTGGTGAATCAGCCGAAGCTGATGACAGGTGCTCCTGACCGTCACATCCACCTGAGCGGTCAGGTGAAGTGGCAAATCTAAGAGCACCCCAGACTGAAGACAGAGTCCTTCAGGGGAAGTGTGGCCCCATCCAGAACTGGCTTACATATCTCCATTCCTGAATTGGGGGTTCCCATAGCAAGTACCTCCATCTTGTCTGGATTCAGTTTGAGTCTGTTTTCCCTCATCCAGTCCATTACTGCCCCAAGACAGTCATTCAGAGGAGAGATGTCATCCTTAGTCACTGCATCAGTCCAAGATATAGAGAAATATATCTGGGTGTCATCAGTGTATTGATAACATCCTGCCCCATGTTTCTGGATGACCTCATAAAAATCATAAAGAACTGGATTTTAAAAAATGATGCATGGTATAAAGGTGACAAAGTATATGTGCCTGAGGGACTGAGACCCAACATTTTACAACAGTGTCACAATGTTAAAGCTGCTGGGCATTTTGGGTTTGTTGAGACTCTTCACTTGGTTACAAGGCAATATTGGTAGCCATGAATGCACCAAGATGTGGAAGCATATCTGTGGGGGTGCCCGACTTGTGCAGCAGCAAAAAGAATGGAAGGTAAATCTTGAGGACTGTTACAGCTACTTCTCACCTCTTCACACCCCTGGTGTGATTGTATGGATTCTTTAGAAGACTTGCCTGCAAGCAAGGGGAAAACTGTGATTTGGGTAGTGACCCCCCCCCCCCCCACACACACAAAGCAAGCCCATTTCATAGCATGTAAAACAATACCTATCACCCAACAATTGGCTAAGTTGTCTGTACTTCACATATACAGGCTCCGCTGGGTGCCCAGTAATATAATATTGGGGCAGGGTCCACAATTTTCTTCACAATTTTGGAAAGCCTTCTTAAAACTGTTGCGACTTGAACAAGTGACGAGCATCACCTATCATTTCCAGATAAAAGGGGAGACAAGAGACAAAACCAAATGTTGCAACAATATCTGCTTTGTTGTGTGAATTTTCAACAGGACAACTGGCTCAGACTGCTCTCATTTGTGAAGGTAGCTTACAATAACTCTGTGCACCAGAGTACCGGAGACTCACTATTTGGGGTGGTGTATGGGCAGGAGCTTAGATCTCTGCCAACCCTTGGAGTGAACCAGTCTGACCCTGTGCCCTTACCTGAGTCAGCACAGCAAGTCAGGGTTGCCTGGACAGGTATTGTATCTCCACTGGACTATGCCAAAGAGACTTGCCAAAAATATGCAGACTGAAAACACAGTCCCAGCTGGGACTTTAAGTATATTTGTCTTGCTGTTTGTTGTTAACTGCTCTCAAGTCAACCCCAGCTCATATTGACCCTGTGGATGAGACTGTCCTTTACTGCTCTGCTCAGGTCCTGTGAATTCATACGCATGACCTCCCTAATTGAGTCTATCCACCTGGCGTGCAGTCTTCCTCTCTTTCTACTACCCTCTACCTTTCCTGGCATTATTGTCTTTTCTAATAAGTTGTGCCTTCTCATGATGTGGCCAAAATATGACAGCCTCACTTTGGTTATCTTGACTTCCAGGGAGATTTCAGGTTTGATCTGTTTGAGGACTGGTTTGTTTGTCTTTTTTACACCCAGTGTCCTCAGCACTGTTCTCCAGCACCACATCTCAAATGAATTGATTTTTTTTTTTCTTATCCATTTTCTTTTCTGCCCTGCTCCCACATCCATACATGGTGATGCAGAATACAATGACTCGGGCAATTCTAACTTTAGTGCTCAGTTTATCTTTACTTTTTAGGATTTTCTCTAGGTCTTTTGTCGCAGCCCTTCCCATTCCTAATCTTCTAATTTCTTGACTGCATTCTCCATTCTGATCAATGTTTGATCCAAAATACAGGAGCTCTTTTACTGTTTTTATCCTTTGATTTCCTCATTGCCTAGATTAAATATATGTATGTCCACAGTGGTCATTTATTTTGTTTTCTTTAAGTCTGCCTTTGCACTTTCTTCTTTAACCTTCTTTAATTTCAAGTTCCAAATCTGTGATGTTTTCTGCTAGTAGAGTATGGTGTCTGCATATCTTAAATTGTTAATATTCCTTCCTTCTATTTTTAATCCTCCTCTTTCTGAGTCTAACCCTGCTCTTCATATGATATTTTCTGCATACAAGTTGAACAATAGGGCAATAGAATGCAGCCTTGCCTCACCCCTTTTACCAATTGGGAACCATTCTGTGTCTCCATATTCAGTTCTAACCGTAGCCTCTTGTTCTAAGTACAGATTTCTCATCAGGACTATAAGATGCAGTGATACTTCCATTTCCATAAAAGCTATCCATAGTTGTCTACTAATTTTTTATGAAGCTTATAGCCATCTTAGAAGCTGGCACCAAAGTTTGCATACCCATTATTGTTAGAAGACTGGTAAATGAATTGACTGAAGAACCAATGTTGCCTAAAACTTACAAATGCTTTCATCCTGTGTTTCACTTCAGTCTGCTCAAATCTGCTTGGGAAGCCAATCAATGGTATCAAAAGGATCTGCCCTCCCTCATCCTGATTTAAGGGGCTCAACATATTGAAGTGTTGAAAATTTTGGACTCTAGGATTCACAAGGTCAAACTGCAGTACTTTGTAGAATGGAAACACTTTCCCATGGGCAGCAGGAGTGGGTGAATTCCCAAGATATGCAGGTCCCCAAGTTGGTACACAAGGTCTATGCAAGTTACCCTGACAAACCTGCTCTGGGATAAATCTGACTATGATGATCATATGTATTGTGCTGAGTATTACACTGCTTGCTAAATAAAGAGGGAGTAGATGTAGTTTTGAGGAGTGGAATGTCAGGATCATAGATCTTACCATGCTTGCTGGCTATATATTATGTATATGCTTTGTATTACTGGATGATGGGTTGTGATATATAAGTGCTGATTTGGGGTGGAATGAATGTTATCTTTTTGAATTGGTTACTGAGCACATGTGTCTGAAGAAAAATGCACTTTGAATTGTCATGGTCAAGTCAATGGGAATGCTTGATATGAAGGGGAAAAGAGGGGTCATCCTGGGAACAGGATTGTTCAGATTCAAAGACAAATGGGGTGAAAATGCATGAAAAACTCTGAATTGTTATGTGCCTTTAAGATATTCTGTAAATGAAAGTATTTCAGTCCTGTCAACATGGTTATGCTGTGAACAATGTAAGTTACTGAATAAAGTTTTGTGACCCTTTTGATACCAAAGTTTCATGATCTTTATATCAATGATTTGGATGACAGAATAGGGGGCATGCTTGTCAAATTTGCAGATGACACCAAATTAGGAGGAATAGCTAATACTCCAGAAGATAGGATGAAAATTCAAAATTACCTTAATAGATTAGAAAGCTGGGCCAAAACTAAGAAAATGAATTTCAACATGGAGAAGTGTAAGGTACTACACTTAGAGCAGAAAAATAAATGAAATGCATAGATATAGGATGGGGGACACCTGGCTCAACAAGACTATGTGTGAAAGGGATGTAGGAGTCCTAGTAGACAAATTGAACATAAGTCAACAGTGTGATGTGGCAGATAAAAAGGTCAATGCCATTTTAGGCTGCATCAATAGAAGTATAATATCTAGATCAAGGGAAGTAATAGTGCCACTGTATTCTGCTTTGGTCAGGCCGCACCTGGAATACTGTGTCCAGTTCTGGGCATCGCAATTCAAAAAGGATGTTGAGAAACTGGAACGTGTCCAGAGAAGGGTGACTAAAATGGTGAAGGGTCTGGAAACCATGCCCTATGAGGAACGACTTAGGAAACTGGGTATGTTTAGCCTTGAGAAAAGACTGTTAAGAGGTGATATGATAGCTCTTTTTAATATTTGAAGGGATGTCATATGGAGGAGGGGAGCTAGCTTTTTTTCTGCTGCTCCAGAGAATAAGACCCAGAACAATGGATGCAAGCTACAGGAAAAGAGATTCCACCTCAACATTAGGAGGAACTTCCTCACAGTGAGAGCTATTTGGCAGTGGAACACAATCCCTTGAAGTGTGGTGGAATCTGGAGGTGTTTGAACAGAGGCTGGATGGCCATCTGTTGGGGATGCTTTGATTTTGAGTTTCTGCATGGCAGGCGGCTGAACTGGATGGCCCTTGTAGTCTCTTCCAATTCTATGATTCTATGGTTCTATGACTTACTGAAACTATGTTTCTGAATTGTAGTCTGTCAGTGCATGACACACTTAAATACCTTGACTAAGGGACTGTACAGACTGCCAGAAATAATCCAGTTTGAGACCTCTTTAATTGCCCTGTCTCAATTCTAGGGAATCATGGGAATTGTAGTTTTTTCTGAGACATTGAGCCTTCTCTGTCAGAGAGCTCTGATGCCACAATAAACTACACTCCCCATGATTCCCTAGCACTGAGACAGAGCAGTTAAAGTGGCCTCAAGCTGGATTATTTCTGGCAGTCTGTGCAGGCCGTAAACTGTTAAGCTTAACTGTACTTTTTCAAAGTTGTTTATGAGATAGCCAGGCATGGAAAGGAAATTTTGTGATCCAGATTCTCCTTTTCATTTTGGTATTGATTATTTTTAGTATGTACCCAAACTTTGAAGCATGGACAAGTATGGCGTTGAAGCACAACATGAATTTCACAGAGTTTTCATAGGTAAGGAATACTCAGATGTGGTTTTGCCAGTTCCTTCCTCTGAAAATACAGCCTATGGTGTTCACTGGTGATCTCCCATCCACATACTAAGCAGAGTTGATTTTTCTTAGCTTCCAAGATCAGATCCCATGTATTTATATCCAAATGTATGTTATCCTCCCATGAATTTGGCTGGACAACTGACTATGCAGCTGCTGATGTGATCATTCAGCATCTCATTATTGTTTGTATAATAATGATCTGAGGGTAATAAAGAAGACAACTTCCTGTTTTATGTGAATACCGAGGACGTGGACAAGCTGCTTGGTAAGGTGAGGAAGACGACTTGCCCTCTCGACCCTTGCCCATCTTGGCTGGCCATCCGGGGGGGGGGGGATGCACTGATGAGATTCCTTACAGATATCATCAATGCGTCCTTCAGGGAAGGACATGTTCCATCATGTCTAAAGGAAGCGGCGGTTAGGCCGCTTCTGAAAAAACCTTCCCTGGACCCCCTGGACATGAAGAACTACAGGCCTGTGTCATTACTGCCGTTTTTGAGCAAGGTGATCGAGAGGGCAGTTGCTCTTCAGCTCCAGGCAGTCTTGGATGAAACCGATTATCTAGACCCATTTCAAACCGGCTTCAGGACAGGTTTTGGGGTTGAGACTGCCATGGTTGCCTTGACCGACGATCTGCGTCTGAGCATCGACAGGAGTAGCGTGACCCTGTTGGTGCTTTTAGACCTCTCAGTGGCTTTTGGTACAATAGATCACGGCATCCTCTTGGACCGCCTGAGGGGGTTAGGGGGGTTAGGTATCGGGGGCACTGCTTTGCAGTGGTTCCGGTCCTTCCTCTCGGGACGGTCCCAGAGGGTGCTGCTCGGGGACTGTAGCTCCAGTAAGAGAGACCTCACTTGTTTAACATCTATATGAAGCCGCTGGGTGAGATTATACGGAGTTATGGTGCTGGGTGTTATCAGTACGCTAATGACACCCAAATCTATTTCTCTATATCTCGTTCATCAGCCTCGAATTCCAATGGCATCTCTTCTCTCAATGAATGTCTTGGGGCGGTAATGGGCTGGATGAGGAAAAACAGATTGAAGCTGAATCCAGACAAGATGGGGGTGCTCACGGTAGCGGCCCCGAAACCAGGAATTGGGTTGCATCCTCCAGTCCTGGATGGGATCACGCTCTCCTCCAGCAACTGTGTTCGCAGCTTGGGGGTGCTCCTCGATTCATCGCTCCTGATGACAAATCAGGTTAATGTGACGGTCAGGAGCGCCTGTTATCAGCTTCGGCTGATACGCCAGCTGCGCCCGTTTCTGGAAGTAAGGGACCTTGAGAGTGTGGTGCACGCATTGGTAACCTCACGCCTTGACTTCTGCAATGCACTCTACATGGGGCTACCCTCGTCCCTGGTTCGGAAATTACAGCTAGTACAGAACATGGCAGCCAGACTTGTTTCAGGTACATCTCGGAGGGATCATATTACTCTGGTTTTGAAGTCCCTCCACTGGCTGCCTATTAGCTTCCGAGCCAGGTACAAGGTGTTGGTTATCACCTTTAAGGCCCTAAATGGCTTGGGTCCAAGCTATCTCAGGGACTGCCTGCTCCCGTACAATCCTCCCCGTGCTCTTTGATCCTCCGGGAGGAATTTGCTTCAGCCAAAGAAATCGAGGCTTGTGGCTACCTCCCGGGGGGCGTTCTCTGTTGTTGCGCCTAAGCTCTGGAATGGCCTGCCGGATGAGATCCATCTTTTAACATCCTTAGACAGCTTTAAAAAGGCTGTCAAGACGGATCTCTTCCGGCAGGCCTTTCCAGACTAGGTATATTGAACTGATCCTCCCATCCTAGATTAACAATCCTCCATGAGACGATCCTCACGTGGCCCCATCATGTGATGGGAGGATCATCAAACCAGCCTCACGGAGTTTCTGGGCCGGATGGCTTTATATTTTAATAGATTTAGATTGCATTATTGTTTTATATTGTCTTAATTTAATCTAGTTTTAAGGGGGGTAGGGGGGTGTTTGCATTGTATGTTTTTGTAATTTGTATCTTTTAACTGTAAAGCCGCCCAGATTGGACTACCAATGGGCGGGGTATAAATAAATTTTATTATTATTATTATTATTATTATTATTATTATTATTATGTAGTAAATCAGGCAATTGTTCTGACAATTTTTTGTTGGGAAGATTAATGTTTTGCCATTAAGATTACAATAATCTAGATTCCACTTATAAAATGATGGCCCTTTACACTACACAAACATAGTGCTATATTTCACTTTAGTTGCCATGACAACATTCTATGGAATCCTTGGGTCTGTAGTTTGGTCAACAACCCTAAAGGCAGAACCATACATTGTGTCTGCAATAGGACTGCTAAGAAAAGTAAAAGCCATGTTGAGCTTTTCTATTCTTCTACTCTCTCTCATGATTTGGAAGGATCACATGCCTTCCTGCACCTCAATTATATTTTGTCATGTGCTTTCTTGTCCATTGCCAATGAGAAGCAATTGTTTAGAACTAATATGAAGAAACATGAGAGCCTATTTGAGGAAACATGAGACTATTTGACAAAACAATATGAGACTATTATATCATAGGCAAACTTATTCTGCATATTGCATGGGAGAATTTGATATGGGGTTGTCATTTTCACCTGAAATTCTTTGTCAAACAGAAACTGCTATTACATGCTTTTAGAAAGCTAGAGTTTCTGTAACTCTAGATTATTACACCAGGGTCAATTCCAGAACCATCCCACAATTATCCCGTTATTGGCAACAGTAGCGCTATGAGAATATATTTTTCCACGGTTTCGCAGTCGTGCTATAACAATGAACCAATAACAATATGATAGTGCTTTCACGCTCTGCAACTTTCCATTCCAAGATCATGAATGTGAAGTTTTGCTCATCTGAAAACCGATGATGGGAGCTTATACAATAGTGCAATTGTATCATTATTAGCTTTGGCACATTTGCAATAGTGTGAATGAAGTGTTATTAGCAAGCCATTCACTGGTTTTCTCCATTAATAAGATATTACGAGATGATTAGTTGTTATTCACGGGAGAAGTACTGGATGAGCATGACGTTATGTGAAAATCTTCACAAAATAACATGATAATGACAGGAGCATTCTGTTTTTCTCCCATTTTATAACACCTTATGATAATATCCAAATATACAATAGACAGAATATGTTCCAAATCCAGTTTTCTCTGAGTTTTTGCTGTTTGCCTTCAGTATAGAATGAAAACAATCGTATTGGGGTGACAATTCAAGGAAAATATCTGTTGCGTCTGCACAAAGGACACCGACTCAATATTATGGATGAAACATTGGCCACAACTTTATTTGTACAGGGTCTGACAATATAATTTAATATATAACAACTATTTGTTTAACCACAATTTAAATATTTCTTAACAATAATTTATTTGACGCATGCCCAAATGTTCTGGGCGCAAGTGCTGTAAAATTTAAACCTTTTCAGGGCATGCGTCAAAACTTTAAGTGAGTAAATCACCTAACAATTATAATCCCCTCCCAACCGGATATGACGTCAAAGCATTTTATGACACAACCACTTTATGATGTCATTAGCTTAATATGACGTCATAAGGAATTTGTTTAATCTCAATGATATATACCCAATTTCTTTTTATTCAATTCCAATTAATAATTTCAATTAACCTAGAAATTCCCTAAAGGGGGGAGGGTCCCTTCCCGCCACAAGAGGGGGTCAGCCTAGCTTGGCATCCCCTCTCCCCCCCCCCCCCTATAGAAGGCTTTAAAGAAGACTCCAAGGTAGATAGGTACATATCATTCCCCTGAGGGGAGAGATGCACTCCATCACCCCTGTACAAATGTGGTGACCTAAACTGAACTCCCTGGTGATCAACGATGGCCACCCCCATCTTCTTCAGTATCTTTGCCAGATATCTATTTAGCCAGCGCCAGGCTCCATCAATGGCAACGTCACTTCTGGCACCGTGCCAAACTCGCCTGGGAAGAAACTTTGTCCACATGAGGAGTGTATGCGGCAACATTCGCCGAATCTCCTTCATGCCTTTGATTATGCGCCTAGCCAATTGCAACGAAGTCATTTGGAAGGTCGTTTTCCCCTAAATGAATCAATAATATTTTTGGCCGTGCGAATGACGCCATCAGTTCAATTATTCTAGGGAGTATGGCTCCCCACAGAATGCCTCTGCGCCTGAACCACCTCACGGTTCCCGCCAGTCCTAGTCCACCGGCCAAATCATGGCACTGCTCGATGAAGTGTCTCTCAGCCGAGGATACCAAACTGTGTCCAAGTTTCCATACGTCTCCTGGAATCAATCCTGCTAAGTTAAACCAAAACAAGAAAATTAGAACTACATTAGCTTAAGTGTGAACGTAAGATTTAAACGCTCTAGAGCGCCAGCGACCAATCCTACGAATCGCTGAGTCATTCAGGCCCTGCATTGCTGCAGCTGTAGCTGCCCCAATCCTGAATGAATGGGATGAAATTGACCCGCTGGTAAACCAGCATGACTTAAAACCCCTCTCGATACCATTCTAAACTGATATTGTGTTAATGGTAAACTAGATACATGTAAAAACAAGTATCCAGTTGTGCTCGGCCGTAATTGTATGTAATTATTCAAAACCTGCACCGGGCAGATAAAGCCTTGAGGAGCCTTGGCTAATGTTATGGCCTGCCCCCTTTCCTAAATGATCTGTTTTTTGAGCGTCGAATTGTCAGTTGCATGCTATGTTCAGAAATTTGAATATCTGATAGCAAAAGAGCCCTGCCGGTACGTGACAAGGAACCATTTCACTTATTCTTAAGGCTCCAAAAAACGCTACTGACAACGCTGCCTTGAACAAAATCACCTCTTCAGGTGTAGAACATGTAACTGGGAGGCATTGCCATATTTTTAAAAATATTGACCCCGTTATAGGCAAGCGACTGTCCTGAGAAATGGAAGACTCTCTAGCCCATCCTTCCACAGCCCTAGAAACTCTAAAATCAACAGTAGGGTCCTTAAAACTTCCTGCTTTGGAATAAAACGAAAGAGCCGCCAATCTTCCCCTAATAGTGACTGTAGATAACCTATTAGCCTAAGATGCACTGCAAAGCAAAGAATAACTTCCACGTCCAGTGGCCGAAACTTAACCTCCCCAATAGTCAATAGAAAGAATCTGAACGCTCGCAATGCGAGCTGGAAGGACTTGCGTGTCGACGAGGCGACGGACTGAAAAATCGCCTTCTCAATTTCTACTCTCCAAGGCTCCAAAGTTAATGTGGTACCTCCAAAGGATGAGCTGCTGCCTCAGGAGCCAACTGGCGGAATCTGTAAAACTGAAAATGCGAAAGTACATCTGCCAAGAATTTAGTAAACCACAAACATATTGAGCTTAGAACAAAATATTATACTTTAAACATTGAGCCACCATTTCCCTCACCAATGACATTACCTTGTCAGACTTGGCAGACAAGGAATCCACTACATAGACTACCGCCTAGTCATCACACCAAAAGTGTACCGTTATGTTTGCGAATTGGTCCGGCCATATCTGTACCGTCACCATAATAGGAAAATAATTCCAGCCAGGTGAGGTCTCTAGTCCAACCTTTTTCAACCCATGTTATTGGCCAATTCCTCAGCTGCCCACTGGTCATTAAAGTAAACTCCAAAACCCCAGGCCCCTGAAGTATCGGAGTGTACCTGAGAATCTGCATTAAGTAGCAGTTCAGATCTCCAGAAAGAAATACCATTGAATTGTTCCAAAATTGACTCCCATATCTCCAAATCCTTTCTTATCCCAGAATTTATTCTAATGATGATGTGGGGCCTGCACTCCTTTAGTGGCTTTATCTAAACGTGACCAGCATGCCCTATCAGGGGCTATCACCTTACAAACAAAGTTCAACAAACCGATAAAATTTGAAATTCTCCAAGTGTGGCTTTTGATTTGCTTTCCACCACCCTCACCTGCAGCCTCATAGCTGTTAGCTTGTCAGGTGGGAGACGAGAAATACCTGCCCCAGTATCTAATTCGATTCCCAAGAAAGGAATACGTGTAACGGGGCCCTCGGTTTTTTCTCAGCCACAGGTACTCACATTTCATTCATTAAGCGCTGAAAAGCCAACAGCATATTTGCACAATCAACTGTCCCAGGGGCACCCGCAAAAGGAAAATCATCTAATTAATGAGTATTCGCTTGGCTACCCCACCTTTCAGAGACAGACCAATGTAAAGAAGTGCTGAACGTTTCAAATGCTGAGCAGTAATTGGAACATCCCATTGGCATGGCCTTATCAAAATAATATTTCCCTTGAAATTAAAAACCCAAAGATCAAAATCAACTAGATGAACTGGAAGTAGCCTAAAAGGCCAATTTATTATTACACTTTGCCATCAAGGCTCCTTATGCCAAGAGTTGCGAGGGGACTCCACCTTCTGACTTTTATCTTTAAAGCATGTTGATCCTAGGTGGTTTCCCTTACAGATATTACACTTATGCTCAAACCTGCAGGGCTGCCTTTTAGACTTACCTTTGTCATGACTTACCGTGGTCTTAATATTTACATTGCCCTGTAACCCCAATTCCAAAACCTTGTGTTGGGGCAGAGCTATCTAGAGGTGCTGTTACAGGTTCCAGGCTAGGGCGATCGCTCGACGATGTCAACCCTGTCTGCCCACCTGTCACCCACACTGCCGAAGGCCATGTTGCCAGCAAATTAATAGCAACCAACAAACCTGAGCTCATTGTATAAGGAGAAGCATTCAAAGATGCTTGCCAAACTCCCACCGTGGGTGTCACTGAAGCAGCTCTGGTGCTGTGCTGTCCGCCATGAGCACCTGGTACATCGCTGCTGCGAGCCACAGATGTCTCAGGTGTCGACACATCGCTCTGGCCTGTAACAACCACACTTCGAAGAAAGTGAAACAAATCAGACCAAGTAGGTCAACTAGAAGTAAGCACCGTGGCACCGTGGTGCCCCACACCAGGAACTTTCTCCAAAAGTTCCATTACATCAGCTACGGTTGGATTCCCAACCTCCATAGCTGAAGTACTCAGGGAACTACATGCAGTGTCAGGTGATGTAATTGTAATATCAATAGCCTATTGAGCAGTGGCTTGTCCAACATTAACATTTGTATGCATAACCGAAGAGGTAATTACTTGAACCCCTTTTTTTACCAGTGATGTTGAGCCAATTGCTCACATAGGGCCGCACAAGTCTGCGTTGTGCGACCTATCTGTGCCAAATGAGTGGTGATGTCATCCTCTTTATTTGTAATATTATTAGCAGTTCACTTAGGGGCTGGCTGGCCAGCTTTTGAACCAGCTAGGGTCGCGTGCCGCTTAGATTGAGTCTTACTTCGCGGCATAATTTAAAATAATTAAAGTACAAAATGACTAATAAGCTGATTGATGCAGGATATAGAGTCACTAACTATACCTGTGTCACTCAATTATAATGTGAACTGCATATATTCCAGTTCGACAGCTGCAACCGAGTTACATGCAGTGTCAGATGAAGAACTTAAATTATCAACAGCTAGATGTGCAGTGGCTTGTCCAACATTAGCATTTGTGTGCGCAACTGACAAAGTAGTTACCTGCGCCCCTTTTTGCAAGTGATGTTGAGCCAACTGCTCACATACAGCTGCACAGGACTGCATAGTGCAGCCTATCTGGGCCAAATGCGTGGTGATATCCTCATCTTTATTTGTAATATTAGCCGGTCGCTTAGGGGCTGGCTGTCCACTTTTTTTTTTTTTTTTTTGACCAGTTGAGGTGGCACGCCGCTTGGATTGAGTCTTACTTCACAGCATGATTTTTAAATATTCCAAGCAGAATTAATAATCAGTTGATTGATGCAGGATATAAAGTAATTAATTATACCTGTGTCAACAAATTATAATACAAACTGCATGTACTCCCGTTCAACAACTGTTAACCGAATTAGGTTAATCCAACTGAAAGGGGAAGCCCTCTACCACACTCACCCCTTTTTGTTTATTTGTTGTTATTGTTATTATTATTATTATTATTACTATTATTATTATTACTACTATGGCCAGGCCTAGCTGCTAATTATCCCTTGCTAGGTCTGAACGACTTGCAATTCACAGAGACTGTAGGAAGGAGTGGCGTGGGGGAACACTTCCCACTACCTTCCCATTAATGGCAACTGTGAAATGAAACAAGGGTGGCAGGGCAATGGGAGGGGGCTGCCCAATTTATTTAGGCGTCTGCCCAATCCCGGGGCCTGTCCCTACCCTTTCAACCTTAATGCGCCGCTTGGCGCTACACAAAAGGCCAATCGGCCAATCTGGGGGCACCTGAAAGCAAAGCCCAGGGCCCCGAGACAACAAATACCAAAATTGTGGCCTTTTTTTTTTTTAATTAATACTGCGCTGAACAGCAAGTCCTCCAAATTTTGGAGGACAGCCCAGGCCTCCCAACAAAGGCCTAATTAATCCTAAGGGCCGGCGGAGTGTACCACGGCCGTAGCCACGCCCGTCCAGCCACTTAATTTAGCGTGATCCGCACCACACTAGGCCGCATAGGCCTAACAGCCCCCAATACTTACGTCCTCGAACGTCCGGAGGACAGCCAAGGCCTTCAGCCGAAGGCCCAGCTCGAGCCCAAGGGCCAGCAGAGGGCACGAAAGGCCACAGCCGCACCGTCGCCATGTCCTCCGAAGTCCGGAGGACAGCCCAGGCCTTCAATCAATGGCCTGGCCCGAGCCCAAGAGCCAGCAGGAGGCAAAAAACGGCCACAGCCGCGCCCGTCGCCGCGTCCTCCAAAGTCCGGAGGACAGCCAAGGCCTCCCAGCCATGGCCTGGCTCGATCCAAGGGGGGGGGGCGGGGTGGAAAAAAGACCGCAGCCGCAGCCGCCCGCCTGCCCAGCCCCGGGCGGGCCCACCGTGCTAACGCACTAGGCCGCAAAGGCCTTGCAACCACGGAGGCCTACAGGGAAGGGTACCAAAACAACATGGACAAGCAAGGTGCTCCTTGCTTGTCCGGAGCTAAAATGGCTGCTGCCATGAGGCAGTGCGAGGCTTTATGGCCCCGCAAATCTCACGGCGAAATCTCGCGAGACTTCAAATCTCGCGAGACCTCGCCGCAAGATGATTCCCATTGGCCAGGCCAACCAGAAGAGGTGGGCCTTCCTGTCAACCTGGCCAATCACGCGTCTATGCCCTTTTAAGGCAGACGCAACAGAAGGCCCCCTCCCTACTCGTCGGGGGGGTCTTTCTCTTCCTTCTCCTCCACTTGTAAGAAGCACTGTAAGAATGACAGCCATATAAATGGACAACCAAAATGATTTTCTAGGTAAGACTCTGCAAACAGTCATTGTTCGCTTAACATCCTGACAGGCCTGTGTTGCTTGCACATATGTTAGCTTGCACATGTGTTAGCTTGCACATATGTTAGCTCCTGGTGCTAATTATACAGCATTCGTATCCTGGATCAGAAAGTCTAAGAGCCAGAAGGAACTGTTTCTATGGACCAATGCTGCCAAATACCTCTGTATTTCTTGTGGTTGACTTCTTCCCTACCACTCCTGAAAGCTGAATCATAGTGTCTTGACTGGATTGAGCTTCAGGCTGTAAGCATGTTCAGTAATAGCCCTGACCTTTTCCTTCTGTTGTCATTCCAAGTGACATTTCTGGCATGTATAACCAGTTACACAAAACTGACAGGGCCACATTACCATTAAGAAGAGAGGGAGACCATTTTCTTAAAAATACGAGGTTTTTCCAAGGTATTCCCCTTGTTTTAGCAGCATTCTTCTGACACCTAAAGGACCTTCAAATAACCAGTGTAAAGAAGTTTAAAATGAACCACAGAATTTCATAGTGTTAATACATTGTGGATGAACTTTGCTCTTTCACTGTCCACAGAGATCTTTGATCTGTTTTTCTTACCTGTATCCCAGGCATAATATGATAATGACTGCAACATCCTAGTGTGCAGAATGTTGGGTTTGGAATGAGAAGGTTAGAGATCAAACCCAATGTAGTTCACTGGGCCAATGATTCTAAGGGTAATTCAAGTAGGGTATAAGTAGAAAGATCAGTATAAGCTCTGATTTCAGATGTGATTTCACCAGCTCCAGTGCTCACACAGAATTTGTATGATACATACAGAACTTTGTCTCAAACATCTTATTGTCAATGCATAGCTCATACATAACTGCATTTCTTTATGTATTTCTACATAGACTAAAGTACATTTGGACTTATTTTCAAAATGTATACATTTTTATTTGTTTACCTTTCTAAATTGCATGCATGGTTTACTGTGCATTTTATTTCCCTCAGGCTTTGCAAATAGACACATTTCTGAGGCAAGGTGGGCTTTATCTTGCAGAGAGATTTGGAAGGTATGAAACAGAATCTTGACTCCATTAAAATCCGTTCCATCCTTTGCACCCTTTAGCCCAGGGGTAGGCAACCTTTCCCCTTTAAGGGCCAAGGGACTTCAGCTCCCAGAAGCCTCAGCCATGTTGGCCAATAGTCCCATGTTGGCCAATAGCTCCTGGGATTCTGGGAGCTGAAGTCCCTCGGGCCTTAAAAGGGAAAGGTTGCCTATCCCTGCCCCAGGAGACTTCTGATTATGTTCACTTGACATTTTCATCACATGTTGGCTGTGATAGAAAGCTTCTTCTAGGTTACCTGGTCCCCCGTCACATTTCTTCCTCCTCTTTTAAACCTTTCCTTGGGTTTCACACTGTAGGGATCCTAAGGTGGCATCTGTGTTTCCAGGGTACTTGATGATATATAGCTCAATCTCCTGAATGAAACATCTTAGGCCAGGGGCAGGTAACCTTTCCCCTTTAAGAGCCGAGGGACTTCAGCTCCCAGAATCCCAGGAGCTATTGGTCAACATGGGACTATTGGCCAACAGGGCTGAGGCTTCTGGGAGGTGAAGTCCTTCGGCCCTTAAAGGGGAAAGGTTGCCTACCCCTGTCTTAGGCAGAAGTAAAATAAGAAGGGTCAGTTTATTCCTTGAAAGCAGGGGTAGGCAACCTTTCCCCTTTAAGGGCCGAGGGACTTCAGCTCCCAGAATCCCAGGAGCTATTGGCCAACATAGGACTATTGGCCAACATGGCTGAGGCTTCTGGGAGCTGAAGTCCCTCAGCCCTTAAAGGGGAAAGGTTGCCTACCCCTGCTTGAAAGGCTTCTTTATAACAACAAGGATCATGCTAATTCCTTTCTGTCAATGTTACATTTTGTATCAATTTTTCTGAACCAGCTCCCTCCTCACTTTGTTCTTAAACTGTCAACTCTTCCTTTTTCATTCTTCAGACATCCCATAGCATAGGTTAAATGGTAGAGTGGCAGAATACCTGGCTGAATGCCCTATATTCTATATCAGGGGTAAGCAACCTTTCCCCTTTAAGGGCTGAGGGACGTCAGCTTCCAGAATCCCAGGAGCTATTGGCCAACATGGGACTATTGGCCAACATGGCTGAGGCTTCTGGGAGCTGAAGTCCCTCAGCCCTTAAAGGGGAAAGGTTGCCTACCCCTGTTCTATATCACTGCACTGGTGGTCCCATTAAGGTAAGTAAAGCTTGTTCCAAGTCAGTGAGAATATAAGGAAAGGATTCCAGGCACACCTGTTTGCAAAAGCTCCCCTTGAAGTAATGGAAGGGCTTACTTCCATTGTGATAGGCTCAAAACACATATGTACAATTTGTTCATAATGACCTCAAACAATTAGATGATACCTACTGGCCAGCAATATCAGGGCTCAAGTGTGTACACAGGGAGCTACACCTGAACAGGTACTGTCTAATTAATGAGGAATCTCCAATGACATGTGGAACATTCCTCAATATCAAAGACAAAAAAGAAGTCCATGCAAATGTAATGCTCCATTGGTCTATCAAGAGTTCCTATAAAACTTTGGGTCAGACCAATACTTTTATATTTCTACAATTTTATTAGACATAAAAAATAAATGTCTATCATACAGACACATACATACATATATACACCTATCTATTCAATTCTGTGAGTCTATACCAACAATACTAATAAATATTTTATGTATATATTGTACTATAATAGATATCTAATGCTTGCAATCTACATTTATTATCTGTATGTTAGCAAGGATAAATCCACATTTTATGCATACATTGTACATTCACATACAATTACATGTATATGCATAAATATGTTATATATTTGAGCAATGAATAGCCAAAAAAAAAAATTAAATGCAAATATCAAAACTGCCACCCTGTTTAGTGTTTCAAGGAGAAGGGAGGGAAAGAACTTTAGAAAAAAATAATAATAAAACATCAGCAGGCAATTAGACTAATCTGCAGCAAGCCAGGCTTGTGGGATCATTGTTTGGTATTTGCTAGGGCCCAAGCTGTGTGCCCTGAAGGGCCGACCTTCTAATCATTATCTGTCTGTTTTATTACCCAGCCAAACTGGGCCCAGTTTTAAATAAAATATGCAAAGGTTTCTTAAATTATCACCTGGGGCAAGGCGGATCGCCTTTCTTGCTGTACATGTTGTTAATCTGTGAAATGCAAATTCCCTTCATCTTATAGTTGAGCTTTATTAACTTTTTTGAATTTAAAATTTCTCGAACAATGAGTTCTGTCAGCTTCTGAAATTATATTTTCTTTTTCTTCCCCTCCCTCATTCCTACTCTTCCCTTCCTCCCCCACAATATGGAAGCAAGTTTAAAGCAGAAAATCACCAGGGGAAATAAGAAGGGTTTCATCTTGCTTTCAGAATTTAATTGGCTCCTTAGCAATTATTAGTTTTTGCAGTTAAAGTCATTTTTTATTACTATACGTATTTTCTTAAAGAAACCATGTTACCTTTTTGGGGTGAAGACCTCAAATGTCACAGGGAGAAAAAAAATGAAAGTGAATGGCAAGAGTCCCAGTAACTGAAAGCCTTGATGTCTCTACAATGAGAAAGTGGGAAACCATTACCCTTGCTAACATGCTTTGTCAAGGTATTTCTCTTTCAAACCATTCTGTTCCAGCATTCAGGAACTCTGAGTTCTTATCCTGCTGCCACTAACCTGCTGTGTGCCCTTGAGAAGATGATTTATCTCTTTTCTGACTCCTGCAGCACAGCTTTTAGGTCTATTTAAATAAAATATTATTTCATGGAAGAGGCTTTGACTGTGATCCAAAGTTTTGTGGGATTCTGATGTGCACACAGAGGATCCTGCAAGCAAGAACTGCTTCATTCACTCCCAGTGTCAGAAAAGTGCTTGCTGCGTACTGTCCCTACGGTGCATACAACACATTCCTCAACAGCACAGTAAACAAAGCAACCCCACTACAAACCAGAGCTGTTCAGACAGGGTGTTTATAAGTGTTCATATTTTGATAATATTTAAAATTAATACATTGCACAAAAGAGTTTGTCTATTTCTCATCATTATTGTTATGTGAATTATTTCATGAGACAGAAATTCCAATGAAAAGCAGAAAACATCAGAGAAAAGGAGAGGGCTGGACTGAATGTGTTCTACTGAGTTTTAGGCACATTGTTGGGAGAAAGGCAGAGTATAAATTAAACCATAAAATAAGATATATAAATAAGTATATTTGTATAGTTATTATATAAGTTGCTTAGGTTGTTTTCACACTGTTTTCTCCAGAAAACATTCACTCAGTGGCATCACTAGGGAGGTGCAGACTGCACCGGTTGACACCCAAAGGGAGTGCGACACCACTTGTCCTCAAACACCTACCTTCTGGCAGAAATGGACTGTGGCATTTACCTTCTTCCCTTTAAAATGCTTTAAGAGATGGTGGGAGTGGGGTGAAGCTCAGTGGGAGGAGAAAGAAGAGGCCCTAGAATTTTTAAAATTTAAATTTCAAATTTCAAATTTTAATTTTTTTAAAAAAATTGAAATTTTATTTTTTTAATTTACTTTTTTAAAAAATACATCACATTTTAGCCAACTCTTCACAATGTATATGCAAATACATTTAGGTTGTTCATATGATATTGTAATTTGAAGGTATTGTTTTAATTTTTCTAGTTTTTTATGTTACAATTATTAGCATTATATTCAATGGAATATGGGCATTACAATTTATGAGTAACAGTGCACAAAAGCATTACTAAGGATTCTGTATGGTGTGAGATGGGAGGAGATCATCAATGGGGGAGACACCATGAGTTACTTGCACAGGGTGACACCAACCCTAGGGATGCATTAATTTCCCTATTTTTAGTGGAGTATAAAAAATAGTTCAAGGTCCAGGTGCTGCATGATGGGGTGAGCTCCTGTCACTAGTCCCAACTTCTGCCAACCTAGCAGTTCGAAAGCATGCAAATGCAAGTAGATAAATAGATACCACTTTGGTGGGAAGGTAAACAGCGATCATGCTGGCCACACGATCACAGAATAGTCTCTGACAATGCTAGCTCTTTGGCTTAGTAACGGAGATCAACATTGCCCCCTATGGTCAGACATGACTTGACAACCTTGTCATCAGAGAATACCTTTACCTTTACCTTTAAGCCCTGGGAACATAATGGATTAATTCTATGAAGAATGCTGGCATTTCGGCTTAGTAACAAAGATGAGCACTGCCCCTATGGTTGGACACAACTTGATAACCTTGTCAATGGGGAATACCTTTACCTTTACCTTTATAAAAAATAGACAGCATAGTTCTTACCTCATTTCATTCCCATGTTTTTCACAATATCCTCTCATCTTTTCTTTTCTTTTTATGTATTTTTTTATTTCTGTATTAACTTAACATGTAGTTGTAGTGTAAGACTGTCACAGGCCTACATTTTGCCTCAGATATTACTTCTGTTGTCAGTTAAGATGGTCTGGAAGGATCTCAATGGAGGCAGAGGCCATTCTCCTTCTTGGCCATGTGGGGACAGTAAGGGCAGTAAGACTGTGCAATACAATTTCAGTCCATTAGTAGCAGCAAAGTAACTTGCCTGGAGGCTATCTCTGTCCTGTGTAAAGCTAACTGCCCCTTTCTTAGGCAGAGAACATTGAATTTCTGAATAACTTGATTCCCAGCTGGGCCATGAAACCCACTTGGTGATGTTGGGCAAGTCACATGCTATCAACCTCAGGGAAAGGCAATAACAAAGCTCCTCTGAACAAATTCTGCCAAGAAAATCCCATGATAGGTTTGCCTTAGGGTCACCATAAGTTGGAAATGACTTGAAGGAGCATAACAACAACAGTAACAGCAACAACAAGCACAGTTATGTGCTTATGTGGGGAAAATCCGCATGTTAATGGGGTGATTTTAACATGCATCTTAAGTTTAGTCATGTAAGATTCATGTCTGAGTGCCAGCGTGGTGTAGTGCTTTAAGCATCAGACTAGAACTCTGGAAAACAGGGTTCAAATCCCTACTCAGACATGGAAACCCAATATGTGGCTTTGGAGAAGTAATAATAATAATAATAATAATAATAATAATAATAATAATAATTTTTATTTATAGCCCACCCTTCTGCTAGGCAATCGGGGCGGATTACAGTATAATTAAAACTTAAAGAGTTAAAACAGACAATCCCAATCCCCTAACCCTCCCACCCCTTAAAACTGAATTAAACTAATATTCTATTAAAAACCATATACAAATTTTAAAACAATATAAAACAACAAGGCAGAGGGCCAACCGCTCCGATGACGTTTTCAGGAAGGGTCCAGCATGAGTCTGTCCCTCCCCTTCCTGGCCTCAAAACCGGCACTTTGCGCTGTCTGCTTAGGCCCTTACTCTTGCATCCTTCCATAGGTCACTGAAATGAGTACCCAGCTTGTTGGGGGCAATTAGCTCACACATTGTAAACCACTTAGGGAGTGATTAGTTCACTGATAAATGGTACAGAAATGTACTTGCTATTGCTATTGCAATTGCAATATGTGCCACCTTCTTTGATCCCAGATCCCAGAAAAACAGAAGTCCTATGTAAAGACATCTAGTAGAAATGATACACTGGAGACCCTGATGATGGATTTTTGGTGACAGAGAATTTTACACATATTAAGGATGAGTGAGAAATTCATTGGGTTCACAAACCCATTGAGTTCCTATTTCAATGCAACCGTACCAAATTGCACTTTTCAGTCCCAAACACAATTTTCATTTGGAAATTCATACATTCCCAAGTTTGTGATGTGATTGGAAAAGGAAAAAGCATTTGAAATTCTTAATACCAGTCTACGAAAAGATGAACTGGAACCAGGAAACAAAACTGGGAGGATTGGGACATATAATATGCAGACTTTCTTTATTTGTGGAGATTTTTGTTTTAACACAAGAGAGCATTCAAAAATTGATACACTCCACTCCTTGTCCTCTTGACAGGACAATGTTGCAGGGAAATAAAAGATGAACAAGAACTTCACAAATAATGTGAGGAACAAAGAGTCAGCTTCAACTTCAGGCTTCCCATGAAAACAGGCACAAGTGATATACTTTTTCTGAATATTTGTTTCTTTATTTCTTACATTTACCTCAGCCCAGTGTCCCATCTCCACAGTCACTGTTAGCCAGTCAGTTAACTACCAGAGAGGGCCTGACAGACTGACAGAAATAATCCAGCTTGAGGCCACTTTAACTGCCTTGGCTCAGTGTTAGGGAATCATGGGAACTGTAGTTTATTGTGGCACCAGAGCTCTCTGACAGAGAAGGCTCAATATCTCAGAAAAAAACTACAATTCCCATGACTCCCATGATTCCCTAGCATTGATCAAGAGCAGTTAAAGTGGTCTCAAACTGGATTATTTCTGGCAGTCTGTACAGTCTTCTAGTTACTACAGACCCCATCCCAGCAATTCAGCGCTGAAGAAAATCCATCTTAGATTAATCTATGGCACATAATTAATAGTCATCAATACTCCTACCTTTGTTGCTATAGAGAAAATAAATTCATAAAGATTTTCATTCAAATATTTTGAGTTGCAAGTGTTATGGTACTCTGATACATTTTTTTCCTTAGTGTAACATATTTATGTCATATTTTATATAAAAAGTGCATTCAAAATGTGCAGTCTAAAGTGTTAGAATTATGGGGTTTTTTGTTATTTGTGGTTAAATCAGTTTAGCAGCAGCAGCAACAACAGAAAGCGTGTACTCCACAAGTATTTGGTAAAAACAACTAGATCTGAGCTTCTGGTAAATAAACAGGATACATTGGTAAGTAAAAAGAAACTTACTGTAATGTTACATCTAGGTTCTTCAAAAATAACTAATCAGTATAGAAAATTATACTTTGGTACAGAGGTCCCTAGATAGCTGACCTCCATGTGTGCAAGTAAGAAGAAAAACATCTTTAGGAACAAAGCCTGATTTCTGTGTCCATGCTTAGAAAGAGCAGAGAGGAAAGTGTGCTAGTAGACAGAATCAAAAAACTTCATTTCCTCCAGGAAGAAACCCCCCGTAAGAGGAAGGGCATGGGAAGTGACCTCTTCACAAGCAATGCTGACCAAATGGCCATAGAGATAAATCAGTGTTCCTGTGTAGAAGACAATGCCCCTTCTCAAAGGAAAGCATAGAACTACACACAAGCATTGATGCCAATACTCCAATATAAAGTAGAGCAGTCTGTAATTCTACAACATAGTCCCTTTCCTCATTTCACTGAATGTATACAAATATTATTATTAGGTGAACAAATAAATCTAATAATGTATGATGTCCTTTTGTGTCAACTTAAACCAGGGGGTAGTTTGTGTGTGGGGGGGGGGAACCTCTAGAAATCCTTATTCTAACTGCTATAAGCATATATATGGGATAGTAATAGGATGGAAATAAATTAATAAAAGATTGTGGTTATGGATTGGTTCCATTTAATTGTTTTATCAGTGACATCACACTTTTTAAATCTTGGTGTTGTTTTAATTATGTATCATAAGATACTAGGACGAGAGAATTAATGTTTTTTCAATTTTTCAAGTGCCCTTTTCAGAAGGTAACAGCACAGACATTTTGTGTTTAATGTCAAATTTTATCATTAAAGGTCTCCTGCACTTTTATTTAGGCATTCCTAAGAAAGGGGAAGTGACAGGTGTCTACACTGAAGGCATAAACTACAATGACATTCAAAACTTTGCCATTGAGTAAGGGTGGGCTGTGCGATGCAATACAGATGAACACCTTCTGCTCTTTCAGATGAATTTTAATTGCTGTAAGCCCCCCCAACTGCGTTGCAGAGGGGCGGGTTAAAAATAAAACTTATTATTATTATTATTATTATTATTATCAGTCTGGCCTAAGTCTGGCCTCTTTCAGCCAAGTCTTGATCTATGAAATCACCATTGAACAAACAATTCAATTATTTCAGTGTCTGGTATAATATATTTATTTTCAGAATATGAAGTGTAAATACAGAGCTGCAACAATTATGTATCACTGCCTAACTAGTATATAGCTGTGAACAATTTCCATTTAAGAGCTAGAGCATGGTTCTTAACTTTCTTTTTCACATGAACCAACATGTTTGGCAGGTGGTTATTTCTCCCTCTACAAACTGAGAGGAAGCCATTGGGAACCAACCCAGTCTTGTAGTATGTTTCAGGAGGTAAGGCAGGGATGTACAAAATCCCATGTGTTACATTTGTGCACAACTAAAATGCATACATTTTAAAAGTATGCACATATTTTCATTGCAAATGTGTATACAAAAAGGTATATAAAGAGATCTTGTAGCACCTTTGAGACTAACTGAAAGAAAGAAGTTGGCAGCATGAGCTTTTGTAGACTTCAGTCTACTTCCTCAGATGCTTTTGGTGGAGTGGAAGCCAGGGACAGATATATATAAATATATATGCCCTTGGTATGTGAGAATGTCAATTCAAATTCAAAATCCTTTGTGTATGCAATAAAATAGCAAGTCCAGTTTTAATGATAGTTTGTGGACAAAGACATAGCCATTAGGTATAGAAACGTGGCAAGAAAAGTTTGGCCTTGGAAACCAGCTTGTAGGTGGGGAGAATAGATGAGTGTAAGATGCCCCCATGAGGATGGGGTCAGATAGTGTTGAACTGTGTGTAGTGAGCCAGGAAGCCATTGTCTCTGTTCAGTCTATAGCTGAGGGACTGCAGTTTATGGATTAATTCCAATTCTGCTGTTTCTCTTTCCAGTCTACTGTTGTAGTTCTTTTGTTCAAGGACAACTGTTCTGAGGTCTGAGATGGAATGCCCAGGGAGATTGAAATGTTCAGCCACCAATTTTTGTGTAGTCCCATTCCTAATATCTGATTGATGTCCATTTATTGTCTGGCACAGGGACTGGCCTGTTTGCCTGATGTATGTATGATGACATAGTAAGGCATAAATCACATTAGAGGATGAACATGTGAAGGTCCCCCTAATATTGTGGGTGATCCATTAGGTCTTGTGATGACATTTCCTGGATAAATGTGGGGACAGAGCTGGCATCTTGGTTTGCAGCAAGGCTTAGTACCTGTGGCCCCATCTGTGTCATGTGTCTTCCTGTGGGTGAGCACCTGTTTGAGGTTCAGAGGCTGTCTGTAGGTGAGTAAAGGTCTGTCACCAAGAGCCCTTGAAAGAGTGGCATTATTGTCTAGAACGGGTTGTAGTTCATTGATGATGCACCTAAGAGGTCCCAGTTAGGAGCTGTATGTGACCACTAGTGGGGTTCTATCATTATCTCTCTTCACACTGTTCTGCAATAGATCAGACTTGGGTACAAGTCTTGTCTTGTTTATTTGTTGTTGTTATTTACTTCATGTGGTGGGTACTGTAACTTTAGGAATGCTTGTTGTAGCTTGTTGTAGATAGTTCCAGGGTGAGGTTGATGGTGGGGTAGAAGTTGTTGAAACTCTGGTGGAATATCTTGAGTGAACCCTCTCCATGAGTCCAAATTATGAAGATATCATCAGTGTACCTCAGGTAGAGGAGCAGTTTCTGGGTGCAGGGGTTAAGGAACCATTGTTCTAGGTTGGTCATGAAGATATTGGCATATTGTGGTGCCATTAACTTAAACGTTTATGTTGTTACCAAAGGTGTGTGTGAGAACAAACTGGCAGACCTTGGTGGCTAGGTCTGATAAGTTCCCATCAGGAATGATGTTCCTGACTAATTGTATTCCATCTTTGTGCAGGATGTTGGTGTATAGATATTCCACATCGATAGTGGCTAAGATGGTGTTTCCTGGAAGGTTTTGGATGTATTGTATCTTCTGTAGGAAGTCCATGGTGTCCTTCACATAGCTGGGAGTATTGGTGGCATATGGTTTAAGGATATTGTCCATATATTTGGAAGCACCGACTGTAAGTGTCACAATGCTGGAGAAAATAGGTCAGCCAGGGTTGCCCTGTTTACATATTTTGGGTAATAGGTAGAATGTGCCTGGTCAGGGCTCCTGGGGTGTGTCAATAAGGATTTGGTTTTGTTCCTCCATGGGAAATTCCCCTAACCAACCTGTATAATTCCTTCCAGTATTCCTTTGTGGGATCGTTAGATAGGATTCTGTAAAATGTGGTCTTGAGCAGTTACCTCTCATCCTCCTGTATGTAAGCAGATCTGTCCATGATGACTAGAGTTTCTCCTTTGTCAGTCTCTTTGATGAAAATATTAGGATTGTTCTTGAGACTGTGTATGGCATCTTGTTCCTTGTGACTGAGAAATCTCATGCTGCCAATTTCTTTGATTATCTAGATCCATTTCAAACTTGCTTTAGGACAAGATATGGAGTGGAGGCTGCCATGGTTGCTTTATCTGATGACCTTCGTCTGGGCATCAACAGGGGTAGTGTGACCCTGTTGGTGCTATTTGATACAATAGATCATGACATCCTCTTGGATTGTCTGAGAAGGTTAGGAATTGGAGGTACTGCAATGGTTCCGTTCCTTCCTCTTGGGCAGATTCCAGAGGGTGATGCTCGGGGACAGTCGCTCTGCAAAGTAAAAGCTTAATTGTGGTTTCCCACAAGGCACCATTCTGTCCCTGATGCTTTTCAAGATATATATATATATATATATATATATATATGAAGCCATTGGGAGAGATCATCTGGAGACATGGGGCAGGGTGTTATCAGTACGCTGATGACACTCAGATATATTTCTCCATGTCTCAGTCTTCAGCTTTGACTTCAGATGGTGTTTTTCCTCTCAATGATTGTCTTAAAGCAGTAATGGACTGGATGAGGAAAAACAAATTGAGACTGAATCCAGATAAAACAGATGTACTTACAGTAGCGGCCCCGAAACCAGGTATTGGGATGCAATCTCCAGTCCTGGATGGGGTCACACTCTCCTCAAAGGACTGTGTTCACAGTCTGGGGGTGCTCCTTCAAGTGAATGTGACGGTCAGGAGTGCCTGTTATTAGCTTTGGCTGATATGCCAGCTGCGCCCTTTCCTGGAAGTTAGGGACCTTGAAACTGTGGTGCATGTGCTGGTAACCTCTCATCTTGATTTCTGCAATGCGCTCTACATGGGGCTACCCTCATACTTGGTCTGGAAACTTCAACTAGTACAGAATATGGCAGCCAGACTGGTCTCGGGAACATCAAGAAGAGACCATATTACACCGATTTTAAGATCACTTCACTGGCTGCCTATTAGTTTCTGGGCCCAGTACAAGATGTTGGTTATTACCTTTAAAGCCCCAAATAGCTTGGGTCCAACCTATATTCGGGACCGCCTCTTCCCATATAACCCACCCCACACACTCAGATCCTCTGGGAGGAATCTGCTGCAGCCTATAAAAACCAGGCTGTCTGCAACTGCTCAGAAGACCTTTTTGGCAACCGCTCCCAGATTATGGAATGGCCTGCTGGATATTACCACCTTAAACAGCTTTTAAAAGGCTGTTAAGACGGATCTCTTCCAGCAGGCCTTTCCTGAATAGATACCCTGGCCATCAAAAGATAACCTAACATGCTCCCTGACTCTGTTGCAGTTATTGCTGATTTGTTTACTTGCATTAGCATTTTAAGTGTGTTTTAAATTGTTATTGTTTAATAGTATTTTAAGGGATGGGTGGGATTATGGGATGTATTGTATATTTTAATGTTGTAAGCCACCCCGGTTGCATAATAATAATAATAATAATAATAATAATAACAACAACAACAATTTGTTTCAGTTAGTCTCAAAGGTGCTACTAGATCTTTCTACATACTGATTCTACAGACTAACACGGCTATATCTTTGTATACAAAAAGTTGTATGATACAAAAATTCATATAGGACATGTGCATTTGGGAAGAAACAGTCTCAAGCATATGCATAGATTTCCACAAGGGGGAAAAATCTGACAACCCAACTGATAAATCAGACAGAACACGAATGCCAGTTGCAAACAGAAAAGTGGTGAGAATGGATGTAACCTTATTACCTAGATTATTTACATTAAAGCTATAGCTGTCCTCACCATTGGACAAAACAACAGTCCATCTCTGATAAGAAAGCTAGCTTTTACTGGTCTCAGTTCATAGCAGAGCACAGGCTACCACTAGTCCCCCTGGGCAGAAAGGTAGGGCTGGTGTTCTCCTTGTTTCCATTATATTTTCCCTTTCTAATCACAAGTGGGTTTATGGCACTGAAATGGGGCTACAGTTGCTGGGGTGCTTGGGAATGTTGAGGGGCTTTCTGAGTACTTATTTCCTCCTTTAGTGCAATGACAAAAACATGCATATTTATACTCAAGGAATTTATGCCCAAAATTCCTTTCCTGAAGCTTCTTCCTTAATAAGAACCACTTGAGGAGAACAAAGTATATTTATTGCCCTTTAATAGTACTACTAATAAAAATCCAAGTTCTTAAGATTATAAGGTGAAGACCAGTGTGGTGTAGTGGTTTGAGTACTGGAGTATGGTTCTGGGAAAACAGGGTTTGAATCCCCTCTCATCCATGGAACTCCCTGAGTGGCCTTGGACCAGCCAGCATAAATTATTCTCTCAACCCAAGAAGAAAGCAATGGCAACCCCTCAACCCCAGTAAATCTTGCTGAGAAAATCCTAGGATAGGGATGTCATAAGTAAGAGTTGACAAAAAGGCACAGAACAGGAATAACAGGAATGTGAGAGGTTCTCTATTAGATGAGGCCAAAGCAGCATCTAGCCCAGGGGTAGGCAACCTAAGGCCCGGAGGCCGGATGCGCCCCCCCGAGGCCTTTGGACTGGCCCCAGGCCTGTCCTGCCGCCACCTGCCATGATGATATTGATTATTGTTGTTATTACTTGTTCTTGGGGTTTTCTTGGCAAAATCTCCACAGGGGTTTTGCCATGGCTTTTCTGGGGCTAAGAGAGTGTGCATGCATATATTTTTAGTTTTTTTTAATTTTTTAAAATTTATTTATTTATTTATTTATTTATTTATGGTGCTTTGGCCCCCCAATTGTCTGAGGGACAGCAACCCGGCCCCTAGCTCAAAAAGGTTGCCTACCCCTGATCTAGCCCAATATCGTGTTTCCCACAGATGCCAACTGGATGCCTCCAGGAAGCTCAAAGGCAACAGTCCATCATTGCTGTTCTGCAAAAAAATGAAAAATGGGGGGGGGGGGGGAGAGAGAGAGAGAGAAAAGAAGAAAACCTAAGCTAATTCCATTTAGCTCTGGAAATGATACTCTTGAACAGAAGGTTTTTAAAGAATGGGATCAATACTTTATTCTTTTGAAGTATTTTAAATACCATTATCTTTTAAATTATATTTTATTTTTATGCAATTTGTTTTAATATTGTAATAATTTAATTCTGTTTTAATGTAATATTTTTCTATGTTTTTAATTGTACTGTTTATAATCTTGTAAGCCCCTCTGAGCCCCAGTTTTGGGGAAAGGTTGGGGTAATATTATTATTAATACATAATTCTATACATCTCTACAAAAATGTATTCTTTTCCCTAAAGTCTTGAACACTTCTACCCTGCCTGTATGGATGCAACTGCACCAACTGATCACAATTGGTTGCCATTTTCTACTGTCTTTCCAGCTCAACAAAATTCTCTGTGCAAAATTTCCTCAGAAGTTGTTAGGCAGAAAAATCTGCTTCTGCTCAAATGTCCTAAATCTCATCCCTGCCCCCCCTCCCATCCCTCATGAGTTTAAAAGCTGAAGATGCTTTATTTTATTAGACAGCAGGACAAAAAGAAGACAGATACCCATCTCCTGCCCTCGTTTTGAGTAAGCTGATAACCTGCTTTTCATCTTCTACCTTACAAGCATGCTTAATTGTTTTACAATTCAATCTATTATTTTAGTGATGGCAAGTGTAACCCATTTTGTACTCCTGTTTGCAGATAGGACAGGCAGATTTTCTGCTCTCAGCTCATCCAGTTATGCTAAAGAGAAATGCAAGGAGCAACAACCACGGGGAAAGCTGTGGTATGATGTTTCCTTGGCAGGATTGTAATTCTTTGTGTTTGGATAGTAGCACTCATACATTTCTTGTATTCCACTAGATTTCTTGTATGCCCCTTGATACCAGAGAATAAAACAAAACAAAACTCCAAATCCTTAATAACCTTTCGAAACTGGAAATGTTCAAAACTGGGACACATTTCCAGGATGTCCCTCACCTCATGCCACCCTCACTGTCGCACCCC
The DNA here is from genome assembly GCA_026167975.1 of Phrynosoma blainvillii. NCBI lineage: Eukaryota > Metazoa > Chordata > Lepidosauria > Squamata > Phrynosomatidae > Phrynosoma > Phrynosoma blainvillii. The sequence goes on from JANUYF010000001.1 coordinate 211,556,102, forward strand.
ATAGTACATAGTCCCTAATTTTGATCAAGTGCTGATTTTACCTTCAAGCACATTTTTGCACAGCTGAAAATATGGGTTTTTAATAAAAAATACTGACACAACCTTAACTATAGAGGTACTACCTGGCAATGGCATAATAAATAATGTGGGAAATATTTTACACTTCAAGGCAATTACATGTTCAGCCATCTTTAGGATATCTGGCCCATGAAGGGTAAGGATTAGGTTTCCTTGACAAGTGTAAAAGACCCATGACTCATGACTGCTGGAAGGCACAAATGAATTACCCAAACTGAGTGAGAGACTAGTAATCACCTGTCATAGCTAAAAAATATTATGTTTATTTGGAAAGAGATAGTAAGCAGGAATTGGGTTGGGAGCTTGTGTCTAGTATATGTTTGGAGAGGGAGAGGAACAGATTAGAATATGCTAAATTGGATTGTGTGTGTGGAGGGGGGAGGAAATGATGAAAGTTTCTTAAACTGTCAAAGTTAGCCCAGGCAAATCTGCCACAGGCATCTGCACATGAGAAAGAACTCATTTTCATTCTCCATGTCAGATAAATAGGCTTTCAGTGGGCAGTAAAATGACAGTTCCTGCTCGTAAAAGATGTGGCCAAGGTAGACTGTAGTTTCACGCACTCTAATAATGCCTAAAGGCTCTGCTGGCTCTTGCAGAATGATAACCTGTTTTCCCTGTAGGGTGTCCAGATGGACATTCTCTTAAAATAAGGGATCATTTATAGTATCATGAAACAGTGAAAGAAGTCTGTGTCAGAACATTCTGGATTTCTCTACTATATAGAGTGGCATTACAGGAAAGGCATTTTAAGGGTGGGTATAATTTAGTTCATACCCTGATCTTAATATCTGCAACGTCCCCATCTTCATTCTCTAATAATGTGCTAATAATGCACTCATTATGTGAAGGAAGTGGTGGAAATACTGCATAATGTCCTTCCTCACATATTAAGGCTTTTTAAATACTCTCTGGTTTTATCATGACATAATGGGCAATGGCCATCTCTGCCCCTGTGCATGCATAAAAATACTTGTCTGGAACATGCAAACCTAAGCACATTGGCGACTGGAGTTCATGATCCCATGGAAACCTGACTGTGTACATAGCTTTGTATGAATGGTGTAGCTTGTTGTTGTTAGCTGCCCTTGAGTTAACCTTGACTCAGGGTGACCCTGTGGATGAGACATCTTCAAGCCCCTTTATGCTCCACTGTTCTGCTTTGAATGTTCAGGCTCACAGACTCCTTGATTGAGTGTAGCCATCTGGCATGTAGTCTTCCTCTATTTCTACTGCCTTCTACATTCCCTAGCATTATTGTCTTTTCTAATGAGTCAGGCCTTCTCATGATGTGACCAAAGTCTGACAGCCTCAATTTAATCATATTGGCTTCCAGGGAGAGTTCAGGCTTGATCTGTTCAAGGACCCATATGTTCAACTTTTTGGCTGATATTCTCAGCATTCTTCTCCAGCACCACATTTTCTTTTCTTTTCTTTTCTTTTCTTTTCTTTTCTATCTTCACTGTCCAGCTCACACATCTGTAACATAGTGATGGGGAATAACATTACCTGCACAATTCTAACTTTAACATTCAGATATATAACTTTGCACTTTAGGATCTTGTTTAGATATTTCATGGCTACCCTTCCCATTCCTTGTCTTCTGATTTCTTGACTGCAGTCTCCATTCTGATCAATGTTTGCAACAGGAAATCTTTAACTGTTTCAATTTCTTGAATTTATATAAATCCTCCATGGTCATTATTTTTGTTTTCTTTATGTTCAGCAATAAGCCTGCCTTTGCACTTTCTTCCTTCACCTTCCCTAGTAATTGCTCCTAGTGCTAGATGTTTTCCACTGTATCTTAGATTATTGTTTTTCTTCTTCCTGTCTTCACTCCTCCTCCTCCTTCTAGTCTTGCTCTTCATTTGATATTTCTGCATACAGGTTGAATAAGCAGGATGATAAAATACATCCTTAACTGACCCCCTTGCCAATTGGGACCAGTCTTTTTCTCCATATTCTGTTCTAATAGTTGCCTCTTGTTCTGAATTCAGATTTCTCAGCAGGACTATCAAATATTGTGGCATTGCCATGTCTTTAAGAGCATTCCATAGCTTTTCATGATCTATGTGGTCAAAGGCTTTGCTACAGTCTATATAGCACAGAGCACATGCTGATTTTCTTTTGGAATTCATTAGTGTATTCCATTAACCATTTTATGTTTAGTATGTCATCCTCAGTCCGTCTTCTTTTCCTGAATCCTGTTTGTACTTCTGGGATTTCTTTCTCCATATATGATTGGAGTCTATGTTGCATAATTTTTGCATGATTTTGCTTGCATGGGAAATTAATGCTATGGTTCAATAGTTGTTGCACTCTTTTGTGTCTCCTTTTTTGTGGGTGGGGATGAATATTGAATAGTGAGCATTTCCAGTTTTCTGGCCACCATTTTGTTTTCCATATTTGTTGGCATATTTTAGTTAATATTGGAGTTGATACTATCTGTGTGGATTGTATCAGTTCAATGGGAATATCTTCTGTTCCTGGTGATTTATTCTTCTCAATTTCCCTTTTGTTCTTCCTTTTTTGTTATTGTGTACTATATCTCTGCATTGGTTATTACAGTACTCCTCTTTATTCTTGTGCACTAGTCACTGAACAATTGCATTAATGTTTCTGGTTTTATACCTATCTCACTTTTGTTTTGCTCCTCTTCTTTCCTGCTTGAAGTGTTTTCTCTGTTATCCATTGTGTCTTCTGTTTCTTTTTGGTCACCAAAAGTTTCTTCTTCCATTCTTCTTTGATTATGTCCCTAGCTCCTGACCATAGTTCTTCTGGCTTCCGGTTGATTATGCTTAATAGTGCAAATCTTTTTCTTATATTGTGTAAATTCTGTTGAGATATTGTTCAGATCATATTTTGGTTTGATGACTGTTTTTGCTTTCTTCTTCAGCTTTACTCTACTTTTTGATATAAGTAGTTTGTGATCTGTACTACAGTCTGCACCTGGTCTAGGTTTGGTTGCAAGAATAGAGCTTCTCCATCTTCTGCTTCCAATTATGTTGTTTATCTGATTTTTGTATTGACTATCTGGTGATATCTTTGTGTATAGACTTCTTTCTGGTTGTATGAAGCAGGCATTTACAATGTATATATTGTTGGCCTCACAACATGTATCATTTATTCTCTTGCTTTATTTCTTATACCTAGTCTGAATCTGCCTACTATTTTTGATTTTTCTTTGCTGCCAGCTTTAGCATTTCAATTGCCCATGATTCGTTTGAAGTCCTGTGTTGGTATGTTGTCAATTTCTCTTTGGACTTCTTCATAGAATCTTTCAATTCCTTCTTCTGCATCTGTGGTTGGCACATATACTTTGCTTATGATAATATTAGTAGATTTTCCCTGAAACTTTATTGACATGTCTGGATCAAATTTTCTGTTTTATCCTTTGACCGCTTTTGCTGTATCTCTCCTCAGTATGAATGCTACCCTGTTCATGTCTTTTCATTTCCTGAGTAGAACACTGTGTAGTTATCTAAGTCAAAGTGGCTATTTTCCATTAATTTCAGTTCATTCACCCCAGTATTGCTATATTTATGTGTTCCATTTCCATTTTTACTATGTCTAGCTTTCCCTGGCTCATGCTTCTCACATTCCATGTTTCTATAATATGTGTAGTGCTGCCTTGGACAAGATTTGCCTTGCTGAACATATCTGCTGTTTGGCTCCCCATCTTTGAGTTTCTCTGTGCCCTTGATCAGCAATATTTTGTGATCTTCTAGTGTTACTCCTTTCTATCTCTATCTGTGTACTAGACTTCATTTTGTTTTGTTTGTGGCTGTCTTTCCCCGGGTTTTCTTGGTGCGGGGTCTCACTTTTGCCTCCCTTTGCACAGTGCTAGCATGTGTTAGCTATGGTGTCACTGCTGTTCTCTCTATAAGATCTTACTTCAGTATCACTCCCCCTCCCCACTATTGCTGCTGCCCTGTAGATGTTTGTCCCTCTATTCCATGCATCCCCTTGTTTTTGACTGAGTTGTTTTCCTTCCCATATATTAACCCTCTCTTTATTTTTCTCAAATCCTTCAGTTGCCACCAGCCCATCTGTCCTTTTGTGATGACCCACCCCAACCAAAAAACCCCCCGCTCACTTTCAGACCTCTCTTCAGAGTTTGAGATCAAAAGATTGGGGCAGCAATTCTATAGAGCCACTGGCTGTTAGCTCTTCCCCTAAGGAAGTCAGTTCCCTCAGACCATGTGAGCAGGGAGAGCACATGGCCCAGAATAAACAAAATCCCCCACCCAGGCCTTTAAAAGAAACAGTCAAAGAGTCAAGGATGATCCCCCCCCCCCAAAAAAGCTCACCTTCTGCTGTCTCTTCAGAGACTGAGATCAAAATATTGGGCAGTAGTTCTATATGGTGTAGCTAACGTAGCCATATTTGTACAGTAGCCCTGACAAGAAATCTGTATATTTGTATGGAACCTCTTTTGACTACCTGACTAAGGACAGAGAAGGGAAAATATTATATTTTAATCTACTTTTTTTACCCCTTTTAATTGTTCTCACCTTGGATAATGGCAAATATGGCGGAAAATATAAACAATACATGCAACTACTACTTGCAATACATGCAAAATAAGAGCTATCTAAAAGAAAGCTATTGTATTAGGATTGGAAAATACTAATTCACAAGTCTGAGAGGGTGTGGGGCTAAGTGACATGAAGTTCAAGGGTTGCTTAAGAAAAAAGTGGAGGAGAGTAAAAGACACATTTGAAAAGTAGAAACAACATAATACTTTCCTTAATCCCCCCCCTCTCTCTCACACACACACACACTTACACACACTAGAGAAAGATTTTAATTGATCCTTGTGTGTTCATCTAATTGCCATTTTATATAATTGTGTGTGGAAGTTGAACGTCAGTTTATCTTGGGCTGAAACAGACAGGCCAGAAGAAGTGGCTTCTAGCTGTTTTGGGGGCATTGGGTTCAGATGACACAGGAGCTGGACTTTTCAAGAGTGGATTAAATCTGCTTCTGCTGGAAGCTCATTTGGGAGTGTGGTGGCAGCCCACTTTGGGAGTGGGCCATCTAGTCACTATGGTTCCAGCATAATTGGAACCAGAGCAGCCAGAGGCTGCTTCTTCTGAGCTTTCTGCTTCAGCCCTACAATACACTGATCAAGCTCACAAGATCTTTCACAAGTGGGTAGACTCAGAACATGTATGAGTTTCTCTATGTACTCTGAATTCAAGGATGATTCCAAGGATGATAATTAAAACTACGATAACCCTCATATTCAAGTGATCTCATCCATATGACCAAATTCTCTTGTTGAACTGATATCTTTTTCCTTGTCAAGATACTGATCCTGCTATAGTCAGCATCTACATGATTGGTACCTGCCTAAATCTTTGGGCCAGACATTATCTCAACCATGTAGGAACTACTCATACAAAAGATTATTTAACGGACAATGCCAGGTCAGTGAATAGTAAAAACAATTGCCATTCAGGACTCGATCCCAGATGAACATGCAAGCCTATTATCACAGTGACTAATCTCTCTCAGATTCGCCCACCAGGGTTATCTATGCAGCAGCAAATGAAATCTGTGTGTGTGTGTGTGTGTGTGTGTGTGTGTACGGGTGCATGCATGCATATAACATTGTAGCATTGGGATTCCATCATCTTGACTTGGTGTCCTCTTCAGCACTCTGCAGGGTTAGAGTATGTGTATTTGAATATAGGGATTTGGATAGATTAGGGACTCTGTTGACATACTGCTCAACCCACTGCTCAAGAGTCTCATTTCCAGAGATAAATGGAATGGTCTCAGAGTTGATGTTGGCATCCCCTTGGCATATACTGCTAAAGTACTTTAACAACAATGCTGAGACTGCTCAGTTGGGAATGACTTAGGACTTTACATCCTTCATGACAACCATGGGTCTCTCCCAAATGGTATCTGATTCCACTCATGCTGCTGGACAAACTCTGGAACTTGTTTTCAGTCATTGGGTGAAAACATATGTTCTGTCATAGACAAATCACTACCTGGTAATATTTAGATGCTGTGGTTTGGAGACTCTACAATGGTGGGCAATTAATTAGGATGGTTCATTCCAGTAGGCTGATGGATCCAGATGGTTTCCTGATGTCTCTTGGGGATTTTTTCTGTTTCCTCAGAAGGCAACTGTTTTTGGATCTCTGGAATGGAGAAATTATTGGAATGGTAACCACAGTCTTTAACTATTCTATAGTCAAACCACATGAGAGATCAGCTCCTCTTTACCCATTGCGTTTATTCAGGAGAAGGGAGATCACTTGATCATGGGGTGGGCTTTATGATTTTTGAGATCCTAAAGCTCACTTGATGGTGCTCCCCTCTTTATTTGTTTATTTTTTAAAAAAAATATTTAAAATATATTTTATAAAATATATTGAATTCTACAAATAATAATTTTATGTGTACACGTATTTTTATTTAAAATATTTATTTTTCAAATCCTATATGAATGAATTGTGGGTTCTGCTACTGAAAAAGTTTAGATTATCCTATCATGAGAGCCAGCATGATGTAGCAGTTTGAGCATTGGACTATGACTCTGGAGATCAGTATAGCTATTGGCTATCGAAACCCACTGGGTGACAATAATAATAATAATAATAATAATAATAATAATAATAATAATTTGTATACCGCCCTATGGCAAACCAATCCGGGTGGTTGACAACAGTAAATAACAAGAGTAAAATATAACATTAAAACATTATAATCCCTCCCCCCCTTAAGAAAGTATTAAAAATATGACTAATTAAAAACACAATATCAAAACATAAAACCATAATTAAAACAAACAAAAACCCTGATGTCCCTCTGGGGATCCTCAACCATCACTAAAGATGGGGCCACAGGAGGAATGAGGGGATCAGGAAGTTCCTTGGGGAACTCATAAACTCTCAGCCTCAGAAATCCCATGATAGGTTTGCGTTAGGGTTGCCATAAGTTGAAAATGACTTGAAGGCACACAACAATAAGATTCCATCATATTCTGAAGCAAGGAATCTACTGAAGAAGACTGTAAGGTTGAAACACTCCTGTCAATTTGAATGATCTTTCACTTACTGATCTCTACCTTGACTTATAGGTATTGTACTGCCAAATAAAATGTTGAAATTCCTTAGATTTTACATTTTTAGTATTGTAAATAATTGAGTATATATGGCAATAAAGCTGAATAAAATATTTTGTATTATATTATTTTGCTTTATATTGTTTTTGCAGATCTCCATTTTGCTTTCCTTCATTATGAGAATTCCCTCTGCACTTTTGTTGTTTTGGTCAACAAGCCTATATGATAATGTAATATTGCCATATTGAAAGTTAGAGTCACACAAGGCACTAATATTCATTCCTGTTGAATAAAACAGGAACTCAGAATGCAAACCCATTCACCATGCATTAGTTAAGAATAATTCTGTTAAAACTAAGTGAACAAACTAGCATTTTATGCATTGTCTTTACCTTTGAAGTTCTTCCCAACAATCCTATTAAAAGACAAACAATTCCAATTCTATGTTTTCAGAAGCAAATTGAATCATCCTAATTTTTTGTCCCAGGCGATGTTATTATATCACCCTCTGTGTTTATACAGACATGCCATGTTTAAATGACAGATAATGGCATGATTGCTTAAGACACTTAAAATAATGTGACACCAATTTATTAACATTAGAAATAAAGCCTTTGAAAAGGACCTTGAGCATTCTATTAGCATTGATGTGTCAATCCTTTACTTGAAGGATGGCAAGCCTGAGTCCCAGCACAGCCTTAATTAACAGGAAATAATTAGTATCTTTTTCCCCAGCTGTGAATTTCAGGGTTGTTTTTTTTTCAACTGAATCCATTGATTGATAATTACAGTGGAGCTAGTTGTAATAAAACCTCCAGTATTGCAATTTCTAATTGGCCTTTAAGGACATTTTACTATTGTAGTTACTTTGTTCCAGCCCCCCACACACACACACCTTTTGAACAATTTAAAGAGTACACTTTTTCTCCAAAAGATAATAGAAATATAAGGGGGGGGAGTGTTAATATTTGTGTACTTCTAAGGCTGACACATACACACATATACAAGTATAGAACAGTTTCAGTGAAAACACCAAAATTACTTGTTACAAAAAGGTTATGAGATTTCAGGATAGTGGGAAGACACTGGATGATTTTGTTGTTTTTGTGCACCTACAAGTTGTTTCCAACTTATGGGGACCTTCATGGGGTTTTCTGAGGCTGAAAGTGTGTGATTTGCCCAAGGACATCCACTGGGTTTCCATGGCCAAGATGGGATTCAAACTCTGGTCCCCATGTTCATAGTCTAATGCTTAAACCAATGCACCATGCTGGTTCGTATTAGCTTTACCTCATTCTAAATAACAGCCAACACAGTAAATCCATAGTCCAAAGAAAGCAAAACCCAAACCTCTAACCCTAGTTGTGAACAAACATATTTAGGGGTCAAAATACCCAGCCACATTACCATCAGGATTTGTATAGGACACTGCAGTTCACCTGTGACATGGCTTCCATGGAGGCTAGCTTAATGTATGACTACAGATGTCTCCCTCATCAGCTCAGTCTCCTTATACCAGGGAACACAACCAATGGCCTTTGCAGACTGCTAGAAATAGTGCAAATTGAGTCCACTTTAACTGCCCTGGCTCAGTGCTAGGGAATCATGGGAACTGTAGTTTGTTGTGGCACCAGATCTCTCTGACAGAGAAGGCTCAATGTCTCAGAAAAAAAAATACAATTCCCATGATTCCCTAGCACTGAGCCAGGGCAGTTAAAGTGGACTCAATTTGCACTATTTCTAACAGTCTGAAAAGGCTTCTAGCTTTTCTGAGCATGAGGATGTCAGACTGCCTTTGGCAAATATTTATACCAAATAATGCAGCTGCCTCTCTTTGGAAGTTTTCTAGCAGTGATATATAATTTACTCAAATACCTTTGCTTCATTTTGCTAGGTCAAACTGAGCTGTCTTCCTTTCTTTCAGTCATCCTGAGGATATCATGATTGGCCAATAAAAGTATCACTGATTGATGGATTTTGAATGTAATTGTATTTTGCTGTATGGCCAACACAGCTACCACTGTATATGTTTTCAGCAAAAAGTGTTCTCTATATTAAATTATATCTTTGGGCCTTTGCAGATTGCCAGAAATAGTGCAAACTGAGTCCACTTGAACTGCCCTGGCTCAGTGCTAGGGAATCATGGGAATTGTATTTTTTTCTGAAACATTGAGCCCTCTCTGTCAGAGAGTTCTGGTGCCACAATAAAATACAGTTCCCATGATTCCCTAGCACTGAATCAGGGCAGTTAAAGTGGACTCAATTTGCACTATTTCTGGCAGTCTGCAAAGGCCCAAAGTCTAACCATTGTGCTTCAAGATAACTCTATGATTATATTACATGAAGGAATCATTTTATGAACCTTGAATCAGACAGGATATTTGTTCTTATGGTCAATATTTGATTGTTTGATATGTACTCTTTCTTATACCTGCAGGTCTTTGTTTTTGCTGAAATGTTCTAAATTTAAAGTTATGTGTGTTGTTTTTATATCTGAGGCAGGAGAGAGATAATGTTTACAGACCATGTATCCTTTGATCCAGATCAGATTTACTAAATGCCCATGACTCAATATAGATAGATAAACTATCCCAAGTTTTCAATTATCTATCTGTAGCCTTGGACAGAGAAGGAAGAAAAAGAACTCCAGAACTGGCACTCTCAGGATCTGGAGCTTGGCAGCTTAGTGAACAGACTTGGAAAACAAAAGTGTTTCCATGAGTATGGAGGAAGAGACAGCAGAAGGTGAGCTTGAGGGTCTGTGCAGTTAACCCTCCCCAGTCCTAGAGAGTCTTTAGAGAGCATTTGTTGGATCAAGAGTGATGGTCAGTTGTGGGAAGGCTAGTTGGTTGGTTTGTAGCCTAGTGGAAGCTTGATTTGTGAGCAATAATGTCTAGTTTACTATTGTAGTTTGGTGATCTTTTCTCTGTTGTATCAAGGCTGATTGAGCTGAGTGGAGGTGTGCTTGTGTGCTTGTTAACACTCTATTATTCTATTAGGTGTAGCCCAAGGTCCATTCCTGAGCACCTGATCCCAGGAAAGCAGGGCTTTTGCTCAGAGGAAGGAGTCAAAAATTTGGCTGGGGGAGGAATTAGCAGCCAGTAGCTTTCCTATACAGTTGCAGTCTCAGGCTCTGAAGCTTGGTGAAGAGGCTTGGTAAACAGGGGTATTTTGTGTGGGTGTTTAGTGGGGGATTTTGAGGGGGAAGCCCAGACTCCTGTTTCAATTTCAGTTTCAGTTCCTACATAAGGCTACTGAACATGGACAGTGAAAGAGCTGCTTCAGTCATCTGCAACAGGTGTGATATGTTTGTGTACTTGTAAATGGATGTGGGTAACTTCACCTGCACCAAGTGCTAATCGGTAGCCCTGTTGGAAGAGAAGATCCAGCAGCTGAAGGCCTGGGTAGGGAGCAAGAGGTTTTCCTGGACAGAACGGAACAGACTGTCCTAGATGGAGAACACATAGAGGAAGTTTCTGGGGAAGAGGTCAGTTCCCATACACAGGAGGTGGACAGTTGGAAGAATGTGATGAGTAGAAATAGGTAAGCCAGGGATTGTTCTGCGAGCTTGCAGCTACAGAACCTATTTGAAGCTCTCTTCTTTATCATGGATCATGAGGGAGAGCAGCTGGACCAGTCCTTAGGGAAAGTGCAGGAGACTTTGTGAGAATCAGCACAAGGAATAGCTGCTTCTAAGCCTCAAAGGAGGTGTGTAGTGCTCATGGGGGACACCTTGATGAGGAGTACAGAAACAGTGGTTTGTGGGCCCGACAAGATGTCATGGGAGGTGTGTTGTCTCTCTGGAGCAAAAATACATGATGTGACAGTGAGGCTGACAAAACTTGTCAAGCCTACTGACTATTATTCTTTCCTTTTGGTCCATGTGGGAACCAATGATACTGCAAGGTACAGCCTTCAAAATATCATAAGAAAGTATGAGGCTTTGGGTAGGAAACTGAAAGAGCTGGATGCACAGGTTGTTATCACATCTCTTCCCAGTTGAAGGGCATGGTAGAAGAAAGGAAAGAAAAGGAAAATAGCAGAGGTGTACAACTGACTCCATGGGTGGTGCTGCCTAGAATGATTTTGATTCTTTGACCATGGTCTGCAGTTTCAAGAGGGGAGACTTCTGGCAACAGATGGGTAGCACCTCAAACAAGTTGGCAGAAATATTTTTGCTAACAGTCTCAAAAATTTGATCAGGAGGGCTTTAAACTGAATTATGTGAGGGAGGGAGACTGTATTCTGCAGGGCAGAAGTTCATCAAGGACTGGAGATAATAGCCAAATGGTTATAGGGAAAACAAGGCAAATAGTACAAGGACCCAACAGTGGGAGGGGAAAAGCTTTACATAGGCAGCAAAGGAGGATGTCCCAAGGTCTTATATGCAGAGCATGGGAAATAAACAACATGAATTTGAACATAGCAAACCAAATATGATATAACAGACATCACTGGCCATCTAAATGAGACATTTCCACATGTGCTCTGCAACTGTCCCCCACACTCAACAGCCTGGAACATCGGCACGATGCTGAGATGAATCAACTGGCTAAAGCTGTCCCAGCTTCAATGGCCCCCATCTCTCTAAATCGAACTGTACCTGGGACAGATAGTCAGCTGAGACCTGATATAGTAGTCACAGATGAAGATCACAAGAAGATTATTATTGTGTATGTCACAATCCCCTTTGAAAACAGTAAGTCAGCCAAAAGGGACCAAAAAACATAAACATCAGAAGTACACCCCTTCGGCTGATGTACTGAGACAAAAGGGGTATGAGGTCTCTGTCCATGCATTGCTTGTTGAAGCCCTGGGTGCCTGGGATCCAGCAATTTGAACCTGTGTTGAGAGTTTGTGGAGTGGGAAAGTGCTATGCAAAACTCATGTGCAAGCTAATGGTGTCAGATAGCATTAGATGGTCCCGTGACATTTACACTGAGCACTTCTCAGGCCACCATCAGTATGAGGAACCGGTTACAGTTTGGGTAGAGAGGAAACCATGGTGTTTCATCCTTTTTTCTTCCTTCTTCCCCTTTCTTTCTCTCCACCTCCCTTTCCCCCTTTTTCTTCATCTTCATTTTCTTCTCTTTTTTCTTCTACCTCCTCTTCTTTTTTCCTTTTACACTATGCAACTGTTGGATATATTAGTGATCACCATTGGTGATTTAAAAGTAAAGGACATATTTTTTGGTCTCCTTAGTAAACTTTATTTTATTTAAAATATGTTTTAATATTTTAACTCATTCTAGGAATGAAATTTGTTTCTTATTTAATTTCTTTATATGTTATTATATTATTATAAATATTTTATTTGCAATTGCATCCTTTGGACTTGATATGTATTACTTATTGTTCCATGTTAAACTGTATTTCTAAACATTATCTAATAAAAGGTTTAATCTTTTTAAATATAATCTTTTAAAGAGTAATACACTAAACAGGAAAGGATGAGTAGTAGCATTGTATGTCAGGAATGTTTACAGCTGTGAAGAGATCCAGGACTTAAATCCTGGAAACCAGGTGGAGAGCATCTGGATAAAAGTTAAAGGGGGAAAGACAATAGGATGTTACTACACATCCCCAAGTCAGATTGACAAATTGAATGATGCTTTTCTAGAACAGATGACTCAGAAGGCATCACCCAATTCCTCAGTGTGACTTGGGGGGTCTGTAGTAGACTCCAACAATAACATCCCTGTTGTTTCCTTCCCCTTTAACTTTTATCCAGATGCTCTCCACCTGCCTTCCAGGATTTAAGTCCTGGATCTCCTCACAGGTGTAAACTTCCTGATATATAATGCTACTCCACTCCTTGTTGATCAGCTATTTTAGATGTGATGCTAACCAACAGGGATGACATGGTTGATGGGGGTGCAAGTGGTGGGATCTTTAAGTGAGAGTGATCACATTCTCCTGGAGTTTTTTATACAGTGGAAAGGGGAAGCCAAGCATAGTCAAACTTTAAGATAGCTGATTTCAGTAAACTTAGAAAGACTGGAGGTGATATCTTGGTCAGGAACAGAAGAAAGTTCAGGTTGAATGGGAGTTTCTTAAAAGGAAGATATTGAAGGCAAAATTTCAAACAGTTTCAGTGAGGAAGAAAAGATGGGAGGTGTCTCAAAAATGGATGACTAAAGAACTTTCAATTGAGCTCATTTCAAAAAGGGACATATATAAAAAATAGAAAAAGGGGGAAATCACCAAAGAGAAATCTATTTAGCTAGCATGTATAGGTGGAAAATCAAAAAAAGCTAATGTGCAGAATGAACTCAGGCTTGCTAGAGAGGTTAAAAACTATAAAAAGAGCTTTGGGGTGTATGTCCAAAGCAAAGGGAAATGGTCAGGCCATTGCATGGATAATATGGTGAAATGCTAACAGTAGACAGAGAAAAGAGAGAACTACTCAACACCTACTTTGCTTCAGTCATCTCAAAAATGAAAAGGTGCTGAGGTTCTCCACCTCAGGAAAATGGAACAGATGATGCAGTAGGGGAAATGCTGCACAGAAGAACTAAAGGAATAATACAGGAATACCCAATTAATCTAAATGCATTCAAGTTTCCAGGGCCAGATGAAATAAATACAAGGGTATTAAAGGAGCTAGCAGATGTAATCTCAGAACCACTGAAAATAATTGAGAATTCCTGGAGAACAGGAGAAGTTCCAACTGACTGGAGGAAGGCAAATGTTGCCCCGTCTTCAAATGTCAAAAAAAGGGGGGAAAGGAGGACCTAAACAATTACCACCTGGTTAGCTTGACATCAATACCAAGAAAGATTTAAGAGCAGCTCATTAAAGAGAAAAAAGTCTGTCATAATTTAGAAAGGAATGCTGTAATTGCAAAAACTCAGCAACAGTTTCTCAAAAACAGGTCATGAGAGACTTATCTCCTTTTTTGTTAAAATTACCAGTTTGGTAGATGAAGGTAGATTGTTTGATAAAAACATCAGTTTGGAAGATACAATGCTATGGATGTGATCTTGATTTCAGTAGGGCCTTCAATAAGGTAAACAATAAGGTAAACAAACAAGCTAGTAAAATGTGGGCTAGACAATGCAACTGTTAGGTGGATTTGTAATTGGTTGAACAGCCAAATCCAAAGGGTGCTCAGCAATGGCTCCTTTTTATCTTGAAGAGACGTGTCCAGTGGGGTGCCACAGGGTTCTCTCCTGGGCCCATTACTATTCAACATCTTCATGAATGACTTGAATGAAGGACTAGAAGGCATGTTTATCAGATTTCCAGATGACACCAGTTAAAAGAAGTAGTTAATACCTCAGAGGACAGGATCAAAATTCAAATTTACCTTAATAGATTAGAAAACTGGGACAAAACTAACAAAATGAATTTCAACAAGGAGAAATGCAAGGTACTACACTTAGGACAAAAAAAAAGTGAAATGCACAGATATAGGATGGGGGTCACGTGGCTTAACAATAGTACATGGGAAAGGGGTCTAGATGTACTAGTAGACTACAGCTAAAAAGGTGAATGCAATTCTAGGCTGCATCAGTAGAAATATAGTGTCTAGATCAAGGGAAGTAATAGTACCACTCTATTCTTCTTTCATCAGGCCTCACCTGGAATACTGCATCCAGTTCTGGGCACCACAGTTCAAAAAGGAAGTTGAGAAGCTGGAGTGTGTCCAGAAGAGGGTAACCAAAATGGTGAAAGGTCTGGAATTGATGCCCTATGAGGAGTGAGTTAGGGAGCTGTGGATGTTTAGCCTGGAGAAGAGAATGTTAGGAGGTGATATGATTACCCTCTTTAAATATTTGAAGGGATGTCATATTGGGAATGGAGAAAGCTTGTTTTCTGCTGCTTCAGAGAATAGGACATGGAGTAATGGATTCAAGTTACAATAGAAGAGATTGCACCTAAATATTAGGAACAATTTCCTGATGATAAGAGCAGTTGAACAGTGGAATACACTTCCTCAGATTGTTTTTGAGTCTCCTTCTTTGGAGGTTTTTAAACAGAGGCTGGATGACTATCTGTCAGGTTGCTTTGATTGCATATTCCTGCATGGTAGGGGGTTGGACTGAATGCCCCTTGATGTCTCTTTCAGTTCTGTTATTCTATGATTCTAACTATAAAGCCCATGCTTTTTAAGTATTTGAGGAGCCTGCTGTTTTACTTACATGATCTCCAGACCTTTAAACACAACACTTCCCCATCCCTCAACCCATCCCAATGTAGTATAGTGTTGTTCTGGGAGTCCCAGGTAAAGAAATGTGTATTGCACCGGCACAAAGGACACGAGACGCCTCTTTTTGGGTTTAAACAGGCCACAACTTTTATTTCTGCTGTACAGGGTCTAATACAAGATTTACAATTAAACTCCCAACAATTTTGTTGCATGTGTGTGTGAAGGTGTAACCCACCCAGATGGGTGGTCCTTCTCCACATGTGACAAAGTATGTAAACAAATAACAACAACAAGTTTACAAACCCCTCCCCGCTGGAAATGATGTCATATGACATCACTAGTCTATGACGTCATGCATTTAACTGCATACGTTACTTCCTTTAGTTTAACCTTTGCCAAATTACCCCAATTAAATTTAATTAGCCAGATTAATTTTCCTGTGGGGTGGGGGTCATTACCCGCCACAAGAGGGGGCCAGCCCAGCTAGGCATCCCCTCCCTCTCCCCCCTCTGTAAACTGCTTTTTTGATATGTTCGGAGAGTGCCTGAACATAAATCTCCGAACCTTCAGGAGAGAGGTGCACCCTGTACAGCTGAGGCCTATCCAATTTAATTCCCGAATGTTCAATTATGAAAATGCCAAGCCTTGATAACTGCTTGGCCACATGACGATTTAGCCACCGTCTAGCACTGTTAATGACAGCATCTTTGCGAACTCCAGGCCAACTACGCCTTGGCAGCAGCTTAGTCCATAGCAGTATAGATCCAGGTGCAATTTTTTTAATTTCCTGCAGGTCTTTCACCATCTGCTTCGCCAATTGAAGGCAAGGGACTTTTACTAAGTCATTTCCCCCCAAGTGTATGACTAAAACCTGGGGTTGTGGGTAAGACCTTGACAGCTGGATGATCCAAGGAAGCAGCACTCCCCACATGATACCCCTGCAGCCAAACCATTGAGTAGTGCCGATGTTCGCCAGTCCCAAATTAGTATCGCACCGGTGCTCAAGGAGGTGGCATTCTGCCCAGAAGACTAGACTGTGGCCCACAATCCAAATCTTGCCATGGAGAAAGCCAGCTGAAATGCAAGTAAAATAAATTAGTATAGTTGATCAGGACTCTTGATTCCAGAAGGCTGAACATAGGATTTAAATGCCCTGGAATGCCACCGGCCAATTCGATAAATATCAGCTTCACTTAGACCGTGTGTGGCCACAGCTGTTGCTGTGCTGATGTGGAAGGAGTGAGATGAAAAATAAGCCTGAAGCAGCTTAGCTCACCTTAGTGTCTCCTTCAACACTGCCCTAAATTGAACTTGAGTTAAGGGCATGCCTGACAGCTGGAGAAACAGATAACCTGCCACTTTTGACCTAACCTTGAGGTAATTGGTCATTGCTAACACCGGGCAAAGTTGCCCACTAGGCACTTTGGCTAAGGAGATGAAGTGACCTTTTCCCAACTGATCAGTTTTAGAGTGCCTAATACAGGGGTAGGCAACCTTTCCCCTTTAAGGGCCGAGGGACTTCAGCTCCCAGAATCCCAAGAGCTATTGGCCAACATGGGACTATTGGCCAACATGGCTGAGGCTTCTGGGAGCTGAAATCCCTCAGCCCTTAAAGGGGAAAGGTTGCCTACCCCTGGTCTAATACAAATTTGAATCCCCTGTTCTGTTAAAATAACATCCAAAATTAAAACTGCCCTGCCAGACTGATCATTGCGAGATCCGGGCACAATCTCGCTAATTCGTAAAGCTGCAAAGAAAGCAATGGCAAATACTGCTCTGAATAAAGCCGCCTCCTCAGGTGAATAACATGTATCAGCTAGTTCAGGGGTAGGCAACCTTTCCCCTTTAAGGGCTGAGGGACTTCAGCTCCCAGAATCCCAGGAGCTATTGGCCAACATGGGACTATTGGCCAACATGGCTGAGGGTTCTGGAAGCTGAAGTCCTTTGGCCCGTAAAGAGGAAAGGTTGCCTACCCCTGAGCTAGTTGATCCCACAACTTAGCCAGGACTGAGCCTGTTATTAGCTACCATGAGTCCTTTACTACCAGGGATTCTCTAGCCCAGGGGTAGGCAACCTTTTTGAGCCTGGGGCCGGGCTGCTGTCCCTCAGACAATTGGGGGGCGGGAGGCGGAAGCACCCAAAATAAATAAATAAATAAATAAAAATTTAAATTAAAAAAAATTAAAAAAATTAAAAAATTAAAAAATTTAAAAATATGCATGCACACTCTCTCATTTCCAGAAAAGCCATGGCAAACCCCCTGTGGAGATTTTGCCAAGAAAACCCCAAGAACAAGTAATAACAACAACAATCAATATCATCATGGCGGGTGGCAGTGGCAGTGGGGAGCGGCGGTGGCAATGGTGGCAGGACCAGCCTGGGGCCGGTCCAAAGGCCTTGGGGGGCCACATCCAGCCCCTGGGCCTTAGGTTGCCTACCCCTGCTCTAGCCCAACCTTCCACAGCTCTTTTAAACCTAAAGTCTGTGGTAGGATCAAAACAACCCCTTGCCCTGGAGTGAAAAGCCAGGGCGGCCAGCCTGCCCCTAATAGTAACAGGTGACAGACCTGCATGTCTGAGGTATACTAGGTAGTACCAGATCCACCCTAGTAGGCTAGTTTTCTACCTCCCCAATTTCCAATAAAAATTGGTTAAATGCATTCAAAGCTATCTGGTAGGACTTGCGTGTAGATGGGGTGATGGAATGTAGGATCGCCCTGTGAATTTCTAGTTTCCAAGGCTCCATAGCAAAGCCGGTACCTCCATCGGGTGTGGCGATGCCTCGGGAGCCAATTACCGGAACCTGGAGAACTGAAAAAAATAAAGGGCATTCGCCAAAGGGTTAAGCACACCAGGAACATGCTGAGCTTGGAATAAAACATTAGAGTTCAAACACTGCATGACCATCGCCTTTACCAAACACATGACTCTGGGGGATTTGGAAGACTGAGAATTTACCACCTGAATGACTGCCTGGTTGTCACACCAAAACCAGATGGTCTTGTTAGCAAATTGGCTTACCCACAGGTGCACAGAAACAATAGGAAAAAGTTCCAAGAATGTCAGGTCCCTAGTCAGACCACGTTCAATCCAAGCAGAAGGCCACGCCTCTGCAGCCTATTGGCCGTTCCAATAAACACCAAAGCCATGGGCACCAGCAGCATCAGATTGCACCTGAAAGTCTGCCCTCAGCAGCATTTCAGATCTCCAAAATGAGGTCCCATTGAATTGCTCAAAGAAGGATTCCCAAACCTTCAAGTCCTCGCACATCCCCCTTGTGATCCTAATATGATGGTGCGATGCAGACACTCCTATAGTATCCCTATATAATCTTGCGCAAAATGATCGTCCTGGAACTATTACCTTACAGGCAAAGTTTAATAATCCTGTAAGTGATTGAAATTCGTGAAGTGTAGCTTTTTGCTTCCAAAGCATCACTCTAACCTGTTGCCTCATAGCCAGCAATTTGCCATTTGGTAATCAAGAAATACTTGCTACGATGTCTATCTCGATACCCAAAAATGTAAGCCGTGTGTCAGGCCCTTCAGTTTTTTCTTCAGCTAAAGGAACTCCCAACTCTAACATTAACTCCTGAAAATCAGCTAAAGTGTCTCTACATTGAGAGGAATTGGGATTTCCAGCAATCAAGAAGTCATCTAAATAGTGGGTTATAGCCCTATTATCTGACCGCTTTACTGCACACCAATGAAGAAAGGTGCTGAAAGTCTCGAAAGCTGAACAAGAAATCGAGCACTCCATTGGCATGGCTTTATCAAAACAATACTTTCCTTCAAACTGAAAACCCAGTAAATCAAAATCATCTGGGTGCACAGGGAGCAGCCTGAAGACGGATTTTATGTCACATTTCACTAAAAGGGCTCCCTTGCCTAAGTTCCTAACCATCTTGACCACTGAGTCAAACGATGCATACTTAACAGACATAAGCTCAGGATCTAGGGCATCATTCACTGAATCACCCTTAGGGTAGGATAAGTTGTGAATCAACCTGAATTCTCCAGGGGCTTTCTTAGGAACCACACCCAAAGGAGATAAACAAAGGGTGTGAATTGGCAGCTGATCATGAGGTCCTGAAATCCTTCCAGCAGCTATCTCTTTCACTAGCTTGTCCCTCATGATAGTTGGTAAATCCCTCACAGAATGAGCATTGGGCGCATAGCGATGTACCCTGGCACCTGTGTAAGGTATGCAAAAACCTAAGGAAAAACCATGAAATAAATAAGATGCAGCCTCTTTGTTAGGGTACACCCTCAGCCAAGCCGCCATTATATCTAACTTAATTGGTGACAGAGCCTTTACCTCCTGGGGATACTGGCTGGGAGGCACCTCCCCCTCCTGACCACTTACCTCTGCTACAGGAAGCACCGGGGTGACCACCCCCGCAGGTGTTACACTTGTGATCAAACCTGCAGGGCTGCCTCCTGCACTTGCCTGTGTTAAAGTCCCAGCATATACCAAATTGCTTTCTCTCTCCCGTGCCAGGCCTCACATTCTCTGCTTTCGGCTGAGTAACCATGGGGACAAACCCATTGTCACATCTGCTCGAAGGGGAGGCCCCCACCATTACGTCTGCCCATAATTCAGACTGTACGTGTCTCTCCTGGTATTTAGAAAACTCAGGAGATCTAAGGGGCTCTTTTTCCTCTATAACTCCCCTGTAAATAGTAAAACCCATAATCCAATTCACAAAATTACGCTCCAGCTTAGGGCATTTGAGCACCTGAAATTATTTGGGAAGGCTGAAGACAATCCCATCCTTTACCATGATCCTTGGTTCAGGATCTCTAAAAGTAAGAGAAAATAAATCTATATAATCCTCCTTCCATATCCTTTTTTTAGTGGAAAGAGGAAGGTGTGAACCAAGGGGAGTAGACATTCCAGCATAGGGAATGGAATCAGAATGCACAGTTACTCCTGATAGTACAGGAGCACCCAAAGGAGACACCGCAGGGGTGTCGCTAGCCAAACCAATTGGCTGACCAACCTGCACCCTAGTGTCAGGGATCTGTGTAACTGCAGGTGCCTGCACAGGTGCACCTAAAGCTGCTGGGATGGGGCGTTCCAGACCCACACCCTGGCTAACCTAGCCACCTGGAGCCCATACCGAGGTGGGCCAATTTGCCAGTGAAGGATTAGTAGGAGACAAACCTGAAACTGAAGCTTGCTGAGAAGCATCACCAGATGACTGCACATGTCCCCCAAAGTGTGGCCCCACAACAGTTCAGGTGTTGGGCAGAGAAGAAGTAGCCACTGCCTGATCTTTCCTCTGCGCATCACGGGTTTGCTCCACTGCACCAGCATCTGGAAGAACCACTCCTCACAGGAGGTTATAAAGATCTGCCACCGTGGGCTGCTCAGAAACAGGGGCAGCCGCACCCTGAATCTCCACACCTGGAACCTTTTTCAGGAGTTCCCACACATTGGCTATAGTGGGTTGCCCCGCCTCTATAGCCGAAACCACCGATGGACCCGGTGTAGCAGCAAGTACCTGAGAGTCAGGTACAGAAGGAGAGAGCAGCACTTCTGTGTCCAGATTGCCAGAAGTGCTGGCTATAGGGCTGGCAGCTGTAGCCTGTAGCCCCTTCTGGGCATGTTGGTTACAGACTGCCACACAGGCCTGTACTGTCTTGCCCAGTTGTGCTAGCTGAGCAGCAATCTCATCATCTCTGCTGGTAGACTGAGAAGGCCTCTTTGAAGCAGAGTGACTAGAGCCAGGCACAGCTGGAGCTGCGCACCTCTTAGATTGGGCCTTACTGTGAGGCATGACTCCCCCAGTGAGTGTAACACGGGTCCTAAGCACAATCACCCAACTTTGGATGATTACCACCAGACCAAAGGCCACCCTTCCCCAACTCTCAACAAGAGATGCAGATAGCCAGGAAGTGTCACTGGCAACAACCAACCAGGGGGGGAAAGGTGTCCACCAAAGGTCCTATTAGGCACCTTACCCAAAGACAATTATTGCCTTCCCACACTCACCACTGGGGAGAGGTGTAAAAAAAAACCCAAACCAGCGATGGGGTCCCGACCTTACCGGACCGGGCGCTGCTGGGTCTGATATGAAGCGTACCTGGTGGAGAGGATGCCTGCCATAGCACCCGCCTCGGCAGAGCAACCCTCCGAGTGTTGGAGATGAGGAGGCCCTCTCAGGCCAGAGGGGACCAGCCCAAAGGCCTCACTTGGCCTAATCCACCAAATACACAAGGAGACTTGAATTAAGAACTCCCTCCATGAAGAGATGATATAGATAATCAGCAAGAGCCGATTACAGCAAAGGCAAGATAATTCGCTAGGCCAAAGCCAAGCAAGTAGCCAGAGCACAGAGCAGAGTGATGTAACTCGCTCAGTTCAAGCTCTAAAATGGCTGCCACCATTTGACAGCACAGAGCTATAAAGAATAAACTCTCATTGGAAGTCTTGCGAGAGTACAATCACTGTGAGACTTCTTTAACTCCAATAAGCACTGTGATTGGGCCAAGCACGCAATTACCCAGAGGCCCCTGCATGCTTGACCAATTAGGCCTCTCATGTCCTTATATGGCCGGTGCAACAAACAACCCCTCCCGACTCATCGGGGGGTGTCTTTGCATTTTGATTCATTAATGTTTTTATTGCCAAATACAGAAGAAGGAAGGAATAGCAAAAGGAATCTCAACAGGTTTCTCTGAGCCTCTTAGTATTGGAGATCCTATGAGAACAGGCTTTTGAATCACACTCTTTGCTGTCCGTTGATTATTTCTGTGGCTACATATTGCCTGATGCCGGTGCTTTTTCAATGAGCAATCACAGTACATTGTTACAGACAGTCATATATTATTCTGGGACAATTTATAACCTCAATTAAGATAAAAGTTAAAAATAATGTGTATTTTTAAAAGGATTTTAAAACAAATGTAAAATGCCAATGAACAGAAATATGCAAGTTTCATGTAAAGGTTGGGTATCCCTTATTTGGTATTCTGTAATGCAAAGTACTGCAAAACCCAAAAGTTTCTTCATGAGTGGCTCAGATAATGACACCTTTGCTTTCTCATGCACAAAATTATTTTAAAATATTGTATAAAAGTACCATCAGGCAATCTATTGTATATAAAACATAAATTAATTGTGTGTTTAGACTTGGGTTGCATCTTCAAGATATCTCATTATTTTTGCATATGTCCACCAGGGAGCCCTGGTGGTGCAGTGGTTAAAAGCCAGTACTGCAGCCATTGACCCACAGCCACAAGGTTGTGAGTTCAATACCAGCCAAGGGCTCCAGGGTTGACTCAGCCTTGTATTCTGCCAAGGTCGTTAAAATGAGTACCTAGCTTGTTGGGGACAATTAGCATTGTAAACCACTTAGGGAGTGCTTAAGTACACTGATAAGTGGTATAAAAATGTACTTGCTATTTTATTGCTATATGCAAATACAGGTATTCCAAAAGCCAAAAAAAAAAAAAAATCCCATATCCCAAACACTTCTGGTCCCATGCATTTTGGATAAGGGAGGCTCAACCTGTATTTTCAGTAGCAGTCATTGTAAATAACATGGAAGACTGGATCCTAAGATAGCAGAATAAAAGAAGAAAAAAGAATTTTGTGTCACCTTATAGACCAGGGGTAGGCAACCTTTCCCCTTTAAGGACCGAGGGACTTCAGCTCCCAGAAGCCTCAGCCATGTTGGCCAATAGTCCCATGTTGGCCAATAGCTCCTGGGATTCTGGGAGCTGAAGTCCCTCGGCCCTTAAAGGGGAAAGGTTGCCTACCCCTGTTATAGACTAACCTTAAAGACTAGCATATTTTGCAGAAAGAACATTTCCCTCTCCACAACCCCCTCCTGTCTCCATCTGAACATTATTCTGGTGGTGGTGGAGGAGGAGGAGGAGGAGGAGGAGGAGGAGGAGGAGGAGGAGGAGGAACCATCCAAACAGAAGGATGCTTCAGGGCTCATATGTTGCTGCAGGGAGGAGAGAAATGGAAAACAGCCTTCCATGAACTTCCTTCAGATAATTTATCTCAGAAGCCATACAGCTGTGGATGAAGTATTACCATCTACAGTAACACTGGGAGCATCAGCACTTGCAGGAGGCTAATTCATCATACTTTTTTTTAAAGGAAGGTTTATGGGTTATTCTGTGAATGTTTTAATATTATTACTATAACAAACTGCTACTAGCGTCTTATTGGATTTATCATACAATATAGGATATAAATCATTATATCCTACCTAGGATATAAATCTGAAAAACCTTTATCTATCTATTATAGAAAAATGTACTGGCTAGATTCCATTTCATGTTATATGTGTTGCTGTAGTCCACAGATTTCCCAGTGGATGATGCAATCTAGAATCTGTATGTTGTTCATATGAATTTTTTTCTTGGAGTCACCTGCATTACAGTGCAAAGCTTGCATAGTGTAATTTTTTGTACATTTGTATTTCACTTGAAATCATGTTGCATCATAGAACTAAAAATCGTGAAGCTACACCCCCTTCTGTTTCTGCCATTGGTATCTATACTTTGCTCTGGAGTGTGTATTGAGATTATTGAGTTAGGTAAGATTATAAATTATAGTTTGGTATCAAAATATCATGAAATTTAAGAATGTTTGGATGTTACAAGAAGCAAATATCTTGAGAGTATCTGAAGCAAGAGCAGGTTATATGATTTCCTTCCTTAGAGCACTTCTCTTTTGAAGTCCAGAGCTGTGTTCATCTATTTAAAGTGAAAATATTTCAAATATTGTGACTACTGTACCATACTGTAAAGAATATACTGTACTGTAAAGAATGGAAAGTAGCTGTAAGTCCAAAATATACTGCAAAAATAATCAAGTTTGAGACTGCATTAACTGTCCTGGCTCAATGCTAGAGATTTCTGGAAACTGTAGTTTTGTGAGACATTTACAAAACTGGTGCCACAATAAACTACAGTTCCCATGATTCCCTAGCACTGAGCCAGGGCAGTTAAAGCAATGTCAAACTGCATTATTTCTGCAGTGTATTTTGTATTGTAGATATGATGCCTACTTACAAAGAATAAAGGTTCCAGTACAAAAAGCATACTATCTCTGAGTCACCAAGATTAGCTCAGAGGTAAAGTGGTAAAGAGGTAAAAGTAAATATAGTCCCTTGACATGAATGTCTAGTCATAACTGACTGTAGGAGGTGGTGCTCATCTCCGTTACTAAGCCAAAGAGCTAGCCTTGTCTGAGGACTGCTCCAGTGGTCACTTAGCCAACATGACTGCACCGAATGCTGTTACCTTCCCACCAAAGTGGTACCTATTTATCTACTTGCATTTGCATACTTTCAAACTGCTAGGTTGGCAGAAGCTGGGACTGGTAACAGGAGCTTGCCCCTTCATGCAGCATGTGGGCCTTAAACTGCCAACCTTCTGATCTTCCAGTCATCAGAATTGGCATCTTAACCACTGAGCCACTGCATCCAACAGAAATAGCTCACAACAGAAATAGAATTATAGAGGGTTGTTTGTTTTTAAACTCAACATCTGAAATTGGTCTTCAGTAAATATATATATTTTGACAAAAAGGAAGTTTCACATCAAAGAAGGGAAACTGACAAAGCAATTCTAGAATAAACTCAGGGCTTTTATTTACTGATTTGGAAACTCTTCCTTAATACACTTAAATGTTAGGGGGGCAGCTGTATTACTGTTTTACAGCAATTATTATTTTTCATTGTAATGTTTCCAAATATGGAATTATTATTTGTTTATGTAAAAGTAATGGAAAAATAGTACTGAAGGTTTCTATGCATTTTATACAGATTTGTAATGAAGGGAGGAGATACCTATTTGCTTTTGTATTTGCATTGAAATACTCCAAACATCAATTTAAGAATGAAATTCGAATGAAAGGGGATTCAGTTGCACAAATGCACATAGTGAAACTGCACTTTTAAAATTGAGACTTCTTTACTTGCACTCCTACACACACAAGGGGGGAGATACATTTGCAAAATTTCTTCTGTTGTTCTGAAATACAGAAATCATGCCAGAATCAAGTAGAGACCAAAGCAAATGGATATCAAAATCTCAGAACAAATGCAAAATAGAACTGAGGAAAACTGCACAGCTCTACTACCTTCTATGTGAACTAACTTCAACATTTTTTTCTCAACTGTTTTTATTCTGTTAAATTATTTGTACTGTAGCTAGTGTCATCTGAGGCCAAGGAGTATACCATAGTTTAGTGTGAATGATATGGCCTCGTCAATAAAATGATCAGCACATGTGGTCCTTCAGACATCCAATAAGCAGTTGGTTCAATCAATAAATTACACTTTCATTTTATAGCTCCACCATAAGATTTTGTTACAGTTTTATTAGTTCAACTAGTATTAACTATCATTAATTGCTATGTGGAAACATGAATGGAACTGTCCAATGACTAGTGTGCAAGGATAAAGAAAACTACTTTAATAACCATTGCAAAGAAATAGAAGATAACAACAAAAAAGGAAGAATGATAGAACTCATAGCTCCCTATAGCTCATAGTCAGTGGTGTTAGGATTTTTTTATTTGTTTTACTGGTTTGGCTGAAATCCAAACCCACCACCACCTTAGCAACATATCAGGACATTGTTGGGGGATTCCATTGATACTTTCCCTTGCCAACATAGGAAAGAACTAGCCGAACTAAGGAATGTGAAGAGGAGTGTAAAGAGGCAGAGTACCTTTTTAAAAAAAGCCTTATTCTAACTAAAGGAGTTCTAGAGCAAAAGTATATCACTACAAGCAGGACCAACTTGTCCTATAGACACAAAAAGAAAGTGTAAGGAGTTTATCACATGAAGGCAAAGTCTCCAAATTTAAAACCCCAGAAAAAACCTGCAAAAGTGGGTTGATTTTCAGACAATAAGCAATAATGTGACATTAACCTGGACAGAAAGGCAACAAAACATATTTCTTTTTACTTTTAGAAAATCCATTTTGCCATCTTTCTGTCCAGGTTAATGTCGTGTTATTGCTCATTAACCCCAACGTCATCTGAAAATCAACCTGCTTTTGCAGGTTTTTTCCACTTTCTGTGTGGATTAATCTCAGACGTCATTTGAAAAAACAATCCGCTTTTGCATGGGATCCCACCCGTGTGATAAACTCCCAAGTTACAGAGTACAATGATTTCATCCAAACTAGAAAAACAAATAAAAAATTGTAATGTCATTGACTAGTACATGGTCCTAATCTTACTTACAGCTCAGATGGGAATTGTAGTCCTTGGTGTTTCTGGATAGCTAAGAACCTGGACTCTATTGTCCAGCTTCACCAGCTTCCTCATGGTCTGCCTCACAAGAATCAGAGACTACCAGCCAACAGACAGAAAGGCAGGCAGGTAGAGAGACCCCAGCCTCATGTTGCATCCAGCCTTTTTAAAACCTCTCTCTCAGAACCATCTTGAAGGTTCACACTTCTCTCCAACTGCCCATTTCATTGGACAGTTGCCATCTCATCAGCTGTAATATCAACACTCATTAAAATGTAACACCCCCCCCCCCCCATATTTAACACTTTGTTATCCGGGAAGAAGGCAAATCAAAGAATTCCCATTGATCACACACACACACACACACATCTCAGTCAAATAAATGAGTTCTTGAATAGATTAAACCTGAACTGTCCCTGGAAACCAAGATGATGAAAGTAAAGCTGTTGTACTTTGGTCACATCATGAGAAGGCATGACTCACTAGAAAAGGTAATAATGCCAGGGAAGGTGGAAGGCAGTATAAGAGAAGAAGACCTCACATCAAATGGGTGGAGTCAATCAGGGTCACCCTGGGCCTGAATCTACAGGACCTAAGTAGAACAATGGAAGAAAGAGAGGCTTAGAGATGTCTCATCCACATAGTCACCATGAGTTCAGGCTGACTCAAGGGCAATTAAGAACTACAACAAATTGTTATGCATTCCAATTGAATTTGCTGGTCAGATTGGGCTTCCAGTATTTAACCAGATGTCCTCTTTTTTATTATGATCATCACATACATTCTTAATATGATATCCCCAATTCTATAAGAAAGTCAATAGAATGGACCTGAACACAAAAAAATCTGTAATAGGAAGACTTTCAGAAAGATCTCACTGATGAACTGCCACAGTTGTCAAAGCAGACTTCTGCACAGTTCCACTAAATTCTTCACAGTTAATCTGTGCTCAGTTGAGATCTTTGGCTTTTGAACACATGCATGTTCATATATATAAGCTCAAACATATTATTTTACAGTGGAACTAGATTATATATTCATCCACCAATCATCAAGTATGCAGTAATCATGTGAGTCACATGCATGCATTTTATCTGCCACAAGTGGAAAGCAACCAGTGTTGTGCAAGGGCTTATTCCCATTCTATCCCGTTATATGGCATGTTTTTTTCTGCCATGCTTCTGTGTTTTCTTGAGTGCACATAGCAAAATCAGATAAATCTATCAGTTTTGCTTTCTCTCACATGTATTTTTTTGAATAGAAAAAACTTGTCCTCTTTCTGACCCATTTATGAAGAAATCTATGTATGTTCTTATCAAAGAACTTATCAGCCATCTCTAAACAAAAGCAGATGAAAAGCTGGCAAAGATCTTCCATCACTGTGATCAGAGGTTCCTTCCAGTCACCAAATTATTAAGGATGATACAGCCCCATATGGCCCAGAATATAACAGTTACAGATGCAAATTCTACCTAGATTTATGATTTTTAAAATTCCACATTTGACATTTAGAAAATTTCATACACACATAATGTCTGCTATGAATGTAGAAGTGATGATGGCCTCACCACCATGAATATCATTCAGGGAAGTACTTGAAAATTTGAACTGAATTGGGCCTATAAAGTCCAGCTTTCATGCATTTTCATATAAATGAGTACATATGGATCTCAATGGGCTGATTTTTCTATTAGCTTCTTATCCAGTAATTACTTATTTCAGATGAGGAAGCCTAACTTTCACTGGCAGCTGCAGCTGATTTTGGCAGAGGTCTCCTGGAAGTTACCATTTTATTTTCTGAAAATGGGCTCTGGGAGGGGATTAATTCAATTTTGCCCACAGAATTCAATGGAATGGTTAATATCTTAGGCATTCTGGGTGGGGTGTGTGTGATGAAAATGAAGCCAGTTTCTTTGTGGCTGCTGCCATAGGCTGTGGGGAAGGGGATAAAAGAAAAATTGGAAAAAATGAATGTGAACTCACAGAAGCTATAAATGAATAAATAGTAAATGAATGTGACTGTAACAAATGAGCAGAAAAATGAATGAGAACTTTAATAATGAAAATGAATTGAACAATAATGTCAGGGGAATTCTTGAATGTACCCAATGCATAAGATGTTTATTTTTCATTTCCTTAGAAAGGAATAAGCAAGCATATTAGCAAATCCAAGAGTGACAGATGAGTAAATACTGTGTATATTTTGTGGCATCCAATGTTATTGTAAAAACTCGCGTTGCTTTTGTTTTTGCTGCTATCAAAAACTCATGTATGTTACAGGTAACTAGGAAAACCACTTTTGCTTACATGCAGCAGGAACACAGAATTTTTTTGCCTGTCTGTCTATGTGTATTCCTTTCCAAACCACACATCTATCAGTCAGTTTCCTGTTAGATGCATTCTAGTTCCATGAATACTAGAGGGAAATAAATTAAAATAATATTAAAGCAATAATATTATTTATTGATTTGATTTCTGTATGACCTATCTTTCTCCCCCAAAAAGGAAATCAAAGCAGCTAACAATAAAATAAAATAAAACACATACAGTTTTAATATTATAGCTGTATTACAGAAATAGCAATTTCCCCTCTTATTCATCATGTTACTGTAATCTTCTTCTTAAATTCTGACTGCACTACCCTCTCATTTGAAAAAAAAAACTCAAAAAACCCTTAACTGTATAGCTGTTCTGTCACCCCTGCTGCTATTTATCATTTCTGGTTTTCCTTTCACCCCTGCCTCTGCCAGATTGCAGGCATTCTCATTAAAGACTCCATTCTTGTGTTCTGTATGGCATCTACCACACATTGTGCATGCTGAAGAGCAGGAAGGCCATAGTGCTGTCTCTTTGTTTTTCTAACAAATAAGTAAGTGGATGTGCATGGCAACAAAGGTAAGCTGGTGAAGTTTTGTTGACAGTAATGAAATCCAGCTGTTTAGTACTGTATTTTCACTAACATAGACAGATATAATCAAATGTGTGCAGGCAACTAATCTACTAATTTCAGAAAGTGCCATTTTTCCATAGACATATTTCAGAAGAGTACTTCTTTTTAAATGTATTTGTCAGTATTTTTACTGTCAGTTTAGATCTGTAACTGCAGTGATTCTTGCTCATTCTTGATGACTATCAAACTTGGGGTCAGGCATGAATTCTCCCCAGTGGTAAATGCACAGAACATGTTTGTGTAATCATATGTGTGTTTCATGCAAATAATATACCTATCTTCAAAGAATTCATCAGATGAGACACGTATAGTAATACATGCTTGAGATTTGAGAGAGAGCAGCATTTCTATATCCATCATCTTCTATTCTATGGATTTAGACCATTTGATCAGCATCTGGTAGTTTAGTTGCCAATACTAAAGGTTTATTTTTTTTTAAAAAAAAAATCTGGCTTCCTGGGCTAGGAAACGAGGCAGAGAAATGAAAATTGGGACTTAACATGACATTTTTATTTTCCGTTTTGGATGGAGGATATAATAGAATCACAGAATATTAGAGTCAGAAGACACCTCAAGGCCATCAAGTCCAACCCCCTGTCATGCAAGAATATATAGTCAAAGCACCTCCAGCAGATGGGCATTCAGCCTCTATTTTAAAAATTCCAAAGAAGGAGTGTCTGCCAGTTTCCAAACACTCTTCAAAGGCAGACATATTAAAGTAGAGCACATTAGAAAAGTCCAAATGGGATATAACCAAGGCATGTACCACCGAGGTCAGATCTGGCATTCCAAGGAACGGACGCAGTTGGCACAAAGGTTTTAAATGTGCATAAGCAGTCCTGGTCACTGCAGAGACCTGGCTACAAGGTTCAGAGCTGAGTCCAAGAGTACCCCCAAACTAACTGTGAACCTGCATCTTCAGGGGGAGTGTAACCCCATCTAACACAGGCTTTATCCTTATTCCCTGACCTGCCTTCCAACTGACCAGGAGTATCTTTGTCTTGTCTAGATTCAGTTTGTTTGCCTTCAGCCAGTTCATTACTGATGACAGACATTGGCTTGAGACCAGGACACCCTACTTGTATTGAGGTAGAAAAGAATAATAAAGTTCCGTGTCATCTGCATATTGATGGAACCTCACCTCAAAACTCTGAATGACCTCTCCCAGCAGTTTCATGTACAGTCACACCTCTGTTCTCACAGACCTGAGGTCCATGGTTTTGAATATTCACTGAGGGGTGACCTCTGTTAAAATCAACGGGGCCTGCAGGGGCACACTCCATTCAAGCCTATGGGGGTTGAATATTGGTGAGTCTCCATTTTCATGGGTGTGTGTGTGTGTGTGTGTGAATAGAACGGATCCCCTGTGGAGGGCCAACTTTATATGTTGAACAGGATAGGGGACAACACAGTACCCTGAGTGACTCCACAAGCCAATGGCCAGGGGGTTGAGCAGGAGCCCCCCAGCACCAACTTCTGGGTCAGGAAGGAATGGAGGTAAAACAGTACCTGCAAGTCCCATCCCAGAGAGGTGGCCCAGAAAGATACTATGGTTGATGGTATTGAAAGCTGCTGAGAGGTTCAGCAGAACTAACAGGGACACACTTCCCCTGTCCAGTCCCCTGTGTAGGTCATCCACCAAGGCTGTCTCTGTTCCTTAGTCAGGCCTGAAACCAGACTGAACTGGATCTAGATAATCCATTTCATTCAAAAGACCCTTGACTTGAGAAGCCACCACACATTTCAGTACCTTGCCCAAAAATGGTAGGTTGGACACTGGCTGATAAATATTCATTATTGTGGCATTCAGGGATGGCTTTTTTAACCAAAGCCCCCACAACTGCATCCTTTAGGCAAGATGGAATGCTGTCTTGTTGTAGGAGGGCACTAACTACCTCCTTCACCCACTTAACCAGTCCTCCTCTGGCCTGTTTAATAAACCAAGAAGGACAAGGGTCTAAGACACATGTCATGGCTTCAACCTCTCCAAGGATCCTGTCCACATCATCAGGCTGCAAAATTTAAAAGTATCAATTAACACTAGAAAGATAGGTTCTGAGGTTACATTGGCTGGCACTATATCAACTACAGCATCCAAGTCAGAGACGATCTGAGAGACTTTATCTGCAAAGTGCCTGTACAATTTTATTATTAGTTAAATCTATATTCTTAATGTAGAAAGATCTGTAATTTTCTGTATCTACTAGGGAGTGTGTGAAATATATCTATACAAAGATGTGTGAATATAGGCTGCACATTTCCACTCCGTCATGACATAGTTCTTCCCCTGTTATGCTATGAAATATGGTCAAAACAGTAAATTGTACAGAATTGAAATGTACAAAGGATGTGGATTTAAGAACCCAGACTAAGTAAGATAATCTTCAAAGAGAAAAGAAAAGAGAGACTGCCAGAAATAGTGCAAATTGAGTCCATTTTAACTGCCCTGGCTCAGTGCTAGGGAATCATGGGAACTGTAGTTTATTGTGGCACCAGAGCTCTCTGACAGAGAAGGCTCAATGTCTCAGAAAAAAATACAATTCCCATGATCCCCCAGCACTGAGCCAGGACAGTTAAAGTGGACTCAATTTGCACTATTTCTAGCAGTCTGCAAAGGCCCTTAGATTCCATTAAAAATGGCATAGGCATTTGTAAACCATCCTCCCAACAGCCCTGACACTAGCTATTCCAGGAACAAAACACCTAGGATCATAGCTGCACTTACTTGAACAAGGCAAACCAATTTACATTCAACTAGAGTTAAAAAGTAATTCATATTATGTTACCTTTCTCAATCCCCCCATACTTTTCTAATGCACATATTGTTTAAACATCTAGTCTTAGAAATATGAGTACTTTTCTGATCATTTCAGCTTCTATCAATAGCCTGTCAGCTACCATCACCTTCTCCGTATTGCACTGGCACAAAGGACAACAGACTCCTCTTTCTTGGGTGTAAACAGGCCACAACTTTATTTTTGCTGTACAGGGTCTCTTGAAAGCAAACAATGATAATAACAACATCATATTGCTTTTTCACATGTGTATGTGAAGGTGTGACAAAGTATGCAAATTAATTGCAAACAATTTTCTTTAACCCCCCTCCCCCACTGGAACATGTGTCATACTGAAACTTATGATGTAAATTTCAAATGACATCATAAAGATGTTAAATGATATCATTACCCAATTTTTTTAACTTTAAACCTAATTAGCTCCAATTAAATTTTAATTAGACAAATTATCCCCCTGGGGGGGGGGTCATTGCCCACCACAAGAGGGGGCCAGCCTAGCTTGGCATCCCCTCCCCCCCACAAATTGCTCTCTGAATGTGGTCGGAAAGAGATGTTAAATATACATCTGAACCTTTGGCAGAGAGGTGCACTCCATCCCCCCTATACAGCTGTGGCAATGAAACTTGAATACTACTATGTTCAACAACAAAAACACCGAGTTTATCCAGCTGCTTAGTGACAGTTCTGTTAAGCCACCTTCGGGCTCCATTAATAGCAGCGTCCTTACGCACCCCAGGCCAGGTACACCTCAGCAACAACTTGGTCCACATCAAGATTGTGCCAGGTAGTCGTCTCCTAATCTCCTGCATGTCTCTTACAATCGTTTTTGCAAGCTGCAGGCAAGGAACCTTGATGAGGTCGTTCTCACCAAAGTGCATCACCAATATCCACGGACGCGGATGAGCAACTGAGAGTTCAATAAGCCAGGGAAGCAAGGCCCCCCATTGCATGCCTCTGCGACCGAACCACTGGAAAATGCCAACATTCAACAAACCCAAGTTCAGGTCACGACGTTCGCTCAGGACACCCCAGCTCAGTAGCCTCCAGAAGGAAGGAGCAGCAACAGGCTTCCAAACCGGAGGGCTGGGGGGTCTGAAGTGAATCCTCCATGGCTGCCCGGGAGCCCTTTGACCTCACACCCACCTTTGTGTGCCCTGCTTCCCTACTGACCCTCCTCACACACTACTGAGACAGGAACGCGGCTGCCTTCTTGGCAGCAGGTTTTATTCAGGGTTTCAGGATCCCCCCGGTGGGCCCCAGGGTGTCCACTGATGCACCCAACTTAAAATCCACTAGGGACATGCCACAAGTCCTCAGGGCCAAAATCGAGGAGGAGTGCGAGGCTGGCAAGGTGGCTGGTTCTTTTGATTTGCCTCCCCTGCCCAATCTCTGGGTGTCTCCCCTGATGTGGTGCCTAAGAAGACACCAGGAGAATTCTACCTGATTCACCACCTTTCCTACCCCCTAGGGTCATCCGTCAATGATGCCATCCCACCTGAGCTATGCACTGTGAATTACGCCCCTTTTGACCATGCTATCCAACTCATGTGGGCACGTGGTCAGGGAGCCCTCTTGGCCAAATGTGACATCCAGTCAGCATTCCGACTGTTGCTTGTCCACCCTGACAATTTCTGCCTACTGGCTTTCAAGTCTGAGGGCCAATGGTACTTTGACAAGGCCATGCCCATGGGCTGCTCAGTAAGCTGTGCAGCTTTTGAGTCTTTCAGTTCCTTCTTCAAGTGGGGATTGAAAAGCCATGCAATGCCCCCCTTGGTCACACACCACCTTGATGATTTCCTGATCATTGACAAGGCTGGCACCCAGGGCTGTGCCAAACTCCTCACAACTTTTCAGACAATGGAGGCAGGATTGGGGACCCCTCTAGCAACCAAAAAGACTGAGAGTCCCACCACCTCCCTCACCTACCTCGGAATCCAACTGGATTTGTTTGCAGGGGTTTCTCACCTCCCCAACAAGAAACTCCACTCCCTCCTCTCTATGGTACAGGCTGCCCTCACAGCCCACAAGGCCACACTCAGGGAAACCTAGGCACTCTTGGGGCACCTCAACTTTTCATGCAGGGTGGTTTCCTCGGGTAGGGCTTTCTGTGCCCACCTCACCAGGGTTACTGCAAGGGTCAAGGCTCCACACCACTGTATTCACCTCACCAGAGACATCAAGGAAGACCTCAGGATGTGGGAAGAATTTCTCAGGGCCTTCAATGGGGTCCTTGGACAAGGTCTTCAGGTCCACTCAGATGCGGCTGGGAGCTTGGGGTTTGGTGTTTTCTTCCAGGGGCAATGGTGCACCTAGCATTGGCCTCCCCAGTGGGAGGAAAAGGGCATTCTTGGAAACCTCGCTTCTTCCCCATCTTGGTAGTGGCCCATATTTGGAAGGAGGCCTTTACCAACAGGGCTGTTTGCTTCTGGTGTGACAACTAGGCAGTGGTCAGCGTACTCAGTCACCAAACCTCCAAGTCAGAGTGGGTCATGCTTCTGGTGCGATGATTTGTCCTGCTATGCTTCTGCAACACCACCACATTCAAGGACCGTTTCATAAGGGGCCTGGAGAATGAAATTGTAGATTGTTTTTTTTTTGTGGGTTTTTCAGGCTGTGTGGCCATGTTCTAGAAGAGTTTCTTTCTGATGTTTCGCCAGCATCTGTGGCTGGCATCTTCAGAGAAAAAGTTGGCTGAAGATGCCAGCCACAGATGCTGGCGAAACGTCAGAAAGAAACTCTTCCAGAACATGGCCACACAGCCCGAAAAACCCA
This sequence comes from Phrynosoma blainvillii, assembly GCA_026167975.1. Classification (NCBI taxonomy): domain Eukaryota; kingdom Metazoa; phylum Chordata; class Lepidosauria; order Squamata; family Phrynosomatidae; genus Phrynosoma; species Phrynosoma blainvillii. The sequence continues at coordinate 211,591,162 of JANUYF010000001.1, forward strand.
CAAAAAACTATGGATGCCGGCCATGAAAGCCTACGACTTCAAATTGTAAATTCTCTCATTTTCAGGAGGCCATGTACTGGCAGTTGGTGCCAGAAGCAGACCCTTTGCCCACACCTTTTCTAGAGGAACTGTGGGAGGTTGGAAGCTTGCTGTGATGCAGAGCATCCTGTCTTCGCTGGCCTCAAATACTGTCAGAGCCTACAAGAGAGCAGTGTCCAAGCTTTTCACCTTTTTTAGGTCTTCAGGCACCAAGCCACACTGGCCAGTCTGTTCCTACACTATCTTACAATTTCTTGTATGGCTCAAGGAGAATGGCTTCAAGCCCTGCGCAATGTCAGACTCATTAGCTGGGATTTCCTTTTTTTCCAAAGCTGGGGGTTCAGAGATCTTTGGGCTTCCTTCCTGGTTAGGAGGGCCCCAGAGGGATGCAAGCGGATGGGCAACATGTAGGGAGATGGGAGGAAGCCCATTTGCTTTAATCTGCTTCTCAAGCCCTCTCTGCTGCTCAATCACATTTGCCACTTGAGGGCAGAGGCTTGCCTCTTCAGAGCAGCCTTTTTCACCACATTCTTTGGGGTGCTGTGGGTAGGCGAGCTGGTCCCATCCACCAGCGCAGATGGGTCCAAGCATTCAATCCATAGGGAGGATGTCTCTGTGGTGGGCAACACTGTGTTTTTAGTTCTTTGCAGGTCCAAGTGTGACCAATTGGGCAAAGGGTCCACCATTGTGCTGAGGAGGCTCCACGGCTGCTGCCTGTGCCCCATCTGGACCTTATTTAGATACCTGGCATCCTGCCTGCATACATCAGGACCCTTATTCACCCATGATGATGAGGCTCTGCTAACTCGGTTCCAGTTTGGGTTAGTGCTCCATTTGGCCTTGCAATGGGCCAGGCTGCCAGCAGAGGATTTTGGCAGAGACTCATTCTGGATAGGGGCCACCACCACTGTGGTGGGTTGCAGCATGCCTGTGGACTCTATCTAGAGGATAGGCAGGTAGATGTCTGGTGCATTTGCAGGCTACTTCTGCCCGGGCTTGGATCCTTGCTCAACTCTCCTATGAGGACTCGGGGGGTTGGAAGGGGGGGATGCAGCTCTCAGGGGGGTGGAAGTCAGCTGCCCCTGGGGGTGGTCTTTTGTGGAGGTAGCATGGGCAGCCACAAGCGCATGGTGAGTGGGGGAGTCCCTCTATGCATTGTAAAAGTTAGACTGTTCCACCCCAGCAAAGGCCTCAGCGCTGAGCTGACGGCAGCCCTAGACTCTGGATGCACCAGATGTCTAATCAGCAGTGATGTGTTATAGACTTTGGGTATTGAGACCAAACCCCTCAGTAGGCCCATTTCATTTCAATGCTTTGGATGGGGGTGGCGGAGCATTGGGAAAGAATCAGCCTGATTGTGGGTCCCACATACAGTTACCAGATGGTGTTGGTCATGGACTGGTTGCACTTTCATAACCCCACTATAGACTGGAGGAGGCTGCAGTTGGTGTTTAATGACCCGGTCTGTAAAGAGCATGTTAGAGCGGATGAAGACCCTGGCAAGGGGGTTACCACGGCGACCTTGCAGGAGCAGAAGGAGGGAGAGGAGAACAGAGGCCAGACTGCTGCCAATGAGCTCTATGCCTATCCCAGAGAATATGAAGAGTTTAGAGAGGTATTTAAGAGAAGGAAAGCAATCAACTTCCCCCCCACAGAGAGATGGATTGCACCATTGAGATAGTACTGGGGGCGGTGTTCCCAAAACCCAAATTGTATTCTATGATGCCCTTGGAATTAAAAACTTTAAAAGAATTCATCAAGAAGAACCTGGCAAGGGGTTTTATTTGACCTTCCACCTCCACATTTGCAGCACCTGTGTTTTTTAGAGAAAAGAAAGATGGCTCACTGCGTTTGGTTACCGACTACAAAAATTTAAATGCTGTTAGCATCTCTAACGAGTACCCCTTACCGTTGATGAAAGACATGTTAGGCCAGTCTGGCAATCTGGCAAGATTTTTACTAAGTTGGATTTAAGGGATGCTTATTTTCGTGTGCACATTAGAGAAGGGATGAGTATAAGACTGCCTTCAATTGCCCTTTGGGGGCCTTTGAATACTTAGTGCTGCCTTTTGGACTGTCGGGGGGGGGGGGGCAGGTTATTTTATGAGACTGCTAAATGAGGTCCTCCATGACCTGTTGTTTGATGGGGTGCTGGTCTACTTAGACGACATGTTCATTTACTCTGAGGACCTAGAGTCGCATGTTAAATTGGTGAAGGAGGTGCTGAAAAGACTGTTAGACAACCAGCTTTATGTAAAACTCTCCAAGTGCCACTTCTACACTAACTGTCTAGACTTTTTGGGATACTGTGTGTCCACCAAAGGAATTGAAATGGACCCTGCAAAGGTGCAGACAGTTCTAGATTGGCCTCCACTTAAAACTAGATGACAAGTACAAAAGTTTTTGGGCTTTGCAAACTTCTACAGACAATTCATTCCCCATTATGCCAAAATAGCACTGCCCATTACTGACTTGCTCAGGACATGAATGGGAGAGGCCCAGCAGAGAGGTCAAAAGAGGGAGGCAGCGGGAAAACCCAAATCCTCAGCTAAAGTGGTCTGGACCCCTAAATGCCAGGAACCCATTCTGAAACATCCTGACCTGGGAGCTCCCTTTGTGGTTCGAGTAGATGCGTTGGATTTTGCTGTGGGAGCTGTGCTAATGCAAAGGGATGAGAGGGGGCTCTTAGGCCACGTGCCTACCTTTCCTGGAAATTCCAGCAGGGGAGCAATTTTGGTCAATATGGGAAACAGAGGCATTTGCTGTAAAATGGGCCCTCCAAAATTGGAGACAATATCTAGAAGGGGCCCCCCACCCATTTGAAGTATGGACAGATCACAGGAATCTGGAAGTGCTGCAAGCCCCTTGCAAGCTGATGCCCAAACAGCATAGATGGGCCAAGGACTTTTACAAATATAACTTCACTCTCAAATTCATACCTTGCAAAGACAATGGGCTAGCTGACTCCTTGTCAAGACTACCACAGCAAGGAGTCTACTCCAGTGCAAACTTTGTTTTCGCCCATTCAACTCGGATTAGCGGTGACCACCTGCAGCCAGACAAAGAAGGGGAAGGTTGTGTCTGAGGACACTTTGGACCCTCTTCATGTTAAAATAAGACAACAGTGTGCTGGTAACACCTGGCTACAAGCCCACAAACAAGAACTGGTGGAAGGGGAAAATGGACTATGGTATAGAGGTCAGTGACTGTATGTGCCCCCAGATCTAAGGCTTGAAGTGTTAAGCACATACCATGACTCCAAGGCAGTGGGATACTGGGGATCTGACAAAGCCTTACACTTGATTAGAAAACAATTTTGTGGGAAGGCATGAGAAATGACATTGACAAATACATTAAAAGTTGTCCTGTTTGTGCCAGGGCCAAGCCTTTGATTGGCAACCCAGTGGGCTCCTTCACCCTCTAGAGCAGGGGTAGGCAACCTTTCCCCTTTAAGGGCCGAGGGACTTCAGCTCCCAGAAGCCTCAGCCATGTTGGCCAATAGTCCCATGTTGGCCAATAGCTCCTGGAATTCTGGGAGCTGAAGTCCCTCGGCCCTTAAAGGGGAAAGGTTGCCTACCCCTGCTCTAGAGACATCTAGTGGACCTTGAAAGCATATAGCCATGGATTTTATTACTGATTTGACAGAGAGCCATGGCAGAGACACTATATGGGTGGTGACCGACCTTTTCTCCAAGCAAAGCCATTATGTGGGGTGCAAGGGGGTCCCCACAGCCCCCAAGTTGGCAACGATGTTTATTCAGCACATATACCGAATTCATGGACTGCCTCTTAAGGTGGTCTCAGATCATGGAACTGATTTCACCTCCCAGTTTTGGCGGGCACTACAGGCTAAATTAGGGGTTCAGATAGCCTTTAGCACCTCTCACTACCCTGAGACAGATGGTCAGACTGAATGTACAAATGCATTGGTTGAAAAATATTTATGGTGTTACACCAATCATTTGTAGGATGATTGGTATGAATTGTTTCCACATGTGGAGGTAGCCTTTAATGGGTCCATTCACCAAAGCACTGGGCACACACCTTTTGAGATTGTGTATGGGTATGAACCCTTATTGTTGCCTGAAATTCAATGTGTGCCCACCTATCCCTGTTCTGTGACCCAGTGGTTGGAATAAATAAAAAAGGGTGGCCAGTGATAATTGAAGCTTTGGAAAAAGCCAAATCTGACTATAAGAAGTTTGCTGACAAACATAGGCTGAAGAATTGGCAAATTAAACCTGGAGACCATGAAACACCCTTCCAAAAAGTTGGGGCCTAAATATGTTGGACCTTTTGAAGTTAAGGCTTTAGTTAATGAGGTCACTGCTGAACTTTGTTTGCCCAAGGAATATCATCCTGTTGCACCTTGCATCCTGTTTTTCATTTCAGCCTTTTGAAACCTGCTTACACTGAGGGACCTGGTAGAAGTGTGAAGACCCCACCACTACCTTTGCTGATTGAGGAAGAACATCATTTTGAAGTCTCAAAGATCCTGGATTCCAAACTGCACAAGGGGGGCTTATATTATTTAGTCAAATGGAAACATTTTCCTTTGGACCATGCTGAATGGGTTAAAGCCAACCATGTGAGGGCAGCTAAATCCTCAGATGTGTATTTGCCAGGAGAGATCAGGTAAACAATCCAAAGACTGTCAAGGACAGGAGCCTGAATATAAGTCCCAAGTTATCCTAGACTCCAAATTGAAATTATTATTATTATCATTGTTTTTAGTCATTAAGTCATTAAATAAGAAAGGAAGAAAGAAAAAAAAAACTGATGTTGAGTAGATACAGTGTATATCTTGGCCGATAACAAAGAGCAAGTAAGTATCTCCTTTGAAAGTCCCACGATCCACAACAGCACGTTTATCAGTCTATCCACCTATCGGATTAGACAGAAATCAAAGTTAAGTTCAGTTATCCCAAGTTCTGAGTCTTCATATTTAATAATCCAGGATCTCCAAGCTAACGCCAAGGATCAAAGTCGATCTCGATACAGCAACACATACAAACTCGGATTAGTTATGCCAACAGATCCACTCCAGTCCAAAAAAAAAAAAAAAAGGCCAGATGTTTTTACCTTGGGTTATTTTCAAATCCTTCTGAATCTGCTATCCTTTAATATTGTTCCAGACACTGTTAAAAAAATTATTTAAAATTAGTGGCTCTCCTATGCGGCTGCAGCCGCTCCAACGTGGGGTTGTGGCTTGCTCTTGAGCCCCGCCGGTCAGTCCAAATGGTCAAAGATCCGTAATGTAATCTCGATCTACCTGAGACTGAACCTCGGCATCGTAACTTCCAACGAGCCCCTTCTGGATTCCTTATGCCAAAGGAACACTTTCGGGCTCCCTAACAACCACCAAGGGATCCGCAAACCTCCACGATGTAAGACGGCCACCAGAGAGTTACTGGAGAGCGTCTTACCGGAGTGCCATTACCAACCGGAAGTCATCTAAGACTTCTAGATCTCTTTCACATGTAATGTTGTTAAGCCAGGTATCCCCCATCCTATATCTATAATCAATATTCCAGGTGAGAAAACAAGCTTGCTTAATTCTCAATGTGACACCCCTTCAAATACTTTAACAGGGCTATCATATCACCACTTAACCATCTCTTCTCCAGGCTAAACATACCCAGCTCCCTAAGTCTTTCCTCATAGGGCATGCTTTCCAGACCCTTCACCATTTTGGTTGCCCTCCTCTGGACACACTCCAATTTATCAACATCCTTTCTGAATTGTGTTGCTCAGAACTGGACACAGTATTCCTGTCAGATCTATGCAAAATCAAAACTCTGTGTAGTCAGTAAACCAGCCAATTGTTGCAATTAGGAGTTTATTGAAGCACACTAAGTCAGAATTTTACCAAACTACTTTTAAGCCAGAACTAAACTCCCTCACTTTGCATCACCTAATTAAACCCACCAAACCATTTGCTCCACCCCTACTATCCTGGCACGAAAACCGTGCCCCCACCTACTTTTCCTACAGCGTCCAGTCCTCTCGCTCTTCAGCCCCCACCTATTCTCAATTAGGTTCAACAAATTCCTGAAATTTTCTTTTGTCTTTCTGGATGAGAGAAAGCCATTTTGGTCTGAGTGAATCCAATTATCTAGTATGCTTTTAAACCGCTTAGCAAGAATTGCCGCAAACAATTTATAATCTGAATTTAATAATGAAATAGGTCTGTAATTGTTGGGGTCTAATTTGTCTTTATCCTGTTTCAAAATTAAAGTAATATTTGCAGAGCTCCATGTTTGAGGAATCCCACCTTCCAAAATATTTTTCATAGTATCTAATAATGGTGATATCAACTGAGGGTCAAAAAATTTATGGAATTCATTGACAAACCCGTCTGGGCCAGGGGACTTCGATAATTTAGAATTTTTAATGTTTTATGTTCTGTATTGTATTGTATAGTTCGTGATTTTCGTATGTGTTTTTTCTTTGTATGTGTTTTTTCTTTGTATGTGTTTTAATATTTTCAATAAATTTATAAAAAAAAAAATTAGAAGTCTTAGATGACCACAAGTTAAGCATGAGTCAACACGGTGATGTGGCAGCTAAAAAGGCCAATGCAACTCTAGGCTGCATCAGTAGAAGTATAGTGTATAGATCAAGGGAGGTAATCGCGCCACTCTATTCTGCTTTAGTCAGGCCTCACCTAGAATACTGAGTCCAGTTCTGGGCACCACAATTCAAAAAGGATGGTAACAAACTGGAGTGTATCCAGAGGAGGGTGACCAAAATGGTGAAGGGTCTGGAAACCATGTCCAATAAGGATTGACCTAGGAACCTGAGTATATTTAGCCTGATGAAAATAAGGTTAAGAGGGGACATGATAATCGTGTTAAATATTTGAAGGAATGTCATATTGAAGAGAGAAGAGACTTGTTTTCCATGGGTCCAGGGACTGGGACAAGGAGCAATGGCTCAAACTACAGGAAAAGAGATTGTTCCTAAATCTCAGAAGGAACTTCAACAGTGGAACCCAGTCCCTTGGAGTATGGTGGAGTCTCCTTCTTTGGAGGTCTTTAAACAGAGACTGGATGGCCATCTGTCAAAAGTGCTTTGATTGTGAGTTCCTGTATAGCAGGGGGTTGGACTGGATGACCCTTGTTGTCTCTTCCAACTCTATGATTCTATTATTCTAAGTAATAAATAACTTTTCCTTCTTGTTATTTCTTTTCCTTGCTTCACATTCAGATGGCATGATAAATAGTGGGCATTGTCAGGAAAAAAAATCACTCCTCCTTTTCGGCTATTTTTTTCTTTTTCAGTATCTATTTTTGCAAAGGATGTGATAGGTTCCTTATTCCAGTTCCTTATATTTGCCATCTAATTTGCCTATTATGCAAATTATTGTAATTATCCATGTTATTAATTTTCATTCTGACTATGCAAATTCAACACATTAATCATTGCACTTTGTTTACCATTATGTTCCTGCCTCAGTACCAGTGCCAAGCTAGGAGCTCTTTTTTTCCTCCCCCCTCCCCCAATTGGTGCAAAGAGAGGGAGGTTACCAAGCAGCCCCATGGAGTAAAGGGACTCATTTTACTCTCTCCAGACGATTTGGAAGTGAAGTTCCACCCTGCTGCCTAGCCCTAGGTTCAAGCCGCCAGCACCATAACTACACAACACAAGACCATTTCTACTCACCTCCTTTTCTTTTCCACCTTCTGGGTCTCTCAGGGGGAGGGAATGGAAGAATAAGGTGGCAATGTCTTGGTAGATTTTTGTATTCTCTTTCCTTCTCCTTAGAAAGATAGGGATTTCTTGCATGCAAACTATCACTCTCTTTCAAACTAACCATGTGATTTAGGTCACTCCCCCTTTGGAACCAACATAAATTCTCTCTCAAGGGATGTTATCACACAGGGGAAATCTGTTGGTTAATCCACACAAATCCCAAACAAAAAACGAATTTGCGCCTCACGATTTCACACGACGTCACACAGAAACCAGTGAGAAACTGGACAGAAACTGGTATTATCCGAGATCTTTTTAATTTTGGGAGTTTAGAGGAAATGCATTTGCGAAATTACAGTAATTGCACATTTACTTAAATCTGAAAAGCAAATATGCACGGACAATTCTCTTTTAAAACCTGGAGGAGGGCCAAGAGGAGGAGGAGGAGGGGCCTCCAGGGAGGGAGAGTCCCGGGCTTCTCCTCAGTGCCATGCAGGGAAGGGACAGGAAGGGAAGGGAAGGGAAAGGAAGGCAGCCCAGGAGAGGGAAGTTTGGGACGGAGGAGAAGTTTGGCATTTGGGATGGAGGGGAAAGAAGGCTTCCCTCGCAGCAGCTGTGGGTGGATGTGAGTGCAAGTGTGGGGTGTGCTTGTGGAGCAACTTGGAGATCCATCTCACCATGAAGTTCTGCCCTGCAGGTCCTACAAAGGGGAAAGGCTTATGGGGGGGGGCATGGGAGCTACCTCCAGTTTCCCCTTCTCCTGGGCATCATCCAAGGCTCTGGCTCTCCCCAGGGAACAAACACCCAGCCCTTCTTTCCTTCCTTCCTTCCTTCCTTCTCCTTCCATCCTTCCCTTTCCTCTTCCTCCTCCTCCTCCTCCTCCTTCCCTGCCAGCTCTCCCTGTGATCCTGCCCTCCTTGCCCATCTCCCCAGCAGCTGATAGCCTCCAACACCAGGAAAGGAGAGAGAAAAAAGGGAGGGTGAGCCATCCCAATCCCTCCCTTGCCTCAGCTTGCCTTGCCTTGCCTTTCCAGCCTCCTCCTCCTCCTCCTCCTCCTCCTCCTCCTCCTCTGCTCTCTTGAGAGGTTCTAACCCCAACGGAAGGGGGTTAGGACCTGTGCAGGAGGACATGACCCCAAATGGAGGACAGTCTGACATTTCCTCCTGGGAAATGCAGGACCCACCCTGGAAAAGGAGGAGTCTTGTCACAAAATACACCCATTTCCAGTACATGTACGGGTTCTTTTCACTTGTGTATGAAAGTTAAAAACGTCTTTTTTTTTTTTTTTTTTGCTTTTAACTTAATTCCGTTATTATTGTAATTACGTGTGAAAAGCTTTTGCGCAATTAAGCTCTATTTTCGCTTTCTATTCGGGATGTTTCATTTCCACTTTATTATCTCTTTAACAATGAAACTGGCCCACGTATGATAACGTCCAAGATTTGGAACTGAACTGTTGGTCCTCCATCTTCCTACTCCATGAGATAAAGATTTCTTTTTACCTGAGCTATTAGTAAATTTTGTTTTGAACTACAAGCTACTTGTGTTGTTTTTGGAGTCAGTCTCAGTTGTTAGGGAAGGATAGTTAGACAAATGCATATTTCTGGTACTCTGCTGATTTAAAGCTAAACCCTAACAGGCTTGGCTTTGACATTTTTGATATTTCAATATTTTTGTTTCCTTACTAAAGGCTGAAGCCTTAAGAAACTTAAATTACCCAACACAATTCTATGCCTGTGCAGTAGCAATTGGAGCCTGTAGGCCAGGATGACGCCTGCTAGTGCTAATCTTCTTGTACAGTTTATTCTCTTCATTGCCACTGTCACATTGTAACCTACCCAATGGCTTGTGATGGAGAAATCTGGGATTTACTTCTTCAACTGGCTCAGTTGACTCAGACATTTGTAATCCCTTCAATTTGGGATTTTCCAATTTTCTGGGACAAATGGCAACCCAAAGGAGGGAACCTTTTAATGGTTGCTATTGTTAATCATTTGTGTGCAGAAACCTATTGCAAAATTTGAGCACAAACTTTAAAAAGCAAATACAATAGCCCTTAAACTCTTCTTAAAGTTTCTTTACACTTCTCCTTCTCAAAGTTTGCCAGTCTCTTACCTAGGGATACTTCTATGGATTGCTGTGTGACATTTTAATTTATCCTGAAATTTTGCAGGCTTCTACCTTAAGAGTCTATTCTACAATGCTCTGATACACACACACACACACATTCTACAATGCTACAAGTCTATACAAGTCTATTTTACAATGCTCTGTGATATAGATATATATAGATATATCACAGAGCATTGTGTATATATATATCCAAATTTAAGGCTCTTACACTGCATTTAAGCAGTTTCACACTGGAATTTCCCCATTGAAGTTTCTTTGTTGAAGAATAGACAATTTAAGATCAGTGATATAGAGGAAGTTGAAATGGTTTTTGCAATTTCTGATATCAGATGTAAATGGATACTTCTCTGCAAAATGACAACGCATCATGATCAACCCCTGGATCAACCTAGTCCTTTATTTACATATTGAGTATTTCTAGTATTAAATGACAAGGCATCATGATCAACCCCTGGATCAACCTAGTCCTTTATTTACATATTTAGTATTTCTAGTATTTCAAAGTATTACCTTGAATACCTATAAATAATTAGCATGTGTGTTATGATAAATGCAATGCAAGTGCAATATGAGCTTTATGAGTGTTGCACTTAAGGAAGTGCTAGTGCAATGTGAGGTTATGGCAGAAATAGGAATAATGATTCAAAAAAATGTGTCAGGAAATTCATCTTGGTATAGGGAATGAGAGACAAAAGAACTGGACCTAAATTTTGTTATAAGTGTCCCTAAATTCTGGCTCTTGTGTGGGGATATGTTTTGGGATTTGAGCCCCATAGCAGCTACCCTTTGAAAACAAAGGAGACAAAGAGGCTAACTTCTTGAAAAAAGGTGAAGTAATTTCAACAGGCAAAAAAGCTTAAGTACATAGATCCAAGAAAAGACAGAAAGGAGTTGGACATGTTCAACTTGGTGAAGGTAAGACTGGGGGGGGGGGGGTGTCACATGGATCCAAAACACACTTCAAAAATAATCCAGTTTGAAACCACTTTAACTGCCCTGAATCAGTGCTAGGGAATCCTGGGAATTGAAATTTGTTGTGGCACAGAGAAGGCTAAATGTCTAAAAAAACTAGTTCCCAGAATTCCCTGGCATTGAGTCAGGGCAGTTAAAGCAAATGTGAATTAATTTGTGTACTAGTTCGTAAATATATATTTATTCATTAATATATAAATTGATAGATGGAAGAGAGAGAGAAAAAAAATAACTCATACAAGGAATCTACTCTTTTGATCATAGAGAAAAGCATTCTGATGGAAGAGGCAGGGGCTACCACAATCAGGAAATGCCACTTCCCTAATGTGAACTGATTACTGGAGCAAACAAGCCATTGAGATGAAGAGTTTTGAGCATATGCCAGTTCTTAACATATGACTTGGTATGTCTATTTGTAAAATGATCTCCTTTGTATTGTTTACATTCTCTCTTATTAAAGAAAATTAGAAGATGAGCCCATCATAGGGCCTGTACAGACCGGCCAAAAAGGCTGGCCTGGTGATGGATTTGAGGCATGGTGACTGCATGCCAGCCACCCTGACTCCACCCTTATGTCATCCTCACACCACCCAAGCAACCGCACAGCAGGCAGCAAAAGGATGTGTCTTCGGCGCAGTGTTTACATGCAATGCACTGAAGAAGTGGCAAAAAACCACTGCCACCACAGGTAGGGTGCCCTTTCTGCGGTGCAAAAAGGAGTAGCTTTGTGTGGCTTCTTTTTGCGCCACAGAAAACCCAGATCAGGGCCACAGCATGTGGTTGCTGTGGCCCCGATCTGGCAAGGAAAGCCCCATAGTCTCCAGAATTCTTCTATCAAGTCTAACCTGGAAAATGAACACAAATCACAAGCTGAGATATTGTACATAGTGCAAAAAATATTGTATAAAATTTGGGAGTGGTCAGTCCCAAGTGAGAGCTGAGACTCCCTCCCATGAAAATGAGTATGATTGTGTTATGAAAGGAGCAGTGATGCCATTGTTCTTATTATTTTGATTCTACTTTCGGTACTATGGCTTCAAGTCCATGCTTGAGTGAAGTTTGCTGGATATGCTTAGAGGTTATTCAGCCTTCCTGTGCCTTGGGTCAATTCATTCAAATTGCGATGGCAGTGTTTTTTTACCTCATGGGGCTGTTGCAAATGATAACTGTATTAAGGTGCTATGGTAATAGAGGGCATCCAAGGACCACAAATAGGTAGTTTATTAGCTGCAGTTTGGTTCTTTATGTGATGAGCCACCCATGTGACCTATGGCAGAAGTGCCCAGAGCATGAGCATGATACAGAACCAGGGCTACAAACAGTGAAATGGATTTTTTACAGAGACATTATGAGTTTGCTTAGAAATCCTGAACCAAAATGAAGCAATAGCAATAATTCCAAGTTTACGGACACCCACAAATTATGAGTACACTGCACTTTTGGAAAATATATTACATGTGGGAAAGCTCATGTCCCAAGGGTAAGCATTCTGTTTCTTTCATGATCCATAATTCAAGAGCATGGCACACAGCATTCACCCTTTATAGAACATCTTCATTCTTTTCAGGTGAGATAGATGATCACAGGGAGAGTACAGAAAATCCAACTCACTCAACAGTGATTGGGGTGAGATTATGTTAACCTCTTTCACTTTACATGGTCAGTTATTGCAGACAGATAAGTTTAAAAAAAAGAGAGAAGGGGGAAGAAATAAGGAAACAGGGCCAGTGCAAATAACTGAAAACTAAATGCATCTGAATTGTGATCTGATTATTTTTCTGCTATTGGGCAAATCCCCTCTCCATGATAGGGTCACCATAAGTCAAAAATGACTAGAAGGCACGCAACAACAACAAACAACAATTGTGAATTACACACTAAGAAACAAGAAGGAGAGTAGATATAATGCATAATACACAAAGCTATCCAGATGGTAATATATGTATGTGTATTGTATGTATTTGTGTATACACACACACACACACACATCTGCTATGACAAAATATAATCTGATCAAAATCATGTCATATTTATGGGTTGTTTCCTGCAGTATTACAAAGATCTCTTAACTTTAAAATGTGTGAGAAATTTAATGAAAAATGCTGTTTGTTCATATTCCTATTACTTTCATTCCTAATTCAGACAATAAGTTAGTGACTAGAGCAGTTGTTTTTGTGATTGGTTATTTATACGGTGAATTAAATTTCAATAAATTGTTATATTTGAAGACCTGCTTTGAACAGTGTAATACGAGTTCATCACATACAAAAATAAAGTGACTTACCCCTGCTAATAGGATGCAATCACTACATTATTGTAGACTACTTGCAGTCTCTTAGGTTAGCCTATTCTATAAGGTTGCCATGATAATAAAAACAAGCAGAATTCCATGTATTAAGTGGCTCAGCTACTAATATACAAGTTTGCATGTATTTGCACAACTCCATCAGATTTCTGAGTTCATATCATATTGGAATATGAACATAATAGTGTATCACACTGGCATCAATCAGAGAATGAAATTTCTATTGGTTTTACCCCTCCCCTCGGCCCTAAAGATAAGCTGATTCTGGAAGGAATGGGAGGGGTGTGTGTCTGGTTTATTTGTTCATTATTTTATTATTTATATTCAATAAATAATATTGAATATTGAATTGGGAAACCATTGGGTGGTATATAAATTATTATTATTATTATTATTATTATTATTATTATTATTATTACTATATCTTACCTTTCCCCTAGTATGGGTTCCAAGGCAGTGAATGATCTTTTAAAAAGACAATACAATTAAAAAGCTTGTAATACAAACATTTTAACACAAGTAAACCGAACTTCTATTTTATAAATACATTAAAAATGTAATGAATTACATTTAACCAGGTCATCCCTGTTGGTTAGGATCAAATGTAAAATATATGACTCCCTAGTTGCCTCTTCCCACCATCTAGACAATGAAATTATCTGCCTGGCAAATGATGAATTTACTGGACTTTAAATTTTTGGCTGAGTTTGATTTCCAGCAAATATCAAAATAATTATATCAGGATAAGTGACATCACAAGACACAATTAAAACTCTCCTCTTGCTTCAAGGCAGCCACTCTTACAACTTACACCTCCAGTTGTTATCTCAACACCTCAGTCTCTCCTCTGTAATTTCTGTAATTTCTTGCTTCCAGTTTGCCCTCAGCATACAATGTGTGGCTACAAAAGACTCCATCCAGACACCAAATGGGTAATGTCCCTCAGATGCTGCAACACTGCTCCCTTGGGCTTTTGCTGGTGATTGAGGGCCTTTGCAGTCTACCAGAAATAGTGCAAATTGAGTCCACTTTAACTGCCCTGACTCAGTGCTAGGGAATCATGGGAATTGTATTTTTTTCTGAGACACTGAGCCTTCTCTGTCAGAGAGCTCTGGTGCCACAATAAACTACAGCTCCCATGATTCCCTAGCACTGAGCCAGGGCAGTTAAAGTGGACTCAATTTGCACTATTTCTGGCAGTCTGCAAAGGCCCATAGTCTGCTGACCCCACCTTTTCAAGGCAGCTGGTGCTTGATCAGAGAAGGTGGTTGGTTCCACAGGTCAGGCTATTCTTCTTACCAGCACCAGCACCGATAATGTCTTTGCTGTAAGAACTGTTTGTCAGTAGAATGGATTGCCCCAAAGGATTGTAGACTCACTATCACTATGTGGGGTTGCAGATTGCCAGAAATAGTGCAAATTGAGTCCACTTTTAGTGTTAGTGTTAGGGAATCATGGGAATTGTTGTTTTTTCTGAGACATTGAGCCTTCTCTGTAAGAGAGCTCTGGTGCCACAATAAAATACAGTTCCCATGATTCCCTAACCCTAACCCTAACGTTAAAAGTGGACTCACTTTGAGTGCTTTGTGTATTTCTGCATGGCAGGGACTTGGACTAGACAGTTTTTGCAGACCCTTCCAACTCTAAGGTTTTATGATTGTCTGATTGTATTGCTCCATCAGCTCAGTACATTTATGTAACTTCTGAGGTTTCAGAGAATGATCTTTCATAGTCCTTCTTGAAGATTCAGGGACTCTGTGAGTACTGTAACAGTGAGACAGCAAAGAGACATCAATATATTTTTGCTGGCAACAGAGTTAACTATCAACAATGCTTTCCCAAGTTAACAAATGGAATGATGCTCTTTGAATCTCTCTTTGCTGTTTTAATTGTTCAACAGACTTTGGACATGCAATCTATATTCAAGAGGTGTGAGAGTAGGAAAAGATAGGACTTTCTTTAAAAACCAAGGTTGTTAAAGCCTGCATGGATATTATGTATATCATGCATTTATCTATTTTCCCCATGAATATTTTATAGTACATATTACTATATTATTACCCAATACATATTATGTATATCGTGCATTAATCTATTTTCCCCATGAATAATTAAAAACCAAATAAATCAATAACTTTACCCAGAACGAATATGATTAATCAATATCTCCTTAATTTCAGTACGAATATCCATATAATAATAATAATTCTTATCGTACATAATACATTATATTATTGTCGTACATACCTGGTCCTCAACACGAATATTGCCACCTGACTATTGCCTTAACCTATTCCCCTGGCAGCAATACTCAAAGAACCTTCCTTCTATTATATTATCGCGCATCTCATGAGAGACCAGCAACCCGCCATCATAAGGTACTGTGATGCATTTTCCCTCTTCATCTTTAACGCCAGCTTCTGGAGTTGGCTTATTTCACCAATGAACTATTTTGTCTGTCAAGTTAGATTAGGTCAAATTAGTTCTCATTTCAATAACTGACAATGATTGCCCCTGACAAGATTTGTGACCTCACATACACTGACAAGGGCACATGTTCAGAGTCCACAGAATGTGCGGGGTAGTTTTCTGCCATTGCAATAAATCAGGCAAAATATGAACTCTCTTAAATAAGCTGATATATTCATCCTTTGCTTTCAACATGATTCTATATGAGAACTGCATTGTATTGGCTAGCACAGTTTATGATGGTTGTTGAATGTGTGTGTTTTTTTAAAATAATTTATTTCATGCATCTAGATAATTCTAGTCCCCAACTAAATTATGGAAGATGTTTCACATTGCCAAGATATAGCTATACAAGGAAAAATCAGATGCTTTCATTAGTTATGGTGCATGCTTGACTAAATGTCAAAACATTCATGACAAAGGACAACAATTGAGAAATTAATAGTAGCTTTAAACATGTCCTGATTCAGGCCTTATCAGACTACCATGCCAAAACAAATCCAGGAATGATCATAATGAGAAAAAGTCATTGGTATAAAAGCAATTTGTTAAAAATATATGAATGCAAGCAATAAATACAGCAGAGAAAGCCTACTTTCCAAGACTAGAATATTAGGAACCTAAGGCTATGGAGAAAGGTCTAATTCTAGAAGTTCTTAAGGTCCACTGGCATATGTGTCAAAGGTGTGGATTTTTGTGGATACAGAAAACCTTTTATAGTTAAAGTCCAAACAAAGGAATTCCTAGCACACAAAAACAATTGGCAATGTACAAAATGGAAAAGGAAAAAAACACACATACACCTCATCTCTTCTAACTACACCAAAGAATTCTCCTAGGAAAGCAGATGTTTTGTTCATCCTTATCTCTGGAAATTGTGGGGGAGGATTAATAGGGGTACAAAACAATGTGAATGGACAGCTGTGTCAGGTTGTATGTGATGTTGGCCATGTTCTTAAAGAATCATAGAGTTGGAAGAAACTTCAAGGGCCATCCACTCCAATCCCCTGCCATGCAGGAACTCACAAGCAAAGCACACCTGACAGATGGCTATCCAGCCTCTGTTTAAAGGCCTCCAAGGAAGGAGACTCCACCACACACCAAGGGAATGTGTTCCACTGTTGAACAGCTCTTACTGTCAGGAAGTTCCTCGTAATGTTTAGGTGGAATCTTTTTTCCTGTAGCTTGCATCCATTGCTCTGTGTTCTATTCTCTGGAGCAGCAGAAAACAAGCTTGCTTCATCCTCAATGTGACACCCCTTCAAATATTTAAACAAGTGCTATCATATCACCACTTAACAGTCTCTTCTCCAGGTAAACATATCCAGTTTCCCAAGTGTTTCCTCATAAGACATGATTTCCAGACCACCATTGTGGTCACCCTCCTCTGAACACACTCCCATTTGTCAACTTCCTTTTTGAATTGTGGTGCTCAGAACTGGATACAGTATTCTATATGAGGCTGGACCAAAGCAGAACAGAGTGCCACTATTACTTCCATTGATCTAGACACTATATGTTTATTGATGCAGCCTAGAATTGCATTGGCCTTTTTAGCTGTCATATCACAGTACTGACACATGTTCAACTTGTGGTCTACTAGAACTCCTAGATCCCTTTCACATGTAGTCTTGTTAAGCCAGGTGCCCCTCATCCTATATCTATGCATTTCATTTTTTCTGCCTGTTGAAATTCATTTTTTTTAGTTTTGGCCCAGCTTTCTACTCTATTAAGGTCATTTTGAATTTTTATCCTCTCCTCTGTGGTATTAGCTACTCCTAATTTGGTGTAAAAAAAATCTGTCTGGTGGCAGTGTCATGAAGGTTCCCAAGAGATTTAGATTATAAATAAGAATAAATGTCCTTCCCCAGAATTCAAACTATAACACAATGAGCTAAACATAGATCCACCATGCCACTTGTGTGTGTGCACATGTATTCACTTGAGTTCAAAGTAAATGTTAGGATTCAAGATTAAAGCAATATAGTATATATAATTTAGAGATTAGAACTGTTGATTTAATAATAATAATAATAATAATAATAATAATAATAATGTACAGGTTTGTCTCAATTTATGTTGGGGTTGTGTACCTGAACTTGAAATGTACATTGAGACTGATACAAATGGGCTGAGCCAATTCAATAGGGGATCAGTGGAAACCAGAAGGATTTATTACAATAGTACAGAAGCACAAAGTTAGCAATTTTTCTTAACCCAGCACCAATTTTAAATTAGATTAAAATATTAAGACTTCAGAGTTCACCTTTTCCAGGTGAGAGAAATGTGAAGATGCTTTGCAACTGTTGATCCCAGGAGTGATTGACTGGGGTGAGGTGACCTTCCATTGGAAAACAGTAGTACATAGCACATAGATAGAAATTAAAAAGAATAACTGTGTTCTTCTGATGTTCCTCCTCCAGCAGGTTTCTCAGGGGGAAAAAGCACATCAGAGAGAAAACTACTGGATCTTCTGCTGCATGTGCAAAGGGTGCAGCAGGAGGAAAGGCAGTACATCGTCTGTACAGTTACCACACACACTTGAAAGAGAGAAATAAAAGGTCCTTGTACAAAAGTCCCAGATTCTCTCTCACTTATTTATTTATTGCACTTATATCCCACCTTTCTCCCAAAATAGGATCCAAAGTGGCTTTTCCCACTTATTCCTTATTGATAAGCAGACGCTAAGATGCTACAATGTTGTTTGCCTTTTTTAAAAAAAAATATTGCTACGTAGAAAATATACAAAATTTAACAGTTCTACATAAACACACAAACACAGCTTGGCGGTCCTCCTTATTAATGAAGCTTTGATGTTTCTTCAATATATTCAAATCTGTTGTAGTTTCTTAAAGATATTCAAATCATTTTTCACCATATTATAATATACTATAATACTATATTTTAACTTGTTGTAATACAAAGTCTTATTTTTTTAATAGAAAAAGTTTATTACGAATAAAAACAGACAAAAAAATACAAAAACACATATAAGACATATTTCAAAACACAAGACACCCAACCTAATACATACAACATACTACATACTTTTGTGACCAAAAAAAAAAAAAACAATAAAAGAAAACACACACACACACACAAAAAGACATACTCAAAATAAAAATCAACTTCCTAGGCAGTGCAGAGAGATTACTCATATATTAAACTTAATAACTCTTAATAATCTTTTATAACTCACTTATAACATACATCATAGACAATAGATTTCGTTATACAAGGCAAATATTTCTCTTAATTCCTCTATAAACCCAGTTTTTGGGATAACTACTTCCCTGAAAGTATCACTATGTTAGGATATGATGGGATATATAGTCAAAGGTGAAATGTAAAGATGTGTGTGTGTCTGTAATTTTTCCACTTGAGAACAGTTTTTGGACAAGGCACAAACAATATTTAGAGAAACAGGGTGAATCAATGCCAGGTGGTAACAGAGACATC
Source organism: Phrynosoma blainvillii (assembly GCA_026167975.1). Lineage (NCBI taxonomy): Eukaryota > Metazoa > Chordata > Lepidosauria > Squamata > Phrynosomatidae > Phrynosoma > Phrynosoma blainvillii. The sequence continues at coordinate 211,610,235 of JANUYF010000001.1, forward strand.
AACAATGTACTTTCCCAGTGATAGAACTAATGGAACCAGACTTTGTTATGGATAACAAAGAGATATCAAATACGTAAACATCGTTAGGCTTGGGAAAGTTACTCACGTGGTGGATGATGGACAACAAGAGGCTGGGTTAACATACATCATACTGTCATTATCCAATTAACATAAAGTTAACACCTAGAAGGTGGAGTATGGGATGGGCTTAGAAAATCCTTTGTCTAAGAATTGTTTATTGTTTAACATGTGAACATGTGTGGCTGGATGCAGTGGTTTTAACTGTAACAAGTTGGATCCTAATGCATTTCTGGATTGTTAAAGATGTAATCTTGTATGGCTGAACTGGACAAGTTCATCACAATGGATTTTACTTAGTTATCTTATTTTTACTTTTATATGCATTAATAAAGCTATGATTTTGGACTTTACAATGTGTCTTCATGACTGAGGAAGACAGGATTGCCTGGAGAAGAGAAGCTGAGCCAGTTGATGGCAAATCTACACAGTGGCTGTGGATCACAGCAGCCAGCTTGTCCTACAGACTCTGCTGGGTGCCAAAGGACATCACTACAACACTCATCATCCACACACCAACAAGGGTTATGGGCCCAGTCTGTGGCTTGTTTTGCCCAGTTATGGCTGTTTTGCCAATTTAAGACTGTTTTTGCCAGTTTGTGGCTAGTCTGGCTGAAGAGGCTTGTTTTGCCAGTCTGTGGCTAGTCTGCCAGCTAAGACTGTTTTTGCCTAAAGAGAGGCTTGTCTGCCAAATGTGGCTGGTCTGCCAGAGGACAAAGAGGCCAAATGTCCAGGAGGACAAAAGCCCAAGAGTCCAGATGACATGTTTGCAATGTGGCCAAGAGGCAAGTATTGCCTATCCACGACTTCAGCTGTGCCAGGACAAGGGAACCATGCTTCAGCGGTTGCTGGGAAAAGCAGAGGTGGCTTCAAATCTTCAGATGTAAGTAAAAGTTTACTGCTAAGCTGTTTTTGCCGGATGGCAGAGTGCAGACCTCTTTAAAGACGGGTGTCTGAGGAATCTCCACTCTTTAAACAGTAAGATACAGAGAAAAACAAAGCCTGAGAATGCTGAGAATACTGCGGGTTCAATGCAGTGAAATTTTTGTTTTTGTTCAAGCTGCAAACGATTCTATTAAAGGCCATTTTGTTTGATATGGAAGCAGCTGGGGCTTGAGTCACAGAATACATGTTGCAATGTATGCAGTTTTAAAATGCAGCATGATTGCTGGACACAGGCGGTTGCCTAAGCCAAAAGACTCATTCTGTTAACCCTCTCTGAGTTACAGTTAAAGTTTTGGGAGAGGATGTTTCTTCAGCCAAAGGTTTTGGGAACTGAAGAAAAGAATGAATGATTTTTACACAACTTTGTCATAAATGCTGTGGTCAAAGGACTTTACAGTTCTTGGAGAAAAAATACAAAAATCCCTGGTGGGGGTGAAGTTTTACACAGTGGTCAATGCTGTGTGGAGCTGTAGCAGGTTTGCAAATGCCTGAAGTTCAAAGGCTGCAACGGTGTTGCTAAATGCCAAAAGAAGCAGTTTGCTTAAAAAAAGCCAGAAATGTAGGCTTGAGAGAAAGCCTGGGACAGCATCTTGAGGTCAAGATATGCGTCCTGAAAAAAAAAAAGACAGCTGATGCACGGAGTGCGAATCAATGTTTTTACTACAGCAGAACAAGAGTTTTTTTAAAAAAAAATGACAATGCAAGGATGTTTGCTACAATCAACAATCTATCTACAACCCAGAGACATTGGGAAAAACAGAGAAGCTACAAGCTGTTTTACAGAGCTGTGACTGTGACTCAAACAGGTGAAACCTGAGGACAAGAGTCTATATATTCTGAGACATATGTTGCAGTTTTGCTGAAAAATAAAGAAATCCTCCAATCTTAAAGATGTTTATCTAGCTGATGGAGGGGTAAGAAATGATAAAAGAAATTGAGAAATGTCTACATGCCAAGTTTTGGTGAGAAAACTTTGAAAATGTTTTATATATACCTGATTTTACAAAACTGTTTAGTTGGTGTGTCAGGGGATATACACTGAGTTTTGTGGGAGATAAATATAAAATCACCCCGGATGGGGAGGTGTGTACAAAAGCTATAAGAGGAAAAATATGTGTTTTAAACAAAGTGAGACAAATGCTAAATATACAGGTGGGAAATGAATCATTGCATTCTGGTTATGCACATCAATATAGAATCCTAGGGAACATAGGATTTGAGAGCTTGTTTAAGCAATGGGATATAGATCCTGATTTTTAAAATGTTTTATTATACAAATGATTTGGGAGATGTTTGGTTTGCCACAGAGTAAAAAGTCAGGGTTTTTCCTGTGACAAAACCGGAGCAAGTGAATTGCAAAAATGACCTGTTGAGGTTGCTGTTAAACAAAAGAGACAAATGTGTGTTACTGAGTGACAACAAATATTTTCTTAGTGATTATGGATAGATTTTCCAGAGTTTTTATATGTCAGAGTTTTAAGACAGAGATGTGATACAATTGAAAGTTTTTAACAATGGATAAATGTAAAAAAAAAAAAAAATAACAATTGTGAAAAAAAAACATTCAAGCTTTGATTGGGAGTTCCTGCATGACAGGGGGTTAGACTAGATGCCCTTATGGTTTTTTCCAACTTTATGATTCTAAGTTGAAAAAAGATACATTCAAACAAGAGGTTTTACTAAAGATAAGACAGTTTAAAACACACAAGTGCCAAAAAATGGAGGGGCACACAACACACAAAAGATAGACAAACATTAATCCTCTGGAAGTGAGAAAAATACTTTAGTTCAGACAATATAGACAAGATTATCAGCAAATAGAATGACAAAAAACAAAAAAAAAAAAAACAAAGGACACACAAGTCTAGACAAAAAGAGAGAAAAAATGATACATGTTATGTTAGGAAAAAATTATAGAAAATAAAAGAAAACAACACACAAGTTTATTATACAAAGGCCAAGAGTTTATACATGAGTGGCTGGTGAGCCGGAGAGTTTCAAGGAGAGTTTTAAGGAGTTTCAGACAGTGTTAAGGAGTTTCAGGGAGTTTCAGAGGTTTTAAAAGTTGTAAAAGTTTTTTTCCTGTTGAGAGAGGGAGAATGATACACTGCAGTGCAACAAGAAGTTTAAGTGTTTAAAATTGACAAAGAGGTGTTTAAAATGTGGTTGATAGACCTAAAAACAAAAATCACAAGGTGAATGGATATATAAAATAAAAGATGCCTGATGGCAAAATGAAAATACAAAGCTAGGTTAATAACAAAAAGATTTGTTCAACAAAGGTTTGAAAACATTGATAAAACAGTCTGAGGCTGAGAGCTTGTGACTAAAATAAGCTTTTAACAATAAGGAGGGGCTAGTAAGTTCAACATTTTGGTTTTGAGATTGCTTGTTTAAATGCTGATGTGTTAACACAAAGAGATGACAGTTTTTGGTTGTTTAGATTCAGGAGATTTAAAAAAAATGAAAAAAGTTGTCTAGAGAGATTTGGTATCAAAAGTTTTGATTTTTGAGATTTTATTTTTAAAGTTGCTAGACTGCTGATGGTTTAATAAGTCAACATAGAAAGTTTAAAAAAAGTGTGGTTTGCAGAGTGCAAAGATAGTGACAGGTTTAAAGTCAGAAGGTTTTGTTTAAAATAAAGTTATAAAAGGTTTTACATATTCAGATACATAAAAAAAAGGCTTTGTGAGGGTTTGATGTTTATAGTTGAAAATAATAGATTATAATTGTGTTGTTATAGGTGTTTAAAAAAACAATTGTTTTAAATAATAGATTAAACAACAAAAAAACATTTGATAAGTTTTTTTTAAGAGATAGAGGCTTGTGATTTAAAATAGCCACATTAAAATAAGAGTGTTTTATAGATAGTTTATTTGCTTTAAAGTTATATGATAGTCAGTTTAAAGATTGTTATTAAAAATATAAAAAAGCTTAATAGTTTGATAGATTAAAAATAAGGATATATAATTTATAAGTATTGATAGAGTTTTAAGTGCTGATAAGACAAATATATATAACATTAAATGAGATAAAATAGATTAAACAGTTATAAGATTTAAATTGTGAGTTGTCAGTTGTGATATATAGAGATTCACAGACATACATTTTTATGACAAAAACAGAGGTGTTAAAATGTTAGAATATAGGTTAAGATATGTTAGAATTTTATAACAAAATGCTAGGGAGAGCTGGTTTAAAATAGAGTTGTGTGCCTAGGGTTTAAGGCTAAAACCACAACAGTATAGATATATTAACAAAGGTTTTAGAGATAAAACAACATTAACAATGGTTATAACAGATTGAGATGTCACTTTAAATATACAGAATCAAACATTGTGTTAAGACAGTTTCAATAACAACAACAGCAATAATAGTGATCTCACACATCTATACATTTCAGGAGGGGATTGTTAGGATTTGAATGGGATATATAGTCAAAGGTGAAATGTAAAGATGTGTGTGTGTCTGTAATTTTTCCACTTGAGAACAGTTTCTGGACAAGGCACAAACAATATTTAGAGAAACAGGGTGAATCAACGCCAGGTGGTAACAGAGACATCAACAATGTACTTTCCCAGTGATAGAACTAATGGAACCAGACTTTGTTATGGATAACAAAGAGATATCAAATACGTAAACATCGTTAGGCTTGGGAAAGTTACTCACGTGGTGGATGATGGACAACAAGAGGCTGGGTTAACATACATCATACTGTCATTATCCAATTAACATAAAGTTAACACCTAGAAGGTGGAGTATGGGATGGGCTTAGAAAATCCTTTGTCTAAGAATTGTTTATTGTTTAACATGTGAACATGTGTGGCTGGATGCAGTGGTTTTAACTGTAACAAGTTGGATCCTAATGCATTTTTGGATTGTTAAAGATGTAATCTTGTATGGCTGAACTGGACAAGTTCATCACAATGGATTTTACTTAGTTATCTTATTTTTACTTTTATATGCATTAATAAAGCTATGCTTTTGGACTTTACAATGTGTCTTCTTGACTGAGGAAGACAGGATTGCCTGGAGAAGAGATGCTGAGCCAGTTGATGGCAAATCTACACAGTGGCTGTGGATCACAGCAGCCAGCTTGTCCTACAGACTCTGCTGGGTGCCAAAGGACATCACTACAACACTCATCATCCACACACCAACACACTATTATATCTATTACATCATTTATAATACTATAATTTACCTTCTAAGTCCTAGAACCTATTCCCGATCTATTACACTTCTTCAAACCGATCATTCGGTCTTAATCCTTATAACCATCTTTCAACACAAACTGTGGGCCTCGGCAGACGACTAATAGAGTCGTCTTCCGGGCCCGGAAGAGGAGGGGCAGCTGCACGTTCGGCGCCCCTTCCTCTTCCTGAGGTCGCCCCCAGAAGCGCCGGCCATCCGCACGGCCAGTGCTTCCGGGTTGGCCTCACGCCGCGGCGACCGCACTCGCCGCAACGTTTGAGGCAGGGAAAGTGCGCCCGCCGTTTTTAGGGTGCACTTTCCCTTAAATCTAAAAGGAGCGCCAATTTGGCGCTCCTTTTAGATTCGGCGGGGATGCGCCGCGGTGAGGCTGCCTTGGCCCTGTGGCGCTGCGGACCAGGGCATCTTTGACGCCCTCATCTGCATCCCCCCTTAGTTCTATCTGGCAAAAACATGACAATTAATTCTTATTCTACATCTTTAAATATGTTTATATTAGGTTCCTTCATCTGTTATTTTCATATATCTATACTATAGAACCCAATTTTTAATAAAATCCAGACAATGGTTTATTATTTAATAAATGGGTTAATTTCTCCATTTCATAAATTTCAAATATTTTTATTTTCCAATCTACTAGGGTAGGAACTTCTTTTTTCCTCCAATATCTAGCGTAGATAATTCTAGCTGCCATTATAAAAACAAACATTAATTTACCATATTTCCTTTCAATATCATCCTTAACAACATTTAACAGATACATCTTTGGGTCGACATGCAATTGTATATTCAATAACTTACCTATTTCCAAATTTATCTGATCCTAAATTTTTTTAGCTAATTTACACTTCCACCACATGTGCCAATAAGATCCTATTTTGTCTTCACATTTCCAACAAACGGGGTTTAGACCTTTATACATTTTTGACAATTTTAACCGAGTCAAGTACCATCGTAACATGGACTTATACAAGTTTTCTTTCAGATCAACGTTTACAGAATATTTTATTCTTTTTTTCCCCAATTTTTTCCCAATCAATCAAGAGAATTTATTGATTTAAATCTTGAGACCATTTTATCATATAGTCTTTAATTTGGTTATCTTCCAACTCCCAATTTCTTATTAACTGATAAAATTTAGCTAATAACTTAATGCTATCCCCATTTATATTTTTTTCAAAAGGTTCAAAGACAGGTCCAATTTGGTCCAAATGATTATCTATTTTAAATCTCTCAATTAGTTGCCTGTACTGAAACCAATTTAATTCATATTCTTCCGATTCAGCCTGGGTTTTAAATAACATTTTACTTTCTTCCCATTTTAGTAATTGGCTATATCTTAACCAAGATCTATTATTATATAAACCTTTAATCAAAATCGCTTCTGCAGGAGATGCCCAGAAGGGAATTTTTGAACACCATTTTTTTTATATTTAGACCAAACTCTCCAGCATGCTTTTCGAATATAGTGATTGTTGAATTTATTATCGGTTTTAGTTTTTTTCGTAGAATAGGTATGCATGAAAACCAAAATTTAAATCCACACCATCTAATTCCAGTGTTCTCACATTTTTAAGAGTAAACCAATCATACATCCATTCTAGAATGCAAGCCTCATAATACCATATCAAATTAGGCAAGGCCAACCCACCTTTCTCTATAGCATCCTGTAAATTTACAAGTTTAACCCTTGGTTTCTTTTTTGACCAAATAAAATTTGAGATTTCCCTATTCCATTCTTTTAACGGTTTCTCACTGACAATAATTGGTAAATTTTGAAAGTAATATATTAATTTAAGCAGAACCATCATTTTGATAATAGCTATTTTCCTAAGCCAAGATATATTTAATTTACTCCATTTTTGCAAATCATTTTTAATTTCACTCCAAATCCGAAGATAATTATTTTTAAACAGATCAGAATTTTTATCAGTTACCCAAATTCCCAAGTATTTCACCTTATTTTCTTTTCGAAAACCCGTCTTTTCGATAATTTCCTGAGTTTCTTTCTTTGAAATATTTAATAACCATATAACTGTTTTCAATTTATTAACACAATACCCTGAAATTTGTCCATATTGTTTAAGAATTTCCATTAAAGTGTCTAAATATTCTGTCGGATTTGAGATAGTTAAGACCACATCATCCGCATAGGCTCGCAGTTTATATTTTTGTTTTTTGATTTCAAACCCCTTAATGATATCTTCATTTCTTATTTTATTTAGCAAAATTTCCAGGGTAATGATAAATAATAGTGGAGCTAATGGGCATCCTTGTCTAACACCTTTATATATCTTAAAATTTGTAGTTCTTTCCCCATTTATTAAAATCTGGGCATCCTGGTTTGTATAAATTTTTTTTAATCCAATAAAAAAAAAATCTATCTCCTACATCAATTTTTTCTATTACCTGAAACATAAAACTCCAGTTAATATTGTCAAAAGCCTTCTCTGCATCCAGGAAAATCATAGCCAATTTTCTATGTAAATTTGATTGGTGTATTTCAATTAAATTTAATATGTTCCTAAAATTTTCTTTTGTTTTTTCTGGATGAGAGAAAGCCGTATTGATCTTTATGAATCCAATCATCTAATACTTTTTAAAGTCTTTTAGCCAAAATTGCTCCGAATAATTTATAATCTGAATTTAGTAAAGAAATTGGGCGATAGTTATTTGGGTCCAAATTATCTTTGTCTTGCTTTAATATTAATGTAATATTCGCGGAGTTCCATTTTTGCGGGATTTCTCCTCTAGAAATATTATTCATGGTTTTCAGTAAAGGCAATATCAACCGAGATCCAAAGATCTTATAGTACTCATTTGGAAACCCATCCGGACCCAGCACCTTAATTGTTTTAGAGTCTTTTATCGCATCTTCAATTTCTCTTTGTGTAATAGGCTCATCTAAACCGAGTTTTTGTCATTGAGTCAATTTAAATATTTCTGTATTTTCCAAATATTTCTCAGTTTTTAATATCGATTCCGCTGGTTTGTTGTATATATTTTGAAAATGTTTTTAAAAAACTTTTTGTATTTGTTTCTGATTTGTGCTAATTTCAGCCCCATTTCTGATTTTATTTATAACACATTTAGCTCTTTCTCTCCTCAAAGCGTATGCTAAAAATTTACCGGGTTTATTGGCCCCCACAAAATATTTCTGTTTAAGAAATCTTATTTTTTTTCAATTTGTTCCAAATTCAAAGCTGAGATTTGTTTTTGTATTATTTTAATCTCATTTAATATATCCATACAATCTGGTTTTCCCCTTAATTTTAATTCCAATCCTTGCAGTTTCATATTTAGGTTATTTTCCATTTTTTTTCTTTCTTTTTCTGTTCCACAGATTTTTGTATTAATACTCCCCATATTACTGCCTTATGGGCATCCCAAATTATACGCATAGGGACTCCTCTACCATCATTTTCATCAAAATAATTTTTAATTTGCTTTCCAATTTCCTCTTGAATATTTAAATCTTTCAAAATATTTGTATCTAAACGCCAATTAAATGTTGTTTTGCCAAATCTTAACTCAATTAACAACGGATTATGATCCAACCAAATTTTAGGAAGAGTCCGAACAAAAGTAATTTTGGGGGCCAAATGTTCTGATAGCCAAAGCATGTCTAACCTGGAAAATGAATGATGCCTATTAGAGTAAAAAGTATAATCTTTCGAGTTTCCATTCTTTAATCTGTGTACATCTTTTAGATTTAGCAGGTCAATCATTTCAAAGAATTCCTTAGGAAGCTTACCCTCAGTTTTCTTAATTAGTTTAAGAGAATGTCTATCTAACATGGGATCCACCATTCCATTTAAATTGCCCATCAATATTATATTTTCATATTCTAACTCTATTATCTGATTTTTCAATTTAGAAAAGAATTTACTCTTATTTTCTAAAGGTCCATAGATACCAATTATCAAAAAATGTTGTCCATTCATAAGTATTTCCACTGCAAGGAAGTGACCATTTGAGTCTTCCAAAATAATTTTTGGTTCTAAATGTGCCTTAATATATAATGCCACATCTTTTTTTTTTTAAACTGTGAAGCTGAAATGAAATCTAACCCTAGTTTAAGGCATCTAAGATGTTTACTATCTCTTTTCCTTATTCTCATTTGCTGAATAGAGCAAATGTTCGGTTTTAATTTTTGAAGGTGATGGAATATTTTTTTCCATTTTTGGGGTGTGTTCATCCCTTGCACATTCCAAGAGACTGTCTTTATTTGCATGTTGAAACCCACTTAAAATCTGTCAAATATTATTGAATATTGTTATTTACGACAAGTCAATCAATACAAACAATCGAGAAAAATAAATGTCAATTATCAAAAAATTCTTCCATTCCCAATCTAATCTCAGTTGTCAAACTCTTAGTGTTACTAATTCCTCTATTTTGTATTAATGTTTGCTCCTCTATATCTGCATCTTCTTCCGGGACTTCGCTCTCACCCTCATCAATACCTGGAGTTTCCTCTTCCTCATCTTCATCATGTACTCTCACCTGGCTGTGTGAATGTATAGGTTGTACATTTTTTTTTTTTTGTACAAAAATAAATAAATCTTATTGCTTACATCAATCCCTTCACCTATCATTACTCATCAATATCTAACCTTGACAATATATTACAGTTACTATTTTACTTCTATAACATTATTCTATAATAATATTTCCATTTAATCTTTAAAGCCCATTGTCATTATTTCTCTCCATTCTTTGCTTATAAAATGTATTACTTGCTCCCAACTCTGTATAAACTTTTCTACTTTGTTTTCTTTCATCAGACATGTCAGTTTATCCATCTCAGCTAATTCTAATAATTTTGTCACCCAATCTTGTACAATGGGTATCAATGATTTTTTTCCTTTTTAAAATTTTTATTAATATTTAAAAACAAACATCATATTGCTTCTGTATACTTACATTCACATATCTTATGTAAGTTCTTCTATTTATTTCCTCTTTTCAAGGACAAACTAATACTTCTTATGATTCTACTTCAATACATTCTTCTTCATTATTACTTTCACATACTTTGTATATATTATTCTACATTATTTCCTTTTTTTTTTTTTCAAGGACAGACTAATACTCCTAATTTTTCTGCTGCAATATAGCCTGGATATAGCCATTTAAAGAGGGGTAAAAGAACAAAAGTAACTAGAAGCGACCAACTACAACATGGGTTGCTTAATTTAGTCTTGCACCAATTCCATATCAAAAGTTCTAGTCTACCTTTCTTATACTAAATCTATTTTAATCCTTTCCCATTTCTTTTTATATTGCTGTGATGATTTGCCAGATGCATGCATAGATAACTTATCCATTATTGCTAATTCTCTTAATTTGTTATACCCACTCAGATACACTCGGTATTGATTCCAATTTCCACGACCGAGCATAAACTATTCTTGCCGCTGTCACCATATAAAGTACAAGGCTTTTTCCCCTCTTGGCTTAACTTACTCTTAATTTCAGCAAGCATATTAAGCAAATATAATTCTGGTCGTAAAGGTAAGGTTTCCTGTAAAAAAAATTCTTATTCTACTATTAATTTTTTTCCAGCAATTTTTGGCTTTTATACATTGCCACCACATGTGGAACAATGTCCCTACTTTGGTCTTACATTTCCAGCACAGATTCCCTCCTTTGTTTTTCATTTTTGCAAGTCCAAATGGCAATAAGTACCATCTATAAAAAACCTTGTAATAGTTTTCTTTCAGTATATTATACTTTGCAAATTTCAAGGTGTCCTTCCATGACTTTTCCCAATTCTGTAAAGGGATAGAATTCCCTATATTTTGAGTCCATTTAACCATATTTGTTTTTACCAATTCTTCGTATAATTCTCTATCTAGTAACAACCTATACATGATTTTTTTCTAAATTTTTGCATATTCCAATCTAGCCGCTATTATCATATAGTACAGGATTCTTTCCTTTTGCTTTTCTATATCATCTTCAATCATAGTCAATAAGTATAATTCTGGAGTCATGGAAATTTTTAAATCCAATATTTCTTCAATTTTTTGGTGTATAGAACTCTAATACTTTTTTGGTTTTTTACATGAAATGTATTATTATTATTATTATTATTATTATTATGTACCTCTTTCCTCTGTGCATTTTCAACAACTTGGGTCTACTTGTTTGTACATTTTAGATAGTTTCTCTGGAATCATATACCACTTATAATGCATTTTGTATATATTTTCTCTTAAATTTTGTGCTAATGAGATTTTGATTGTTCTTTTTCACACTTTTCCCCATTTGTTTATCTCTATACTGTGTCCTACATTCTTGGCCCATTGAATCATTGAGTCTTTAATTAATTCTTGTTCCATGTCCCATCTTAAAATTATTTTATTTATTTTAGAGAGAACTTTTTGATCTTCATTTACCAATGCATTTTCTAATTCTGTTAACTTCCTTCACATACCATTATTTTTAATTTCTGTTCTTAATCTTTCTCTTAATTGCATATGCAATAACCATCATCCCAATAATCTCTTCTCTTTTAATTCCTCTTGTGATAAAATCTTAATTTGGTCATTCTTAATTAGTTCTCCAAATTTTATCCATTTATCCCTCAGGAAATTTTCTTTTTTATAAAATGCCTCATGAGGAAAGACCCAAATCAGTGTTGTTGGTGAACATCATTTTTTATAAATTTTCCATGTCTTTAAAAGAGCTCTCCTTATATCATGATTATTAAACCCCTTATTTACTAATTCTTTGTAGAACCACAAATATGCATGACACCCAAATACTAATTCATACCCCTCCAAATTTAATAAATTTGTGTTTTCTAAAGTAATCCATTCCTTAATCCACATTAAACATGATGTGCTATAGTGTAATTTTAAATTAGATAAACCTTGACCTCCTCTTTCTTTGTTATCTTGTAATATTTTAATTTTAACTCTGGGTTTTCTTCCTACCCATATATATTTTGAGATTTCTTTTTGCCACTCATTGAATATTTTTTCATTATGTATTATAGGAATCATTTGAAATAAGAAGAGAAATACCAGAAGAACACTCATTTTTATTGTAGCAATTTTCCCCATCCAGGATAATTTCAAATCGTTCCATTTTATTAAGTCCTTTTTTTATATCTTTCCATAATTTTTCATAATTATTTTAAACAAATCTGAATTATTCTTTGTTATTGTTATACCTTATTTTTATTTTATTTTTTTGGTTTTTTGCTAACTGAGAAACCCATTATCTCCTTTATTTTTTCCTCTTCTTTTTTGTTATATTTTTGGTTATCATGGTCAATTTATCTTTATTTACTTTTAAGACAGAAATATCTTAAAATTCCTTTAATTGGTTTTTAAGTTTTCCTAGACTTTCTATGGGATCTTCTAGTATTACAACCAAATCGTCAACAAATGCTCTTTTTTTGAACTCTTTTTTCTTAATTTTAACCCCCTTAATTTCTCCATCCTCTCTCAAATTTCCCATTAATGCTTCTATAACACATAAAAATAATAAAGGAGACAATGGGCATCCTTGCCTTGTCCCACTATAAATATAAAATTGGTCTGATTTATCTCCATTAACCACAATTTTTGCATATTGCAAACTATACATTGCTTGCATCCATTGTATACATTTGCTTCCTACTTTCATTTTCTCTAGCACCTCTATCATAATTTTCCAATTGACACAATCAAACGCTTTTTCAATATCTAAAAATAATAGAGCAATTTGCTTATCCGGGTGTTTTTCTGTGTGGTTGTTTGCCTTTTTAAAAAATTGTAGTGTGCTTAGCAGAGTTAGCACTTTTGCCATTGTTAGTATTATCTGCTTGCTATGTCCCTGTCATGACTCCATCACCTCAGTAGACAGAGGAAACCTATCAAGCCTCACCAAAACTCCAAGATTCCAGTTCCTTTCTCCCCTTCACACTCTCTGCTAGGCAATGCCATGACTGCAGTGGCTTTCTTCCCCTCCCTACTCCTAATCAGATTTAAAAAAACAAAACAAAAACTAATGAGACTTTTTTTAGGAAAAAAAAATCCAGTTTTTCTTTCTCTTTGAGAAATATTTTGAAAGCACAAAGGGAAAACTGAGAAGAGGATTTAGTAATTCAGAGGATCCAGGACAAAAACAAACAAACAAAACAAAACAAACAAACAAACAAAAACAGGTGGTTCTGCTAAGTATCATCAGCATTTTTAAAAAAGTACTTACCCTGATTTTGCATTAAAAATCAAAACACCATTCTATTCTGATCAGTCTGAAAAGATTATTCTCAATGAAAACTAGGACTACTTGTTCAAAATAACCATATTTTGTTCCCTTGGAGGGAGGAACAAGAAAATTATTATTGTAACATTTATTCATTTATATTAAGATATAGAGTTTCAAACAAGATTCAACACCTATAAGCCAAAAATATTTTGTAGGAGTCAAATAAGAGGAATTGAGGCCAGCCACATTGCCAATATTATGCTTCAAGGTGCTAGGATTCTTGCACCACTGTAAGAAAGGGTCAGTCCTCACATTAGGAAGTGTGAGGCATTTCCCCCAGATGCCAGATCCTGAAAGGCAAGGAATAGCAACCAGTGGTTGAAGGACAGAACTGTATATGTATCCATATAGTTTGCCCTAAGCTAAACTACTGTGTTCAGGTCCAATGAAAGAAGCCAGTCTATCTATCTTTCTATCTATCTATCTAGATAGATAGCTGGCTAGCTTCTGTAGAGGGAATAGGCTAGTGGTGATGGTGGGTGTCTAATTTGTCTCAGAAATAAAAATCTTTTGGGCCACATCAACTGATATGAAAGCAAAATTGACTGAAATGGCCAGCAACGAAAATAAGGGGGGGGGGGAACTCATGACTGCCTTTGACAAAGATCAAACAAAATGTGGGTGGTTGATGTGATATTGCCTATACAGCATTAACAGATACAATAGTGCACATTAATTTTTTATGGATATCATTTACATAATATTTACATTGCATCTACATATTCTTTAAAGAATCAAAGAGGGACTCAAAGTAACAATTAAAAGTAAAACAATAAAGGAATGCCTTATACGTGCACAAAGAACTGACCTCCAAAGATTTCATTTGTATATCAAACTCTACTTAAATTATTTTAAGCATTTGATTTTATATTGACTACTAAGCTGTAAAAATTAGAATTTTAAAGAAATAATCAGTGGTTGAATGTGCATGTCATCTAGCTTCTTATCCAAACAAAATGGTTAAAACATATTATTCTATCAACCTAAATTTACATTGGAGTGGGGTAAACAGTAGCTTTTCAAAACACTGATTTCATAGAATCATAGAATCATAGAGCACAAAGGCCATCCAGTCCAATCCCCTGCCATGCAGGAAATCATAATCAAAATATCCCAACAGATGACCATCCAGTCTCTGTTTAAAGACCTCCAAGGAAGGAGACTCCATCACACTCCAAGGGAGTGTGTTCCACTATCGAATCGCTCTCAGGAAGTTCCTCCTAATGTTGAGGTGGGATCTCTTTTCCTCCAGCTTGGATCCATTGTTCAGCGTTCTAGTCTCTGGAGCAGCAGACAACAAGCTTGCTTCATCCTCAATGTGACACCCCTTCAAATATTTAAACAAGTCCTATCATATCACCCCTTAACTGTCTCTTCTCCAGGCTAAACTTACCCAGCTCCCTAAGTCTTTCTTCATAAGGCATGGTTTCCAGACCCTTCACCATTTTTGTCATCCTCCTCTGGACACACTCCAATTTGTCAACATTGTTGACATATGCCCAAGTTGTATACATTACCTTTGTAGCTGGTCCTCAGGTTCATGAGCTTCTGCAAGGATGTGATAGGAAACTAAATAGCACTTACAAAATCTTTAGGAGAGGGCAATCATGGTCCTCTGGATGTTTCTGGACTGCAACTCACACAGTCTCTCCCCATTGTCTATGTAGGTTAGAGCAGCTGGGAGTTGTAGGCCTAAACCATGTGGTAGGCCACAGCTGCTTACCTCTGATATAACAATTTGTACATTGAACAGCTATGAGTGGAACCTTCTTGACTTCAAATTGAGCACCCACCACTGCAACAATGACTACATTCTTTTCCTGACATCCTGCCCTCCCCTCACTCATGGCTCAGAAAACCTAAGTTAGAGTAGAAACAGTGGAGCGGGGATTCCAGTTCTCTTTGGATTGCCATTCCAGGAAGAGATGGAACTGGAACCCAAATGCCCTCAGTGAACATGTATGCAATTGCATCAAACGCCCACTGAAGAGTGTGCACCCCATCTTATGTTCCCTAGCAACTGATATACAGGGTCATGCTGCTCCTGATGCAGGAGGTGACTTACAAGTTATTAAATTAAAAGCAGTACAGAACAAAAACAAACAACAACAACAAAGAAAATCTTTCCAAAACATTAATAAATGTGGGTGCTTGTTAATTTTTTTTAATATATATATATATATAGAGAGAGAGAGAGAGAGGGAGGGAGGGAGAGAGAGAGAGAGAGAATTAAAACTAAAGTCACCCCTCCATTCTCACAGACTTCATGTCTGCAGTTTTGCATATTCAAGGAGGGACGATCTCCATTTAAATCAGGGGTTGGCAACCTTTTTGGGGGTGGGGCTGGTCCCCCTGTCCCCCGATGCCCCCTGGGCTGCAGTGGCGCATGCATGCACGCACTACCAGGAGGGCCCCCTCAACCGCACCAGGCCTCAGAGAGGCCCAGAGTGGCCATGGAGGTCCTCCAGGGTGCCATTTTGGATTCCAAAATGGCACCCCGGAGGACCCCTGCAGCCGCGAAAGGCGGCGGCAGTGACGGCGATGGCAGGACCGGGCAGGGGCCTGTTTGAAGGCCTCCGTGGGCCGCACCTGGCCTGCGGGCCTTAGGTTGCCGACCCCTGTTTTAAATCAATGGGGTGTACCTCTGCAGGAGGGGGCAAAATGGATCCCCCACTAAAACGGAGGGCCGACTGTATTTAAAATTAATTAAAAGATAACATTTAAAACTCAATAAAACAGGACACCAAATCATTAAATGCCCATCACAGTTGATTCCTAAATCCCTGGCAGAATAGGAAATTGCCTACTGGCTGGCATAAAGAGTTCAAAGAAGAAGCCATCCTATTTCCTCGTGGGGACTTTCAAAGTCTGGGAGCTGTGTTCCCACCAAACAAGCCTGAGAAAGTAATAAGACAGAGAGAATGGCCTCTTCTGAAGATCTCAGAGCTTGAGAACTCTTCAAGTATGTCCAGAATTGTTATTAGCTGATAACAAAGTAGATATGGAGTGTGTACACAGATTTATATACAAGGGGTTAAGACTCTGATAGAGGAATTTACATCCCTAATGAGGACAAGGCAATTTGTTATAAGGGGTTTATAGACATGTTGATGGACATTTCTTAGGAGAACTGGTTCCTTGTGGGAGATTGGAATGTTGTGGCCCCCCTTCCAAAAAAAAGACAAAATTCTGAAAAAAATATTATTGATTTAATGGATAATTTGGAATTCATTGACACATGGATATATATATATATATATATAGAGAGAGAGAGAGAGAGAGAGAGAGAGAGAGAGAGAGAGATGTTAAAGAATATACTTACTTTTCTGAAAGGCATAGATTATTTCTCAGAATACATATGGTTTAGATTTCTAAGATTTTGGCTATTAGGGTTGGTAAAATTGATATGTTATCAAAGACCTTTTCAGATCTTAATCCAGTGGTTTTAACTTGTAAAAAGAAAAAGGGTAATTTTAGATCAAGGAGTCCCAATCGGGGGTGCCCATACCCCCCCAAGGGGGTATGAGATGGAATTTCAGGGGGTGTGACAAAGGGTGACTTGTGTCCTTGAGTGAAGAGTCACAATTCAGCCAGCTAAAAATGTGCCTTAACAAGTGGTATTAAGTGATTGTGTTGCATAGATAGTATGCAAAAATATTGTAATATATTATATGAGTCAACTGATTTCTTCAGCTGTAGTCAATTCATCACATTAGTGAGATATGTCAATGATGGTGCTGTAAAGGGAGATTTCCTGTTTTGCAAAGATCTGAAAACAAACATAACTGTGCAAAGGCTGTGATACAGCTGCTGAAAGACTTCTTTGCCAAACATGGTTTAGATATCAAACTCATTGGTTCTGAGGACATCTGCAGTGCTTAGAAATAAATCTTTTCTGCATTGATAAAGAAAGGAGATTCCAGACTTGCAAGTTGCCCATTTCTTTCTTCGTTGGCATACTTCGGCATCAAAAACACTGCCTCCAAATTTGAGCAGCAGCAAGGGCAGCCTTTTGCCACTCCAAAAAGGAGCAGCATTTTCCAGCTCTTTTTAGAGTGGCAAAGTGCCGGATCAGGGCCATGGTGTGTGGTTGCCACAGCCCCAATCTGGCAAGGGAAGGGGTGGTGGGACTCCGCCTCTTAGGGCCATCTGTTTAGCCCCTTAGATGACATTTTCACTTGTACGAATTACCTGAGTAATTTCTCTTCAATGAAAGGGATCATGAAAAGTTGAAGGCCTTGAAAGAAAAGTTTCATCTTTGGCATCAAAGGATGGAAAGAGGCAGTCTCTCAAATTTTCCTTCAATAGAAGACATTTTTTTCCAGTTTTTACAATAAAACGTACAGAATACAACAATGACAAAAAGGAATACAGAAAAATAACAATTGATTCATTTTTCTTTTATCAATCAAGGCAAAATCTAGGAATCATCTGAATCCACTGGGATATTGGTTTCTCGATGCTTCAGTAAAGTCTTTAATGAGCTGTGAAACATGGCAGCTTCTCAACTAAGGTGTGAGACTTTAATTTTGTATCATTTACAAATGAAATGATGGGATGAGACCTTCAAATGTGAATCCAATGTACAGGGTTACATACTTTATGTAAACAACCATTCAGACATTGTCTTACTGGGGGTGCACATTAATTGGTTTTTATCCCCCTTTTGCTTTCTTATAATGATGGCCCTGCTGGCTGAGGGGAAAATTCTGGTTTTGGCTTGCAAGTAAAGACACCCATTCTCTCCTAACAATTAACAAATTGGTAGTTTAAGCTATAAGAGCAATTGTGTCATGCTAAACACATGAGTTTAAGGTAAAATCTGGATTTTAACTTTATAATTCCATTCCCTGAATCTTTAGAAAGAATTTTTAAAAGTAATTTATACATTTTACTAATCAGATGATTATTGTTGAAAGACAATAGCTTTTCAAATGTAGATATTTCTTCTTTATATTGGGATTTTTGAAAATCCTGCTAAAATGTTCTGGTTTCAAATACACATTTTGATGCAAAGGTTTTGATGCAAAGAATCTTAAAGGTAAATGTGATTATTATTAATTATTTTATTGTTTTTTTTTTAGTGACTCTTTCTTGGAGGAGCCTTGGATCCCGCTTTGAGGGAAAGGTGGCATACAAATGAAACAAACAAGCATTCAGTTAAAACAGAACTTTTTATTTTTGGGACTCATGGATGAATGGAAAACAGTCATGGAAGACTATAGCAGTCATATGTATATGACTATAGCAGCAAGGTTATTATACACACAAAGATGGAAGAATTAATTATTACCCACTAAGAAGGAATTGTATTAAAACTGAATGAGTTAGTGGAAATGAACAAACTATCTGGGTTAGAGGAAAAAAATATTAGTGACATTTCTAAAGGACAGGAAACTCCTGATAGACTATTTATAGGAAAGAAAGAGAAAATGACAAGATATTTTTTATTTTGAGACTTACTAAGATTTGGGTTATCAGAAGAAGTGTATGATGCATTTTTAGTGAGAGAGGTATGACTATATTGTATGCATGTATAACCACCAAAAAGAAAGTCAGAAACCATGTTACTGTCTTCTTACATTTCTTTTTATATCTTATTCTTTTCACTTCTTTGTTCTTTGTTCTTTTTTCTCTCTAAATATAGCTTTTATTGTATTTGGAAAAATTCTCAGTAAAATTATTATAAAAATGAAGATCTCAGAGTTTGAACAGGCTCATATGAGAAAATGTTGGTTTTGGCTGCCTTCAAGTCAATTTTGACACATGGTGACCCTGTCATCAAAAGGGCTTTTCTTTTCATTGTGTTGTTCTCTGTCCCTGTCCAGGCCCAGGTTTCAGTACAAAGACTGGAGACTAAGGTCTCTGACAAAGTGTGACCTGGAACAAAGGAAGAATCCAAGATCTGCTGACTTGGGACATTTTTTAAACCCTCCAATCTAGGATATTCCCGGTTTTCTGGGACATGTCAACCCTACCTAAGAGAACTAATGATACTGGATGGATTCTCAGCCTGTGTTGGTTGAAGGCAAGCAGACCACAGGAATCACCTCCCCCAGTTCCCATGCCTTAAAATGAGGCTGAACCTGAGCGGGAGTCTTTTTCTCCACCTATAACCAAAATGGGCAAATCCAGAGGCCTGGCCTTCACCATGCAGTAACCAAACAAAACAGGAGGCTTACACTGTAACTAATCCAAAATTGGGGGGGGGGGGGGGAAAGCTGGTAGGTATACTATAAATCACTAAGTACCACTATAAATGAATACAACAAAACTGAGACATATCTTATTATATATATATATATATATATATATATATATATATCCATTAACTAATAAATACAACAAATTGGAAAGTAATGATAAAAACCATACAAGGATATACGATGCTGCAGGGGATAATTCTTCTATTTGATCTGAAATTGGTAATAAAATGATTATCCCAATAATGCAAGTTCAATGACCAGTCTGAAAACTATAACAATGTCCTGATGAATTACAAGAAATCTGCTTGCAGAAGATTTTGTTGAGTTGGTTTTTCAATTGTAATAACTTCACCATGCAGTGCCAAGGATGATGATGTTTGTTTATATCTATTTATATGTTTTTCCCAATTTGGGACAGAAAATAGTTAAAAAATTTAATGAAAAATAAACAACATACAAAAGTTAAAGTAATTAAACCAATATAAAATTTGAAACCAGTTAAAACAAATTGAAATGACAAATAAAAATCCAGCACATTATATGAGGCCTTTCTCTCATGAAAAATCCATTCCCAAAGGTCCACCAGAATAAAAAGGGTTTTACCTGCCTGTGGAAATATAGTAAGTAAACCTCTGTGGGAAGGGAGTTCCAGGGCCTGGGAGCAGCCACCTCAAAGGTCCTTTCTTGTTCCTACCAAACGTACCTGTGAGGGCACAAGACAGAGAATATGGCTTCTCCAGAAGGTCTCATAACACAGGCAAGTTGGTACAAGAAGTATGGTTCTTCAAATAACCTGGACATGAATCATATAGGGTCTTTACCAGCAGGGATATCACTACAGGGGCACTACAGGTTCAGACAGCATCAGGTGACACCTTAAGTGGGGAGGTGACACTACTGCTTCCCAAACATCTACTCTTCAGGAGAAATGGGTGTAGAGTTCACTTGCATCCTTTTAAAACGCTAAAGAGATGGAGTGAGCGGGGTGAGGTTCAGTGGAAGAAGAAAGGAGCCCCCCCCTTTTTTAAAAAAATATTTTTTTAATTCTTTCAAAATTTTCTTTAAGAAGATCACATCTTACCAAATTTTAACTTTAACCACATGAAAATATGTACATGTAGATACATTCAGACTGTGTGTATGATATTGTAATTTAAAGATTTAATTTTAATTTTG
This sequence comes from Phrynosoma blainvillii, assembly GCA_026167975.1. NCBI lineage: Eukaryota > Metazoa > Chordata > Lepidosauria > Squamata > Phrynosomatidae > Phrynosoma > Phrynosoma blainvillii. The sequence goes on from JANUYF010000001.1 coordinate 211,631,117, forward strand.
CTAGTTGTTCATGTCACAACTATTACCATTACATGCAGTGATATACTGGAATTGTGATTTAAGAGTAACATTAGTACAACAAGGTAGAATTGAAAGCTATAGCTGTGTTAGGGGGGATGCAGATGGCAAAAAACGCCATCCTCAATCCCAGGAAGGGGAGGGGCGGCCGGACGCTGGGCACCCCATCACCTTCCTGAGGACGTCATTGGAGCGATGGCCCGTCCGCACAACGGGCGCTCCAATGACGTCCTTCCGGCTCAGCATCCAGACACACTGAGCCAGAAGAGACGCCAAAGAGCCGTGCCATGCCTCTTGCAGCACCACTTTTGTGGCTTGCGAAAGGAGTGCTATTTTAGCGCTCCTTTCGCAGGCAGCAAAAGGGAAGATCAGGGCCGAGATGTCTGGCAGCCTCGGCCTCGATCCTCTGCTTTTGGGGGAGGCCCAGGGTGGCCTGTCTGCATCCCCTACAAAGGGATCTTGTAGCACCTTTGAGACTAATTAAAAGAAAGAAGTTGGCAGCATGAGATGAGAGAGTGCAATTTGCCCAAGGTTACCCAGTGGGATTTTATGATCAAATAGGGATTTGAATCCTGGTCTTCAAAGTTGTAGTCCTACACTCAAACTACTAGACCACATTGACTCTCAATGTACCTAACAGAAATTTCAAATACACCTGAGATGGCAGCTGTCTTGTAGAAATGTAAAAAACAACAACAACAACCAACCACAATTGCCAAGATTGTGGTCACAAAAGCACCTTGCGATGCTTCAAATACCTTAAGAGATCTCACTTCTCAAGATGTTCATTGGTGGATTTATGTGTATGGGGAGAGATGTGTTATGGTTTCTGCAATTTGTACAAAATATGCAAATTGTGTGTCCTCATCAAGTACCTGTCAACTTATGGAAAACTCAGGGTTTTCATAGACAAGGAATCCATATAATTTGCACAAAAATCCTATCTCTGCATAAAACTCAACACACACAACTGGTGTAACTGAGCATCTATTGCTGCCATATTTACTACAAGGAAACCACTCTCTTGTTTCCCAATACTAATAATTTTACAGTGGCAAAAGCCCCTCATACAAATGGGCAAATCTCCAAATCCAACAAAAACAAAGCCCACTATTTCATAGTGGTTCCTATCAAGAATTTATGTTTTAAATTGCCTCATTTGCTCTCCACAAGGATGAAAAAAGACAGGATTTATGTCCTATGTCATGTTTCCTCTTATCACATCATCATCATCATCATCATCATCATCATCATCATCATTTTCATTGGAATGTCACTTTTGTCCCAGAAGGGACCCAAAGTGACTCACAGGTTAAAAACATTTCAAAAAACAGTACAATAAAAACATAAAACATTTAAAATCATCTAAAAACCACATAATCACATAACAATATACAAAAGCTAAAAAGCACGACCAATACCTCCCCCCCTCCACAAAATCTACCCTAGCATAATTATATATTAAAATACCTGCTTAAATAAAAAGGTTTTTAACTTGCTGGTGAAAGGCAAGAAGGGAGAAGGACAACCTAGCCTGGAAAGGAGGTCCAGAGGGTGGGAGCAGCCATTGAGAAGGCTCTTTCTTGTGTCCTCACCAAGTGAGCCGGAGATGATGGCAGGACCAAGAGAAAGCCTTCCCTTGAAGATGCAACACCTTGCCATGCAGCAATAGACAATTTGAATGATAAAATATAGAGTTGGAAGGGGCTTCATGGGCTTTTGAATTCAATGCAGGATCTCAAGTTAAAACATCCCCAGCCTTTTTTTTTTTTTTTTTTTTGAAGACTTCCATAGAAGGAGACCCACCACCTCTAAGTAATTGGCTCCATTGCAGACCCACTCTTACTGTTAAGTTTCAAGTAATGTTCATTGAAATCTACTTTCCTGTAAGTTTAAACTATTAGACCTGGCCCTACAAATCTGCTTCTTCCTCTCTGTGACAACCCTTCAGGTTTTTAAAGAGTTCAGTCATGTCATGCTTCACTCTTCTCTTCCCCAAGCTGGACATGCCCAGGTCCATCAACTTTTCCTCATATGTTTTGTTCACAATGCCTCCAAGCTAAACATAACCAGCTCCCAAAATCATTCCTCATAAAGCTTGTTTTCCAGATCTCTGATCATCTTGGTCATTTTTCTCTGAACACATTCCAGCTTGTTTATATCCTTCTTGAACTGTGGTGCCCAGAATTGGGAACAGTATTCCAAGTGAAGTCTGACGAAAGCAGAATAGAGTAATATTACTAATTCCCTTGATCTAAACACCATACTCCTGTTGATGCAGCCCAGAACTGCATTAGATTTTTGGCTGTTGCATCATGCTGTTCATTCATGTTTAGCTTGTGGTCTGCTAAGTCTCCTTTCACATGCACTGCTTTTAAGCCAGTATCACCCATCCTATATTTAGGCATTATGACAAGTGTATAAGTGAAATAAGTGTGTATAAGTGGTGTTTGCCTGAGGACAGCAACCTGTACTTGGTTTATTTTGACATTCTGCTTTGTGTTTTTGTAACTTACATTCCTTTGAGGAAAATAGAGTGGCACATTTGGACTAAGAAAATAGGGCTTTTTTCCCCTACACAAAAAAGTTTGTGGCAATATTTTCTATTGCTGCATAGAGAAGATTTCTTGATGTAGATCTGAGAATCAGAATTGTTCTTATACTTCTCCAGATAGTGATTTATATTAATTCCTGACATAAAGAGCCCAACACAATGATTTTTCCAAGAAAATTGCACGGGTTTCCTTGACATGCTGAATATTGTCTCTTATCACATGAAAACACATTTAAATGAAATCAAGACTGTGCAAAATTAACAGGATGACCTAGCTATCAAGAGAGACTTGGTATATGGGAAATGACTTGTGGTCCAGTTAATCCAGTAATTCTTGTTCATCAGAATACTTATTAGAAACTATTCCTGGTGTCAAGAAAATTGCAGGTATAGTGAGCCCATTCCTTGGACTACTTGTCTTCAGTGTTGTACATATTCAGAAATGCCTCTTATAAACTGACAACTATCCAAAGTGTTACAGTTCTCCAGATTAAAGGAGTATCCTGCTGCTGTATTACATGGATGTGAAAAAACTAGAACTGATGGATTCACTCCATCAGTTTACAAGATGGTTTATAGTTTACAAGTTTACAGCCATTTTAAAATCAGTGACATTTTAACAACAGTGTACTATCAGTCCAGCAACCTGATACATGCAACAGTATCTAATTATTACTAATTAAAATATTAATTATTCATAATAGCAAGCACTATTAGCATAGACGAGATGTGTCGGAGGATGAGTTATATGTGGTTTATGATTCTTCAGAAAATAGATTCTTTAATAAATTAATAAAGGGGCTCTGGGGTTTCATTAAAAGGTGGCTGGAGGGGTTGCATGACAGTTTCCAAGGAGACCACAGGTGGTTCACTCAGATTTTTTTGCTGCAGCTAAAACTTGTTTGGGCCAGATGATATTTTTCCTCTGCTCCTCAACCCTGTCCTCACTGCTCTTTCCTCAGGCAGAAAACTCAATGTTTTAATGAAACCCCTGTTGTCCTCATCTCTCTTTGATCCCCATGTGATCCTCAGCATCCATGTTGGCCAGTTGGAAATTGACGGCATGCTTGTTTTTTGATGGGAAGCTGCAACATGAATAAATAACAGTTGTGATAAAAGCTCTCAGATAATGCTAGACTAAGATAAATAATGGGCACCAAGACAGGGGAAATAGAGGAAAAGGAACATGCATTAATTTGAATTTTGAATTAATGCACTAGGATAAGAGCAATGTTAATTACCCTACTTTCGATCTTTTGGTATATTTGGTAGTGATTGTTATTATAAACAGGTTATTTCCCCCTTTGATTTATAGGTTGTATTGTCAGGGGAGGAAACTATTTAGGGTCCATATTCATATTTTTCTGTCACTGTCAATGCTCCACAGCATTTATTTCAGAGTAATAATGGTGATGGTAATATTAATACCTTCCAGCACAGCTAACTAAACAGTGATATAAATAATAATGTTTTCAAGCATCCACTCAGTTGCTTCTAGGCACATTATGAATTCTAGCTTTGCTTAAGCCACACAGGCTTAACAAAACAGCTCTACAATGCCATTTAAATAAAATGGGGTTATGGCCAAGATGCTGCACCTTAGAATAATGTTAGTCTATTCATAGAATTCTTTCCATAAGAGGGAGCCAGGCAAGCACTTTTTCATAAGCCACATCCTGAAAAATTTTTAAAGCAAGTATTTTGTTGTTTTGGGATGGGTTTTTCAGAACACAATAAGAAGGTAATTTTTAAGCAATTATCTATTTCTGTGATTCGTGAGCTGGCAGGCTACTGAGGTGTCCAGCCAAAATCCAACAGAGGTTCTATTTGGTTTTAAATGAGACTGAATTGCTATTGTCCAGGTATGAATATTTAAACCAAGGAATAGGTCCTAGGGCAGTGTTTCAGGAGTTAAATGGCTTTTTCAGGAGTTAAATTACCTTGATGACCCCATCTCTAACTAACTCAATAACCAGGCTCCATGGATGAACTGAAAAGGATTTATTGAGAAGCTCAGCACAGTAGACAAGTGTTTACCAGAATTGGCTGCAAAGACCTAAACACAAACATATAACCCAGGGGTAGGCAACCTTTTCCCTTTAAGGGCCAAGGGACTTTAGCTCCCAGAAGCCTCAGCCATGTTGTCCAATAGTCCCATGTTGGCCAATAGCTCCTGGGATTCTGGGAGCTGAAGTCCCTCGGCCCTTAAAGGGGAAAGCAGAATAGAGTGGCACTCTTACTTTCCTTGATCTAGACACTATACTTCTATTAATGCAGCCTAAAGTCACATTGGCCTTTTTAGCTGTCGCATCACACTGTTGACTCATGTTCCACTTGTGGTCTACTAGGACTCTGAGATCCCTTTCACACATAGTCTCCTTAAGCCAGATGTCCCCCATCTTATATCTATGCATTTCATTTTTCTGCCCTAAGCGCAGTACCTTGCATTTCCCCGTGTTGAAATTCGCTTTGTTAGCTTTGGCCCAGCTTTCTAATCTATTAAGGTCATTTTGAATTTTCATCCTGTTCTCTGGGGTATTAGTTATTCCTCCTAATTTGGTTTCATCTGCAAATTTGAGAAGCATGCCCCCTATTCTTTCATCCAAGTCATTGATAAAGATGTTCAATAGCCCTGGGCCCAGGACAGAACCCTGTGGGACCCCACTGGTCACTTCTCTCCAGGATGAAAAGGAGCCATTGCTGAGCACCCTTTGGGTTTGGTCAGTCAACCAATTACTAATCCATCTAACAGTTGTATTGTCTAGATCACATTTTACTATCTTGTATGCAAGAATATCATGGGGGGCCTTGTCAAAAGCCTTCCTGAAATCAAGGTATGCTATGTCTACCACATTCCCTTCATCTAGCAAGCTGGAATTTTATCAAAAAAAGAGATCAGATTAGTCTGGTATGACTTGTTTTTCAGAAATCCATGTTTACTTTTTTGATAATGGCTTTGCTTTCTAAATGTTCACAAACTCTCTGTTTAATGATCTGCTCTTGAATCTTTCCCAGTACTGATGTCAGACTAACTGGATGATAATTGTTGGGATCCTCTATTTTCCTCTTTTTGATGATAGGGACAATGTTTGCCCTCCTCCAGTCTACTGGGACTTCTCCTGTTCTCCAGGAGTTCTCAAAGATTATTGCCAGTGGCTCTGAGATTACATTTGCCAGTTCTTTTAATATTCTTGGATGTAGTTCATCTGGTCCTGGAGACGTAAATTCATTTAGGGTAACCAGGTATTCCTGAACTTCCTCTTTACTTATTCTGTGCTGCATTTCCCCTATTGTGTCCTCTGCTCCATTTTCTTCAGGTAGAACACCCTTTTCCTTTTCTGAGAAGACTGAGGCAAAGAAGGTGTTGAGTAGTTCTGCCTTTTCTCTGTCCCCTGTTAGAATTTCTCCATCTTCTCTGTGCAGTGGCCCTACCATTTCTTTCCTCTTCCTTTTGCTATGGACATACCCAAAATGCCCTTTTTATTGTTCTTATTGTTTTTATTGCTCCTCTTCCTTTTGCTATGGACATACCCAAAATGCCCTTTTTAAGGATACAACATAAGGATATATATATATATATATATATATATATATATAATCTATATAAGAACAAATATGGTAATCTTTGTAGGAATCTAGAAAGAAAGTTATTTAAAATACATTTATATAAGGCATCACAAATGGCACAACTAAAGGATTATGATAATTTATTGTGTAGTAAAGCAAGATTAATTTGATGGAAAGAAGGACAATTTCAATTAAGTTTATAACCAAGGAAAACAAGTAGGAAGTTTAAGAAAGAATGGTTGATAATGGAAAGAAAGAGTGAGTAGTTAAAAAGAAGAGAGGAAATGTAGGAAGGTTATGAAAGTTGAAGAAGGTCTGAGTAAGTTGAGAGGGTTAGAGGTTGAGTCATGGGAGAGGTAGAATAAAGAAGGTCGAAATGGAAAGAGACTGAGATAGGGAGGTAGGAGGAATAGGTAAAGGATGGATAAGGGTTTGAAGAACTAAATTAAGGGATAGGAAAGGAATAAAGAAGAAAATGGGAAGAGAAAGAGTAAGGAAGGAAATATTAGTGGAAAGAGGAAGATGGAAGTATAAGATAAGGTGGAGAAGAAATGTTGAGGGATTGAACGTAGAGTTAAAGGAAAGGGGCGAGGAAATTAAAGAAATATAAGATTCTTAAGTTGAAAGAACCATAAATATAGAAGATAGACTGTTTTTGTCTTTGCCTTTATATATAAATTTTCATTTTCATCCTACCCTTTTTTAATCTTTAGGGAATATAGATAATGTATAGATAAGAAGTTATGATTAATGTTTTTTTTATGTTTGAATGATTGTGTGTATATATGTATGTATTGTTATGTATTGTTATGAAGTTGGTTTTATTTGAATAAAAATGTTTTTTAAAAAAATAGCTGATCCTCTTGTTGCCTCTTCCACCTTTTGGACAAAGAAATTTTCTTCAAGGGAAGTGAGGAATTTGCTAGACCTTAAAGTATTGGCTGAGTTTGACTTCCAGCAAATATCAGAATAATTGAAGTCACCCATTACTACTACATCTCTCCTTTTTGAGTGTGTGTGGTCATCGGTTTTAGAAAGGCATCATCCAATTACTCAGTCTGACTTGGGGGTCTGTAGTAGACTCTCACAATAACATCCCTGTTGTTTCTTTCAACTTTAATTTTTATCCAGATGCTCTCCACCTAATTTCCAGGATTTAAGTCCTGGATCTCTTCACAAGTGTAAACATCCCTGACATATAATGTCATTCCTCCTCCTTTCCAGGATGAAGCACTTTTGTGTTTGAGCATATCCTGATGTTGGATATTACATCAAATATTCATTAAAGCAATGGCTCCAAAAAAGGGAAAGGGAATGACCTGTCCCCACAGCTCCCCAAACATGTTCAGGAAGTGAGATCTTCTAATGAGGGTAGTGATGAAGAGATTTCATAGGAAACTTTAATACCCAGGTTGAAGGCTTTGGAATCTGAGAGGGTTAAGTATGCTTCACCTGCACCTTCAAGGATTAACTCTGCTAAAAATTTCTGAACAGAGGAAGATTTTTAATGAAATTTGCTCTCATTTTACTGCTCTAGAACAGTTACGTACCCAGGGGGAGAGTTCTTCTCATCCGCTGAGTCATGAATCACTCATGTCAGAGCCTTATGAGGGGCAGCAGTGTGCTGTGAAAGAGCATGTTCCAGACAGTGCTGCAGGTGAGACTTTTGATACACAGTTTATTTTCCCACAGGTCATTGGCCAATTGCAAGCATCTTCACAACCTAACCCTACAACTGGGACTTCCATGGGTAGAGGGGTGCCTACATCTCCATTTGGCTACGGTTGGGGTTGGCCTGCCCCACAGGTACCACTGTCTTTGGGCACAGTACCACATGTGATGCCTTGGCAAGGAATGAATGGTCAACAAGTGACTTATTCTATGGGCTTCAGATATGAGTTAGTTTCACCATAGATGATACCTATAGGTGATATAACGTTTCCCTTAGGTGATCATCTATCTCAGACTACACAGGATAAGCTCTTAAGGGAGAGTATATTGATGTGTTTTTGCTAATATATAGGGAATTAGAGAACAAAGAGAAAGAGGAGCTGGATGATAAGGAAAAAGAAAAAATGAAGAAGAGGCCAGTGGAGAGGAATGCTCCTGATTTATGCAGGTTTTATAGCCAAAATATAGCCTATTTGGTCAGCCCCTCTATTTCAGTATATAGACATCATACATAGGGCTTATGTGGATTATTCTGGCTTGGCATGGTTGCTGTATGATGAGGCATTTCAGATGACAACTGCTATTTACCCAACCTTACATTACATACATTTGCTGCTGTGGATGCAGCTTATGACTCCTGCAAGGCCTACACAGGGAGGGAGAGCAATCACATAGTGGACATCTGGTCCAGAAGGCACTTAGCTCGCCTTCCTTTCATGGTTCAGGGGCAACAGGGCAATAGCAAAAGATGTTGTGCTGGGAGTTTGGCTCCCACACGGTTTGCACCAGGAAGCCCTTAGGTTTAAGCGTGAGTGCTCATTGTGTGGAGGAAGCCACTTGTTACCAAAAGTGCATTTTTCTGAATTTTGGTGTGTATATGAGTTCCTCATGACCCCAGATGTACACTGCAATGAACCCCAAGTGCCACCAAGGCAAAGAAGGCAGGTCATGCCTAGATCACTTGGAAGATTGGAAAAACCCCAAGCCCCAAGGCTAGTCAGATAATGTGGGAGTTGCCAATTGACCATCATCACCTCCATAATCAGAAGGATGGACGATAATGGCCTAGATGTCTCACCTGATGGACCAGCTAACAACTTATTCCTCTCCCATTTCCCTTGAATATTGCCAGACCGGATTACCTCACCCAGGCAATCTCACACCTTTGCCCTGCAGCTAGTTTTACCCCTTAAAAATCCCTGGATCCCTCCCCTCAGTGTTGCTAGTTGGAGTTCATGGGGACCCTGCGTCACTGTGTTCTCTAATCTAATTACTGGCACTTCTGTTCAAACCAACACTCTCAGAACAGTTGTGTCTCATGCCACATCATCCAATTGGATCCCAGAGAAAGCCTCATCTATAGTAAGGATCACCCTTAGTTCTGCCTCAATATCTTTTCCAAGCTAACCCCTGACTCCTTGAGCCTTGAATGTGTGTGTGTGTGAATTACTGTGTGATTTTCTGTGTTAATAAATAATACCTTAATTGGAGAATTCTGTCTCTACGTGAATTCTTAGATCTCCCAACTATTGGTATAGACATGGGAGATGGTCTTGCAGGTTCCTCGTAGCCGACCCCCTCTCAAGTTTGAGCTAAATAAAATTCTCCTTTATAGACTTTTGGCTACATGCTCTTTTAAGAACTGCACCCAGGGATGAGGACAATCAGGGTTAAAAGATCAGGGTACAAGAAGGGGACTCTGTGCTACCCCCCTCTTTCAAAAGGGACCTAGTCCTATAGATATAGATTCTCTCTCTGTCTGACTTGAGCGTTATCCCAACAGGGAAGCTGCACTGTTCTTGTTAGAAGGGTTTAATAGTGGATTTAGGGTTCCTTTTTATGGTACTTGGCACCCCTTTTGGGCTGGTAACTTAAAATCTATTATTGGGCAGGAACATCTGGTGAGGCAGAAGATAGGGAAGGAGGTTTCTGAAGGCAGGATGATTCCAAGAACTTCCAGTTCCAAATTTGAGGATTTCTCCATTGGGGATAGTGCCTAAGAAGATGCTTGGGTAATTCCTGTTAATTCATCACCTATCTTGTCCCAAGGGGGAATCTGTTAATGATGTCATTCCACATGAATTGGTTACAGTTAAGTACACCTCATTTGACATTGCTGTGTGAGAAGTTAGGAGACATGGAATGGGGAAGAATTGGCAAAATGTGATATTAAATCCACTTTTCGCCTATTGTCAGTTCAGCCTAATGATTTTGAGTTGTTAAATTTTAGTGTTGATGGTATGTTCTACATGGACCAGGCACTTCTTATGAGGTGCTCAGTCTCTTGTTTGGTTGTTGAAACTTTTAGCACATTTTTGGAGTAGGTGGTTAGGACCAAATCTGGATTGAAGGGTGTGATGCATTATTTAGATGACTTCCTATTCATAGGTTCAGTTGGCTCACACCAATGTCTCCAATTGCTTCAATTGTTTTGAGTCACTAGATGATGAGTTAGGTGTTCCTTTGGCACCTGAAAAGACAGAAGGCAGCTTACCTTTCTAGGCATCCTAATAGATACGGTCAATCAATGTTGTAGGCTTCCTGAGAATAAATTGTTAGACCTAAGGCAAAGGGTCAGCAGGTTTTCTTCCCTTAGGATGGCACCACTAAGAGTTCCAAGAGTTTATCAGCCACTTGAACTTCACATGTAAGGTAGTGGCCCCAGGCAGGGCTCTCGTTAGGCATCTCTACGATGCCATTGGCGGTATTTCACATACTCACCACAGGATCAGGGTGATGCAGGATATCCACAAGGATCTGCAGGTGTGGTCTTCCTTCTTCAAGGAATTTAATGGTGTCTCTTTTTGGAGAGAGGAGAAGAAGGTAGAGGTTACTCTGCGAGTGTCTTCTGATGCTGCAGGCTCGGTAGGCTTTGGAGTTTATTTTTATGGCAGATGATGTGCTCTGGGGAATAGTTTGAATGTATCTGACATGCTCTGACATACTCAGAGGAAACCTTATCCTTGATTGTTATGGTTATTTTTTCCAAGTGCTTTTGATATGCTAGGACAACCCTTTGACATGCTTTGACAACCTCTTGTCTTTGGTTGGCATGGTGGCTGCAATGATTACTTTTTTTATTTTCATTATTTCAGGAATCATAGGAACTAAGGAAAGGAAATTTTCTCTGCAAGAGTGGCAGGAGATGTTTGGTCATATTTTAGTTTGACAGTTCCCTGGTGGAGCCTTCTCACATTGTTTTCATTTTAAAAGACCAGGGCTGCACAGCTAGGCCCAACATGCAAGTTTTGGAGGGAGATTTTTTTATTATTATTCCAATCTAGAGGAGTGCTATTTTGGAATGCAGATATGGAATATCATAGAATCATAGAATCATAGAGTTGGAAGAGACCACAAGGGCCATCCAGTCCAGCCCTCTGCCATGTAGGAACTCAAAATCAAACCATCCCCAACAGATGGACATCCAGCCTCTGTTTAAAGACCTCCAAAGTAGGAGATTCCACCACACTCCGAGGAAGTGTGTTCCACTGTCAAACAGCTCTCACTGTCAGGAAGTTTCTCCTAATGTTGTGGTGGAATCTCTTTTCCTGGAGCTTGCATCCATTGTTCCAGGTCCTATTCTCTGGAGCAGCAGAAAACAAGCTTGCTCCCTCCTCAATATGACATCCCTTCAAATATTTAAACAGGGCTATCATATCACCTCTTAACCGTCTCTTTTGCAGGCTAAACATAGCCAATTCCCTAAGTCGTTCCTCATAGGGCATGGTTTCCAGTTCCTTCACCATTTTAGTTACCCTCCTTTGGACACACTCCAGTTTTTCAACATCCTTTTTGAATTGTGGTGCCCAGAACTGGACACAGTATTCCAAGTGAGGCCTGACCAAAGCAGAATAAAGTGGCACTATTACTTCCCTTGATCTAGATCAGGGGTAGGCAACCTTTCCCCTTTAAGGGCCGAGGGACTTCAGCTCCCAGAAGCCTCAGCCATGTTGGCCAATAGTCCCATGTTGGCCAATAGCTCCTGGGATTCTGGGAGCTGAAGTCCCTCGGCCCTTAAAGGGGAAAGGTTGCCTACCCCTGATCTAGATACTATACTTCTATTGATTCAGCCTAAAATCACCTTGGCCTTTTTAGCTGCTGCATCACACTGATGACTCATGTTCAATTTGTGGTCTACTAGGACTCCTAGATCCCTTTCACACATAGTCTCATTAAGTCAGATGTCACCATCTTATATCTATGCATTCATTTTATTTATTTATTTTTGCCCTAAGTGTAGTGCCTTACATTTCTCTGTGTTGAAATTCATTTTGTTAGCTTTGGCCCAGCTTTCTAATCTATTAAGGTCATTTTGAATTTTCATCCTGTCTTCTGGGGTGACAAGGGGACTTTCACATATCAGTTTACTAGGCAGGTAAATGGTGCCAGTGTTGCAGTTGGTCTTGGCATTAGACCTGTGAGGTAACTCTTGGCATTTTTCCTCAAGGTGACAGTTTGGTGGTGAGCTGGAGAATTAGCAATTCATTTGTCTTTTTTTGGTTATTTAATTGGATCTGCTCACAGTTAGTAGTCTCCAATATAATGCCTTGTTCACCATGAGATGTTTAGCTTGGATATGCATATGCTACGGAGTAGGCAAGTATTCAATCAGATGGAGCAGTCTTGTAACAGGGCGGTTAGACAATGGTTGGCTGGAGAAGGAGAGTTGGGATACTTCACGGATAAAAGTTCAACTCTTTTGGCAGTGGGGTTAGTATCCAGTAAAGGGCTGTAATAAGAACTTGACCTTGGGAAATTTATAATTAGCTCAAAAATAGTAAATAGGATTCAACCAATTGTATGCAGGGGGCTAGAGGGAACAGTTCCTGCAGAGACAGCATTTGTCCCAAAGAATGGTGCTTTTATTAAGAGAGAAAAATAAATCAATAAGTAAGCACACATATATGCAAAGAATTAAACATACAAAGACACCCTAACATGCATGCACGCACACACACAGGAATTCAGGAGTAAAATAGTTAGCTTGGATAGGAAGCGGAAGGCTTTCTAAGGGTGATAGTTAGCTGCAAGGAGGCTCCAATGATGAATGAAGAGATTGACTCAACCATTATGATGGGGAAAGGACAAAGAAAAGAGTTGAGAACTATAGTCAGAGACCACAATGGGACAATACCATCATGGAATCTATCCAGAACTCCCATCCAGACTCCCTGTCACCCAAGATTTTTGGGAGCATTTTATAAGCTGTGGCAAAGAGTTGCTATTGTATATCAAAGGATTCCGATGCTATTGCTTTGAAGTAGACAATTTCCAAAAGAGGGGAGATAGGATGCTGATGTTATCTCATCTTTCAGGTGGCCACATCCTGATTGGCACTCATAAATCTTCTTAGGTGTGAATGTCCTGTTTTGCAGCTCCTAAGCCTGGCCTTTTTGATCTGCAAATGGTTGTAAATGCAGATGTTTGGAGTCCCTACTTGATGTGCTCGCCTTCAGCTTATGGTGATGAAGCCTCTTCCCAGCCTAGGACCATGACAGGGATCCAAAAGAGGTCTTGATATCAAAACCAATCAAAACCACTTATCGTAACAGGACTATGGATGCATGTTTGTAGCTCAAGGGTACTTGTAAAGGACCCTTGTTCTATTATGCTGAACATTACCCATGTACCACTGGTCATTTCTTGGCATATGACTATTTGAGCCTCCACTTTATTGTAAGTGGGTTTCAATGAGTGAAAATGGGAACTATTCCTCTCAGGGTGAGGTCAGATGTGTCAGCTACTGGGAGGCTATGGACTTGGGACATTCAAACAATGGTCAGGTTGAGATATTCTGGTTTCCTGTCTTATATAGATTTTTATTCATTACAGGTTACTAGTGTGGAGAAGCCTGATAAAAATAGCTGCCCACAGCCTGAGCATCATGACTGCCAGGTTAACACATTACAGTCTCTAGGATTCCCAACTCAGAATGGGTGAGAAGACAGTAATTTAAGTACCATTGTGTTACTTATAAATTTATTATTTTTGTTACAGGTTGACACAGCCTAAAGGTGGTGAGCCTTTTGTCAACAAATAACTTTGGCAAGGAGTAATTAAGGCTGAATGGCCCAGAGGGCCAGGGTTAATGATCCATCCATTTTGCTTTCTCACAGGTTCCAGGTTATGGATGACCTTTGCAGTGTTGAGCTACAATTTGAAGATTACTATATTTTCCAGACTCTGTAGGTGTTGTTTGGAGAGATGGTAGGCTCTGAATTGTGGCCATACTATGCCATTTTCTCTCAACTGGATTGGAGTGAGTAGACCATGCTCTATTAGACTAGTTTGCCTCTTATGTTAAAGAATGCAGTGGGCCTCCTCCACATGTTTTGGTCATTCACCTCAGTGGATATGACTTGGGCTTACTCAAGGGCAATGCCCTCTATTAACAGGCTCTGCATGATTTGTGTGGTAGCAATGGCAGATGGCCTCTTGTGTATTAGTAGTACTGTGGGCCTCCTCCACACGTTTGGGTCATTTGACTCAATGAGAATGACTTGGGCTTGCTCAAAGGCACGGCCTTTGGCTGAGGCTTCTGGGAGCTGAAGTCCCTCGGCCCTTAAAGGGGATTCACAAGAGGCCATCTGTTCACAGGTTCTGCAATGATTTTTCTTATTGATGATAATCATGGCAGATGGCCTCTTGTGAATCAGGAGCACTGTGGGCCTCCTCCATATATTTGGTAATTCATCTTGGTGGAATGATTTGGACATGTTAAAGGTCAAGAACCTCATTTTACAGGCTACCTATGTTTTTCTGACATCCAAGGTGCAGGGTCTGGCATACCCTTGTTTGAGATTTTTTTCCCATGCCAAGTTTGTTTGTTTCTTTGTCAGAAGAGGATAACCTGTTGTTCCTGGGGATTTACAACAAGTGGGAGGGCCATGGTAGGAGAAAGGGACTAAGTGGATGTTTGTTCCTTGTCCATGGCAGGTGGGGAAATATCAGTTTTCAGTGTACAACTTGGCACCCTTTTGGTAAAGGGTTAGCCTATGAAACCTCCTCCACAGACTGGGGGGTTTGAAAGGCAGAGAAATAGCCACCCTTTGGGGCTGACCGGGGGGGGGGGGTGAGATTGGTTTCTCCTGTAAAATCTATGAACTTGAATGGGGGAGTGCCCTCAGTTTACCTTCCAGTAAATGGCCAGCCAGGGAGCAAACAATGGTATTGGATTGCCCTTTGGGTCAAACGTTTCACCCAAGGCAATGCTGGAAAGTTGGACACAGGTTGACACCTGGGCCTCAGCTGGACATGCATCAGGTTGCTCCCCCCTTTTGTTGCTTGTCTTCAGGTTCAGTTTAAATAGATTTTAGGTCAAATAAAGTGGCTCTTGATTAATCTAATGTCTTGTATCTGGTCTCCTTATTTTGTGATTGGCCATCAATAAGAATAGTCAAACATGACTAGGAGTAGTTCTTTAGTTATATTGTATAGTAAAATATACACTGTTTGTTTAATGTTAACATAAGTTAGTAGATATTGAAATAAGTTAATGTTAGAGATTTGGAGAGAAAATTCAGTAATTTTGATTTTGAAGAATAATAGATTTTATTAAACAAGTTCAATATAATGACAAAGCAGAGGAAGTATAAATTTAACATTTGTAACTGTTAGCTTGAAAGTCAAGTGTTTTCCCCCCCATTTTCCCTTTATTAGTCTTGTGTTGTTTAGGTTACTTTAGTTGTATTTGTGTGTTTTGTTTTATGTATTTTGTATTTCTTGTATGTTGTTTCATGTATATAAAATGATGTGTTTTAAAAATGAAGGTTGACCCTAAGACAGAAGCCTACAGCATTCCACTCAGTTTGAAGTGCAGCCATTGAAAAAAAATTCTTTGAATATGGTTTTCAAATTGATCATCCAGATAAACAACATCTACAGCATTCCCACTGTCTACTAAACTAGTGACCAATTAAAAAAATAAGATTAATTTGGCAGGATTTGTTTTTAACAAACCCATTTAAAAACTGCCATAATTACTACTAATTACTGCATCATCATCTAGATTCTTGCAAACAGGCTTTATAATCTCTTGTAATATTTTTCCTGGTATTGGGTTTAGATTGAGTTTCTGAAGACAAATCTTCTTTTTTTACATTTTTGAGGAAAGGGACCTCAGATGTTATCTATTATTTTTAAAAAATATACGGCAAGTGGTGCAGAGGATATATCAACAAATCCCTTCATTACTCTGGGATGCAGTTCATCTAGCCCTGCTGTTCTGAATTCTTCTAGATCATTCCTGACTATCTCCTTATCAGTCTTGATTTGCAATTTGGATCCCTTACCATGGTCTCTCCTGATGCATGGATGCACATAGTTCTCCTTTGGGGGAAAATGAAGCAAAATTGGTGTTGTGGAGACAATAGGCAGATTAGAACCTTGGCACTAGTCAATGGGAGCGAAGCCAGGAAAAGGTAGGGGCTGTTCCCAGAAGTGAGTATATAAGAGGGAGGAAAGGACTGAAAAGGTTGTTGATATTTATTGTGCCCTAAGAGGTGAAGAGCCTTTGAGGCTAGGTGAGGCTGCTGTGAAGGGCAGTTAGAAATGGTTTTAGGGACCCAGAAAAGGGATGAAGAGCATCCTTAATTAAATTGTTGTTGAGTTCTGTGGGAGACATAGTGCTTGGTGACTAGTGGAGTCACAGATAACCAGAAGGGTTATAAAGTACAAAAAATTAATAAAGGTTCTGTGAAAATATAGGGGCAAAGCAGACCACCCCAAAGGAGCAGCTTCTGGCCACCCTTTTGCTTGCCAGATTGAAGCTGCAGCAACCACATGCTGCAGCCTCGATCTGGATTTTTTTGCCCCCAAAAGAAGGGGCAAAATGCTACTCCTTTTAGGAGCAGAAAAAAAGCTGCCCTTGCCACTGTGGCAGCACTATTTTGCACTTCGTTTGGCATGCAGTGTGTGGTTGCCATGTGGTCAGGTGGGCGGCATGATGCCAGCATGGGGTTGGCATTGGGGCTTGCAGCATCCAAATGCCATGCCCCCATGCTGCCCTCATGCCGCCCCCATGCCAGTGTTTCAAGCGGGTCCCTACAACCCCTTAGTCTGCTGTTTGAAGTGATTTCAAGAGTACATTAAAAACTCTACTAACATTGAGAAAAGTCTTTTAGGTTTGGGACACATTAAATAGTGGGTGTGTGGCTGTCAAAGAATAGTTGGTGCCAAGCTGGGGGGAAAGTTCAAAACCCAGAGTGCTGGGATCTAAAGATAATTATAGTGCTGGAGACACTTAAGAGAGTCCTGAGTTCAAGTCTCACAGTGAAGAATTGGTGGGAGAGTTGCTGTCACCTTCACATAATTGGTGGCAATGGTGGGATTTAAAAAAGACACATTGTGCTGCCATCTGAGAAAAAAAAGTTGGGTGGGTGAGTCTCACTGTCACAGGTGTTGAGCAGTTCTGCCTTTTAGATCTGTTAGTATTTATCATTCTTACTGAACAACAATATCACCATTTCCTTGGTCATTCATTTGCTTTGAACATATCTGAAAACACCATTTTTCTTGCTCTTTGTTTTTCAGCCCATCTCAGCTCATTCTGAGCTTTGGCTTTCCTTATATTATTCCAGAAGCCTGGGCTACACACCTGTAATATTCTTGGGTGAATCATCCTTCCTTCCAGTTTGTCACTTGGAGCATGCATGTCAAGCTTTTTTGCCACTCTGGATTGAAGACTATCCAATGCTATATCAAACAGAGCAATTATTCAAAGACCATTGCTAAATTAGCTCAGGGAAATGTGTCACCATGTACATGCAAGTTACTTTGCCAGGCAGATAGTCAGGGGTAAGCCTGTCTTGTTTGCAAACTGTGTAATATAGTTTTCTTTTTGCTTGCCTAGAGGGGTGAGATATATCCGTGGAGCTCGGTCTTTTGACTCTATTTTCAAAATTGCTCTTGGTTTTGAAAAATTGTAGGAAATTAAAAACAAACTAGGGCAGAAAATCAATGTTTCCTCTTTGTAGAAATATCCTTCAGTATTTAATGTATTTCTGAGTGTTCATTTGAGAAGTTCTCATCAGCACGGCATGGAAACTGCTGTACAAAATCTCCCTGACTCTTCTTTTTAAAGAGCCACTAGCCCACAATATTCAGCCCAATATTTGTCTCTACTTTCTTCTATATCTTGCCCTATGAATCAGATGGCAGCTACTCTTGGGAGCTTCTAGTGGTATTTTCATGGAGCATAGCTTTTTACTATCAATGAACATTTGATAGAAAAAAAGTGTTCCAATGAAAACATCATTAGAAGTGTCTGTGAATGGATAAATGTTAATATTATTGTTGCTGTTGTTCTTTTCTTCATGCTATACTTGGAATGCAAATGTTCACTTTTTGTGGTTTTCCTCTCTTTATTAATTCCCCCAGCAGTCCTGCAAGGTATGTTTATTAAGATGCACTGGTGGCCCAAGATTACATGGTTAATTCCATTAGTAGACAGAGATTTAAACTTGGTTCTCCATGTTCCAAGTCAAACACTTTAAACATTATCCTATACTAATTCTCTTAGATCAGCTGGACTTAAAATGGTGTGCAGACTGAGACAGAGTAGGAGGAAAAAAATGCAACAATTAATGTCCCTAATTTCCACAACTAGAATGCCAATTAAACTAATTTGCTTAATTAGATTAACTGATTTCAGAAAACAGAATATGGTAACCCTACTTTAAATGTCATTGCTCCATTCTGTGGAATCCTGGGATTTGTAGTTTGATAAAGTACTTAAGAATTTTTAGCATGTTCCCTCAAACTACAGGTCCCTAGTAAATAATTCTATATCCTGCACAAAATTACAATTCCCAGATTTCTATGATTCCACTTTGCCATCATGTGGATATTTCTTATCAATGTCAGTAGTAACACTTTTCCAACCAATTTTTACATTAGTCTGTTTTTTTTTAAATGCACAAAATGCATTTTTGTTTCTCTATGTAATTTCACCTACAATTTTAACAATTTTATGCTATGCTTGCTTTCTTGTATGATATTATTTTATTGTTTTTATTCATGTTTATTTATTTTAAATACTTTCTGTTTGGCTCCAGGTTAAGAAAAAGTAGAAATACCTTTCAAATTAAATTTATTTTGGGGGGAAAATATATTTTAAAAGCCCTAGCATTTCTTCCCATGTGAGAAATTCAATATTGTCCTTCCTTGAAAGAATAACAACTGCTGGAATTATTTTGAATAAGAGTAGGCCTGATGGAAAGAGGTTAAGCACCCACATGGCTAAAGAAACACACCCACTATGGGGGGAAGTAGACGGGCGGCTGTGGGCCACCCCGGGAAGCTGCGCCGCAGGGCCGAGGTATCCCCACACCTCGGCCCCATGGCACAGCTTTGTCATCCCTTGAAGGAGTGCTAAATTGGTGCTCCTTCCACAAGTCACTGAAGGTGCGCCACAAAAGGCTGCCGGCGCACCTTCGGTGACTCTTCCACTGCAGCGTGTGCGAACGCTGCAGTGGGAGGTCCTCCTCAGAGCGCTGGCCATGCGGAGGGCCAGCTGCTCTGAGGACGACCTGGGGAAGGGGTTGGGGCGCCCACTGTGTGGCTGCCCCTCCCCTTCCCTGCCCCCAAAATGGCTCTTTAAGCCATCTGCTTCCCCCCTATACTGGGTTTCTGTTCATGACTGGAGCCGCCCACAGCTATAGTCAGGGCAGTGTTTCATGCCACACTGTACCATGTCAGGTTTGACACTAAGCTTTTCAACAATGTATCAACACTAAATTGGTTCCCCAACTCCCTAAGAGTAACAATTTATGGACTGTAGCTTCAAGCAAAGTGAGGGTGTGTGCCACACTGAAGATACTAGTGTTGTTTCTCCTTCCCAGAGTCACAACATAGTTTTCATGGACTTTGGTACAGAGAGGGTAGGCCAACCAATCTGAGGACACCTAGTTGGGATTTGTAGTCAAAGTGGAAATGTGAGAAAGTTTCTAACTGTGAAAGCTTTCGCCTGCAGGTGAATTAAACAAAACAAAGTAGCCAAGGTCAGTCTGTGTCTGGGAACATGGAAGAAAGAGTGTAAACAGATTAGGTCATCAAGTGCGTGAGAACCGCTGGTCACATGACACATGACACAGAGAAGAAGGCTGGGTTTAGAGCTGTTTAGCAAATGTCTATAAAGGTAACATCCTGGGGGTGGAATTTTTTTTCCCCCTTGAGTGGCTTGCTGGGCTTAGCATGGCTTGGCACTAAGTTTTCTTTGTTCTAATGGCTTTTCTACAATGTAAATAGTTACCATGTTAATTCTGCATCTGAAGAATAAAGACCCTTCTTTTGAAGAGAATTTGGTCACTGGTCTGGTTCATGGAATGCCAGAAGGCTGCAGCAAGTTACAGATCCAGAGATGTATGGAGCTGGTGAAAGGCAGTCCTGCATACGCTCTGCACACTTTCTAAAAATAAGGAGATAGGGCTCAGGAACAAGTGAAGGATTCACTCACTTTCTTTTCTGGCCCATAAAAGTTCTCCCCACACTACACCAACAGTTAGTCAGCTTTGATCATCATCCCTATCCAGCTCCCCTAATGTTTTTAGATTTTTTTTTTTTTTGGATTTTTGATCAGTGATCAGTGTAACTCAAGCTATCTAATGTTTGTGTGTGGGGAAGTGTTGGGAATTCCCTCCATGTGCTAGAGACCGGTGCCATATTTGCATCCATTTGGTACAATTGCTTCCTTTTCCCCTAGAAATTTGCCAGGAAACAACAGCCAGTGGTTTGAGGACCAGCACAGATTCATGGACCTCAACTGTGAGTAGCACTAGTATAGTGCTAGTATAAATTATTGTTTTGTGGTAATTATCACACTGTTCATATTGATTGTCATACCTCTGGGCAGTTCTGGCATAGGGCTAGATTCAGTTTAGGGTTACATGAGACCTGAATGTCCATCATAACTCAAATGGAGAGTCCTCTTAATGTCTTGGGAATGTAGGCAACCAAGTCAGATTTTTTTTTGGGGGGGGGGGGGGAGATGGCTCTGCCTCACTCCTGGGTGACAGGACTACACAGTGGCTTCCACCCACATGGATTCCTACACCTCCCATTCCAGCACTACCAAACAGATGGGCTGAGTAAATTGGTTTCCATCAGCTGGCAGGCAAATTGCCTCTCACCTGGATCTAGACTTATTCTGTTGGTCATCTGTAACTAATAAAGCTGCAACAAAATGTGATCTATGCTCATTCTGCTAAATGCAAAGCCCTCTTCCCTTGCTACTGACTTTCTATGGTAGGATATATAAGTCTGACAAACACACAAAATATAACAGGTCCTATTTAGATTCTTTCATGTATATTGCATAGCTTTTTAGAGCTATGCCTGGTGTCCTGAACTTGAACAAATGTTATGATTTCATATAATTTGGACCTAGTTCAATGAGAAACTGTCCTGCAGCAATGTAAAAATTGGCAGACAATAGATGAACATTCAGCTGAATACTAACTATAATTCTTTCAGTAAAAAAAAAAATATATATATATATATATACATTCACCAAACGTAGACCTGTGTATACTGATAATGCTCCCATTACTTCATTTTCTGGCCAAAAATTACAGCTATGGGAGAAAGTATAAGAATAACCTCACATTTGGGCAGAAACACAGTATTTAGTATCTCAGTTACTGACTGGTAACATCTTCTTGAGAGCCGATAAAATACAGCCTTAGGAGTTCCTCCATAGAATAAATTGGGTTAAAAAATTGCTGCAGAAAGCTTGAATGAAAACACAGGGACTGATGAGAATCAAATGAAAGTCCAGCTTACCTCCTTTCCTTTAGGTATCATTCTCTAGTATTTTACTCTGCTCACCATAACTCAAACAGTTAGACTACAGCTACCATTGTGTCATTGACAAAGGTGCTGGGATTCTCGCTGACATCTGCGATTAAAATGGCCTTTCTGATTTCTAACAAAAAGAAGTTCCATCTCTTTTCCTACCTTCACAATTCTCCTTCAACTTTGTCTCTTACCTGTGTGGAGTATGAAATTACATGGATTCCAAAACTGATGAGATTTCAACATTCATAGTAAAATGTTCATAAGATTTGCATGTGTTGTTTCTACATTACGTTATTGGGGAGGGGTGCTTAAAATGGTGGTGAAAATGTACAAGACTTTAATAAAACATTAACAAAATAGGAAATTACAGCTTATACATTAAAACCATTTTAAATAGAAACCATCTTAAATAGAAATAAACAGCACAAAAGAATAGTTTTTTAATTTTTTTAAAAAAATTATTTTAAAAAACTACAGTCATCCCCATATGACTTCCGGTGCGGGAGGCTTTTGGAGGAGGACATGGGTGCAAGAGGTTCGCAACCTCTCCTCCAAGATAACGGATTATTGGGGGGAACAGGACCACTTTTTACCCGTCCCTAGCTCCTCCATGTGGAGGAACTAATTTTCACCTCTTTAAATCCAACTTTGGACAATTTGAATTTAATAATTTTAAATAGTGGGGCACACGAGGGCCGGGAAGATAACAATAATTTGCCCCAGCTGCCCAAGGTGTTTCAGTGACTGGCAGGGTGTAGAAGGTGAAGAGCTGACCAACCGTTACCTTAGACAGCCCATACTGTCATAAAGAAGCCGCATTTTATATTAGCAAGAATGAAGCTTCACTAAATATCAAATATCAAATAGTATAGTATAGTTACCTGCTTAAAGCTGGGTTAGAATCCCTGAGCTGTACATGTCTCGGAAACACCCTGGGAGATGCGTAACATATTGGAAAGGAAAAAAAAAACTTGCGGAAAGAGCAGAGTAAAGCCATGAAATAAAATTGCAAGGGAATGGAGGTCGGAAGAAACGGAGGATTGTGAAG
This sequence comes from Phrynosoma blainvillii, assembly GCA_026167975.1. Lineage (NCBI taxonomy): Eukaryota > Metazoa > Chordata > Lepidosauria > Squamata > Phrynosomatidae > Phrynosoma > Phrynosoma blainvillii. The sequence goes on from JANUYF010000001.1 coordinate 211,653,769, forward strand.
GGCAATGGTTGTTGGACTTATAAAATAAATAAAATAAACAACATAGAGATGGAAAGAGGAAAGGGCGGAGACCAGAAACGAGGACAGAAGCTGGAAGGGAGATAAAGGGAGATAAAGGGTGTGCCTGGAAGAGCGTGCAAAGAGGAGAAAGCAGAGAAAGCAGAGAAAGATTTGAGAGAGACTGGAGACTGGTGAATAGAGAAAGGATGGAACTCTAAGAGATGATTATAGAGCGAACTGTGGTTCGAGACTGGCAAGGGGGTGAAATGGAGAAGACCAGTTTTTTTTTTTTTTTAAAGCCAAGAGGAAAGTTAAGATTGAAACTTAAAAGGAGAAAGATAAGAGAGCTGGGCATGCACGAATATGATATAAGAGAGAGATATGAGACACATCTGGTGAAGAGGGCAAAGTAAAGAAGGCTCAGAGAAAGAGCTGAATAGTGGTGGAAAGGGGAAGAACCACGGGAAATGAAGAAAGTAGAGAGAGACCGGAGAATGATCTGAAGGTAACGGAAGAATTGAAGCCTAAAAGGTACATAAAGAACTGAAAGTGGAGGAGTGGAACTTTAAAAGGTGAAAGGAAAGAAAACCATAAGGCGCAACGGGAAAGGACTGTAAGATAGAGAAGAATTGGAGAAAGAGATTAGAGTGGTGAAGGGTAGAGAAGGACTGAAGTTCAAGAAGATGGAAAAAAGAGAAGATATAAGATATAAAAGCAACTAGATAACTAAAAAAAAAGGAAAAAGCAAAGACTTTAATATAAGGATTGCAACAACTATAAAAGAAGGGATAACAGAAAATAGAAAAGGTTTAAACAGACTCTATCTTAAAGAATAGAGAAACTGAGAGGACTACACACACACACACACACACAAAAAGAGAGAAGAAAGAGAAAGAGTCTGGAAATAAGAAGATTGTGTCCACGGATAAGAGGTACTGTTAAAATTAAAGAATATTCAATTAATCCAATCTTTACCATAAATTGAATTTAAGCGTATGGACACAAGAGAATCAACAAGAAGAAAAGAAAAAAGTAAGATAAAGCTAGATATGTATAGTAATTGAAAACATTGCAATAGGATAAAATGAACTAACTAAATAAGTTAAACATACAGTGTAATGTATTAAAATAGATGATTAGGATTAGAACTAACAGAGTTGAATTGCATAGAATAAGATAATGTTAAAATATATTGAGAGTATAGTGTGAAACTAACATCAATGAATTTAGAGTAAACAGTAATGTGAAGATTGCATTAAGAATATTGGAATAATTGTGTGTATAATTGCATATGTATAATTGGAATGATTGTGTGTATAATAAAACAAAATAGAAAAAAGAGAGGGAGAGAAGAGTGAAACGAATATTAAAGAAGATTTCATTAGATTTAAATGTTAGGAATTTTTGATGAAAAAATTGATGAACTCAAGATAAATTGAATAATTTGTTTATGATTATGGATCAAACAAACTTTGGGGTATAAATGTAAATATTTGGTATAAACAGGTTTTTTCTCTCTCTCCCTCTTCCTTCTTAGGAACCCAAAATATTAAATTTGAATGGGATTAAATTTGTAATACATTTTACTTTTAATCATTGGAGATTATACATTCAATTAAAAAAAAGAGGCTGGGGGAAAAATTGCTAATGATAAAGGATTGATAAGTATTCCTGTAAAGGTTATCTTGTTGAGATTAATATTATTGATGGATTGATTGTATATACAGGTTGTATATTAGATACTGATAAACTTTTATATTTTTGAGAAGGAAAAGATCGAAAAAGAAGTTAGAAAAAATTGTGAGACTTAAAAAGGAAATATATAGATGCAAATGCAAAGGAGAGGATCTATGGAAGATACGATCAAAATAACAGATCCAAATATGCTCTTTTTGGAGGAGATAAGGAGAATCAGGCAAGAAATGAAAGAAATGAGAACAGAAATGAAAGAGGACTTAAAGGAATCTTGTCAGACACTGAGAGAGGAGATTAAAGATATGATAGCAGATACTAAAAGAGAACTTAAAAAGTAATTAGATGGCCTGGGGAAAAATAGAAAAAATAACAACAGATTGACAAAAACACAAAAGGAAGTTGAAAAGATCAAAGACAGAACACAGAGATTAGGAAAAAAAAAACAACTAAAGAGATTCAGCAACAACAACATTCACATAACTTAAAAGATTGGTCTACCGAATTGAGATACAGAGAGAAATGTATTAAAATTCAGGGCATCCCCGAAATGAAAAAAGATCTGACAACAAGGATTTTGCCCCCATTAGCTAAATTTATCGATTATAGTATGGAACAATTAAAAACAGATTTAGATAAAATCTTCAGAATTACTTCACCACAGGCAAGGGACCAAAGTATTCCTAGAGATATTGTAGTATGTTTTATAAGATCTATAACCAGGGATAAAATCATTCAGAGAAGCTATAGTAATAAATTATTGATTTACAATTACGAGGTAAAAATCTTCAAAGATATCCTGCCTCAAGTTATGTTAGAATGATAGAAATATAAATTTCTGACTAATCTACTACAAGAAATGAATATGGAGTACAGATGGGAAAGGATAGAAGGAATATCGTTATTCTACAATCAAAAAAGTTATAAAATAGACAATCTGGAAAAAGCAAAAGACATGGAACAAAAACTATTAAAAATATGAAATAGAAACGAAAAGATACTGAGGAAGAGACTACAGACAGAACATATCATAATAGAGAATGGAGAGCAAGAAGAAATTAAGAAGAAGAAAAAGGAAAAACAGATAATAGTCCAACAGATAAAGGAAGAACGGAGAACTTAATTGACCTTAATGATAGAAAGAAATCACAAGAATTGGACTTAGATCCAATAGAGAAAAGGCTGAACTGAGAGTAGGAGAAGGAGGAATTCATTATAACCTAGAAACAACAGCATATTATTATAGACCAAGAACAACAACAATTGAATGCTCCAAAAGAAGAAAACTAATAGAAAGCAGCATCGAATAGAGAATTACATGTACAAGTATATATACATTATATATGATCATATCACTGAAATAAAATAAAATAAAATAAAATAAAAAAGAGATATAGGGGTTGCTAGGGTGGCACAACAAAAAATAAAATGAAAATAAACACAATAAAAAATAAAAACAATAAGTAATTGGAATAAAGGAATATATAACATCTGAACTAAACAAGTGTAATTAAAGATGTCTATCAATATTATATCCTGGAATGTAAAAGGAATCAATAATAAACATAAGCGTGGATTGATATTCCACCCTATGGAAAAATTAAATGGGGACATAACATGTCTACAGGAGACGAAGATAAAAAGTGGTGAATCGAAATACTTAAAGAACATGAAACTTGGAGAGTGCTTTTATTCTTCTTCTGATAAGAAAAAGAGAGGAATAGCTATCTATATTAAGAAAAAATACAATGCAAAGGAAGTTTTTAAGGATAATGATGGTCATCTGATAGCAATAGAAGCAAAGCTAAAAGATCTGAATTGCTTGATTGTGGGTATTTCTGCAGAATAGAGAACAATTTTTTGACAAGGTGAACAAAGAAATTAACACATTAGAATATAATGAATTAATTATATTAGGTGATTTCAATGCGGTTATTCAACCAAAGATAGACAGATTCTCCCCTCAGAAAACAATAAAGAAAAATCAGGATAAACTTCCACGTACATTTTTCAAATTAAAGGCAGAACATGATTTAACGGATGTATGGAGATATAAATACCGTGAAGCGGTATTAAGTGTCCTTAATATCTAGAACACTATTCCCTCTGATCCAATCTATGGACATCGAGGTGAGATATATGTCAGATCATAACCCAATAATATTAAAGATAAAAGAAAGAAACAAAGAATTTATGTGGAGATTACCAGAACTTTTACTCAATCAAGAAAAAAAACTGTAAATAGAATAAAAGAAGAACTAAAACTATATTTCAAAGAAAACAACACAGAAGGAATTTCTAACATCAAAATATGGGAAGTCAGCAAAGTTGTCATTAGGGGAGTAATAATGAAAATACAAGCTGAAAAAAGGAAAGAAAAAGAAAGGAAGATAAAAGAAATAACAGAAAAACTGAAGAAAAAGAAGAGTGGAAACAAAAAGGAGATAAGAAATTGGAGGTAGAAATGCTATTATTACAACAACTAAAATAATTGAATATTGCAGAACTATATCAGAAAATTCAGAGCGCTAGACAGAAGCAATTTGAAGGTGGAAATAAAGTTGGTAAGATTTTGGCATATAAACTTAAAGAAGAATAACAGAAGAAGTTAATAACACAATTATTAGTTGACAGAAGATATATCACTAATCAGAATGAAATGAAACAAGTATTTCAGGGATATTTTCAAGATTTGTACAAGAAAGATTACCAAACAGAAAATGAAGAAGAAGCTATTGGAAAATATTTGGATAAACAAAAAATACCTTGTTTTAGTACCTCACAGAAAGAAAGATTAAATCAAACAATAACAACAAAGGAAATAGTGGAAGCGATTAAGCATCTAAAATTAGGAAAAGCTCCATTTCTGGATGGATATTCGGCCATATATTATCACAAGATGAAAGATATTATTCTACTTCCACTATTTAGACTATTTAACAACATACAAAAATATGGAATTCCAAATTCATGGAAAGAAGCAATGATAGTTACGATCCCGAAAGAAGGAAGAGAGAAAAAAGATGTTAGAAGTTATAGACCCATTTCTTTAACTAATACAGATTACAAATTATTCACTAGCATTATTGCAGAAAGATTAAAAAAGATCTTAATGGAATTGATTCACAATGATCAAAATGGTTTCTTACCGAAGCGTCATATAAAAAACAACATTAGAGTGGTGGTTGATATTATTGAATATTTCGAACATAATAACAAAAAAAACACACCTCGCGATGTGTATGATTGACGCGGAGAAAGCATTTGATATGGTAATCTGGTCATTCCTGTTAGAAGTGCTAAAAAGAATGAATACTGGAAATAAATTCCAATCGTGGATAAGAGCAATATATAGAGAACAAAAAACGCAATTAATAATTAATGAAGAGAAGACGGAATATATAAAAATTCAGAAAGGTACTCGTCAGGGTTGTCCATTGTCACCATTATTATTTATCATGGTATTAGAGATTCTAAATATAAAAATCAGGGAAGATGAAGATATTAAAGGAGTCAAAATAAAGAAAACACAAACTAAATTAAAAGCTTATGCAGATGATTTGATATGTGTTTTGGAAGAGCCAGGAGAGAGTATAGAGCACTTAATTAAGATCATAAAAGAATTTGGAAAGTATTCTGGCTTTAAAATCAATGAAGAGAAAAACATTATCTTAACCAAAAATATGTCAAAAGAAGAGGAAAATGATTTACGGCTCAGAACGGGATTTAAAATACAAACAAAAGCAAAATATCTGGGAATTGAACTAACCAAAAGGAATATAGATTTGCATAAAAATACTTATGACAAAATGTGGAAAGAGATCAAGAATGATCTTATAAAGTGGACTAAATTACATTTATCTTTTTCAGGTAGATTAGTGGTTATAAAGATGAACATTCTTCCAAGACTTATGTACTTGTTTCAAAACCTTCCTATCCTAATAAATGAAAAATGATTCAATACATGGCAAAAAAAGAACTTGTGAAATTTCTATGGCAAGGAAATAAAACTTGGATAAAATGGAAAATCCTAACTGAAGGAAAGCTAATAGGGGGCATGGCAGTACCAAAATTAAAATTGTATTATTATGCCTCCTGCTTGGTATGGCTGGAAGAGTGGATTAAGCTTGAAGATGAAGACCTATTAAATATTGAATGCCATGGTATAAGATTCGGTATACACACATATCTATGGTATGACAAATCAACAGTAAATAGAGACTTCAATAACCATATAATCAAAAGAGCACTATTAAACACATGCAGAAAAATTAAAAAACAACATTATAGGAAAACACCTCTATGGATCAAAGGGCCTTTGCAGACTGCCAGAAATAGTGCAAATTGAGTCCACTTTAAGGGTTAGGGTTAGTGCTAGGGAATCATGGAAATTGTGCTTTTTTTCTGAGACATTGAGCCTTCTCTGTCAGAGAGCTCTGGCACCACAATAAAATACACTTCCCATGATTCCCTAACCCTAACCCTAACCCTTAAAGTGGACTCAATTTGCACTATTTCTGGCAGTCTGCAAAGGCCCTTAGTCCAGGAGGCTCTCTACAAAAGAATGAAAATTGATGGAGTAAAGTGGATATGGTATAAAGATACATTAGAGATAAACACTGAGAAAGATTGTGATTTTAAGGCCTTGGAAACTATACAAAAGGATAAAAAATTATAAACTGGTTCCTTTATAATCAACTAAAGTTAAAATTCAGGCAAGATAAAAAAAACTCAATGGATTTGAAACAGAAAATAACGAAATGGACAACATTATATATCTAAAAGAGAATAAACATATTGCAAAATATTATGAGTTATTAAAAAAAGATCTGGAGAGTGAAACAATCAAAGCTGTAATGATTAAATGGGTATGTGATATAAGAGAACCAATTTTTATAGAAGAATGGGAAATAATTTGGAAAATAACAAATGAATTTACGTTATGTCAAAATTATAAAGAGAATTATTTTAAGATGTTCAATCAATGGTATCTAATGCCAGATAAATTGGATAAAATGTATAAGATTGGCAATTCCAAATCCTGGAAATGTCAAAAACCAGGTGGGAATTTTATACATATATGGTGGGAGTGCCAGATAGCCCAAAAATATTGGTTTATTATAGCAAAAGCAATAGGTGATATACTGAAGTTCAAATTAGAATTAGATCCCAAGATTTTTCTACTGAACATGGTTGAGAGATTGGAAAAAAAGATACAAAAAAAATCAGAAAAAAAAATGGTTCTCTATATGATCACTGTCACTAGGTTATTATACGCCCAACATTGGAAAAAAGTTACCGTTCCTGACGAGGATGAATGACGGATAAAATTACAAGAAGCTATAGATATGGACAAACTTACTAATTTAGTAAAAAGGAAAGAAGATGATTGGACTAATCTCTGTAATAGTGGATTAAAAAACGGATGGAAATACATTTAAAATAAATCTTTAATATAAGAGAAATGATACATTAAAATGTGATTACAGGGAAAATAAGTATGGTGACTATACTAATAGGAAGTACTAAGAAAAAGAAGTTGAAGAAACAGATAACAACAATTCTCAAGTCACAGCAGGATAAATAAGATACAAGGAATATAATAAGGAGAATTTACGTTTTGTATTTATGTATTTAAATGTTAGTTTTTTTTGTTTTGTTGGATGGGTGAATTTATGTTGATGTATGATATTATTGTATAGTAGTTTTGTATGTGATTAAAGTATTTATGTTGTTTGTGTAGTAATGTTATTTTAAAAAAACAACAAACAAACTACAGTCATCCCTCCCAATTTACAGGGGATCTGTTCCAGACACATAAAGCCCACAAATCGGGAAAATTGAAAATATCAAAGCTCCATTGATTTCAATGGCGGCACACACCCACATGTGCCATTTAGTCTCCCCACTTGCTGTCCACAAAGGACTGAGAACACAGACTCCAAGTCTGTGAACGGGGAGGTACAAGTGTAGTTGATATCTGTCAGGTTCAACAAAATCAATAAACCAACCAATAGTAGCAATTAGGAGTTTATTGAATACACAAAGTCAGTATTTCACAGCACTGCGTTTAAGCCAGAACTGCCCCCCCAACATTACAGCATCTAATTAAACCCACCGAAATCTTCACTCCACCCACTGGCCTTTTGGTGCGCAAACCCATCTCCACCTACAATTCCCACAGTTTCGTTTCTCCAGCTCCTTCGCCCCTACCTTAGCTCATCCCTTATCAACGGCTCCAAGGAGTACCATCCTCCCTTCCAGTTCCCAACATTCCAAAGAGCCCGTTATCAAAACAACCTAGCAGCTGCACATATCCCATCCCCCCAGACCTTTCAGCACCATGCCATCAACCCTTCTCATTAGCCATCATCCCCAACACTATTCTGGCAGAACCTGAGGCCAGGTTCTGACAATATCCCACTTATTTCAGCAGCATGTTGATTCTTGTGTACCATAGACTCAATTTAGCCTAACTTTCAGCATGCAAAGGCAAACAAACAAATCTGAGGTGCCATATTTTCCGACGTATAAGACAACTTTTTAACCCTGGAAAAGGGTCTAAAAAGTTGGGGGTCATCTTATATGCCGGGTAGAGGTGGAGGAGGAGGATGAGAACAGAGGGGAGAGAAGAAAAGAGCCAAGGCAGAGGAGGAGGAGGAGGAGAATGGAGGAGAGAGGAGAAGGGATCCAAGGTAGAGGAGGAGGACGAGGATGCGAACAGAGGGGAGAGAAGAAAGGAGCCAAGGCAGAGGAGGAGGAGGGGGAGAAGGGGGGGAGAAAAAAAGGAAGCCACTTTTAAGATTGTTGTTGTTCTATGCCTTTGAGTCATTTCCAACTTAAAGAAACCCAAAGCGGCCCTATCATGGTGTTTGCTTGGCAAGGTTTCTTCAGAGGGGAGTTTGCCATTGCCTTCTCCTGAAGCTGAGAGAGTGTGACTTCCCCAAGGTCACCCAGTGGGCTTCATGGCCAAGCAGGGACTCAAACCCTGGCCTCCACAGTCATACTCAGATACTCAGATAGGGTGACCAAATGTCTTCAATGCAAAGGAGGACAAGTCACTACAAAAAATGTAGGACATACAAGAAAAAATGTAACTAAAAACACTAATCTGAATGTAAATCCATGCTTTTTATCCTTGCTCAAAATGTAGGCCGTTTTGGAATTCTTCCTGGAGAGAGGATTGACATAGAGGGCATGTCCTGGAAAAGAGAAGGCTAAGTAGCCCATTGAACTACAAATCCAAGAGCTCCCATAATATGGAGCCATGGCAGTTAAAGTGATGTCAAACTACATCAGTTCTACAGTATGGATGCAGCCTGAATCTGCACTGCAGAAATAATGCAGTTTGACACTGCTTTAACTGCCATGGCTCCATCCTATGGACTCCTAGGATCTGCAGTTTGCTTTGTGGTACTAGAGCTCTCTGACAGAAAAGGCTAAATATCTCACAAAACTGCAAATCCCAGAATTCCATAGCCTTGACCCAGGGCAGTTAAAGAGGTGTCAAATTGCTTTAATAAATTTCTGCAATGCAGACACAGCCAAATTTGATGTGTTGCTTGGGCATGGCTTCTTTAACAAATAATTCTGCACAATGAGAGAGAAAGTGAGTGTACCCTTGAAGATTTATATAAAGAAGAACCAAGTTTCTTAACTTGTAGGTTATATGTGTATGTTGTGTGCCTTCAAATTGCTCCTGACTTATGGTGATCATAGGGTTTTCTTGGCAAGATTCGCTCAGAGGAGGTTTGCCATTGCCTTCCCCTGAGGCTGAGAGTGTGTGACTTGTCCAAGTTCACCCAGTGGGTTTCATGGCAGAGTGGGGAATCAAACCTAGGTCTCCAGAGTGATAGTCCAACACTGAAACCACTACACCATGCTGGCTTCTATTTCCATGTACTACCTATGAAGCAATTGCAGACTTTTTGTTGTTCTTGTGTGTCTTCCTTTCCATCATATGGCAACCCTGAAGCAACCTTATCATGGGGTTTTCTTAGCATGTTTCTTCAAATGTGGGTTGCCATCACCATCCTCTGAGGCTGAGAGTGTGTGACATGTCCAGGGTCACTTATTTGACCACAAATTGTACATACCCCAGAATGCATCACCTAATATATTGGCAGTCCTTCCCCGCAACACTTTCTCATTTCCCCCCAACCATCTCATAGCTGGGAGATGGAAATAATTTTTAAAGCAGTATATAAATCTGGACTATTTTTTTAAAAAAGTAAGGTCCAAAATACACTGCAGAAATAAATGCTAGGGAACATGGGAGCTGCAGTTTGTTGTGTTTATAAGTGACAGTTTTCCTGGTAAGTACCTGCATGTCATAAGCATTTGAATTAAAATTACCATATATATTTTTTATTTTTTTATTTTTTTATTTTTATAAAGCTTTATTGAATAAAACAACTACTAACAGTCTATCATATACAACAACATATCCGTACACAAGACAAACTACATTAATACACTAGACATATCACTATCTATAAAAATGACATACATATACAAAACATTAAACTACTACAATGACAAATTACAATACGAAAACTACAAGTAAAACACAAAACTTCCTGGGGAAGGAGACCAGTCCTAACATATTTCTCTTCATTGTCCTTTTCATTGCGAATACCTGAAGCTAAGCTTCCTATGGGAATAAACCTCATTTTCACACTTAGGTTTAAAACCAACTAACTAACATCAGATCCATCTCCATGAATTAAATAACTTAAACCATATATCTCCGTGACTTATATAACTTAAACCAACTGTAACCAGTAAATACCTTAGCTTCCAACCCGATATAATCAGATATTCCTTTTTACCTTATTTATCTTTAACCTTATGTAATCCATTCATATAATCTCTAAACGGTTTCCAAATCCTCTTGCTTATTTCTACGTTATACCCTCTTAATTTAGTAGTAAGCTCATCCATCTGCTCAATTTCACAGAGTCTGTGTAACCAGCGTTCCACCACTGGAACTTCTTCCGATTTCCACATACTTGCCAGAACCATCCTGGCCGCAGTTGTCAAATGAAATGTCAATTTCCCAAACTTTGATTCAAAATCCAAGTTTTCCCATAAACTCAACAAATAAAATTTTGGATCCAGTTTCAATTTTAGACTTAAAATTTTTTCAATAACGCCGTGAATTCTTTTCCAATATTTTTGTACTTTTTTGCAGGTCCACCACATATGCATGTAAGTTCCAGTTGTTTTCTTACATCGCCAACATTTGTTTGATGTTCCTTTATATATTCTACCTATTTTAGCTGGAGTAAGATGCCACCTAAATTGCATCTTTACATGATTTTCCCTGAGGTCACAGCAACGGGTGTACCTTATTCTATTTTTCCACAGCCTCTCCCATTGATCCAAATTAATATTATATTTTAAATCTTGGGACCATTTAACCATCACATCCATTATTAACTCTTCTTCCATTTCAAAATTCATAAGATATGCGTATAGCCTTGCTATTTTATGTTTCCTTTCCTGATGGATAATCTCATCAAATTCACTCCTTTCCTTTCTAATACCCATTAATTTCAGATCCGAGAGATAGAATTAAAATTACCATATTGAAATCAAATCTAATTTTTAAATTTTTTTATTTGATGCGTGTTGGAAGAGGGGTCGTCTTATACAGCGAGTATATCCCAAACTCTTTATTTTAACTGGAAAAGTTGGTGGTCATCTTATACGCCCAGTCATCTTATACGCTGGAAAATATGGTAGTTTGAGGTGGCAGATTACAGGCCAAAGGCTGTCAGCATCTCTTTGATCCCATGAACGGGTCTCTTCATCAACAAGTTAAGTGAGAAACCAACAGATCCCAGGGCCAGTACAAAGCCTCTCCTTCTGCTGTTGTTTCCTAGAAAAACCACTCCTGCCCTTAGTCATTTACACACTATTTTCAGTTTTCAGTTAATTACAGGAGTGTGCTCTATGTGTATCTGCTCTTGAACATAAATTTCATTTGATCCAGTTTCGGCCAGGACAGGGGAAGGAGTAGGAGGCTTTCCAGGCCAGTTTCTGAAAGAAAGGAAAAAGAGAAGGAGGCTTTCCAGGCAGTTTCTGCCAGGAAAGGAGAAGGTGAAGGAGGCTTTCTAGGCCAGTTCCTACTAGGAAAGAGGAAGAAAGCAGTTTCCAGGCAGCCATTTTGAGTGGGTGAGTTTTTAAATTCTTTTTAAAAACACTTGGGGAGAGTGTGACTGTTGCTGAGTGGGTGGGGCTTTGTTGAGTCACATTTGCGAGTCAATAAGGGGTGGAGCTAGCCAGTTAGCTCTATACAACTGCTCCCAGAATTTTAGAACCATTACTAATTGTTGAAAAGTTCCAGACATCAGCAGACTTCAACACTGGTGTTAGCGAGGGGTTTTCTTTCAGGAGGAAAGCTGTAGTCCTCTTTCAGGTACTAATTAAGACTTAGTATGGACACTGAAGGAACTGCTGTCATCACCTGCAATACCTGTGGGATGTTTGTCTTCTTACCTACAGATGTGGGGAACTACACATGCTCCAAGTGCAAGTTGGTAGCCCTCTTGTAAGAGAAAGTACAGCAGCTGGAGGCACGGGTAGCTACACTTCAGCATATCAGGGAGCAAGAAGCTTTCCTAGACAGATCGGATTAAACGTCTTGGACGGGGACCACACAGAGGAAGTTGCTGGGGAAGAGAAGGTCACATCACATACACAGGAGGTAGATAGCTGGAGGACTGTCACATGCAGAAGTAGGGAGACCAGGGATCATTCTGGGAGCTTGCAGCTACAGAATCGATTTCAAGCTCTTTCCCTTATCAAGGAGGATGAGAAAGAGCAGCATGGACAGACTTCAGGGAAAGAGCAGGGGACCCTGGAAGTTCCACCAAAGGGAACAGTCGCTGCTAAGACTCAGAGGAGGCATGTAGTCGTGGTGGGGGGCTCCTTGCTGAGGGGGACAGAAGCAGTGATCTGTGGGCCTGACAAGATGTCTCGGAAGGTGTGTTGTCTCCCTGGGCAAAGATCCGAGATGTGGCAGAGAGGCTGACTACTGACCAATACCCCTTACTTTTGGTCCATGTGGGAATGAATGACACAGCAAGACACAGCCTTCAGAAAATTAAAAGGGATTATGAGGCTCTAGGTAAGAAGCTGAAGGAAATGGAGGCACAGATTGTCATCTTGTCTCTTCTGCCAATTGAAGGGCATGGTCCAGGAAGAGAGAGGAAAGTAGCAGATGTCAACAACTGGCTCCGCAGATAGTGTCATTGAGAACAATTTGGATTCTTAGATCATGGGCTGCAGTTCCATGAGGGCGGACTCCTGGCAAGGGATGGGCTGCATCTCACGCCAATTGGAAGAAACGTTTTTGCCAACAGTCTCAAGAATTTGATCAGGAGGGCTTTAAACTGAGTTATGTGGGGAAGGGAGACAGTGTCCTGGAAGACAAAAAGACTGGAAAAAATAGTCAAACACTCATAAAGGAACCAAGGCAAACAGTACAGGGACCCAACAGTGGGAGGCAAAAAAAAAAAAAGTGCACAGGCAGCAAGTAAAGGGGACATATGGTCTTAGATATCTCCACACTAATGCACAGAGCATGGGAAATAAGCAAGATGAACTTGAACTCCTAGCACAACAAAGCAAATATGATATAATAGGCATCACTGAAACCTGGTGGGATGAGTCTCATGACTGGAATGTAGAAATACAGGGGTATAACCTTTTCAAGAGAAACAGGTCAAACAGGAGAGGAGGAGGAATAGCATTATATGTCAGGGATATTTACACCAGTGAAGAAATCCAGGACATCAATCCTGGAAGCCAGGTGGAGAGCATCTGGATAAAAATTAAAGGGGAGGGAAACAAAAGGGATGTTAGTGTGGGAGTTTACTACAGACCCCCGACTCAGGCAGAAGAACTGGATGATGCCTTTCTAGAACAGATGACCACACACTCAGAAAGGAGAAATATAGTAGTGATGGGTGACTTCAACTATCCTGATATTTGCTGGAAGTCAAACTCAGCACTATCCTCAAGGTCTAGCAAATTCCTCACGTGCCTCAAAGACAATTTCATTGTCCAAAAGGTGGAAGAGGCAACAAGGGAGTCAGCTATTTTGGATCTGATCCTAACTAACAGGGAAGACTTAGGGCCTCGGCAGACGGCTTAAAAAGCCATCCTGGAGGCAGGGAAGAGGAGGGGCAGCCGCGCGATCGGCGCCCCTTCCTCCTCCCAAAGTTGCCCTCGGAGCCGCCGGCTGGACACGCTGTGGCGGAAAAGTCAGTGAAAGTGCACCGCAAGCTTTTGCGACGCACTTTCACTGACTTGTGAAAGGAGCACTATTTTAGCGCTCCTTTCACGGAAGGGGAAGGTGCACCGGAGGATCAAGGCATGGGGATGCCTCGGTCCCATGGCGCACCTTCCCAGGGTGGCCCCGTGCTGCCAGTCTGCTTCCCCTATTAGTTAATGGGGTGCAAATGGTTGGATCCATAGTCGGGAATGATCATGTCCTCCTGGAGTTTATTATACAGTGTAAAGGAGAAGTCAGGCATAGTCAGACACGCATTCTAGATTTTAGGAAAGCTTATTTTACTAAACTTAGGGCCTTTACAGATCACAATTCAAAAAGGATGTGTAGAAACTGGAACGTGTCCAAAGGAGGGCAACTAAAATGGTGAAGGGTCTGGAAACCAAGCCGTATGAGGAATGACTTAGGGAGCTGGGGATTTTTATCCTGGGGAAGAGAAGGTTGAGAGGTGATATGATAGCCGTGATTAAATATTTGAAAGGATATATTGAGGAGGGAACAAGCTGGTGTTCTGCTGTTCCAGAGACTAGGACCTGAAACAATGGATGTAAGCTCCAGGAAAAGAGATTCAACCTCAACATTAGAGAGAACTTCCTGACAGTAAGGGTGGTTCGACAGTGGAACACACTCCCTCAGAGAGTAGTGGAGTCTCCTTCCTTGGAGGTCTTTAAGCAGAGGCTGGATGGCCATCTGTCAGGGATGCTTTGATTGGGAGTTCCTGCATGGCAGGGGATTGGACTGAATGGCCCTTGTGGTCTCTTCCAGTTCTATGATTCTATGATTCTATGATCCAAAATGCAGCTTCCTATTAAGCATAGCCTGCCATTTGGAGAACAGTACACAGTTTTCATATCTTAATTGACCTTCAATTTTCTTGCATCATTTGTGACCTTTTGTGGGCCAGTGCTATTCAACATCTTTTTTTAAAAAAGACATTTTAAAAAACAACATCCAGTGCTATTTTCAAAATACTGTTTTGAAATGATCTAGATGGTACTTTAAATTAATAATAATAATAATAATAATAATAATAAATTTTATTTATATACCGCCCATTGGTGACCCAATCCGGGCAGTTCACAACATTAAAATAATACAGCCTAAAACCAACGTATTTCCCACCCCCCTCAAAAAACTATTAAACCAGACTTAATTAAAACCAATTAATTTCAAATTTTGACTATTTTAATTTTTCTTTTAAATGAGAGCTATGTATTATTAATTATAATCCTGTCTCTTTGAATTTATCATTCTTATTGTAATTTTATTGTATAATTCATAAAATCATAGAATCATCGAGTTGGCAGAGACCACAAGGACCATCCAGTCCAACTCCCTGCCATGCAGGAACTCAAAATCAAAGCGTCCCTGACAGATCGCCATCCAGCCTCTGTTTAAAGACCTCCAATGAAGGACACTCCACCACACTCTGAGGGAGTGTATTTCACTGTCGAATAGCCCTTACTGTCAGGAAGTATGGTTGAAGTGGAATATCTTTACCTGTAGCTTGCATCCATCTGGGACAAGCCTGCTCCCTCCTCAATATGACATCCCTTCAAATACTGAAATATCATCTCTTAACCATCTCTTTTCCAGGCTAAACATACCCAGTTCCCTAGGTCATTCCTCACAGGGCATGGTTTCCAGACCCTTCACCATTTTAGTCACCCTCCTTTGGACAAGCTCCAGTTTCTGAATATCATTTTTTGATTTGTGGTGCCCAGAACTCGACACAGTATTCCAGGTGGGGCCTGACCAGAGCAGAATACAGTGGCACTATTACATCCCTTGATTTAGACACTATACTTCTGCTAATGCAGCCTAAAATTGCATTGGCCTTTTTAGCTGCTGCATCACACTGGTGACTAATGTTGAACTTGTGGTTTACTAGGACTCCTAGATCTTTTTCACATGTAGCTGTGTTCAGCCAGTTGTCCCCCATCCTATATCTATGCATTTCTTTTCTGCCCTAAGTCCAGTATCTTACATTTATCCATGTTGAAATTCATTTTGTTACCTTTGGCCCAGCTTTCTAATCTATTAAGGTCATTTTGAATTTTCATCCTGTCCTCTGGAGTATTAGCTAATTTGGTGTCATCTGCAAATTTGATAAGCATGCCTCTATTCCTTCATCCAAGTTGTTGATAGAGATGTTGAATAACACTGGCCCAGGCAAGAAGTCTGTGGCACTCCACTGGTTACTTCTCTCCACAATGAAAAGGACCCATTATTGAGCAACCTTTACATTTGGCCAGTCAACCAATTACAAATCCATGTAACAGTTACCTTGTCTGGCCCACATTTTATTAGCTTGTTTGCCAGAATGTCACTGGGAACCTTGTCAAAAGTCTTACTGAAATCAAGATATGCTAAATCCTTAGCATTCCTTTCATCCACCAAGCTCGTAAGTCTATCAAAAATAAAATAAAATAGATAAGATACCTCTGGCATGACTTCTTTCTCTGAAACCCTTGTTGGCTTTTTGTGATAATGGCACATTCTCATCTAAATGATCACAGACTTTTTGTTTAATGATCTACTTTAGAATATTTCCTGGTATTGATGTCAGACTAACTGGACAATAATTGTTGAGATCCTCTTTTTTCCCCTTTTGCCCTCCTCCAGTCTGCTGGGACTTCTCCAGGACATCTCAAAGATTATTGCCAATGGCTCTGCTATTACATTTGCCAATTCTTTTAATACCCTTAGATGCAGTTCATCTAGTTCTGGAGACTTATATTCATTTAGATTTATCTGGTATTCCTGTGCTACCTCTTTACTTATTCTATGCTGCATTTCCCCTATTGTGTCCTCTGCTCCATTTTCCTCATGTTGAGCATCCCTTTTCCTTTTGTGCGAAGACTGAGGCAAAGAAGGTGTTGAGTAGTTCTGCCTTTTCCTCTTTTAGAATTTCTCCATCTTCTCTGTGCAGTGGCCCTACCATTTCCTTCTTCTTTCTTTTGCTACGGACATACCCCAAAAAGCCCATTTTATTGTCCTGAACCCCTCTAGCAAGCCTGAGATTATTCTGTGCTTTGGCTTTCCTGACTTTACCCCTACACGTGCTAGCTATTTGTTTGAATTCCTCTTTAGTGATTTTGCCTCTTTCCCATTTCTTATACATCTCTCATTTAAAACTTAGTTCAGTTGAAAGTTCTTTTGACATCCAACCTGGTCTCTTGAGACACCTCCCAATTTTCTTTCTCATTGGAACAATTTGAGAATGTGCCTTAAATGTCTTCCTTTTGAGAAACTCCAATCCATCTTGAACTCCCTTCTCCTTTAGTATTCCTGACCATGGGATCACTCCCAGTGTTTCCCTAAGTTTATTGAAATCAGCTCTCCTAAAGTCTAGAATGAGTGTCTGACTATCAGCCCTGGTGGTGCAGTGGTTAAATGCCTGTACTGCAGCCACTCACTCATAAAATCACAAGGTTGCGAGTTCAATACCAGCCAGGGCTGAGGCTCGACTCAGGCCTGCATCCTTCCGAGGTCGCTAAAATGAGTACCCAGCTTGTTGGGGGGCAATCAGCTCACAGTTGTAAACCGCTTAGACATCCCATAGTGTGATATGAAGCGGTATATAAATAAGCTGCTTTGCTTTTGTTTTTGACTATGCCTATCTTCTCCTTTCCACTGTATAAGAAAGGAGAACATGATCACTCTCAGCTAAGGATCCCACCACTTGCACACCATTGACCAGGTCATCCCTGTTGGTTAGGATCAGATCTAAAATAGCTGATCCACTTGTAGCCTCTTCCACCTTTTGGACAAAGAAATTGTCTTTAAGGCAAGTGAGGAATTTGCTAGACCTTGAAGTACTGGCTGAGTTTGACTTCCAGCAAATATCAGGATAATTGAAGTCACCCATCACTACTATATCTCTCCTTTCTCAGTGTGTGGGCATCTGTTTGAGAAAGGCATTATCCAATTCCTTAGTCTGACTCAGGAGTGTCTAGTAGATGCCCACAATAACATCCCTGTTGTTTCTCACCCCTTTAATCCAAATGCTCTCCATCTGGAATCCAGGATTGAATTTCTGGACTTCTTCACTGGTGTAAATATCCCTGACATATAATGCTATTCCTCCTCCTTTCATGTTTGACCTATTTCTCTTTAAAAAATTATACCCCTCTATTACTACATTCCAATCATGAGATTCATCCCACCAGGTTTCAATGATGCTTATTATATAATATTTGCTTTGTTGTGCTAGGAGTTCAAGTTCCCCTTGCTTATTTCCCATTCTCTGGGCATTAGTGTAGATACATATGTCCATCCTACTTGTTGCCTGTGCAATTTTTTTGGCCTCCCACTCTTGGGTCCTTGCACTGTTTGCCTTGTTCCCTCTATGGCAGTTTGACTATTTTTACCAGCCCTTTTATCTTCCAGAATACTGTCTCCCTTCCCCACATAACTCAATTTAAAGCCCTTTGGATCAAATTTTTGAGACTATTGGCAAAAATGCTTCTGCCAACTGTTGTGAGATGCAACTCATCTCTTTCCAGAAGTCCACCCTCATGGAGCCACCTCCCATGGTCCAAGAATTTAAATCATTCTTGGCAGCACCATCTGTGGAGTCAGTTATTCACATTGGCTATTTTCCTCTCCCTTCCTGGACCATGTCCCTCAATTGGAGAAGAGATGAGATGACAACCTATGCATCTAGGTCTTTCAGCTTCCTGCTTAAAGTCTCATAATCCCTTCTGATATTCTGGAGGCTATGCCTTGCAGTATCATTGCACATGGACCAAAAGGAAGTGGTAATGGTCAGTAGGCTTGACAAGTCTTATTCCCCTGACTGTCACATCGTGGATTTTTGCCCCAGGGAGACAGCACACCTCCCAAGACATCTCATCAGGCCCACAAATGATAGCTTCTGTGCCTCTCACCAAGGAATCCACCACCACCACCACACACCTCTTCTGAGGCTTAGCAGCCACTGTTTTCTTTGGTGGTCCTCTTATTCTCCCCTGCACTGTCCCTGAAGTCTGTCCCTGCTTCTCTTCCTCATCTTTCCTGATTAGGAAGAGGGCTTCAAATCAATTATGTAGCTGCAAGCTCCCAAAATGATCCCTGGTTTCCTACATCTGTTTGTGACATCCTTCCAACCATCTACCTCCTGTGTATGTGAAGTGACCTGCTCCCTAGCAGCTTCCTCTGTGTGTTTTCCATCCAAGATCATTCAGTCCATTCCGTCCAGAAAAACCTCTTGCTCCCTAAGATGCTGAAGTGTAGATACCTGGGCCTCCAGCTGTTGGGCTTTCTCTTCCAACAGGGTTACCAACTTGCACTTGGTGCAGGTGAAGTTCCCCACATCCATAGGCAAGAAGTCAAACATCCCTCAAGTGCTGCATGTGACTGCAGTATGTCCCTCAGTGTCCATACTGAGAAATCTTAAGGAGACACTGAAACAAGACTGTGGGCTTTCTCCACAAAAGGTCCCTTGTTAAACACCCATGTAACAGACCCCTGTTGGCTTGGCTTTTGTCCCCAAGCTCTGTCAGTGAGCTCAATCAACTGGGGTTATAACCTAATATTAATAGTAATAATAATGACAATGATAATAATAAAATTTATTTATACCCCGCCCCTCTGTTAAAACAATCAGGGCGGCTTACAACAATTAAAATTACAGCAAATACAATATAGAGAGCTCCTAGCTACTACCTTGTTTTAGAGGCAAGTCTCTGACTCCCTTTCTCTGAACAAAAGTCCCCATGAGCCCCTTAAGGGAAAAAGTATATAAGAGAAAGTGGAAAAATTAAAGGACAATCCCTCAAACACTGTTCCCAGGTCACCTTCTCCTCTGTACTCAAAATCCTCCTTGACTTGAAAGGAATGGTCCAGAAACCCTCTGCCAGAAGTTATATAGAATTAGGCTTCTAGCTCTGCCACCTAGTGAACCACAGAAGTGACTCATAGTTTAAAAAGTTTAAAAACTCACCCAGCCAAAATGGCCACAGAGAAGCAGTTTTCCTCTTGCAAGGAATGGTCCAGAAATCCTCTGCCAGTAATTATATAGAATTTGTTTCACTGCTTTAAATATCCAAGATAGAATGTTGCTACCTACAGAATAAAATAAATATTACTGAAGTAGGCCTATGCATTAACGTTACAAAAATCTCTCTGTTCAAAGAGGCATGGCAAAGGTATTCCTGGGGTGCTGAGGCACTAAAAGGCAAAAGGACAGTAGGGCTTTTTTGAGCTCTACTGCTAATTCCTGATAGGAATCCTTTACATCAAACATTTAATGGATTATGTCCACAGAATGTGATGGGTTGTTAGAACCATCCAAGGAGCAGTGTGAGGAAAGAGAAAATTAGAGGAATTAATATTTCTTGCACAAAGCCCTATACAGTTTAGAACTTAGTTACTACACTACAGAAATAATCCAGTCTGAGACCACTTTAACTGCCTGGGCTCAATACTTGGGAATTCTGGGAATTCAGGCCATTGTATTCCCAGTTACCATGTACGGATGCAAGAGTTGGACAGTGAAGGAAGCAGACAGAAAGAAAATCAACTCATTTGAAATGTGGTGCTGGAAAAAAGTACTTAGGTACCATGGACATCCAAGAAGACAGACAAATGGGTTCTTGAACAGATCAGACCAAGGCTCTGCTTGGAAACAAAGGGCCTCTATAGACAGGCGGCTGTGAGCTGCCCCAAGAAGCCAAGGATTAGGGCTAAGGCTGCCCTATGCCTCGGCCCCAATCCACCCTTTTGGCATCTGGGAAAGGAGTGCTAAAATAGCACTCCTTTCCCAAGCCCCAGAAAGGGCGCCAGAAGAGCCATCACACGGCTCTTCCACATCTCTTCCGGCTCAGCCTGTGTAGAGGCTGGGCTGGGAGGACATCATCGGAGTGCTCACCATGTGCTGTGTGTCCTCGGGAAAGGGTTGGGGTGTCTGGCATCCAGCTGCCCCTCTCCTTCCCTGGCTCCAAGATGGCACTTTGCACCATCTGCAGAGCCCCAAAGATGATCAAGTTGAGACTATCATACTTTGGCCATGTAATGAGAAGGCATGGATCACTAGGGGGGAAAAAAACAATAATGCTAGGAAAGGTAAAGGGTAGAAGAAAGAGGGGAAGACCACAAACCAGATGGATAGACTTGATCATGGGGGTTATGGGCAAGGGCTTTCAGGATCTGGCCATGGCAGTGGAAGATAGGGATTCTTGGAAATGTCTCATCCACAGAATCCAACAAAAGTTCCCAAGGCAAAAACCAAGATGTGAACCAAAAAACCAAAGAAAGGGGTTGTGCCAAAAGAATAAAATCGAACAATGGCCCTCCTATCTCAAAAACAAAAATATAAGAAATAACTAAACCCTGGAGCAGAAAAGCCTCTATAATTTACCCTATAAAAGGGTAAAAGTACCCCACTAAATCACATGCCATTGATGAAAATGAAATAAAAGGCACAAAAAAAAATCTAGGGCTGAATTTATAAAAGAATAACAATGGGGGGTTGCAGACTGCCAGAAATAGTGTGAATTCAGTCCACTTTTAGGGTTAGGGTTAGTGCTAGGGAATCATGGGAACTGTTATTTTTCTGAGACATTGAGCCTTCTCTGTCAGACAACTCTGATGCCACAATAAAATACACTTCCCATGGTTCCCTAACTCTA
The DNA here is from genome assembly GCA_026167975.1 of Phrynosoma blainvillii. NCBI lineage: Eukaryota > Metazoa > Chordata > Lepidosauria > Squamata > Phrynosomatidae > Phrynosoma > Phrynosoma blainvillii. The sequence goes on from JANUYF010000001.1 coordinate 211,675,396, forward strand.
ACCCTAACCCTAAAAGTGGACTGAATTCACACTATTTCTGGCAGTCTGCAACCCCAAATGTGCTTAAAAAGCACTTATAGTTCAAAACAAGGCCAAATAACTAAAAGGGTAATATTTACCCCACTGAAGAAACTGCAAATGCAGAAAAAGGTAAAATGAAAATTCATAAACCAAGGCTGTCTATAAATTTTAAATTCAAAAACAATCATGTAAGAAATAACAAAGCCCTGGTGCAAAAATGCCTCTATAATTATTAAAAGGGTAAAAGTACCGCACTAAATCTGGTGCCAATAATGAAAATGAAATAAAAGGCCCAAAAAATCAAGGGTTAAATTTATAAAAGAATAACAATGCCCTTAAAAAACACTTGTAGTTCAAAACAAGGACCAATTACTTAAAGGGTAGCATTTACCCCACTAAAGGAACTGCAAATGCAAAAAAAAGGTAAAATGAAAATTCATAAATCAAGGCCAAACGTGTTTCGACTCCTGTCTTCCTCAGTGGCCTATGAACATTTAATTTATATATGTATTTATTTCACAACTCACACAATGTGACTCTGCACTATTCCAAAGTAATTTTATATTTAGCCCTTGATTTTTTGGGCCTTTTATTTCATTTTCATTATTGGCACCAGATTTAGTGGGGTACTTTTACCCTTTTAATTATTTCTTATATTAGTTATTTCTTATATTTTTGTTTTTGAGATAGGAGGGCCATTGTTCGATTTTATTCTTTTGGCACAACCTCTTTCTTAGGTTTTTGTTTTTGTTTTTTCATCCACAGGATCACCATGAGTTTGAACAGAATTCAGGGCAGCTAATAATAACAACAAAGTGAGGCTCATTTGGTTGTGGTGAAGAAGAGGGGCTTTTTTGTCTCCTGTGTCTCTGCCATGATGAATGGTCTTCTCATTGAAATCAGATGAATTTGCAATGCTGAGTGTTTCTATTGTTAATTGAAGACATAACTACATGCTCAAGCATTTCCCCATTTGATAACCCCATCAGTTACCCCTGGGTTTTAAATGGTGGAAATAAATAAATAAATAAATAAGGGAGGGGCTTGATAAGGACATCACTAGCTCTTACTTATATTGATTCCGGTAGTAGTAGTGGTATATCACTCAGTACCAATGTCTGGAGAGCACAAGCAGGAGGATGCTCCTGCACTCATTATGTCCTGTCTATGAGCTTCTCATGGGTATCTTCTGGGCCACTGTGTGGACACAATGCTTGACTATAAGATAAATCTTTGATCTGATCCAATGGGGCTGCTCTTAGGTTCTCAAAAAATGAAGCTAAGACTATAAACAGAGCCTGCTTTCATTTTCCAACTGGCAATGTGACTATTATTTTATATCCTTAGGCCAGTACAGAAGCAGACAATAAAAAATTCAAACCAACGTAAGGCACCAACCTTCAGCTTGAGTGGTACTCTTGTCCTGTTTATCTCAGTATTGATGGAATAAGAAGTCAGTTTAATTTGGCTCAGCAGTATAAATAGATTGCATTGTTGGTTTAATGATCATCTAGACTTGAGAGTGCAATTAGCAGAAGTAAAATAATCTCCAAACATTCTAGTTAATTACTCACCCTAACGGATGTTTACTAATATACATCATAAGAATAGGAACCATTTTAGGAAAGTATTATCGGCCCCTATAGGGATGCAATTCCCGCCAACCTTTTTATTTTTTAATTGAGCTCAAGAAAGATTAAAGTCTTAATTAAACACACATTTTATTTCTGTGCTTAGTGTTCAGAAACTGTATCCTTTTAATGTAAAACTGACATTCTGGCATTGCTCATATGCCCAGAAGAACCTGATAAATAACAGAAGTTTATTATAGTTGTGGACCAAAGTGATTAATAAAGTATGGAAATTCCCTTATATTTTTATCATCATGATTGGGCTTGTGTTAATTATATTGATTGTTTGCAAAGCTATTAATAATATCCATTAAAAATAAAAAATAGAAATATCTGACAAAAATCTGATTAAATAAATTTAAATGAGTGTTGCTATAGCTGTGCCCCTGGGAGTTGACTGCAGGTAGCATGGTCCCATCTTGAATCTCTATCGAAATAAAAGGACTTTCTATCCATGGGCCCAATACAGATGGAGGCAGGGGTAGGAACCATGCTGAATTCAGTATTTGGTTGTAGAATAGCTATTGAGGCAAGAAAAGGGACTCTTGCTTTTACTATCAAATGTAGCATGCCTGTAGGAATGGTAAAAGTTAAGCTCATGCAGAATAAGCTTCATGATTTATGTGTGCACTTGAACACACATAAATAGTAATATTAATAGTACCAGCAAAAAACAATGACATAGGGCAGGGGTAGACAACCTTTTTGAGCTGGGGGCCGGGTTGCTGTCCCTCAGACAATTGGGGGCCGAAGCACCAAAAATAAATAAATAAATATATTTTTTAAAAAATAATTTTTTTAAAAAATATATGCATGCACACTCTCTCAGCCCCAGAAAAGCCATGGCAAAACCCCTGTGGAGATTTTGCCAAGAAAACCCCAAGAACAAGTAATAACAACAATAACCAATATCATCATGACGGGCAGTGGCGGCGGATGGGGGCGGCGGCAGCAGGACCAGCCTGGGGCCGGTCCAAAGGCCTCGGGGGGGGGCGCATCCAGCCCCCAGGCCTTATGTTCCCTACCCCTGACATAGGGCCTTTACAGACTGCCAGAAATAGTGCAAATTGAGTCCACTTTAACTGCCCTGACTCAGTGCTAGGGAATCATGGGAACTGTAGTTTATTGTGGCACCAGAGCTCTGGCAGAGAAGGCTCAATGTCTCAAAAAAAAAAATACAATTCCCATGATTCCCTAGCACTGAGCCAGGGCAGTTAAAGTGGATTCAATTTGCACTATTTCTAGTAGTCTGCAAAGGCCAATAGTTATTCTAAACTATGGAGGAGGAATGGCATTATATGTCAGGGATGTTTACACCAGTGAAGAAGTCCAGAACTTTAATCCTGGAAATCAGGTGGAGAGCATCTGGATAAAAATTAAAGGGGAAGAAAACAACAGGGATGTTATTGCGGAAGTCTACTACAGACCCCCAAATCAGACTGAGGAACTGGATAATGCCTTTCTAGAACAGATGCACACATACTGAGAAAGGAGAGATGTAGTAGTGATGGGTGACTTCAGTAATCCTGATATTCGCTGGAAGTCAAACTTAGCCAATACTTTAAGGCAGGGGTAGGCAACCTTTCCCCTTTAAGGGCTGAGGGACTTCAGCTCCAAGAATCCCAGGAGCTATTGGCCAACATGGGACTATTGGCCAATATGGCTGATGCTTCTGGGAGCTGAAGTCCCTCGGCCCTTAAAGGAGAAAGGTTGCCTACCCCTGCTTTAAGGTCTAACAAATTCCTCACTTGCCTTGAAGACAATTTCTTTGTCCAAAAGGTGGAAGAGGCTACAAGGGGATCAGCTATTTTAGATTTGATCCTAACTAACATGGTCAATGGGGTGCAAGTGGTGGGATCCTTAGGTGGGAGTGATCATGTTCTCCTGGAGTTTCTTATACAGTGGAAAGGAGAAGATAGGCATAGTCAGACACTCATTCTAGACTTTAGGAGAGCTGATTTCTATAAACTTTGGGAAACACTGGGAGTGATCCCATGATCAGGAATACTAAAGGAGAAGGGAGTTCAAGATGGATTGGAGTTTCTCAAAAGGAAGATATTGAAGGCACAATCTCAAATTGTTCCAATGAGAAGGAAAATTGGGAGGTGTCTCAAGAGACCAGGTTGGATGTCCAAAGAATTTTCAACTGAATTAAGTTTTAAATGGGAGATGTATAAGAAATGGGAAAGGGGCAAAATCACTAAAGAGAAATTCAAACAAATAGCTAGCACATGTAGGGGTAAAGTCAGGAAAGCCAAAGCACAGAATGAGCTCAGGGTTCAGGACAATAAAATGGGCTTTTTGGGGTATGTCCGTAGCAAAAGAAAAAAGAAGGAAATGATATCACAAGGATCTAGCTGCCGAATCCACCACCTGGGTCCATCCCGGGTCCATCCCCATTCCCAGGCTGCTCTGGTGGCCATTTCTCAAGCCAGAAAACTCCCAGCTTTGAAAAGAGCTGCGCTGAGCGCCCCAGGTGCAGGAATGGATCCGGGCTGCATTCTGGCAGCAAATTCAGTGGCAAAATCCTTGTTATAATATCAAGATGCTTAATTTAAATTTTAAACTGGATCAGGTAATCCATATTATTTAACTTTGTGATAAGCTCCATAGACTCTTCTACTGATGAGCAAACAACCAGTTTTAGGGCCTCTACAGACGGGCGACCGTGGGCTATCCCGACAAACCGCGGATTGGGACCAAGGCTGCCCCACGCCTTAGCCCTGATCCACCTTTATGGTGCCTCTGAAAAGGGGTGCTAAAATAGCGCTCCTTTCAGAGGAGCCAAAAAGGGCACTGGAAGAGGCGCCAGGTGCCTTTTCCGCACTCCTTCTGGCTCAGAGTGTTTGGATGCTGAGCCGGAAGGATGTCATCCGATAACGTCCTCAGGAAAGGGGTTGGGGCACCCAGCATCCGGCTGCCCCTCCCCTTCCTGGGATTGAAGATGGTGCTTTTCACTGTCTGCATCCCCCCCTTAGTTAAGATGAACAAAAGACCTTTATTGAAGACATTGGGCCTTTACAGACTGCCAGAAATAATGCAACAAATCCACTTTAACTGCCCTGGCTCAGTGCTAGGGAATCATGGGAACTGTAATTTATTGTGGCACTAGAGCTCTTCCTTTGGACTGGATTGCAGAGGCCCTTAGTCTTAAAGCCTGAACAGACTGACAGAAATAATCCAGCTTGAGGCTACTTTAGCTGCTCTGGCTCAGTGCTAGGGAATCATGGGAATTGTAGCATTTTCCTGAGAGATTGAACCTTCTCTGTCAGAGAGCTCTGGTGCCACAATAAACTACAGTTCCCATTATTCCCTGGCACTGAGCCAGGGCAGTTAAAGTGGTCTCAAGCTGAACTATTTCTAGCAGTCTGTTCAGGCCCTTAATCATCTTAATAATCAGTTTAATGCATGACCAGGAGTGAATACTGCTTCCCCAACACACACAAGAATAAGGAGAAACAAGGCCACAACTATTTATTGATTACAGCTGCAATTGAGTTGGCACATGCATAGGACTGGATCCTGGTATCAGCCAGCCTGCCTGCTGATTGATGAGACCAACTTCCAGCCTCTGCTGGGAAACAAGTAGGGCAGTAGTGTCTTGCCTGGATGGGGGCCCATCCTCAGTGAGAATTCTGTGCCTCCCCCTTTCGAGGGTGCTGGAAATGTGTCAGCCCCCTTCCTGGTCAACCATTTCCACCACACTCCCCACTCTGAGTCTCTTAAGGAGATCCCTATCCATACCTTTTCCAGGGTCCTGTATTCCTGGATCCCAAACCCATGCACCACCTGCAAAGTAGTTTGCGTAGTGCTTTGCAGAATATGTACTCCTTGGAAAGCAATCTGAATTACTCTGTAACAGGTGGAATAAATTGCAAATTAGGAGAGAAAGATGAAGCCCTCCATTTGAAACATCCAAAGGATACAGTAAGTATGGGGAACATCTTTAATAACTTTGAATATCTTCATCAAATCTTAAACATATACATGCTTATATATATTTTCTACAAGAATTTATTACCTGATAAACTCCTTACTTATACTGGATGACTCCTTGCAAATAGACAAATTATTGTGCTGTTACAATATGTATATCTGCTAGATTATTATTTTACAATATGGTCTTCATTTACTAATAAATATACTAACTATAATATATTTTCCCATTTTTTAAGCTTAATTTTCTATTGAGGAAGACGTTCAGTCAAAAGGTGTTTGATTTTATTGTTATTTTTAATCTCTTATATTACATGTCCTCTGGAAGTGCATATACTTCTGTTCCTTCATGCACTTTGAATGTTGGGTATTTTTATATTGTATATCTCATTTGAGATTTATATATTTCTAATCTTCTATGTATATTGGCAGTGTATTTACTTTTTATTTGCATATATACGGGAAACATATACATTACTTGTTGTTTTTACTTTCTGGCACAGTGTATTGCCTTGATTACCTGGATGCCAGAAAACTACTGTTTCTACATTTACTCTATATTTTGGATAATAAAACTTTCTTATGTATATTAAATACAGCTGTGCCCAACCAGAGTGAAAATTGTTGCAGTTCATGGCAGCTGGCTTTTGAATAGTGGCCCAAACTCCCATTGGCTGAAATTGGCTGGTGGAGGAAGAGAAAGCAGAATGTGATCTTGGGTATTTGGGCTAAACTTTCCTGGTCCCAGAGAGTTGTTTGTGGAGAGTCTGCTGGAAGAGCTATTGAGCCTAGTGAAAGCTTACTTGTGTGTGCATTAGTGTCTATTGTTCTCTTGTAGTTTGGTGACCTTTTGTCTGTTGGGTCAAGACTGATTGTTTGTGTGAGCTGAATGGAGGTGTCGTGTGCTTGTTAGCACTATATTGTTCTATTGGGTTTAGCGCCAGATCCCCTTTCTGAGCACCTGGTTCCAGGGAGGAGCGGCTTTTGCTCACAGGAGATGAGCCAGAGACTTGGCTGGAGGAGAAGCTAGCAGCCGGTAACTTTTCTCTATAGCTGCAACCACAGTCGCTGGAGTTTGGTAACAGAGTTTGGTGAAGAGGCTTGGAAAACAGGGGTGTTTTGTGTGGGAGTTAAGCAGAGGAGTTTGAGGAGGAAGCCCAGAGTCCTGTTTTAGTGCCAACTGAACAAGGACAGTGAGGGAGCTGCTGAAATCACTTGAAACTGCTGTGGTATATCTTGGGAGGTAAGTTGTCACCCTGGGGCAAAAATCCAGTGAGGCTGATGAGATTTGTCAAGCCTACTGACTGTTACCCCTTCCTTTTGGTCCATGTGGGAACCACTGATACTGCAAGTCACAGCCGTCAGAATATCATAAAGGATTATGATGCTCTGGGTAGGAAGATGAAAGAGCTCAACCAGCAGGTTGTTATCTCATATCTTCAATTAGTACAGAATATGGCAGCCAGGTTGGTCTCGGGAACAACTAGAAGAGACTATATAACTCCAGCCCTAAGATCATTGCACTGGCTGCCCATTAGTTTCCAGGCACAGTACATGGTGTTGGTTATCACCTTTAAAGTCCTAAATGGCTTGGGTCCAACCTATCTTTGGGAGCGCCTAATTCTGTATAATGCACCCTGCACACTTAGGTCCTCTGGGAGGAATTTGCTGCAGCTTATAAAAACTAGGGACGTTATCACATGGGGGGAAATCTGTTGGTTAATCCACACAAATCCCAAACAAAAACTGAATTTGTGCCTCACGATTTCACACGACGTCGCACAGAAACTGGTCAGAAACTGGACAGAAACTGGTATTATCCGAGATCTTTTTAATTTCGGGAGTTTAGAGGAAATGCATTTGCGAAATTACAGTAATTTCACATTTACTGTAATGTGAAAAGCAAATATGCACGGACAATTCTCTTTTAAAACCTGGAGAAGGGCCAAGAGGAGGAGGAGGAGGGGCCTCCAGGGAGGGAGAGTCCCAGGCTCCTGCCAGGCAGGGCAGGGCGAGGAGAGGAGAGGAGAGGAGAGGAGAGGGAAGTTTGGGATGGAGGAGAAGTTTGGCATTTGGGATGGAGGGGAAAGAAGGCTTATGGGGGGGTGCATGGGAGCTACCTCCAGTTTTCCCCTCTCCTGGGCATCATCCAAGGCTCTGGCTCTCCCCAGGGAACACCCAGCCCTTCCTTCCTTCCTTCCTTCCTTCCCTTTCCTCCTCCTCCTCCTCCTCCTCCTCCTCCTCCTCCTCCTCCTCCTCCTCCTCCTCCTCCTCCTCCCCTGCCAGCTCTGCCTGTGATCCTACCCTCCTTGCTCATCTCCCCAGCAGCTGACAGCCTCCAATGCCAGGAAAGGAGAGAGAGAAAAGGGAGGCTGAGCCATCTCAATGCCTCCCTTGCCTCAGCTTACCTTGCCTTTCCAGCCTCCTCCTCCTCCTCTGCTCTCTTGAGAGGTCCTAACCCCAATGGAAGGGGGTTAGGACCTGTGCAGGAGGACATGACCCCAAATGTAGGACAGTCTGACATTTCCTCCTGGGAAATGCAGGACCCGCCCTGGAAAAAGGAGGAGTCTGGTCATGAAACACACCCATTTCCAGTACATGTACGGGTTCTTTTCACTTGTGTTAAAATGTCTTTTTTCACTTTTAATTTAATTCCATTATTACTGTAATTACGTGTGAAAAGCTTTTGTGCAATTAAGCTCTTTTATCGCTTTCTTTTCGGGATGCTTCATTTCCACTGTATTATCTCTTTAACAACGAAACTGGCCCACGTGTGATAACGCCCTTATTGTTACTTATTGGCCTTAAAGCAAGCTAACACATATATGTGATAATTTATTATGAAAATAATAAGATGAGAAGCCCAACAACTAAGCTCCTTGCTAATCTTCCAAAAGCAACAGCCCACTACAGGATTCTGAATGCTTAACAGGAAAAGCAAACAGCCAAGAAAGGTTTGAAAGACTAGATATTACTGGCACAATATAATGCAAAAGATGAAAAATAAAAGAAACTACAAAACTCATGGCTAATTTGGGGCTGGATATGATGACCCCTGTGGTCTCATTTTCTGTGTTTAAAACTGTGCACTTGCAAGGCAGTTTGTCAAAGGCTTTTTAGCTCTGCTTCACTGAAAAAGAAAACAAGGGATATTGTCTTTTGGCCTTGAAGGCTAGGCAGACAGCTTCACAGCTGAAGAGATAACATTGATGGTTAAAGGGAGAAAGCCAAAAATCATTTGTGCATGGCAAGTAGAAGTATCCTGTAACCAATGAAAATGTTGAATTATACATGTAGTTATATATACCATATTTTCCAGTGTATAAGATGACTTTTTAACCCTGGAAAAGGATCTCAAAAGTTGGGGTCGTCTTATACACCAGGTAGAGGAGGAGGAGGATGAAGGGAGAAGGAGAAGGGAGCCAGGAGAGAGGAGGAGGACAATGAGGATGAGGGGAGGAAGAGGAGGAAGAGGAGGAAGCCAGGAGAGAGGAGGAGGAGGAGAACAAAGAGAGAAAGAGAAGAGAGCCAGGAGAGAGGAGGAGAATGAGAACAAAGAGAGAAAGAGAAGAGAGCCAGGAAAGAGGAAGAGGAGGAGGATAAGAATGAGGGGAGAAAGAGGAGGAAGCCAGTAGAGATGATGAGGATGAGAATGAAGGGAGAAAGAGAAGAGAGCCAGGAGAGAGGAGGAGGAGGATGAGAAAGAGGGGAGAAGGAGAAGGAAGCCAGTTCTACAGTATGGATGCAGCCTGAATCTGCACTCCAGAAATAATGCAGTTTGACACCGCTTTGACTGCCATGTCTCCATCCTATGGACTCCTAGGATTTACAGTTTGCTTTGTCATACCAGAGCTCTCTGACAGAAAAGGCTAAATATCTCACAAAACTACAAATCCCAGAATTCCATACCCTCGAGCCAGGGCAGGTAAAGCAGTGTCAAACTGCTTTAATAAATTTATGCAATGCAGACAGAGCCAAAGTTGATGTGTTGCTTGGGCACGGCTTCTTTAACAAATAATTCTGCACAATATGAGAGAGAGAGTGTGTACCCTTGAAGATTTATCTAAAGAAGAACCAAGTCCCTTAACTTGGAGGTTATATGAGTATGTTGTGTGCCTTCAAATTGTTCCTGACTTATGGTGATTCCTTCAACCTTTAATAGCTGGAGACTTTCAATCCAAACTGTTTTTGATGTTGCCATTGCATATTTCAAATCTCATTGAACAATAACAATACATGGTACTGTTGTTCCTGAAAGAGCCTGTTGCCTAACTGTAAGAGCAAACCAATGAGCCTATTTAATAAGGTCATTGTAACTAGAGGGGAAAGTGGTGGGGTTTTTCTAAGGCCACTGAAGCAATGAGGCTGATTATTCTTACACAAATTTGGCACATTTCTCTGGATGTCGGCCAGGCCTCCTAGTTGAGACTTGAGTCTGTGTAAGTGTGTTTAAGTGTGGGCAGATACATAAGAGAAAGCATATAATTTTACGTGACTAAGCAGTTGCATGCTATGCTGTGTGATTCATTTCTCTGTTGGGGGAAAATGCTTTGCTGTACAAGCCTTCCTCTTTCTTTGCAACTTAATCACAATTACAGCATCTGCTCCAATTCTGCTCCTATGAATGTTTTCCTTTGGTAATTACTGTTTCACTGCAAACAGTTCCTCTGTTTTTTTTAAAGAAATGAAAATGCTTGCAAAACTGCTGGATTTTGTAGAAAAGATGGGGTGCTACCAAATTTGTACTGCTTTTACTTCATATTCTGTTACAGTTATCAACCACTGCATTCCTATACTCATTAATTGCTAGTGTACATGTTTTGCACACTTCCTGATTGTTTGCTTTTCCACACCCATTTTTTTTCTGTATCACTCTAGCCTGCAGTCATTTTCTTTTTCCCTCTCTCTCCTCCATTAGACTGTGCATTTGATTATGGGCAAGTGTTTATATGTAAAGCTATTTTTATATCATTTACAAAGAAGACTAAGGGGGGAAGCAGACGACTGCTTCCGGGACGCTGCCAGACGGAGCGCCGGTGGAGCGGAGCCTCCGCACCACAGCGCTCCTGCGGCATCCCTAAAAGGAGCTCCAAATTGGTGCTCCTTTTAGATGTCAGGGAAAGTGCACCCTAAAAGTGGCAGGCGCACTTTTCCTGACTCTTCCGCTGCAGCGCATGCGGTCGCTGCAGCATGAGGTCATCCCCGGAGCGCCGACCGTGCAGAGGGCCGGCGACTCCAAGGGCGACCTCAGGAAGAGGAAGGGGCGCCGCTCGTGCGGCTGCCCCTCCTCTTCCGGGCCTCGAAGACGACTCTATTAGTCATCTGCTGAAGCCCTTAGCCTTTTTCCTTCTCTGCTTGGATGGGCAAATGTCTGATAGTTGTTCAGATTCTATCTAACCAATTTGATTATTCTGCTTGAGAAATCTCTTCCATTTCCCAACAGGTTAATAGGGCCCAGGTATTCTAAATTCTAAAAAGTGTGGTGGAAACTGCAATAAGAGAAATAGCAAAAAACAAATCACCAGGAACCGATGACATTCCAATTGAACTGCTGCAATCCACATTGACAAACAAAACAATGACTAACAGATTGGAAGCAATCAATATACATCCCCATCCACAAAAAGGGAGACACAAGAGACTGCAACAACTATAGGACCTTAGCACTGATCTCTCATGCAATCAAAATCATGCTCAAAATTCTGCAACATAGACTCCAACCATTCATGGAGAGAGAAATCCCAGAGGTCCAAGTGGGGTTCAAGAAAGGAAAAGGCATGAGAGACCACATTGCAAACATACGATGGCTAATGGAGCACACCATTACCTCCCTGGAAGCCAAGATGAGCAAACTGAGACTGTCATACTTCGGACACATCCTGAGAAGAGAGGACTCCTTCGAAAAAACAATAATGCTGGGGAAGGTGGAGGGAAGTAGGAAGAGAGGAAGGCCACATGCTAGACAGAAGGACTCTATTAAGGAGATCATGAGTATGGGGTTGCATGAATTAAACAGAGCAGTGGAGGACAGATGGTCTTGGAGATGTCTCATCCATAGGGTTACCATGAGTCAAGATCAACGCAAGGGCAGTTAACAACAAATGAGTAATTAACAAGATTGTTGAGGCCTTATTTCCTTTGGTGTATTTGTTAGCCTCCAATTTTATATTTCTTATCCTCCAATTGTCCTGATTGGCAAACAGTCCTGATTAATACTCCATCCAAATACTTTCAGTGATCAGACATCAGGGTTTTTTTTTGGGGGGGGGGGTGTTATTTTTTTATTTTTGTGGAAGTGATAAAGAAACTTGAGAAAAAATGTGCTTTGGGTTATTCACATCTTGGTCAGGCTGAGAACTTTTCAGTACCTCCTCTTGCCGTGTTGTATCATTTTAAGTGTTTTAAATGATTTTATTTTTTTAACTGTTTTTTATTTTTTTAATAAGCAATCTAGTTTAACATTGTAACAATTTAATTCTCTTTTAATGTACCACATTTCTGTGTGTTCAGTTGTATTGTTCTTTTAATATTGTGAGCCACTCTGGAGCCTAGTTCTGGTAAAAGAGCGGGATACAAATATAATAATAATAATAATAATAATACCCCCTCATAACTGGTCATTGAAGAAATTAGGTGGAGCAATGATATGCACAAAGGAACATTTAGCAGAAATTCAATCTACTCTTGGGACTGTTCTGGATTTAAGCAAAAGTAACTTCTGGACAGAGAGGCAGCACTGAATTAACATTTCAGGATCCTGATGTGTTGAGTATATTCAGCTATAGAGGCCTGCTATTTGAACTAAAACAGTGAGAAAATAAACTCTGTTGATTGTATCCCAATCCTCTGCCTCCTATATTAAAGAAAGAAATGGAAAGGAACCTGGCAGGCTGGGAAAATAAAGTGGCAGACAAGAATTTTATTGAAAATATGCCATACGGCCTTTGCAGACTGCTAGAAATAGTGCAAATTGAGTCCACTTTAACTGCCCTGGCTCAGTGCTAGGGAATAATGGGAATTGTATTTTTTCTGAGACATTAAGCCTTCTCTGTCAGAGAGCTCTGGTGCCACAATAAACTACAGTTCCCATGATTCGCTAGCACTGAGTCAGAGCAGTTAAAGTGGACTCAATTTGCACTATTTCTGGCAGTCTGCAAAGGCCTCTGGATTCACAAACTTAACCCTTCATTTTATTTTATTTTTTTATTTTATTTTTTATTTTATTTTTTATTTATATCCTGCCCCTCTGCAGAGCAATCAGGGCGGCTTACAACATTAAAATCTCCATAGATATATGTTAATACATTGTAAACAAAACCTAAAAATTCTGAAACCCACCCGCCCCTTAAAAAGTGAGGGTTTTTCTTCTTAGGCTAGGCCCAATAGAGATGGGCCTGCATCTCTCCCCCAGATGACGTTGGATGGAGTGAAAGGAGGGCTCTTCTTCTTAGGCTCTTCTTCTTCATACCTCCTTGATTACAAAACACTTAGGGCCTAAACAGACTGCCAGAAATAGTGCACATTAAATTGAGGCACTGCCCTGGCTCAGTGCTAGGGAATCATGGGAACTGTAATTTACTGTGGCACCAGAGCTCTCTGACAGAGAAGGCTCAATGTCCCAGAAAAAAATACACTTCCCATGATTCCCTAGCACTGAGCCAGGGCAGTGCCTCAATTTAATGTGCATTATTTCTGGCAGTCTGCTTAGGCCTTCAGTCAACTAGTTATAAAGAAATGTAAGGTTTGAGAAATAGAATAGAATGGGAAGAAGAATAGATTTGGTTTACAAAATAAATACCTTTTTGTGAAGTTGTAGGCTTTCATGGCCGGCATCCATAGTTTTTTGTGGGTTTTTCAAGCTGTGTGGCCATGTTCTAGAAGAGTTTCTTTCTGATGTCTTGCCAACATCTGTGGCTGGCATCTTCAGAGAATGCTGGAATGAAAAAGAGTGGATATGTATATACTGGGAGACCCTGGGTAGGGAGGAGTGATTCCCATCTAAACCGTGTATTGTTCTGTTGTTGATTGTGTATTGTTCTGTGTTGATGGCAGGACCTCAGGGCAGGAGGATATGCAAACGAGGATTATTGTCTGGTAATTGGTGTTCATTGTCTGCTGGGAAAGACCCTGAGCATGGGTGGTTTCCCATTTGCATTGCAAAAATACCTTTTTGCCTACACAAATTAATACAGATACAAGGAATATATTTTTCTATATATACATCTGCTTTCCCCTACTAATGTTCTGCTAGCAACTCTCAAGATATGGAAAGATTTAACATTTCTGTTAGATAAATCAGAAATCAGAAATGTACCAATGTATTTATTCTTAGATTTGAGAGCCAAATTGGACCAGATTCTGAGTTTCTTTTGAAACCTTTAGGTCTCTAAACTAGATTTTTAATATCACATACTTCTATGGATAATGAATATAATCAGCAAGGATTTAAACTTTTAGAATTTATATATAGTACAATCTGTTCACTTTGCATGGCAGGCCAGTGGACATATTTATGGGTTATTATGCCTATTGAGTACATGAGGTAGCGGTGTCATTGATCACATCAGTTGTGATTTCCATTAGGAATTCTGGAACATACAGAAAGTGATCATTTCCCTCTAGAATTATTCTTAGAGCCACTATCTGAATGGACATCACTAATCAAAACAGTAAATCTAACTGAAGAATTGTTGGGGGAGAGGAGGCTATTAGACTGAGGGTGCATTTACACAATACAAATAATACAGTTTGAAATAACGTTAACCCCATGGCTCCAGCCTATAGAATCCTGAGATTTGTAGTTTTCTGAGGCACCAGCACTATTTGGCAGAAATGACATTATAAACCTACAAATGCCAGGATTCCATAGGATGGAGCTACAGCACCTAAAGTGGTGCCAAACAGCATTATTTCTACAGTGTAGCTGCACTCTGAATACTACTATCTGGGAGAAATTGCATAGCAATTGTTTGGCAAGTATACACCAAATATTCTGTGATAAATCAATGAATCACTTAGATATCTACCAATGGATTTTCACAGAATTGAGGCCTTATTTGAAAACAGCTGTTGATAAAAAAAAATACTCAGCCTACTGAATATGGCTTATTTGATGCAGAAGATAAGGCAGCCAAAAAAGCCCTGCCCCACAAAAAATGAAAAATAAGGGAATGCCACCAAAAAAAAAAAAAAAACAACTGAAAAATCAATGTAATTAAATGTAGACTGGATTATAAAACTCTCCTTAAAGATAAGACAACTGAGTACATAAAAAATCAGTCGCAGGAACTGGACCTTGCAGTAACAGAAGAGAAATAAGATAAAACTTGGTGCCTAAAGGAACTTGGTACTCAAGGCCTAAAAGAGGCAAGATCTACACTGAAGCCTCAGCCACTACCTCTACAAGGGTTAAATACATCTCCAATTTTAAAAAAGTCAATCCAGCCATTTGGAAGAGGCAGAGATAAAGATTTTTCTAATCTAACTAAGGGAGGAAGCAGACGGGCAGCACGGGGCCACCCCAGGAAGCTGCGGATCGGGGCTGAGGCATCCGCATTCCTCGGCCCTGCGGCACAGCTTCACCGCCCCAGGAAGGAGTGCTCAAATAGTGCTCCTTCCACAAATTACTGAAGGTGCGCCGCAAAAGGCTGCTGGCACACCTTCGGCACCTTTTCCACCACAGCATGCATGGACATTGCAGCGGATAGGCATCCTCAGAGCGCCGGACTTGCGGAAGGTCCGGTGCTCTGACGGCGTCTTTGGGAAGGGGTTGAGGCACCCAGCGTGTGGCTTCCCCTCCCCTTCCTTGCCCTGAAGACAGCGCTTTGCGTCATCTGCTTAGGCCCTAAGGGCCTTTGCAGACTGCTAGAAATAGTGCAAATTGAGTCCACTTTAAGGGTTAGGGTTAGGGAACCATGGGAACTGTATTTTATTGTGGCACCAGAGCTCTCTGACAGAGAAGGCTCAATGTTTCAGAAAAACCACAATTCCCATGATTCCCTAGCACTAACCCTAACCCTTAAAGTGGACTCAATTTGCACTATTTCTGGCAGTCTGCAAAGGCCCTAAATGGCAACCAGTCTCTGGCAATGAGTTAAACCCCACACTGTTGCAATCTGCATCTATATTTTCCAGAATGAAATAGATCAGTTTGTTGGCCATCTGCTTCTGCTGTCTTACTTTCAGCTTCTCAGGCAAATTCTCCAATAATGAAACTTTTAGTGACATTTGCAGAAGGGCATGTCTTTTCCCACTGCAATCACAAGCCTGGATGTGACATGTAACCAAAGGGAGGATGAATAATGGGAGGGAGGGAACAAACCCAGCACAACCCTCCAAGAAGAGCTGGGGTGAATAACAAAACAACCATTTGGCTCTGAAATCCTGGGGTGGGGCTGGGGGCTGGGGGCTGGAATACTACTCTGAAGCCAAAACCTGAGATATCTCAAGAACTGTTTGGAGGTGGGAGGAGGGATATGCAGGTACAGTTTGAAATAATTGAAATAAAAAGTCCTGGAAAGTCCATGTACTTTCAGCCAGTGCAGATAGTTCCTAAAAAGCTCCTGAAGAAGATATGCTTCCTCCAGAACTTTTTAAAGAACATGTTGAATGGTGGAGGTCTATTCTTGCTGGCTTAATTATCACAATAAACAACACTGGACAAATGCTTCATGCATGGAAAATGAGTACTATATTTCCTAGTCATAAGAGAAAGGAGTAAGCCATAAAATTAGCTTGCGTGACATCACCACAAAGCTATATGCTCAATACTTACCTAAAAACCATAGACTGACTACAAGAAAATCAAATATAAATGAAAAACAAGAAGGATTTAGAGATGGATATAGTACTATAGAACAATACTTTACATTAAATT
Source organism: Phrynosoma blainvillii (assembly GCA_026167975.1). Taxonomy (NCBI): domain Eukaryota; kingdom Metazoa; phylum Chordata; class Lepidosauria; order Squamata; family Phrynosomatidae; genus Phrynosoma; species Phrynosoma blainvillii. Next base: position 211,691,860 of record JANUYF010000001.1, read on the forward strand.
ACATCATAAGGAAATATACTATGAAAAATAAATAACATATTTATGCTGCTTTCATTGATCTCTCTGCTGCTTTCGATTCTTACAACAGAAATAGACTATGCAGAAAATTACAAAGTTCTGACATTGACTACAGACTTTTAACATTGACGCAGGAATTTTACAGCCACACAGAAATGAGGGTTAGCATTGGCTTAAGTGGCCCTCTGACAGAAGCTTTTACAACAATATGGGGAGTGAAACAGGGGTGCTTATGGGTACAATTTTTTTCTAATATGTATGTCATCAATATGGTGCCTTATTTAGTTCAGGTTAATTCTCCATCTCCACTAATATTTTCATCCTGATATATGCAAAAGATTTAATGCTCATCTCCCTCTCTTTTTTGGTTCTCAAAAACCATTTCAATACATTTAGAATCATAGAATCATACAGCTGCAAGAGATCTCAAGGACCATCAAGGAATGCATAATCAAAGCACTCTTGACAGATGGCCATCCAGCCTCTGTTTAAAGACCTCAAAAGAAAGAGACTCCATCACACTCTGAGGGAATGTATTCAACTACTGAACATCTCTACTGTCAGGAAGTTCATCCTAACATTGAAATGGAATCTCTTTTCATGTGGCTTGCATCCATTGTTCTGGTTCCTATTCTCTGGAGCAGCAGAAAACAAGCTTGCTCCATCCTCAATATGACACCCCTTCAAATGCTCATACAGAGCTATCATATCACCTCTTAACCATCTCTTCTCCAGGCTAAACATACAGCTCCCTAAGTCTCTCCCCATAAGGCATGGTTTCCAGACCCTTCACCATCATGGTGGCCCTCCACTGGACATGCTCCAGCTTGTCAACATCCTTTTTGAATTGTGATGCTCAGAACTGGACACAGTATTCCAGGTGAGGCCTGACCAAAGCAGAAAAGAGTGGTACTATTAATTCCCTCGATGACACTGTAGGTTCAAAACACACAGCAGAAATAACTCTGTTTGAGACCACTTTAACTGCTCTGGCTCAATGCTAAAGAATTCTGGGAACTGTAGTTTTCTGAGAAATTTAGCCTCTGTCAAAGAGATCTGGTGCCATGATAAACTACAATTCCCAGGATTCCCTAGCATTGATCCAGGGTAGCTAAAGTGGTCTCAGACTGGATTATTTCTGCAGTGTGTTTTAGACCTATATTTCTATTGATTCCTTTCACATGTACCTTTGTCAGGTCTCCCATTCTACATCTGTGCATTTCATTTTTTTTCTGCCTAAGTCTAGTACCTTATATTTTTCCCTGTTGAAATTCATGTTGTTAATTTTGTCCTAGCTTTCTAACCTATTGAGGTCATTTTGAATTTTGATCCTATCCTCTGGGTTATGATGTATTCCTCCTAATTTGGTGTCATTGGCAAATTTAATAAGCATGCCCCCTATTTTTTCATCCAAGTCATTGATAAAGATGTTGAATACACTGGGCCCAGGACAGAACCCTATGGCACCCCACTGGTCACTTCTGTCCAGGATGAAGAGGAGCCATTTGGGTTTAGCCAGTCAGCCAATTACAAATCCACCTAACAGTAGTATTGTCTAGCTCATATTTTACTAACTTGTTTGCCATAATACCATAGGGAACCCTGTCGAAGGCCTTACTGAAGTCAAGATATGCTACATCCACAGTATTCCCATCATCCACCAAGCTGGTAATTTTATCAAAAAAGAGATCAGATTAGTATGGCATGACTTGTTTTTGAGAAACCCATGTTTACTTTTTGTGATAATGGCTTTGTTTTCTAAATGTTCACAAACTCTCTGTTTAATGATCTGCTCTTGAATCTTTCCTGGTATTGATGTCAGACTAACTGGATGGTAATCGTTTGGCTCCTCTTCCCCTTTTTGAAGATGGAGACAACAATTTCCTTCCTCCAGTCAACTGGGACATCTCCTGTTCTCCAAGAATTCTTAAAGATTATTGCCAGTAACTCTGAGATTACTTTTGCCAGTTCTTTTATTACCCTGAACTCATTCTGCAGTTTAGCTTTTCTCACTTCCACTCTTATACCTGGTAATTATTTGTTTGCATTCCTCTTGGGTGATGTCCCCCCTTTTCCATTTCTTATACATGTCCCTTTGAAAACTTAGCTCAGTTAAAAGTTCTTTAGTCATCCATCCTGGTTTCTTAAGACACCTCCCATTTTTCCTTCTCATTGGAACTGTCTGAAATTTTACCTTCAATACCTCCCTTTTGGGAGACTCCCATCCATCCTGAACTCTCTTCTTTTTAGTATTCCTGACCACAGGATCACACCTAGCATTTTCCTAAATATACTAAATTCAGCTTTCCTGAAGTGTAGAATGTGTGTCTGACAATACTTGGCTTTTCTTTTTCACTGTGTGACTAACTCTATAGAGAAGGAAACCCCCTCCCCCCCCACACGTCGGGAGGGTCTCACATTTGTGCCGGCCCGTTTAAAGGATGCCGGACACATGATTGGCTGGGCTGGAGGAAGTCCTGCCCCTTCCTCTACTGCCCAGCCAATCTGGGAAGGGATTCTCTAGGATCCCTACTCACTGGTGGTCTCGTGCATCACGAGATTACTGGTGAGATTTTGGGCTATAAACCCCTTTGGCTGCCACGAGGCAGCTGTCAGTTTATTCAAGCAGACAAGTGAATTGGTGGTGTTACACTTGCCAGTATATTCTGGCTTGGTTTTTGTGTCCCAAAAAGGGAAGTGGTGGGCCTGTAGGCCAGTAATTGGGTCCCTTTGTGGGACCGGTGTTCTGGTTCGGAGGACCGTGATTACAGTATAATTGACACTGCCCTCAAAGGGGGATGGGGAATTTAAAAATTCAAACTCCAGGGGATATTCGAAATTGAGTCATCCTTTCTCTTGACAGCAGTGGGCACTATTGATATTACTAGGGCTGCTGTTAATTCTTACTGTGTAAGGGTTGTAGCCTTAGCTGAACACTATAATCCTAAGCAGCCTCTTTGTTACCTTATCATTAGTTAGTCATGTCATGCAGTAAGCCACAGGCTAAGCAGAGTGCTGCTTCTGCTGGGCCCAATACTAGATGGGCAGCACCGAAGAGGCCAAATGGATCACAAAGCAGGGATGACGAGATTGCAGCACAACTGACACAACTAGGTCACACTATGCAGGCATGTGTCACTGTTTGCAAACAGCTAGCCCACAAAAGGGTTCAAGGTTCTTATCCTGGGGCGCAAGTTAGTGCAGTGTCAATTCGGGACCAAATTTCTGGGCAGCAGGCTACACAGGTGCAACCAATTACTTCACCTGGCTTGTCTTCTGAGGACGTAGCACATGGTCACATCTGCTATGGAGGTTGGCCAGCCAACCGTAGCAGATGTTATGGAACTGTTAAAGAGAGTTCCAGGTGTGGCACAACAGGGAGTGGCTGCCCCTGTGCTTGAGCAGCCTACTCTGGCGGACTTGTACAGTTTCATCCAGAGGGCTGTGGTTTCAGGTCAAAGTGGTGTCGCTGCACCTGAAACTTGTGAAATTGCTAACAGGGATGGGGGAAATGTTTCTTCCATTCTGCAGATTGGCACCTGAGCAGAGGCTTTGGCACACTCGGAGGGAATGTCACAAACATCTGGGGAGGCTGCTCAGCAATTGCCTAATACAGGTTTATTCGTGCCTTTGAATTATGTAACTTCTTGGCCCACCTCAGTTTGGTCCACTGGTGGCCAAGTGGGGCAAAATGCTGGTGGGACAAGTTCTTTGAATATTTCTGTTGCAGCACCCTCATCTTCATTAGTTGCACCTCAGGTGCCTGGCTTGAGGGTGCAAGCTGAGCAGCCCACGGTCACCAAGGTGAGTGACACAAGGCCCGTGGTCATGGTGGGAGCATTAGGTCTGGGTGGGGCAGATTGGGCAGTGGAGTGCAACCCCTATGCTGGAATGTCAACTCCTTTAGGATCTCATCTTCCCCTCTCTACTAAAGAGAGAATCTGGAAAGGGGAATACATCGATCTATTTTCATTGATGTTTTGCGACCCCGAGCTGAGGATTATGGTCAAGGACGGGGTTGTGTTCAGTCTCCCTAAAGAATTTCAGACTCATAAGTGTCCTAAGCTAGAAAGGAACTTTGTGAACTGGATGATGGGATTTACAATATATAGAGGTGTGATTGAACAAAAAGACCCATCTAAGTCTCTTGATTTTTCAAAGTACCAAGAAATCATCATCAAAGCATACATGAATTGTCATTTCAATTCGAGGGGCTCGATGTGGCTTCAGTACAATGAACAGTTCAGGATGAGAGCTGCTATGGATCCTTCTTTGTCTTGGCAGCACATTCAGTCTGAGCTGTGGGCAGATGTTATGCTAGGGGCCTCCCCTTCAAGCAGGTGTGACAATGGCTTTGTGCCCATGGTCACACAGCCGAAAGGGCAGTATGCGAGGCCTAGCACGGGAGAGAAAAAAGTTATAGGTTTATGCTGGGACTTCAGCTCTGGCAAGTGCTCTAGGCAGCCCTGTAGGTTCGAGCATAAATGTAATACCTGCAGAGGTAATCACCCAGGCACTTCCTGTTCTAGTGGAAGGAAGGCTAGGGCTGGAGTCTCCTTGCAACCTTCTGCAGTGGGAGGAAAAAGCGCCAACACCAATTAAACTGGATGTGTTGGCTGCTTGGTTGCGGATTTACCTGAATAGGGATTCCGCTCAGTATTTGTTAGATGGGTTTTCAAATGGTTTCATATTCCTTATACAGGTTTGAGGGTTCACCGATTCGCGCCTAATGTGCATTTGGTGAGGGTCACCAGAGTTAGTCAGAGATAAGATGGCTAAAGAGTTGGCTGCGGGTAGGATATCTGGGCCCCATCAACATCTGCCAATGCCAACACTAAGGCTGTCACCTTTGGGCAACATTCCCAAGAAGGCGCCTGGTGAGTTCCGTCTAATTCACAATTTGTCATACCCAAAAGGGGAATCTGTTAACGATGCCATTGATCCAGCTTTGGCATTGGTGAAATATGCATCATTCAACGCAGCAGTGCAGATGGTACGGGCATTGGGTAGGGGCACCCTATTGTCTGTGATATAAAATCGGCTTTCAGGCTTTTGCCAGTACACCCTGACGATTTTAACTTATTAGGATTTCAATTTGAAGGGATGTACTATTTTGACAAGGCTATGCCAATGGGGTGTTCTATCTCGTGCTCTGCATTTGGAGAATTTAGTACATTTTTGCACTGGTGCACTGTCAAGAGGTCAGGTAATCAAACTATTACTCATTATTTGGACGACTTCTTGTTCACTGGAGCTCACGGTTCTACAAGGTGTATAGGTACCTTGATGGCATTTCAGGTGTTGATGGCTGAGATGGGAGTTCCTTTGGCGGAAGAAAAGATGAAGGGTCCTGGCACCCGTCTGACCTTCTTAGGCATTGAGTTAGACACAGTTGAGGGACTTTCCCGCCTACCGGTAGAAAAACTCAAAGCGATGAGACACCAGGTAAGGCTAATGAGTGGTAAGACCAAAGCCATGCTTTGAGAATTTCAATCCCTGATAGGGTTGTTAAATTTTGCTTGTAAAGTTATTGTTCCTGGGCGGGCCTTTTGTGTTCGCTTATATAATGCCACTAAAGGGCTTTCCACTCTGCATCACCATATTAGGATTACTAGTGGGATAATAGCTGATTTGAAGGTTTGGGAGTCATTTTTGGATCAATTTAATGGAAGCTCCTTTTGGAGGTCTGAAATGCTTTTAAAGGTGGAGCTCCAGGTACACACCGATGCCTCTGGTGCACACAGTTTTGGACTCTATTGGAAAGGTCAGTGGGCAGTGGAGAGATGGCCACAAGCTTGGGTGGATAAGGGTTGGACACGTGATCTCACTTTTCTTGAACTCTTCCCTATTGTGGTTGCAGTTCATTTGTGGTCAGAGCGATTTGAGAATAAAATTGTTTGGTTTTGGTGTGACAACCAAGCAGTTGTTTTCCCAAACCTCCAAATCCTTGAGGGTGATGGCATTGGTTATAGCAATGGTTACTCAATGTTTGAAGTACAATTTGTTATTTCAGGCTCACCATGTACCGGGTTTACTAAATCCTTTGGCGGACACCCTTTCTCATTTTCAGGTTTCCAGGTTTCGTCAACTCGCCCCAGAGGCAGCACCTCAACCACTGGAGGTACCAGAACATCTGTGGAGCCTTGGACAGGGCGATTCTCCAGTTGGTTGCTCCATTGACACGCAAGTTGTATCAGCTCGCAATGCGAGCTTTTAGGCTGTTTCTGTCCTTGGCAGGGGAGGTTGAGGTTTGGCCCCTGAGGGTGGAGACTGTGTTACATTTTGCTGTTCACCTTCGGCAGTTGGGTTTGGCAGTTAGGTTTGTCTAATAATGACCGGGGGGTGGTGGTGGTGGTGGTCACTATTAGAGTGAGGTTGGCAGCTCTATCTTTTTATTCAAGAGCGGGGGGGGGGGGGGGGTTGCTGACCCTACTTGGGACTTTAGAGTCTGTAGGGCCTTGGAAGGATGGACTAGGGAGCTTCCTCCGGCACGTGATAATCGCCTGCCGGTAACAGGATCGTTTCTCATCCAAATTTGGAAATCCCTTCTGAACGTATGTTCTTCATCTTAGGAAGTGCTTCTTTTCAGGGCAGCTTTTTCTGTGGCATTTTTTGCGGCCACTAGAATTAGTGAACTTTTTCCTAGCTCATGCTCGGATAGTTCAGGCAGAGCGCTTTCTTTATCAGACGTCCAATTTAGTGAACAGGGGGTTCAGATTTGTTTTAGGTGCTCTAACACTGATCAATTGCCTAAGGGCCAAACTATAACCTTGTCTAGAGCACCAGTAGGTCAAATTTGTCCAGTTTCAACTTTGTCCGACTACCTTAGATTTCGCCCGAATGGCCCTGGCTATTTGTTCCTTCATGTTTTGGGACTTCCATTGACTCAGTTTCAATTTCGAGCTGTGCTGCGTGAGACTTTGAGGCATGCAGGTCTGCCAGTGGCCCAGTTTTCTTCACATTCTTTTTGTATGGGGGCAGCAACCGCTGCGGGTACTCAGGGCTTAGGTGATGCTGCAATCCGACGGATTGGGCATTAGTGGTCTAGGGGTTTCAAGTCATACATTCACCCATAGTGTCATGTTCGGATTGGTGATATTTCGTAGGGGTTGCACAATTATACTTAATTGTTCTTTTTATTCAAGCAGATGTAGAATTAGAAGATGTATGGATCATCGGGCACAGCCTTGTGTTTTGGGCAGAGGCATGTTCTCCAATCGTGTTGTGACCGGAACTTGGGGATAAAAGAGGTCCGTCGTGTACAATGGTTCGGTCAGAGAGGAATGCGATGGGGCGCTCTCATTCCACACATCATCGAACTGTCTGCGACTTTCACACCACTCAAGATTCTAATAGTGCACTTGGTGGAAAATGACTTAGTTCAAGTTCTTTGTTTCAAGTTGGCCAAGATGATCTTGAGTGACATGCAAAACATTAAGCAGAGATTCCCGCAAACAGTTTTGATGTGGACTAAGTTTTTGCCGTGGTGCAATTGGATGGGAGCAAGGAAAATCTCTTCAATCAACATGGCCCGTCGATAGCTGAATAGATCCATGGTTAAGAAGTCTGGGGCTTTGGGGATTTTAGTTGTTGACCATGAAGGGATTCAGATAGGTATGTACTTGTACAGGGGTGATGGGGTTCATCTCTCCCTGAGGGCTGCGATGTATACTTGGAATCTGTCACTTGTCACATTGAATGAGCTCTCCTAGGTGGGGGGGGAGGGGATGCCAAGCTAGGCTGGCCCCCTCCTGTGGCGGGCAGGGACCCCACCCCCCGGGGATAATTTAGTTAATAGGATTTGCTAAATTGGATTACATTGATTGGGACAAAGAGTATACATCAATTGGTTAAAAAAAAAATTCCTATGCCATCAACAAGCAAGTTGATGACATCATAGCCCATGTTACATCATGAGTTAGATTATGATGACATTTCGTTTGGGGGAGATGATTTATTTGGTTGAGTGTTTAATTGGGAACTTAATGTTCTTGACTCATGCTATAAAGGGATTGGTTTACACTTGCAGTAATTGATGTTATGTATAATAAATAATAATAATAAAATTTATTTATATCCCGCCCCTTTGAGATCAATCGGGATGGCTAACAACAATAAAATATAACATACAAAAGTAAAATCTGAATCCTCCCCTCCCCCCTTAAAAAGTTATTAAATCCGTTACAAAATTAAAACATACAATATAAAACAAGAATGATGTAAGAACATCTCACAATGTGGTTGCAGTTCCAATTTTAGATGTTTAAACTAGAAGCCCTCTTGCAGGAGGGATTCCTGAGGAAGGGATGTATAGGGACACATGAGTCAAGGACAATATAAATTGGGGTTAAATTGAATTGTTAATAAAGTTGTTTATGACCTTGTACTAGTAAATAAAGTTGTCGCCAAGTTATTACCCATAAAGATGTGTACAGTGTCCTTTTGTGCCAGTGCAATGTGATTACTCCCACTTCAGGATCCTGCCACTTGCACCCCATTAACCAGATCATCTTTGTTGTTTAGGATCAGAAACAAAATAGTTTGAACCTCTTGTTGCCTCTTCCACCTTTTGGACAATGAAATTATCTTCTAGGCAAGTGAGGAATTTGTTGGACCTTAATTTTTTGACTCAGTTTGACTTCCAGCAAATATCAGGATATTGAAGTTACCCATCACTAATACATTTATCCTTTCTGAATGTGTGGTCATCTGCTTTACAAAGGCATCATCCAATTCCTCAGTCTGACTTGGGGGTCTGTGATAGATTCCCACAATAACATCCCTATTTTTTGTTTCCCCTTTAATTTTTATTCAGATGTTCTATTTCTGGATTCCAGAGTTTAAGTCCTGCATCTTTTCAGAGATGTAAAGATCCTTGACATATAATGCTACTTTTCCTCCCTTCCTGTTTGGCCTATTGCTCTTTAAAAGGTTATACTCCTCTATTACTACAGTCTAGTCATTAGACTCATCCCATCAGGTTTCAGTGATGAACAAGGAAGATGTCATCTATGGGGCTTATTGCATGGACAAATAACCTGAGTACTCCCTAACTGGATACAGTCAGGTTGTAGGATGCAGGCAGGTATTACCACATCAAGGTTGCCACCGATTCCACCTAACGAGTACAACCTGGCTGCATCCTGGGTCCCAGACACACTTCAGAAGCCACTTTTCAAAGACAGCAAGCTCCTGGCTTTGAAAAGCAGCCTCCAAAGCACACCTGAGATGCAGCTGGGGTGCACTCACCCAGTGGAATCTATTTGGGGAGCAGTCGAGTTATTTGTCTGTGTGATAGGCTGCTATGTTATTTGCCTTTCTTCAGACTCACGTGGTTATTTTACTTAAAATCTCAGTAAATTATTTATTCCTTTTTATGTCTCCAACAACCTAAGTCTGAAATAAAGGGAATTTTCCTGCAGTGCTGTAGTATACATTAATATAAGACAAGCTACCAGGCTTATATCCATCTGCTGGCTTTCAGTACTATGATAGTAATTGGGCTCTGTTGCTTTCCAAGTTGCCATTCATTGCACTGCATATGTGTTGTGTTTTGTTGTTGTTCTTTGTCCATTATAAGGAATGAGACTATATCACTCATTTCCATATACTCCTTGCTCTTTTGTTTGCATGTAGTACATTTCCAGGTGTTAATCTTAGACAGTGGTCAGCACCATAATCTAATTTCATGACATTTTAAGTAATATTAAAGGAGTGAGAATGTCATCTCACTATTGCGAAACTACAGACATTTCTGGGTCACTTCTGTAACTTTTAGGTTATCTTAAGAACTGATGGCCTTTGAGGTTTCTTCCAATACTATGATTCTAAAATGTATATTATACTGTTCAATTAAATGTATATTATGCTTTTCAATGAAACCTCAAATTGCCTTTTTTGGTACCATGAAGATTTCTAATGCATCTTATTATAGAAATTAAAAATTGATAGAATTCCTTATCACAGACATATGTTTTGATTGCTTTGCTCTTGAAATGTGATTTGGTATAGTCTTTAGTTTAAAAATAATTTAGGTTTGTGCTTTTGCACCAGTATGCAATCTGCACAATAAACCAATCTTATTTGGTCTGGAAACTTCAGTTAATACAAAACATGGCAGCCAGAGTGGTCTCTGGAACATCTAGGAGGGACCATATAACTCTGGTGTTAAAGTCCCTCCACTGGCTGCCTATTAGTTTTCAGACCCAGTATATGGTGATGGTTATTATCCTTTAAAGCCCTAAATGGCTTGGGTCCAACCTATCTTCAGGACCACCTCCTCCCATATAATCCTCCCTGTGCACTCCAATCCTCTGGGAGGAACTTTCTCCAGCCATTAAAATTTAGGCTGTCTGCAACCTCCCATAGGGCATTTTTGGAAATCACCCCTAGATTGTGGAACGGCCTTTAAAAAGGCTGTTAAGACGGATCTCTTCCAGCAGGCCTTTCCAGAATAGATTTCCTGGCCTCAGAAACCCCTCATTTCTGCCCTCTTCTTATCTGGATGTGGCCGCTACTCGGCTTGCTCTATCATATTATTGATGTATTGCAATGTAAGTTATTTTGTATTGTATCATTTTAATCTATATGTTTTAACTACTGTTTGGTTTAATATTTTTTCAGGGGTGGGTATTGGTTCCTTTTTTTGTTTTATATTGTATTGTATTTTTAATTGTTATTAGCTGCCCCAAATGTTCACAGAGGGGGCGGGGTATAAATTATTATTATTATTATTATTATTATTATTATTATTATTGCTTCTCTTTTGTTTGCAATGTGAAGGTCACTTTGTTATCTTTTAATTACATATGGAAAAAAAATTAAAAGTATTTTTAAAGTCCCATAGCTTACTGCTAATTTATTAGGCTGGATCTTTTCATTCAAAGAGCTAAACTACTGAATCCAATTAATAGAGAAAAGGTATAAAAATATTTTGATTCCAGGTCAGAACAACTGTGCTAAACTGCCAGCCCCCACTAGTCTGTAGAGCCATTGCAAAGCCATTGTAGGAATGAGGCCCAATAAATTATTTGCTTTGAGACTTCCCTTCTTATATAGAGTACCGTAACTGTTCATTGTTCTAATAATAATAATAATAATAATAATAATAATAATAATAATAATAAGATTTAGAAAGACCAAAATAGTCAGTAATTAGTTTTCTATTTCCTGTTACAAAGACTGGACATGACTGAAAGGCTGAGTCATTTGTATCATGCTTAAAAGAGGGACTGTTACTTGTCTTATAGCTATCCCTTTTTGTGCTGAACATAATTTTGACATCCTGATTTCTCTTACTTCTCTTACTGCTACAATCAGAGACAAAAAGAATATAGCAAATACAAGGAAGAAACTAAAAAGGCTTCTAGTTTTATGTGAAATGACAAATGCAGCACAGGAAGAACAACCACAATATGTGAAAGGAAGCTCTTTCTTCTAAGGGAAAAACTTCCTTCCCTCTTTGGCAAGGAAACAAATTATCAATAAAAACAAGAGAGCATTGATTGTTGAATAGAAATGTACTTTGTGGATCCAAGAAGAACCAGACAAGAAGACTCAAATTACAGATGTTTGTCTCTAATCCCACCCCACCCCATTTGATTCCTAGGCACCAAAATTATAGAAGTATTTTAGTGCAAATTGCACTGTGCTATCACACACAAATATCCTATTACCAATGAGGGCTATTACCATTAACACTGGGAATGATCAACAAATAAAACTGTTAAGACTGCAGTGCAGACAGTGGACAAATTGACTACTCTCTGCAAGGGACTCATGAGTCTGGCTGTTCACCTTTATTTTTCTGTGAGATGTACCAACCCATGATGTTAAGTACAGCTGAGGCTGCTTTTCTGCAGACAGGAAATCAGAAGAAGATTAAGAATGGGGAGAGCAGCTATGAAAGAGCTAGAAAAGATTCTAAAATGCAAAAATATACAACTAAGCAATAAAGTTAGAATCATATAAGCAATTGTATTCTGAATTATCATGTATAGATGTGAAAGCTGGATAGTTAAGAAAGAAGATAGGAAGAAAATCAATTCATTCGAGATGTGGTGTTGGAGAAGAGTGCTGAGGATTCCATGGAACACCCAAAAGACAAACAAATGGCTTCTAGAGCAGATCAAGCCAGAAATCACCCTAGAAGACAAGATGACAAAACTGAGGCTGACATACTTTGGCCATATCATGAAACGGCACAATTCATTTGAAAAAAAAATAACAATAATGTTAGGAAAAATGGAGGGAAGTAGAATCATAGAATCATAGAGTTGGAAGAGACCACAAGGGCCATCCAGTCCAACCCCCTGCCATGCAGGAACTCCCAATCAAAGCATCCCTGACAGATGGCTATCCAGCCTCTGCTTAAAGACCTCCAAGGAAGGAGACTCCACTACTCTCTGAGGGAGTGTGTTCCACTGTCGAACTGCCCTCACTGTCAGGAAGTTCCTCCTAATGTTGAAGTGGAATCTCTTTTCTTGCAGCTTGCATCCATTGTTTCGGGTCCTAGTCTCTGGAGCAGCAGAAAACAAGCTTGTTCCCTCCTCGATATGACATCCCTTCAAATATTTAAACATGGCTATCATATCACCTCTCAGCCTTCTCTTCTCCAGGCTAAACATCCCCAGCTCCCTAAGTCGTTCCTCCTAGGGCTTGGTTTCCAGACCCTTCACCATTTTAGTTACCCTCCTTTGGACACGCTCCAGTTTCTCCACATCCTTTTTGAATTGTGGTGCCCAGAACTGGACACAGTATTCCAGGTGAGGCCTGACCAAAGCAGAATAGAGTGGCACTATTACTTCTCTTGATCTAGACACTATACGTCTACTGATGCAGCCTAAAATTGCATTGGCCTTTTTAGCTGCTGCATCACACTGTTGGCTCATGTTCAACTTGTAGTCCACCTGGATTCATAGATCCCTTTCACACGTAGTCTCATTCAGCCAGGTGTCCCCCATCGTATATCTGTACTTTTCGTTTTTCCGCCCTAAGTGCAGTACCTTACATTTCTCCGTGTTGAATTTCATTTTGTTAGCTTTGGCCCAACTTTCTAGTCTGTTCAAGTCATTTTGAATTTTGATCCTGTCCTCTGGGGTATTAGCTACTCCTCCTAATTTGGTGTCATCTGCAAATTTGATAACTATGCCCCCAATACCATCATCCAAGTCATTAATAAATATATTGAATAGCACTGGGCCCAGGACAGAGCCCTGTGGCACCCCACTGGTCACTTCTTTCCAAGTTGAAAAGGAGCCATTGTTGAGCACCCTTTGTGTTCGACCAGTCAACCAATTACAAATCCATGTAACAGTTACTTTGTCTAGCCCACATTTTACCAACTTGCTTGCAAGAATGTCATGGGGAACCTTGTCAAAGGTCTTACTGAAATCAAGATATACTATATCCACAGCATTCCCTTCATCTACCAAGCTGGTAATTTTATCAAAAAAAGAGATTAGATTTGTCTGGTATGACCTGTTTCTCTGAAACCCATGTTGACAGGTCAGTTTCGGCCAGGACAGGGAAGGAGGAGGAGGAGGCTCTCCAGGCCAGTTTCTAAAAGAGAAGAGAAAGAGAAAGAGGTTTCTGCCAGGAAAGAAAGCTTTCCAGGCCAATTCCTGCTAGGAGAGAGGAAGAAAACAGTTTCCAGGCAGCCATCTTGAGAGGGTAAGTTTTTAAGTTCTTTTTAAAAACTCTTGGGGGAAGTGTGACTGTGACTCAGCGGGTGGGGCTTTGTTAAGAGCATTTGCAAATCAATAGGGGGTGGGCTAGGCAGTTAGCTCTTTACAACTGCTCCCAGAGGTCAGTTTCAGGTCAGTTTCGGCCAGGACAGGGAAGGAGGAGGAGGAGGCTCTCCAGGCCAGTTTCTAAAAGAGAAGAGAAAGAGAAAGAGGTTTCTGCCAGGAAAGAAAGCTTTCCAGGCCAATTCCTGCTAGGAGAGAGGAAGAAAACAGTTTCCAGGCAGCCATCTTGAGAGGGTAAGTTTTTAAGTTCTTTTTAAAAACTCTTGGGGGAAGTGTGACTGTGACTCAGCGGGTGGGGCTTTGTTAAGAGCATTTGCAAATCAATAGGGGGTGGGCTAGGCAGTTAGCTCTTTACAACTGCTCCCAGAGGTTTTTATAACCACTACCAATTGTAGAAAACTTTTGGTCATCTGCAGACTTTAACATTGGTTTTAGCAAGAGATTTTCTTTGAGGAGGAAAGCCATAGTCCTTTTTAATACTTAGTATGGATACTGAAGGAATTGCTGCCGTCACCTGCAATACCTGTGGTATGTTTGTCTTCCTACCTACAGAGGTCGGGAACTAGACATGCTCCAAGTGCAAGTTGGTAGCTCTCTTGGAGGAGAAAGTACAGCAGCTGGAGGCGCGGGTAGCTACACTTCAGAATATTAGGGAGCAAGAGGCTTTCCTAGACAGAACGGAACGAACGGTCTTGGACGGGGACCACACAGTGGAAGTTGCTGGGGAAGAGAACGTCACACCACATACACAGGAGGTAGACAGCTGGAGGAATGTCACACGTAGAAGTAGGGAGACCAGAGATCGTTCTGGGAGCTTGCAGCTACAGAATCGTTTTCAAGCTCTTTCCCTTACCAAGGAGGACGAGGAAGAGCAGCATGAACAGACTTCAGGGAAAGAGCTGGGAGTACCACCACAGGGAACAGTCGCTGCTAAGCCTCGTAGGAGACGTGTGGTCGTGGTGGGGCAGAAGCAGTGATTTGTGGGCCTGACAAGATGTCTCGGGAGGTGTGTTGTCTCCCTGGGGCAAAGATCCGAGATGTGACAGAGAGGCTGAGAAGACTGGTCAGGCCTACCGACCAATACCCCTTCCTTTTGGTTCACGTGGGAACGAACGACACAGCAAGACACAGCCTTCAAAACATCAAAAGGGATTACGAGGCTCTAGGAAAGAAGCTGAAAGAAATGGAGGCACAGATTGTCATCTCGTCTCTACTGCCAGTTGAAGGGCACGGTCCAGGAAGAGAGAGGAAGATAGCAGATGTCAACAATTGGCTCCGCAGATGGTGTCGTCGAGAACGATTTGGATTCTTGGATCATGGGCTGCGGTTCCATGAGGGCGGACTCCTGGCAAGGGATGGGCTGCATCTCAC
Source organism: Phrynosoma blainvillii (assembly GCA_026167975.1). Lineage (NCBI taxonomy): Eukaryota > Metazoa > Chordata > Lepidosauria > Squamata > Phrynosomatidae > Phrynosoma > Phrynosoma blainvillii. Next base: position 211,706,997 of record JANUYF010000001.1, read on the forward strand.
ACCAGTTGGAAGAAACGTTTTTGCCAACAGTCTGAAGAATTTGATCAGGAGGGCTTTAAACTGAGTTATGTGGGGAAGGGAGACAGCACCCTGGAAGACAAAAGGACTGGAAAAAATAGTCAAACTGTCATAGAGGAAACAAAGCAAACAGTAGAGGGACCCAACAGTGGGAGGCAAAAAAACGTGCTAAGGCAGCAAGTAAAGGAGACATATGGTCTTAGATGTCTCTACACTAATGCACAGAGCATGGGAAATAAGCAAGATGAACTTGAACTCCTAGCGCAACAAAGCAAATATGATATAATAGGCATCACAGAAACCTGGTGGGATGAGTCTCATGATTGGAATGTAAAAATACAGGGGTATAACCTCTTCAAGAGAAACAGGCCAAACAGGAGAGGAGGAGGAATAGCATTATATGTCAGGGATATTTACACCAGTGAAGAAATCCAGGACAACAATCCTGGAAGCCAGTTGGAGAGCATTTGGATAAAAATTAAAGGGGAAAGAAAAAACAGGGATGTTATTGTGGGAGTCTACTACAGACCCCCGACTCAGGCAGAAGAACTGGATGATGCCTTTCTAGAACAGATGACTACACACTCAGAAAGGAGAAATATAGTAGTGATGGGTGACTTCAACTATCCGGATATTTGCTGGAAGTCAAACTCGGCAAAATCCTTGAGGTCTAGCAAATTCCTCACTTGCCTCGAAGACAATTTCATTGTTCAAAAGGTGGAAGAGGCAACGAGGGAGTCAGCTATTTTGGATCTGATCCTAACTAACAGGGAAGACCTAGTTAATGGGGTGCAAGTGGTTGGATCCTTAGGCGGAAGTGATCATGTCCTCCTGGAGTTTATTATACAGTGGAAAGGAGAAGCCAGGCATAGTCAGACACGCATTCTAGACTTTAGGAAAGCTGATTTTACTAAACTTAGAGAAATACTGAGGGTGATCCCATGGACAGGAATACTAAAAGAGAAGGGAGTTCAAGACGGATGGGAGTTTCTCAAAAGGGAGATACTGAAGGCACAATTTCAAACCGTGCCAATGAGGAGGAAGAATGGGAGGTGTCTCAAGAAACCAGGATGGATGACTAAGGAACTTGCAACTGAACTATGTTTTAAACGGAACATGTATAAGAAATGGAAAAATGGGGAAATCACCAAAGAGGAATTCAAACAAATAGCTAGCACGTGTAGGGTTAAAGTCAGAAAAGCTAAAGCGCAGAATGAAATCAGGCTTGCTGGAGCGGTTAAGAACAATAAAAAGGGCTTTTGGGGGTATGTCAGTAGCAAAAGGAAAAAGAAGGAAATGGTAGGGCCACTGTGTGGAGAAGATGGCAAAAAGTTAACAGGGGACAGAGAAAAGGCAGAATTACTCAACACCTTCTTTGCTTCAGTCTTCTCAGAAAAGGCAAAGGGTGCTCAACTTGAGGATAATGGAGCAGAGGACAGAATAGGAGAATTTCATCACAGAATAAGTAAAGAGATAGTACAGAAACATCTGGTTAATCTAGATGAATATAAGTCTCCAGGACCAGATGAATTACATCCAAGGGTATTAAAAGAACTGGCAAATGTAATATCAGAACCATTGGCAATAATCTTTGAGAATTCCTGGAAAACAGGAGAGGTCCCAGTGGACTGGAGGAGGGCAAATGTTGTCCCCATCTTCAAAAAGGGGAAAAAAGAGGATCCCAACAATTATCGTCCAGTTAGTCTGACATCAATACCCGGAAAGATTCTGGAGCAGATCATTAAACAGAGAGTCTGTGAACATCTGGAAGATAATTTCATAATCACAAAAAGTCAACATGGGTTTCAGAGAAACAGGTCATGCCAGACAAATCTGATCTCTTTTTTTGATAAAATTACCAGTTTGGTAGATGAAGGGAATGCTGTGGATATAGTATATCTTGATTTCAGTAAGGCCTTTGACAAGGTTCCCCATGACATTCTTGCAAGCAAGTTGGTAAAATGTGGGCTAGACAAAGTAACTGTTACATGGATTTGTAATTGGTTATCTGGTCGAACACAAAGGGTGCTCAACAATGGCTCCTTTTCAACCTGGAAAGAAGTGACCAGTGGGGTGCCACAGGGCTCTGTCCTGGGCCCAGTGCTATTCAATATCTTTATTAATGACTTGGATGACGGTATTGGGGGCATAGTTATCAAATTTGCAGACGACACCAAATTAGGAGGAGTAGCTAATACCCCAGAGGACAGGATCAAAATTCAAAATGACTTGAGCAGACTAGAAAGTTGGGCCAAAGCTAACAAAATGAAATTCAACACAGAGAAATGTAAGGTACTGCACTTAGGGCGGAAAAACGAAAAGTACAGATATACGATGGGGGACACTTGGCTGAATGAGACTACGTGTGAAAGGGATCTAGGAATCCAGGTGGACCACAAGTTGAACATGAGTCAACAGTGCGATGCAGCAGCTAAAAAGGCCAATGCAATTTTAGGCTGCATCAGTAGAAGTATAGTGTCTAGATCAAGAGAAGTAATAGTGCCACTCTATTCTGCTTTGGTCCGGCCTCACCTGGAATACTGTGTCCAGTTCTGGGCACCACAATTCAAAAAGGATGTGGAGAAACTGGAGCGTGTCCAAAGGAGGACAACTAAAATGGTGAAGGGTCTGGAAAGCAAGCCCTATGAGGAACGACTTAGGGAGCTGGGGATGTTTAGCCTGGAGAAGAGAAGGCTGAGAGGTGATATGATAGCCGTGTTTAAATATTTGAAGGGATGTCATATCGAGGAGGGAACAAGCTTGTTTTCTGCTGCTCCAGAGACTAGGACCCGACACAATGGATGCAAGCTGCAAGAAAAGAGATTCCACCTCAACATTAGGAGGAACTTCCTGACAGTAAGGGCTGTTCGACAGTGGAACACACTCCCTCAGAGAGTAGTGGAGTCTCCTTCCTTGGAGGTCTTTAAGCAGAGGCTGGATGGCCATCTGTCGGGGATGCTTTGATTGGGAGTTCCTGCATGGCAGGGGGTTGGACTGGATGGCCCTTGTGGTCTCTTCCAACTCTATGATTCTATGATTCTATGATTCTATGACTTTTTGTGATTCTGAAATTATCTTCCAGATGTTCACAGACTCTCTGTTTAATGATCTGCTCCAGAATCTTTCCTGGTATTGATGTCAGACTAACTGGACGATAATTGTTGGGATCCTCTTTTTTCCCCTTTTTGAAGATGGGGACAACATTTGCCCTCCTCCAGTCCGCTGGGACCTCTCCTGTTTTCCAGGAATTCTCAAAGATTATTGCCAATGGTTCTGATATTACATTTGCCAGTTCTTTTAATACCCTTGGATGTAATTCATCTGGTCCTGGAGACTTATATTCATTTAGATTAACCAGATGTTTCTGTACTATCTCTTTACTTATTCTGTGCTGAAATCTGTTCTGTCCTCTGCTCCATTATACTCTGGTTGAGCACCCTTTGCCTTTTCTGAGAAGACTGAAGCAAAGAAGGTGTTGAGTAATTCTGCTTTTTCTCTGTCCCCTGTTAACTTTTTGCCATCTACTCCACACAGTGGCCCTACCATTTCTTTCTTTTTCCTTTTGCTGCTGACATACCCCCAAAAGCCCTTTTTATTGTTCTTAACCTCTCTAGCAAGCCTGATTTCATTCTGCGCTTTAGCTTTTCTGACTTTACCCCTACACGTGCTAGCTATTTGTTTGAATTCCTCTTTGGTGATTTCCCCATTTTTCCATTTCTTATACATGTTCCGTTTAAAACATAATTCAGTTGCAAGTTCCTTAGTCATCCATCCTGGTTTCTTGAGACACCTCCCATTCTTCCTCCTCGTTGGCACGGTTTGAAATTGTGCCTTCAGTATCTCCCTTTTGAGAAACTCCCATCCGTCTTGAACTCCCTTCTCTTTTAGTATTCCTGTCCATGGGATCACCCCCAGTATTTCTCTAAGTTTAGTAAAATCAGCTTTCCTAAAGTCTAGAATGTGTGTCTGACTATCCCTGGCTACTTTCCACTGTATAATAAACTCCAGGAGGACATGATCACTCCTGCCTAAGGATCCAACCACTTGCACCCCATTAACTAGGTCTTCCCTGTTAGTTAGTATCAGATCCAAAATGGCTGACTCCTTCGTTGCCTCTTCCACCTTTTGAACAATGAAATTGTCTTCAAGACAAGTGAGGAATTTGCTAGACCTTGAGGAATTTGCTGAGTTTGACTTCCAGCAAATATTCGGATAGTTGAAGTCACCCATCACTACTATGTTTCTCCTTTCTGAGTGTGTGGTCATCTGTTCTAGAAAGGCTTCATCCAATTCTTCTGCTTGAGTTGGGGGTCTGCAGTAGACTCCCACACTAACATCCCTGTTGTTTCCTTCCCCTTTAATTTTTATCCAGATGCTCTCCACTTGGCTTCCAGGATTGATGTCCTGGATTTCTTCACTGGTGTAAATATCCCTGACATATAATGCTATTCTTCCTTCTTTCCTGTTTGTCCTGTTTCTCTTGAAAAGGTTATACCCCTTTATTTCTACAATCCAGTCATGAGACTCATCCCACCAGGTTTCAGTGATGCCTATTATATCATATTTGCATTGTTGTGCTAGGAGTTCAAGTTCATCTTGCTTATTTCCCATGCTCTGTGCATTAGTATAGAGACATCTAAGACCACATGTCCCCTTTACTTGCTGTCTGTGCCCATTTTTTTGCCTCCCACTGTTGGGTCCCTGTACTGTTTGCCTTGTTTCCTCTATGACACTTTGACTATTTTCTCCAGTCCTTTTGTCTTCTAGGACATTGTCTCCCTTCCCAACACAGTTCAGTTTAAAGCCCTCCTGATCAAATTCTTGAGACTGTTGGCAAAAACATTTCTTCCAACTGGTGTGAGATGCAGCCCATCCCTTGCCAGGAGTCCACCCTCATGGAACCGCAGCCCATGATCCAAGAATCCAAATCGTTCTTGACGACACCATCTGTGGAGCCGATTATTGACATCTGCTATCTTCCTTTCTCTTCCTGGACCATGTCCTTCAACTGGCAGAAGAGACGAGATGACAATCTGTGCCTCCATTTCTTTCAGCTTCTTTCCTAGAGCCTCGTAATCCCTTTTGATGTTCTGAAGGCTGTGTCTTGCTGTGTCGTTCGTTCCCACGTGGACCAAAAGGAAGGGGTATTGGTTGGTAGGAAGGGGTATTGGTCGTTGACCAGTCTTGTCAGCCTCTCGGTCACATCTCGGATCTTTGCCCCAGGGAGACAACACACCTCCCGAGACATCTTGTCAGGTCCACAAATCACTGCTTCCATCCCCCTCAGCAAGGAGTCCCCCACCACGACCACATGCCTCCTCCGAGTCTTAGCAGCGACTGTTCCCTGTGGTGGAACTCCCAGGGTCCCCTGCTGTGTCTGTGAAATCTGTCCATGCTGCTCTTCTGCGTCCTCCTTGCTAAGAGTAAGAGCTTGAAATCGATTCTGTAGCAGAATCGTAGAAAGAGAGGAAGGCTGCATGCTACATGGATGGATGCTATTAAGGAGGTCACAGGTATGACTTTGCAGGAACTAAGCAGAATAGTGGAGGACAGGAAGTTTTGGAGATGTCTCATCCACAGGGTCACCATAGGTTGAGATTGACTCAAGGGCAGTTAACAACTGCAACAACAAAACTCCAGAGGCACATATGGATGTGTGTCTGCATACATGCACTCACAGATGGAGAGCTTGTACAGTGCATCTCTATGATCTTGTGTAGAGACCTCATAGTTTTCTGGAATCTTTGTCAGTGGAGGCTGGGTTAGATAGGCTTAAATTCTGTTGGTTAGTCCCAGAGAGATGAGTAGTATTCAATTGTATAGTGAGTCCTTACTTACACAAATCCTATTAGTTCAATTGGTCTATCCTAGATGAAAATATCGATAAGATCCAGCCACTAGTGTTAAGGGAGAAAAAGCATAATAGTGTGAAGTTGCAAAGACATGAACCACTCTTCACAGAGGCACAATCAGCATATTATATTTAATTCAAATGCACTCATAGTGAGAGCTACCTCTGCTTCTCAAACGCTGCAGGGAATCCTGGGCAATACACTAAATATATACCTACTTGGTAATAATAGCAATATTAGGTTCACTACATAGAATCATAGAGTTGGAAGAGACCACAAGGGGCACCTGGTCCAAAACCCTGCCATGCAGGAATATACAATTAAAGCACTCTTGGCAGATGGCCATCCAGCCCCTATTTAAAAACCTCCAAAGGAGGAGATTCCACAGGATTGTAAGGGAGTACATTCCACTGCTAAACAGCTCCTACTATCAGGAAGTTCTTCCTAATGTTGTGGTGGAATCTCTTTTCTTGTAGCTTGAATCAATTTCTCTGGGTCCTAGTTTCTGGATCAGTAGAAAACAAGCTTGCTCCATACTCAATATAACATCTCTTCAAATATTTAGATATGTATCACGTCACCTCTTAACCTTCTCTTTTCCATTTTGGTTGCCCTCCTCTAGACACCCTACAACTTGTCCACATTCTTCTTGAATTGTGGCACCCAGAACTGGACACAATATTTCAGGTGAGTTCTGACAAAAGCATAATAGAGTGGTACTATTACTTCCCTCAGTCTAGGCACTATACCCTTATTGATGCAGCCAAGGATTTCATTGGCTTTAGTAAAAGAATTCTCATACCTGGGATCAAACATTGATAGAAATTGGGACTGCAGTCAAGAAATCAAAAGAAGATTAAGAATGAGGAGGTTGGCTATGAAAGAACTAAAAAAGATTCTAAAATGCAAAGATATACAACTCAGCACAAAAGTTAGAATCATACAAGCCATTGTATTCCCTATTACCACATATGGATGTGAAAGCTGGACAGTTAAGAAAGATGATAGGAGGAAAATCAACACATTTGAGATGTGGTGCTGGAGAAGAGTGTTGAGGATCCCATGAGCAGCCAAAAAGACAAACAAATGAGTCCTAGAGCAGATCAAGCTGGAAACCTCCCTGGAAGCTAAGATGACCAAACTAAGGCTGTTGTACTTTGGACACATCATGAGAAGAGAGGACTCATTAGAAAAGACAATAATGCTGGGAAAGGTGGAGGGAAGTAGGAAGAGAGAAAGGCCACATGCCAGATGGATGGACTTTATTAAGGAGGTCATGGGTATGGGTTTTCAGGATTTAAGTAGAGCATTGGAGGACAGGGGGTCTTGGAGATGTCTCATCCATAGGGTTACCATGGGTCAAGATTGACGAGGGCAGTTAACAACAAAGCTGCTTCATTACACTGCTGATTCATGTTCAGCTTATAATCAACTAAGCCTCCTAGATCCCATCACATGTACAGTTGTCAAATCAAATGTCACCCATTCTATATCTGTGCATACATTTTTTCTGCCTAAGCATAGTACATTTGTCCCTACATTTGTCCCTGTTGAAATTCACTTTGTAGTTTAGCTCTAGCTTTCTAAACTGTTAAGGTCATTTTGAATCCTCATCCTGTCCTCTGTTTTTTTTGGCTCCCCCTACTAATTTGTTATTCCATTATCCAGGTCATTGGTAAAGATGCTGAATATCACTGGGCCCAGGACAGAACCTTGTCGTACTCCACTGGCCACTTCTCTCCAGGATGAGGAGGATGAGGAGGACCCACTGGTGAGCACCCTTTGGGTCCAATCGGTCAACCAATTGCAAATACAGTTGCATTGTCTGGCCCACATTTTACTAGCTTTTTTGCCAGAATATCATGGGGAATCTTGTCAAAGGCCTTACTGAAATCAAGATATGCTACATCCATACTATTCTCTTCATTTATCTCTCTCTCTGTCTCTCTCAAAAAATGAGAGAGATAAGGTTAATCTGGCAGACATGTTTTTGAGAAACCATGTTGATTTTTGGTGATCATGGGATTACTCTCTAAATGTTTATAGACTAAGGATCTGCTCTAGATCTTTTCCTAGAATTGATGTTAGGTTGACTGGGTGGTGATTGTTTGGGTTATATTTTCCTCCCTATCTGAAGATGGGGCCAATATTTGCCTTTCTCTATTCTCCTGGGACTTCTGTTCTCCAGAGATTCTCAAAGATTATTGCCAGCTGATCCAATAATATATCTGACAGTTTTTTACTCATAAATACCCTTGGGTGACGTTTATTTGGCCCTGGACACTTGAATCAATTTAGAGTAGCCAGGTATTCCTGTGCTATCTCTTTATCTATTCTGCAATGCATTCCTCCTACTGTATGATCTGCTCCATTTTCCCCAGTTTGAGCACTGTTTTCCTTTTGGGACAAGACAAAAGCAAAGAAGGTGTTGAGTAGTTCTGTTGTTTCTGTCAGAACCATGCCTACGTGCATGGATTCTGTCAGGTTTTTATTGTTGTTGGGTTAAATGTTTTAGTATTGTATTAGTTGAAGTTGATAGGGGATTGTGGGTACGTTAGTAGTTTAGCTCTAGCTTTCTAAACTGTTAAGGCAAATAGGTTAGTTGATATGGGGGGTTGGGACCATTGGTAGTTTTGAGAAAGTTAGACATTTGGAATGTGTAAGCTGTGGGATGCTGAGAGTTAGTGTCTAGATGTAACTGAAAGGAGGGGGGTTGAATGGAATGCCTGTTCTGAAGAGAGATAGTGCTGGTGAGAATGTTTGGAAAAGGGGTGCTGGCTTGATGGGAGGGAAAGGCTATGGGAACTGGAGGTGGGTGCTGGTTTTGGCACCAAGGATTTTGGGTAGAGTTTAATAGTTTGGGGGGTTTAAGATATCATTAGGATTGGAGGGGGCAGTTCTGGCTTAAATGTTGACTGGTGAATTTCTGACTATGTGTTCTCAATAAACGTTTTGTTGGTTCAATAAACTGGACTTATTAATACACAGAGTTCCTGAATTTGCTCAAGTCTGACAGTTTCCTCCCACATTTCACCATCTTCTCCACTACCATTTCCTTGTTCTTTCTCTTGCTACAGGCATAACCAAAAAAGCCCTTTTTATTGTTTTTAACATCTCTAGCAAGTCTGAGCTTGTTTCTGACTTTCTCCCTACACAACTTGGCTATTTGTTTGAATTCTTCTTTGGTGATTTTCCCTTTTTCCATTTCTTGTCGAGGTCCCTTTGAGTCTAAATTCAGTTGAAACTTCTTTAGAGAGCCATCCTGGTTTCTTGACACTCCCTATCTGAAGATGGGACTTTCTCCTCCTCGTTGGAACTGTTTGAAATTGTGCTTTCAATATCTCTCCTTTAAGAAACTCCCATTCATCATGAAACCCCTTCTCCATTAGTAGTCTTGATCATGGGATTGATGCCAGTATTTCCCTACATTTACTGAAATCAGCCTTCTTAAAGGCTAAAATGCACATCTGACTTATGTTAGCTCTCCCCTTTCCACTGTATAAGAAACTGCAGGATAGAATCATAGAATCATAGGGTTGGAAGAGACACGAGTGCCACCCAGCCCAAGCCCCTGCCATGCAGGACCTCAAAATCAAAGAAGATGGCCAACAGATGGCCATCCAACCTCTGTTTAAAGACCTCCAAAGAAGTACACTCCACCACGCTCTGAGGGAGTGTGTCCAACAGCTCTCACTGTCAGGAAGTGCCTTCTAATGTTGAGGTGTAATCTCTTTTCCTGTAGCTTGCCTTCATTGTTCTGAGTCCTAATCTCTGGAGCAGCAAAAAACCAACTAGCTCCCTCCTCAATATGATATCCCTTCAAATATTTAAACAGGGCTATCATATCCCCTCTTAACCATCTCTTCTCCAAGCTAAACATACCCAGTTCCCTAAGTCGTTCCTCGTAGGGCATGGTTTCCAGAACCTTCACCATTTTAGTCACCTTCCTTGGACATGCTCCAGTTTTTCAACATCCTTTTTGATTTGTGGTGTCCAGAACTGGACATAGTATTTCAAGTGGGGCCTGACCAAGGCAGAATACAGTGGCACTATTACTTCCCTTGATCTAGATACTATACTTCTATTAATACAGCCTAAAATTGTATTGGCCTTTTCAGCTGCAGCATCAGACTGTTGACTCATGTTCAACTTGTGGTCTACTAGTACTCTGAGATCCCTTTCACATATAGTCTCATTAAGACAGATATCCCCCATCTTATATCTATGCATTTAAAAAAAAAATTGCCCTAAGTAAATCATAGAATCATAGAATTATAGAGTTGGAAGAGACCACAAGGGCCATCCAGTCCAACCCCCTGCCATGCAAGAACTCTCGATTAAAGCATTCCTGACAGATGGCCATCCAGACTCTGCTTAAAGACCTCCAAGGAAGGAGACTCCACCACATTCCCAGGGACCGTGTTCCACCATCGAACAGCCCTTACTGTCAGGAAGTTTCTCCTAATGGTGAGGTGGAATCTCTTTTCCTGGAGCTTGCACCCATTGTTCCTGGTCCTAGTTTCTGGAGCAGCAGAAAACAAGCTTGTTCCCTCCTCAATATGACTCCCCTTCTAATATTTAAACAATATCATATCATCTCTCAACCTTCTCTTCTCCAGGCTAAACATCCCCAGCTCCCTAAGTCGTTCCTCATAGGGCTTGGTTTCCAGACCCTTCACCATTTTAGTTGCCCTCTTTTGGACACGCTCCAGTTTCTCCACATCCTTTTTGAATTGTGGTGCCCAGAACTGGACACAGTATTCCAGGTGAGGCCAGAATAGAGTGGCACTATTACTTCTCTTGATCAAGACACTATACTTCTATTGATGCAGCCTAAAATTGCATTGGCCTTTTTAGCTGCTGCATCACACTGTTGAATCATGTTCAACTTGTGGTCTACCTGGACTCCTAGATCCCTGGACTGTTAGAAATGTAGTATCTTACATTTCTTTGTGTTGAAATTCATTTTGTTAGCTTTGTCACAGCTTTCTAATCTATTAAAGCCATTTTGAATTTTCAACCTATCTTCTGGGGTATTAGCTATTCCTCCTAATTTGGTGTCATCTGCAAATTTGAAAAGCTTGCCCCCTATTCCTTCATCCAAATCATTGATAAAGATGTTGAATAGCACTGGGCCTAGGACAGAGCCCTGTGGGACCCCACTGGTCACTTCTCTCCAGGATGAAGAGGAGCCATTGCTGACCACCGTTTGGGGTCAGTCAGTCAACCAGTTACTAATCCACCTAACAGTTGCTTTGTCTAGCCCATGTTTTACTATCTTGTTTGCAAGAATATTGTGGGGGACTTGTCAAAAGCCTTACTGAAACCAAGTTATGGTATGTCTAACATATTCCCTTCATCTAGCAAGCTGGTAATTTTATCAAAAAAAGAGGTCAGATTAGTCTGGCATGACTTGTTTTAGAGAAACCCATGATGACTTTTAGTGGTTATGGCATTCCTTTCTAAATGTTCACAGACTCTCTGTTTAATGAAATCTTCTAGAATCTTTCCTGGTATTGATGTCAGACTAAATGGGCGATAGTTGTTAGGAATCCTCTTTTTTCCCCTTTTTAAAGATGGGGACAATGTTTGCCCTCCTGCAGTCTTCTGGGACTTCTCCTGTTCTCCAGGAATTTCAAAGATCATTGCCAGTGGCTCTGAGATTAAATTTGCCAGTTCTTCTAATATCCTTGTATGTAGTTCATCTGGTCCTGGAGACTTAAGTTCCTGTACATTTTCTTTACTTATTCTGTGCTGCATTTCCCCATACGTGTCCTCTGCTCCATTTTCCTCAGGTTGAACACCCTTTTCCTTTTGTGAGAAGACTGAGGCAAAGAAAGTGTTGAGTAGTTCTGTCTTTTCTCTGTCCACTCCATATTCTCTGCGCAGTGGCCCTACCATTTCCCTCTTCTTCCTTTTGCTATGGACATAACCAAAAAAGCCCTTTTTATTGTTGTTAACCCATCTAGCAAGCTTGAGCTCATTCTGCACTTTGGCTTTTAACCCTACATGTGGTAGCTATTTGTTTGAATTCCTCTTTATTGATCTCACCCCTTTTCCATTTCTTATACATCTTCTGTTTAAAACTTAGTTCAATTGAAAGTTTTTTTGTCATCCAATCTAGTTTCTTCAGACATCTCCCATTTTTCCTTCTCATTGGAACAGTTTGAGATTGTGCCTTCAGTATCTCCCTTTTGAGAAACTCCCATCCATCCTGAACTCTCTTCTCCTTTAGTATTCCTGACCATGGGATCACTCCCAGTGTTTCCTTAAGTTTGTTGAAATCAGCTCTCCTAAAGTCTAGAATGAGGGTTTGACTATGCCTAGCTTCTCCTTTCCACTGTATAAGAAACTCCAGGAGAACATGATCACTCCAACCTAAGGATCCTACCACTTGCACTCTAATGACCAGGTCATCCCTGTTGGTTAGGATCAGATCTAAAATAGCTGATCTTCTTGTAGCCTCTTCCACCGTTTGGACAAAGAAATTGTCTTTGAGGCAAGTGAGGAATTTGCTAGACCTTGAAGTATTGACTGAGTTTGACTTCCAACAGATATCAGGATAGTACATCTGTGTGTGGACATCTGTTCTACAAAGGCATCATTCAGTTCGTCAGTCTGATTTGTGGGTCTGTAGTAGACTCCCACTATAACATCCCTGTTTTTTCCTTCCCCTTTAATTTTTATCCAGATGCTCTCCACCTGATTTCCAGGATTTAAGACCTGGATCTCTTCACAGGTGTAAACATCCCTGACATATAATGCTATTCCTCCTCCTTTCCTGTTTGGCTTATTTCTCTTTAAATGGTTATACCCCTCTATTCCTACATTCCAATCATAAGACTCATCCCACCAGGTTTCAGTGATGCCTATTATATTATATTTGCTTTGTTGTGCTAGGAGTTCAAGTTCATCTTCTTTATTTCCCATGCTCTGTGCATTAGTGTAGAGACATCTAAGAGCATTTGTCCTTCCCACTTGCTGCCTGTGTGAAGGTTTTTTTCCTTCCACTGTTGTACGCTTGCATCATTTGCCTTGTTCCCTCTATAACACTTTGACTATTATCTCCAGCCCATGATGTACTCCTGCCTTCCAAGATACCTTCCAAGATACTGTCTCTCTCTCCCCATGACTCAGTTTAAATCCCTCCTGATCAAATGTTTGAGACTATTGGCAAAAATGCTTCTGCCATCTCTTGCTAAAAGTCCACCCTAATGGAACTGCAGCCCATGATCCAAAAATCCAAATCGTTCTTGGCAGCACCATCTATGGAGCCAGTTATTCACATCTGCTATCTTCCTCTCCCTTCCTGGACCATGGCATTCAACTGGGAGAAGAAATGAGATAACAACCTGTGCATCCAGCTCTTTCAGCTTCCTGTCCAAAGCCTCATAATCCCTTCTGATATTCTGAAGACTATGCCTTGAAGTGTCATTGGTTCCCATATGGACCAAGAGGAAGGGGTAATGGTCAGTAGGCTTGATAAGTCTTGTCAGCCTCACTGTCACATCAAAGATTTTTGCCCCAGGGAGACAACACACATCCCGGGACATCTTGTCAGGCCCACAAACCACTGCTTCTGTACCCCTCAACAAGGAGTCCCCACCACCACCACCACACACCTCCTCTGAGGCTTAGCAGTGGCTGTTCCCTGTAGTGGTACTCCTAGGATCCCCTGCACTGTCTCTGAAGACTGTTCCTGCTGCTCTTCCTCTTCATCCTTGATAAGGGAGAGAGCTTCAAATCGATTCTGTAGCCGTAAGCTCCCAGAACGATCCCTTGTTTCCCTATTTCTGTGTGTGACGTTCCTCCAGTTGTCTACCTCCTGTGTGCATGGAGTGACCTCTTCCTCAGCTACTTCCACTATATGGTCCCCATCCAACCCATTCCACTTCATCTGCTCCCAGATTATGGAACGGCCTGCCAGATGAGATCCGTCAGATTACAAATTTAAGCAGCTTTAAAAAAGCTGTGAAGACAGATCTCTTCCGGCAGGCCTTTCCTGATTAGCTTCTTAATTAGACTTAGGAGTAGTGTCTCCTTACCTCTTTCTGCTCTTGCTTGCTCATGGCTTGTATTTGTCTAATTGTTTTAATTAATTTAATGTTTTTCTTGAGATTTTATGTTAATTTTTAATATGTGTAGTTTAATACCTTTTTAATGGGGGGAGGGTAGGTCTGTATTTGCTGTAATTTTAACTGTTGTAAGCCACCCCGATTGTTTTAACAGAGGGGTGGGGTATAAATTATTATTATTATTATTATTATTATTATTATTATTATTATCCAGGAAAAACTCTTGCTCCTTAATATACTGAAGTGTAGCTACCCAGGCCTCCAGCTGCTGTACTTTCTTTTCCAGGAGGGCTACCAACTTGCACTTGGTACAGGTAAAGTTCCTCACATCTCTTGGCAAGAAGATAAACATCCTACAAGTGTTGCAGGTGACTGCAGCAACTCCCTCAGTGTTCATACTGAGAAATCTTGAAACAGGACTGTGGGCTTCTTCCTCAAAAAGTCCTCTGGTAAAGACCCACATAAAGGGCCCCTGTTCTTTTGGCCTTTTCACCAGGCTCTATCAGCGAGCTCAATCAACTGCAGTTATAACTCTACAGATAGCTCCTGGATGCTACCTTATTCTTGAGGCAAGTCTCTGACTGTCTTCCTCTGAGCAAAAAAAAAAAAGAAAGAAAGAAAGAAAGAAAGAAAAAGAAAAAGAAAAAGAAAAGCCCTTTCAGTTATTATTATTATTATTATTATTATTATTAGGAGATCCTCTAAAAAGAAAGGTCAAACCCCCCCTTCTACCTGTACTGTGCTTTCCCTTGTCCTGTGAAAAATTGCTTTCCTTCTCCTTCCTGGTAGGAACTGACCTGGAAAGCCTCCAGGAGGAGTTGTATAGAGCTAGTCAGCTAGCTCCACCCCCTATTGACTCACAGATGTGACTCAACCAAGCCCCACCTACTCAGCAACAGTCACACTCTCCCCTAGTTTTTTTTTTTTTTTTAATTAAACACCCACCCACTCAAAATGGCTGCCCAGAAATTGCTTTCCTTCTCCTTCCTGGCAAGAACTGTCCTGGACATTATTACTTTGGAATGGTGCAGAGTCACATTGTGTGAGCTGTGTAATAGACATATATATAAATTAAATGTTCATAGGCCACTGAGGAAGACAAGAGTCGAAACGCATCTGGCCTTGGTTTATGAATTTTTATTTTTATTTTTTCTGCATTTGCAGATCCCTTAGTGAGGTAAATGGTACCCTTTTAGTAATTTGTTTTGTTTGAACTACAAGTGTGTTTTATACGGGCACTGTTATTCTTTTATAAATTTGGCCCTTGATTTTTTGTGCCTTTTATTACATTTTCATTATTGGCACGTGATTTAGTGGGGTACTTTTACCCTTTTAGTAATTTTAGGGGCTTTTCTGCTCCAGGGTTTGGCTAATCCTTTCTGTATTTCTGTATATTTTATACCATTGTTTTTGAAGTTGGGTGGGGCATGGTTGTCTTTATTCCTTTGGCATAACCCCCTTCTTTGTTTTTTTGGTATATATCTTGGTTTTTTGCCTTTGGGACTTTTGTTGGTTTCTTCACGTCTGTCTTATGACATACTGTATTGTGAACAAGCTGATGGATTATGGATTTGATAAGTAAATTTAATAGGTGGATAGGAAGGCAGGCAGCCACTCTGTTTTATCCTTAGCATTTTGACTGTGCTGGGATAGCACTGGGTTACGTTTTATTAATCTCCGTGAGTATTTCCATTCATCTGGCCAATCTTACTACAGCATTTGAATTATAACTTTAGGGGGGTTGCAGACTGCCAGAAATAGTGGAAATTGAGTCCACTTTAAGGGTTAGGGTTAGTGCTAGGGAATCATGGGAATTGCTTTTTTTTCCTGAGACATTGAGCCTTCTCTGTCAGAGAGCTCTGGTGTCACAATAAACTACAGTTCCCATGATTCCCTAACCCTAAAAGTGGACTCAATTTGCACTATTTCTGGCAGTCTGCAACCCCTTAGTCTTTGATATGATTAAGCTCTTCTCTTCTCATAACGTAATTCTCAAATCTACACAGAAAAGTAATTGCTGGTTGAAACCTTGGGATATGTATCTCTCTTTGCACTGTTAGGAACCAGCACATGAAAAACTGGGGTTGATACTTAAGTAATGTTCCTAAAACGTTTGAGGTGCTAAACTGTCTTTCATGTCTTCCTATTGATATTTTTTATCATTTTAGATGATCTGGACTATCTCTTTAAATTTAATCTCTCTCATTGTTATATTTCATAGAATTATAGAGTTGGAAGAGACCATAAAGACCATACAGTCCAACCCCCTGAAATGCAGGGAGATACAATAAGAGCACTCTCAACAAATGGCTGCTGCTTAAAAATCTCCAAAGGAGACTCTACCACATTCCAAGGGAGCATATTCTACTGTCAAACAGCTTTTACCATCAGGAAGTTCTTCCTAATGTTTAGGTGGATGTCAAAGGGCATGTTTTCTAGACCCTTCACTATTTTGGTCTAACTCTTCTGGACATGCTCAAGCTTGCCAATATTCTCCTTGAGTTGTGGTGCCCACAACTGGACATAAAATTTAAGGTGAGGTCTGAACAAAGCAGACTAAAGTGGCACTGTAAAGTCGTAGGCTTTCATGGCTGGCATCCATATTTTTTTGTGAGTTTTTCAGGTTGTGTGGCCATGTTCTAGAAGAGTTTCTTTCTGATGTTTCACCAGCATTTGTGGCTGGCATCTTCAGAGAAGATGGTCACACAGCCCCAAAAAACCACTGTTACTGCTCTCAGTCTAGACACTATACTCCTATTGATGTAGTCTAAGATTGTATTGGCATTAGTTGCTTTATCACACTGCTGACTCACATTCAGCATGTAGTCAACCTGTAGTCAACTAGACTCCTAGATTTCTTTTGCATGAATTGCTGTCAAGCCAGGTGTCACCCATCCTATATCTGCATTTCATGTTTTCCACCTGTGTAGTACCCAAAGATCCTACTTCTAAGGTTGTTGAGTACATGTCCTGCCCATCCATCAAAACCTTCATTCATAATAAATTATGCTTGTCCTCAGTATGGACGCCATATATAAAAAAGACTCAAATTGCAAAATCCTTCTTCCTTAAAAAAAAAAAAAAAAGAGAGTAAGATTATAAATCTGTGTACAGCACTCCACAGAATAGCCTGCCTTCCATGTTATGTTATGAATAGAATGGAGGAAGTGCTCAGCCTGTTCTTTTGTCTTAGGAGCAGCAATGGAGCAAGGTATGTCTCATCTGTTAAAAGCAATCATTTTTCCCAACCATAGATATATTGAGACAACAAAGGTGGAATCCTCCCCCTCACAGCAAGTCAAGAGATTATGTGCAAGATAGATATCAAATTTCCTTCTTACTGGTTTACTCACCTGAGTAAATAGCCTGCATTATTGTCTGTTTTTAGTTTGTAGTTTGTACGTCTTCTTTTCTTCTGAGCTAGTTTTCCTTTTGCTCTTATAAAAGAAATCCTTGTATTCCATAACCTCTAACATTTCACAGATGAAACAGGACAATTCTTGTGCATTTGCTGTACTCATAGTCTCTAATCAAGTAAGGCTCCCTGCCAGAGCTTCCAGCCTCACACATTTCTGGAGGCTTTTTTTGTGTGTCTACTATTCATTTAGTCCACAATATCCTGTTGTGAACCAGAGTGTATTAATTAACTACTGATCATAGCAGTTCACTTTTTTAAAAAACACCAACAACTACAATAGTTAATATTTCATAATGGAAATCATACTTAAACAATTTCTTCAACTCAGGCCTACTTGGCAACATTTATTTGGACAGACATTATACCAAGTGATTGAAGGAAAACAGCTCACTGGGTTTCCCCTCCCCACTTCTGTCTATGCAGGTGGATTTGCAAGCATGTGCATTAAAGTTCATATGCATCCCAACTCTGCTTCAAAGATTTATTTGTAGAAAAGTAAAAATATGGCAGCACCACAGAACTTTGACAAGACTAGAATTGCTTACAAGACAGGTATTTTTATTAAGAGCTTCTCTCTTTTTGTTGTTGTTGGGAGGGAATGTGAGAGATAGTAGTGTATCTCTCAGGCAGAGTAATTAATATTCATGAACAACAACTATCCCCACTTCCTCACACAGGGTCTACCAAAGAAATAAAGCAGTCTTGCTCATCTTTGTAAAAAAGAAATACAAAGTAGGTTTACAGATAAATATTAAAGATTATATAACATCTCATGGTGAGATGCTCTATAACATGTATTCTTCAAATATGAAGGAATAGAAATGTAAAACTTCCGACAGTCTGAAACCATGGGGAGATAATGAGTTCTTTCCATTTTTTCCTTGTTTTCTTTTCTGAAATAAGGCCACAACATTATTCATTTCAAGAATCTGCAACACAGCAGCCAATGGAATATGCAGACATGAATTTGTATGTGGGAATCTGATTAAGCTGTATTTTACATCCAGAGACTTCTGGTTTTGAAGCCAGGGTACAGACCCTGCAGTTCATCCTAGTCTGATCCCATGAAGAGATCAGAGTGTCCCAAAGGATTGCCCCAGGTTGATGCTGGTTGGCAATCTTTCCTGATGAAGTCATATTGGGAGGAGGGCGTACCGCACATCTCGCCTCAAAGTGGTGAGCAATGATAGGGAAATGGGTGAATTCTTTCACTTTACAGTGTGACCAAAAACGTTCAAAGAGATCCAGTTGAAACCCACACCCTTCCATTTGTGACATAAAAGCAATGCTTAGGCCAAATAGTAAACTGTAGCCAACAGGCTTAAATAGTATATAATCTGAAGCAAGCAAAAACAAAGAAAAAAACATGTCACCAGCAAAACATGCCTCCCCCCAAAATTCCTTATTGTTGTTAGCTGCCCTCTAGTCAGCCTCAACTCAGGGAGACCCTGTGGATGAGATATCTGCAAGACTCCATGTCCTCAACCTCACTGATCAAGTCATGCAGGATCATGCCTGTGTCCCTTCTAATAAAGTCTATTGACCTAGCACACAGTCTTTCTCTTTTTCTACTGACCTCCACCTTTACTAGCATCCTTATCTTTTCTAATGATTCATTTTTCCTCATAATGTGGTCAAAATATGAAAGCCTCAATTTGGTGCTTTGATTGTGTATTCCTGCATGGCTGGGGGGTTGAAATGGATTGCTCTTGTGGTATCTTCCAATTCTATGATTCTATGGGCCTTTGCAGACTGCCAGAAATAGTGCAAATTGAGTCCACTTTAAGGGTTAGGGTTAGTGCTTGGGAATCATGAGATTTTTTTTTCTGAGATGTTGAGCCTTCTCTGTCAGAGAGCTCTGGTGCCACAATAAAATACAGTTCCCATGATTCCCTAACCCTAACCCTAACCCTTAAAGTGGACTCAATTTGCACTATTTCTGGCAGTCTACAAAAGCCTTCTATGGTTATCTTGGCTTCCAGAGAGAGTTCTGGTTTGATCTGTTCTAGAATCCATTTGTTTGTTTTCTTGGTTGTCCATGGCAGGCTTAGTACTCTTCTCCAGTACCACATTTCAAATGAATTGATTTTCTTCCTATCAGCTTTTTTTACTGTCCAGCTCTCACATCTGTACATGATGATAGGAAATAATATGGCTTGGTGTTCAAAGTTTAGTGTTTACTTCAGTGTTCAAAGTTATGTCCTTACATGTTATGATTTTGTCCAGTTCTTTCATAGGAGCCCCACACACATGCACACATACACTTGCAATCCTAGTCTTCTGATTTTTTTGACTGCAGTCTCCATTCTGATCAATGTTTGAACCACAGTTTGGGAACTCTTCGACTATTTCAATTTTCTCATTCTCTAGTCAGAATTCTAGTAGTTTTTCTGTAGTCATAATTTGTTTGTTTGTTTTTGGTGTTCAGCATTAGTCTGACCTTGGTACTTTTCTCCTAGAACTTCTTCAGTAATTGCTCCAGATCTTTGCTTGTTTCTGCTAGTTGTATTGTGTTATCTGCATAACTGAGGTGTAAATGTTCCTTCCACTTATCCTACCTCTGAGTCTAAGCCTGCTCTGTGTATAATAGTTTCTGGATATAGACTAAATAAATAGGGTGATAGTATGCAGCCTTGCCTGATCACTTTGCCAATTGGAAAGCATTCTATTTCTCCATATTCTGTTCTGGTGGCTGCCTCTTGTCTTGAGCATAGGTCAAGACATTAGGACAATCAGATGTTGTGGCACTCCCATTTCTCTAAGTGTAACCATAGCTTTTTGTGATCTGTGCAGTCAAAAGCTGTCACATTTCACAAAAGTCAATAAAGCACACATACAGATTTTCTTCGGGGATGCCTCGGTGTGCTTCATTATCCAACGTATGTTTGCAATGTGATCCCTAATGCGTCTCCCTTTCCCAAGTCCAGCTTGCACCTCTGGGATTTTTTGTTCCATATATGTTAGGAGTCTTTGCTGCAGAATTTTAAGCATGACTGCTAAAATGGAAAATTAGTACAATGATTCTGTAATTACTGTGATCTTTCATGACTTCTTTTTTGTGTATGTGTATGTGTATGGATTGCTTCCAGCCTGTGAGCCACTACTTTGTTTTCCATATTTGTTGACAAATAGTAGCTCTATTGGTATATCATCTGTACCTGGTAATTTGTTTTCCCCCCATTTTTTTGAGTGTGACTTTTACTTCACTTTCCAAAATTTGAGGTTCATCTTCCTAAATTTCTTCTTCCTATGTGTCATTTATCTTTTCACATTTTTATATAGATCTTCTGTTTATTGTTTCCATTTTTTTATTTCATTGTGGTCAAGTATTATATTTCTTTGCTGATCATGGAAGACCCCTATCTTTGGTTTAAATTTATCTTTGAAAACTCAGATCTAGTGAAAGAAGTCTCTTGTTCTTCCTTTTTTTAATTGCCGACTTCTATTTCTCTGCATTGATTCTTGTAGTAGTTCTCTTTAGCATTCAAGGTTCTGATTAAGCTTCTGTCTACCTTTCTTTTATTTTCTCTTCTTTCCTTAACTGCATGAAGCATTTTGTCTGTCATAATTGTTTTTTCTCCTTCTTTTTAACTACTAGTATCATCTTTGGTGGGACAAGGTGGCTTAGTGTGAGAGAATGGCTGAATATGTGGAATGTGTGGAGGATGAATGGGTTCCTGGAGTGACAAGGCCCTGGAAGAACCAAAGAAAATGGTTGCCGTGCAAAGGATTGCTGAAGGAGGAACTTGGACGGTGAGGCGAGGAATGAGAGAAACTTGGACACTGAGGCGAAGATGCTGACCAAGCATAACCAAGACAATGCAAGATGCAGAACACGAATGAAATATGCTGGCAAGGCTGAGAAAGGTTCTGTACAAACAGAATGTACTCGGAACTGCCTATAGAATAAGGAACTGAATTGTTTTGAAATCATGGTAACCTGAAAAACATGTTTGTCTCAAGAAAAGAACATGAAAAGGGTATAAAAGAGGGTACTTCTCCAGCTTCACCTTGTGGTCTCCTGATCTGCAGCAAAGGGGCCATTCAACCTTCATGAACACCTGATCAACGTCCAGTGAAGGATCATGAGTATGAGGGTGTGAATGTGTGAGTGAATGAAAAGAGCTCTTGATACTTAAGGTGTTTGTTATATTGATTTCTGGATATTTTAAATGATTGTTTTATTTGTTATGTCTCAATAAATGTTACATGCATAGTGACCCAAAACCAAAATTGGTCTCTCTGTGCCTTTTTGCCTGTCACTTGTGCTGGGATCCTTAACACTCCCTGATCCTAAAAGAACCTCTTGCTGGCCTTGACATAATTGGCGTAGTCAGCAGGATCAGGAAAATGTGGGAGTTTGAGGACTTTTGAAAGGGTTAAGGTAGGAGAGTAGAAAACAGAGGGATGCCCCTGAGTAACTGAATAATGGAATAACTGAGTAACTGGATAAGGAGTCAGAAGGAAATATGGCTCTATTTGGGGGAAAAAAAAGGGAAACAGGGAGGGAGGACCTGTTTATGGAAACTCTTTTTGTTCAGTTGAAGGAAATGTGTTGAAAGCTCCTTTGGAGGAGGAGTGTGGAGAAAAAGCAGGAGATTGGAGAATAAATCTATACAGAGGTATAGTAATTAATAAAAAGACTGAAGATGCATGGGAAAAGTCTTTGTAGTATTTTAAGGAACAATTGGATCTAGGTATGGGGAAAAGTGAAGAAAAAATATTTAAAGCTGTTGCTCTATTTTGCCAAGAAGCAGATAATGCAGGGAAATGGGAGCAGGTGAAAGTAATGGCACTCTTAGCTTTGGAAGGAATAGATCAGTATCATCTAAAAATTATAAAATGGAAGGAAAAATGAGAGGAAGAGAAGCTGAAAAATGGAGCTTTAACATTATAAAATATTAGCAGATTGCAAGAGAATATTAAGCTCGAGGATGAGAATAATGCCCTAAGAAAATAAAATAAACTTTTACAAATAAATACCCAAGAGTTAGAGGACAGAGAAGAAGAAACAAAATTAGCCAAACAGAAAGTTAATCTTCTGAAAGAAGTCCTTGAAGGAAGACATGATCAGGGTAAGGCTTATGTAAAACAGTTTCATTACAGCCTGGAAGATGATTATGATTGTTGTTGGGAAGGAACCTGTCCCGACAACCCTGATTGTAGCCCACTAGGAGAAACAGAGAAAAAGAAACAGAAATGACCAAATGACTGTGGCTGTCGATATGATAAACCCAAAATAAACGCTGTAAAGAAGAAAACTTCTACTTATGAATATGTGGATGAGGGAGAGGAAAAATCCACTAAAGTAATTGAGGAAGACCAAGATGAAGGGGAGGGAGCCCTAAAAACATGCAGAAGGAAAAAGGGAGAAAAGGAGAAGCTAGTAAGATATTCTGTCTCAGACAACCCCATGTCAGCTGGGGAAATGAGACAATTAAAAGAATCTCTGGGACAACCAGGGAGCCAGAAAGCAGAGTGGGCTATTAAAGTTTGGAAGGCAGTAGATGAAAATGACATGACTACAGAAGAAATAACTAGACTATTTAGATAAATTTCAGGCATGGTGCCATATATAAGCAAAGAACAAGATAATGGAATAGGGCCGACTTTGTGAAATTGGATTTTAGAACAGGGAAGTGGACCTGCTAAAAAAGAAGTAATAAATATGGGAAAAGGCCCCACAGAAGATCCAATAATATTTTGGAATAAAGTGCATATGGGAATATATTTGTCAGGGCTTTTTAATATAGAAGGAAAAAAGGGAACAAAAGTTAAGTTTGTGGATTCAGAATTCATATCTTAAATAATGGAAATTGACACCAGTGTCTTTCTGGACCCCTATGAAGGGCTTAACCAAGAATGGAAATCAAACTTAACATTGGTTATGGCAATGCAAGGGGAAGCAGGAGTAGAATACGCTTGGGAAAAGCTTAAACTACTATTTTCTAATCTTAAGAAACAAGGAGTTGGGACTGTAAAGGAAACCCAAACTCCCTGTAAGGCCGGTGTAAAACAAATTACATCCTCCTTAGAATGGATGCCAAAAGGGAAGAGGGGAAAACCAGCCCCTTCTGAGAGAGTAATTTTGTGGAGAAAATTGAGGGAACAAGGCTGGGATATGGACAGGTTAGATGGCATAAGTACAGAATGTTTGAGACAACTGGCAGAAAAGGTAGACAACAGAGAAAGAGGAAAGAAAAAAACCAGTGCCCTGACATACGAGGAAAAGGAGGGACAAAACCTAATAAAAAAACTGGTTAGGGATGAAGAGGTACCAGATGAAGTAACTTATCAAACTTTGACTCAAGAATTAAGGGAAATACAGGAGGAAGGGGAGCTCTGTTAGGGCTGCCCTGCTGCCGCTGAACAAAGACAAATAAAGCCAGGGGTGTGGCAGTATTGGGGAAAATTAATTAGAAAACCTGGCAATAATAGAAAATTTGCAATAGCTGCTGATCAAAGGGAGAAGGAATATACTACCCTGATGGATTTGGGTGCAAACGTTAGTATGACAAAATTTTGGCTCCCAGGTAGTAAATCCCTTTGACCCATATTATTGGAAACTGCCTCAGGACTCACTGTGAAAAAAGTTAATTTTAGCTATTATATGGATTGTGAGCAAACCTATAAAAACCAAATTCATTTTTGACCAGGAAGCAACAGAGAAAGTGATTTTAGGAATGGATGCAATGTCAAAATATGGATTGTGGATGGATCCATATGAGGACATTATCATCCAAAGAAAAGGGATAAAATCTAAGAAGATGATGAAAATTTATCAATATGTGATTCAAAATATACAACAAAAAGAAGATTGGGATAAAATTGTGCCTGGAATGCAAGTACCATCCAAATATGATGCAGGAAAACATCAAAGTGCAGAAGTAGTAATTGAAGGAACATTTGTATCACCCCAGAAAAAATATCACCTTGCCCAAGAAGCAGAAAAAGGAATAGCCAAGACCATAGAAGCAATGGAGCAATTGGGAATAACTGAAAAGACTTTAAATCCATATAATTCACCTTTATGTCCAGTCAAAAAGAGTGATTGCAAATCCTGGAGACTAGTTATAGACTTTAGGAAAATAAACCAAAGAATGCCCCTTATGGCACCAACAATTGCTAACATAGTAGAAACAGTGGGCAAAGTTGTTGAGGCATGGTGGATGTGCTGTGTCCACCACAACCACATGCAGAATTGTTCCATGTTGACAGGATGCCAGGAGAAGAATTCCAGAGAGTTGTCTGCAAAAGGGCTTCTGGCAGAGAAGGAAAAATTCCTTCACAGCAGCACAAGGCCTTGAGCTCTGGCTTTCTTCCAAATAAAGAGAGCAGCAAGGCCAACCTTCACTCAACATGAGGGCTTTATCTTTAGTTGCACTATGTACAATATATACATGCAGATTATTGGACAGCCGTCTCAAATACTCACAACTATGCAACACACCAACAAACTGCTCTGCCAAACACCATACACAATTGACCAAACACCCTTAAATACCTCAGGTTTGGTGCTCTCCCATACAGCAAATAATATGGCATTTGATTTATCACACTGCACCATGACCTGTTTACAATATGACAAGTAGTTCTTGTTTCTTCACGTCACAAGTTAGCTGGCGCTCTGGAATCCTCTAACATACAATCTCTTATCTGATTTATCATCCCAATCCTATGTTCAGCCAAACCATGCTCAGCTGGTCATCTGGGATTTGTAGTTTTATGTTACCTTAACCATGATCAGAAAGCCTATCCAGAAAATGACCCATATCGAGTGTATGTACCTTAGCCTGAAGACCAGGGATAGTTTAGGGATTCTGTTGGTATACTAGCCACCCTGTTGCTTAACAGACTCCCTAACCGAGCTGACCACTCTGATTTCTGAGTTGTTGTTGGAGTTGCCCAGACTTTTGGTTCTGGGCGACTTCAACATCCCACTCGAAACCAGTTTACAAGATCTAATTGTCGCGGCTTGGGAGTTCATGGATACCATGACAAACATGGGCCTATCCCAGTTGGTCAATGGGCCTACACATTGTGCTGGCCATACCCTTGATGCAGTCTTTAGTACGGAGCAGGAATATCCATGAGCGGAGGTTAAAAAAACCTCCGCATTGTCATGAATGGATCATTTTCTGATCAAGGTGGAACTAAAGGCTGTTGCCCACCCTCCCAGGGGTGGCGGACCCATTAGAATGGTCCGCCCTCTAGGACTAATGGAACCCATTGTTTTCCAGAAATCCTTAGAGGGTTTAATGGTTGGTAATGCCAGTGATTCTGTTGAAGCCTTGGTGAATACTTGGAACATCGATCTCACCAGGGCTATCAACACAATTGCTCCCAAGCATCCTTTCCAGCCCACTTCGAACCATAAGCGCTGGTATACAGAGGAGCTTAGAAGGATGAAGTGGGTTGGACAATGACTAGAGCGTGAATGGCGAAGGACTCGTTTCTTATCCGACAGAACTCACCTTAGGAAGCACCTTGATTTCTACAGGGAGGCTTTACGTGCAGCGCAAAAATCTTTCTGCTCTGCACGTATTGCGCTTGCAGAGTCTCACCCGGCAGAGCTGTTTAGGGTGGTGGGGGAGCTGACAAAGGTTTCCCCTGCTCCAAACCCCCTGCTTAACCCTACAACAGCCTGCTGTGAGGCATTTAATACCTACTTTGCAGATAAAATCTCTCGGATAAGGGCCGACTTGGACGCCAGTGTTCTGGCAGAATCTGTAAATGAGGTATCCAGCAACTCTGTTGATGGCATTTTACTGGATCAATTCCAGTCTGTGAGTACCGATGACGTGGACAAGCTGCTTGGAAGGATGAGGAAGATGACTTGCCCCCTCAATCCTTGTCCATCATGACTGGTCATCCGGGGGGGGGGGCGCGTTGAAGGTGTTCCTTCGGGACACAATCAATGCGTCACTCAGGGAAGGTAGTATACCATTTTGCTTAAAGGAAGCAGCGGTTACGCCACTCCTGAAAAAACCTTCCCTGGACCCCCTGGATAGAAACAATTATAGACCAGTCCCCTTGCTTCCTTTTCTAAGCAAGGTGATCGAGAGGGCAGTTGCTTCCAAACTCCAAGCAGTCTTGGATGAAACCGATTATCTTGATCCATTTCAAACCTGCTTCAGGACACGATATGGAGTGGAGACTGCTATGGTTGCTCTGACCGATGACCTCCGCTTGGGCATCGACAGGGGTAGTGTGACCCTGCTGGTGCTCTTGGATCTCTCAGTGGCTTTTGACACCATAGATCATCCCATCCTCTTTGATTGCCTGAGAGAGTTAGGAATTGGAGGCACTGCTTTGCAGTGGTTCCGTTCCTTCCTCTCGGGCAGATCCCAGAGGGTGAGGCTCGGGGACAGTTGCTCTTCTAAAACTGAGCTTAATTGCGGCGTCCCTCAGGGCGCCATCCTGTCCCCGATGTTATTTAACATCTACTTGAAGCCATTGGGTGAGAACATTCGGAGGCATGGAGTGCGGTGTCTTCAGTACGCTGATGACACCCAAATATACTTCTCCATGACCAGATCATCGTCTCAGACTTCAGATGGCGTCTCTCCTCTTAATGACTGTGTCAGAGCGGTAATGGATTGGATGAGGAAAGACAGACTGAAGCTGAATCCAGACAAAACAGAGGTACTCATGGTTACGGGCCCGAAACCAGATCTGGGAATACAGCCTCCAGTCTTGGATGGAGTCACACTCTCCTCTAAGGATTGTGTTCGCAGTCTAGGGGTACTCCTTGATTCGTTGCTTCACATGACTAGTCAGGTGAATGTGGTGGTCAGGAGTGCCTGCTCTCAGCTTCGGCTGATACGACAACTGTGCCCTTATCTGGACATGAGGGATCTGGAAACTGTGGTACATGCTCTGGTAACCTCACGTCTGGATTACTGCAACACACTCTACATGGGGCTACCTTTGTGCCTAACCTGGAAACTACAACTAGTGCAAAATATGGTAGCCAGGTTAATCACGGGAACTTCTAGGAGGGAGCACATAACACCTGTGCTTAAATCCCTCCACTGGCTGCCGATTGGTTTCCGGGCGCAGTACAAGGTGTTGGTTTTGACCTTTAAAGCCCTACATGGCTTGGGTCCATCTTATCTCAGTTACTGCCTCTCCCCGTATGATCCCCTCCGCACCCTTCGGTCCTCTGGGAGAAATCTGTTACAGCCAATAAAAACCAGGCTGTCTCAGACCTCCCAGAGGGCCTTCTGTGCAACCGCTCCCAGACTTTGGAATGGCCTGCCGAACGAGATCCGTCTCATTACTACTCTTGCTGCTTTTAAAAAGGCAGTAAACAAGGATCTCTTCCGTCAGGCCTTCCCAGAATAACAGCTGTCTGTTGGGAGATGAGTTTTTATCCTGTTGGCATAACTGATTCCTTGTTGTTGTTTTATTGTTTTACGGCATAGTTACATTTTAACTTTTTCTTGGTTTAATTCTGTTTTAAGGGGTTGTGAGGGTGGATTGTGGATGAGGGTATGTTTTAACTTTGTTTGTTTTTAAATGCTGTAACCCGCTCCGATTGCCATGCAGAGGGGCGGGCTATAAATAAAAATTTACTATTATTATTATTATTATTATTATTATTATGTTGGATTCCTTTCTGCCCAAACCACTGCTGCAGATTATGACACAGAAATTCCCCACCTCTGTCAGTCACAAAAGTGCCAACCTTGTAGGAAAACTCCCTTTCAACAGAATTGACCCATTTTTTAACCATGTCAGCAGCCTCACTTTTGGTTTTGAGCATAGCCACATAGGTAAATCTGGTATGCCTATCTACAACCACTAGGGTAAATCTGCTTCCCCCTATGCTCTTTACTTGATGCGGCCCTGATAAATCCACATGTATGACCTGAAAAGGCCTCTGGGTTATGCATTTGCTCACTTTTGCTACAGGGTAAGCCTTAACCTTTATCTTTTTACAAATAGCACAATCAAGGTAGCTTTTACAATTCTCTACCTTGAACTCTGGGCAAACCTTCTCTAGGTTTCTCAAACCCTTAAAGCTTACATGGCCCATAACTATATGAAGGTAATGAGCCAACCATCATGCAGTGGCTTATTTGTTACATTCCCACACTGCACCTGTGCCACCATGTGGTAAATGTGACTTGTCTTTACAGCTTTACCACATCCTGTTCCATCCTTGTACACAATCCCCTCATCCCCTTTAAAAAGGATTTCATACCCATCACCAGTTAGGGATGCTACACTTACAAGGCTATTTTGCAATTTTGGTGCACACAGTACTTTATGGAAAACTTTTTTTAAACTTGGGATAAACACAGACCCTTGTACATCTACATTGCCAGATTCACCATCTGCAAATACTACAGTGTCCACTGGTGCTGGCTTTGGGTTCTGTAGTTCTTCCCTATTAGGGGTCATGTGATGAGAACACCAACTGTCCAAAATCCAGACAGACTGGTCTTTCTTCCCACCCACAATTCCCTCTACAGCAGTAGCAAACCCCCTCCCATCTTGGAGCTTGTCTTTCCTTTTCTTCTGTGATTTTTGTCCTTTCTTTGCTGCAGAGACCTTAGGACAGTTCTTTATCAAATGTCCAGTCTCCCCACAGGAAAAAAACATTTCCATGTCCTGCAGACAGCAGCACTCCCTTCCTCAGACAAGGACATAGGTTGGTTGGTTGTCGCCTCCAGCTGGTCGCTCCCTTGAAGCTCTCCTCAGAGTCTCTCCTCTGTGCCTCTTCCAGTATTCTGGATGCCACAAAGTTGACATTTAAATCAGCTTTGGCTACTCCTTGGAGATTGTACATTAGAAACTCCCACTCACTGTTTAGACTGCTCAGGAGTATATATGCTTTCTGAGTTTCTTCTATATGGATGCCACGCTCATTGCACTCTGCAAAATTATCTTGCATCCTTTTTAAATGTACAAGCACACTTTCACCTTCCTGCTGCTTACAACAATACAGCTTTCTGCTGCTCAGCATTTTTGACAAGGCTCCAGCTGGTTGGTTTGCAGTCTCAAGAGCTTTCTAGACTTCAAACGCTGACCTCTTATCTCTGATATTATTCAGCTGATTTGGTTCTACAGCTAGAATAATGGAAGCTCTAACTTTTTCATCACCTATTAATTGTTCCTCATTAGCAGGGTCAGGTTGTTTCTTTATATAGTCCCATAACTCCTGCTTTATTAGCAAAGCCTGCATATATAAACTTCCAGGAAGCATAGTTCTTCTCAGACAGCTTTTCAAACCTGATTGCCATTTCCATGTTTGCACTGAGTCTGTGACTTAAACAGATGCAAACAAACACACTGATAACAGTCTGGGCAGGCTGCCAAAAACAACTGGTTTCCAAAACACAGATAAGAGCAGAGTCTGTGAGTAGACACACTTAACTCACTCCTCTCCAGGACTTTTCTCTTCGGCCCTCCAGGAACATAAAACAGGTCACCAATTGCAGAACTATATCTGCCACAGCTTCTGAAGCATTGTCCATGTGCACACTGGGACATTACCCTTGTTGGGGCATGGAAAGACATGTTGCGTCCACCACGACCACGTGCAGAGCTGTTGCACATTGACAGGATGCCAGGAGAACGATTCCAGAGAGTTGTCTGCAAAAGGGCTTCTAGCAGAGAAGGAAAAGTTCCTTCACAGCAGCACACAGCCTTGAGCTCTGGCTTTCTTCCAAATAAAGACAGCAGTAAGGCCAGCCTTCACTCAGCACAAGGGCTTTAATCTTTAGTTGCACTATGTACAATATATACATACAGAGTATTGGACAGCCATCTCAAATACTCACAACTATGCAACACACCAACAAACTGCTCCGCCAAACACCATACACAACAAACCCACACTGGAGATAATTCCCATCTCCTTTTAATAGGCAGTTAACAATGCCTGTTGCATCAGGCATCTCAGGTGTGTATATTTCCAATTACTAACCCACACACACCTGCCCCCTGGAGCTGAACTGCTTGCATTTCCTATCCTACAGTTCCACCTTGTGGTCACATCCATGCCATTTTCCTAACAAAAGTATCTCCAGAAGCACAATATTACTCGATGATAGATTTGGCTATTTTTTTTCTCTACCTTTATCTGAGGAAAGTAAACCCTGGTTTGCATTCACTTTTAAGGTTCAGAAGTATACATTTTTGAGGTTACCCATGGGTTTCCATAACTCACTCAGTATAGCCCACCATTATGTTAGGCAAATGTTGGAAAATTTAACTGCAGAAGATCAGGAGGCAGTGATATCATATGCAGATGATATTTTAGTGACAGGAAAAGCAGAAGAAGAAACAAGGCAAAGGACCATTAGAGTCCTAGAACTAATAAGAGACACGGGATTTCAAGTAAATCTGGAAAAAACACAATTGGTCAGAACTAAAGTCAAATATTTAGGGAGTACCCTTCAGAGTGGTGGACGTATAATAGAGGAAAACCACAGCAAATCTTTTAATGCCATAAAACCTCCAGAAAATATAAAAGAATTAAGGATGCTATTAGGTGCCTTTGACTTTGTTAGATCATATGTGCCACAATATGCTCTTTTGACCAGACCCATGTATAATTTGTTAAAAAATAATGTGCCTTGGAAATGGTCTAAAGAGTGCCAAAACAACTTAGAATTGTTGAAATCTTGGATTCAGAGACTAATAAAATTATAGCAACCAAGAGAAGGGCAAGCTTTTTATGTTAGACCAGGATGGACTTGAGAAACAATGTCAGCAGGCTTATACCAAAAAAATATAGAAGGACAATACCAGCCTATTGCATATTCAAGTAGATTGTTAAAAGGGACAGAACAAAAATATAATGAGTGGGGAAAAGCTGCTGCTGCCACTATGTGGGCATTGAAAGAATGGGAATATTTAACAGGATTGTCAAATGTTATAACACAATCTAATTATGGAGTTTTGAAATATATCTTGCAAGGAAAATCCCCTTCCCTTAGCACTACTAAACTTAATCAATGGATAGCTAAACTGAACCAAAAGGGGATTGATTTTGAGAGCCTAACCAGGGGTAGGCAACCTTTCCCCTTTAAGGGCCGAGGGACTTCAGCTCCCAGAATCCCAGGAGCTATTGGCCAATGTGGGACTATTGGCCAACATGGCTGAGGCTTCTGGGAGCTGAAGTCCCTCAGCCCTTAAAGGGGAAAGGTTGCCTACCCATAGCCTAAACCAACCAGTTCTGATGATAACCATTGTAAGGGAGGGAGATCTGCATGAATGTAATGAAATAACTATTGAAGAAATTGACAGGGCCATTTCTTTGGAAACATTAAGAGAAATGCAGGACATTTTTTTAATTCATTTTTTTATTTTTTTTTACTGATGGAGCATCTTGGTGGGAATGAGGTGAGATAATCACTGCTTGGGATTGCTACAACCCAAACAGGAGAAAAGAAAAAAGAGAGGCCATACCTATTGGAATGGGAACATAGGAAGCAGAGATCCAGGCAGTTATTGATGTTCTTTTATTATTAAAAGAACAAGAGGGGGAGGATGAAGAGTCTATAATTATCATGGACAGTGAATATGTATATAATGGATGTACAAGATTTTTTAATTTTGGGCAAAAGATGGGTTTATAAATGCAGATAGCAAAGACTTAAAACATCTTAGTCAATAGAAGCAGAGTTGGAATCTTATGAAAGGGTTACCAAAAGTAAAATTTGCTTGGATTAAGGCCTATCAAGATAAGAAAAAGGAGAACAAATTAGAATGGCAACAGCAAGGCAATATATATGTAGATCAAATGGTTAAACAAGACAAAAAGGAAATAAAAACGTTTAAAGAAGAAAAGATGAAAATAGATCAATATCAGATATTAAAAGATTAAAAGATGAAATAGGACATGAGCATGTTAGGAAAATAATGAAAAGGTCAGAAATATTTGGCAATTGGGAAAATGAAAAGAAAATGATTAACGGTATTATTGACTCATGTGTACAGTGTAACATGGTAAAAAGAGAATATGAAAAATCAGAAGGGATTTTGGTTCCAATAAAAGATTGGTTACCATTTGGGACTATTTACATTGATTAGATAGACAAATTACCAAGGGACGTGAGAAGGGTACCAATATTTGTTAGTGATTATTGATAGCTACAGTAGCTGGATAGAAGCATTTCCAACTAGAAGGAATGATGCTAAAACTACAGTGAATAGACTATTTAAGGCAGGGGTAGGCAACCTTTTTCAACTGGGGGCTGGTCCACTGAAGTCCTCCCTTCCGGTGGGCCGGGGGGGTGCCGTATGCACTGCCACTGCCACGCGCGCTGCCGCCGCCGCTGCCACCACTGCGCGTGCTGCCGTAGCCACCGCTGCACATGTCACACCCACAATTTTGTTTTCCAAAATGGAGCCACAACGCGTTTGCGCATGCGCAGGAGTACTCGCAGCAGCGGTGGCAGGCGGTGGCAGGCGATGGCAGGCAGTGGCAGGCAGTGGCGGCAGGGGTCGGCGGTGGCTGGTAAGCGGGGGGGCCCGGGCCGGAACCGTCCCATGGGCTGTAGGTTGCCGGACCCTGATTTAAGGATTCGTTTTGCCGGATGGGAGTACCATCTATAATTAGTTCAGATAGAGTGGTGGCTTTTATAAGTAAAGAAGTGGAAAAGCTAACAAAAGATCTGGGAATAAAAAGGAAATTACATATATCATATAGGCCGCACAGCTCGGGGAAGGTTGAATGGGCTAACCAAACCATAAAAACCATGTTAAGGAAACTAGTTAAGACAGATGGAAAAGATTGGGCAGAAAAATTACCAATAGTGTTAATGGCTATCAGGAGTAGTCCTGTAGGAAATCAGTTACACACTGTATGAAGTTTTGTTTGGGAATGAAATTAATTTAGGGCTACCACATATACCAGAAGAGAATATGGAAGATCTAGAATGGTTACAATCTATAAAAATTAGAGAGGATACCAGATGGTTTATACAGCAAGACATGAAATATGGTTTTGAAATATCTACTCAAACAGAAAAGGAAATGATACCAATTGGAGCTCAACTGTTATACCTTCATTTGGGTCCAAAAGAACATGCCTTGAGACCCAAATGGAAGAGGAAGTGTAATAATGGATCAAATATGGCCCACCAGCTATCTGATTGAAAAAGAAGAAAAATCGAAATGGGTTCACTGTAACCAGATAAAACTGTATAAACTTTATGAATAACCAAGTTGTTTGTGAATATTTTTTGGTTTTTTTAAAGGATCAAATTATATTAAATGGACAAATGGGAGGACCTCCACCGGGAAAATTGGATTTAGCACCTCCAGGATCTAACAGATATATCTATATTTTGCAGGCTGCTGCATTGGCAAGAGTGTATCCCATTTTTATGTATATAATAGAGGGAAGAAACTTGAGATGGTATATTAATTGGGAACCACATAGTTCTGATTTGTTTAAATTAAGGTGGATTAGGGATCCCCCAAATGGTAGAAAAAAGTTAGCGATTAAATGGAGGCATCCCAGAAAATGAAGTGGTGGGAGATAAAGGTTATTATTTTGGGTATTTTGATGTGTAAAGAGGTACAGGGAAATTGGATTAGATGACATTCTGAACATATGTTTGAATACCATGGAAAAGATGTAACTTTAGTTTATGCATATCCACAATCAGTAGGGCACATGTCATTCTTGACCGCTTTAATTGAAGACCCCGATGTCATTTGATTGGGTTTAGTGAAATCAGCTGTGGGCCCTCCCACGATATTTTCTACAGTACCAGATGGACTAGACACTACTTAATTCTGGAGGATGAGATACACAACTACTACAGTGAGAATGTGTTTTTGTTGTAGCAATAAAGGGACTTGGAATAACAAATGGTGGGATTATAAAAAACATGAAGATTTTTTTATGAATTTGAAAAAAAAATACTTATTGTAGGGATAAATTTTATTTGTATGGAACCTATAATCAGAGGTTTATAAGTGGAGTGTGAAGAGATTATAAATGATTATATCATTTATAATCAATGATTTACATCAAACTGAATGGAATGAGATGTATCCAATGTTGCATATGAATGGAAGTTTTATGTTGGGACAGGGTATAGGGCAGGGGTAGGCAACCTTTCCCATTTAAGGGCCGAGAGACTTCAGCTCCCAGAAGCCTCAGCTATGTTGGCCAATAGTCCCATGTTGGCCAATAGCTCCTGGGGTTCTGGGAGCTGAAGTCCCTCAGCCCTTAAAGGGGAAAGGTGCCTACCCCTGGTATAGGGAGTATATGTTCTGTGTGGCAATTATGAGATCCAAACCTATGGTTTTTATTTGATGATTGATGATAATACGTATTATTTTTCCGTGTTTACATATGACGTCGCACAGAACCCCGACAGAACCCCGACAGAAAGTGGAACAATCCAAGATCTTTTTAATTTCGGTTTCTTGAGGAATTGCAATTGCGTGATGGGAATGATATCGCATTTGCCATAAGTATGATAAACAAATACGTATTGTAGAGCATTTCCCCATCATTACCCTACACGGGGCCGGCACTCCAAGGAGGACCTCCTCGGAGCGCCGGCTCTCCAAGGGGGACCTCCTCGGAGCACCAGCTCTCCAAGGGGGACCTCCTCAGAGCATGGATCCGATGCAGGGCCGGTGCTCCAAGAAGAACCTCCTTGGAGCGCCGGCTCTCCAAGGGGGACCTCCTCAGAGCGCCGATCCGACGCAGGGCTGGCGCTCCGAGGAAGGACCTCCTTGGAGTGCCGGCTCTCCAAGAGGAACCTCCTTGGAGCGCCGATCCAACGCAGGGCCGGTGCTCCAATGAAAACCTCCTCAGAGAACACTGCGGCAGGAGGTCCTCCTCGGAGCACCGGCCGTGTGGAGGGCCGGTTGCACAGAGGACGACCTGGGAAAGGGCGAGAGCCGCGGCAAGTGACAGCCGTGGCGAGCATAGTGCGCATGTGCTGGAAGATCATTTCTAGTACATATACGGGATTTTCTCACTTGTGTGTGAACGGCAAATACGGTTCCCGGGAGAGCTTTTCTTAAATGCGCAATGAAGGAAATTACATGTGATAGCCATTTGCGGAATCAAGGTTTATTTTCAGTTTATTTTCGGAATTTGTCATTTCAGGATTATTATCGCTTTGTGGGCCACGTGTGATAAGGTCCTAACATAGGTTAGCTTTGGATTATTTGTTGGCTACAAAAGGGGTTTTGTGGGATACAGGTTTGAGTAGTGCATATATCCTGTACAAAAATCTGATGCCCTGGTTAGGACTGTTGACACATAGCTACTGTGGAGGGTTCTGTTCTGGACACCAAAACCACCCCATGGATATACAAAAAATGCAGGACCTCAAGTCCCACAGTTTTTTAATGGTGGTGTATGCACACATGGCCACTCTGCCACAGTCGCATGTACACACAGCCATTAGAAGCAATAGGTTCATGGATGCCTAAATCCATGGATGGCAAACCCACAGTTAGGGAGGGTGAGCTGTACAAGGAAGTTCCCTAGTACAGTTTTATAAGGTTCAAAGACAATAATCAAAACATTCTGAAGACCATTTATTTCAAGTATGACAACAGGTTCATTAACTAATACAAAATACAATATATCATTCCAATGAAATAATCAATTCCTTGTATAAACAAATATTACATTAAAAGACCTATATTCAGGGTCCTGGTTTTGTACTTGCTTGTTTGACATATGTGTTTGACTTTTAATATTTTAATATTTTTACATTGAGGAGGGAACAAGCTTGCTTGCTGCTGTTCCAGAGACTTGGACATGAAGCAATGGATTCAAATTACAGGAAAACTTCCTAATGATAAGAGCTGTTTGACAGTGGAATATGTTACCTCACAGAGTGGTAGATTATCCTTTTTTTGGGGGGGGGGGGTTAAACAGAGGTTAGATGGCCATCAATAGGGAGTGTTTTGATTGTGTGTTCCTGCATTGCTGTGTACATATTCTTGCAGTGATTGCAGCTGCCACTAACTTCTCAAAGCTGGCTGCTGTGCCAATGTGCACATAGCAACTGGATTTGGGAAGTTACTGGCAGCCAAGATCACTGTGAGGGGGAGGGGAAAAGAGGACTAGAGGAGCAGAATCACAGCCAGTCACACCATGTGACTGCCTGAGAAGCAGAACTGTAGTGAAAGGGACCTACCACAAAAAGACAGAAATGGAATAGCAGTACGTTTGAGAGCATATTGACACATTTTGCCAGTCAGTGAAAAGGTGCAGTAACAGTAACAAATGGAACGCATGGCAGCACCAGGATGGACCTGCCAAAAATAATTTTATTCTGTTAAAATTCTGCTTTTTACTCTTGTGTGATAAAGTCCTTTGTTTTCATACTTGAAATGAATGCTCTCCATATTATTTCTGTTCTTGTCTTTGTTCTTTATAAAACTAGCACCTTTCCCCACCTGCTGTTAACAGTGAAGACAGACTTAAGTGTTTAAAGGTAGAGTTTATAAGGACAGTTTTTCAAAGGAAATTATTTATGAGCAGTTGAAACCAAGTATGTGACCCACTTTTTACTTTCACATTTCTTAATGAAGGCAAGAGAGAGTTAATGTTGCCATGCAACATACCAGTTAACAGGGAAATTTTGTACATGTTTTCTGAAAAGTAAGTCTCATTGAGTTGAATGGGCATACTCTTGGTTGTGTGGATAAACAAATGGATCCTTTCGCTATGAAATAGTAAATGCCTCTTTTTTTCTTTTTCTTTTACATTATTCTGTTCAGACATGGTATGGAATCTTTTTAGAAATAGGACTCTTTGTAAACTTGTGCAAGCAGCTTGCACTAAACTTTTGTAATGTTTAGTTTTCAATATGAAAATTAGTGACCAGTGGAGAGGGCTTGGCGGAACGGAGTTTCTGTTGAAATATTATTTGTTCTTTGTAATAAGCTTTGTTGTGCAATTAGCAATGATAGCAATCATTAGTATCTTTACACATCTTGTTTGTCACCACAGTTTCCATATTCCTCCATTTCATTTTGATTTGTCAGGGCAGTTCCATATTGCTCCAGGTTCCCCAGTATTGCACTGGTATATCATAACAGTTCTTGCCAAGATTGTGCTTTATTTAATAGTATGCTAGCAAAGGTGTTGTTTTTCAGAGATTCACTCATGCATGGAATCCCATGCCCCCCACCCCCCACCCCGCCCCATGACATACTCTTATAGAATATAGACTGGCCAGTGTGCTTACATTGGGTACAACACAGTAGCTTTTAAAACTGTTTTATAATTTTTTCTTTGTTCTTACAAACTCACTCCCCTCCCCTGCCACACACACATATTTGATAGTCATTGGTGTGGCTCTGGCACTATGTGCTGCAGGTCAGAGCTTTTATGCACAGGGGAGGAGGAATGACAGCCATATCTTTTTGCCCCCTGATGTAAATATCTCCAGTGTTGCAGGCTGGGAGTTTTGCCCAAGGGGGCTGAGAACTAGTGTCATCATTTCTCTGTTCTAGACAGGTAGAGGCTATTGAAATTTAGAGAGCAACTTTAAAAAGAAAAACCTTAAAACAAAACAGAAAAGCTCTGCTATACAACTAGTTAATATTTTTAAATTGCATATGCTGAAAAAGTCATATACTCAAGCAATCAATTCTGATTTTCAGAATTTGTAAGGAGTGGCAATTCTTGTTTTAAAGGCATTTTTAAAATGTTTATATTCCCTTCTTATTTCTCCCCATCTCCTTTTTCTGTGCAAGTTCTAATTTCTTCTTCTCTAGGTCCTTCTAGTCGAATCCATCATCTGATCTGCCATTGCCCAAACCTCAAATTTTTGCTCAACGGGAGGAAAGTTTTTTCTTTCCCTCTCAAAATGCTAAAATTGCATCTGCTTTAGATTTATTATTTCTTTTTTGGTAACAGCTAAAGGTCTAATACAATTCAAGATCAGGGGGGCACATTTTGCTGTTCAGCATACAAACATGTCATAGGAGGAAAGATGCAGAGAGGAATGGTAAAACAGTCTGCCTAAGATCAATTGTGTAAGCAAGGTCAGTAACTGAAGCAGTCAACTTGTGAATCCCATTCCTCAGTTGCATTCATTAAGCTACTCAATTGTGCTCATCATACAAATGCAGAGCTGTATAGCAAAAAGTGATGAAGAGGTGGCCTAGTTCAGTCTCTGCCTTCAAACAATGTCCTCCAGTGGATTAGCTTCTTTCATGAGACACAAGTAGATGGCAGGAACAAGGGCAGACCTACACCCTGGGGGTGGGGGAGACTTTCAGCAGGGCAGGGGCCACTTAGGTGACAGGAGAAGAGCATTAGAGTAGAAACTAGAAATTAATCATCACAGGGATAGGAAGTCAGGGCTTACTCCTCACACTCACCTGCTGTACCTGGAATAAGCCAGAGAGCAGCTAATGCCATACTGCAAAATGAATGCTGTTTGATACTGCTTTAACTGTCATGGCTCTGTCCTCTGGAATCCTGGGATCTGTAGCTTGCTGTGGCACCAGAACTCTCTGAGAGAGAAGGCAAAATATCTCACAAAACTACATTTTTATATACTTTTGTATTACATATTTTAACATTACATATTTGTTACTGCCATGAACTTTGCAAGCTATTTATCAAATATACAGAATAATAGAGAACAATAATAATAATAAAGAAATAATCACTTTATATATGTTATCTGCTCAGTGAACAGAAGCTGTTAAAGACATTAAAGCATTTTTTTTATAAATTTTATTAACAATTTAAAAAAATACGATCAGAACAAAGTTTTTCCAAAGAAAAGGCTTATCATACAAAACATAATTCATTAGGTTTTCCCACTACAAACTGATTACCCCCATCTAGATTAACCAATACATAACCTCTTGCTTCATCCTTCCCCAATATTAACCCAAATATTGTATAGCTGTTTTGTACAACAGTCCAAAATTGAGTTAAATTAAATTAAATTAAATTAAGGTTGAATTACATTGATGTTAAGCACATATCTGCATCTACATGTCATTTGCTATTTCACAAAAAATTTCTCCCACTTCTCAACTGCATTTTCAATCTTATAACCCAATTCCATATTACTTCCCAAAGAACTTCCCTACATAATATTAGTATTTTACCAAAAACAAAACTTAACTTGAACAAGTTTCCCATTTTTTCCTACAGAAAGTGTATAACGGTTTCCATTTTATATTGATCTCATTTCTAGATTTTCCTTCTGCTCTGTTATCTCTTTTGTCCAATTCTGCTATTTCTAATAATCTATCTAACCAGTTGTCAACCGTAGGTATTATATCTGCCTTCCAGTTGCTAGCCAAAAGTATCCTAGCAACTGTTACCATATAAAGCAAAAGCTTCCAGACATTTTTCTTTTTTCGTATTTCCTCTTCCTGAATCATGTTCAACAAATATAGCTGCGGTGTACAGTCAAAAGAAATTTGCGTTATTTCACATATTATGTCATGAATGGAGCGCCAAAATTCCCTTACTTTAGGGCAGTTCCACCACATGTGTATCCAAGATCCATAATCTTTATGACATTTCCAACATATACAATTATTGTTCTTATACATTTTAGCTAATCTGGCTGGTGTGAAATGCCATCTTATTTCCATTTTAAAGTAGTTTTCCCTCAAATTTTGGTTGATTATAAGTTGGGATGTTACAGATCTTGCCTTAGCCCAAGATTCCAAAGATATTTCTGTACCTATATCTCTGGCCCAGCGCACCATATGGTCCTTTACCTGGTCGTCTTCCAATTTCCTAGAAATTAGTGCACCGTATAACCTAGCTGTTAATTTTGATTTATTTGATAGCAAAATGTCATCTAATTCATTTTTCATCAAATAAATTCCATATTGTTTCATATCTCGCCTAAAGATATCCTGAATTTGATAGAATTGGAACCAGGTAAATTTAGGATCTCTAATTTGTATTTCCTTAAGCTCTTTCAACACATAAGATCCATTTCTCCCCTCTATGGTTACTATATCATCGTATTTCAACCAATTTTTGATTTGCTTAAATCTACTTAAAAGCGCCTCTTGTGGTGAGAGCCACCCTGGTAGTCCACGATAGAATTTTTGCTTCACCTTCTCCCAAGTTTTAATTAGGGCTCTCCTAATTATATGATGGCAGAAGTCTTTATGTATTTTAACTTTACCGTACCAAAGGTACGCGAGCCAGCCAAATCTTAAATCATGCCCTTCCAGATCTAATAGCCCTTTATCTTTAAGTAATATCCAGTCTTGAATCCACAACAGAGAACATGCTTGAAAATATGATTCTAAATCCGGTAAGCTACAACCTCCATTACTTTTAGTGTCTATCAGTGTCTTCCATTTAGTTCGAGATTTCTTCCCTTCCCAAATAAACCTCTTCAGCTCCCTATTCCACATGGAAAAGGGCTTACTATTATAGATAATTGGTAAGTTTGTGAATAAGAAGATAAATTTTGGGAGAAGCAGCATTTTAATTGCCGCGATCCTACCGAATAAGCTAAGCTTCATCCTGGACCATCTGATCAGATCTTTTTTCATTTCTCTCCACATTTTCCCATAATTTAGATCGAATAATTCCGTATTTCTGTTTGATATGACAACACCGAGATATTTAGCCTTTTTAACTATTTTACACTGGGATTTTCCCTCCAACTCCTCCTCTTCTTTTTTGGGGGTATTTTTGGTGATAATTATGGATTTTTCTTTATTCAACTTGAAGCCCGTAAGCTTACCAAATTTGTCCAAAATCTTTATCGTCTTATCAATTCCACTTACCGGGTCTTCTAAGAAAATTATCAAATCGTCAGCGTAAGCTTTGATTTTAAATTCTGAGCCCTTAATTTTAGGACCTTTTATTTCTTTGTCTAATCTTATCCTGTTATTTAACAATTCTATGATTATCAGAAAGAGGAGCGGGGAGATAGGGCATCCTTGTCTAACCCCCCTACCTATGTTAAATTCCGTTGTTTTTTGCCCGTTAATGACTAATCTTGCTTTTTGTTCTAAATATATATTTTTATCCAGTTGACAAACCTATCTCCAAAATTCAATTTCTCCAAGATATTAATCATTGTGTCCCATCTTACAGAATCAAAAGCCTTTTGAGCGTCTATTGACAATAATGCTAGTTTTTTATCATTATTCCTTTCATAGTATTCCAAAATATCTATGACGGTTCTTATATTTTGTCTTAATTGTCGATGCGGTAGAAAACCAGCCTGATCATGATGTATCTTTTGATTTAGAATTTGTTTTAGTCTAACAGAGAGAATATTAGTAAATATTTTATAGTCGATGTTCATTAATGATATTGGGCGAAAGTTTTCTACTTTTGTGTTATCTTTCCCCTCTTTTGGCAACAAAACTACATCAGCATACTTCCATGAATCTGGTATTCCATTCTCATTTATATCATTAATTGTACGCTTCAATGGTTCACTTACTTCTCTTATCATTTTTTGGTAATATTCAGGAATAAAGCCATCAGGCCCTGGAGATTTTTTCAGTTTTAGCTTCCTAATCGAGTCTTCTACCTCCTTAATAGAAACTTCTCTATTTAAGAAAATTTTTTCTTCCTCGTCGAGTATCATATATTCCAGACCTTGCAGAAAGTAATCCAAATTTTCAGTCCTACAACTATCTGCTAACTCTGGTTTATATAAGTTAGAAAAGTATCTTAGACATTTTGTTTGTATATCTTTTTGTAATACTGATTTCCCATCGACATCTATAATTTCCAATATTATGTTGCTACCAGTCCTCTTTTTTAACTTGTTCCCTAGCCATTTTCCAGTTTTATTATCAAATTCAAACTCATCTTGTTTTCTTCTTAAAGTTTTCTGATTTATTTCTTTTTCTAGAATTGATTCTAATTCCATTTTCCGGTATTTGAACCTTTTCAACCATAGTTCGGATTTAGGGTTTTCTAGAAGCTTCTCTTCCGCTTCTTTTATTTTCTCTTCGATTTCCTCAATGTCTTTATTTTTAGTTAGCTTCTCTTCTTTTGCTTTTTTCAAAAACACCCCCCTGATAACTGCCTTATGGGCATCCCAAATTATTTTTGAACATATATGTTCTTTAGAGTTTTCTAGAAAGTAATTTTGAATGTTAGTTTTGATATATTCCAGAGTTTTATCATCGCTCAGAAGCTTAGCGTTACGCCTCCAATTAAACTGCTTAATTCCCAATTTCAATGTCAAGAGAATTGGTTTATGATCCGATTCGATTCTTGGCAAAACAGTCAGATCTTTAACTTTTGTAACTAAATTTGTTGACAGCAGAAACATATCAATCCTTGAGAAGGACCCATATTGTAACGAATGATAAGTATATCCTGGATCTTTTGGATAAATTTTTCTCCAGATATCATGAAAATCAAAATGTTCTTTCATCTCAAAGAAGGTTTTAGGCAATTTCCCATGTTTTCCTATTTGCTTATTTGCACTAGATCTATCCAATTTCGGATTTATTACCCCATTATAATCGCCTAACAATATTATTTTTCCAACTTCATGTTTTCTTATTGTTTCATGTACTAGTTTATAGAATCTTCGGTTGCCCATTTGGGGTGCATAAATACCCACAATTAACACTTTCCCCTGAGGAAGGGACGTTTCTAGCACAATCAAATGTCCCTCAGAGTCCTTATACATTTCTTTAACCGCTATAGACTGTTTAACATATATGACCAATCCTGATTTCTTTCTTTCGTTTAGTGAATAGAAGCTCTGACCTAATTTAGCATTTTTTAGAAAGAACCAGTCAAGTTTTCTAATTTTAATTTCCTGCAGGCATACAATATCCAAATTTTTATTTTCCAGATAATGAAAGATCTTATTCCTCTTATGCAAAGTGTTTAGCCCTTTAACATTCCAAGAGAGCACTTTTAAATTTCTTTCCATGACTTGTTTATTGCACTAACATGGCTGTTATCAATGAAACAAACAAACAAACAAACAGACAGAAAACAATCTCATAAAGAAAGAAAACTCCCCAATGATGCTAGCCTAAATTCAAGCTATACCCACAATATTGCCTAATTCCGACTCTAGGCCTACTTCTTCCTCAAGCCTTCGATTTATATCAGACCTAGTTTCTCCGTCATCTCTTTGTTCATCATCGTTTCCCTCATCATACTTTCCTTCTTTATCATCATGAAATTTTTTAAGGAATTCATCCGCTTTA
Organism: Phrynosoma blainvillii; assembly: GCA_026167975.1. Lineage (NCBI taxonomy): Eukaryota > Metazoa > Chordata > Lepidosauria > Squamata > Phrynosomatidae > Phrynosoma > Phrynosoma blainvillii. Next base: position 211,750,505 of record JANUYF010000001.1, read on the forward strand.
TTTCTAGAATTAATTCTGTATCTTTTCTGTTTATACCTAAACACTATTCCTTCTAATTTATCCCATGAGTAACGTACATTCCTTTTGATAAGGAAATACGTGAGTTGTCTGTAATCCTGTCTTCGTTTCATGATGGAGGTCGGTATATCCTTATAGATTTTTATCTGTTGACCTTCTATTTGAAGTGTCTTTTTGTAACTTTTTTGTAGGACCTCCTCCCTTATTTTAGTTCTAGCGAAACGAATTATGATGTCGCACGGTAGATTTTTTTTACTGGCTGACTCCGAATTGATCCTGAAAATTTTATCAATTTCCATTTCTATAAATTCATCACTTATTTCTAGAAAATTAGCCAATTCTGGGATCATCTTCGCGTATAGGTCTTCATTAAAAGTTTCACTCAGCCCTCTAAATTTTAGACATTTTTCTCTATATCTAAGTTCTTGTGTCAGAATTAAGTTCTCTTCCACTTTTTGTTGTTCTTTCAATTGTTTTGTTACTACCTCCAAATAATCTGTTCTTTTTTTGATGTTATTCTGTTCTTTCCTTAAGTTAGACAAGTCTTTCGTTATTTCCTCAAGCGTTTTTTCAAATTTTGCAAGGCCTCTATTCAAGTTATCATTTGATTCTTTTCTGTGTTCTTTCAACTCCTGGGTTATTTCTTTTTGAAAATTTTTTAACATTTCTTCAAACATAGTTTGTAAATGAGTATTTTCCTGTAATTTAGGCGGCATCTCTCCCGAACCTCTTCGGCTATATTGTAATTTTGCTGATTGTGCCCTTGTTGTTAAAGACATACCACCCAAAATCCCCTATAATAGCAAACCGATATTATCAAGTTTAAGATATAACAGCTAAATACAAAGCTTCCCTAATACAGCACCATACAATGCTACCCAAGATTCCTACAATATCTAAACCTGTGGCACAAAATCAGGGAACAGAACAGTGAGCATCAAAGAGATAATACACTAAAGAAGCTTCTAGAAATAGCTAGTTACCACTAAGGGTTAGATATTTTTCCTAACCACCAAGTAACTGTTGTTATAGCTATTTGTTTTGGGTCATCTAATTAGAAGTAAAAACGTTCGACGACATGTAGACTACTAAATGAAATTATCTGCAGTTTATCGAGTGTATCCGGACTCAACGTTAGATGTTGTTACCGCGAAACTTAAGTATGGAGGGGGCTGTCCTACCGGCGAGCTGAGCCTAAACCTCCATATCGCCTCCAACGGACCCCATCCTATCAATCCTCTTCCCAGAGGTTTAATATTGTGTGGAAAATCCCCACACTATCCCCCTACTTAAGAATAATGGGCTTCCAAAAACTGAATGCCCACCCTCCAGATACACTTTACGTATCACAGATATGACTTAAGAAGCCAATCTTCGTCCTTTCAAAAAGCTATATACAAAACAGTTATCAAACTATTTAAAAGCTTATCTAAGCTATTTAGTCAAATTACAAAAAGAATATTAAAAAGAGAGTGATAATATGACCCTTTCCTCCGCCGCTTCTTCAGGGCCTCCTGGCCCTTCCTCCTCCAGCCGGTGGTGTGGGTTGAAGGGTGGGGGCTTATGAAGGCGCGCTGCTGCCGCCTGCCTTCTCCGCCGCTTCTTCAGGGCCTCCTGGCCCTTCCTCCTCCAGCCGGTGGCGTGGGCTGAAGGGTGGGGGCTTATGAAGGAGTGCTGCTGCCGCCTGCCTTCTCCGCCGCTTCTTCAGGGCCTCCTGGCCCTTCCTCCTCCAGCCGGTGGCGTGGGCTGAAGGGTGGGGGCTTATGAAGGAGCGCTGCCGCCGCCTGCCTTCTCCGCCGCTTCTTCAGGGCCTCCTGGCCCTTCCTCCTCCAGCCGGTGGCGTGGGCTGAAGGGTGGGGGCTTATGAAGGAGCGCTGCCGCCGCCTGCCTTCTCCGCCGCTTCTTCAGGGCCTCCTGGCCCTTCCTCCTCCAGCCGGTGGCGTGGGCTGAAGGGTGGGGGCTTATGAAGGAGCGCTGCCGCCGCCTGCCTTCTCCGCCGCTTCTTCAGGGCCTCCTGGCCCTTCCTCCTCCAGCCGGTGGCGTGGGCTGAAGGGTGGGGGCTTATGAAGGAGCGCTGCCGCCGCCTGCCTTCTCCGCCGCTTCTTCAGGGCCTCCTGGCCCTTCCTCCTCCAGCCGGTGGCGTGGGCTGAAGGGTGGAGGCTTATGAAGGAGCGCTGCCGCCGCCTGCCTTCTCCGCCGCTTCTTCAGGGCCTCCTGGCCCTTCCTCCTCCAGCCGGTGGCGTGGGCTGAAGGGTGGGGGCTTATGAAGGAGCGCTGCCGCCGCCTGCCTTCTCCGCCGCTTCTTCAGGGCCTCCTGGCCCTTCCTCCTCCAGCCGGTGGCGTGGGCTGAAGGGTGGGGGCTTATGAAGGAGCGCTGCCGCCGTCTGCCTTCTCCACCGCTTCTTCAGGGCCTCCTGGCCCTTCCTCCTCCAGCCGGTGGCGTGGGCTGAAGGGTGGGGGCTTATGAAGGAGCGCTGCCGCCGCCTGCCTTCTCCGCCGCTTCTTCAGGGCCTCCTGGCCCTTCCTCCTCCCGCCAGTATAAGCATTTATACTATTCTTTTTCTTCTATCTTCTATTATATCTTTCAAACTGTTTTCCATATGTTCCTCCAGTTGATGTAAATTAAATTGTTTAAACTTAGCTACTTCTCTTAATTTGAAGATGTTATAAGTCTTTTCAGTTATTATTTGCTTTCTTATTTTCAACTGAAAGTTTGTAATCTATGTTATCTCTTTTAATGTTTGACTGTTAACCTATTATTATTTCCATTTGTTTCTACAGAGCTTTATTAATTCTTCCCATTCTTTCTCAGTTTTATCTGTATATTTTCCATTTAATATTTGCATTAATTTGTCTTGCTCAATGACATCCAATAAAACAATTAGCCACTCGTTGATACCTGTTGTTTCTTTTTGTTTCCACTTTTTTGCAAATCTAATCCTAGATGTTGTAATCATGCATAAGATTTGTTTCCATTTCAAGGAATCATAGAGTTGGAAGAGACCACAAAGGCCATCCAGTGCAACCCCCTGCCATGCAGGAACTCAAAATCAAACCATCCACAACAGATGACCATCCAGCCTCTGTTTAAAGACCTCCATAGAAGGAGACTCCAGCACACTCTGAGGGAGTGTGTTCCTCCTAATGTTGAGGTGGAATCTCTTTTCCTGTAGCTTGCATCCATTGTAGGGAGTCATGGGAATTGTTTGTCTGTTTTTCTGAGATATTGAGCCTTCTCTGTCAGAGAGCTCTGGTGCCACAATAAAATGCAGTTCCCATGATTCCCTAACCCTAACCCTTAAAGTGGACTCAATTTGCAATATTTCTGGCAGTCTGCAACGGCCCTCAGTTTACTTAAAAAATTTGAACCTAAATTCACTTTTTCAATTAATTCTAGTATGTAAAAAACTACAATTTCAAAAATCTCATCCACATCATCAGACCAAAACAATGGATCCCAGGATGGAGCCCTGAACACTTCCTCAAACTGTGATAATCATGTAAACTCCTGAGTGAATATGAGCTACTTTCTTTTTGATATACTTTGCAAAAGTATTACGGCATGTAACTGTTGGCTCTGCTGCTGGTCTTTCTGAGCCTGATCCCAACAGGCCCGTCATCACTCAGAATAACTATTTTGGGTGACATGACAAGGGTGCAATAGTGAATGACTTATTTGATTTATTTGACTTATTTGACAATATGACTTATTTGCCAACCTTACTGCAACATAATAGGCACACAATGAATAGTTCTTCGTGATTGTCTGCCCTATTTGCTGTGTGACATATATTCCTCCTACTCTCTAGCCATTTTCCAATCTGCTTCATTGCCTGTTCATTTTCTGTGTACCAAGCTGAAATACATGATCCACAAAATCAGACTGAAAATTTAGTAGTGACTGTGTTGATAGCCCTTACCATCTCATGGTTTCATAAGACCACCAGGGCTTCAACAGAATCTCCAGCCCTTTCAGCTAGAAAATCACCCATAAAATTTGGAAATCCTTCCTTCCGATTCCATATGTCTCCAGGGGTGGACTATCTTAATTGGCCCTCCACCTTGTAGGGAAGGCCTGCTACTGCCAAATCAAATTTCATAAGGAAATGATCTAACCTCAACGATGGGTTTGTTGTGAACCCTCTGAATACCAGATGATATTCTATCTACCCAATCATAAAGACCAAGACATTATCACACCAGTCTGTTTCTCACTGCAGTCACACTTGTAATAATAAAATGGAAACATACTGCTTTCTTAGTAGCCATCACTGCACCTCTTTCATTCACATGACCGGGGCTACTGCCCCCATCATGCTCTTTCTGCCCTTTCTTTTAACCCCTCCTCCCTTTTATGCCCTATTTAGTATGCCTTTAGGGTTTTTTTTAAATAAATGTTTGCACAATTCTGGAATTCTGCAGATATAATTTAATCTTTAAAATGTATTTTAAAATTTCAGTTGAGAGTGCAAAGCTCTGGAATTGCTCGAAATGGGGGAAAATAAAAGAAAAAGAACAGCGAGAGGGAGGGGGGAAAGGAAGAGGAATGGATACTACCACCATGTGACTGGCTATCATGCAACTACCCCAGGGATGAGTTTTTGCACCTGAGGCAGTGTGTGATTGACAGGTCATTCACCGGGGGAACCTGTGAATGAAACGAGATGAGTGGAGGACAGGACATCTACAGGTGGAAGTTGGCATCATGAAAGTTGCTTCCTTCCCAGTGAAATCATGGTTTAAAAACCCCATGCAGCAATCTCTGAAGTCAAGGATATGTCCTGTTACGCGTACTGAGATAGATCGACAATGTATTGAGATAGCCTATGGTAGTCATGAAATCCTAAGCCAGTACCATCAGAACAGCCACAGCATGGATGTTGATGTCCTCCAGTACAGCCATCCTGGGATTCTCTAGCACTATCTCTGAGACTACCTCAGCCAGCTCAGGCATGGCATAGCAGTGTGTGCAGTACACCAACATCATCCCCACTCTATCTCTCTGGTCCAGCACCCAACACAAGGTGCAGACTCTCAAAGCTGGTGCTAGGTGTTTCCTCATAAGAGAGATGGAATCATTATGGATAATGGCAACTCCTTTTGACCCTTCGATCTGGTTGATGCTGCATTTAATACCCAGCTGGGATAAAGCTGGGACAGGTCAATTCCATCCAGTTTACCTACCCAGTTCACTGCAATACATACCAGATCATTCATAATCAAGTTAGGGATGGTGAACTGGTTTATGGGCTGACCTGGTGTTCAGCAGCATGATCAGCAGGCTAGAGAATGGGTGGAAAAGGCAACCTGGATCTTGGAGAGGGGAAGAGATTAAAACACAGGGCAGATTTCAAGCATCTGTCTTGCCTAGGAGCTCGATGAAACAGTGGTTAAATGCCAGTACTGCAGCCAGTATTGCAGCCACAAGGGCTCCAGGTTTGACTCAGGCTTGCATCCTTCTGAGGTTGCTAAAATGAATACCCAGCTTGTTGGGGGCAATTAGCTTACATGTTGCAAACTGCTTAGAGACTACTTAGTTCAATATGAAGCAGCATAGAAATATAAATGCTATTGCTATTGCCTTTCCTTCACCTAGTAGGTCTATCAGTCAGCATTATACCTCTTTCTGCCTGAGATTACATTGATAGGATCACCCCATTTCTTTCTCCTTCCCTGGATTCCCCAAGACATATGATCAGAAAACACAATATATACAACAAATAGAAAGTGCCAGTGCAACAGGTTGATAAATAAACCATAAGTGTGGCATTCAACTGTCAGATTATCACATGGAGGCAAAGTGCAAAAATCCTGTGCAGAAATGGAATTTAAAAACCAGGAAAAAAATGGAAAAGCAGGAAAGTTTTCCACACTCAAAAGGGTTAATGTGACATAAACTCTAACAGAAAGTAGACAAAACTAGCCCCTTTTTACTTTGGGGATTTTACAAAAGTAAAAAGGAGTGGGTTTTGTCTAGATTCCATTCGGGTTAATGTCACGTTAATTCTCATTAATGCTAATGTTATCTGAAAAGGTTTTTCCTACTTTCTTTTTGGGTTAACGCCAAACATCATCTGAAAAACTGTCCTCTTTTGTGGTTTTTCCCCCCCAGTTTAAATCCAATTTCTGCAAGAGATCCATCCCATGTGATAAACTCCATACACACACCCCAATTTAAAATATCTTTAAAAATATAAATGCTAAAAGTGAACAGAGCTGAAAAAGAGTCATGAATGCTTTAGCCAATGGGGACAATGTGACAAAAATGGGTATATTGGGGAATTTACAAATGTGTAAATAAATGTATGCATTACAGAAATTTATGGAGAAAATGCACATGAATTTCCATGTGGATCTTTTTTTCTTTTCTTTTCTTTTCTTTAATAAAACTATAATCTTATATGAACAAAGGAAGAGACCTGAATGTAGGTGGTTTTGGAGAAACACAACAAAATTGAGACTGAATCACTACCTCAGAACTGGAAAGGGCATCTGAAATCTAAGACCTTATGAATCAGAGCAGACAGTACTGCATTAGGTTTACCAGAGGTCTTGGCTGAATGAGGGACTAAAAATACAAACAACACATACAGTTGAAGCTTCCCCATCTTCATCCCCAACTCTGATTCTGTTAGAGCCTGGAACCAGCAATTCTGCAAAGATTGGGTGAGCATGAAGCAAAATTTGTGTAAGACACAGCTTTAGAGCCTATCTTTGCTTTAGACATGAAGTTTCATATGGTGCCATGCTGCCTTGGCTAACAATGCTGAAATAAACACAAAGTTGCTTTGTATGTCAAGGATAATATTTCTTACCATCTTTCTATGCTATTATGCCTTTCTCTTTCTAATGCAAAGGAAAACTAAATTGACATCAACTTAGCATTCCACTGTCATTTCTCCGGACATCATTGGTGACAGTGCTGCTAGGGATGTTGTGCCTGGTCCCTCACACAACATTCTTTTCATGTCAGCTCTCCATTTCATGTTACAGAAATCCTTTCTGTCAGTTTCCATTCAGTTTGATAGGTCAGGCTTACACCTGCAAGCTGGGCCAATGCCCAGCTGACAGGATCTGTCATAGTACACCACTCGCCATGCTTGGCAGAACAGCAACTTCACTCAAAAAGTGACTTTATTGCTGTGACTTCTAAAAGTTTCTTCCTTCCTTCCTTTCTTAGTAGTAGAATAATAGAATCATAGAGTTGGAAGAGACCTCAAGGGCAATCCAGTCCAACAGACCTCACAATCAAATCAACCCTGACAGATGGCCATCCAGCCTTTGTTTAAAAACCTCCAAAGAAAGAGACTCCACCATATTCCAAGGGACTGTGTTCCAGTGCCAAACAGCTCTTGCTGTCAGGAAATTCTTCCTAATGTTTAGGTGGAATCTCTCTCTCTCTCTCTCTCTCTCTCTCTTTGGTGCCTTGCATCCATTGCTCCGTGTCCTATTCTCTGGAGCAACAGAAAACAAAAACGGTCTATCTTCAGTATCCCTTCAAATATTTAAACAGGGCTGTCATATCTCCTCTTAACCATCTTGTCTCCAGGCTAAACATATCCAGCCCCTTAAGTCTCCCCTCATAAGGCATGGTCTACAGACCCTTTACTATTTGGTCACCCTCCTCTGGACACACTCCAGCTTGTCAACATCCTTTTTGAATTGTGGTGCCCAGAACTGGACACAGTATTCCAGGTGAAGCCTGACCAAAGCAGAATAGAGTGATACTATCACTTCTCTCAATCTAGACACTATACCTCTCTCTCCCCCCCCCCCTCATTCCAGCTGCTATTATACTCTCTCCTGTCATAATTTATTGTAATTGGTAATTTTTTTGGTAATTTGTTTTAAACTGTTTTTAAATTTGATGTTGTTTAATATATTTTTTTTAGGGTTGGGGTTTAGGGTTGATTTTACTGCATTGTATTTTTATGTTGGAAGCCGCCCCGATTGCTATGCAGAGGGGTGGGGTATAAATAAATTATATTATTATTATTATTATTATTATTATTATTATTATTATTGATATAGCCTAGGATGGCATTGGCTTTTTAAGTTGCTGCAGCACATTGTTGACTCATGTTCAACTTGTGGTTTATGAGAACTCCTAAATCCCTTTCACCTGTACTGTTGTCAAGCTAGGTGCTTATCCTATATCTGTGCATTTCATTTTTTTCTTCCTAATTGTAGTACCTTACATTTCTCTGTGCTGAAATTTATTTTATTAGTTTATGTCCAGATTTCGAATCTATTAAGATCATTTTGAATTTTGATCCTGTTCTCTGGGGTATTAACTCCTCCTAATTTGGTGTCATCTGCAAATTTGATAACCTCTTTCAAACTGTGCCAGCTAAAGACACTGAGTTATGAAGAAGTGGCAACTTTCCTCATGTACAAGGTGGAACAAACCTATTTTCTGCTGCTCCAGAGACTGGAGACATTATAACATGAGCATTGGTTTTGGCACAATCATGTTAATAAAAATAGAAACATATCAGTCTAGGAGCATTTGTTGTTGCACATCTCTGCAATAGTGCAACTGGGCTGTTGTGTGATTTATGGTCCCTTGTACTCTCTTCCACACTCCTTCATAACTCTGCCTTCCTGCCCTATTCCCTATGCAGTGTGCCTTTCACTTTTTAAAATATATCCATTGTAATTTTAATTGGTAACACAATTGTGTAGTTATGTAAATGCAATTCAGTAAAAATGAGAGAAAAGAAAAAACTGGGAGGAAAAGAAACACACCCACTGACACCATGTGACTGCCCATTGTTGGAACTACAGTTGGAGGAACCTATCACATAATAGGAAAGCAGCACAATTAGAAGGTTATTGATGGGTTTCCTATCAATGAAAAGGGATGCTGTACCAACAATTTGAAGGCAAAGTAGCAACACGACAGAGGCAATGTCTTGTAATAAGTATGGCCAAATATAATATTCTCCTATTTTACTTGTGATTTAAAAACCTCATGTATTCCAGTTGCAAGAAAAAAGATTGCGCTTAAACAAAGATCTTTACTATAAGAACTGTTTGACAGCGAACTGATTGTCTCATGGTGGTGGATTCTCCTTCTTTTTAGGTCTTTGAACAGAGGATGGATGACTATTCCTCAGAAGTATCTTAGGATCTTTACAGCTTGAGGCCACTTTAACTGCCCTGGCTCAATGCTAGGGAATCATGGGAATTGTAGTTTTTTCTAAGTCATTGAGCCTGCTCTGTCAGAGAGCTCTGGTGCCACAATAGACTACAATTCCCATGATTCCCTAGCACTGAGACAGGGCAGTTAAAGTGGCTTCAAGATGGATTATTTCTGGCAGTCTGTACAGACCCTTGGTTGTGCATTTCTGCATGGTAGTGCATTAAACTAAATGGCTCTTGGGGTCCTATCCAAATCTTTGATTCTGCATTAGAGAATCTACATTAGTGAGAGTAATGATGAACCTTTGGAAGATGACTATTTTTTTTTATCTTTGTCACTGAAATATTTGTTTGAGGACTATACTCCTTTGGCTGTACAGTACACCCTTAGTATACACAGGGGATTTATTCCACCCACCCACCCACCCCACGTATGGGAAAAAACATGGGATCTCAAGTCCCATGTTTTTCTATGGGCGTGAGCTGTAGCAATTGGCACTGTGTGCACGCCTGCAACAGCCACGCCATTTTAGATGCCCAGGCTTGCCATCCGTGGAAGATCAAAGTCAGATATGGCAAGCCCACCTATGGCACAGCCGTGCTGTATATAAGCCAGAATAGACTGAACTATGCGGTACATAGCATCTAAAGGTAAAAAGGGCAAAAATATTAAGGTAGCCCATTTACTATAGGCAGTGCAGTATTTTTTCCTACCAATGGACATTATAAAGTTGCACACTGTTATGACATGTCCTCATATACCCATGCCTGAAATACATGCACTTGACCAACACACAAAAGATTTTGTAATGAGAAGACTCTGGACTTGGGGAATTACTAAAGTCCAAGTCTTCTATGGGATCTTTTATCCTATGTTTACAGAGGTGGCTAGAGAAGAGACTGATGTAGAAACAAAGCTTTATTTGAGGATTCAAGCATACAAAGACACCCTAACATACATGCACACACACAAGAAATGAGGAGTAAAGTAGTTAGCTTGGATAGGAACACAAGGCTTTCTAATGGTGATAATTACCTGCAAAGATGTTGCTCCAACGATGAATAGACTCAACCGAAAAGAACAGTAGGTAGAGCCGGGGAGACTCTAGCTAGAGATCATAAATGGTACAGGACCGTCATGAAATCAATCCAGACCCCCCGGCTCTTCCTACTGTTCTTTTCGGTTGAGTCTATTCATTGTTGGAGCAACATCTTTGCAGGTAATTATCACCATTAGAAAGCCTTGTGTTCCTATCCAAGCTAACTACTTTACTCCTCATTTCTTGTGTGTGTGCATGTATGTTAGGGTGTCTTTGTATGCTTGAATCCTCAAATAAAGCTTTGTTTCTACATCAGTCTCTTCTCTAGCCACCTCTGTAAACATAGGATAAAAGATCCCATAGAAGACTTGGACTTTAGTTATTCCCCAAGTCCAAAGTCTTCTCATTACAATTGGTGGAGAATGCGGGCAAATCCCCAAAGTGGGACATTCCAATTTGGCCAGTTGGACGGTTTACACTCTGGACGTAGAGGTTAAAAGAGCTGGAGACTGAACAGCATTCTCCACCAATTGTAATGAGAAGACTCTAAACCTGGGGAATTACTAAAGTCCAAGTCTTCTATGGGATCTTTTATCCTATGTTTACGGAGGTGGCTAGAGAAGAGACTGATATCGAAACAAAGCTTTATTTGAGGATTCAAGCATACAAAGACACCCTAACATACATGCACACACACAAGAACTGAGGAGTAAAGTAGTTAGCTTGGATAGGAACACAAGGCTTTCTAATGGTGATAATTACCTGCAAAGATGTTGCTCCAACGATGAATAGACTCAACCAAAAAAAACAGTAGGTAGAGTGGGAGACTCTAGCTAGAGATCATGGATGGTACAGGACCATCATGAAATCTATCCAGACTCCCCCCCTTTTCCCTGAGATTTTGGGGAGTATTTAAACCCTAGAAGTGAAGAGTTGCTATTGAACATCAAAGGATTCCAATTGCTATGCTTTGAAGTGGACAATTTCCAGAAGAGGGGAGATGGGATGTAGGTTTTTTTACTTTTCCTCACCTTCACATCCTGACTGGCTCATAAATCTTTTCAGGTGTGAATGTCCTGCATTGCAGCTCCTAAGCCTGGCCTTTTGATCTGCAAATGGCTTGTAAATGCAGATTCACCTTAGTGCCTACGTGATGTGCTTGCCTTGAGCCCATGGCGATGAAGGCCCTTTCCAGCCTAGGGCTTCTGATAGAGATCCAAAGGGATCTTGATATCAAAACCCAATCAAAACCACTTATCGTAACAATTTTTAACAAAAAGTCACAGTGTGTTGCTTCAGGACAAAGAAGACCAGAATAATTTAATATGTAATTTATTATAGAACTTTCAAACATAAATTCAAGGGTAATTTTTGAATGGGATTGACAGCTTTGTTACTTTTTCTTCTTTGGAAAGGGTTTGGGATGGAAGTGGACTGAGAAAACCAAGAGGGTTTGAGGAAACAGTAGAGAGGAGACAGATACCCAAACAAGAGATAAGCAGGAAAGAGAAGCTGGACAGATGCTGGGAGGGCCTTGCTGGCTTGGATGTATTGACCAAAATATGAATAACTTGGCCTGCAGCAACATAGGTACCTATTCTAAAATTAGCAAGAGAGGAAAGGCAGTGTGTGAAAGAGATCAGAGTAGAAATTATAATCTGTTCTAAAGACTCTTCCTCTGGTATATTAGCATACCCTGCAAAATGTGTGCTGTATTTTGGAATCCCCATATTTCACATCTCATATCTGGAAGCAGCATGTTCTTGAGAGATCAATGATCAGGAACACCAGGTCAGGTTCCCAGGAGAAAAATAGTGTGACCCAAGACAATAAAAACTATAAGGGTATGCTAAATGTTCCTTCCTTCCTCTATGTCATTTGCATTTCCTCTTACACCTTGAGACAAAGGATCTCCTTGCACTCAAAGCAGTAATCCAGCCTCCCTATCTGCTCCCTGTTGTGTTCCCAGCCAAACTTCCCTGTGCATCCATCCTGAGGATATCCTGATCCAATTGCTGTTTTTGTCACACTAAAATTAATGTCATCAATTAATATCATTAATAATTGTAAGAATAACATTGTAAGAATATACTTTATTGTACAATATATAATAAATAAAATTTTATTTTGTGTGTGTGTGTGTGGGGGGGGAAATTAAAGTCATCAACCAGTCCAAAATCTTGTTATCAATTCCTGGGAAAGGACATCCAGATTCTGGGCCGCCCCTGCTAGCCGCAGATCGGGGCTGTAGCAACTGCACGCCACAGCCCCGATCCTCCCTAATAATAATAATAATAATAATAATAATAATAATAATAAAATTTATTTGTATCCCACACTTTGGGAAACCCAATCCGGGCGGCTCACAACAGTAAAATCATACATAAAGCCGAAAACATTTCCCTCCCCCCCCTCCTTAAAACAGTATTAAATCAATAACATTTAAAATCATAATCAGAAAATTTAAAAACATAATACACAGACATAACATTGGCCCATAGCAATATTCTTCGTTCCATCAGTAGATGGGGCCACGAGAAGAACATTGGGGTGGGAGTACCCGAGGCCAGGATAATTAGTCTGGAAAGGCCTGCCAGAAGAGATCCATCTTGACAGCCCTTTTGAAGCTGTCTAACTATGTTAATTGATGGATCTCATCCGGCAGGCCGTTCCAGAGTCTGGGGGCGACAACTGAAAAAGTCCTCTGGGAGGTAGCCACAAGCCTTGATTTTTGAGGCTGCAGCAAGTTCCTCCCAGAGGACCGGAGTGAGTGGGGAGGATTTTGCCACCCCTGAAAGACAAACAAAGGGTTGGTCTGCAGAGGCCCTTTGTTTCCTGACAAGACAGCCCACTACTTGGAGCTAGATTTTAGGTATAAGTATGGGTCTCAAAAATCTAGTCTCTGCATGCTCACAGTACACATACAGTTGTCAAAGACTGCCCTCCATGTATGAAACTGTGATATCCTCAGACCCTTCCCCCCCCCCCCCCCCCGTCTGAGCCACTCCAGATTTCCATGGTCTACTCATTGGATAGGTAATCATCACTCCCATACAAACCCCTCAAACTCTGCTATCCTGTTTCCATATTTCCATTTCATTTAGTTTTGAATGCTATGTCTGTTAGAATTGCTATCTTGTGTGTGTGACTGCATTCTGCATTTTTCTAAATAAAACCCTTTTTAATTCACCCACACCAGGGGTCATCCTCATTATAACTTTATACATACGTGCAAATGGTACTAAAGGTTACCCAACCTCTTGCAAAGCTAATTTCCCCAGCATTTAAAGTACCACTGATAGTTGGTGGGGACTCTCCAATCCCCCATTTTTCTTTGGGTAATGGGGGATACTGTGGTCCATTAATTTTGTGCATAGAAGAGGAATAGGGTAGTGGTTGTGCATAGATTGTTCTCTGGCAAATCATTGTTGGCTGAAATCACCCTGAGTTATACAACAAATCATTTCAGGAAATGTACAATAAAAAGGCATAATGGAGATACAATTTCAGCCCCATATAGTACAGAACATAAAACAAAGTAATACCTGGGTTCTCCTTTCACCCTTCCAACTTGTGGGGGAAAATGGTTAATCCCAATTAGAGTAAATCAATTTTAGACTATTGTTGAATAATGAATCAACACATAAGTAAGTCCCAATAGTTAAGATGGTAGGATTCAAACCATAATGTTGTGGCAAGAGGGGAAGACATGATAGTCATAGAAAAGGGACAAATAATAGACATGCTAGATTCTCCCCATTAGTTGTAGTTATGTGGCTTGTATATATTTGTACATCGCCCTTATATCAATACATGCAGAGGCAAGAGCCAACATTGGCCACAACCTGGCAACTTGTCCAAAGGCCCTTGCTGTTTGCAGGCTGTGCCTCTTCATGGTACCACAAATCCTATGCTCCATCATATGAAATGGTGTATTAGATGATTTCTTATAGATGCCATGCAATAGATTTCAACACATGTTGTCCTTAAACACACCTATTTAAACTCTATATAAACAAACATTTAAGTGAATGGAGAAAGCTATCCATTAAGGCATCTCTAACTTATTGTTGGTTATTGTGTATGTTCAAGTTGTATCTGATCAATGGCAACCCTAAGGTGATTGTGGGTTTTTTTTATCATGGGTTTTTTTGGGGGGGGAGGCAAGATTGATTCAGAGGGGGCTTGCCACTGTTTTCTTTCCTCTACGGATGAGAGAGTGTGACTGGCCCAAAGACACTCAGTGGGTTCCTATGGCTGAGTAGAAATTCAAACTCTGGTCTCCCCGAATCCTAGTGCAATACTCAAACCACTGCACCACACCTGATATCATGTCTATCTACCAGAATAGAAATGAGACATTTATATGGCACTGGAGAATATCACAGGATAGATGTTCAGGTTACAGCATGAGGGATGATAAAAACAGAGCAATTTTATTTTGTATGGACACCATGTTATGTCAGACCAAAACAGGGCAAACATGATACCTAAAAATGCCACTAGAAATTGAAAGAGGCAAAATCATGAGAAATGGTTAAACAGTTTAGTATTTTAAAGGCTGCAGAATGCACAGTTTCTTATGCAGATTATCTATAATACTTTAATGCAATGAAGGAGAGTCAATAAGCAGTGACTTTAACTGATAGCACTGAAGCAATCTAAATTAAAATAAGATTGTATATAGGCAATACAAATATTAAAATTTCAGCTGTGGAATATATTTTAAAATACTGCAACCAATTACTCACTGGAAGCATTTCATATGCAGCAGGAAAAGATTTCGTTTTCTCATAGGCAATCTGGTTGTTTAAGGTTTGGCCATCTCGTCTATAGATGTTAATATTTCTTACATGTGCTGCTGAATGTGATCTGAATAATAAGTGTGTTCTGCATTGGTACTCCATCTAGAAAGAGAAATTGTATTATTTTTCTAACCTCCCCTAAAAGGGAACTATATCAAGGCTAGGAAAAGGAAATAAAGTTCAAGATACATGTAGTGAAATAATGAAGGGAGGGGTGGTTTTGTGACAGAGGATGATCAAAGCTGAAATGCGCTAGGAAGATTTTGACTATTAACAATCTGCTATTGGTGTAAGCAAGAGCCACCCATTAAGACACAGTGCTCAGTGAAAGTAATTTATATTTGAAGACTGCATTCAAATAGTGAGGAGGGGCAGAGAGATGGTGTGAGTTTGGAATGTTGGTGAGTGAAGAATTGATAACTAGAAGGGAATCATATGAAAATGTGGTAGCCTTGTTGCTGCTGTTATCTGTGTTCAAATTGTTTCAAACTTATGGAGACCCTAAGGAAGGCAATGGTAAAACTCTCTTTGGACAAATTTTCCTCAGAAAACCCCAGGTCAGGTTCATCTGAGGGTTGCCATAAATTGGAGACAACTTGAAGGCTAATTTATAGAATCATAGAGCTGGAAGAGATCTCAAGGGCCATCCAGTCCAACCACCTGCAATGCAGCAACTCACAATCAAAGCACTCTTGACAGATGGCCATCTAAACTTTGCTTAAAAACCTCCAAAAGAGGAGACTCCACCATTCTCAAAGGGAGTACATTCCACTGTTGAATAGCTCTTACTGTCAGGAGGTTCTTCCTAATGCTGAGGTGGTCTTATCCCATAGTTTAAACTTATTGTTCCATGTCCCGGTTTTTGAAGCAGCAGAAAAAAAGCTTGCTCCATCTTCAATATGACATCCCCTCAAATATTTAAACAGAGCTACCTACCATATCTCCTCTTAAACATACCCAGTTTACTAAGTCACTCCTGATAGGACATGATTTCTATACATTTCACCATTTTGGTCAACCTCCTCTGGACACCCTACAACTTGAATTAGGGTTCCCAGAACTGGACATAGTATTCCAAGTGAAGCTTGAACAAAGCATAACAGAGTGGCACTGTTACTTCCTTTTATTTAGACATTATACTTCTATTGATGTAGCCTAGAATGGTATTGGCTTTTTTAGCTGCTGCATCACACTCTTGACTCATAGTCACTTTGTGATCTGCTAGGATCCCTAGATCCCTTTCACATGTACTGTTGTCAAGTCAGTTGTCCCCCATCCTATATCTGTGCATAACAGGGTTTTCTTGGCACAATTTGTTAAGGAGAGGGTATGTCTTTCCTTTCCTGTGCGGCTGAGATAACATGACTTGCTCAAGTTCCCCCAGCAGGTTACTCTGACCAAGCAAGAATTCAAACCCTGGTCTCCACAGTCAAACACTCTAATCACTGCACTACACCAGCTCTAATCCAAATGCCTAATGTTAAAAAATAAAGCTTACGTTACTTAGCTGCTTTCTGTTTCACACAATGCTTATTCAGCAATGATTCAAATTACCATGTAGGTACAAATGTTGCTGTTTCAGAACAAGAGGGTGTTTTACCTCTTTAACTGGTTGGTAATATTCTTCCAGTCTGAACACAAGGTGGTGATGACATTTAAATCCCTGAATGACCTCAATGCACATCTGGGCACAATTGTTGGGGGGAAAAAATGTTTGCGTTCTCCTGTCTGTCCTTATATAGATAGGGACTCTCTCTTTCTCATTCTATCTAAACATGTGGCTCCTGTCCCTTATTATTGGAGACAGTTTAACAGCTTTGTCCCAAGATTCTAAACTGCGGTCAGTAGTCAGAGTTGTCCCATCTTCCTGTTATCTAAAAGATGGTGAGATTTATTTCTCTTTATCTAAGCCATCATCAGTTAGATTAGGTTTTAGTTATTTTATGTATTTATTTATTAAAGTCATTATTGTTTGTTTGTTTTTAAACTACAAATTTGCATGTTTGTTGTTTTTTGGAATAAGTCTTTATTCTTTAATAGTCTGACCCACACTTTCTTTGTAATGCTAATGAAAGCTGAATTCTAGCAAGTGTAACTTTCATACCTGCATATTTTTGTTTCCCTTTAAAAGGGGTAACACCCTGGAAAATCCCACATTTTGGGTAATGGGCTCAGATGCCCAGAATATTTTATTTTTAAACTGCTTCTCCTGAAGATATTGACTTCAAGAAAAAAAAATCCTATTCAAACAATAGAGAATGGCTTCAACTAATCCTAATTCCACAATGATTATTGAAATACTAACTGGAACAAATTATAAATGCATCTAACTACTAGGTGCAAGTGTATCTAACTACAATGGCACTATTTAAAGCAATAAATGGATAGAGACCCACAAAAGCAGGAAAACATCAACAACAGTTTGATGAAAATGCAGAGAAGGCAACAGCTTATATTTGCTTGTCTGTAGATCCCAGTATTGCATACCATATTCAAGGTTTAACTGATGCAAAACAAATATGGGACAAACTACAGAAAATGTTTAATTCTCCAAGTACTTCTAATCAAACAGCTCTCATGATCAAACTTGTTAACATCAAGTTGCATCATCCTCAAATTTAAATCAGCATATTAATGGCTCTATGACAACTTTGTCTGGAATTACAGCAGCTGGAGAATCCATTCCAGAATATGCAAAACTTGGACTATTTTTGGCAAATCTTCCAAAATATTACTCTTCAATATTTAAGGCTTTATAAGTTAAAGGAGATGTTTCTTTACAAGTTGCTATTATTCAAATTGTTGAATTTCAAACTACACAGAACTTCATGGAAGACAACTGTAGTACAAAAACAACAGACAGAGAATTTGCTGTACAGGATTTGAAAAATACTTCCTTTTCTCCAAATAAAAACAATGTTATTAAATCCTTTTCTCCAAATACAAACAATGTTATTAAATCAAAGACTAAAGCTGAGCTGCAATAGCTGCAAAGTCGGGGAATGAATATTAAAAGCAAAAGCAACTTTAAGAAAGAAGCTTTTAATTCTAAACAGAAATCTTCCAGTCATGTTGATATGATTCAACAACAATTATTTCAAATTGCTGGGGATAAATATAAAAAGCAAGTTTTCATTGATAGTGGAGCAAGTGTGCATTACTTCAACAGCAAAGAATGGTTTGTTATAGAATCATGGAATCATAGAACCATAGAGTTGGAAGATACCACAAGGGCCATCCAGTCCAACCACTTGCCATGCAGGAACTCACAATCAAAGCATACCCAATAGATGGGCATCCAGCCTCTGTTTAAAGACCTCCAAAGAAGGAGACTCCACCACACTCCAAGTAAGTGTGTTCCACTTTTGAACCACTCTCACTGTCAGGAAGTTCCTCCTAATGTTGAGGTGGAATCTCTTTTCCTGTAGCTTGCATCCATTGTTCTGGGTCCTGTTCTAGTTAGCTTTCTCCTCAATATGACATTCCTTCAAATATTGTTGATTTTGATGCAAATGTAACTTTTCCTGTCTATCTTGCTAATGGTCAAGAAGTTTCTGCACAAGGAAAAGGAACTGTTATTTTGCAAACAATACTTGGTTCTGACACAATAGGAACCTTACAAATTGCAAGCCTCCTTTTACAGTGTGTAAACCACAAAATCAAGACAACCAGGTCAGTTTCAGAAAGCAAACCTGCTTTTGATTTCTTTTCTTTTTTGTTATTATAATCTTTATTCACCATCCATATTTACAAACAAACATAACAAGCAGTATCTTAAATTTACACATAAAAATATAAACATTCTTTCCCTTATTGATAAAGAACTTATAACATTGAATTCTTGACTTCATATAAGTCTTGCTTTTCCTTACACTTTTAAGCTCATCTTAAGATGTTAAATTTGTTGTATAATTCTATCTTAAGAAAGGAAAAAATATATATAATTTCATTTTCTACCTTGCTTTACTTTCTTTTTTTATCTCTTAAGTTCCTTCATAACTTACTTAATTGTTGCTGTTTTTTAATTAATTGTTGTTGTTTTTAACCTTGCTGTATGCCGCCCCAATTGTTGAGCAGAGGGGTGGCTTACAAATAAAAATTTATTATTATTATAACTTAAATAATTCTATTCCATTAATCTGTTTGGTGTGTACTTAATTCTGATGATTTGAGGATACATCTTATTAACATAATTATAACCATAATACTTAAGAGTCTAATCCTTTGTTTTTTTTCAATTTTCAATTTTGTTCAATTTTCTATTATAATCCCTTTCCAAAATTTGTTCAGATATTCATATAACATTTTTGAGTTTTTTGTAGTATGTTCTTCTGTTTTATCTCTCATCCAGCTTTTCATTTTATCCATTTCCACTGTTTCATATACTTTAACAAGCCATTGAGCTACTTTTTGGAATTTCTTGTTTTTTTGTTTTTGTTTTTCCCCCCAGAATCTAGCATAAACTATCCTGGCACATGTTAACACGAAAAAAATTATTCTGCCATATTTCTTCTCAATTTCATTATCATTTATCATTCCTAGAAGATATGTTTCTGGAGCAAATTCCATATCTATTTTCAATATTTCCCTCATTGTTTTATGTATAGTTGTCCAATATGATTTTGCTTTGGGGCACATCCACCATAGATGGTAAAATGAGCCTATTTCCTGTGTACATTTTCAACAAGTCGCCTTTGCTCCTTTGTACATTTTGGCTTATTTTTGAGATGATAGATGCCATCTTAAATACATTTTGAAGTCATCCTCTTTTAAACCTTGGCACACTATATTTCATCCTCCCCCCCCCCAGATCTTTTCCCATTGCTTCAGTTCTATGTTGTGATCTACATTACATGCCCATTTAATCATTTTATCTTTTATTAGTTTGTCCTCTGTATCCCATTTTGGTTTCAGGTTATAACATCTTAAAATCATTTTTGTTGCCTTTTTCTACTATTGTTTTCCATTCCCATTTTGCAGCATCAAATCCTTTTAATTTCTTATTGACTTTATATCTTTCTTTTAATTGTCGGTATTAATACCAATGGCAATCTATTCCTGATTCTTTAAGCTCTTCTTGCAATTTAATTTCTACTCCCTCTTAATTTACTGTTAGTATATCCCTGACTCTGATCCATTTTTTCCCCTGAAATTCTTTCTTTACTCAAAAATGCCTCATGCGGCAAACACCATAATGGATTTTTTGGGCGAAGTTGTGGTTCATATTTTTCCCAAACTTTCATTAATGCTTTTCTCACAAAGTGATTCATACTATCTTTATTCACTCTGTCTTTCCCATATAATAGATAGCCATGCCATCTATACCTAAGATCTTCTCCCTCCAAATTCAACAATTTGTCATTATTTAATATTGTTCATTCCCTAATCCACATCAGACAGCATGCATGATAGTAAATTTTCAAACTGGACAATCCCAATCCTCTTCTTTCTTTGTTGTCCTGAAGTATTTTCATCTTAGTTCTAGGTTTTTTCTCAACCCAGATAAATCTAGAGATGTCACACTGTAAAAGGTTTTTCATTGTGGATAATTGAGATTGTTTGAAAAAGAATGAGCATCTTTGGAAGTATATTCATTAGCACAAGTGCTATTCTTCCAAGAAATGTCTATATTTTTTCCATTTCTCTAAATCCTTTCTAATTCCCTTCCATACCTGCTTATAATTATTTTGAAAAAGAACAGAATTTTTATTTGTGATGTTAATTCCTAAGTATTTCACTTGATTTCCTACTTTGAATTCTGTTGTGTCTTCTAATTGGTTTTCTTCTTGTTTAGACATGTTTTTCTAATTATTATTGTCTTTTCTTTATTGACTTTGAATCCAGATATCTGCAAATTCTTTAAGTAATCTTAGTAGGTGGATTATACTATTTTGTGGATTCTCTAATGTGATTACTAGATCATCTGTGAAACCTTGTAGCTTAATCTCTTCCTTTTTAATCTTAACTCCTCTTATTTGTTCTTCTAATTTTATTCTTTTATTTAGCACTTCCAGAACCAATATAAATAATAATAGGGAAAGCAGACATCCCTGGTGCATTCCTTTAGAGATTAAAAATGTTTCTGTTTTTCTCCCATTAATAATCAGTCTTGCTTTCTGTTCTTTTGTATGTTGCTTTAATGCATTCTGAGAACTTTATTCCTGCTTCTATCTTTTCTATAACTTCAAATAATGTTGACAAACTCACATTATCAAATGCCTTCTTGGCATCCAAAAAAAAATCAAGGCAAGCTTCTTTTTGTTGTGTTTCTCAAAATGTTCTACTATGTCCAATACATACGGAATCCTGATAAATCTGTATGTATCCATTCTTTCAATACTCTTTTTAGCCTTTCTGCTAATATAGTTGTAAAAATTTTGTAGTTGGCATTTAATAGTGATATTGGATGGTAATTTTTCACTTTTATTGGATCTCGATTTTCTTTTAGTATCAATGTTATATTCACATGTTTCCATGTATCTGGATATTGATCTTCCCTTATCGAATTTAACATTTGTTTTAATGGAAGTGCTAGTTCCTCAAACAATGTGTATTAATTGTAGGTGAATCTATCTGGCCCAGGTACTGAGTCTTCTTTACTCCCCTGGATAGCTTCTATTATTTCTGCCATCAATATTGGTTGATTCAGAATGCTTTTTCATTGTTCTGATAGTAGTTGTAGTTTAGTTTCTTTTAGGAAGTCATTAAGTTCATTTTCATCTATAGTTTTTTGCTTTCTATATCTTTGCAAAATAATTTTAAATGTTTTCTTCATTTTTAGTTCTGTTAATATTTGTGTACCTTCCTTAATTTTTATAATGTTGTTTCTTTCATCTTTCTCACTTTGTAAGCTAAATACTTAGCAACTTTATGAGAATGTTCAAAGTGGCTCTGGTTTATAAAAATACCTTGACCTTGAGCAAGATACCTGTCTGGAACACAGTCCACTTCGAGTGCATGTACCTGAGCCTGAGGACCAGGGATAGTTTGGTGATTCTGCTAGTCTACCGACCACCCCGTTCTCTAGCTGAGCTCACCCAACTGGTCCCAGAGTTGCTGCTGGAGTTGTCCAGACTTTTAGTTCTGGGTGACTTCAACATTCCACTCAAGACCAGCCTGTCAAACCTAACTGGTGTGGCTTGGGAGTTCATGGAATCCATGACAAACATGGACCTTGTGCAGGTCATACCCTCTTTAGTATGGAACAGGAATATCTGTGGGCGGAGGTTATTAAAACCACCACATTGACATTTCCTTGTCAAGACTTAACTAAGAGTGACTGTCTACCTATTAGAATGGTCCGCCCTCAAAGGCTAATGGAGCCAACTGGATTCCAGAAAGCCTTAGAGGATTTAATGGTTGGTAGCACCGGTGACACTGTTGTGGGTTGGTTAATACTTCGAACACTGATCTGACCAAGGCTATCAACACGATTGCTCCCAAGTGTCCTTTCCAACATGCTTCAAATGGGAAGCAATGGTATACAACAGAGTTTAGGAAAATGAAGCGGGTTGGACAACGACTAGAGCACTCCTGGCAGAAAACTCAATTCTTATCTGAGAAGACTCATCATAGGAACTTTCTTTGGTCCCACTGAGAGGCAATACGTGCAGCACAGAGATCCTTCTGTTATGCACGTATTGCATCTGCAGAATCCTGTCCAGCACCTGACAACGGCCTGCTGTGATGCATTTAACAACTTTTTTGCACATAAAATCGCTCAGATAAGAGCCGACCTAGACGCCAGTGTTCCAACAGAAACAATTGACGAGGTGTCCAGCAACTCCGTTAATGAAATTATTCTGGATCACTTTCAATCTGTGAGTACTGAAGATGTGGACAAGCTCCTTGGTAGAGTGAAGAAAACGACCTGCCCTCTCGACCCTTGCCCATCATGGCTGGTCGTCTGGGGGGGGGATGCATTGAAGATGTTCCTTATGGACATCACCAATGCATCCGTCAAGGAAGGGCATGTTCCATCTTGTTTGAAGGAAGCAGTTGTTAGGCCGCTTCTGAAAGAACCTTCCCTGGACCCCCTGGATATGAACTACTATAGGCCAGTCCCTTTGTTACCATTTTTGAGCACAGTAATCGAGAGGGCGCTTGCTCTTCAACTCCAAGCTGTCCTGGATGAAACCGATTATCTAGACCCATTTTAAACTGGCTTTAGGACACTTCAGTCCTCTGGGAGGAACTTACTACAAGTGAAAAAATCTAGACTGTCGGCTACTTCCCAGAGGGCCTTCTCAATGACTGCTCCCAGGCTATGGAACGGCCTGCCGGATGAGATCCATCTTATGTCAACTTTAGACAGCTTCAAAAGGGCTGTCAAGACAGATCTCTTCCTGCAGGTCTTTCCTGACTAGTCTTCCTAGTCACAGAACCAGCCTTTTTGTACCCTTTTCCCCCATCCCAGCTGTTGTAACCTTTGCTGCTGTGGTCATGGTGATTGGTCAGCATTCACCTTATTTTAAAAATTGTTTTAATCTGATGTTTATTTAATAACTTTTTAAAGGGCAGGAGGGTAGGGGCTTCGGGTTGATTTGATTGTGTTGTATTTCTATGTCTGAGCATCGACAGGGGTAGTGTGACCCTGTTGGTGCTTCTAGACCTCTCAGCGGCTTTTGATACAATAGATCATAACATCCTCTTGCATCGCCTGAGTGGGTTAGAAATCGGAGGCACTGTGCTCCAGTGGTTGCTTTCCTTCCTAAAAAGAGCTCACTTGAGGCATCCCTCAAGGCACCATTCTGTCCCTGATGCTGTTCAACATCTATATGAAGCCACTGGGTGAGATTACTCAGAGTCATTGGGCTGGGTGTTATCAGTATGCTGATGACACCCAGATCTATTTCTCCATGTCTCGATCATTGGCCTTGACTCCTGATGGCGTCTCTACTCTCAATGAATGTCTTAAGGAAGTAATGGGCTGGATGAGAAAAAACAGATTGAGTGTAAATCCAGACAAAATGGAGGTGCTCACAGTAGCGGCCCCAAAACCAGGAATTGGGTTGCAACCTCCAGTCCTGGATGGGGTCACACTCTCCATAAAGGACTGTGTTTGCAGTCTGGGGTTGCTCCTTGACTGATAACTAATCAGGTAAATGTGAGGGTCAAGATTGCCTGTTATCGGCTTTGGCTGATACGCTAGCTGCACCCTTTTCTGGAAGTAAGGGACGTTGAGACTGTGGTGCATGTGCTGGTAACCTCCCATCTTGATTTCTGTAATGGCTGCTCTACATGGGGCTACCCTTGTGCTTAGTCTGGAAACTTCAGTTAGTACAAAATATGGCAACCAGAGTGGTCTCAGGAACATCTAGGAGGGACCATGTAACTCTGGTATTAAAGTCCCTCCACTGGCTGCCTATTAGTTTCTGGGCCCAGTATAAAGTGATGGTTATTACCTTTAAAACCCTAAATGGCTTGGGTCCAACCTATCTTCAGGACCGCCTCCTCCCATACATTCCTCCCCATGCACTCTGGTCCTCTTGGAGGAATTTGCTCCAGCCATTAAAAGCTAGGCTGTATGAAACTTCCCGGAGGGCATTCTCGGTAATCGCCCACAGATTATGGAATGGCCTACCAGACGAGATCCGTCAGATTACAATGCTAAACAGCTTCAAAAAGGCTGTTAAGACAGATCTCTTCTGGCAGGCCTTTCCTGAATAGATTTCCCTGCCCCAGGAGTCCTCCCCCTTCTCTCCCTTTGCCCATCTTGGCAGCAATCACTGCGCTGTCTACTGTTATTTACTTGTTACTTCTTTTTGTTTAACTGATGTTTTAATCATCATGTTTTTAATGTTATACTGGTTTAATTTATTTTTAAGGGGTGGGAGGGTTTGGGGACTTTGTATTGTATTTTAATATGTTGCATGAATTCTAACTACTGTAAGCCGCCCCAATTGTTCGTCAGAGGGGTGGGGTAAAAATAAAATTTATTATTATTATTATTATTATTATTATTATTATTATTATTATTAATTTGTTTTGTTTCACATATCTTATTTTGTTCTGAATTTCTGCCATTTCTTTCATTTCAAACTGTTTTTAATTGTTTTAATTTCTTTTCTTATGACTGTATTTGATGGATTTTCTTGAAATTCATTCTCTTTGTTTTTCAATATGTCATATTTTTCTCCATTATAAAATTTGGTTGGGTAAAGAATCCATGCATGACAGCTTTCGACGATTCCCACACTATTTTAACATCTGTCCCTTTGTCTAGATTTTCTTCAATATATATATATATATATATTGTATTCTTTGCTTTTTGCACTATTATCTCACTTTGTAACACATTTTCATTTATTCTTCAACTATATTCTTTAGATTTCTTTTTCCATATTAGCGATATTGGATTGTGATCCGACAGTGTTCTTGGTAATATATCCACTTTACAAATACTTTTACATAATGATTTCAACACCAAGAACATATCAATCCTTGAAAGGGACTTGTGTGTTTCTGAAAATTATGTGTATTCCATACTTAAATCTCCAAATATCTGTAACTGATAAGGTTTCTGACATTTGTGTAAAAGTTCTTGGGAGTTCCCCTTGTGTTTTCTTTATTTTCTATTCTGACTTTCTGTCTTTAACTTGATTACTCCATGCCAATCTCCTAGTAGTGTGTTCTCATAGCAGTATTCTGCACTTATCTTTGTCACATTTTGGAATAATTTCTCTTTTCTTTCCAGGGGAGCATGTACACCAACTATTAAGTATTTTATATCTTGAATCCTTACTTCTAACCCAATGTAGTGTCCATTTTTATCCATTTTATCATTAAATAACACCACTGTACTGTAGTGTGGATTAACATAAATAACTACACCTTTCTTTCTTTTTTCATTTGCAGAGACATATTCATTGTCTGTTTGTTTGTTTTTTATTTTGTAGTAGCCTGATGTCTTTTTGCTCTATGCATATCTCTTGTAGGCAAATTAGATCAAACCTTTTTTCCAAAAAAATGAAATACTTTTTTTTCTTTTCTATGGTGAGTTTAAACCTCTTATGTTCCAATATATTGTTTGAATTTGTTATCTATTTTCTATATAATTTCTAAGTCTGATTCTTCGTTGTCTGACTTTCTTTTTCCTCCTCCTCCTTCTACTGTGCAGATCTCCAAGTGTTCTTCTTCCTTCTTCCTTTCTTCTCTTTCTGTTTCCTCTCATGTTGTAGCACTTCTTTTTTCTAGGTTAGCTCTGTACTTTTTCATAAATTCTTGAATTTTAGTTGTTAATAATAATAATAATAATAATAATAAATTTTATTCATATACTGACCTCTGGTGAACCAATCCGGGTGGTGAACATAATAAAATAGAATATACAATAAATGCAATCTAAAACACACCATTCCCCCTCCCCCCTTTAAAAACTATTAAATCAATCCAATTAAAAAAAAAAACAAAAAAACAAATACAACTAATATATTTATAAAAATTTCATACCAACCAGTAGCCCTGCTAAAGGCAATTTAACAAGTGTTTTTGAGAACAGTCGGTCGCAAATCTCAAGGTCTCAAGGCCGGGTTATTTAATCCGGAAAGGCCTGCCGGAAGAGATCCTTCTTGACAGCCATTTTAAAGCTATCCAAAGATGTTAATTGACGGATCTCGTCCGGCAGGCCGTTCCAGAGTCTGGGAGCGACAACAGAGAAAGCCCTCTGGGAGGTCCCCGCCAGCCTAGTTTTTTGAAGATGCAGCAGGTTCCTCCCTGAGGATCGGAGAGCGTGGGGAGGATTGTATGGGAGAAGGCGGTCCCTGATATAGCTTGGACCCAAGCCATTTAGGGCTTTAAAGGTGATAACCAACACCTTGTACTGAGCCCGGAAACCAATAGGCAGCCAGTGGAGGGACCTCAAAACCGGCGTAATGTGATCCCTCCTAGATGTTCCCGATAGAAGCCTGGCTGCCATATTTTGGACCAATTGCACAATTGCATAAGTGGATCAGGTCTCAGGAATTCAGAGACACAGGAAGTCAATGTTTGTTATTGTAGTGTATGTCGTATTTAATGGCGGTATTGTGGAATGGTAGTATAGTAATTATTGTTTTTATATTATTTGTTTTTTTAAATCAATAAAACTAATGAAAAAGTCAATGGAGCTTGCCATTGGCAGATGCTTAAATCTGCGGGTGGCAAGCCTCTGACTGAGGTGGGCGAACTGTATTAAAATTTCAAGCTATTTGTATACTCCATGCAGCTGTATAGACACATTTAAAAATGGGTTGTGAAGTCCTTCTGCTTCCTTCCTCTGTTTCCCCCCATTTACACATGATGGAGACCTTCCCAGGTTAATTTTGGGATATACTGAGAAAACAGTTGTTGTGTTTATTGTGACTCTTTTCTGTCTATACTTAAATGAGATGCCTTCTAATTTCTCCCATCTATATGTTCCATCATTCTGTTTTAGTAAGTTTGTCAGTGTTTTATATTCTCCTCTCTTTTTCAGTAGTCTCATCAGGCTGTCCTTATATATCAATATTTCCTTTCCTTCTATCTCTAATTTCTGTTTGTAGTTTAGTTGTAAAATTTTATCTCTTATTTTCTTTCTAGTAAAACAACTTACTGTGTCCCTGGGTAGGTTTTTGGGGTTTTGTTTGTTTGTTTTGTGTTGTTTAGCTATTTGGGAGTTTATCCTGTAAATTTTATCTATTTCCCACTGGAACTGTTCAACATCTATTCCTACAAATTCAGGTAGGATTAGTGTTAAATATTCATATAAGTTTTCATTTTCTTGTTCCTTTAAGCCTCTAATTTTTAAGCAATTTTCTCTTTGTTTCAGTTCTTAAAGGACGCATTCATCTAGTTCATGTTCATGTAAAGTTGCCATATCATCCACTTTCTTTTCCAGAGTGTTTGATTTTTCTTTAACTTTTCCCAATCTCTCATCCATTTGTTTCATGCTTCTGTTGTTTTTTGAAGTGATTGTTTAACTCCTTTTAATTCTGATCTTATTTATTCTTTTATTTCTTGTCTAATTTCCATCCTCATTTCATTCATGTCATCTTTCATAGATTTTATGTCTTCTTTCAATTCCAAGTACATATTCTTTAGTTCAGGGGTAGGCAACCTTTCCCCTTTAAGGGCTGAGGGACTTCAGCTCCCAGAATCCCAGGAGCTATTGGCCAACATGGGACTATTGGCCAACATGGCTGAGGCTTCTGGGAGCTGAAGTCTCTCAGCCCTTAAAGGGGAAAAGTTGCCTACCCCTGCTTTAGTTCCTCAATTAATGTCATTTGTTCTCCTTTTGGATTTGTTCAATTGAGGGTAATCTCTGTTATTGTAATGCTGCTTGAGTTGCCATTGCTGCTTTTCTTCTTCCAGTAGCCATTTTCTTTTCTTTGTCTTCTTATTTACTTTTATTTTTCTTTTATTATTATCATTAATTAGAATATTTCTTTTTAGTTATCTTCTTCTTAGATCTTATCTTCTTCTTGGATACCAAATGTGTCGCTTTACATTTTTATTTTGTCTCTCACATACATTAGAGGGGTTTTTTACCTTTAAATTCAATAGATCAGACAAGTATTTTATTTTTATTTTCTTAATTTCTTTTACCAATAAGTGCTGAAATTACTTTAGTCAGTAAATCAACTCCCCCCCCCCCAAAGTCCTAAAGCAAATGATAATCACAGTGCAATATCTCCAAGTCAATTAATTCATTGGTAATCAAGCTTATGGTTAGATAATGATAACAATTCAATATCTGCACTCCAAGTAATTCATTAATAATACAGTAATTAACTTCTGTCTTCTGTTTAATCTATAAATGTGACTGACTCATATATCCATATATATGTCTTGTATTCCCACCAGTTCCTAAAATAATTAACTAATTACCAGATCAGCATTCAATAATGAGAATTAAATTATTTTTTCTCCTTGTTAACTTAGAAGAAATACATCCAAGAGACAAAGGGGAAAAAGTTCACATCAGAATTATTAATTCATATTCCTTGTATCATTTAGAGCAGGAATCTTTTTGTTCTTATTATAATAAATCTGTATAATTTTCTCCCATGTATGTGATGTTGTAGGCTTTCATGGTCGGCATCCATAGTTTTTTCAGGCTGTGAGGCCATGTTCTAGAAGAGTTTCTTTATGACATTTTGCCAGCATCTCATAGAATCATAGAATCATAGAATTATAGAGTTGGAAGAGACCACAAGGGCGATCCAGTCCAACCCCCTGCCATGCAGGAACTCCTGATTAAAGGATCCCCAACAGATGGCCATCCAGCCTCTGTCGGGGATGCTTTAATCAGGAGTTCCTGCATGGTAGGAGGTTGGACTGGATGGCCCTTGTGGTCTCAAAAGTCTTCTGAAGATGCCAGCCACAGATACTGGCGAAACATCAGAAAGAAACTCTTCTAGAACATGGCCACACAGCCCAAAAAAACCCACAAAAACTTTCCCTCATGTAGTTTTCTATATAATTATTTATAAAGAAAAGACTTTAAATTTACACTTATACTAGCAACTTATATTCTGTCTACAGACAATTCATATCCAATGTCATCTTGTAGACTTATATTTTAAATCTATATCTGCCAATTGTTACAAGAAATCTAATCATATAAATCAAATTTTATAATCAGCTTATCAAATAGGAAAGGAAAAAAGATTGCTTAATGTCTCATTCTATCTTAATTTCCTCTTCTTGCTGTCTTATTTAATTCTCTTTCATTTAATGTTCTATCTTCCTACTTTTTGCTTTGTATAGATCAAACATCTTACCCCTATACTCACTTTTCTTTATTTTCTGAGTCTCTCTTTGTATTATGTCCTCTTTATTTTCCTTCACTTTATCTTCTGTTATTTTCCTTGTTTTCAAACCAAAGTTCTGGCGTTCTATTCTCAGCTGGCATGCTGTATTGAATGTCTGTTGAAGCATGTTGGATGAGGATTTTATCCTTCTTTGTAAAGTCAATTACTCTTTCTTCTCTTTCCCCAGCAGTTCCCAGTGATCCTAATTAATGTAATAGACTCCTTCTTTCGAGATATGACCACTTTCAATTTCATTCCTTCTCAGTTCTTAAAGAAGTTTTCAGTAGGGTTTCTCTTTCTTATAATCAAATTTCCTCTTGAGTCCTGATGTAATTGAAAGTTATATGCTCAATCTTGAAAGTTTAAATTTTAAATTCTATTCCATTAAGCTCTAAGTTTTTTTTCCATCTCTGGAAATGAAATGAGTCATTCATTCAATGTTTCCTGTTTTCTTCTATATCTATAGCATATTATATCTCATATTTCTTCATTACATTTTTAGCTTTTATTAAACTTTTTTCTTCCTCTTTTCTCCTCTCTTCTGTGTAGGGGATTAGTCCATACAAACAAATTAATATTATATATATATATTTAAATCACTTGGGAGTTCCATTAAATCAAGAATCGAAATTTAAAAGTCTCTCTCTCCCCTCCCTTTTTTTCTCTTCTCTTTTCCAATTTAAATTCACCTACTTCACATTGCTCTTTGGCTTCTGTCTTTTCTCTTGATTATAGAATTGCTTCTCCTAGATGACTTTGTGTTTCAATATCTGAGACATTTTTCATTGTTGGAGCATGTTATGAATTCTGTATATTTTAATTTAAACTATATTATTATTTGTATTTTATTTAAAAAGTTGGTGGTGGATCTATTGCCTGCTTGCAGCTTCCCATAGGCTGTGGGGGGTTTGCTCTGACTTCCTCTGCTTCTTCTGCACTCCTTCTTGTAGCTCCAGGTCATTGCTTTTCTCTGACACCAAATTGGGGGAGGCTGAAGACAGGATGCTGGTCTCTGGGAGCGCTTCCACTTGTTCTGTGTCAGGGACAAGATATAACTTATTCTGGGACTGATTCCCCTGGGTTTTTCACCTCATGTGGCTGGTGTCCTCTGACAACTTCTCAGATAACAGCCTGTTGAGCTAACACAGCCAACCAGAAGTCCCCAAAGGGGGCAGGAATAGTCGCTTTGGATTTCATAATAAAAATGTGATTTTTAGAGCAGACATAGGATCTCATGGTTGTTATCAGATGCAGATTTTGCATTCGTCTATGAACAGTGTGACCAGATGTAATCACAAAGACTGTTCAACTTTATGGCATTGCAGATTTGCTCATCAAGGTGTAGAAAATATTAAGAGACTGGCAAATCAAGAGCTTGCAAGAGACTTTAAATGTAAAGCATGCTCTAACAATGAAAAATGTGTAGAATGCTTGAAAGCAAAAGCCACAAGAACTTCCCATCCTCCAGTTACTGTGAGACAATCCAACAAAGCATTGAATCTTTTAATTGCTGATCTTTCTGGACCAATGAATCAAAAGTCAGCAGGAGGCAACTCTTATTTTATGACTATTATTGATGATTTCAGCAGGTACACTTACACTTATCTTCTCAGACAGAAGAGTCAAGCTTTTCAGAAATTTAAAGAGTACTTTAATCAAGTCTCTAACAAATTTGACTATAAACCAAAGAGCCTGCACACAGACAACAGCACTGAATTTGTCAATGCTGAATCTGATGAATTTTTAAAGGAACATAGCATTGAGTATCAGAATACACAGGCTTATTCTCCAGAACAAAATAGCGTGGCAGAGAGAATGAACAGAACTCTCAAGAAAATGACAGTCACCATGCTTTTGGAAGCCAATATGCCTTAATGCTATTAATCAAACAATCATGACTGCTACATACTTATGTAACCAACTTCCAACTAGATCTAAAGATCTAACCCCATTCCAGTTATGACATGGGGTTAAGGTTTTTGGAAGTAAAGCACTTACCTATATTCCCAAGCAGAAAAGACATAAACTTGACTACCAAAGTGAAGAGGGAATTTTTGTTGTAGTTATGCTAGAAATGAACAGAGAATTCTAAATCCAGATGGATGCACAATAAATTTGACAAGAGTTGTGAAGTCGTAGGCTTTCATGGCCGGCATCCATAGTTTTTTTGTGGGTTTTTTCGGGCTGTGTGGCCATGTTCTGAAAGAGTTTCTTTCTGACGTTTCGCCAGCATCTGTGGCTAGCATCTTCAGAGAAAAAGAGTTGTTTATATTGATGAAAGAACTCAGCACAAATCTAATCAAAGCCAAGATGTCTATCAAGATTTATTTGCAGAAGATGCCTCCCACCAGCAACAAGAACACGTGGAGTTATTTTGTCCTCCAGAGGTCTTGCATCCAGAAGGGGCTACACCTGCAGTGGACCAGCCTAATGATGAGGAACTGGATGGCATGAAAGAAGCAGAGCCAGGTATCCAAATCCAGGTGAGAAGGTCAGAACACTCCAATAAAGGTATGCCACCTGACAGATTATCTTATCAAGCCACAGAGGAATTAATTCCAAAACCCTCTTATTGGAAGAAGATAAAGGGAACACCAAAGACAGATTTTGAAAAGAGGGTGCAAGCTGCTAGTGAGGAAATGCAATCTTTATATAACAACAAGATATGGACTTTGTCAGAATTACCAGAAGGAAAAAGGACAATTGGATGTAGATGAGTCCTTATTATAAAGCTAGATGCAGAAGGGGAGATTCAAAGATACAAAGCAAGACTTGTTGCTAAAGAATCATAGAATCATAGAGTTGGATGAGGGCTACAATGAAATTTTAGCTGAAGTAGTCACTCATACAACCATCAGAACTCTCCTAGCTGTTGCAGTTTATAAGAAAATAAATGTTCAACATTTGGACATCAAGAGAGCTTTTCTGTAAGGCGATCTCACTAAACAACTTTATATGAAACAATCTCCAGGATTCTAAATATCTGGTAAAGAACATCTTGTATGCAAATTACAAAAGAATATTTATGGTTTATAGCAAGCCGCCAGAGCATGGAGTTAGAAACTGAACCAGCTTCTTATCAAAGAGCGGTTCACTCCAGTCACTATTGACAACTGTGTATACAAGAGATTCAAAAATAATAAATGGACTTACATTACTAGCTATGTGGATGATCTGATCCTGTGCTCTGACAACAAAGCAGATAGTGAAGTAATAATCCAAAATATCAAGAAAGAGATTGATATTAACAATTTGGGAGATATCTCACACTATCTTGGAGAGCAAATACAAAGAGAAAGTGATGGAAGTTTCTTCCTGAACCAAAACCAGAAGATAATGGATCTTCTGGACTGTTTTGGTCTGAAAGATGAAAATGCTATGCCAACTCCAATGGAAATAGGATTCTTAAAGGACATTAAGAAATTCAAACCTTTGCAAAATATAGGATAGCAGTTGGAAAACTTCTATACATTGCCAAATTTACTAGACCTGACATAGCAAATGCTGTTGGCATCTCTCCTACTGAAAGAGATTTTATTGCAGTGAAGAGTGTTGCCAGATACTTAAAAGGAATGACAGATTACAACCTGATGCTGCCAGTCTGTAACAAATCACAATCACCCTAGTGGTGCAGTGGTTAAATGCCTGTACTGCAGCCACTCACTCACAGAACACAAGGTTGTGAGTTTAATACTAGCCAGGGCTCAGGCTACACTCAGGCCTGCATCCTTCCGAGGTCGCTAAAATGAGTACCCAACTGTTGGGGGGCAATGAGCTTACAGTTGTAAACCGCTTAAAAATCCCATGGCATGATATGAAGCAGTATATAAATGAAGCTGCTTTGCTTTGCTTGGCTTTGCATCTGATCACCTATGCAGATGCAGACTGGGCTGCAGATCTGGAAGACAAAAAGAATCAACCCCCAGAAACCTGATCTTCTATGGTGGAGGGCTGTACGTTGGACAAGTAAGAAGCAATCTACAATCACGGATTCTTCTACAGGTGCTGAGTGTGTTTCAGCAAAAGCAACATGTGATGAAATCAAATGGCTGCACAACTTACTCCTGGACACTGTGATCACAGAACCCAAATCAACAATTTTGATGCAAGACAATCAGAGTTTTCTCAGAGTGAAAAGTTTTCTCAGAGTGAAAAGCCACACAAAAAGAACATTGACATTGCATTTCACAAAGTAAGAGAGCCCTGGTGGTGCAGTGGTTAAATGCCTGTACTGCAGCCACTCAGTCACAAGCCATAAGGTTGTGAGTTCAATACCAGCCAGGGGGCTCAGGCTTGACTCAGGCTTACATTCTTCCAAGGTTGCTAAAATTAATACCCAGCTTGTTGGTGGCAATTAGCTTACACATTGTAAACTGCTTAGGGAGTGCTTAAGTGCACTGATAAGTGGTATAGAAATGTACTTGCTATTGCAATTGCTAAATGTGTCAAAGTGGAATTGTCCAACTGGAATACTGCATCACTGAGGTGATGATTGCAGACATCTTCACTAAACCTCTACCAAAAGATTAATAATAATAATAATAATAATAATAATAATAATAATAATAAAATTTATTTATACCCCACCCCTTTGGGATCAATCGAGGTGGCTCACAATAAAATACAATACAATAGTAAAAACAAATTATATCCCTCCCACCCCTTAAAAAGTTATTAAATCTATTACAAATTAAAATAATTAAAATTAAAACAACATTAAAACAACAGTCACAATTATACAGTGAAACAGAGGACTGCGGAAATATAACAGATGGCTTTCAGGGAGGTGGATAAAGTTCCCTTAAAGAAAGAAAAAGAGGGGAAAAGTAGGGGCTTGAGAAAGGGCCTGAGACCAGGATTTTTCTATCCTGGAAAGGCCTGCCATAAGAGATCCGTCTTGATTGCTTTTTTAAAGCTGTCTAAAGATCTCAGTTGATGGATCTCATCTGGCAGGCCGTTCCACAATTTGGGGGCGACAACAGAAAAAGCCTTCTGGGAGGTAGCAGAAAGCCTAGATTTTTGAGGATGTAGCAAATTCCTCCCAGAGGACCAGAGAGCATGGGGAGGGTTATATGGGAGGAGACAGTCCCTGAGATAGTTTAGACCCAAGCCATTTAGGGCTTTAAAGGTGATAACCAACACCTTGTACCTGGCCCGGAAGCTGATAGGCAGCCAATGGAGGGACCTTAGTACTGGAGAAATATGGTCCCTCCTAGATGTACCTGATACTAATCTTGCCACCATATTTTGCACCAGCTGTAATTTCTGAACCAAGCACAAGGGTAGCCCCATTTAGAGCATGTTACAGAAATCTAGACGTGAGGTTACCAGCACGTGAACAACAGTCTCAAGATCCCTTACTTCCAGAAAAGGGCACAGCTGGTGAATCAGCCAAAGCTGATAACAGGCGCTTCTGACTGTCGCATTTACCTGATTTGTCATCAGGAGCGATGAGTCAAGGAGCACCCCCAAGCTGTGAACACAGTCACTGGAGGAGAATGTGACCCCATCCAGGACTGGAGGTTGCAGCCCAATTCTTGGTTTCGGGGCCGCTACTGTGAGCACCTCCATCTTGTCTGGATTCAGTTTCAATCTGTTTTTTCCTCATCCAGCCCATTACTGCCTGAAGACATTCATTGAGAGAAGAGATGCCATTGGAATTCAAGGCCGACGAATGAGACACGGAGAAATAGATCTGGGTGTCATCAGCGTACTGATAACACCCAGCTCCATAACTCCTTATAATCTCACCCAGAGGCTTCATATAGATGTTGAATAACATTGGGGACAGAATAGCACCCTGTGGGACCCCACAGGTGAGCTCCCTTCTACTGGAGCTACTGTCCCCGAACAGCACCCTCTGGGACCTGCCCGAGAGGAAGGACCAGACCCACTGAAGGGCAGTGCCTCTGATACCTAACTCCCTCAGGCGGTCCAAGAGGATGCTATGATCAATTGTGTCAAAAGCCGCTGAGAGATCTAGGAGCACCAACAGGGTCACACTACCCCTGTCGATGCTCAGACGCAGATCGTCGGTCAAGGCAACCATGGCAGTCTCAACCCCAAAGCCTGTCCTGAAGCCAGTTTGAAATGGGTCTAGATAATCAATTTCATCCAAGCCAGCTTGGAGCTGAAGAGCAACCACCCTCTCAATCAGCTTGCTCAAAAATGGTAGTAAGGAGACTGGCCTATAGTTATTCATATCCAGGGGATCCAGGGAGGGTTTTTCAGAAGCGTCCTAACCACCGCTTCCTTCAAGCAAGATGGAATATTTCCCTCCCTGAAAGATGCACTCATGATCTCCATAAGGAGACTCCTCGATGCATCACCCCCCTGGACGTCCAGCCATGATGGGCAAGGGTCGAGAGGGCAGGTTGTTTTCCTTACACTACCAAGGAGCTTGTCCATGTCATTGGTACTCACAGATTGCCACTGATCCAGTATAATTACATCGGTGGAGTCACTGGTCTATACTTTCTGTTAAAACCCTGTCATCTAAGTCCGCTCTTATTTGAGAGATTTCATCTGCAAAGAAGTTATTAAACGTGTCACAGCAGGCTGTCGTCGGGCTAAGTAAGAGATTTGGCACAGGGGGCACCTGTGTCAGCTCCCTCACCACCCTAAACAACTCTGCTGGATGAGACTCTTCAGATACAATACGTGCTGAGAAGGATCTCTGCGCTGCACATATTGCCGCCCAATAGGACCAAAGAAAGTTCCTATGGCGATTTCTGTCGGATAAGAGTTGAGTCTTCTGCCACCTGTGCTCTAGTCGTTGTATAAAACCACTTCATTTTCCTAAGCTCTGGTGTATACCATGGCTTACTGTTAGAAGCGGGATGGCAAGGATGCTTGGGAGTGATCGTGTCGATGGCCTTGGTAAGATCAGTGTTCCAAGTATTAACCAAAGCCTTGACAAGGTCACCAGCATTTCCAACCATTAGACCCTCTAAGGCTTTCTGGAATCCAATTGGTTCCATTAGCCTTTGAGGGCGGACCATTCTAATAGGTCCACCACCCCTGGTGGGGCGGATATAGGCTCTAAATTCTGTCTTGACCAGGAAATGATCCGTCTATGACAATGCGGAGGTACTAATAACCTCCGCCCATGGATATTCCTGTTCCGTACTAAAGACCGCATCGAGTGTATGACCTGCACAATGTGTGGGCCCAAGGGCCAATTAGGATAGGCCCATGTTTGTCATGGTCTTCATGAACGCCCGAGCCACACCTGTTAAACTGGTCTCGAGCGGAATGTTGAAGTACCCCAAAACTAAAAGTCTGGGGGACTCTAGCAACAGCTCTGAGACCAGCTGTGTCAGCTCAGTTAGGGAGTCTGCTAGACAATGGGGTGGTCGGTAGACTAGCAGAATCTCCAGACTATCCCTGGTCTTCAGGCTAAGGTACATACACTCGAAGTGGACTGTGTTCCGTACAGGTATCCTGGTCAAGGTCAGATTGTTCTTATGAACTAGAGCCACTCCGCCCCCCCCCCCACCCACTTCCCCTCACCTGCTCACTGACTGTGTACCCGGCTGGGAGTGCCTGCGCCCAGGTAACTGCACTATCTTCTCCCTGCCAGGTCTCTGTAAAGCATGCCAGGTCAGCATCCTCATCCAAAAGTAAGTCATGGATGACATGAGTCTTATTTTTAACCGACCTAGCATTACAAAGGAGCAGAGTGAGGTTCTGTGGAATGGAAGGTCTGCTCTCCAAACCATTCTGGGAAACAGAGGGAACTGAAGGCGGGATAGCTTTCAAACAGAGATCCCGTCTTCTTTTGTAACATTCATTCGCTCTATTCCGACCATACCTCCCGTTCCCCAACACAACTCCGATAGCCACCCCTGCCTTCTTCCCGGCCTCAGGTAAAACAGTATCACATTCCAGGCTGATATTCCAGCAATGATATAATCTGTGTCACTACTGGGGAGATAAAGTCAAAGCTGAGCAAGGAACTATTCATCACAGACATCGGATTCCAGATGATAATGGAGAGGGCAAATAGGAGATTGAAAATCCCTAACCCAAGTCCTGCTGGATTCTAATGTTCCTGGCAAGCCATAGTGCCTCCACCTCAGCCTTCCTGCCTGCATTGCTGCCGCAGTCACTTCGCTCTGCTCTGTGCTGTCTCTGTGCTAGCTGGAGGCTGCATCCCAGGTTGCTTCCCAGGTGTTTGAAGGGAGGAGGGGGTGGGACAAACACACACCGTCTGACTCCTGAGCAGCTTTCTGCCTCTGTTTCTGCCAGTGGTTGGGCTGGCACACTGGCTTAAATGCCTCTGTGCTAGCTGGAGGCTGCTTCCCAGGTGTTTGAAGGGAGGAGGGGGTGGGACAAACACACACCATCTGACTCCTGAGCAGCTTTCTGCCTCTGTTTCTGCCAGTGGTCGGGCTGGCACACTGGCTTAAATGCCTCTGTGCTGGCTGGAGGCCAGAGGTTCCAGAGGTTACGTGAAGAGTTGAAGATTCTTGACGTCAGTCCAAAAGAATGAGAACGGGGTTGGAAAAATGTATGTTTGCATCCTCCTGTCTGTCCTTATATAGATATGGATTCTCTCTTTCTCATTCTGTCTAAACATTTGGCTCCTCTCACTCATTCTTGGAGACAGTTTAACAGCTCTCTCCCAAGATCCTAAACTGCAGTCAGCAGTCAGTAAGTTGTCCCATCTTCCCGCTATCTAAAAGATGGTGAGATTTATTTCTCTTTACCCAATCCATCACCAGTTAGACTAGTTATAGTTATTTCTTGTTATTTTATGTATTTATTTATTAAAGTCATTATTGTTTGTTTTTTTAACTACAAACTGCATGTTTGTTGTTTTTTGAAGTAAGTCATTATTCTTTAGGAAGACAGATTTGAAATAATAGACTTACCCACAGTTTCGTTGTTCTGCTGATGAAAGCTGAACTCTAACAAATTTAACTTTCATACCTGCATATTTTTGTTTCCCTTTAAAAGGGTTAACATCCTGGGAAACTCAAATTGCACCCCACAACAATCCATTGTGTATAGACATGGGACATAGCCCTCTCTGCTATGGCACCCTGGTCATGGAGGCCTAAATAGTGCTTTCACTCTGGATCCAAGTAAAATCAAGGTTATTTATTAAAACTGAGATCAAATTGAAATCACCCTAATATTTTAACAATAATAATAATGTAACCTTGCCCAGGAGGGATTTATTAAAGTGTAAGAATGAAAGTTAAAGTGTGAGAATGAAATAAGTAACTGCACCTCTACTGCCTGTACTTCTGGAATCCATATGTAATCTGCCCCCCCCCAAAAAAAAAAAAAAAAAGAGAGAAAACCTCTTGGAAGACTCCATTCTCAGTTTGAGTCATGCAAACATTTTAGGTAAAGAGAATTGAGACGTACAAGTTACTGGGAGTGGAATGGCAGTGCTCAGATATGTCACATTCCTGGGAATTAAAAAGGGATAATTCACTTGGCTGCCACCCTTTCAATTTTCCATTAAGCATATAATTTCTAATTGATTTATTGAGCATTAGAGTGATTATCCATACTTAGCTTAATAATAAAACAAGCTCTGAAGTCCAATATATATTTGGCTGAGGCAACCCTTGGGATTTTTGTTCTTTCCCTTTATTCTCATTTGTAGGGTAATTAAAGAATGTGGAAGACCTTGAAAGAGTTGGCAGTACCCACCACACTCAATCTCTTATCCAGAGGCTAGAGGAAGCGAGACTTGCCAAGATGCAATTCTTCCATTGTCTTTCCAGTGTCCTGAATTAACAACAGGAACCATGTTATGTTCAAAAGAAAAAAAAGAAAGCTCCTATACTATATGTCTAAAAGGGAGAAATTATACCTAGGTCATATGGGATATCATCAAATATATGTCAGATTGGACTGTCCATTTCACAAATCCAGGAAGAGGAAAGAAAAATCAATCATTTTTAATGGTTTTATAGCAGCAGCCCAGTAAAACAGGGACCAAGCAGAACTAGGAATGGGGATAAGGTGTTATTATTTACATGGGAAGGGGAGATGTAATTTCCACCCTACCAAAATTGCTAGTCTGGCTTGAAAATGTATGATTATTCAGTGAGATCCAAGCCAATAAATATCCAGACAGTGACAGTCACAGGGGGACAAACCATAGAATTTTGAAAGATTCAATCTTAAGCATTGTTGCAGTCTTACACATTATTGCTATACAGCACCACCACACTCTGTGATGTTTATTTCTAAATAAATATGCTTAGAACTGGGCTGCAAAACAGATCAACTTAGGCTAAGGATCACATATTTAAATGCTTGTATGAATCGGCCCTAGAGGCTGTTGACAGTATCTCTAGTCAAAACTAAGAAAGCCACTTTCTATTCTTAAAAGACAGACATATTTTTAGCTGTGATGCTCTTTCTCAGGAGTAACTTCTTTCTTTTCCTTCTTTTTTGTTCTTTCAAAGGAGAGATGAATTTTCTTTTTGTCCACACTAAGGAGATAAAGCGGTGCATGGGAGGGGGTGGCTACAAAAGTAAATAGTTGCTCTGGAAGGAACTAGCTGGGTTAAAATAAAAATATCAAGGCAGAAATTGGTCTTACAAAATTAGTGAAATGTCTGTTGGAAATCTGATAGATTTATTATTAGTTGATCATGCCAGTGTTTCATGCTTTCTGGACATGTCCTTCTAAATCAGTGATTTCCAAAGTGGGCAATGAAAGGCAAAGGGGGGCAGTGGGGGAACCTTCAGTTAAAGTACTTTTATTCTTTCAGTTAAAAAAAAGACAAGGGGGTCAACAGTCTTTAGGACCATGGTGGGCATGAGGGTTGCATGTAACTTCTTTTCTTTTCCTCTAAACCACCATGAAGCCTCATTTCATGTGGTGGGATCTCCTGCTCTTCACCTGCCAACATGAGCAGTGACAGGAAAGTCTTGTGAGGCTTGTGTGCAGGGCATCATTTCTGTGGCTTGGAGTGGCACCATTTTGGGGTTGATTCTTAGAAAGAGTCCTTCACCTTGGAGCTGCTCCTATAGTTGAAATAACTCCCTTTCCCTGTCCAGAGCATGTGGCCTCTGTAAAACCACGATACACATATCGGCTATGCCCATCTCCACCCCAATGAAGAAGTATTGAGAGTCCTCCCTGGAAGAAGCTTCTCCTTTGCACCTAGTAATCTTAGGAACAGCAACCAAGCAGCTGGCTGAGCAGTAACCAAAAAGCTTCTTGCCCATACTGGCTTTTGCCACAAGGCCAGAATGGGAGAGGCTTCTTGGTCATTGCTCAAAGCCCTGCTCAGTTGCTGCTCTGAAGTTGATTGGGTGCAAAGGGAGCAGTGACCAAGCAGCCAGTTGAGCAGTGACTAAGAAGCCTCTCACCTGCACTGACCTTTACCACAAGGCTGGCATGGACGAGAGGCCTCTCAGTCACTACTCAGCCAGCTGCTTGGTTGCTGCTCCCAAGGTGATGGAGAAGCAACCAAGACTGATTGTTTTAAATTTGCAATAGATTTAAAGAAACAGTATAGCAGATTAGTTAGCCCTTCTGTCTGGTCCAACATGACCACCTCTTCTTATTTTCATTAAAAACACAGTGAAATCTGTCATGTAACCCTAAGCACATTTTAGTCAGGAGATAGTTCCACTGGGTCCTGGCAGTCCAGAAGGGGGCCTGAGACCTGACTACTTTGCACATTTTTTCTCTCCTAGTAGTATCATTTGTCAATTATTTTTGACATCCATTATAAAATTTCAAGTGAGGGAAAGGAAGCAGTGGGAAAGTAAAGCAAATGGGAGAAAGGGAAAGAGAGGTATAGGCTGGCAAGCACCATTGGAAGATGCTACAGGTAGAATGCAAGACATCTGATGACAATGATAGCAGCTTGACACCTTTGGGATCCTCAGCCAAGGTGCTTCTGGCCAAACTACATGATTCCATAGGATGCAGTCCTGGCAGTTAAAATTGAATCACAGTGGAATTCACTGTGTAGTGTGAATGGGCCCCAATTCCCAAACATCTCCAGGCTGCCCTAGATTGGCTGCCAAGGGTTATGTGATGCAGAAGGTGAACAGCCTCTGGGTGCAGGTCAAAGAGTAAAGTTGGGCAAGTGTCAGGGAGGGATGTTGTTTGTGGGTGCCAGTGACTGTGTGTTCCTCCCTCCCCACAAAGATTCATAAAACAAGTGAACTTCCAGGGGACCTCTTTTTTTCCTCACTCAGGCTCAAACTCACTCTTGGTGGCCCTGGCACTTACACATAAGCAGCTTTAGGTATATAATTATATCTTGTTCCATATGTTATTTTGGTTCTTTGTTGCCAGATTATAGCCAATAATGTTTTATTATT
This sequence comes from Phrynosoma blainvillii, assembly GCA_026167975.1. Taxonomy (NCBI): domain Eukaryota; kingdom Metazoa; phylum Chordata; class Lepidosauria; order Squamata; family Phrynosomatidae; genus Phrynosoma; species Phrynosoma blainvillii. The sequence continues at coordinate 211,792,595 of JANUYF010000001.1, forward strand.
AGCATTTACAATTTAGATAAGCTATAATAATTAGTTCTGTAGTATAGTAACTATAGTTCTGTATGAGGATATGATTTGAAATCCTACCTCACTGAATGAAGCTGGGAATATTTTTGTAATCTAGCTTTCCTTGATGAAATGAAAATAATAATTGTCTTCCCTCCCTGAGAAGGTTTTCTCCTTACCTCCCCAGGAAAGTTATTTTAGGTTTGCACTACTTTGCCCAGATAGTGCAAAATGCAGCAGCAAGATTGCTGACTAGCATTTCATATAGACAACACATAAATCCTGTCTTAAAGGACCTGCATTGGTTGTCAGTTTACTTCTCATCTGAATTCAAAGTGCTCATGATCATATTTAAAGCACTAAATAGCTTGAGACCTCAATACCTGGGGTGCCTCTCTCCACATATAACTGCCCAAGAATTATGGTTTGCATAAGGGCCCTTCTCTGTGCCCCAACACTGGAGGAATAAAGTGTGCAAGAAAATGGGAGTGGGCATTCTCAGCTGTTGTACCCCAACTGTGGAATGACCACACTTTGGAGCTGTGGCACCAACACTGTTTCTTTCCTTTGCCATGTCAAGTTTTTTTTTAAATAATAATAATAATAATAATAATAATAATAATAATAATAATGGTATTTTGGGTATTAATTTTGTTTTAAATGCATATGTACATGGTTTTTAATGGTTGTAACCATCAGTGTGAGAAATACTGTAATGCTGTGCAGACATGCAGTACATGCTACTTTTTAGCCCTGTTCATATTTCTATAAACTTCCATAGAAATGAATGTTATTCTGTTTTATTACTGGCTGTTTCTCCCTGCTTGCTTATTCTGGTGGAGCATATGCACCAACTGGTGTGTTCATGTGAAATGAAACATGTGTTGCCAGTGCTTCAGCAATGACACAAGGGAAGGACTTCCTGCAGCTCCTGCTGCTCATCCTTTAAAAAAAACAACAGAACAACAACAGCTCATTGTTACTTAAAATCATTACCTCAGGGCTAGGGTCTGATCCTACATGTGAGCAAGAACTATGCCATTTTAACAGATGGGCCACTGTGAGCCAAGGAAAGCCATGTATATTCATTAAAACAATAATGGTAGTGAGGGCATGGTTGGCAGCCAAGAACATCAAAATATCATGGTGCTTTGCTTTGAGATAATATTTCTTCCATTAGGGGGATGCAAAAGCTCTGGAATGAATTCACTTAAACATGAAAATTGAAACAAGCACCTCAGTGGTGATGGTGGTGGGGAAATAAAACAAATGTGGTAGGCAACATAAACAGCAAGGAAGCCAAGAATAAGGAAATGCTGTTCCCTTTAGTGCACCATATAATTTTGCAGTGTTTATGCATTACAATATTTTCATGGTTGGGGGCACAAATTGGCTGACCTTGGTAGCTAGGCAGACTTTATGCAACTCCCCAACAAGGTTTGGAGGAGGTACAGCACTGTCCATAACCTCACATTGTTCTCGGATTAACTTCCAAAACTGGCCCTGTCTTCCTCACCAAGGTTCCAAGTCCAAGAATGGCTGAAACTCATCATTGCTTTCTACTAATAAGGCTCTAAGTGTGCCTCCAAAGAACTATGTAGCATAGAAGAACCAACTTCTCCTCACCAGCAAGTAGTAGGTGTGTTGTTCTTCTAGGGTGTTCTGGAAGGGCACATGAAACACAGACAAACCCAAGCACCCCTCCTCCAGGGTACAGAGTTCAAGAAGGAATTGAGGAGGCACAGCCAGAGTTGTGCATGCTGTATTTTCACAGTGCTTGAAGTGTGACAGAATTGCACCATGATGCAGATGGGTACTGGCCCTCTTCTTGAGTTTTAGAGTAGGGATGTTATGTATGTATGTATATATATATATATATATATATATATATATATATATATATATGTATTTAAACATTTCTGTCCCACATTCTAACAGGATAGCTCAGGATAGCATACAATTAAAACAATATAAACTATTTTAAACAATTCCAGATAAAATCCCTAAAATAATTTAAATATGATAAAAGTATATTAAACAGACCACCAAGTTAAAACAACAGAAAAGGCTAAAGCAGTTAATACCATGCACATACATATACACTTAAAAACAAGATTAGGCCCCAAATGGCTTTAATAAAATGCCATCTCTGTTAAGTTGATGCCTAAAAGAAACCAATGTTGGTGCTAATTGAATCATCAATTAGCAGAGAAGGCCCTCTCCCATGTCCTCCTAAAAATATGGATGTGACCCATATATATCATTGATGGGACACATACACAATAGAATCAGCTGGAGTAGTATCCCATTGTTTCCCAGAACAAACCTATTGCATTGTTTTCTGCAGACATATTGCTGCAAGCTAACATCAAAAGTTTTTCTTCAGCCCTGCTTCACCATTCTCCCATTGCCAATGCTGCTAATAAACATCCAGCTAGACAAAAGGAGAAGGAAAAGTAGGGCTGAGTGAGCATAAAAGACTTTGTAGAGGGAGTTTCTTTGTCATCATCTTTGTTAAATGAGGTATGCCTGCATTCTGACAACTGAATTCCACCCGGAGTAGGTTGTTGGTCAGGGCAACCAGACCTGAAGCCAGACTGAAATGAATTCAAATATCCAAATATCAAGTATATCTGAAGTTATCCAGCCACCAAACACTCAAGCAAGATATATTAGCAATTGAATAATAGTTCTCACATACCTCTTGATTCAGGGAGGTCCTCCTCAGAAAAGAACACACTATAGCCTCCTTCAAAGAAGCAGGCACTTCTCCATGACATAGTGAGGGATTTACCATTCCTGGAGCCACCCAATTAATCCACTTCTACTAGACCTTATCAGCTAGGATAGGCAAAAGTCAAGCTTACCTGGTTAAGATTAACATATCTTGTTTACATCATCAGGCCATAGAAACAGAAACTAGTTCCAAACCTGCCCACCCCCCATGAACAGGTGGAACATTAGACACTTCTCTAGACATTGCAAAAAGTGTGGGATCAAGTTCTTAATGAATATGAGGTACCTTTTTCTCAAAGTGCCTAGCAAATGTATCATTAGAAGTAACTGAGGCATCTTCTACTAGTCCTTCTGAGACTGATGCCAATAGGCTCCACTCATCTTGGAATAACTCTTGACATGCTCAGGGTGCAATAACAGGGGCAAAGTATGACATAATAAGCATTATGGAACGTTCTTGTTAATTTTAAATCATAATTGCTATGCAACCTAAGCACTTTTAGCTGCCATCAAGTCTATTTCATTGTCTTCTGCTGGGACACGCACTCACACACCACATCCTTTCTTTGTTTATTAATTTGGTTTGTTTTTACCCCACTTTTATACCAAAAGGGACTCAATATAGACCAGCCCTAGGAATGTGGTCTGCTGGAGCCCTCCTCCCCTGTGTCACACCAGTGGGGGCAATACATGGGATCTGTATTGGATCTGTGGGGTCCTGGCTGCGAACTATAGAGGCCCAATTGCCTACAGTATTAACGTCTTTCCAATGCCAAGCAAAACTATATTTTTTTTACTAAATGTTTTGGACCCTAATTGATTTCATTAAAATCCTCACATGTACATGGTTCTAAATTGTCTTTATTCATTTTACACTCTCTTGTTTTAACTTGTCAAATTCTTTCACATGTGTGAATCTAAGAAAGAAGGTGGAGGAAACATATTTACAGCTAGGGTCATCTAGATTATTTATTAACTAATTGGATTAATGGGTCTGAAATAAATTAAAAAGAACTACAGAATTTAATTGGGTTAGAACAGTTTTATAGCATTCTCCCTGAGGAATACAAATGGTTAATACATGATAAGCAATAGTGAACAGTATCGGAGATGACACATTTCATGGACAATTTAGTGGTGTTAATAGGAGAAGGTGGTAGAAAAGTGTTAAAATCAGAAAACCACATTATAGTGATAGGAAAACACATAAGAACTGGCAAGCCTCAAAAGAGAAATCTAGTAAGGGGAAAAGTTTTAAACCCTGGCACTATGAGAGAAATGATAAGGCTGCGAGAGAAAAATAAACAAGACAGGGTGTGTCACCCAGACAGGGAAAACAGAGAAACTAGGAGTTGTTACAAGTGTGGGAAGAAAGGACATTATCAGGTTAATTGTCCTGAGTCTAATGCCAAATAAAAGAAATCAATTTCTAAGGCAGCATATTATGTGAAAACAGTTCAACCACAGGAGCTAAACTGCACCCATATGACAGAGCCACTAGCACAGGATGCCATGGAGACTAAATATCTGCTTTTTCTAACAGCAGATGATAGCAGGAATTCATATTGTTTGGAACCGATACAAATACAAGATACATGTATCTGGGGATACAGAGTCACTGGTTCAGATGTGTGCATTGTAAAGTCACATTTAATAAACCCCAGAGATATTTTGCCGAATGAACAGGTGGTTTTAAAAGGATTGGGTGGTCTTGCTTTTTCCATACCAGTCACTCAGGTGGATCATAGCTGGAAGGGAATTTGGAATATTGCCATCTATTCATATATATCAGTCTCATGTTTGATTGGGAATGATTTAATTAGACATATTAAGTACTCATGTGTTAGTACCCAGAAACACAAGCAGGTAAAATCACAATCACAAGCAGAAGCAGGAGATGTAGAAAGGGAGGAGGCACTTGAGAAAGAAACTCTTGTCCCAAGTCAAAATAGAAATACTCATGAGAGACATGCTAGTGAATCTACTGAGCTGTCAAACATGCTTAGGAGGAGGAAGAGGTTCAGAGGAATTAAGCAATGAATGGAGGCTAGATGAAAGCTTAACATCATTGTTCAAGCTAGCTGAAATAGGAGTCTCAGGGCTCATTCCCACTTACATTTAAGCTGGTGTGTGGTTTGCTTTCACTCAATGGTGAATCAATTCCATTCAGTGCATCATTTCCACTATGGAAGTGGGTCTTCTCTTTATTCACTTCTTTTTTGGCACGATTGTCATGCCCACTAATTTGTGCCACTTCAAAATGCCTGTCAATCATCTTCCAGAATTACATCCAATTTGTTCTTTTGTAGTTCAAATCCGAATTCTTTTTTATCCTTTTGGTATCTCTCCGACAATTGATAGTAAATTAACCAATAATTCTTGGACTTAAATTCTGGTATTTCATCCGCTTTCTTCAGAACATATTGTTCTTGGTAATCTCTTTTTAATATATCTCTATATCTCAGCCATCTTCCAGTCAGTTTAGTTCTTTCCATTAAGGCTTCCTGAGGGGATAGCCAACCTGGAATCTTACTGGAGAAGGCTGATTTAATTTTCTTCCAAGTTCTAAAGATAGATTTTCAGATGAAATGGTGCTCAAAATTTTTATGTATTTGATCTTTGCCATACCAAAGGTAGGCATGCCATCTGAAATGCAGGTTAAATCCTACAAGATTTAGTAATTTTTGATTGCTTAGTTTGATCCAATCGATAAGTATACTAACGTATTTGCTTGATAGTACAAAGATAAGTCTGGCATGTTACAACCTCCATTGAGATTTGTATCCGTTAATGTCTTCCATCTCACTCTGGGTTTCTTCCCTCCCCAGAGAAATTTTTTGAGCTCCTTGTTCCAAGTGTCAAAAGGTTTGTTATTTATTATTATTGGAAGGGTTGAGAAGAGAAAATTGAATTTTGGGAGTATGGACATTTTAAATGTAGCTATTTTACCCAATAAGGAAAGTTTTAACTTTGCCCATTTTTTCAGATCTTTTTGGATATTTTTCCACATGTTGTTGTAGTTATTATCATACAAATCAGTGTTTTTGTTGGTGATCCAAATGCCGAGATATTTAGCTTTCTTGACTATTTTACAGTTTGATTTTTCTTGTAGCAGGTTTTTTTCCATGGTGTTTATGTTTCTTGTTATGAATACTGATTTATTTTTATTGATTTTAAAGCCAGCTACTATTCCAAAGTTGGTGAGTATATTCATTAGTTCTCCTATACATAGTAAGGGATCTTCTAGAATTATTGCAAGGTCGTCAGCATAGGCTCTGAGGGAGTATTCTCCCTCAGGCTACAAAACAAATGGCTAAAATTTATAAGGTACTCATGAATAGAAACCAGGAACAAGAGATCATCAAAGGAACTATGATCTAATGGGCTAAAGATACTGGTAGACCAATAGACTTGAAAAGTTGGCAGATCTCCAGAAAAAGGACATTTCGATTTACTAAAAGTCAAAGTGAGAGGAGGAGTAACCATTGCTTTCTGCTTTTGTATTTCTGCTTGCTCAATTCAATTTGTTCAAACAGAGGAAGTTGTAGATGCTTCGAGAAGGGTCCTTTATATTTCACCTACTTCCTTTGTCTTTCACCTACTTGCTTGCTTAGTTTGAAAGCGATACCATATAAGGAGGTAGGAAGTTGGTGCATGATCTGTAGTATATGGCCAATCAGGGAGTTGCATGATCAGCTTATGGACAGAGCATGCAACCAATCAGATGCTGATACAGTAGATGCTTGTAACCAATCAGTTTGAACCTGCAATAAGTAATTTTCTTAAAAATTATGGAGAACAATAGTTAGGTGCGGTGGCTCTTTAAGTGCTGTCTTGGCATGCTGTCACCATGGCCAGAAAATAAAGGAGTGCTTGCTTGGATCAATTCGGTCTCTCTCATCTTCAACTCTGGGGTGCAACTCTGCTACATTTTCCTGGGGGCTCATCTGGGATCCCCATAACTGAAGACCAGGGAGATACCCCTGCGGGTATCGCAGACCAGGAGATTCCTTCGGGTCGGGACGGACGGTGGTACGCTGAGAGGGGCCCCAACTGACAACCAGTGGCTGGCCTGCACCCTGACTCCGGAGGACTCAGATGGTCTGCACCGAAGTTCACGGTCTTGAAAGCAACCACTTGAGGGGAGGAAATCCAGCGCTGGATCAAAAGGGATTAAACAGGCAAGTATTCTAGAACCAATAGGTATATTAGTAGCTATGTAAGACCGAGGTGTGAGGGTACCCCAAGATCACTGCAGCAATGGGAGGAAAGGGTTCAAAAGGAAAAACGACCCCCTTACAATGTATGTTGGATAATTAGGGAAAGTTCAAGGGATTCATAAGTAGTGGACCCAAAAGTAAGGGCAAGCTAAAAACTTTTTGTGAATTATAATGGCCAATTTTTAATGTTCAACCGCCATGGCCATTTGAAGGATCCTTTGTTGAGAAACATATTAGGGCAGTTGTAAATTATACACGGGAGAACATCACCTGGATCAATGGAAATATGCTACAGCACGGCTGGAAGTGTTAGAAAAGAATCCACCCTGGCTAAGAGATCAAAAACCATGGTTGTAGCCACAGATGAAACAAAGATAGATTGTATTTAATATTTAAACTGTAAGAAAGCTTGTAGCAAACTGAGCGTACAAGCCTGTTTTCAAATGTTAGAAACACAGAAGTGTGAAAGAGTAAAGCCTTTGTTTTATTATTTTTTGTATAAAAATAGATTGTTGGACTTTTGTTCATATGGATCCCTGTGATAATGTATGGTTTTGTTTGATCCCTTGAGAGGAATTAATTTTACTATGGTCAATACCTTCATGCACCAGCATATTGGAAGGCTGTTTGAGTTATACATTCTGGAATATATCCCTGTTGCCAGTTAAGAAAATTTGGCTAGATCATGATAAAACATGAGGTGCACCCCAATGTACAGAAGACCTATATTTTATTGTTATTTGTGGATTTTGGAACAAAGGGGGAAGATAACCCTAAAAAGACAGCTCAAGGGTTATTTAGGAAATGAGATTGTGCATATGTCAGCTTATAATGTTATTAATGTTTCAGTGCCATTTTTGTGATAAAACTGTTAGATCAGAGCAGATATAGCTGCAAAGAGCCCAAACGTTTGTGTCAGTTTGAAAACATTATTTGTAATTTTTGCCTTGAAGTGAGATCCTGTACTTTGGAACTAGAATGTACACTGGATCCACCAGATGTGGAAACATAGGTGACAGAGAGTATATGTTTTGGAGGATGGAATCAGGAATTGATGTCCCTGTTCAGTTTTCTTGTAAGCACTTGTAGCGTAGTTTTGTCAGTTTTGCAGTTGGCATCCCTGAGTCCTTGATTAGTGATTATGGGCCACAATTTGGAATTGAGAATTGACTGTAGAGAAGGCCCCCATGGAAGAGTTGTTATTTCTGAAACTTGTTCAGCTCATGGAAAAAGGAGCATATTGTTCCACAGGCCTATTGTTCTGAGTTGGAAGACATTGGAAAACCATTGTATCAGAAGTAGAGATGGAAGTATATGTTAGAAGAAATGTGGAGGAAATGAAAAAGGAGGATCAGGCAGTGAAGCGACGAGCACATATAGTCACAGCTGTGTTTCAAGAGGATGGGGAGTAGTGAGAGGAGGACAGAGAGGCAGAAGAAGAGGATTAAACAGTAATCAATGTGCAAGGTGCCTTGGCTATGGACATTGGAAAAATGGATGTATAGCAAATGTAGAATTCAGAAAGAAATAGAGGATGTGGTTAAGGAGGTCCGAGAGGAAGAGGAGGAGGAGGATATGGCTGGATGCCTGCAGAAGAGTTGTTGAGAAAAGATGGAGAAGGAGTAATGGGAATGGCGGCAATAGAGACTTGGGAAAAGGAACAGGATTAAGACAGACTGGCTCCAGGATATAAAAAAATCACACTAATACCTTTGTGACTGGTTGAGGGGAGCCAATACTAGTGACCCTAGTGACTTCGGATGCTGTAGTTATTTCAGGGGCAGTGGGAAAGAAAAAGGCTGCACTTATCAAAGTTTCACTGTATTCCAGAAGAGTTTAACAAGTGCTACAGTGTGTAAAAAGAAAAAAATCACTACCTCTGATAGAGACATACCTGAGAGCATGAGGCAGCTCGCCCTTCCTCATGAGGGGGGGATGAAGCAAGGAAAAAATTGGTGTGTTAAATAGAAAGGCAGAAGCTATGAGAAAGAATTCGCTGTACCTAAATGTTGCAATTGCCTGCTTATTTGGCTACATTCCCAGAAATTGCTTTAGAGAGCAACATAAAAACAAAGAAACATGGAATCTTAGAGTTGGAGGAGAGCCCAGAACATCCAGTCTGACCCCCTTGTGCCATGTAGGAACTTTAAATCAATCTCTCAACTGCAGACCTGTATTTTTTTATTGATCAAAACACTGTTTGTATCCATATAAATTGCCAATCAGCCTAGTTTTGCTCATGCATGGCTGATTACTATGAGTTCAAGATTGTTCTGAAGTTATAAAACTTTTGCTGTGACCAATAAAGTTCAAGAAGCAGAGGGGAGACAGGTTAACCACATATTAGCAAACCTTTTTGTAAGCAGTAAGAAAAAGGAGGCTTCACTGAAATGAGCATGATAGCAGAGAAAGCTTATGTATGTAAAGAGTGAATAAGGGGGGGGGGGAATTAAATAAATAAAGCAGAGCTGGCTGCAACTGCTGTTATCAGAGAAAAAGAATTTGCAAGCCAGGAGAAGGGGGGCAACAGTGCCCAGAGAAAAAGAAAGGAGACTTACCCGAAAACAAGTCAGAGAATTTTTAGGTGCTGCTGGATTTTGTCGTATTTGGATCCCCAATTTTGCAATCATGGCCAAACCTCTACATGAGGCCACCAGGGGAGGGCCAAAAGATCCTTTTGTATGGGGCCCTGCACAAGAGGAAGGATTTGTTGCAATCAAAAAGGCCTTGATTAGTAGTCCGGCATTAGGACTTCCAGACTTAGACAAGACTTTCACCCTCTATGTCAATAAGAAGAATGGAACAGCAGTGGGGGTGCTCACGCAGCTAGTAGGCGGGTGGCCTCGACCTGTGGCCTACCTTTCCAAACAAATGGATAATGTAGTCAAGGGCTGGCCCGCGTGCTTACGGGCAGTTGCGGCTGCAGCACTCCTAGTGGAAGAAGCTTCAAAGCTCACCCTAGGACAAGAAATTCTACTGAAATGCCCACATGCTATAGTAATTTGTTGAAACATAGAGGGCACAGATGGATGTCAAATGAAAAGTTACTCAAGTATGAAAGCATGCTGATTGATAACCCTTTGATTAAGTTCTCAATATGTACTACTCTAAACCCTGCTACCCTCTTACCAACTTCAGAGGGAACCTTGATGCAACATGATTGCCTACAAGTAATGGATGAGGTTTACTCCAGTAGACCCACTTTAAGGATGTGCCTCTGGAAAGACCAGATGATGTTCTTTTCACTGATGAAACAGCTTTATTGAAGATGGCCAGGAGATGGCAGGATATGCCATTGTGGATGGGAATGGAGAGGTCAAGAAAGCTCTAGCCCTCCCCACTGGAACATCGGCACAAAAGGCAGAATTTATTGCCATTCGTCGAGCTTTAGAGCTCTCAGAGAACAAAAGAGTTAACATTGATACAGATTCCTAATATGCCTTTTTAACGCTCCAAGCCCATGGAGCTTTATACAGGGAAAGAGGATTACTTACGTCTGGAGACCAATAAGTAAAACATGCATCAAACATTTTGGCCCTATTGGATGCTGTTTGGAGACCTAAAGAAGTAGCAGTGATGCATTGCAAAGGACATCAACATGGTGAAGATACAGTGGTCAAAGGGAACCGTAAGGCAGATGAGGCTGTTCGGACACTTGTGAAAGTGGAAAAAGAAGAACAGATACAACATTTGAGAGTGACTATGCCAACCTATTAGAAGGAAGAAGAGAGATGGGCAAGGGAACAAAATGCCTGTCAGAAACAAGGCTTCTATGTACTCAAGAACAATAACATCTTCATACCTCATGAACATGCTTGAAACTTGATTCAACATATGCATTCACAAGCACATATGGGACAAACCTCACCAGCAGAGTTATTAAATAGACAGTGTTACATTCAGGGACTACATGGGTTAGTTTACAAGGTAGTGCAGAGATGTGAGATATGTGAACACACTAATCCCAGGACAGGCCTTCAACCCCCAGGTGTAAAATATGTAGGGAACACTCCATTTGAAGTTGTGCAGATTGATTTTACTAAAATGCTGAGGGTGGGGAAAATGAAATATCTGTTGGTGGTGATAGATACTTATACAGGGTTGCCTGAGGCTTGGCCCACCCCAAATGAAAAGGCAGAACAAGTTGTAAAGGCACTAATGAAGGATCTTTTGCCCAAGTATGGATTAGTGTCCCTAATTGGATTAGAAAATGGACCTAGCTTTGTCCATCAAATTATTCAGGGATTAGCCAAAGCATTGAATATTAAGTGGAAACTTCATTGTGCCTATCATCCCCAATCCTCTGGAAGGGTTGAAAGAATGAATAGACCTCTAAAAGGAACAATAACAAAAATGTGTTTAGAAACTGGATTAAATTGGGTACAGGTGTTGCCCTTAGCCTTGTTGAAGGTAAGGTGCACACCTACAAAATTGTTGGGTTTATCACCATATGAACTGTTGTTTGGGAGGCCCCCTTTGGGGTTTGACAAGATGCCAGGTGATCTTGCACCATTGGGAAAACCTGAATTGATAAAGACTGTTCAACAATTGGGAAGGGTGGCTTTGGAGTTACATAAATATGTGGGAATGTGTAGAACCCCTACCCTTGTTACTGCTGTGCATGATTTCTCCCCAGGTGATACAGTGTGGCATAAACATTGGAAGCACAAGCCACTCCAACCAAGATGGAAGGGACCCCATGAAGTCCTCCTGACTACGCCCACAGCTGTCAAATTGGTTGGAGTGAAGCCGTGGATCCATTACACCAGGATTAAAAAGGACCGAACTAAAGAGCCACCTGAGTGGGAGGTTTGCCATCATCCAGAGGAATCCTTAAAGGTAACCATTTCTAGGAGAAGACTGGAAGCAAGTGGAGGAGAGGTTAGCGTCACTACAGGGGCCACCTCTCCGGGGTCAGGTGACCAAGCACCACCCTGAAGAAACAGAGAGGAGTGGGGTCAGGTGACCAAGCACCGCCCTGAAGAAGTAGAGAGGAGTGGGGTCAGGTGACCAAGCACCGCCCTGAAGAGGACCTCAATAAAATTGGAAGGACAGTTGAAATTGAAATACGAAAGCACACAAACTGAACCATTGAAAGAAACAGATTGTTGTGGAAATGAGATAGAGACTAGAACTTTTGCACCTCCTGTGCCTATTTGCCCCCCACAGCTAGAATGAATTGTTTAACAGGCACTAGTGTTTTTATTATATGGTTAATTGGTATCATTATTATGCTGATTCTGTTCCCTATTAGGTGTAGGTTGCTCACTCGAGGGATCTCGTTAGCAACAAGAAAAAGGGGGGAATGAGAGAAGATAGAATGGAGTAACCATTGCTTTCTGCTTTTGTATTTCTGCTTGCTCAGTTCAATTTGTTCAAACAGAGGAAGTTGTAGATGCTTCGAGAAGGGTTCTTTACCTTTCACCTACTTCCTTTGTCTTTCACCTACTTGCTTTGCTTAGTTTGAAAGCAATACCATATAAGGAGTTAGGAAGTTGGTGCATGATCTGTAGTATATGGCCAATCAGGAGTTGCATGATCAGCTCATGGACAGAGCATGCAACCAATCAGATGCTGATACAGTAGATGCTTGCAACCAATCAGTTTGAACCTGTGATAAGTAATTTTCTTAAAAACTATGGAGAACAATAGCTGGGTGTGGTGGCTCTTTGAGTGCTATCTTGACATGCTGCCACCCTGGCCAGAAAATAAAGGAGTGCTTGCTTGGATCAATTCGCTTTCTCTCATCTTCAACTCTGGGGTGCAACTCTGCTACAAAAGTGTTAGAGAGAACTATCTTAAAATGGCATTCAGGTGGCACCTCACTCCAGCCAGATTAGCTAAAATCTACAGAAACAGAGAAAACAAATGCTAGAGATGCAAAAAAAAAAAAAAAAAAAAAAAAAAAAAAAAAAGATAGGTGACTGGTTCCACATGTGGTGACAATGTCTGTTAGTTAAGAAGTACTGGGAAAATGTCCATGAAGAAATTTAAAAAAAAATCTTAAATGTAAAGTTCCTAATCATGGCAGAGATTTATCTCCTAAATATGACTAATAAGGTATTAAGTACAGATGCACAAATTTTTGGAAAATTCTATTATATTTAATAACATCTGCCAGAACACTTCTTGCTCAGAACTGGGGGGGAAAAGAGGTTCCAACAATAGAAGATTGGCTCCTAAAATCTCTGGACAATATAGAATTAGATAAACATACAAATATGATAGAAGGAAAATACACTGAGGCAACAAATATAGACTGGGTGAAATTGAAGAATTACTGTGATAATCGATGGAATAGATAACTCAAAGTTAATACAATTTCCTTTAATTTATCATAAGAATGTAAGACTAAAGTTACTAAATACCTTATTTTCCTGCGTATAAGATTACTTTTTTGCCTGCAAAATCTGTGGCTAAAGTGGGGGAGTCGTCTTATACGCCGGATATAAGGATAATGAAGATAGAGGTGCTAAAACTCTATATTTTGACTGGGGAAATCGGGGGGGTCGTCTTATACGTGGGTCATCTTATACGCCGGAAAATACGTACCTGTTAAAAGTAAGTTGGATTTAAGTTATCTACTTTTTTGGACCTAAAAGCCATGTATTAACATAAGAAGTTCATTAATAATAACAATTTATATTCTTTAAGATTGTAAAGAAAAGAAAATGCTTTGTTGCAACAGTTTTTGTATCTTGTAATTTAGTAAAATTTATTAAAACAAAAAAAAAAAAATGCCTGTCAATCATCTACGCAACCAGCAACACATTCAAGAAAACACAGGAAGGAGTCATGGGTGCCATGGCCAGAATTCTCCCCTGGGATGCATGGGTCCATGGCTGTCATGGAGGACACTCCCCTGGGATGCATGCATCCCTGGTTGTCATGGAGGACTTTCCCCTTGGATGCATGCATCCATGGGTGTCATGGAGGACCCTTCCCCAGGATGCATGGATCCATGGGTGTCATGGAGGACCCTTCCCCAGGATGCATGGATCCATGGGTGTCATGGAGGACTCTCCCCCAGGATGCATGCGTCCATGGGTGTCATGGAGGACTCTCCCCTGGGATGCATGCAATTTTCAAAAAAATTGTCCACATATGCACTCCATTGTTTTTGCAATTACTTGTCTCACTGAGCTGCAGTAGGTGTGCTCACCTGGCTCACCACCCGCAAACAACTGCAAATACAATGGAGTGCATATACTGTCTCATATATATATATATATATATATATATATATATATATATGACAGTATATGCACTCCATTGTGTGTGTGTGTGTGTGTGTGTATTTCCCATAGGCCACACCACAAAGCACAAAGGCAGCATTGAGAGGGGGAGAAATGGGAGATTTCCCCAAAACTGGTGAGGGATATGCCAACCCTCTGCCCCAGTAATCCCTTCCTTTCAGTTTGATGCAGGCTCAGGTCCCAGAGGAGGTTCTGGCTTGTCTTCTTCATCTTCCGAGTCCTCCCCTAGGCAGGGCATGACAGGTTTATCATTCCCACTTGCTGAATATGCTTGCTAATCGCTTCTTTTCAAAAGGGACTGCAAAAAACTAATGTCTGAAAAGAGCAATTTTTTAGCATTTGTGTCACTTCAAAGCAAGTCCAAATGATCCTAGTCACATCTGAAACCATTTCAAATGAGGAAAAGGCGTGCAGCCCACGGCCCGGGTGCGGCCCACAGAGGCCTTGGGACTGGCCCGTGGCCGGTGCTGTCACCACCACTGCAGCCACCGCTGCCACAGCCTCCCTGCATGCACTGGCAGCTTGCACGTGAGTGCAGCCGTCATTTTGGTGTCCAAAATGGTGCCCGCCACCATGCGCATGTGTGCACAAGCGCGGGTGCCATTTTGGATGCCAAAATGGCACCCACACTCGCACACGCATGTGCACGGCGGCGAGCGGCGGCTGCGCAGGTGCTAGGGGGCCTTGCGAAGGCCCTGCGGCAGCTGCGTCTGGTGCAGGGGGCCCTTTGCAAGGCCCCCCCATGCCTGCGGAGGCAAGGGGGGCTTGCCAAGGCCCCGCAGCAGCTTCGCAGGCATGAGGGGGCCTTGCCAAGGCACCAAACAAAACAGGAGGCTTATAAGAACATCTAATATACTGGGAGAAAAGAAAAAATAACAAATAAAAGATAGAAAATACTATAAATCCCTAAGTACCTCAAAAAGTCAAAGTTCAACATATGAATTGTATCTATATGTATTTAAAAGAACTGAATATAATTAATCAGTGAATATAATTAATCAGAGCACCTTATATATGGAATACATGGAATAGAATTTTTTCCATCATACTACTGAAGAAGACAACATTGTCGAAATGACATCAGAAAGTCTCTGGAGGTAGTCGTCTGGCATCTCCAAAGTAAATGTAGCATCTCCAAAGTAAATTGGTCCACAGTGGTCTATTTTCGAAGTATATATTTTTCAAGAGTAATCTCCTAGCAAATTTAAGAAGAGTGGACTCAGACATAATTTTCACAGGACCCTTTCTGTAAGTCACTCCAGGTGTAGTGTTTTGGGACATTGTGGCAATAATTTTCATATGGACTTTACAGAGAAACATTCTCCCATAGTGTTTATTGTATGTGTTCATTGTTGTATCTTTTCTATTGTTGCTGCACTGATTATTTATATTCAGTTCTTTTAAATACGTATAGATACAGTTCATATGTTGAACTTTGATTTTTTTTGAGGTACTTAGGGATTTATAGCATTTTCTATCTTTTATTTGTTATTTTTTCTTTTCTCCCAGTATATTAGATGGCCTTGCCAAGGCCCCATGGTGGCTGCGTCAGGCCTTCCAAAATGGCGCCCCCCACATGCGCATGCATGCGCATAATGGCAGGGCATCATGTACATGTGCGCAGGGTGGCAAGCGCACCAGAATAATAATAATAATAATAATAATAATAATAATAATAACAAAAACATTTATTTATACCCCACCCCTTTGAGGTCAATCGGGTTGGCTTACAGCGTTAAAAACCAATACATCAACAACCCATCCCTTCCCCCCTTAAAAATTATTAAAACAGCTACAAGTTAAAAACAATATAAACAATAATTTAAAAAACATCAATAAACATAATAGCACATAAGGAATTGCGGCCACATTACAATTCCTTTCAAGAGAGGGCATGAGAGGCTCCCCTAAGAGAGGGGAACTCCAAAGAAAAACTCCAGAGGAAAGACTCCAGAGAAAAGGCTCTAGAGGCCAGGATTTTCTATCCTGGAAAGGCCTGCCAGAAGAGATCCATCTTGACAGCCTTTTTGAAGCTATCTAGCGATGTCAGTTGACAGATCTCATCTGGAAGGCCGTTCCACAATTTGGGGGCAACAACAGAAAAGGACCTCTAGGAGGTAGCCGAAAGCCTAGATTTTTGAGGCTGCAGCAACTTCCTCCCAGAGGACCTGGGTGCCCGGGGTGGATAATATGGGAGGAGGCAGACCCTAAGATAACTTGGACCCAAGCCATTTAGGGCTTTAAAAGTAATAACCAACACCTTGTACTGGGCCTGGAAACTAATAGGCAGCAAGTGGAGAGACCTTAGTACCGGAGTAATATGGTCCCTCCTACATGTTCCTGATACTAATCTGGCCGCCATGTTCTGCGCTAGCTGTAGTTTCCGAACCAGGCACAAGGGTAGCCCCATGTAGTGTGTGTTAGAGAAATCTAAGTGTGAGGGTCCCAGCATGTGAACAACAGTCTTGAGATCCCTTACTTCCAGAAAAGGGTGCAGCTGGCGTATCATCCGAAGCTGATAACAGGCACTCCTGACTGTCACATTTACCTGATTTGTCATCAGGAGCGACGAGTCAAGGAGCACCCCCAAGCTGCAAACACAATCACTGGAGGAGAATGTGACCCCATCCAGGACTGGAGGTTGCAGCCCAATTCTTGATTTCGGGGCTGCTACCGTGAGCCCCTCCGTCTTGTCCGGAATCAGTTTCAATCTGTTTTTCCTCATTCAGCCCATTACCACCCGAAGACATTCATTGAGAGAAGAGATGCCGTCAGAATTCAAGGCCGATGAACGAGATACGGAGAAATAGATTTGGGTGTCATCAGCATACTGATAACACCCAGCCCCATAAGTCCAAATAATCTCACCCAGCAGCTTCATATAGATGTTAAATAACATTGGGGGCAGGATAGCCCACTGTGGAACCCCACAGGTAAGCTCTCTTTTGCTAGAACAGCTGTCCCCAAGCAGCACCTTCTGAGACCTACCTGAGAGGAAGGACCGGAACCACTGCAATGCAGTGCCTTCGATACCTAACCCCCTCAGGCAGTCCAAGAGGATGCCGTGATCTACCATATCAAAAGCCGCTGAGAGGTCTAGGAGCACCAACAGGGTCACACTACCCCTGTCGATGCTCAGACGCAGATCGTCGGTCAAGGCAACCATGGCAGTCTCAACCCCAAAGCCTGTCCTGAAGCCGGTTTGAAATGGGTCTTGATAATTGATTTCATCCAAGACAGCTTGGATTTGAAGGGCAACCGCCCTCTCGATAACCTTGCTCAAAAATGGCAACAACGAGACAGGCCTGTAATTACTCATATCCAGGGGGTCCAGGGAAGGTTTTTTCAGAAGAGGCCTAACAGCCGCTTCCTTTAAGCAAGATGGAACATGCCCCTCCCTGAAGGATGCATTGATGATATGCATGAGGAATCTCCTCAATGCATCCCCCCCCCGGATGGCCAGCCAAGATGGGCAAGGGTCAAGAGGGCAAGTTGTTTTCCTCACTCTACCAAGCACCTTGTCCACATCCTCGGTACTCACAGATTGCAGCTGATCCAGAATAACTTCATTGACGGAGTCGCTGGACACCTCATCTATGGTTTCTGTTAAAATATTGGCGTCTATGTCGGCTCTTATCTGAGAGATTTTATCTGCAAAGAAGTTGTTAAACGCGTCACAGCAGGCCATCGTCGGGTTAAGTAAGGGATTTGGCACAGGAGATGCCTGCGTCAGCTCCCTCACCACCCTAAACAGCTCTACTGGACGGGACTCTGCAGATGCAATATGTGCAGAGGATAAAGCTCTCTGTGCTGCACATATTGCCTCCCGATAGGCCCAAAGAAAGTTCCTATGGCGAGTTCTGTCAGATATGAGTCGAGTCTTCTGCCACTTGCATTCTAGTCATTGTCCAAACTGCTTCATCCTCCTAAGCTCTGGTGTATACCATGGCTTACGGTTTGAAGTGGGATGGCGAAGACGCTTGGGAGCGATTGTGTTGATAGCCCTGGTGAGATCGATGTTCCAAGTATCAACCAAGGCATTGACAGGGTCACCGGCATTCCCAACCATTAAACCCTCTAAGGCTTTCTGGAATTCAATTGGATCCATTAGCCTTCAAGGACAGACCATTCTAATGGGTCCACCACCCCTGGTGGGATGAATATAGGATGTAAGTTTTATCTTTACCAGGAAATGATCCGTCCATGACAGAGCAGAGTAACCTCTGCCCACAGATATTCCTGTTCCGTACTGAAGACCGCATCGAGTGTATGACCAGCACAATGTGTGTTCCCAGTAACCAATTGGGATAGGCCCATGTTAGGCATGGTATCCAAGAACTCCCGAGCTGCGCCTGTAAAACCTGTCTCGAGCGGGATATTGAAGTCTCCCAGAACTAAAAGTTGGGGAGACTCCAACAACAGCTCCGAGACCCACTGTGTCAGCTCGATTAGGGAGTCTGCTAGACAATGGGGTGGTCGGTAGACTAGCGGAATCCCCAAACTATCCCTGGTCCCCAGGCTAAGGTACATACACTTGAAGTGGACTGTGTTCCGGACAGGTATCCTGGTCAAGATCAGGTTGTTCTTATGAACTAGAGCCACTCCCCCCCCCCTGCCCACTTCCCCTCACCTGCTCACTAACAGAGTACCCAGCTGGGAGGGCAGCACCCATGTGATTGTGCTATCCTCTCCCAGTCACGTCTCTGTGAAGCAAACCAGGTCGGCATCCTCATCCAAGAGGAGGCCATGGATGATATGGGTCTTGTTCTTAACTGACCTGGCATTGCAAAGGAGCAGAGTGAGGTTCTGTGGAATGGTTGGTCTGCTCTCCAAGCCATTCTGGGAAACAGAGGGAACTGAAGACGGGATAGCTTTCAAACAGCGATCCCGTCTTCTTTTGTAACATTCATTCCTTCTGCTCCAGCCATACCTCCCGATCCCCAGCCTCATTCTCCCCCCCCCCCCAGCCCCCCGGCAACAAAGGTTGCTGACCCTTGTACTAGATTGTCCTGAACAAATTATAAAGAGAATCACTCAAGTGTAAGCATAATACTCAGAAGGAGATACACAACCAGTTGATAGTTCCTATGAAGTATAGGCAAAAATGTATAGAATTAGCACATGCAGGCCCATTTGCAGGACACTTGGAGATGAAGAGTGTGTTAAGCCTGCTGAGGCAGAAGGGTATTTTAGAACTGCCAGGAAGTGCAGTTAGGAATAGGGGTTCAGCCTGGATGGGATTCAGACTCCCAGATCAGGAAAAGAACTTTAAAAGCACAAGAGAAGACCAGTGATATTAAAGACGTGTGTTCTGTGGGAACCAAGTCAGCAAGGAAACTTAAACATAGTAAATTGGTAAGAACTGAAGCAATATGTATACTGTAACAACAAGCATGAGAACCAACTACTAAGAAAGATACTATCACAAGTTCTGCAAGTAAATAAAAATTATTTTCTTCATGTTCACTAAGGAGTGGCCTGAAGTAATTTATAGATAACATCAAATGTGCTACCAAGAGTAATAAGAACAATTAATAATAAAGACACTTAGTGAGAGGAACAAGGGTTAGGAAGATAGTTCTGAGAGAAAAAGAAGCCTCAAACTATTTAGGACCAGGCAGGAGAAGAATCCTGTGGTGGTCATCACATAATTTGGACCCAGTGTGATGGGATCCAAGAGGCACAGTGTGAGGGATCTAAGAGATCTAGTGTGAGAGCTCTAAGAGATCTGGCAGCATTACAACATGCTTTTAGTCTGTTTACATTATTCTTACATTTAAAATTGTTTTCATTTGTTTAAACTGATTTTATTGTTGTCCTGATATCCTTGGATGTAGGATGGTATACAGAGGGAAGAAGGGAGGGGCAGAGGAAGGGAGAGGATGATCTCCTCACCTATCCCTACAGAGGCTCCAATTCCCAGTGAGTCTAAACTCCACCAGATCTTTCCATGATAATGTAACTATGGAAAACTCCTCCACACCCAAATCACCATTTTCCTGCCCAGCACAGAAAACTAGATATAGAGTGTGCCCTATGCCAAAGGTGGCACCAGATAACTTGGAGAGATCTATGGTCATCATGGAGGACATGAAGTCCTGAGCATGTCAGAATCCCCTTGAGATCCCCTGTCATGGGTTATTTGTTATGATAGTTTGGGTGATAAAATATATGGAATAGTGATGTTGTAACTGGGGGAATTGTTATTGTTGCTAAAACAGTTTTGGTTTAATGGTTAGAAGTGGGAGGCAGGGAAGGTGTGAGGCAGGCTTGTTATTTGAGTTTCAAGGTCACTTACCTAGGGATGGAATGAGACAGTGGGGGGAATGAGCAGGGAAGGGGGGGCTCAGTTTGAAGGGGTTATATGCTTGGGTTTAAGGTTTTGCAGCCAGATTTGACAAAAACTTGTCTACTGTGCTGAGCCTCTCAATAATTCCTTTTTGGTTCATCCATGGAGCCTGGTTATTTAGTTAGTTAAAGATAGAGCATCACAGAGCAGCTCCTGACAGAACAGTCTCAAGTATGGATGTAAAAGTCTTCGAGCACCACTGTTGAGAGTCCTGCCAACTCAGCCAATTCAGGAAGGGAAACTGTTGAGGAATGGGCAGTACATCAAAACAATTCCTATTCTGTTCCAATCACCCACCTTCAGATACATACACTTAGACTCTAGGACAGGACACCTGGTAGAGAGATGGAATCCCAATAAGCCACTGCAAGCCTGCTTCTGCCCCCTATTCCTCTCCTAGTGATGTACAGGGAATGCAGGTGGGAAAATATATTAATGGACCTTATCACACGTGGCCCACAAAGCAATAATAATCCTGAAATGACAAAACCCGAAAAGAAACCGCAAAGAAACCTTCATTACGCAAATGGTTATCAGACACAATTAGCATCATCGCGCATTTAAGGAAATACGTATCTGCTGTGCACACACTAGCGAGGAAATCCCATACATGAACAAGCAATTATGTTCTTGCACATGCGCACTATGCTCGCCGCGGCTGTCACTCACTCGCCGTGGCTGTCACACTTTCCCAGGTCGTCCTCGGTGCAGCTGGCCCTCCACACGGCTGGCGCTCCGAGGAGGACCTCCCGCCGCAGCGTTCACTGAGGAGGTCCTCCTTGGAGCGCCAGCCGTGTGGAGGGCCGGCTGCACCAAGGACGACCTGGGAAAGGGTGACAGCCGCAGCGAGTGACAGCTCCGACGCAGGGCCGGCGCTCCAAGGGGGACCCCCTCGGAGCGTTGAACCGATGCAGGGCTGGCACTCCAAGGGGGACCCCCTTGGAGCGTTGAACCGACGCAGGGCCGGTGCTCCAAGGAGGATCTCGTTGGAGCGCCAATCCAACACAGGGCCGGCTCTCCAAGGGGATTCTTCTTTGGAGCACCAGTCCTGCGTCGGATCGGCGCTCCAAGGAGATCCTCCTTGGAGCGCCGTCCCTACCTCTGTGCGGCGCTCCGAGGAGGTCCCCTTGGAGAGGCAGCGCTACGGGGAAATGCTCCCCAATACATATTTGGCGATACGTATTGGGTGACCATACTTACGGTAAAAGCGAAATGATTCCCGTAGCGCAATTGTACTTCCTGAAGAAACCGAAATTCAAAAGAACTCAGATCATGCTGCATTGTGTCGGGGTTCTGTCGGGGTTCTGTGCGACGTCGTGTGTAAACACGGAAAAATAATACGTATTAGGTCAGGATTCCTTTTGGATTCTGTCAGGATTTGGCCCTGTGTGATAAGGTCCAATGTCCCCACACACCTTCACCCAACTAGATCTTTGTAATACAATGCAGGTTAGCATGATCATTCTGGATTATTACCTAGTCTGGATTAAAGCTGTTTTTCCATTTATCAATCTGGCATTAATCAGCAGCATTTTCAGTCAAAGGAGCCTGTTGCCAAGAATATCAAGACTACCTATCAGAACCAGTTGAACACCCCACCCCACCCCGCCGAGACAGTAAATAAGGCTTCTGTGGATTATCAGAAAGCTGTTTATTTCTGCAGTCAGAAAAAGTTGCTAGTGAGGCATCTTTGGACAAAACTAAAAAATGAGGACACATACATCATATAAAAGGATTTGAAAGGTCTTAGCTCCACCTCACAAAATTGTCAGGCTTAAACATTTCACTGTTCTCAAAACAACTGGTTCTTCTTTGGTTGTTTTTGATTTCTTTCCCAGGGAAGCTTTGCTTAGTGGTCCTAATTGCCAGAGCACTTGATAACAATGGCCTTCAGAAGTTTTCAAAAGCCAAAAAACAAAACAAAACAAAACAAAACAAAAAAACAAAAACACTCCCACACATTCCTATACCAAGCATCCAGTGAGCCCAATTAGTACAAGCCCTCAGAATTTAGGTTTCTAGAGGAGTCTTCAACACACTTGACTTTCCACATTGTGATCAGTCAGTTTTTGTAACAACTAATATATTGCAGCATTTGTGTACGTTCAGCCTTGAACTGCATTTGGTTTGCTGGGACTGCACAAGTCTGCATTTGCTTTCACATTTTCAAAAAGCTATTGTGATGGGAAATAAATGGCCTTGGTTGAAAGGAAGGGGAGAAGAAGGGTGGGACAGGACAGGAAAAACAATTCTGCTTGGCCAAAAAAAAAAAAATCACATTTCTTTGTCTCCCCACCCTGATCAACCACTGGAGGTTGCAACCCCCTATATCTCCTAATAGTTTCCCCACAAACTGTTGGCCTTTCCAAGCATCATAGAATCATAGAATCATAGAGTTGGAAGAGACCACAAGGGCCATCCAATCCAGCTTTCCAAAGCAGTTTGGAAATACATTTCCATTTGATTCTTGAGCTGCTGTACATACTTGCACTAATACAAGCATCTGCTATTTTTCTCAGTCAGGCCATGACTCACTCATCCTTTTCAGTGACATCTCTCAGTGCCATAATAGCCACAACCTCCAACCCCCCATTTAGCTGTGAATTTACTCATCCTTTTCAGTGACATCTCTCAGTGCCATAATAGCCACAACCTCCAACCCCCCATTTAGCTGTGAATTTACTCATCCTTTTCAGTGACATCTCTCAGTGCCATAATAGCCACAACCTCCAACCCCCCACTTAGCTGTGAATTTTATTTTTTATTTTTTTTTTTATAATTTATGCACTCAACATATGTACACGTTGAAGCTGAGGGAAAGGGAGAGTTCGTGGAACATTCAAAATTTGGGATTGCACTTTCTAATTACAAATC
This sequence comes from Phrynosoma blainvillii, assembly GCA_026167975.1. NCBI lineage: Eukaryota > Metazoa > Chordata > Lepidosauria > Squamata > Phrynosomatidae > Phrynosoma > Phrynosoma blainvillii. The sequence continues at coordinate 211,816,036 of JANUYF010000001.1, forward strand.
ACCACCTGTGGTAAAAACATGGAAAAACAGATGAGTGATTCATTTATGTGATAGCCTTAAAACAAGCAGCAGTTCCAACTGCCAGTGTGATGTATAGATACCAGGCCAGGCGGATGAGGGATTAATTAGGTCTGTCCATATACATTGCCAGGGGAGCACTTCTGTAGAGGTGATTGAAAACCAGAAAAGAGTGTGGCATTCGTCTTCCTTGTTGGTTAAAGGCAACAAAAATAAAGATGCAATTGAGCTGACAAAGCTTCAAGGTATGTGGCTGAGTCATTTTGGAAGGTGTCAAAATGATCAAACTATAATTAATTAGCCACAGTGCTCTATTTAATTCTTCAGCTTTAATGTAGAATTCTGTCTCCTCCATCCTCTCACACTTCTTTTTCCAACTCAAAACAAAATAGCAATAAATTAATTTTGACAATTATTAAACTATGTGAATGCATACTGGAGAATGCATATTTTAGGGTTGGTGCATAGTGGTTTGAGTGTTAGACAATGACTCTGGAGATCAAGGTGTGATTTCCAGTTTGGCCATAAAACCCACTGGGTGATCTTGGGCAAGTCATATACTCTCAACCTCAGAGGAAGACAATGACAAACCTCCTCTGAACAAATCTTGACAAGAAAGCCCCTAAGTCATCTTAGGATCATCGTAAGTTGGAATCAACACAACAACAGGCACACACAAAATGTATTGTTCTTTATAGTCAAGTCCTCCTCTTTAACCTTATTGCTAGACATGTTTTTCTTATACAGAAGCATAGTGGGCCTGGCTGGATCAGGGTTGCCCTGAATAATAGGAAAACATGTAATACAGAGAATTCATAGATGACCTGATTGAGATGGCAAGAGAAAAAAAATGAGTGGAATCTTCTATTATCTCCATAGTCCAAAGAGGCTCAGGTGCCTTAAAGCACTGAACATAGAAATCAGGTGGATAATATAAAAGGAAGCAAAAAACAATACAAAACATGACCTTGTGTTGATTTTTATTTATTCAGTTACTTTTCTCCTGCCATTGACCTAAGTCAGCATACAATAATTTAAAAGAGAAGTTGGCTAGAAAGCTATATTACCAGAGTTTAAACCAGCAGTACTAAGTAGTGTGGGAGGAAGCATTGCTTTCTTGTGGGGGATAGTGTGGGAGGAAGAGAGAGAGGACAAAGTCCACACCTACCCCCACCCCTAAAGAAGCAGAAGAAGAGCCAGAACCATCTAGGCCCAGAAGAATTGCATGAGAGGAAGGGAGAGAGGGCAGTCCATCTCTGTCCTCCCCACCCCACAGAAACAGAAGAGATGCCAGTCGGGCCACCAGGGCCCAGAGGAACTTCGACAAAAGACCAGAAGACTGTTGGGGAACTAAAGAAGGGGTCTTCAGGGGTCCCCAAACTACGGCCCGTGGGCCGAACCCGGCCTGTTGAGGCCTTTTGACCAGCTTGTGGCCGGTCCTGCCACCGCCACTGCCTTTCTCTCTCGCACAACTGCGACCACCATTTTTAGTTCCAAAAATGGCATCCGGCATCATGCGCATGCGTGCATGACGCCGGCCGCCATTTTTTTTTTTTTTTTTACTTCAGCCCTCCAATGAGCTGGGGGATGGCGAACCGGCCACTGGCTCAAAAAGTTTGGGGACTCCTGGGCTACTGTTACAATAGAGTACAGAGAAACAGAATTGTTCCCAATTGGCAAAGGGGTCAGGCAAGGTTGCATCATTTCACCCTTTCTGTTCATCTTGTATCCAGAACATATTATGTGAAAATCAGACCTGGACACAAAAGGAAGAGGAATGAAAATAGGAAGAAATAATATCAACAGTCTAAAGTATGCAGATGAGGCCGTACTAATAGCAGAAACATCACAGACCTAGGGCAGCTACTGAGGAAGATCAAGCATGAAAGTGTAAAGGCAGGCTTATTATTGAACATAAAGAAAACTAAGATAATGACCACAGAAAATTTGCACAAATTCTACCTTGACAATGAGGAAATAGAAATAATAAAAGAGTTTGCATATCTGGAATCAAACACTGATCAGAGCAGTGACTGCAGTCAAGAAATCATAAGAAGACTAAGAATGGGGAGGACAGCTATGAAAGAACTAGAAAAGATCCCAAAATATAAAGATATACAACTAAGCACAAAAGTTAGAATCATAAAAGCTATTATATTCACTGTCATTATGTATGGATGTGAGAGTTTGATAGTTAAGAAAGATGATAGGAAGAAAATCAATTATTTGAAATGTGGTGCTGGAAAAGAATGCTAAGGATTCCATAGAGAGCTAAAAAGACAAATAAATGGGTTCTAGAACAGACAAAGCCAGAAATCTCCCTGGAAATCAAGATGACTAAAATGAAACTGTTGTACTTTGGTCACATCATGAGAAGGCACAACTCAATGGGGAAAAAAAAACAATAATGGCAAGAAAGGTGGAGGGAAGTAGAAAGAGAGGAAGGCCACACGCTAGATAGATGGACTCTGTTAAAGAGGTCATGGGTATGAATTTACAGGAACTAAGCAAAACAGTAAAGGACTGGGAGTCTTGGAGATGTCTCAACCACAAGGTCCCCATGGGTTGACATTGATTCAAGGGCAGTTAACAACAACAACAAACTACTACAAGCAAATACTTCAAAGCAGTTTAACAGATTAAAATACATCTAAAACATAATTGAAAACATCCAAGATAATGTCATGCCTAGCCTGGAGGCATGTCTGGTGGAGGACTTGAAAGAGGAGAGAGAGAGAGGGAAGATCCTGAGCCTAGTCCCAGTTCCTCATTGCCTGTGCCAACAGAGGCTGATGCTAAAGAGGACAGTCAGAAGCCCAGCATCCAGGCAGCAGAGTCTTCTGCTAACTTGGGCAGTAAGGAAGTGGAGGAGGTCAACATATTGTGCCTTCTTACAGTCAGCAAAGATCAGGGCAGGGCTGTGTTGTTACAGAAGGCTTTATGAGAAACAACAAGCAATTAAGAAGCTGCTGCACTAGAACTGCTGAAGATAAAAGCCCAGGAAGAATGCCAGAACCTTGGTCAAAGGTTAACTGACTTCCATGGTGACAGCATCCTTGTTGGAGACTCTCTTGTTACCTCATTTTCTGGATTGGACCCTTGAATTTTGGACTGACAATTCTGCTTGTTGAAATCCTGGGTTCTTGGACTGGTTGATGATTCTGATTACTCGAACCCTGACTGTCAGACTGGCTAAACAACCTTGCCTTTGGAACCCTTGGTATGCTCTGACTTCGGATACTCAGGACTTGAATTGCATCAGACACTGAGTTTCGTTGTTCTTTTACTTTGCCATTATCTTTGTGGTTTGTTTGTTTTTTGTTTGTTTTTTGTTATCAGCTGCTGGCCGCTTTCCCAGGTAGATAACCACACAGCTCACCATGTTCACACTCTTTTGCCACATGATTAAAAATCTATCGGATAGGTATTTGAAGGTCAGTGGAAAGAGTACAGGAAGAGAGCTAACTTGCCCTCCCATGGAAGGGTTTCTGGGAGCAGCCTGGGACCAGCCACCAAGAAGGCTTTCTCCTATGCCCTTACAAAATGTACCTGTGATGGTGGTGGGACTGAGGGAAAAAAAACCCTTTATAAAAGTAAGTCAGGGATTACAATTTCTGAATTGTCTTTCTCACCCCAGTTTGTGTCACTCCAGTATGGTGTGAACTGTTGCAACTCTATGTGATTACCTGCATCAGTGATGAGAAACCTATGCCCCTCCCCCAACAAGGCTATTGTGAAACTGTTTGTGAACAGCCATACATTCCCCAACCTTAGACATTTGTAAACAAAGTGTTCTTGAAATCTGGAACATACAAAGTACTTTACCAATTCTTGCAAAAGCTACAGTTTCCTTCAATGTTCTCTTTGATAGAAGTAACCATTATTCCACACTGCAAAGCACTGAACTAGGATAGAAGCAAATACCATGGCTAGAGACCGTGGTTTCAGCCTACAAAATTAATCTACATACACTCAAGACTTATGGATGAACTAGAAGTATAGTATCTAGATCAAGGGAGGTAATAGTGTCTAGATCAAGGGAAGCCACTCTATTCTGCTTTAGTAAGGCCTCACCTGGAATACTGTGTTCAGTTCTGGGTGTCACAATTCAAAAAGGATGTTGAGAAGCTGGAGCATGTCCAAAGGGGGGCCACCAAATTGGTGGAGGGTCTGGAAACCATGCCCTATGAGGAACGTCTTAGGGAACTGGGTGTGTTTAGCCTGGAGAAGAGATGGTTAAGAGGTGATATGACAGCCCTGTTTAAGTATTTGAAGGGGTATCATATTGAGGATGGAGCAAGCTTGTTTTCTGCTGCTCCAGAGAATAGGACCTGGAGCAAGCTACAGAAAAAGAGATTCCACCTAAACATTAGGAAGAAGTTCTTGACAGTAAGAGTTGCTGTGTATCCTGTATTCTGCTATCGGACTCCTGTTTTCTGACCTCTGGAGCTGCCTTGTGACTACACTTCTGCTTCTCCCTTTGCTGTTAAGTACTGGACTTTTGTTGTGTGACTTTTGGAATGGACTCTTGATTACTCCTTCACTTACTCCTCTGTGGTGCTGTCATTGAAAGTGGTAAACAGGACAGTATCCCTGCATGGCACAGGGTTGGACTGAATGGCCCTTGTACTCTCTTCCAACTTTGATTCTATGATTCTCAGTTTTCCTTTGAACAAATGATTTCCACATCTCTGTTCAATCCCTGTCATCCCCACATCCACCCAATTATACAGCGATTTGCTATTCTGTCAATAAGATTGTTTATTACTTCACTACTTTTAGGGGGCATTCACACTTACATTTTTGTCCTGCGGAGATCCAGATCTCCATGGTGATGTAATATAGGCTTGATGTTCCCACTGCTGTGATATATGTAATACATGGGTGTAGAAAGATACCTATTGCAATCTTGGATAGGTTAAAGGAGGCCTTAAGTCAAATGCAAGCAACAGGAGTGGTGTCTAGAGTTGAAGGTCTCACAGACTGGGTGAACAGTTTGGTTGTCACAGAAAAGAAAAATGGAAAGTTACGAATATGCCTTGATCCTCGTGATTTAAATAAAGCAGTTTGTAGGCAACATTATACTATTCCTACAATAGAGGAGGTATTACCTAGGTTAGCAGGAATGAATTTCTTTACTATCATAGACGAAAAGGATGGTTATTGACAGGTGAAGTTAGATGAAGCCTCAGCCCATTTGTGTACATTCAATACACTATGGGGAAGATATTGTTTTAATCGTCTGCCATTTGGGCTTAAGCCTTCTAGAGAGGTGTTCCAGCAAAAGAATGAAGAAACATTTGGGCATATAAAAGGAGTGTATATGATTGCTGATGATATGATAATAGCAGGAAAAACTTCTGAGGAACATGATCAGATTTTACATCAGGTAATGGAGACAGCAAGGGCCAAAAACATCAAGTTTAACAAGGAAAAGATCCAATTTAAAATTGATTCAGTGAAATACATGGGACATATAGTGACAGCTCAAGGTGTTAAGGCTGATGATGAAAAGATAAGAGCAATTCGAGAAATGCCCCCTCCACAAGATAGACAGAGTGTTCTGAGATTTTTAGGGACTGTTCAATATTTGGCAAAATTTATTCCGCAAGAGTCTGAGATTACGGCACCTTTAAGGGCGTTACTGAAGAAGAATGTAATTTTTCAGTGGATGCCTGAACATCAGGCTGCATTTGAAAGGGTTAAACAACAACTATGCCAGGCACCGGTGCTTCAATATTTCAATTCAATTCAATAGTTCAAGCTGATGTGTCAAAAAATGGATTAGGTACTTTGATGCAAGCTGATAAGCCAGTATTTTATGCATCCAGATCTCTTAGTCAGGCAGAACAAAATTATGCTCAAATAGAGAAGGAATTGTTAGCTGTGTTATATGCAATGAAGAAATTCCATCAATATGTCTTTGGTAAGGAAGTATTAGTTCAGTCTGATCATAAGCCACTAGAAGTAATCTTCAAAAAGCCAATTGGTAGTGCTCCTACTCGTTTACAGCATATGTTATTACAACTTCAAAGGTACCAACTCAATGTAGTTTATACTCCAGGGAAATATATGTATTTAGCTGACACATTGTCCAGGGCTACTGTAGATCCCCCCAGCAAGCATGAAGAACAAGTAGAGGGGGAATACATGAGTTGAGTAAGATAGCAATGTATCCAGCAGGGGTTGCAGCTATAAAAGAGGCAACTGGGAAGGATGAAAAGCTTCAGGTAGTGGTCACTTTTACAACACAGGGCTGGCCACAATATTATAGAGAGATACCCTCAACAGCGAAGCCATTCTGGTCAGTGAGAGATTCCCTCTGATACAAAGAGGGTATTCTCTATGAAGGAGAAAGGGTAGTTATTCCATTTGCCCAAAGGCAAGAAATGTTTTCTCAGTTGCATGAATCCCACCAAGGTATTCAGAGGACTAAAGCAAGAGCAAAGGGCCTTATGTATTGGCCTTGTATGGGTAAGGATACTGAAGTATGTATTGGGAATTGTTCTGTTTGTGCATATTATGCATCAAGGAATCAAAAAGAACCACTTATACCTCATGAGATATCTGAGCTACCTTGGGAAAAAGTGGGTATGGATATTTTTGAGCATAAATCATGTGTATTCCTTCTGGTGGTGGATTATTATTCAAAATATCCAGAAGTTGTAACCATTCCAAATAAGACAGCATGGACAGTGATATCAAGATTAAAAGCTATATTTGCATGGCATGGCATTCCCAGAATTGTAATGAGTGATACTATGCCTTTTGCTAGCCATGATTTTCAACAGTTGGCTCAGGAATGGGGTTTTCAGCAGTGTTTTAGTAGCCTGCGATACCCCCAGTCTAATGGAATGCCAGAAAGAATAATACGGTCTATTAAACAACTGATTAAGAAGGCAGAAGTCTCAAAAAGAGATCCATACTTGGCATTGTTAGAATATCGAAACACTCCTGTTACTGGAATGTTATATTCACCAGCACAAATGCTGATGAACAGAGTATTAAGGACTAAACTCCCAGTAACTAAGGATGTGTTATCTCCAGAAGTGCCTAGTGGTGTAGGAGATGGTCTTAAAAGAGCTCAGGAGAAACAAAAATATCATTATGATCAAACTGCAAAGCCCCTTAAGCCTCTGCAAGAAGGAGATCATGTATGGGTTGAAGAGAAGGAAGGGTGGTCTGCTGCAGTTGTTGTAGAAAAGTGCAAGCAGCCCCGAACATATTGGGTTCCGACTGAGGATGGACATAAGTATAGATGTAATAGGCGTAGATTGCGACGCCGGGGAAGGGTTGCCGATAGTCACTTGGAAGTGAGTCAGGATGTTTACCAAGGTGACCATGTTGAATTGTGATGTTGATGGATGTATGGCAAACAGTCCATGAAACCAGTCACCAAGACCCAGGCAGCTTCAGCAAGCTCCTTGTTTTATTGCAAAAATCAGCATGAGCAAAAACAAATAATAATAACAATAATAATAGAATTTTCACTTCAGCCAAAATGGCTAAGCAGGAACAAAACTTTAACTGCTACATTTTGAAAAATTAGTCAAGCTACAGCATCAGCAAAAATATTTCTAGTTAATCCATTTAGTTGAAAAGTTAAAAAAGAAGTGAACTGCTTTTTCAGAAACACAATTCCAGCCCACATATCTCCACTTCTTTGGGTGTAGCCCTTTCAGGCTAATTGGTTGATCTTTCATGACGTGTGTTAGCCCAACCTTTAATTTCATATTACATCATGTGACTACCATTCCCAAAACATTCTTTTGTTGTTGAAAAACTCCTTGTGTAAATAAAACTCTTTCTCACAGAATTCTGCTTGTTAACTAACTTTGTTTAGACTATCACACACCTATGGCTGGCTGTTGTGAATCTGGCCTCAGAAAGCAGATTTTCTCAGCAAGGAAAAATACAGACGCACATCTTTACATTTCAACATTTTAACATTGACTATATATCCCATCAAAACCTGACAATCCCCTCCTGAAATGTATGATGTGTGTATGTTGTACACTAAACTATAACTGTTATAAAACTAACTTAGCTCGATGGCTAGGTCTAACCTTAAGACATGCCAAGTAGACTTGACATCTGGTCGTGTCTATCAATGGCCAATGCCTTTGTCAAGATGTCTGCTTGATTGTGTTTTGATTCAATGTACTGCAGACTCACAATTCCATTTTGTACCATTTTTCTGACATTTTGAAATCTCACACCAATGTATTTCGTTCTGTACTTCAGGTTCTCAGCTTCAGCCATTGTAATGTATGTTTGAGAATCCTCATTTATTATCACTGGATCAATACATTTTTTATTCAGATCTTTTAACAACTGTCTAATCCATTTAATCTCATTAACTAATTCAGATAAGGCACCGAATTTGGCTTTTCTTGTATTTTGTGTTATTTTCCCTGTTTTTATTTTTTCAAACAATTGCACTTTTTTCAAACTTAATCAACAATCCTGTCACTGACTTTTTATCTTGTAGCTCAGAAGCAAACGAACTGTCAACAAAACATTCAAGTCCAGCTCAACTGTTTTGCAACTTCAATTTTCTGTCTATGCTACCCTTCAAGTACCTCAACAAATGTTTCACTGCTGTTTAGTCTTCCACTGTAGGACAATTTGCTTTTCTGCTAAGAATCCCAACGGCAAAAGAAATGTCTGGTCTGGAGTTATTAGCAATAAACATCAAACTCCCTATAAAACTCTTATATAACTCTGGATTTTAAAACTCACTGGTTTTTTTTTTTTACTATTCACATAACCAACTGACATTTGACTCTTTACTGGTTTTGTATCTTGTAATCCACACTTTTCTATCAAACTCTGAATTTTCTTCTGTTGGCTCAACAAACAACTCCCATCTTTATTCCATTCAACATCAATTCTTAGATAAGACCTTAAAACTCCAAGATCTTTGACACCAAATTTCTTTGACAACTCTTTCCTTATTGTCTGAATCTCTTGTTTTGAATTTGCTGTTACACACAAATCATCTATATAAATCACCAAGATCACATCTCTTTTTGTGTAAACACACGAGTCAGCTACACTGTGTTTGTAACCTAGCTTCACCAGCTCATCATGTATGCAAAGATTTCAGCTTCTGGCACTCTGCTTTAAACCATATAAAGTTTTTTTTTAATTTGTATACCTTTTTGTCACTGTTTTGTTGAAAACCCAAAGGTTGTTCCATGTAAACAGTCTCCTCAAGACTTGCATTCAAGTATGCAGTCTCAAAATCAAAATGATGTACTAACTGGCCCCTCCTTGCCGCCAAAGCCAACACCAATCTCAAACTCTCAGGCTTTGCTGTTGGAAAAAAGTTTTGTCAAAATTCTCAAACCTCTGCTGTGCAAACCCTTTAGCCACCAATCTGGCCTTGTATCTTTGACTATCATCCGGCATCAGCTTCCTTTTGTAAACCCATTTGTAACCTATCACCTTGTGATTTGTAGGTCTGTCAACAATTTCAAACACATTTTTGTCTACCAAAGACTTGAACTCCTGCTCTATTGCAGACTCCCATTTTAACCTTTTCTCTTCATCACAACAATCTTGTACTTCTTTGTAACTCTCAGGTTTATCTACCACAACTGTATAAGCCTTGGCTTCCTGTACCTTAAAGCGATCTGGAGGTTTTCTAACTCTAGTGGTCTTCCTCAAAACTATTGTTTTTGTCTTTCCTTCATCATCCTCAGTATCTGCACTTGATGCATCCCTTTTTCTGTGTCTCTTTGTTTCTGTCATTCTAGGTGCTGGTGGGCGTGTATGTGACAACTTGTCTGATGTACTAGCCTCACCTTCTGAGGAATCTGACTCTTGATTCACTGTCCCTCCATTTCTGGCAGGTGGTGCTGTCTGTGTTTCTAACTGATCCAGGCTAAGAAACACTTCTTTGTTTGAATGTATGTTCTCCCACCCAGAATGTTTTTCAAAGTTCGCGCTTCGTGAAAAAAGAATTTTTCTTCCACCCAGGAAAAACCTGTAACTATTCCCTGAATAACCCACAAACATGAGCCGTCTCCATTTTGGCTGACCTTTTGTTCTTAAAGCTGCAGGTATATACACATTTGCATACTGCCCAAACACTCTAAGATATTTTAAAATGGGTGGTCTCTTGTGAAGCATGTGGTAAGGAGTATTCTTCACAGCAGAATTCCATGTGCGGTTTGTCAGGAAATTGGCTGTGAGAATTGCCTCCCCCCAAAGGTGCTCAGGAGCATTTGCATCTAGCATCATGCAATATTTTATCTGTTTCAATATGGCAATCTTACGTTCAGCAATTCCATCTTCCGCCGGAGTACAAGGGTTAGTGGTAAAATGTCTAATTCCCTTTTTTCTTAACCAATTGTTCAAGTTGTGAGACAAGAATTCTCCTCCCCTGTCTGTGACCAAAGTTCCCACCTTGTAGTCATACTGTCTCTCTATCATGTTCACCCATTCCTTGAATCTCTCTCCTGCTTCACCCTTTTCTTTCAAAAGAATCACATAGGAAAATCTTGTGAAGCGATCTACAATCACCATGAAGTATTTGCTGCCCCCTAGCGTTGTCGGGGATATTGGCCCAGCCAGATCACAATGCAAAAATTCAAATGGTCTTTTGGCTTTAAGTTTTGTTCGTTTTGCCACAGGATAAGCCTTCAGCTTAATCCTGCTGTAAACTGAGCACTCTAAGTGATTTGAGCATGGTGACATCTTAAACTCAGGACAAATTTTCTCCAAATTCAAAAGATTTAGAAAACCAACATGACCCATCACTCTGTGATAATAGTGAATGCAATTTGAATTCAAAGGCTTATTTTTTGCAATTGCACAGCATTCTTTATCTTTCATGTAATATGTCTTGTCTTTCTAAATGACTTTAGCACAAATCTCACCATCTTTAAAGATTAAGCATTCATCCCCCTCAAAACTCAATTTGTACCCATCTGTGGTCAAAGTAGACACACTAACTAAACAGTTTTGCAAATTAGGTACATACAAGACATCTTCAAAATTTTTACCAAAACTTGGAATGTAAACAGTTCCCATTTGTTGAATCTCCTTTGCTGCCCCATCTGCCAGAGCAACCGAAGTAACATTTGCTGGCTTTCTGTTCTGGAACAGTTCAATGTTGTTTGCCATGTGGGTGGTGCACCCAGAATCGAGAATCCAGGTGCTGGGTTGTTGAATTTGAGTCACACTGTCACAGCCTCTGGTCACAGCAACAGTTCCTTTGTTAGCGCTGTTTCTCTTTTGGCCACCAGGGGGATGTGGCTGCTGCTGTTGCTGCTGTCCTCTCCTGCTATCTGCTGCCAGCTTTCTATAGTCCTTTCTTAAATGTCCCATTTTCTTGCAATAATAGCACATCTTGCCTTTTAAAACTGCTGCTTTTTCAGTCAGCATCTCTCTGGGAACTCCCTCTGTGGTATTTGGAGGTCTTGCAGCTGCAGGTCCCTGCTTCCACTGCTCTGCTTCAAATCTCCTCTGAAACGCCTCCAAAATTCTACTGCACACTAATTCCATAGTCAATTGCGTTCTCGGGAGGCCCTGCAGGCCGAGCAAAATGCTATCAAAGCTTTCATTTAGGGAACCCAGCAGAATGTAAAATTTTCTTCCAAATTTATGCCCCTTGCTTTAACCTGAGCAAACAGCTCTCTCATTCACGACGGGTAGTTGTCTGAAGTTAATTTGGGGGATTTTGACATCTCCATTTTCTAATTTTTCCCCTTTTATTCAAACACAAGCATTGAAAACTGCTTGCCCCACCCAGCTGCCTTTTCCAGGACACTGTCTCTTTAAAATGCAGCCTTCAAACCAGCTGGTTAAACTTGCTGCTTTTCTTCTTTTTCAACAGCTTAATTAGAGACAGTCCCTTAAAATCTATAGCCTCCAGATAAGACAGTTTACTTACAGCCGTCCGCTGCGCTGCTTGCTGGCCATAAATCAGGCTTGAAATTCCAGCGTTTCTGTGTGCTGCCTCCCTCCAGCCACTCTGCTGTTCCAGCCGGCTTCAGCTTCAGCAGGCAAAGTAAGAAAGAGAAAGAAAACTTCTCCGGCCTTTAAAAGCCTTTCATCATCCTCAGAGGTCGATGTGTTGCAACCCTCCCCTGCTACCACCTGTTGAATTGTGATGTTGATGGATGTATGGCAAACAGTCCATGAAACCAGTCACCAAGACCCAGACAACTTCAGCAAGCTCCTTGTTTTATTGCAAAAATCAGCATGAGCAAAAACAAATAATAATAACAATAATAATAGAATTTTCACTTCAGCCAGAATGGCTAAGCAGGAACAAAACTTTAACTGCTACATTTTGAAAAATTAGTCAAGCTATAACATCAGCAAAAATATTTCTAGTTAATCCATTTAGTTGAAAAGTTAAAAGAGAAGTGAACTGCTTTTTCAGAAACACAATTCCAGCCCACATATCTCCACCTCTTTGGGTGTAGCCCTTTCAGGCTAATTGGTTGATTTTTCATGACGTGTGTTAGCCCAACCTTTAATTTCATATTACATCATGTGACTACCGTTCCCAAAACATTCTTTTGTTGTTGAAAAACCCCTTGTATAAATAAAACTCTTTCTCACAGAATTCTGCTTGTTAACTAGCTTTGTTTAGACTATCACACACCTGTGGCTGGCTGTTGTGAATCTGGCCTCAAAAAGCAGATTTTCTCAACAAGGAAAAATACAGACACACATCTTTACATTTCAACATTTTAACATTGACTATATATCCCATCAAAACCTGACAGACCAGTCTTTTAATACATTAAGTGAAAGAGAGTATAATGGTCGCATAGACAACTGTCAAGGTACAAGTGTTTTTTAGATAAAAGAAAGGTCCCCCATATATGTAACATCTTATGGGAGAAAGGTATTCTTACCAGAGAGAAAATGTAATACTTAAAGAAACATACCACATATATCACAACTGCGCTTAATGCAAGTGAATCTCTCTGAGGCATTTAAATCCTCTCTGGCATTCACACATGCACCACTTTACTTCAACATGGAGGCACCTCCATGCTTGGGAATGGTCCCTGAGGTCCAGATTGATTTGGCAGAGTACTCACATTTCTGAAGATCCAGATTGCTCCAGACCAGGGGTAGGCAACCTTTCCCCTTTAAGGGCCGAGGGACTTCAGCTCCCAGAATCCCAGGAGCTAATGGCCAACATGGGACTATTGGCCAACATGGCTGAGGCTTCTGGGAGCTGAAGTCTCTCGGCCCTTAAAGGGGAAAGGTTGCCTACCCCTGCTCCAGACCTTTTTAAAAAAGACGTGCTTAACCCAGTGTCATATACTGGGTTAAGCAGGCTTTCTGGGCTGCCCAGCAAAGTGCCAGGTGCATTTGGGGCCAATGGGAACATCACAGAAATAACCCGGTTTCACAATGGGTTATTTCAGTAGTGTGAATGGGGCACTATTAGAGGCACATTTGGTGTGGAGATAAGACCCCAGTCTCTATTTCCAGGCTGTGGAATTTCCTTTAAATGAATGAAAAATAGCTCTAAAAATATTGACAAATAACAAATAGTTAAAAATAACTAAAAACAGCCAGAGAAATCTCCTACAATTATAAAAATTAACAGTGTATTTTTTGCTGCCAGCTGAAAACACAAAAGGGAGTGAGTTCCTCAAGCCCTGCTGTGGATACCTAGCAGCTCACCCTCATGTGGTGATGGGAACAGAGGGCAAATCATCACTATCACCATTAAAAATTATGAATGTATGCTACATTTGGTAGTGTTGGAATTCATTTTGTTAGTTTTTGCTCAGGTGTTGAGGTCATTTTGAATTCTGATCCTGTCCTCTGGGGTATTTGCTACCCTTGCTCCCAATTTGGTGTCATGTGCACATTTGATCAGCCTGTCTTCTATTCTTTCATCCAAATCATTGATAAAGATTTTGATTAGCATTGGGCCTGGGACAGAATCCTGAGGCACCTCACTAGTCACTCCTCTCCAGGATGAAGAGCAACCATTGGTGAGCAGTCTCAGTCAACCAATTAATAATCCATCTAACTATAGAACCCCATAGTTCACCAGCTTGCCAGCAAAAGCATCATGAGGGGCCTTGTGAAAAACCTTGCTGAAATCAAGATATGCTACATCCACACCACTCTCCTGAGGATCTATGCAAGCAATGCACACACTTGAAAAATTCACACAAAAATCAAACTTTGAAAACAAAATATGCTTTTTCATTTCATTCATTTCTGTAGATATCAGGTTGAGGTGAGTATGGGCCATGTGTGGAGGCAGGAAAAGGAGAATGTCCACAGATCCATCCCTAAAGATGTGCACATCCCTAGTGATGGAACATTACATGAATTAAGCTGATAATTAAACACAGCATCCCTTTCTCCAGACACCCAACTCTTCAGCAAGCCATTCCATATTCTTTCATGAAAGGGTACAAAAATCACCTTAAAGGCACTTCGTGGAGAAAATGGCCATGAAATGCAGATGCCCTACCTAGCATACACCAGCACATAAAACCACCTCACACATCTAGTCCAAGGAGCTCTTTAGATGTTAGGATCACATAAATAATTAACAATAAACTAAGGGAATGTTTTAATTGAACCTTCAAGGCAGGTAGGATTTTGCTGAATGTCTGTTAATCTTAAACTAATTAACTGATTATTTAGAGTGCTTTGTAAACACTTTATGAACCCCTTAGTTCTGTGTTTGCCTTGTTGTTATCATATTAAGTAATGTGAAACAACAGTGACACTCTATTCTGCTTTGGTCAGGCCTCACCAGGAATACTGTGTCCAGTTCTGGGCACCATAATTGAGAAAGGATGTTGACAAACTGAAGCACGTCCAAAGGAGGGCAACCAATATAGTGAAGGGTCTGGAAACCATGTCCTATGAGGAGAGACTTAGGAATCTGGGTATGTTTAGCCTGGAGAATAGACAGTTAAGAGGTGATATGATAACCCTGCTTAAATATTGGAAGGGATGTCATATTGAAGATGGAGTAAGTTTGTCTTCCACTTCTTCAGAAAATAGAATCCAGAGCAATGGATTTAAACTACAGGAAAAGAGATTCCATTTTAAGATTAGGAAGAACTTCCTAACAGTAAGAACTCTTTGACAGTGGCTCAGTGCTGCTTCAGGGTGTGGCAGAGTCTCCTTCTTAGGAAGATTTTAAACAGAGGCTGGATGGCTATCTGTCAGGGGTGCTTTGATTGTATATTTCTGCATGTCAGGGGGTTGGACTTGATGCCCCTTGATGGCTTTGCTGATTTCTTTTATAGCCTTAATATAGGAATGTTCTGCCTCCCACCTATGTCAACAAATGCATACTTTAGATATAAACCCCAGAATTTTCTTGGTGCGCCATGCCAGCACAACTACACTTATGTAGGTGGTGACAGCAGGATGGAAAAGGTTGTGTGCACATGAAGGATGTCAGGCATTGGTGATATAGGACCTGTACAGACTGCCAGATATAATGCAGCTTGAGACCAATTTAACTGCCCTGGCTCAGTGCTAGGGATTCATGGGAATTGTATTTTTTCTGAGACATTCTATGTCAGAGAGCTCTGGTGCCACAATAAACTACAGTTCCCAAGATTACCTAGCACTAAGCCAGGACAGTTAAAGTGATCTCAAGCTGCATTATTTCTGACAGTCTGTACAGGCCCACAGTCAGCCCTCCATATCCACAGACTCTTTATCCATGGATTCAACTTTCCATGACTTGAAAATACTGTTTTAAAAATTTCATAAAGTAAACCTTGATTTTACCATTTTATATAAGGGATAATCTTACTATCCCATTGTATATAATAAGAATTGAGCATCCATAGATTCTGGTATCCATAGGGGGTCCTGGAACAAACCCCAGCAGATACCAAAGGCCCACTGTATAGGATAATCAGAGCCAGAAGATTTAGGGGGGAAGCAGATGGGTGGTACGGGGCCGCCCTGGGAAGCTGCGGATTGGGGCCGAGGTATCTGCGCTCCTCGGCCCCGAGCCGCAGAGTCCCAGTCCCAGGAAGAAGCACCTTCCTTTGCACCTTCGGCGTCTTTTCCGCCGCAGCGTGTGTGGACGCTGTGGCGGATATGCGTCATCGGAGGGTTGAATGTGCACAGTGCCGGCCTCTCCGATGATGTATACAGGAAGGGGTTGGGGCACCCAGCATGAGGCTGCCCCTCCCCTTCCTGGCCTTGAAGACGGCACTTTGTGCCATCTGCTTAGGCCCTTAGTTTGCCTTCTCTTGCCACCAGCATGAACCCTGGGGAAAGGGCAGATGGGATTCTGGGCAAATGCAGTGTTTGAGGAAGGTAAGATAAAAGGTCCCACATCTCTAGGAAGGTGTCCATCATGTGGTGGGGGGGGGGGGCTGTAGCTGAATGGGTAGATAAATGTCAGCTTCCTTTTCCTTACTTCTTGTGAGCTCCTTCTTCTGTCCCTATTTCTAGACCTCCTGCACTCTCTTAGGTGGTAAATATGCAAAGTGTTGTCTCAGTTTTGGATAAGTGTAGTCATCCTTTGCTTGTAAATCATTGAAGAATGGTTGCCTTTGTTCTTTTCCTTATAGTCTAGGAACATATGTAATTTAATGGCAAAATTTGTGAGATTTATACATGGACAGTTTTATTACATTCATAAACATATGTAGTTGAAGAATATTAGTGGTTACACTGTCTCATTTTCAGCTTATTGTGGTGGTGACATCATCAAGATACCTAACCTCACAATCCTTGTCCTATTCCACAGTCTCTTGCTATGTTTGTTGGAAAAAATGTTTTGCATTCTCCTGTTCCTCTTTAATTAGGCAGGACTTCACCCCCCCCCCCCCCATTTTAACTGTCAATCATAAGAGACAGTTTAATTGACTCTCTGAACATTCCAAACTGTCAGTAAGCAGTCAGTAAGAGACCTCTCTGAGGGAGGTTAACATCTCTCTTCCTGCTTTATAAACTCCAGTTAGATTAGGTTTTAATTTAGTTTAAGTATATATTTATTAAGGCCATTATTGTTTGTATTTAAACCACAATCTACATGTTTGACTTTTTGAGTTAGGGCCTTTGCAGATTGCTAGAAATAGTGCAAACTGAGTCCACTTTGACTGCCCTGGCTCAGTGCTAGGGAATCATGAGAACTGTAGTTTATTGTGGCACCAGAGCTCTCTGACAGGGAAGGCTCAATATCTCAGAAAAAAAATACAATTCCCATGATTCCCTAGCACTGAGCCAGGGCAGTTAAAGTGGACTCAATTTGCACTATTTCTGGCAGTCTGCAAAGGCTGTTAGTCTTTATTCTTTAGGAAGATAAATCTAAAGTAATAGTCTGACGTACATTTTTGCTGCTCTGCTGATGAAAGTGAACTCAAACAAGTTTAACTTTTACACCTGTATATTTTAGTTTACCTTTAAAAGGGTTAACACCCTGTCAAACTAAAATTGCACCCCACAATGTTGAGGCAATTTTATTAGATAATCTTCTACACATTTCAATAGAGAAGGTTGTAGGTCAAGCACCTGCAGGGTGGAAACAATCCCCCCCCCCCTTAACACATGAGTATTGGTAAATTGTGCACATTAATGTTCTCAGTTCATCCATGATTTTGACAGATATTGGGACATGTGTTCCAAGTGCCTTAATGCCAATATTTTTCTCTTCTCTTGATTAACTGAATACTTCACGGTCATCTAGTAACAAACTTTCCTTTACTCTTCAGTATATATATGAAAGCTCAAGTGGATATTTTTTATACTTCCAACCCATCCTTTCCTTCTTTTTACTTTTAGATCTGTTTTTACAGTGTAGATATCCATCTTATCCTGATGTGTTGACCAGTATTTCATTCCAGTGTATCACTTGTGACTGCCATACTAAAAAGCTTACTGGTTGAGCTACTACTGTTGTGTTATTTTGTACTTGAATCACATTGATACATTCTTCTATTGGTTAGGAAAACATATAATGTTGCAAAAATATTTCATGGTATCACAAATATTTACAATGGCCATCAAAATGTCATTGGGGCCGTAGTCATAGTGCCATAATATGCTGATGACACTCATTCTACTTCTAGTTGGCAGAATTGGTTGGAACTGTCCAGGTGCCGGGCCAGTGCCAGGATGTTTGTAGTGGGCTGTATGGGGACCAATAAACTAAAGCTGAATTTTGATAAAATTGAGGTTCTATGATTGATGGTTCTTGAGTCTGGGTATTGGGTAACTGCTTGCTTTCAATGGGCCACAGTCCCCTGAAAGAGCAGGTGTGTAGCTTGGGAATACACTTAGATCTGTTCCTGGAAGTAAAGTGGATTCTGGCTCTGAGTTTTTGTTGCCAGTTTTGACTAGAATTTTTTATGCTAAGGGATCTCAACCACAGTAGTCCATATATTGGTAACTTTCTGATTAGGAAATGGTCCAGAATAGACATACCAGAAAAAGCACTCAAACCTGCTTTTACTGGAAGCAGGTCAAAACCCTGATCTCCACACTGCCCATTCTCAAGGTGGCCCAAATGCGCACAGGCTGATCATACTGGCCTGGAATGAACACAGCTTAGAGCTTCAGCACTCCATTTTTTCTTTTTCTTTTTTTTTCTTTTTTTGTGTTTTTGCTGTCTCCCTGATACATGCACACAATTGACAGACATAGAAATACTATCCAGGATGTTTTGTTGTCACTCCCCATTTGCATCTGTCTGACGCTTCACACCATTGCATTACAGCACACACATCTGTGTGACAGTGCCAGCTAGCTAGACCATGTATGCCACATCACCAGTGTGGGCTGCACTGACAGTCATGCAGCAATCTGTGGATGTGGCAAACAGATTGGTGACCTTGCAACAGCATCCATAAAATGCCCCGGCACAGCCCCCACCACCAGTACCAACACCTGCAGGCATAGAGATAGGGGATCCCATGGAGAAGAATGATAGCCATCATAGTGGTCACTACAGCCATCCTACACAGTGGTGGTGTAGCTGCCATCATGGTGGCACTAGCCAGATGCCTGTGCTGCTGGTGGGTGTACCCAAAAAACACTGAGCAGTGGGAGGGGTTCGTCACATCCACCTGGGCAGATGAGCAATGGTGAATGTTCTTCTGAATGCCCTGTGCCTTCTTCCACATGCTAGTGGAAGAGCTGCTTTTGGAAGTGGAGAAGGTTGAAACCATCATGAGAAGAGCCATCCCAGTTCAAAAGAGGTGCTCACCCACTGAGGGAGCTATTGCCAAAATGGCCAGCAATTCAGGGTTGAGAGTACCACCATGGGAGAGGTGTTAATGGAGATCGCCCTGGTTGTGGAGAAGGTATTGCTGTCATGTACCATGTGCCTGGGGAATGCCTGTCAGGTAGGTACAAGCGCAGGCCCACATTCCTCACAGCCCCTGCACATGAGCACATTAGCTGTCATTATATGTCTGTACAAGGGTGAGTGTCCACAGGTTCATTGAGATAGGTTTCTCAAAAACAAGTCATGCCAAACTAATCTTACCAATTTTTTGGATAAAATTTCCAGTTTGGTAGATATTGTGGATTTAGCATATCTTGATTTCAGTAAGGTCTTTGATAAAGTCCCCTACAATATTCTGGCAAACAAGCTAGTAAAATATGGGCTAGACAATGCAACGGATAGGTCGATTTGTAATTGGTTGACCGGTTGAACCCAAAGGATGCTCAGCAATGGCTCCTCTTCATCCTGGACAGAAGTGACTAGTGGGGTGCCACAGGGTTCTGTCCTGGGCCCAGTGCTATTTAACACCTTTATCAATGACTTGGATGAAAGAATAGAGGGCACGTTTATCAAATTTGCAGATGACACATAATCAGGAGGAGTAGCTAACACCCAAAACAGGATCAAAATTCAAAATGACCTTAATAATCAGAAAGCTGGGCCAAAACTAACAAAATGAATTTCAACATGGACAAATGTAACAGGGAAAGTAGGGACAAATGAATTTCATCAGGGAAAAATCTGAGGTATTGCACATAGGAAAAAAATGAAATGCACAGATATAGGATGGGGGACACCTGGCTTGACTACAGTATATGTGAAAGGGATCTAGGAGTTCTAGTTGACCACAAGCTGAACACAACCATGTGATGAGGCAGCTAAATAAGCCAATGGTATTCTAAGTTGCATGAATAGAAGTATCCTGTCTAGATCGAGGGAAGTAATAGTACCACTGTATTCTGCTTTGGTCAGGCCTCACCTAGAATACTGTGTTCAGTTCTGGGAACCAGAATTCAAAAAAGGATGTTGACAAGCCTAAGGACGTTCTCACACGGGGGAAATCTGTAGGTTATTCCACACAAATCCCAAACAAAAACTGAATTTGTGCCTCACGATTTCACACGACGTCACACAGAAACTGGTCAGAAATGGACAGAAAGTGGTATTATCTGAGATCTTTTTAATTTTGGGAGTTTAGAGGAAATGCATTTGCGAAATTACAGTAATTGCACATTTACTGTAATGTGAAATTCAAATTTGCACAAACAAATCTCCTTTAAGGCTTCTTCCCGTTTCCCATGGTCCTCTGGGGCTGCTTTCACTTCCTGGTTTACTTGGCTGTCAAACATTCTCCACTTTCTCCTTCATCAAAGGATGAAGAAAACCATCATCCTTTGGCTTCCTCTGCCCCTAGCCCCAGGAAGCCTCTTTCCTACTCCTCAGATCCCCAATATTTAGCAGGTTTCCCCACCTGCTCTGTCCCTCTGTGTGTGTGTCTTGCCAGGATCTGGCTGTGATGCAGCCACTGGCGGCTGCCAACCCCTCCCTCCTTCCTTCCCTCCTTCCCTCCCTCCCTCTTGGATGCAGCTCCCACACACACATCCTTCCACACAACACACACACCGCATGGCACCGGCAGGCAAGGCAAAGCAAGGCACTCCACAATCACTTCCTCCTCCTCCTCCTCCTCCTCCTCCTCCTCCTCCTCCTCCTCCACAAGGCAAAAGATCAGCCAGTTTCCCCACCTGCTCTGTCCCTCTGTGTGTGTGTGTGTGTGTATCTTGTCAGGATCCACCTTCGATGCAGCTACTGGCAGCTGCCAACCCCTCCCTCCCTCCCTCCCTCCCTCCCTCCCTCCCTCTCGGATGCAGCTCCCCCACACACATCCCTCCACACAACACACACACCGCATTGCACCAGCAGGCAAGGCAAGGCAAGGAGCTCCACGATCACTCCCTCCTCCTCCTCCGCAAGGCAAAAGATCAGCAACCCAAGTCCCCAGGGGGCATTTGCTTCTCCTCATCCTCCTCCCTCACCCCGTTCCTAATTCGCCTCTCCTTCCCCCCAAAACACCAGGTGTCCTCCTTTTCCAGGATGCACCCTCCTTTTCAACCTGTCCAGGAGGAATTTCCAAAATGTCCCCCAGAAATCATGCTTCTTACTCCTGCTCCAAATGGAGGACAGTTTGACATTACGTCCTGGAGAGGAGAGAAGGTTAAATGAAATGCAGGACCTGCCCTGAAAAAGGAGGTCACAAAACACACCCATTTCTAGTACATGTACGTTTTTTTTCCACTTGTGTATGAAAGTCAAAAATGTCTTTTTTCCACTTTTACTGTAATGACACTTTTACTGTAATTTAGTGTTAAATCCTTTTGCGTAATTAACCTCTATCTTCGTTTTAATTTCAGGATTGTTTATTTCCACTTTATTTTCTCTTTAGCAACGAAACTGGCCCACGTGTGATAACATCCAATAGAAGTATCCTGTCTAGAACCCATTTGTTTGTCTTGAGGAGTGACCTAGGGAGCTGTGTATGCTTAAGCTGGAGAAAAGAAGGTTAAGAGTTGATACGATATCCCTGTTTAAATATTTGAAGGGATGTCATTTTGCAGATGGAGCAAGCTTGTTTTCTGTTGCTCCAGAGAAGAGGATCTGGAGCAATGGATTAAAATTTCAGGAAAAGAGATTCTACGTCAACATTAGGAGGAACTCCCTGACAGTAAGATCTGTTTGACACTGGAACACAGTCCCTCAGAGTGTAGTAGAGTCTCCTTCCCTGGAGGTCTTTAAACAGAGGCTGGATGGCCATCTGTTGGGGGTGTTTTGATTGTATATTCCTGCATGTAGGGGGTGGGTCTTACTGTATTAGGTTTTATGTGAATTGTGATTTTAAATCTGTAAGCCGCCCTGATTGGGTATCCATTGGGCGGGGTACAAATAAAATTTTATTATATTATTATTATGTCAAGGGATAGGACTTGCTGGCCTTTGAGGTCTCTTCCAACTCTATGATTCTAAAAACATACAAGAAGTCAACATCTGATATTAAGAAAAAAGTAAATGAAGTAAGAAGAAAAGGAAGAAGGAGCAGAAATTAGAGGATATAAGAAATAAGGCAGAATCAGAAGAAATAAACTTAGGGAGAGGGGTCTTGTGTCAGTCCAAAAAATGAAATTCTTGAAAGATTATTGAATTATTAATTGAATTAATTGAATTATTAGATAGTAAGTTAAAAGTTATCTGATTAACTGATGGTTAAAAGTGGTTAATATTTAGGAAGCAGGGAAGAAGGGAAACCAAATTATAAAATGGGGAATGATGGGAATGGTTGTTTATAGATTCAGTATGTGGAATTTCAGAGTGTTAAAGAAAAATGATATTGGATAAAATGGAAGAAATTAAGATTGTGACTCTAAATATCAATGGATTATCTACCCCAGTAAAATGATATAGTCTGAATAGGTTGTTGAATGAACAGAAGTTAGGTCTAGTAATGTTAATGAAGTGTTAGAAAAACAGAATATACCTAAATGTTGCTCTCCGTTTTACCGAGATGGCTGCTGCTGGAGGCAAGGAGCTGGTGGTGGTTTGGGGCCTCCCCAGCCCTCTCAGGAGGCCGGCTGGCTCCCAGGATGCACTGGGAGTGGCTTGTTGACCTGGATTGGCTGAGTGGGCCAGTCAGGGGGACTACAAGTCCCAGTGGCCCATGTGGCCAGAAGTCCCACCCCATCCAACGAGTCAGCTTCCCTGATTGGTTGGGAGGCTTAGGAGGTGTGGGACTTCCACCTGGCATTGCCCCCATTGGTTGAAAGGCCTATAAAAGGCCATGTGGTTGGGATGGCCTGTGCCATTTCTATTCTGGAGCTGCACAGACAGGATCTCCAGACAGAGAGGTCTCCCTGCCCACCTTCCCTTGGTGGGGTCAAGGTTGCTATGGGGTGTTGTCACAACTTTTGGGCATGGTAGCATGGGCCGTGGATCTGGTGGGTATGGTTTCCTGGGCTGCAGAGCCCAGGATTGGGAGTCCCTAGGGTCCTGGGGGTTCTGGGAGTGGTGAGGCATTGCCATAGCAGGAGCAACTCCTGAACAGTGTCCCCCAGTGACAAAAGGGCAGAGAGGTGGATTTGTGACCAGTTAGTCACCCCTTCTGTCATCCTGAAGCCCAGCTGTGACCAGGCCTTTTGGTTCATCGAACAATGGGTGGGTTGGACAATGACAAATCCAGGCCCATGCATTCAGGCCAACCCCTACCTTTCAGCTGAATTCAATAAAGTTGTGGCCTTTTTTTGCCAATTGCATGTCCTGAAATTCATTCAGGACAGCTTCTCTTCCCATGCAAATCTTGGAAAGAAGTAGAAATCATCCCAATATTGAAACCCAATGAGAATGAGACAAATTCAGTGGGCTACCGCCCAATAACATTGGCTAATCAAGATTATAATTTTTTTGCAAAGACTTTGGCAAACAGATTGGATTTTTTTTAATCTGTATTAATAAAGGAAAATAAATATGGGTTCATTAAAGGGAGAGCAATTGAGATCCAATTAGAAATATAATAAATGTAATTTATCATGCAAAGCAAATAAAACAGAAAAGTTGGGATAACAAAACTGGGTATGTATAAAGCCTATGTAAAGAATTTGGTTTAGGAATTAAATTTGGGGATATAATTAGAGAATTATACAAAGGTAATGAGGCAAAGATAAATGTAAATGGGAACTATTTGAGGGTAATTAAATTGGAAAATGGCACAAAACAAGGAAGCCTATTATCTCCATTATTATTTATAATGGCAATTGAACCATTAGCTAATATTATTAGAAAGGAAGAAGAAATGAAAGGTTATTTAATAGGGAAAGAAGAATGAAAAATAAATTTATTTGCAGATGATGCATTAATTATTGCAAAACAACCTTACCAAACAATTAAAAATATTTTTTTATGGTTAACGATTTGAAAAAGTATCAGGACTTAAAATTAATATAGCAAAATCAGAAATAATGTTTATAAACACAAGTTTGGAGGAACAAAAGCAAATTCAGAAAATAACAGGATTAAAGTTAGGGATGACAAAAATGAAAGCAAATATAATGACAAATATAAAAAAATGGTCCAAGGAAATTATAACCAATTATGGAAGAAAATAAACAAACAAGTGAGTGAATGGGGAGGGGGGATATTGAAATACCTTAATGTGGATCAGCACATTCAAGATGATGATTGTCCCAAAATTATTGTTCCTTTTCCAAACAATTCCAGAAGAAATACCAACAAGGATATTAAGAAATTGGGATAGGAAAAATAAAAGAATATATTATACACTCATCAAGAAAAATAAGGATGGGGAAGTCCCTGTCTGGAAAAATACTTTGAAGCTTTCTAAATATTAATATTATTAGACTTTGAATATAATATTAATAAAACATTAATTAGGATAGCGAAGCAGTTAAATTAAATTGAATATAAATCAGTGTTAGGAGTAAGACCCAAAGGAGAGTAAATGAAAATAAATAAAGAACCATTTTGGTCAATGTGGCAAATATGGGGGAAATGGTGGAAAAAACTGAAAATTACTAATTACTATTGGCACCCAATAGAATATTTTAATAAGGAAGGAGATATAGGTAAAGGAATAGTTTTAAGGAAATTGAGGGACATAAGGTATAGGACAATTGGTGATTTATCAGATAATGTAGGGAAACAGACAGAAATAAGGGAAATATTAGAGATGATAGGTAATCAATATTGGCATCAATTAAGGGGAATATGTAAGAGTCTACAGGAAATCATATCTATAAAATGTTGCCAAAATCCACTAGAAGAAATATTGATGATGAAATAAAAAGGAAGGAAAGGGATAGGAGGTAGGATTTAAGAGATTCTATTGGACAATCAATATAATTTCATAGAAGGTCTATTGGGAGTATGGGAAAAGGATATTAAGATTAATAAGAAAGAAATCCAACAATGGATACAAGAAACTAAAAATGCTAAAAAAAAGCAATGTTAGAGAACAAGAGATGACAGTAATAGGCAGATGGTATAGAACACCACAACAGATATCATATTAATAAAAATGTATCACTTGCTTGTTGGTATGGATGTGGAAATAAAGGAACATATATCCATATGTGCTGGGAGTGTTGCAAAGTATGAAAACTTTGGAAGGAAACAGAACAAGAAATTTATAAAATAATAGGGAAATTTTCAAATAAAGAAAGAAAGATATATAATGTTTGGAATATAGGATTACAGAAGAAAGAGGAATATTTAATCAAACAATTATAGCAGCACATGCAGTAATTGTATATAGGTGGAAGGATAAACAAAAATGGAATTGTAATTGATGGAAACAATATATATTGGAAAATATGATGTTTGGTTTTATAATAGAAAAAAGGAGGGTTTATTTCAGTCAATTGAAAGAAGTTTGGGTTAATAATTGGAAAATAATGACTAAGTTTGTTGAGGAGGAGAAGGGGTATGAAATTGTTACAGAAACAGTTAAAATGATTTTCCACATGGGAGGAAAAAGAAATTAAAAAGAAAACACCATTCCTGGGGTGGGTGGGGGGAAGAGAGGGGTAAAAATAAATAAAACGAGGATATATGATGTATATATATATATATATATATATATATATATATGAGGGATTAGTTAATAGTGGAGAACACTTTTGAGATATGATGTAATTAATTTGTTGGCTTGTAAGGTGAAATGTTTGTATTAATAAACATATGATATATTAAAAAAGAAGTCAACATCAAAATACAACTAAACCATTAAACATATTAAAGCAATTTAAAACATATGCTTCAAAAGGTTTTAAAAACAGTTAGAACCATACAGTTTCAAATAATACAGTATCCTCATAGAACCCTTTTCTTAAAAGCTTTCAGTTCTAAAAGCCTGTCTGAATAATAATAATAATAATAATAATAATAATAAGTATTTATCTGCTGACAAAAAGGCAGCAAAGAAGGCCCATTCCAAGAGACAGAGTTCAACAGTGCAGGGGCAGCCACCAAGGTCCCTCTGCAGTTACCTTCAGACCTCATACATTTGGTCCTTTACAGGGACCTTTCTCAATACTACCTTTTTGGAAAGGATAATAATTTTGGCTGTTACCAGAAAAAAAAAGGCTAGCCCAGTGCCAACAATGCTTTCATACTATAAGTTGTTACAAGAGAAAAACAGTATGCATTAACATTATAAAAACATAACATGTGCCATTTGCCACAAGGGAGTTTAAAAAATATCCCAATAGAAGGCGGCCAATGTTTCTACCAAATAAAATTCCTTCCCAGACCAATTAATTGACAGCTACAGATATACATGGGAAATCTGGATAAAAAAAAGAACAAGAAGGTTGGGAATTTGGGTAAAGAAAGAGACTGAGGACCTGACAGCAGTCCTGCTTAAGATGAAGGAGCAGACTGCCCAAGATCCTCTCCTTGGCTCTCACCAGCAGCTCTGATTGGCTGGTGAGGTGACCATAGTGCCACATAACAGAAGATGCCACCACCAGGCCCTAGGCCAGGCTCATTGTCTGGCTCCTCTCCATACCACACATAGTGTACATTGGGTGTCCATTATAAGAAAGATCTCAGTACAGGATGTCAATTAACCCTCATTCCTTCATAATCTAAGTCAAATTTTCTGTGACTTGTAACAACAAGACAAACAAATGGGTTCTAGAACAGATCAAACCCAAACACTACCTGGAAGCCAGGATGTCTAAACTGTTGTACTTTGGCCACATTATGAGAAGGCATGGATCATTGGAAAAGGCAATGATGAATCATTGGGAAAGACTAAGACAATAAAGGAATTGGGCAGTACAAAGAGTAGAAGTCCACATGTCAAATGGTTAGACACAATCAATGAAGCCACAGACCTGAGCCTGCAAGATCTGAGCAGACCAGTGGAGGACAGGGGGTCTTTGAGATTTCTCATCCACAGGTTTGCCATGAGTCAAGGTGAACTTGAGGGCAATTACCAACCACAGTCTACAACTATTCACTACTATGAGGTAGTCATGACATGGGTAAATCTGAAATAAACACCATTTGTGGAATTGTAGTTCACCAAGTTTCTCTGGCATTCCCACAAAAGTCACATGAAGACAAAAGGTGGTGGTGGGCTATTGCAATACATTCATTTAACCAAACAAAAGAATCTTAATGTTCTGTTGCACAAGAAAACATAAACCCAGCAATACATTTCTGCAGCTGACAGACTTAGCCTTGCACTCTGTGGGAGATGGCAAGGTACCCTGCACAAGAATGATGATAAATTAATTGACAATCAAGGGCCTTTGCAGGGGGTCCAGCTTATTTATTGTTTTAACTGTAATAGAAACATATAAGCAAAAAATGGATAGCCATTCTTACCATACAGCTGTTGCTCCTATAGTGAAGTGGCTTAAAAGCTTACATTGCTCAATTCCATTGGTCTAAGTTTATTTCCTGTGCAGTTGTCATTAATGTAATCCAGCATTTCAGACTTTATTAGAATATAATGCAATGCAACTTTTTTATTAGTAAATGGGCAGCCTTTTTGCACTCCTTTGTATTTCTCAATCGCTCAGAGCAAAGGCTATAAAACAGGCAAGCGTGATCCCATCTGGAAGTCATTAAAGATCAATAGAGATGGAATCTCAAAAAGAACCTATCAAAACAAATGTGAACAAAAAATAAGTCAGCTTCTGTTTGAAAATCCTAGTGCATTAAAATACATCACACTCTCAACGTGACACAGAGTAGCACAAGGATGTTAACAACAGAAATGAGTAATCTAGTTTGAAAAGAGGGTAAAGATGGTTAAAACCTTCTGCCTCCTTAATTCTTTAGAAACATGGGAAATCATCCACTGCGTGGGATGTGTCCCTAATAGAAACATCAGGATGGATAGTGGTGAAGAAAATTGAGAGAATGGCCTTTTCTAAACTACACCTTGATCCTACTTCCATTGATGCCAATGGAAAAAACAACTATTTGTTTAGAAGGGTGATATTATTTCTCTCTGAACAAATTTCAGCAAGGACTCCATAGATTCAAATTCAGCAAATCTAAAGCTTTTGCCCATTTTTTTGTTTTGTTTCCAAAGAGAAGACTTTCTGATTCCACAACCATTTGAGAGTGGCATCCATGTGAGCTATCTCAATGAAAGAAAGGGAGGCAGCTTTACATTCTACAAGCTCAGTTGACTGCAGTTGCTTTGTGGGAAGGATCCTGATTTTGACAATGTCTTCTTAGAATTTTACTGTAAGCACTTTGGAAGAATTTGGTGGGATTAAATGTGGGCTATAGAGAAAGTAAAAAAAATAATTGAATTCATAGAACCATAGAGCTGAAAGGGACCCAAGGGCCATCCAGTCCAAGCCACTGCCACGCAAGAACACACAATCAAAACACCCCAATAGATGGCCACCCAGCCTCTGTTTAAAACCTTCCAAAGGACCCTTCACCACACCCTGAGTCAGCCATTCTACTATCAGAACATTCTTGTAAATGTTTAAGTGTAATCTCTTTTACTCCTGTTGTAAAGCTCCTTAGTCTCTGGCACTAGGATTGGTGTCACCCCCCCCCCCATTAACTTCCTCCCATTACCATACCATACAGAATCTTTAGTATTTTTTTATACTGTTACTTGTAATTGTAATTCCTGCATATCACTGAATGTCATGGTAACAAATGTGACATAAAACAACTAGCAAAATTTAAAGTATACCTTTAACTTACAATATCATAGGCACAGCCTCAATACATTTACATATACATAGTTTAATGGGGTTGAAGTGAAATCTGGTAAAAGGTGATATTTTTAAAGAAAATTTTAAAAGAATATTTTTTAAAAAAAAATAAATTTTAATTTTAATTTTAATAAAATGCCTGGTGCCTCTCCTTTCTTCTTCCTCTGAGCCTCACCCCATTCACCCTATCTTGTCAGCATTTTAATGGGATGAGACAAATGCCACAGCCCATTTCTGCCAAAAAGGGTGTCCCCACATCCCACACCCCCATAGTGATGCCACTGGTTACTGGAGGAGTAGAAAACATGCTTACTCCATTCTCAATATGCCATCCCTTCAAATATTTAAACATGGCTTTCATGTTACCCCTTAACCTTCTCTTCTTCAATCTAAAAATTTCCCAACTCCCTAACCTTCATTGGGCATGGTTTCCAGACCTTTCATCATTTTGGTTACACTTCTCTGGACACACTCCAGCTTGTCAACATCCTCCTTGAACTGTGGTGTCCAGAACTGGACACAATATTCCAGGTGAAGTCTGACCAAAGCAAAATAAAGTGGCATTATTACTTTCCTCAATCTAGAATTGCAGTGTTCAAAACAAGATAAAATAAATCATAGCAATGCCACCAGAGTCTTTCTAACAAGAAATAAATAAATAAGAAAACAAACTTGAGGGAAAAGTGCAATGTCAAAAAAAAAAAAAAAGCCATAGTCATTACTTGAAAGCAATGCAAATAGTTTCAGCAAATGAACCAAAGGCCTAGTCTAGACACCAGACAAAAGATAACCACAAATCAAAAGCATAATGACCATGAAAACTATCTGATGTGGAATCAATTTGTTTCCAATTCCAAATACAGAACTATAGTACTTCACATATTTGATTTATTTAAGACATTTTTACTTTGCTCTTCAGCTAAGGCTCCCAGAGCAGCTTACATGGAATCAATAAAAACAATAAGAAATCAGTAAGACAATAAATGGAGCACAGATACCCTTCAGCAATAAAATAACATTAAATCTAAATCTAAAATGCCTGAGCAAAAAATTGAAGAAAAAACATTGAGCTATAAAAGAAAACAGACTTGGTGACTGATGAACTTCTCTTGAGAACAATGTTCAAAGTTGGGAGCAAGAAGGCCTTTTCTCCAGTCATCACTCTCCTCCTCTTCAAGAGACAAGCTGGAGAAAGGTCCTGAAGAAAGAACTGGTAAGACCTGAGAGAAGGTAGTTGCCAAGGTCTTCGGGATTCTGAAGATTAAAACCAGCACTCTCTATATATATCAGTTTTGCTAATTCTCAGGCAGCACTTCTCTAAGTCCTGAAATAGAGGTTCGTTCCAGCCCTACTGCATTAGATTATTTTCATTGTGAATGCTAGAGGCTGAACCTGGGGACTTGAAAAGCACATATTCTTCTACACAGCTTTCATGCCTACCCTTGAAACATATAACATGAGAGGATCCTACACAGTTATTCAAAATCATCAGTAAACATAGCTTTTAAAAAATTCAAATTATCAGCACCATCATCATAATCATTACTAAAGTAAACATCAATAAGCATCATTATGATTTAAAAACAAATATAGACATTGTGTGTGTGTGTGTGTGCACACGAGCGAGCGCGCACACTCATGCATGTATAGTGAAAGGATCAACTAATCTTCCCCCCTCATTGTTTCAGTTATATTGATGAGTAATTTCCCTCCACCCACCTCCAGGTTGCTCTGTAACAATAATGTCAGTTACTAAAAGTCAAGCTGAAAGGAAAAACAGGGAAGTCTAAATGATTTGTAAGCACTTTCTGGGAGATGTATTGTACCACTTAAAAATGCTGCTCCACAATGGGAGAAAATGTGTTTCTATTAACAGACTAGGATTGTGCTATGCTTGTTGGAATTTTTGCTTGTGCACAGAAATTTAACTCCAGGTCTATGTCTGTCACTAAATTTGACAACTGCCTATGGCTCTGTACAATTGAAAGTAGATCTTAAATTTCACATCATTATCCAAATAAAATATATTTGCCAAAGGGGACTGGTATTACACAGTTAGAGAATTGCGATACCAGTTTTATGATTAACATATTGAGAGGTATATAAGAATTTCTCACCTGTTTTCCAGAGGGAATCTAACTGGGGAGATAGTGGTAAAGAGACTAATTGAACGTGCTTTCTCTTTTAACTATGGAGATGCCCAACAATGCAGCTACCTGTTCCTTAAAAGTACATTGCTATGTACTTTTCAGGAAACAATCTAGTAGAAATGTAAGAAATCATTTTGTTTACTAAATAACAGGGGGGAAATCAGGTGTTTCATTATGTTCCCAAGTCAACGTACAACAAAACTATACCTGTTCCTTTCCTTAGAGGCCAAATATAACAAGAAGACAAGAAGAATACATTTTGAAGAGCATTATTTCTCCACTCACAGTAAAAGTGGAGAATTGGTGAACTAGTGAAACAGATTTGTAATAGGTTTTGGACTGATAAAACAACAAAAAAAATAGTGTGTGTAATAGATTTTATGAACAGTTTCCCTTTGCTGTCCCTATGCTTGGGGAAGGGTCTTTGCTCTTGACAAGAGTAACAAGGTGGTTTCTGCAAATTCATCAGCAAATTTCCATTCTAAAAGACCATTTGAACTTTCCAGAATGAATTTGGGAGAGTATGGAGAGGAATGCATAGGAAATTAGGAAATCAGTAGAAATTCCCTTCCCTCTTGGGTTTGCAGAAGCTTCTGCTGGATTAAATGATTTTTTTTTCTGAACAAAGAAACACAAAGACATACAACAGATATAAAATTATATCTCACTATTCTTGTTAGATGATAACACATTTTAAGTTAAAAACTAATTTAAAAATAAACTAATATAGATGAAATAAAAACACAAACAAAGGCAATATGAAAACAAAATATTAGGAGGAATTAGCAGGAAATAAAACAGGCAAAATTTTAAAAGATTTTTATAGTATCAAATAAATAAGTGAAAAATGATAGGCTTAAATATTTAGTTTTCATTCTAATTAGCATTAATCAAACAAAATGCAACCCTATGCACTCTTACCTGAGAGCAAGTCTCTGGACGTTATCACATGTGGGCCAGTTTTGTTGTTAAAGAGATAATAAAGTGGAAATGAAGCATCCTGAAAAGAAAGTGAAAATAGAGCTTAATTATGCAAAAGCTTTTCACACATAATTGCAGTAATAACGGAATTAAGTTAAAAGCAAAAAAAAAAAAAAAAAGACGTTTTTAACTTTCATACACAAGTGAAAAGAACCCGTACATGTACTGGAAATGGGTGTGTTTTGTGACAAGACTCCTCCTTTTCCAGGGTGAGTCCTGCATTTCCCAGGAGGAAATGTCAGACTGTCCTACATTTGGGGTCATGTCCTCCTGCACAGGTCCTAACCTCCTTCCGCTGGGGTTAGGACCTCCCAAGAGAGCAGAGGAGGAGGAGGAGGAGGAGGAGGAGGAGGCTGGAAAGGCAAGGCAAGGCAAGGCAAGGCAAGGGAGGGATTGAGAGGGGAAAACTGGAGGTAGCTCCCATGCCCCCCCCATAAGCCTTTCCCCTTTGTAGGACCTGCACGGCAGAACTTCATGGTGAGATGGAGCTCCAAGTTGCTCCACAAGCACACCCCACACTTCCACCCACATCCACCCACAGCTGCTGCTGCGAGGGAAGCCTTCTTTCCCCTCCTTTTCCCTCTATCCCAAATGCCAAACTTCTCCTCCGTCCCAAACTTTTTCTCCTCGGCTCCCTTCCCTTCCCTTCCCTGGCACTGAGAAGGAGCCTAGGACTCTCCCTCCCTGGAGGCTCCTCCTCCTCCTCCTCCTCTTGGCCCTCCTCCAGGTTTTAAAAGAGAATTGTCCGTGCGTATTTGCTTTTCACATTACAGTAAATGCGAAATTACTGTAATTTTGCAAATGCATTACCTCTAAACTCCCAAAATTAAAAATATCTCGGATAATACCAGTTTCTGTCCAGTTTCTGACCAGTTTCTGTGTGACATCGTGTGAAATTGTGAGGCACAAATTCAGTTTTTGTTTGGGATTTGTGTGGATTAACCAACAGATTTCCCCTGTGTGATAACGTCCTCTGAACACTATGGGACTTATTTCTGAGTAAATATGCTGAGGGTAGTTAAATGCAGTTCCAGCTGTAATGAAAAAAATGTTACTATATAATCATGCTGTCCTTCCAAACAAATATCTTAACAGAAGCAATAATACTGGGGCAGAAAACACAGGATGGGAATTCTCAATCTCTCTGACTAAATATAGACCAAAGAAATGGTAGCCTGGGGCATGGGAGGGGTGATTTCAGCACATTTATATGTATGCTGTTGCTTGAAAAGTTTTTTTCTGTCACATTTTGAATGCGTTTCTCCATAAGCCCAAATGCTAAGTCCCTTTTATCTTCATATTGTTCTTTCACAGCCCTTAAACAGGAGTCACTGAGCCCTGAGGGCTTCATGAGAAAGCAATGTTATTAAAAGGCCTTTTACACTCCACTCCACTTAATTCGACTCTACTATATGCATCTGAGGAAGTGGACTGAAGTCTATGAAAGCTCATGCTGCCAAATTCTTTATTTCAGTTAGTCTCAAAGGTGCTACATGATCTCTCTATAAGAGAGTAATCTGTTCAACTAATCCCAGCTGGTGTGGCATAGTGGTTTGAGTGTTGGACTACAACTCTGGAGACCAGGGTTTGAGTCCTGCTTGGCCATGAAAACCACTGGGAGGCCTTAGGCAAGTCACAATCTCTCAGAAAGGCAATGACAAACCTTCTCTGAACAAATCTTGCCCCGCAAAACCGCATGATAGGGTTGCCGTAGGGTCGCCATAAGCCAAAAATGACTTGAAGGCATGCAACAGCAACAACAAATCCCAGATCAGATGAATATGAAGGGACCATCTGAAGGCCCAGGAGCCTAGTTCTCTGTATCTTCTCCTGTATCTCCCCCTTGCTTGTGCAAGTGCTCTAGTGCTGAGGAATGTGGACCCCAAATACCTCAAGCTCTTGTGGTGTCCAGGGATCTCTGTTTAGGGGTCCATAGCTCTGGCTCAGTGTCAGGCCCTGTTTTTTGTTTCTTTTGTTTTGTTTTTAAAATCCTTGGTCTGGAGGTCATTGCTCATCTTTTTAATCCAGCTACCCCATCTCTTTTTGCTCAAAGTCAAAAATTATGCCTAATGTAGAGTTCATAACACTTTAATTGCAGAACCAACTATAATCCTATTTGCAAAGCACAGAGATTTGGACACTACCACCTAGGCACATCTGGCTGTGGAATGGCCATGTAGAATCATAGAAGATCAACAACATTCTTCCCACTTTGTGAGGTGCAGCCCATCTGTAGCTAGTAGTCCTCCATCTAAAAAGAAATACTATTGTCCCAGAAAACAAACCTCTCCAACTGACATCATCTGTGTAACCAGTCATTCTCCATGAAACTCTCATGATGCCTCACTATTGGCTATGCTGACTAGGGCTGCTGGACAGGCAAATGTTCCCAACCCCAGGTTTAACTGCAGTTGTTGAAACCAAGGTGTTTATGTGGAATCCAAGGGCTTGAAGACTAGATTACAAGGTGACTCTCTAATCTGGTTTTTTTTTTAAATCTCCAACAAAGGAGAGCCTGCCTCCTTCCAAATTAATCTATTCCACTGTTAAAAAGATGATACCATCAGGAAGCTAGTCCTAATGATAAATTGGAATCTTGTAATTTTAATCCATTGGTTCATAACCTATCATCCAGAGCAACAGAAAAGAAACTCACACCATTTTCCATTTGATATCCCTTCAGGTATTTAAAGATAGCTATCATAACATACAGTAGCACAGAATCATAGAGTTGGAAGAGACCTCAAGGGCCATCAAGTCCAAACCCCTGCCATGTAGAAATATACAATCATAGCACCCCCAACAGATGGCCATCAAGTCTCTGTTACAAAAAAACCCCTCCATTTTACAACCCTCCAAGATTTCACAACCCTCTGAAGCAGCTCTTCGACTGTCAAGTAGCTCTTACTGTTAGTTCTTAATGTTGAGATGGAATTACTTATCTTGTAGTTTGAATCCATGGTTCCAGGTCCTGGTCTCTGGAGTTGCAGAAAACAAAAATGCTCTATCTTCAGTATGACATTCCTTCAAATATTTAAACAAGACTATCATATGACTTCTTAACATGTTCTCCAGGTTAAACATACCCAACTCCCTAAGTTGCCTCTAATAGGGTATGCTTTCCAGAACTTTCACCACTTTGGTTGCCCTCCTCTGGACACGTCTCCATGTTGCCAACATCCCTCTTGAGCTTTGTTGCCCAGAACTAGGTATTGTATTCCAGATGAGGCTTGATCAAAGCAGAATAGAGTGGTATTATTACTTACCTCTATCTAGACACTATACTTCTATTGATGCAGCCTAGAATCCCATTGGCCTTTTTAACTGCCACATCACAATGTTGACTCATGTTCAACTTGTGGTCTACTAGGACTCCTAAATCCCAATTCACAAAAGAATTAGCAAGTGTAATATCGGAACCATTGGCAATAATCTTTGAGAACTCCTGGAGAACAGGAGAAGTCCCAGCAGACTGGAGGAGGGCAAACGTCCCCATCTTCAAAAAGGGAAAAAAGAGGATCCCAATAATTATTGTCCAGTTAGTCTGACATCAATACCGGGAAAGATTCTGGAGCAGATCACTAAACAGAGAGTCTAGGAACACCTGGAAGGTAATTCCATAATCACAAAATGTCAACATGGGTTTCAGAGAAACAAGTCATGCCAGACAAATCTGATCTCTTTTTTTGATAAAATTACCAGCTTGGTAGATAAAGGGAATGCGGTGGATATAGTATATCTTGATTTCAGTAAGGCCTTTGACAAGGTTCCCCATGACATTCTTGCAAACAAGCTGGTAAAATGTGGGCTAGACAAAGTAACTGTTACATGGATTTGTAATTGGTTGACTGGCTGAACCCAAAGGGTGCTCAACAATGGCTCCTTTCAACCTGGAAAGACGTGACCAGTGGGGTGCCACAGGGTTCTGTCCTGGGCCCAGTGCTATTCAACATCTTTATTAATGACTTGGATGATGGTATTGGGGGCATAGTTATCAAATTTGCAGATGACACCAAATTAGGAGGAGTAACTAATACCCCAGAGGACAGGATCAAAATTCAAAATGACTTGAACAGACTAGAAAGCTGGGCCAAAGCTAACAAAATGAAATTCAACATGGAGAAATGTAAGGTACTGCACTTGGGGTGCAAAAACGAAAAGCACAGATATACAATGGGGGACACCTGGCTGAATGAGACTACGTGTGAAAGGGATCTAGGAGTCCAGGTAGACCACAAGTTGAATATGTGTCAACAGTGTGATGCAGCAGCTAAAAAGGCCAATGCAATTTTAGACTGCATCAATAGAAGTATAGTGTCTAGATCAAGAGAAGTAATAGTGCCACTCTATTCTGCTTTGGTCAGGCCTCACCTGGAATACTGTGTCCAGTTCTGGGCACCACAATTCAAAAGGATGTGGAGAAACTGGAGCGTGTCCAAAGGAGGGCAACTAAAATGGTGACGGGTCTGGAAACTAAGCCTATGAGGAACGACTTAGGGAGTTGGGAATGTTTAGCCTGGAGAAGAGAAGGTTAAGAGGTGATATGATAGCCTTGTTTAAATATTTGAAGGGATGTCATATTGAGGAGGGAACAAGCTTGTTTTCTGCTGCTCCAGAGACTAGGACCCGGAACAATGGGTGTAAGCTCCAGGAAAAGAGATTCCACCTTAACATTAGGAGGAACTTCCTTACAGTAAGGGCTGTTCGACAGTGGAACACACTCCCTCAGAGTGTTGTGGAGTCTCCTTCCTTGGAGGTCTTTAAGCAGAGGCTGGATGGCCATCTGTCAGGGATGCTTTGATCGGGAGTTCCTTCATGGCAGGGGGTTGGACTGGATGGCCCTTGTACTCTCTTCTAACTCTATGATTCTATGACATGTACTGTTGTCAAGCCAGGTGTCCCCCATCCTATATCTGTGCATTTTATTTTTTCTGCCTAAGTGCCATACCTTACATTTCTTCCAGTTGAAATATATTTTGTTAGTTTTGGTCCAGTTAGTTTTTAAGGTCATTTTGAATAAGGTGTATTAAGGTCACTTTGAATTTTGAACCTCTCCTTCAGTGTATTAGCTGCCTCTTCTAATTTCATGTCATTGCAAATTTGATCAGGAAGCACTAGTCATCATCCAAGTCATTAATAAAGGTGTTGAATAGCACTGGGCCCAGGACAGAATACTGTGTAACCCCACTAGCTACTTCTTTCAAGGATGAAAAGAAGCCATTGGTGAGCACTCTTTGGGTTCAGTTGGTCAGCCAATTATAAATCTACCTAATGGTCACATTGTCTAACCCACATTTTACTGTTGCAAGAAAATCATGGAGTACCTTGTCAAAAGCCTTACTGAAATCAAGATATGCTAATATCCACAGCATTCCCTTCATCTACCAAGCTGGTAATTTTAACAAAAAAAGAGATCAGATTAGTCTGGCATGAGTTGTTTTTGAGGCACACATGTTGAATTCTTGTGACTATAGGGGGTTGCAGACTGTTAGAAATAGTGCAAATTGAGTCCACTTTTAGAGTTAGGGTTAGTGCTAGGGAATCATAGGAATTGTTGTTTTTTTTTCTGAGACATTGAGCCTTCTCTGTCAGAGAGCTCTGGTGCCACAATAAAATGCAGTTCCCATGATTCCCTAACCCTAACCCTAACCCTAAAAGTGGACTCAATTTGCACTATTTCTGACAGTTTGCAACCCCTCTATGGCATTCTTTTCTAAATTCTTACAGACTCTCTGTTTAATGAGTTGCTCTAGAATCTTCCCTGGTATTGATGTCAGGCTAACCGGATGGTTATGTTTGGATCTTCTGTTTTCCCTCCCCCCCCCCCCCTCCTCTAGTCTGCTGGGACATCTTTTCTACAGGAATTCTCAAAGATTGCCAGTGGCTGTGAGATTATTTCTGCCAGTTCCTTTAGTAATCTTAGATTTCATCTGCCTCTGGAGACTTAAATTCATTTAGATTAACCAGGTATTCCTGTACTATCTCTTTACTTATTCTGTGCTGCATTTTCCCTACTGCATCCTCTGCTCTGTTTTCCTCAGGTTGAGCACCCTTATCTTTGAGGCAAAGAAGGTGTTGAGTAGTTCTGCCTTTTCTCTGTTCCTGTTCCATTTCATCATCACCTCAGTACAACGGCCCTACCATTTCCTTCTTTATTTTGCTATGGACATAACTTCAAAAGATGTTTTTATTTTTCTTAACCTCTCTAGCAAGCCTGAGCTTGTTCTGTACTTTAGTTTTTCTGACTTTGCCCTTGCACATGCTAGCTATTTGTTTGAATTCCTATTGGGCGATTTCCCCCTTTTTCCATTTCTTCTACAGGTTCCTTTTGAGTCTTAGGACTTTATCACACAGGGGCCAGTTTCGTCTTTAAAAAATAATAAAGCGCAAATAAACCATCCTGAAAATAGAGCTTGATCATGCAAATGAATTTCAAACGTAATTAGAATAAATGCAAAATAACGCGAAAAGCGATAAAAAGGCATTTTTACGTTTCAGACAGAACTGAAAGAAATCCTTAAATGTACTAGAAATTGTATACGTGCACATGCGCAGAAAGAGAAAGCAAAGAGGCTCATGTCTGCCTGGCATGTTTATCGCCCAAGCAAAACATGAAGTAAAACCACTCCCACAGAACCATGGGAAAAGTGGAAAAAAGAATTAAAGGAGGGGTATTGTGTGAATAAACCGAATTTGACTTTCACACTAGAGTAAATGTGCAATTTCAGTAATATCAAAAATGCATTTTCACGAAAATCCCGAAAGTAAAAAGATCTGGGATAAGGAACCCCCCTGACATGTCAGGAGGGGCTCTCTGTTGTGCTGGCCACTTGAAAGATGCTGACGTCTCCCTTCCTGAATCACCCAGCCAATCAGGGGGGATCTCGTGAGATCCCCAGCACGCTCGTAATCTTGCGAGACTGTGGGTCTCGCAAGATTAGACGCAAGATTTGAGGGCTATATAGCCCTCGGCTGCCATATGGTGGCAGACATTTTGTCAGAGCAATCAAGCAACCCAACCCACCCACCCTTAATTAGCAGCTGTTTATTATTTACTCTCAGGCTTCGACTGGTTGCTTTCGGGGGCCGGGAGGGAATTTTTCCCAGAGTTATTGTAACCTGGGTTTTTCGCCCTCCCTGAGATTTAATAATAATAATAATAATAATAATAATAATAATAGCATAATAGTGTGGGTTTGCTTAATGCTATAGTTGATTTCATCATTGTTGTGGTGATTTACTCACGTGGTGTTACAAATTATTGCTTATTTTGTCACAACTTGGGGATCAGGGTCTTGGTTGGTTAATTTTCATATAAATGTCTTTTGTAAGTTCTGGCAGGCAGGGGACCCCCCCCCCCCGGGGATAATTCAGTTCATTGAACTTACCAAATTGAATTAATTAATGTGGATGAAGGGTATACATCATTGGGTTAACT
Organism: Phrynosoma blainvillii; assembly: GCA_026167975.1. NCBI lineage: Eukaryota > Metazoa > Chordata > Lepidosauria > Squamata > Phrynosomatidae > Phrynosoma > Phrynosoma blainvillii. The sequence goes on from JANUYF010000001.1 coordinate 211,855,588, forward strand.
AAATTCTCTATGACGTCATAAACCATGTTGATGACATCATAACTTCCTTACATCATATGTTTAATTATGATGTCATTTCCATTAAGGGGGGTGATTTGTTGAAATTGTGTAACTAATTTGAACAGGAAGTTCTTGACACATGTTGTGCTGGGCATGGTTTATCCCAAGAGATGCTCCAGTTATGTGTATGGACACATGTGTCAAGAACGAAAATATGATTAATTGAGAACTTGTAAATGAAAACTGTTTTAAGACCCTGTACAGATAAATAAAGTTGTGGCCAGTTTATTACCCAAGAAAAGGCATGCAGAATCTTTTGTGCTAGTTCCACTCCACTTTCTGACCACTTTAATAGCAGTTCTTTTGTGACGTCATGTGAAATCGTTGTGTGTAATTACGCTTTTTTCGGGATTTGTATGGGATAAACTATAGATTTCCCTCGTGTGATAAAGTCCTTAGCTCAGTTGAAAGTTCTTCATCACTCCTACCTAAGGATCCTGTCTCTTGCACTCCATTAACCAGGTCCTCCCCTTTGGTTAGGATAAGACCTAAAACAGCAGATCTCTTGTTGCCTCTTCCACTCTCTGAAATTGTCTGCCAGTCAAGTGAGGAATTTGCTGGACCTTCTCTCCCCCTGGCTAAACTTATCCAGCTCCGCCAACTGTTCTGTATAGGGCTGGTTTTCAGACATATTACCATTTTGGTCCTCCTTCTCTGGACATATTTCAGTTTTTAATGCTCTTCTAAAACTGTGGTGCCCCAAATTGGACACAAAACATTAGGTATCCCAGAGGCCAACAGGATTCATCAGGATCAGCTACATACTCATTTGTATCTACAGAGATTCCTTCACATGTGCATGGGGCTCTAAAATCTTCTGCTTCCCGTAAATCTCGGAGTATTGTATTTTCCACTTATGGGCGTACTCAGTGTTCCTCAGTGGTGTAAATGTTATTGTTTGTGAATTCTAAACTGTGGTAGAGTAGGAAATCCCCTAAAAGCCACTATTACAAGGCTCATCATGACTGTGACCTCATGACCAAAAGGACCTTTTGGAAGTGAGTGAAAATATGAGAGGCAATTCAGTCATCTCAGTCTGGAACAGGCATTTGGATTACTGGCTTTGAATGATGACAATGATACTTTGTTAACATGCCCAGTAATTAAATACCATTTCTAGCCTAATCCAAAATATTAATGTATTTCTGCCAAAGAAAAATAATTTGTTTAGAGTAATGAGTATACGCCACCTGATTTGGAACAGTTTTTGTGGAACAAAATTCTTCTTTTGTGAAAGCTAGTAAATAAAGAACTAGTAAGGTTTCCAAAATTGGAAACTGCAGACTTTGGAAGTGGAATGTTAATTTGCATCCTATCAGTCAAGAAACTCTTCATTCATTTAACAGAAAAATACCAGAATCCAGTTGGGGTTTTACAAATTTGCAAGTGGATTTATACAAGTGGGAGTCAGAAATGGGCAGTTTCATAACAGAGCTCATAAAATGCTCGATGCATATCATGCACCAAGCATTCACATCATACACCAATGGGCATCATACATCAGTTCACATTGCCAGTATGCACCTTCCCAATATACAACTTCACAACTCACTAACATGGTTTCTTAGCACCTCTGCTGCTACTTTCCTAAGGCCTCAAGCCACAAGTAAGGTCTGATTAGCATGGGACCATAGTGATACCCTGGTTCTGAGGCCAGCCTCTGCCACAGTCCAAAATGGACCATAGGCAAGGATGGTTTTATTTCTGCTTCTTTTGTGGTTAGGTTTGGGCTGCCTTAGGCAGCCTCAGTGCAGCTTCTGCCCAATCCAGAGGCATGTGTCATCTGCACACCCCACCCTCTGAAGCAACTAGAAGCCTCTCTTTCTTGCTTGTCTGTTTTGGGCCTATGTATACATAAAGGTAAGGTAAAGGTAGTCTCTTGACATGAATGTCTAGTTGTGACCAACTATAGGGAGAGGTGCTCATCTTGTTGCTAAGTCTAAGAGCCAGCATTGTCCAAGGACTGCTATGGTGTTTATGTGGCTAGCATGACTACACCAAACACTGTTACCTTCCCACTGAGAAGTGGTACCTATTTATCTACTTGCATTTGCATGCTTCTGATCTACTAGGTTGTCAAAAGCTCAGACAAGTGGCAGGAGCTCATCCCATCATGCAGCACTTGGGCCTCAAACTGCCAACCTTCTGATCTTTTTATCATCAGAATTGGCTTATTAATCACTAAGCCACCGCATTTCCTTTATATATACATACATAAATACATCATATTTCTATTTATTTTCCCTCCTGTATGATTTTAACAACTTTGCCTGATGAAGAAGCCAGTGGAGCTTTGAAAGCTTGCATCATATATTTTGTGCATTTTGGTTGGCCAATTAAAGGTACAGACAGGCCTCTGTATCTGCAGGGGATCAGTTCACGATTTCTCCACATGGATACCAAAATCCATACATGCTCAAATCCTGTTTTTCTTAATGGTGGTACCACCACATGCATAAACCACCATTAAGAAAAACAGGGGCTTGCTGTCTGTGGATGGTTAAACCTGTGGATGGCACACAATATGGAAGGTAGGCTGTATCACTGTTTGGGGATTTTGGATGTTATTATACTTTGGTACATGGCCAACATGGCTACCCCTGAATAAGTACACATAATGTTACATTAAGTAAAAGGTGGTACAGGATTCTAGCACAGAACTGCACTTGCTATTTTCAGAGTTTACATCGTTAGATTTGAAAATTAATTTATTAATGTTGGCTGTTATGACTGTTAGAAATTGGCAAATTAATTTAGGGTTATTAACATTTGCAACTGAAATAGTTTAATTAATGGTTAATTTAATTAAATTTGTTGCTTGGTTAGTATTTGAAACATAAAAAGTATTAAAAGTATGAGTTTTAGAGAAAATTATATAGGTTGTCACAATTGATCCTGGTGGTTCATTTTGTTATTGCTCCTTTCTAAAATTGGTCCTGTTGTCTTTTTAAGGTTACCTTCCTCATTGTGACACTTTCCAGATGTACTGAACCAGAAATTACCAAGAGTGATGGGATTTGCAGTTCATGCATCTGGAAACTGCTGGGGTGGGCAAGGCTGTCACAAAACATGAAATCTTATGAAAACATAAATTCCTTCCCACCCACCCCCCGATCTGTGTCTCTCTGTTTTCTGCATTCCCATGCCCACCCATCGTAACCAACATATATGCTGTTCACTCACCCATCAAACACTATTGACTGTTTCTCTGAACTGGAAAAGGAAAATAAGCAATGTTGAGTTCATTTCAATAAGAGGGTTCTGGTCTAATGGAATGCAGCAATATGTGGCTGCAAAAATCTGTAGTCTAATCAGCTTATTAATCAGAACTATTTTTAGTACCTTTGAGTATATGAAGAACATTTTTCTGTATTGCTGAATAGCAGCATCTTCTATCTCCCACTCACTTAATATCAATATATGTGGTCTGTAAAGATCAATGCTACAGCACATGTTTTGCATACAAAGGCCAGGGGTCCCAAATTTAATCCCAATCTCTGACATCTCTGGTATCTAACAATGCCAGTGCTCTCCAACCCTCCTCCTCCTCCTGAGACCACCCATAAGCAATAAATGACATGGTGAGACATCTTATTTCCTTTCTACACAGGAATGGTCAGTGCTATTAACAAGATAATTTACTTCTTAAACCTTGTTAAAGGAATGAGAAAAGGAGTTAGCAAATAACTATTACATTTAATCAGCTATTTAAAGGCTCTGGGGTGCCTATCAGTAACCCCTGCCCCATTTGTTAAGCATTGCTAAGGGATGAACTAACTAATTAGCACATAACTAGCTAGATTTAACTAGTTATTTCTAAAAACAAATCAAAAGCCTTACAATATAGTGTGTCATTTCTTGAGTGTTGTGAAGAATCAATTGTTGTAAAAGGAAAATTGCCCCCTTGGTTATCTTTAAACATGCAGATAATTAATACCTTTCATCACACTTAGATAAAATGAGCAAGAGAATCCATCTATTATTTGATTCCATCATCCATCTGGTAGTTTAGAATTGGCTTGAGAACAATAGTCATACATAACAGCCTCAGGTAAGTTAGCAGAGCACTCCTGTGGGTTATCAAGCAGACCTCGAAGGCAAAGCAAAACCTTCCAATGGGAAAGTTCCTGCTAAAGTGCTTGCACCACATCCCTGGGATTATCCCCACAACACTAACATATCATCTGGCTTTAAACTTCACCCCCTCTGGCAACATATACACTAAAAAAATCTATTCCCTTCCATGTACCTTCTTATCCTTTAGTTCTGTCTCCCAATTTTGTCTCCTAGCAGCCATTGGCTGAGGTCTACCCCTCCTTACCAAACACAAGGCTGGATTAGCTGCAAGCCAATAGCTGGGGGTCAGGATTAAGAGGCCAGTGTGCACTTTAATATAAGCTGCCTATAATTAATGGCATTATTAATAGCTTGACTGAAAAATTCATTAAAAAATCCATTAAAAATAAATACCCTTTTACAAAAGGCATTGCCTTGGGTAAGAAAAACAGGAGGAGAAAGATAAAGCAGAATTGATTGGTGGTTTTCAGTTCAGAGAAAGACAGACCATAGTTCAAGCTGATTAAAATTGAGCATTTGAGATTAAGCACTCTTGCCAAAATATTCTCTGTAGTTACTTAATATGAAAATATTATAAGATATCACATTTAACATCTTTCATACAATGAGGACTTGAGCACATGATGCACAGCATTGTATGTCACTACTTTACAAATATGTTGTCTAGAAAAGAAGCATTAGGATCTGTACAGAAATTAGAAGTTAGCCTCCATGTGATAAACTTTAGCTCTCAGCTATATAGAGGGTTTTCAAATGCTTCCTCTTGACAAGTTCCATTGAGAAATTTAGAACTTTAGTTAGAGATTTTTCTGCTAGCCATATTTGTTATCTCACCTGTGGACATCTTTCACTCTATAATCTGAAGAACATACTTGTAAGGCAGTTTTAGCATCTGTACTCAGTGACAGCCATTAAAGTCATCCTTCATCTATCCTGTTAAGCAAACTGCCTTTCACCAGAAGTGTAAAAAGGAGAGGTATACTGAGCCCTCTGGATGTACTTGCATTACAACCCACATCATGCCAGACAATGATCATGCATACTGAGGATGGTAGACCTAGAAGAGAACACACAGGGGATGTCTCTGAAGAGGAGATCAGTTCCCAAACTCAGGATGTGGACATTTGGAGGAATTTGACATGTAGAAGTAGAAGAACCAGTGATCATGAGTTTGGAGCTACAGACTTGATTCAAAGCACTTTCTCTTATCAGGGATGATGTGGAAAAGCAACAAGAGCAACAGTACTAGTACTCAGAGAACATGCAAGATGCATTGGGAGATTCAGTACATGGAATGGCCCTTGCCAATGCTCAGAGGAGATGTGTGGTGATGGTAGGGAATTCCCTGCTGATGAGAACAGAAGCAGTGGTTTGCAGGCCTGATAAGATGACTTGAGGAGCTTGCTGTCTCCCTGGGACAAAAATAGATGATGTAACATAGAAGCTGACAAGACTCTTCAAGCTCACTGACCATTATCCCATCCTTTTGTTCCACATGGGAACTGATGACACTGCAAGGCTATCACAATAGGAACTGATGACACTTCAGGATATCACAAGGGATTCTGAGGCTCTGTCTAGGAAGCTGAAAGATCTTGATGCAAAGGTTGTCATTTTGTCTTTCCTCCCAGGTGAAGGCCATGGCTGTGATAAATGGGAGTCCCTCCATTTATCAGGGCCTTATTTCCTGTGGGAAGGGGTAATGTAATAACTGGAGGGATGACATCACTGGTGGTGTGAGGGCAACCAGCCAATCAGATGGGAGGTAGAAAAGAACCTTCTGGATGACTGTTAGGCAGTTGAGAATTGAGAGATGCTGAGAAACAGCAAGGTCTCGGCTTTTAGTTTTTTTTTATTAATCAGGGATTCAGGTTACGCTGAAATGATTACCTTTTTATAATTAATCCTTTAAGTTGTGCCTGGAAGACCAATTGTCCTCCATGTCTTATTCTTTAATGTTCTTTGCTTTATAATAAATCTTTTTCTTTAGTACTCTGGCCCTAAGCAGACGGGCGGCCATGGGCCAACCTGAGAAGCCGTGGATTGGGGCCGAGGTAGCTGCACTCCTTGGCCCCAATCCACTTCTTTTAGGGCTCTGGAAGGAGTGCTAAAACAGCGCTCCTTCTACAAGGCACGGAAGGTGTGCCACAAGAAGCGTTGGGCACCTCTTCGGCATCTCTTCCATCTCAGTGTGTCCGGACACTGTGGCGGAAGGATGTCATCAGAGCACCCATCATGTAAAGCAATGGGCGCTCCAATGATGTGTTCAGGAAGGGGTTGGGGCACCCAGCGTGAGGCTGTCCCTCCCCTTCCTTATCTCCAAGACAGTGCAAAGCGCCGTCTGCAAAGGGGGTATGTCTCATTCTTAATTCCTTTTAACAGCCTTAGCTTGGCTAGTGTCTGTTCTTAGTGTAGGTTACCAGTAGAAGGCCCCAGCAATGTCCTAATGCATTGCTGGGTTATGACAGGTTAACTCATTGAGTGGTGGCAGCAAGTTGTCCATTTTGGGGTTACAGTGGTCTCAAAGGTTCCCATCCAGCTCAGCGGAGTGGAGTGGGACCAAGAGAACCATCACAATGGCCCAGGAACGGCAAGAAGAAATTGGAGGTGAACAATTGACTCCACAGATGGTCCCATTGACTTGCTTTCTTGTACCATGGTCTGCAGTTCAGGAAGATGGACTTTTGGCAAGGGTTGGGTTGCATTTCACAGCAGTTGGTAGGAACATTTTTGCTAAGAGTTTTAAAAATCTGATTTGGTGGGCTTTAAACTGAGTTCTGTGGAGGAGGGACAGTATTCTTGAGGGCAGGATTTCATCAAGGACTACAGATAATAGCCTGCCTTATACAGAAAACAAGGCAAATAGTACAAGAAGCTGAAAGTGGGAGGGAAAAAGCCTTTAATAGGCAGCTAGGGGGAATGTCCCATGGTCTTAGCTGTTTCTATATTAACATAGAGCATGGGAAATAAACAAGATGAACTTAACACAGCAAAGCAAATATGGTATAATGCCATATCATTGAAACCTGATGGGATGAATCTCATGATTGGAATGTAGAATAGAGGGTTATAACCTATTTCAGAGAAATAGATCAAACAAGAGAGGGGGAGGAGCATTATATGTCAAGGATGTTTACATCTGTAAAAGACCCATGACTTAAATGCTAGAAACCAGGTTAGGAGCACCTGGGTAAAAGTAAGGGGGAAAGAAACAACAGGGATATCATTGTGGGGATCTTCTACAGATCCCCAAGGACTTTGATGATGCCTTCCTGGAACAGATGACCACACATTCACAAAGGAGATATGCAAACAGATGTTACAAAAGAAGGAGGGATCGATGTCTGATATCTATCCCTCCTTCAGTTTTCTCTGTTTCCCAGGATAACTTGGAGAACGTGCCAGCCATTCCACTGACCCTCAACCTGCTCCTGTGCAATGCCAGGTTGGTCAAAAACAAGATCCATATCATCCACAATCTTTTAGTGGATGAGGTGGCCGACCTGGCGTGCTTTACTGAGACCTGGCTGGGAGATGCCAGCCCTGCAATTTGGGTGCAGGCTCTCCCAGCTGGGTACTCAGTTAGTGATCAGGTGAGGGAAAGTGGGCAGGGGGCGGTATAGCCTTGGTCCATAGGAACACCTTGACCTTGGTCAGAAAACCCATCCGGAAAACAACACACATCGAGTGTATGTACCTTAACCTGAAGACCAGGGATAGTTTGGGGATTCTGTTGGTATACTGGCCACCCGTTGCTTAACAGACTCCCTAACCGAGCTGACTGCCCTGGTTTCTTAGTTGTTGCTGGAGTCGCCCAGACTTCTGGTTCTGGGCGACCTCAACATTCCACTCGAAACCAGATTACAGGATCTATCTGGCGCAGCTCGGGAGTTCATGGATACCATGACAATCATGGGCCTATCCCAGTTGATCGACGGGCCCATACATTGTGCGGATCATACCCTCGATGAGGTCTTTAGTACAGAGCAGGAATATCTGTGGGTGGAGGTCAAGGGAACCTCCCCCCTGTCATGGACGGATCATTTTCTGATCAGGGTGGAACTAAAGGCTATAACAAGAAGCCCCCCCGGGGGTGGTGGACCTATTAGAATGGTCCGCCCTCGAAGACTAATAGAACCCATTGGTTTCCAGAAAGCCTTGGAGGGTTTAATGACTGGTAACGTCGGCGATTCTGTTGAAGCCTTGGTGAATACCTGGAACACCGATCTCGCCAGGGCTATTGACACAATCGCTCCCAAGAGTTCTTTCCGACCCGCTTTGAACTGCAAGCCTTGGTATTCAGAAGAACTTAGACAGATGAAGCAGGTTGGACAATGACTGGAGCGCGAATGGTGAAAGACTCGCCTTTTATCCAACAGAACTAGCCTTAGGAGCCATCTTGACTCCTATAGGGAGGCTTTACGTGCAGCGCAGAGATCTTTCTGTTCTGCACGTATTGCGTCTGCGGAGTTCCACCAGGCAGAGCTGTTTAGGGTAGTGAGGGAGCTGACAAAGGTTTTTCCTGTGCCAAGCCCCCTACTCAATACAACAGCAGCCTGCTGTGAGGTGTTTAATATCTACTTTGCAGATAAAATCTCTCAGATAAGGGTCGACTTGGACACCAATGTTCAGACAGAATCCATAGACGAGGTGTCCAGCAAGTCCGTTGATGGTATTTTACTGGATTAATTTCAATCTGTGAGTACCGATGACGTGGACAAGCTGCTTGTAAGGATGAGGAAGACGACTTGCTCTCTCGATCCTTGTCCATCATGGCTGGTCGCCCAGGGGGTGGATGCGTTGAAAGTATTTCTTCGAGATACGATCAATGCATCTCTCAGGGAGGGCTGTGTTCCATCCTGTCTTAAGGAAGCGGCAGTTAAGCCACTCCTAAAGAAACCTTCCCTGGACCCCCTGGATAGAAGTAATTATAGACCGGTCTCCTTGCTACCTTTTCTGAGCAAGGTGATCGAGAGGGCAGTCGCTCCTCAACTCCAGACAGTCTTGGATGAAACCGATTATCTTGATCCATTTCAAATCAGGCTTCAGGACAGGATTTGGGGTTGAGACGGCCATGGTTGCTCTGACTGATGACCTCCGCTTGAGCATCGACAGGGGTAGTGTGACCCTGCTGGTGCTCTTGGATCTCTCTGCGGCCTTTGACACCATAGATCATGCCATCCTCTTGGATCGCCTGAGAGAGTTAGGAATTGGGGGCACTGTTTTACAGTGGTTCCGTTCCTTCCTCTTGGGCAGATCCCAGAGGGTGAGGCTTGGGGACAGTTGCTCATCTAAAATAGAGCTTAATTGTGGCATCCCTCAGGGTGCCATCCTGTCCCCGATGTTGTTTAATATCTACATGAAGCCGCTAGGTGAGATCATTCGGAGGCATGGAGCACGGTGTCTTCAGTACGCTGATGACATCCAGATTTACCTCTCCATGACTAGATCATCGACTCAGACTTCAGATGGTGTCTCTCCTCTTAATGACTGTCTCAGAGCGGTAATGGATTGGATGAGGAAAAACAGATTGAAGTTGAATCCAGACAAAACGGAGGTGCTCACAGTCACAGGCCCGAAATCAGATTTGGGAATACAGTCTCCAGTCCTGGATGGAGTCACACTCTCCTCCAAGGACTGTGTTTGCAGTTTGGGGGTACTCCTTGATTCATCGCTTCACATGACTAGTCAGGTGAATGCGGTGGTTAGGAGTGCTTGTCATCAGCTTCGGCTGATACGCCAACTGCGCCCTTATCTGGACATGAGGGACTTGGAAACTGTGGTACATGCGCTGGTAACCTCACGTCTGGATTACTGTAATGCGCTCTACATGGGGCTACCCTTGTGCCTAACCCAGAAACTTCAATTGGTGCAAAACATGGCAGCCAGGCTAATTACTGGGACATCTAGGAGGGAGCACATAACGCCTGTGCTTAAATTCCTCCACTGGCTGCCAATTACTTTCCGGGCACAGTACAAGGTGTTGGTTTTGACCTTTAAAGCCCTACATGGCTTGGGTCCATCTTATCTTAGGGACAGCCTCTCCCCTTATGACCCCCCTCGTGCCCTCTGGTCCTCTGGGAGGAATCTGCTACAGCAAATAAAAACTAGGCTGTCCCAGACCTCCCAGAGGACCTTTTCTGCCACCACTCCCAGGCTATGGAATGGCCTGCCAGATGAGATTCGTCTTATTACCACGCTCACTGCCTTTAAGAAGGCAGTGAAGAAGGATCTCTTTCGGTAGGCCTTCCCAGAATAACATCTTCCCCGAATATATCTGCCCTGGGAGATGAGTTAGTCAGTTAATTATTTGCCCTCCGTGCGTGATTGCTCATTGTTGAGTTTTTGTTGTTTGTACTAACTTTATTGCTTAATAGCTTTTAATTTTTTCTTGTTTAATCTTGTTTTAAGGGGACGGGAGGTTGGGACTTAGGAATTGAGGGGTTTTAATTCTGTTTTGTTTTAATGATGTAACCCGCCTCGATTGTTGAGCAGAGAGGCAGGCTATAAATAAAAATTATTATTATTATTATTATTAGTAGTAGTAGTAGTAGTAATGGGAAGTTTCATTTAACTCTGACAAAAAGTCCAACAAATTCCTTGCTTGCCTTACAGACAATTTCATTGTCCAGAAGATAGAAGAGACAAGGGAATCAGATATTTAGATCTAATCCTAGCTAACAGTGATGACCTGGTTAATGGGGTGGAAGTAGTGGGATCCTTTGGTGGGAGTGACCATGTTCTCCTTCAGTTTGTTATACAGCAGAAAGGCAAATGTAGTCAGACACACTTTCTACACATTAAGAAACCTGATTTCAGTAAACTTTGGGAAATACTGGGTTGATCCCATGTTCAGGAATACTAAAAGAGAAGGGAGTCTGTGATGGGTGTTGATATGGTCAGACGACTAATCAATAAAACTTGTTCTGTTCTGTTCTGGAGGAAATGGAATAGGATCATTGCATGGAGAAATGGGGAAATGCTAATAGGGGACAGTGAAAAGGCAGAACTACTCAATACCTTCTTTGCCTCAGTCTTTCCACAAAAGGAAAAGTGTGCTCAACCTGAGCAAAATGGAGCAGAGGATGCAGTAAGGAAAATGCAACACAGAATTCTAAACAAATTCAAGTCTCCAGGGCCAGACAAACTACAAAGGTATTTTTAAAATGGGCAAAAGTAATCTCACAGCCACTATCAATAATCTTTGAGAATTCCTGGAGAACAGGAGAGGACTTAACAGACTGGAGGAAGGCAAATGTTGTTGCCATCTTAATTAAAGGGGGGGGGGGAGGGAAGAATAATTCCTACCCAGTTAGCCTGACATCAATATCAGGAAAGGTTCTAGAACAGATTATTAAACAGACAGTCTGTAAGCACTGTAAGCATATTGTGATCATTATCATGATCAACATGGGTTTCACAGACAGAGTTATGAGCTTGGCAGATGAAAGGAATGCTGTGGATGTAGCATATTTTCATTTCAGTAAGGCTTTGACAAGGTACCCATGATAGTCTTGCAAACAAGCTAGCAAAATGCTACTGTTAGTTGGATTTGTAATTGGTTGACTGAGGGGGGTTGCAGACTGCCAGAAATAGTGCAAATTGAGTCCACTTTTAGGGTTAGGGTTAGTGCTAGGGAATCATGGGAATTGTTTTTTTTTCTGAGACATTGAGCCTTCTCTGTCAGAGAGCTCTGGTGCCACAATAAACTACAGTTCCCATGATTCCCTAAAATTAACCTTAACCCTAAAATTGTACTCAATTTGCATAATTTCTGGCAGTCTGCAACTCCCCTGACTGTACCCAAAGGGTGCTCAGCAATGGCTTCTCTTCATCCTTGAGAGAAGTGACTAGTCGGGTGTCACATTTTTCTGAATAGAGGCCATGCTTATCAAATTTGCAGATGACACAAAATTAGGAGGGGTAGCTAATGCCCCAGAGGACAGGATCAAAATTCAAAATGACTTTAAACAGGTTAGAAAGCTGGACCAATACTAACAAAATAATTGTCAGAAAGGATAGAGATGGATTCATCCCACACTGGTTGATAGAAATTTTTCAGCCAAAATCATATTAGCTTTTTTAGCTGCCGCATCACACTGTTGACTCTTGTTCAACTTGTGGTCTATTAAGATTCCTAGATCCCTTTGATATGTAGTCTCATTAAGCCAGGTGTCCCCATCCTATATCTGCATTTCATTGTTTTCTCCATAAGTGTAGTACCTAAAATTTCTCCATGTTGAAATTCATTTTGATAGTTTTGGTCCAGCTTTCTATCCTGTTAAGGTCATTTTGAATGTTGATCCTCTCCTCTGGGGTATTAGCTGCTCCTCCTAATTTGGTGTCATCTGCAAATTTGATAAGCATGCCCTCTATTCCTTCATCCGTCATTGATAAAGATGCATTGACATAGGACTTTATCACACGGGGTCCAAAGCAGACAGAATCCAAAAGAAATCCTGACCTAATACGTATTATTTTTCCGTGTTTACACACGACGTCGCACAGAACCGCACAGAATCCCGACAGAACCCCGAATGAATCCGAAACGAATTGAGATCTTTTGAATTTCAGTTTCTTTAGGAAGTACAACTGCGCTTCCGAAATCATTGCACAATGCCCGAGTCTCCGAAATACATATAAACATGCAATACGTATTGGGGAGCATTTCCCCGCCCCTGCCTGCGCCATGCCGGCTTGGGAAGGAGGGGTTTGTTTGACAGTGAGGCCAGGGACTCTGGGAAGGAGGCGTGTGTTTGATAGCGGCGGCGGCGGAGGAGGAGGCACAAGCAGCATCTCCTCCTCCTTCTCCATCTCCATCTCCATCTCCATCTCTATCTCTTGCTCCTCCGGGGCTTTCCTCTTCCTCCTCTTCCTCTGGGGCTTCTCCCCAGTCCTCCGAGGCAAGGCTCCCCTCGGGGCCACTTTCTCCAGCTGCAGCCTGGCTCCAAGAGCCGCCACCACCGCCGCCGCTGCCTCCCGATGGAGCCTCCACCGCCTCGGCGCCCCCTTCCTCCGCTCCCACTCCTCCATCCTTTCCAGCGCCTTCCTCCTTCCCTTCTTCTGGCTCCTCACCTCCGGAAGCGGCTTTGCCCGGCTCCTCGCCCTCCTCCTCCTCCTTTGCTCCTTCCTCCTTCCCCTCTTCTTGCTTCTCAAGAGATACTTTTCTCAGTTCCTCTCCCTCTCCTTCCTCTTCTTCAGCTCCTTCCTCCTTCCCTCCTTCTTGCTCCTTTCCCTCAGCCGTTGCTTTTTCCAGCTCCTCTCCCTTTCCTTCCTCCTCCTCAGCTCCTTTTTCCTTCCCTCCTTCTTGCTCTTTTCCCTCAGCCGTTGCTATTCCCGGCTCCTCTCCCTCTCCTTCCTTCTTCTTCTCCTCAGCTCCTTTTTCCTTCCCTCCTTCTTGTGTTTGTAAAACGCACCCCCTCCTTTCCAAGCCAGCGCGGGGCCAGGACTCTGGGAAGGAGGGGTTGTTTGACAGCTGGCTGTCAAACGCACCCCTCCTTCTCAAGTCGGCGTGGGCTCCCTTCTGCTCAGAGCCCAGGCCCCATGCCGGCTTGGAAAGAAGGGGTGTGTTTGACAGCCGGCTGTCACCCAAACCCCTCCTTCACAAGCCGGCGCAGGGCCATGTCCGGGATTTTCTGAATTGTGTGTGAACAGCAAATACGTATCCAGGATGCACTTTAATGGAAGCACGATAATTGCACGATGATGCTAGTTGCATCTGATAGCCATTTACGTATTGTGGGGGCTCTTTGGGATCATTTCGGTATAGTACTGGATTTATTCTTATTACGGTTACTTTTCGCTTTGTGGCCAGCGTGTGATAAGGTCCATAATGAGGTATCATGAAGATGGAACCCAAGTGTAACATGATTCATTTTTGTTTTGTATACACCTTATATGTATAGCCTAAAGGTAATTTTATACATAGTGATTTTAATAATTTTGTGCATGAAATAAAGTTTGTGCACTCTCATCCACTGGAAAGCAAATATGTCACTGTCTCATCCACTTATGTGGACATTTTGGATTTTGGAGTATTTCAGGTTTTAGAACTATGGATAAGGGATACTCAATCTGTACTACACTTAGGCAGAAAAAAATGGTCACACCCCAGAGGACCTTAACAGATTAGAAAGCTAGGGAAAAGTAACAAAATGAACTTTAACAGGGAGAAATTTAGGGTACTGTAGTTAGGCAGAAAAATGTAATGTACAGATATAGGATGGGGGACACCTGTCTCAACAGCAGTGCATGCAGAAGGAATCTAGGAATCTTAGTAGACCACAAATTGAATATGAGTCAGCAGTGTGACTCAGCACCCAGAAAAGTCAATGTGATCCTAGGCTGCATCAATAGGATTAAAGTGCATCAAAAGGATCAAGCTCCAGGCCATCCCTGTTGGTTAGGATCAGATCAAAAATGGCTTATCCCCTCATTGCCTTTTTCTCCCTCTGGACAACAAAGTTATCTAGCAGGCATGGGATGAATTTGCTGGACTTTAAATTTTTGGCTGACTTTGGTTTCCAGCAGCTATCAGGATAGTTGAAAAAGCCCATAACTACTACAATCAGCCCTCCATATCCAAGGATTCTGGATCCATAGATACTATCATCCATGGTTTGAAAATATTCCCTGCAAAAAGAATTCCAACCTTGATTTTCCTCCAAAAACAGAATTCCGATCAAACTTTGATTTTGCCATTTTATTTGAGGGATGCCATTTAACTATTGGGGGTTGCAGACTGCCAGAAATAGTGCAAATTGAGTCCACTTTTAGGGTTAGGGTTAGGGTTAGGGTTAGGGAATCATGGGGACTGTAATTTATTGTGGCACCAGAGCTCTCTGACAGGGAAGGCTCAATGTCCCAGAAAAAACAAACAATTCCCATGATTCCCTAACCCTAACCCTAAAAGTGGACTCAATTTGCACTATTTCTGACAGTCTGCAACCCCCCTAAGTCATTGCATTTAATGACAATTGAACATCCACTGATTTTGGTATCCACAGGGAGTCCTGGAATAAAATCCAGCAGATACCAAGGGACCACTGTACATTTCCTCTCTCTGAATGTGTGGTCATCTTTTCTAGAAAGGCATCATCCAGTTCCTCAGTCTGACTTGGGGGTTGGTAGTAAACTCTCACAATAACATCCCAGTTGTTTCTTTCCTCTTTAATTTTTATCTACTTACTCTCCGCCAGGCTTCCAGGATTTAAGTCCTGGATCTCTTCACAGGTGCAAACATCCCTGACATATAATAGGCATGTTCATTGTGTTTATTTCCCATGCTCTGTGCATTAGTGTAGAGACATCTAAGATCATGGGACAGTCCCCCCGCTTGCTGCCTATATAAAGTCTTTCCCCTCCCAGTGTTGAATTCTTGCATCATTTGCCTTGCTCTCTCTATAAAAGTTTGACTATTATCTTCAGCCCTTGATTAACTCCCCCCCCTACAGAATACTGTCTCCCTCCTCTAAACAACTAATTTTTTTTTTTAAAAAAAAACTGATCAAACTTTTGAGACTATTGGCAAAAGCATTTCTGCCAGTGGTGTGAGTTGCGGCCTATCCCTTGGCAGTAGTCCCCCAACCTGAAACTGCAGGCCATGGTCCTAGAATACAAATCATTCTTAGTGGCACTATCTACAGAGCCAGTTGTTCACATCTGCTATTTTCCTCTCCCTTCCTGGACCTTGCCCTTCAACTGGGAGAAGAGATGAGAAGACAAACTGTGCATCCAGCTCTTTCAGCCTCCATACCCTAAGAGCCCTGGTCGTGCAGTGGTTAAATGCCTGTACTGCAGCCATTCACTCATAAACCACAAGGTTGTGAGTTCAATACTAGCCAGGGCTCAGGCTTGACTCAGGCCTGCATCCTTCTGAGGTCACTAAAATGAGTACCCAGCTGTTGGGATAATAGTGTGGTATGAAGCAGTATATAAATGAAGCTGCTTTGCTACCCAGAGCCTCGTGGTCCCTTATGACATTCTGATGGCTGAGCCTTGCAATATCATTGGTTCTCACATGAACCAAAAGGAAGGACTAATGGTTTGTAGCCTTGGCAAGTCTTGTCAGCCTCACTGTCACATCACAGACTTTTACCTCAGGGAAACAATACACCTCCTAAGACCTGTTATCAGGCCCACAAACCACTGATTCTGTATTCCTCAGCTAGGAATCCCCCACAACCACAAGACACCTCCTCCAAGGCTTAGCAGCAACTATTCCATGTGCTGATTCTACAACGTCTCCTGCACTTTCCCTGAAAACTTGCCTGGCTGTTCTCCCTCATCATCTCTGATAAGGGAGAGAACTTCAAATTGATTCTGTAGCTACAAGCTCACAGAATAATCTCTGATTTTCCTACTTCTACTGGCCACATTCCTCCAACTGTCAACCTTCTGTTTATGGGAACTGTCAGGCTTGAGCAAATTCAGAAACTTTGTATATCAAAGAGTCCTGTGTATTGAAACAGCAAAGAGTTTATTGAGAACACATAGTCAGAAATTCACCAGTCAGCATTTAAGCCAGAACTACCCCCCCCCCCAATGCCCAATCATATCTTAAAACCTCAAAACTTTTAAACTCCTCCCAACACCTTTGGTGCCAAATCTAGCACCCACCTCTAATTCCCATAGTCTATTTCCCCCATTAAGCCAGCCTCTCCCTTTCAAACCTTCTCACCAGCCCTATCACTCTCCAACTCAGGCATTTCCACCCTTTACTCCTCCTTTCAGTTACTGCCAGACACTAACTCTCCGCATCCCACATCTTACACATTCCAAAGGCCTAACATTCTCAAAACTATCCTAGCCAGCTGTAGCTATTCCTAATCACCTATACTAGCTAACCTATTTGCTATTGCTACTAGATTACCCACAATCCCCCACAATCTTCAATATATATATTACTACAATAATCACATTAATCACAACAAAAACATGACAGAATCCATGCATGCAGGCATGGTTCTGACAGGAACTGACCTTCTCCCCAGAAACCTCCTCTGTGTGTTCCCCATCCAGGAATATCCATTCCATTCCTCCAAGTAAAGCCTCTTGCTCCCTAATATGCTGAAGTATGCATACTTGGGTCTACAGCTGCTGGACCTTCTCTTCCAACAAGGCTGCCAGCTTACACTTGGTGCAGGTGAAGTTACCCACAGACATTGACAAGAACACAAACATTCCTTCCAAGAGGAAAGGCTGGCTCTCTGTGGCCATTTTGACTGGGTGAGTTCTTAAACTTTTTAAACTGTGAGTCACTTCTGTGAGTCACTGGGGGTGGAGCTAGAAGCCTAATTCTATTAACTGCTGGCAAAGGATTTCCAGACCATTCCTTGCAAGTCGAGGATTTAAAGTACAGAGGAGAAGGTGAGCTGGGAACAGTGTTTGAGGGGTTCTCCTTTAATTTTTCACATTTTCTTATACACCTTTTTCCTTAAGAGGTTCATGGGGATTTTTACTCAGAGGAAGTGAGCCAGAGACATGCTTGCAGAAGGAGCTAGTGGCCAGGAGCTCTCTAAATAACTATAGGCTCAGTTGATTGAGTTTGCTAACAGAGCTTGGGGACAAAGGCCAAGCCAACAGGGATCCTTTACATTGGTGTTTAACAGGGGAAGCCCACAGTGTTGTTTCAGTGCCTCCTTAAGACTTCTCAGTATGGACACTGAGGGACCTGCTACAGTCACCTGCAACAGTTGTGGGATGTTTGTCTTCTTGCCTATGGATGTGGGCAACTTCACATGCACCAAGTGCAAGTTGATGGCCTTCTTGGAAGAGAAGGTCCAGCAGCTGGAGACCCAGATATCTACACTTCAGCATCTTGGGGAGCAAGAGGTTTTCCTGGACATAACGGACCAGATGGTCTTGGACAGGGAACACAGAGAGGAAGTTGCTGTGGAGGAGGTCACTTCACATACATAGGAGGTAGACAGCTGGAAGAACGTCACACACAAAAGTAGGGAAATCAGGGATTGTTCTGGGACCTTGCAGCTACAGAATTGATTTGAAGCTCTCTTCCTTATCAGGGATGATGATGAAGAACAGCAGGGACAGACTTCAGGGACAGTGCAGGGGATCCTGAGAGTATCACCACAGTGAACAGCTGCTGCTAAGCCTTGGTGGAGGTGTGTGGTGCTGGTGAGGGACTACTTGCTGAGAAATACCAAAGCAGTGGTTTGTGGGCCAGACAAGATGTCTCGGGAGGTGTGTTGTCTTCCTGGGGCAAAAATCTGTGATATGACAGCCAGGCTGACAAGACTTGTCAAGCCTACTGACCATTACCCCTTTCTTTTGGTCCATGTGGGAACCAGTGATACTGCAAGGTATAACCTTCAGAATATCAGAAAAGATTCTGAGGCTTTGGGTAGGAAGCTGAAAGAGCTGGATGCACAGGTTCTCATCTCATCTCTTCTCCCAGTTGAAGGGCTGCTCCACAGAATAGGACCCAGAGCAAATTCTTTTGATTTACCCCCAGATTTAGACATAAGTGGCTTTGTGCAATCTTTACACACCAAACAACTCAGTACAGTACACAGTTAATTGTGTACAATCCAACATAAAACTATGGGGAAAAGTTTTCTCTTTTAGGTAGGATTGTCATAGTTAAAATCCAATTACTTGCACAACTTCTATCTATGTTTCAATTGTTACCATTATCACCCCATCTATATATTTTAAGTACTTGCAAACAACAATAAATAACATTATTTTTGATAATAAAAGAACCTGTTTTCCTAAAGATGTCAAATACATTGGTTCTTGTAATGGAGGATGGGTAATTCCTTGGATCATTATTTTGCAGCATGTCAACTTTCCCTTTTCATTCAAGTTATAGTTAAAAGTAGGGTCATTAGAAATACATAGTGAAATATCAACAGATATGAACTTTTAAATATATATATATATATATATATATAAAATGCATCATACTTATAAACATACCATAGCATCACTTAACATTAAAAAGCATAAATAAAATAAATCAAGAAAAGAAGACAAACATCCCACAACTGTTGCAGGTAATTGATACAAGTAATTTTAATGACCATTCTTGTATCAAAGGGATTGAACTCTCTTTCCATTTCTGGGCTATTATTATTATTCATGATTTCTTCAATCAATTTGTGAATAGAATCCCAATATTTCCTAATTAAACTACATGACTACCACTGATGATATATTGTTCCTATTTCTTTTTGACATTTCCAACATTTACTGCTTACATGTTTATACATTTTTGATAATTTTCAGGTGCAAGATATCACTTGCAATACATTTTATAAATGTTTTCTCTAATATTTTGTGAAGATGAGTTTTTTATTGGTTTTTTCCATACCTTTTTCCATTTGCTTAATTCTATTGTATGGCCAAAATATTGAGCCCATTTAATAATCATATGTTATATAACTTCCTCTTCCGCATCCCATCTTAAAAGAATTGTATATATTTTAGAAAGAATTTTCTTGCCTTCACCTAATAGTACTTTTCCCAATTCCATCATTTTAATTTTGATTCCATAATTTTTTAATTTATATTTTTAATTTATATTATTTCTCTCTAATCTGTCTATGGGGGAAACAGTAACATGGAATTCTATTTTTATTTATATCTTCTAGTATTTTAATTCTACTGTATATGATTCCTCTTGGAAGGTGACCATCTTATCATTTGTTATCCATTTAACTTTCATTATATTTTCCTTTTTATAAAATGCTTCATAGGCAGAGATCCATAATGGAGTATACAGTGAACATCTCAGTTTATAAATTTTCCAAACTTTTAGTAGCACTCTTCTGAGATAATGATTATTGAAATCTTTATTCATTTTTTCTTTGTTAAACCAAAGAAACGCATGCCAGCCAAATCTTATTTCATCCCCTTCAAGTAGTAATAGACTATTGTTCTCTAGTGTCATCCAATCTTTTAATCACATCAAACTGCAGGCTCTATAATATAATTTCAAATTAGGAAGACCCATACCTCCTCTGTCTTTATCATCTTGAAGTATTTTTACTTTTACCCTTGGTTCCTTACTGGACCAAATAAACCTTGTAATTTCTTTTTGCAATTTTTGAAAAACTATTTCATTGTGTATTGTTGGAATTGTTTGACATAAGAAAAGAAGCTTAGGTAGAATATTCATTTTTACAATAGCTATTCTCCCTAATATTGATAATTTTAAATCTTTCCATCTCAGCAAATCTTTATTAATTTCCTCCCATATTTTTCATAATTGTTTTTGAACAGCTCTGAATTATGTTTAGTTGTGATTACTCCCAAATATTTTATTTTTTATTCAATAGAAAATCCGGTGTTTTCCCTTAATTCTTTTTCTTCGCTTTTGGTAATATTTTTTAGTTATAATTGTTGTTTTATTTTTATTAATTTTGAGTTCTGAATTTTTTTCTAATTTTTTAAATAATTCTTTTAATTTTGGAATGCTATCAGCAGTTATGAACTTGATGTTCTTGAATTTTATATCAAAACACCTTAAGGATATTGCAAATTCCTTCCTCTGGATGTCCTTGGAATCTTGGTGAAAAATAGAAGCATCTACCAGCCCCTCAACTACTATCCATTAGACCCTTCCTTCTGCACCTACTCTTTACTAAGGGATGAAACAGCCGCAAAAGGGTGGATTGGGGCCACCCTGGAGCTGCTTCCCCTGGTGCCGCAGCAACCACATGCCATGGCCCCAATCCACCCTGATGCCAGCCCAAATAGGACTGGAAAAGATCCACTCCTATTTGGACCGGTAAAGGGTTGCCTTTAGCAGCCTTGCTGCAACCTCGGGGTAGCGTCAAGTCACTCCGGAGGTGTGCAATGTCAAACCGTCATACCCTTGGAGTGCCTTGAAGCTGCCCCCATCTGAATGGCTGGGTGGCTTCCAGGCATCTTGGGGGCATGCAACATCAAAATGCCACACCCCCAAGCTGTCTCCCCCCCCCCCCCGACAGATAAATTCTAACAGTTTGAATATTGGAAAGATAGTAGACTGTATACAGTGCAAGATCTTTTTAAAGGATTACAGTCAAAAACTAGAGAAAACTACTTTTATCTCTAACACCCAACCCTCCTAACTGGCTACATCTCTTTCAAGTTTATATTTTTGTGACAAAATTAAAAAATATAGGGAAACCTCTAATCCATTAACTCCTTATGAGGTTATGTGTGATACATCTTGACACACATGTTGCAGTATTTAAATGCTTAATTGAGCATACTTTTGGCAAATGTGTAGACATTAAGGCAGGATGGGAGGCAGACTTACAAGTTTCACACTCTGATTCTGATTGGCTAAAATAAGGAAATGTCCCCCCCCCCCATTTAAATCAAAATCTGTTATATTAAAAGAAAACACATTAAAACTAATCTATAAATGGTATCGTACTCCTGTGCATGGAGCAAGAATTACAGAATTTATGTCACTCAGTTGTTGGAGGGGTTGTGACTATTTTGTTGTTGTTAACAGCCCTCAAATTGATCTCAACTCATGGCAACCCTATGGATGAGACATCTCCAAGACCCTCTGTCTTCCATTGCTCTGCTTAATTTTTGCAAACCCATACTCCTTAATAGAGTCGTACTTCCCCCCAACTTCACCAACATTATTGTTTATTTCAAAGAGTTCTCTCTTCTCATGATATGTCCGAAGTACGACAGTCTCAGTTTGGTCATCTTGGCTTCCAGGGCTTCTAGTTTTGATCTACTCTAGGACCCACGCTTGTTTGAGCATGATTTTGCTTGCATGGGAGATCAGTGCTATGGTCCTATAGTTGATGCAATCTCCTGTGTCTCCCTTTTTGTGGATGGGGATGTATATTGATCACTTCCAATCTGCTGGCCATCATTTTGTTTTCCATATCTGTCAACATATGTTGGCTAGCACTAGAGTTGACTCTGTCAATGTGGATTGCAGCAGTTCAACTGAAATACCATCTGTTCCTGGTGATTTGTTTTTCGCTATTTCTCTTATTGCAGTTTCCATCTGACTTTTTAGAATTTCGGGTTCATCTGCATATAGGTCTTCATTCCATGTGTCCTTCATTCTGTTATCTCTTTTGTATAGTTCTGTGTATTGCATCCAACATCTTTTATTCCTTCCTGGTCTTGAATTATGTTATTTTTATTGTCATAAATTGTCCCAGTCCTTGGTTTGAATTTTCCTTTGATTTCCAGATCTTGTGAAATAGATCTCTTGTTCTTCCCTTAATATTATTGTCTTCTATTTCTCTGCATTGGTCGTTGTAGTAATTCTCTTTATCTTTCCGCAAAAGCCATTGTACGTTTGCATTCATAATTCTTAGTTTGTTCCTATCTCCATTTTGTCTTTCTTTTCTTCATTTCTTTATTATTTATAGTGTTTTTTTCCCTGTCATCCATTGTTTTTTCTCTTTCTTTATTGAAAATGTCTGTCTGCATTCTTCTTTTATTATGTCCTTGGCTTCAGACCATAGCTCCTCTGGTTTTTGTTCTATTAAGCTTAATAGTGTGATTCTGTTTCTCATGTTGTCAGTAAATTCTGTTGAGATATTATTTAGATCATATTCTGGTATAATCACTGGATTTGTTTTCTTCTTGAGTCTTACTCTTATTTTTGTTTTGAGTAATTCATGATCTGTGCCACAGTCAGCACCTGGTCTAGTCTTGGCCAACAGTATAGAGTTCTGCCATCTTTTACTTCCAGTTATATAATCTATTTGATTCTTATGTTGACCATCTGTTGATGTCCATGTGTGTAGCCATCTTTCTGGTTGTATGAAAAATGTGTTTGCAATGAATAGGTTGTTGGCTTCACAAAAATCTATCAGACGCTCACCTGCTTCATTTCTTTTGCCTAATCCAAATCTGCCTACTGTTTTTAATTCTTCTTTGCTTCCAATTTACGTGTTCCAATCTCTAATGATCAGCTTGACATCCTGTGTTGGTGTGCTGTCAATTTCCTCCTATACTACTTCATATAATCTATCAATTTCTTCCTGTTCTGCCTCTGTAGTTGGTGCATATACTTGGATTATGGTGATATTCATAGGTTTACCATGGAGCCTTACTGAAATGATTCTGTCTGATTTTGCATTGTGTCCCGAGACTGCTTTTGCCACATCTTTTCTTAGTATGAAAGCTACCCCATTTCTTCTTGTCTTTTCATTGCCTGAATAGAACACTGGGTAGTTGTTTGATTCAAAGTGGCCCATTCCTGTCCATTTAACTCACTCACCCCCAGTACTGCTATGTTCATGCATTCCATTTCCATTTTTACTATGTCCAACTTCCCTTGGCTCATGCTCTTCACATTCCATGTCCCTATTTTATCTGTAATGCTTCTTTGGATGCAATTCGCCTTCCTAAGGGTGTCTCCTATTTGTGCTGGCATCTTTCTTGTGCCCTTGGCTAATCTTACAAATATGATATCCCTTTATCTCCCCCTCCTTCCCTTTCTGTTAATGCTCTGATCCTGCCTGTGTCTCACTTGGAGTGTCTCATCATAGGGTTTACTAGGTGATGCAGTTACACAAGGAGGACCACTTACACCTCCTTGTGTGCAATGCTAAGCAATGTTAGCTATGGTGTCACTACAATTCACTTCTATCGGTGACACCCACCACTACTGCTGCTGCTCAGTAGCTGTTTGTCTCCTTATATTATTCCTCCTGTTGTTTGTTTGCTTTCCTACCTATCCCCGTATGCCTTCCCTCATTCCCTTACCTTGTGTCCTCCTTCTTTTAGTTCATCCCTATTCTCACCCCCTTCCTCCTTTAGTTTCTCCACTTCTTTCTCCTTGGTTAGGGGTGGGCAGAGATGGCTGGTCGCCTTCTTCCTTCTTCCACTCGCCTGCCTGGTCCTCAAGCAGTACTCTGGCTCAGCTGGGGGTGGAGAATGGGCTGAATTAGTGCTTTTCCCCTTTCTCCCCTGCCTCTCCAATGGTCCTCTTTGTCCTCTTGCTCAGCTGGGGGGCTGGGTTGGATTCAAGTCTTCTTTCCCACCTTTCAGTTGTTTCCTGGTGTGACTATAAAGGGACTTATTTAAATAAATGGCTAGGGAAAATATGGGGGGGGGGGGAGAAAAAGAGAAAAGAATCAGTCCAATGAGGGTGAATTATAAAATATGGGAGAAATGGAGTAAAAACCTGGGTATAAAAAATAGGAAATGGCTACCAATTGAATATTTAAATAAAAGTAACAATGAAGATCTTGGAAAGATAATTAAAAAATTAAAGAATAAGGGATTTAAAATAATTGGAGATTTGTATGATTTAACAGGGGCACGAATACAGGAAGAAAAATTAACTACTTTAATAGGTAAGCAATATTGGATTCAAATAAAAGGGATAATAAAATTGCTAGATGAAACACAATTAAATATTGATGAACAAAATGAATTATTCAAAGAAATAATTTAAAAAATTAGAAGGGGGTAAAGGAATAATAGGAAAAAATTATAAGAATATGTTAATAACCCAATTTAAAATGATAGAGGGATTGACAATGAACTGGGAAAAAGATTTATTGTTTGATATAGATAAAATGAAAATTTGGCTACAAGAAATTGTAACAAAAAGACAAATGTAAAAGAACAACAAATGAAAATAATCAGAAAATGGTATAGGACACCTCACCAATTAGCATTTACAAATGACAAATTTCAATCCAAATGTTGGCATGGATGTGGAGTTAAAGGAACATATATTAATATGTGGTGGGAATGTCCATTTGTACACAAATTTTGGATAGAGGCTAAGCAACAGATAAATACAATTGTAGGGATAAAAATACAATTAAGTAAAGAAAATTGCTTGACTCTCAATTGAGGGGAATTAGGATTGAATAATAATCCAAAATATGTAATAAAACAATTTCTAAAAGCTGCTCATGCAGTGATTGCTTATGGATGGAGAAAAAAATCAAATTGGAATAAGGCTAACTTATTTAAATATCTAAAAGAATATATATAATTTGACTTCCTTAGGGAAAGAAGATTAAAATATATTGGAGAAACCAATAAAGAACCATGGGAAGATAAATTGGGAATAGTAATTAAGAATGTGAAAGGTAAAATGGTTTATGAAGAAGTTAATAAGATAATCAATAATATTTTCCATATCTCCAAAATTGATTGTTAATTAGATTTGATTGTAAATTTCTCTATGCTGTTTTCTTAATGGGGTGAGGGGAGAAAATTACAATATGAAACATGATTGTATAATATGTATTATACACGGTGTAATAAAAAAAATTAAAAAATTAAAAAATAGAAAAAAATGGTAAAAAAAAACCAGTCATAGACCAGTATATGAAAACCAATTACAAATACAGTTATAAACATTTAAAAGATCATAGTAAAGTAAAACAAGGTACGATTGCATATTGAATAATAAAAATGAAGGCTATTTCAGATACAACACAATACACAGAAGCATTTTACAAAAGAGATGACAAAATGAAGGACACATGGAATGAAGAGTCATATGAAGATGAACCCCAAATCCTAAAATGTCAGGTGGAAACTGCAATAAGAGAAATAGTGAAAAACAAATCACCAGGAACAGATGATATTCCAATTGAACTGCTGCAATCCACATTGACAGAGTCAACTCTAGTGCTAACCAACACATGTCAACAGATATGGAAAACAAAACGATGGCCAACAGTTTGGAAGTGATCAGTATACATCCCCACCCACAAAAAGTGAGACACAAGAGACTGCAGCAACTATAGGATTATAGCACTGATACAAGCAAAATCATGCTCAAAATTCTGCAACATAGACTCCAACCATACATGGAAAGAGAGATCACCAAGTGGGGATCAGGAAAGGAAGAGGCACTAGGGACCACATTGCAAACATATGATGGCTAATGGAGCACACCAGGGAATTCCAAAAGAAAATCAGCATGTGCTTTATAGACTATATCTAAGCCTTTGACTGCATAGACCATGAAAGACTATGGAACACTCTTAAGGATATGAAATTGCCAGCACATCTGATAGTCGTGATGTAGAATCTCTACTTAGGGCAAAAGACTACTGTCAGAACAGAACATGGAGAAACAGAATGGTTCCCAATTGGCAAAGGGGTCAGTCAAGGCTGCATCCTTGCACCCTATCTGTTCAACTTGGATGCAGAACATATTATAAGAAAAGCAGGCTTGGACACAGAAGGAGGAATGAAAAAAGGGGAAGGAATATCAACAATCTAAGATATGCAGATGACACCATAACATTAGCAGAAAACCTCACAGACCTGAAACACCTTCTAAGGAAGATCCAAGAAGAAAGTGCAGAGGCAGGCTTAATGTTGAACACAAAGAAAACAAAAACAATGACCACTGAAGACCTTCACAAGTTCAGCCTAGACAATGAAAAAATAGAAATAGTAATTCCCATACGTGGGATCAAAAATTGATAGAAATGGGATCTGCAGTCACAAAATCAAAAGACGACTACGAACAGGGAGGGTGGCTATGAAAGAACTAGAAAAGATTCTAAAATGTAAAGATATGCAACTCAGAACAAAAGTTAAAGTCATACAAACCATTGCATTCCCTATTACCACATATGGATGTGGGAGCTGGAAAATTAAGAAAGCTGACAGGAACAAAATCAATGCATTTGAGAGAATGTGAGGCTGGAGAAGAGTGCTGAGGATCCCATGGACAACCAAAAGGAGAAACAAATGGGTCCTAAAGCAGATCAAGCCAGAAACCATCCTGGAAGCCAAGATGACCAAACTGAGACTGTCATACTTTGGACACATCATGAGAAGAGAGGACTCTTTGGGAAAAACAATTCAATTCAATTTCTTTATTACGGCCATTCGGCCAATACAACACTTCTTAATTGTATACAATAGCTTCTTGTGAGAACATAATAATAATAATAATAATAATAATAATAATAATAATTTTTATTTATATCCCGCCCCTCTGCAGAGCAATCGGGGCGGCTTACAACATTACAATTTCCATTAAACAAAACATAAAATCCCGAATCCCACCCATCCTTTAAGAAGTAAGGGTTCTTCTTATTCTAGGCTGGGTGGTGCTGGGCTTAGTGTCTCTCCCCCAGATGACATCGGATGGTAATGGAGGGAGGGCTCTTCTTATTTTAGGCCCGATGGTGCTCGGCCTAGTATCTCTCCCCCAGATGACATCGGATGGTAATGGAGGGAGGGCTCTTCTTATTTTAGGCCCGATGGTTACCAGAACATACCAATAACTACAGAGAAATCCTAATTTGTAATTTGTACAAAGACAAAAATAGGACAGTATAATTATCAAAACTCCATGATAGCTGGAAATTCTAATAACTTCAATAAGATGAAATGGTATGACCTCATACATTACTCTAAGCGTATGGTACTATTCCTAGGACACTTTGGTTCAATAGCTACAGTCATTTCCTTTAGCTGGGAGAAAGAAAAGTCTAAACAGTATTACTAGTTAGTTACCACGCAGTTTACAGCATTGTATACAGAAAACATTTTAAAATGCTTTTATCATATCAAATAATGGTATTTATAAAATATAATTGAATAAAAATTATATAAATTATAAAACAGGAGGGTTATTCTACCAACAACGTAGTGTGGCAGAACAATAATATCTATGAGATACTACTCATTTGGGTGGATACTTTTAATTAGGCTAACGACGTTAACCACACCTATACTATGACTGAGTCCCCAGTTAACACTTATCAATAGGTTGACAAATATACTACGGCCGTACCTCCTGACACTTCCATCTTTACAGTTAGATTGCATTTAAGAAAGACTTAAAAATACTTAAACAATTTCAAAAAATAAATAAATGTAAATACAACCACAATAAAAGCTTCAAACAATTTCCAAGCAAATTCTAGAACAATAAAACCACGAGTTCAAAATCATTGAAGTCATGAGATAGTAATTCAAGCATGTACATGGCCTAACGCCATTCATCCGGTGATTCCGTTGTTATCTACCTCTGCCTTTGCCAATAGATATGTTATTTTCCATTAACCATTTAAAGGCGCAGTTTACATACAATATAGCAAAATTTTGCTACCTTATGTAGATTCCTGGTTGTTCAAAAGATTACAAACATAAAAGGTATCAGATTGACCGGGGTATTTTCCCAGAAGGGGAGTAATCAACTGATGGCGGATGTCTTTATAAAATTGACAATACAGAAAAAACATGCTCTATAGTTTCAATAGCACCTTCATCACTGTGCCAGAGCCGGGATTCATAGGGCACTTTCTTAAATCTTCCTTCCAAGACTGCTGTAGGGAGGGCATTGAATTGAGTTAAGGAAAGGCTCTCCTGAATTTAGGAATTGTGATTTGAAATAAATATGAAGCAGGTGAAGAAACCATAATTGCTTGTTGGCCAAAATATGTCCGGGGAAAGCAGCAATTTCTAACTGGCCTTCAATATCTAGGATCCTTTGTTTAATAGCCAATTTTGCTTGATCTAGATGTAATTTCAGGATGATATCCCTAGGAAGTCCCAGTGTATTCAATTTCTTATTTATTGCTGTTTCCAAGGAAGATTTATGTGAGTCTGCCAAGACAAATTTAGTTAGCCCACTAGGATTTTTATTTAATTTGAGCCAGTAAGTGAAGATGTTAATCCACATACTTGTCTCAATTTTGCTAACTCCTGCTTCCCTTCTTATTACGGCGTTTGGTACACAACGAGTTACCTGGAATATCTTCCTTAGAAAATTTGTTTGTACTTGTTCTAAAGGTGTTGGGTCACTATAGGGTCCTATTTGTGCACCATATAGCAATTGTGATTTAACTTTGGCTGAAAAGAGTTTAATTGCAGCTGGGATAAATTGGGGTCCCTTAGTGAAAAAGTACTTTTGAATAGCATTGGCTGATCTTTGGGCATTCCGGGTGACATAGTCCAAATAAGCATTTCTGCTCCCTGTGGATTTGAATACAATTTCCAAATATTTAAGATTTTAACCTGTTCAATATGTTGCCTTTCCATCATCCAAGTCAATATGTTGCCTTTCCATCATCCAGTTTCATTTTTGGATGTTTGGATAAAGTAAGAATTTTAGTTTTAGAATAATTTATTGTTAATTTTTCCTCAACACAGTAATGAACGAGAGACTTTAGGGCTCTTTTGAGGCCGATGGGGGTCAAAGATAAGATAGCTGCATCATCAGCGTATAGTAGCAAGTTGATGTGTCTATTTGCTAATTTGGGGGGATGGTAAGAAGAATGAGTTTATAGAATAATTGAATAGAATTGGGGCCAAGATATACCCCTGTCTAACTCTGTTCTTGACTTGTACTTCTTTAGAGACATGTCCTTGTAAGCTACATCTCACCTTCAAGCGGTTGTTTTCATGTATTTTAACAAGCAATAGGAGAAGGCGTTTGTCAATCGTGCTATTCATAAGTTTTCCCCACAGTTTGGGTCTGAAAACAGTGTCAAATGCAGATTTAAAATCTATAAATGCTGCATAAACTGGTTGGCCTGAGTGGGAGTATTTTTCTACCAGATGATGTAGTACCAATGCATGGTCAGTAATTGATCTTCCCGCCCTAAAGCCTGCCTGCTCATCCTTCAATATCTCCTCAGTTTCCAGGCAATCCATTAGTTTGGCTTGTAGGTGCTTGGCATACAGTTTGCTAATCTGACTTAAGAGACTAATAGGTCTGAAATTTGTTGGATCATCTCTTTTGCCTTTTTTATATATTGGGATTATAGTTGCAAGACCCCAGTCAGTTGGTATTATTGCTGATTGGTCTATTGCTGTGAAAAGTGTGGATAACACAGGTATCCACCAATTCAAATCATTTTTTAATACCTCGCAAGTAATAAGGTCCACACCCGGGGCCTTTGCTGGTTTAAGTTGACTGATTAAGTTCTTAATTTCTGAACACAAGACTGGGGGCCAAAAAGGGAGAGTTGTAGTGTCCAACCTTAAATCTATTTGTGTTTTCTCAGTGTGTTCGTACAGACTTGCAAAATGGTTTTCCCATATGTTAGCTGGGATCTGAAACAGGGGATTATAAATAATTTTGGGGAAGGATGGGGCTACCTCCTTCCAAAAAAGAGTGGGATTGTTTGCACTAGATGCTGTCATTAGTTTTTCCCAGGATGCTTGTATAGCTTTCCTTTTTTTTTTTTTTTTTTTGTCTTATCAATTGTTTATATTGTTTCTTTTGCTTCAAGAGGTCTAGCACAGAGCATTGTGAGGGGTTCAATTTATATTGTTTAAAATAATCTTTTAGTAAAATCCATGCCTCTCTACATTCTAGATCAAACCAACTTTGTTGATTTTTTAGTTTGTATCTGTTGTTGTTATTTTTTGGAGCAGTTAATAAGGGTCGAATTAATCTTATTAGGTTGTTAAAGCTGGTCAATATATCAGTATCTGACTTACCATCTGTTATTGCATTGTGGAGGCTTTTAATTTCATCACTGCCTAGAAACCTAGTGAGTGCCTCCGCTAATTTAGCACCATTTAGCAAGGGTGGGGCATAAGTCATCAGGCAGGGCCACATTCTGACAAACTAGCAGGGATATGCTATCAAAAGGCTTCAAACATAACAACACTGGGAAATGATCACTTTCAGGGCAAGCAACAACAGTAAATTTATGCACATATGGAACTAGATCCTGTGTAATCCCTACATAATCTAGTACTGAGGGTCTAGCACCCATCCAGTGAGTATATTCAGCAGGATAGTCATCATTTGCAAAGCCATTTAAATGACCAAATTTTGCTCCAATTTGTCCCAAACATCTTTTATCTTTGCATGCCCTTGTAAAGGAGGAATGTAAACATTAATCAGACACAATAAGGAATTTTTGAATTGTAATAGTATTGCTAGGGCATATTGGTCTAGGGTGGATAGTTTAGATATCTGCGTATGTAGCAAAGTAGATATTAACACACTTAATCCCCCGCAAAGCCTCCTATGGCCTTTACCTGGCACTGCATCTAGAACTATTGCTTTATAGCCTTCTACATACAGTTCTTCCGCTAACCAAAGGCCTAAGTAGACTGCCAGAAATAGTGCACATTAAATTGAGGCACTGCCCTGGCTCAGTGCTAGGGAATCATGGGAACTGTATTTTTTTCTGGGACATTGAGCCTTCTCTGTCAGAGAGCTCTGGTGCCACAATAAATTACACTTCCCATTATTCCCTAGCACTGAGCCAGGGCAGTGCCTCAATTTAATGTGCACTATTTCTGGCAGTCTGCTTAGGCCCCAAGTTTCTTGAAAAAAGATGATGTCGTGTCTGGTGATAAAGGACATAAAAGAAGGGTCTCTGCTTCTAGCTTTCCATCCAGCGATGTTCCAAGAAATTAGGGTCAGAGGGCTGTCAATCATTTAAAGTCAGTAAGGGTATTGATGTTGTCATTTCCTGAGAATCATTCATATAGGTTTCCTTTTCTCTTAGTTTCCCAGTTTCTATGTTGGTGTCTTTGGGATTGATTATCCATGCATCTGTGGGAACTGTCAAGTCAGTATCTTTTAAACCATCCTTCGAAGTATTCTGAATGTCTGTAGTTGATTCTCCTGTAATGCCAATCTGCTTAATTGATTTTCTATCATGTTGATTGACTGATGACGTGGTCTGCATATTTGGACTAGAACGTCTCCTTTTCTTATTCATATGTAGGGGTAGACATCTAGGCGTTTGCAATGGTATTAGCTTGTGAAAAACAATAATGCTGGGAAAGGTGGAGGGAAGTAGGAAGAGAGGAAGACCACATGCTAAGTGGATGGACTCTATTAACGAGGTTACAAGTATGGGCTTGCAGGAATTAAGCAGAGCAGTGGAGGACAGAGGGTCTTGGAGATGTCTCATCCATAGGGTCACCATGAGTCAAGATTGACTCAAGGGCAGTTAACAATAACAATTCCAGATACACATTTAGCTGACAGAGGTGGAGCCCTACTAACCTAGAAGGGACCAGTACTTCATTATTATACTAATCCTTGATGCTTGTCCGGCTTGGTCAATCTCTTCATGACTTTCAGTTACACATAGTTTTTTACACAGGTTTTCATGAACCTAATCTTGTCATGGTCTTGAGCTTTGTTATTGTAATGTTCATATACAGTAAGATGTTTATGGTTTTGAGCGTTCATACTGTAATGTTCATATACATCAAGATGTTGGGAGACAGGGAGAATTTAATATAGAATCTTGATTGTGCTGTTTGATTACATATGGGTTTATTGCTATATTATGCTTTTTAATGATAATATAGTCATCTGTGTCATTCATATATGCATGTTATAAGCATGATCATATATATATATATATATATATATATATATATATTGGTTATGTTGTTTTTTCTGATAATATCATAGGCCTGTAGCTATCATGCTAATTGATATACTGCAAAGAGATATTGTTTGGATGTTAACACAGCAGAGAGAAAGAGGTCTGATTATAGAATCATAGAGTTGGAAGAGACCTCAGGGCCATCAGGTCCAATGCCCTTCCATGCAGGAAAACACAATCAAAGCACCCTCGACATATGGCAATCCAGCCTCTGTTACAAATACCTCCAAAGAAGGAGATGCTACCACACTTCCAAGTGAAGCCTAGCCAAAGCAGAACACAGTGGTATTATTACTTCTCTCCATTGAGACCAATAGTCCCCAAACTTGGGGGGGGGGCCCTCCCGCCCCCTTTCCTCTTGAGTGACAATCCTAGTGCCCCCCTCCCCAATATGTATTTGTTGATATTATGTCTACCATTGTACTGCACATTCAAAACAACCAGTATTGGTTGCTGCTTCCTTTGCCACCCGGTCATCCTGGGAACAGCAACCAAATAGCTTGGCTGAGCAATGGCTGAGAAGCCACTTGCCTATGCTAGCCTTGTGGCAGAGGCATCATTAGGTGGTATGGGGGCTGCAGCCTGCACTGGATAACATCATGACCATCACCCTAGCAACTCCACTGCTGCTCCCTAAATGTCTGCCTTTTAGAAGAAACAGGACGTTGCATTAATGTATCTTGTAAGACACGAGGAGCTCAGCAGAAGAGAACGTGTGGCCAGATACTGGGGCAAACAATATTTCTCCTTTCTCTGCACACTGAGCTTCAAACACCCTCTGGGAAAAGAGGAGGAGACTGGGCAGGACTTTCTGGGTTCCTGTCTCCTCTTGGTATGACCTGGCCCCATCCATGAGAGAGGGAGAATCAGGCAGGAGAGTTAAGAAGTAGTGTTGTAAAATGACATAATAATTCTTCTTGTGCCTAATGAATTACTGTTCTCCTCATTAGAGAAGTGTGAGATAATTACAGTGTCTCGTTCCCTCACAAAGGGCAGCCATGACCCATTCCAATCAGGGCCAGGAAATTTCTTTTGAAGTTCCTTGTTCCAAATTGTTTTATTGTTTTATGACATCATAGCCATAAATGCAAGAGTGTGTTAATTTTTACATTCAGGTCACATACAAAGCTGTCTTGCCAATGAGATGTTTTTGCAATGACTGGATTCCTATTTGTCAAAGTTTAAACAGAAAATGTCACACAAAGAAGGATGGGTTTTTTGGGAGGAACATTAAATAGTGCAGGGGAGATGTAAGCTATTTAAAAGCTAAAGTCTTTCTCCTGGAGCCTTCCAAGAGAGCCAGCTCACCCTTTCTTGTGGTCACAAAAGTGTAGGCAGGAGAGACTGGAGAAGTCAGGGCTGCAAAAACAGACTTTGGGCCTTTGCAGACTGCCAAAAATAGTGCAAATTGAGTCCACTTTAAGGGTTAGGGTTAGTGCTAGGGAGTCATGGGAATTGGGTTTTTTCCCCTGAGACATTGAGCCTTCTCTATCAGAGAGCTCTGGTGCCACAATAAAATAGTTCCCATGATTCCCTAACCCTAACCCTAACCCTTAAAGTGGACTCAATTTGCACTATTTCTGGCAGTCTGCAAAGGCCCTAAGTAGGACACAGGTAGTTTTTTTGTGGGTTTTTTCGGGCTGTGTGGCCATGTTCTGAAAGAGTTTCTTTCTGACGTTTCGCCAGCATCTGTGGCTAGCATCTTCAGAGAAAACTGAAATGGAAAAGCCTGGTTGTATATATACTGTGGGACCCTGGGTAGGGAGGGGTGGTTCCCAGGTGAACTGTGTGTTGTTCTGTGTGAATAGGTATTGTTCTGTGTTGATGGCATCGCTTCAGGCTATGCAATCCAGGATATGTCTGCTGTTCCCATGTAAACTGTGTATGTTCTGTGTTGAATAGGTGTTGTTCTGGTGTTAATGGCATGGCTTCCAGGTGAGGAATGCAATCAAGGAGATTGTTTGCTGTTGTCTGCTGACCCTGGTTGGTCTTCCCTTTGCATTTGCTGAGTGCAGTAGCTATCAGCAGTAGCAGAACACATGATAAACCATCCTGGGCATAAAATGCTGTTTGAAAACACTGAAATTCTGGACCATGCCAACAACTATCAGGTCAGAATGCACAGGGAAGCCATTGAAATCCATAAACACTTAGACAACTTCAACAGGAAAGAAGAAACTCTCAAAGTAAACAAGATATGGCTACCAGTCCTACAAAATAAGAAAATCTGCACTCAGCAAATGCAAAGGGAAGACCAACCAGGGTCAGCAGACAACAGCAAACAATCTCCTTGATTGCATTCCTCACCTGGAAGCCATGCCATTAACACCAGAACAACACCTATTCAACACAGAACATACACAGTTTACATGGGAACAGCAGACATATCCTGGATTGCATAGCCTGAAGCGATGCCATCAACACAGAACAATACCTATTCACACAGAACAACACACAGTTCACCTGGGAACCACCCCTCCCTACCCAGGGTCCCACAGTATATATACAACCAGGCTTTTCCATTTCAGTTTTCTCTGAAGATGCTAGCCACAGATGCTGGCGAAACGTCAGAAAGAAACTCTTTCAGAACATGGCCACACAGCCCGAAAAAACCCACAAAAAAACTATGGATGCCGGCCATGAAAGCCTACGACTTCACACAGGACACAGGTAGTTTGGCAGTGGGCCACATGTAGCCCACTCCCTGTACTACCAACATATTAATATGGGGAAACACGGTGATAGTATAGATGAATAGGAATGCATAAAACTGCAGCTAGCAGAGGTATCAGTCATTTTTTCTCACACACACTCCTCCTCTGGGTTCCCTCAGTTGTGCAGCATGTTGATTTAGCAGGCTTCAAAGAGGAAGTAATGCCTAATCTGTCCTCAATATTTGACTTTCTTTATCCTCTCCCAGGAGTTCTCTGTGCCCTCTTCAGCATCCCTTCTAACCAAAATAACTTGGTCTCGAATGGGAAATCATGGGCATTCATGTAAGCATGTCTCTTGTAGCATTCATGGCCCTTGATTGCCCATCAGTGACTGAGTTAATTCAACCAAACTTCGCATGTCAGAATTATATTAGAACATGTAGACCTCTCAGCAATATACTGGTGTTGGAATAATTTCTTTTCCCATAGCTATCTTCAGAGTAAATGTGGATGGCACATTGTTCCCATTAAAGATGAAGTTCCAGTGGTTGCAACTTTGCACCCATTTTAACCAGAAATCTTGGGACAGGGTCATGGGTATCATTTTGGGTGGAGGTAGAAGCTACAGACCTTATTGTAACATGTATCTCTCTGGGTATTGTTAGATTGAAAGTACCAGCATCCTCTAGCTGGTGTACCCAATGCTGAAAAATGCTGGGAGCTACAGTCCAACAACATCCGGATCAAGGAAGCTGTGCTAGTTGAAGGTGTGTGTACAGATGCCACACACACATGTGCTGGATGGCCTTTGGAGGTACCTTCCAACTCTAGCATTCTATGTATTCCTGCATGGCAGAAGTGGTTGGACTGGATGGCCCCTGGAGATTCCTTCCAACTCTAGATTCTATGTAAATGTGAGCAGTGCTCTCTAGGGAGTTTATCACACGGGGGAAATCCCGTGCGGAAACAGGGCTTTAAATTAGAAAAAAACCGCAAAAGCAGTTAGTTTTTCAGATGATGTCACTGTTAAAATGGGGTTAACCCAAAGGGAAAGTAGTCAGAAACTGCTTCTTTTTACTTTCGGAATATCCTGAAAGTAAAAAGAAGTAGTTTCTGACTACTTTCCATTCGGGTTAACCCCATTTTAACAGCGATGTGTGTGAAAAACTAACCACTTTTGCGGGATTCCCCCACCTTTTAAATCCCATTTCTGCACAGGATTTCCCCCTTGTGATAAACTCCTAGGACACATCCCTTTGCCCCTCTGGTGCTACAGGGCCAGATATACAGGGGTTGCAGAGATAATAGAGTGTGTGCATGTATGCACGTGCATGTATGTGCATGCACACACATGCACTTTCAAGAAGGCCATGAACATATGGGGAGCCTGTGAATTTCCTGGGATTTTCTTAAGTGAGGAATCTTCCAAGGTGATTTTGCCAGTTCCTTCCTCTGAAAGCTAGCCTACAGCACCTAGTATTATTCCCTGGCAGTCTCTCATCCAAGTACTAACCAGGGCAGACTGACTTTTCATAGCTTCCAAGATCCAGTTGTTGTTGGACTGCAGCTCCAGCATTCCTCAGCATTGGCTACCCCAGCTAAGGGCTGCTAGAACTTGCAGTCCAACAATAGCTAAACTCCATAACTCCCTTAAGTTCAGTGCATTATAATATGTGATAGATAGATCAAAGCAGACAAAGGGCCTTTGCAGACTGCCAGAAATAGTGCAAATTGAGTCCACTTTAAGGGTTAGGGTTAGTGCTAGGGAATCATGGGAATGGTGTTTTTTTCCCCCTGAGACATTGAGCCTTCTCTGTCAGAGAGCTCTGGTGCCACAATAAAATACAGTTCCCATGATTCCCTAACCCTAACCCTTAAAGTGGACTCAATTTGCACTATTTCTGGCATTCTGCAAAGGCCCAAAGAAAGAGAATTAGAGCTTCAAAAAGCTTTGGGCAACAGCTTCCATAATCCCCTGTTCAGCTATAGGACTTGTCAAAACTGATCTCAGCGTCTTCTTTACTTTCTCTCCTTCAGAATCCAGACCAAGCTTTCTTCCCTCACTCCCATCCTCCTTTGTGTGACATTTCTGTTTGAGCTTTGACAAATGTGAATCCATTCTTTGCAAAAACAACATCTCATTGGCAAGACAGCTTTGTATGTGATTTGAGTGTGAAAATTAGGATGCTGTGAAACAGTAAACAATTTGGAACAAGGAACTTCTCACATGTTTTTGGGCCACCCTGGTGGGGGGGGGCGGGCATTTTTTAAAAATAAAATCTTGTTTTGACTTCATTGGGAGGCTCCAAACATTGTGGAAATGCCCTTCACACACCCCTCTGTCATTTTGGAACATTTTAGAGCAAAACAAAATTTTAAAAATTATTATTGTTTTTATTATTATTATTATTATTATTATCATTATTATTATTATTATTATTATTATTCCACCTTCCCCCAGTACAGGGACACAAGGAGGC
Organism: Phrynosoma blainvillii; assembly: GCA_026167975.1. Lineage (NCBI taxonomy): Eukaryota > Metazoa > Chordata > Lepidosauria > Squamata > Phrynosomatidae > Phrynosoma > Phrynosoma blainvillii. The sequence goes on from JANUYF010000001.1 coordinate 211,893,163, forward strand.
CTCTGAGGAGCTCTCCGGGCTACAAAAACAGCCCTAGGGAACACACTTTGTCTCCCCACCCAAGCTAAGATAAAACAAAAGTATTGAACAGTTATTTCTTACATCAGCATAAACATTTAGACATATTCTCTTGTTCATTTCCCATTGTTTTTATGGTGTAGACAGCTTAAAATCTGGTTCCTGCCAAATTATAACAAAAAAGATTCAGTTTTCATCCCCCTTTTCCTGAACAGAAATATGGTAACCCATGTGTTGTATATTGGAAATCCAATCTAGGGGTATCAATGAACTGTCTTACATTTCTTCCCAGGAGGGCAGAAATATTGCTCCTTGGCTCAAAATTCCTTCTTGTCTCTTTGTGCTGCCAGCAGTTGGGCTGAATGGCAATCAAACTCTTTGTGCCTTGGAATTAAAAGGATCCTGGAGGCTATGTTAGATCCCACCCTGTCTCTTGAGGAAGAGTGATTCTGTGTTTAGATCATCTCTGTGTCGCCTTAGGAGTATTGCTAAATTGTTTTCATGGCAGTAGCAAAGGCAGGCAGTGTTTAAACTATGCAGAATAAGCTGTAGCAGGTTTCTTGCAGCAGCCAAATATTTCAGAGTCTGCAATGGACAGCTAGCATCACAAGAGCAGATTGTTCCAGGCATATCAACAGGCTTCATTCTTGGGTACACTCACAGAGACATTACTATATGGATTTATAAGAAAGGTAGCATTAACTAGGACTGTTGATCAATTAAAGAAGGTGTAGTTAATTTTAACATTTTAACACATTCATTTTAACTGTTAAAATGAATGTGTTACCGAAGATGCTTTTCCTCTTTCAGACACTACCAATAATTAAGAATACAAAAGTATTTAAAGATTGGCAAAGAAATCTGTCGGAATTCATTTGGGCGGGTAAAAGACTGAGAATTAAGCAGATCTATATGCAGGATTGTACTGAAAGAGGAGGCTTCTCATTACCAAATTTAAGAATATACTTTGAAGCCAGTACATGTATATGGCTAAGAGAATGGCTGAGCCTAAAAGATAGAAAATTGTTAAAATTAGAAAGCACACAATTAAAATTTGGCTTTCATGCATTTTTATTTTATAAAAAAATACAGGCTAATAAGAGCTTTGAGAATCACTTTTTAAGAGCTGCTTTATTTGCGACCTGGAAAAAATACAAAAACAGAATATGTCCCAAGCTACCCTTATGGGCATCGCCCCAAGAAGCTTTATTTCAGATTGATCCTAATAAAAAAGAACCTTGGCTAAAATACCAAGATATATTAGAAAAAGATAAAGGACATTTCAGGATTAAGACCTTAGAACAAGTAAAGATAGAAGGGAAAGAATGTGGATGGTTTTTATATCATCAGTTAAAAGCAAGATTTAATCTTGACAATAAGACTATAGGGATAACAGAGGAAAAAACTGATTTAGAGGAAAATATCATGAATGATAAACCAGCACAGTTGTCTAGAATTTATAAAAGGCTTCTAGAAATATATACGGAAGAAGATCTGATTAAAGATAACATGATAGCTTGGGCCAAGAATTGTGGACATGAGTTAGAATTAACTCAATGGGAAAAATGTTGGAACATCAGGCTAAAGTACTCGCTAAGTCAAGAAATCAGAGAAAACTATTACAAAATCATGTATAGATGGCATTTATCTCCAGATAGAATTGCCAGAATATACAATACAGGAGATAAATGTTGGAAATGTGAGAAGGTAAAAGGCACATACTTCCATCTTTGGTGGGAGTGTGTATATGCAAAAAGATTTTGGTAAAATATTCAAAAGAATATGGCTCAAATACTTGAGATAGATTTGGATAGAAAGCCAGAAATTATGTTATTATGTATGATAAACAGCAAATTGGAAAAGAAATTCGGAAGAGTCATATTCCATATGCTCACAGCGGCTAGATTAGTTTACGCGAGATATTGGAAAACCAACAGAGAAATTCAAATAGATGAATGGCGGTCAAAACTTATGGATCTAATGGAAATGGATTTATTGTCCGGGGAAATAGAGGAAAAATTAGAAGAGAGAAAAAAGGATTGGAAGAAAATATATGATTACCTGAAAAGAAATTGGAGTGATATTCTATATATAAAAAAGATGGAAGATTAATAATGATAAAGATTATGTGTATGTGGGTTATTGGATCTAGTGAAAATAATATTTTAGTTAAGCTCAATTGATTTGGTTCATCATAATGTAAATAAATAAATAAATAAAAAGGGGGAAGTAATATTATTAAAACTATCTTGATGATAAAATTGGATACTACAGAATAGTATCAAGAAAAGAAGAAGAATGAAGAATAGGAAAGAGAATCAGTTATGTGGAAGTGATAAATGTCTTTTTTCTCGTGGTTGTTCCTTAATTTAAATGTTCTGATACGTGTTTATTTATATATGAATGGAACTTGTAAGATCACAGCTGTATCTTTTTTTTTATTTTGTGTTTACAAAAACGTAATAAAATAAAATAAAATAAACGTAATAAAAAAGAAGGTGTAGTTAACTGATAACATGCACTTCATCCAACCAGATTTAAATGTCTAGTCCTATTATCAAACCTGAACACTTCAAGGTAGATATTTTATACTTTTTAAAAGCAGATATTAAGCTCATTTTGCTACTATGTACTGTGTACTTCAATTTTTCATGCATATTATCTTTCCCAATACAGTATCGTTTGACTCAGCTTATGGGAACTCATATCTTCTATGTAGACTTAAATAATTTACACAGCTCTAAGTATTTGATGCCCTGCAATCCCTGCAATCCAGTTTACAGCAGTTCAAGTTTCTTCCTTCTGAATTCTCACCACATTCCTCCTGGTTGAGGGATAACTGAAATAGCCCTTAGACTCCCCACAGACACCCTGAATTCAACAAGTTCCATTAAACCAGGGGTTAGAAACATTTAGATCTCTTCTCTTTATTGGACAATAATCCCAACAGTCCTCATCAGCATAGCCAATAGTGAGGAATCATGAGAGTTCCATGGAGAATGACTGGCTACACAGATGGTGTCAATTGGAGAGTTTTGGCTTCTTAGGTGGAGGACGACTAGCTACAGATGGACTGTACCTCACAAAGACCAGGACGAATGCCATAGAATAATAGAGCTGGAAGGGCCCCCATGGGCCATCAGGTCCAATCCCTGCTCAATGTAGGATGTCCAGCTAAAGCATCCCCAGCAGGTCCAGCCATTTTTTGAAAACATCCAGAGAAGAACTCACCATCTCTCTAGGCAGTTGGTTCCATTGCTGAACTGCTCTTACTATCAAGAAGTCCCTTCTTTTTTTCTTTTTTTAAAATTATTTATTATTTCATACACTAACAAAACATATACACAGAACATATATAAACAACAGGAAAAAAAACTAAAAACACAAATAAATACCAATTTATACAAATGACTTCCTCTCCTCAGCCTTCTGCTTTTGTTCACATCTTAAATTTTCTTCCTTTTCTTTACTTTAACTTATATTTATATTCTCTATTTTCTTTCAGTTTAAATTTATAATAATTTACTTTCTCAGTTTTACATTGTTTTCCAAAGAAATTAATTCTTCCAAAATAAAACTGCTGTACTTCCCCAGCTATCCTTTCAAAACTGTACCATTTCCATCCAATTTTCCTCTAAATTAGGTATTTTACCTTCTCTGATCATTAGTATTAATTTATCTAAACTTAACATATCATATAATTTTACCAACCATTCATCCATAGTAGGGTTACCTTGGTTTTTCCAATTCCATGCATAAACTAACCTGTAACATATTCAGTGAGAAAATTTTGGGTCATAGTGGTATTTTTACATTCAACATTTTTGAGATCATACTATGGATTGATAACCAGATTTTTTTTTTCTTTAGGACACAACCACATATAGTAAAAAGTGCCAGACATTTCTTTACATTTCCAACATTTTGGGTTGTTACTTTAATACATTTTTTGCTAATTTTGCAGGGGTAAGTTGCTGTCTAAATAGCATTTTATGATAATTTTCCTTTAAGTCATAACATAGAGTAAATTTTATATTTTTCTTCCATGATTTTCTAAATTTATTGGATTTCCTATATTCTGTGCCCATATTATCATTCCTTTTTTGAATATATCTTGTTCTGTATTCCATTTCCGTAATACTCTATTTTTTAAAAAAAAAATTGTGAGTGTCATCTTCCATTAATTTTTTTTCTAATTCTGATTTTCCTAGGTCAAAGCCATATAATTTTTTCCCATCATATATCTTTCATATACTTGTATGTAAAGAAACCACTGACACTCACCTTCATCTTTTTCTAATTGTCCCCTTGCTTTAAATTCAATATTACCAAATTTCTTAATAAGATTCTTATACAGATACCATTTTCTGTAGTTGTTTTCCTTCTAATGTTCAATTGAAATCTACCTTTCAGTAACTTAATCCATTAGACCTGTTTCTACCCTCTGAGACATCAGAGAACAAGTCACTGTCACCTTCCTCTCTGTGGCAGTGCTTGAAGTATTTAAAGAATGTGATCGTATCACCCCTCAATCTTCTCTATACCAAACTCAACATGTCCAGCTTCTTCAGTCTCTTCTCATATGTCTTGTTCACTATACCTCTTATCATCCTTTTTGCCCTTCTCTGAACATACTACAACTTGTTATATATCCTTCTTAAAATTAGGCATCCTGAACTGACACAGATGAGGCCTGAACAGTGTGAAATACAGTGGGACTTCCCTCAAATTGGAAATATGCTTCTGTTAATGCAGACTAATCCCCATTCACACTATGGAAATAAAACAGCGTGGAACCGGTTGATTTCCGTGAAGTTCAGACTGCACTCGGTCCAGTTTGCAGGCCACCCCACCCCCAAAAAAGCCCACTTAAACGGGTGTATTTGGCACCAGACCCCTTAGCAGTTCTTTTTTTTTTTTTAAGAAGCACAATGATCTTCATCTTCGGTAGTGTGACCATGCTACTGAATCCATTTGGATCATGCTGCATTGTTCCCAGAAATGGAGGCGCCTCCATTTTAAATTGATATGGTGGCAAATGTGAATGGCAACAGAGTTAAAATGGCATCGAGAAATTCAATCGTGGCAAATGTAGTGATAACACTAAATCAATTTTGAATCAGCGCAGAGATGTGAATCTCTTCATTCAAAAAAGTAGGTGTGAATGATTCCATAGTCATTTGCCTTCTTTGTTGCAGTATCACACTGCTGGCTCATGTTCAAATTATTACCAACAATAATCTCAAGTAGTGATGTAAATTTCTGGCTTCATTCTTCCTGAGCCTAAAGGACTTTGATTGCTGTTCTTGACTGCCCTGTCAAGACCAAGATAATTTCACTGGCCCAAGGGAGCTGACCTATTTCCAAAATAAATAAATAAATAAATCCCAAATAATGAGAAAGAGAAGAACGTATGCTCAAATTATGAAATATGTGCAATTCTATTTGCATGACTAAACACAAGTCATCCTCCTTGTTGTAAGAGAGTTTTATGGAGGAGTGTATAGTTCAGGGGTAGGCAACCTTTCCCCTTTAAGGGCCGAGGGACTTCAGCTCCCAGAAGCTTCAGCCATGTTGGCCAATAGTCCCATGTTGGCCAATAGCTCCTGGGATTCTGGGAGCTGAAGTCCCTCGGCCCTTAAAGGGGAAAGGTTGCTTACCCCTGGTATAGTTTATAGGTCAGAGAGACAGAGAGGTTAGAGTGGGAAAAGACAGCTGAGTGCAGGGGGAAAGACGGCCCTCCCCCCTTCACAACTGATCTAAACTTCGTTTATCTCCCAGAAACATCTCCCTTTGGGAATTGCTGGGGAAAGCACTTTAGGAAATGCTGAACTCCTGCTCAACCCAGATTTTGAGACAACTCTTGGATTATAGCTGAACAGGAAACTTGGGTTTCCACCTAACTTCTGTGATTCTAGCAATCTTTGCAGTGATTTTGCTCTGCGCTCTGCTTTAGGCTGGTCCCTGTGGTGTCTTGGCTGAGGGTGCTGGAGTAGCTCTTCCTCTTCCCCCACAGCATTGGGGCTAAGGCATCAGCAGTGAGCCAGGCAGCAGCAGTGAGAGGGGGTGTGGCATTAAAAGTCACTCCCCCACCCCCCACCCCCCAGGAACACCAACCAGCCAGCCTGAGGATGCTAGAGCAGCTCTTCCTCTTCCCCCGCACCACTGGAGCTAAGGCAGTTGGGACAGCAGAGCCAGGCAGCAGCAGCGAGAGGGGGCATGACCAGGAGTGGCTGACCTTAAAATTCACTGCCCCCAAACACCTACCAGCCAGCATGAGGATGCTCAAGAAGCTCTTCCTCTTCCCCCACACCATTGGGGCTAAGGCAGCTGGAACAGCTGAGCCAGGGAGCAGCAGTGAGAGGGGGCATGGCCAGGAGTAGCTGGACATAAAAGTCACTCCCCCACCCCCACAGGAACACCAACCAACCAGGCTGAGGACACTGGAGCAACTCTTCCTCTTCCCCCACACTTTTGGGGCTAAGGCAGCTGGGACAGCAGAGCCAGGCAGCAGCAGTGAGAAGGGAGCATGGCAAGTCACTCCTCCCACACACACACTCCTGGAACCAGCCTGAGGTTGCTGGAGCAGCTTCCTCCACTCCACAAGGGTTAAATGTAGTCGAGGCAGCTGAGGCAGGCAACAAACTTCAACTTGGAGCGAATTGGAGGGCTCTGCAAAGAAGGGACAGGCATGTGCAGCCGATTGTAATCTGGGAGCGAAAATCCAGGTTGTGCGGGGGAAGGAAGGTATGGCGAGAACAGAGTGAAGGTTTGTTACAAAAGAAGGCAGGATTATTGTTTGAAAGCTATCCCATCTTCAATTCACTCTGAGCCTTTATAGACTACCAGAAATAATTTACAGACTGCCCTGGCTCAGTGCTAGGAAATCATGGGAACTGTATTTTTTTTCTGAGACATTAAGCCTTCTATGTCAGAGAGCTCTGGTGCCACAATAAACTACAGCTCCCATGATTCCCTAGCACTGAGCCAGGGCAGTTAAAGTGGACTCAAGCTGCATTATTTCTGGCAGTCTGTAAAGGCCCTCTGTTTCCTGGTATGGATTGGAAAGCACACCAATCATACCACAGAACCTTACTTTGCTCCTTTGGGTCAGTCATGCCAGGTCAGTCAAACACAAGACCCAGATCATTTATGATCTTCCCTTAGATGAAGATGCCGACCTGGCTTGCCTTACAGAGACCTAGCTGGGAGAAGGCAGTGCTATAACTTGGGCACAGGCCCTCCCAGCCGGGTACTCTGTCAGTGAGCAGGTAAGGAAAAGTGGGAGAGGGGACAGAGTGGCTCTGGTTCATAAGAATCATCTTACCTTGACCAGGATACCTGTCCGGAAAACAGCCCATTTCGAGTGTATGAACCTGAGCCTGAAGACCAAGAATAGTTTGGGGATTCTGTTAGTGTACTGTCCACCACATTATCTAACAGACTCCCTAACTGAGCTGACACAACTCATCTCAGAGCTGCTGTTGGAGTTGCCTAGACTTTTAATCTTGGGCGACTTCAACATTCCACTCAAGATCAGTTTGTCTGACAGGTGCAACTCGGGAGTTCATGGAGTCCATGACAAACATGGGCCTATCCAAGTTGGTCATCGGGCCAACACATTGCACAGATTATACCCTCGATGTGGTCTTCAGTAAAGGACAGGAATATCCTTGGGGGAAGGTAATAAAAACCTCTGCATTGTCATGGACTGATCATTTCCTGGTCAAAGCTGAACTCTGAACCACTGTCCATCCTGTTGGGGGTGGAGGACCCATTAGAATGGTCTGCCCTCGAAGGCTAATGGAACCAATTGGATTTTAGAAAGCCTTAGAGGGTTTAATGGTTGGTAATGCAGCGATTCTGTCAAAGCTTTGGTTAATACCTGGAGCACCAATCTTGCCAAGGCTATTGACTGCTCCCAAGTGTCCTTTCCAACCCACTTCAAATTATCAATCATGGTATACTGAAGAACTCAGGAAGATGAATCAGGTTGGTCAATGACTAGAGTGCATCTGGCGGAAAACTCGACTCTTATCTGACAGAACTTATCATAGGAAATTTCTTTGTTCTTTCTCACTGTATGTATTGCATCTGCAGAGTCCCATCCAGTAGAGCTGTTTAGGGTGGTAAGGGAACTGACACAGGTTCCACTTGTGCAGAACCCATTACTTAACCCAACAACGGCCTGCTGTGACATGTTTAGCAACTTCTTTGCAGATAAAATCTCTCAGATAAGTGCCAACTTGGACACCAGTGTTATAGTAGAATCGATAGATGAGGTATCCAGCAACTCCGCTTATGAGATTATACCGGATCAGTTCCAACCGGTAAGTACTGATGATGTGCACAAGCTCCTTGGTAGTGTGAGGAAGACAATTTGCCCTCTTGACCCTTGCCCTTCATGGTTGGCCATCCAGGGGAGAGATGTCTTCAGGATGTTCCTAACAGACATCAACAATGCATCCCTTAGGGAATGTTGTGTTCCATCTTGTTTGAAGGAAGTGGTGGTCAGGACACTTCTGAAAAAAACCTTCCCTTGACTGTCTGGACATGAACAGCTATAGGCCAGTCTCTTTGTTACCTTTTTTGACCAAGGTGATCGAGAGGGCTGTTGCTCTTCAGCTCCAGGCTGTCTTAGAGGAAACTGATTGTCTGGATCCATTTCAAACTGGCTTTAGGAGAGGATGTGAAGTGGAGACTGCCATAATTGCCTTAGCTGATGAACTTTGCCTGGGCATCGACAGGGGTAGTGTGACCCTGTTGATGCTACTGGACCTCTCAGCGGCTTTTGATATGATAGACCATGACATCCTCTTGGAACGCCTGAGAGTATTAGGAATTGGAGGCATTGCATTGCAATGGTTCCTTTTAATTTCTCTTGTGCAGATTCCAGAGGGTGATGCTCAGGGACAGTTGCTCAGATAAAAAGAAGTTTAATTGTGGCATCCCCCAGGGCGCCATCCTGTCCCCGATGCTATTTAATATATATATATGAAGCCACTGGGAGATATCATCCGAAGACATAGGGCGGGGTATTATCAGTATGCTGATAATACCTAAAGAAATTAGAGAAAAAAACAGACCCCAAAAATTACAGGCCTATATCACTACTGAATTGTGATTATAAGATCTACGTGGTTATAATAGCAAATAGGCTGAAAAACTGGTTGACTACTAGGATCCATGATGACCAGGCAGGATTTCTTCCCAATAGAATGATGAAAGAAAACACTAGGAATCTCATAAATTTGATAGAATATCATGGAAAAAATATAGATAAGAAAGTAGCCTTAATGTTTTTTGATATTGAAAAAGCATTTAATAATTTGAATTGGAAGTTTATGATAGAGGTATTGAAGAAACTGGATATGGGACAAAACTTTATAAAATGGATAGAATCTATTTACCAAGATCAAGATGCTTTCTTATTGATAAATGGAGAGAGGACTAAAAGTTGTAAAATTCAAAAAAGTGTAATACAGGGATGTCCACTATTCCCACTGTTATTTATAATTAATTTGGAAATACTAAACAATAAAATTAGAAAAGATAATCTGATACGAGGAATAAAACTCAGGGAGAAGAATATAAAGTATGCGGATTTGCGAATGACTTGATGTTATCTATATCTAATCCTATAGAATGCATTGATCAACTATTAACAATCTTTAAACAATTTGGGGAAGTTGCAGAATTTAAGATAAATAGGGAAAAACAGCTATGTTACTAATGAATCTAACAGGGGAGGAAAAAAGAAAGCTAATTGAGAAATCTAAATTTCAGGAGAAAAAATAGTCAAATATCTGTGGATGAATTTTACAATAAAAATTTCAGATATATTTTAAAAAAAACTATGAGAAAACCTGAAATGAAATTAAAAAGAATTTGGATAGGTGGAAAAAGTTGAATTTATCATGGATGGGGAAAATCTCAACAATAAAGATGAATGTACTCCCAAAAATGCTTTTTCTGTTTCAAAATATTCCTATTAATATAAATGATTTACCATTTCAAAAATGGCATAAGAATTTATCCAAATTTATATGGGGAAAGAAAAAACCCAGAATCAAAATGAAATTAATGTAGGATGAGTTTACTAAAGGAGGATTGAGATTACCTGATTTTAAAATATTTTATTATGCCTGTGGTTTAAATTGGTTAATGGACTGGATTAAATTAGAGAAAGAAAGAAATTTAAAATTAGAAGGTTATGATAATATATATGGATGGCATGAGTATTTTATTTTATGACAAGAGTAAAGTGCACAAAGATTTTAATGATCATTACCTTAGGCAATCCTTCTTAAGAATCTGGCAGAAAATTAAAGTTAAATGGACAGGTAATATCCCAAAATGGACCTCCATAAATGAACCTTCTTCTGGAATGATAGCATATGTAAGAATAAATGGGCAACTTATAATGATATTATACAGGGCAATGAAATAAGTTTGCAAATAAAGACACGAGAACAGTTACTGCAAGAGGAATATAACTGCAGTTGGCTTACATATCGACAATTAAGAGAGAGATTCTTACTGGATAAAAAATAAAGATTGGGGTAATGAGTAAAGAATTTGAAGATAATAGTATTAATGGTATTAAAGGATAATCACAAAATATCAAATGCTATTAAAAATAGAAATGGAGCCAGAGGTAGTGAAGATGCATATGATTAAATGGGCACAAGATATCAGACAAAATATAGAAATTGAACAATGGGAAAAATGTTGGAAAAAGAGGTTAAAATTTACCCTGAATTACGACATAAAAGAAAACTATTATAAGATGGAATTTAGGTGGTATCTCACTCCATATAAACTGGCTAAAATGAGGAAAAATTACTTGAATCTATGCTGGAAGTGTGAAAAGAAAGTAGGTACTTTTTATCATTTATGGTGGAAGTGCAAAGAGGCTAAAGAATATTGGATTAAGATACATAAAGAAGTAACTAAAATATTACAGATAGATTTTTCAATTAACCCTAAGATGTACTTATTGGGAATAACAGAAGAAGAAAAATTAAAAAAATAAATATGGGAAATTGATGTTTTATTTGATAGTAGCTGCTAAGATAAATTATGCTTCAAAATGGAAAAGTAAGGAAATGCCGACAATAAAAACATGGCAAATAAGAATATATGAATATATGGAAACTGATAAACTTACGTGTTTGATAAAGAAAAAGGGAATAGATACTTTCAAAAAGAATTGGAAACCTCTGCTCAAATATTGGCAGAAGGAATGGGGTCCAAATTTTGTTGTGGGTTTAAAATAGCTTTAGAGAATCCCTTAAGTTCAAGTAGGCTATAGATTTGTGAATATATTAATATTTATGGATATAATGATACTTAGGTTTAGATTGGGTATAGATTTATGGCTATAGTTGTATACTGATAAAATTATTAATGAAATATGAGTATGATGTAAAGGGTTAAACTAAAAAGAAAGTGAAGTAAATTATAAGATAAAAAAATTAACAAGACTTGAAAGACAAGGAAGTTTATGTCTTGTTATCATGTCTTTTGTATTTTTTTGGCTTGTTTGTTATGTTTGCTTTGTTTGTCTTATATATGTCTTATGTATGTATTGTATATATGTTTCTTTTAATAATAAAAATAAATTAAAAAAAAAAAAAGATCAGCAGGCTGTCAGTTCGAGGCCTGGGTACTGCATGATGGGCTGAGCTCCTGTCACTTGACCCAGCTTCTGCCAACCTAGAGGTTTGAAAACATGCAAATGCAAGTAGATAAATAGGTGCCACTTTGGAGGGAAAGTAAACAGCATTCTGTGCAATGATGCTGGCCACATGATCACAGAGCAGTCTCTGACATGCTGGCTCTTTGGCTTAGTAACGGAGATGAGCACCACCCCCTATGGTCAGACATGACTTGACAACATTGCCAATGGGGAATATCTTTACCTTTTACCTTTAAGCAAGCCCTGGGGATGGATCTTCTCAGCAGCTTCCTCCTTTTCAGTCCATGCAACCTTCCATTTTGACATTCTCACTGCAGTTTCAGACATATGAAGCCTCCCACCCCAATTGCTATTAAGATGCAGGACCAGACTGATCTCTGTTGCTGAGGCAACAGTTGCTGAGAGTTGACGCAAAGTCACAACACACAGTTAAAGTGTACAACTCGCCACTACAGGATAGATATATGGAGAGGTCTTGTAGCACCTTTGAAAACTAAAGAAGTTAGAAAGAAGTTAGTCTCAAAGATGCTACAAGATCTCTACATACTGATTCTACAAACTAACACAGCTATATCTTTGAATTCTATCACAGGATAGAGTTGTGATGTACTCATCATAAAGGTCTCTCTCTCTCTCTGTATCTGTAAATATTTTAGTCCAGCTTATTTTAACTTTGGTAAGATGTCTTGAATACCATATTTGGGAAAAGGTGAGGAGAATGATAACAATGATCATAATGATCATAACAAAACCAAAAACAATTTATATAACTTTGCATTACAACAAGAACAATAATAATAATTTAAAACATGCTTAACCAGGAATAGAATCATAGAAGCATAGAATCATAGAGTTGGAAGGGACCACAAGGGCCATCCAGTCCAACCCCCTGCCATGCAGGAATTCCCAATTAAAGCATCCCCAACAGATGGCCATACAGCCTCTGCTTAAAGACCTTCAAGGAAGGAGACTCCACTATTCTCTGAGGGAGTGTGTTCCACTGTCGAACTGCCCTCACTGTCAGGAAGTTCCTCCTAATGTTAAGGTGGAATCTCTTTTCCTGGAGCTTGCACCCATTGTTCTAGGTCCTAGTCTCTGGAGCAGCAGAAAACAAGCTTGTTCCCTCTTCAATATGACATCCCTTCAAATATTTAAACAAGGCTATCATATCACCTCTTAATCTTCTCTTCTCCAGGCTAAACATTCCCTGCTCCCTAAATCGTTCCTCATAGGGCTTGGTTTCCAGACTCTTCACCATTTTAGTTGCCCTCCTTTGGACATGCTCCAGTTTCTCCACATCCTTTTGGAATTGTGCTGCCCAGAACTGAACACAGTATTCCAGGTGAGGCCTGACCAAAGCAGAATAGAGTGGCACTATTACTTCTCTTGATCTAGACACTATACTTCTATTGATGCAGCCTAAAATTGTATTGGCCTTTTTAGCTGCTGCATCACACTGTTGACTCATGTTCAAATTGTGGTCCACCTGGATTCCTAGATCCCTTTCTCATGTAGTCTCATTCAGCCAGGTGTCCCCCATTGTATATCTGTGCTTTTCGTTTCTCCACCCCAAGTCCAGTACCTTACATTTCTCCATGTTGAATTTCATTTTTTTAGCTTTGGCCCAGCTTTCTAGTCTGTTCAAGTCATATTGAATTTTGATCCTGTCTTCTGGGGTATTACCTACTCCTCCTAATTTGGTGTCATCTGCAAATTTGATAACTATGCCCCCAGTACTGTCATCCAAGTCATTGATAAAGATGTTGAATAGCACTGGTCCCAGGACAGAGCCCTGTGGCATCCCACTGGTCACTTCTTTCCAGGTTGAAAAGGAGCCATTGTTGAGCATCCTTTGGGTTCGGCCAGTCAACCAATTACAAATCCATGTAACAGTTACTTTGTCTAGCCCACATTTTACCAGCTTGTTTGCAAGAATGTCATGGGGAACCTTGTCAAAGGCCTTACTGAAATCAAGATATACTATATCTACAGCATTTCATTCATCTACCAAGCTGGTAATTTTATCAAAAAAAAAAAGATCAGATTTGTCTGGCATGACTTGTTTCTCTGAAACCCATGTTGACTTTTTGTGATTATGGAATTACCTTCCAGGTGTTCACAGACTCTCTGTTTAATGATCTGCTCCAGAATCTTTCCTGGCATTGATGTCAGACTAACTGGACGATAATTGTTGGGATCCTCTTTTTTTCCCCTTTTTGAAGATGGGGACAATGTTTGCCCTCCTCCAGTCTGCTGGGACTTCTCCTGTTCTCCAGCAGTTCCCAAAGATTATTGCCAATGGTTCTGATATTACATTTGCCAGTTCTTTTAGTACCCTTGGATATAATTCATCTGGTCCTGGAGACTTATATTCGTTTAGATTAACCAGGTGTTCCTGTACTATCTCTTTACTATTCTTTGCTGAAATTCTCCAATTCTGTCCTCTGCTCCATTATCCTCTAGTTGAGCACCCTTTGCCTTTTCTGAGAAGACTGAAGCAAAGAAGGTGTTGAGTAATTCTGCCTTTTCTCTGTCCCCTGTTAACTTTTTGCCATCTTCTCCACACAGTGGCCCTACCATTTCCTTCTTCTTCCTTTTGCTGCGGACATACCCCAAAAAGCCCTTTTTATTGTTCTTAACCTCTCTAGCAAGCCTGAGTTCATTCTGCGCTTTAGCTTTTCTGACTTTACCCCTATATGTGCTAGCTATTTGTTTGAATTCCTCTTTGGTGATTTCCCCATTTTTCCATTTCTTATACATGTTCAGTTTAAAACGTAGTTCAGTTGCAAGTTCCTTAGTCATCCATCCTGGTTTCTTGAGACACCTCCCATTTTTCTTCCTCATTGGAATGGTTTGAAATTGTGCCTTCAGTATCTCCCTTTTGAGAAACTCCCATCCATCTTGAACTCCCTTCTCTTTTAGTATTCCTGTCCATGGGATCACCCCCAGTATTTCTCTAAGTTTACTAAAATCAGCTTTCCTAAAGTCTAGAATGCATGTCTGACTATGCCTGGCTTCTCCTTTCCATTGTATAATAAATTCCAGGAGAACATGATCACTCCCACCTAAGGATCCAACCACTTGCACCCCATTAACTAGGTCTTCCCTGTTAGTTAGGATCAGATCCAAAATAGCTGACTCCCTAGTTGCCTCTTCCACCTTTTGGACAATGAACTTGTCTTCAAGGCAAGTGAGGAATTTGCTAGACATTGAGGATTTTGCTGAGTTTGAATTCCAGCAAATATCAGGATAGTTGAAGTCACCCATCACTACTATATTTCTCCTTTCTGATAAATCTCATTGATCTCACGTAAGCATCTATAGGATTGTGAGTGCCTTATTTTCCACTCGAAAACATACAGTGCACAAGCTATTAGCATAATCTGAATTTGCTTGCACATAGAACTATTCAGGACCTGACCCCTGGAATAATTTGCCTGTCAAATGGGGCTTTCTTGGCAAGATTAGTTCAGAGAGCAGTTGCCTTTGACCTCTTCTGAGGCTGTGACTTGCCCAGGCTGCCCTGCTTCACATTACAATACAGAAGTCTACTCAGAAGTAAGACAAAGTCCATAGGCTTTATTCTGAGTACACCACAATGAAGTCACACCTTTGTAATATTTACTCACAAATAATACCTGTAGTGAGGTTTACTTTGCAGTAAATGGGACTATTAGCTACACACCCTTGTAGATCAGGGATTTTTAGACAGCTGTAAGGGAACTAAAAGAGGGAGGGGAGGAACTGGATTGTAAAAACAATAACAATGGGACTGATTTCTTCAACCAACTATAGGTAAGATTTTATTTTCTCTGAATGCAAAGACAGGACATTCCAGGGCAGAGACTAAAAAGAAAAGGGTAAGATGGTGATCAGCGATAAAGTTTAAACCAAAAAGACCTTGTTGTTTTTATAGAAGCAGAATTCCTTAGTGTTAAGACTGTCTGAATGGATGTCTATGCAAAATACATAACCCTTAACATTGATTTTTTGCACCTGCACAAAGAAGTCCGAACGCTGTTTTTTGGGTAACAAAATGACCACAACTTTATTTATCTGTACAGGGTCTGAAACAAGGACTTTACAGCCAAAAATCTTCACTTTATTATAACTTCCTTCTTGACACATGTGTATGTGTGCATGCCATAATTCCTGATTTAATCCTCACTGTAATCATGTTAAGCTATCAGGGATAAGTCATGCCCCCAACCAAGCATATGTCAACAAGGGTCACACATAAGTTGCCAAACATGCAATTAAATCATCCCCCTGTCCAATTTTGACATTATCTCTATGATTGATGAGGTAAGAGATTTTAAGATGATGATGTAAACCATTCATCCCTCGTAAATGTCCAAATATTGAAAAATCAGATATCCAATTATCCTCTGGGGGGGGGGGTCCCTGCCCTGCTACAGGATGGGGCCAGCCTAGCTTGGCATCCCCTCGCACCCCCAACAGAACCTGTTTAATGTGAGAAACAATGGAGTCCAAGTATACATCACAGCCTACTGGGGAGAGATGAACCCCATCACCCCTGTACATATGTGGTAATTCAACCCTAATCTGGTCATGTTCAACACATGAGGCCCCCAAAGCTTCCAACCTCCTCAAAACACCCTTATTCACCCTGCAACGAGCCACGTTAATAGCAGAATCTTTCCTTGCACCAGGCCAAGTTCATCGCAGCACGAGCTTGGTTCATAACAGAACAGTCCCCCAGTAACCAGCATCGTACTTCATTGAGGTCCACAATTATCCTTTGGACTAACTGCAATCTGGGGATCTTGACCAAATCATTCTCACCCAGGTGAGTGAGGAGTATCCGGGGAGATGGGAAGGTAACAGCCAACTTGAAGATTCGAGGAAGGAGGGCCCACTATATCATGCCTCTCCACCAAAACCAATGGATGCGCCCAAATCGCTCTAGACCCAAGTTTGGATCTCAGCCTGACTGGAGAGCATGCTGTTCAGCCCAAAAGACCAAGCTGTGACTGACAATCCAGACATCACCCTGTTCTCCACATGCCCAACATAAAAACACACATTAGAACATTGAGGCACAATTGCATCCCCCCCCCCCCCCCCGGAACTAGAAATCAATATCTAATCAGCCTAAGGGCGAATATAAGCTTTAAACGCTCCAGAGCGCCATCGGCCAGTACGTCGGATCACAGCATCACTTAGGCCGTGAGCTGCTGTGGCTGTGGCAGCTCCGATCCAAAATGAGTGAGAAGAAAATTGGGCCACTGGTAAGCCTGCATGCTTCAGAGCCTCCCGCAACACCTCTCAAAATTGAAACTGCATCAACAGAAGGCCCGACACATGCAAAAACAAATAACCAGGGGATGCTGGACGCAATCTGAGGTAATCTGTCAAAGCCTTTACTGGGCAGATCTGGCGTGGGGGGAGTCTTTCTTTGAAGTTCTTGCTAAATTACTTCATTTGTAAATGATGTAAAATAAAAATTCTCACACCTTGCTCAAGTAGGTGCTGAACAAAACAGCTCATAAAAGACTTGATTCAAGGATCAAGAAACCAAAATCCCATAAATTTAATGAACACTGATCAGTTTTCATCACACCCCTAATTCCAAGGTCCTTGTCATATAGAATCATAGAGTTGAAAGAGACCAGAAGGGCCACCCAGTCCAACCCCCTGCCATGCAAGAACTCTCAATCAAGGCATTCCCAACAGATGGCCAACCAGCCTCTGTTTAAAAACCTCCAAAGAAGGAGACTCCACCACACTCCGAGGGAATGTGTTCCACTGGTGAACAGCTCTTTTTGTCAGGAAGTTTCTCTTAATATTAAAGTGGAATGTCTTTTCCTGTAGTTTGAATCCATTGCTCTGGGTCCTATTCCCCAGAGCTGCAGAAAACAAGCTTGCTCCAGTCTCCATATGACATACCTTCAAATATTTAAATAGGGCTATCATATCAACTCTTAAACATACCCAGCTCCCTAAGCCTCTCCTCTGGTTTCCAGACCCTTGACCATTTTGGTTGCTCTCCTCTGGACACACTCCAGCTTGTCAACATCCTTTTTGAATTGTGGTGCCCAGAACTGGATACAATATTCCAGGTGAGGCCTGACGAAAGCAGAATAGAGTGGCACTATTATTTCCCTTCTTCTAGACACTATACATCTATTGTGCATTGGCCTTTTAAGGTGCTGCATCACACTGTTGACTCACATTCAACTTGTGGTCTACTAAGACTTCTAGATCCCTTTCACATGTAAAGGCAGGTTTCCCCAATCCTATATCTGTGCATTGCAATTTTTCTGCTTAAGTGCAGTAACTTGTCCATGTTGAAATTCATTTTGTTATTTTTGGCCCAGCTTTCTAATCTATTAAGATCATTTTGAATTTTGATACTCTCCTCTGGGATACTAGCCACTCCTAATTTAGTGTCATCTGCAGATTTCATAAGCATGCCCTCTAGTGTTTTACCCATGTCATTGATAAAGATGTTGAATAGCACTGGGCCCAGGACAGAACCCTGTGGCACACCACTGGTCACTTCTCTCCAGGATGAAAAGGAACCATCACTGAGCACCCTTTGGGTTTGGACGATCAGCCAATTACTAATCCATCTAACAGTAGCATTTACTAGCTTGTTTGCAAGACTGTCATGGGGAACCTTGTCAAAGGCCTTACTGATATCAACATATACTATATCCACATCATTCCTTTAATCTACTAAACTGGTAATTTTATCTGAGAGAGAGAGAGAAATCAGATTAGTCTGGCATGCCTTATTTCTCAGAAACCCATGTTGACTTTTTGTGATTATTGTGTTCCTCCTAAATGTTTACAGACTCTCTGTTTAATGATCTGCTCTAGAATCTTTCCTGGTATTGATGTCAGATTAACTGGACAATAGTTGTTGGGGTCCTCCCCCCTTTTTTATTTATTTAATTTATTTATTTTTAAGATGGGATTACGTTTGCCCTCTTCCAGGTGTCATGCCCTGCCTGGATGAGGATGAGGGGGACAACTTAGAGGACAAGGAGGATGAGTCAGAACTTCCTCCAAGTCCTGAGTCTGCAGCGGAGGAGCCCCAGCTCGGTCCTAGAAGTTCTGCTTTGCCAGCTCCAGCTGCAGAGCCTCCAGCAGAGTTTGTGACTTCACAAGAGGCTCTGCAGCCAAGCTTCCCAATGACAGAGCCATCAAACATGGAGGAGGATCAAGGGACCGTGCCTGCCTTCAGTCAGTGTAGAGCCAATTTTGGATGAACTGCTCTAGGAACCTCCTGTGTCCCTGGACTTGCTGATTGCGCACACCATGCACTTGGACTGTTGCCTTGCCACCTGCAAACAGGCTTATCAACGTGCCCTTCTGCCTCACTCCAGTGTGGCCCAAACAATTCAGTCAGTGCCACCTTTGTCGACCCCTTCCCAGCTTACAGAGGAACCTATGCAGCTGGGAGGGGCACGGCCGCAGCTCACCAGGGTTGAAAAGGAATACCGGAGAAGGGAGGGCCTCTGTCTGTATTGTGGCTCTCAAGGGCATTTTGCCCAGGAATGCCCCGCCAAGGGACGCCGGCCTGCACTGCAGGGAAATGGGGACGGCCAGGTGTAGAGTGGGTTTGTCACCTTGGAGAGTCTCTTGAACCCACTTTCTCCAGTTCAGCTCCCCACAAGGACCTCTTGTTGGTGGCCACCAATCTCAGGCTTCCCACCATGGAGCTCCTCCCCAAAGGAGCCATCTTAGAGGCTTCGAATAATTTCATGGACTTGGAGTTTGCAAAGTGCCACCGGATCCTTTTGGAGTCCCTAGCGGATCCCAGACCAGTAGAGACTATCGATGGATGGCTCCTCCAGTCTGGCCCTGTGACCCACCAGATGTCTGTACTCCACCTGGAGATCCAGGGCCACGTGGAGGAGATCCAGTTTTTGTTGGCCACCATACCTCATTTCCCATTGTTCCTGGGAATGCCCTGGCTCTTGAGGCATGACCTGCACATCTCGTGGTCCCAGTGGGAGGTCCTGTTCACCTCCAAATACTGCCAGGAGCACTGTTGGCCGGAGAGGATCCCTGCAGCCATAGCTGTGGGGACCTAGGACTATCCAGTCACATTGCCAGTGAAGTATCAGGACTTTGCCGATGTTTTTGACAAAAAGACAGAGTGGCTCCCACCACATCGACCATATGACTGAACTACTGACCTGGTGCCAGGGGCCCCTATTCCAGCCGGGTGCCTCTATTCCCTCTTGGAGCCTGAGCCAGTGACTCTGAGAGACTTTCTGGAGAAGAACCTCCAGAAGGGGTTCATCCATCCCTCCAAGTCCCCTGCAGTTGCCCCCATCTTGTTTGTGCCCAAGAAGAGTGGGGAGCTGCATCTCTGCAATGACTACCAGGGACTTACCCATATTACCATGCGGAACTGATATCCGTTACCCTTGATCCCCAAGTTACTGGAGCAGCTCCACCACACCAAGGTCTTCACCAAGCTGGACCTCGGGGGGGGGGGGGGCTACAAATGGTGAGGATCAGGGCTGGAGAAGAATAGAAGATGGCATTCCAGATGCAGTATGGGCATTATGAATATACCATCATGCCTTTTGGTCTGTGCAATGCTCCTGCTGTCTTCCAACATTTTGTAAATGATGTGTTCTGGGACTTCCTAGACTACTTCTTTATCATTTACTAAGATGACTTCCTGATTTATTCTTATAGTCAGGCAGCCCATGACACTCATGTCTGTGCTGTTCTCCAGAGGCTCCAGGAGCACCAGCTCTATACCAAGCTCGAGAAATGAGCCTTTTACCTTCGAGAGGTGGACTTCTTGGGCTACCAGATCTCGGCCCAGGGTGTAGCCATGGACATGTCCAAGGTGGAGGCAGTGCTGTCTTGGCAGTCCCCTTGCAGCAGGAAAGATGTCCAGTGGTTCCCAGGGTTCATGAACTTTTACTGGAAGTTCATTGAGGACTATGCAACCCTAGCAGCCCCCATCTCCCAACTGTTGTTAGGGAAGGCATGCTTTCAGTGGACAGCAGCCACACAGCAGTCCTTTGAGGCCTTGAAGGCACGCTTCACATACTGCAGCACCCCGAGCCATGGACACCCTTTGTCGTCAAGGTGGATGCCTTGGATGTCATCCTTGGGGTGGTGTTGCTCCAGCTGACAGGGCTCCAATCACACCTTTTGCCTTGTGCTTTCTATCCTGACAGCTCACCTCTGCCCACCAGAACTATACCATTTGGGAGAAGGAGCTCTTGGCAATCAAGATGGCATTTGAAACCTGGCAGCATATCCTTGAAGGGGCGGCTCACCTGGGGCAGGTGCACACAGACCATTGCAATTTGGAGCACCTGCAGATGGCGTGGAAGCCCTCTCAATGGCAGAAGCGGTGATCAATGTTCTTTGCCCGCTTCAATTTCCAGCTCCGGTATGCGCCCCGAGTCCAGAACCAGCAGGCTGATGCTCCCTCCCAGAAGCCCAAGTACACCATTGACCCAGAGGGAGAGCACCAGTCCACCATTTTGCACCCAGAGAACTTTGCCACTGTCCCAAGGGATGCCACTTTGTTGAATCAGATCCATGACCTCCTGAGGCGTGATCCACTGGTGGCCCAGCATGCTGTGGAGGAGGGTGCCTCTCCCTTCACACTACAGGATGGCCTCCTCTACCACCGGGGTCACCTCTATGTGCCAGCTGGTCCATGTCGGGAGGCAGTATTGAGATTATGTCATGACAGCAAGTCAGCAGGACATTTTGGCTTTTGTAAAACTCTGCACTTCCTCACTTGGGAGTTTTGGTGGCCTTGTGTTCGTTGCCCAGTGTATCACGGGTTGGCCCGTGGGTTTGTTTTTGCACCTCCCAATGATGTCTGGGCCCTGAAAGGTAGTGTCCATGGACTTTATCACAGACCTGCCTATGTCTGCTGGCTATACCACCATTTGGGTGGTGGTGTACCTCTTCTCTAAGATGGCCCATTTTGTGCCTTCTGCAGGCCTCCCTACAGCAAAGGAGATGGCCCAAATGTTTATCCAACACATCTTCTGGCTCCATGGCCTTCCTGAGGGAGTGGTCTCAGATCGTGACGCACAATTCACCACCTATTTCTGGACCAGTCTGCTGCATTGCCTGGACATTACACCCTACCTGTCCTCAGCTTATCACCCTCAATTGGATGGACAGACAGAGCACACTAACTGGATACTGGAGCAGCACTTATAGTGCTACTCCAGTTACTGTCAGGAGAACTGTGCCGACTTGCTTCCACTGGCCAAGTTCTCTTAAACAACTCAGTCCATGCCTCGACCCAGCAGACTCCCTTCTTTGCCACCATGGGCTTTCATCCTTGAGGGTTCCCTGCTGTCGCCCTTGCCTCATCGGTCCCTGCAGTGGATCCGTGGATCCAGGAATTCCAGGCCACGTAGTCCTTGTTACTGGAGCAGCTCGAGGTGGCCAAGGAGGCATCTAAGAAGGGAGCAGATCTGTGGTGCCAGGAAGGTCCCCCTTTGCAGGTGGAGGATCCGATCTGGCTATCAACATGGCACCTTTTCCTTTAGAGGCTATGTCGGAAGTTGGATCCAGGCTCCTGGGACTTCTCCTGTTCTCCAGGAGTTCTCAAAGGTTGTTGCTGGTGGCTCTGAGGTTATATTTGCCAGTTTTTAATACCCTTGGGTGTAGTTCATCTGGATATGAAAACTAAAATTCATTTAGATTAACCAGGTATTCATGTACTACCTCTTTACTTATTCTGTGCTGCATTTCCCCAATTATTTCCTCTGCTCCATTTTTCTCAGGTTGAGCACCCTTTTCCTTTTGCGAGAAGACTGAAACAAAGAAGGTGTTAAGTAGTTCTGCCTTTTTCTGCCCCCTGTTAGTATTTTGCCATTATCTCCATGCAGTGGCCCTACCCTTTCCTTATTCTTTCTTTTGCTACAGACATACCCCCCCAAAAGCCCTTTTTATTGATCTTAACCTCTCTAGCAAGCCTGAGCTCATTTTGCGGTCATTCCAGATAACTCTCCACCTGGCTTCCAGGATTTAAATCTTGATCTTTTCACAGGTGCAAACTTCCCTGAATATAATGCTCTTCCTCCTCCTTTCCTGTTTGGACTATTTCTCTTTAAAATGTTATACTTCGCTATTACTATATTCTAATCATGAGACTCATCCTACTAGGTTTCAGTGATGCCTATTATATTATATTTGCTTTGTTGTGCTAGAAGTTCAAGTTAATCTTGTTTATTTTATTCAGGTTCATCTTGTTTAATGTTTTGTGCATTAGTGTAGAGACATCTAAGACCATAGGTCGTCCCCCCCGCCCCAGCTGCCTGTGTAAAGTTTTATCCCTCCCACTGTTGGGTCCTTGCACTATTACCCTTGTTCCCTCTATAACAGTTTGACTATTATCTCCAGCCCTTGATGAACTTCTGCCTTCCAAAATACTGTTCAAAATACATAGCTCAGTTAAAAGCCCTCCTATTCAATTTTTTCAGACTATTGACAAAAACATTTCTACCAACTGGGGTAAGGTGCTACCCATTCCTTGCCAGAAGTCCCCATTCCTGAAACCGCAGGCCATGATCCAAGAATCCAAATCATTCTCGGTGGCACCATCTGCAGAGCCAATTGTTCATGTCTGCTATTTTCCTCTCCCTTCTTGTAACATGCCCTTCAACTGGGAGAAGAGACCTGTGCATTCAGCTCTCATCTTCCTACCTATAGCCTCCTAATCCCTTCTGATATTCTGAAGGCTATACCTTGCAGTATCATTGGTTCCCACATGGACCAAAAGGAAGGGTAACAAAAAGAAGGAGGCATGACAAGTCTTGTCAGCCTCACTGTGATGTCGTGGATTTTTGCCCCAGGGGGGCAACACACCTCCCAAGATAACTTGTCAGGCCCACAAACCACTGTTTCTCTACCCCTCAAGAAGGAGTCCCTCACCACCACCGCACACCTCCAGTGGCTAATCCCTGTGGTGGTACTCTCAGGGTCCCCTGCACTTTCCCTGAGGAGTAACCCTGCTGCTCTTCCTCCTCATTCCTGATAAGGGAGAGAGCTTCAAATTGATTTTGTAGTTGCAAGCTCACAGAACATTCCCTGGCTTCCCTACTTCTAGTTGTCACACTCCTCCCAACTGTCTGTCTCCTGCGTATGGGAAGTGATCTCCTCATCAGAAACTTCCTTTGTGTATTCCCTATCCAGGATCATCCATTCCATTCTGTCCAGGAAAACCCCTTGCTCCCTACCATACTGAAGTGTACATTCCCAGACCTCCAGATGCTGGACCTTATCTTCTAACAGGGTTACCAAACTGCACTTGGCACAGTTAAAATTATCCACACCCATAGCAAAGAATAGAAACATACCACATGTGTTGCAGGTAACTGCAGCAGCTGCCTCACTGTCCATAGCCAGTAGTCTTAAGTAGGAAATGAAACAGGACTCTGGGCTTCCCCCTCAAAAAGGATTGTGAGAGTGAGGGAAGATGAATTAGTACAGGCAGCCAGGAATAAGGGTAATAAGGGAATAGAAACTTCTGGAGGGTGGTTGAAGCCATCAAAGATAGCAGAAGAATTTTGTGTGTGGGGTGGGGGGGGTAACAGCCTTTTTCTTTGTTTATGTTCAAGTAATTAGCTGAGAGGAAACACCTTTCATATGTGAAAGTTCTTCTATGAATATAACACATTAACTAGGGGCCCTTGCAGACTGCCAGAAATAGTGCAAATTGAGTCCACTTTAAGGGTTAGGGTTAGTACTAGGGAATCATGGGAATTGTTGTTTTTTTTCTGAGACATTGAACCTTCTCTGTCAGAGAGCTCTGGTGCCACAATAAAATACAGATCCCATGATTCCCTAACCCTAATCCTTAAAGTGGACTCAATTTGCACTATTTCTAGCAGTCTGCAAAGGCCCTAGGTCAGGGGTAGGCAACCTTTCCCCTTTAAGGGCCTTCAGCTCCCAGAAGCCTCAGCCATGTTGGCCAATAGCTCCTGGGATTCTGGGAGTTGAAGTCCCTCAGCCCTTAAAGGGGAAAGGTTGCCTACCCCTGCCTTAGGTCATCAGTGTTGGTCAGGATTAGACCTAAAATAGCTGTTCCCCTTGGTACCTCTTTAATCTGTCTGTAAGGCAAGAGAGGAATTTCTGGGACCTTATATTCTTGGCAATCTTTTCCAGGTAGCTAACACTGCATTTAGCCCAAACAAGCTACTCCTGCTAACTCCTACTGTTCTCTGCTGTTCCATTTCCTTATATCTTCTCTAGACCTTATGGGTGCTGAATATCATTACTTCAAATGGCCTGTAAAACTCCTATGCATATTAAGGTTCTGCTGTCCACCATCGTCTTTTGACATCAACCCCTCCTTGCTATATTTTTGTCTTTTGGAAAAGGAAAAATCTTAGTGTCTCTATCACTGAACTAGCTAATACAATAGTTTTGGAAATCATTAAAAGACAGCTCTTTGTTCAATGATTATTTGGTTACTAAATGTTACATCATGTGGGGTGACATGTAGATATTCAGGTCTGAAGCATTAAAGTATTTGAAATAAAATTACATTTTATATCCATGTAAGAAATCATTGAATTGCATGATTTTTTTAAAAAATATATACCTTTATCTCAAAGGTGCTATGATAAATTTCCATTCCTTTTCTCTCTCTCTCTCTCTCTCTCTCTCTCTCTTTTTTTTTTTTTTTTCAAACACTGGAACAAGAAGCAAAAATTTTAAAACACAGCTTCTATTTATCTGGGGGAAAAGTACATATCAGACTCCCAGGAGAAGAGGAAAGAAGAAAAGAAACAACAGTAGCAGCTTTAGATTGAGACATTGCATTGAATGTTGATTAATTATATATTATAAAATTATGGAATCTACTTTTACCACAAGGGTGATTTCTGGCCTTCCAGAAGAAATTGTTGGACTGCCACAGTTTGTAGGTGTAGTGGCCACTGATAGCTCCAATTTGTTCTGGGTCTCAACCCAGTCTTTTAATGAGTAATCCAAGATGCTGAACCCAACTCAAAATAGGGTGAGCACCTTTGATAACTGCTTTTTCAGATTAAACTCTCTCAATAGCATGGAAGCTGTCAGCCCATAATGGCTATCATTTAACAATAGTACAAGTCTATCTAACTTAACAAAGCCTTTGACAATGGAGCTCCTTTTTGATATGCCCAGAACGCACTCTTTTCCTCCTCATCTTCTGACTAGCTGGGTTTTTTTTAAGGAGCATCAGTACTGGGACAGTGGTGAAGGAGCCCTGGAAAAAAACAGGCTTTTTGTGTTGAGTTACTGCAGCATGTAGTGTAGCACCGAATCCTTTTAGGGGAATTTTATTATTAGCTCAAATACTGCAAGAGGGGGCCGGCTACAAGAGCCCAAGAGATCGCCCTCCCGATGTTTATACCAAGAGACCAGGGGGTTCCAAGAAATGAAGCTGAGACTGATGTTAACAACTAATTGTCTAGTTTATTGAAATAGGGGAGACACATTCGCTGCAGATACACTCACACACTCATTCAAGGCTCAGGAAAATCAGGGTTGGAGATTGGAACAGAATTCAGGCGTTACTAAGGGTGATGCTTACCACGATGTAGTCTTCCTCCGGGAAGCAAATGGGATGTGGGATGATGGGAGACAAGTCTCACTCTGCAGCCTGAGTTTGAGCTGACTTGCCGGTAACTAGCTTCAAAGGTCAGAGTGACGTGGAGTCATTTAGACCAAGAAGGCAGCACACTGACTGGCCTTTGTAGTTGGCGGTCTTCATCCGAGGAGCCCATTTCCTGGGCAAGGTGTCAAAATGCACTTTCCCATAGGAGGGTGTGTGAAGCTGAGGGGCCCTACACCTTTGATGTCCGAGGATGTTTGTGCCTGTGTGACACAAAGCATATATCAATGGCTTACTGGGGAGAATCCCTTCCCCAACTCTCCTAGACCATCTGGGGATATGCATAAGAGGGGTCTGCCCAGATCTTGGGCGCCAAGGACTTTTGCCTCCAATTTCCCTGCCAGAGTTCATCTGGAGGTCATCAGGGAATTCCTCGGTTTTGATATCAGAGGGACTATGGGTAGCATATGAGATTTATTTCTGGAAATTAAGGGCACTTTGGGTAACAGTAGACAATGTAATAAAGCTTTAGTTGGGAAAGAATATAATTTTGCTCTAGATGATCCTACTGTAGCCATGTGCCCCTGCCTACAATAAACAAGAAAGTAAACAGCAACTGCCTCCAAGATCCCTTACTAAGAATGTGTGAACAGTAAATTAGATGATAGGAAGAGAGCAAGTAAAAGTTGCATCTGCACTGCTGAAAAAATACAGTTTGACATCACTTTTACTTCCATGGATCACTGCTATGGAATTATGGGTTCTGTAGGTTTGTGAGATATTTAGTCTTCTCTTTCAGAGATGTTGAGACAGTATCCCAGGGAAAATGTTCAATGTGGTTTGATACAGAAGTGACCAGGAATGAAAGTCTCACAGGCAGCCATAATGACTAAACATTTTTCACCAGTGCTGAGTCAGAGGAAGTGACATTGGCTGATGGTCACCAGGTGCTGTAAAGCACAGAAAAGGCTGCAAAACTGTCAAATCACCCTGGATGAGTAACAGGTGTCAGGAGGAAGAGGCAAGGCCAAAAGGCCACATGGAGCACTGGGTATATAAGGGAGTTGCCTCAGGACACATGTGTGGTAGTGGTTGTTGGATGGTGACTAGTGTGCCGAGCGTTGGTGGATTGTCATGTGTATATAGCCTTGTAAATAGAAGAACCAAGATTAAAGCCTCATCTGAGAGATGCCTGTTTGTAGAGTCTCTTTACTCTTTCTGGAAGGGGAGAGGTGCTTCTCCAGCTCACAAGCTACTGCCTTCATCTGAGAAGATGGTGACCCTAGTGGTGCATGTTGACGTGGATCATCACACTAACAAGAGAGCCCCACTAAATCCCAGGATTCTGTAGTATTGAGACATGGCAGTTAAAGTGATGTTGAAATTGATTATTTCTGCAGTGCAGATGCAGCCAAGGCTGCCATACCAGCTCTCCCTCCCCAGCATTTTCTTCAGCTATTCTTTTTTCCTTTCCTTTTTCCTTTAAATTTAGGAACCTATCCCTATTCTTTCCATTTTATTTCTATCTCTGGTTTCAATTTATTTTATTTTTCTGTTGTTTTTAAAGAAGTAATGCCCAGAAATCCATCTTATACATTAACTGGTATACCTGAAGAATAGCACACCCTTGCCACCCAAGAGAGAGGTCTGCCATCTGATTGTTTGCTCTGCTGCTAGCCTTGCCTTGCCTCATGAACTACGGCCTGCTGGAGACTGTTCCCTCCAGAATCAGGCCCAGGCACCAGACAATTGTTGGCTGTAGTAGCCAGGTAAGAACACCTATTCCTTTGGGCTAATCTCTCCCAGTTTTGTCCACCTGGGTTCTCCATACGACAGCAGGCAAGGCCTGGGGGACAGGGAGATGGAGTTGCAGTGGTCTACTGGGATTCCATCTCCCTTCATAGAATAATAGAATCATTGAAGAGACCACAAGGGCCATCCAGTCCAACCCCCTGCAATGTAGGAACTCAAAATCAAAGCATCCCCAACAGATGATCATCCAGCATCTGTTTAAAGACCTCCAAAGAAGGAGACTTCACCACACTCTGAGGGAGTGTGTTCCACTGTCAAACAGCTCCCACTGTCAGGAGTTCCTCCTAATATTGAGGTGGAATCTCTTTTCCTGCAGCTTGTATCCATTGTTCTGGGTCCTGTTCTCTGGGGCAGCAGAAAAAAAGTTAGCGCCCTCCTCAATATGACATCCCTTCAAATATTTAAACAGGGCTATCATATCTCCTTTTAACTGTCTTTTCTCTAGGCAAAACATACCCAGTTCCCTAAGTCGTTCCTCATAGGGCATGGTTTCCAAGTCCCTTCACCATTTTAGTTGCCCTCCTCTGGACACGCTCCAGTTTTTCAACATCCTTTTAGTATTGTGGTGCCCAGAACTGGACACAGTATTCCAGGTGGGGCCTGACCAAGGCAGAATACAGTGGCACTATTACTTCCCTTGATCTAGATACTATACTTCTACTAATGCAGCATAAATTGCATTGGCCTTTTTAGCTGTGGCATCACACTGTTGACTCATGTTCAACTTGTGGTCAACTAGGACTCCTAGATTCCTTTCACATGTAGTCCTGTTAAGCCAGGTGTCCCCCATCTTATATCTATGCATTTCATTTTTTTTGCCCTAAGTGCAGTACTTTACATTTCTCTGTGCTGAAACTCATTTTGTTAACTTTGGCCAAGATTTCTAATCTATTAAGATCATTTTGAATTTTCATCCTGTCCTCTGGGGTATTAGTTATTCCTCCTAATTTGGTTTCATCTGCAAATTTGAGAAGCATGCCCCCTATTCCTTCATCCAAATCATTGATAAAGATGTTGAAATGCACTGGGCCCAGGACAGAACTCTATGGCACCCCACTGATCACTTCTCTCCAAGATTAAAAGGAGCCATTGCTGAGCACCCTTTGGGTTTGGTCAGTCAACCAGTTACTAATCCACCTAACAGTTGTATTGTCTAGCCCACATTTTACTATCTTGTTTGCAAGAATATCATGGGGGACCTTGTCAAAAGCCTTACTGAAATCAAGATATGCTACGTCTACCGCATTCCCTTCATCTAGCAAGTTGGTAATTTTATGAAAAAAAGAAATCAGATTAGTCAGGCATGACTTGTTTTTGAGAAACCCACGCTGACTTTTAGTGATTATGGCATTCCCTTCTAAATGTTCACAGACTCTCTGTTTAATGAACTGTTCTAGAATCCTTCCCGGTATTGATGTCAGACTAACTGGGTGATAGTTATTGGAATCCTCTTTTTTCCCCTTTTGAAGATGGGGACAATGTTTGCCCTCCTCCAGTTTGCTGGGACTTCTGTTCTCCAGGAGTTCTCAAAGATTATTGCCGTGGTTCTGAGATTACATTTGCCAGTTCTTTTAATATCCTTGGATGTAGTTCATCTGGTCCTGGAGAGTTAAATTCATTTAGGTTAACCAGATATTCCTTTACTTTCTCTTTACTTATTTTGTGCTGCATTTCCCCTATTGTGTCTTCTGCTCCTTTTTCCTCAGGTTGATCACCCTTTTCCTTTTGTGAGAAGACTGAGGCAAAGAAGGTGTTGAGTAGTTCTGCCTTTTCTCTGTCCCCTGTTAGAATTTCTCCATCTTCACTGTACAGTGGCCCTACCATTTCCTTCTTCTTTCTTTTGCTTATGGACATACCCAAAGAAGCCCTTTTTATTGTGTTTAACTGCTCTAGCAAGCCTGAGCTCATTCTGTGCTTTGGCTTTCCTGACTTTACCCCTACATGTGCTAGCTATTTGTTTGAATTCCTCTTTAGTATTTTTTCCCTTTTTCCATTTCTTATACATCTCCCATTTAAAACTTAGTTCAGTTGAAAGGTTTTTTTTTTATCCAACCCGGTTTCTTGAGACATCTCCCATTTTTCCTTCTCATTGGAACAGTTTGAGATTGTGCCTTCAGTATCTCCCTTTTGCAAAACTCCCATCAATCCTGAATTCTCTTCTCCTTAATATTCCTGACCATGGTATCACTCCCAGTGTTTCCCTAAGTTTGTTGAAATCAGCTCTCCTAAAGTCTAGAATGAGGGTTTGACTATGCCTAGCTTCTCCTTTCCACTGTTTAAGAAACTCCAGGAAAACATGATCACTCCCACCTAAGGTTCCCACCACTTGCACTCCATTGACTAGGTCATCCTTGTTGGTTAGGATCAGATCTTAAATAGCTGATTCCCTTGTTGCCTCCTCCACCTTTTGGATAAATAAATTGTCTTCTAGGCAAGTGAGAAATTTGCTAGCCCTTGGAGTAATGGCTGAATTTGATTTTCAGCAAACATCAGGATAATTGAAGTCACCCATCACTACTACATCTCTCCTTTCTGAGTGTGTGGTCATCTATTCTAGAAAGGCATCATCCAATTCCTCAATTTGACTTGGGGGTCTGTAGTAGACTCCTGCTATAACATCCCTGTTGTTTCCTTCCCCTTTAATTTTTATCCAGATCCTCTTCACCTGATTTCCAGGATTTAAGTCCTGAATCTCTTCACAGGTGCAAACATCCCTGACACATAATGCTATTCTTCCTCCTTTCCTGTTTGGCCTATTTCTCTTTAAAAGGTTATACCCCTCTATCCTACATACCAATCATGAGACTCATCCCACCAGGTTTCAGTGATGCCTATTATATCATATTTTCTTTGTTGTTCTAGGAGTTCAAGTTCATCTTGTTTATTTCCCATGCTCTGTGCATTAGTGTAGAGACATCAAAGAGCATTTGTCCTTCCCACTTGCTGCCTGTGTGAGGTTTTTTTTCCCTTCCACTGTTGTGCCCTTGTATCATTTCCCTTGTTCCCTCTATAACAGTTTGACTATTATCTCCAGCCCATGATGTATTCCTGCCTTCCAATATATCTTCCAAGATACTGTCACTCTCCCCAACATGACTCAGGCTAAAGCCCTCCTGATCAAATATTTGAGATTATTGGCAAAAACGCTTCTGCCAACTCATGTGAGATGCAGCGCATCTCTTGCTAGAAGTCCACCCTCATGGAAATGCAGCCTATAATCTAAGCATCCAAATTGTTCTTGGCAGCACCATCTACGGAGCCAGTTATTCATGTCTGCTATCTTCCTCTTCCTTCCTGGACCATGCCCTTCAACTGGGAGAAGAGATGAGATAACAATCTGTGCGTCCAGCTCTTTCAGCTTCCTGCCCAAAGCCTCATAATCCCTTCTGATATTCTAAAGACTATGCCTTGCAGTATCATTTGTTCCAACGTGGACCAAGAGGAAGGGGTAATGGTCATTAAGCTTGATGAGTCTTGTCAGTCTCGCTTTCACATCATGGATTTTTGCCCCAGGGAGACAACACACCTCCTGGGACATCTTGTCAGGGCCACAAATCTGTATCTCTCAACAAGGAGTCCCCAACTGCCACCACACACCTCCTCCCAGACTTAGGAGTGGCTGTTCCCTGTGGTGGGTATTCTTAGGGTCCCCTTCACTGTCCATGAAGACTGTCCCTGCTGCTCTTCCTCTTCATCCTTGATAAGGGAGAGAGCTTCAAATCAGTTCTATAGCTGCAAGCTCCCAGAATGATCCCTGGCTTCCCTACTTCTATGTGTGACATTCCTCCAGGTGTCCACCTCCTATGTGCATGAAATGACCTCCTCCTCAACAACTTCCTCTGTGTGGTCCCCGTCCAAGACTGTTCTTTCTGCTCTGTCCAGGAAAACCTTTTGCTCCCTAATATGCTGAAGCATAGCTACTGGGGCCTCCAGCTGCTTGACTGTCTCTTCTAGGAGGGCTACAAACTTGCACTTGGTGCAGGTGAAGTTCCCCACATCTCTTGGCAAGAAGACAAACATCCCACAAGTGTTGCAGGTAACTGCAGCAACTCCCTCAGTGTCCATATTGAGAAATCTGAAGTAAGCACTAGAAGAGGACTGTGGGCTTCTCCCTCAAAAAGTCCCCTGGTAAAGAAACTTCTGGTGTGATGGCGCCGAGAGAGGATGCAGGTACTGGTCTGTAGTATCTGTTTGTCCAACAGTAATGGTTCTTGGAGGAACAGAGATGCAAGCTACCCATCCAATGTCTATCTGTTATGACAGACATTAGGAAGAAATCAATGGGTGTTTCATAGGAGTAACTGGGTGAGAACGGAGGGGGGTTCCCTCAGTCGTATACCTAGTCTCTGGTGAAATTTCAACCCGCCCATTGCTGCACTCATTTTTAAATGAGGTCTCAGCACTCACACTTTTTAATAAATGAATATTTAGAAGATTGAAGAAGAAAAATATATTAAATAAAAAGAAAATTGCCAACGTAACAAATCACCCCTATTGTTGAAATGTGTCTTTAAATTTGGAGAGTTGGAGTGTAGAGTGATAGCAGCAGAAGTAACTGCAGTAGAAGAATCAGTGTTTCCCATATTTGGAAGCAGGAAGTGCTGTGAGCAATAAAGTAGTAAAGTGTATGGTTAGAAGGGCCAGCAGTAAAAGGCTAGAAAAGCTGGGAGAGACAAAAGCCGCAAGCGACTGAAAGTGACAGAGAGATGCTGGAAAGAGAGAGGCGAGGAGTGGCGAAAGAGGCGAGTAATGAATGGTGGGAGGTGATTGGAAGTGGCTGGAGAAACGGCGAGAGGTGAAAAGATGAGCAGCAAGAGACAAGTGGCTGTGAAAGACTGGAGAAGTCTGTTTAAAGAAAACCAGAAGAAACAAGAACAACAAGAATTAATGATATGGACAAATGAACTTAGATACAGGGAACAGTGTACAAAAATAAGAGGTTTGCCAGGGAAAAATAATGAAAACCTGACTCTTAGATTAATTCCAGACTTAGCTAAGCTGATTGAAATGCCTGAAGTAGAACTGGAGAGAGAGGTGGATAAGATCTTTTGAGTTAATTCTATCCAGGCAAAAGACAGAAAGATTCCTAGAGACATAGTGATATGTTGGGCTAGATCCAAAATAAGAGAAAAACTGATACAGAAAAGCTACGACTCTAAAGTGATAATTGGAGATGTTGAACTCAAAATTTTTAAGGATTTCTCTCCGCAGATAATGTTGGAGAGGCAAAAATATCAAAACTTGACACAAATATTAAAACATCTTGGAATCCCTTTTAGATGGGATCGGATAGAAGGACTAACTTTTTCATATAAACGAAAAAGATATAAGATAGACAATGTAATAAAATCAAAAGAAATGGAACAGAATCTTAGAGAAGAATATAAGGGGACCGAAGAAGGAAATTGAGATAGAACACCTAGAGAATGGAGATCCAAAAGATACAAGGAGAAAAAGAAGGAGGTAGAAAGTGAAGATATAGATCAGACAAGAAAGAGAAAGTAGAGGAAGAAAAATCTAAATCGGAAGGAGACAAAGGAAATGGAAAAGAGGAAGAAGAAGAAGAGGAAGAGGAAGAGTAGGAGAAAGCTAAAGTAAAGGAATATATATATTTATATATATAAATTAAGGGGCGGAAGGGGCGGCACAACAACAACAACATGAACAATTAAGAGGAAATCATGGTAAAAATAACTTCCTGGAATGTAAAGGGAATCAACTCGAAATATAAGAGAAGTATTGTGTTCCATCAATTAGAGAAATTTTAAAGTGACATCATCTGTATTCAGGAAACTAAAATAAGACAAAATGAAGTAAAATATACTAGAAATCCAAAATTTGGAATAGCTTATACATCAGCAGCAAATAGAAAGAAGAGAGGTATTGTAATATATGTAAATAAGAAATATCATTCTAAACAGGTCTTTAGTGATGATGAAGGAATGTATGTAGGAGTTGAAGTTAAAATAGAAAATCTGATGTTATTGGTAGTAGGAATCTATGCGCCAAGAGAGAATAGAGATCAGTATTATACAGAAATAACAAAAAAACTTAAGGATGTAAATTACAACTCTATAATTCTGTTAGGTGATTTTAATGCTGTATGGGAGCCTATAATAGACAGAAAATCGACTGAAGGAAGAAGAATTCGACCGAATCAAGGTAAATTTCCAACTTCATTTTTTTAAAATGATATATAAATTTGATTTGATTAATATATGGAGACATAAATATAAAAATTCTAGAGGTTATACATTTGTTTTGGATGTACATAAATTTCTGTCAAGGATTGATATTTTTTTAGTTTCTAAAAACATAGCCCCTATGGCAGGGGTAGGCAACCTTTCCCCTTTAAGGGCTAAGGGACTTCAGCTTCCAGAATCCCAGGAGCTATTGGCCAACATGGAACTATTGGCCAACATGGCTGAGGCTTCTGGGGGCTGAAGTCCCTCGGCCCTTAAAGGGGAAAGGTTGCCTACCCCTGCCCTATGGTAACTAACATGGAAATATTAACCAGGTACATTTCAGATCATAATCCGATAGAAATAAATATTAAAACAAGAAAGAAAGAATTCATTTGGAGATTAAAGGAAGAGTTACTAAGAAAAGAAGACAATATAAATAAAATAAAGGAAACATTGAAATATTATTTCAAGGAAAATAGAACAGAGAAAAAGAGAAGTAAAACAATGTGGGATGCCAGTAAAGCAGTAATAAGAGGAGAATTTATTAAACTACAAGTGGATATGTAGAAAAAAGAGAAGGTAAAATAAAAAAAAAGAGTATTTGGAAATTAAAGAGAAGGAGTGGAGGATAACGGTAGATAAGAAATTGAAAAATGAGATGGAAAATTTATGATGACAATTGAAAGAAATGGCTATAAAGGAAATAGAAAATAAATTGAAATATATAAGACAAAAAATTTGAACTTGGGAATAAAGCAGGTAGAGTATGGCAAACTTAGAAAGAGAAAGAAAGGAAAATTATAACAGAAATAAATTATAATGGAAAAAGAATAACAGAACAGGAAGAGATAAAAAACGATTCAAAGATTACTATGAGAATATATACAAGAATTTGATGAAAAGTGATGAGGATAAAACAAAAATAGAAAAATACTTAAAAAATCAAAAGATTAATACGATAAGTGAATAACAAGCAAAAAAATTAAATCAGCCAATAACTACAAAAGAGATTGAAGAAGCAATTTGGAAAATGAAAGTAAGAAAAGCACCAGGTTCGGATGGAATAACATCAATTTATTATTTTAAAAAAATGAAGGATATTTTGGTAGATCCATTGAAAGAATTGTTTAATAGTATAGAAGATCAAGGTGTACCGGAATCCTGGAAAGAAGCATGGATATCATTAATCCCGAAAGAGGACAAGGATTGCTTAGAAATGAAAAATTGCTGACAAATATCGTTGACTAACACTGACTATAAGATATTTATGTCATTTATATCTAATAGAGTAAAAGGGATATTAGGTGTGATAATCCATGAAGACCAGAATGGCTTTATACCAGGAAGACAAATAAAAAATAACATGAGGATAGTACTGAACATATTGGAATATTTTGAACACCACAATGATAAAAAGTTAGCTTTGGTACTATTAGACACAGAAAAAGCATTTGATAGGTGCTTTATGATTGAACTGATCAGACGAATGGGTATGGGAGAAACTTTCTACCATTGCATAGAAAAAATTTATAAGCCCATGTAATAATAAATCAGGAAAGGACAGAAAAAATTTACATTGAAAAAGGCACAAGACAAGGCAGTCCCCTTTTGCCTCTTTTATTTATAATTGTGTTAGAGGTATTAAATAATAAAATAAGGGGAGACCTGGAAATAGAAGGGTCAAGGTAAAACAACATATCTATAAAATACAAGTCTTTGCAGATGATGTAATCTGTTTTTTAGAAAATCCAAAGAAAAGCTTAAATAAATTGATTAGAGTTATTGAGGAATTTGGGAATTTGGCAGGATTTTATATAAATAAGGAAAAAACTGTAATCTTGATGAAGAATATGATAGTTAAAGAAGAAAAAGAAATACAACAAATTTCAGAGTTTAAAGTAGAAAAAAGTTAAATATTTAGGAATATTTCTTACTAAAAGAAATATAGATTTCTTTAGAAATAATTATGTAAAATGTTGGGAGGAGATTAAAATAAATATGATTAATTGGTCTACTAAACGGCTCTCCTTTCTAGGTAGAATCGAGGTAATTAAAATGAACATACTGCCCAAATACATGTATTTATTTCAAAATCTTCCAATAATTAGTGATGAAAAATATTTAGAAGGCTGGCAAAGAGAACTACTAAAATTTGTATGGGAGGGAAAGAAGGCTGGAATAGGATGGAAACTCTTAACCGATGAAAAATTAAAAGGAGGCTGCAGACTGCCAAACCTTAAAATATATTATAGGGCAACGTGCTTAAATTGGTTAGAAGAATAGGTCAATTTAAGGAATGATAGAATTTTAGAACTAGGGAAATCTGGGATGAGATTTGGCTTTTATGCATATATGTTATGTAATAAACAGAAAGATAACAAAGATTTTTCCCATCATTTTCTTAGAAATGCCCTATTAAAAATCTGGCTGAAAATAAAGGAAAAATTCTATACAAAAATTCCTAGCTGGACCTCTCCTCAGGAAGCCTTCTTTGGTAGATATAAAAATAAAAAAACACCATGGGTAACGTACAAAGAGTTGATGAATTGGAGAGGAGAAATGGGAGAATCAATGAAAGATTGAGAACAACTGTGTAATGAAATAAAAGATAATTGATTTCTTTATGGTCAACTAAAAGAAAGATATAAAATCAATAGTAAAAATATAGGAATTATAAATAAAAGTAATGAAATAGATTTAAAAATTGATAAAAATAAAGAACATACTTCCAAATACTATAAAATACTGCAGGAAAGAAACTTAGAGAATGAAAGGGTAAAACACTCCATGATAAAATGGGCCCAAGATATTGGGAAGCCCATCAAATTAGAAAAATGAGATAAGGCCTAGTACGACGCAAACAAGTTTACCAGATGCCAAGATTATAAAGAGAACCATATTAAAATGTCATGTAGGTTGTATTTATCACTAGAAAAATTAAATCAACTATGGGGGGTTGCAGACTGCCAGAAATAGTGCAAATTAAGTCCACTTTTAGGGTTAGGGTTAGGGTTAGGGAATCATGGGAACTGTATTTTATTGTGGCACCAGAGCTCTCTGACAGAGAAGGCTCAATGTCTCAGAAAAAAAAAATTCCCATGATTCCCTAGCACTAACCCTAACCCTAAAAGTGGACTCAATTTGCACTATTTCTGGAAGTCTGCAACCCTCCTATATAAAACAGGAAAGGATCATTGCTGGAAGTGTGACAAGCCTAAAGCCACATTCAATCATTTGTGGTAGGAGTGTGTGGAAGTTCAAAAATAATGAAGACAAATAAAAAAAAAATGATGGAAATATATAAAATAGAAATACCAATGGATCCAACTTTTTTCTTGTTGAATATGACGGGAATATATGCAAAGAATTTTGAAAAAGAAAATAGACGTCTTTACTTTATATGGTGACTGTTGCTAGAATCTTGTACGCTGGAAAATGGAAACAGCCAACAATTCCTAATGCTAAAGAATGGAAAGAAAAAGTGTGGGAAGCCATGGAATCAGATATATTAACTGGATTATTAAATTATAAAGATGGAGAAGTCACTAAAGATTGGATAAGATTCAAAGAATATTGGAAGGATAAAGAATGAATGTGGAATATGTAATATATATATATATGAGGTAATATATTGATAAAATTTGGGAAACAAAAAAAAGTAAAATAGATATAAATATTTTAGAAGGAATAAGCAAATGGATTAAGGGTAAGCTAAAAAGCTGATTTACCTATAAACATATAGTAAAAAAAGACTTTTGTGAATATTATGGGTTAACTGTAAAGATAGCTTTAGGCAATGATTCATTTATTAGGAAGGAAATTGAATGTATTAGTAAATATACAATACTGAAGATATCTCTATGTTTTTAATGTGTTGTGATGTCATATCATGTGTATGGTAATGTTATTTGAATGTTGTTCTTGTGCATTTGTCATTTATTTGTCATTTGTTCTTTTTTGTTAAATAAAGTTTAAAAAAATAAAATAATTTTAAAAAGTCCCCTGGTAAAGAGCCCCTGTGCTCTTCGTCTTTTCACCAGGCTCTGTCAGCGAGCTCAATCAACTTGGTTTCTAACTCTACAGAGAGCTCCTGGACGCTACCTTATTCTGGAGGCAAGTCTCTGTCTCTCTCCCTCTGAGCAAAAAACAACAACCTCAACGCCCTTTAAAATAATAATAATTATGAGAACCTGTAAAGAGAACCTGTAAAAAGAAAGGTCAAAGCCCCCCATCTACCTGTGCTGTGCTTTCCCTTGTCATGTGAAAAAATGTGCATGCCATTAGGCGCGCGCCTCTGGGAGGAGTTGTACAGAGCTAATTGGCTAGTTCAGCAACATTCACACTCTCCCCAAGTGTTTTTAAAAGAATTTAAACCAGGGGTAGGCAACCTTTTCCCTTTAAGGGCCGAGGGACTTCAGCTCCCAGAATCCCAGGAGCTATTGGCCAACATGGGACTATCGTCCAACATGGCTGAGGCTTCTGGGAGCTGAAGTCCCTCGGCCCTTAAAGGGAAAGGTTGCCTACCCCTGATTTAAACAGTCACCCACTCAATATGGCTGCTCAGACACTGCTTTCCTTCTCCCTTCCTGGCAAAAACTCACCTGGAATGCCTCCTTCTCCTTCCTAGCAGAAACTGACCTGGAAGACTCTGGGAGGAGTTGTGTAGAGCTAATTGGCTAGCTCAGCAACAGTCACACTCTCCCCAAGTGTTTTTAAAGGAATGTAAACATTCACCCACTCAATATGGCTGCTCAGAAACTGCTTTCCTTCTCCCTTCCTGGAAGAGACTCACCTGAAAAGCCTCTTTCTCCTTCCTAGCAGGAACTGACCTAGAAAGCCTCTGGGAGGAGTTGTGTAGAGCTAATTGGCTAGCTCAGCAACAGTCACACTCTCCCCAAGTGTTTTAAAAAGAATGTAAACACTCATCCACTCAATATAGCTGCTCAGACACTGCTTTCCTTCTCCCTTTCTGGCAGAAACTCACCTGGAAACTTACCAGATGCCCTTTTCTACAATCTGTTAGGTATGAAGGTGTTTTTTGAAGGTGTGTGTCTTCCAACTCTTTGGAAATTTCTGCAGGTTCAAAATGTTATAGCTAGCTACTTCCAGTTGGGATGGCATAGGTTTGAGAAGTCTCTTGGAAGACAACTCAGGCAGGGTGGATCTAAGATCGCACTGAGATAAGTCCAAATTGTGATCTGAAGTATCCCTGTGGTATTGGGGAGCCGGATGTCCTCATTTTAGAGTCCATATTTTGTTTTGGAAGCCCCAAAACCCCTGATGGTGAAGGATCATCCCAAGAGGTAAAAGGGCTAGAGTCAAGAGGACTGAAGAGAGAAGCAACCACGCTGCCGAGATATTTCCTTGGGAAGACAAAGACGCCACCAATTTTAAATATTCCATCTTCAGAGTAAGTTTTACTCCACTATTGAATAAGATATATACAAAGTTAAGAACTTGGACACTGATTTGGGCCGATTTAACTTCGAATGAAAGCATCTCACGTAGAGTTTTAGGCTGCGAGAAATAGAGGGGACTAAATTTTTGGTGGTTCCTCAGCCATAAAGATCATTGAGAAAGACTTTGAAACTCTAGTCCAGATTACCTTTTACTCCTCTTGGAATATAAAAAGGACTCATTAAAGACTGAACTAATGCTGAACTAATACAAACATAATCAAGTTAATTTGGATCAAGCTCTAAGGTGGAGAAATTAAAAGTTTATATCCGAAACCCCAATGTGAGCCCAGCTTTGGAAGATTAATGGATAAAAAAGGGGAAAAAAAAAGAATTGATAGAATCAGAGAACTTAAATTGTTAATAATTATTAATCTCGGAAAATTTTACAGGAAGATTTCAAAAGACGAAGGAGAACGAAAATTGCTTAACTCAATTCAGGGGCAGTAAAGAAGGAGTTAAATTACCTGGACAAGAAGGGAGTCGCTGATAAAGATTGGCAGAGGGCGGTGATGTGACCTTAAGGACAAGATAAGAGATGACAGCTCTTCTCTCTGGTGGCTGGCTGTTTGGGAGAAGGAGGCATCAGGAAATTCTGGAGGTGACCGAGGGAGTAGAGTTTCAGGCGTCGTCAGAGACTGAGAGACGTCAGCGGAAGAACAACCTGAGATACCTGGAGACGCTCTAGGGCTAACAGAAACTGATGCGCTAGGAACTGGGGAGGACTCAAGTAACAAAGGCAATGCTCTAGTAACCATCCTTGGAGACCCAGAAGTGACCTCAGGAAAGAAGATAGATCTAAGAAAATACAGAGTGACCTTCCCTTTACAGAGCTTAAGGAAGTAGTTGAGACTTTAAACACTGACTTTTATAGAAAGTCGCGTTAGGAGTTATAGAATAGCGGTTGATCAGAATAGAATTAACTGTGGGAAAGCTTGCCTGGCTTGAACTCTAGTTAGCTTAAGTGTGTGGGTACTTTCTCTCTCTTCTATATTGGATGGTTGGATGGTGCCCATGTGTTTTGGCTGCTTGGATTAACAGAGAAAATAGTGAAATAAATTAACTAAAATAATTAAATAAATAAATAATCCACAACAGGATAGAAATACACACACATACACATATATAATATAAATATAGGTATATATATATATATATATATGGAAAAATGAAGTAAATTAAATTTACCAATTTGGAGAGAAATTAGATAAGGAATCAAAAATTAACTAAAAAAGAAAAAACAATAACAATTCCAATTTAAATTGGAAGTTAAATGAAAATTAGTAATTAAATAAACAAATTAATAATTAAAAAATAAAAAATAAACTATGATATCAAGAAACCAAGCAGCCAAATCACAAAGTCAAACACAGCTCCCTTGGAGATCATCTATTGATCAACCAAGGGTGATGGACTCCAATGTAAACATTTTGGATGAAATCAGAAAATTAAGACTGGAGATCCTGCAAGAGATGAAAGATTTCAAAGCTGAGATACGAGAGGATATCAGGACCGAACTTTAAGAGATCAATCAGACAATTGAAAAAATAACGGGGAACTCTCTACAGCTAATCAAAGAATAGACAATCTAGAGCACAGAAGCGATAGATTGAGGGAAGAATTGGAAGAGGTGAGAAAAGATATAGAAAGGGACTTAGATGAGAAAGCTGTGTGGGATCAAAAGCTTAGGAGAAAATGTGTAAAAATAAACAGTCTATTGGAGAACAAAAATGAAAAGCTGTTGGAATTGGTAATGGGAAAACTGGCAGAATTCTTGGGTAAAGATATACCTCAGTTTCAATTTGAGATTGATAGGGTTCTTTGACTGAATTTGATGATAGCAAAACAAAAGAATCTGCCTAGGAATATTGTGGTTTACTTCGTGCATAGACAGATTAGAGATTTACTCCTTAAAGTTCATAACGAAGTACCACTAGAAATTGATGGGAAACAAATGCAAATTTTAAAGGATGTTCCAACAAGGTTGTTGAGGAAAAGAAAGGAGTATGGGTTCCTAGCAGCTTTCCTAAGACAGGGAGGGATACCTTACAGGTGGGGAACTCCAGAGGCCATCACCTTCTGGTTTAGGAAAAGAAGAGTAGTTATTAAAACAGTGGAAGAAGCCAGGAGATTTTGGGACAGGGAAGAAAATAGAAAGAAAGCAAAGGAGAAAGAATAAGACAAAGAAAGTACTTCCCACCCACAAGGAGATGAGATAGATAAGAAGAAAATAAGAAGTCAGAAGAGAGAGAAAGGAGACAACAGTATTAGAGAAAATCCCCAGGAGAGAGATAATCAAGAGTTACTAGGCGCTGAGAACTGGAGATATAGCAAGGAACAGGATAGGTCAGAAGATCTGTTAGATGATTTGGAAGAAGTACATCAAAGTAGAGATGATGATTCCCTAGAAAAAGAGATAGGGATAGAGGTGGGTTGAGAGGTTTGAATGACTGGGTAATTATATAATTGTTCACTCTGTTTTTCTAGGCATGATCACGGTAGATAGTGAGTACCATAGTATATAGAGCTTGGAAATATACATATAGAGTTAGCTAAGAGATTTGGGTATGGATAAGATAAAAATCATATCTTAGAACATTAAGGGCTTAAACACTCCCCAGAAAAGGAAAAAAAATCAATTATCATCTTCAAAAGCTTAAAGCAGTTATCTGCTGTCTGCAGGAAACTCATATCAGAGCAAAGGATGTTAGATATTTAAAGAACAGAAAGTTAGGGGAAGAATATGTGACTGCAGTGAAGATTCCACCTCAATATTAGGGGGAACTTCCTGACAGTAAGGGCGGTTCGACAATGGAACACACTCCCTCAGAGACTAGTGGAGTCTCCTTTCTTGGAGGTCTTTAAGCAGAGGCTGGATGGCCATCTGTCAGGGATGCTTTGATTGGGAGTTCCTGCATGGCAGGGGGGTTGGACTGGATGGCCCTTGTGGTCTCTTCCAACTCTATGATTCTATGATTCTAAGACTAAGAAAAAGGGGGTGGTGTTATATATAAAGGCGAGATTCAGCCCAAAAGAATTTTTTTAATTTCTTTATTTATTATTTAAAAAGTTAGAATATACAACATATAGAAATTCTATATATGTATGCTCTTTACAGAGAAAAGAAATAATAATAATAAGTGATCAAAAATCTATAACAGAGCACAAAAAATAAAAAAGAGAGAAAAAGAAGAAACAAAGAAGGAAAGAAGAAAGGAAAGAAAGAAAAACAGAAAGAAATGTGAAAGGGAAAAGGGAAAAATACAGATACATATATAAAAATAATAATAATTATAAAGTGGAGGGAGGATGAAAAAAGAAAAAAGAACCCGCAGTGACTTCCTGAGTCCTTGGCGAAGTCATTCAACCAGCAATATCTTTTGGCACCTCGTATCTCGGTTACAGATAAACCAAGAATGTTAACAGAATGCTTGTGTAAACTTATACATTAATCCTTATTATTACAAAAAAAAGAAGTATTTTATCTTATTTATGTATCTATATACATTATCCAAATAAAAAATATAATGATCATATTGCTTGGTCATCTATCGTCTTTTAACTCTACAAAGTTTTAGTTCTATCAGTAATGAAGTTAATAATCGGCTGCCAAGTCTTTTCACATTTTTCCCAGTCTTAGGGGGGTTGCAGACTGCCAGAAATAGTGCAAATTGAGTCCACTTTTAGGGTTAGGGTTAGTGC
The DNA here is from genome assembly GCA_026167975.1 of Phrynosoma blainvillii. Taxonomy (NCBI): domain Eukaryota; kingdom Metazoa; phylum Chordata; class Lepidosauria; order Squamata; family Phrynosomatidae; genus Phrynosoma; species Phrynosoma blainvillii. The sequence goes on from JANUYF010000001.1 coordinate 211,936,612, forward strand.
TAGGGAATCATGGGAATTGTTGTTTTTTTCATGAGACATTGAGCCTTCTCTGTCAGAGAGCTCTGGTGCAACAATAAAATACAGTTCCCATGATTTCCTAACCCTAACCCTAAAAGTGGACTCAATTTGCACTATTTCTGGCAGTCTGCAACCCCCCCTTAGTCTCTCAGCCTTATTGTCATATTGTCCAGTTGTATCAATTCCAGAAGTTTACATAACTAGTCCTCTTGGTGCGGAATTAGATCAGATTTCCATTGTTGGGCGTAGACTAGCCTTGCACTAACGGTGATGTAGAATAACAATTTTCCATATTTTGATTGCACGTTTTTGTTCACAATGATGTTTAATAAATACAGTTTGGGGTCCATATTCATTTTAAGTCCCAAAGCTTTTTCCACAACACTGTGGACCCTTTTCCAGTATTTTTGGGCTTTTTTACATCTCCACCACAGATGATACATGGTTCCCTTTGCCTGCTTACATTTCCAGCACTTTTCAGAGAAACCTTTATAAATTCTGGCCAATTTTGTAGGCGTCATGTACCATCTGTGGTGCATCTTGAAAATTTTTTCTCTTAAGTTATAACATGCCGTGTAAATCTGAACCTTGGCCCAAGCTCTTTCCCAATGCTCCAATTCTATGCTTTGGTTCATTTCCTGAGCCCATTTCACCATGAATTCTTTTATAACTTCTTCTTCCTGTTCAATATTTAGAAAACATTTATAATATAAAGCAATCTTTTTTGGGTTGTCAGATAACATATATTCCTCAAATTCAGTTTTTGTTGTTCTTATACCTGTTGTTTTTGTGTCTACCATAAATCTTTCCCTCAACTGTCGATGCAGTAGCCAACCCATAGAATAACCTTCTTCAGTAAGTTGACCTAAATTTTTAAATTCGTGTTTACCATTAGGTTCAGCATTAATTAAATCTTGGTAAGAGATCCAGTTATCATAATGAATTGTTTCTCTCCCATGAAACACTTCATGAATAGATGCCCAGCGTGGTATATTAGGGCATATTCTCTCTTTATATCTATACCATACTTTCAGTAGGGCTTGTCTTATAAAGTGGTTCATGAAATCGCTATGCACTTTTTGTTTTTGATAGAAAAGATAGGCATGTAGCCCAAATCTCTGATCTACTCCCTCCAGGGCTAAATTTCTTTTATCTCTCAATTGAAGCCATTTAGTCAACCAATTTAAACAGTTAGCTTCATAATATAATTGTAAGTTTGGGAGGGACAAACCACCTCTTTCTGAAGTATCCTGGAGGGTTCTTAGTCTCACCCTAGGTCTTTTGCCCTGCCTGATGAATTTGGAGAGTTCTTTATTCCAATTTTTAAATGGAATAGCATTGACAATAATTGGGAGGTTCTGAAAGAAGAACATAAACTTATGGAGAATGTTCATTTTTATAGCTGAAACTCTCCCAAGCCATGAAAGATTTAATTTCCCCCAAATATTTAAATCTTTTTTAACAGCCCAAAAGAATTATATGTAGATAGTAATGGTCAATACGTGATTGTAGTAATCAATTTGAATGAGGACAAAGTGATATTGGTTGGTTTATATGCACCGTTAACTAACAAAGGAAAATTTTATGAACAGCTGACCAATAAACTAGAAACTTGGAATAATGAATGTATTATTATTATGGGTGATTGGAACAGGGTCATAGATCCCCAGCTCGATAGGAGTACGTTAAAAAATAATAAATTGTTACAAGGTAAATTACCCAAATGCTTCTTTGAAATGCAAGAGAGACTATCCCTAGAAGATATTTGGAGAGTACTATATAAGAATACGAAAGATTTTACTTTTTTTTCCTCACCCTCACAATTCATGGTCTAGGATAGATATGTCAGAGTATAGATGGGCTATGCAGTCAAAGGTGAAATGTAAAGATGTGTGTGTCTGTATTTTTCCACTTGAGAACAGCTTCTGGGCAGAGCACAAACAACTCAGTCCAGATGGCTACAGAGACAAAACAATAGAGAAAACTCTAGGTGGGAAATCATCCTTGTTTACATAAGGAAACAATAATAAAAAGTTGTTATGGGAAAGTAGATCACATGGTGGAAGATGAACAACAAGAGGCTAGGTTAGCATACATCACATACATATCATCCAATCAACCTGAAGGTTAACACCCAAAAAGGTGGAGAGGGGCTGGACTGAGAAACTTTGTGTTTGACATTGATATTATTATTATTTGCTTCCTTTGGATCGCACTTTTTCTTCTCTTTACTTCTTGATGGATCTATAATATGTTTATATTGCTTCACAATGCAGCCTTAAGATCTGGAAACATGGATCTGTAGTTTTGTTCTTGTTTAGCCACATCTGCAAGATGAGATCCTATAGTGGACTGTATTTTACTTTGCATGTTGCTATTATTCTTTCAACAATAACAATAAAACTCAACTTTTAGAAGCGTGGATTTTGCTCCCTGGTTCTGCTGGATTTACAAGCACACTACTCCACCAAAACTGAACAGATATGTATATGGTTTCAATACTCCTATGCAAGAAAATACATAAAATAGAAACTTTACCAGCAGTTTGGTTGGACCATAATCCAATAATGATGATTCTCAAAAACAGTCCAAAAGAATTTAGGTGGCGCTTAAACCCAACTTTTTTAAAAAATGAAACCTTAGTCGCTGAAGCAAAGAATGAACTACAATTATTTTTTCAACAAAATTTAAATAAAGGAACTCCCATAAATGTTGTATGGGACACATCAAAGGCTTATATCCAAGGTTTCTTCTTAAAAAAGGAAGCTGAACTTAAGAAAAAAGAGAACGGCAGTTAAAAAAATTAGAAGATGAAATAAAAATAAAAGAAGAATTCTGAAAAGTGATCCAGGGAATAAGGAAACAAAACAAGCTTTACAAACTCTACGAAAACAAATATCTATATTATTTATAAAAGAAATTCAAAAGAAGATTAAATATTTGAAACAGAGACACTTTGAGTTTTCAAATAAATGGGCAAATTGTTAGCCTATAGATTAAGAAGTGAACAAGAAAAGAGATCTATTTTACAATTAAAAGAGGGGAATATAATATTTTCATTGCAGGATCAAATTAAAAGAATGCTTTTTATTATTATTCTAATTTGTATAAAAAAGATCACAACAATGAAAATAAAATAACCAAAATTAAAAAAAAAATTAGATCAATTAAACTTACCTACGATAACAAAGGAATATAAAGAAGAATTAAATAAAAAAAATTAATTTGCAGGAAGTTCTCAACATGATAGTACTAATGAAAAGTGGAAAATCCCCAGGCCCTGATGGTTTCACCACAGAGTATTATAAAACCTTTTTGATTCAATTAGCTGCCCCCCTGACAGATACGATGAATAAGTTGTTAGAAGGTAGAATTCCTCACTCATGGACACAACCAAATATTTCATTAATCCCAAAAGAAAAGAAAGACAAAATGGGCCCTAAGAATTACCAACCGATTTCGTTATTAAAGTGCGATTATAAGATTTTCACAAATATTATGGCCAATAGACTTAAAAAATGGCTAAATATCTGGATTAACAAGGATCTGGCAGGTTTTCTTCCAGGCAGAAAGATCAAAGAGAATACTAGGTACCTCATAAATTTAATTGAATATTGTAATAAAAATATTGATTAAAAAGGGGTAATTTTATTCTACGAAGTGGGCCCAAATTTTAGAAACTGGATAGAAATGATGTATCGGATCCAAGAAGCCAAAATACTAGTCAATGGTGAATCTACTAAAAATTTTAGGATCCACAAGGGGGTAAGACAAGGGTGTCCCCTCTCCCTGCTATTATTTATCATGTGTTTTGAAACCTTATTCTCTTAGCACTCTTAGCGATAAAGCAATACAGGGAGTTAAAATTAAAAATAAAGAATTTAAAGTAAAGGCTTTCACTGACAACTTAATGATTTCATTAGCAAATCCCAATGAAGGAATAGATAAATTAGCTGAAACAATGAATGAATATGAGAAATTGACAAGACTAAAAGTCAATAAGGATAAAACTAAAATGTTAATGATGAATGTAACCAAAGAAGAAAAAGAAGAATTAAGGCTCAAAACAAAATTTCAGGAAAGTAAGACGGTTAAGTATTTGGGAATAAATTTTACAGTAAAGAATTCAGATTTGTTTAAAAACAACTATGAAAATAAATGGAAAGAGATTAAGACCGAATTAAATAGATGGAAAAAACTAAATCTATCACTATTGGGCAAAATAGCTGCGATCAAAACGAACGTACTTCTGAAAATGTTATTTTTATTCCAAAATATTCCGATTATGATTAATGACACACCCTTCTTAAAATGGCAAAGTGACTTATCCAAATTTCTGTGGGGGGGGGGGAAGAAACCAAGGATTAAGATGAAATTACTACAGGATTCAACAGACAGAAGAGGAATGGGAATGCCATACTTGAAATTATATTACCGTGCATGTTGTCTTTATTGGATAATCGACTGGGTAAATCTAGATAATGAGAAAAATTTAAAATTGGAGGGGTTTGATAAGGTTTATGGTTGGCATGGTTATTTATTATATGACACAATTAAATATCACAAAGGTTTCAACGATCATTATTTAAGAAGGGCGCTACTGAGGGTGTGGAAGAAAGTCAAAGTTAAATGGCCTGACATAATTCCCTTATGGACGGCAATAAACAAAGTAATGCTAAGAGAAAATAAATTAAGTAAAAATAATTGGCTGATATACAGAGACTTTTTATTAGAAGATGGCCAAATCCAAGAAATAAAATCCCAAGAACAGCTAAAAGCGGAAGGATATAATTGTAATTGGTTTGAATATAGACAATTAAGGGAGCGTTTTTAGATTGATAAAAAAACAAAATCAATTGGTATTATGGATGAAGAATTTGAAGACATAATAAAAACACAAGATAGTCATAAAATATCAAAATTATACAAGATGTTGTTAAAACTAGAAATGGAGGGAGATTTGATTAAGCCGCAATTGGTGAAATGGTCACAAGATGTAGGTTCCAGTATAACTTTAGAACAATGGGAGAGAAATTGGAAAATAAGAATAAAATACACTCTAAATTTGGATATTAAAGAAAATTATTATAAAATGCAGTTCCGCTGGTACCTTACCTCTTATAAACTCACCAAAATGAGAAAAAATAATTCAGATAAATGTTGGAAATGTGAGAAAAAGGTTGGCACTCTTTACCACCTATAGTAGAAATGCAAAATAGCAGGAAAGTACTGGCAACGAATACACAATGAGTTGGAAAAAATACTACAGACCAAAGTTAGCTTCGATCCACAGTTATATCTTCCAGGGCAGGGATAGGCAACCTTTCCCCTTTAAGGGCTGAGGGACTTCAGCTCCCAGAAGCCTCAGTCATGTTGGCCAATAGTCCCATGTTGACCAATTGTTCCTGGGATTCTGGGAGCTGAAGTCCCTCGGCCCTTAAAGGGGAAAGGTTGCCTACCCCTGTTCTAGGGATATTAAAAGATGAAAAACTAGAAAAGAAGCATGGAAAGCTGATGTTTTATTTAATCTCTGCAGCAAGGATTGTCTTTGCAACAAAAAAGAAAGTTAAGGAAATTCCAAATATACGAGATTGGAAATTAAAGGTTTTAGATATAATGGAAATGGAGAAAATAGCATCTACAATAAAAAAAAAAAAGGGAGATTGAAACATTTAAAAATGTTTGAAGGCCACTGTGGGACTATTGGAAAGTAGAGGTGGATTCTTATTTTATAATTGACATGGACTAGGAGAGTAAAAGTTAGAGCTGGGTTGTTTAGATGAAGAAATATTGGTTAGGGTAGTGACAGTTAGACTTTAAGCTATGTATAAATTTAGATTGAGGTAGTTATAACGTGAGATGTCAGATGTAAGAAAATTTGTTAAATGAAGTTCGATGTAATTGGGCTGATTTAGCTATCACTGTCCAATAAGGAAGTCATTTTAATGTTAGTGTCATTTAAGTCTGAGTCATTTTATGTGTTGTTTTGTCACATGTGATATGTGTGTTTTTAATCAATAAAAATTTAAATAAAAAACCCAAAACATAATATTATAGCTAGAATGCTGATTGAGGCCAGTTATAGGGAGCATATAACACCTTTGTTGAAACACCTTCACTGGCTACCAGTTTGTTTCCAGGCACAATTCAAAGTGCTAGTCATGACCTATAAAGCCCTATATGGTTTAGGTCCAGATTGTTTGAGAGACTGTATCTCCCCATATGAACCTGCTAGAGCCCTAGGATCTTCAGGAGGAGGCTTTCTCTTGGTCCTGCCACCATCACAGGCTTGCTTAGTGAGCACATGAGAGAAAGAGAGAGAGAAAGCCCTCTCGGTAGCTGCAAACATGCTGGAATGCCCTTCCGCAGGCTAAGCTGGCCCCTTCCTTTTTCATTTAGCTAACAAGCAAAACCATTATTATTCAGGCAAGCTTTTTCATATATAATCATGACAATGTGGTTTATATATGGGGTGTGTGTTTTAGGTTTTTTTCAGTTTGTAATTTCATACTGTTTTTACTTCAATGTTTTAATTATTTTAAAACTTGTATTGTAATTTTTTTATTATTATTATTTGTCAGCCACCTTGAGTCCCTTTCTGGGAGAAAGGCAGAAAAGAAAAAAAGAGAGAGAGAGAGAGAGAGAGTACCTGTGTAATTGTTCAATGGTTCTTGAACAATAACAATATTGTTCTATTGTGTATTGATCTTGAACAATAGTATCCTCCTTGAAGTGAAATGAACCATTTGACAGTATAGCTCAGGAATTACTTGTTTCACTCCTACTTCCACAATTTTCTTCAGTATATCCACTCTGTGCTGAAAGGTATCATGCTAGTGAAAGGACCCAAGAGAGAATGACAAGGATGTCCCTCTTGGATAAATTAGTTGCAGGAAAGGAATTTAAACAGGGGAACATATATGCAGGCAATCACCACCTTCAGAGTGAAGTGTTCTTTTGATTCTTCATCCACAATTTGACCACCCATATCTCCTGTAAAAAAGGAATACATGGACATCATTTTTTGATGTTGTGTGCCTTCGAGTCATTTCTGACTTATGGTGCCCCTAAGGTGAACTTATCATGGGTGGTTTCTTGGGCTGAATGTGTGTGACTTGCCCAAAGTCACCCAGGGCCTCTGCAGACTGGCCCAAAGGGCCGGCCTGGGTAGACTTAGGGTGGGGCAGCTGCACATCAGCCACCCAACGCCATCCTGATGCCACATGCCATTACGCATGGCGCACGGCATCAGGACGCCCTCCAGGCACAGCATTTAAACACACTGCACCAAAAGGGTGAGGAAGAGCCACAGTGCTGGCTCTTACAGCGGCCTTTTACTGCCCCTAAAATGAGCAGCATTTTGCTACTCTTTTGGGGGTGACAAAAGGGAGGTTTGGAGCCATGGCGTGGAGTTGCTGCAGCCCCGATCCGCTGCTTCCTTGGGTGGCTCTGTGCCGCCTAGCTGCAGAGGCCCCCAGTGGCTTTCTATAGCCAAGCAGGGAATTGAACCCTGGTCTCCAGAGTCTTAGTCCAATGCTCAAACCATGACACTGTGCTGGTTCTCTATGTACATCATTACAGAACAGAAAAACTGGCTTTACTTTTGATGAACTGAGTATCAGAAGGTTGGGGAGGTGAGTTTTTGTCTTATAATGGGGGGAAGATGCAATCCAAGATTAAAGAATTATGTAAATGAGCCTTTACTACCCCAGGAGAAAAACAAGATTTTTTAAAAGGTAAATAACTTGGCAAGGAAAAGACAAAATGCCAATTTTCCTGTAAGATGTCTGATATCTGCAAGTTCTATTGTGCATATGTTACAGTTTAATTAAAACGATGGAATATTCATTGACCATAACATTTTTAAAAGGTGTCATATAATTTTATTTTAAACTGAATATCCCTTCAGGCTACCCTTCCTCCAACCTGGCAACTTGCTCTGCTCAACTACCCATCAGACAGCAAGTCACGTCTTCCTAATGGCACACTTGCTGTTTTGTATGCAAAAGATATCCATGAGTATTAACTAAGTTTGTATGAGGAATTTGGATCAGTAGTAAATGCTTTAACAAAGAGGCTTCAGGGAATAAAAATGTGTCTCAAGGCAAAATTCTCATAAACTAGACATCATCTTTGATTTATAGTTTTTAGCGTTTTCTCCACTGTATCCAATATCATCACCTTTGAGTTTTTGCTTAGTTTGTTATGACTGACTGCCCAGGCTGGTAGGGCAGTTCTGTAGGCTTCAGCTAAGTCAGGGAAGTTATAGTTATACCTGAAGGAGGTGAGGATCATGGAGTCATGGAGTCAGAGGTTTCCAGTGGACATACTCAACAATGAAACAGCAATCAAACTGCTGAAAGGTAATGTTTGAAAAACATGGCTGCTAACTTAATTAAAGATGTTTTTGCTCGTGATATGCAATTATAATTGCAATAATAAGTTAATGCAATACATTGATGTACATTCTACCCTTCTGCCAAAGTTGGAAGTCCTGAAAGTTCTTAACAATTAAATAAAAAGGTACCAATAAGAGCATAAGGTATAATATTAAAATACAATTAAATAAGCTATATGATTAGAACATAATTAATTAAAAGCAATTTTCAAACATCAGCAGCAAAGTTTAGCATCTCTGTCTATAAACCTTGCCAAGAACATCCTATGATAGGGTCTCCACCAATCAAGAGTTGACTTGAAGGCACACATGATAGATTCTGCCATGAAAATGGTTGCTGTATTGTTATTATTTTGTTTGCTACTTTATTTCTATGTGTAATGTTACTGTTTATGCCTTATAGAGGATTGTGAGCATTAGGAAGAGTTTGGTGGTAAAGCTGATGGAATTTGTAGTGCCTATGCAAATTGTTTTGCTAAATAATGAACAGATATGTGGAGGAGTACCATTAATGGCACCATTATTCACCAAGACCAGTCCTGTAAGAAGTTTGTAAGGGATAGGAAGAGATGTGTGGGGAAAAGACAAGAGGTGATTTGTTGGCTCAAGTGGTTAAGACTCTGTTGATTGCAAGATCAGCAGGTTGGTAGTTGGAGACCCATGTGCCACATGATGAGGTGAGCTCCTGTCACTAGTCCCAGCTTCTGCCAAGATAGAGGTTCAAAAACATGCAAATGCAAGTAGATAAATAGGTTCCACTTCAGTGGGAAGGCAAACAGCATTCTGTGCAATCATACTGGCCCCATGATCACAGAGTAGTCTCTGACAACGCTGGCTCTTTGGCTTAGTAACAGAGATTAGCACCACCCTCTATATCAGGGGTAGGCAACCTTTCCCCTTTAAGGGCCGAGGAACTTCAATTCCCAGAATCCCAGGAGTTATTGGCCAACATGGGACTATTGGCCAACATGGCTGAGGCTTCTGGGAGCTGAAGTCCCTCGGCCCTTAAAGGGGAAAGGTTGCCTACCCCTGCTCTATATAGTCAGACACAACTTGACAACCTTGTCAATGGAGAATACCTTTATCTTTTATTTGAATAACACCAGCTGTAGAAATGCTTTGGCTTATGAATGAATGAGAGAAAAGTCCGCTAATTCATTGCTTACTTTATGTCTGCAGCTGGAGATTATGGTAGTTCTGTCTGCAGAAGTCATACTGTTAGCTTCTTTAGTTACTGAAATAAAGCTCACTGTTAAAATACAAAACACTGTTATACTGAACCAAAGGGAGTGGGATGTTCTTGACAAACAACAACAATGTAATACAACCTTTGCTTACTCTCAACAGAATCACATCAGATCATTATTGTATGCATTTACAGTTTGTGAACTAAGACAGAAAACAAGAGGGAAATTTGCTTAGGCTCATCTAAGTCATCCATGTCAGATTATAATCCATCAATTTTTCATGCAGCAGCACTGCTTTAGATATTGACCAGACCCAGGAAAGCAGAGAATCTGTTGTCATCATAGTGAAATGTGTGCTATTTTGAAAGTTGGGCTATGTTACCGTAAATATGTGGGGCTTAGAGAGTCTCCACTGACAGCTGAAATATATCTTGAATTAATTTGGGGGTAGCATATGCAGGAAGTAAATACCAGCTATAACAGTAATAACTGATACAGACCCAAGGCATGGCGAACTACATGAATCATAGAATCATAGAATATTGAGTTGGAAGACACCTCAAGGGCCATCAAGTCCACCATACTTTCATGAACCTCAAAGCACCCCTGATACATGGCCATCCAGCCTCTGTTTAAAAACTTTCAAAGAAGGAGACTCCACCACACTCTGAGGAAGTATGTTCCAATGTCAAACAGCTCTTACTGTCAGGAAATTCTTCCTATTGTTTAGGTGGAATCTCTTTTCCTGTAGTTTGCATCCATTGCTCTGTGTCCTAGACTCTGAAGCAGCAGAAAGCAAGCTTGCTCCATGTTCAGTATGAGACTCCTTCAAATATCTAAAGAGGGCTATCATATCCCCTCTTAACTGTCTCTTCTCCAGACTAAACATACCCAGCTCCTTAAATCTCTCCTCATAAGGCATGGTTTTCAGACATTCACTATTTTGGTTACACTCCTCTCAACACACTCTAGCTTGTCAACATCCTTTTTGAATTGTAGTGCCCACAACTGGACACAGTCTTCCAGGTGAGGCCTGGCCAAAGCAGAATACAGTGGTACTATTACTTCCCTTGATCTAGATGCTATACTTCTATTGATGCAGCCTAGAATTGCATTGGCCTTTTTAGCTACCACATCACACTGTTGACTCATGTTCAATTTGTGCTCTAAGGGGACTCCTAGATCCCTTTCACATGATGTCTTGTTAAGCCTGGTATCTCCCATCCTATATTTAGACACCATACCTTTATTGATGCAGCCCAGAATTGCATTGGCTTTTTTAGCTGCTGCATCACATTGTTGAACATGTCCAATTTGTGGTCTACTAGGACTCCTAGATCCTTTTCAAATGTATTGTTATCAAGGTCTCCCTCATCCTATATCTGTGCACTTCATTTTTTTTTTTTTTGGCCCAAGTATAGTATCTTACATTTCTCTCTGATGAAATTCATTTTATTAGTTTTGGCCCAGCTTTCTAATCTATTAAGATCATTTTGAATTTTGATTCTGTCCTCTGAGCTATTAGCCATTCCTCCTAATTTGATAAGCATGCCCTCTATTCCTTCATCAATTCATTAATATATTAAATAGCACTGATCCCAGGACAGATCCCTATGGCAACTCACTAGTCATTTCTCACCAGGTGAAGAGGAACCATTGGTGAGCACCCTTTGGGTTTGGCTAGTCCACCAATTACAAATCCACCAAACAGTTGCACTGTCTAGCCTACATTTTGCTAGCTTGTTTGCCAGAATATCATGGGAGACCTGGGTCCAAAACACATTGCAGAAATAATCCAATTTGAGACCACTTGAAATGCCCTGGCTTAATGCTAGAGAGTCCTGAGAACTGTAATTTATTGTGGCACCAGAGCTCTCTGACCGAGAAGGCTCAATGTCTCACAAAACTACAATTCCCAGAATTCCCTAGCATTGAGCCAGAGCAGTTAAAGTGATCTCAGACTGGATTATTTCTACAATGTGTTTTAGACCCTGATCAAAGGCCTTACTGAAATCAAGTTATGCTACATCCACAGCATTCCCTTCATCTACCAAGCTGGTAATTTTATTTTAAAAAACACTTTTATTAGAAGAAAATGTACAGACACACAAAGATAACTTGTTCAAATAATCAGCATACAGAACTAACTAAAATAGAAAAGTGAAAGGGGGTAGCAGAACTTTAAGGATGGATGATGCACAGTCACCTGTCCAATTTAGAGGACTTGAAATCTGCAGTCTTGATTACTCATGGAGGGGTGATCCCCATTGGCTAAAATGGCACACGCTCCCGCACCACATGCACAGGGCCATGCATGGGAGCATGCACCAATTCAAGCCAATGCGGCTTGAACATGTGCAAGTTTTTGTTTTTGCAGGGGGGTCCAAAACGGATCCCCCTCAAAAACAAAGAGTCGACTGTAATACCTATCTGTCATGAAGGCAAGGATCCATGGAAAGCCAGGAAGTATGAAGAGTCAAATCACAAGGCTTGAGAATGCAATTTTTGGGAGGTGGACGGAAATAGACAAAAAAGCTCAGACTGAGGCCTGAGGGTTACCATGCATGGGGGGGGGGGGCAACTGCAGCAAAAATGTTATGTTTGGGGGTATTATTTATACCCTTAAAGCCAACCCCAATCCATAGAGTTTTCATGGCAAACCAAAAGCTTGATTGCCCCTCAATGGAACCTGAGAAGGTTTCAAAGTAAAGAGTTTGATTTGATATTAATGAGATGAAGGGGTTTGATTTTGATTGATGATACTTCATGGACATTAAAAAACCTAGTCAAGATCTGGAGTCCCCAGGAATATGAAAGCAGGAAAGGGTGTTTGGAAATACACAAGGGAGGAAAGGGGGATACCAGTCTTGTTTGATCTTGCAGAACTCATCTCTTGGTTTTCAGTTTCCATCAGAAATGCAAAGGTGTGTGGAGGCATTCTTCCAGGAAGCTCCTCCATCCCCATGCCTTACCACAAGGCTAGATCTACACATCATTCACACTACCTATTGTGGTCTGTATGCCATCACAACTGCGTACACTCATTCTGGTGCCTAATTAAACTATAGTTGGATTGATAAATATATTAGGGGACGTTCGGATGCTTCCAGCTGAAATAACACATAGTATTTCCAACTGTTCAATTAGTCTCCAGGCTATCTATTTCTGGCTACCTATGAAATGTAAGAGACCCAACTTCAAGAACTGTATCAGTATAATGTCAAAATTGCACTGTAAAAGAATTTTATTACGGTACATTTATGCTTCACAATTAGATATGTGAAGAATGTTATCTATTTTGTAGTTTTAAGCATATCCCATTCCAGCTATTGTAACAGGGCAAGGATTCCTAAAAGAGCAAAAAGTAAGGAGGAAGTAAAGCTGCTGTATTTTTTTTTTCCCTAAGACCTAGGAAAAAGCAAATGCTTCTTCCTAAGTCTCCCTCCAGATAACAGAGCTGAAACCAAATGGTCTGTCTTGAGCCTTTGAAATTTAGTATCCACTTTCTTTAACAAATTTTCCATTTTGTTTAATATGGTGTTTCTTAAACAGTAACAAGCCTGGTTTTTGAGCTGCAGAAAAAGATTATCTATTTTTGGTAGTGGCATAGCCTTGATTTACTTCTATACCCTTGTGTGCTTCATTTGAAACAAACCAAAGCTAAAGTGTGTCATTATTAAAATTATAAACAAAGTTGTATATGCTTCCACATAGCTTCCTCTTCCTAGTCTTGGAAACTTTAGAAGGGAAGAATGGACTTGATCTTCTTTCTGCAACTGTCAGCTATATCTACATGCTACAATAAGCAACAGTGTAGATTGATCAAACCATGGTTCATCATAACATCTAAACCTGCAGCTCTAGGTTGTATCTGTCTTTTTCTCCAGCTGCCCAGCTTGGAAAAAGAATTGACAAATGAGGTGAGAGGAATAAAAGGGAAATGGCAAAGACAAGCCACAATTTAGTGTATGTCATGCAATTCATGGTTTATAAAGTAAACCATAGATTATTATGCTGTGTGAACCTACCCATTATTTATCCTATTTTAATAAAAAAAAATTCAAAGACAAATTATGCCAGTCTCTTGCAGCATGAAAAGAAAGAAGGAAGAGAAAAGAGGGGGGAAATAAAAATAAACATGACAGCACTTTTAAGACTAACTTATTTTTCTTTTCACATATGCTTTCATAGATATAAGCCCACTTGTATGGATGTGTATTGCACATCCATGATAGATCACATGAAAATAAAAGTCAGATAGTCTTAAAAATGCTGCCACATTGATTACTAGGAAGGGGAAAAGAAAAAACAAAGTAACTTGAAATTAAAAAGTTCACAGCAAAGACCATTAAGAATATGTTCTTTAAAGATACACACAAAATGCAAATTTAATTTAAATTATAGACTCTAAGGAGCATGAGCCCATGTGTCGACTCAAAAGTATATTCCATTTATTTTAATTGGACTTTTTCCTAGGTAAGCTGCATAAGATTACAGCTTAAGTAAATCATCCCTGAACATCTTGCATCCTCTTGAATAGGGTACTATCCATAAGGAATACCTCAAATCAACCCACCTTCATCAACTCCACTGAAACTTTGAATTCAAATCAGTAGCTTTTATTGACTTTCACTGTCCCAGTTTACTTGGTTGGCCAGGCAGGTTAAACTGAGCAGCCTCAATTCTATCACACAGCCTGTAAAGTCAAGAGTCAAAGGTAATGCTGCCAGTATCTGGATGCATAGCCATTCTTTCTCATGTCATGCTTCTCCAAGGACACCTTCAGCTAGAGATGCCAGAATATAGCCTTCAGGTGTCATCTCCTTTTTTCCTCAACTATATTCTTGAATAGCTTTGCCTGGGCCATGGAAAGAGCTGAAAATACTCTCTCTAAATCCTCCCACAAATCAAATATTACTGCTTTCTTTAAACAAGTTCTTATGTGACTTAGGGGTGAAACAGATCACTCAAAAAGGGCAGCTCAGGGTCACCCCAGTTCTGCTTGCCCTGGCACCACAGCAACCACACGCGCATAACCCCAGTCCAGCCCATAGCCACTGCTTCCAACTGACCTCTGAAAAGGAGTATATTTCCCGACTCCTTTTCAGGCTGGCTCTTCCAGGTTGGGGTGGCATCAAGGCAGCTTCTGGCTGCGTTCAGGGCGTGTGGTGTCTAAATGCCACACCCTCAATGTAACCTCACAGCATCCCTTTTGGGCCATCTGTTTCAGGCCTTAGTTTATACTGAGGATGAGAAAGATTGAAAGTAGCTGAGAATGTATCTGTTCATACTAGCATTTGTATATGAATCCCAAATCAGCAAATGAACATTTCAAATGAAATCCAACATCAGGAATGGCAATGCAGTTGTGTAAACTAGTTGCAGAGCATTTCAACTTTCCTAGATATATAATCTTTCATTTACAAGTAGCAATTCTCCAACAAAAAATAATTCAAAGGAAGATTGGGGAGACCAATTAAAACACATTAATAGAAGAGTACTCATAATTGCACTTTCTCTCTCTGTCTCTCTCACACATACACATACACACATATATGAAATTAAGAAATCTCATCAGGGAAGGTTTTAACTCTAGGGAAACATACTTTTGATAAGCAGATTTATTGCTTTCACACATCAGTATTACCAGACTAAAGGTAAAAGTTTCCCCTTTGACATGATTGTCAAGTTGTGTTTGACTGTAGGGGGCGATGCTCATCTCCGTTACCAAGCCGAGGTAACCAGCATTGTCAAAGATGACCCTGTGATCATGTGGCCAGCATGACTGCATGGAATGCTCTTACCTTCCTATCAAAGTGGTACCTATTTATCTACTTGTACTTTTACATGCCTTTGAACTGCTAAGTTGGCCGAAGCTGAGACTAGTGACAGGAGTTCACTCCATCACATGGCACTTGGGCCTCAAACTGTCAACCTTGCAATCATCAGAGTCAGTGTCTTAAGTTAAGTTCCATTAACAGACTAGCCAACTGAAAGACTTCTAAATACTAGCACCAGTTAAAGCAATGGAATGATATCTACAAAAGCCCATGGTAAAATAAATTAAGGGCCTCTACAGATGGGCCCTTTGTGCTGTCCTGGAGGCAGGGATGGGGAGGGGCAGCTGCACGCTGGCTGCCTCAACCCCTCCCCAAAGACATCCTCACATCATGCACCATTACCATGCACATGGCATCAGGACGTCCTTCCGGCACAGCCTTTTGACGCGCTGTGCTGGAAGGGGTGCCAAAGAGCTGTGCAGCAGCTCTTAGGGTGCCCTTTTGCTGGCTCTGAAAGGAGTGGCATTTTGCCACTCTTTTCTGGGCCGGCAAAAGGGAGGATTGAGGCCGACGCATCTGGCAGCCTTGGCCCCAATCCTCCATTTCCCGGGGCAGCACAGGGCCGCCTATCTGCATCCTCCCTAAGTTATTCTTAAAGGTGCTTGCTCATTCATTCCCCCACCTCACCCTATTTGCCTTTATATTGTTTATTTTTGATCTTTCATTGTCCAGATCCTCAAAGACCCAGACTTTCTAGAGGTCCAGGCTGTGAGGATTTGTCTCTCCTTCTCAGTCATTATTAAGCTATTTCCTAGAAGCTCTGCAAACAAACTTTCCTCAGGTGTGATTCATTTGTAATATAGGAAATCCTTTGAGCTGCACCTGATTTTAATTGTCTATCATGGGATACTTGCATGAATTAATATTTTTCAGCTTTCTTCACTCAACCTCTAGCTTTCCTTCCCTATTTCTTGTTCTCTGAATTTGTGTAAGAATGTCATGTTGTCTCAGATCAGGATCAATTCTTCTTCAGCTGACACTACTCAAGTACATCAGCCAAAATAGTAGGTTGCCACTGCTCATTTGCAGTGTGAATCCAGTGAAACTCAATTCTTTGATAGAATAAGGGGAGCTGCAGGTGGGCAGCACAGAGTCACCCCAAGACCCAGTGGATAGGGGCCATGGTAGCTCCATGCCATGGCCCCAATCCTCCCTTTTGCCACCCTGAAAAGAGTGGCAAAATGCCCCTCCTTTTAGGTGCAGCAAAAGGCCACCCTAAGAGCCAGTGCAGGGCTCTTCAGTGCCCTTACTGGTGCAGCACATCAGAACGCTGCCCAAGGAGGGCATCCTGATGCTGTGTGCCATGCATAACAGCACACGGTATTAGGACAGCATCGGCGTGGGGCTGGGGTGGCTGGTGTGCAGCTGCCCCGTCCCACCTCTGCCTCCAGGCCAGCCATTTGGGCCAGTGTGTAGAGGCCCTTTCACAGTTACCATTGTAATCCCAAGGAAACCTTCACTGTATGTTTGTTTTCCTCTCACTGAACTGTAAGTCCCAGTGGCTCATTACACTTTTTTTCTCTGAAATGTACACTGTGTATTCTGTGCTACTGAAGCAGACATTTATATCACACAATCTTTCCTCTTTGGAAAAACTATCTAAAGAAGGGGTGGGCATCTGTGGAAGGCTAGAGGGCCACTTTAGCCCACCAGGAAACTTTGGAGGACCACACCATTTCTTCCTGCAAAATTAAAATAAAATTTTAAAATAAATTCTTGCCTCAAGCCCCTTCCCCCTGAACACTAGCTAGGGGATGCTGGGGCACTCTCGCCAAGTTTTTTGGCATTCCTAGGCCACTTGAAGACATTTTGGGTCATGAGGTGGAGTTTTGGAAATTTCTGCAAAAATTTGGTTTGACTCCTGGTGGTCTAGGGGCTCCCAGATACAGTGGAAAACCCTCCACGCTCATTTGGGGACATTTTGGGGCAATTCTTTACACTTTGCCCAACCCTGACCTACAGCAATAAAAAGACATTCATTTTGGTTCAGTTGTTTACAAAATTAAATCCCATCAACTTTAAAGGGTTTTGCCAAAATTGTATTATGTAACCATTTGTAGTTAAGATGAAAATATGGCATATATCTATTTATTTGGATTTCTTTCTTACATTATATAAATACACTGATTTAAACACAGGCTATATCAGACACACATTGATAATAGAGCAAAAATTTGAACCTGAGTCTCTGATATGCCAGGTGATTGAAAAAGAATGGTGCAAAATTAAAGCTGTTATTATTAGGTTTTGTTCCCATTTTTTTGATTCACCCTGTATAAATTCAACTTTAAATTCAATATATTAGTTAAGTATTTTCCATAAGAAAAACAAACCAATTTCTGTCCTTATGGATGGAAGACTACTATTCTAATTGCCATAAATGCTAAAGAAAAGAACCAAAGCAAAAGCAGAAGCAGAAGAAGATATGTTTCCAAAAGACATTACCTCTTCTAGTTACACAGCTAGCCTTTACTGAATAGTCTTAAAATAACATTGTAGGGATAGTTTCTGGTTACACTGAGTACAAAATTACTAACTCTCATAATAAAGCTGATAAAGACTTGTCACAGAGTTTCACTACCACCTAATGCTGAGAAACAGAAACACAGTGCAGAGAAAGAACTGACAGAATTTTGTTTTTATTTTAGTTTTAGGCTATTTTTTCCCCCTGCAGAGTTTGTCTATTTTTTTCAGAGCTCACACCACTGTCCACAATAATCATTCCCCCATCCTACCTGCTCTAGCAAAGACTGTAGATTCTACATTGAATTGAATATCATTTCTGAATCTGATCAGTGATCTTTTTGTATATATTTTACTAACAGTGTCTGTACAGGCAGTATGAAAATTAACTAGCTTTTTACATACTAATTTGACATTGTCTATTATAGAGTACAATGGTTTTCAAAATTATTGGTTCCAGGGAATCCATTCTACATCAGCTTACTTGTTAAAGAACCCAATATTTCTGTCACGTGCTGCTGAGGATTCATGGAAATGTTTGAGAATGCACATTGCAAATTTAAGTACAGAGTACTGTGGGAATATAAGGGACAAAAAAGACTGGCAAAGAACACCAGCTTCGAGTTGGCATGGGAGCATGGCGTATGCATGCTGCATGCCCCAATGCTGCTCCCAAGCCAATGTCATGCTGCCCTGCTGACCATACAGTGAGAGGCTTCACTGCATTTCTGCGGCATGGTATTTACACACACTGCACCACAGGAATATGGAAAAAACATCACTGCAGTAGAAAAGCAGGCTTTTTGACTGCTCAAATAAGAGTGGCTTTCTGCTGCTTCTTTTTGATCTGGCAAATAGCTGGATTGGGGCCATGGCATGCAGTTACTGTGGCCCTGATCTGGCTTTCAAAGGGGTGGTGGCAGCAAGCCGCTCCTTCAGGGTGGTCTGTTTCACCCCTCAGACTACCTATTCCAGTAGTTTTTGTCCGTATTGATAGGAATGTAACTCTACAGTACATGATTTTGAATGTAAACCAAAGCAAACTCAGGGAATTTAGACTGCAGACCATTTTTACACAGATTATGACACATATTTTCTCTTTGTCATTGTGGTGAAATGCAAGAGATGCTAAACAGCAAAGTGGCATAAGTGTCCTGTCTCTTCGTTAAACAACACAGATGTTTGGGGAGCTTTTACATAAATCTCATTGGTTTCTTACTTGCTATTTTAATGATTTGTCAACTAGTAAAATTCAAGTGGTATTAAATGCAACATTTATCATTTAAAAAGAGAGAGCCTTGTTGAGTGAGTGTCTTCTCCCATTAAAATAACACTGTTTTCAAAAATGCTATTTAATTGGGATTACTCTCTTCCCTACCACACCTTCATAATCTTCCTGGCATCAGAGCCTTAATTCCCTTATCACATGCACCATTCAGTACTGCCCACGAAGTACCACTCAGTACTGCCCCCTTTCCAAGTTTGGTACACATGCAGACAGATCCCCCCACAGAAAAATAAATTAAAAGCAGTCTTAAGTGTGTGTGAGAATGAAGATGTTATAATACCATGATATTATAGCCTCATAGTGAAAGGTTGTCTCTCATGGCTACAGAGTTTTAAATATTCATGAGAGCTAAGGGGAGAGTCAGGGATTTGGGACTGGGTGACTGGGCCTCAGGGATGATCTGTGGAGTGTGAATGTCCTCCAGAGAGTCAATGAAGGTGCCTCTCCTCCAGGAAGTTGCCGCACTCCTTCCACACCCCTTCCAGGTGCACACCTTACCCATGGGCCAGATTCTGCACAACCCTCTTCCTTCCTCCTACTTCCACTGCAATGTCCTGCTACCACCAGCCCAAGTCCTCCCATTTTCTTAACCCCCACCTTCCCATGGACACACCAAGCACTGATGGATTCCTTCCTTCCCAGCTCCAGTGATTACTAGTTTCCATGAGTGCTCAGCTTCTTGAATCCATCCACCCCTTCTTCCTCTCCCCTGATGAAGTGTACTGATGTTTCCCTACCCAAAGCACACCCCCTGACTATTTAAAACCATCATAAAAGTGCAATTGAATATATGTAGAGGAAATCATGGGACAATAGAAGTAAGAAAAGGAGGTCATTCATGGATTGTTGTGTTAATAAAATGTAATTTCAAATGTTCTCCTCTGGAAGGACAACAGAAGATGAATGGCATCATGCAGCAGGCCCCACATGGAGGCTCAATTACCCCAGTGTAATTGTGAATTACTTACCTTGTGTAATAAAATGCTAAGAGTAAAAGGGAATAAGAGCAACTTTACAACATACAGCTGAAGCATACGGTTGGCAAAGAGTGGCTGGAGGCCACTCCAGCTGCAATCGGGCTGGGATCGCAGTGACCGCATGGCCTGCTCCTGAAACAGATTGCTACCATGGTCCCAAACTGGCACTACCAGAAGCCAGATTATATCCACTCCTTTTTGACTGGATTGCGGTGCCAGAGTGGCTTCCAACTGCCTTGGGGGAAAGCATCGTCTGAACACCATGCCCCCAAAGTGGCCAGAAGCTGCCTTATTTGGCCAGTGTGTTTTGGGTATGTGTTATCTTCAACAGCTAAGTAAGTGCTTGAGACTACCATCCTATGTGCACATACCTGAGATAAATTGTTTCTCATTAAACATGTATAGAAATAGTGATATTTTTATTTTAATGTTATTTTCTGTGCAAAAAAATGTTATTTTCTGTGCAGGAAACTTTTTTTTATTTTAAACCATGCATTTTTCATGCAGAGTAAGTTGTGAACTAGCTGGGATTCATCTCATCAGGGTTTCACAATACATTTTAAAATCATCTATAGAAACGTATAGATGGTGCACCTCTCATTGGGGTAAGAGCTAAAAGTATTTCAACTTTGGTTTGACCATATCTGTTTGTTGTCATGATATGAAGAATTTAATGTTTCATTATTCCCAAATTGAAACAAATGTGCACACACATACTTATACTTCTGCCTGTCTCGGATAATATATTTGCACAATGGAACAAATGGTTCCGTGTTTCATCACCTTGAATAAACTGCAATAAATATAACACTTGCTTTCTAATTTTTTATTGTCTTCCTGTAAACTTCAGTGCCTCAAGCAGCAGGGGTTATGGGACACAAGTTAAAGCTCCCACCTACTTGCCCAGAAAGCACACCAGTTCTCCCAATCCCCTTTTATGCCAGAAATATTCTCCCTGATATTCTAACCCAGTCTATCCTGTTATTCAGCTTCTTTGTTTACATTCCAGTCCCATCCAAGATTATCTGCCTATTTTGGACATAAATATAGTACATCTTTCTGTTTGCTCCAATAACACATCAACTGCACATTGCAAGGACAGCAGCAATTAATACATACACTAACACTCATATGACAACTGAATTATTATGTGGAACAAGACAGGTTAAAAAACACCCACCTCTCTGACTGATTCAGAAACAGGGGTGTAACCTCCCCCTCCACACACACACACTCACTGACTCACTCTGTTAATGCTTTCTCTATTAACGGCTATGATTACACATCTGTTTCTTATAAAAACAGAGTTGGCCTACTCTGTAACATCCCCCCCCCAAAAAAAAAAATCATCACTGGGTAGGTCACAACAAATTAGGAGGAGTAGCTAACACCTTAGAGAAGAGGATCAAAATTCAAAATAGGTTAGAAATCTAGGCCATAACTAACAAAATGAATTTCAACACAGAGAAATGTAAGGTACTGCACTTAGCCAGAAAAAAATGAAATGCATAGATATAGGATGGGAGATACCAGGCTTAACAAGAGTACATGTGAAATGGATTTAGGAGTCCTAGTAGAGCACAAGTTGAACATGAGTTGTGATGTGGCAGCTAAAAAGGTCAATGCAATTCTAGGCTGCATCAATAGAAGTATAGTGTCTAGATCAAGGGAAGTAATGGTGCCAATCTATTCTGCTTTGGTCAAGCCTCACCTGGAAGACTGTGTCCAGTTCTGGGCACTATAATTCAAAAAGGATGTTGACAAGCTGGAGAGTGTCCAGAGGAGGGTGACAAAATGGTGAAGGGTCTAGAATCCATGCCCTGTGAGGAGAAACTTAGGGAGCTGGGTATGTTTAACCTGGAGAAGAGATGATGAAGGGGGGTTGCAGACTGCCAGAAATAGTGTGAATTCAGTCCACTTTTAGGGTTAGGGTTAGTGCTAGGGAATCATGGGAACTGTTATTTTTCTGAGACATTGAGCCTTCTCTGTCAGACAACTCTGATGCCACAATAAAATACAGTTCCCATGATTCCCTAACTCTAACCCTAACCCTAAAAGTGGACTGAATTCACACTATTTCTGGCAGTCTGCAACCCCCCTAAGAGGCAACATGGTAGCCCTATTTAAGCATTTGAGGGGGTGTCATACTGGAGATGGAGGCAAGCTTGTTTTCTGCTGCTCCAGAGAATAGGACCCAGAGCAATGGATGCAAACTACAGGAAAAGAGATTCCACCTCAGCATTAACAGGAACTTCCTGACAGTAAGAGCTGTTTGACAGTAGAACACACTCCCTCAGAGAGTGGTGGATTCTCCTTCTTTGGAGGTTTTTAAACAGAGGCTGGATGACCATCTGTCAGGGGTGCTTTGATTGTGTATTCCTTCATGGGAGTGGGGTAAACTTGACAGCCCTTGAGGTCTCTTCCGACGGTATGATTCTATGATGATAGGTAAGGACAATTCTTATCATTTACCTCCTTTGTATTGTTCATATTCCTTTTCATATTCACATGACTAGCTAGCTTTGTTGTTTAGACTATGGCCTACAATTTCAAGTATTTAAAAACTATATTGCAAATTAATACCTAAAATCTGGGATAAATGCAAGGTAAGGAATGTGCTGCCAGATGAAAGGTTCTGTGTAACCTGGACAATTCAAAGTACAAAATGTAACATTCAATAAAGATAAAATGTTTATCTTGTATCATATGGTTAACATATCAACAGGTTGATCTGTTACGAATTAATATACAGTGGGCCCTCCCTCATGGATACCAAAACTGGTGGATGCTCAAGTCCCATTAAATACAATGTCATAGTAAAATGATGTCCCTTATATAAAATGGTAAAATCAAGGTTTGCTTTTTGGTATTTATGTATTTAATATTTTCAACCCGTTGATGGTTAAATCCATGGATAAAGAATCTGTGGACACAGAGGTCCAATTGTATAGACTTTTAGCACACCAGAGAGATAAAGTGGCCAGAGTCCTCAAACCTAGGAAGAAAAAAAGTATCTGAATATTTTTGAAACCAGTCCTGTAGAAACAATTAAATTTAAAAGGCATGAGAAAATGTTATTTGATTTTCTAATGACCTCTAGTGGCTGAATATGATTGACGTAGAATACACTGCAAAATATTTAAATACCCTGCATTTAGCTTTTATTAAATTTGTCTCCCTTGACCTGCATCCAACCAAAAATCTATATCCAATCAAAGCTCCTTTCCAGTCCTCAGTTTCTCAAGACCTGATTATTTTGCATAAAGCTCATTTTATTCATTCAGAGCCTAAGCAAACGGCACAAAGTGCCATCTTCGGGGCAAGGAAGGGGAGGGGCAGCCACACGCTGGGCACCCCAACCCCTTCCCGAAGACGTCGTCGGAGCAGCTGGCCCTCCGCAAGGCCAGCTCTCCGAGGATGCCTTTCCGCTGCAGCATCTGCATACGCTGCAGCAGAAGAGGCACTGAAGGTGCACCGGCAGCCTTTTGTGGTGCACCTTTGGTGATTTGTGGAAGGAGCACTATTTTAGCGCTCCTTCTTGGGGCAGCGAAGCTGCGCCGCAGGGCCGAGGAATGCGGATGCCTTGGCCCCAATCCGCAGCTTCCTGGGGTGGCCCCGTGCCACCCATCTGCTTCCCCCCATACTCTCTCCTATCTTCTCAAACCTAATTCTCAAGGCAGCATAAAAGAAATCAGATATAGTATATGGCTAAACAGAAATGATCCAAGATCTAAATACTAATAAATGCCAGTAGTGTCTTCACCTGGCATAAGAAAGTTCTGCTGCTTGTTATCACTCATATTTTTTTCTTGTGTTCCTTTTCTAAGCTTGGACTTGAAATACTTTAATAAGTTACAGCTCTAAGACCCAGAAAAGAAGTTACGTATTGCAGTTACAGCACTGGTTTTTCAAATGTATCTTTAGTCTTACCCCATTTCACTAAAGTAACAAAAATGGGCACTTTTAACTACTTAAAAATGCTGTAAGTCATTAGCCTATGATAAAAAAAAGTTTTACATTAATTCATATTTGAATGCTTTTGCTGGGACCTTACTGTGTCTGAAATAGAGGTAGTAAAGACCCAAATGTCACTTTGCAGAGAAGATTGTCCAATGGAAATTTCTTTTACCGTAACCATATAAATAATAAGTTCAGAGTCTGGACAATCAGCAAATACTCCAATATTGGAAGGCTTCATTGCAGAGTAATGTGCGATACCTTCTCTTACTCCTTGCTCCTCAGGACTGGGTCAATGGAGGTCATTATATAGGCCACACAAATAGCCGAGGAAGTCAAAACTGAGCAACCATGTTGGCTAGCTGTTGCAGGACAATACTATAGATATGGAAACACAACTGCAGTATACAAATCCATTTAGTTAGTTAGTGTCAAGAACTAATTGAACTCTCCCCTCAACTCAGTAAATTAGTCCACTTTAAGTGAAAACAGTAAGACTTTATTTCAGCAGGTGAAGAGAAGCATCTAGGAAAACAACTAGGACAGAACTAAAGGCTAAGCACACAAACATCAGACAAGTATTCAAAAGACGTAAGCCTCACCCCCAGAAAATTGGCAGCTAAATGTATTGCACTGGCACAAAGGACACGAGATGCCTCTTTTGGGTTAAAACAGGCCACAACTTTTATTTAGCTGTACAGGGTCTATTTACAAGAATAACTTCAAACAATTTTGTCACATGTGTAAGTGAAGGTGTGACACCCAGGTGGGTGGTCCTTCACCGCATGTGACAAATTATGTAAACAAATAACAACAATAAATTTACAAACCCCTCCCCTCCGGAAATGATGTCATATTACATCATGTGACATCATTCAATTAATGACATCATGCATTTAACTGTATCTGTCACTTCCTTTTAATTTAACATTATCCAATTTACCCCAATTAATTTACTTGACCAGATTAATTTTCCTGTGGGGTGGGGGTCATTAACCACCACAAGAGGGGGCCAGCCTAGCTGACTGCTTTCTCAATTTGTTCTGAGAGTGCCTTAAGATAAATCTCCGAACCTTCAGGAGAGAGGTGGACCCCATCCCCCCTGTACAGCTGCAGCCTATCCAATTTAATCTCATGTTCAATTACAAAAATGTCAAGTTTAGAAGACCTAGTTAATGGGAAGCAAGTGGTTGGATCCTTAGGCGGGAGTGATCATGTCCTCCTGGAGTTTATTATACAGAGGAAAGGAGAAGCCAGACATAGTCAGACACGCATTCTAGACTTTAGGAAAGCTGATTTTACTAAACTTAGAGAACTACTGGGGGTAATCCCATAGACAGGAATACAAAAGGAGAAGGGAGTTCAAGATGGATGGGAGTTTCTCAAAAGGGAGATACTGAAGGCACAATTTCAAACTGTGCCAACGAGGAGGAAAATGGGAGGTGTCACAAGAAATCAGGATGGATGACTAAGGAACTTGCAACTGAACTAAGTTTTAAACTGAACATGTATAAGAAATGGAAAAATGGGGAAATCACCAAAGAGGAATTCAAACAAATAGCTAGCACATGTAGGGGTAAAGTCAGAAAAGCTGAAGTGCAGAATGAACTGAGGCTTACTAGAGAGGTTAAAAACAATAAAAAGGGCTTTTTTGGGTATGTCCACAGCAAAAGGAAGAAGAAGGAAATGGTAGGGCCACTGTGTGGAGAAGATGGCAAAAAGTTAACAGGGGACAGAGAAAAGGCAGAATTACTGAACACCTTCTTTGCTTCAGTGCTCACAGAAAAGGCAAAGGGGATAATGGAGCAGAGGACAGAATAGGAGAATTTCAGCACAGAATAAGTAAAGAGATAGTGCAGGAATACCTGGTTAATCTAAATGAATATAAGTCTCCAGGACCATACAAATTACATTCAAGGGTATTAAAAGAACTGGCAAACGTAATATTGGAACCATTGGCAATAATCTTTGGGAACTGCTGGAAAACAGGAGAAGTCCCAGTGGACTGGAGGAGGGCAAATGTTGTCCCCATCTTCAAAAAGGGGAAAAAAGAGGATCCCAACAATTATCGTCCAGTTAGTCTGACATCAATACCAGGAAATATTCTGGAGCAGATCATTAAACAAAGAGTCTGTGAATATCTGGAAGGTAATTTCATAATCACAAAAAGTCAACATGGGTTTCAGAGAAACAGGTCATGCCAGACAAATCTGATCTCTTTTTTTGATAAAATTACCAGCTTAGTAGATGAAGGGAATGATGTGGATATAGTATATCTTGATTTCAGTAAGGCCTTTGACAACGTTCCCCATGACATTCTTGCGAACAAGCTGGTAAAATGTGGGCTAGACAAAGTAACTGTTACATGGATTTGTAATTGGTTGACTGGGCAAACACAAAGGGTGCTCAATAATGGCTCCTTTTCAACCTGGAAAGAAGTGACCAGTGGGATGCCACAGGGCTCTGTCCTGGGCCCAGTGCTATTCAATATCTTTATTAATGACTTGGATGATGGTATTGGGGGTATAGTTATCAAATTTGCAGACGACACCAAATTAGGAGGAGTAACTAATACCCCAAATGACAGGATCAAAATTCAAAATGATTTGAACAGACTAGAAAGCTGGGCCAAAGCTAACAAAATGAAATTCAACATGGAGAAATGTAAGGTACTGGACTTGGGGCTGAAAAATGAAAAGTACAGATATACGATGGGGGACACCTAGCTGAAGGAGACTATGTGTGAAAGGGATCTAGGAATCCAGGTGGACCACAAGTTGAACATGAGTCAACAGTGTGATGCAGTAGCTAAAAAGGGCAATGCAATTTTAGGCTGCATCAATAGAAGTATAGTGTCTAGATCAAGAGAAGTAATAGTGCCACCCTATTCTGCTTTGGTCAGGCCTCACCTGGAATACTGTGTCCAGTTCTGGACAACACAATTCAAAAAGGATGTGGAGAAACTGGAGCATGTCCAAAGGAGGGCAACTAAAATGGTGAAGGGTCTGGAAACCAAGCCCTATGAGGAACGATTTAGGGAGCTGGGGATGTTTAGCCTGGAGAAGAGAAAGTTGAGAGGTGATATGATAGCCATGTTTAAATATTTGAAGGGATCTCATATTGAGGAGGGAACAAGCTTGTTTTCTGCTGTTCCAGAGACTAGGACCCGAAACAATGGATGTAAGCTCCAGGAAAAGAGATTCCACCTCAACATTAGGGGGAATTTCCTGACAGTAAGGGCAGTTTGACAGTGGAACACACTCCCTCAGAGAGCAGTGGAATCTCCTTCTTTGGAGGTCTTTAAGCAGAGGCTGGATGGCCATATGTCGGGGATGCTTTGATTGGGAGTTCCTACATGGCAGTGGACTGGATGGCCCTTGTGGTCTCTTCCAACTCTAAGATTCTATGATTCTATGATCATGGTCTCAAAGCACATTATCGATGGCAGGATTAACCCAAGTTCTGTTAGTTCACATTCTTCGGATAAACTAGGTAAGTTCATTCTATCATGCTATGCTGCTGACCCCTCCCCCCTTTCACAGTGATATAGCAGCTTGGATGGGGAAAGTCCACAGTTGCATCAGTTGCCCAAGTTTCCATGAAATGAAGGAGTGTCTGAAAGATGAAGTGCAGTTCAGGAACAGCGTGCAGTTTCTACTCATACAAGGGCAACTCTCATTTTGCATTAGGAAAAACACTTGCCAGAAACAGCAGCACATGGCTGCATGTGCAGGTACATCTGCAAGGAAATTTAAGTAACATCTGACAGATAAGAACCAGTGATGAACAAGAGTAGGTGGGTAGCAGGAGCTTCAGCAAGATACACACCATGGGCTGCCATCTCTGTCCTTGCACTTAGAAGCAGACGTTCTCATGTCCTCAGCTCTTATTTGACAAGATGGTCCATTCATCAGAACTTGTCACAATTCTACCATTCAGACAATAGCAAAAAGATATCTCATGTTTAATCTGACAAAGGAAAAGAACTAGGGTGAGATTGATAATTTTGTAAGATGTAAAGAAAAAAGAAGGTCTACATTTGCCAGATTTAAGATCATATTATTCTGCATGTTGTTTGGTATGGTTGAAAGAAAGATTGGATTAGTCTTTCCAAGGAAAGGTTGCTATGGTTAGAAAGTGCTGATCTGAATCTAGGTTCGCATATTTAAAGTGGATTCAAATTTTAATAATCCTTTATGTGAGAAGATCATTATTGTGTATTTGAAGCTAGATTTCATTCAAAAGCTATAAAGCTAGATTTCATTCAAAATTACTCCTATTGAAGCTTTGTTCAAGAGAGAAATATATTTAAAAGAAAGTTGGTTGATAATGGAAAGTGATCAGTGTACGTTGAAAACAACAGATGAACTATAGTTAGAAGGCCATGTAGTAAATTGGTTTGTATACAGAAAATTAAATCAGAATTTAAAATAGACACACACACCCTAGGTTTTGAGATATTTATATCTGATTTTGAAATTTAATTGCTAAAATGTATAAATTGTTGTTGAGATTTGAAAATGAAGGAGAACTGTTTAAAGACTGTACGGTGAAATGGGCCCTAATTTTAATAGAACAATGGTAAAAAAATAGACAAAGAGTTTGAAATTTACATTGAGTTTTGATTTCAGGTACAATTTCTATAAAATGATATATGGATTATATTTATTTCCTGATAGATTATTGAAAATTGTTTAAAAATAGTTCAGATATCTGTTATGAAGAATTATGGGTTCATCATTACACTATAAATCTAAGGGTTCCATAGGGTGGAGCCATACAAATTAAAGCCATGTAAATTAAATTATAGAAATCCAACATAAATGAGAAGTGTAGTACCCTTTGTCATCTTTAACTTCAGGTGTAGGACTGACAGGACAGGGAAACATTTTTAATGGTTTGTGTTTGGAATGTTCAGTGTGATCCACACTTTATGCTGTAGATCCAGTCTTCAATTCAGATATCTGAGAGCCTTATTCAATGTAAATTCAATTAAGTTGATTAAAATATAGCATGCAGAGGAGTGAATTCTATGTTATGCAGGAGTTTTTAACTCTAGGTTTTGATCTACTGCAATGAAGTCCATAGGACTTCATTTAATGGAGTAACATTGTTAAGAGAGGAGGTTGGGAAAGAGTATTGAATCCTTTTCCTCTTTATTTTTTCCTGATTTAAATAACCTTCCTGTAGGGAGAAATACAAGTAAAAAGGGTACAGTTTTGATCAGGAAAAAAGTATGGAAGGAAAAATATATTACAATTAAACTTTTTAATTTTAGCTTTTTGAAAAGTCATAATATTGACTCATTGAAGTATTTTTGACTGAAATGTATGGAAAATATGCATCTGAATTGTCCAAGTTATCAAACCTCTTGGCTGAAATGCACTAGTCAGCTCTGGGTTCTTACACAGGCATACAGCACTGAAATTGTATAATGTATAATGAAGAAAAATTCCAATAAAGTGGTTATCAGTCTTTACCACATGGATGATGTGATCCAAATATGAGAATCATCCTCCTTTTTATCATGCAATTCATGTGACTTCATTTTAAAAAGGGGATGAAAAAATTAATCTCCTAAATGATGTCGCTATTGTAAATTCTAAAAGCATCATAGAGGCAGAAGACACTGTGGAGGTCATCTAGTTTCCCATACAGTTACAGCATTCCTGACAGATTTAATACAAGTGAGGAAAGAGAGACAACTGTCTTCACAGAGATATTACTTAGTTAATAGAAAATTATGTGGCTTTTTAATATTGCTAAAGGGTGTCTACTTTAGACTACAATATGTATTTTAAATTATTTCTTTATTACATTTGTTCATAAGGTTCACATATTTACTGACCACCACCACCCCAATTTATTGGTTTGCCTCAAGTAAATATTTGCTTTAGAAACTAAAGCAGTCTCTATGTTGAAAATTTAAATAAAAGAAAAGGGGGGGGGGGGGGAAACAGCCTGAAAGAGAATATGTTTTCTCTTTCAATTCAAGGGTTAAACAGAGGCAAGGTTGAAAGGAGCAGATGAGAGAAGAGGGCAGGGGAGGGGAGAAAGTTAGTGTTTTTTTCTCTACTATTGAGAGTGTTCTTGCTGAAAACCAATTGGTCATGCATTCCTGCAGTGTTTCCTGGCAGTGAATCATCCCAGCTAAAACACCTGCCCTATGCTATTGCAAACAAAAGTTGGGCCACCAATTTGACCTAGTTATTCCCTTTACTTTATTACACAACATGCTTATAGTCCCAAATACATCAGAAAAGGAAGGGGAAAAGTATTTCCTTGCCGCCACAAAAATTCCCCTGCAGCACAATTGAAAAAGGTTGTTTCAGTCTTTTAAACCAACAGTCTTATCTGTCTCGGCAAAATTTTACAATATGTCCAGACACAGCAGCTTTCCTTCTTCTGCCCCCCCCCCCAAAAAAAAACAACAACAACTGATGCCTTCATAGTCCTTCACTCTACTAGTTTTGCCATGCTGTAATGCTATGAATTGCATGATTATGTGCAAGAGATAGTGGAATGATCTCCAGTACATGCCAACTATGAAATAAGCTGGGAAAGTTCAAAAACGAAGCATTGATGACCAAGCAGTAGCTGTGCAAGAAGTATAAGGTACAATTTATTTATCTGAACATTTATATTCCTGATTTTAGCTCAAATGGGCAATTAAGGGAAATAAATAAGCACTTATTTAGTACCTAAATTCACAAGGCAGCCTTTAAAACTGATATTTTAAAGATTGAAAATGTTTTATTAAATATATTACTATCATAATTGTTTTTATTATTCTGATTATTTAATGTTAACTCATTAATAAATTGTTAAATTATTTTAATATAATATAATAAAATGAAACATGTTATTGCTGATAACTTTATGAAATAGCTATATTTCATAAAGATATAAAAAATCTAATATATATGGTACATATATGTACCTAAGATACAGTGCAGCTACATGAATGAACAACTCATACTAGGCAAGCATGATGGGTGCTATGGTGCACAAACATTGGAGTTTGCAAAGGGCCCAAATTCCATGCAGAAATGGGATTTAAAACCAGACACCCCCCCCCCAAGTGTGGCTTGATTTTCACACACATTGGGATTAATGGGCAACTACCCCAGACAGAAAGTCGACAAAACATGTTTCTTTTTACTTGTGGGATGTTCTGAAAGTAAAAAAAAATCATGTTTTGTCCACTTTCTGTCTGGGTTAATGTCGCGTTAATGCTCATTAGGCCTGATGCCATGTGAAAATCAATCCACTTTTGCAGATTTTTTCCACTTTCTGTCCACTTTCAGTCTGGGTTAATGCTCAACATCGTGTGAAAATCAATCCGCTTTTGTGGGTTTTCCCTGATTTAAATCCCGTTTTTGCACAGGATACCTCCTGTGTGATAAATTCCATTTACTGTGCCATTTGTTTGCAATTACTGAGCTGGAGGTTGGGACAACCTGGGACTTCAGGTCAATGACCTTGGGTATTCACATAGTTCCACATGATGCCATCACTTTCATAGCTGACTTAGAACAATGCTTTTTTGATACATGTTGTTGTTATTGTTTATTTATATAACACCATCAATTTACATGGTGCTTTACAGGTACAATTGAAAACAGTGGGTCCTGCCTGAAGCATGCAATCTAAAGTTTGTGCCTACATATACACATTCACACAGAGGGAAGGAGTAATAAAATAAAGCTATACAATACAATTATAAAACAAATTATCTAGGTAGAATAAAAATACAATATAATATAAAATAAATTAACCAATACATGTAATCAAATATAAAAGAGTATAAAACAACATTAAATTTCCAAATGCTTTTGAAACAAAAGTGCTTAACTGGAGTCCTTTGGAGGACTCCAAAGCCCATTAACACCTACACCTGGGCAGCCCTCAGCAGCAGTGGAGCCTGGAGGATGCTGGGATAAAACCCCACAGGAACACCTCTCCAGGCACCAAGGCAGCGGAGGAGACAGTGTCCAGGCTGAGGAGCACTCCAAAGCCCATTAACATCTACACCTGGGCAACCCTCAGCAGCAGTGGAGCCTGGAGGACACTGGGATAAAACCCTGCAGGAACACCTCTCCAGGCACCAAAGCAGCAGAGGAGACAGTGTCCAGGCTGAGGAGGACTCCAAAGCCCATTAACATCTACACCTGGGCAGCCCTCAGCAGCAGTGGAGCCTGGAGGATGCTGGGATAAAACCCCACAGGAACACCTCTCCAGGCACCAAAGCAGCGGAGGAGACAGTATCCAGGCTGAGGAGGACTCCAAAGCCCATTAACACCTACAACTGGGCAGCCCTCAGCAGCAGTGGAGCCTGGAGGACACTGGGATAAAACCCTGCAGGAACACCTCTCCAGTCACCAAAGCAGCAGAGGAGACAGTGTCCAGGCTGAGGAGGACTCCAAAGCCCATTAACATCTATACCTGGGCAGCCCTCAGCAGCAGTGGAGCCTGGAGGATGCTGGGATAAAACCCCGCAGGAACACCTCTCCAGGCACCAAAGCAGCAGAGGAGACAGTGTCCAGACTGAGGAGGACTCCAAAGCCCATTAACACCTACACCTGGGCAGCCCTCAGCAGCAGCAGCGTAGGGATCAATAAGAACTCTTGGTATGGGAGACTGATGACCGCTCTGCCATTGAGACTTATTTTATCTGTTTATTGTTTTATTGTTTGTTGTTGTTTTAACTTTTGTTGTTTAATACTATTTTAAGGGGTGGGTGGGTTTTGAGATTGTATATTTTGGTGTTTTATTGATGTAAGCCACCCCGATTGCATTGCAGAGGGGCGGGATATATTATTATTATTATTATTATTATTATTATTATTATTATTATTATTATTTAACTTAGATTTAAAAATGGTGAGGGAAGAAGCAGTCTGCAAATGTACAAGTTCTCCATGACCTGAGATTCTGGTGACATCTTTATCATATAAACTCATGAACAGAAGTATATCTTCCATCTTTCCCAATTTGTCAAGGATAGTCCCAATTAAGTCTATTTTGTTCCACTTTTTCAGCTCCTTTTAAAATGTCTTTCTGCTCTTTTCCCCTTTTTTCCTTAGCTTAAAAGTGTTGCAAATTGAGTTCAAAGTCCAAAAATAATTGACTCAGGAGGCAGAGCAGAGAGCAGGGGACAAAATCTTGCTTTTCCCAGTAGGCTCAGGCAAAACCAAACTGCTGCAGCCTCTCCTAGCTTGTGTGTTCTTCATCATTAATATTTTTTGCCATCTTGAGCACAATTTGATGTTGTTTGACCACATGTGTCAAGTGCTCCTCTGTGAAATGTTGGAAGATATTCAGGAGGTATTTGAAAAGCAATACCAGGACCTGGGGGAGGGGGGGAATGACCTCATTAATCTGAGCCTAGACATCCACATCCTCACTTCCCCAATTCAGTCCTCAACAAACCTGAATGAAATAACTTACCAGTAACTTTCACAGACATTTGATAGAACATATCTAATATGTCTGTTCAATAATTGGACTAAAAAGTACATTATTCAGCACTTTTACTGTAAGCTTGATGTAACTACAGTAAGTTTCACTGGGTTGGTTTGCATTTTGACTCCACATTAAGTAGATGGTAGGTCCTCTATTTCAAATTATTAGTGCAAAGAATGTTATTTCTATAAGCAATAGTACTTTGAAGTTCATAATTGAATGTGTGTTTTAACTAAATTGGCACAACTGTGCCTCTTTAATACTCAGTTTTTAATCAAAATGCATTCTCCACTTTTAATATGCAATTTGAAAATGAAATTTTATCTTCATATCTAAAAGTCATCTTATTTAGATTCAGTGGCATATTGTTTTGATTTTGGCAGGCAGCACATGTGAAATATAACTCATGAACTGTAAAATATAGTCATATCAAATACTAAAGTCCATTACATGTTATCCACCCAGTGCTGTCAGATACTAAATATGTCACCCACTGTGAAACACAAAATCCTGTTACACATCAGTATTCAAATAAACATACAAATCAATGTTGCTTGACAAATGGTGCCAAATACAAAAGAGCATTATTTCCCAGCCATTAAGTCTGTCAAAAATAAATGGACATGCAAGAAGTACTGAAATCAGATGTAAGACTGAAATGAAAATATTTGCTGAAAATTCAGAAAATAAGATAAACATTCCAAATTAAATGTACAATGGAGAAATTAGGAAGCAAATAAATCTCTTCTCATTAACTTCTTTAATGTCACTAAAAACATTTGGAATTGTGATAGTTAATTTGACTGCCATTTTTGAAGAACATGACATGTGGTGTACATTAAATGAAACTGTACACACAATTAAGATCCAAAGAGCACAATACTAGTACCATTGTCTGCCCCCTCTTTCTTGTCAGCTTTTACTACTAGGAAATTGACATCATAATTCAAAATGTGCTTGCTGAGTTACAAATGCAGTGTTATAAATCTGGACTGAAGTTCTTTGTTATGAGATTTACAGTATCTTTGAATTTTTGCACATGCATATCACAAGGCTTCATATGAGGAACAAGTCATGCATAATGGCATTGTTTTTTGGCACAACTGTGCCTCTTTAATACTCAGTTTTTGCATGTCTCAGTTTTTGCATACATCAGAATACTTCCTTGTTTGACTGACTTAATATCACATGTGCTTTATATAAAATAATAGCCCAATGCAGAGTTAGAGGGAGATACAAATCTACATAGGTGTTTCTTCCAATGCTGTTGTAGCAGATTTAAATGTTTAAATTGATTGATTCCTTTATAAAAGAATAACCCTAAGGATTAATGCAAAATCATTCTATCCACATGTATATTGCATATGGTACTTCTTCATTTCCTTTGACAAGTAAAATGGTAAAGCAGCTAATATCTGAACAGTGCCAAATAGGGTGGGTTTTAATGTATAATCATGCAGACTATTCAGACACACATACAGATGTTAACAAGACATTCTGAAGACTGTATGTCCATATTTTCATGATATTTGTGAACTCACAAAAGCAAGTTTATTTTTCTGTTTCACATGGTATGTGCCATTTAGCTCTGTTTCACATGGTATGTGCCTCTTATTGACACTTCTAACTGCTTCCTTCTTGATACTAATGGTTAATGATGGAAAATGAAGGATGAATATGTGGCTAAACATTTTCCTCAATTATTTTCATTGAGGCTCAAGTATTTGAGAGTCCTTCTATTGATCAAATATGCCCAGCTCCCTTTCTGTAGAACAGAAGGAGTCATTTGTATTCAAATCTTCCTTGCCGGGCAGGAAGGGTGGACATATCATACAGCATCATAGAAAAACCAGCCAATTCTTAAGTATCACAACACTATATTTTATATTGATAGCTATAAGCAGATGTTAATTGTGAAAAAACAGTAGCAGTAATGAAAATTGTGTAGAAAATTTGCATATTAGAAAACTGTGTTTTTAAAAAAAAAATATTTTAAACAAACAAATATCCATGTACATTTGATGAAATGCTGAGTCTGAATAAATATATAGCAAGGCTTTTTTGTACAGAACACCCCTACCCCCTTGTGGTAAGATGGTACTTCTGGAATTGAAAAAAAACATTTTTAAAAACATATGATTCAAACATATGAAACAGAGCTGAATCGGCAGTGATCTCAGTCTTGGGATTCCCATTATGGTCCTCAGAACAAAGGACTTAAATTGAATCGTATGTAAGGGTTTAGTTTTATTAGCCTGGCTGAAACTGAAAAATATAGTACAATCACTTTCGCATGTCGCTATTATCAATCCATCATTCTTTAAACTGTGAAGATTGAAAGTCAAATAGAGAAAAATCATTATGCAAAAGGATCTTGTAGCACCTTTGAGACTAACTGTGTGAAAGAAGTTGTAGCATAAGCTTTCATGGACTTAGGCCTACATCTTCAGATGCATGGAGGGAACTGGTGCCCAGGGGCTTGTCTACATTCTATTTCTGCTGCCTTGCACCTCTACTTCCCTCACTGGATGGGCTCTTGCAGGACTGAAGCCTTGACTCAGCAGGCACTGCTTCATCCAACTCAGCTGCCTTGCCTGTCTGAGGGGGCCCATCATACAACACCCAGGTTCATTATCTGCCTGTCCATTTTTCTATTGTTTTAATACCACTGTCCTGTTGGAGTGGCTGGCTTTAAAAGTCATGGTATTAAATAGCTGGCTCCTAAAGCCCTCCTAGACTGCTGGAGGCTATTGCTGTGCAACAGTAATTTGAGGGGACTTGGAGGGCTCCACAAATAAAGGACAGGCATGTGTGGCTGGCTGCAATCTGGGAGTGAAAATCCAGGTTGTGCGGGGGAAAGGGATAGGATGAAAGTTTGTTACAAAGGAAATCAGGATTGATATTTGAAAGTTATCCCGCCTACAATTAGCCCTGTTTCCCAGAATGGATTGGAGAGTGCACCAACCATACCATAGAACTTTACCTTGTCCCTTTGCAATGCCAGGTTGGTCATAATAATAATAATAATAATTATTTTTATTTTTATGCCACCTCTCTGCAGCGCAATTGAGGCAGTGTAAAGCAGATTAAAACAACATTACAAATGCATAATAAAACAGTCAAACAACCCCTTCCCTAACCCACCCACCCCTTAAAAATATATTAAACTATAGCAAGATTAAAATACTAAATAAAAGAAAACAATACAGTATAAATAAATAGCAGCTTTGCAACAAAAGAGTTGCTAAGCTGCTATTTATTTATTATAGTGCATCAGGAGTTATTATAGTGCATCAGGAAGCCATTGTCTCTATTCAGCCCACTGATGATGGGCTGAACAGAGACAATGGATATGTTCCAATAATTTTTGGATATGTTCCAATTCAGCTATTTCTCTTTCCAATCATCCTTTCTACATTTGTTGTTGTTCAAGGACTGCTGTCCTGAGGTCAGAGATGGAATGCTCAGGAAGATTAAAGTGGTCTGCACTTTTGTGCATTTCCAATCCTAATATCTGATTTGTGTCCATTTATCCTCTGACACAGAGACTGGCCTGAGTGCCCAATGTGGAGTGCTGTAGGGCATTGTTGACAGAGGATGGTGTATATCACAGTTCGAGGCTTAGCAAGTGAAAGTGTCTCTGATATTGTAGTTTCTATGACTAGGTCCTGTGTTACAAAATTTCCTGCAGAAATTGCAGTCCATCCATAACCTTCTGAGAGTACATCATCTTATCCACCATGGATGTGGAAACTCTATATACCAATAGCTTACACAAGGATGGAATACAAGCTATCAGCAACATCATTCCAGTTGGGACCAAGCAGACCTAGCCACCAAGGGCTGCCATTTTGTTCTCACATGCAACTTCTTTCTTTCTTTCTTTCTTTCTTTCTTTCTTTCTTTCACATAATAAAACATTACACATAATCACTGTATAATGATGTGGTGTCCACTGTAATGTTGTGCAAAAGGGGGTGATCCTTCTGGATTGTCATTCTGACTGGTGTCACTCTCTCTGAGGTATTTCTTGAGGTGTAGGCAGCAGCAGAAGGTCTCAGGAGTGCTCTGGCAGCCATTTTCTTAAGTTGGAAAACTCCTGGTTTGGAAAAGAGGCATGCTCAGTGTGCCAGGGACCAGGGCTCAACCTGGGCTGTATTCAGGCAGCAGATTTGATGGCATAATCCCTGTGATAGTATTTGGATGCCGCCCAAATTAGAACTGTATTTGGGAGAAGTAAGATGCTTTATTTTAGTGAAGCAATAAGCTCCAGAGTGTGCTAGAATCTCCTTCTTTGGAGGTTTTTCAACAGAGGCTGAATGGCCATCTGTTTGGGGGTGCTTTGATTGTGAGTTTCTGCATGGCAGCAGGGTTGGACTTGATGGCTCTTGAGATTTCTTCCAACTCTATGGTTCTATGATTCTATGATTTACATAATAAAGAATCATCTGTGTTTCTTTTGGAATTATTTATCTACACTCATTACCCAATATATGTTTGCAATACAATCCCTAGTAAAGAAATAAATACTTAGTATGTTTTTAATGCTTTGATGGTGGTGCAATGGTTAAATGCCAGTACTGTGACCACTCACTCACAAACCACAAGATTGTTTTCAATACCAGCCAGGGACTCAGGGGTGACTCAGCCTGCCATCTTTCTGAAGTCGCTAAAATGAGTATCCAGCTTGTTGGGGGCAATTAACTCCCAGTTGTAAACTAGAGACTGCTTAATGCTGTACTATTTTTAAAGCAACTTTTGTGAGACATCTTGGGCCCAATTTAGGAGAAAATCAGCATATTAAATGAATGAATGAATGAATGAAGCTCTTCCTTTCCTGAAACCAGCTTGGACATAGGACATTTCTCAATCTATATAGGGTAAATGTCTTTTTTGTAGAATTTTGAACATCACTTTGCTTGCATTGGAGATCAGTGCAAAAGTCCAGTGGTTACTATAGCCCTGGTGTCCTCTTTCTCAGAGACTGGAATATATATTGTGCACTTTTAATCTTGTGGCCACTGGTGGTCCTCTCATTTTTTTGACAGATTTTAGCTAGAACTAGAGTAGATTCTGTGTCTGCAACTTGAAGCAGATCTATTGGTATGTCATCTGTTCCTAGTGATTAATTTCCCACTTCACTTTCTAAAATTGTAGGTTCACTTCCAAAGGGTTCGTCTTTGAATGAATCTGCCATCCTTTCATCTCTTTTATATTGTTCTTCATTCTTCACAGCTGTCCAGACCCTCAAGCCATGTCCCTAGGTGCCTCAAGTAATCCTAATATAGACCTTACCATGGTCCTAACTAGAAGAGTGAAGAAAGCCTTCTCCAACTGAACTATTCTGCAAGTAATATTCTGCAAGGTAATGGGGGATAATCATTATTCAGGATTTGAAGAACAGTAGATAAGAATAAGTGATAGTTATTAGCAGATTACAATATGACAAATTTGTTATTATATGTTCAAAGTAGAGGATGCAGAAATATATGATGATTTACACTACTAGCTGGCAAGCTGGAAGTCATATATATTTCTTTGTTTATGTGCTTTTTCATTTGTGTTAGTTTTGCTTTGTTTAGTAGTTAAGAAGTTTTGTTTGTATTTACCCACATACATTGTTTTGTGGTGTGAAATTGTGGGTTTAATAAAAAAAATAATATTTTACAAAAGAAAAATCCATAAAAGTATAAGACCTGGCCACTGGATGGATCTACAAATAAGAAATCAACCCAGTAATGAATAGCCTTGTCTACATACCATGCTCTGTTAAACTTAAATCCCTCTTAGCAAAATCATGTGTGTACTGGGAGGAGCTGGAGTGCTGAT
Organism: Phrynosoma blainvillii; assembly: GCA_026167975.1. Classification (NCBI taxonomy): domain Eukaryota; kingdom Metazoa; phylum Chordata; class Lepidosauria; order Squamata; family Phrynosomatidae; genus Phrynosoma; species Phrynosoma blainvillii. The sequence continues at coordinate 211,976,034 of JANUYF010000001.1, forward strand.
GAAATATCAGCTATTGTACAACACTTCAGACTGAAGGAGGAAATGGTTTTTTTTGTGTGTGCTTTTTTTTTTTTTTTTTTTTGAAGCTCAGGTTGATTTTGATTTTTTCCTTGCAAGTAGAAAGCTAACACATCAGGGGGATGACTCAGTTCGTTGTTAGACATGACCTTGTGAATGAGAGCCCCCCCCCCCATGCAATAGCCCTGCCCAGGTTCTATAAATTCAGGGTTGTGGCTTTCTTGATTGAGTCAATCGACTTGTAGTGTGGTGTCCCTCTTTTCCTATTTGTTCCACTTTACCAAGTATTATAATATTTTCTAATGAGTCATGTTGTCTCATTTGTATCAAAGAGAAACCAAGAGGGGATACTCTCAGTTTAGTTTCCATTGAGATTCAGGCTTGATTTATTCTAGGATCCATCTTTTTGGCTGTTCATGATAGCCATAGAACTCTCCATCAGCACCACATTTCAAATGAGTCCTCTTCCTGTCAGCTTTCTTCACTTTCTAGGTTTCACAACCACTCATAGAATTGAAAGATAAAATGGCATGGATAATCCTGACTTTGGAATTCAATAAGATATCTTTACACTTGAGGATCTTGTCTAGTTCCTTCACAGTTGCCCTTCCAAGTCCTAGTTGTCTTCTGATATTTTCACTACAGTCCGCATTTTTATTTGACTAAATCAAGGTTTATAAAGTCTTTGACAATTCTATTATCTTCATCATCCTCTTAAAAGCTGTGTAAATCTATCTGTGGACAACTGAAACCCTGTTTTTGTACTTTATTTCTTGCCTTTCTTCAATAATTGCTCCAAGGGCTTGCTAGATTTCATGGATGTATGCATCATAGAATCAGAGTTGGAAAAAACCACAAGGGCCATCCAGTCCAAACCCCTGCCATGCAGGAAATCACAATCAAAGCATCTCTGACAGATGGCCATCCAGCCTCTGTTTAAAGATCTCCATATTTGATAATTCTGTGGTATTATCTGTATATCTTAAACTGTTCATATGTCAAATTTTCACATCTCATTCCTCTGTATCTAATCCATCTTTCTGACTAACATGTTCTGCATATAATTTAAACAGATAGGATCATAAAATGAAGCACTGTGTGACCTCCTTGCAAAAGGAAACCATTTTTTTTCCAGTGGCTTGAAATAGGTTACTCATCAGAAGAATTAGTGTTGTGGCACACCAATTTCTTTTACAGCAATCCGTAGTTTTTCCATGTTCTACATAAACAAAGGCTTTGCTATACTCTTATAATGCATAGGCTGTGTGATGTCCTGTCTCTAGCTAACTCAATAACCAAATTTCATGGATGAACCAGAAAGGATTTATTCAGCAGCTAAGCACAGAAAGAAAATGTTTGCCAGAACTGGCTTCAAACACAGTCACAGTCATATAACTCCCTTCACGCCTCCCTTCAGATTGTCACATTGTTCCCAGGCTGCATAACCTTGAAGCTTCTGTAAGAGTCAGTGTCTATTTATTTCCCACCAACAGACTGGGCACCTGTTAGAACTTCAATACAAGTTTTAAAACTGAAACCACATTTCACCAACAATAATAAGCACTATTTTCAAACTACAATAAATCCATGGCAGATGGAACCTGGAAGGGGACCCTCACAGGCTGATTTTCTTCTGAAATTCTTCCACCCACCTCTCTGTAATGCATATCAGGTCAACCTGTTCATCCACAACAAGTTATGGATAGTGGTTGTTTTATTATAGACTGACCCGGCATTCTGCAGCAGGTTGATTGGACAACCTGGATCTTGAAGGATGGGGTATTTTTTAAAAAATTCTTCTCTGATAATCTCCCTGGTTTTGGTCCATAGTTCTTCTGGCACCTAGTCTACTAGACCCAACAGTGCATTTTCTTTACATGTAGGATTTTGATATTGTGCACTTTGACACAATGATGAAATCAGTGTACTTTAGCTTTAGTCCAATGTTTGATATTAGCAGTTCATAGTCTGTGCCACAATCTGCTCCTGGTCTTGTTTTTATAGCTTCTCCATCTTCTTCTTTCAATTATGTAGTGTATTTGATTTCTGTCTTGGCTATCACGTGACACCCACATATACAGTTGACTTTTGTTACCTAAAGTATGTATTTGCAATCAAGAAACTATTAGCCTCACAAAATTCAGTAAGTCACTCTTCTGCCTTGCTTCTTGATCCTAGGCCATTTCCCCCTGCAAACTGCTGCTTGTTTTTGCATTCTAATTGCTTATATTTTGTTGTGTAGTCAATTTCCTCCTGCACTACAGCACAGAATCTTTCAATTTCTTCTTCTTCTACCTCTATGTTTGGTGCATCAAGTTGGAATATTAATAGTTTTCTCTGAAATCTTACTGATATTATTCAATCAGATATTATTCAATTATATCCCCTGATGGGTTTTGGTATATCTCACTTCTCTATTAATGCCATTCCATTTCTGCTTGTATTTCCATTTCCTGAGTAATTTCCTATGAAATTATTTTATTTGCTATATAAATATCTAATTGAAAATGTCTCATTCCTGCCCACTTTAGCACGTTCACTCCAAGTATTACAATAATTATTTGTTCCATTTCTTGTTCCAAAATGTCTAACTTCCCCAATTTTTGATTCTCCCATTCCATGTTCCTATTATTTTGTGTTGTGCAACTTCAGACTTCTTTCAGATGTGAACATATAAACAGCTGAATGTCCTTTTGGTTTGAGTCCAATTGTGTCATTAGACACACCACTGGTGTTACAGTGAACCCTTGGTATCCACTGGGGTTTGGTTCCAGGACCCCCAGTGGATACCAAACTCTGTGAATGCTCACGTTCTATTAAATACAATGGGGTAGTGAAATGATGTCCCTTATTTTGTTGTTGTTAACTGTCCTCAGGTCGATCTCATCAGTACTCTTCTCCAGCACCACATTTCAAATACACTGATTTTCTTCCTATCATCTTTCTTAACTGTCCAGCTCTCACATTCATACATGGTAATAGGGAATATGATGACTTTTATGATTCTAACTTTTGTGCTGAGTTATATATCTTTGCCTTTTTGAATCTTTTCTGTTCTTTCATAGCCACCCTCCCTATGCTTAATCTTCTTCTGATTTCCTGACTGCAGTCCCCATTTCTATCAATGTTTGATCCCAGGTATGGGAATTCTTTTACAATTTCTATTTCTTCATTGTCTAGGTTGAACTTGTGAAGATCCTCGGTGGTCATTGTTTTTGTTTTCTTTATGTTCAGCATTAAGCCTGCCTCTGCATTTTCTTCTTTGATCTTCCTTAGCAGGTGTTCCAGGTCTGTGAGGTTTTTTGCTAGTATTATGGTGTCATCAGCATATCTTAGATTGTTGATATTCCTTCCTCCTATTTTCACCCCTCCTTCTTTTCTTATAATATGTTCTGCGTGCAAGTTGAACAGATAGGGTGAAAGCATATAGCCTTGTCTGACCCCTTTGCTAATTGGGAACCATTCTGTATCTCTGTGTTCTGTTTTGACAGTAGCCTCTTGTCCTGAGTACAGATTCCTCATCAGGACTATTAGATGTGTTGGCACTCCCATCTGGCAGTTTTCTACTCTAAAAAGAACTGGGAAAATGCCACTCCTTTTTAGAATAGCAAAATGGTGTCTTTGCCATGGTGGCAGCTTTTCTCCAGTTCTTCAGTGCAGGATATCTAAATTCTGTGCTGAAGTTGTGGTGTGATGCTTCCCGCCATTTGGTTGGTGAGTGGCATGATGCCACATTGGGATGGCATTTGGGAATGTGGCATGCAGTTGCCATGCCCCTACTCTGCCCCGACACCAGCTCAAATACCGTTTTTTTTACAGCCCCTTAGTTGTATAATTTTGAGCATGATTTTGCTTGCGTGGGAGATCAGTGCTATGGTCCTATAGTTGCTGCATTCTCTTGTGTCTCCCTTTTTGTGGATGGGGATGTATATTGATCGCTTCCAATCTGTTGGCCATCATTTTGTTTTCCATATCTATTGACATATGTTGGTTAGCACTAGAGTTGATTCTGTCAATGTGGATTGTAGCAGTTCAATTGGAATATCATCTGTTCCTGTTGATTTGTTTTTTGCTATTTTTCTTATTGCAACTTCCATCTCAGTTTTTAGAATTTGGGGTTCATCTTTATATGGCTCTTCATTCCATGTGTCCTTCATTTTGTTATCTCTTCTGTCCCTTATATAAAATGGTAAATTCAAGGTTTGCTTTCTGGCATTTATATATTTTTAAAAATATTTTCAAACCATGGATAATTGAATCTGTAGATAAAGAATCAGTGAATACTTGTCATCTGCTCTTCCCCAGTAACTAGTTGAGTGCCTTCTGACCTGGGAGTTTTATCTTCCTGTTTCATTTTGGATTGTCTCACAATATGGTTTTCATTGTAAAAGACATTCAGAAGTGGTTTACTAGTGCCAGCATGGTGTAGTGGCATTGGATCAGGACTCTGGAGATCATGGTTCAAATCCTGGTTCTGCCATGTAAAGCTCCTGGATGACCTTGGGAAAGTCACACTCTCTCAGCCTCAGAGGATGGTAATGGCAACCTCCTTCTAAAGAAATTTGCCAAAAAAAGAAATAGTAATCCACAACCCATGATAGGTTCACCTTAGGGTTGCCATAAGTCAGAAATGACTTGAAGGAACACAAAAACAACAAATCACTGATGCCTTCTTCTGTGCTGTACTGACAAATGCCACCATTTGCCATGAGTGTGCAAAAATGGTGTGCACCCTCTTAAAAGGAATAGTTCCTTCTGACACAAGAAGTCTGTCACCACTGTCTTTTGCAAGTGCAAGGCCACCTTCTTAACTTGCTTACTTTTTGCCAATTTTGAAAGATAGAAACATTTTGAATTATGGGGATGGTTTGAAATATGAACAGTACCCTTTGTAGTGTTGACATCTTTATTGTGGCTATTCTCCCTAAAAAAGAAAGTTTAATTTCCTTCCATCTTTTAAATTCATTTTTCATTTTCTCCCAACATTTTTATAATTATTATTGAATAAATCTATGTTTCTAGGGGTCAGAATTATACTCAGGTATTTGACTTTTTTACTTAATTGAAAGTCCATTAAATCTTTTAATTTTTTTCCTCTTGATTGTTTATATTTTTTGTCATAATTGATGTTTTAGAATTATTAATTTTTAGACCTGAGATTTTTTCAATTAATTTTTTATTAATTCTTTTAACAAAGTTGAAATATCATTACTTCGATCACTTAGAGATAACAAAAGATTGTCTGCAAAGGCTTTAACCTTATATTCAACTCCTTTTTACCTTGACTCCCTTTATATTTTTATTTTCCCTTATACTTTTAAGTAATATCTCGAAGGTCAAAATAAATAATAGGGGGGACAGCAGGCAAACTTTACGTGTTCCTTTCTGTATTTCTTTTTTTTTAATTTTTAATTATAAATTCAAAATATTTACATACAAAACATTTATATACATACACATACATATATATTCGTACATACAAAACAAAACAAAACAAAACATTACACATAACATAAAATAACATTACGAATAACATAAATTCTTTATATCATAAAATACAGTAAATTTTCTGAATCTTCCTAATGAATGAGTATTGCTAGTTTAAAGTAACTTCACTAGTATCCCCTGGTTGAAATAAACTTATCTAATATCTTATAACCGATTTAATTTTTTCTCAAAATTATAATTTCAATACTTTTCCGTTTTCCTAATTACAAATTTTCTAAATCCTGTTTATTTAACTCTTTTTCATAGTAGCTTTTAAACTTTCTCCAGTCTTTAATAACATCCTCTTTCGGTTTTCCTTTTAGTAGACCTGTCAAGATATCTGAATCCATAGCATCCCAAAGTTTATTAATCCATTCATTATTCGTTGGTGTTCTTACTGTTTTCTAATGCTTAGCGTATAAAATTCTAGCTGCGCTTATCATATATAGTATCAAACGCCTATTTTCTTTTTCAAACTCTTTCACAAGTATCCCCATCATGTTTAAAAGAAAAAAAGTTGGCTCTAATGGTATTTCCATTTCCAATATATTCGTCATTAAATTTTTAATCCTTAACCAAAATTTTTTTGCTTCTATGCAATTCCACCATAGATGATAAAAAGTAGCTCCAGATTTCCCACATTTCCAACAGGAATAATTTCTTGTCTGATATAGTTTGTTTAGTTTATCCGGTGACAAATACCATCTGAATAACATCTTAATAAAATTTTCTTTAAAGTCTTGAGAGTAAGTGAATTTATTTGAATCTTCCCATGCCTTTTCCCAATTATTTAAATCAATGTATTGTATAGTTTGGAGGTTCTAGCAGGGGAGCGCAGCTATCGTATACCCTTGACCGAAGAACGGTACACTCCTTCTATCTGGGATGGTCGTCCTCTTCCACCGAGTGCGCAGCTTCGGGAGGGACGCACATGGAGCGGTGAGGGAGGAAGGGGACACCCGCCTAGCCAGCCAGATCAGCTGAATCAACCCTGGCGATCAATGGGGTGACAGATGTCGCAGCCAGATCGCCCTCACATCCTATTTAAATCAATGGGTCTTCCCACATCTTGGGCCCATCGGATCATGGAATGTGTTATTGTTTCATCTTCCAAGTCTCTAGCTCTCAGCACTTTGTAGAATTTTGATATATGTCCTTTTTTTTTGTCAAAAAATATTTCATCTATTTCATTTAATGTTTTTGTGATGCCTTTATTTTTCTGATCAACTCTATATCTTTCTCTAAGTTGACTATACAGAAACCAATTGTCTTTTAGTGGCTCTTTCAGTTGTTCCCGTAGTTTAATAGATGTCTCTCTACCTCCAGTCCAATTTAAGAGATCTTTATATGTTATCAAGGGGATTCCTTCTTTCTTAGATCTTTTACAAAAAGCTTCCTGAGTAGAGGCCCAATTAGGAATTTCCCTATAAAATTGATGTTTAATTTGGTTCCAAGTCTTTAATAACGCGTGCCTAACAAAATGATGTGAAAATTCTTTATTTTCCTTTTGCTTATCACATAACAAATAAGCGTGAAAGCCAAATCTAATATTGAAGCCTTCCAGTTCCAATAACCTTTCGTTTTTAAAGTTTACCCACTCTATCAACCAATTAAGGCACGCAGCTCTGTAATAGAGTTTAATATTTGGGAGATTGCAACCCCCTTTTGTCTTATCTTTTATTAATAGTCTCCAACCTATTCTTGCTTTTTCCCCTATCCATATAAATTTAAGCAGATCTTTTTGCCATGATTCTAAGACCCTTTCATTACTTAAAATTGGGAGATTTTGAAATAGATAAAGAATCTTCGGTAATATATTCATTTTTAATGTCTCAATTCTTCCAAAAAAAGAAAGTTGCATTTTAGACCATCTAATCATATCTCCTTGTATCTCTTCCCAACCTCTTATATAGTTATTTTTTAATAAATCTATATTTCTTTTAGTTATCATTATTCCCAGATATTTTGCCCTCTTGACAACACTAAATTTAGATATTTCTTCCAATTCTTGGTTCAGACATCAGAAGCTCAGACATCAGAAGAGCTACCAGACCCAGAAAAACCCAGAGGACTGAAGACAAGCAGCCACCCAAAGGGAAGGTATTTTTACCATATATCAAAGGAGTCACAGACAGAATTGGGAAAGTAGTGAGGAAACACAACCTCCAAATTGTTTACAAACCAACCAAGAAAATCCAACAAATGCTGCGCTCAGCGAAGGACAGGAGAGACCCTCTCACAGCTGCAGGAGTTTACCGCATACCATGCAGCTGCGGACAAGTCTACATAGGGACCACCAAACGCAGTGTCCTAACACGAATCAAGGAACATGAGAGACATTGCAGACTGGGCCAGCCAGAAAAATCAGCAGTAGCAGAACACATGATAAACCATCCTGGACATAAAATGCTGTTTGAAAACACTGAAATTCTGGACCATGCCAACAACTATCAGGTCAGAATGCACAGGGAAGCCATCGAAATCCATAAACACTTAGACAACTTCAACAGGAAAGAAGAAACTCTTAAAGTAAACAAGATATGGCTACCAGTCCTACAAAATAAGAAAATCTGCACTCAGCAAATGCAAAGGGAAGACCAACCAGGGTCAGCAGACAACAGCAGACAATCTCCTTGATTGCATTCCTCACCTGGAAGCCATGCCATTAATACCAAAACAACACCTATTCAACACAGAACAATACACAGTTTACATGGGAACAGCAGACATATCCTGGATTGCATAGCCTGAAGCGAAGCCATCAACACAGAACAATACCTATTCAACACAGACAACACACAGTTCACCTGGGAACCACCCCTCCCTACCCAGGATCTCACAGTATATATACAACCAGGCTTTTCCATTTCAGTTTTCTCTGAAGATGCTAGCCACAGATGCTGGCGAAACGTCAGAAAGAAACTCTTTCAGAACATGGCCACACAGCCCGAAAAAACCCACAAAAAAAAAAAACTATGGATGCCGGCCATGAAAGCCTACGACTACCAAATTCTTCTATGACCCCTATTAATCTCATTATGCTATCTTTTGGATCTTCTAGAAAAAATATAAGATCATCAGCAAAGGCTTGTAACTTATATATATGATGTTTGATTTTTGTTCCCTTTATTTCTATATCCTCTCTTATTTTATTATTCAATACTTCTAAAATTAATATAAACAATAAAGGTGAGAGGGGACAACCCTGTCTTGTCCCTTTTTCAATTTTAATTTTATCTGTTTTTTCTTGATTAATAATGATTTGGGCACTCTGTTCTTCATATATTTCTTGAATCCAACAAATAAATGTTTTCCCCATGTTCATTTGCTTTATCAATTCTAACAAAAACTCCCATCTTACTTTATCAAAAGCTTTCTCAGCATCTAATAAAATTAATGCTAATTTCTTTTCACTATGATACTCATAATATTCAATAATATTCAAAACAGCTCTTATGTTGTTCTTTATCTGTCTCTTTGGCATAAAACCATTTTGGTCTTCGTGTATGATATCAATTAGTATATCTTTTAATCTTGTCGATATTATGGTCGTAAATATCTTGTAGTCAGTGTTGGTTAGTAATATCGGTCTATATTTTTTCATTTCTAGTAATTCTCCCTCTTCTTTGGGAATGAGTACAATCCAAGCCTCCTTCCATGAGTTTGGCACACCAGATTTTGCGATATCATTAATCATCTCTTTCAATGGTTCAGTTATTATATCCAACATCTTTTTGTAGTAAGTTGTTGTCAATCCATCTGGTCCAGGAGCTTTTCCTAATTTCTGTTTCCCAATCGCATCTTGGATCTCTTTTGTTGTTATAGGCTGATTTAGTTTTTTTATTTGAACATCATTTAGGGTCTTGAGATTTTGTTTTCTTAAAAATTTCTCTATATTTCCTCTTTCTACCTCATCCTTGTCTTGGTTTTGATACATAGTCTCAAAAAATTCCTTAAATAGTCTTTTAATTTCTTCTTGTTCTGTAATTCTCTCCCCTTTATATCTTAATTCTGTAATAATCCTTTTTTCTTTTTCTCTTCTGAATTTATTTGCAAGTAATTTGCCTGCTTTATTCCCTAGCTCAAATTGTTTTTGTCTAATATATTTTAGTTTCTTTTCTATTTCTTTTATTGCCATTTCTCTTAATTGACGCTGTAACTGAATAACTTTACATCTTAATTCCTTATCTCCTGTTTCCTTCCATTGTGCTTCTCTTACTTTTAGCTCTTCCCTTAATTTTTGTTCCTTCTCTTTTTCTTTCTTATTCAATTCCACCTTCATTTTAATAAATTCTCCTCGAATCACAGCCTTACTGGCTTCCCATATAATCTTATTACTCATACCTTCTGTTTTATTTTCTTTAAAGTAGTATTCCAAGATGTTTCTAATTTTATTTACATTATCCTTGCTTCTCAATAAATTATCATTTAGTCTCCAAGACGTATCTTTCTTTCTGGTTCTTATTAACATTTCAATCTGATTATGATCTGATATATTTTTTGTTAATACTTCCATTGAAACATTGATCTGTTTTTGGGGGGTGGGGGGTGGGGGAAGGAGGGATGGGACTTAAACTGACTTATTTGTTTTTGATGTTTTGATATGTTGTGCGCCGCCCCGATTGCTTGGCAGAGGGGCGGGATATAAATAAAAATTATTATTATTATTATTATTATTATTATTATTATTATTATGTTATTTTTGGAGCTATGTCTTTAGATGTTAAAAAAAGATCTATCCTCGATAATGAATTATGTGTATCTGAATAGAAAGTGAATCCCTCGGCATTGCTGTATTTATGTCGCCATATATCTACTAGCCCAAATTCTTCTATCAACGTAAAATAGTTCTTTGGCAATTTCCCCTGGCTATTTCTAATTTTCTTTCCCACCATAGATCTCCTGTCAAGGATTGGATCTGATACCACGTTGAAGTCTCCCAATAAGATTAAAGAGTTATAGCTCACTTTTTTTAGTTGTTTTATAATTTCTTCATAATATAAATCTCTTTTTTCAAGTGGAGCGTATATACCTACCACTAGTGCAGTCAAATTTTCCATTTTCACCTCAATGCCTATATATGATCCTTCTTTATCATTTATAATTTCATGGGATTGATATTTTTTATTCACATATATTATGATACCTTTTTTCTTTTTATCCAGCGCAGAGATATACATCTTCCCTAATTTAGGGTTCCTGGCATATTTTGCCTCTTATCCTCTTATCTTAGTTTCCTGAATGCAGATGATATCAGCTTTCCATTTTTCTAGCTGGTGAAATATTATACTTCTTTTATATTTTGAATTTATTCCTTTAACATTCCAAGAGATTATTTTGACCATTATGGATAAGTGTTTAATGTTGTGCCACCCCTTCCACCCCTTAAATGGTTTTATTGTTTAATGTAAATATAAATATTAACAAAATATCAAAAAGAGTGTCAGTTCAGACTATTATTTCCTGAACTTACTTCTCTTCCTTCCTTTTTCTCTCTCTGGACTTTTCTCAGTATATCAAATTATATTCCTCCTTTGTCTTCCTCTATACTTCCCCCCCCCTTCCTCTTCCTCTTCCTCTTCCTCCTCCTCCTCGGACTTGGAACTCTCTTCTTTGGATCTCTTCCTCCTTTCAATATCTTCTATATTTCTTTCTTTTTCATTTATTTTAGCTTCATTTGTCTCCTCTTCTGTTTTCTTCTCCTTATATTTTTTTGATCTCCATTCTCTTATTATGGTTTTCTCCTGTCCTTCTCCTCCTTTTCCTCTAAACTCCTCTTTTAGTTTCATCTCCATTTCTTTAGTCTTGCTTTCATTATCTATTCTATATCTTTTTTGTTTATACGTGAAAGACAGTCCTTCTATTCTGTCCCATTTTTAAAAAATTCCTAAATTTTTCAATAGCTGCGTCAGGTTCCGGTATTTCTGTCTCTCCAACATGATTTGTGGTGGCACATCTTTGAAGATTTTTACCTCCATGTCCTCAATCACCACTTTTGAGCTATAGCTTTTTTGTATTAACATTTCTTTACCTCTTGTCCTTGTCCAGCGGATAACTATGGCACGTGGTAGATTTTTACCTTTTTCCTGTATCAAATTCACTCTGAAGATCTTGTCGACCTCTTTTTCCATTGATTCTTCTGACATATCTATGAGTCTTGCCAGACTTGGAATTAGTTTAATAATCAGATTCTCGTTATTCATTTCAGGCAATCCTCTAGTCTTTACACAACGGTCTCTGTATCTCAGTTCATTTGTCCATAGCATTAATTCCTGTCGTTCCATTTTATTTTGATTGTCTTTACACTTGTTTTCAACACTAGTTGTTCTCTCTTTAACTTTATCAAGTTCTTTATGTGTTTTATCAATATCAGATGCCATTTTCCCCATTTTTTTACTGATAATGTCCATCTCCTTTTTAATATCTCTCCATATCTCAACTCTGGCTTCTTTTATTTCCTCTCTTATCTCCTGATTTGATTCTCTCAAATCATCTTTCATTTCCTTCCTGTTTTCCTTGATCTCTTGTCTCAAATGTCGCACTTCCTCCAGTAGTTGCAATATAGGGTCAATAACTTTGAACGATTCGTCAGTAGACCCTCTCCTCTGTACCGGGATTAGCGTTTGTATCAAAAAAATGTTTGAAGAGGACATTATTTCTGCTTTTAGACTTATTTCTCTTATCTTTCGGGCTTCTCTTGTTTCCATTCACTTTCCAACAAGGTAATGCTTATTTTTCCTAATACCGGATGTCCTTTGTAGAGTATATTATAAAGCGTGTCTTTTTCTCTTTCCAGACAATTATCTCTATATATCATTAATCTGAATCTACCATCAACTCCATCCACTCTTTCTTTTATTTCAAATCTCTGTCTTGGGTTCCTTTCATTCAGTCACTCCACTCCTTTCCGTCCGCTCCTTTTCTCTTCTTCTTCTCCTCCCCCCTCCTTCCCCTCTTCCTCTTTCTGTGGGCTATTGGCAACACCCTCTCTCTTAGCTTTGCAAGTTCTCTTCTCCATTTTTCACCCTTTCTGTGGTGAGTGCGTCCTTTCCCCTCCTACGTATCACAGCCAGAGTTTCTTTCCCCTAGGGCTTATATTTGCTTCTTAACTCTTTACTCTTCACAGGTCTCCAATCATGTATCTCCGCTGATGGCTCCTCCTTTTTTCTTTTTTCTTTTTCTTTTGTCTGTTCTGCTCAGCACAGCTCTTCTGCAATGCCCCTCTCACCATCTAAGGGAAACGCTGAATTTGCCTCATTAAATCCACTATTTATCATTTTCAGCTACTATTTCTCAGCAGTCTTCATTGACTTTAAAATTTCAGCTTAATACATCCAGTCAAACAAGATTCTTACCCAAGGGGTATGTAATAAGTCCAGCAAATAACTTTCTCTCTAATATCTTCTTTTCTTCTTTTCTTTTCCCTCTTCTATTCCTCATTCATCAAGAGGTGTGGGTGATGATTCCCCATACAAAATATGGGTGCAACAATGGGAGGGTTGGAATCTGTGGAGTCCAAAGCCTGCCGGCTTTACCACTAGGGAAAAGACACTGTTTTCAAGCAAGCCCGGTTCATCGACTCCCCCAACGATTCCCTCCTTATGCTTCTCTTATCAGAGAAGCAATGGACGGGTAGAGTATCATCCCCATTCCACCAAGCACCATTGTTGCTGAGTTTGCAGAGCTTACGAACCAAACTCTGCACCCTCTCTCGGCGGCATCACACCGGAAGTTCCCATTCCCTTCTGTATTTCAATTGCTTCTGTTTTTCCCCATTAATTATAATTCTTGCTTTTTGTATAGAATATATTGCTTTTATCAAATTCAAGAATCTTTGTCCCACTTCAAATTTTTTCAAGATTTCGAACATCAATTTCCAATGGACACTGTTGAAGGCTTTCTCTATATCAATGAAAATTAAAGCTAGTTTCTTATCATTATGTACTTCATGGTGTTCAATTAAGTTAATAACATGCCGTATATTATCCCACGATTGTCTTTTGGGAAGGAAACTGCATTGATCTTTATGAATCCATACATCTAGAATTTTCTTTAATCGACTCGCAAATATCATAGTAAACAATTTGCAGTCTATATTTAAGAGTGAGATGGGCCTATAATTTTCCAGATATAAGGGATCTCGCTCTTCTTTTGGGATCAAAACAATATTTGCTTCTTCCCAAGTATGTGGCAAGTTTCCTTCCTGGATACTATTTATTGTCTCTTGTAATTGTTCTATTAATACCTCTTCAAATTCTTTATAATATGTTGGGGTAAATACATGCGAGCCTGGAGTTTGACTGCTTTTTAGCCTTTTAATTGCTTCTTGAATTTCCATTTTCATGATCGGTTGGCCTAAAGTTTCTTTAAATTCATCTTTAATTGGGGTAATTTTATTTTTTTCTAAGTATTCTTTTATTTCTTTGTTGTCTATCTTATTTTTTTGAAAGAGGTTTTTATAATATTTCTCAAAGACCTTTTTATTTCTTTTTGATTTGTTAAAATGTTCTTTCCTTGTTTTATCTGCATTATCCTTTTTTTCTCATTTTCTTTTCTAAATCTATAGGCCAACCTCTTCCTGATTGGTTGGCAAATTGAAATTCTTTCTGTTTTAAAGCTTTTAGTTTTTGTTCAATTTCCTCATTCCATTTTTGTAGTAGTAAAGTTTTATTCGGTCATTGACCAGCAAAATCGAAAATTATTAGTACAAAAGTACAAAAGTCTCAATAAAAGTACAAAATCACAATAAAAATAGGTCAATTCCTGAACACGATTGTAAAACATTATAAAAATAAAAGTGAAAATAAAGCTCGTAGTATCTCAGAATATTAATTGGTTCAAATCCAGTGTCTTCCACTGTTTCTCCAGAGATTCTGTTGCTTCCCTTCAGACTATACAAGGTATACAAAATTATCCTTGTTAGTTCCCAGTGCTCTTATATGAAAGCTTTATATCCACAGTATACCTGGTTTAGGAACATAAACAGACTGAAGCAATGACCTCGACGGAAAACAGCGATTTCCAGCCATAATAATACCAATCTGTGTTGACAGCTTTGGGAACTCAGCGTACTCAGGGTCGGAATCATTACTTCCTAAGTTCTATCCCTGGTATCACCAATTTACAAAATTACAAATTTACGGACTTGCTCATGTTAATTGCCATTAACCATTTGGGGTCGGAGTTTACATACGATATAGCAAAACTTTGCTACTTTAAGTACTACCTCAGGTACCTGGTTATTTAATAAATTGCGGATGTAAAAAGCATCAGAGTGACCAGGGTATTTTTCTAACAGAGGAGTAATCAACTGGAGACGGATATCTTTGTAAAATTGACAATATAAAAGGACGTGCTCAATAGATTCAATTGCACCCGTATCACATGGGCAGAGATGGGATTTATAGGGCACTTTTTAAAACCTGCCTTCCAATACTGCTGTAGGTAAGCCATTGAACTGAGCCAAAGAGAAGGCTCTCCTGAATTTAGGCAATGTAATTTGTGACAGGTATGCAGCTGGTGAAGTAACCCAAATTTGTTTATTGACTATAATATATTTTGGGAAGGCAGCAGTTTCCAACTGGCCTTCGATGTCTAACAGTCTTTGTTTAATAATCAATTTTGCTTGATCTAGGTTTAGCTTCAGAATAGTATCCCTGGAAAGACCCAATGTGGCCAATTTCTTATTTATTTCTACTTCCCAGGAGAACTTATAGGTGTCTGCCAAGACAAACTTAATCAGCCCTCTAGGGCAGGGGTAGGCAACCTTTCCCCTTTAAGGGCCAAGGGACTTCAGCTCCCAGAATCCCAGGAGCTATTGGCCAACATGGGACTATTGGCCAACATGGCTGAGGCTTCTGGGAGCTGAAGTCCCTCGGCCCTTAAAGGGGAAAGGTTGCCTTCCCCTGCTCTAGGGTTTTTATTCAATTTGAGCCAGTATGTGCAGATGTTGATCCACATGCTAGTCTCAAGCTTACTAACTCCTGCTTCCCTTCTAATAACTGCATTTGGCACACAACAAGGTACTTGAAATATTTTCCTTAGGAACTTGGATTGGATTTGTTCTAGCAAAGTAAGGTCTTTGTAGGGTCCTATTTGAACTCCGTAGAGTAATTGTATTTTAACTTTTGCCAAATAAAGTTTGATTGCAGCTGGAATATACTGGGCTCCCTTAGTAAAGTAGTACTTTTGAATGGCATTTGCCGATCTCTGGGCATTCCTAGTAACATAGTCCAGGTGAGCTTTTCTGCTCCCTGTAGACTGAAAGACAATACCTAGGTATTTAAAAATGTTGACCTGTTTGATAGATTGCTTCCCTAGCCTCCATTTCCTCATTTTTGGGTGTTTGGCAAAAGAGAGTATTTTAGTTTTGGTGTAATTTATTGTTAAGTTTTCTTCCGCACAATAGAGCGCTAAAGACTTTAAGGCTCTTTTGAGGCCAACTGTAGTCAGGGACAAGATTGCTGCGTCATCAGCATACAATAATACATTGATGTGTCTGTTAGCTATTTTGGGTGGATGGTAAGAGGGGTTACTCAGAAATGAAATTAGTGAGTTTATATAGTAGTTGAATAAAGTTGGTGCCAGGACACACCCCTGTCTGACTCCGTTCTGGACTTTTACTTCTTTGGATACATGACCTTGGAAACTGCACCTAACCCTCAAGCAGTTGTTTTCATGCAACTTGACGAGCAATAAGAGAAGGCGTTTATCAATTGTGCTATTCATTAATTTATCCCAGAATTTGGCTCTGGGAATGGTGTCAAAAGCCAGTTTGAAATCTATGAATGCTACATACAGTGGTTGGCCTTTGTTGGAGTATTTCTCTACCAGATGTTGTAGTACCAACGCATGATTGAGTGTTGATCTTTCCACCCTAAATCCTGCCTGCTCATCCTTCATAATTCCCTCTAACTCAAGCCAGTCCATTAACTTGGCTTGCAGATGTTTTGCATACATTTTGCTAATCTGGCTGAGGAGACTAATAGGTCTAAAGTTTGTTGGGTCATTTCTTTTACCTTTTTTGTATATTGGAATTATGATTGCTAGACCCCAGTCAGATGGTATGTTTCCTGATCGATTGATGGCAGTGAAGAGTGTGGATAATACAGGTATCCACCAATTCAGATCGTTTTTAAGCATCTCACATGTAATAAGGTCAGCGCCAGGAGCCTTTGCTGATTTAAGTTGAGTTATCAAACTCTTGATTTCTGAGTGTGAGACTGGGGGCCAGAAAGGTAAGGTGGTAGCTTCCAACTTAAGTCCGGTTTGTGATTCCTCAATGTTTTCATATAGATCAGCAAAATGATTTCCCCAAGTACTAGCTGGAATCTGGAACATGGAGTTTTGTACATTTTTGGGGAAGGATGGGGCAACCTCTTTCCAGAACAGAGTGGGATTATTTGTGCTGGTTGCTGTTATTAGCCTTCCCCAGGAAGCTTGCATAGCATACCTTTTCTTTTGTCTAAGCAGTTGTTTATATTTTTTCTTTTGTTTCATAAGGTCTAGCACAGAACATTGTGAGGGATTAAATTTGTATTGTTTGAAGAGGTCTTTCAGTACTGTCCAAGCCTCTCTACATTCTGCGTCGAACCAACTTTCCTGGGTTTTTTGTTTATATCTGTTGGTGATATTTTTAGGAGCAGATAAAAATGATCGAATTAAGCTTGTTAAGTTATTAAAGCTTGACAGTATGTTGGGATCTGCTCTACCATCCACTATTTCATCATATAGGGTTCTCACTTCATCACTGCCAAGGAATTTGGTAAGGGCCTCAGATAATTGTGGAGACCATTTAGCCCGTGTGGTACAGATTTCATCGGGCAGGGCCGAATTTTGGGATACTGACAAGAACAAGCTATCAAAAGGCTTTCATAACAACACAGGAAAGTGATCGCTTTCAGGCCAAACAACAACAGAAAATTTGTGTACAAATGAGGCTAGATCCTGTGATATCCCTATATAATCCAGTACTGAGGGTCTGTTGCCCGTCCAGTGAGTGTATTCTGCTGGGTGGTCATCATTTGTGGAACCATTCAAAATAACCAGATTTAATTCCTCAAAGGTTTTTGCCAGGCACAACCCTCTAAAGTCGCAAGCTGTATCCTTAGACTGGCGGCGTAAGAATGGATATGTAATTATAGATGGTAGAATTTGGCAGTTAAATTTAGAAAAGAGAGTAGCGTCATTTGTTCCAATTCTTGCATTACAATCTCCCGCCAGTATAAGGTAAGCTGCCGGTGAGGTGGTGATGGTGTTTTTAACAAAACCTTTCAGTTTGTCCCAGACTTCTTTTATCTTAGTATGCCCTTGCAAGGGTGGTATATAGACAATGATCAGGCACAAAAAACAGTACTTAAATTGCAACAAAATTGCTAAGTCAAATTGGTCTAAGATGGATATTTTACATATCTGTGTTTGTAGAGAGGTAGATATTAATACACCTAGACCTCCACAAAGCCTACCATGGCCTTTACCTGGCACTGCATCCAGAACAATTGATTTGTAGCCCTCAACATACAGCTCTTCTGCTAACCAAGTTTCTTGAAGCAGGATGACGTCATGTCTAGAGATGAAAGACATTAAAGAGGGATCTCTACTTCTGGCTTTCCATCCGGCAATGTTCCAAGAGATTAGAGTTAATGGAGTAATAGTTAGCGATGTTGATTGTCAAGCATTAGGAGTCAGTGGGGGTGTTAATGTTGTTGTTCCCTGTAGATTATTTGAGTGGGCTTCCTTCTCTCTCTGTTCCCCAATTTCAGTGTAGGCATTTCGTGGGCTGTAAGTCCATATATTTGCGTTAGTAGTTATATTAGCATCTTTTACTCCTTCCTTTGAAGTATTCCAAGGATCTATAGATACTTCACTTGAATTGCCAAACTGCTTGTTTGGTTTTCTGTTGAATTGGTTATCTGAAGGCATAAGCTGCCCAGTTGGACTGGATCTTCTCCTTTTTTTGTTTGTACGAATTGCTGGGGATCCAGATGATGGCAGTGGTGTTGGAGGTTTATCAAGAAGATCCATCTTACATTTAGGAGACAGATGTATTAATGGAATCGTATTGTCAGATGCACAGAGCAAAGAGTGTCTGGGAGTCATATGCGTTAGCAGTATCAGAGGTTCCTCAAAACAGTCGCAGCGATCAACAATTCTTTTTAGACCCTTTGATGGAGACAGTAGATCAGAAGCAGAACAGGTGGAGGGTAAAAGTTCATTGATGGTCTTTGTTGTGGTTGCAACAGAACTTAGAGTTGACTTAACATTATCTAACTTATACAAGATACTTTGCTGTTCTTCAGGAGAGAGTGAGCTAAACAGTTGGGCAATTTCTTCTTCATCATCAGGTACATTATTGGAGATTTGCTTGTTCTTTTTGTTTATCTCTTTGCTGATGATTTCCTTACTGACAGTCTCCATTCTTGATGTGAATTTCATTAACGGTAATACGTTGGTGTTGAGTAATACCTTCATTGGAGTGATCGCAAATTTTGTAAGCAATCTTCTACTGTCAAGAATCAGTGTTGGAATGAATGGATTCTTAAAGGTCAATGCTATTCTCGTAGTACTATTCCGAGTGGGCAACCAAAATATTTCAAGGAGCTCGCTAGTGTGCATCCTTCGTTGTAGCAGAGATGACAATGAATGCAGTACTGTTTTTTTTATTGTACCATCTGCCTCTATTGTATGAGTTGTTTGCTATTAGTAACACAATCTTGTTTGTCTGTATAATTAATTTGTCTTTTAAATTTACCTT
The DNA here is from genome assembly GCA_026167975.1 of Phrynosoma blainvillii. NCBI lineage: Eukaryota > Metazoa > Chordata > Lepidosauria > Squamata > Phrynosomatidae > Phrynosoma > Phrynosoma blainvillii. The sequence continues at coordinate 211,995,292 of JANUYF010000001.1, forward strand.
GTGCGCTGTTTTAAATTTTGCTTGTGTATATAAATGAGGTTCATGTTTAGAAAGGTCAGCTACCTCCACAACTTCTTCTCGTTTGGAAGTTGGTTTAGGCTTAAGTTTAGATTTCTCCAATAAGTCCTTTATCCCATCTACCTTCTGGTTAATATTTGTCAGTTGTTCAAAGATTGCAATTACTGTCTTAGCTGTTAAAAGACAATTCTTGGCTACTAGATCTAAATCCATCCTTACATCTTTTGTGGTGTCAGGTGCAAAATTTAATTTGTGAGCAGAGACCTCATTTAACAACAAGTCCTCCTCGTCGGGGATCAATGTATCAGAGGTGCTTGTAAATGAGTTGGAAGTATGATCAGTAGGGATATTACCTAGATCTTTATGTAGTAATAGGTCTTCCATTCTTAATTGTCTGAGGGTGGAAGCTGCTTTTAAAACTTCTAAGTTTTCTAATCTTCCCTCCTGGTTTTTCTTAAGATTCCTACCTCTCTTAGATTTAATAAGTCCTTCACCTTGGATTGCTCTCCTCTTTCTTTTAGAGTTGCTCTTCATTATCACACTCTTGCTGTCACAATCTTATTTTGGTTTGTCCAAAGTAATCGATTAGGTCACTCTATGGCTTGTTTAGCATACAACATGGGCATGCAACAGTTCGCAGTAAGTATAGTCTGGATAAGCAGAACATATATGGATTGGGCGTGCTCAGGGCCAAACGTCGACTTACCCTTGATTCTGCGCTGCCGGCCAAGAGGCTTGCTGGGGCCTTTTATAGGCCCGGTCTTCTGGCCTTCCCCGGCCGCTTGCGCTGCTGCCGCCGTGAGTTGGAGGGAGGGAGGGAGGGACCAGCCAGAGCCCAGGACGCGGCTCCTTTCTCCGCCACCGCCACCGCCACCACCGCTGGCCAGGAGGCTTGCTGGGGCCTTTATAGGCCCGGTCTTCCATCCTTCCCTGGCCACTTGCGCTGCTGCCGCCACGAGTTGGAGGGAGGGAGGGACCAGCCAGAGCCCAGGACGCGGCTCCTTTCTCCGTCGCCGCCGCCCTTCCGTTTTTGTTGAATCTGTTGTTTTAAAATGTAGTTCTAATTCTTTTTTCTTAAGTTCTTGTGCTATTTCTTCTATTTTTCCCATTTTTCTTTTTTTAACCTACTATTCATTTGAATAAAGAAGCCTCTCATTGTAGCTTAGGAGGCTGCCCAAATTGTTTTCTTCACATTTTGTGTTGAATTTTCATTAAAATATAATTTTAACTTTTTTTTTTTGCTTCCTCACATTTTTTTTAATTATTATTATTATGGAGATGATAGTCTTGAAGTTTCCATGTGTATTCTCTTACTGAATTTTTTATAAATAAAATAATTGGATTGTGATCTGACAGTGGATTCTCTAGGATCTCCATTTTTATTATATCTTTACATAGATTTTTGGATATAAAGTACATATCTAATCTAGAATAAGATTGGTGATGATTTGAGAAGAAAGTATAGCCTTTTGCATCCCCATATTTAAATCTCCATACATATAGCAAGGCAAGATTTTCTAACATCGAAAAAAAAGGCCTTGGGTAGTTTCCCTTGCATATCTTTAATATATCTTATTGACGCATTATCTAACTTGGGATTCATTACCCCATTAAAATCTCCTATTATTATAATATCCTTATAATCGTATTCTTGCACTTCTCTAAACAATTTTTGATAATAATTCTCTTTATTGGTTTGTGGTGCATATACTCCCAGTACTAATATTTTTTTTTCTGAGTTTCTATTTCAATCCCAATGTATTGTCCATTTTCATCATTAAAGATCTCTTTACTCTTGATCTTATTATTGATGTACATAACTATGTCCCTCTTTTTTTCTTTTTAGCTGCCAAAACATGTTAATCTCCTTTTGTTTTATATTCCTTTCCTGTAGACAGATTATGTCTATTTTTGATTTATTTAAATAGTAAAAGATTCTTTTCCTTTTAATTGGATTATTCATACCTTTGACATCCCATGATAATATGTTTAATTTAGAGTTAAAAATCATATTTTTATCTTACCCCATTACACTGAATATTCTTCTATATATTTCAATTATATATCCTGCTCTTCTTCTTCTTCAGTTCTTTCTCGTTCTTTTTCACACTCTTCCTCTTCTTCAACTTCCTCTTCTTCTTCTGTTCCTTGTGATTCCTTCTCATCATCTTCTTGTATTTTTTCTCTTTCTGCTTGGTTTGCTTCTTTATCTGTATAGCTTCTTGTTTTCATTACTGTGTAATTTGTATTTTTTCTTTAATAATGATATTAATAAAATTTATTTATATCCCACCCCTCTAAGAACAATCGGGGTGGCTAACAATATTAAAAATACACAATCCAATCAAATCCCCAACACCCCCCCCCCCTTGAAAAAGCATTAAATCCATAGAGATTAAAACATACAAATTAAAACGACCCAATGGTCAACAACATTTGCGAACCATCTTGTCGTTTCTCTCCTCACAAATTTATTTTGAATTTCTTGGCTATGCTTTTTCCAAAAGTCTTTAGCTTTTTGTATTGTATTTAATTTATACCATTTCTGTTTGTAGTTAACTGATATTCCCTCTAAGTTTTCCCATTCATACATGATCTTTTTCTTGCTTAGTTGAAGGGTCAAAAATTTATAATCATCTTACAAGAAAAGCGATATTGAGGATTTGGCAAAAATGTCAAAGAATATTCATCAAAAAAATTCCACAGTGGACTTCAGTAAACGAAGCTTTTTATAGGAGAGAAAAATGAAAGGTGATGATTGGATAACTTACAAAGACTTATTGTACTGGGAAAAAGATAATCCAAAGATGAAATCTATGGAAGAGTTATTGGAAGAAGGCTTAAATTGTAATTGGTTTTTATATAGACAAATTATGGAAAGATTTAAGATGGATATGAGAACAAGCCAGATAGAAAAGGAAGAATTGGAATTTGAAAAATTAATGACAGAAGATTCACAACATACGGTTTCAAGACTTTATAAAATACTTTTGAAGGTAGAGATGGAAGAAGAATCTGTAAAAGAGTATATGATAAAATGGGCACAGGATGTGGGAAAACCAATAATGTTTGATGATTGGGAAAGGAACTGGAAAAAAAGAATAAAATATACATTAAGCTATGATGTAAGAGAGAGCTATTATAAGATGCAATATAGATGGTACTTAATGCCAGAAAAGATATCTAAGATTGATAAAAACAGTAATAAAGAATGCTGGATATGCTCAAAGTCAATTGGTACATATATACATATGTGGTGGGAGTGTGAAAGATCAAAAAAAATTTGATCACAAATACATACAGAGATAGATTATTCAAAGTATTTATTTGAATAGATTTATTCAAAGTAAAGGAAAGGAATGTTATATGCTGCTAGGATTATAATTGCAAAAAGATGGAAAAGTAAAGAGACTCTTAATATAGAAGAATGGCAATGTAAATTGTATGATGTCATGGAAATGGAAAATTAACATCTTTAATAAAAGGAGACAAGAGTGGAAAATTTGAAAAAGAATGGTCACCAATTATAGAATACTTTAAAGAACTTTGGGGATAAAATAGTGTGATTGCTCTGAAAGAATGAGAAATGATTTTAATTAAAATTTAGAGATTTTACAAATATATAAGAGGTATGATAAATATATAAGATTGGGGGGGAAGAGAAGGATAGGCCCTTGTTAAAATAAGATGTAGAATGGATTAAAATATATGATATGTAACAGATAAAGATGAATATGGAAAACTGTCTTAAGATAGGGAGGAAATAGAAATGGAGAATGTAGAATCAATTATATATAAATTAAGGATAATATATGAAAGTCAAATATATTAATCAAACTTTATTCAAAGTAAAGGAAAGGAAGTCTTATTTTATGTTTGTAAGTGATGTATTATGTATGTTTATGTTATATTGTTGTTTGTTTATTGTATGTATAATATGTTATGTGTGTTTTAACATATGGAAATAATAAAATTTAAAAAATATATAATCATCTTTTTTTTAGTATTCTTTTTGGAATATCTTTATAGATTCTAATTATAGTTCCTTCTATTACCAAATATTTTTGGGAACTTATGTGTAGAATATCGTCTCTTATTTACTTATTCACAAAGTAAATCACTACATCCCGTGGGGTATTTCTTTCTCTAGCAACTAAAGAATTTACACTAAATGTTTTATTAATTTCATATGCAAACTCCATTTTTGGTATCTCCATATATTCTGCTAATACTGTCGTTAAATAGTCATTTAAATCTTCATTATTATTTTTTTGTTCTTTTAAACCTCTTATTTTCAAACAGTTCTCTCTTTGTTTAAGTTCCTCTAACCCTCTTTGGTCCAGTTCTTTGTCAAGATTTATTTCTATTTTTCAGATCACTTCTTCCATTTCAGTTTTTTTTACTTCTAATTTCTTCATCTTTATGTTTGCTTGTTTAATATCTTTTTTGACTTCTTCTAAAGATTAAAATATTACTTTAATCTCTGATTTAAAATCTTGCTTCAAATCTGTCCTCAGTTCTTTCATTTGCTGACAAAAGGTTGTTTGCATTCATTGCATCTCCGTGTTTATTTTCCTTATTTCTTCTAAAATTGATCCTTGCTCTATTGAGGACCTTCTTTGTTGTTGTACATTTGTGAGAGCTTGCATTGATGTTTTCTTTTGTGAGGTTGCCATTTTAAGTATATTATGGGTCTTCCAATTCTCTTTGTTTTCTGTTTTAAATATGGGTAATTGGTACTTCTGTTTATGTTTTATTACATCTACTAGCTTGTGAAACTTATCTAAGTTGATATTTCTTCTGTAGGAATGTTAAAGTAACTCTTTATCTAATACAATTGGTTTCCCCTCTTCTCTTAACTGGAAACCTTTTCTTCTTATTTATTTATTTAGGGTGGTTGGCACTCATTTGCTTTGGTGTTCTTGGAGGGCTTGGTTCTCTCGGCTAAATTATACTTCTTCAAAGTTATTTTCTTAGCCTTCGTAAGGAACTTCATTTTTTCCCTACCTGGGAAAGTTTAGTTTGTTGTTCTTGGAGTGTTCTGTAAACTGTTTTCCCTTTCTAATATTCATCAGTCTTTCCAAGAAGAACTAGCTATCAGTGCTCCAACAGCTAGCTCTTTGTACCTATTCCTACCCTTTGGAAGTTCCTTTCTTTATTTTTCACCCACTTCTTCTTTTTCTCTTTCCTTTTGTTCTTTGATGTACAACTTCTATTTCTATTGCTATTGTTTCTTGGAGGATATTGGAGATTATTATTGTTGTTACTATTATATTACCACTGTTAGTGAAGGGAGGGAACGTTTTTACTACAATGTTACCACTGCTAAAAAAAGAGGGGTGCATCTCTCACCCAACTTCCTTGGGCTCTCTCTCTCTCTCCTCCTCCTCTCCCAGCCACTGTTGCTGTTGTTGCTACTGCGCTGCTGCTGCTAGTAAAGGGATGGTGTGGTGGGCAGGCAGGCTTTTGAAGGCTCCATCACCATCTCTCACCCGGCTCCCTCAGGCTCGCTCACTCTCTTCTCCTCTCCCAGCTGCTGTTGCTGTTGTTGCTACTGTGCTGCCACTGCTGGTAAAGGGCTTAACTTGCTTACTTTTTAAAGTATAATGCTGTGCTCTCTTCAAATTTTAGCCAACTAATATGCTGATCATATGTATCAAGACAGAATTTTGAGGTCTGTTTATTAAATAAATTGGAGCCAGTGCAAGACATATAGGTACCTGAAGCAGAGCAGTATGCCACAGGCCAAAGTACACAATAAGCAAAGTGGGAAATACAGCACTTCAGTGGTTTGATATTTAATTGTTCTGTATTACTTTTCAATAGAACAAATGATTAGTTTTTAGGTTTATGTTTTAATCCAGGTTGTAAAGTTCTCTGGGAAGGCAGGAAGAAAACATAAGCACCCCTCCCCATTTATTGTAAAAATACGATAGCAAAGTAAATATCTAATCATTTGCTACCTTTTCATGAAATCCAAAATCTGCTGCCTGAAGTGATCTCTTCACTCTCCCTAACTACAGAACCATCAATGAATTAGATCCTTCATATAATTCAATTTAACTTAGGTTTTGCCAGAACTGTCTTTATAAAATAATTACAGTTGCTTCAGCTTTTAAAATTAGAATGAATGGACATGATCACTTAAGGAAGGGGAATAATTCCCCCCGCTTTTGTTATTGTTATTCTATCAGTGAACCTGGGTTCAAAACATAAGAGTGAGAAGTGGCAGTGGTGTACTGGGAGTTGGTGTCACTTGGTGCAGGGGAAGCAGATGACCTCAGCCCCCAGAGGTCCATTTGGGTTCTGGCATGGCTGTAGCCATGCTAAAGCCCAAATGAAAAGGAGTGCTGAGGCTGTTGGGCAAGCAAGAAAGGGATGTGATGCCCTTTCTTACTTATCCAGCAGCCATGATGGGTGTACCATCCCACTTGGTGACATCTCCCTCTGGGGTGTTACCCAGCATGCTCCGTACACCCCACACCCTCCAGGTAACATCACTGAAAACTGGTTATTCTCACAAAAACATACTTGAATGCCAGACCAACTTATTTCATTTTCAATTTAGGAAAGCTCTTCCATGGCAGGGCAGGCTGGTCTCTTCCCTGCTTTCTTTTCACCAGCAAGCTGACATTTTTATTCAAGCATGCATTTAATATATAATCATATCAGGGTGGCTTTTATATGGGATGTATTTCAGTTATGCTTTTTAACTTTTGTATAATTTTTATAATTTTATGCTGTTTTTAATTAGATGATTTTAATTTTTTTAAAAAATATATATATTGCTAAAAAAATTTAAAAATGTTTTTTGTCTGTGATCTGTCTTGGTTCCCTTTCTGGGAGAAAGATAGCATACAAATAAAATAAAATAAAATAACATTTTCACAGGAATATTTTTGCTTTTCCCTGAGGAAACCTGATACCATATCAGTTTTGTCCAAACATTTTGTCTCACCAATCTGGCTTTCTTGATCTGGCAAGACCCACTACTGCATGTGTTCCCAGAGTCCCAGGTAGGGATCTGCAAGGAATTCACAGTAGGGGACTTTTCCCAATTCATGTTTTCTAAAGTGGACATGTACCAGATGCATTTGCATTCTAGAATATGCATGGTACGGATGTCTGTGGATGTGAGAAAAAATGCAGAGCAAACATGGTCCAGTCAATAGAAGTATAAGTGCAAGCCATTCATGCAACTTGAAAAATATGCATAAAAATGTGCACATTTAAAAGTAACACCAAAAAAAGATTGAATTTGATCCTAAAAAAGGCACAGTTGAGTATGGACTAAACATAAAGTGGGAAAATGAAGAACTCCATGGGTGCAAACTTGATATGTATGTATGTGTATATGTGGACTTAGGGCCTTTATAGACTGCCAGAAATAATGCAGCTTGAGGCCACTTTAACTGTACTGGCTCGGTGCTAAGGAATCATGGGAAGAGCTCTCTGACAGAGAATGCTCAATGTCCCAGAAAAAAATACAGTTCCCATGATTCCCTAGCACTGAGCCAGGACAGTTAAAGTTTCACTGCATTCTAACATACTTTGAAGGAACTCGTAATTTAATTTCATTTCCTCAACATATAAAGTAATGCTGACATACTTGGTGGGGACCCCCCCAATCCCAGACCCACCTTGCTTTGGGTAACACCTGAAATATATGGGGGGCAGAGAGATCCCTGTTCAATCAAGCTGCTATAGTCTAATATGTTTATTGAACCAGTATGACAAAGTCCTTGCTTTGTTGGTAGCAAATGTACAGCACAGAGTAATAGGAAAATATTATTATTATTATTATTATTATTATTATTATTATTATTATTTATATCCCACTTATGTGATAAATCAATCTAAGCGGCTTACAATTAAAACAGTACAAAATGTCCCCAGCAAATAGATTTTGTATTGAGGAACAGAATGTGTACTAATGGCAGAGATGCTTTATAAAACATTACTGAGGAAGAGGCAGTGTTGATGTACATAACATTGAACAAAATAGAGTATTACTTTTAGAACAGAGAGAGAGTCAATGGTCATTTCTTCAAAAACAATAAAACTGTTTAGGCCAACAGGCATGCTATTCTAGGTCTGCGGAATGCTCCTGGGTTAGTTTGGATGAATCCTGTTCTTGCACAGAATGGTGAAAGGGGTGTGGTGGGAGGAATAGCTTTGAAGACTTATCCTTAGAAAATGGCTCAATGAATTGGCCTGATACTTGGCAATGTCAGGAATATGTATGGGGGTAGGGACTTCTGAGGGGCTGGTGGGCTCCAGTGGCTGCAAAATGAGGTTTGAGGACTACTAGAGCCCTCCCTCCATCCCATCCGATGTCATCTGGGGGAGAGACACTAGGCCCAGCACCTTCGGGCCTAGTGTAAGAAGAAGAGCCCTCCCTCCATTCCATCCAGTGTCATCTGAGGGAGAGACACTAGGCCCAGCACCATCGGGCCTAGGAGAAGAAGAAGAGCCCTCCCTCCATCCCATCCGATGTCATCTGGGGGAGAGACACTAGGCCGAGCACCATCAGGCCTAAAATAAGAAGAAGAGCCCTCCCTCCATCCCATCCGATGTCATCTGGGGGAGAGACACTAGGCCCAGCACCACCCAGTCTAAAATAAGAAGAACTCTTATTTCTTAAAGGATGGGTGGGATTCGGGATTTATGTTTTGTTTAATGGAAATTATAATATTGTAAGCCGCCCCGATTGCTCTGCAGAGGGGCGGGATATAAATAAAAGTATTATTACATGGAGGTAATGAGCTACATTTCTCCCATTCTTAGTGTAGACTGAATTATGAAACATAAAAATAATTATCTAAAACAAGACACAAAATGCACTGGAAACTGAATTGTATAGCTGTATCCTTTTAGTCTGTGGCATTAGGGTGGTTTTATGTCTATTTTGATCCCTTAACTTCCCTGCCTAGTATTCTAAGGGCCCATTTTGAGGAGGAGTTTTTACTGACAGTAACAAATGGGAAGTGAGATCATGTATTACAAAAGGGGTTTAGGAGGATGGGGCAGACTTCAAGTGTGACCATGGAAGTGATGGAAGGCATTGTGATGACAAATAAATAGGTCACTCATCACCTTTTCTTCTCAGCCATCTCTGAATGATTAGGTTCCTAGTAACTTTAGTGACAATCTCTAACTCTGAAAATCATGGTGCAGAATGTCAGGTTGAGTAATGAGATAACTGTAAGTTTGAGATGGACATGCTGACTAGGCTTGCATTACAGGAACCTGGGTGGATGAAATAATATAGCATCTTTTAAAAATTAGATTCTTTTTAAAACTGGCATTCAATATGCCAGTTGAATGGGATTCAACGTCCCCAAAATATGTGAAAAAATTAATTTGTGAAATATATTGCTATAAATATTGGCACAAAACAATCATATTTGCTGTTACTGTGTCCTAAGAAGTTACTGTGTCCAAATATATGGAGATAGTCAATGAGGATACTTCTATACATTGAGAAATGTACTGAATATTTTCTGGTTTGGGTTCAGTAACAGCTTTGGATGGCTACCATGTTGCAGACCAGGAAAAAAATAGAACAGACAAGATAATTGCTAATATCATTTATTAAATGCAGCAAAGTAAGTTGCATGAAGGACATATTGCAAACAATATATGAGACTATAGAACATGTTTACTTTATGTATGGCACAGATATTAAGTTCAGGTGTCTTCTGCTTTTTCATAGAACCACAGAGTTGGAAGAGATCATAAGGCCATCCTATCCAACAGTCTTATTTATAAAACAATTTTGTAAATATGTTTATCCCCACCAACTCTGTCAGTTTCTCTTTGATTGTTGAAGAAATTTGCTAAGCTGAAAGAAGCTTGCACTATACTGAGTAACATTGAGAATTGTTTCCATCTATTTATACCAGTACAAACTTAGGAATTTAGTGGGCAAAAAAGGAATGGAGACCCTTGGAATATCCAGGAAAGTAGAGTTTATTTTTATGTCGATAAACTCTCAGACAGGTTAGCCCCATGATTTGAGAGCCCCTCCCTCAGCTAATATGTTTTCTTTGAATCCTGGTTACTTTTTCAAAATTCTAAAAGCCTTACTATTTTTATCTGCTCTTCCCCCCTCTACTATTATTATGCTAAATAAACCTCTCTTGCTGTGGGAAATGTGCCCCCCTGACCTTCTGTAAAGGGCAAAAGGGGGAAAAAAGATAGAAAGCATTAACTGACCCAGAACCTACGATTAGCTTTAAGGGGGACTTAAACTCAGGTCCCAGATTATTAATCCTACATTGTTGGTAGGCTATTGATTCTTTACACGTGGTCTCCAAAGAATTCAATTATAGCCTTCCCCTCTCCAAACATGGTCCCTAAATTTTCAAACCCCATCCCTGAGATTAAAATAATATTTTCCCTTTTACATTTCAAAATTGGCTCATCTCAATTCAACCATTTCCAGAAATGTGCTATTTTAAAAAAAAAAAATCACCGTGATAGGTTGTGTAAATTTCATAATCTCCTGAGGTGCAATCTGACACTCTTATCTGCCAGTATAAGATATACAGGAAACTGAAAACAAGCAAGAAATGGGATGTAGATTGTATCCAGCCATCTCTGGCTTTGAATGTTGTTTACTGAACACTACTTTTATGCCCCTAAGCCCCTTGTAACTTGCCAGGGTAAAGCTAGTTAGAAATAATAATTAACAATAAATCATAAACATTTCCTCATGTACTTTTAAAACCTGAAATTAATTTAAGCAATCCATGAGAAAAACACCCATTTTTTGATCAGGACTGTGAGATGAACTGTCTGTTCTTCAGACACATGTTCTGTACTCCAGGTGCATATTTTAAAAAAGACTACAAATGTCAGAACCATCTTCAGAATTCACTTTCTTTCCCCCTAATTCTATTTTGCCTGAAGAAGAAAAATAACAACTCTCAAAAAGGCTTGAGCATGAAAACCTTCTTAAATTGGAAAATCTTCCAGAGAACAAAGTATGCTGTGTTGTAGCTATCTACCAAGAAACCAAATTAGCACTAATTATATTGTGGCTTGCTGTTGTGCAATCAATGTGACTTCAACAAAGGAAACTGGCATTGATGTCACTAGGTGGCATGGTTTTGACACATTTACAGATCATTACCTAATGCTAATAACATTTCACAGTGAGACTGGCTATGGGAGGAGGGAGTCCCATTTTACATCACTCAGCTGTATGAGATCGGCAAGTGTAAGCTGCCTGTCAGCGTCCAACGGTTATGAGCTGGAAGCTGAGTTTTGTCATCAGGCCTTGAAATTAAACAACAACAAGTGGTTCTGAGTATTGTCAAGGAGATGTTCAGTGGGTATGACAACTGTGGAGAGAAGGCTGAAGACCTTGTCCCTGAAAGAATTGATCCGTGTGTGTGTCATGTGCCTTCAAGTAGCTTCCAACCTATGGCTACCCTATGGTGAACCCATCATGGGGGTTTCTTGACAAGATTTGTTCAGAGGGGTTTTTCCAGTGCCCATAGGTCATTAAAGAGATGGTTCTTTAATGCCCTGGAGACACATGACGGGGAGCCCTTAGAGAGGTGGAGACCCCCTTCTATGAGCGACTGCATAGCCTGTGGAAGAGAGTAAGCCAGCTGAGCTGGAGTGACCCTCAGCCACCAGGTGAGTGGGGGACAGGACCGTGGCCCAACAGGCAATGTCCATTGTGGTTTGTGCCTGCCACTCACCTGGTTGTTGTCTGAAGCCACATGCCATGCCTGATGAGACTCTTTTTCCTTCACAGGGGTATGCAGGCACCCATAGTGAGGGAAGCCTCAGGGAGAGGAGATTCCTTTCAGCTCACCCTCCTCCGGTCCCAGGAGGTGGTCCCCAACAAAAAGGGGCACAAAGAGGAGCCCGGGAAGCAAAGAGGTGAGACCCCCTGAGAAGGGACCTGGCAGCATGGGACTGCTATCAGGGCTGTCCTGTAAGATTACTATGGCAGCACTTCCATGCCATGACTGTTGGCCCCTTCCCCTATCACTCTGCAGGCCCAAATCATCACTTCACAGGATCAGGAGAGGGCCCAAAGTGACACTGCCCATCATCAAGAGATGGGGGGTTGCCCCTGTGTGATGCTGAGTAACACTGAGGATCACTTCTATCTATTTATAGCAGCACAAACTTAGGAGTGTAGTGGGAAAAACAGGAATGGAGACCCTTGGAATATCCAGGAAAGTAGAATTTATTTTTACATTGACAAACTTTCAGACAGGTTAGCCCCGTTACTTGAGAGCCCCTCCCTCAGCTAATCGGCATCCTTATATACCATCTTACACAACTAGTTTATAATTACATTAACATATGCATAATTCAAAATTTTCATTGATTACAAGATATAGTTTCAATCTCCACCTCTATTGATTACATATTAAACTTCTACTTGCCATGTGTCAACTATTTCAGTATTACTCATCGACACCTGGACTAACTGAGTTCTATCTCCTTAGCTTCATAACTTTGCTTCCAGCCCAAACCATCACTCTTACTGAAACCAACAAACATTCTGTTTCCTATCTGGCTCTGAAACAGTCTTCCTGTCTTCATGATCAATTTGACCAAAAAGCAATGTTCCTTGCTATCTTTTCCACTGAAGCCAAAACTAAAAGCCTTTTACAATTGATTAACAAATGCATAGTTTTAAACAGAGAATATGAGACTCCAAGCATCATCCAATCCAGCCCAGCATTACCCATGAGCTCTGTACTTTCTTTTACATTTATTTCATCCCCTACAGCAAAGCAGCTTCATTTATATACCACTTTATATCGTGCTATGGGATGTCTAAGCGGTTTACAACTTTAAGCTCATTGCCCCCCAACAGTTCGGTACTCATTTTAGTGACCTCGGAAGGATGCAGGTCTGAGTCTAGGCTGAGCCCTGGCTAGAATTGAACTCGTAACCTTGTGGTCTATGGACGTTATCACACGGGGGCAAATCTGCTGGTTAATCCACACAAAACCCAAACATAAACTGGATTAGTGCCCTGTGTTTTCACACAACGTCACACAGAAACTGGACAGAAAGTGGACAGAAACTGGTGTTAACCGAGATCTTTTGAAATTTGGTTGTTTGGAGGAAATGCAAATGCACAATTAAGGTAAATTCTCAATTAAGGTAAATTCGCCGTAATGTGAAAAGCAAATGCACATTTGGAAGCATTTCCCCACATTTTCCCATGGTTCCGCAGGGTCCTGGAGGCAGCGTAAGATTACAGCGTCTCCTTCCCCCTCAGCAGATGGCTAATTGAGCCGTCTTGGGGGCAGGGAAGGGGAGGGGCAGCCTCACGATCGGCGCCCCAACCCCTTCCTCAGGTCGTCCTCGGAGCGCCGACCCTCCGCACGGCCGGCGCTCCAAGGAGGACCTCTTTGGAGTGCCGACCCTCCGCACGGCCGGCGCTCCAAGGAGGACCTTTTTGGGGTGCCAACCCTCCACACGGCCAGCACTCCAAGGAAGACCTCTTTGGAGCGTCGGCCCTCCGCTCTGAGGATGACCTGGGGAAGAGGTGACAGCCACAGCAAGTGACAGCCGCTGTGGGAAGCATACTAGAAGATCATTTCTAGTACATGTACTGGATTTTTTCGCTTGTGTGTGAACGTTAAATGCGGTTCCAGCAGGAGCTTCCGTTAATTGCGCAATTAAGGTAATTATGTGTGAAAAACATTTGTGGAATCAAGGTTTATTTTTGGTTTATTTTCAGAATTTGTCATTTCCAGTTTATTATCACTTTGTGGCCCACGTGTGATAACGTCCTATGAGTGAGTGGCTGCAGTACAGTCATTTAACCACTGCGCCACCAGGAGGACTCCAAAAAATTTTTGTTCAGAAATATGCGAGAGTATAGCCAAACTCACAGTAATCGTTCAAACAGACCTTTCAAAACTAACTGAAATAGAGCTATGGAAATTGGATAGCAGAGTTTTAGGGTTGTAAAGTGGTGACATTTATCTTTCCTAAAGAGGAGACCACAAAAAGCGAAGTGTGGCTTAGAAGGTGTCTGAGGGAGCCACAGTGAGTGAAATAAATAAATAAATAAATAAATAAAGCTGTCACAGAATAGAGGTTCCTTATAAGACAGCTGCTCATTATTTTAATTTAAGTTTCTCTCCTGTAATTGCTAACATCCACCTTGGGGATGTTGCAGTTATGGACTGTAGTCTGTCTGCATTGGAGATTCCTTTCAGCCTTCTAATTCTAAGTTATATGGGGACAACAAATATGGCTTTGAAACAAAAATACCTCATTTTCATTCTAAATTATAAAACATTTGGGAATAATTCTACCAGGAACTAGTGAAATCCTATTAGAAGTCGCTTTACCTTATTTGGTAAAGCTCAAACACCAAACATATTTAGATCACCATAATTCTTTAACTTATTCTTCATTATGGCTTCTATTCTTTCTTTTTCCTTGACTCAGATTAGTTTGCAAGGCCTACTAGAAGTCTGGACTGGGCTGAGGCATAATCTCAGTCTGAGCATTCTATGATACAAGTTTTCTTCAGGGATTCTACAGTTCTTAATGGTATGGAACAAAACTAATAGTGACAAGTACAGCCATGCCCCAAAGCAGCCTGGGAAATGTTGCATAATACAATGTGGCCTTTAATGTCTCTACTTGCAATGCAGAAGATAGAGTAAGAGTTGGAAGCAGAGTACGAGGAATTCAGACAGAGTTGGAAATATAATAGTAGGCTTATTCTGCATTGAGCTGGAATGTAGAATAGGGTGATTTGTATGCCCCCCCCCCCCCCGGGGACTTTTAGGCATTTTAGACTCAGAAGAGGTCTTTTTGAAGGAAGTGAACAGGAAGTGATTTCCATTCATTTCTTGTTTAAAAAGACTTTCCTGGCCCTAAAAATAGCCCAGGCATGCTGGGGCATTTTGTCACTGTTTTGAGATCTAAAAGAGTATTTAGGGGCAAAAATGTGTTTTGTTTTATTGTTATTTTTTGAGCTGGGTTTTTTTGTGTGTGTTGTAAGAGCTCTAACTTCTTTGAAGTATTTTGTTGTGTTCCAGAAGGGTGTGGAAAGCAGACAGTCATACTACTTGCTTACTCACTGAGCTATTAGTCCCATCTTACTTCCTACCTGAAAGTTCCTTTCTGCATTAGCTATTGTGTTATTTTTATGTTGTTGTATGCCTTCAAGTAGTTTCTGACCCTAAGATGAACCTATCATGGTGTTTTCTTGGTAAGATTTGTTCAGAGGAGGTTTGCCATTGCCTT
This sequence comes from Phrynosoma blainvillii, assembly GCA_026167975.1. NCBI lineage: Eukaryota > Metazoa > Chordata > Lepidosauria > Squamata > Phrynosomatidae > Phrynosoma > Phrynosoma blainvillii. The sequence continues at coordinate 212,010,562 of JANUYF010000001.1, forward strand.
CCCCTGAGGCTGAGAGCATGTGACTTGCCCAAGGTCACCCAGTGGGTTTCATTAACCAGCATGAATAAAAATCAACCCAAGACTGCTAGTGCAAGAACAAATTCTCCGAAATGGTGGCCTGTTATCATCCAAGAATCAAAACCTTTGTTAGCTCATAGACTTCATGTCTGCTTGCTAACACACTATTCACAACTAAGCTATCACCTGAATCTGCTGGTGAAACTCTAGTGTTTGCTGATGAAAATCCTTTCATTTTTCTCTGCATCTCCCAACATCAGGAGGCAACAGGGACATTTACCCTGCTGCTAGAGATGCTGAAGGTGCCATATTTAATTATTATTATTATTATTATTATTATTATTATTATTATTATTATTTATATCCCGCCCATCTGCCAGACAGTTGAGGCAGCGATATTAGCTACCTCTGGTGAATTATCAAGTCAGACAGGTGTAATGAAATCAGTTTCAATTACACAACATTTTGCTCAAAATGACCAACATTTTCTTAGGTGTAGAATATATTTCAGTTTCCAACATAGTAAAATTGTTTTGAAAGATTGTACATGGGATTCTTTAAAAAGAATGTGGAACAGCTTAGAGGAATAAGAAGTTTAAAAACACTTGGAACAACCCTACCACAATGAAAACATTAAGTGTCAGGCTGAGGACTCTCAGACATGAAAAATTTGCTTGGCCACTCTGAAGCCATGTTGGAATAGGCCTGGGGTGTCAGAAGGAATAAGCAGCTGTAGAAGGCTGAGCTCCACTAAGCTCATACAAATAATCAGCCTTGACCCAACAGGCCCAAAGTCACCAAATTATAATAGAACAATAGATACTATTTGATACACAAACAAGCCTCTATTAGGCTTCAAACAAGCCAAACACCCTTTACCCGAACTGACCTTCACCCTTGACTGAGCAAACTTGCCTAAAATACTCTCTGGGACTGGAGGGGGTTGCAGACTGCCAGAAATAATGCAAATTGAGTCCACTTTTAGGGTTAGGGTTAGTGCTAGGGAATCATGGGAATTTTTTTCCCCTGAGACATTGAGCCTTCTCTGTCAGAGAGCTCTGGTGCCACAATAAAATACAGTTCCCATGATTCCCTAACCCTAACCCTAAAAGTGGACTCAATTTGCACTATTTCTGGCAGTCTGCAACCCCCCTTCCCCAGTCAGATCAATGGCTCACCAGAAGCCCCACTCCCTCAGGTCATGTGTTCAAAAAGAGCACAGGGCCAAAAGCAGACAAAAACTCCCAAAATCCCCTTTACAAAACAGTGAAAAAGTAAAGGAGTTCCCCTCAAACACAACTCCCAGCTCACATTCTGCTCTCTGCTCTGAGGCTAAACTCAAATGACACATATAGACTATATATAGACCTCCCCCAATCAGGTCAATGGCTCAGCAGAAGCCCTGCCCCTTGAGACTATGTGTTCAAGAAGAGACACAGAAGTTGAGACAGAAGCCTTAGGTGATGAGGGATAGCCAAAAGTGTAAGAGATTCCAATCACTCCAGATCCAGTTGAGCCATGCCGATATACCAACTGTTGCCTTAAAGTTGCCTTTTATGGGGACTCCAAGAAGCTGCCATTTTAGCTGCCATAGCTCAAAGGCTTCATTCATGAGTGGAAGCACACCTCCAGGTCAGAGGCTGCCATGTGTGCTATGTGTTGGTGCAGCTGGATAAATCTATACAACATGGAATGAGGGGCAGAGCTAGAGGACTTCAGTGCATTCATGGTTAGTCTCCATGCATAATGCAAAGACTCATTCTGGCAAGAGAAAGTGTGCGCCATCATCCAGTGACTGTGTCAGAATCTAACCAAATCTCTTACATGTTGTGTGTATGTATTAATTTGTTATTTGTTGGTTATGTGTTATATTGGTTAATGTAGTAGTTTGAGAGTACCTTTTGTTGTTAAGAAATGATGGGAGGCATCATTCCAGTTTAGACACTGAGTAGTGGTGCAGAGGAAAGATAGTTGCCTAGTACTGGAATGTGCAGATGTCTATGGGAGGTTTTCTTTGATCAGAATTTTCCCATGGGAAAGGAGAAACAGAGGCAAGATTCAAAGTTATTAGGGGTTAGGCAGACTGGGCAAATATGGTTAGAGAGGGCAGATAGGCTTAAATTTGTAAACAAATCAAGTAAAGTCCATAAAATGTAAGAGTGTTAATTTTGCGCCAATATTTGTGGATAATGGCAGTTTTGTCTACAAATCTCTAGTTGCTAACACTTATGGTTACTGGAATAAAGTCCTTGCTGTTTGAAATACAGAAAACTGATTCTCTGAATTGAGGAAGGAGGCAGTTCTTGACAGATTGCATAAGGGAGTAAGTGGGTAACATAGTATGCAACAAGAGTTTGGATGCCTGGCAGGCCACATCCCCAACTGATGGGAGACCACCAAGACCTTGGAGATGGGGTGAATCTGGATATCCTTGATATCAGTGGTCACTGTAGCCAGGCACCTTGCTAAGCTGGGTGAGGCTAGCTAGAGAGGTGGAGACTATGAAATTGAATGTGAGGTTTGCCAGGCAGAGGCAGTCATGGGTGTCTAAGCTGGGAGGAGAAGGCAGTGCCAAGAAGGCCACTCAGCCCACCATCAAGCCAGAAGAGTCAGAGCATGAGAAGTGGATGAGCTTGTGCCTGTGCCTGCGCTATGGTGGAGAGGGACACCAGATTGCAAACTGCTTGCAACAACTTCAACTACACTGACCAAGCACATGAATGGTAAGACTTTGAAGGGAAAGATTGTAGGCCAGAAGCAAGGGAGCATTGTATCAGTGAGAACAACTTGTCTGATGAACTTGAGAGAAATGCAGGGCAGTTGGGAAATGATGAGAGCATGCCCTAATTGGCACCAAGAGGCAGGCTTCAAACAATGAGTGCCCTGAGACCTTGATGACTGGATTTGTTGCCCCTCATTTTATCTGATGCAGTTGACATCCTGGGAGGGAGGAGGAAGTATGGACATTGTCAGTATGCTGTGCTAAGTGCTTAATGTGGGTACAGGACTGAGACTGCAGGTCAAGGAATTACCATCCCCCATAATTTTTTTTCCAGATGGATGGCAGCCTGATTGCAGGAGGACTGTCAGCTTTCACATCATGCCAGTGAGCATGGAGGCTGGAAAACATGGGGAGAGTTTATAGTTTGTACTTGTCCCTACAGCATCCCACAGAATCATCCTGGACTAAACTGGCTAAATTTCATAATGCCCATATCATCTGGGAGACTGAGGATATGAAATTTTCAAGTCTGAGATGCAGCCCATCAATTAGAATAACCTGAGAAATCAAGATAGAGTGGCCCAGGGCCTGGCCTGGACTCAGAACTAGTTACTATTGGAATGGTGGTTGAACTCCCAAGGCTGGAAACAGCCACTGAGGTTTGAAAGAGCCAAAACTAATTACCATTGGGATGGCTGCAAAACCCACAAGATTTGAGATGCCCATCAAGTATGCTGACTTAAAAGAAGTGTTTGCGGAAAAGGAATTGGAATCCCTTCTTCAAGGAAAAATGGGAGATGTCTCAAGAAACCAGTTTGGATGACAAAAGAACTTTCAACTGAACTAAGTTTTAAACAAGAGATGTATAAGAAATGGGAAAGGGGCAAATTACTAAGGAGGAATTCAAACAAATAGCTAGCACATGTAGGGGTAAAGTCAGGAATGTCAAACCACAGAATTAGCTCAGGGCTTGCTAGAGGGGTTAAGAACAATAAAAAGGGCTTTTTTGGGTATGTCCGTAGCAAAAGAAAGTAAGAAATGGTAGGACCACAGTGCAGAGAAGATACTCCAACAGGGGACAGAGAAAAGACAGAACTACTCAACACCTTCTTTGCCTCACTCTTCTCACAAAAAGAAAATGTTGCTCAACCTGAGGAAAATGGAACAGCGGACACAATAGGGGAAATGTTGCACAGAATAAGTAAAGAGGTAGTACAAGAATACCTGCTTAATCTAAATGAATTTAAGTCTCCAGGACTAGATGAACTACATCCAAGGATATTAAAAGAACTGGCAAATGTAATCTCAGTGCCACTGGCAATAATCTTTGAGAACTCCTGGAGAACAGAAGAAGTCCCAGCAGACTGGAGGACGGCAAACATTGTCCCCATCTTCAAAAAAGGGAAAAAAGAGGATCCCAACAACTGCCATCAAATTAGTTTGACAACAATATCAGGAAAGATTCCAGAACAGATTAAACAGAGAGTCTGTGAACATTTAGAAAGGAATGCCATAATCACAAAAAGTCAACATGGGTTTCTCAAAAAAAAAAAAGACAAGGTCCCCCATGATATTCTTGCAAACAAGATAGTAAAATGTGGCTAGACTATACAACTGTTAGATGGATTAGTAATTGGTTGACTGACTGAACCCAATGGGTGCTCAGCAATTGCTCCTCTTCATCCTGGAGAGAAATGACCAGTGGGGTGCCACAGGGCTCTGTCCTGGACCCAGTGCTATTCAACATCTTTACCATATGACTTGGATGAAAGAATAGGAGGCATATTTCTCAAATTTGCAGATGACACCAAATTAGAAGGAATAGCTAATACCTCAGAGGACAGGATGAAAATTCAAAATGACTTTAATAGATTAGAAAGCTTGGCCTAAGCTAACAAAATGAATTTCAACATGGATAAATGTAAGGTACTGCACTTAGGAGGAAAAATGAAATGTGTAGATATACGATGTGGGACACCTGCCTTAATGAGACCATGTATGAAAGGATCTAGGAGTCCTAGTAGACCACAAGTTGAACATGAGTCAACAGTGTGATGCAGCAGCTAAAAAGACCAATGCAATTTTAGGCTGCATCAATAGAAGTATAGTATCTGGATCAAGGGAAGTAATAGTGCCACTGTTTTCTGCTTTAGTCAGGCCCCACCTGGAATACTGTGTCCAGTTCTGGGCATCACAATTTAAAAAAGATGTTGAAAAACTTGAGCATGTCCAGAGAAGGGCGACTAAAATGGTGAAGGGTCTGGAAACCATATGGTATGAGGAATGACTTAGGGAACTGTGTATGTTTAGTCTGAAGAAGAGACGGTTAAGAGGTGATATGATAACCGTGTTTAAATGTTTGATGGGATGTCATATGGAGGTGGGAGCTAGCTTGTTTTCTGCTGCTCCAGAGAACAGGACCTGGAACAACAGATGCAAGCTACAGGAAAAGAGATTGTTCCTGAACATTAGGAGGAACGTCCTGACAGTAAGAGCTGTTTGACATTGGAACATGCTTCCTCATAGTGTGGTGGAGTCCCTCAGAGTGTGGTGGAATCTCCCTTTTTGGACGTCTTTAAACAAAGGCTGGATGGCCATCTGTCAGGAATGCTTTGATTTTGAGTTCCTGCATGGCAGGGAGTTGGACTGGATGGCCCTTGTGGTCTCTTCCAACTCTATGATTCTATGAAAAGCTACTTCAAAATGACAGAGAGAACCTTAATGGGTGATCCTGACATCTGCCCCCTCAAGACAAATCCTTTCCCTTTTTGAAAATGCAATATATGCAAAGGATAACAACTAGAAAATATGCAAATCAATACAGAAACATCAAGCAGTAGAACCGAAATTGACAGAACACTTTATGCAGGCCCAGGTTTATCAGGATACATCTAATGGATTTTTTAAATTGACGTAGGTGCTCTGACAAAATTTTTCAAGCAATGTGAAGACAAAATGCTTCAATCAATAAAGGAAAGATGAGAAGCAAAGGAGATAGGTACAAAACCAGAAGCATGAACAGAACTGTTCCTTGACTAGCACACAAGGATAAAGATAATTACTATAAAAATCAATACAGAGAAATAGAAGACAACAACAAAAAAGGAAGGAGAGACTACTAAATCCATAAACTCAAAGGGAAATTCAAATCAAGAGCAGAGATGCTCCAGAATCAGAAAAGGAACATATGACAAGATCAAGAAGAAATAAAAAGACAATGGAAACAATGCATAGAACAGCTATATAACAGAGATGAGAACATGAATGACACATGGAATGAAGAACCATACAAACATGAACACCCACATTCTAGAAAGAGAGATGGAAGCTGCATTCAGAGAAATGGGGATGAATAAATCAGCAGGAACAGATTCCAACTGAATTGTTACAATCCATACAGACAAATTCAACTCAAGTGTTCTGTAAGATATGCCAACAAATATGGAAAATGAAACTGTGGAAACAATCAATATACATCCCCATCCACACACAAAAAAAAAGACACAAAAGCCTGCAGCAACTATAGGGATATTGCATTAACTTTCCACGCAAGCAAAATTATGCTCAAAATTATGAAGCATAGACTCTATCATATATGGAAAGGAAAATCCCACAGGTATAAGTGGGGTTCAGGAAAGGAAGAGACACTAGGAACCACATAGCAAACAAAAGATTGGTACTGGAACACAGCAAGAAATAAACAAAAAGAAAGAGAAAAAACAATGGATGACAGAAAAAACACTACATGCCATAAAAAAAAGGTGGGAAGAAAAACAAAAGGAAGATAGGAACAAACTAAGAATTATGAATGCAATAGTACAATGGTTTGTGCTGATAGATAAAAAAAAAATATTACAATGACCAATGCAAACAAAACAAAACAAAACAAAAAAAAACAAAGAAAAGACAACAACAAAAGGGGAAGAACAAGAGATCTATTTCACAAGATCCAGGAAATCAAAGGAAAATTAAAACCAAGGACTGGGACATTATGACAATAAAAATTACATAATGCAAGACCAGCAAGGAATAAAAAGATGTTGGATGCAATACACAGAAGAATTATACAAAAGAGATGACAAAATGAAGGACACATGGAACGAAGAGCCATATGAAGATGAACCCCAAATTCTAAAAAGGTGGAAACTGCAATAAGATCAATAGCAAAAAACAAATCACCAGGAAAAGATGATATTCCAATTAAACTGCTGCAATCCACATTGACAGAGTCAAGTCTAGTGCTAACCAACATATGTCAACAGATATGGAAAACAAAACAATGGCCAACAGATTGGAAACAATCAATATACATCCCATTCACACAAAAAGGAGCCATAAGAGACTGCAGCAACTATAGGACCATAACACTGTTCTCCCACGCAAGCAAAATCATACTCAAAATTCTGCAACATAGACTCCAACCATACATGGAAAGAGAGATCCAAGAAATTCAAGCAAAGTTCAGGAAAAGAAGAAGCACTAAGGACCATATTGCAAACATACGTTGGCTAATGAAGCACACCAGGGAATTCCAAAAGAAAATCAACATGTGCAAAGCCTTTGATGGCATAGACCATAAAAAGCTATGGAATGCCCTAAAAGACATGGGAGTGCCAACACATCTGAGAGTCTTGATGAGTAATCTGTATAACAGGCTACTGTCAGAACAGAACACGGAGAAACAGAATGGTTCCCAGTTGGCAAAGGGATCAGACAAGGCTGTATCCTTTCACTGTATGTTCAAATTGTTTGCAAAACATATTGTAAGAAAGGCAGGCTTGGACATAGAAGAAGGAGGGGTGAAAATAGAAGGAAGGAATATCAACAATCTAAAATATGCAGATGACACCATAGTACTAGCAGAAAATCTCACAGACCTGGAACACCTAATAAGGAAGATCAAAAATGAAAGTGCAAAAGCAGACTTAATGTTGAACATAAAGAGAACAAAATTAATGACCACCGAGGACCTTCACAAGTTCAACCAAACAATGAAGAAATAGAAATAGTAAAAGAATTCTCATACCTGGGATCAAACATTGATAGAAATAGGGACTGCAGTCTGGAAATCAGAAGAAGATTGAGAATGGGGAAAGTGGCTATGAAAGAACTAGAAAAGATTCTAAAATGCAAAGATATGCAGCTCAGCACAATTGTTAGAATCATACATGTCATTGTATTCCCTATTACCATGTATGCATGTATGGACAGTTAATAAAGATAATAGGAAGAAAATTAATTCATTTGAGATGTGGTGCTGGAGAAGAGTGTTGAGGATCCTGTGGACAGCCAAAAGGACAAACAAATGGGTTCTAGAGCAGATCAAGCCGGAAACCCCCCTGGAAGCCAAGACGATCAAACTGGGGCTGTCATACTTTGGACATATCATGAGAAGGGAGGACTCATTGGAAAAGACAATAATGTTGGGAAAGGTGGAGGGAAGTAGCAGGAGAGGAAGGCCACATGCCAGATTGATGGACTCTATTAAGGAGGCCACAGGTATGGGGTATTGCAGGAATTAAACAATACTTGCATGAGTATTGCAGGAATTTAGCAGAGCAGTGGAGGACAGAGGATCTTGGAGATGTCTCATCCATAGGGCAGTTAAAAAAAGCAAAAGTAAATCCAGAAGAAAATCAGTATACACTTTATACATTATAGCAAAGCCATTGACTGCATTGATCATGAAATGCTGTGGAATGCTTTTAAAGAATCATTTGGAAGGCCTGATGAGACATTTGGTAGTCCTGATCAGAAATCTGTACTTAGGACAAGAGACTACTGTTAGAACTGAACAGGGAGAAGCAGAAAGGTTCCCAATTGGCAAAGAGATCAGGCAAGGCTGCATTCTATTCCTCTATTTGCTGAACTTGTATTCAGAAATCTCATAGTAAGAGCACATTTACACTCAGAAGAAGGAGATGTGAAGATTAGAAAAAGAACATCAGCAATCTAAGATTTGCAGAAGACACCATATTACTAGCGCAAAACATCACAGACTTGGAATATTTACTAAAGAAAGTTAAAAGAAGAAAGTGAAAAGTAGATTTAATGCTGAACATAAAGAAAACAAAAATAATGACCATGGAGGATTTACATAAATTTAACCTAGATAATGAAGAAATCAAAATAGGTAAAGATTTCCAATACCTTGGATCAAATATAGATCAGAACAGAGACTTCAGTTAAGAAATTAGAAGACTGGAAATGGGAAGGACAGCTATGAATGAACTAGACAAGATCCTAAAGTGTAAAGATATACGACTAAGCACTAAAGTTAGAATCATTCAAGCCATGATATTCCCCATCAGCATGTATGGATGTGAGAGCTGGAAAGTGAAGAAAGTGGACAGAAAGAAGATAAACTTATTTGAGATGTTGTGCTGTGGAAGAGCGCTGAAGCCAGAAAGACAAACAAATGGGTCCTAAAACAAATTGAACTTGAAATCTTCCTGGAAGGCAGCGTGGTCAAATTGAGGCTGTCATATTTGAGGTTGTCATACTTTGGCCCCATCATGAGAAGGCATGACTTATTCAAAAACACAATAATGATAAGAAAGGTAGAGGGTAGCAGAAAGAGAGGAAGACTGCACACTAGATAGACAGACTAGTGCCCTGTACAGACCAGCCAAAAAGGCTGGCCTGGGGATGGAGTCAGTGTGTGGTGACCACATGGCAGTTGCCCCAACTCCACCTCAATGCTGCCATCACACCACATGCCCCACTGCACGGCCAGTTGCATCAGTGTGCCCCCTTGGCACAGTGTTCAGACATGCTGTGCCAAGGGAGCACAGAAAAGCCACTGCCACAGAGGCAGCAGTGGCTTTTTGACACTACAAAAAGGAGCTGCATTTGCCAGCTCTTTTGGGAGGAGCGAAGTGCTGGATCGGGGCTGTGGTGTGCAGTTGCTACTGCCCTGATCTGGGAAGTAAAGGGGCAGCAGGACACCACCCTTAAGGGCCATCTGTTTAGGCCCTCAGTCTGGGAGGCAATGGGCCTAAAGCTGCAGGACTTTAGCAGAGCAGTGGAGGACAGAGGGTATTGGAGATACCTCTTTCACAGGGTCACCATGAGTCAAGGTTGACTCAAAGGTAGTTAACAACAACAGGGTGCACTGACATAAATGCCATGCACACATTCAGTGTCCCTAGGGAAAATCTTTCCATTGCATACAGTACTGCAAATGTCCTTTGCACCATCTAGAATCCAAAAAAATTCTAAACTTCATAGTGTTGTTGGTCATCAGTCATCAGCCAGGATGGAACAGGTGGGTTTGATGCTAAAGCTTGGAAACATTCACTAGCTTCAGCAAGCTAGAATGAAACAGGATGTATATGACAATACGTTTTTGGAAGTTCCAGTTGTACTTTCACCTTATTACAAAAGCTATCTGTAATCTTTTTGATGGGGAAAGGACTGACATATTTAGGACTCAGTTTTGTAGAAGGCTGCAGGCACTTAAGAAATAGACCTTATCTCCCACTTTGATTTTCCACTTTGATGTCTTCTTTTTGTCTGCATGATTGTTGTGTCTTTTGCAAAATCTAGTGCAGACATAATCTTTGGCCAAGCCTTTTTAATTTGGTTAATCCAGTCAATTAAAGGGATGGGGGTCTGAGTCCCCTACAGACAAAATGGGCAGCAATTTTAAATCCTGTCCATACACCACTTAGAATGGGAAATGACTAGTACTTTGGTGCACAGCATTGTTAGGGGCAACCTCCACAAAAGCCAAGTAATCTGTCCAATCGTTTTGTTGAAAATGTATCTAACACCTTAAGTACTGTTCTGGTATCTGGTTAAATCTCTCCATCTGCCCATTTGTCTGGGGGTGATGGGCTGTACTCAGTTCTTGCTCACATTGGGACAATGGATTTGAAAAGAGACAAATGAGACTAAGGTACTATAAATAAAACTTTATCTAGAAATGTTTAAAAGTGTAATAAAGAATATATGTAACAGAATCATACAAAACCTATATATACAATAGATACAACATAAACCATAGTAGTAATGGCAAACATAATTACAAATAGCAAACTATATAATACAAGCAAATAACACAAGTATAATATAACAGAAAAGATGGCTGAGAAAGCCCCCCCGACATGTCCGGAGGGGCCCGCTGTTGCGCCAGCCAAATTTGGAAGGCCAACGCCATGATTGGTTGGGAGAGAAGGGAAGAAGAGTCCCACCCTCCATTCACCTCCCAAACAATCAGGGGGATTTCGCGAGATCCCCCAGCAGCCCATATAATCTCGCTAGATTGGACAGTCTTGCAAGATTTCGGGCGGAATTTGGGGGATTATTTAATCCCCTGCTGCCACGTGGAGGCAGCCATTCTGAGCATCAGCACCCGAGAGAAAGGATAGGCTGACGACATTTAGAGAGCCAGCGGGCTTCCCTGGGCCTGGTTCTTGGTAGCGGTGAGGCCAGCGCTTGGAGGAGAATACAGGCTCAGGATTTGGGAGCACTTGGGAGGGCTTGTTTTTTGTGGGAGATAATTTTCTTTGCAGCTGGCAACAAACGGGGGGAGGTTTTGTCCTCACGTGGGGCCTATTTACTGACCATAAGGAGGCCTTGTGAGTGACCCATAGGGGTTTATTGCCCCTGCCTGGGACCCCCTGTGTGGTGGATTGACCCTGCTTGGGTCTATTCTCCCTGATTGAGAACTCCTGGGTGGCTCTTTCGACCCTGCTTGGGTTTATTGTCCCTGCTTGGGACGCCCCAGGTGCTTTTTCAACCCTGCTTGGGTTTACTGTCCCTGCTTGGGACCACTCCCGGGTGCTGTTTTTGGCCCCGATTGGGTTTACCGCCCTGTTTCTGACCCCCTGGATGCTGTTTCTTGACCCTGCTTGGGTTTATTGTCCTGGCTTGGGACTCTTCAGATGGTTATAGGCCATAGGAGACCTAGTGAGTGACCTGTGGAGGGTTTAATGTCCCTGCTTGGGACCCCCTGGGTGTTTGTTTCACCCCTACTTTGGTTTATTCCCCCTGCTTGGGACCTTTTGTCTGGTTATTGTCCCTGCTTGGGACTGGTTACTACAAAAAGGCCTTGTTTGCCTTATTGGCCTTGACTTGCATGGTCAGTTGTCCCTGCTTGGGACATTACAGATAGCTTTTGTTCTGGACACTCTAGCTGTTCTGGTGAAGGGTTATAGTTCTTGCTTTGAATACTATAACCAAGGGCCCTGGTAATTATTAAAAAAGGAGAACTTTTGCCATTATTCCATGTAGCAAGGCCCAGTCCAAGTGACGTGCAGTGCCTGCTGGACCTAGCACTGGCCAGTCAGCACCTAATCATTCGGCCAAGGCTCAAGGTAAGGAGGATGAGATTGTTCTCCACCTGGCCCAGTTGGGATGCACAATGCAAGCTTGTGTGGCTGTGTGTGAACAACTGGCACAGAAGGGAATCCAGAGGGGATAGTTCTAGAACATTGCCCCTTCCAGCCTCAAATGAGGACCAGCTTGTGGGACTACAATCTACACAGGTGCAGGAGATACTCTCACTGGTATGACAGCGGGCAATGCATCACATAATGACTAGGCTTCAGCTATAGAGGGCAGGCAGCCAACTATAACTGATGTGATGGAACTCATGAAAAAGGTTCCAGGTTTGGTACAACAGGGAGCAGTACAACATGGTACCATGCGCGGTGGTTTCAGGTGGGGCCAGCAGGATGGCTGCTGAAATCCCTGAGTTATCAAGCAATGTGGGAGGTGCTTCCTCCACTCTGCAGCTTAACAGCTGAACAATGGTGGCACCACACTCAGCTGGAGGCGCTCAAGCATCAGTGGATATCCCACACCAGGCGGCGGGCTCAGGTGCATCTACCTTACCTATATCATTAGGGTCTTGGCCAGCAACAGTCTGGGCACCTGGTGTCCAAGCTGGCCTGGGCAGCAGGGCTGAGTGTTCACCCTTAGCTTCTCTGACCACACTCTCAGTGGTGGCTGGGGCAAGTCAATTTCAGGAAGCAAGGGTACAGGTACAACAGCCCTTGGCTGCCAAGGTAAGTTCATCTAAAGGAGTTGTTTCACCAGGAGTCTTAACTCAAGTTGGGGTGGAAAGAACGATTGATTGCAACCCTTATGCGGGTATGTCCACTCCTTTGGGCTCCCATCTCCTGCTTACAACGAAGGAGCAGATTTGGAGGGGGGAGTTTATCGATCTTTTTCCCTTAACTTTCTGTGACCCAGAGAAAAGAGTTATGGTAAAAGACGGGGTTGTATTTAGCCTGCCCAAGGAGTTTGAGGCACACAAGCACCCAAAATTAGAAAGGAATTTTGTTAATTGGATAACGGGCTTTACAATTTTTAGGGGTATTATTGAGGAGAAGGAGCCCTTAAGATCCCCAGACTTATCTAAATATCAAGAGATAATGATAAAGGCATATACTAATTGTCATTTTAATTCAAGAGGATCTGCTTGACTTCAGTACGATGAGCAGTTTTGAATCCGGGCCACTTTAGATCGTTCCATGTCATGGCGACACATTCAGGCTGAGTTATGGGCAGACATCATGGTTGCTGCTTCCCTTTCGAGCAGGTGTGACAATGGCTTCGTGCCTATGGTCACTCAGCCGAGAGGGCAATATGCAAGGCCTGGCACGGGGGAAAGGAGATCACCAGGAGTCTGTTGGGGGTTTAATGCAAGCAGGTGCAAGCAGAAGACCTGCAGGTTTGAACACCACTGTAACACCTGCGGAGGAATCACCCCGGCACCTCCTGCTTTAAAGATAAACGGTCCGGAGCGGGAGCCATCTCTCAGGCAACACCAGCTGGAGGTAAAGGCACCAACACCCATTAAGTTGGATGTTTTAGCTGCTTGGCTCAGGGTGTACCCTAAGCGGGATTCAGCCCAGTACCTACTTGGTGGTTTTACATATGGTTTTCGCATTCCATATTCTGGTTTAAGAGTTTATCATTTTGCACCTAATGCATGTTCAGTGAGGGAGTTACCGGTGATTGTTAGGGAAAAACTGACAAAAGAGCTAGCAGCAGGGAGGATATCTGGGCCCCACAAATATTTGCCAATGCCAACATTACGATTGTCACCCCTAGGTGTGGTTCCCCCCAAAAAAGGTATCGTTTAATTCACAATCTTTCTTACCCCAAAGAGGAATCTGTTAATGATGCTATAGACCCAGCTTTAGCATCAGTGAAATATGCATCATTTGACTCAGCAGTACAAATGATCAGAACCTTGGGCAAGGGAGCTCTTTTGGCAAAATCTGATATTAAATCTGCCTTCAGATTACTTCCAGTACATCCTGAAGATTTTGACCTGCTTGGATTCCAATTTGAGGGAATCTATTATTTTGACAAAGCGATGCCAATGGGTAGTTCTATTTCTTGTTCAACTTTTGAAAAATTTAGTACCTTTTTGCACTGGTGTGTAGTTAAGAGGTCTGGTAATTCAGCCATCACTCATTATTTAGATGACTTCCTCTTTGCTGGGGCCCCTGGCATGACGATGTGCCGGGACACTTTGTCGGGTTTTCAAGTTTTGATTGACAAGGTAGGAGTCCCTTTGGTGTCAGAACCTGGGTTAAGGTTCTGCCAGAATAGATTGTGGGGATGATGGTTAAATGGTCTGGAAGAAGCTAGAAGGTCTGGGGGATGGGATGTGTGTATCTCCTGGGTGTTTTGATAACGGGCGCTTTGGAATGCTGAGAACTGGAAGGGAGGATGGTACTCCTTAGAGCCATTGGTATGAGATGAGCTCAGAAGGGGGTGATGTAATGGGGGAAGCGAAACTTTGAGAAATGTAGGTGGAGATGAGTTTGCGCGCCTAAATGTCCAGTGGGTGGAGTAATGGTTTGGTTGGGTTTAATTATGGGATTGTAACGCTGGGGGGGGGCAGTTCTGGCTTAAACGCAGTGATGTGAAATACTAACTTTGTGTATTCAATAAACTCCTGATTGCTGCTATCGGCTGGTTTACTGATTTCACAGAGTTCTGATTTTGCTAAACCTGACATCTGGCTGATGAGAAGACAGAGGGCCCCGCCACCTGTTTAACTTTCCTAGGCATTGAGCTTGATACAGTTGAGGGTTTATCCCGCCTTCCGAATGAAAAATTGGACCTAATGAGACAACAGGTAAGGGCAATGAGAGGTAAGAACAAGGCCACACTGCAGGAATTTCAATCTCAAATGGGTTTGTTGCATTTTGCTTGTAAAGTGATAGTTCCAGGGTGGGCCTTTTGTGCACGACTATACAATGCTACGAGGGGTGTGTCTTCTCCACATCACTGCATTCGTATTAATAGTGGGATACAGGAGGCCTTAAAGGTTTGGGATTCATTTCTTGATGAATTCAATGGCGTTTCATTCTGGAAGAGTGAAATGCTCCTAAAGGCTGATTTTCAGGTCCATTCAGATGCATCTGGAGCCCATGTTTTTGGTATATACTGGAAGGGACACTGGGCGGCAAAGAGTTGGTCTCAGCCTTGGGTGGATAATGGTTTGACAAGAGATCTTACCTTTCTTGAACTGTTCCCTATTGTGGTCGCAATTCATCTCTGGCCAAGGCAATCTGCACATAAAACTGTTTGGTTTTGGTGTGACAACCAGGCAGTAGTTCATGTAATCAATTCACAGAGCTCTAAATCTCCAAGGGTGATGGCGTTGGTCAGGTCTTAGGTATTACAATGTTTGAAATATAACGTCTTGTTCCAGGTGTGCCACGTGCCTGGTTTATTAAATCCCCTGGCAGTTGCTCTTTTGCATTTTCAGTTTCACAGGTTTCGAGAACTAGCTCTGGACGCAGCTGTGCAGCCTTTGACAGTGCCAACACATCTGTGGATCGTTGGAGGATAGAGATTGAGATGGCTATTCAGCACTCCGTTGCCCCTTCCACATGCAAGTCATTCCAGCTTGCAATGCGAGCTTTTAGACAGTTTTTGGTGGATGTTGGGGAAATCGAGGTTTGGCCCTTGGGGGTGGAGGTTGTATTCCGCTTTGCAGTCCATCTCAGGCAGTTCGGGCTCTCCCCAGTTACCATTGGGGGGAGGTTGGCAGCCCTGGCCTTTACTCTCGGGCAAGTGGGTTTATGGATCCTACTATAGATTTTAGGGTTCGGAAGGCTTTGGAGGGATGGTCTAGGGAGCTCCCGGTGGCACGTGACACCCGCATGCCAGTGACGGATGTAATCCTTACACAGATTTGGCATTCCCTCCAAATGGTGTGCTCATCACCTGAGGAGGTTACCTTGTTTCAGGCTGCTTATTCGTTGGCCTTTTTCCTACTACTAGAATCAGCGAACTGGTCCCTAGCTCTCACACTGATACATCAGGCAGGGTGCTTTTGTTTTCAAGTTTTGGAGCAGGGCCTACATGTATGTTTTAGGCGTTCAAAGATGGATCAGTTGGCTAGGGGTCAAACCATAGTCTTGTCTAGGGCTCCCAATGGCCAGATTTGGCCTGCATAGGCCTTGTCAGATTACCTCAGATTGCGCCCACCATCCCCTGGTTAGTTGTTTTTACATGTCTCGGGCCTTCCGTTGATGCAGTTTCAATTTCAAGCAGTGTTACAGGAGGCTCTGAAGCATACGGGTCTGCCAGTGGCCCAATTCTCTTCTCATTCTTTTAGGATTGGAGCTGAGACAGCTTCAGCAGCTCATGGCGTAAGTGATGCTATGATTCGGCATATTGGGCAATGGCACTCTCGAGCGTTTAGATCTTACATTTGCCCTTAGTATGGCTAGGTGTGGACTTATAGTACCAAGAGCCTGATGCGATCCTGTATTCATGTTATAATGTGTGTGTTTTGTTGAGCAGGGAAAGAACAGGGTGATGTCTGGATTGTCAGTTACAGCTTGGTATTTTGGGCTGAACGGCACGTTATTCAGATGGGCCAAGATCCAAACTTGCGTTTGGAGCAGATTGGATGCATGCAATGGTTTGGGCAGAGAGACATGCTATGGGGGGCCCTTCTTCCTCACATCATTGAGTTGGCTGCTACCTTCCCACCTCCCCAGATTCTACTTATTCAGCTAGACGAAAATGACTTAGTTAAGATTACTGGATTGCAGCTGGTCAAAAGGATCATGGTGGACCTACAGGAAATACGACAGTGGTTACCAGGGACTGTTATTCTATGGACTAAGCTCTTGCCGTGACGAAATTGGCCTGGTGCAAGGAAAGACTCTGCTATTAACGCAGCTCGTTGTTGGGTGAATAGAAGTGTTTCAAGGAGGTTGGAAGATTTAGGGGCATACTGTTTAACGCACAATAAGATCAGAATTGATTTGCCACATCTGTACAGGGGTGATGGGGTTCATCTCTCCCTGATTGGCTGTGATGTATACCTGGATTCCATTGTCTCGCATATTAAATGGGTCCTTCTGGGGGGAGGGGATGCCAAGCTAGGCTGGCCCCCTCCTGTGGTGGGCAGGGACCCCCCCCTGGGGATAATTGGATTTACAAAGTTTGATCAGTTAAGAGGGATGAAGGGTTTACATCATCAGCTTAAAATTATCTTATATCATCACTCTTAGAGATGACATCAAAACTTGGATGGGGGAGGGGATAATTTATTTATTTGTTTAGCAACTTGTGTGAGAACCTTCTTGACATATGCTTTGTGGGAGGCATGACTTATCCCTGATGGCTTGATTTGATTAAGATGAAGATTGCATTGGGTGTTATGGCATGCACACATACATATGTGTCAAGAAGGGAGTTATAATCAAGTGAATAATTTTTGATGTAAAAGTTATTGTTCCAGACCCTGTACAGTTTGAATAAAGTTGTGGCCAATTTGTTATCCATAAAACGGCATTTGGACTTCTTTGTGCCGGTTTAATAGAGCGAGCAAAAAGGGGAGAGAGCGAGTGAGAGCTCACTTCAAACCCAGCCTTATTATGACTCTAAGATAAACTCTCTTACCAATATAAGCTTTAATTTGAAGTTTTAAAAAATTAAAGCTTGTGGATTTCCGGCGGGACGGCATGGCGATCAGTCCAGTGTGAAGGCTTTCCACTGGACTACCAGGCGGGGAAGAGGGGACTGTAGGATCCCCTGGAATCTGCACCACGGGAGCGGAGTAGATCAATTTGGGGCTCGTCAGGAACCAGACCGGACCCCCAGGATACCCTGGTTGGGGAAATCAGAGGGGAGAAGGTTTGATTCAAAGAGCAGCCAGCCCCGCTTTGGGCGCTTATGGGCATTTAGCCCTGCCACCGCTTTTTAAAAGGAGGAGAACAGTAATAACATCAAATATAGAAATCGGAACTGTGAGTACACTCAATTAATCCATAAAAGCAAATCTTGCTGAAAACAAAAATATTCTTGGTGGGACTCTAAAATTTGGTTATATAGACACTTTAGAAAGCAACCCGAGTAGTAAAAATAACAAGACCGGGTTGCAAAGATTTTAAGATTGGAGCAAATCAAAGCAGGAATGAGCTTGATTTGAAATAACAGAAGAAGGAGTGAATGTTTAATAAATAAGAGTCGTAATTTGTAAAATAGAATTATTAATTATAAGAAAGAAAGCATAAAGAGAAGAGGAAGGAAGAAGATAAGATTCGCGCTGGAAGAAAATGGCGTCCGGCTGGAATTTTTAGTAACAAGAGAAAGTGAAGTGAATGGGACGGAGAAGAGGAGCTATATTGAGGGTGTATCCAGAAGTGTATAGATCTATTTTTAATAATAATAATATTGCAATCGAGGCAATTGTTTTAGAAAACATAAGACAAACTATATATAGAAGGAAAAACTGTTGGATCGCTCAAAGGCTGAGAAGGAAGATATTCTCCCAGAGGAAAATAAAGTTTAAATAAAAAATATTAAAAAGTCTGGATTAAGAGAAAGAAGTGATGGAAGGAGGACGGGGGAGGGGACGGCGAATTCCGAACTCCGCTTGGGATGTTGTAACCGTAGAAATTTAATATTAAAGATAGACCCGGACAGGATAAAGAAAGCAACGGAAGGAGGACCGGGGAGGGGACGTCGAGATTTAATTGTTATTTTAGGAACAAAGAGGTAGAGAAAGAAAGCGGCGGAAGGAGGACTGGAGGAGGGGACGACGAGAGACGACGAAGTTGGTGATAAGGGGGTTATTAAATTAGAAGAGATCCTAATTTTTGCCAAATTTGGATAATAAACTTGAGAGATCAGTAACTTTTACTGTTTTTGGCAAATTGGATTGCCTCTTCTCCTCTTTTGGATAGCTGTTTATTACTTTGGAAAATTGATCCCCTATTTAAGCTTGTGGGAAGATTGGTGAAACTTGGTGAGAAAACCCCACCTCTCTCCACTTCTGTGTTTTGTTTTGCTTCCTCTCCTGAGATATAGGAGGGGGAAGAAATAAAAATTGAGTTATCTCCAGACTTTTCTTTTTGTTAGATATCTAAAAGGAAACAAGTTGGAACAATAATAGTAAATTGGAGCAATAGTAACAAAGGAAAGAAAAGATAAATAATTAAAAATAACTGCTTTCTTCTTCTTTTTCTGGAGATATTGGGTTTATATGATAATATTCTTGCTTTTGTTTTAGGCATAAATAGGCATTACAAAATATATAAAATTAGTTGCTAGTTATAGTTAGTTTATTCTTGGGGTTTTTTTTTCTTCCTCTTTGCTTTTTTACGCTTGATAAAGTTGGGGATAATAAGTATTCTGGGTTGGCTAACATTTGATATTGTAGAAGGCTGATTTGAATATATATATATAAAATTGTACCATTGAATAATAGTAATATACTGAAATTACAGTGAAACAGGTACTATGGCTATAGGTGGGAAAAAACAAACAAATATACCAGCTCCTACACAAAGGAGGGGTTCGAATGAGACTGTGGCAAAAGACCCTATGCAGACATTACTGGAAGAATTTCAGAGGATGAAACAAGAGTTAAGATCAGAAATGAAAGCTGAACTTAAACAATCTAGAAAAGAAGCAAAAGAGGAGATACATAAGGAACTGGAAGTGTTTGGAGAAAAGTTAGATAAGATTACTGGAGAGATGGAAAAAATTAAAGGAGAAGTAGATAATATTAAAGGAGAAACGAAAGATTTGAAAAAAGTAACGACTGAATTAAAAGAAGCACAACAGAGAGAAAGGAACATAAATTTAATTCAAGAGGTCCATCACAGGGAGAAAAGTCTGAAGCTTAGAGGGATACCAGAAGTTTTAAATCAAAATTTGTATGATAATATAGCAACCTCATTGGCAGAATTTATAGATATCCCAAAAGAAGAAATATTGAAAGATATGGATAAAATCTTCCGGATTAACTCTAAAATAGCAAGAGAAAAAAATTTACCAAGAGATGTCTTGGTTTCATTTATAAGAACAAGATTGAAAGATTTGATAGTTCAAAAAGTTACCAGGAGGATTTAATCATTGAAGGAAGAAGCGTCAACATTTTTAAAGATGTCCCTATGGAAATTTTACAGAGAAGACAGGAATATAAATTTTTGACAACCGAACTAATTAAAAGAGGAATAAGATTTCCATGGGATAATTTGGAGGGATTATCTTTATCATATAAGCAAAAGAGAATAAGAATAAATTATGTAGAAAAAGCAAGAGAATTTTTAAAAAGGATGAAGACAACAAAATGGGAAGAGGAACAAGAGGAAGAAACCAAAGAAGAAAGAATGAAAACAAGAGCAACAGCAAGAAAAAAAAATGAGAATATCCAGAAATTGACCAAAAGGAAGAGGAAGGAGTTGAATTAAGTACAGGGTTGGGAAAAGGATTTCCACAAGAAGGAAGTGACCTGTCCAAAGAGGGAAGTCAGGAGGAAGAAGAGGTAGAATCGGAGACTGCTGAATAAATAATTTGCTTTTATAAAATAAAGGAAAATTTAAAAAGGAAACATTAAAATGGCAATGGATGTAAAAATAATTTCATGGAACGTAAAGGGATTAAACTCTAAATATAAGAGGAGTAAAGTATTCCATTATCTGCAAAAGAAAAAGCCACAAATTATTTGTCTGCAAGAAACGAAAATTAAAAAACAGGAAGCTAAATATTTGCAGAACCCAAAATAATGCCTTATTTCTCCAAGCTGTTTAATTTCTATTTCCATCTTTAGCTTATTAGCTATCTCTTCAATATCTTCCCTGTGTTGACAACATATCAATAAATCATCTACATAAGTCAGGATATACTGGTATTCTCCCTTCTTAAGTATCATATATAAGCAAGGATCAGCCTTTCCTTGTTTAAATCCCTGCTGATATAAGAGATCTGTCAATTTATCACATCAACTTTTAGCTGCTTGTTTAAGTCCATACATACTTTTATAAAATTTACAAACAAGATTTTCTTGCCCTTTCTTTGAAAACCTTTAGGTTGAACCATATAAATTTCTTCAAAAAGATCTCCATTAAGAAAAGCTGTTTTAACATCTAGATGTTCCACAAACATGTTTCTTAAACTTGCAACACTAAGAAGTGTCCTAAATGTTACATAATTAACAACTAGTGCAAATGTATCTAAGTAATCTACTCCGTATTTTTTGGAAAAGCCATTTGCGACTAAGCATGCTTTAGCATGCTAAGCATGCTACATTCCCATCTGGATTATATTTTATTTTATAGACCCATTATTTCCAATAGCTTTTCTATTGGGAAGTAATTCAGTAAGAGTTCAAACCTGATTTTGCTGTAAAGATTGATATTCTTCCTCCATAGCTTCTAGCCACTTTTCCTTTCTAAGAAAGGTAATTTAGTGATGTCTTTCCAATCTAATGGTTCCATTGTTGCTTGCAAGTTTTTACAAAATCCATATCTCTCTGGAGGTTTACCTTTGTTAATTCTGTCTGATCGTCTTATAACAGTTGTTTCTTCTATTTCTGTCTCATATGGGCTGGTTTCTGCATCCCTTTCAATTGTAATAACATCCTTTGAAGGTGGGAGTACTGGTTGATTAGCATCCTCCACAGGTAGCCAATTGACCAATTCTTGTGAAATAGTGTCTATGCTTTTCAAGTCAGGGCTTCTGCAGACGGGTGGCCATGGGCTGCCCCAAGAAGCCTCAGATTGGGACCGAGTCTGCCCCATGCCTCGACCCCAATCCACTCCTTTTCTGGCCCTGAAAGGAGTGTGTCTGGACACTGAGCTGGAAGGACGTCATCGGAGCGTCCACTGTGTGGAATGGCAGCGCTCCAATGACGTCTTCTGGATGGGGTTGGGGCACCTGGCGTGAGGCTGCCCTCCCCTTCTTGGGATTGAAGTCAGTGCTTTTTGCCGTCTGCATCCCCCCCTCAGTTGTCATTATTGACTCAACTCTTTCTTGCATTATATTCCTTTCATCCACATCCACATACACATTGCAACATTTTACTTCAAAGGTCTTAGGGTCTAAAACTCTATAGCCTTTTCTTCCAGAGGGATATCCAACAATAACTCCAATTTCAGCTCAAGGGTCAAGTTTTCCTCTCTTTTCTTTTAGAATATAAGAAAATACTTTGGAACCAAAAGATTTTATATGTTTTAAACCAAGTTTTATACCATACCATAACTCAAAAGGTGTTTTACCAGTCACTCTACTAGGAACTCTATATGTAAGTAGGTTGGTGTAACTACTGCTTTGGCCCATAAAGAGTTAGGTAGTTCCTCATGCATTAACATAGATCTAGACATTTCTTGTAATGTTCAATTTAATTTCTCAGAACTCCCATTCTATTGTGAAGAATAAGATACAGTTACTTTATGCTCTATACCTTCTTATTCTAAAAAGTATTTAAAGTCTGTATTACAATACTCTCCACCTCCATCAGGTTGTAATGTAATGGTGCTCTGCCAAAATGATTTTTAACTGTAGCCACATAGCTTTTAAACTTTTCTAGAGTTTCATCTTTACTTTTAAATACACACACACACACACACACACACACACACACACACAACTGTATTTGCTCTTAGATTCAGTGAAAGTAAGGAAATACTTATTTTTACCTGCAGATAATGGCATAGGATGTACTAAATCTGAATAAACTTCCTTCAAAAAGTCCTGATCTTGTGTATTAAATTGTCCTGTATAACTAGGAACTGTTCTCTTTGCTTGCATACAGATTTCACATCTTTCTTTTGCTTTATCACATTTAGGAACATTAATTCCACATTCTGTCAGTAGTTTTTCAATACTTTGCATATTTCTATGTCCTAACTTTATATGCCATGAATAAAAACAGTTGTTGTGGTCACAAACATTTCCTCTAGTTTGACATACAGTCCTTTCCTCATTTACTGCAACATCATCATTAACATCATTAACATTAGGAGAGGGGAAGGAGGAGGAGGCTTTCCAGGCAAGTTTCTGAAAGAAAGGAGAAAGAGAAGGAGGCTTTCCAGGCAGTTTCTGCCAGGAAAGGAGAAGGTGAAGGAGGCTTTCTAGGCCAGTTCCTGCCAGGAAAGAGGAAGAAAGCTGTTTGCAGGCAGCCATTTTGAGTGGGTGAGTTTTTAAATTCTTTTTAAAAACACTTGGGGAGAGTGTGACTGTTACTCAGCGGGTGAGGCTTTGTTGAGTCGCATTTGCGAGTCAATAGGGGGTGGAGATAGCCAGTTAGCTCTATACAACTGCTGTCAGAGCTGTGCACCTAACGGCGGGCAAATTTTATAACCCGTACTAGTTGTTGAAAAGTTCCAGTCATCAGCAGACTTTAACACTGGTGTTAGCAAGGGATTTTCTTTGAGGAGAAAAGCCATAGTCCTCTTTCAGGTACTAATTAAGACTTAGTATGGACACTGAAGGAATTGCTGCTGTCACCTGCAATACCTATGGGATGTTTGTCTTCTTACCTACAGATGTGGGGAACTACACATGCTCTAAATGCAAATTGGTAGCCCTCTTGGAAGAGAAAGTACAGCAGCTGGAGACACGGGTAGCTGCACTTCAGCATATTAGGGAGCAAGAGGCTTTCCTAGACAGAATGGAACAAACGGTCTTGGACGGGGACCACATAGAGGAAGTTGCTGGGGAAGAGAAGGTCACATCACATATACAGGAGGTAGACAGCTGGAGGAATGTCACACGCAGAAGTAGGGAGACCAGGGATCATTCTGGGAGCTTGCAGCTACAGAATTGATTTCAAGCTCTTTCCCTTATCAAGGAGGATGAGGAAGAGAAGCATGGACAGACTTCAAGGACAGAGCAGGGGACCCTGGGAGTTCCACCACAAGGAACAGTCGCTGCAAAGCTTCGGAGGAGGCGTGTGGTCGTGGTGGGGGACTCCTTGCTGAGGGGGACAGAAGCAGTGATTTGTGGGCCTGACAAGATGTCTCAGGAGGTGTGTTGTCTCCCTGGGGCAAAGATCCGAGATGTGACAGAGAGGCTGAAAAGACTGACCAATACCCCTTCCTTTTGGTCCATATAGGAATGAATGACACAGCAAGACACAGCCTTCAGAACATCAAAAGGGACTACGAGGCTCTAGGTAAGAAGCTGGAGGAAATTAAGGCACAGATTGTCACCTCATCTCTTCTGCCAGTTGAAGGGCATAGTCCAGGAAGAGAGAGGAAAATTGCAAATGTCAACAATTGGCTCCGCAGATGGTGTCGTCGAGAATGATTTGGATTCTTAGATCATGGGCTGCGGTTCCATGAGGGCAGACTCCTGGCAAGGGATGGGCTGCATCTCACACCAGCTGGAAGAAACATGTTTGCCAACAGTCTCAAGAATTTGATCAGGAGCGCTTTACACTGAGTTACGGAAGGGAGACAGCATCCTGGAAGACAAAAGGACTGGAAAAAATAGTCACACTGTCATAGAGGAAACAAGGCAAACAGTACAGGGACCCAACAGTGGGAGGCAAAAAAACGTGCACAGGCAGCAAGTAAGGGGGACATATGGTCTTGGATGTCTCTACACTAATGCACAGAGCATGGGAAATAAGCAAGATGAACTTGAACTCCTAGCACAACAAAATAAATATGATATAATAGGCATCACTGAAACCTG
The DNA here is from genome assembly GCA_026167975.1 of Phrynosoma blainvillii. Classification (NCBI taxonomy): domain Eukaryota; kingdom Metazoa; phylum Chordata; class Lepidosauria; order Squamata; family Phrynosomatidae; genus Phrynosoma; species Phrynosoma blainvillii. The sequence goes on from JANUYF010000001.1 coordinate 212,035,220, forward strand.
GTAGGATGAGTCTCATGACTGGAATGTAGAAATACAGGGATATAATCTTTTCAAGGGAAACAGGCCAAACAGGAAAGGAGGAGGAATAGCATTATATGTCAGGGATATTTACACCAGTGAAGAAATCCAGGACATCAATCCTGGAAGCCAGGTGGAGAGCATCTGGATAAAAACTAAAGGGGAGGGGAACAACAGGGATGTTAGTGTGGGAGTCTACTACAGACCCGTGACTCAGCCAGAAGAATTGGATGATGCCTTTCTAGAACAGATGATCACACACTAAGAAAGGAGAAATATAGTAATGATGGGTGACTTCAACTATCCTGATATTTGCTGGAAGTCAAACTCAGCAAAATCCTCAAGGTCTAGCAAATTCCCCACTTGCCTCGAAGACAATTTCATTGTCCAAAAGGTGAAGAGGCAACAAGGGAGTCAGCAATTTTGGACCTGATCCTAACTAACAGGGAAGACTTAGTTAATGGGGTGCAAGTGGTTGGATCCATAGGAGAGAGTGATCATGTCCTCCTGGAGTTTATTATACAGTGGAAAGGAGAAGCCAGGCATAGTCAGACACGCATTCTAGACTTTAGGAAAGCTGATTTTACTAAACTTAGAGAAATACTGGGGGTGATCCCATGGACAGGAATACTAAAGGGAGTTAAAGACGGATGTGAGTTTCTCAAAAGGGAGATACTGAAGGCACAATTTCAAACCGTTCCAACGAGGAGGAAAAATGGGAGGTGTCTCAAGAAAACAGGATGAATGACTAAGGAACTTGCAACTGAATTAAGTTTCTGCTGAAGCGTGTGCGGACGCTGCAGTGGAAGTGTGTCGTCGGAGTGCTGGCCATGCGGAGGGCCGGCCGCTCCGATGACGTTTTCAGGAAGGGGTTGGGGCGCCCAGTGTGAGGCTACCCCTCCCCTTCCTGGCCTCGAAAACAGCGCTTTGCGCTGTCTGCTTAGTCAGCTTCAGTAAGATGTCTGTTTCCCTACAGGGATGAGAGATGGCACAGAACATATGAACTCTTTGGATATTGTTGTGGATGACACCTAAGACCCTTGCTGATATTTAGCAAGCTCATTTCACTACCAACTGGCAATATAATATAGAGGCCACATGTCATTGGGCCACCACATATCCCAGAATGATTACAGTACTAGATGCCATGATCACAGCCCGGACATGATATGATAAGGGTGTCCCCATTCTACTCAAAACCGGAATATATGTGACCAAGAGCAACACCATAGCCTAAAGAGTAATAATGTTTGGTCCCTGAGAATTCATGTGGGTAGAGGCAGATGCAGGCAGCATCCCCCTCTCCACTGAGATCTGGACTAGACACCAGTTCGATCCCCCTCTCAGCAAGATCCCCGCTTCCTTCTACACCACCCTTACCCTAGACTCACAGTTCCACGCTACATGGGCTTGCAAAACAAGGTTTTTACATGTCACAATTTTATTCGCACCCCTACTAGCTGTACTATAAACTGTTGTCATATGACCTGCCCAGATATCCCCATAGACATCCCTGCAATGTTACAGGAACCCATGTTTGTTGGAAACTTAGTATTTAGGAAAGACATAGCCCTATATGCATATTCTGAGATCCAACCTAAGTCTAAATTTGACTGCAGTTAATGTGGGACACACCATCCCCATCTGTAGCCCATACTTAAAGGTCGCGTGGGCACAGTGGGAAAAATTGGAACAGAAATGGCAATCAGTGACACACCCGATTTTCAGAAGCAAGCGAGGTATTTTGGATACTATGTTAGGAGGTTTAGGAACAGGAGTAGGAATTTAAAACACTATAGATACAGAGGTTATAGCTAACAAATTAGGACTGGTTGGATCTCGCACTAAAGAAATAGGTATATATATTGCCTCAGGTTTAATTAACATGGCCTAAGGCATAGACATAATTGGACACATCTTGCCACAATGGGTAGGCACAGAAAAAGAAATAATTATAGACAATGGAAATTTCTTCAAATCCAGCATCTATAATTTATCCATTGCCATCCAGTGCACCCAGATACAGAATAATCCCATGGCATTCACATCTCAACTAATACAAGCCTCCCTTATGAAACTCATCCACCCTGAAGTTATGGGTCTGTTTAAGAGCCATAACCAGACCCTGTCTGACACCCCACTGATTTGATCAAGAAAACAGAAGCACAGTGGAAGGATATGGTGCTCAAGATAGGCATTTATCACGAGAAGGTATGGGATCCCCAAATCATTCACCCCACTTCCCACATAGGTCTTCCCTAGCAGAAAGCAACACCACTATGTTACCAGAGAAGACTCTACATTGGACCAATGGCACCCACTTATATGATCTGTCTGAGTGTGTGAAAACACAGCAATGTACACACTGTTACAGTGGCTTAATAGGAACCCCTATACAAGAGGTGCAGGATCATGTTATAGTCCTGGTCCAAGCCTCCATTCTGGTACAGCTAAATCATGACTGTTTTTGCTGCCACACCCCATGTGACCATGTTCTCCTCATGCCATTTGAATACAGCTTAGACATTGACAGGTCATTTGGAAACCCATGTTTTTGCCATGTACACATAAGAGATTGTTTTGGCAAGGAATTTTATTTACATGAGACTGTCAAGGAATACACGAGTGAAGTCCCATACCAGGTAAACCCACAATTGTTACAAAGATTCCATTTAGAGGATGAACTATAGATCTCAAAATGGCTGCACCTACTCACTAAGTTAAGCAAAGCTGCCCAGCAAATTGAGCAGACTGAGGCTCAGATTAAATTGAAGGTAAATTTACAGGCCAAGCAGATAATTCATATCACACAGGAAATTAAAGATGAAACGAAAAATACCTGCTTTGGAATTGGTCTGCACACAGGACAGGCACTCTTAAAATTGGTCACCAACCCCATTGCAATAATCCTGGTAATACAGTTCATCACTGTTGTGGGCTCTGTTAGTCCAATGTATTGGATAAGAAAGCAAGAGACCGAGTTTCATGCCATTAGATGTAGGCTGGACCGCCCACAACGGTTGACCACTAGGCATTACACCCTTTCCCCCGCCAAACCCTTTCTCACATTGCCCTCACCTTTCTGGGGATGAGGGGGGGGGAGAACCTCCACAGTTAACCCTCTATAGTCCACAGCCTCCATTTCACTTCTCCCACCCTTCCAGATGGACCCTCCTTGGAGAGCCCAAGGAAGAGGGGGATGGTTTTGTTGGTCTACCTTTTCACTCAATGGAAGATGGGGGACTAGCCCCCACTTTTTTGTTTAGTTCTGAAAAAAGAAGACCATCTTTGGGTGGTGCAGCCATGGCACAACCCATTGCCTGCTTGGAGTGCTTGCAGACGACCCCAAATGCAGAGGATTGTTCTCATGAGAATGTTCTTTGCATTCATCTGGGCAATTCTGTGGGCTCACCAGGACATGCCATGGCTGACCGCTCATGGTAGCACCACCAAAGATGGTTCTTTTCCCCAGCCAATAGCAGGGCTCCTTCACAGAAGCCCCACCTAGGGCAGCTCAGCCCCAGGAAACAATGTCACCCTAGTTTTGTACACCACCTTCCAGGTTATCATGACCAAACTGCGTGGAGCCCAGGACTCGGGTTCCTGCTCCAAACTACAACCAATCATACCTTTCACATTGTCAGAAATGCAGTTGTTCAGCCGATGTAGGCCACTTTCACTCTAAATGGAAACCTATTTGCATGTTTTTCCCAGCAGCCCTGACCCTACTCCAATATGGCAACCCAAGCTTCGTCCAAACCAGATGTTCACAGTTCAGAGAGCCTATGATGATCACCCTCTCGGTCTGCCTGACCAGTTTTGACCTATCCTTGCACCCCCATGCTATAGATTGCTCTGTTGCAAGCTCCAAGTCTACTGATAGTTTTGTGCAAACCCCCGGGCTTTGAGACATTGGGGGGAAGCAGACGAGGGCGTCTGGGACGCCGCGGGACGATGAACCGTGGGAGCGAGGCATCCGCACCGCGGTGCACCATCAGCGCCCCTGAAAGGAGTGCTAAATCAGTGCTCCTTTCAGATGTCAGTGAAAGTGTGCCCTAAAAGGGCACACTTTCACAGACTTATCCACCGCAGCGTGTCCGGACGCTGCAGCGGGAAGTTGCCCTCGGAGCGCCGGCCGTGCGGAGGGCCGGCAGCTCCGAGGGCAACCTCGGGAGGAGGAAGGGGTGCCGAGCGTGCGGCTGCCCCTCCTCTTCCCTGTCTCGGAGACGGCTCTATAAGCCATCTGCCGAGGCCCAGTGTAACTGGAACTTCTGGTGGCATGGCAGCATGGGGATCATCCTAAACCTTGCTGGTGAAGGGAATATTGCTCTCTGCGAATTCAAGACCCCTCAGGTGCGAATGCCGAGGGGTAGAAATTATCTTTCCAGTTAGGGGAGATTCAGAGGGGCTCATCAGGGACCCCAAAGCCTTGAGAACAACAGGGAAATTTAAAAGTTGCAAGATCAGAATGAACAGGGCGAGACCCAGAAGAAAGCCAAAGTATGGAGGTCTGAGCTGGCCATGATCGCAGGCAGCAGCTGCTGCAGTGGCACAAACACCGCCGCCACTTAAAGAAAAGCTAACAAGTGAGTCAACTAAAAAATATGTACTTGTCTGAACTGGAGTTTACCTCCTACTGAAGTTCCCATGTGTCAAAATCAGCCTTATATCTGAAGGAAAGGAAAGTGAAGAAAGTGAAAGTAATGAGCTTTAAAGCTGCAGTATAAAAGGGAAAGCAAATCTAATCACTCCATGGTATCAAGTGGGACAGGACTAAGAACGTTAAAAGGACACAAGAGAGAGACAGACAGATCTATAATCTAATCTAATCTAATCTAATATATAATACATTCTAACAAATTGATTTCAATAGAGCAGAAATTGCAGATTTGACACAACAAATTAAAGACCCTTGAGGGAGAATTACTAATTAAGAACTCAAAGAGAAAGGATGGAACAGATATGCTCTTAAGAACTACTAATAAACACCCACCTGGAAAAGACAGTACAACGAAGGAGAGAAGTATTGACACAAAATATTGGAGAGGAAACATTCTACAGGATTTATTTGAAAGTTCTATTCTATCTGTGGGAGATTTGTACCAATGCTATTTTGGGGATTGAGGTGGATTACAAATAGATATAATAGATTCCAGGAAAGGACAGTGATTGCTCCACGTGGGTGAAGCACATGGACATTCTATGATACACAGCTCTTTATTGTTGTGGATTACTATAAGACTCCAGGAAGGGACAGTGATTGCTCTGCATGGATGAAGTACAAGGACATTCTACGATATATAGCTCTTTGATATTGTCGATTGCTGTAAGACTCCAGGAAGGGACAGTGATTGCTCTGCATGGGTGAAGTACATGGACATTCTATGATACACAGCTCTTTATTCTTGTGGATTACTATAAAACTCAAAAAGAGAACAAGAAAAAGTCCCCTTTTTGTCTGGTCAATGAACTCTAATGTGGAGGATTTGATTTGAGATGTCTTGAAAAGATTACGTTAAAGAAGCAAAAGGGGATCAGTGTCAACAATATAGTGGGGTGAGAGAGGAGATACGGAAGAACTTGCATCTGATTTCTTTATCTAATATTTATTTGTTATAAGGCTTGAATTTATGGCATTCACCTTTAGTTATAAGTGAAATTCAAAAACTTATTTGTCTGCATTTAGGTTGGGAGCTACTTTAATTTGGTTGTTAGCTACTTATAAGGTAGGAATCTTTCACCACTCAAACAGTGTTGCTATAAAAGTTTTTTTTTCTTTTTTGCTTCCCCCCCCCCCCCTGCACAGACAACATTAATGTGGATGATTTGATCTAATCTGACTTTAAATGATTATTGTTGTTTATTGTTGAAAAAGTGATAAGTGATTAGAGGAGATAAATGCAGTGGGGTGTGTGGGGAGAAATATAGTAATTTGTATCTGATTTTTTTGGTTTAAAACTTGCTTGAGTTTGGGGTTTGAACCCACTGTAATAATCTATATGAATACAATTCATATTAAGATTAGGAATTAGTGTATTCAATTACTAGCTATTTATATGGTGAGGATTTGCTATTATTTGATTTTCATTACCACTTTTTGAAGATACAATAGAGGTTTAGAAATAAAATTATTTATATTTCTTCTGAACAGTTTCAGGAGGGGATAATAGGCTTTGAGAGGAGAATATACGAATTTGCTCCTCCCCATACGTGTGTGTATATATATATATATATAAAACCACATATTGTTGGTTAGTAACCTAATTTCTTCTTTAGTTTAGTCACAAGACTACAAGGGGCGAATCCAAATAGTAAAGAGTACTGAGGAGATTTATTATAAAAACCACATAATAAAATAGCTGCTTAGAAACTGATTATACAAGTAAAACAAAATTAAGAAGAAGAAATTGATATTAATAATAACCAATTAATCAGATACACTAAACTGAAAAAATAACTCAAAGACAAAATATATTTATCTTTTCCCCTTTAAGAGTTAGGGGCTATGCAGACAGGAAGGAAAGGGCAACCTGAATTTGCCTTTTCCCAAAACTGCAGCAACCGCACTGCATGCCCTGAGATTGCCCTAAATGGGGATGGAACAACCACACTGGGGGCCAGTTAATGCAGCTTTTCCGAGGCTGTATTGAAGCCTCATCAACTGCACTGCTGGCCCCGAGGTTGCCCCAAATAGGAATGCAGTAACCGCGTGGGTGGCAGCGGTGGCTTTAATTTTTTTTTTTTTTTTTTTTTTTGTTCTCTGCAGCGCATGCGCACGTGTGCAGATACAACATGGCCCCTTTAACAGAAATGTTGGCATTGCTCAGGACCTGCACACTATGTGCTGTAGAGAAATCATGGCTGCCTTGGCAATTGAGTGGTCCACGGTGGTACTCAGCCTGCAATGCTCAGCCACAGCAGCCTCCGCCATGGCCTGTACTGCAGATATATTCACGGAAAACGACAGTGATGACTTTGAGCTCCCACAAGTGAAACCTGTGAGACCAGGTGCTGCAAGACGAATTGCACGGTTCACCACCATTGCCGCCGCTGCCGCTCTGATGCCCCCCGAGAGAGCCCCGCGCCACTGGTGGATGTTCCCCAGAAGCACCGACTGGTGGGACGGGTTCGTCACATACATCTGGTCCAATGAGCAATGGAGGATGTTCTTCCGAATGCCTCATGCCCTCTTCCACAAGATAGTAGAAGTACTGTGTCCGGAAATGCAGCGGGCAGACACTGTGATGAGGAAGGCCATCCCGGTAGAGAAGAGGGTCACCATGGCCATCTGGGTCCTCGCCCACAGAGCCAGCTACAAGCAGGCATCAGAACAGTTTGGGGTCAGCCAAACCACTGTGGGGGAAGTGTTGGTGGAGTTTGCCCTCAGCATGAAGAAGTTGCTCCTGTCACAGACAGTGTACCTGGTAGACATCGCTCAGGTAAGGACAGTCACACACACTTGTTACTTTTCCCTCCTGCGCAGGACATGTTACGACCTGGCCTACAGTTTGGCTGTCACTGTACAGAGTCGGTTGCTTAGCCCGATGAACCTGCGTAGGGACGCCTAAAATGTCACGACCAAACATACAGCTACTACTGTATACTTGGCAGATTGTCCCATTGATCCTGCGCAGGGACGCCTAGTAGGTCATGACTCCACATACAGTGTGACTCCTACTGTATACTCGGGAGCAAGGGCCGATGAACCTGCGCAGGGATGCCTAGTGGGTCATGACTCCGCATACAGTGTGACTCCGACTGTATTCTTGGAAGCAAGGGCTGATGAACCTGCGCAGGGACGCCTAGTGGGTTATGACTCTGCATACAGTATGATTCTTACTGTATACTCGGAAGCAAGGGCTGATGAACCTGTGCAGGGATGCCTAGTGGGTCATGACTCCACATGCAGTGTGACTCTTACTGTATACTCGGAAGCAAGGACCGATGAACCTGCGCAGGTACGGGAAAAACGTCATCAGTTGGCAAATGCCATGACTGTTTATCATTAATCCTCCCCTTCTCCCCCTTTTTGTCACTCACAGATCATGCAAGGGTTCGGTGAGCTTGGCTTCCCCCAAGTAGTGGGTGCCATAGATGGGTGCCACTGTCTAATTGTGCCACCCTTGGGGAGGAGGAATGAGTTTGTCAACCGAAAGGACAGCTACTCTGTCATCCTCCAGGGGACCATGGATCATAGAGGACAATTTGTGGATGTGGAATTGGGCTGGGCTGGATCGACTCACGACGCGAGGGTGGCAAAGAACTCCATCATCTTTCAGGCCATGGAGGCCAGCATCTACATGCCAGGGAACCCACCCTGAGGGGCCAGCAGATCGGCCACCTCCTGCTCGCCAACAGCACCTACCCCATTTGGAAGTGGCTCATGAAACCCTACCAGGGCACCACCAATGCCAGGCAGAAAAGATTCAACAAGAGGCTGAATCACGCCAAGAATGTAGTGGAAAGGGCCTTTGGGCGGCTGAAGGCTCGGTGGAGGTGCCTCACTGCCCCACTCCTTGTGGCAGAGGAGAATGTCGTCCCCATCATCGCCTCCTGTGTCATCCTCCACAACATCTGTGAGACCAAGTGAAGGATCCTGGATGAGGGAAGGCACTACAGGAGGCGTTTTGTGCTGCCCACCCTGGGGCCATCCATAGATGACAATGACCTCGTGAGGCAAAGAGAAGGGGAGGCTGTGAGGGAGGCTCTGGCAGAGTTCTTTGAGACCAGGAGGATCTAAAATATTCCCTTTTCTCCATCTGTAACCCAAGGTCACCACTGCACTATGCCATGAGCAGAAGCACCTCAACACCACATTGCCTATCATCCCCACTCTGTGTATGGCTTGCATTCATGTAGGACACCACTGCACTATGCCATGAGCAGAAGCACCTCAATAAATATGTACTGTTATCCCCACTCTGTGTATGGCTTGCATTCATGTAGGACATGGCTGCACTATGCCATGAGCAGAAGCACCTCAATAAATATGTACTGTTATTCCCACTCTGTGTATGGCTTGCATTCATGTAGGACACCACTGCACTATGCCATGATGAGATCCTATCATCCCCACTCTGTTTATGGATGGCAATCCTGCTTTTATGTAGTTATCCTTGAACATGAGCCTAAGGGAGGCACACACAGACACACACAAAAGGGCATGGAGTGGTCACCTGGTGCCAGATTTCCTGGCAATAGAAAGATACAGTGCAAAAACCACCAACTGAAACCTCTGACAATGTTGCAAAATTCCCAACAGTCAGCTTTCCTAATGGCCCATTCAATTGTAACAATTGGTAGCCCAGAGGGCAACCATTGGGGATCACATTCAAACCTCACATGAGGGTCTCCATTGGTCAGGGCCCAGGTAAGGCCATCTGCCCCCGCAACAATTGCTCATAAATGCTCCTGAAGACCTCCGTAGATTCGCAGGATGACAATGGCGGCCAGGAGGAGAGCGCCCGTCCGCATAGCTTACTGGAGCAATCAGGAGGTGGGCATTCTCCTTCAGGCCCGGACCCCGGAGCCAGCTGCAAGGAGGGTGATGGCCGAACCGGGTTACTTCACCCAGGCCTCTCAGGCCCTCTGAGACCAGGGCTTCAGGAGGACCCCCCAACAGTGCCGGACTAAATTCAAGGCACTGAAGGGGGTCTTCTTTGAGGCCCTGGAGGACTATGGGAAGCACCCTCCGGCTCACCATTGCCCACCCTTCTATCAGCAGCTCTGGGACTGGTGGATCAGGGCCGGCCGCCCTCAATGGCAGGATCGCTGTCCTCCTGGTAAGTGTTGGGCCCCTGCCTTGGTCCCTCATGCCCTCCCTTCCCCCTCACTCTTCCCTATCCCTCCCCTCTCTCTTGTCCCCATTCCATGGGTGCTAATGGTGTTTCCCTTCTCTCCCAATGCAGGCGTGCGGCGGAGGCGGCAACAGGGACAGAGGAGGGACCCTGCCAGTTCCCCCTCCTCCTCCTCTGACAGGGAAGCTGGGCCAGCCAGGGAGGCCCATGCAGAGGGACCCACTGCCATCCCTCTCCAAGCACAGCAGCCTCCCATGGCTGAAGGTAGGTCCCTGAGGGGAGGGGTACTGGCTGCATAACTGCGGCCTCCATGGCATTCCTGTCCCTCCCCTCCCCCACCTCTTTCCAAGCTGGCTTCCTAAACAGTGTCTTTTTTCCTTTCACAGACGGACCTGCTGAGGAGGAGCAGCCCAGGTTAAGCCGCCGGCCGCCAGGCGGAAGACACCAGGGTCCCCTTGGTGTTGCCCACCTGGCGGTCATCCAGACCACCCGGGAGTGTGAGTGGGTAAGTATGGCAGGGACACAGAGGGAGGGAGTTGGGGGGGGGCAGGAACCCTGGCTGTAGCATTGGGTGATGGGATGGAGAGCAACATCCTAACCACACTTTTCTCTTTTATTCTCCTTTACAGATCGCTGAGTGGACCAGAGGTTGGCTGCCATGGAGGAGCAGATCCAAAGTCTGAGGAACTCCATGGCACTCATCATGCAGCACCTGGGCCTTGCCCAACCCATGAACCACCCCACCCTCCCCATCCCTGAAGCACCTTTCCCTCCCCTTCCCCTTCTACATGCTTCTTCCCTCCTCCCTCCCCTTCTTCCCCCATTGTAATTGCCCCTCCCCTTTGTACATACTCCCCTCCCCTTTGACCATTTCTTCACCAAATGTAAATAGTTTTTTTTTATGCTTTTATGAAATGAAAAATTTATTTTTTAAACATTTATGACGGAATCTGTGCATGTACGCAGGTTCGGCAATTGCCATTTTTTATGAATAAACTTTCAATTTTTACACAGCGTCTGACATTTTATGCGAAGGTTCATGGAAGGATCCCTACAGGCAACCGGTGAGTAGCATCAGTGAGCTGGGCATGGTATGCAGTGGTGGTGGTGGTGGTGATCAGTGAGGTGGACATGGTGTGCGGTGGCAGTGTCAAGCAGCGAGGTGGGCATAGTGGGGAGTAGTTGGCGATGGCTGCCTCGGTACTTAGTGGTGATCATCGCAGCATCTCCATCCCCCTCTACTTGCTCTCTGCCTTTGTGGGCGAGCATTGGGCAGTGGCACTGCCACATCACTGCTGAAAAGGCTGCTAGACTCTTCTGTGGAATGTTGCTCAATGATCTCCACCTCCATAGCAGCCTCCTCCTCCATGGGTGGACACCTCTCCCTCCTCCTTCTGCCCCCCCCCCCACAGCTTCATCCGCCATGGGTGGACACCTCTCCCTCCTCCCTCGCCCCACTCCCACAGCTTCCTCCACCATGGGTGGACACCTCTCCCTCCTCCCTTGCCCCCCCCACATCTTCTGCCATGGATGGACACCTCTCCCTCCTCCCTCTTTCCCTCCCACCCCTTCAACTTCCATCGGTGGACACCTCTTCCTCCTCCCTCAGCCCACAGCAGACTCGACATACAGGGGTGGAGAGTGACCCCTCCTCCCTCTGCCTACCACCACAGCCACATCCTGCTGGCCCTGGGGCATGCCCCTCCCTCTTCCACCCTCCTGCACACCCTCCCCACTGCTAGCCATGGCCCTCTGGAGCCCCTTCATGACATCCACAATTCGGGCCAGCAGACTGGTCTGTGCTTGTAGGAAGTCAGCGACGCGCTGCTGCTCGTGGGCCATGAGTTGATCATGCTCCCTCCGATCCCCTCTTTCGCTCTGCCTCAGCTGATTCAGCAAGCTCATGGGAATGTTCAGTGAGATGATAAGAATGTTCAGCGAGTTGATAGGAACGTGCAGTGAGTTCTTTATCCTGTTCTAGGCCTTTCTCCATTTGTTCTATGCTGCGTTCCATGAACTCCTGCTGGGCACTCGTATTTGCTGTGGCTGCTGAGTGACGTGTCCTCTTCCCTCTGATGTCAGCCAGGCGGGCTGCGGGTGGCATTGCAGCTCTGGCTATCTGTTTCATCATCCTCCTCCTCTCTCTGTCATTCTACTTCTCATTCTAGGGACATATATAGCAGAGGGCACCGTTTGCACACACAACATCTCCCGCACATATCAGGGGGGAGGGGAGAGGTACATGCCAGGGAGGTTTGTGTGGGAACACTGGATACATGCATGTGGTGGTCATGCGAGGGAAATGGTGAATGGGACACACTGACAAACGTTCCTCCACACACCCCCTCCATATGCTAGGGTGCAAAAGTGGCATGCGGGGGGAGGGGGGTATTCTGCAAACCTGCAAACCTACACAAAAATGTCATAAAAGCCATACGAATTGCTTTGCTTTTTGGGGTGCAGGCGTACATGCGACGGACTGCATTTTTTGTCATGACAGGGAATTTACCGTGTGCAGCCTGGACCTGGTTGATCAGCTGGGTGAATTGCCCAGGGCCTACCCTCTCCTTGCCCTCGCTCTCATCATCACAGAGTACTGTACTTGTCCTTGGGAGCCATCACGGCGGCTGCTGGTCCTGGAAGATGTAGTGCTCCAATGTGAAGTACAAGATCCTAGCTTGCTGGTGGAAGAGGTAGAGGCGTGGGACAGAGCTCTCATGGCAGAGATGTCCATAGCCCTCTGACTGCAGGATGTGTCATCTGAGTCAGGGTGTTCCTCTTGGTCAGCTAAAAGTGACAAGGGATGGGGTCATCTCTGCCCTGTGGCTGCTGCTGTCCCCTGCACCTCTTCCTGAGGGCCCTGGTGCATCTTACCTTGAGGGGGCAAAAACTCTCCCTCGGAGATGTCCTCCATGGTTTGTGCTCTGTCTGGGTGGCCCACTGGGACCCTCATGACTTCACTGCTGGTGCATATTCTGCTGGGCCTTATGCTGCCATCCCTGGCAAGGAAGGCATGGAGTTCCTTGTAGAAGGGCATGGAGGAGGGCCCCCGTCCGCTTTTGGCCTTTTGGTCCCTAAACTTCTTGTAATTGGACCTGAGGTTTTTGGTCTTCCGACGACACTCCTCCCAGGTGCATTGGTGGCCCTTCACCCTCATGGCTCCTGCCAACTCCTTAAATGTGTCGGCATTCAAGAAGGAATTTGTCAATTTCTCCAAAATGTGTGGCTGCCACCACAGAGCTATGAGGTCGGCCGTCTCTGCATGGATCCATGAGGTCCCTCTCCCTTTTTTTGGCTCTCTGCTTGTGGATGGCTGTGCCATTGTTCCCGCTGTGGACAAAAGAAGCCCCAAAGTGGACAGCTGTGGAGGTCTGCAGATGGCAAAAGTTGCTCTGGGAAAATGGCACTGGAATGTGTGTGGGGGTCTAGCTTAAAAGTGAAACTTTCCCCTTTATCTCTTTAACACAATGTAACATCTGGTAGCAACAGTTTCACCTTTGCGGTCTGGTGCATGCGCACTGTGAAAATTAGGGTTAGCACTAGGGTTCTGAAACAGACGCACCTGCGGCAGTTCTCCCACACCTGAACCCTAAAAATGCTTTCATTTGAAGTGTTTTTCAGTGAGCACATGCTCCCCAAGGGCAGCTCTAAATGCGGCGTACCTGTACACGTGCATTCACACTGGCGGCTTTTGTGTTCGGGTGCCTTTATTTCCACCGAACCTCCGTCGCTGCATCCCAATGTACCGTTGAAGGTGCGCATGTTTCCAGAAGGAGCGGAAAAAAGCGGCTCCTTTTTGAAGCGCACTTTCACTGGAAGGGTCAGGTAGGGGGCGCTTTTTCGGCATGCATCATGTAAAGACTATGCCTTCAGGTCAACCCCAAAACAACCCTTTTAGCCCATCTGCATCCCCCCCTAAGTGAACATAATTAAAGGAAAGCAACTGTGTTACTTGTAGTTACTAACTAAAGGAAAAGTAAGCAAATAAAACATTATTGAGAGAAACTAAGTGGTAAGGACTTCAGAATTAACTACAATGATGTCAAGAAGAGAAAAGGAAAAACACAGGCAGCAGCACTTTCTAACCAAAGAAGACCCTCCTTAGAAATGGCAACGAAGGGGAATGAACAGAATTTCAAATTTTTGGAAGAAATAAAGAAACTGCATGTGGAGTTAAGGAAGGAAATACAGGAATCAAGGGAAGAGACGAATAGAGAGATTAAGGAATCCAGAGAGGAAACAAAGAGAGTAGTGAAATATGAATCCAAATTAATAAGACAGAAATTGGATAAAATCAACATAGATATGGAATAAATAACAACCAAAACAGAAAAATTAGAATACAAAACAAAACAAGTCAAAAGTAAAATGGAGGAGGTAGTCAAACATCAAAAAGAAGATCAAGAGGCTATCCTAAGACTCGAACTCAAACAGAGGGAGAAGTGTTTAAAATTTAGAGGTCTACCAGAGCAAACTAACAAAAATTTATAGGAATTCTTGACACTATATCTAGCAAAATATTTGGGATGTACAGGATAAACTTGAGATAGCAAAGAACAGAAATTTACCAAGGGACATCATGATATACTGGACTAGAACACAAACGAAGGATGAGTTTTTACAAAAAAGCTACAAAATGAGATTTGTGGTCAGATGAAATGAAATCCAGGTATTCAAATATATCCCAGCATAATTTTTGAAGAAACGAAAGGATTATCAATTTCTGATGGAAAACTGAAGTATCATAGAATCCCATTCAGATGAAAGGAAGTAGAAGGACTTTCTCTATCATGGAATCAAAATATATTCAGACTGAATTCAATAGACAAAGCAAGTACTTTCTAGAAAGAATATAGAGACAGTGTAACCACTACAATCTCTCAGCCCTTGGAATAGTTATTGATATTGTTTTAGTAGAATGGGCCTTAAGCCCTCACTAGACTCTTTGCTACATGTTTATTGTTGTACTTCTTTGTTTGGTGCTTTACGCCCCTTTGGTGATGGATTTCTTTGTGAGAATGGTGGTTTGGAACACTCTCTCTTTCCCTTTCCTTCTCTTTCCCACTTTCTCTGCCACTGCCTCCAGTGCTATCCCATGGCACATCTTTTAGATGAGTCTCTCCGGAGACAAGGGGGGATGGAATTAATTCACCCTCACCCCCACTGCATGTTCTATATCGCTTCTGTCCCTCCTGCTCTTACAAGAAGAAGGTAAGCCAACGCAGTGCCCAGATCTAAGTCTCTGAGGTGTCCACCCTGTCCAGGACCCAGGCCCTGAAGCCAATCCTTTGCTGTGATGTCCCCTGATGTCCTTGTTGAGGACGCCCTTATCTCTATCCAGTTTCCAGCCAACTAGTCCTGATGCCAGCCTGGACAGCAAGGTTCCAGTGCCATCATCCACTACTAGTCTTTTAAAGTGCCACACCTGCATCACTGTGTCCTCCCACCAAGGCAGACATGGACACTGGCATACTTCAGGCCCGCCCCACAAAGTTTTCCTGCCAAGATGGACATTGCAATTGCCTGAACTGCCCACAACCCTGGATGCAGCATATTGCCTTTCAGTTACCACCCATGGACATTGCCACCCAACCAAGCACATCAATACTGCCCCTTGGACTCTAACCCCACTTATCCCCCAGCAGACTCTCTGTAACATCCACATGGACATTATACTTTGCTCTTCCCACTGCTTTTGTTGTTCTTCATTGCCTCAGTCATTGGACTCCAACTCCTTTCACAAGGACTCTCATTGCTCATCATACTATTGCTGCTGATATTGCTTATTGTTTTCATTTACACTGCTTATTGCTTTCTTTTATTGCTGCTATTGATGACACCATTGATTGCTGCTATTGATGCTATTGCTTTAGAATGCATGGGTTCCAGATGTATGATTGTGATTTTTAGGAACCCTACCCTATGAGTGAGATACACCCTTCTACATAATGACTTCTCCTTACAAATTCTCACCCCCAAATTTTATGACAAAGGCTAATTTGAAAGACATTGATCCCACGCACCCGTGCTTTGGTCTCAACACTTTCGGGGAGGGGGGAAATCTGTTAGCAAATATGATTTTAATAAAATTTTGGGACACATGGAATTCTCTCTAGGACCCCAAACTGACCTCTGTGGGATGTCAGCCATAAGGCTTTAGATGGCAAGTCAGGTAGGCATAGGGAGGACCTGCCCCAACAACTGGAAAATTCCCTACCAGACAGGTTTGGGAGTTGCTACAGGGGAAAGACCATTATCCCTGAAAGTCAACATAATAGTGCTTGTTTGTCCTGAGTCTTATTCCTGATGTGACAGTCATCAGTTTTAACTGTGCCCTTTTTCTCTAGCCTCTCCTCCTTGATTGTGTCAATATCCAAGTACATTGTTTAGCTCATCCTCACACCTCAGCTTAACAAAGCCCAGGCAATCAGCACCTTTGTCCAGGCTTCAGCCAAGCTATCAAATCTATAGCTAGAAGCAAGATATTGCCTATGTAAACCCCTAGATTTGGAGACTCCAGTTGCTATCCTTAGAATGCATCTGGACTCCACGTCAGTCTGTGCTTGGATCATAGCTCCCTTGGCCATCCCTTCCCCCATTTTGGCAGCTGTGCATCATCATCATCATCACCATCATCTACTTCCACAGTGGATCCCGGAGAAGCCTTCGGAAGTAAGTATCTCTCGTAGTCTGGCCCATCTCAGTCTACTCTCACTTTCACTCCTTTACTACTAAGTGTGCAATGTGAGTGAGTGTGTTATATTTGTGTGTGTGCAGTTTTCCCTTTTGATAAATATTTAGACCTTAATTGAAGAAGCCTGTCTCAGCATCATCTATTGTGGGATCACTTAGTCCTTCGGTATACGCAACTGTATTCCAGTCTCATGGGGTGCTGTTAGGGCCCCACTCTTGCATATTTGAAAATTCCCCTAATTAGATCCTTCCTAACAACATCCTTTTTGAATTGTGGTGCCCAGAACTAGATACAGTATTCCAGGTGAGGCCTGACCAAAGCAGAATAGGGTTGCACTACTACTTCCCTTGGTCTAGACCAGGGGTCCCCAAACTACAGCCCATGGGCCGGACCCGGCCCGTCGAGGCCTTCCTACCAGCCTGTGGCCGGTCCTGCCACTGCCGCCACCACTGCTACGGCTCGCACCCACCGCTGGACACCATTTTGTGTTCCAAAATGGCACCCGGAGTTGTGCACATGCGTGAGGCATTGCGCATGCATGCCCATGACTCAGGGTGCCATTTTGGAACACAAAATGGCATCTGGAGTCGTGCATGCTTGCGCACTACTCGGGCGCCATTTTGGAACACAAAATGGCATCCAGAGTAGTGCGCATGTGCACGCGTGCATGTGCTCATGTGTGCGCGTGGGCCTCCAGCCCCCCGGAATATCTGGGGCCAGCGAACCAGCCCCTGGATCAAAAAGTCCAGGGACCTCTGATCTAGACACTTTACTTCTATTGATGCAGCCTAGACACACATTAGCCATTTTAGCTGCCGCATCACACTGTTGACTCATGTTCACTGGTGACATCTATCTACCAACTAAATTCAACTATTGACATCTATCTGTTGACATCTATGTGTCAACTAAATTTTTAAATGGTTTGCAACTGTCAAGGAAGTTAGGACCCAAGTATGTGGGTCCTAATAAAAAGGATTATTAATTCCATGGCGGTGGAGTTGGACTTTTCCAAAACCTATTGTCATGTCCATCCAATGTTCCATTCTAATAATAATAATAATAATAATAATAATAATAAATTTATTTGTACCCCGTCCCTCTGCATAGCAATCGGGCTGGCTTCCAACATAAAAATACAATACAATAAGATCAACCCCAAACCCCAACCCTCCCACCTCTTAAAAGTTATTAAACAAACATCAAATTAAAACAATTTTTAAAATAAGGCAAAGTGCTGACAAATACAATAACTACAGCTACAGTGGCAATGGCTATAATAGCGGCTGGGATGGGGGGGAGAAGAGGTGCAAAAAGACAGCCTCTATGACCGGGAAGACTAGTCAGGAAAGGCCTGCCGGAAGAGATCCGTCTTGACCACCCTTTTGAAGCTGTCTAAGGTTGACATATGATGGATCTCATCCGGCAGGCCATTCCATAGTCTGGGAGGGATCATCGAGAAGGCCCTTTGGGAAGTAGCCGACAGTCTAGATTTTTTCACCTGTAGCAGATTCATCCCAGAGGACTGAATTGCGCGAGACGGATTGTATGGGAGGAGGCGGTCTCGAAGGTAGGTTGGACCCAAGCCATTTAGGGCTTTATAGGTGATAACCAACACCTTGTACTGGGCCCAGAAACTAATAGGCAGCCAGTGAAGAGACTTCAGTACAGGTGTTATGTGGTCTCTTTTAGATGTACCAGAGACCAATCTGGCTGCCATATTTTGCACTAGCCTATTGAAGCCTACAAATATCTCAAGTTTTTGTCATCCAGTTCATTCTGTTCCACTCCTATTCTGATAGATGATGAACAGCACTTCAAGGTCAAGAAAATGTTTGACTCAGGATAGCACAAGAGCCATCTCCAATACTTTGTGCAATTGAATCTTTTCCTGTGGGACATTCTGAGTTGGTGGATGTCATACATTTATTTATGTTCCTAGATTGGTTTGGAACTTCCACTAGAACAAGCCTGAAAAATCTGGGGTTGGCTGATGTAATATAGGGCCTTTGCAGATAGGCAGCTGTGGTGAACAGAGATCCAGCTGGCCAATCAGGAGACAGCTGAGAGCCAGCAGATGGAAGTTCAGCTGGGAGTAGTATAAAAGCCCAGGCTGGCAGTTACAGAGAAAAAGAGGATTTGGTCCAGAGGGTTTGTTGGGAAAGTTAAGCCAGTGAGAGGGCTTTGTTTAAAGTATTCCTGAGGGAACTGAATTTTAGGGAGATAGAGTTTAGAAAGGGTGAAATCTGAACACACACAGAGCTCTGGAAGAGAGAGAGTTACTGTGGTGTTCTCTCCAGTTAGCTATTATTAGCCAGAGGGGCTGAGGTACTGTGATTGAATTCGTAACATATGTTATAAGTCTGTAACTAAGAAAGACTATAATAGCAAGTCCTGAAACAAGTTACCTTTATTGCATGTTGATGTAAAATAAACTTTTCTCTTTTTTTTTATTCCAACATCACTTGGCCTTTGTTTTAGACATAAAACACACTACCAATATTTTGTTATACTGGAGGAGGGACTACATACAAAAGGCAGTGTGAGTCCTTGACACTTTACTAGTTGGTAGAAGTGGGGATAGCAAGTTCCCAAAGTACAGCTAGCTAGAATTAAAGTGTAAAAGTAGGAAGGTGGCAGTAGTGTGCACCACAGTGGCCATGGGCCGCCCTGAGAAGCGCAGGATTGGGACCAAGGCTGCCTCACACCTCAACCCCAATCCACCCTTCTGCCGGCCCTGGAAGGAGCGCTAAAATAGTGCTCCTTCCAGAGCGGGCAGAAAGGGTGCCGGAAGAGCCTTCGTGTGTCTCTTCCACATCTCTTCTGGCTCAGCCCGTACACAGGCTAGACCAGGAGGACGTCCTTGGATTGCTCACTGTGTGCAATGGCAGACACTCCGATGATGTCCTCGGGAAGGAGTTGAGGCGTCCACCGTCTGGCATCTGGCTGCCCCTCCCCTTCCCTGGCTCCAAGACGGCACTTTGCACTGTCTGCAGAGCCCCATAGTTAATTTGTCAATCATGCCTTACTGTTTAACCTTTTCATATATATTGTATGATGCTTTCTGACTCTTGGTATTGCTTCCTGTGTGCTTTGCTTCAGTAGGGGGATTTTAGCTGGGAGGAATAGGGTGTCAGAGGGGACACAGACTAAGGGCCTCAGCAGACGGCTAATAGAGCCATCTCCGAGGCAGGGAAGAGGAGGGGCAGCCGCACGCTCGGTGCCCCTTCCTCCTCCCGAGGTTGCCCTCAGAGCAGCCGGCCGTCCGCACGGCCGGCGCTCCCAGGGCAACCTCCCGCCGCAGCGTCCACACACGCTGCTGCGGATAAGTCAGTGAAAGTGCACCCTACGCTTTTGGGGCACACTTTCAGTGACATCTGAAAGGAGCGCTGATTTAGCGCTCCTTTCAGGGGCGCCGACGTTGTGCCGCGGTGCGGATGTCTCAGTCCCGCGGCGCAGCATCCCGAGGCGTCCCAGATGCCCTCGTCTGCTTCCCCCCAAAGGCTTGTCAGTCATGCAAAAGGTTGCTTAGCCACTCTGAACCCATGTTGGAATAGGTCTGGTATGTTGAGAGGGGTAGGCAGCTTCAGAAATATTTGTAGGAGCCAAGCTGCCTGGTGGCACAGTGGATAAATGCCTGTACTGCAGCCACTCACTAAATAACCACAAGATTGTGCATTCAATACCAGTCAGGGGCTCTGGGTTGACTCAGTCTGGTATCCTTCCAAGGTTGCTAAAATGAGTACCCAGCTTGTTGGAGGCAATTAGCTTACACTTTGTAAAGCACTTAGTACATTGGTAAGTGATATAAAAATGTACTTGCTATTGCTACTGGTACTGTGTGTAGAAAAATGCAGGCCTTTGGGTGAGGCAGTAATTTGTGGGGAGTAAAAGTGAAATCTGTGTTGTAGCCTGAGATATGGCAATGAGGTTGTTACTGTGCTGAACCTTATCTTTAATAAAAACTTATGTGGATTCATCCACGAAGTCTGTTCTTTGAGTTATCTTATCCTGTGATATTGCAGAATTGGTACACAAGACTGAGATGGGATCAAAATGACCACAAAGAATTTCTATTGTGTATTGTAAAGAGCAAGAGAGAGAGAGAGCAAGGCATTGACTGAAGATACATTGCCACCTTCTCTCAAGTGTGAAAGACAACCTTTCCATAATGGTTCTTTTCAAAATCTGGTGATATAAAGCAGCACTTTCTAGGTGCCATAGACCCATGTGGCTGTTGTGCAAAAGCTGTGCAGTTGATAATGCCTGTAAAAAACACAGTTGAATTGAAAGCAGCTAGACATATCTTCATGCATGTAATCTTCTTGGTTACAAAGGAAGTAGTGAGGTGGCTGGTCCCAATAATATCCAATCAGCCCTCCGTATCCATAGATTTAGCAATTGCAGATTCAACCATCCACAGTCTGAAAACAATATATTTTTAAAGAAACCTTGATTTTGCCATTTTATGTAAGGGACGCCATTTTTGCTATGCAGTTGTATGTAATGGGATTTCAGCATCAATGGATTTTGGTATCAATGGAGGACACTGGAATCAAACACCACTCGATACCAAGGGCCCACTGTACTATTAATTTAAGGTTATGTAGCCTGAAAAGTAGCAATAGTCATTTTGATTTTCTACTTCTATATCTTTTTCTCACCTAACTGTTTTAGGAAATAACCATGTGCCTGGTTAAAGCCCATCTTGCCAACTCATCTTGCCAGCTATACGATAGCCTATTTCCTACTGCCTGCTGCACTGAGTGTGTCCAGCTCATATTAGCATAATGTCTGGTTCCTCTGCACATTGTTGATTTCTCTTCTCCCTGAAATATGTACATTCTGCCTTTCCCTGCTTTCTCTTTGTGGGCCAGTGGCATCACTAGGAGGACAGGGTGTGCAGACTACAATGAGTGACACCTCAGAAGAGTGTTGGGCCTTCATCCTACCGTCTGCGGGTGTGTGTATGTGTGATGCTTCTGCTGGCATCCACCCCTTCTTATTCACTGCTGTGGCTCTCTCCCTGAGGAGAAGGCCAAGGGAGCAGAAGAGAAGGGGTGAGGGTGCCTGCTGGCTTCGTCTCCTCAGCTCCCTCCTTATGAGGAAGCCACTTTGAGGTGAATGATGGCAAAACCCAGCCTTCTTGTCTTCACCTCTACCTGGCTCCCTCCTCACAAGGAAGTCACTGAGATGAAGGAGGGATGAGCTTCCCTTCCCTCCCCTCCCCTCCCCTTCCTCACTTGCCTGGTTGCCCCCCACCAGCCCTGGCTAGGTGGGCAGCACAGCAAGCAAGTTGGGGAGGCTGCTACTGCCCCCCTGGCACCCCTCCCATACACTAGCTGACACCAAACCTGGGGATGCCACTGGTGTGGACCTCTCTCTTTTCCTCCACTCCTTTCATCTCTCTCTTTTGTCTAATATATCCAGCCATGTCTTATTCTCTCTCATCATTTGCCCATTCTCCCCCCTACCCACCCACACTTCTCTCCACAGCTTCCTTCTCACATGAGTACACTGCACTACCAGGTAGCAGGCTAAATTTTCCCTTCCTGCTCCCCCTCATGTTCTCTGATACCTATGGCACTACCTCTGTTTGTTTGTTTATGAGATTTTTATCCCACTTTCTCCCAAAATGGGGTTCATGGTATTCACCACTATAATCAGAGCCATTGTCCACCATCAAGTGAAAAGTTATTATAAGGTGGGGACAGAATAACAAAAGATGGGAAACAATAAAACAAATTAAAATATTGTTTTAATATTGTTCCCAGGGGAAAATGCCCTAAAATTACATGGAGTTTTGATGGAGAAAAAAACATAGCAATAGAATAGCAAGTACTTTTCTATGCCACTTATCAGTGTACTTAAGCATTCCCTAAGCAATTTACAATGTGTAAGCTAATTGCCCCCAAGAAAGTTGGGTACTCATTTTAGCAACCTTGGAAGGATGCCAGGCTGAGTCAATCCTGAGCCTCTGGCTGGTATTGAACTCACAACCTTGTGTTTTGTAAGTAAGTGGCTGCAGTACAGGCATTTAACCACTGCACCACCAAAGCTCTTTGCACCACCAGGGCTCATTAACATGCTTTCGTGCTGATTACATTTTCTTTAAAAAACAGTCAATGACATAAGTAATATCATCCCCTCCCACTCAATCTGTGGTATTGTTTCTGTGAGAACCAGTACCTTGTTAGTCATGCATTTTCCCACAGAGAAAGAGAGAAAATGAGTGAGATGTTACTAGATGGTATGAGAAAATGAAATCATAGAGTTGGAAAAAACCTCAAGAGCCATCCAGTCCAACCCCTTATTATGTAGGAGCACAGAATCAAAGCACCCCGACATATGGCCATCCAGCATCTGTTTAAAATTCTCCAAAGAAGGAGACTCCACTATGCTTCTAGGGAGTGTGTTCCACTGTCAAATAGCTCTTACTGTCAGGAACTTCCTCCTAAAGTTTAGGTGGAATTTCTTTTCATGTAGTTTGAATTCATTGTTCTGTGTCCCTAGTCTCTGGAGCAGCCGAAATCAAACTTGATCCAGCCTCAACATGGCATCTCTTCAAATATTTAACTAGGGCTATCATGTCACCTGTTCACCTTCTCTTCTCCAAATACTGTAAAGCAATGCTATTCAAAGTGGTGGCTTGTGGGCTGTCAGTCCAAAAACTATTGGCTTCTGGCCCAAGACAAGTTTCCAGGAAATAAAGAAATGGGACACAAATATGTTTGAAAAAAGACCCTGCAGTCCTTTGTATCAGATACCTTAAGAAACTGATTTTAAATTTGGTATGTGTCTTGGAAAGGAAATGGGTATGTGTCTTGGAAAGGAAATGCAGATGGGTTCTATGGAAAAATCACTAGGTTTGAATACCTGTCCATGGAGACCTTAATAAAGGAGGCTGGGGAGACTGGCTCCATGAAGCTACAGGTCAGCCACTGAAGCATGGCAATTCTAGCTCTGATAAAAACAGTCTGGGCCATTCTCACCTTCCTGTTTTGGCTGCCTCTCTCCCTTATTATTTGTTTCCCTTTAACAGAAATTAAAGATGGAGACAGCACAAGAAAGAGCATTTGGCTAAAAATAGTTATCCTCACCAGGACATATTACAGCAAACTACTTTTGCCTCTGGTGGTTAGTGGAGTTTTCTTTGTTGTCTTCTTCCATTGTTTCATTTATATGGCAGGTTAGACAGCAACAGACTTCTGTTATTGCCTTTTCTCAGTGGTAGATTTTTTCTCTCTCTCCAGCTCTGGGCCCCCTCAGGGCAGTTGCTCCCCAGCCACAGCTGGGTACAGAGGAGGAGCTCTCACTAACCTCACTTCCTTCCCCCTCCATCCTCATTGCCATGTGCTCAATACTCAGAGGTGAGTGGCAAGAATATTAAGAGACACACTGTTAAGTGGGATACAGTGTCATTTGTAATTGGTTTGTGCCTTTAATAAAAGAGAGAATAAGAGAGAGGTCGGGAGAGAGAGGGAGGAAAAATTCTGAAAGTGTGTAACATCTTCTAGAGGCTCACACTCTATTTTACCAGTTGCTAAATTGCTTGCACGCATGCTCATGTGTGCACATACACAGAGAGACTTTTTGTTCCGTAGTAAGTACCTTATGCTGTTTAAAGCTATCTCTCTGCTCATAAAGAGTCCTTTAATCAAATTGCAATGGTAAGTCCATTAGAGGGGAAAGAGGAGTGGGCTTAGGCTTCTGCAGCACAGTGTGGCAATGAGATCCAGAAATTCTCCATCCTAGGGCTGTTTTAGGAAACTTATTCCAGGAAACTTTTTACATCGTTAGTTATTTCCTTGCACTTTCCATTAATCTTTCCACTAATGCTGTCAAGATGGGAAGGGAAAACCTCAGGGGAGTGGACTTGTAACATGAAGAGGTGACATCTTCAGTGAAACTGACTAGATGAAACAAATAGTGCTGGTAAATAGTGACTCTACATAATGTAATAGTGGTTAGAAGTAGGTATCTAAAACAGCTGATTTTTAACAAGAAATGTTTTACAATTAGCATAACTACTGGTAAAGCTGTTACAATTTCATTAAATAATTGATATTTGCTTATTTTGTTTTCCCTTTGGCAGGCTAAAATACTTACTTGAGACATTTATAGAATCATAGAATCATATAGTTGAAAGAGACCACCAGGGCCATCCAGTCCAACCCCCTGCCATTCTGGAATATACAATCAACCCTCTGTATCCACAGATTTTTTTTTAATCTACCGATTCAAACATCCATGGCTTGAAAATATTTTAAAATATATAATTCCAAATAGCAAAGGTTGATTTTGCCATTTTATATAAGGGACACCATTTCACTCTGCCATTGTATTTAATGGGACTTAGCATCCATAGGGGTATGTGTCCTGGAACCAAACCCCAGCAGATACCAAGAAGCCACGGTAAATCCTGACAGATGGCCATCCATCATCTGTTTAAAAATCTCCAAAGAAGGAGATTCCACTACTATCTGAGGCAGCATGTTCTGTTTTTGAATAACTCTTACTGTCAGGAAGTTCTCCCTAATTTTTAGATGGGATCTTTTTTCCCTGTAGTTTGAATCCATTGCTCTGTGCCCTAGTCTCTGGAGCAACTGAAACAAGCTTGCTCCAGCCTCAATATGACACTGCTCCAAATAAATAAACATGGTTAACATATCACCTCTTAACCTTCTCTTCTCCAGGCTCCTTAAGCTGCTCCTCATAAGGCATGGTTCCCAAACCTCACCCTTTTGGTTACCCACCTCATGACACATTCCAGCTTCTCAATATCCTTCTTGTGGTGCCCAGAACTGGGCACAGTATTCTAGGTGAGTTCTGACCAAAGCAGAACAGAGTGGCACTATTATTTCCCTCCATGTAGACACTATATTCTTATCGATACAGCCTAAAATCCTAAAGATTCATATATCCCTTTTGCATAGACTGTTGTCAAACCAGGTGTCACCCATTCTTTATCTGTGCACTTCATATTTTCTGCCTAAGTATACATTTTTCTCTGCTGAAATTCATTTTGTTTGCTCTGCCCTAGCTCTCTCATATGTTAAGGTCATTTTGAATCCTGATCCTGTCCTTTGAGTATTGGTTACTTTCCTAATTTGGTGTCATATACAAATCTGATAAGCATGTCCTCTATTCCATCATCCAAACCACTGATAAAAATGTTGACTAGCACTGGGTCAGTTCCTTTGAAATATAGCCTACACCCACTGGTATTCATTGGTGGTCTCCCATCCAAGTACTAACTAGGGCTGACCCTGCTTGGCTTCCAAGATCAGATGTAATCTAGTGCCTTTAAATATTTAGGCTCTCACTGCTATGAAGAGTTTCAAAGATGGAATTGCAGGAAGGTCTTGTATAAGTAGCATAGAGTTTGGACCCAATATGAAGATCAGCTATTAGAGCAGACATATATGTACATTTGAAAAAAAAACTGTTGTGGAATAATGATCAGGAATTACTTTTGAATCTCTTTGCATAAGACATTAAAGGTAACTTGACAGAGTGAGAATGGTCAAATAATATCCTTGAGTGTTCTGTTTGTTTATTTTTGTATATGTGTGTGTGTATGAAATGGTAGTCTTTTTTAAAAGAAAAAAATATCTTGACATCTCTTTTAGAATTTGTGAATTAGAGATGTACTTTGGATATTGATAGATGTGAACTAGATATGTATAAATGTGAAACAGATGTTGCTGAAGTCAAGGCACCCTGAGTTTGGAACACTGACATTCTGCACTCAAGGCAAAAGAAATGCTCTTCCTTTCTTCATTTAAATCCCCTCACAAAACATTTTCCTCTTATTTCTATAACAAACTGTATTCTTTATTCTGTTAGGAATGTTATCTTCACCATGGCAATATGCCGATCTCTATAAAACATGATATGATACCATGTACCAAATTTGGTATAGTGGCTAGGAGAGACTCAAGTTTAAATTCATATGTGTCACCTTGAAGTTCATCAGCTGACCCTACCTACGCATTATATCTCAGCCTATCCTACCATATAGAGTTGCTGTGAGGCTAAAATGAGATCAAGGAGCAAACCATGTATACTATTGGAAAATTAATATAATAAATAATGTTAGCAGCGGCAGAACTTCCACTAGTTTGTCTTGAACAACATTCCCCCAGCAAAGCCTTCTGGTCTACAAGCAGTATCATACATCTGCATAAATTATAAGGGAAGTTGTTAGTTTTGGCATGGAACCACCCTTGTCATTATTGCTCTAAAGAAGATATCTCTAGCAGTGTTGGGCTGAATCTTAGAATGATAGATTCTGGAATTATAGATTCCATCTAGTCCAATCCCTTGCCATAAAGAAATACACAACTACCCAAAAATGAAGACACAGGAGGAATTATATAGAGAAGGACATAAAATTCAATGATTCCTATACAGGCAAATATATGAAAGATTTAAGATAGATGCAAAAGCTTAGGGATTTGAAGATAAGAGAACAGAACTGGAGAAAGTATTATGTATGGGAACCAAAAGAACCATTGGAATTTTAAATAAAATACTGTTAAAATTGGAGATGGAAGGAGTAGTAGTTAGAGATTCTATGATCAACTGGGCAAAAAATGGGGGGGGGGGGCATCCAATACAATTGTGCCAGTTGTGGTGGGGGGAGGGGAATGGACAAAAGGAATAAAGTATACAGTCTCCCAAAATTTAAGAGAGAACTACTATACAGTGTATTTCCACTGGTATTTGACTACAGATAAAATATCAGGAATTTATAAAATCAAAGATAATAAGTGCTGGAAATGTAGAGAAGAACCTGGAACCTTTTATTATTATTGGTGGTCTGTAGATTTGCAAATAAATATTGGAAAATAATAAATGGTACAATTGGTAATATTTTCTATACTAAGAAACAATTGAAACCTGAATTTTATCTATTGGGTATGTTTCAGGAAAAATTGGAGAAAGAATATGGTAAAATGTTTTATCTAACCACAGTAGCAAGAATTACTTTTGCACAAAAATGGAAGACGAAATATATCCCAAAACAAGAAGAATGGCTGTTAAAATTATATGATGCAATAGAAATGGATAAATTAACACAAATCTTGAAACATAATTCATTAGAGAAAATTAATAAACAATGAACTACAGTTTTAGAATTCTTTATTTTTAAAGCGGGGGGAAATAGTGACACTGAGCTTCTAGCATGTATACTATATGTACTGATGGAAAGGGAAAATTTACATTAATCATAGGTATAAGAGTTAAGATGGCAAATTAAGTGAAAGGGAGAAAGAAATATAGATGGAGTGTCAATAAATCATGTTACCATAATAAATTCATTAAAATAATGAAACCAGGACCAGTACTGACAAGGAGGAAGTTTGGATGAATGTTTAAGTAAATAAGTTTGAAGGTATGAGCAAGTGATATTGAAGGATTAGAGAAAGAAGGAGGAGAATGAAGGTTTTATGAATGAAGGAAAAGGGATAAGGTTAAGTAAGGGAGAATGAAAGAAGAAAGATTTAGGATGAATGTTTTAGGATTTGAAGAAGTAATATATTTGGATAAGTTAGATTGGAAGAATGGTTGAATGTCAGTATTGCTGTATAAGTATATGTATAGGTAAAAGTAAAGGTATTCCTCATTGACAAGGTTGTCAAGTCATGTCTGATGATAGGGGCAGTGCTCATCTCCATTACTAATCCAAAGAGCATTGTCAGATACTACTCTGTGATCATGTGGCCAGCATGATTATATATGTGAGTAATAAAAATATTATTTAAAAATGGTTTTTGCTTTGCTTTTCTAATGTTTAGTCAGAATCTTATTTCTTGTAAATTGATTCAATTTCTTCAGGTTCAATCCACTGAACTAACAGAACCCAAGTTTGCTCCTTCTTCCACATGGTAGCTGTATAGATATTTAAAGATGTGTATTACTTTACCAGTGGGAGCCAATGTGGTATAGATGTCTGAGTGAAGTACAAGGACTGTGAGAGATCAGGGATCACATTTTCTCTCAGCCATGGAAATCAACTGGGCAAATCACAATGTCTTAGCCTGGGAGGAATGGAATGGCAAACCTCACTGGAATAAAACTTGCCAACCTTCCCCTGTCCCCAGATAAGTAACAGGATCAACTTGAAGGCACATAACAATTAGAACAAATCATTTCACCACTCAGCCATCTTTTCTACAGTCTAAACATACACAACTCCTTTACTATTCCTCATAGAGTTTGCTATTGAAACCTTTCAACCATCTTACATTGGCTGGGCAATACAAACAGCTCCTCCCTTCCTTGATATATTTCATTTTGGATGAAGGTGCTTGCTTTCTGTGTGTAGCCAAGAGTCTGTTAAGGGGAATTTATGATTAGCCTAATATTGCGAGATGGGTTGGCTACTATGCCCTGCAGAACCGTCTTCCCAATGTGTATACCGAGAAGACCAGGGAATCCCAGAAATGGGGCTGAGGCAGATGCTTTCAATGAATGTAGTTTTATTATAAGGCAAAAATCACACAATAACATGCACTCATACACTCATACAGGCTCAGGAAAAGTAGAGGTTAGCATGGGGATAGAATATAGGCTTCACTGGGGAAATACTCACCAATAGACTAGGCTCGCCTTTTGGGGTCCGGATGGGAAGAGTGGATGTGGGGACAAGTCTGCTCTGCAGCAGAGGTTTGAGCAGAAATGCCGGTGACTAGCTTCAGAGGTCAGAGTGACATGGAGTCGTTTAGACCAGGAAGATAGCACACTGACTGGCTAAAATCTGGGGTTTATATAGGGCCAAACTGGGCCTGAGGTGAAAGGTGATAATTGCAAAGATGACACCCGGCTGTATGGGGTTATATTGTGTTTGATAGTCTTAATCCGAAGGGCCAATATCCTGGGGGAATGTGTGACTAGGTGGCACAATACAAACGTTACACCTTTGATGGCTGGGGGTGCTTGTGACTGGGTGACACAATACAAACATTACACCTTTGATGGCTGGGGGTGCTTGTGACTGGGTGACACAATACCCCTTTTGATGGTTTGGATGATCTTATCAGGGGAAATCCCATTTGCAACTCTCCTAGATTGTCTGGGGCTATGTTTGCATTGAGGATTAAGGGTGGTTGGCCCATGCCAAGGGCACAGAGGACCTTTGCCTCCAATTCCACTGCCAGAGTTCATCTGGAGGTCATCATGGAATTTCTCATTTTTGATAGCAGAGGAACTATGGGTTACATATGGGGTTTTTCATATTTTGGATATTAAGAGCACTATGGGTAACAGTGAGCCACAAATACTTGTGCCTGGTAGAAAGCCTTTCTTGATTATATCACATGTTTTTAAAAGATACACATCTATACAAATTCTATTATGTCATAGAAAGTACTGTGTTGATTTTTTATAATTTTCCCCAATATAGGAAAATCAGAGAAGAAAAATGAAGCCTTGCATCCAACTTGATTTAAATGACAGAAAGTTGAAAACTGTGGGTATCAGCAAAAAGCAACCTGAGTTTCCTCCAGATTGGAGCCAGCCCCTCTCACTGCACAGCTTTTTGTTTTCTTTGCCAGAAGCCTGCCTGGAGGCAATATCCAGCTTTCTAATAAAGCAACCTCTTTGTCAATGACAGCAATGATTACCTCCAGCAGCTGCCTATGGGGATGCATTTTGTAACACAATTTGGCCTTCTTTGGCCCCTGCTTTCTCCTATTTAAAGTCCTGCAGGGGGTTCTCTGTTTGATCTCTAATTGATATAATTGAGTAGGAATAATCAGAGTGGCTTTATAGATTTTTACTGATAGTTAATTTTCCTTCTACCATTGTTTAGTTTGCAACAAGGATAACCTAATTTACTCTATTTCCTCAATGCGGATCTATCATTACCATTCTTTTGGCAAATGCTCTTGGCAGCTACTTTCACCAAAAGATCAGAAATGGCTGTTAAACCTTTAGTAGTGCTCATTAATTTAAAAAGCTAAGGAGCATTACAAATTACAACCAATAAGAAGATATAAAATACAGTTGTTTAGCAAGATACTACCATGTTACTAAACAAGCAAACAAAAGCTAATTGGTTGTTGTTGTTGTTGCTGCTTTGTTTTTAGTTTCTTTTTATCACAGAGAGAGAGAGAGATTCTGAATTAACTTAGTGTGATAAAGCCAATTGGTTAGTAAAAGAAAGAGCTTCCTGCCTAGGTTGGTTTGTAAGATAAATTCCTAATGGAGCTTGAGGGGGGAATAAAGAAGCCAACAGTGCTTTATTTTGCTGTATAAGCAACCTGAGGCCTTCACACTAGCAGAAAACAACACCCATTGCATGTTTGATGTGCCCCAACAATGCTTCCAAATCACATGATGTAATATCCCTCAAAGGAAAAGTGCCTAGATTTATACTGGAAATTAAGAAACATAAATACATCAGTGTGCATTAAATGTATCATGGGTTCACCTTAATTCTTCCGAAGCCTCACAGTTGAACAATGAAGCCTCATGGTTGAACAATGTTCCCTCATTTCAAATGCTACAGTAAATAAGGTCAAAAGTATTTCAGGCAGTGACAGAGAAGTGTGTGTATGTTTGTGTAGGCTGCATGCCTTCAAGTCCTTTCTGGCTTATGGTGACCCTAAGGCAAACCTATGATGGGTTTTCTTTGCAAGTTTTGTTCAGAGGAGGTTTTCCTTTGCCCTCCTCTGAAGCTGAGAGAATGTGACTTGCCCAAGGACACCCAGTATAGGATCACTGAATAATGGAAAAGTAGAAGTGGAAAGCTGAATTTCAATCATCACCACCTGCAAGATACAGGAATGGTATCCAAACCTACCCTTGTTGAAGGATAATTGGTCTTAACTCTCTTTATGAGGCTCGGGATGACTTTAGGATGGTTGAAGCTCTTAACTCAGAGCTTGAATCCAAGCCCAGCCCAATTCTTTGCTAGTCTCATTTATTCTAATGCAAATATGGGATGCCTCTGAAATTATATACATGACTGTTATCTCCTATACATTTAAAATTTGTTCAGCATTTGTTCATCTGAATCAACATGGTTTTCTCCATGCTGCCAATTTCTTCATGCTGACAGAAATGTCTTGATGTGAAATGTGGAGACAAACAATGCAGCAGCAACAAAACTGTATGAAAAAACTGCTACCACACAAATGCCATGCATGGTGACTATTTGACAGAATTCAGTACTTTAAGGTCCCTGCCAGGGAGAAGAAGAAAGGCAGTTTGGGAGAGTGTGTTTGTTCCCGAGGGGGTGGGGCTTCTTTGAGTCACATCTGTAAGTCACATCTGTGAGTCACTAGGGATGGGACTCGGGAAAGCACAGGTACAACTCCTCCCAGAGGCTTTCCAGGCCAGTCCCTGACAGGGAGAAGAAGGAAAGCAGTTTCAAAAGACAAGGGAAAGCATAGCACAGGTAGAAGGAGGCCTGAGAAATTTGTTTTAGAGGTTCTCTTAATTTTTTTGTTTAAATTAATTTAAAGGGCTTTGGGGTTGCTCAGACAAAGAGAGTCAGAGACTTGCCTCCACAATAAGGTAGCATCCAGTAGCTCTCTATACAGTTATTAACCCAATTGATTGAGCTCACTGACAGAGCCTGGTGAAAAGGCCAAGAGCACAGGGGCCCTTTACATGGGTCTTTACCAGGGGACTTTTTGAGAGAAAAGCCTACAGTCCTATTTCAGTGCTTACTTAAGATTTCTCAGTATGGACACTGACGGAGCTGCTGCAGACTGCAACACTTGTGGGATGTTTGTCTTCTTGCCCAAAGATGTGGAGAAATTCACCTGCACCAAGTGAAAGTTGGTAG
The DNA here is from genome assembly GCA_026167975.1 of Phrynosoma blainvillii. NCBI lineage: Eukaryota > Metazoa > Chordata > Lepidosauria > Squamata > Phrynosomatidae > Phrynosoma > Phrynosoma blainvillii. The sequence goes on from JANUYF010000001.1 coordinate 212,067,531, forward strand.
CTGTCCTGGAAGAGAAAGTCCAGCAGCTGGAGGCTCGGGTAGGTACACTTCAGCATATTAGGGAGCAAGAAGTGTTCCTGAACAGAATGGAATGAACAGTCTTGGATGGGGACCACACAGAGGATGTTGTTGGGGAGGTGGTCACTTCACATGTAGAGGAGGTAGACAGCTGGGGGAATGTCACAGACAGACATAGGGAAACCAGGGAATGTTCTGGGAGCTTGCAGATACAGAATCAATTTGAAGCTCTCTCTCTTACCAAGGAAGAAGAGGAAGAGCAGCACGGACAGTCCTCAGGGACAGTGCAGGGGACCCTGAGAGTACCACTCCAGGGAATAGCAACTGCTAAGCCTCAGAGGTGTATGGTGGTGGTGGTGGTGGGACTCCTTGTTGACGGATACAGAAGCAGTGGTTTTTGGCCTGACAATATTTGTAATTGGTTGACTGGCCGAACACAAAGGGTGCTCAACAATGGCTCCTTTTCAACCTGGAAAGAAGTGACCAGTGGGGTGCCACAGGGCTCTGTCCTGGGCCCAGTGCTATTCAACATCTTTATCAATGACTTGGATGATGGTATTGGGGGTATAGTTATCAAATTTGCAGACGACACCAAATTAGGAGGAGTAGCTAATACCCCAGAAGACAGGATCAAAATTCAAAATGACTTGAACAGACTAGAAAGCTGGGCCAAAGCTAACAAAATGAAATTCAACATGGAGAAATGTAAAGTACTGCACTTAGGGCGGAAAAATGAAAAGCACAGATATACCTGGCTGAACGAGACTACGTGTGAAAGGGATCTAGGAGTCCAGGTAGACCACAAGTTGAACATGAGTCAAAAGTGTGATGCAGCAGCTAAAAAGGCCAATGCAATTTTAGGCTGCATCAATAGAAGTATAGTGTCTAGATCAGGGGTAGGCAACCTTTCCCCTTTAAGGGCCGAGGGACTTCAGCTCCCAGAAGCCTCAGCCATGTTGGCCAATAGTCCCATGTTGGCCAACAGCTCCTGGGATTCTGGGAGCTGAAGTCCCTCGGCCCTTAAAGGGGAAAGGTTGCCTACCCCTGGTCTAGATCAAGAGAAGTAATAGTGCCACTCTATTCTGCTTTGGTCGGGCCTCACCTGGAATACTGTGTCCAGTTCTGGGCACCACAATTCAAAAAGGATGTGGAGAAACTGGATCGTGTACAAAGGAGAGCAACTAAAATGGTGAAGGGTCTGGAAACCAAGCCCTATGAGGAACGACTTAGGGAGTTGGGGATGTTTAGCCTGGAGAAGAGAAGGTTAAGAGGTGATATGATAGCCTTGTTTAAGTATTTAAAGGGATGTCGTATTGAGGAGGGAACAAGTTTGTTTTCTGCTGCCCCAGAAACTAGGACTCGGAACAATGGGTGCAAGCTCCAGGAAAAGAGATTCCACCTCAACATTAGGAGGAACTTCCTGACAGTAAGGGCTGTTCGACTGTGGAACACACTCCCTCGGAGTGTGGTGGAGTCTCCTTCCTTGGAGGTCTTTAAGCAGAGGCTGGATGGCCATCTGTCGGGGATGCTTTGATTGGGAGTTCCTGCATGGCAGGGGGTTGGACTGGATGGCCTTTGTGGTCTCTTCCAACTCTATGATTCTATGATTCTATGAAGATGTCCTGGGAGTTGTGGTGTCTCCCTGGGGCAAAAATCCATGATGTGACAGTGAGGCTGACAAGACTTGTCTAGCCTACTGACCAATACCTCTTCCTATCCGTCCATGTGGGAACCAATGATATTGCAAGGCACAGCCTTCAGAATATGAGGAAGGATTATGAGGCTTTGGGTAGGAAGCTGAAAGAACTTGATGCACAGGTTGTTATCTCATCTCATCTCCAAGTTGAAGGGCATGATCCAGAAAGGGAGAGGAAAATAGCAGATGTGAATAACTGGCTCCATAGATGGTGCCATCAAGAATGATTTAGATTCCTGGATCATGGACTGCGGTTCCATGAGGGTTCCAAGAGATGGGTTGCATCTCACACAAGTTGGCAGAAACATTTTTGCCAATAGTCTCAAACAAATGCCAGTAGTCTGAAATGATCAGGAGGGCTTTAAACTGAGTCATATGGGGGAGGGATACAGTATCTTGGAAGGTATCTTGGAAGGAAGGAGTACATCATGGGCTGGAGATAATAGTCAAAGGGCCTTGGCAGACGACTAATTGGGTCGTCTTCCGGGCCCGGAAGAGGAGGGGCAGCCGCACGTTCGGCGCCCCTTCCTCTTCCTGAGGTCACCCCTGGAAGCGCCGGCCATCCACACGGCCGGCACTTCCGGGTTGACCTCATGCCGTGGCGACCGCACTCGCCGCAGCGTTTGAGCCAGGGAAAGTGCGCCCGCCACTTTTGGGGCGCACTTTCCCTTAAATTCGGCAGGGAAGCGCCGCGGTGAGGCTGCCTTGGCCCCACGGCGCTGCGGACCAGGGCGTCTTGGACACCCTCGTCTGCATCCCCCCAAAGTGTTATACAGGGAACAAAGCAAATGATGCAAGGGCCAACAGTGTTCCTTCCAACAGTGGAAGGAAAAAAAATCTCACACAGGCAGCAAGTGGGAAGAACATATGCTCTTACATGTCTCTACACTAATGCACAGAGCATGGGAAATAAACAAGATGAACTTGAACTCCTACACAACAAAGCAAATACGATATAATAGGCATCACTGGAACCTGGTGGGATGACTCTCATAACTGGAATGTAGGAATAGAGGAGTATAACTTTTAAAGAGAAATAGGCCAAGAGGAAAGGAGGAGGTATAGCATTATATGTCAGGGATGTTTACACCTGTAAAGAGATCCAGGACTTAAATCTTGGAAATCAGGTGGAGAGCATCTGGATAAAAAAAGGGAAGGAAAAAACAGGGATGTTATAGTGGGAGTCTATTACAGACTCCCAAGTCAGACTGACAAATTAGATGATGCCTTTCTAGATCAGATCACCACACACTCAGAAAGGAGAGATGTAGTAGAGATGGGTGACTTCAACTAGCCTGATATTTGTTGGAAGTCAAACTAAGCCAATATTTCAAGGTCTAGCAAATTCCTCACTTGCCTCAAAGACAATTTCTTTGTCCAAAAGGTGGAAGAGGCTACAAGGGGATCAGCTATTTTAGATTTGATCCTAACCAACAGAGATGACCTGGTAAATGGGGTGCAAGTGATGGGATCCTTAGGTGGGAGTGGTCATGTTTTTCTGGAGTTTCTTATACAGTGGAAAGGAGAAACTAGGCATAGTCAAACACTCATTCTAGACTTTAGGAGAGCTGATTTCAATAAACGTAGGGAAACACTGGGAGTGATGCCATGGTCAGGAATACTACAGGAGAAGGGAGTTCAGGATGTATAGGAGTTTCTCAAAAGGGAGATACTGAAGGCACAATCTCAAATTGTTCCAATGAGAAGGAAAAAATGGGAGGTGTCTCAAGAATGACAAAAGAACTTTCAACTGAACTTCATTTTAAACAGGAGATGTGTAAGAAATGGGAAAAGGGCAAAATCACTAAAGAGGAATTTAAAAAATAGCTAGCACCTGTAGGGTTAAAGTCAGGAAAGCCAAAGCGCAGAATGAGCTCAGACTTGTTAGATGGGTTAACAACAATCAAAAGAGCTTTTTTGGATATATCTGTAGCAAAAGAAAGAAGAAGGAAATGGTAGGTCCACTGCGCAGAGAAGATAGAGAAATTCTAACAGGGGAAAGAAAAGGCAATCTATTTAACACCATCTTTGTCTCACTCTTCTCACAAAAAGAAAAGGGTGTTCAATCTGAGGAGAATGGAGCAGAGGGGAAATGCTGCACAGAATAAGTAAAGAGGAAGTACATGAATACCTGGTTAAGCTAAATGAATTTAAGGGGGGTTGCAGACTGCCAGAAATAGTGCAAATTGAGTCCACATTTAGGGTTAGGGTTAGGGAATCATGGGAACTGTATTTTATTATGGCACCAGAGCTCTCTGACAGAGAAGGCTCAATGTCTCAGAAAAAACACCCAACAATTCCCATGATTCCCTAGCACCAACCCTAACCCTAAAAGTGGACTCAACTCAATTTGCACTATTTCTGGCAGTCTGCAACCCCCTTTAGTCTCCAGGACCAGATGAACTATATCCAAGGGTACTAAAAGAACTGGCAAATGTAATATCAGAACCATTGGCAATAATCTTTGAGAACTCCTGGAGAACAGGAGAAGTCCCAGCAGACTGGAGGAGGGCAAACATTGTCCCCATCTTCAAAAAGGGGAAAAAAGAGGATCCCAACAACTATCGTCCAGTTAGTCTGACATCAATACCGGGAAAGATTCTAGAACAGTTAATTAAACAGAGAGTCTGTGAACATTTAGAAGGGAATGCCATAATCACTAAAAGTCAACATGGGTTTCTCAAAAAACCAAGGCATGCTAGACTAATCTGATCACTTTTTTTGATAAAATTACCAGCTTGCTAGATGAAGGGAATGCAGTAGACATAGCATATCTTGATTTCATTAAGCCTTTTGACAAGGTCCCCCATGATATTTTTGCAAACAGACTAATAAAATGTGGGTTAGAAAATACAACTGTTAGGTGGATTAGTAATTGGTTGACTGAGTGAACCCAAAGGGTGCTCAGCAATCTCTTCTCTTCATCCTAGAGAGGAGTGACTAGTGGGGTTCCACAAGGTTCTGTCCTGGGCTCAGTGCTATTTAACATCTTTATCAATGACTTGGGTAAAAGAGTCGCATGCATGCTTCTCAAATTTGCAGATGACACAAAATTAGAAGGAATAGCTAATACCCCATAGGACAGGATGAAAATTCAAAATGACCTTAATAGATTAGAAAGCTGGGCTAAAGCTAACAAAATGAATTCCAACATGAGAAAAGTAAGGTACTGCATTTAGGGCAAAAAATTGAAATGCATAGATATAAGAGGAGGGATACCTGGCTTAACGAGATTATGTGTGACAGGGATCTAGGAGTCTTGTAGACCACAAGTGGAACATGAGTGGGCCAATGTGGTTTTAGGCTGCATTAATAGAGGTATAGTATCTAGATGAAGGGAAGTAATAGTGCAACTGTATTCTGCTTTGGTCAGGTTCCACCTGGAATACTATGTCCAGTTCTGGGCATCACAATTCAAAAAGGATGTTGAAAATTGAAATGTGTCCAGAGGAGGGCGAATAAAATGGTGAAGGGTCTGGAAATCATATGCTATGAGGAATGATTTAGGGGACTGGGTATGTTTAGCCTGGAGAAGAGATGGTTAAGAGGGGATATGATAGCCCTGTTTAAATATTTGAAGGGATGTCATATGGAGGAGGGAGCTAGCTTGTTTTCTTCTGTTCCATAGAACAGGATCCGGAACATTGGATGCAAGCTACAGGAAAAGAGATTGTTTCTGAACATTAGGAGGAACTTCCTGACAGTGAGAGTTGTTTGACCTCCTTTGGAGGTCTTTAAACAGATGTTGGATGGCCATCTGTTGGGGATGCTTTGATTATGAATTCCTGTATGGCAGGGAGTTGGACTGGATGGCCCTTGTGGTCTCTTCCAACTCTATGATTCTATGAAAAGGAACTGTCCACTATATTCCTAGGCAATCTATTGCATTACATCATTGTGTTTCCCTTCTGCCCCATTATTATCCCAGATGTTTCTAGTTGTAGTTTGAACCCATTGTTTCTAGGCAGACCTTGGAAGAGTGACTGTTTTTAGACCACAAGTCCCAGGGTCCCTCAGTTGGCATGTTCATTGGCCTGGGAGATCCAGTCTTTAAAAGTCACATTTCCAAGTTCTGATTCTTATTTTGTCTCTGGGACACAAAGACCCCTAAAGGTTGAGAGCACTGTGACAGTACACCTGGATATGTTTTGCGTTTGAGCACCCAGGGAAGAAGGAGCATTCTTCAGCTAGGGACAGAGGCTGCTTCTTCTCCCCAGAACCTGCAAGCGCAGCTAGTTGCACCCTCCTATTGCCAATCAGTGGCTGGAGAATGAAGTGGTGGTGGTTTGCCTTAAAGTTATTTCTGACTTATGATGATCTAAGGGAAATCTATCATGGGGGTTTCTTGGCAAGACTTGCTCAGAGGAAATTTGCCATTGCCTTTCCCTGGGGCTGAGAGTATGCAACTTGGAATGCCCTTAAAGATATGAGAATGCCAACACATCTGATAGTCCAGATGAGGAATCTGTATTCAGGACAAGAGGCTACTGTCGGAACAGAACACAGAGAAACAGAATGGTTCCCAACTGGCAAACGGTCAGACAAGGCTGTATCTTATCACCCACCTGTTCAACTTATATGGATAACATATATGAAAAGCAGGCTTGGACATAGAAGAAGAAGGAGTGAAAATAGGAGGAAGGAATATCAACAATCTGAGATACGCTGACAGCACCATCATATTAGCAAAAACTCACAGACCTAGAACAACTACTAAGGAAAATCAAGGAAGAAAGTGCTAAGGCAGGCTGGTTGTTGAACATAAAGAAAACAAAAATAATGACCACTGAGGACCTTCACAAGTTCAACCTAAACAATGAAGAAATAGAAATAGTAAAAGAATTCCCACACCTGGGATCAAACATTGATAGAAATGGGGACTGCAGTCAGGAAATCAGAAGATTAAGAATAGAGAGGGTGGCTATGAAAGAACAGAAAAGATTCTAAAATGCAAAGATATACAATGCAGCACAAAAGTTAGAATCATACAAGTCATCATATTCCCTATTACCATGTATAAATGTGAGAGCTGGACAGTTAAGAAAGATGATAGGAAGAAAATCAATGTATTTGAAATGTGGTGCTGGGGGAGAGTACTGAGGATCCCATGGATTGCCAAAAGGACAAACAAATGGGTCCTAGAGCAGATCAAGCCATTTGGTCTTGATATTAGATGGTTGGTCTTGATCAGGGGTAGGCAACCTGTCCCCTTTAAGGGCCGAGGGACTTCAGCTCCCAGAAACCTCAGCCATGTTGGCCAATAGTCCCATGTTGGCCAATAGCTCCTGGGATTCTGGGAGATGAAGTCCCTCGGCCCTTAAAGGGGACAGGTTCCCTACCCCTGGTCTTGATAAAAGTTGGTCTTGATATTAGCAATATGTATCTCAAAATCTATTTTTTTGCATTTCTCATAGTCAGCTTGAGTTTATTTTGTGTCAGCCTGCTTTTCTCAAGGAAGCCCTTTTTTCTCATTTCCAGGAAAATGGTAGTGTTGGCAGCTCAGAGTTTTTCAGTGGCTGTGTAGCAGTGTGCACAGAAGCACATGTGAATGTTTTGTTTTGGCCTTACTAAGTTTGATATGATATAAGCCCTGCAGTTCCTTTGGCTGTTTCTGGGCAATGAAATAACATGAGAAAGCAGAAGTAGTGGGTAAAATGAAAAAAAAGGAATCAGAGTAGCAACTTTGCTAGCAATAAAATGAGGATGATTTCAACACACACAAGCATTTCTCCAGCATCCTCAAGCTCTCTTGCAAAAAGGTGGAAATGAACTAATTTATTAGTGAAATCACATCAGGAGCAGTAATTTCATGTTAGTGAATTTACATGTAATAACATTAGGCTTCCATCCCTGCATATCATCACAGCATGGTCCTCCCAGATGATGAATGAGCTGCCTGAAGAAAGATGATGGTTTGATTGTTTTCACAGCAAACAGAGCAACATTTTAATTTCTTGCTTCTGTGTTTATTGCTTATTTGGCCCCTTGCTCAGCTTGTAAAAACTCAGCTAAGTGGAAATGAATAAATGTAATTACTATGGGTGACAGTGATAATCTGTGTGGGTTTTTTCATATTGGCTTTGCTAGTTCTAATCTAATCACTGGAAAATATATGTCTTGCACAAATGCACTGACATAAAGCAGAAGCTTTCAGTCAGTCAGTGGCTAGAAATGGGATTCTTTGCAACTGGAAAGAAGTTGAGGAACAGTAACATAAATAAACCCTATAAATTGTGCCAGGAACTGCTAAACTGAACCATTGCCACCCCAAATAGAGTTTGAAATTGTAGTTTGAAGAGCCAGTTACTGCAACCATTTGCAAGGTATGACAATCATTACAGTGTGAATTTTTCTGTCAGGTGACTGTGTTTGGTGTTGAGAAATTATCATTAAAGAAACCATTTCACAAACTAACAAATAATGAAATAAATCAGAACACCAACATTTTTGAGAAGACTATTTTATTATGGAGGGGGAACTTTGCTACAGGTTTTCAACCTCACTGACAATCCCCTGAAACTATTCTGAATTTACATTTGCAGAAAATGAAAAGCTTGAAATAAATATTGTGCATCCCCTTTTAGTATGACTCTGAGGTTTCTTGGGACAACATGAGTGGTAAATGAAAGAAGCTATTATTTAGTTAAGAACATAGAAGCTTTTGAATTTCTTGTTCCATTTATATATTCTGATATGAACAATTCATAGGTTCTCTAAATAGTAAGAGCATGAAAGGGTAGGTGCCTTTGGCATTCAGATCATTTTAAACTCACCCATGAAGAGAAGGCTGATTATGGAAAGTGGTTGTGAAGTACAGAGTGGCTGTTTTCTCTATGCCACCTCAAGAAACAAACCATTGCCTTTTACCAATCTGGGACAATATCAACAACAGACAGGCAGGCATATCATCCCCTCCAAAGTTTGAATTGACTTATAATGCACTTTCCCATCTCTCCCTTGCACTCATTTCCCATCATAGCTCATATTGGCTTAAAAAAAAAGAGTTAAATGAACAATTTGCCTTTCTAGCTCTCTAATATCACAGTGAAGATGGGGGTATGGGCATACTTCTGGTCCCAACTCTGTGAGCAGACTACTGCCAATGAGCCATACTCTTAGGACGTTATCACACGGGGCAAATCTGCTGGTTAATCCACACAAATCCCAAACAAAAACTGGATTTGTGCCTCACGATTTCACACGACGTTGCACAGAAACTGGAAAGAAACTGGATAGAAACTGGTGTTATCCGAGATCTTTTGAAATTCGGGAGTTTAGAGGAAATTATTTATTTATTTATTTATTTATTTATATCCCGCCCCTCTGCAGAGCAATCAGGGCGGCTTACAACATTACAATTTCCATACATTAAACAGAACATAAAATCCCAAATCCCACTCGTCCTTTAAGAAGTAAGGGTTCTTCTTATTCTAGGCCGGGTGGTGCTGGGCTTAGTGTCTCTCCCCCAGATGACATCAGATGGAATGGAGGGAGGGCTCTTCTTCTTATCCTAGGCCCGATGGTGTTGGGCCTGGTGTCTCTCTCCCAGATGATATCTGATGGAATGGAGGGAGGGCTCTTCTTCTTATCCTAGGCCCGATGGTGTTGGGCCTGGTGTCTCTCTCCCAGATGACATCGGATGGAATGGAGGGAGGGCTCTTCTTCTTATCCTAGGCCCGATGGTGTTGTAATGTAATTTACTGTAATGTGAAAAGCAAATGCACACAAACAAATCTCCTTTAAGGCTTCTTCCCGTTTCCCATGGTCCTCTGGGGCTGCTTTCACTTCCTGGTTTGCTTGTCCATCATCAACATTCTCCACTTTCTCCTTCATCAAAGGATGAAGAAAACCATCATCCTTTGGCTTCCTCTGCCCCTAGCCCCAGGAAGCCTCTTTCCTGCTCCTCAGATCCCCAATATTTAGCCGGTTTCCCCACCTGCTCTGTCCCTGTGTGTGTGTGTGTCTTGCCAGGATCTGGCTGCGATGCAACCACTGGCGGCTGCCAACCCCTCCTTCCTTCCCTCCCTTCCTCTCGGATGCAGCTCCCACTCACACATCCCTCCACACAACACACACACTGGCATGGCACCGGCAGGCAAGGCAAGGCAAGGCAATCACTCCCTCCTCCTCCTCCTCCTTCTCCTCCTCCTCCTCCGCAAGGCAAAAGAACAACAACCCAAGTCCCCAGGGGGCATTTGCTTCTCCTCATCCTCCTCCCTCACCCCTTTCCTAATTTGCCTCTCCTTCCCCCCAAAACACCAGGCGTCCTCCTTTTCCAGGAAGCACCCTCCTTTTCAACCTGTCCAGGAGGAATTTCCAAAATGTCCCCCAGAAATCATGCTTCTTACTCCTGATCCAAATGGAGGACAGTTTGACATTTCGTCCTGGAGAGGGAAGAAGGTTGAATGAAATGCAGGACCTGCCCTGGAAAAGGATGAGTCTCGTCACAAAACACACCCATTTCTAGTACATGTACGGGGTTTTTTTCACTTGTGTATGAAAGTCAAAAACGTCTTTTTTTCTAGTAAGAAACTTACTAGACCAAAAATTTAGAAAAATAGGTACATTTGATAAGGAATTTGATGACATAATCACTTCAGACTCTAACCATAAAATATCCAAATTTTACAAATGGCTTTTGGCCATTGAATTGGAGAAAGACATAATAAAACCACAGATGATAAAATGGGCACAAGATCTTGGCCATAATATCAAATTAGAGCAATGGGAGAAGTGTTGGCAAAAACGGTTAAAGTTTACACTTAGCTGTAGTATCAGAGAGAACTTTTACAAGCTACAATATCGTTGGTATTTAACACCATTCAGATTGGCTAAGATGGGGAAAAATCAAGAGTATTACTGCTGGAAATGTGAGAAGAAAGGTGGATCCTTTTATCATCTTTGGTGGGGTTGTTCAAAGGCAAGAAAATTTTGGGATAGGATAATTCAAACGATGGAGGGAATTTTAAAAATTAAGCTGAAACAGGACCCCCAGATGTTTCTCTTGGGTATGATTGAAGACCAAGAACTGGAAAGAAAACATGGTAAATTGATTTTTAATCTTATAACAGCAGCTAGAATAACATACGCTAAGATGTGGAAGTTGAAAGAGATCCCATCTACACAAGATTGGATGTTGAAAATGTTAGATATTATGGAGATGGATAAATTAACCAATTTAATTAAAGGTGATAACCAAGAGAAGTTTAAGAGAGATTGGAAAGAATTGGTTGAATATTGGAAACATACAGGAGAGTTAGTAAATGCGATAGGTTTAGATAAATTATATGTATAATCAGCCTGAAATGGAATATCAGAAGCATTGTTTTATTATGTTATAAAATAAAAAAGGGGATAAAGATAATGTTAAAGGGGAAAATGATCGCGATAGAGGTCTAACGAATATATATTGTATGACGTGAGAAATTGGTTATATGATTATTAGAAGTAATAGTAAATCGGGCTAAATTGCTAGATAGGTTAAGTTCAGGAGGTTTTTTATTTATTTAGTTAGTTTGTGTTCTAGGTGTTACTGTTCGTTTCAATGTCATAGTCTGTACTGTTTTGTTTTGTATGTTAATTGTTTTGTTTTTTGTTTTTCTCTTTTTAGTTTGTATATATGTTTGATTTTTTGTTGTTGTTATCTGTTTTGTATGTAATTTGTTGTGGTGTTGATGTTATTTTATTTAATAAAGATTTATTAAAAAAAAATTAAAAAACCCATCTTTTTTCGCTTTTAACTTAATTCCGTTATTACTGTAATTATGTGTGAAAAGCTTTTGCGTAATTAAGCCCTATTTTCGCTTTCTTTTCGGGATGCTTCATTTCCACTTTATTATCTCTTTAGCAATGGAACTGGCCAACGTGTGATAACGTCCTTAGAAGTAGTGCTTGGTTTAAGGGGTTTTGGGGTTGCTTTAGAGGGCATCCTGCTTCCCTACAGTTTGTTTTTAAGTGCTCATTTGTTTGGCAGCAAGGATGATCTCTCTGCTCATTCCTTCCCTGTGGCCATGTTTTTGCTTTCCTTCTTGTTGTACATTTACCTGCTTCCTTGGACACAAATATCCCTAATTAGCATTGGCATAATCACATATTCATGCAGCTTATTTTTCCATAGAATACACCAGTTACTGTGGACATCTTGCAGGATGTTGAATAATATATCTGTTCTGCACCTACTATGCTATATGATATTCTTGATAAGTTGCAGTGATATTTGTTATCCAGTTTTTAGACTTATAAAGGAAATATAATATTCATTTGTTTGGATCCAAACTTGCTTTTGGTAGGCTTTCCCTTACACTAGAGGCAGAAGTCCAGAAATTTTTTTGCTGATTTCTTCTGACTCTGACTCATCTGATTTCCACCGTGCTCCATAAAAAGTTGCTGTGGAAGATCCTTCAGAACAGTGTGAGAACTGGTAAAGAGTGGCAGGGAAAAGCAGAAATTGGTGAAAATCATTTTACAGTTCCCTTTCATCAACAGGAGGCTTCTGCTGCATTCTTTTTTACTTCCTTGAATGGAAGGAGATGTCCAGTTTGCAGAAGGGGAGGTACAGGGCCAAGTAATTATCTTTTCCATTTGTATGTTAACCACCCTCTGACTTTTTTGGTTAATTTATATGGAAAAATAATTTGCATATATGGAAACAGGTGTCTGCTTCTTTTTAAAGAAATTATTTATTACTAGAATTCCTGTTTGTATGAAGCAATACCTCTGCTGACAATAACTAGAGTTGTTCAATCATTTATTTATAGCAGGTTTCCCCCCCCCCAACATTTGCACAAAAAACAGATATATTACAATCAGAGATAGGAGACCATGCATCACCATTAATTAAGGTAGGAATTACATTTCAAGAAACACCTGAATGAACTTAGATCATCAGAATGAAAAGTATATCTCTCCTTTCCCATCATGTAATTCCATATAACATAAGCTATTTTCTTGTGACCAGTGTGCAACATAGCATTCTTGTCTGCTGTATCCCCCCCCCCCCCCCCATAGATTTGTTGCATCACCTGCCTGCCATTCTTGGTGAATATTTCTCTGTATGGCAGCAACAAGAACTGGAAGGGAAGAGGGCATGAACAGGAAGCCTACAGAACTGACACATAGCCTTAAGGTGCAGTGAACTCTGATAGTAAGGCTGGAGAGTGTGAGAGAGTAAGGAGATGCATGGATTAAATGCAAAGAGACAGAAGACAAGGAAAGATACATAGAGAGAAAAAAGAAAAAAAGGATGGAGGGACAAAAGATGAAGGAGATTCAATGTCATACAGAGGCATGAAACTGATGAGAAAGATTAGAAAATGAAGGAGGTACATCTCTTAAGATGTGCAAGATGTTCAAGTATCATCAGAGCAGTGAAAGTAAGAACTGGGCACAGAAGAATATTGGCAGCAGCAACCTATGTGGCAGTTGATCAGGCCTGCTATTCCTTGTCAAAGCAAATTTGAGGACTGGAGAGCCAAACTTCAGTTATGAGTATACTACATCTGTATCCCAAACCATGTATATCCAAATCTTAATATATGTACAGTGGGCCCTTGTTGTCTGCTGGGGTTTGGTTTCAGGACCCTCCATAGATAGCAAAATGTGTGGATGCTCAAGCCCCATTAAATATAATGGTGTAGTCAAATGGTGTCCCTATATAAAATGGAAAAATCAAGGTTTGCTTTTTGGAATTTATGTATTTTTTAAAATATTTTTCAAACCGTGAATGATTGAATCCATGGATAAAGAATTTGTGGATACAGAGGGGCAACTGTATAACCAAATCTTTATATGCATATCCAAATCTTCTTTTTAAAAAATGCATTTAAAAAGAACCAACTCTTTTCACTAATCATTAATTCATTATCTGTTCCCTAATCAATCTGTTTTATGGAAGAGAAAGGAATTCACCAGCTGTAATGGTCCATATTAAAGAGAGAGGAGTGGGGGAGAGGAAGGGAGAGGGAGCACTTTCTAGGTCTCTTTTATCTTTTCTTTTTGCCATATCACTTTAAAAAAAACTGGTTTAGGAATATTGTATAAAATGATTGTTAGAAATTGACTGCATTTGGGATAAAATCTTTAAAAATGCAATATGTATTAGATAATTTTCCAGAGCATTAGATATATAAAATATTGTGGAGCTTTTCTTACGGAGTTTGTAAAAGAGGAGAAAGAAAGAAAGAAAGAAAGAGAGGTTTTGATGGGAGAAAACTAATCTCATTCAATAAGACCTGCAGCTCTCTCCCAGTGAATTGGACTTGAGATAGAGAGAAGGCACATGGTGGCCAATGAGACACATGTCGGCAAAAGACACTGGAGATACAAAATAAGGGCACATACCTCTGAAGCCTCTTTGCCACCAGCAATTGGTGGGGAGGGCCACAAAGGTTTCTCACTTTTGTTGCATTTGACCTGTGTAATGATCCCACCTCATGTAACTCAATTTAGCAGCTATCATGCCCATCAGGAGAATCTCTTTTATCACCTATTCATTTGGATGTCTGTATCTCTTCTTTCTATATAAAAAGGTACATCAGTTTATGTAAAATTGGAGTAGTTAAAGTGCAGGCTGCAGCCTATATGTTTCCTCCCAGGCCTTAAATGTGGTAGAAAGCATTTCCACCACATTTGGAGCTCCAGAAGTCAAAATAAAATCTTGCAGATTTTTTTTAAAATAAAATTCTCCCCTCAACCCTCCCCAATCCCCCTAAGGGTCCAGGAGGACCTAAAAGCATACCTCCATATTCCCTAGGGATGCAGTTTGGGGACACTATTTTTAAACAGAGGCTGGATGGCCATCTGTCAAAAGTGCTTTGATTGTATGTTCCTGCATGGCAGGAGGGTGGTCTGGATGACCCTTGGAGTTTCTTCCAGCTCTATGATTCTATTATTCTAATGGCAGAATATACTTAATGAGCTACTGGAGGAGAACAAAGGACTAAGGATTATATTGCAAAGATATATTTGATAATGGAGCACACCAAAGAATTTTTTAAAAGTCTGTGTTTTCTAGATGATAGCTAAGCCCTTGATTGTGATCACAATATAGATTGTGAAAAACTATGGATTGCTCTTAAAGAATGCCACAATATTTTATTGTCCTGACACATAACCTATACTCAGGACAAGAGACTACTGTTAGGACAGAATATGGAGAAATAAAATGGTTTCCAATTGGGAAGGAAGTTAAGCAAGACTGCATCTTATCACTCCATCTGTTTAATTTATATGCCAAAAATATAATATATAAAACAGGATTAGACACAAAGGAAGGAGGTGTGAAAATTGCAGGAAGGAACATCAACAATTTAAGATATGCAAACACTTTACTACTAGCAAAAAATAGCAAAGACTTGGAACAATTACTTAAGTAAGGGCCTTTACAGACTGCCAGAAATAATGCAGCTTGAGGCCACTTTAACTGCCCTGACTCAGAGCTAGGGAATTGTGGGAATTGTATTTTTTTCTGGGACATTGAGCCTTCTCTGTCAGAGAGCTTTGGTGCCACAATAAACTATGGTTCCCATGATTCCTTAGCACTGAACCAGGACAGTTAAAGTTGCTTCAAGCTGCATTATTTCTGGCAGTCTGTAAAAGCCCTAAGTCAAGGAAGAAGTTGCAAAGGCAGATTTAAAGCTGAACATTATGAAAACACCTCTTAACTGGAGAAGAGATAGTTAAGAGGTGATATGATAGCCCTGTTTAAATATTTAAAGGGGTGTCATATTGAGGCTGGAGCATGGAATATGATGACTGGGAGTGTGGTGGCATCTCCTTCTTTGGAGGTCTTTAAACAGAGGCTAAATGGCCATCTGTCATGGTGCTTTGATTGTGAGTTCCTGCATGGCAGGGGGTTGGACTGAATGACTCTAGTTATCTCTTCCAACTCTATAATTCTATGAAAACAAAATTAATGACCATAGTTAATTTACATAACTTTAAAGCAGATGGTGAAGACATTTAAATAGTTCAAGATTTTCCATACCTAGGCTCAGTCATTAATTAGAATGGAGACTGTATCAAGAAAACAAGTTTGTAAGCTGCCCTGAGTCCCAGTCCTGGGAAAAGGATGGGATATAAATAAATATAATAAATAAATAAATACATTGCATCTTCTGTTCAAATTACTTTTATTTTACTTTTGTAAATGTTGAAATGTGAGTTGGATGGATATCATGGACTGCTAAAAAGACACAACAGTGGATCCTCAAGCAAATCAAGCCTGAACTCTCCCTAGAAGACAAGATGACTAAACTAGGACTGTCTTACTTTGGACATATCATAAGAAGACTAGAAAAGACAATAATGCCTTTAATGTAGAAGTCAGCAGGAAAGAGGAAGACCACATTTCAGATGGATGGACTCAGTTAAGGAGACCATAGAATCATAGAATCATAGGACGTTATCACACGGGGAGTCGCGGGGAGAAAGTGGAAATAAACCGGATGAACGGAATACTTTAATTTATGGGATTTGTCCTGTTCCGCCTCGTCTGATAACTAAATTCGAATTTAAAAGGGGGTTAATTCGAACAAAAACCTGATCTTTTCATTTCCTGAAAATGAAAAGATCAGGTTTTCATTCGAATTAACCCCCTTTTAAATTCGAATTTAGTTATCAGACGAGGCAGAACAGGACAAATCCCGTAAATAAAAATCTTCTGGTCATCTGGTTTATTTCCACTTTCTCCTTGTGACTCCCCATGTGATAACGTCCATTGAGTTGGAAGAGACCACAAGGGCCATCCAGTCCAACCACCTGCCAAACCTGAGCAGGGCTGCAAATCTGCCAAACCTGAGCAGGGCTGTTGAGGATAGGGTGCCTTGGAGGTCTCTCATTCATAGCATCACCATAAGTCAAAATTGATAGAAGTTAACAACAAAAAGTACCACCATAAAACTGCCTCATAAAAACCACATTGGCAACAGTAGATTAAAATAGCAACAGCATTGCCAGATCACTGAAATCTGCAATGGTGCAGGTTGACAGTTTTCATAACTTACAATTTAAATCATTATGAAAAGAAAAGAGGATAACTATTCACTCCAGTCCCTACTGACACTCCAAACCCTATTGGTGACAGAAGAGGGCCACGTCATCCTGTGGCTTTGACAAGAAGTAGGAGTGGCAAAAGAAGAGCTAATAATGGGAAACTAAGGGCCAATGCAGACCAGGCTAAAGGGCTGGCCTGGGGGGTGGAGTTGGGGTGAGGCGACTGCATGCTGGCCGTCCCAACTCCACCCTGATGGTGCCACATGGGGTACAAAAGAGCCACAGCAGCAGCTCTAAGGGTGGCTTTTTGCCACCCCAAAAAGGAGCAGCATTTGCCAGCTCTTTTTGTAGTGGCAAAAAGGAGGTTTGAGACTGCAGCGTGTGGTTGCCATGGCCATGATCCGGCGCTCCCAGGGGCAACACAGATCCACCCCTTAGGAGCCATCTGCATCAGCCTTAAGTGGTTCCAGTCCCACAGGCTAGATTAATAGTCCCAGAAGCATTGAGCAAGGGGCTGGACTATGGGCCCCCTATGGGACCCCTTCAAATTCTATGCTTCTATAATTCTATAAAATTGGGGGAGGGAGGTAATCTGTGGTTTATTTGTTTGCAAAGTAAACTGCAGATGAGAACATATTCAGAAAGCTTCTTTCTACCCCCTAAATATGACTGAGATGCATAGCATGTCAGAGTTGCTCTATCATTCCTTCCTGGTACAATTATGAAAAGGGTGCACGAAATAGCTTTTTATTTATTGATCAGCCTGTTGGTGGCAGCAGTGAAGTATAAATGTTTCTTAGACACCATTCACATCAGCAAAGCAAAGTGCATGATTTTTACCAGAGATTCTTTTCATCTCTGGTAGAAGGACACAGGCTGGCTTTAGTTCAATAGTTATAGAGACTGAAGAATAAATGAGCAACATGACACAAAATAACTGTGAACTATAAAATGTGAGTTATAAAGGAAAAGTCTGATTTCTGCACATTAGTTTGTGTATCTATGGATTTCCAAAGAAAATAAATAATTTCCCATTTTGTTGCAGCTGTACCCACTATCAGATCAAGCCTGAGGGCACCAATGCCTGGTTCTTCCTGTTATTGTAAATGCTTATTTGGAGAAATAAGCTCCACTGAGCTACTTTTAAGTTCTGTTTGTTAATCACTTCTCTCTCTCTCTCGCTCGCTCTCTCTCTCTCTCGCTCGCTCTATATATATATATATATATATATATATATATCTTCAGGTTATTTATTGTATCCTTCTTGGATCCAGGACAAACTTGGCTTGCTTTTTTTTTTATT
The DNA here is from genome assembly GCA_026167975.1 of Phrynosoma blainvillii. NCBI lineage: Eukaryota > Metazoa > Chordata > Lepidosauria > Squamata > Phrynosomatidae > Phrynosoma > Phrynosoma blainvillii. Next base: position 212,085,539 of record JANUYF010000001.1, read on the forward strand.
AAATTTTATTACAACAACAATCATACAAAATATAAACACAATACAATACCACAAAAACAGACCAGCAAAACATAAACATAAACATATTAACATCAATTCCCCCATAAATCCCCTCCCCCCTCCCCTAAACCTAACCCTCCCCCCACAAATTCAAACACAACAAACAAAAATTGATATAAAAAAGAAACATAGAAACTTCCAGAGCTTCAGCTGAGTCATTGAAATAATATTATCCAACCCAACCTCCAACACAAGTTCTCTGCGAACATAGTTCCCTCTTCTTATACTTTACCTCAGCTTAACATAGTTACTTTGACCTTTTACTTTAAGTGCAGAAGGTGCCTGCATATTTTACTAACAATACCCAACGAAAGAGATTTTTATGTCTTTCCACTTATTGGCAAACAATGTTAATAAAATTCAGTAATTCAATAAAAAAATCATAACAAAAAATCTTTAACCAAATCACAATATTTGCCTTTCTTTAGATGATTCATCAATGGCTCCCAGGCTTACTGTATTCTTCCCATGTCTTCCCTCTAAGAAGTAAGGTCAGTTTATCTGCTGTCATACATTCAATCAATTTGTACAGCCAATCTTTTATTTCTGGCGTTGTATTATTTCTCCATTTGGCAGCCCATACCAGCCTAGCTGTAGTTGTCATATAAAACAACATCTTGCCATATTCTTTCTCTACCTCTTCATCTTCTACCATGCACAGCAAACAGAATTTAGGATCTTTATTTATTGCACAGGGTACAATTTGTGTAACTTGCCTATGTATATTATTCCAAAACTTTCTAGCAAACTTACAGTGCCACCACATATGTATCAAAGTGCCTGGTTTTTTTTGTTGGTTTTTTTGGCACTTCCAACATTTCTTACTAACCCCTTTCTGCATTCTCGCTAATCTTATGGGTGTCAAATACCAACGGTGGCACATCTTGTGTAAGTTTTATCTTAAAGAAGAACTAATAGAATATCTTATTGTATGTGACCAGGTTTTTTCCCATTGCTTTAATGGTATATTTTGTTTTAAGTCGATGACCCATTTAACTATATATTCTTTGATAATTTTGCTTTCTTGATCCAACTTTAATAGCAAATCATAAAACTGGGCTATCCTCGGTTTTTTTCCTCTCTATTTAGAATATCCTCCAGTTCTTTTTCCTACTGACCAATACCCTTCTCTTTCCTATCCTTTAGAAACCTTTCTGTTAGTATAAGTACCAGCCACATTCATATCCTTCTGCTATTAAATCTTCTCTTGCTTTAAATTCTACTTTGTTTGTGTCCTTTCCTGTTCTAATTAACTCTTCATAAGTCACCCATCTTTCTTTGTCCAATCTCTCCCATTCAAAAAAAGCTTCATTGGTAGATGCCCATAAAGGGATCTTTTTACATAAGACCCTTTTATGCTTATTCCACACCCTCAATAAAGGTTTGCAAATATAATGATTCTCAAAGTCCTTATGGACTTTAACTTTTTCATAGAATAGATAGGCATGAAATCCATATCTGAGATCTACACCCTCTACAGCTAATATTTCTTTGTTTTCCAGAAAAAACCAGTCCAAGAGCCACACAAAACAACAGGCCTCAAAATAAATTTTTAAATTCGGTAAAGCCAAACCACCTCTTTTCACCTTATCTTGTTGTGTCTTGAGTCTGACTCTCGGTTTCTTTCCTCCCCAAAGAAACTTAGCAAGATCTCAATGCCATGTCGTGAATGGTATGTCATTTCTAATGATAGGCAAGTTTTGGAAAAGAAAGAGTATTTTGGGGAGAATGTTCATTTTAATGGCCAAAATTAAAAATTAAAGGTATGCAGATAAAGTTAAAAGCATATGCAGATGATCTGGTATTAACATTATCTAACCCTGGATGTATGGCAGAAGTTATGAAAGAACTTGAGAGATTTGAAAAGGTTGCAGGACTTAAGATTAATAAAACCAAAACAGCCATATTAACAATGAAACTTTCTGAAGGGGAAAAGTTAGAAATTGTACAAACTTGGCTTGCTTTTTAACCACACACATACATGAGTGTTTCCTTTGTTAATCTTCCCTGTAATCTAAATAACAAGTGGAGGGAACTGGTCAGATTTTCCTGTCTTTTCCAGAGAGATATCAGATTGAATCCTTTCCCATTAAAATATCTTTGTTACTGATCAGATTCAAAAGATGACCAGAGAGACAGATCTGTCTGTTTCCATATAGAGTATCCAGTTCAGATTTCATTGGCATCAGGAATGAACAAGTGCACTGGTTTGTACACATAGATACTGAATCTCCAAATGCCAACTGTGCAGAAAGAAAAGTATTAATTTCTAACCAGGAAACATTAGCAACTTATTTGTGGCAGCAACTTATCATTGTAATTTTTAAATTGTCATCAATACCATGTGGTAGCTGCTGCTACTACTTCAGGTCCATTTGAAGGCAATTAATAACAATTTCTTCAAGTTTCCACAAATGGTGAAACCATAGCTACCTGCTCTAGCATTACTCATCTCTTCTATCAAGCATAACTTTAGAACTAGTTTTGCCTCTTATGTGAGTTTTTTTGGGGTAGAGAATTACCAGCATTTCAAAAAGCTGTTTCAATTTATACTTCAAATAACTAGAGATATAGTTATTTCACTTGTATGTTTCAGATATATTCCTGTGTCTTTGCATTGCATGGGCTCTTATGCCTCAAAACAATGTTCACAAATCAAATTGAAATCATAGCTTTGCATCATGTTCACATGATTATCTGCATTAGTGTATCATATTTCCCCACTGAAAAAAATAATATAAGTTTATATAAACTGTGATGGTTGTCCATCAATTGGCTTGGAAGGAACCCCTTTTAGTAGAAAGGGGTTGCTTCCATCTGTAGATCCTTTTTACAAACCTGCTCTCTGATCAGGACCCTTATTTCTAAAAGTAAATATTCAGATTTAGCTCTGAAGAAGAAACTGAAGAATATTCAAAGCATCCTTACAAAAATGCATTTAAAAATAAAAGAACAAATATCCTATAGTAAAACTCATTGAAAGTATTGTCTCAAGGTGTGTAAACTCACATTACCATCAAAAACAAAAAGAGTTGAGTTTTGTTGATTTTTAGTATTTATTTAAGTGAGCACAGAGTTTCCACAAGCAAGTGATATATCCTTCAGCTGTAAAATCTGACACAAAGAAGAAACAATGCAAAGCTTCCATTTCTTGAAATAAAAACAGAGCAAAAGCAGAAGAGTGCATTGATTTCAGTGTTATGCTTTCACTTCCTAAAGTGCAGAAATGCATATGAGAGGCCACAGGCTAGGAGGAAGGAAGCATTGCATATATTCCTCCTCTAAAGTTATGTCATCTCTTAATTGATATGTCTTTGGAAGCAGAGATGTTCTAGCCCAGACTGTACAACTGCAAGCCACTTATTAGTATTTCCAACAAAGTACTCTTGGGATCAGTAGTCTTTACTAATTCAGACTAATTCCCTTTTCTAAGATTTAATATACTGTGTAATCTAAGCCTTAATATACTGTGTAATCAAAAATTGCTTTAGTCCTAACATCACCGTGCTGTTAACTACTTTAGTTTTCTAAATAAAGTTTTCCTGCCTTCACATAAAGGCTAGTATTTCTGAACTAAGGCCAGTCGGTCCATTACAATTAAACACCATATCTTCATACATTCATTCTACATGTACTTAGAAGCTGTAGACCAATCTTAGCAGGAGAAAACTCCAGTGAGTATATATGACAATCTACAAAGAAGTCTGAGAGAGATTTCTACACTGAAGGAAAATACTTGAATGAATTTGGCATTAATGAGGCCATTTTAATACAGAGGTTGCAGGAGTGCCTTCCATGAATTATATGCATACCTTTATTTTTCTTTTTACCATAAATCATTGTCCTGTTTTCCTCAGGCAAGATTTGCTTACCATAAGCCTTCATAAAACTTACTTTTAAAAGTGATGGTGGCATTTAAGCCTCTACTGGCTGCAGAATTGCAGTTGTGGTCAGCTCATCAACCTCCACAACTCCATCTGTGCTTTGATATCATATTGAATCAGATTTTACTCCATTTCAAGCACTGGATGCTGGCAGACAGGTCTTCACTGAGCCTGTCTGAATCCCCTGTGTCAAGAGGGTAATTCATCTTAAACTAGAGCCTTGGCTTAGACACTTTCTGCCCCAATTTTGCAATTGTATCCCATAAGCCCCCATGAAGATATGACATATCATGCAGCCATTGCCACCAGAAGTCTGCCATATATTAAATTGTTGATGTTCCTTTCTTCTATCTTCACTCCTCCTTCTGAATCTAAACCTGCTCTTCACATGATATGCTCTGCATACAAGTTGAATGAGGAGGGTGATAAGATGCAGCCTTGCCAATTAGGAACCATTCTGTTTCCCTATATTCTGTTTCTCATCAGGACTATCAAATGTAGGGGCACTCACATTACTTTACGAGCCATCCATAGTTTGTGTGTGTGTGTGTGTGTGTGTGTGTGTGTGATGTATGCAGTCAAATGTTTTTCTATAGTCTATAAAACACAGCAATGTAAATATCCATACATGGAAATGTGCTATGCCAGCCTTATGCAATCTCCTACCAGAATGGGAACTTTGTGCAACACATAGCAATTACTGTTGTGCAATGTGCAATGCACAATGCATAATGTGAAATTGCAATATACACTTGCATTGCGCAATGAGCATCTGCAATGTACAACTGCACAGTACAACTACTGAAACATACAATGTTGCTGTATGTGCCTCTCTGCTTCTGCGTGTGTGTGATGCCACTGTCACCAAATAATTTGTCCTATATGTGTAGTGCCACTTACACATAAAGATGATATTTTTGCAAAGAAAAAAAATACAGATCCTGTGTATGAAAAAAAATTGCTGAAACAAAGTTATCTCTTTGGTTTCTAGCACAGTCTCTTGCTATGTTCATTTATTTCCTTAAGAAGTCTAGTGTAGAAAGAGCTGCTTGATTGACAGCAATTATGTATTTATCCAAAGGAGCAAACTAGGACAGGCAGTAGAGCTACAGGCATTCCTATGCTGTGTAACCTATGTGCCTCACCTTCTGACCCAGGACCACCTCTTCAGGAGAGAGAAGGCAGTTCTGATTGGCTTGCTAGGCCAACTTCCTTCTGGGACTGCCAATGCGGAGAAAGCATCAGTTGTTGATTATTTACATTTGTTAGGGCCAAGCAGATTTGAAGCTGCAACTCCTAAAACTTACTAGTCTTGAAAGATTAAACCAGCATTTTCTCATAAGAATAGTTTATTTTCTTTTATTCTCTTTTTTCTTCAGGGCAGAAATGCAGTGCTTTTCAGAGTATGGTGGTCCTGCTCACACACAAACCAACATCAGGGTTTGGTTAGATAGCAAAAAATAAAGATGAACATCAGCCTATAGATATGATCCCAAAGAGTCCAGTTTAGTAACACAGGGTGTGTCAACACTGGAAAAATAATGCAGTTTGACACAACTTTAAGTGCTGTGGCTCCAGCCTCTGGAATCTTGGAATCTGTACTTTTGCAAGGTCTTTAGCCTTGTCTGCCACAGAGTGCTATCCCAGAAAGCTTCAAATCTCATGATTCTGTAGAATGGAACCATAGCAGTTAAACTGGTGTCAAAATGCATTATTATTCCAATGTAGATACACCCATAAAGGACTGATTTATACTGATTCAGATCATTGGTCCATCTAGCCTCAAGACTCTCAACTGACTGGAAGCAAGAGCTTTCCAGAGTTGAAGGCATAACTCTTTTCTGCCTCCAACTCTGGACTTAGGCTTCTAAATTAAATAATAATAATAATAATAATAATAATAATAATAATAATAACAATAATGTAACAACAAGAACAAATAATAGCCACCTCTCCCCAGGACTCAGGGTGGGTTACAGCATAGATTAAAATGCAACATATAACTGATGATTAAACACATAAATTAAAACACATAAACATAAGATTAAAATGACCATTACACATTAAAATCATCCAGATTAAAATATACTAATTTAAAATTAATAGTTTAAAATTGATTGGTTAGGCTTGCCAGAAGAGGCAGGCCTTTAATACTGTTTTAATTTCAAACACTGTGCTTAGCTGTTGAATCTCTGTTGGCAGTTCATTCTACAGGCTAGGGGCAGCCACTGAAAATGTCCTCTGGGTGACAATTGCCAGTCTAGTTCTGTCCAGTTGAAGTAAGTGTCTCCCAAAGGACTGGAGTGTATGAGTCAGATTATACAGGAAGAGCGATCCCATAGTTACCCTGGACCCAAACCATATAGGGCTTTGTACTTTGCCTGGAAACTGGAAGTCAGTGGAGTGATTTTAATATTGGTATTAATATTGTTATAATAATATTATTAATATTATACATCTGGAATATCAATACTAAATATATTAATATTAATATTAACATTAAAATTCTAGATATACAAGTGACCAGTCCTGTTGCCATATATTGAACTAACTGAAGTTTCTGAACATGGTACAAGGTGTCAGGATTAGTCCACTCTCTTCCAAGGATTCAGACAATAGTCTTGGTGAAAGAACGAAAAGACTTTATTTCAGACTAAGGACAATAGTGATCAGCCAGCATTCAGGTTGATACTGCCTTTCTCTGCCTTATTGTCCCTATATAACTGGAGTTACCTAGCCCCGCCTGTCTGCAGTGTAACAATTTGAATTCTGCCTGGTAATTGCAATGTAGCCTTTTCATTTCTGCCCAGTGACTTCTATGTAACCACTTGATTTCTACCAGTACTACAATTTTTTGTACTACAATTTTTTTTGTTTTTCTGCCTTGTAACTGTGATGTAACCCTTTGATTTCTGCTCAGCAACTGCAGTAAAACTCCTCCCAATGGTTCTTTGAAATTAATCACCCCATTAAAAGCAACCTCTGCATGTGGCAATAAATCAAGCCAGTCGCCTTGCAAGTAACTGCGGTAACACCTTAAGCATTGCTCCAGAGTTGAATTTGCTATCTTTTTCTGTCCATCTAATTGAGGGTGATAGAAGGTACTTAGTGCAAGTTCCACTCCCAGCATTTTCTGCAATAACTTCCAAAATTGGGAGGTGAGCTAGCTACCTCGATCACTCACAATTCGAGAAGGTAAACCATGGAACCAGTATATATGGGAGATGAATAGATCAGCTAATTTGGCTGCAGTTCGCAAGGCTTTGCAGCCTACAAAATGAACCTGTTTGGAGAATAGCTATGTTACCACCCAAATCGTGTTTCTCCTATGGCTATTGAGTGTTCTCCCATGGCTATTCTTTGCTTCAGTCTTCTCAGAAAAGGCAAAGGGTGCTCAACCTGAGGATAATGGAGGAGAGAACAGGATAATGGAGGAGAGAACAGGAGAATTTCAGCACAGAATAAGTAAAGAGATAGTACAGGAATACTTGGTTAACCTAAATGAATATAAGTCTCCAGGACCAGACGAATTACATCCAAGGAAATTAAAAGAACTGGCAAATGTAATATCAGAACCATTGGCAATAATCTTTGAGAATGCCTGGAGAACAGGAGAAGTCCCAGCAGACTGGAGGAGGGCAAACGTTGTCCCCATCTTCAAAAATAGGAAAAAAAGAGGATCCCAACAATTATCGTCCACTTAGTCTGACATCAATACCCGAAAGGATTCTGGAGCAGATCATTAAACAGAGAGTCTGTGAACATCTGGAAGGTAATTCCATAATCACAAAAAGTCAACATGAGTTTCAGAGAAACAAGTCATGCCAACAAATCTGATCTCTTTTTTTGATAAAATTACCAGCTTGGTAGATGAAGGGAATGCAGTGGATATAGTATATCTTGATTTCAGTAAAGCCTTTGACAAGGTTCTCCATGACATTCTTGCAAACAAGCTGGTAAAATGTGGGCTAAACAAAGTAACTGTTACATGGATTCATAATTGGTTGACTGGCTGAACCCAAAGGGTGCTCAACAATGTCTCCTTTTCAACCTGGAAAAAAGTGACCAGTGGGGTGCCACAGGGCTCTGTCCTGGGCCCAGTGCTATTCAATATATTTATTAATGATTGGATCACAGTATTGGGGGCATAGTTATCAAATTTGCAGACGACACCAAATTAGGAGGAGTAGCTAATACCCCAGAACACAGGATCAAAATTTAAAATGACTTAAACAGACTAGAAAGCTGGGCCAAAGCTAACAAAATGAAATTCAACACGGAGAAATGTAAGGTACTGCACTTAGGGCGGAAAAATGAAAAGTACAGATATACGATGGGGGACACCTGGCTAAATGAGACTATGTGTGAAAGGGATCTAGGAGTCCAGGTAGACCACAGGTTGAACATGAGTCAACAGTGTGATGCAGCAGCTAAAAAGGCCAATACAATTTTAGGCTGCATCAATAGGAGTATAGTGTCTAGATCAAAAGAAGTAATAGTGCCACTCTATTCTGCTTTGGTCAGGCCTCACCTGGAATACTGTGTCCAGTTCTAGGCACCACAATTCAAAAAGGATGTGGAGAAACTGGAGCGTGTCCAAAGGAGGGCAACTAAAATGGTGAAGGGTCTGGAAACCAAGCCCTAGGAGGAACGACTTACGGAGCTGGGTATATTTAGCCTGGAGAAGAGAAGGTTAAGAGGTGATATGATAGCTATGTTTAAATATTTGAAGGGATGTCATATTGAGGAGGGAACAAGCTTGTTTTCTGCTGCTCCAGAGGCTAGGACCTGGAACAATGGATGCAAGCTCCAGGAAAAGAGATTCCACCTCAACATTAGGAGGAACTTCCTGACAGTAAGGGCTGTTCGACAGTGGAACCACACTCCCTCAGAGTGTAGTGGAATCTCCTTCCTTGGAGGTCTTGAAGCAGAGGCTGGATGGCCTTCTGTCAGGGATGCTTTAATTGGGAGTTCCTGCATGGCAGGGAGTTGGTCTGGATGGTCCTTGTGGTCTTTTCCAACTCTATGATTCTATGATTCTATGATTCTATGATTCTAAATTAGAGATGAAGTACATCACTACATGTTTCCAGGGGTTACTGTGGGTGGGCATAGGTTGTAGTAGTCCTTGGGATTTTCCTCCAACTGACTTGGCTCTGGCACACACTGGACACCCCTTTATGTATGTTTCAACATCTTGTCTGATGCCATTCCACCTGTACTGCCTGCGTATCATGTGCCAGGTTCTCAGGAAACCCCAGTGACTTTGGTGTCATCACATAATTGAAGAACTTTCAGTCTCAGTTCTTCAGGAATATAGGGGGTTGCAGACTGCCAGAAATAGTGCAAATTGAGTCCACTTTTAGGGTTAGGGTTAGTGTTAGGGAATCATGGGAACTGTATTTTATTGTGGCACCAGAGCTCTCTGACAGAGAAAAAAAATTCCCATGATTCCCTAGCACTAACCCTAATCCTAAAAGTGGATTCAATTTGCACTATTTCTGGCAGTCTGCAACCCATCATAGATTTGGTCCCCTTTGTACCATAGCACCCCCTTGGATGCCACTGTATCTGGATGCTCTTTAAGTCATTGGTCCTTCACAGCTGCCTGTATAAACCTTTGGTGTACTGGGTCTGGGGTTGAGTTCTTACCCACTCCCTCCCTACAGGACTGGCTTTGGGTGGTTACAGCTAGACCCAATTGCTGTGGTGTGAACATTGTCTCTATGGACGTTATCACACGTGGGCCAGTTTTGGTGTTAAAGAGATAATAAAGTGGAAATGAAACATCCCGAAAAGAAAGTGAAAATAGAGCTTAATTACACAAAAGCTTTTCACACGTAATTACAGTAATAACAGAATTAAGTTAAAAGTGAAAAAAAGACGTTTTTATCTTTCATACACAAGTGAAAAGAACCCGTACATGTACTGGAAATGGTTGTGTTTTGTGACAAGACTCCTCCTTTTCGAGGGCGAGTCCTGCATTTCCCAGGAGGAAATGTCAGACTGTCCTATATTTGGGGTCATGTCCTCCTGCACAGGTCCTAACCCCCTTCTGTTGGGGTTAGGACCTCTCAAGAGAGCAGAGGAGGAGGCTGGAAAGGCAAGGCAAGGCAAGGGAAGGATTGAGAGGGGGAAACTAGAGGTAGCTCCGATAAGCCCTTCCCCTTTGTAGGACCTGCAGGGCAGAACTTCATGGTGAAATGGAACTCTAAGTTGCTCCACAAGCACACCCCACACTTGCACACACATCCACCCACAGCTGCTGCGAGGGAAGCCTTCTTTCCCCTCCTTTTCCCTCTATCCCAAATGCCAAACTTCTACGCTGTCCCAAACTTTTTTCTCCTGGGCTGCCTTCCCTTCCCTGGCACTGAGAAGGAGCCTGGGACTCTCCCTCCCTGGAGGCCCCTCCTCCTCCTCCTCTTGGCCCTCCTCCAGGTTTTAAAAGAGAATTGTCAGTGCATATTTGCTTTTCACATTACAGTAAATGCGAAATTACTGTAATTTCGCAAATGCATTTCCTCTAAACTCCCGAAATTAAAAAGATCTCGGATAATACCAGTTTCTGTCCAGTTTCTGACCAGTTTCTGTGCGACGTTGTGTGAAATCGTGAGGCACAAATTCAGTTTTTGTTTGGGATTTGTGTGGATTAACCAACAGATTTCCCCCATGTGATAACATCCTGTAGGGGCTTGTCTCTTACTGTTGTGCTGCAGGAGCCTCAATAAGGCATCAGCTAAAACAGTTTGCTTTCCTGGAAATAATTTCAGCTTGAATTTGAACCAGTAGAAGAACTTGGCCCACCTGCTTTGCTTGGAGCTTAACTTTCTCAGGGTCTGCAAAGCCTCTAGATTACGATGGTCTGTCCAGACCTTGAAAGGGTGGGGTGCACCTTCCAAAAACTGGTGCCAAGTTTGCAGAGCCCACTTTACAGCAAAAGCCTCCTGCTCCCATGTAGGCCAGTCTGGATCTGCTCCTTGAAACTTTTTAGACAGATAGGCAGAAGACCTCAAGGTTCCCTCTGTATTTCTGCAGTAAGACAGCTCCCAAAGCAAAATCACTGGCATCACCTTGCACAACAAAGGGCAAATCTGGATCTGGGTGTTTCAAAATTGGTTCAGTGCTGAACAGGTGTTTCAGGTTTTGGAATGCTTCCTGACATTCAAGAGTCCATCATATTTTATCAGAGGGCTTGGGCTTGAAGCCCTGCTTGTGGGGTTTCTGTTTCAGGTAGCTTTTTGTTTCAACATCTGTTATGGGAATGGCTATCTTGGCAAAATCAGGGATGAATTGCCTGTCAAAATTTGCAAACCCCAAAAACCTTTGTACCTGTTTTTGCGTCTTAAGCTGGGGCCAGTCTAACACTATTTGGACTTTGGCAGGGTCCATCTCTATTCCTTTTATGGATATTCTGTACCTTAAAAAGTCAAGTTTGTCTGTGTAGAAACTGCATTTAGACAAATTGACATATAACTGATTGTCCAGGAGACATTTCAGCACTTCCCGTACTAACTGAACTTGTAAGTCTAGGTTTTGGGAGTAAATTAACACGTCATCTAAATATACCAACACCCCATCAAACAACAAATCATGCATTATTTCATTGACCAGTCTCATGAACATCCCTGGTGATTGAGCTAGCCCAAAAGGCATCACCCAGGGGCAGCTGAAGGAAGTCTTGTGTTCACCCCCCTCTTTAATTCTTACCTGGAAGTAAGCATCTCCCAAGTCCAGTTTGGTGAACACTTTCCTTGTAACTAATCGCCCCAACATGTCCTTCATAAGTGGAAGGGAGTACTTGTTAGTACTACTGATCCCATTGAGATTATGATATACATGACTAGTCTCAATGAGACATCTTTCTTCTCCTTGAGAAACACCAAGGCCACAAACGTGGAGGTTGATGGGCAAATGAAACCCCTAGCCAAATTTTTCTCTATAAATTTTTGAGGGTCCTTAGCTCTAGCAGGGTCATTGAATATAATTTGGGCTTAGGGGGTTGGGCCCCAGGCTCTAATTCAATGGCACAGTCAATCTCTTGGTGGGGGAGAGCTGGTCACTCTCCTTCTCAGCAAACACTTCAGCCAAGTCTCTACAAACAGAGGGGTAGTCCATTTGATCCTCCTGAACAGTTTTTTTCCACTTGCTCATGCAAAAGCACCAACTGGATGTCAACAGCCACTACCTCACCCCCTGGGTGCAATTCGGGAGCTCTGCTGTGTTCTCTACATCACGGGTCATCAAAGATCAGTTCTTCTTGCCTCCACCTGAACCTGGGGTTGTGAAACTGCAACCAGTCTATGCCCAGGATAAGCTGCCAATTTGAAGTGAGGTCCAGCACTAACCTGATTTTTCCCCAGTATTCCACCACCCCGAGCCATGCTACCTTCATTTGCTCTGTAGTAGCAGCCCCTCCCATGGGTGAACCATCCATTTGATAGATGGTAATGGGGGAATCAAAGTTTGTAATCCCTAAATTAAGCTCCTGGATTATAGTTGGGTTTATAAAACACCAGGTGCAGCCACAATCTATTGCTGCCACCAAGTCTACACTTCTTCTCCTTTTGTGTTTACTAGTTTGACTTGCAGAATATATAGAGGAACTCCTCCACTCACCATAGGGTTGTTCAGAGCTGCCACCTGCCTTCCGCTGCTGTCTAAGGCAAGCTTCAGAAGTTTTCTGCTAGCTCTATTTCTCCTCCAAACTCATGTCTTCCGATGTTTCCACTGGCACAGCTGTCTTGCAGCTTGCTACCTTGAGGGTCTGACTGGCTGTAGCTCCCTTGCTTTGTTGCCACTTGTCTTTCAATGGGGTGGTGTTAGATGGCTCTCTGAAGGTCATCTTGCTTGTGCTGTCTTCTTGGTCGGGGCAATCAGCTATGCGGTGCCCCTTCTTGCCACACACCAGACAGAGACACAGCTTCATGCGTCATTCCCTATCTGAATCTTAGACAGGTGTCCCTTTGGTTCTTTCACTGGTAGTACTGGTTTTCTGGCTTGCCCCTTTGCTGGCTCCACTCCTGCATTTTCTGATCAATCAGATCTTTTCTTTGATCAATTCGCCTTCCCGAGCCAGATGAATCCACTCCCTCACGGTGCACAGATTGTCTCTTGACAGGGCCCACTCTGAAAGGTCCAGCCTTTTGCTCCATGGCTCTGCTGTTATAAAATAGCACCAGCCAGTCCGCCACTTCCCTTTCCAGGTGGGCTACCACTCACTTCACTTTGGCCCCTTTGTTTGGGAAAGTTCGACCCCACTCGTTCATGTGAGCAGCTACTTGGGCCAAGAAATAGGGTAACTGACTTGCCCTTCTGTCAAATTTCACTTCCAGCTGCTGAGCTGCTGGATCTTGATTCCTTGGGGCTGGGTCTGCTGGATTCTCTGGTCTGGGTGGAGTCACCACTGTAGTTGTCCCAGTAGTTCCTGTCTCACTGTGGGTCAGCGGTCAGTCTGGCTAGTGTGTTTACCATCTCCATTAAAGCGGCACACTGATTTCAACTTTTTTTTGCATCTGTTACATCTACATCTTGTGGTCTTCTGCCTACTGGGAGTTCTGGGCCAGTGGTCCTGTTATGGCTGCATCCAAAGTGGACACTCTTCCAGCTTGGTATCACTCCTGGACTTTGGTGGGGGCCACAGTTCAAAACCATCCATCTTCTTTCCCCAGGGCATCATCTCCCTGGTTGTCATCTTGCCTCTCTTCCAGAAGCATTTTTGTGATGGGTTCATCTCAGTCCAAATGCTGTTGCATCACACAAGGTGACATTTAGGAGTATCAACCTACTGTCAGGATTAGTTAGCTCTGTTCCAAGGATTCAGCAGTCAGTCTGTTCCAATAGTCTTGGTGAAAGAACAAAAAGACTTCATTGCAGACAAAGGACAGTAGTGATCAGCCAGCGTTTAGGTTGATACTGCCCTTCTCTGCCTTATTTTTCCTTTATATAAACTGGATTTTACCTAGCCCTACCTGTCTGCAATGTAACAGTTACCAGTACATGCACCACCACCTTTAGGTCTTCCTATTCTAGGAATGGGTGCAGCTGGCACATCTGCCAAAACTCATAATAAGCACTCCTGGTTGTCTCATCTAATTGGACTGACATTTGGAGAGATGGATCCAGGAGTACTCCCAAGCTGTATACACAGTCTTTCAGGGGCAGTGTAACCCCATCCAGAACTGTTGAGACTAACTGAAATAAAGAAGTTGTCAGCATGAGCTTTTGTAGACTTCAGTCTGCTTCCTCAGATTCATATAGTGGAGTGGAAACCAGGGACAGACATATATATATGCCATTGGTATGTGAGAATGTCAATTCAAATTCAAAATCCTTTGTGTATGAAAATGAAGTAGTAAGTCCAGTTTTAACAATGGTCATTAGTGAACAAAGACATTGTGAACTGGCCAATGTGTATGGAAATGAAGAGGCAAGACCAAGCTTTGGAAACTAGCCTGTAGGTGAAGAAAATAGATGATAAAATAGCCTAATGTGCTACTGCTGATGAACAGGATGATCATATTAAGCCATTATTAACTATCAATCTGGCAGCTTTATTGGCACAGAAATGCAAGAGAAAGGACATCAAGAACACCAGTGCTTAGAGACATTAGAGTAGGTATATACATGTCATCCAGACTTGAAAAGCACACCACTAAATAATGCAGATTGGACATTCCATGTGGATGGAAGTAGAATGGTAGAATGGAAGAATGGATGGCAGGAGATACAGTGATAACCTTATGGGAAATGGTTAAAGCCAAACTGCTTCCCAAGGGAACCTTTGCACAGAAGGCAGAGGTGATTGCTCTCCTAAGGGCACTGGAATTAGCACAAGTGGTGACCATAAACATCTGGAAAGATTCCAAATATTGCTATGGAGTGGTCCAGGCACATGGGGAAATATGGAAAGAAAGAGGGATGCTGATGGCAACCAGAAAACCAGTAAAATATGGGGCAGAAATATAACAGTTTCTAGAAGCAGTGCAGAAACCTAAAGCAGTGAAGAAACCTAAATTGTAGCTGTAATACATTGTAGGGCTGACCAAAAATGTGACATAGATATTTAGGAGGAAATGCAAGAGAGATAGAGTAGCCATAGATGCAAACTGGGTGCCAGTGCAAACTCAGACTGCATTGATTCCAGTTCAATTAGTTAAGGGAGATGTACCCTGGTACCCTGAAAAGAATAGAAAAAAAAACATTGGCTGAAACTGAACAAGCCAAATTAATTGATGGCTGGTGGGTTCTGCCATCTGAATCTGTCTTTCTCCCACAATGTTTAACTTGGAAGGTTGTTAAGAATTTGTGTGATTCCACTCATTGGGAAAGGGATGCCATGAGGGAACATCTTAAAGGGAGGTTTTATACTCCTCAGCTGGAAGAATACATTGCTCACATAGATCAGTATTGCACTTGTAAAAATAACAATCCTAATAAGATTAGTATTTTAGTGAAGGGAAGCACTGCCACAGGACTGGCTCTAAGAGGATTGTGGGAAATCAATTTTTCCAGAAATGCCTAAGGCCCAGGGATATACCATGCTTGTAATGGTAGATACCTTAACTGGGTGGGTAGAAGCCAGGCCCTGTGGCACAAAGTAAGCCCAGGAAGTAATGAAAATATTCAAAGAAAGGAAAATAGTAAATGTAGGTGGACCAACAACTTTGGAAAATAATGTGCTAATAATTAATTGTACCCCTATAGATTGTTCACTATTTCACTCCCAGTGGAATAGCATGCATATCCAATATCCCAATAAAACATGAGTTTGAATGGAAACCCAAGAGGTACTTTGCAACTGTTCAAGGAATTGATTATAACTTACTTAAATGTAGGGAAGCTAACTCCACTAGTAAGTAGTATGTCCCTACAAGAATGGATGGAAGTGGCAAGATAAAAAATGTAACTAGGATGCGCTTTACTCATTATTGCTCTAAAGGGTGTAGTTACAACCTTGATGCTGACACCTGGCAGTGCTCTTATAAAGAATGGTTTAATGGTTCAGAATCCATTTATGTAGGGCCCTTAGGAAACCAAGACTTTATATTTTGAGACTGGATCATCTGGGACTTCTTTCCAAAGTTCAAAGACATTGAAATGTATTGGATATGTGGAAATTGGGCATATTGATGGCTACCAGCAAATTGGATGGGTGTGTGTTAATCAGGCCTTATTTTTTCCTATTGCCAGGGAAACAAAGATCACACATATATGTGTGTATGATGACTTAATTAGGGATAAAAGAGCCATCAACATCTCCATGGCTCAAGGTAAACGGGAGATTATTGGCTCCAAAAAAGAATAATACAGTATTATGGACCAGCTACTTGGGCAAATGATGGAACTCTGAGAGCCCAAGAGCCGATCTATAATTTGAACAGGATAATCAGATTACAGGAAGTAATTCTGGGAGGAATTTGCTACAGCCTATGAAAACGAGTCTGTCAGCAACCTCCCAGAGGGCCTTCTCTGCTACCGCGCCCAGATTATGGAATGGCCTGCCAGACGAGATCCATCTTAATACCACCTTAAACAGCTTCAAAAAGGCTGTTAAGACAGATCAAGCTGGCCTTTCCTGAATAATTATTCCAGCCCAAGAGTTAGCGAATTCCTCTCCCTTTCTGCACTCCTGGTGTTGTGATGCTTTTTGTTTTATGTTGTGATTTATTTTAAAATGTTTTTATTTGTCTAAGTTTAATATTTTGTAAAGGGGTGGGTGGGTTTTGGGGTTGTATGTATTTTATTGTAGTTTTAATTGTTGTAAGCCGCCCCGATTGTGCTGCAGAGGGGTGGGATAGAAATAAATTTTATTATATTACTTTTATTATAGAGATCATAACCAACAAAACAGCAAGGGTCTTAGAATTATTATCAGATCAAGCTACAGAGATGAGGGAGGCAATCTATCAGCATAGGTTAGTTCGTGATTCTCTGCTGGCTGCTGACGGAGGAGTATGTGGAAAGTTAAATCTTTGTAATTGTTGTCACTGATAATGGCCAAGTGACCAAGCAGATTACTTAGGGACTAAGAAGGGCGGCTCATGTACCAGTACAGTCATGGAAAAACTTAGGATGGGCAAGTATGTTTTCATGGTTGCTAGGACCAATGATGAAGCAGATCCTGTTTGTTTTAATGATTGTTCTAGGAGGAGTTACTGTAATGCCATGTTGTTTGCCCTGTCTTATGGCTCTCATAAGACATGTAGTAAATGGGATGCAGTTAGGAAAAGACATGTGAATGGGTTCAACAAAAAAGCCCCCCAGGATACGGAGAAAAACAAATGTTGTTAGAACAAGAAATAGATAATCTGGACAGGACCAAATAATATTGGGATCAGAAGAGCCAAGATTATCAGACCATGATGAAGCAAAAAGAAGTAACACTTTGGTAGTATTCTTCTGGCTTTAGAGGAGGGAAATGTAGGAGGAGAAAGGGAAAATTTAGAAGCTTTCATGACCAACGTGGAATGAGTTGGCCAAGGAAATAGTTAACGGCAAAATAGATGGCAAGTTGCTTAAAGCAAAGGCAATGAAGCAAGGCAGAATAGGTAAAGCCAAGGCTTGCAGCAACAAGGGACAGTGAATAACAGGAAACAGCATGCAATAGCTTTGCAAAGATAGGAAGCTAGCAATGGCAAGTCAGTAGAAAATGGAGAAACAAGTGCAAGAGTTTATTTAGCTAGATTGTCAAGAGAGACTGAACCAGCTCAAACTGGATTGATGGGGGGGCACCACAACAGCTGAACTAGAGTAACCTAGAGTAACCCCAAATTCTAAAAAGAGGAGGAAACTGCAATAAGAGAAATAGTGAAAAAGAAATCACCAGGAACAGATGATATTCCAATTGAACTGCTGCAATCCATATTGACAGGGTCAACTTTAGTGCTGACCAACTTATGTCAACAAATATGGAAAACAAAACAATGGCCAACAGATTGAAAGTGATCAATATACATCCCCATCCACAAAAAGGGAGACATAAGAGACTGCAGCAACTATAAGACCATAGCACTGATCTCCCACACAAGCAAAATTATGCTCAAAATTCTACAACATAGACTCCAACCATACATGGAGAGAGAAATCCCAGAGATCCAAGTGAGGTTCAGGAAAGGAAGAGGCACTGGGGACCACATTGCAAACATACAATGGCTAATGGAGTGCACCAGGGAATTCTAAAAGAAAATCAGCATGTGCTTTATAGGCTATAGCAAAGCGTTTGACTGCATATATCATGAAAGGCTATGGAATGCCCTTAAAGACATGGGAGTGCCAACACATCTGATAATCCTGATGAAGAATCTGTACTCAGGACAAGAGGCTACTGTCAGAACAGAACACAGAGAAACAGAATGATTCCCAATTGGCAAAGAAGTCAGACAAGGTTGCATACTTTCAACCTATCTGTTTGACTTGTATGCAGAACATATTATAAGAAAAACAGGCTTGGACACAGAAGAAGGAAGAGTGAAAATAGGAGGAAGGAATATCAACAATCTAAGATATGCAGATGACATCATAATACTAACAGAAAACCTCACAGACCTGGAACACCTACTAAGGAAGACCAAAGAAGAAAGTGCTAAGGCAGGCTGGTTGTTGAACATAAAGAAAACAAAAATAATGACCCCTGAGGACCTTCACAAGTTCAACCTAAACAATAAAGAAATAGAAATAGTAAAAGAATTCCCATACCTGAGATCAAACATTGATAGAAATGGGGACTGCAGTCAGGATATCATAAGAAGATTAAGAATAGGGAGGGTGGCTATGAAAGAACTAGAAAAGATTATAAGATGCAAAGATATACAACTCAGCACAAAAGTTAGAATCATACAAGCCATTGTATTCCCTATTACCATGTATGGATGTGAGAGCAGGACAGTTAAGAAAGATGATAGGAAGAAAATCAATGTATTTGAGATGTGGTGTTGGAGAAAAGTGTTGAGGATCCCATGGATAGCTGTAAAAAGACAAACAAATGGGTCCTAGGGCAGACCAAACCAGAAACCTCCCTGGAAGCCAAGATGATCAAACTGAGGCTGTTGTACTTTGGATACATCTTGAGAACAGAAGACTCATCAGAAAAGTTTAGGATATCATAAATGATAGGAAAGGTGGAGGGAAGTAGGAAGAAAGGAAAGCCACATGCCAGATGGATGGACTCTATTAAGGAGGTCATGGGTATTGATTTGCAGGATTCAAGCAGAACAGTGAAGGACAGAGGGTCTTGGAGATGTCTCATCGATAGGGTCACCATGGGTTGTGATCAACTCAAGGGCAGTTAACAACAATAACAAATAGCTTCATTAAGCTTCATTGTAATATTGTTTCACACCCACTGGGTAGGATCAGGTATTATAATTTAGGTCTGCCTTTAGGAGCATGCTCAGTAGAATTGTAGTGATGTCAGAAGTAGGCAGGGAAATAGGAGGAGTGAAGAACTTTGGACTAGCCAATTAATGGCATTTCTGCTTTCGTAACTCTGCCTGGTAGGGTATAAGACTGCCTGTACACAGCCATTTTCTTTGAGCCCCGCATTTACATGCATTGAGCAGCAAAGCCACTCTTCGCTTGTACAACTGAATCTATGAATAATCTCTTTTGTTATGATCCAGGAGTCTTCATCACTGGTTGTACTAGGATGCAGTAACAGTGGGGGAGGAAAAAGTAAGCAAAGGAGAGAAGTCAGAAGTCAGACCATAGGACTCATGAAGCTGGGGTGGAGGAGGAGAGAAGGAGGAGGAGAAACAACAACAAATAAATCAAGAAGTCCAGAAGAGCTCTGAAAGGCAACGAGGAGTTAGGACTTTGCCTGCCTCTTCCTCCTCCTCCTCTCCAGCAAGCATAACTCTGTCACTTGGGCAAGTAGACAAGCAGTCTCTGAATGCTTGGCTCTCTTTGTAACCAACTTTTCCAGGCAGAGCAGAGGAAGGAAGAGAGAGAGAAGACAGATGAACATGTGGGAGGGTGAACAGCTCAGCCATGGAGTGGAAGAGGGTCTCCTCTCAGCCTGACTTGTGTAACTCATTGTCACACATGTTCTCTACTTCCAACCTTTTCAGCCTTTCTGGGCTTTCCTTCAGTTTCACTCACCTATGTACACATACACACACACGCACAGATAAACACACACAAAAAGAGCCCTCTCTAACCACAGTCTGATCAAACCCCTGCTCTTGTTTTGGTTTGTCATGACAACAACTTCATTTGAAGCCCCTGGTAAATTCCCTTCCTCTCCCTCTCCAAAAAATAAAAATAATCGAGAATCTGTGGGCTGGAGCCAGGCAGTTAGCAGGCTAAGGCAACGAGGTGTTAGGACTTTGCCTGCCTTCTCCTTCTAGCAAGGAGGTGACAAGGGGGCTTGGGGTTAAGGACAAAGATAAGCAGAGGCTGGAAGTTGGAAGTAGTGGCAGAATGAAGAGGGGGAAAGTGCTAGGTAAAGACATTAGTGTTGCCATAAATCAGAAATGACTTGAAGGCACGCAGCAAGAACAAGAGGAATGCTACTATCTTGGATTATTATTTTATTCTGGGCAATATTGTGTTAGACTTGAGACTTGACTTGAAAGTATCTTACAAGGACTTGAGACTTGAGGGTAGAAACTTGAGGCTTGGCTGAAGACGGAGTAAAAGACCTGAATACATCACTGCTATAAGATGAAATTGTTTCCCAATCCATTACTTTCAGCTTCTTTGGAGATCAGTGCCTAAAATGTGGTTTCATCATGGACAGATATGCTGTGCAATTCATTTCAGATAGCAATTTCCATTGACCCTTCCTTGCTTTTATGGCACCTGCTTAGGATATGTAGCAATAGGGTTCCTCAGTTAATATTATTCTTGATTGCATGTGTCAGTAGCATCTCCATTTTAATATTTGATGAATCCGTGGAGATGGAATTTCTTAGAATCTTGTTTCTACTGTTCACGAACAAAACCAGTACATACTACTCAAATTATCTTCTACGAAAAGAAAAAGAGAGAGAGATCAGGTGTTTTTGTACAAGTCACTTTATATCTTTATTTACACCACAAGAATAACAAGTTGTCATAATATAGTACAAAATATTGGACTTGTATTAATAAAGTTGAAATTGAAGTTGGTATTGTCAGAGAAAGACACCATTGGCCAGTAAAAAACAATTAAAATAACAAAAGCAAGAATGAGAGAGAGAAATCAGTTTTAGCACTGAGCTGAATCTTTGTTTACTGTTACTCTTGCTTAACAGAGAACGTGACAGTTTTTCAGCTCTCCAAATGGTTTTGAACAATGGATGCATAACAAGGCCCCCAATTTGAACTCATCCAAATGGAGGTTTTTACCGAAGTGCTGAGAGATTATGGCTCTCAGAGAGTGGGAAGGGAACA
Source organism: Phrynosoma blainvillii (assembly GCA_026167975.1). NCBI lineage: Eukaryota > Metazoa > Chordata > Lepidosauria > Squamata > Phrynosomatidae > Phrynosoma > Phrynosoma blainvillii. The sequence goes on from JANUYF010000001.1 coordinate 212,106,853, forward strand.
ATATGACACAGTTAATAATTTGGCTGAGGACATAGTGTCAGTTTCATTGGGAGGGTTGAAGAAGGTGCCTATTTAATTTTCATCAAGTTTGGATATCTTTATAATTAAAACTGTATAGCTATTTTGATAAAACATGAAGAAAGCCATATTGCCTGTCTTTTTACCAACATGCCCTGTGTTTCAGATCTTTGCATTGTCTGACCTCATTTCAGTCATTTTTTCATATCCTGCCTGTCTTGAATCCTCTGAAGAAACACACTGGTGCTGTGTTTATGCTAATTTTATGCTCTCTGAGTTGTGTCTGTTATTCAAAGCAGTTGAAGCAGTTATTGCCAGTAATCTTATTTCTGCTGAAACCCTCAGGGCAGACTAGGCCTCAAAATCAGGCCTGCAGACAAAGACAGAGCCATCAGAGCCTGCTGGTAAATGGCAGCTCTTTCCAACAGAATCTGATATCAGTTACTTTGCAAACACAGTAATAAAATGAAACAAATCAGATTTTCAAGTAAATAAACCAGGCTTCAGTGGCAGTGACAATGGTCAGGACAACAAGGTTTTAATAAGTGATGCTATACACTGGGAATATGAGTGCATTATAGCTTCTCACTCCTCTTACCACCACCACAAAATAAACAGATGGACAGAGAGGCAAGCAAACAAATAAATCAGCCATCACATGTAGCATACAGAAAAACTGCAAATGAATCTCAATACATATGCAGTTTCATCTGAGTGCTAACCTGAGTTCTGAGTAGGGAAATAAATCCAGAATAAATTAATTTAGTAAATGAGAAAACACAAAACAATAGCAACACCCAAAAAAATTCAAACCCCTACCTGCTGCAGTACAGCAATATGTATGGAGGAGGAGGAAGGTTGACTTTGGAAAGATTTTGTGCATTTTTGAGGCTGATGTTTGTGCATTTATAAAAATGAAAAATAAGACAACTTACAAAAACTAGTAGCATTTGATCGTCACTTCCGGTATAGATGGCAGAGCACTAACAGCAGGTTTCATGAGCAGAAACCTGTCTGAACTGATCACGAGCAGAGGGTCTGCATTTAAGACACATTGAAGACCCTGAACCCCTCACTGATAAATGGGTGACAGATCGGCTAACGGGGGTCAAAATTGATTGCCAACTCCGAGAGGGAAAGAGGAAGGAAATCGAGGAAGTGATTAATGACCATGAGCAAGCCGCCGCCGCGATCTGAGGCTTTAGCAAGCAAAGCCCCACCAATACCATGTTTTTAAAGGAAAGCACAGTAGATGGAATCAGAAAGTCAAACTTGGATATAAAGAGATCTTCAGGAGAAACATTCATTTCAAGATAGGTACATTGCAGACTGTGAGCTAAAAGGTCTGTTTGCTAATATTTCAGAGTGGGTGGAGAAGAGAAAGGGGGGTTGCAGACTGTCAGAAATAGTGTGAATTCAGTCCACTTTTAGGGTTAGGGTTAAGGTTAGGGAATCATGGGGACTGTATTTTATTGTGGCACTAGAGTTCTCTGACAAAGAAGGTTCAATGTCTCAGAAAAATAACAATTCCCATGATTCCCTAGCACTAACCCTAACCCTAAAAGTGGACTGAATTCACACTATTTTTGACAGTCTGCAACCCCCCAAAGTTTGTACAGCCAATTCAAGGAAAAGTTAACAAATTATAGCTTCATAGTTTAACTGAGAGATAGAGGAAATCTACCTTTGCCTTAACCCATGTTTTGGGAAGATATTGGTTTGGATGTTGGATTTGTTGCAGAGCTGTTTGAGTGAAAAGTGAAAGTGACAGTAATGGCGGAGGTGTCTGGGAAGATACAGTGTTAAAGACCGTAACCAGTGAACAGCAGCAATCAGAAGAAGAAATCAAATAACTAAGAAAGAGAGGCGAAAGTAGCTTGCAGAACAATAGCTATAGTTATAAAGAGCAAGATTATGATAGAAGATTAAGATTAAGGCTTTAAAAACTAAAGAAAGGAAGAATAATAAAGAGAGATAACGACAGAAGGAGGATGGGGGATGAGACATCACAAGGACATCATAAAGACTGGAGAAAGAAAGTGTGGATACAGAAAGAGAATATTGGAAAGAAGACTGAGGAAAGGACAACACCAGTGTGGGGAAAGAAAGGGCTGCTATGGAAGGAGGACAGGGGACGAGACAACAACAGAAGGGAAAAGAAAGGAAAGAAGAGGGACAGAAACAAGCCTAGAAGATGGTGATGGAAAGAGAACTGGGGGAGTGCTGAGTTGATTTTTTTTCTTTTTATGTCTTATTTTCACTATTCTCTCTCTTCCTCCTTCTCCTTTTTACCTTTCACCAATTGATAATGGTATTAACAGATAATAAAGTCTTTAAAAATTTATGATAAAACATAAGTGATCAAAATTATAATTGCAAGATTTATAAATTTTATAAGATATAAAATAAGAACATAGATCTCATTAAAAGGATTAGAGCACATTATTGGTGTTCAGGGGTAGAGGGATTGATATATTAATACTATTTAGTCTAGATAAACTAGGAATTTGTAATATTCTTGGTTGTATTGGGTAGAAGTATTACAGTCTTTGTTAGTGTCAAAGCTGGGACCTTGAGAATAAGAACAAATCTTAGTAGGAAAGGCATAACTGAACTGGTTCTGCAGGGTTTAATAGAACTGATGTGTACTAAGTGTATATATTAATTAATTCTCAAGGTATAAAGGTCTACTATATGTACTAATATAAAGAGGAACAGCTATATATCAACACCTAGACCTAATTACTATATTACTTGAGGCAAAGTCAGACAAGGAAGGTCAATTAGAAATGAACTATAAAGACATCAAGGAAGAATTAAAAAATAGAAATATTGGATTGACATCTAAGATTGAGATAAGAGGCTAAACACAGAGAAGAAATGTCAATGTTATCTAGGAAAGCAATGCAGGTTCAAGCGCAATCACAAACACAGGCTAGAAGACCATCACTGGAAATGGCTGTTAAAACATCAGATACCAATATAAAAATACCAGAAACCATCAAAAAGATGGAAAAGAATTTCAGACAAGAATTGAAGGATTCCAGCCAAAATATTAGAACTGACTTTAAGTAGGAGATGGATGGCCTAAAGTCATCCATCAAAGCATTAACTGAAGATATGAAAGAATTAAACAATAAGATGAGAATATTGCAATCGAGAACAGATGAAATTGAGAGTAAGACCAAAGAGATATACAGAATACAAAAACAGGAAATGGATAAAAATCTGTTGAGTGAAATTAAACAGAGGAGAAAGTGTCTGAAGACAAGAGGCCTGAAAGAATACCCCAATGAAGATCTCTATGAAATTGTAATACCTTTTTTAGCGGAGGTGATGGAAGTAACAAATCAATATATGGAAATGGAAATGGACAAAATCTTCAGGATAAACTCTGTGATTGCCAAAAAGTGATTTACCTGATGAGAGAACAAATTAGAGACAAGATAATTCAAGAAAGTTATAGTAAGGAACTAAAAATAGAAGATTGTGAAATAAAATTGTTTAAAGATATACCTCCAGAAGTTTTAAGGAAAAGGAGGGAATATACTACATTAACTAGACACCTGCAAGTAAGAGGCCTGAGATATAGATGGGAAACTCTGGAACAGGGCTTGGAAACCTATGGCCCATGGTCTGCACCCAGCTCGCTGAGGCCTTCCGACCAGCCCCTGCCCGGTCCTGCCGCCACCACTGCTGCCGCCACCACCACCATGTGCACGGAGCCACTGCTGCCATGCCGTGCACGAGTGCGGGTGCCATTTTGGTGTCAAAAATGGAGCCCATGCTTGCGCACACATGCATACAATGGCGGGCGCCATTTTGGAACACTCAATGGCGGCAGCAGCATGCACATCCACATGGTGTTGGCACCGTTTGGCATTCCAAAATGGTGCCCACTGTCGTGCACATGCGTGCACAAGCACGGGCGCCATTTTGGACACCAAAATGGCACCCGTGCTCGCACACGCATGCACACGATGGCATGCACCATTTTGGAATGCCCAACGTTGCCAGCATCATGTGCATACGCATGGCACCAGTGCGGTTGGGTGTTCCAAAATGGCACCCTGCATCACACGCATGCGCACAATGGTGGGTGTCATTTTGGAATACCCAACGGTGCTGGTGCCATGCGAATTTGTATGGCTGTGGTGCCATTGGGAGTTCCAAATTTCACCCCGCATCTAGCACGCATGCGCGTAATGCAGAGCACCATTTTGGAATGCCCAATGGCACCGGTGTCATGCGCATGTGCACAGCGCCAGCACCAGTGCCATTGGGCATTCCAAAATGGTGCCCCCCACATGCACACACATGCACACAACAGTGGGAGTTGTGCGCATGCATGCATGCAGCCCCAGTGCCATTTCCTCCCCCGCTTCTGGCCTGCTGGCAAAAAAAGTTGCTGATCCCTGCTCTGGAAGGTATCACTACCACATGGAGGGGCAAAACAATTAAAATAAACACCCCAGAAAAAGCAAAGAAATTCTTAAAAACTTTACTAGCGACAGAAGAGGGAATGAACAGAGAGCATATGAAGAAGAAAATGGAGAAGACAAATCAAAAGATGCTCAACGGGTCAGAAACAGTAGCCAGATGAGACTGGAAGATAATGGTCTGTGACAATTTGTAAAGAAGAATACTAGGAAGGTTGTGGATTAAGAAGAGAGAGAAGAAGATGACTTATTGGATGAAGCGAGGAAATTGGACTCTGCAGAAGAAAATCCAGTTGACTCTTAAACAAACATAGCAGAAGAACTGTAAGCAAAATGAGAACAACAGGATTGGATAATAAATAATAATAATATAAAAAAGAAAATAATAGTAATAGGATAGATAATAATAAAGATGGGGCAAAATGAAAATTATTTCATGGAATGTATGGGGGATGAACCCACCACACAAAAGGAGACAGATTTACCATTTATTAAGAAAAGAAAAAGCTGAAATTGTCTGTATACAGGAAACGCATCTTAGGAAACAAGATGTCAAGTATCTGCGTAATTCAAAACTTGGGCAACTATGTTTCGGCCAGAAAGAAGAAAAAAGTGGTGTTGCTCTCTAGGTTGCTCTCTAGGTTGCTCTTTATGTCATATCCTGGCCAGGGAAATTATTATAGATGAAGAAGGGAAATACACAATGGTCGAAATCAATCAAGATGGCAAACATATTTTAATGATTGGAGTTTATGCACCTTTGGAAAATAAAGCTAATTTCTTCAACAAACTGAGTAAAAGTATAATTGCTCTTAACTATGAATATGTATTAGTGATGGGAGACTGGAATGGTGTGATTAATCCAATAATAGACAGAGACTCCGTAACAAAGAAGATTAAAGAGAATCAAGGGGAAATCCCTCAAATTTTTTTCACAGTGATGGAGTCTCTGTCTATGTTAGACCCATGGTATCTCAAAAATAAAACAGCAAAAAATTTTACATATTATTCTGAATATCATTAGTCAGCCTCCAGGATCAATATGTTTTTGATCCCACCTAATCTCTATTCAGAAATTATAGAAATTGAGATAAAACCAAAGAAAATTTCAGACCACAATCCAATAATGATGTGTTTGAAAAAGAGGAAAAAAGACCTTTCTAGGAGACTAAATGAGAATCTGTTAAAAGATGAAGGAGTCAAACAGGCCAAAGAAACCTTGAAATTATATTTTCAAGAAAATCTGAATAACGAAACTGATTTATGTACTGTATGGGATGCCAGTAAGGTGGTTATGAGGGGTTTCTTTATGCAGAAGAATCTTGAAAGGAAGAAACAGGAAAATAAGAAAATAGAGGAAATTGCATCTCAAATTCAAACTAAGGAAAAAGAGCTCATATCAAACCCCAACAGGAAAGAGATATCAAAAGAAATCAGAGTGTTACAGGCCCAACTAGTATCATTAACAGTGGAGGAAATGGAAAATAAATTACGACACACAAAAAAGGAGTATTTTGAACAAGGGAACAAACCAGGGAAGCTATTAGCTCATAAATTATGATGAATGAGAGAGAAGAAAATGATAACAGAGATAAAAGATGAAGACAAGAAAATTACAGCTCTAAATGGAATTCGTAAAGTCTTTGAGAGATATTATAGCAGATTATACAAGAAAGGACAAGAAGATGATGGGTTTAAAATGAGATTAGAAAAGTATATAAAGAAATACGCCCTGGGCAAATTAGATGAGGAATAAAAAGCTATACTGAATGCAAACATTTCTATGATGGAGGTAACAGAAACAATAACAGGGTTAAAGTCAGGGAAAGCACCAGGTCCAGATGGTCTGACAGCAGCATATTACAAAATACTGCAGGAAGAGCTATGTCTACCTTTTTACACGCTATTTAATCAGCTAAAGCATGGAGGAATTCCAGACTCATGGCTGAAGGCCAATATTACTCTCATACCCAAGGCAGATAAGGATCCATCATTGCCACAGAATTACAGACCAATCTCCCTCTTGAATCAGGATTACAAACTATTCGCTTCGATTTTGACATTTAGATTAAAGAATGTTTTACAAGATTTGATTAATGAAGAGCAATGTAGTTTCCTCTCCAAAAGACACATGAAACAAAATATCAGGACAATGATAAATATAATAGAATATTATGAGAAAAACTGGGGGGGGGGAAGCAGTCTTAATATTTATAGATGCTGAAAAAGCATTTGATGCTGTAAAATGGGATTTTATGATACGCACTATGAAAATATTGGATTTTGGACATACATTTACGAATTGGATTCAAGCAGTAAACAAAAAGCAACAAGCTCAGGTAATTGTGAACAGAGAGAGAACTAAAGTCTGTCAACTTACAAAAGGGACAAGACAGAGATGCCCACTATCACTGCTAGTATTTATCCTAATTTTAGAAATTCTAATTAAGCAGATAAAAGATGACGATAAGATTAAAGGGACCCAAATTAAAGACTATAAATATAAAATCCGGGCCTACGCGGATGATCTGGTATTTATTTTAGAGGAACCCAATGATATTATTGAACATGTGATGAGAGTCATCGGGGAATTTGGTACATATGCGGGTTTCAAAATTAACAAAACTAAATCAAATATCCTAACATTAAACATGCTGGAAAAAGAAGATATAATATTACAGAATAAATCTGGCTTCCAAATCTGTAGGAAAGTTAGATATCTGGGTATAACACTCTCTAAAAAGAACTCAAGTCTATTTGGCAACATTTATGGTCTGATATAGAAAGAGATCAAACAGGACTTGATAAAATGGATAAACCTGAAGCTATAACTTTTGGATCGAATCTCAGTGATTAAAATGTCCATTCTACCCAGGATAATGTTTTTATTTCAAAATATACCGGTGCTATTAAATGACAAATGGCTCATACAGTGGGAAGCCGAGATCTCGAAATTTATATGGCCCAGAAAAAAACCTTGAATAAAACAGAAAATTTTAAAGGATGCAAAAGAAAGAGGTGGCTTGGGAGTATCATGCTTGCACATTAGATTGGATTTGCAATTGGATAACATTTAAAGATGTCAAGATGCTAAACTTAGAAGGTTTTAACAAAATATATGGGTGGCACGGCTACCTCTGGTATAAAAGAGCAGGAGTGAACAAGGAATTCAATGACCACATAGTTAATAGATTGTACAGTAGAATAGTGATTGAAGGAAGAATGTAATCATAGATTTGCTTGATATAATCACAAGAGTTTGAAAAGCTGATGAGAAGATAGAAGATAATGTATGTTTTGTTTTTTATGGTTAATGTTTGTTTTGTATTACATGGTTAATGTTTGTTTTGTATTAACATTTGAAAAAGGTAAAAAAAAAAAACTAGTAGTTTTTAATGGGCAATTAATCCCAGGAAGCCAAGGGGTTCACTTCTCATCGCTGGGGAAAAGGGTCTCGAACTGCACTTCTGTCTCCTGAGTTCCTTCTTGATTTGGCTCCATCAAGCCTTTTCTACCGATTGCTTTTTCCTGGGGTTCTCTTTTTGACAGCAACTCTGTGCTTGGGCAAACTCTGTCCCTTAAGCTTGAGAGATTATGGCTCTCAGGGAGTGGGGAACTCAAGAACCCAGTGCTGCTCTGGGGAGAGGCTCCCCAACCAGGGAGAATGCAGAGGAAGAGTGCCTGCAGACCCAGTGGTCAATATTGTAGCCAAAAGTCTATGAAGGGGAATTATATTTAGCTCAAATTGAGAGGAGGTTGGCTACAAGGCCCCTGCGAGACTGTCTCCCTAATGTATATCAAGAGATGGGGGATCTTAAGAATTGATGCAGAGGCAGTATCCTCAAATTAAAGTATTATTTATTGAAAAATGGGAAAATCACACAATACACACATGCACACTCTCATGCAGGGCTTGGGAAATCAGGGGTTAGGCTGGAATAAATGCCGAGGCAGCACTACTGCAGTACTTACTACCGATGAAGCCTTCTCCAGGATCCAATTGGGTGAAGTGGTGTGAGACACAACCATTCCAAGAGTGTGGGTTGAACAGCGGTGCCAGTAACCAGTTCAGCAAACAGAGTGACACAGAGTCCCCCTGAACTGAAACTAGCAACACTGAGAGGAGAAATCCAGGGGTTTTTAAGGGCTCAAACTGGCCCCTGGTGAGGTGCTTGATTGCTCAGCTAAAGCATAATCAAAGGGGTTTTATTGTTTGGCTATATCTTAGACAAAGGTGTTAGATTGCCTGGGTAAAATAATCTGGTCTGGCAATATTCAAGAGAGATGGGAGTGGATTAAGGTGTTTGGTCAGCTCATCAAGTAAGACATCTCAGCCATTATCGCCCATCCTTCTGATTATGGAGGCGATGATAGTCCATTTGCAACTCCCACACTATCTGCCTGGCTCTGAGGTTTGGGGATTTTCCAGCCTTCCAAGTGACCTGGGCATGACCTATCTGCCCTGTCATGGAGGCATGTGGAGTCTGCTGCAGAATACATCTAGGACCATGTGAAATTCATACACACCCAAATTCAGAAAAATGCACTTTTGGTAACAGTTTCCACCGCCCTTGAAAATTGTTCAGACCCATACCTGTGTAGGGATGAATATTTTTCGAATTAACCTTTGTCATAGGAGAATTTTGGGGTGTCAATAGGGGAAAAGGCCATTCTATAGGAAGTACTGCAGCTAGTAGTGCCTCTGGTGTTGAGAAGGGAATGGGTGATCATCCATTCAGAATCCATTCATACATCTTTTAATAACATACATTGACTAAAGCAACCAATAAAGCAATTAGAGCAATCAATAATCAAAAATAGTAGCAATAATCAATGACAGTAAAGCAATTAGCAAGAGTCCAAAGCATTCAATATGCAGGTTGGTAATGGAAAATGGCAAAATCAAGTCCTTTGGTGTTTCAAAGTTCTAAAGGGTGGTTCTGGTTGACTACAATAGCCAAAGTAAGCAAAGTAAGCTTCTGTGAAGGAGCCCTGCCACTGGTTGGGGGAAATGGCCATTCTTGATGGTGCAACCATGTGCAGCTGGCCATGGCATGCCCTGGAAAGATCGGAGGATAGCCCGGACAAATGAAAAGAATGTTCTTATGAGAACAGTCCTTTGCATTTGGGGCCCTCAGTGATAGCTCCAAATGGGAAGCCAATGGGCTGTGCCACAGCTACGGCACCAAGGATGGGCCTTTTCTCCAGTCAGACATACAAAAGGTGGGGGCCCATCCCCCATCTCCCATGGAGTGAAGAGATGGAACTAAAGCATTCTTTCCTTGCTCTCCAGTGGGAGAGTCTGGCTAGAAGGGCAAGAGGAGTGAAGCAGAGACTGTGAGTCTGGAGGCCTGGTATCTGTGTAGTGGCCATTTTTGGTTAGGGATTCTGGGGCTGTTGGGAAATATGCAAATGGCTGAAATTTTGGGTTAAAAGTAGTCAAATTAGGGTGTTGGCAGTCCTGGGGCAGGCACGATTGTTTAGAGTGTGAACTGGAGATTTGGGCCATGGTTGTGGTGAATCATGCTCATCCCAACTTAAAAGGTGGTTGGAAGGAGCGGGGAGTCTCTGAACTTAGGTGTCAGGTGCCCAAAGTGGGGCCTTGCTGATTGGTGGAAATGCCCATCCCTGGAGGTGTTTAGGCACAGAATGGTCCAAGGACATGGTGGAGGGGAGTGTTCCACGAGAGCCCACTTTCAAAATTACATTCTATGTGAAAACACTTTCAGGGATAGTCACTTCCAGCAATGGTTACCAACGGTGGGGAGGGGGGGAGAGGAATCTCCCCTCACCATTCTTAATGTGTTAACATAGAAGGTGCCCTCCCCCCCCCTTGTCCCTGGAGGGGCAAGGCCGAAGGGAGAGCAAGCTCGGTGGGTGGAGGAGGGTGAAGTGCTTAGTGGTTGACTGTTGTGGGAGGTCCAGTTTATAATGGCACAGAATTCTGCCACTTGCTTCCATACTCAACATACTAGACTGGCAGAACCCACAACAGTGATTACCTATATGTCCACGATTATAGTGGGGGGGGGGGTGAGTAATTTTAAGAGTGCTTGCCCTGTGGCAGACCAAGTCCAATCTCCCAACCAAGAGTTGGTGGCCATTTCCTTGATTTCCTGAGTGACTTTAATGATCTGTTTTGCCTTAAAGTCTACTGTCAACTTGTTCCATGCTTCAGTCTGCTCAATTTGTTTGACAGCTTCACTTAAGTTAGTGAGTAGGCACAGCCATTTGGAGACCTGTAATTCTTCCTCAATATGAAATCCTTCTAGCGCCTCTTATCTATATGGTATAGTCTCACTGGTGTATTCCCAGACTATCTTGTGTAAATTAAAGTCTCTGTTAAAACAGTCCCTCATGTGTACTTGACAAAAACAGGGCTTCTAAAATGCATTGAAAAGGCATGAGCATAAACTCATTACAGGGGGTGAGGAGACAAAAACAGTTGTGGGTTATTTGGACCATTAGGGAGTGCCTGAACGGAACTATAACATGCTCCTGGATGTCTTGCATGGGGGCTCCTTCTAGGCTGCCATAACAATGCATCCACTGCTGGGATTTGACACACCCCAACAAGTTGTATAAGTGGGTGCCATTGGTCCAATGTAGTGTACTCTCGGGTAGAATGGTGGTGTTGCTTTCAGCTAAGGGAACTCCCACATGTGAGATGGGATGGACAATCTAAGGGTTCCAAACTCTCTCATGGTAGACACTCATCTTAAGGACCATTAAATCCACTGGATATTGAATAGAGTCTGGGTATCTGACTTTGAGTAGTCCCATGACTTCTGGTTGCATTAATTTCATAAGGGAGGCTTGTATTAGCTGTGAGGTGAATGCCATGAGGCTATTCTGTATCTTGGTGCACTGGATGATGATAGATAAATTGTATATGCCTCTTTGGATAGAGCTTCCAAGGTCTATTATTATTTCCTTCTCTATACCCACCCATTGTGGTAGGATATGTCCTATTATGACTATGCCTTGGGCCACATTGGCCAAACCGGAGGCGATGGATATGCCTACGTCTTTAATTCTAGCTCCCACCAACCCTAGTTTATTGGCCAAAACTTCATTGTCTATGGCATTCAGTGTGCCTCCTCAAACTCCCAGTCCTCCTAAGATAGTGTCCACAGTATCTCGCTTGGTACTGAAAAGCAGGTGCATCACTGGCTGCCATCTCTTTTCTAATTCTTCCCATCGCACCCATGCTGCCTTTCTTGCTCCTTTCTTTAATAATGAGTAAAGGGGTTTGGCCTTTATGGCAAAGACTTTTATGAATCCCCTCAAGAAATTGAAGGTGCCCAGGAGTGCTCTTTGGGAGGCTACGTTGGTGGGGGCAGGGAGTTTTCCTATGGTTTCTATCCTCTGTAAATCTAGGGTTCTAGTCTGTCTGGATATTTAACCCTAAGTACGTGACCTGAGTCTGGACTAGCTGTGCCTTTTCCCTGCTGGCTTTGAACTCTGTGTCCCTGATAAGCTCTAGTACTTCCCTGGTAATATCTGCTGTCTTTTCCTGGGAATCTGAGTGGATAAGGATATCGTCCACGTAGGACAAAATGTGGGGGCACAAAGTGGGGTGCAACTTGGTCCACATTTTGTTCATGTGGAAATAGCAGATACTGGGGCTCAAGTGGAAACCTTGGGGTATCCTTTTGAATGCCATTTGATTCCCACAGAACTTGAAGGTGAACTTATAAAAACAGTTCTTGTGGAGTGGGATGGAGTGGAAGGCATTAGCTAGATCTATCACACTATAGAACTTTGCCCCAGCAGCTATGACTGCTAGAATCTCATTATACTTAGCTACTACAGGGACCACCTGGGGAGTGACCGCATTGAGGGCTCTAAAGTCCATGGTCATCCTCCATGTTACACCATCGGCTTTGAGCACAGGCCAGAGGGGCGCGTTACATATGGACTGCATGGGTAGGATAACATCCCAGTTCAACAGGCCATCAATGGTCTTTGCTATCCCTTCCTCGGCTCCTCAGGGGTATTTGTACTGCTTCTGTGGTGGGGGATCCTTCCTTCTATAAGCACACAAGCTCCCTTGACTTTCCCGCACTCTAGCTTGTCCTTAATCCATACCTCAGGGAAGTCTCCTGCCCAAGGGTCATTGCTGATGGGAAAAAGGAGGGGATATGACTAAGGCACCCTCCTCTACCTTCCACAGGAGGCCATTAGCCAAACCAGGGTTAGCCTGTTCTTTCTCAAATATCCTACTCCTAGGATCCCATAATCTTCTCCCTGATTCTCACAGGCCTGTATGAAATCTAAAATGGGGCCAAGTTGTAGTGGCACATTTTTCCAAATGGCTGCATGATGTTTCCCTTTGCCAGATCCTACCAACTCCATGTGGTCAGGCATTTTATTCCTTATGGTGGCTAACTTCAGGTTTAAGGTGTTAACTATGGTTCCCAAGTCTACTAGCAATTGTGCTGGGTTTGGTTTTGCTTGGGATCGGATCTGCACTTTCACAGTGGGGTGTTCCCACATATCTGGCTAGAGGGTGGCTACTACCTGTTACCATGGTGGTTTTGCTATGGGGGTTGTCTGAGGGGTGTGTTAGGGATTTATGTTGGAGACCAGCTTTTTTTTAAATAGGTCTGGTTCTCAGGAGAGACTTGGGGGGGTTGTCTTTAGTTTGGGCAGGAGAGGTTTCAGCCCAAGGGATCCGGAGGTCTGCCTGTGCTCTCTGAGAGTGAGGGGAACCCAGGCGTACCTTGCCTGATGGCCCTGATTCCTGCGCATTAGGGGCAGTCTCAGTGTGGCTAGGCCCTCCCATATACCTTCCACTTAAGGGTCAGTTCAGGAGGTCTAGGAGGTCCAGGAGGTCCATGAGCTCAGAGGTGGGCTTCCCATGCAACGCGTTTGTTGTAAAACTTATCTCTGCCTCCAGGTGTTATTTCAGATATCATAGATGGTCTGCTTGGGAGCCTCTACCTTATCTGGGGGACCTCGGAGGTTTTCTCTAGCACTCCTCCAGAAAGGGTTGCTAGCTCCAAAGCTCCCTGGCTCCTTCTGGGTTGGTTGGGAGTGGGGCCTGGAGTTCCAGTATGTGACCGTGGAAATGGGGTCTCCCTCCTTATCTATCCTCCTCCTGGTTGCTCGAGTGCTCTTCCCAGTGGCTGCTGCCAGTATGCTCTTGGCCATTTCCTTCTGAGTTTCCTTGGTCTAGTATATCTGGGATGCCTCATGTATGTGCTACATGAATCCCTGCCAGTCCATGGTATGGAGTCTGAGGGAAGTGTGTCCTAGGTATGTCAGCTGCTTTGCTTAGCCCCTGATAAACCTCTCTGATGATGTCTGGGTCATTTAGGAGCTCTTGTCCTTCGGCGTTTAGGCTTATCGCATTGGACAGAATGCCTAGCATTTTCTTGCAGGCCACATAAGTGTCTGGGGATTCATCTGTGAGCTGTAACTCATTCAGGTATTTTGCTTTTAGGATGGTTCCCGGCCACAGAATATGCACTTTTCTGGCCACCCAGTCATTAAGTTCTAAGTTGGCTAGATCATAGTTGGAGACGGCAGCTTCAAATGGGCCTGAATAACTGGGATCTATACATAACCTCACCACTTGTGTTAGATCTTGTCCCTTTGCCTTGGAGTATGAGAGTATGACAGTAGACATACATTGGACACCTGTTTGTGGATTTAATCTCCTGAGTTGGTCTGCTATGGTTTTGATCTTAGCTAGGTCCAATAAACTGTTTCTACCAGGGTCTTGATGACCATGCCATCCTCTGAGGTCTGTCTGGTTTCTACTCTGCTCCGAGTTTTTATGGGAATTAATGGAATGCCAGGAGCACACAGTGGACTATCTTTTAGGATTTTCATTTGTGTGGCTAATTCTAAGATTTTGGGCTGTACTGTAGCCACTATCAAGCCTATCTCCCCTCTAATTCTCTAACCCAGGCCTCGCACATGGAGTGGTCAGCTTGTGCAGCCTCCTCTGCCTTCTGGGATAGGGTAAAGTCTGCGGCTTGCTTCGCCTGTTTCAACTGAACCTGGTTTCTAGCTCTCTGATTTTGTTTTTTAGGGTCAAATTTTCTGCTTCTATCCTATCCGCTCTTAAGTTAGCCTCATTAGCTGTTCTGCGCGATAGGGTGCTCTCAGGCACCTCCTCTCTAATTTGGGTGACCAGATACCCAATCTGCCTTTTGGATACAACTGCCTCTAATTTCTGCTTTTTATAGTCTTTTACGGCATCGTGGACCAGCATCCAAACACCCCACAATGCCCACCTATCTTTCTCTGCTTGGGGAATGCTCTTTATTCCTTTTTTTTCTGTTTTCAAGTTATAAGCCTCCAGTAAGGAACCCTCTGGACATTCACGGATTGGGCCCATTCTTGAGGAGCCATTTCTGTAACCTGTCCTGGGTCTGTTCCTCCTTGAACAGCTTGGCTTCTTCCATCCCTGCCTCTAGCTGGGAGTAGCTACCTTCCCAATCTCTCTCTTCTAGCTTCTAATTTGGGACCACTTCGCCCTGCTAGCTCCTGGTTTGGGACCACCTCACCCCGCTAGCCTAAAGAGGACCACCTCACCCTGCTAGCGAACTTGTGGGTTGGAGCCAGACCTCACCGCCACTCACTATCACAACCAGTACTGGATCACCACTGCAGTTGGTGCCATGTATAGCTACTCCTAGATCCAGGCCCAAGGATAGGCTAGTTCCCCCTCCTAGCCTTGTCCTAAGAAACACTGGTATGGCCATCCTCCTCGGTTGACCTTCCTCAGTAGGTTGCTAGCAGACACCAGAAACCTGGACCCAGTTAGATCCCGGCCCTTGAGTTTTCCTGTTTCGGGAGCACCTCCTCCCGGCTGGATTTGAGTAGGAACACCTCATCCCTCCAGTGACCCAACCTTGCACCTCAGGTTTTATGGCCTCCAGCAGAGACATCTTTCTGCTTTTGCCTACCTCTGCCCAATCAAGGTACATTTGTGACTGTCTTTTGTGGATTATGGGGTTTGGGATTCCTAAGTGGGAAGGGGGCTGCCTTTTCTCCCAACCCACAACAGAGAAAATAGCTAACCCAAGATAGCCCTTTGCCCTTATGGCCAACCACACAAGACTCACACACACCTTTGTATTTATGCCTGTATCTGTAACAGTTTCTCTCAATCCCTGTGCTTTCTACATCTGGGATCAGAACACCTCGATTGCACAGTCGGAGTGCACAGACCTCAGGGGAGATTAATTTTGTTCTGGAGGGAAAGGCCAATTAATTGTCCCCGCTTTCTCCACCAAAATGTTGCCAAAGGTCTATGAAGGGGAATTTTATTTAGCTCAAATTGAGAGGAGGTCGGCTACAAGGACCCTGCAAGACCATCTCCCACATGAATACCGAGAGATGGAGGAATCTTAAGAATTGATGCAGAGGCAATATCCTCAAATTAAAGTATTATTTATTGAAAAATATGAAAATCACATAACAATACACACACATACACACTCTCATGCAGGGCTTGGGAAATCAGGGGTTAGGCTGGAATAAATGCCAAGGCAGCACTACCGCAGTACTTACTACTGACGAAGCCTTCTCCAGGATTCAATTGGGTGAAGTAGTGTGAAACACAACCGTTCCAAGAGAGTGGGTTGAACAGAGGTGCCAGTAACCAGTACAGAGAACAGAGTGACACAGGGTCCCCCTGAACTCAAACTAGCAACACTGAGAGGAGAAATCTAGGGGTTTTTAAGGGATCAAACTGGCCCCTGGCAAGGTGCTTGATTGCTTGGCTAAAGCATAAAGAAAGAGTTTTATTGTTTGGCTATAGCTTAGACAAAGGTTAGATTGCCAGGGTGAGATAATATGGTCTGGCAATATTCATGGGAGATGGGAGAGGATTAAAGTGTTTGGGCGGCTCATCAGGTGAGACATCTCAGCCATTACTGCCCATCCTTCTGATTATGGAGGTGATGATAATCCATTTGCAACTCCCACACTATCTGCCTGGCTTTGAGGTTTGGGGATTTTCCAGCCTTCCAAGTGACCTGGGCACGACCTATCTGCCGTGTTATGGAGGCACCGAGTCTGCTGCAGAATACATCAGGGGCTATAAACACCAAAATTCAAAAATGCACTTTCAGTAACAATATATATCCCCATCCACAAAAAAGGAGACACAAGAGACTTAAACAACTATTGAACCAGAACACTGATCTCCCATGCAAAAAAAAAAAATCCTGTGCAAAATTTTGCAACATAGACTCCAACCATACATGGAGAGAGAAATTCCAAGATTCAGGAAAGGAAGAGGCATGAGGGACTACATTACGATGTACGATGGCTAATGGAGCGCACCAGGGAATGCCAAAAGAAAATCAGCATGTGAAAAGCCTTTGACGGCATAGATCATGAAAGGCTATGGAATGCCCTTAAAGATATGGGAGTGCCAACACATCTGATAGTCCTGATGAGGAATCTATACTCAGAACAAGAGGCTAGTATCAGAACAGAACACAGAGAAACAGAATAGTTCCCAATTGGCAAAGGGGTCAGACAAGGCTGTATCCTTTCACCATGTCTGTTCAAATTGTTTGCAGAATATGGGGGGTTGCAGACTGCCAGAAATAGTGTGAATTCAGTCCACTTTTAGGGTTAGGGTTAGAGTTAGGGAACCATGGGAACTGTATTTTATTGTGGCATCAGAGTTGTCTGACAGAGAAGGCTCAATGTCTCAGAAAAATAACAGTTCCCATGACTCCCTAGCACTAACCCTAACCCTAAAAGTGGACTGAATTCACACTATTTCTGGCAGTCTGCAACCCCCCTATATTATAAGAAAAGCAGGCTTGGAGACAGAAGAAGGGGAGTGAAAATTGGAGGAAGGATTATCAACAGTCTAAAATATGCTGGTACTAGTAGAAAACCTCACAGACCTGGAACACCTACTAAAGAAGATCAAAGAAGAAAGTGCAAAGGCAGGCATAATGTTGAATATAAAAAAAACAAAAGTAATGACCACTGAGGATCTTCACAAGTTCAACCTAAACAATGAAGAAATAGAAATAATAAAAGAATTCCCATACCTGGGATCAAACATTGATAGAAATGGGGACTGCAGTCAGGAAATCAGAAGAAGTCTAAAAATGGGGAGGGTGGCTGTGAAAGAACTAGAAAAGATTATAAGATGCAAAGATATACAACTCAGCACAAAAGTTAGAATCATACAAGCCATTGTATTCCCAATTACCATGTATGGATGTGAGAGCAGGACAGTTAAGAAATATGATAGGAAGAAAATCAATGTATTTGAGATGTGGTGTTGGAGAAGAGTGCTGAGGATCCCATGGATAGCCAAAAGGAGAGACAAGTGGGGCCTCGAGCAGATCAAACCAGAAACCCCACTGGAAGCCAAGACCAAACTGAGGCTCTCATACTTTGGACACATCATGAGAAGAAAGGACTTTTTGGAAAAAAACAATAATGCTGGGGAAAGTGGAGGGAAGTAAGAAGAGAGGAAGGCCACATGCTAGATGAATCGACTCTGTAAAGGAGGCTTGTTTTCTGCTGCTCTGGAGAACAGGAATGGATGCAAGGTACAGGAAAAGAGATTCAACCTCAACATTGGAGGCACTTCCTGACAGTAAGGGCTGTTCAACAGTGGAACACACTACCTCAGAGAGTGGTGGAGTCTTCTAAAGGTTATGGGACATGACAATAACACTGGGCATAGGACAGAACCCTGTGACACCCCAATAATAATAATAATAATAATAATAATAATAATAATAATAATAATAATACTTTTTATTTAATATCCCACCCCTCTGAGATCAATCGGGGCGGCTTACATAATAAAATCATAATACAGCATTTAGAAACTATTTCCCCCCCTCCCACCCCTTAAAAATTTATTAAATCCAAAACAAATTAAAAACACAACATAAAAGGAGGATATGTACCTCAATATAAAACATCAAAAACAATAATACCACAGGCTGGCTCAGTATAGAATATCACTCTCAAGAAGCCAGGTCATAATGGGGGAGGGAACATCTCCAGAATATATTAGGAGCTTGAGCCAGTGGTTATTCTGGGAAGGCCTGCCGGAAGAGATCCGTCTTGACAGCTTTTTTAAAGCTGTCAAGTGATGTCAATTGGTGGATCTCCCCCGGCAGGCCATTCCATAGTTTGGGGGTGACAGCGGAAAAGGCCCTCTGGGGGGTAGTCACCAGCCTTGTTTTTTGAGGCTGTAACAGATTCCTCCCAGAAGACCAGAGCGTGCGGGGAAGATTATACGGGAGGAGGCGGTCCTTAAGATAGCCTGGACCCAAGCCATTTAGGGCTTTAAAGGTAATAACTAACACCTTGTACTGGGTTCGGAAACTAATAGGCAGCCAGTGGAGGGACCTTAATACTGGGGTAATGTGGTCCCACCTAGATGTTCCGGATATTAATCTGGTTGCCATATTTTGAACTAATTGCAGTTTCCGAACCAAGCACGAGGGTAGCCCCATGTAGAGCGCATTACAGAAGTCAAGGCATGAGGTTACCAATGCGTGCACAACAGTCTCAAGATCCCTACTTCCAGAAAAGGGCGCAGCTGGCATATCAGCCGAAGCTGATAACAGGTGCTCCTGACCGTCACATTAACCTGATTTGTCATTAGGAGCGACAAGTCCAGGAGCACCCCCAGACTGTGAATACAGTCACTGGAGGAGAGTGTGACCCCATCCAGGACTGGCGGTTGCAACCCAATTCTTGGTTTCGGGGCCGATACCATGAGCACCTCCGTCTTGTCTGGATTCAGTTTCAATCTGTTTTTCCTCATCCAGCCCATTACCACTTGAAGACATTCATTGAGAGAAGAGATGCCATTGGAATTCAAGGCCGACAAACGAGACACAGAGAAATAGATTTGAGTGTCATCAGCGTACTTATAACACCGAGCACCATAACTCCGAATTATCTCACCCAGCGGCTTCATGTAGATGTTAAACAACATCGGGGACAAAATAGCTCCCTGAGGGACCCCACAAGTGAGGTCCCTCTTACTGGAGCTACAGTCCCCGAGCAGCATCCTCTGGGACCGACCCTAGAGGAAGGACCGGAACCACTGCAGAGCAGTGCCTCCGATACCTAACCCCTTCAGGCAGACCAGGAGGATGCCATGATCTATTGTATCGAAAGCCGCTGAGAGGTCTAAGAGCACCAACAGGGTCACACTACCCCTGTCGATGCTCAGACGCAGATCGTCGGTCAAGGCAACCATGGCAGTCTCAACCCCAAAGCCTGTCCTAAAGCCAGTTTGAAATGGGTCTAGATAATCGGTTTCATCCAAGACTGCCTGGAGCTGAAGAGCAACCGCCCTCTCGATCACCTTGCTCAAAAATGGCAGTAGTGACACAGGCCTGTAGTTCTTCATATCCAGGGGGTCCAGGGAAGGCTTTTTCAGTAGCGGCCTAACCGCCACTTCCTTTAAACAAGATTGAACATGTCCTTCCCTGAAGGATGCATTGATGAAATCCATAAGGAATCTCATCAATGCACCCCCCCCCCCTGGACGGCCAGCCATGATGGGCAAGGGTCAAGAGGGCAAGTTGTCTTCTTCACCTTACCAAGCAGCTTGTCCACATCCTCGGTACTCACAGATTGCCACTGATCCAGTATAACTACATCGGCGGAGTCGGTGGACACCTCGCCTATAGACTCTGTTCCAATAGTGGTGTCTAAGTTGGCTCTGATCTGAGAGATTTTATCTGCAAAGAAGTTGTTAAACGCATCACAGCAGACCGTCGTCGGGTTAAGCAAGGGATTAGGCGCAGTAGGCACCTGCGTCATCTCCCTCACCACCTTGAACAGTTCTGCTGGACGAGACTCTGCAGACGCAATACGTGCAGAGGAGAAAGCTCTCTTCGCTGAACGTATTGCCTCCCGATAGGACCAAAGAAAGTTCCTATGGCGAGTTCTGTCCGATCGGAGCTGAGTTTTTCGCCACGTGCACTCTAGTCGTTGTCCAAATCGCTTCATTTTCCTAAGCTCAGAGGTGTACCAAGGCTTACGATTTGAAGCGAAGTGGCAAGGACGCTTGGGAGCGATTGTGTCTATAGCCCTGGTCAGATTGATATTCCATGTATTAACCAGGGCTTCAACAGGATCGCCGGTATTCCCAACCATTAAACCCTCCAAGGCTTTCTGGAATCAAATGGGCTCCATTAGCCTTCAAGGGCGGACCATTCGAATAGGTCCACCACCCCCCGGGGGGGGGGCAGATATTGGCTCTGAATTTCGTCTTGACCAGGAAATGATCCGTCCATGACAATGCAGAGGTGCCAACCACCTCCGCCCACAGATATGCCTGTTCCGTACAGAACACTGCATCAAGTGTATGACCTGCACAATGCGTAGGCCCATTGACCAACTGGGATAGGCCCATGTTTGTCATGCTATCCATGAACTCCCAAGCTGCACCTGTTAAACTGGTCTCCAGCAGGATGTTGAAGTTCCCCAGAACTAAAAGCCTGGGAGTCTCCAACAACATCTCAGAGACCGGTTGTGTCAGCTCGGTCAGGGAGTCTGCTAGACAATGGGGTGGCCAGTAGACTAGCAGAATCCCTAAACTATCCCTGGCCTTCAGGCTAAGGTACACGCACTCGATATGGGTCATGTATCGGACAGGTATCCTGGTCAAGGTCAAGGTATTCTTATAAACCAGAGCCACTCGCCCCCCCCCCACCCACTTCCCCTCACCTGCTCACTAACAGAATACCAAGCTGGGAGGGCCTGCACCCAGGTAGCAGCACTATCCTCTCCCAGCCAGGTTTCTGTGAAGCAGGCCAGGTCGGCATCCTCATCCAGGAGAAGATCCTGGATGATATGGGTTTTATTCTTCACTGACCTGGTGTTGCATAGGAACAGAGTGAGGTTCTGTGGAATGGTTGGTCTGCTCTCCAACCCATCCCAGGAAACAGAAGGAACTGAAGGTGGGATAGCTATTAAACAGCGATCCCGCCTTCTTTTGTAACATGTTTCCCCTGTTCCTGCCATACCTCCCATTTCTCCGCACAACTCCAATCGCCGCCCCCTCCATATTTTCCGGCTCCAGATAGTAATAGCACTAAGGATTCACCTCCCTCACAACCCCCGCCACAGATGGAAAAAGGCAGGGAAGGAGTCTCTAAGCTGGCGGGTAATAATGTTAATTAGGGTAGGTCAGAACTTCAAGACTGTTAAGTCCTCCCAATGCCACACAGCTGGTCTTAATTGGAGGCTGGTGAAGGCTAGCCAAGTCCTCCTCCCATGGCCCAGGATGCCACAGCCGCCGTGCTTTGCCGGGGGAGATATGGTGCTGGGCGGGTTTTTAAATCCCCGCGGCTCCTCCCTGTATCACTACCACTGCAGCTGACTCGGGCTGCTCAGCTGGTCTAAATTAGAGGCTGGTGAAGGCTAGCCAAGTCCTCCTCCCGCGGCCCAGGATGCCACAGCCGCCGTGCGTTGCTGGGGGAGAGATGGTGCTGGACGGGTTTTTAAATCCCCACGGCTCCTCCCGGTGTCACTGCCACTGCAGTGACTCGGGCCGCTCAGCTGGTCCAAATTGGAGGCTGGTGAAGGCTAGCCAAGTCCTCCTCCCACGGCCCAGGATGCCACAGCCGCCATGCGCTGCCGGGGGAGAGATGGTGCTGGGCGGGTCTTTAAATCCCCACAGCTCCTCCCTTCTCAACAGGACAAAGAGCAATTACTGGTGAGTAATGTCTCAACCGATTACAGATTCACCTAACTATAACACTGTCTAGCCCACAGTTCACCAACTTGCCTGCAAGGATATCATTAGGACCTTGTCAAAACCCTTACTGAAATCAAGATATACTGCATCCACAGGATTCTCCGATCTACCAGTTTTGTAACTATATCCAAAAAGAGACCAAGATTAATTAGACATGGCTTAGGAAGAATTTTCTAATGGTAAGAGCTGTTCAACACTGGAACATGCTGCCTCGGAATATGGAGGAGTCTCCTTCTTTGTATTAGATTAAAATAGGGGTTGGATGGCCATCTGTCAGGAGTGCTCTGATTGTATGTTCCTGCATGTCAGGGGGTTGGACTTGATGACCTTTGTGGTTTCATTCAACTCTATGATTTTGACCAATCCATGTTGGTTCTTAGTGATTACAGCATTCCTTTCTAAGTGCTCACAGAGTAATCATGCTGTGATTGCTAAGAGTCAACATGAGGACAACATTTATTGATCTGTTCTATCTGCAATTCACAACCTTTTTCTTTCTAAATCACTTAATCTCCTTGCTCTTACTGAAACCTGGCTCCCGGCCCTTGATACTACTACTTCCGTGGCCCCCTCTTTTGGTGGTCTCTCTTTTACCCACACTAGCCGCTCTGAGGGTCGAGGAGGAGGGGTCGGTATCTTACAGTCTAATTCCTGTCAGTTTTAAGTTCTATCTTTTCCCCCTAGCTATTGTTTCCCTTCATTTGAGTTCAATTCAATTAGACTCTTTTTTCCCTCTACATCTGTGGGTTGCAGTTATCTATCACTCTTCTGGCTCTGCTACCCAGTTTCCCTCTGACTTTGAGTCATAGATCATATCTTTTCTACTGGATGAACTCCCCTCTCTGATTCTAGGTGACTTTAACATCCACTTTGATGACTCCAAGAATCTGACAACATCTCACTTAGTTCTCTCTTAGCCTCTTTTGGTCTTCAACTCATTCACTTGGCCATTGTCTTGACCTAGTTTTTGCTGCTAAATGTGACATTTCTGACTACTTGGTAGATGATTTTCCATTATCTGATCATTATTTAATTTCTTTTACTCTTGTTTATATTCCACCTCCTCGTCATACTGTTTGGTGTTATTTTCATGATCTTCAGTCTGTTAGGACCTTATCACATGGGGTCTAGAGCAGAGCTAATCCAAAGGGTACCTGCAGCTAATACATATTATTTCCCCGTGTTTACACACGACGCTGCCCTAGAACACGGAGCTAATCTGTATTGTTTCCCCGCGTGTACACACGACACTGCCCCGAAACTCCACAGAACCCGAAGCTAATCCGTAGCGAGTAGGGAGATTTTGACATTCGGTTTGTTGGGGAAGTACAAGCGGAGCCTTCGTATTCATTGCGCAATGGTGGGCGGGGTGGGGAAGCAGGGAGAGCTCTCCCAAGCAGAAAATCCCGGCGAGGGGAAGGGATTGGCGAAAGGCAAACCGGATTGAGAAAGAGGAGGAGAAGGAGAGGAGGAGGGAAGAGGGAGGCGATCTCTCTCTCTCCATCTCTCTCGCATTTTTCCCCACCAACACCCCTTCCCTCCTCCAGTCCTCCAGCCCTCCTCCTCCTCCTCGGTCCCCTTGGCTGCCTTTCCTCCCGACTCCTTCATCCCATCCTTGCCATCCACAGAAGCGCCTTCTGCGACGCTGGCTTTTTGGGTGGCGGGAAGGGAGAGAGAGAGAGAGAGAAGAAAATGTGTGTGTGTGTGTGTGTTTTCCTTCTTCCCACGTGAACCGCATCCCGCAGCGCCTGATCGCTAAATCCCCTTTGGAGCCTTCGTATTCATTGCGCTATGGCCGCCAGGGCGAAATTCAGTTCGTTTCGGTATAGAACTGAATTTATTCTCACTTCGGTTACTTTTCTGTTACTTTTCGCTTCGTGGCCAGCGTTTGATAAGGCCCTTAATCATGACCATCTCAGTCAGACCTTGGATTCATCTCTTTCCTCTTTAAATTTTGGGGACTCTGCTGATTCAGCAATGTCTTTATTTAACTCCATTCTTCAACTCTTGGCAGCTTTGCCCCTGTATCTGTACATGAATCTTCCTTTATGACTAGGCCTCAGCCCTGGCTTACCCCTATAGTTAGATTTCTCCAGTCCTGCTCTCGAGTAGCCGAACGTCTTTGGAAAAAGTCCAGGGAGTGGGCTGATTTTATTCATTATAATTTTGTACTTTCTTCCTTTTTACACACCTTGTCCATGGCTAAACAGAATTATTATAAATCTTTTATTTGTGCCCATGAGAGGCGGCCGCAGCGTTTGTTCTCCAACTTCAATATTTTGCTAAAACTTCCTTCTCTTTCTGCCTCTTCATTATTCTCTCCTAGAGACAATGTGTAAAGGGAAAACAGTAGGGGACCAAAAAAAAAAAAAAAGCCCTGGGGAACTCCAACAGATAATGGAACAGAGGACAAAGCCTGACCACCTGTGACTACTGAAAAAGATCTGTCTGACAGATAAGATTTAAACCAATCAAGGACAGTTTGCTTACTACTTTCGGTTTGCTTACTATTTCATCTCAAAGATCACCACCATTCGCTCTGAGCTAGCCCTTACCGATCATTCATCTACTACTGATTCTCTGTTACTCTCAACTAAAAAAATTTCCTCCTGTTTCTTTGGATGAACTCTCCACGCTGCTGAACTCTTCCAAACCTGCAACTTGTTCTCTTGATCCAATCCCTTCTCATGTTCTAATCTCTATAGCCCCTTCTTTTCTGCTCTCACTTCTCCATATCTTTAATCTGTCTCTCTCTACTGTCTCTTTCCCTTCAGAATTTAAACACGCTCTAGTTTCCTCAATTCTGAAAAAAACTTCTCTCAACCCCTCTTCTCTGTCTAGCTACTATCTGATTTCGCTTCTTCCTTTTCTCTCCAAGATTTTGGAATGGGTCATTTATTCTCGCTGTCTTGAGTTCCTTGAAGCCAACTCCATTCTTGATCTTTTTCAGTCCAGTTTCCACCCACAGCATTCTACAGAGACGGCTCTCACAAAGATCTCGGATGATCTTTTGTGGGCTAAAGCTAATGGCCTTTACTCTGTTCTCGTTCTTCTCAATTTGTCTGTGGCCTTTGACACTGTTGATCACTGTCTTTTAGTTGATATACTTTCTGACCTTGGCTTCTCAGATTCTGTCCTTGATTGGTTTAAATCTTATCTGTCAGACAGATCTTTTTCAGTAGTCACAGGTGGTCAGGCTTTGTCCTCTGTTCCATTATCTGTTGGAGTTCCCCAGGGCTTTTTTTTTTTTTTTGGTCCCCTACTGTTTTCCCTTTACACATTGTCTCTAGGAAAACTCATTAGTTCTTTTGGCTTCTCCTATCATCTGTATGTCAATGACACTCAGCTGTATCTCTCCACCCCTGACCTTTCTTCTGGCCTTGAACAGCAAGTTTCATCTTGTCTTACAGCTGTCTCTCAGTGGATACGCCATTGGCGCTTAAAGCTCAATATGTCCAAAACGGAGCTTCTTGTTTTCCCACCAAAGCCTACTGTTCAATACTCTTTTTATGTTTCTGTTGACGATATTTCTATTCGATCTCTCCAGGAAGCCCGCAGTCTTGGTTTTATTTTTGATTCCTCTCTGTCGTTTATCCCCCAGATTCAGGCCACAGCCAAGGCATGTAAATTCTTCTTGTATAATATTGCTAAAATTCAACCATTTCTCTCGGCCTCTACTGCCAAGATTTTGATCCATGCCCTAGTGGTCTTGAGACTAGATTATTGTAACCTTCTCCTAGCAGAGCTCCCTCTTTCTCACCTCTGTCCTTTAATATTGGTCCAGCATTCTGCTGCATGCATTATCACTTCTGCTCACTGTTTTGACCATATTTCTCCTTTATTTCATCCCTTCACTGGCTCCCCCTCCCTTTCCGTATTCTGTTGCTGACTTTTAAAGCCCTGCATGGCTTAATAATAATAACAACAACAACAATAATAATAATAATAATAATAATTTATATCCCGCTTATGTGATAAATCAATCTAAGCGGCTTACAATTAAAACAGTACAAAATGTCCCCGTACCAACTCTCCCCCCCTTAAAACAAAATTAAATATCATAACAATTAAGACACAATTTAAAAACAAAATCTAAAAAAGACATAATCTAAAAAAAAAAGACACAACACAGTGCCCTGGTAGTCTCCTACAGCGTTCCTTATCCATCAAGTGATGGGGCCATGAAAGGAACCATAGGGATGGAAAAGCCCAAGGCCGGGATAATTAATCTGGAAAGGCCTGCCGGAAGAGATCCGATTTGCCAGCTTTTTTGAAGCTGTCTAACGATGTTAATCAACGGATCTCATCTGGCAGGTCATTCCAGAGTTTGGGGGCGACAACAGAAAAAGCCCTCTGGGAGGTCGTCGCAAGCCTCGATTTTTGGGGCTGCAGCAGGTTCCTCCCAGAGGACCAGGGAGCATGGGGAGGATTGTATGGAAGGAGGCGGTCCCTGAGATATAAGGTTGGCCCCTCCTTATTTATCATTTATTTATTATTTTCCCCTTATTGTCCCATCCATGCCCTCCATTCTGTAGTCAAGGTCTGCTGTCTCAGCCTAGGATTTTTACTGCTCCACCCTGGATTCGTTCCTTTTCACTTGCTGCCCCTCATTCCTAGAACCTCCTTCCCCCACAAGCATGGCACATCACTTGTTTAACCAGCTTCAAAGCTGAGTTAAAGACTATACTGTTCAGGGAAGTGTTCACAGGCATTGCATGATGATTATTTGATGTTTTAATTTGTTATCTTCTTTGTATTAATATGTATTATTTTATTATTTTGTAGAATGTACACCATTGGCAGGCTTTAAATCTATTTTTACCTATTTTATTGTATCGTGCTGTGTAAATCTACAGTGCTATATAAATAAACTGTAATAATAATAATAATAATAATAATAATAATAATAATAATAATAATAACAACAACTTAAGGAACTATTCTATAACTTTTTCTCATATGGTGCCCTCCTTCAATCTGCTGGGAACTCTCCAGTCCTCCAAGAATTCCGGTCCTCCAAAATTATTAATATTGATTCTGACATTATATCTTCAACTTCCTTTAGAATCATAGAATTGTAGAGTTGGAAGGAGAGCCATGAGTCATCGAGTCCAATCCCCTGCTCAGTGCAGAATCTCCAGCTGAAGGATCCCCAGCATCCAGTCTCTTTTTTAAGATATCCAGAGAAGGAGACCCTACCATCTCTCTAGGCAATTGGTTTCATTGTTGAACTGCTCATACTGTCAAGAAGTTCCTTCTAATGTTCAACTGAAATCTACTCTCATGTAATTTCAAATGATTATACCTTGTCCTATCCTCTGGGGGTGCAGAGAACAGGCCTACCACCTATTCTGTGACAGCCGTTCAGTGCAATCATGTCACCACTGTCTTCGCTTCCCCAAGATGAACATACCCAGTTCCTTCAACCTTCTTATGTTGTTGCTGGGGATGAGGGATGGGGTAAGTCTGATGTACAGTTGGCCCTACATATCCATGGATTCTTTATCCATGAATTTAGCTTGAAAATATTCCTAATAATAATAATAATAATAATAATAAATTTCCAAACAGCAAGCCTTGATTTTGTCATTTTGTATAAGGGACACTATTTTTTCTATTCCACTATATTTAATGGGGCTTGAATATCCATGGATTTTGGTATTCATGGGGGATGAGGCAGTTTCTGGAACCAAACTCCAACAGTTATCAAGGTCCCACTGTATATATCAGGGGTAGGCAACCTTTCCCCTTTAAGGGCCGAGGGACTTCAGCTCCCAGAATCCCAGGAGCTATTGGCTAACATGGGACTATTAGCCAACATTGCTGAGGCTTCTGGGAGCTGAAGTCCCTCGGCCCTTAAAGGGGAAAGGTTGCCTACCCCTGGTATATATAGACATACTTTTTTGTTTCCTCCATCCTAACCCTTGCCCTGTATTTTTATTTCTTTTCAATGGGTTGGTGTGTGAGAAATGGAGTTTTCCAACATCCATGCAGCTGTTTTCTTTAAAAGCATCACAATGAGATGGCAGAGAAGGAATATGTATACAGTCTATAGATATGATTGAG
Organism: Phrynosoma blainvillii; assembly: GCA_026167975.1. NCBI lineage: Eukaryota > Metazoa > Chordata > Lepidosauria > Squamata > Phrynosomatidae > Phrynosoma > Phrynosoma blainvillii. The sequence continues at coordinate 212,135,107 of JANUYF010000001.1, forward strand.
AATGTAAGGAGTTTGCTTCTGACAAGTTCTAAACAGACTTTTCCCCTTCTTTGTCAAACTAAAATCTAATTATTTATTTAAATTTAACACACACACAAATACACACACACCAGTGATATTATTAATATTATATTGTCTGCTACTGTAGTGGTGCTTTGCTTTCTACAATTTTTTTAAAAAGTGTGATGCCCTGTCTCTAGTCTACTCAATAACCAGGCTTTATGGATTAACCAGAAAGGATTTATTAAATAGCTCAGCACTGTAGACAAACATTTGCCAGAACTGGTTTCAAACACCCAGCTACAATCATATTACCCCCTTCACACCTCACCTGCCTCCTGCCTTCTCATTCTTTCTCAGGAGAGTGACCTTGAGTCATTAGGAACATCCTGCATCTATCTGTTTCTGTCCATTAGGCTCGCCACCTGTTCCCAGCCTCAGTGCACTACTAAAACTGAAACTATTTCAAACAATAATATTCAATAACAACAATATTCACTCTAACTCTACATAAAACAATACAAGCAGCCCATGGCAGGGACAAAAAGCTTTTATAAAATCCCTATAGTTCCACATGTTTTAGTCCCTCATTCCCTCAGGAGCTACTCTGTCAATCTACCAGGTTGTTAGGGATCTTTTCTAACCGTTTCATTTTGGCCCTTTTTTACATCAATTTTGTATTGAATTAACCCAAGGGATCATGCAACTATCCTGTTGTAACTATTCTCTCCTTCAATCTTCACATTCAAGCTGCTGCAAAGTTGCATGATTTCATCCTTCACAACATTGCAAAAAGCATACCTTTATCTTTTATTTCTCTACAAAAATCTCTAGTCTAAGAATACTTAGAAAGGTTTTTTAAAGAATTTATAAAAATTTGAAAAATTCCTCATGAACAAAGTGGATAGAACTTGAAATTTTTAACATTTGAAGATGGAGATACTGAGACATTCAACAATAGCTCAGAAACAGTAAAAACTTCACAATTCTGAAAAGATACTTAATCCCTTCTGACACCCTTCTGTTGCGAAGGGAGCAAAATTTTCTGTCTTTTATTGTCCTTGGTTCCCACATGGCCAAGAAGCTGAGTGGCCTCTTCCTGCATTGAAATCCCTCCATCTTAACTGATAACATAAGTATTATTTGAGACAGAATATAGACCTGTGACTCTAACATTAGGTCTTTGCAGACTGCCAGAAATAGTGCAAATTGAGTCCACTTTAAATTGAGGCACTGCCCTGGCTCAGTGCTAGGGAATTATGGGAACTGTAATTTATTGTGGCACCAGAGCTCTCTGACAGAGAAGGCTCAATGTCTTAGAAAAAAATACAATTCCCATGATTCCCTAGCACTGAGCCAGGACAGTGCCTCAATTTAAAGTGGACTCAATTTGCACTATTTCTGGCAGTCTGCAAAGGCCCAATTCTCCTATAAGATGTTTAACTTCTTTGCCTGATGAAGAAGCCAGTGAAACTATAGAAAGCTTGCTTTGTGTGTTTTGTGCATATTGCTGTTTCTGTGTATTTTGTATTTTGTTGTATACAGTGAGCCCTGAAAATTTTTATTTAAACTTTTCTTTCCTAAAGAATGAAGACTGACTCAGAAAGACAAACAATAATAATGGCTTTACTAAATAATTACAGAACAAAAAAACCTAAATCCTAATCTAACTAAAGATGGTTTAGGTAAAGAGAGAAAGCATTACCTTTTATATAGCAGGAAGATGGAGAAGAGACATGTTAGACATATTAGTGTAACTGTCAGACTCACACTAACTGTAAGATTAGCTGTTTAGAATCTTGCGAGAGAGACAATCTTAAAGAGAGATAAACCTAAATAGGAATCCCTATCTATATAATGAGGGAAAAGAGAATGCATGTTTCTTCCAACAATCCCCTTCTCATTCTCTTGGACCAACATCAAAGATCTTCATTCCATCACACAGTCTCTGGAATCGATCTTTTGGCAGAGGTTTAGTGAGAATGTCTGCAATCATTACTTTTGTGTTGCAATACTCCAACTGGACAAGTCCATTCTTTCACATCTCTTGCACTTTGTGGAAAGCGATATCAATGTTCTTCTTAAGTGGTTTTCACTTTCAGAAATGTTGATGCAGCTTTGATTATCTTGCATTAAAATAGTTGATTTGGGTTCTGTTATCCCAAAGTCTAGAAGTAAGTTGTGCAGCCATTTGATCTCATCACATGCTGCCTTTGCTGAAACACACTGAGCACCAGTAGAAGAATCTGAAATTGTAGATTGCTTCTTACTTTTCTAGCTTATAGCTCCTTCACCTAGATCAAATTTCCACTGGTTGATTTTCTGTCTACCAGATCTGCAGCCCAGTCTGCATCCATGTAGGTGATCAGTTGTGGTTGATTATAGGCTGGCAGCAGCAGTTTGTAATCTGCTGTTCCTTTTAAGTATCTGGCAACTCTTTTTACCACAATGAAATTTCTTTCAGTAGGAGATTTGACCATTTTGCATAAGATACCAAGAGCATTTGCTATGCCAAGTCTGGTGAAGGTAGCTATGTATAGGAGTTTTCCAACTGCAGTGCTATACTCCATTTTGTAAAGGTTCAGATTTCTTAATGTCTTTTAAGAATCCTACTTCCATTGGAGTTGGCATAGCATTTGCATTTTTCAGACCAATAATAATAATAATAATAATAATAATAAAATAGACAGTCCAAAAGATCCAATATCTTCTTTTTTGATTCAGGAAGAAACTTCCATCACTGTCTTTTTTTATTTGCACTCCAAGATAGTGTGAGATGTCTCCCAAATTCTTAATATCAATATCTTTCTTGAGATTTTGGTTTATCTCTTCACTATCTGCTTTGTCCTCACTGCACAAGATCAGATCGTCCACATAACTAGTGATGTAAGTCCATTTATTACTTCTGAATCTCTTGTGTACACATTTGTCAACAGTGCCTGGAGTGAACCCCTCTTTGATTAGAAGCTGGTTCAGTTTCTCACTCCATGCTCTGGCAGCTTGCTTTAAACCATAAATGCTCTTTTGTAATTGACATATAAGATGTTCCTTTCCAGATTTTTGGAATCCTGGAGGTTGTTCCATTTAAAGTTGTTCAGTGAGATCGCCATATAGAAAAGCTGTGTGAATGTCCAGATGTCAAATATTCATTTTCTTGTAAGCTGTGACAGATAGGAGAGTCCTGATGGTTGTGTGAGTGACCACCCCAGCAAAAGTTTTGTTGTAGTCCTCACCATAATTTTGAGTATAGCCTTTAGCAATGTCTTGCTTTATATCTTTGAATCTTCCCTTCTGCATCTAGCTTTGTTGTAAAGACCCATCTACAGCCAATTGCTCTTTTTCCTTCTGGTAATTCTGACAAAGTCCATGACTTGTTTTTATATAAAGATTGCATTTCCTCATTAGGAGTTAAAGTTATAGTTACAGAAGCCCAAACAGAAGTAAATAAATAATAACTATGTCATTCCATGGAGATAAGCAGAAGCGACCAGAAGCTTTAAGGCATGCTAGTAGCTGTAGTTTAGACAACAGTAGACCATATAACAAAATACCAGACAAAATCCAGAAAAGCTAAAACAAAGGAATGACAGCTGAAGGTAAGGAAAATAAACATGTTTGGCTCCATATTGCTGTAAAGGTCCTGATTGACTCCAGTGGATTCATAGGTTTAAAATAAAATTAAAAATAAAATGGACACTTATGGTGTTTTTTTTTAAATGATAACGTGATGATTAAGAATATAATTGTGATTAATCAAGGTGTAGAATTTTAGTATTGTTGGTTATCCTTATTGTTGAAGGTTGCGAATCCCATTATGTGAACAGATTTAAAGACTAAATATATTTTTCTCTTTTTTACTTTTTAATGATAAATAAAATTGGTTTGACTTGATTAGGAAAATTAAATATATATATAGAATTATAGGTTATGAGGATGAGCTGAGCTTGATTTATAATTGATGACATTAATTGTATTACATGCACATATAGAATTAGAACACATATAGAAGTGTAGATTATGTGGATGAACTGTATTATAGACAATGATCTGAATCTGAGCTGATGTTGAAGAAGAAATCAACTGTTTTTTTATTAGATAAATATAAAATAGTAATTTGGTGATAATATATAAATACTATATTATATTGTATTATACTATAATAAGTCAATTAGAAGACAATAGATAGAAAAATTTAGTATATTTGATTTAAACCCACCAAAATGGCAACAGGAATGAGAAAGCTGATGCAAATATTACACTCCTAGATGAGATAAGGGGGGAAAAATCAAATAATGGAAATAAGAATTGAAATAAATCAGGAAATGAAAGAATTTTAAAAACAGATACAACTAGAAATAAGGGCAGTTATGAAACACACAATTGAGAAATTAACTACTGAAATGTTGACAGCCAAGCAAAAAATTTAGAACACAGAAGTGAAAAATGGAGGAAGAGATTGATGGAATTGAGAAGAAGAAAGAAGAGGAGTTAGATGAAAAAGCAATTTGGGAACAGACATTTAGAGAAAAATGTGTTAAAATAAGAGGCCTTCCAGAAGAAGAAAAGGAAGAGCTAATGGGAAAACTAATTCCTTGTTTGGCCGAATTCTTGAAAAAGGACTTGACAATGTTTGAAATAGAAACAAATAGATTATTTTGAGTCAACTCTTATATAGCAACACAAAGAAAACTTCCACGAGATGTAGGGCCATTGGAGACCAGCCCAAAGCACTGGCCTGGGGGTAGAAATGGAACAGGGCAGCCACACGCCGGCCACCCCAACCCCATCCCAATGGCGTCCTAATGCCATGCGGCCACATGCATGGTACGCAGCATAAGGATGCCCTTCTGGTGCAGCATGCAGACATTCTGCACTGAAAGGTCACAGAAGAGCTGTGGTGCCAGCTCTTAGGGTGGCCTTTTGCCACCCCTAAAAGGAGCAGCATTTTGTCCCTCTTTTAGGGGTGACAAAGGGAAGGATTCGGGTAGTGGCATGGAGTTGCCACAGCTCCGATCTGCTGCTCCCCGGGGCAGCTCTCTGTTGCCCCAAACAGGCCATTTGCATCGGCTCATAATTATTTTTTTTGTTAGAAAACCAAAGAGAGACCAATTACTGCAATATCATAATGAATATTTCAGTATTTTTGAGTATAAATGACAAATATTGAATGTATTTAAAGACATACCCATGAGATTCTTGAGGAAGAGAAAAGAGTATCAATTTTTAACTGCACAATTAAGGAAGAAGGAGATTATATATAGATGGGAAATTCCAGAAGGCTTCACCTTCTGGTACAGAAGGAAAAGAATAACAATCACTTCAGTGGAAGAAGCAAGAAGATTTATGGGACAATATTGACAGAGATCGAAACCATCATCTAACGACATTCAAGAAGTTACAAAAGAGTCAGAAAAAAACCAAACAAAAATCAGGAAAGAAATTTAAGAAAAGGACTGTAATAATGAAGAAGAGGAAGGAAAGCAATTTCTGGGCAGCCATTTTGAATGAGTGAGTGTTTAAATTTAAAAGAAAACACTTGGGAGGGTGTTTGTTGCTGAGGGGGTGGGGCTTCTGTGAGTCACATCTGTGAGAGGAGTTTCACTGGAAAGTGTGGGGCTTCTGTGAACTCTATACAACTCCTCCCAGAGGCTTCTGGGACTCAGGAAAAGCCATTGTGAGAGGCTTTTATACCCCCAAAATATAATTTTTTATAGGCAGAAAAAACAAAAGATGAATTTATTGAATAAATTATTTGAAAGAGAAAGAGGATGAATTAAAGGAAAGCGCAGGATGCTACAGAAACAGATAGAAATAGAGGCAGCAATAGAATTGGAGAAGAAATTAAAATTAAATAAACAAAAAAATTTAAACATGTGAATAAAATGGGTAAATGGTTGGCATATAAAATAAGAAAAGAAAAAAGAAGAAAAGTATTGTGAAAATAAGAAAGGGAGACACAGTGTATACTCAACAAGAAAAAATGAAAGAAATATTTCAAGACTATGATATGGAATTGTATTCAGAGCAATTAGTAGAAATTCAAAAAATTAGACAAAAGAGAAATAGGGAGATCAACAGAAGAACAACAGCAAAAGCTAAATGCCCCAATAACCAAAATACAAGTAGAGGAAGCTATAAAACAATGTAAGGAAGGGAAAGCACCAGGATTGGATGGGTTAATGATATTATTTTATAAAACTTTTAGTGAGGAAATAGGGACCCCTTACAGTTAATAATGAATGAAGCTTTAAAAAGAAAATATACCCAAAACAGAGAGAGAAGTAGAAATAGTGCTAATACCTAAGGAGGATAAAGATATACAGGATCTGGCAAACTACAGACTGATTTTACTCCTCAATAATGATTATAAAATATTCTCAATGATATTGGTTAATATGTTGAAAATTGTTTACAAAATATAATAGATGAAGACCAATGAGGCTTCCTACAAAATTGTCAAATGAGAGAGGATCTAATAGTTATAATAGATGTGATGGAATATTATGAACAGCATTATGATAAAGAATTGGGTTTGTTCTTCTTGGACTTGGAAAAGGCTTTTGACTTGGTAAATACAATACTAGATGTATTAAAGAAAATAAATGTGGGACAAAACTTTCTCAGCTGGGTAAAGAAGATTTATAAGAATCAGAAAGTGCACATTAGAATTAATGGGGAGAGAATGGGGGTTATAAAAATTCAAAGGGGAATAAGACAGGGCTTCCTCCTGTCCCCGATTCCTGCTAATTATGGAGATGTTTATAAGGGATATTAAATGAATGATAAGATAAGAGAGATCAAAATTTAAAAAAACATAGCTATATGACTAGGGCGTTTGTGGATGATTTGGCAGTTATAATAGAAGACCCATTGGAGCATGTAGAATTGTTAATGAAATTGTTGGAAGAATTTGGTGTAGCAACAGAATGTAAAATTATTAAGGGAAAATCAGTTATTTTAACAAAAAAATATGGGAAAGGAAGAAAAACAATTATTGGAAGAGAAAGCAGGAATAAGTGTGGGGGGGGAAGCAAAATATTTAGGAATACAGATTAACAAAAATCAATAGAACTATATGAAAATAATTATAAGAAACTATGGAGTAGGATAAAAAAAGATATGGTAAATTGGAACAGATTAAATTTAACATGACAATATTGCCAAAAAAAATTTTTATTTCAGATGTTGCCTATTTAAAGATTGGCACAAAGATATTGCTCAATTTATTTGGAGAGGAAAGACACCAAGAATCAGACTAAAATATGTACAAGATGCACCAGAGAGAGTGGGAATGGGACTCTCTAACTTAAAATGGTATTTTGAGTCATGTTTCTTAATATGGATAGGAGAATGGGTGACCTTGACAGACAACAATAAGAATTAGAAGGTGATGGAATAGGCTATGGGTGGCATGCATACCTAGCATACGAAAAAGATAAACATAATAAATCCTTCTTAAATCATTGTATAAGAAAAACATTAATCAAGGTATGGAATAAATACAGAAAAAGAAGAATATCCAAATTGACGATGTGGATATCCCTGCACAAAGCATTCTATAGAAAGGAAATGACTAAAGAAGAATTTTGGTATAAATACAAAGATATGTTGAGGAAACAAAAAGGTAAATTAGAAATGAAATCAAAAGAGGAACTGCAAAATGAGGGGTGGATGATAAATTGTTTCACACAGAGACAAATTTATGAGAGGCTTGTAATAGATAGGAAAACTTACGGTTTTGAAAATAAAGGAGAGAAAATGGAAATAGAAAAAAATACTAACTGAAGGGAAGGTAAAAATAATAGAGAAACTTTATGCAGTATTACTGAAATTCAAAATGGAGGATGAAATTGCTAAAGAGCCAATGATTAAATGGGCCATGAACATTGGTCATCCCATTCAATTGGAACAATGGGGAAAATATGGATCAAAGGAATCAGATATGCAGTTTCTCAGGACTTAAGGGAAAATTGTTACAAAATGTTTTTTCAATGGTATCTCTCACCAGACAAAGTTTATAAACTAAAGAATAATAATTGTTGGAACTGTGGAAATGAAGCAGCTACTTTTTACCATTGCTGGTAGTCTTGTAAAATTGCAAAGAATTATTGGAGAATGATAAATAATTTGATAAGTGAAATGTTAAAGATGAAATTACAGTTAAAGCCAGAATTTTATCTTTTAGGAATATTTGAGGAAGAAATAGAAAGAAAATATGGTAAGATTATATTTTATATGGTAACCACAGCAAAAATAATTTATGCACAAAGATGAAAAAGCAAAGATACCCCATCAAAAGAAGATTGGATATATAAGTTGTATGATATGATGGAAATGGATAAATTAACCAAGACATTAAGAAATAGACAGAACTAATTTTATGAAGAATGGAGAAAGATAATAGATTTTCTGAAATTAGAATGAGACATAGCAATATTGAACTTATAGAATGAATGATTAGTGTTTAGAGATGAAGTTCATAAGATAAATTAATAAGGAGAAAAATAAGAAAGTCAAGTTAAGATGAAGATAAGACAGATATTGCTGGGAAGGAAGTCAGTCTGAAAGGAGAATTTTGGAAGGAAAGAAGAAATGAATGGAGAATATGTATAAAGAAGATATGAGAAGGAAGAGAGAGTGAAGAAAGATAAAGTAAGTGTAGAAGGTATGAGTATGTAGAAGAAGGTGAGTGTAACGTGAGAAGGTATGGAGGGGGGAAGAGTGAATACGAAAGGGAAGAGGAGGAGATGGGATGAAAGAAAGAGATGAGAAGGTGGAAAGAGGAAAAAAAAGGAAAAAAAAGAAGATTAAAAAGATGGGAAGGGGGACAGGGAAGAAGAAGGAGAAAGGATGTGAGGATAAAGGAAAATGGATGAAATGAAAAAGAAGAAAAGAGAAAGATAATAGGAAAGATGGAATATATGAAGGAGCATGAGTATGAGGATTGTCTGAATGATATAGTGAGAATGGTTCACAATACGGTAATAAACTTGGTAAAATGTAGTTTGAAATGTAATAAAATGTGCTTATAAAAGGATTTTGAAAAGGATTTTGAAAGTAGTCATAGAAAAATTTGTTGATTGTGAACTGTACTATTTTTTAAGTATTGTTACTGTATTGTTAAATATTGTTGTTGGATACTGAATGTACAGGTTGATGATTGAAGGTTTGCTTGCTTATTGTTTGTATATTGTTTGTTGGTTTGTATGTATGTTAGTTAATGTTAACAATAAACTTTAAATATTAATCTTTATAAAAAAAGCAAAAATTAACAAGGACTTTAATAATCACTTTATGAGGAAGTCTTTATATAGAGTATGGTCGCAAGTGAGAGGAAAATGGTGTACCAAAATACCCTTGTGGACTTCGATTAATCAAGCTTTGTTTAAGAACCAAAAATTATCCTGTGAAAAAAATAGCCAACTTATTCTGTTATTACTAAAATAGAAGAAAATCAAAGACGACTGAAAACAGAAATGGAATTATTCAAAGAAGGATAGAGTTGTAATTGGTTTTTATGCAGACATATAAAAGAAAGATTCAACCAGGACATGACACTATCAGGTATAGGAAAAGGTGACAAAGACTTTGAGAAAATAATTAAAGAAGAAAACAACCATGTTTACTAATGAAACATGAACATGAACACTATAAAAATTGTATGGTTAGTTGGGCACAAGATCTATTCAATTGGCACAGTGGGGGGGGGGGGGAAATGGAATAAAAGGATTAAGTACTAAGTGAATTTTGGACTGAAGGAAAATATGATCAAAATGCAATCTAGATGGTATTTAACACCATATACCCTAGCCAAGATATTATTATTATTATTATTATTATTATTATTATTATTATTAAAGTGTTTATACCCTGGTCTTCAGTCAAAAGGCTATCAGAGTGGCTTACAAATGGTTAATTAGACATTTCCCTGCCCTCAGGCTTACAATCTAAAAAGACAAGACACAAAAGGAGAAGGGAATGGTGTTGGGAAGGGAATAAGTCCAGCAGATCTTCTCTCCCTCTAAAGCCTGGACCAAGGCAGATGGACTGGAGGGAAGGCCCTTCTTCTTACTGTGGCTAAGCCCGATGGACCTGGCCTGTCTTCTTTCCCTTGATGATGGTGGATGAAGGGAAGGCCCTTCTTCTTACTGTGGCTAGGCCCGATGGAGCTGGCCTGCCTTCTCTCCCTCAATGATGGTGGATGGAAGGAGGGCCCTTCTTCTTCAGGCTAGGCCTGATGGAGCTGGCCTGCCTTCTCTATGATGAGTAAGAATTCAAAAAAATACCTGTTGGAAAGGTGGAAATGAAGTTGGAACTTTCTTTCGTAATTGGTGGGGCTGTCAAAAAGCTAAATAATATTGGACAAAGATACATTCATTGATTAAAAGAATTTTTAACATTACTGCAAAGGCAGACCCTAAAATGTATCTGTTGAGCATGACTGATGATGAGCAATTAGAGATAAAATATGGTAAATTGCTGCTAGACTGTTGTATGCTTCTCTTTGGAAAAGTGACAAAATACCAAATATTGACTCGTGGTTTTTAAAAGTATACAATTTTATGGAAATGGACAGATTAACCTATCTAATCAAAAAGAAACCAATGGAAGAGTTTATCAAAAATTGGGAACCACTGATTAAATTTTTAAAGGAAGAGAAGGCAAATTCTGTAGGAATAATTTTTGATTGAATGTGTAAACAGGAAATGGGTAAAGATATAGGTAAGGGTCTTATTGGTCTATATTGTTAAATTTTTATGGAAAAAACAGAAGATGGAAAGAGTTATAAATACAAATGTAATCACCTAGAGACAATTGAATTATAGATTTATTAGAAAATATGAATTATTTAACTGATATACAGAATTGGAAATGAAGTAAGGAAGTAACAAAATTAATATACTATATAAATAATGAATGACACATGGATAAACTGGTGAATTTAATGTGGTCAACTACTATGTCATCAGTAATAATTATGTATTGTTAATATTTTATGATTTTAAAATTAATAAAATATGTAATAATAAATATATACATAACAAAATAACTAAATACCAGGAAGAAATATATAGCAGAAATAGCTGTTCCTTGTAATGGGGATAACTTTAGTTAAAAGTGTTTAGCCGTTAATCTCAAAGTATTTATGTTACATATTTCATATGCAATTGTTTAAATTTATTGTATATTGGTTTTATGGAAATTTTATGTGTATTGTTTTATCATTTTGGTCTTTGCAATGGCGATTGGCCAAAAGCAATAAAGATTGATTGATTAAATCTTAATCTAACTAAATATGGTTTATGTAAAGAGAGAAAGCATTACCATCTTTTATATAGCAGGAAGATGGAGAAGAGACATGTTAGACATATTAGACCAACTGTCAGACTCACACTAAGATTAACTGTTTAGAATCTTGTGAAAGAGACAGTCTTAAAGAGAGAGAGCTAATAAAAATCATTGTCTATATAATGAGGGTAAAGAGAATGCATAGGATCAAGGGAAGTAATCGTCTCTCTCTATTCTGCTTTGGTCATCTGGAATACTGTGTCCAGTTCTGGGCACCACAATTAATTCATTTTTTAAACTTTATTTATTTTATCATACAAAATTAAAAAACAAAAACAAAAGACAACATGTAAACAAATGATTATACAAACAACAATAACATAAATACTACATAGAACAAACATAAAAAGACATAATAGACTTCCGCATGTCTAAGTCACGAATTATAAATCTTAATATCATTTGACTTCTGGTTTACTGACCATCTATTTACTTTTCCTGGTAGCGCAGTGGTTAAATGCCTGTACTGCAGCCAGTCACTCATAGACCACAAGGTTCTGAGTTCAATACTAGCCAGGGCTCAGGCTAGACTCAGGCCTGCATCCTTCTGAGGTGGCTAAAATGAGTACCCAGATGTTGGGGAGCAATGAGCTTACAGTTGTAAACCGCTTAGACACCTCATAGCAGTATATAAGTGAAGCTGCTTTGCTTTGCTTTGCTTTTCCTCATATATAAACTTTTCTCCAAAGAAGCTTTTTATCTAGTGGTTTTTTCCTTTGCAATAAAGATTCCACTATTTCGTATAATCTGATATATGTCTAAATAGTAATTACTTAATTATCAATTTTGTCGCATTATTCCTCTGTTCATCTTATACACTATCAGTATTTTGCTTGAATTTTTTTCCAGTACCAGTTTCCAATCTTCATTAAATTTGTCAACCAATTTATTTCTGAGTAAACATGTCAATTTATCCATTTCAATATAATCTAATATCTTCCTATACCAATTAGCTATTGAGGGTGGATTATCCTCTTCCCATGTGTGAGCATATATTATCCTAGCATTTGTTATCATATAGAACATTGTGATGTCCAGCCTGGACTGTTTAAATTTTCCCCTGCATTTTCCCTCTTTTTTAGTTCAGTCCTTAGATTGTTTGAGCATAGGAATGTTCCACTGTATTAGTTTGTGGGAGGAGCTGTAGGAATCCCCTGCATTTTTCTAGTTTTTGGTTTGTCCCTTCCCAGCAAGCTCTGCTTTGGCTTGGGATTTTTTAGTTAGTTTTTCTTAGGCAGGCTTGGCTTCATCTGTTTGGTGGCAAAAACAGGCTCAGGCAGAAGGAAAGGGCATTTCTTACACCTGCAGCGAAATTATTTACCTGCAGCCAAATTATTTACCATATAGCCAACTTATTTACCACATTAGCCAATTTAGTTACCTGTAGCAGTTAATTCCAATAAACATCAACATCAAAGAAAACAATAGCACCAGAAGCTGAAAGACCCTGCACCAGCTTCATTGAGAAGGAGATCAATCCAGGAACAAACCCAGAAAGATGACAACACTGAAGGTCATTAAACCTGAACTGTAAAGTACCTTTTATTTTAAGCCTATTAGAGCTTGGGAGGAGAAACCCCCCTTTTTTTTTTCTTTAATAAATTTCCCTCTTTTTGGATTTTACACTCAGCTTTGGAGCCTTTTGGGGTTAGAGATTGATCCCACCAGGGTACTGGCATTGCACACCCATATTTGCCACCACCTTTAGTTGGGTGTGTCTTCACAAACATTATCTTTCCAAATTTCTTCTCCATTTCTTTGTCAGTCATACCCAATAAATATAATTTGGGGTCCTTTTTAAACTTTATTTCTAATATTTTTTTTGTATTGCTGTATAAATTAGATTCCAAAATCTTTTAGTTATTGGACATGTGGAAGAATGTTCCTTTCTCCTTTTTACACTTCCAGCATCTTGCATTATTATCCTTTTTTATTTTTGCTAATCTGTCTGCAGTGAGATACCATATATACTTTAGATTGTAACAATTCTCTCTCATGGTAGAGTTTAATGTATATTTTAATTTCTTTTTCCAAATTTCCTCCCATTGTTCCATTTGGATTGGGCTGCCCAAGTCTTGTGCCCAACGAACCATGCAGTCTTTAACTTCTCATCCTCCATCTCCCAACTGAGTCAGGTCTTATAAATTTTTGCCACCAGATGATCAGATTCTCTTAATAATAACCTTTCTAATTCATTTTCATTTACATCAAGGGAAGTAATAGTGCCACTCTATTCTGCTTTGGTCAAGCCTCACCTGGAATACTGTGTCCAGTTCTGGGCACTTCAATTCAAAAAGGATGTTGAGAAGCTGGAGCATGTCCAGAAGAGGGCAACCAAAATGGTGAACAGTCTGGAAACCATATCTTAGGAGGAGAAACTTGGAGAGATGGGTATGTTTTGCCTGAATAAGAGAAGGTTAAGTGGTGCTATGATAGCACTATTTAAATATTTGAAGGAATGTCATATTTAGGGTGGAGCAAGCTTGTTTTCTGCTGCTTTAGAGAACTGGACACAGAACAATGGATGGAAGCTACAGGAAAAGAGATTCCACCTCAACATTAGGAAGAACTCTCAGACTGTGAGAGCTGTTGTACAGTGGAACACATTCCCTCAAAGACTGGTGGAGCCTCCTTTTTTGGAGGTTTTTAAACAGAGGCTGGATGGTCATCTGTCGAGGGGTTTGATTTATATTCCAGTATGGCAGGGGGTTGGACTGGATGGCCCTTGAAGTCTCTTTCAACTCTATGATTCTATGAGCTATACTGAAGTGGTAACAGTTCTACAATGTGAATAAACAAAATGAGAAATTAATGTTGGATTTGAGCTGAGTCATAGAATCATAGAATCATAGAGTTGGAAGAGACTACAAGGGCCATCCAATCCAACCCCCTGCCAGGCAGGAGATCACAATAAAAGCATCCCAGACAGATGGCTATCCTTTGCTCCATCCTCACTATGACATCTCTTCAAATATTCAAACAAGGCCTTTATATCACCTCTTAACCTTCTCTTCTCCAGGGTAAACATACCCAGCTTCCTAAGTCTCTCCTTAGAGTTTCCACACCCTTCACCATTTTGGTTGCCCTCCTCTGGACACACTCCATCTTTTAAACATCCTTCTTGAATTGTGGTGCCCAGAACCACAGTATTTCAGATGAGGCTTGACCAAAGCAGAACGGAGTGGAACTATTACTTCCCTTGATCTAGACACTATACTTTTATTGATGCAGCTTAGAATCACATTGGCCTTTTTAGCTGCTGCATCACACAGTTGGCTCGTGTTCAAATTTAGGAGATTATCGCATTATTAGTAAACCTGATTTACCTCTTCCGAGTTAGATTTGAATTTGAGATGCAGCGAGGTATTACTGCATGGACTTTTCTGCCATTGCCACCTCCTGACTGCATCCTTGCAAAAATCCAGCTAAAATCTGCTGTCAGCTGGCCAATTTGTAAAGTTAGGAAGCTCCCGACTTTGCAAAGGGACCAGATGAGGGTGGATTTTAGTCAGACCTTTGCAGGGATACAGTTGGGATACAGCAACAGTGGCAAAATCCATACGGTAATACCCAACTGCATTCTGAATTCACATTTAACTTAGAAGACATAAATCAGGTTTATTAGTAATGCAATAATCTCCTAGTCTCATTAAGCCAGTGTCCCATATCCTATATCTATTCATTTCATTTTCAACCTTGGTTCAAATTGCCACTCAGTGGGGATTTTGTGTATTATTGTCCCCAGGAAGCAGATTCTACAGCATTCTTAGTCTTATGCACCATTTCTCCAAGACCCCATTCAAGCTTCTGCCCTCCTACATGAACCCTTTACTCCTTTCTAACAATAATAATAATAATAATAATAATAATAATAATAATAATAATAATAATTTTTATTTATAACCTGCCCCTCTGCGTGGCAAAGTCTGTGCTATACAGGTGCTCCTAAGTCAATCCTTTAGATATTTGAAAAATGTCCTGCCCAGTGCCCTATTCAAAGATGGGGCTGTTATCATCAGTTTATAATGTTACAAACTGAATACATCATTTTATACGAATTTGGTGAACCTCGTTTTGACTTTCATTTTGCAGCTGGATCTCAATAAATAACTGCTGCCCACATCCTCTACAGAATGGGCCTGCTAAAATCAATGCAAAATATTTCAATTGGTTTGGAGTTTGCAAATTAGTTTGCAAATTGAAGCTACAATTAGTTCAAAATATGGCAGCCAGGCTTGTTTCAGGAACATCTAGGAGGGACCACATCACTCCGGTCTTGAGGTCCCTCCACTGGCTGCCTATTCACTTCCGGGCCCAGTACAAGGCATTGGTTATTACCTTTAAAGCCCTAAATGGCTTGGGTCCAAGCTATATCAGAGACCGCCTCCTCCCGTACAATCCTCCCCACGCGCTCTGGTCCTCTGGGAGGAATTTCTTAGAGCCACAAAGATCTAGGGTATCTGCAACCTCCCAGAGGGCCTTTTCCGTCTTCGCCCCCAGACTCTGGAAAGGCCTGCCGGACGAGATCCGTCAGTTAACATCTTTGGACAGTTTCAAAAGGGCTGTCAAGACGGATCTCTTCTGGCAGGCCTTTCCAGATTAGGTAGCTTGGCCCCGGCTGTTCCCTCTCTCTTTAGTGATACTATTCGAACCTTGGTTCCCCTGCAGAGCAATAATGGGGTGATGTGTCATGGGTTATTATTTTAATCATTATGGGTTTTTTTCCATTTAATTGTTACTAGGATTTTAACTATGTTGTTGTTTAATACTGTTTTAAGGGGGGGAGGGATATGTTTTTACTGTAATTGTTTTATGTTGTAAACCACCCGGATTGGGCAACCATTGCGCGGTATATAAATAATAATAATAATAATAATAATAATAATAATTATTATTATTATTATTATTATTAACAATATAACTGATTTTTATTTTTCAGAGAAACAACAAAAATATGCTAATTCAAGTCTTCAAGGAATTTGTTTTCATGAAAACTTTGGGAAATATTTTTCCTTCTTCTCTTTCCTTTTCAAAGGCAATGCAACCTCATTTGTAAAAATTGCCTGGAAGGAATCCAGAATTTTCAGGTAATTGAGCATTTGGATAAAAGGAAGCCCTGTTTACAAGAGTCTACATTTTAAAAAGAGTTTTATTAGATTAATTATTAAAATATGTATATTTTGTTTAAGAATTAAGATGCTTGAGGTGATGAAACATCAACAAACTTCATATAATAAATTTAAAAGCATAAAAATAGATGAGGATTATATTGTACTTTTGGAAAACTAGTGGTTTCCCAATGTGAGCTTATAGATATAAATACTGGAATTATTGTAGCTTTAATCATTTCAAATGTTATTTCTTCCTTGTTTTATAATGTTCTACTCTGTTATAAGTTCATCTACTCTTCATCTACTCTTTGGGATGAAGAATATGACTACGGAGGAAGAATGAAAGGCTCAGCCCTCAGAAAGAAATGAGTGTGTGTGTGAGAGAGAGAGAGAGAGAGAGAGATGTATATGAAGGTTCTAAATGTTTAAAATGTATTAGGTGGGATATAAATTTAAATAATATCTAATATTTTGAATTCCAAATATTGTGTTCAAGCCTTTTTCTTCATATATGCTTGGGAAGAACTTGGTGCTAAATAAATGCAGCCTCAAACCAGGCAAGATAAAACATAAATCATTGCATTAAAAACCTCTAACAAGTCTATCTGCTTTTTGAAATGACTAGGAGATGAAAGAGAGCAGTCTCATTTAAGAAGGCCCAGCGGAACAGTTCTGCATTTATATAGCTGTTATCAAAAGCAATTCATTTGGAGATCAAATAGACTGACAGATAGGACAAGCTGGGGATCACAGCTGCCTTCAGGCAACCAAAAGCAAGGATGGTTTCCCAATACCATCACTAATATTGGGCCTAGTTAAGGCTTATGTCTATTACAGTGAGTAGTAAATGCCAGTGGCATGTTAATGTGCTGCTCACACTTGGCGCTGCTGAACTGTAGCCCAGGAAATGATGAAATGCATCCTGCAGACTGATTTTTGATGGAATAGCTTCCTTTCAGTCAAACCTGACTGGTATTTATTTTGAGAAAAGGTGACAAGGCTGTCAACAGGAAGGAACAAAAGACAAAGCTAGCCTCATTCCAAATGTCCTATAGAAGCAAAGTACTGTTGTACTTACTAACGTCTATGCAAGTGTGCACTTTAGACATGTTCATTTACTTAAACAAAGAATATAATGTTTTGAATGGATGTATGAATGCATTGATCTGCAACAGATACAAGCTTTGAAGTAATTCCCAGCTATTAAGTATACTGAAAGCTTAGGATGTCACATAAAAGTGTACCACATTTTTGGTTCAGAGCTGGTATAAGCAGGGGCCTTGGGAGGTATACGTACAAGCCCACAAATATGTGCACATTTACATGTTTACACATGAACACACACACACAGGCTTGGGGGGAGTTGATGTTAACCACCAAGCCATCAACCCTATGCAAGATCACAGAAAAAGGATGTTATTTTACAGTCACCAATCCAAGAAAAGAGGAGCCTTAATCAGCCTCTTTCTCTTTCTCTTTCTCTTTCTCTTTCTCTTTCTCTCTCTCTCTCTCACACACAGTCCACATGACTGTTGTTGCTTCTACTCCACCATCAGTAGTGCTGCTGCCTGGATCAGTGCTGTGGTGGAGAGGATGTCTAACAATACAAAAACAAAAATAAACAGGGCAAGTAAAAAATATACCAACTTTATTGCCTTCAAAATCATAATTCTCCATTAAAATTAGGAAAGGTGATAGAAAACATATGCATTTCTCTTCAATATAGGTATTTTTCATAATGAGATTTGTATTCTGTTATTTTCTTCCTGTGAATCTGACTAGTATTGTGGGGAGCTGAGGACAGTAAAGTAAGAATTTTATTACACAAGGCTATAAAAGTGTCTGGCTGGTACTTATCCCACAACATTGTATCTGTTTTGTTGGTGCCTTGCATGCCATTCATTACTATAGCCCAGCTTTTCAAACAAGCAATGTCTACTTAAATTGAATGTATAATTTTTGGTATCATTATGTAAATATCTGCATACATCATTCAGTGCATAACTATCCACTAAGTCAAAAAATGATTTTGTTAATTTACCCTGATTTATTTTTATTTTACTATCCAATTTTCTATCTAAACTAAGGTTTACTACTCCATTAAAATCTTCCATTATTTGTACCTTTTCATAATCATATTGTGAAATCTCTAATAGTAATTTCTAATAAAATGTGTTTTTGTTGTTTTGCGGGCCATAAACTACTATAATTAACACAATTTCTCCATTCCAATTCACCTCCACACCTATAAAAAGACCCATAGGGTCATTAATTATCTCTGTTGATTCAATTCATTTTTTAACATATATTATTACTTCTTTTTTCCAATTCTTAGGAACTGAAATAAAGTCATTGACCAATTTTTTTTCTAATTAGTCTTTTTTTTTCAGAGCTTTTGATGTGCATTTCTTGAAGACATGTTATATCGTAATTTCTCTTCTCAAGAAAATGAAAAACTCTTTTTCCCTTTAAAGGTGAATTTAGATATTTTACATTCAATGTTATTACTTTCATTCTAGATTCAACTTCAATTTAACCAGAGATGGAGAAAGATGGGGACACTCAAGCCAAGCAGTCAGGTATATATAACTTATGCAATGTTTTCTTCGACTTCTTCTAGGCTATCATTCCCTTCTTCTTCTGCTGTTGCTTCTCTACTTCTCTCTTCCTTTGTTAGAGTTTCTTCTTCATCATCATCTGTTGTGTGTTCCTTCAATTCTTTCTCCTCTATTTCTCCTTTCCCCCCCTCATTTCAGTAGGCTTCTCTGTCCTTTCTCTCTCTCTAGTCCTTCCTTCCTTTTCCTGACTGTCCATATATACTTCCTCCTCTTCTTCATCTTTGTTCATTTGGTCCTTCTTTGTTTTCCTCTTCTGTCTTCTTTCTGCAAATCAGGCTTTTTCAATGTTTGTTTCTCTATTTCTTTTCTATGTTCTTCCCAAAATTTGCTTGCTTTTTCTATTGAGTTCAGTTTGTATCTTTTTTGATTCCACATTAAAGATAAGCCTTCAATATCCTCCTATCTAAATGGTATTCTATAATACTTCAGTTTTTCAGTCAGGAATTGGTAGTCTTTCCTCTTTCTCAAGATTTTTACCAGGATATATTTGAACACCTGAATCTTGTTTCCTTGTATCACCAGTCTAGTTTTGTAATTTCTTTGTAAGAACAGATCTCTGGTATGTTTTCTAACCCAGTAGATCACTATGGGGTTATGCAGATGGACAGGAAAAGGTGACCTGAAGCTGCCTTTTCCCTAAGCTACAGCAACCGTACCACCTGCCCTGAGGATGCCCTAAATGGGGAATGCACTGGAGGGGGAGTCAATGCAGCTTTTCCGAGGCTGTATTGAAACCCCAGCAACCACACCACCAGCCCCAAGGATGCTGCAAAGGGAGACAGAGCAACTGCATGGGCCAGCAGCAGATGCTTTAATTTTTTTTCATTCTCTCAAATGCATGCACATGTGAACAGGGACACATCTCTGTACACGTGTGCACCTGCACAGGAAAACACCCCTGCGCACCTGCAAAGGACCCGTCATAGGCTAGTATACAGTCTGTCACTCTCTGTGTACAAAGTTGACTGAAGTTTGACATCCCTGTGCAGCTGCACAGGACCTGTTATAGGGTGGTATACAGTCCGTCATTTCGTCTGTACAAAGGTGACTGAAGTTCAGCATCCTTGTGCACCTGCACAGGACCTGCCATACACCCACAGATCGTGCAAGGATTCACTGACCTCTGCTTCCCTCCAAGGAGTGAGGGCAGTAGACAGGTGCCACTGTCTGATTGTGCCACCCTTGGTGTCATGAAATAGACAGCAGCACCTTTAGACATCCAACCAGTCAGTTTAATTAAAGAATTAACAGAACTTTATTGGAAGATCCATAGGTCAGTCATGCCTATCAGACGTTTTAGCTGAGACTGAAAAAATCCCCCTCTACAACTAGTGAAAAGAATGTGCAAAAAGCCCGCGCTCTCAACCCCTCCTTCCTTTTCCCAAACATCTCTTTCATTCCCAGCTAGCTGAGCCAGCCACCCAAGGTCACTTGATAAAGCACCTGCACATTAAACATTACTAACCCATCTTCCCATCATCCCCACACTATACTACATAGCTGATAGAATACTAACAGGATTCTAACAGGCTGCCCCCCTAAAAACAGAAACCCCCCTAAAACAAAATACAGAGAAAGAAAAGGAACATCAAACAACTGAAGACAAGGAAGGCTTGTCTGGATAGCGTTCATGAAAATGAGCAATTAGATCAGGAGCATTGACATGAACAGCAGACACCCATTCAGAATGGTCAACAGGAAAGTGTTTCCAATGTATTAAATATTGTAGTCTGCCTCGATGAACCCGGGAGTCCAGAATCTTCGAAACTTCAAAGTGTTGATGTCCATCAACCATCAAAGGAAGGGGTGGTGAGTCAACTGGTTTCCAGGGGTCAACAGCACTATCAGGTTTCAACAAGCTGAAATGAAAAACTGGGTGAAGATGACGATAGGTCTTAGGAAGAATCAATTCAGCAGTAACATCATTAACAAGTCTCATAACTGGAAAAGGACTCACAAACTTTGGGCCTAGCTTTTTGGAAGGAAACTTTGACCTCAAGTTCTTTGTGGAAAGGTAAACCATATCACCAGGCTTAATATCCCAACCTTTTGCCCGTTTTTTGTCGGCCTGATTTTTATATTGTTTTTTAGCTTCATGTAAAGCTTTGATAATGGTAGGCCAAGCCCCTCTGACTTTGTCAGCCCACTGGGTCACCTGAACCGGGTCATTTTTATTCACAGGCAGGGCGGGGAGGAGCTTAGGTTCAAAACCATAGTTAATCGAAAAGGGAGAGCTCCCAGTGCTGCTGTGCACTGCGCTATTGAAAGCAACCTCGGCATGTGGAAGTAGATCAAACCAGTCATCTTGTAGGTAGTTAGTATAAGAACGCAGGTATCTCTGGAGACTTTGGTTAGTTTTCTCATTCTGGATGTCAGTCTCCGGGTGAAAAGCCGTGCTAAGGGCCAATTGAACCCCCAATTTGTCTTGTAGCACCCTCCAAAATTTAGAAGTAAAAGAACTGCCTCTATCGGAGATTATTCGGTCTGGGAGGCCATGGAGTCTATATATGTGTGCTATGAACAGATCAGCTAATTTGGGGGCTGAAGGCATCCCCTTGCAGGCCACATATTGTACTTGTTTGGAGAACAAATCTACCACCACCCAAATAGTGTCTCGGCCCTTGCTAGGAGGCAGGTCTGTTATAAAATCCATAGCAATGTGTTTCCAAGGTCCTTCTGGTGTAGGCAAAGGTTGAAGTAGTCCTCTAGGTTTGCCCACTCTTGGTTTGGCTCTAGGGCAAACCGGGCAACTTTTAACATAAGCCTCTACATCTGTACGAATTCCATCCCACCAGTAGGTGCTGCGGATCTTGTGCCAAGTTTTTAAATATCCCCAATGCCCTGCTGCCTTAGAGTCATGGTATATCTGAAGAATGTCTTTTCTTAAGGAAGCAGGAACATAGATCTTTGAATTCCACACCCATAAGTCTTGTGCATTTTTAGACAGTTGATTTTTATGCTGCTGTAGCCACTCATCTGTTTCTGCCCCCTGCTGGATTTTTAGCAAAAGGTCATCTAATGGCGGTGGTGAGTCACCCTGTGAAAGGGGTTGGGCTAAAGCTTTGGCTCTACTGCATGTAATTACTGCCAAACCTAACTGTTCCCGGGAAAAGATGGTCTCAAGAGGAACCGCCTCTTTCCCCCCATGCTGTGGCAATCTGGACAATGCATCTGCCAAAATGTTTTGGCGACCCGGGAAAAACTTTAATTTGAAGTTATACTTGTAAAAGTCTTTCGCCCATCTCCTTTGTTTGGGGCTAAGTTTGCGGGGGGTCTGTAACACCTCTAAGTTTCTGTGATCAGTCCACACCTCAAAAGGGTGTGCAGCCCCCTCCAAAAATTGTCTCCAGCTTTCTAGGGCATGCTTGACTGCATAAGCTTCCCGTTCCCAGCAGGGCCAAGATAATTGGGGCCCCTGGAATTTCTTGGACAGGTAGGCACAAGGTCTAAGTTGGTCTTTATCATCTTTCTGCAACAGAACAGCCCCCATAGCAAAATCACTGGCATCCACTTGAACCACAAAGGGTTTGTCTGAGTCTGGGTGAATTAAAATAGGTTCAGAGCTGAACAACAGCTTCAGTTGTTCAAAAGGTCTCTGGCACTTTTTGGACCATTGGATCAGGGAGGAGGGCTTGGGAGGCTTGGATGCACCCCCCTCCCCACTTTTGGGCATTTTTTTCATCTTGAGTAAGTCTGTAATGGGCAATGCGATCTCAGCAAAGTCAGGAATGAATTCTCTGTAGAAATTTGCAAAGCCCAGGAACTTTTGTACATCCTTCCTATTTTTGGGGGGTGCCCAGTCCAACACTGTTTGTACCTTAGCTGGATCCATTTCGATGCCCTGGTTAGACACTCGGTACCCCAAAAAATCTAGTCTCTCGGTGTGAAAGTGACATTTGGACAGTTTCACATACAGTTGGTTATCCCACAATCTTTTGAGTACCTCTCTCACCAGTTTGACATGACTGTCTAAGTCTTTGGAATAGATGAGCACATCATCTAAATATACCAAAACACCTTCAAAAAGCAAATCATGCAGTACTTCATTTATATGCCTCATAAAAATCCCAGGAGCCCCCGACAGTCCAAAAGGAAGAACCAGGTACTCAAATGCCCCCAAAGGGCAGTTGAAAGCAGTCTTATATTCATCTCCCTCCTTAATCCTAATTCGATGATAAGCATCTCTTAAATCCAATTTTGTAAATATTTTGCCCGTGCCCAGTCTCCCCAACATGTCTTTCATTAGGGGCAAAGGGTACTTGTTGGTGTTGCAAATCCCATTTAGATTGCGATAGTCTACCACCAGCTGCAAAGAACCATCTTTTTTTCCCTAAAAAATACTGGAGCAGCAAAAGTAGAAGTAGAGGGTCTAATGAACCCTCGAGCCAAGTTCTTTTCTATATAGTCTTTCAATGTGGCCAGCTCTTTTGGGGTCATCGAATACAGTTTGGGTTTAGGAAGGGGTGCCCCTGGCAATATTTCAATAGCACAGTCTGTTTCTCGGTGTGGAGGCAACACATCACACTCTTTCTCTTCAAACACCCCTTTTAAATCTCGGTAAACCGGAGGTATGACTGGCGACCCGTCCCCACCTTGCCCAATGTCTCTGTCCTTGGGCAGCCCTTCCAAGTGAGCGGCTGCGTCTTTTTCTCTTTGTCCAGGAAGCGCCACCGTGGGGAGGAGAGGGGGAGCACCATCCCGTGGGCAAGGCGATGGTTTGCACAATCCGGATCATTGAAAATTAACTGTCTCTCCCTCCAGCGCAATTCAGAGTTGTGATGGTGTAGCCAGTCTATGCCCAACATTAGGTGGTAATTATAAGTATTTCCCACCACCAACAGGAGCTGTTCCCAATGGTCTGCTATCCCCAGCCACACAGGAGCGGTTTTTTCCTCTGCAGCACGGCCCCCCATCAAAGTTCCATCCATCTGGACAAAGGGAATGGGCTCTCTCAAAGGGTGAGTGGCTATGTTCAAACTATCTACTACCGCTGGGTTTATCAGGCACCTTGTGCACCCGCAGTCAATAGCTGCAATTAACTGCATAGCTTTTTCCTTGGGCCCCACCACCAAAGTTACAGATACTGACAACAGGGGAATGCCCCCACTCACCATCCTTTTGCGGCTTTCTGCTCCCACAGCCTGCCTCTCGCCGCTTTCTAAGGCAGGCTCTGGAAGTTTAAAGGCTCCCCTCCTGAACCCGTGGAAGTCTCGGAGCTGTCTGAGTCCGACCAAACCCCCGGTTCTTGGGACTCCTCCACCTTCAGGCTACGTTCAGCGGAAGATTTCTTTTTCTGCTGGCTCTTTTCCTTTTTGGAACCTTTGCCGGGAGGGGCCTGAGAGGAACTGGGCTTTCCTTCCTGAGCCATGTCTGGGCAAGCAGCAATTAAGTGCCCCTTTTGGCCGCATTTTAAACACAGGCCTAACTGCCGGCGTCTCTCTCTCTCGGTCTCTGCAGAGCTGGCTGGAGGTTTCCCCTTGTGGGCTTGGCTTCGGCCCCCCTTCGCTTTTGTCTCTTGGGTTTGTCTTTGATCTAACATTTTGACCTCATGTAAAATGCCTTCCGCTTCTCCCGCCACTCTAATCCATTCCATGGCCGTGAGGGGTTTGCCCATCATCAACACCCATTTGGCTATCTCTGGCCACAGTCCATCTTTGAAATATTGGATCTGTATCCCCTCTGGACAGTCAGGCACTTGGGCCACCAACCTTCGGAATTCTGCTACATATGCTGCCACTGTCATGGAGCCTTGTTTTAAACCCTTTAACTCGGCCAAGGCAGTGGTGTCCTGAAAAGGGTCTTCAAATCTAGTCCTAAGGGCCCTCATGAATTCATCTAGGTCCCCCAGCTCCGGCGCTCGGCGATCATAGAGCTGTACCAACCAGCGGGCCGCCTCCCCTCGTAGATTCCTTGCCACGCACTTCACTTTGGCAACTTCTGAAGGGAAAACGGGCCCCCACTCTTCCATGTGATCCGCCACTTGCGATAGGAAGTAAGGCAGCATTTGGGGATCCCCGTCGAACTTGACCCCCATCTTTTTAGCCTGCGCATCTGGGACCCTCGGCTGTGGAAGGGAGGCTGGTGGGGGCCCTGGGGGCAAAGCTCCATCTCCCCCTGCTCCCATTGCTGGGGGCTGCCCACCTGGGGCTGGGGCCCGGGCGGCTCCTACCCCGGCACCCCCTGCTCCATCCCCCGCCATCTGTTGGAGGATCTCTAACATCGTGGTCATGGTACCTCGCATCTCCTCCACCTCCGATTTCAGCTGCTGTACCTGTGTCTCCAGGTTGGTCCCCTCTCCCGAGGGCAGCTGCAGCGGTTGCGTGAACCCGGTGTTCCAATCCGACCACCTCGCAGCCCGCCGGCGTTCCTTGGTGTGCACTGGGGCCACTGGTGCACCAAACCATCTCC
Organism: Phrynosoma blainvillii; assembly: GCA_026167975.1. Classification (NCBI taxonomy): domain Eukaryota; kingdom Metazoa; phylum Chordata; class Lepidosauria; order Squamata; family Phrynosomatidae; genus Phrynosoma; species Phrynosoma blainvillii. The sequence goes on from JANUYF010000001.1 coordinate 212,160,593, forward strand.
CAGACACTAGTGGGGTCTGTGGCAATTGTTGGGCCCCGGCCTTTGGCACCGCGCCGGTTTCTTTGTCCACCGTCCGAGGTTCTCCTCCATCCCCAGGAGTTTGGCACTCTTTGGCGGATATCCCCTCTCCTGCATCCATCTCTCCGAGAGCAGGAACAAAACCCAAAAATAAAATAAAACTTGGTTGTGAGTCTCAGCTAACTGTCATGAAATAGACAGCAGCACCTTTAGACATCCAACCAGTCAGTTTAATTAAAGAATTAACAGGACTTTATTGGAAGATCCATAGGTCAGTCATGCCTATCAGACGTTTTAGCTGAGACTGAAAAAATCCCCCTCTACAACTAGTGAAAAGAATGTGCAAAAAGCCCGCGCTCTCAACCCCTCCTTCCTTTTCCCAAACATCTCTTTCGTTCCCAGCTAGCTGAGCCAGCCACCCAAGGTCACTTGATAAAGCACCTGCACTCTAACATTACTAACCCATCTTCCCATCATCCCCACACTATACTACATAGCTGATAGAATACTAACAGGATTCTAACACTTGGGGCAAAGGAATGAATTTGTCAACTGAAAAGACACCTACTCCATCATCCTCCACAAAACATGTCCCACACAGATCAGGAGGGAGGGGAGAAGTACATGCAAGGGAGGTTTGTGTGGACAGACTTGATACATGCAGCTGGTGGTTATGCAAGGGCCATGGTCAACAGGACACACAGACAAACGTTACTCCATGAGCCCCCCTGGTCACCTGCACAGAAGAGGTCACAAAAGCCTTTTTCATGCAAATTGCTGTGCATGATGACAGCAAGTGTACATGCAACAGAATGCATTTATTGTCATAATAGAAGACAGTTTCTAGGGTGCATACGTAGGGTTACAATTAGGGTTAGGGTTAGGGTCTAATATTCAAGTGCACCTGCACCAGTGCATCCACACCTAGAAGCATAGGGTGCTTTAAATTAAAGCCTGCATCATAGGGAGTATTTATACAGCCATTTTCTGCACCGGTGTCACTGCATACACAAAAACATGCGAAGGTGCGCATCTTCACTGAAGGAACAGAAAAAAGTGGCTCCTTTTTGGAATGCCTTTTTTGGCATATGATGGCTAGAGGGTGCTTTCCTGGTGACTTTTAGGCATGCATTGTCTAAATGCCATGCCTACAAGTCACCCTCAAAGCACCTCTTTTTGCCCATCTGCATAGCCCCTATGTCTCATGGAAATTTCTTCATTTTCACCGTTCTTGAATTCAATATATACATTCTGTCCATTTCACCCTCAGATCGTTGAAGGGATTTATCTAGATATTTTGCAAGATATGGTAGTAGATATAGAGATTTTTGTTTGGCTGTTCTGGAAGTCCCCTTAGCTGAATACATCATTCTCTTCATTTCAATTTGAGTCTTAATATTGAACTCTGATCCTCCTGTTGGGACTTAATTATTTCTTCCATTTTACCTTCCTTTTTTGTTTTGTGTTTTAGTTTCTTCATTTTACCTGTCATTTTTTCTATATCCTTGTTGGTCTTGTCTAGATCTTGTCTAATTAAGTTTGATTCATGTTTCAATTCTCTTTTCACTTCGCCTTTGAAATCTCTAATTTCCTCTTTTAAAAATTTTTTAAAGCTTTATTGTATAAAAACATCACTAAACAATCTACAATCAAAAATTCAAGCACATAATTAACATTACATACCAACTTACAGTCTTACCATCTTACAATCTTACCATTTTATACATCCTTTTCCTTCAAATTATACATTTCTCTTCCTCTCATTACTTCCTCCTTCTTCTCTCCTTCCTTCCACCTCCCCTCTCCTCCTCTTTCCAATTTCCTCTCCTCTCACCTTCCCCTTACATCTCTTTCTTATACTCCATTCTTCTACTCATTCAACCCTTCTATCCACATACTCACACCTTCTTCTACTTACCTTCATCCCTTCTTCTACCTTCTATAACCTTTTTAGTCATCTTAACTCCTCTCTTTCACACATGACTCCCTCACAACCGATTTCTTTCTATTATTGAAATCCTTTCATGACCTTCTTAGTGACAAACTAATGATCAATGTTTGATAATCTATAATCTGAAATCTTAATACCGATTTAATGATTTAAATCTTCTTTACCACTATGTTTTCTTCCTATCACTTATATTGCAATATCATTCTTATACCTTCACCTGAATCCAATAAGCTTACTTATGTATTCACCATGTCAAAACTACTGTAACCTTTTATAAACTTATCCTTCTTTGCTCTTTGTCATTTCCATTTTCACCCTTTTTTCTTCTTTTCCTTACTATCGTCTCGTTTATCTCATTTTTATTTCCTTATGTTTACTTTCCTTCTGTTTCACTATATTATTTTATTTTATTTTTCTAACAGACTCAATATTGCAACATCTCCCCATTGTTCTCTCATATATTTGATAACCAATTCCCAATCTTTGTAAAAGTTTCTTAATGAGCCATCTTTCAGTAATTGGGTTAATTTATCAACTTCTATCATATCATATAATTTCCACATCCAATCTTCTTTTGTAGGTATCTCCTTCCCCTCCCCCCCCCCAATTTTGGGCATACACAATTCTGGCCATAGTAATAGATAAAATAATATCTTCCCATGCTTTTTAATCCCATTTTATCCTCTATTATTCCTAATAGAAAGATTTCAGGTTTCAGTTCTATTTTTATTTCTAGAATCTCATTGATTATTTTTCTAATCATTTTCAAATATTTTATAGCCTTTTTACATTTCCACCAGCAGTGAAACAGAGTTCCAGGTGATTCCTTACATTTCCAGCATTCATTGTTAAACTTCCTATACATCTTAGCTATCTTGTCTGGGGAAAGGTACCATCTATAAAACATCTTGTACCAGTTTTCTCTTAGTCCTTGTGACACTGTATATTTTAATCCTTTCTTCCACATTTTTCCCATTGAGTCAATTGTATTGGATGTCCTATATCTTTGGCCCATTGGATCATTATGTCTTTTACAACTTCTTCTTCCATTTGCATTTGTAGTATTTTTTTTTATATAATAATCCTATTACCTTCTTATTTTTCCCCATCAAAATTTCTTCTAATTCCATTTTTCTCTCTGCTATGCTTTGGTTTTTTAGATCTAGTGTTGCTTTCTCATATATTTGTCTGTACTGAAACCAACCAAGATCTCTCCTTAATTTATGTGATAACCATCTACCTATCTTGTTTGCATGTTCAAAATAATTCTGTTTTAATCTTTTAAGCTTACCTTTGATTTCACTAACCATTTCCAATGATACTTGTTTTTGTAGCAGTTTTATATCATTGAATACTACATTATCCTCTGGATTTCCTTTTAACCTCTCTTCTTTCACTTTTATCAATTTATTTAACTTCTGCATTTTCTCTTTCTTATTCTTTTGTATTACCGCATTTTGTTGTATGAAAAAGCCCCTTAGTACCGCCTTGAATGTATCCCAAACTACTACGTCCTTCGTACCTTTGCTCAGGTTTTCTTCAAAAAAAATTATAATTGTTTTCCTTGCCTTTTCTACTATATCTGGATTTTTGAGTTCCTCATTTAATCTCCAATTCTTTTCTTCCTTTTCCTCTTTAAATTCCAAAATTAGCAGGTTATGGTCCGAAATTGTTCTTGGTAAAATTTCCATTCCTTTAATTTCATCCAGCAGAGCTTTATTAACCAAGATCAGATCTATCCTTGCTAAGGATTTGTGCCTGTCTGAGTAGTAATTCCTCCATCATTTTAAATGCTGTCTTTAGTAGTTTCCCTTGTTTTTCTCCTATGTTTTTTCCAGATTTCCTATCATTTTTTGAGTCAATTACTCCATTAAAATCTCCTAATAACACAATATTCTCATAATCATATTCACTTATTTTTAATTTTAAGTCATCATAGAATTTTCCCTTATTTTCTTGTGGACCATACACTCCCACCATTAAGATTTTTGCCCTTTCCACATGACCTCCACTCCTATCCAATATCCCTTTTTGTCTTTAAAGATTTCTTTAGAATTCCATTGATTATTTATATACATAATCATTCCCTTTTTCTTTTTATCTGTTGAGGCTACACATTCCTTACCTATTTTTTTATTTTTAATTAATCTAACATCCTTTGTTTTTATACATGATTCTTGTATACAGGTTATATCACATTTTTGTTTTTCTAGAAATAAAAAGACTTTATTTCTTTTTTTGGTGGTGAATTCAGCCCTTTAATATTCAATGATAATATTCTCATTATGCTAACTTTCCTCGATTCTTTTTGCTTTACCTTTAATCTTACCCTTACCCTTTTCTTATCAGGGGCTTATTTTATATTGAGAGAACAATAGGGAGAGAAACTTTCAATCTATCTATTTGATTAGTCTATCAATCAATCTTTTTTCTTAATTCCTTCAACTTCTCTCCTCTCTTATTCTTCCTCTATCTCTTCTTCTGTGTCCTGATTTCCAACCTCTTTCTCTCTTTCTTTCCTGTGGGCTTCCTGCAATTTTGTCCTTTCCAGTGGTCTCTTCTTGTATCTTTCCTCCTTTGGCCTGCACTCTTTGTCCCCTTCAATTTCTTTCCTATGTTTCTTCCAAAAGTCACTTGCTTTTTCAATTATATTTAATCTGTATCTTTTTTGTTTCCAAGTAAGAGACAGTCCTTCTATGCCTTCCCATCTAAAAGGTACTCCATATTTTTTCAGTTGGTCAGTCAGAAAAGTGTAGTCACCTCTTAGTTTCAGGACACTCCCTGGTACATCTTTAAAAATATGAATTGTCCTTCCATCTATCCTCAAATCTTTTTATAACTCTGCTGTAAAACAAGATCTCTTGTTTGTTTTCTCACAAAATAGACTATGACATCTAGTGGAAGGTTCTTAGACCTTGCTGCTTTTTAATTGATCTGGTATATCCTGTCTAGTTCCCATGGGATTTCCTCTTTTGATTCTCTGATTTCTAAATGAAGTCTTTTCATTTCCTCCAAGATAGAGGTGTTCTGATTGGCTTCTTTTCCAGCCATCTCTAAAGAAGGTCTTCTTTGATTTGAGTGTTGAGCTGCTTGTGATTGTGCTCTTCTCAACATCATATCTTGCTTTCCTTTTCTTCTGTTGTGTTCATGCAATATTTAATCAATGTCTAGTAAAATCCTCTTCTCTCATCTTCCCCCCTCTTTTTTCTCTCTTTCATCAAATACTATTTTGTTTACCTGAATTCTTTCAAATAACAGACTATAGTAATATTATTGTTTAAAATTAACTGGGATCTTTCTACTTCTTCTATGTTTAATACCCACTCATTAATTGTTAATGTTTAAATTAGTTCAGCTTTCTCTCTCTCTATTGTCCCTCTTTAACACTTATTTTTATTTCCCTATTCCTCTGTCTCAAATTCTCTATTATTTTAATAACTATTTAGTACTATATTCTCCTTTAGTATAGATTAGTGGATCCTCCTAATAGACTTTCAGAGAGGATTTCATTATTAGTAGCTTTTAAATATTGTAATTCAAAATAATAAACTTGGTCTAGTTCTCCAATTTTCCCCAATATAACCAATGCCTTAATCTAATCAAATTAAACCAATCAAGCAACCCAGTAATAAAAAATTGATTTAACCTATCCAAGTGATTATAAGAATTACTGTCCCCCTGCTAAACACAATAACAATTTCTTACTCTTCCATTTCCCCCAAATATAATCAGTTCCCCTGAGTATAATCAGTCTGGTAATCTAGTCTAGGTTAAATTAGTCCAATCTGAATCAAAGTTGACAAATCAATATAGTAATCAATCCAATCTAATCAGATTAAATGAATAAATCAAATCATATATCCAAAATATTTATCAGACCTCTCTGACTATTGTAAAATTCTATATTAGACAAAGTATCAATTTATTAAATAAATCTAATTTACAGTTAATTAATTGTCTCTATCTTCCTTACTAATCAATTTATAAATAATATAACCTACAGAAATATTTCTAAACAAATAGTTCACTTAATGTATCTAGTTCAATTAGTTAGCACATATAATTTAATTCATTATCTAAACAATCTAATCAATCAAGTGTTAAAATTTCTACAAGCTATTATTACAAAATAAAAGTATTAATTAATTAAGTCAGTCAATCAGTTAGCTAAGTAGTCAGTTAAATAATTAAATAGTCAGCTATTTAGTTCAATTCTTTCAGTTAATCAATACAACAATCCATCAATTCAGATCCAATTTTCTTGGTCCAATATTATTTAACCAAATCCTAAAATATTAAGCATCCAATTTTATCAAATAAATCACATTTATATATCAAGTAATCAAGTAATTTATATATCAATTGTCAATCCAATTATTCTAATTGATCTGACCTATTGTTTAATTATGTTGTTTGTCTTCTTTTACTTTCTCCTTCACTTTCTCTTTGTGTCTCTTTTAGATCACCTCCTTTGTATAGTGATAGTTGTAAAGGTTCATAACACATCTATTCAGGATAAATCTGTCATGAATCTTACTCTGTAACAATGACAGCTGTGAAGAAATTGGATTTCACTATCAGCATTACAGAGAATTATAGATTCATAGAGTTGGAAGAGACCTCAAGGGCTATCCAGTCCTACCCTCTGCCATGCAAAGAACACAGAATCAAGGCACCCCCAACAGATGGTCATCCAGCCTCTGTTTAAAAACCTCAAAAGAAGAAGACTCCACCACTGTCTGAGGGAATGTGTTCCACTGTTGAACAGCTGCTACTGTCAGAAAGTTCTTCCTAATATTTAAGTGGAATCTCTTTTCCTGTAACTCGCATCCATTGCTCCATGTCCTATTCTCTGGAGCAGCAGAATACAAGCTTGCTTCATCCTCAATATGACACCCCCTTCAAATACTGACCACATCACTGCACTACATTCTTATAGTGCTGCTATTCCAATTTTACTGCTCTGGTTGCCTCCTATTGCATTTTGCGGCTTGTTAAGTGAGGCCTAAGAGCTCTCTGGCAGAGAATTCTAAATGCCCCTCCCTTAACTGCAAATCCCAGAATGCAAAAGGAGGCAGCCAGAGCAGTTAAAGTGGAATAGCAGTGCTATAAGAGTGTAGTGTGGTAATCTACTTACACAGGGCTATGATATCACCTCTTCTCCAGGCTAAACATAACCAGCTCCTTAAGTCTCTCCTCATAAGGCATGGCTTCCAGACCCTTCACCATTTTGTTTCCCCTCCTCTGGACACACTTCAGCTTGTCAACATCCTTTTTGAATTGTGGTGCCCAGAACTGGGCACAGTATTCCAGATAAGGCCTGACCAAAGCAAAATGGAGTGGCATTATTACAGTCATCCCTCCAATTGGTTAACATTAATGGATTTTATTATTCGCAGGTTTGACCATGTTCTCCCACACACACAGCCCACAAGGGTTTGCATGCGTTCCCTGCAAGATGGGGGGAAAGCCAAGACAGGAGCAGTTTGGAAGGGTGCACACTTCCTCCTCCTCCTTCCTGTGCTTTTCTTCCTCCTGACAGGAGGGGGGAAAGCCAAGCCCAGAACTGGAGCAGTTTGGAAGGAAGCACATGCCCTCCTTCTCTTCTTATCCTGGGCTGAGAGGAGGAGAGAAAATCCCAGGATGGGAGCAGTTTGGAAAGATGTGAGCACCCTCCTCCTCCTCCTGTCCTGGGCTTTTCCCAACTCCCAGTAGAGAGTCAAGCCCAGGATGGAGCAGTTTGGAAGAGTGTGTGCGCCCCTCCTCCTCTGTCCTAAGCTTTTCCCTGTATTTGTGGGTTTTTTACATTTGTAAGGGTCCCTAAGCCCCACAAATGTCAAGGGCAGACTGTACTTCCCTTGATCTAGACACTATACTTCTATTAATGCAGCCTAGAATTGCATTGGCCTTTTTAGCTGCTGAATCACACTGTTGACTCATGTTCAACTTGTGGTCTACTAGGACTCCTAGGTCCCTTTCACATGTTGTCTTATTAAGACAGATGTCCATCATCCTATATCTGTACATTTCATTTTTCTGCCTAAAATGAATTGTCTATGATGCAGTACCTTACATTTCTCCCTGTTGAAATTCATTTTGTTAGTTTTGGTCCAGCTTTCTAATCTATTAAGGTCATTTTGCATTTTGATCCTCTCTTCTGGATATTAACTACTCCTTCTAATTTGGTGTCATCTGCAAATTTGATAAGCATGCCCTCTCTGCCTTCAACCAAGTCATTAATACAGATGTTGAATAGCACTGGGCCCAGAGCAGAATCCTGTAGCACCCCACTGGTTATTTTTCTCCAAAATGAAGAGGAGCCATTACTGAGCCCCCTTTGGTTTGGCCAGTCAACCAATTACTGTTGGAAGATTCTCTTTCCTCTCCTTAGATAGAGAATTCCTGCATGCAAACTCTTCTCTCTCTCTCTCTCTCTCTCTCTCATTCAAACTAACCTTAGATCACTCCTCCTTTGAGACGAACTGCTATTCTCTCAAAATATTTTCAACTGAGCTGTTGTGTTTCCATCTTCCTGCTCTCTCAACTTTTTTTGGAAAGATGGTGAGATAAATATTTCTTTTACCTGAACTATTCACTACCTTGATTAGGATATAGCTTCTATGTAAATATAGATTAAAGCCAGTAAACTTTTATTTTAAACTACAAGCTACGTGTTTGTTGTTTTTGGAGTCAGTCTCAGTTCTTAGGGAAGCTCAACCATAACAGGCTTGGTTTGGGTATTTTTAATGTTTAAATAATTTTTGTTTCCTTTACAAAGGCTGAAGCCTTAGGAAAATTAAATTACCCTACAAGTACAAATCCACCTCACAGTTGCTTTTTACTAGTTGGGGGGATGCAGAACAGCACTTTAGGCCAGCCTGGGGGTGGAGTTGGGGTGAGGCAACCACATGCCACCTGCCCCGACTCTGTTCCAATGCCACACACCCATCTGCATGGTGTGCAGTGTCAGGGTGCCATCTTGGCAAAGTGTGCATACACACCGCACCAAAGGGGCACAAAAGAGCTGCGGCAATAGCTCAAAGGGCAGCTTTTTACCATCCCCAAAAGGAGCAGAATTTGCCCACTCTTTTGGGGGCAGCAAAAAGGAGGATTAGGGCCACAGTGTGTGGTTGCTGCAGCCTCAATCTGCTGCTCCCAGGAGCGGCCCAGAGTCGCCCCTTATGTGCCATCTGCATCAGCCCTTGTTTGCAAGAATATCATGGGGGATCGTATCAAAGGTCTTATTGAAATCAAGGTAAGCTATATCTACAGCAGTCCCTCCATCTACCAAGCTGGTAATTTTATCAAAGAAAGAGATCAGATTAGTCTGGCATGACTTGTTTTTGAGAAACCCATGTTGACCTTTGTGATCATGGCATTCCCTTCTAAATGTTCACAGACTCTCTGTTTAATGATCTGCTCTAGAATCTTTCCTGGTATTGATGTCAGACTAACTGGGCAATAGTTGTTGGGATCCTATTTTTTCCCCTTTTTGAAGATGGGGACATTTCCCCTTCTCCAGTCTGCTGGAACCTCTCCTGTTCTCCAAGGGTTCTCAAAGATGCTTGCCAATGGCTCTGAGATTACATTTGCCAGTTCTTTTAATACCCTCGGATGTAGTCCATCTGGTCCCAAAGATGTAAATTCATTTAGATTAAGTAGATATTCCTGTATTATTTCCTTACTTATTCTGTGCTGTATTTCCCCTATTGTATGCCCCATTTTCCTCAGGTTGAACACCCTCTTCCTTTTGTGAAAAGACTGAGGCAAAGAAGATGTTGAGTCGTTTTCCCTTTTCTCTGTCCCCTCTTAGCATTTTGACATCTTCTCCACACAGTGGCCCTACCATTTCCGTCTTGTACAACCTAAATGTAATCAACCTCAGTCCTTTCTTTCAGCTTGTTCTTTCCTGTAATCACTTCTTTGGGCTAACTGGGTTAGTCGTGTCTATTAGTCTTTATTTATCATCCGCTTTTCAGTCTTTTAATTCATAACTTATCCAATAACAAAGGTATCATGGAAAGAGTTTCCCAATAGGGAGGGATGGGTTTATTATTTAAAGTCAGCTTATTTATGTGTTTTTGTTTAAAAGAGTCAGTGGCGGCGGCACTTATGCTGTGAAAAAAAGATGGCAGCTTGCCACAGAAGTGGCTTGCCCAAGCTCCCCTCACTCTCACCAACTATCCCCGGTTCCTGGCTATGTTCCTCTTCTTCAGCTTCATTTGACTTTAAGTTTTGCTCTTACCGGACACACTGGGAGACTCTCGGGTTGCCATTGTGCGCCCCTCTGTTTCTCCTTTATCAGGGAGTAAATTTTATATGTCTTGCTTGCTTTGATGTCCTCCTTACTTTACTGTGGGATGGTTTGTGATTATAGTTGTTGTGACTCCTTCTTCAAGAAGCCACACCCTCACTGTGTGCTTTTTTCTTTTAGCATCTTTAGCCATAGGATTCTGCCAATATTTCCCTGAGCTTTTTAAAATAAGCTTTCCTGAAATCCAAGCCCAATGTTTGACTATACTATTATCTATCTTGTCCCACAATTATGAATTCTAGCATTGCATGGTCACTTCCCCTTGAGGTACCAGCTACTTTGATTTCACTGAGCAACTTTTCCCTATTGGTTAGGAACAAGTCCAGGATTGCTGATCCCATTCTTCCTTCCTCTACTTTTTGAAATAGGAAATTAACTGGAAGACATATCAGGAATTTGTTGACCAGCATATACTTATCAGAGTAAGTAGCAGGAATCAAGGTAATTGAAGTCCCCCATAATTACATGTTGGAGATTTCAGAGATTTGTTTCTGAAAAGCATCATCCACCACCTCTTCTTTCATTTGGTGGCCTATAGTAAACTCATAATACAATGATGGTAGACTTCAAAGACATGGCCATGTTAGTCTGGAAAATCAGTATGCATGGACTGATCCTGTATTCTGTAATTGGTATACAGGACCTGGTAATGCAAAGATCCCTTTGCATCCTAACACAATGTAACTTTTATTTATTTCTCCATTTATTTTTATCTTGATGAACTCTATTGGTTCACTATGATCACTCTCATGGATTTCTGTACAAGTTAATTTGTCTTTGACTACTACTACTACTACTACTACTACTAATAATAATAATAATAAATTATTTATATTCCCGCCCCTCTGCAAAGCAATCGGAGTGGCTTACAACATTAAAATTAAGCATAAGCTTATGGTACAATTCAATAAAATTGAAGTCTACAAATCCCAAAACCCAGCCTTTTCTGTGACATGCTACTACCCTGCCTTTTCTGAGACATCTATTCTTTTTAATAGATTTTACCTTTCAATGTTATATTCCAGTCAAAGAAGTCATCCCACAAGGTCTCTGTTATACCTATAAAGTCATATTTATCTTCCTGCACTAGGACTTCAAGCTCATCTTTTTTGTTTCCCAAACTGTGCATTGGTGTATAGACATCTGAAGCCTTGTTTGTCCTCATCTGTTAATTTACTTTCAGTTTTACTATAGATCCTATTCTCTCCCTCAGCTTCTCCTCTTGAATTCATATCTTTGCATGTAGATTTGCAGTTGGGCTGATCTTTAAGCTATCCTCTCCAACCCTATATATATAAATTCTATGTTCTATGACTAAATTAACAGAGTTATTAAACAATGCTTGTGTGATCCTCTTCTCAAGCAGGAACCATTGTGTTTGTCCAGATTCTACCGTATCACTGGATGCGTCAGGACAATCAGATCTTGTGGCACATCCATTTCTCTTAGAATAATCCCTAATTTTTCATGGTCTCTATGCAATCAAAGCCTTTACAGTAATCTATAAAGTACAGGCTGATTTCCCCCCCTGACATATTTGCAATATGATCTCCAGTGCCTGCCCTTTTTCCTAATTTAGCATTTGACATCATGGCATTTGTTGCTCCATATATTATATAATATATATATAATATATAATATAAAACCCTCCATATAATATATATATAATCTTTCTTGTAAAACTTTGAGCATTACTTTGCTCAATGGCCCAAAAGGTTACTACAATTCCTAGCATCCTTTTTCTTTGTGGCTGGGATATATATTGAGCACTTCCAGTCTGTGGCCCATTGTTTTGTTTTCTATATTTATTGACAGATTTTTGTTAGAAGTTGAATGGATTCTGTCTCTGTAGTTTGAAACAACTCTATTGGTATGTCATCTATTCCTGGTGATTTATATGATGGCTTCTCAGCTACATAGACAAGGTGCTAATTAATTGGCTCCATTCTAATCTGGATTCAGGTTGGTTTTGGAACAGAAACAAGCTTGCTTACCCTAATAGATGGAGATGTCTTACTGTGTTAATATAAACAACTTTGCCTACTTCAGTGTTATGAATAGCAAAGACATAGATTTTGTATGGGTTCTACTTTTGTCTATTTTGGTTTGCTACTAAGAAGTGCAGAACAACATTTGCATGCAACAAATTTGGATGAAATGCTAATTGTGGTCAATGATTCACCCTTGAAGCAAGTCTATTGTGAAACAAAAAAACCTAAATGATTATATTTTAATAATTTTCTAACAGATAGGATAAATCCTCCCCTCCTTTCTCAGACCTCCCACTCCTACTACTACTTCTCCAAATAAGAAATAGAAATACTGCAAGCTATTTCAGCAGATAACCATGCAAATGAAATAAGAGATTGCGATTAACGGGAAAGTTAGCTGTATCAACCAGAAGATAAGAGGGAGAAGACTGAAACAGTTATAAAGGGCATTTGTGTTACTATGGGCCTCGGCAGACGGCTTATTGAGCCATCTCCGAGGCAAGGAAGAGGAGGGGCAGCCGCACACGCAGCGCCCCTTCCTCTTCCCGAGGTCGTCCTCGGAGCCGCCGGCCCTCCGCACGTCCAGCGCTCCGGGGACAACCTCCCGCTCCAGCGACCGCACGCGCTGCGGCGGAAAAGTCAGGGAAAGTGCGCCTGACGCTTTTAGGGCGCACTTTCACTGACTTCTGAAAGGAGCGCTATTTTTGTGCTCCTTTCAGAGGCGCTGACAGTGCGCCACGGTGCGACTGCTCCAGTCCTGCGGCGCACCGTCGCAGGGCGTCTTGGATGCCCTCGTCTGCTTCCCCCCTATATTTACCTTTCGCTGCCACTACTGCCTCAGCCCAGCTCCAGAAAAGCACTGTGTGGGCTCCAGCAGTGAAAGGGAACTGCAGAGAGGGTATGCTGGGAAGAGGGTGAGAGGAGACCAGGAGGGCATTTTGCATATGTTCAAAAATGGTGAAAGCTGTCTTGACCCCACTCTGGGAGAAAGGTGGAAAATCAATCAATAAAAAGTAGAATAGGGCTTTTCACCATTTTACTTTTCACCATTTTACTGTCCAAGGCCATTTTACAGCTTTTCACCATTTTACTGTCCAAGGCCTGAGCCTTGGGAACAAGGTTGGTTCCTAGGTCTGTGAAATGGGGCATTTCCTGGTCTAGTACACACCCCAAAAAGAGAAAGGCTCACTGTGAGAAGAGGAGCTGTACCAGGCTGTCCCAACCACAGTCCCCTTTCCCCAACATGCTCTTTTCCAGTGGATAAGTCAACTGAGAGGGGGGGTTTTTTTGGGGGGGAGGGTATTCAGTTTTTTGACTACAATTTCTCAACTTATACACACACACACACACACACACACACACACACACACACACACATATGTGTGTATATATATATATATATATATATACACACACATTGTTTTAAATTAATATATATATTTTAAATTAATATATATATTAGCATGCACTGGACATTATGTGTTTAAGGGCCAAGGACAGAAATTAACTTAGAATCAACAATGTGTGAACATTTTAAAACAAAAATAACTTTAAATTTATTTTTAACTAAACTGGCTGACCAAATAACCTAATAGTTATTTTCCTCTATCTAACATCAATGAAATTAGACTTTTAAGCTTATTAATGATTAACCAGAAAACTTAACCCTTTTTCACTGTCTCTGGGAATAGGAGCTGTTTTAATTCAGGATTGACCAAACATTCAAAATAGAAGTCCTCATTTATGTGACTACTCCTACTTCAGGGGTGGGCAACTGCATGGGGATGGATCAGGGGCCAATCCCCCACACAGATAAGCCACATACCCCAGCACACATCCCAGCACACAAAATATGGAAACCAAAATGGGTATCATGTCACTTCCTGATGGGGATGTTTTGCACACAGAGGAGGCTTTCTCTGTGATTTTCAGGCAAAAGCCACTCAAATTTTTCTTAAAAAGGAGTTGTAGTGCTCTTAGGGATTGACAGGATCTTTAGTAGCCATGAAAGTGGTATGAAGTATCCAGCAGGACTGCAGTTGGCAGGTACTTTCAATGGTACCAACACATCCCACTTCCCTCACATACCTTCAACTCTTTTGTCTTTGGTCATTCTCTTTGTTCCCTTGCACAAACAGCTTTATCCCCAAAAAGAGACTGTGGGTAGCACAGCAGGAAGCGAAAGTCTCCAGATATAACAAGAGAGATATCAGGCCTGTTATTGATTAGAAATTATTCTTTGGGCAACTTTTCATGCTGGGATTTGAGGACTTGTGGTCCAGCCCTATTCTCTTTTTTATTGATTGATTTTCTACCTTTCTCCCAGAGTTGGGTCAAGACAGCTTTCAGAAATAATAAATTAAAAACACTTACAATAAAAAAATTTCACTGGCTTTTCTTCGCAAACAAAGATTCAGGAAGGACTCATCCCACGCTTTTTGCAAGCGCGCTGATGACTAAAAAGGCCAATCTGAGATAAACAAGTCCAGTTGCAGAAAGCACAGCAGAAGATCTCCTTGGGTGATGTTTCTGGGTTGTGATTCTTTCTGTGTTGTTGTTTCTCTTCGAGACTTGTTCGGCGTGACTTCTCAAATAAGGCTGCAGCATTGTGGATAGTGCGTCTCCATGAGGCCAGGGTGGACCATTGTTGGTGATCAATTTGGCCGAGCCTGAGATGTTGTTTCAGGGAGTCCTTGTATCACTTTTTTGGAGTGCCCCTCTTACGCTGACCCGTGGCGAGTTTACCGTAGAGTACTATTTTTGGGAGGCGATGGTCCTCCATCCTAGAAACGTGCCCTGCCCAGCGCAGCTGCATTTTCAATAGCATGGCCTCAATGCTGGTGATCCCTGCTTGCTCAAGGACAGCAACATTCATCACATAGTCAGTCCAGTGTATATTTAGGATTGTGCGTATACAGCGCTGATGAAAGTGTTCAAGGAGTCATAAGTGTTGGTGATAGGTGACCCATGTTTCAGACCTGTAAAGGAAAATAGACAGTACAATTGCTCTATACACACTGATTTTTGTGCTTCGCCTCAGGTGTTTGTTACTCCAGACTCTTTTGTAAAGTCTTCCAAATGCACTGTATGCCTTTGCTAATCTGTGGTCGATCTCTTTGTCAATCTTGGCATCTGAGGAGATGATGCTTCCCGGGTAGGTGAACTGCTGAACAGACTTAAGCACAGATTTGCCTACAGCAGGGGTTGGCAACCTTTCCCCTTTAAGGGCTGAGGGACTTCAGCTTCCAGAAGCCTCAGCCATGTTGGCCAATAGTCCCATGTTGGCCAATAGCTCCTGGGATTCCGGGAGCTGAAGTCCCTTGGCCCTTAAAGGGGAAAGGTTGCCTACCCCTGGCCTACAGCGATGTGGGGATGGTGGTGTTTGTCCTGTGGTGCAGGCTGGTAGAGAACTTCCATTTTCTTCAGGTTGACTTCCAGCCCAAACATTTCTGCAGCTGTTGCAAAGCAGGATGTTAGGCGCTGCAGAGCTGCTTCTGTGTGGGCAACAAGGGCAGCATCATCAGCAAAGAGCAGCTCATGGACTAGATAGTTTAGAGTCTTAGTGCGAGCCCTCAGACGGCTTAAGTTAAACAAGCTACCATCAACACGGTAACGTATATAGATGCCGTCTTCTTCTTTGAGCTCTGCTGTAGCCCTTTGGAGCATCATGCTGAAGAAGATTGTAAATAAAGTTGAAGCAAGAACACAACCTTGCTTCACTCCATTAGTTATTAGAAAGGGCTCTGAAAGAGCATTGCCGTATCTGACTTGACCATGCTGGCCCTCATGTAGCAAGATAATCATTTTGAGGAATTTGGGGGGCATCCTAGTCTTTCCAGGATCTGCCATAGACCTTTTCTACTTACAGTGTCGAAGGCTTTGGTGAGGTCAAGAAATGTTACATAGAGTCCCTTGTTCTGCTCTCTACATTTCTCTTGCAGTTGTCTAAGGGCAAATACCATATCTGTAGTACTCCTATTGGCTCTGAAGCCACACTGGCTTTCAGGAAGGAGTTCTTCTGCAATAGCAGGAACTGATCTGTTCAGGAGTATCCTTGCAAGGATTTTTCCAGCAATAGAGAGCAGTGTTATACCTCAATAGTTTGAGCAATCGGATTTTGCTCCTTTTTTCTTGTACAGGGTGATGATGACTGCATCTCAGAGATCTGATGGCAGGTCCCCTTTTTCCCAGCAACTCACAAGGAGTTTGTGGAATTTAGCATGGAGTACATGTTTTTAAATTTTAAAATTTTAAAAAAAATTAAAATCACATCATAAAGCACATTAAAAACATATTAAAACCTTACTCTGAAGATCTTAGAGCTCTGGCAAGTGTGTATTCAGAATGGTCTTAAAAGCCTATTTAAAAAGAAACATTTTTTTATGTTTCCAGTGAAAGGAAAGCAGAAAGGGGGGCAGCCTAGCCTCTAAAGTGGGAATATCATAGTCCTCTTTAAATATTTGAAGGGATGTCATATTGAGGAGGGAGCTAGATTGTTTTCTGCTGCTCCAGAGAATAGGACTCGGAACAACAGATGCAAGCTACAGGAAAAGAGATTCCACCTCAACATTAGGAGGAACTTCCTGACAGTAAGAGCTGTTCGACAGTGGAACACTGTCGAACAGCACTGTCGAACACTGAGTGTGGTGGAGTCTGCTTCTTTGGAGGTCTTTAAACAGAAGCTGGATGGCCATCTGTTGAGGATGCTTTGATTTTGAATTCCTGCGTGGCAGAGGGTTGGACTGAATGACCCTTGTGGTCTCTTCCAACTCTTTGATTCTATGATTCTAATGGGAGGGAGTGCCAGAGGGTGGGAGCAGACACTGAGAAGACTCTCTTCTGTCTCACCAAGTGAGCCTGTAAAAGTGGCAGGACTGAAAGACTTCCTCTGAAGATCTTAGAGCTCTGGCAAGTTTGTATTGAGAATGGTCTTTCAGATAGACTTGACCTAAGCCATATAGGGCCCTATAGGTCATGACTAACATTTTGAAATGTGCTTGGAAGCTAACCAGTAGCCAGTGAAGTTATTTTAACAAGGGAGTTATATGCTGCCTCAGTCAGCATTCTGACTGCAGTGTTTTGAACCTGCTTCCAAAGGTGTCAAAGGTTTACAGTACATTAAAGTAGTCTAAATGGGATGTAATCAAGGCGTATGTCACCATAGCCAAATCTCACATCTCAAGGAACGGGCACAGCTGGTAGACTAGTTTTAGCTGTGCAAATGAACTCCTGACCACTACTGAAATCTGGGCATCCAGGCTCAGATCTGAGTTCATGAGCACACCCAAGTTGTGAACCTGCAATTTTAGAGGAAGTGTAACCCCATCCAATATAGACTGAATTGCTATTTCATGATCTGACTTTCAACTAACCAGGAGCACCACTGCCTTGTCTAGATTAACTTTCAGTTTGTTTCCCTGCATCACTATTAGACAGCTTCTTTGGAATCAGATGAAAGGAGAGATAGAGTTGGGTGCCATCAGCATACTTATAGAATCATAGTATCATAGAGTTGGAAGAGAGCACAAGGGCCATCCAGTCCAACCCCCTGCCATGCAAAAACACAGAATCAAAGTACCCCCAACAGATGGTCATCCAGCCTCTGTTTAAAAACCTTCAAAAAAGGAGACTCCACAACATTCCAAGGAAGAGTGTTCCACTGTTAAACAGCTCTTACTGTCACGAAGTTCTTCCTAATGTTGAGGTGGAATCACTTTTTCTGTAGTTTAAATCCATTGCTCTGGGTGCTATTCTCTGGACCAGCAGAAAACAAGGTTGCTCCATCCTCAACATGATATCCCTTCAAATATTTAAACATGGCTATCATTTCACTTCTTAACTTTCTCTTCTCCAGGCTATACATACTCTGGTTCCTAGGTAGCTCCTCATAAGGCATGGTTTCCAGATCCTTCACCATTTTAGTCACTCTCATTTGGACATGCTCCTGTTTCTCAACATCCTTCTTGAATTGTGGTGTCCAGAACTGGACACAGTATTCCAGGTAGGACCTGACCAGAGCAGAATACAGTGGCACTATTACTCCCCTTGATCTAGAGTAGACACTATACTTCTATTGATGCAGCCTAAAATTGCATTGGTCTTTTTAGCTGTCGCATCACACTGTTGACTCCTGTTCAACTTATGGTCTACTAGGACTCCTAGATCCCTTTCACACATAGTAACGTTAAGCCAGGTGTCATCCATCTTATATCTATGCATTTTACTTTTCCACCCTAAGTGCAGTACCTTACATTTCTCTGTGTTGAAAGACACTGGCATTCTTGGAAACATGGTCCTTGGGAATTACCCAGTGAGAACTGTGGTACTGCCTCTGAGGAAGTGCCAGACAGATGTTGTATTGGGGTATACATGTTGGGGGCTCTTTACAGAGCTTGGAAGATGAAGACCATGGGGCTGAGCTGCTGTATCTCCAGGAGGAAGTGTAAGCACTCTATGGTTACATTCAAAGGCTTCTGTTGGGGAAAGATGGGGAAAGATGGACATGTGGCCACCAGGCACCAAGTGTATCAGTGCTGCCACTGCCAGAAGCCCCACAACCACAAGTGGTACTGCATCCACAGCCACTGCCACAACTGCAACTGCATGGCAACTTGTATCTGGTTGCCACATTAAATGGGAGCACAGACTACCATTTTTCCTGATTCAGGTGGCTAGATTCATGGCAGTGCACCTTCCTTTCTGAAGCTACAAACATGAGATACATCAGTTGTAGGGCAGGGGTGCCACAAAATAAGAAACACAGAGACACTTTATGTGGAAGGAAAAGACCATAACTTTATTAAATACATCTGATTGGTGGGGTTAGCCTGAGGCATGGCCAGGATCTGGCATCGATGAACCTGACTGCTGATTGATGATCCTCATTGCCCAGTCATGGCTGGATCCAGGGATGACAGAGGGGCTCTGGGTGTTTGCAGCCCCCACCCCATGTTACCAGGGTACACTGATAATGGGTTCACCCACACATTTGTGCCTCTTTCTCATCTTAGCACCCTCAGGTCCCATTGAGATTCTAAATAATCAGTGTTCTGCAGCACTGATAGCCATGCCCACTAGATCCACAACCCATGCTGCCACCCTTAGAAAGTTGTGGCAGCAATGCCCACAGTCTCACCACATGACCACACTAGGGTGGGAAGGTGGGGAGATCCAAGCCACAAAGACAACTGTAGCTGGCCACGTGGCCTTATATAGGCCCAAACTACCAATCAAATTATCCAGAAGTCCTGCCCCTTCCAGCCTCAGACCCATTGAGGCCAAGCTGGAAGTCCCCTTCTGGCAGCTGGGACAATCCTGGGCCACTTCTGGTTCCCAGGGCATCCCGGGAACTGTAGATTCCCCAGAGCCAGCAGTTCCACCTCCTCAAACCCAGTCTAGCCAATCTGGGCTATTTTACAGGCCTTGGAACAACCTGGGAAAGCAAGGCACCAGGGCCAGCCACCAGAAGAGCCACAGCAGCACTGAATGCTTCCTGGCACCCTGCAAACCAGCTGGCCTGGTGAGTTGAGTGTTGGGGCTACTCATCCCAAGGATGAATTGGCAGAGTGGCTGAAACATTTGTATGATGAGGTGTGCTGGCATTGAACAATTTGTAACCATTCATGAGTTTGAACACCCAATTCAAGGACCTGTTTCAGCAGGCGAAGGCATGCATGCGCCTGATTACCCTAAGTCAGGGTTCACAGTTATTAAGTGAACATGCCAAAGAGCTTCAGTGAGTCACAGTGAGAGTGCCTGACTGATCCCAGGCCACCAAGATCCAGTATTTCCAGGTTAGGCTGTACCCAGACATCCTAAAGTGGGCACTATCATGGGAAAACTGTGACAACCCTTGAGCTTGAAGTTTTAATACTGAAGCTTGTTTTACTACAGAACCATCACCTTCTAAATTTGCCTGACTGTGAAAGACCAAAACCACTACATAACAGTACCCACAAGTCTCATCCCAGAGAGGCAGTACAAAAGTATACTGTGGTTGGTGGTATCAAAAGCCACCAAGAGATCCAGCAGAACAGCAGGGACATACTCCTTCCAGTTCCCTGCAAAGGTCATCCACCAAGGCAACCAAAGCTGTCTCCATCCCATAATCAGGCTAAAGTCAGATTGAAATGGATCTAGATTAGTGGTTCCCAATCTGTGCTCTGAGGAGAGCTCTGTGTGAAGTTCCCAGGTGTTCCATAGCCACTCCAAGAAAATGAAAGAAATAAATATTGAATGAATTTAAAGCATAAGAAACAAAAAGTAACACTACTCCCAACACCATTAATTTGTAAGGCATAGGAGAAGCCTCTTTGGGGCTTCACAATAGAAATTGACTCTAAAAAGGGCTCCATGAGTCAAAAAGGTTGGGAACCCCTGAGCTAGATAATCTGTCTCATCCAGAAACTCCTGGAGCTGGGAGGCCACCATGCACTCCAGAATCTTGCCCCAAAATGGAATATTAGAGACTGGCTAATAATTATTAAGAGTTGTGGGATCCAGGGAGACCTTTTTCAGTAACAGCCTTACCACAGTTTCTTTTAGACAGGATGGAAACTTCTCTTGCCTCAGTGAGGTATCACCACTCCCATTACCCACTCGGCCACTCCCCCTCTAGCTGCTTTCAAAAGCAAGGAATGGCAAGCATCCAGTACACATGTGGTGGCTCTCACCTCTCCAAGGATCCTGTCCACATTCGCAGCCTGCACAAATTGAAACATATCCAATAATACAGGACAAACAGGCACCAAGATTACATCCACTGGACCTGTCTCAACTGCAGCATCCAAGTCAGAGCAAAAATAAGCAATTTTGTCTGCAAAGTATCTTCCAAATTCTTCACAGTGGATTTTTGTTTCCTTCCTGTAGGCCAGAGTGTAAAAGGCCAGAATCATAGTTCCTTCTATGCTTGCTAACCATATATTTTCTATATGCTTTGTAGTAGTGAATAATGGGATATACTATACCATTGGTGATGCTGGGTGAAAGATTGTTTATCTTCCTTAGAGCTGGTTAATGAGCAGATGTGGGGGGGGGGGGGGGGGACTACGAGCTGAGAGTTTCAAGGTTGGTTCCATGGGAAAGTTTGGTACAGAGAGGAAAGGAAGGGCTGTCCTGGGAAAAGGAATGTTTTGGTTTGAAGATGAATGGGATGTAAGAACATGAAAATTTTAATTGCTAAATGCTTTTAATATAATGTGTAAGCTAAAATGCTTAAGAGCCTTGTCACATTACAAAAAGTAAGATGAGACACAGCGAGATAGAAGCAGCTTTCTGCTCACCTCCCACATGATGTCATAGCACTTCCATTCTCCTTCCAGAGGGAGACAGTTGTAAAATCATACCTTTTGTGAAATGGATTTTTTCAGTATGACAAAGGTATGTTGTTTTTTACTGTCTTCTTCAGGAATAGAATGGAAATGCTTCTAGGGCATGCAGAGAAATAAACAGAAAGCCACTTCTCTATCTCTGTGTCTCTGCTTACTTTTGTAATGTGATAAGTTTCTAAGTCCTGGCAACATTGGGCCTTTGCAGATGGGCCCAAAGGGGTGGCGGAGAGCCACCCTGGGAAGCGGCGGATTGGGGACGAGGCTGCTGGACAGCATAGCCCTGATGCTCCCTTTTCCTGCCTGGAAAAGAGCGGCAAAAGGCTGCCCTAAGAGCCAGTGCATGGCTCTTTAGTGCCCCTTCCGGCGCAGTGTCAAAATGCTGTGCTGGAAGGATGTCCTGATGCCGCATGCCATACGTAATGGCACATGGCGTCCTGATGTCCTCGGTGTGGAGTTGGGGCATCTGGCATGCGGCTGCCCCTCCCATCTCTGCCTTCAGGCCGTCCCTTTGGGCTGATCTGTAGAGGCCCATTGTTATGCTGTGATCAACTCAGCTCTCTGACTAAAGCTTTCTTTAGTTAGTGACCTGGTAGCCACCTGCTACCTGTCCCCTTCTCTCCCCAACAGAAGCCTTTGAACATAACTACAGAGTGTTTTTGCTTCCTCCTGGAGATGCAGCAGCTCAGTTTCACAGTCTTCATCTTTCAAGCCCTACAAAGGGCACCCATCATGTATGCCCTTTGATGAGGCTTGTGTTTCTGAATTTGAGTTACTCAGTACATGACAACCAATCAGGACGTCTCCATTGGACGATACTGTGCAGACACAATGATAGCAGAGAAGTATAATTTCTGCCACCATCACCACAATATTGGACTTCCAATGAGCCATAGCCCATGTTGGAGTCATTCTGAGTCATCTGCCATTGTATCAGTCTCAGTGGGTAAAGGTGACCCAGAGCCTCTGTTCCCCTCCCTTCCTTGAGCATTTTACATCAGTGTTGGGGGCCCTCCTTCATCTCTTGCTACCCATACACATTTCCTCATGGTAAGGTTCCTCCCTCCCCTTATGGGACAGTGAAGAGGTAGCAGAGGAGAGCAAGCATCCTTACCATATCCTTTCTGTGGTAAATGAATGTTCAGAGAACATTCCTTGCATTGGAAAGCATGCCAATGCTTTTGAGGCAAGTACTTTTTATGTTTGCCCAGTGATAATTAATCTTATTTTTAATATATATCAGGGTTTTTTGTAATGGGTCCAACTTAAATAACATTATTGTTTTAACTGTTATCATTAAGGTTAATAATGTTCATGATGAATCAATGATGATGATGATGTTCATCATCATGATGATGAATCAAATGGCACTAAGAGATGAAGCACAACGTACACCAAGTGTGTCACCTGCTTTTTAATGAACCATGTTCCTGTACCATGTTTTTAATGAAATTTTTCAAGGAGATTAATAATAATAATAATAATAATAATAATAATAATAATAATAATAATTTATTTTTATCCCGCCCCTCTGCAGCGCAATCGGGGTGGCGTACAATAAGTTAAAAATATCTCAACAAGTTAAAACAAAATCCAATAACCCATTCCCTAACTCACCCATCCCTTAAAAATATATTAAACTAATGAAAAATTAAAATACCAAATGAGTAAAATATACAATTCTTTAAAATAGCAGCTCGGCTAAACAATGGCAGTTTGAGGAGTGAATAGCCTGAGTCCTGTCTTTGTCTTCTCTTCTGGGCTGGGACATTATTCAGGGAAGGCCTGCCAGAAAAGATCCATCTTTACTGCTCTTTTAAAGCAGTCAAGAGTGGAAATGAGATGGATCTCATCCGGTAGGCCATTTCATAATCTGGAAGAGGAGGCCGAGAAAGTCCTCTGGGAATTTACCGACAACCTGGTTTTTATAGGTTGTAACAGGTTCCTTCCAGAGGACCTAAGTGCACAGGGAGGACCATATGGAAGGAGGCAGTCCCGGAGATAGGTTGGACCCAAGCCATGTAGGGCTTTAAAGGTCATGACCAACACTTTGTACTGTGCCCGGAAACTAATAGGCAGCCAGTGGAGAGATTTCAGCACAGGTATAATGTGCTCTCTCCTAGATGTACCAGTAACTAACCTGGCTGCAATATTTTGAACTAATTGAAGTTTCCGAGTTAAGCACAAGGGTAGCCCCATGTAGAGCGCATTACAAAAATCAAGATGGGAGGAGCATGTACCACAGTTTCAAGATCCCTAGTCTCCAGGAAAGGGCGCAGCTGGTGTATCAGCCGAAGCTGATAGCAGGCACTCCTGACCGTCGCCTTCACCTGATTTGTCATGTGAAGTGATGAATCTAGGAGTACCCCCAGACTGCGAACACAGTCCTTGGAGGAGAGTGTGACTTCGTCCAGGTCTGGAAGTTGTATTCCCAGATCTGGTTTCGGGCCCACAACTGTTAGTACCTCCGTTTTATCTGGATTCAGTCTCAATCTGTTTTTCCTCATCCAGTCCATTATCGCTTTAAGACCATCATTGAGAGGAGAGATGCCATATGAAGTCTGAGCCGACAACCAGGTCATGGAGAAGTATATCTGGGTGTCATCTGCGTACTGATGACACCATGCTCCATGCCTCCAAATGTTCTCTCCCAGCGGCTTCACATAGATGTTAAATAGCATTGGAGATAGGATGGTGCCCTGAGGGATGCCACAATGAAGCTCTATTCTAGAAGAGCAATTGTCCCTGAGCCTCACCCTCTGGGATCTGCCCGAGAGGAAGGAACAGAACCACTGCAAAGCAGTGCCTCCAATTCCTAACTCTCTCAGGCGATCCCAGACTCTCAGTGGTCTATTGTGTCAAATGCCGCTGAGAGGTCCAAGAGCACCAACAGGGTCACACTACCCCTGTCGATACCCAAGTGGAGGTCAACAGCCAGTGCAACCATGGTGATCTCAGCTCCATATCCTGTCCTAAAGCCAGTTTGAAATGGATCTAGATAATCGGTTTCATCCAAGACAGCTTAGAGTTGGGAAGCAACTGCCCTCTCGATCACCTTGTACAGGAAAAGCAGCAAGGAGACTGGCCTATATTTGTTTCTGTCCAGGGGGTCCAGGGAAGGCTTTTTCAGGAGCGGTTTAACCACCACCTCCTTTAAACAAGATGGAACAAAACCTTCCCTATAGGATGCATTGATGATATCTTTAAGAAATACCCTCAATGCATCGCCCCCCTGGACAGCCAGCCAAGATGGACAGGGATCGATGGGGTAAGTCATCTTCGTCACTCTTCCAAGGAGCTTGCCCACATCATCGGTACTCACTGACTGAAGCTGATCCATTAAAGTTACATCAACGGAATTGCTGGACACCTCGTCTATCGATTCTGTTCTAACACTGGTGTCTAAGTCAGCTCTTATCCAAGAGATTTTATCTGCAAAGTAGTTGTTAAATGCATTACAGCAGGCTGTTGTCGAGTTAAGTAAGGGGTTCTGTGCAGGTGGAACCTGAGACAGTTCCCCCACTACCCTAAACAGTTCCGCTGGACAAAACTCTGCAGACACAATACTTGCAGAGGAGAAAGACTTCTGCGCTGCACACATTGCCTCTCTATAGGAATCAAGAAAATTCCTAGATTAGTGCTGTCGGATAAGAGTCGAGTCTTCTGCCATTCGTGCTATAGTCATTGTCCAGCCTGCCTCATTTTCCTGAGCTCCTCTGTATACCAGAGCTTATGATTAGGAGCGGGCTGGAAAGGACACTTGGGAGGGATTGTGTCGATAGCCTTGGTAAGATCAGTGTTCCAAGTGTTAACCAAAGCTTCGACAGAATCACTGGTGTTACCAACCATTAAACCATCTAGGGCTTTCTGGAATCCAATTGGTTCCATTATCCTTCGAGGGCGGACCATTCTAATGCGGACAATGCGGAGGTACTAATAACCTCCGCCCACGGATATTCCTGTTCCATACTGAAGATCGCATCGAGGGTATGACCTGCACAATGAGTAGGCCCAACAACCAACTGGGATAGGACCATGTTTGTCATGGTTTCCATGAACTCCTGAACTGCACCAGTTAAGTTTGGTAAGCTGGTCTCGAGTGGGATGTTGAGGTCGCCCAGCACTCAAAGTCTGGGGGATTCCAACAGTAACTCTGAGACCAGCTGTGTCAGCTCGGTTAGGGAGTCTGTTAGGCAATGGGGTGGCTGGTATACCAACAGAATCCCCAAACTATCCCTGGTTTTCAGGCTCAGGTACATACACTCGATGTGAACTGTGTTCTGGATAGGCTTCCTGGTCAAGGTTAGGTTGTTTTTATGAACTAGAGCCACTCCGCCCCCCTGCCCACTTTTCCTTACCTGCTCACTGACTGAATACCCGGCCGGGAGGGCCTGCACCCATGTCACCGCACTCTCCCAGCCAGGTCTCAGTAAAGCAAGCCAGGTCAGCCACCTCATCCAACAAAAGATCATGGATGATGTGGGTCTTATTTTTGACTGACCTGGCATTGCAAAGGAGCAGAGTAAGGGTCTGTGGAATGGTTGGTGCGCTCTCCAAATCATTCTGGGAAACAGAGTGAACTGAACAATGCTTCACTCTGTTGCCGCCATACCTTCCTTTCACCTGAAAAACCTCAATCCCCACTCCCAGGTCATTCCTGGCCCCAATACACAGTGGAAATGACAAGGAATCCAGCTGAATTTCTACCCTGCATTCTCATAGTCAATTCCTAATGACAGGACTACTGGCTAGCTCGGGGGGGGGGCACTCTGAGCTTTTAACCAAGGAGCTTCTATCCGCTTGGGGGGGGGGGGAGGAAGATATTCCAGGGCATCAAGGCCTTCACTCGTCCTCGCTGCCCCGCCGCTGCCTCCGTTGGAGCCAGAGACCGGCCTGCCATCGCTACGCTCCTTGGAGGTGGGGGAGGAAACGAGGTCTTAAAGCCTCCATTGGGGCCAAAGCCCAGTCCTTCCACCGCTGTGCTCCTTGGAGGTGGGGGAGGAGAGGAGATCTGAAAGCCTCCATTGGGGCCAAAGCCCAGACCTTCCAGCACTGCGCTCCTTGGAGGTGGTGGAGGAAGCAAGGTCTTAAAGCCTCCATTTGGGCCAAAGCCCAGTCCTTCCAATGTTGCACTCCTTGGAGGTGGGGGAGGAGGCGAGGTCTTAAAGCCTCCATTTGGGTGCAGAGTTTCACAAACCAAACATGGGTTTGTTTTTGAGGGATTCTCCCTTCACTTTCAAGTACAAGTGCATCCTCTCATTCTAATTCCATTTTAAAAATACACTTAGTATGACTGATTTGAATTTCTCAGTTCTTTTTCATCTTCTTTTCACTTTGAATGGACTATTCCCAAAAATCCCTTCCCACAGTGCCAGTCAGTCATGAACCAAATAGTTTAGAACTGGGGTGACTCCTCCTCCTTCTCCTGCTATCCCCATTTGTGGAAGTTGCATCTTGCTACTTTTCTGCTGCTCTTGCTGCCTCTCTTCTTCCTCTTCTATTCTGTTGCCTCTTCCTTTTCTTCAAAGTCACTGCCACTACAGTGCCACTTCCCATATAACTATGCTGGCAGAGCTATAGGATGTCAGGCTACAGCTTTAAATGGATTTTCTCAAAATACACATTTTAAAACATATTTTAAGATTTAGAATGTGAGCATTCAGAAAACTGGAGCATTCAGAAAGTGTGAAAGATATTGGCTCTCTTCCCATCCACACATTAGTGCAGGTAGGGCAAATCATCTCAGTTGACTTCAGCACTCACAAAAATCAAATTCTCCAAGCAATAGTATATTTGCAGGATACCTGCTGTGTATGTCCTTATGCAGGAACCTTGCAGTTATGTTATGCTTCACTCTTTCTTCAAATCTAACTGTCCTGCTCCAAAATCCAAGGAGGCCTTTCTCAATCTTTATATAAATAATTCCTTCACACAGTCAATGCTATTAGTCATAGTATGCAATTGGTTCTCTATAGGAATACCAAAGAGGCCCACTGGCAGTGTGAAATGACAGATCTCTTGCGTGGATGTATCTACAGCTCTGAATCTCAACAACTTTCTAGCTGGAGGCATGAGAGAATTTCAGTCAGTAAGATGGGAGTGGGAATACTGATACTGAAGGAATCTGTAAATCATGTGACTTGTGATATATGATGTGTAGCTTTCAATATATCAAAACCCCTAAAAATGAAGTAGTCTGACATTAGAAAACCTGACATCTAGTCATTGGATAGGACTGCAACTTAAGCTGCTGTGCAACCATAACTCCAGGATATTTAATTATTTATTTATTGAATTCCTATCCCGCCTTTCTCCTGAAATTGGATTCAGAGGCAGTTCACAATAATATTAAAAAGATAAATCTAAAATATTTACAATTTTTTTAAAAAAATCATAATATTATTAAAACATTGTTTTTGTTGTTGTTATCCACCCTCTACTCAATCTCGACCCATGGCGACCCTGTAGATGAGACATCTCCAAGACTCCCTATCTTCCACTGCTTTGCTCAGGTCCTGCAAATTCATATCCATGCCCTCCTTAATAGAGTCCATCCATCTAGCATGAGGCCTTTCTCTCTTTCTGCTTCCCTCCACCTTTCCTAGCATTATTGTTTTTTCCAGTGAGTCATGCCTTCTCATGATGTGGCCAAAGTATGGCAGCCTCAGCCTAGTCATCTTGCTTCCAGAGAGATTTCTGATTTGATCTGCTCTAGGACTCATTTGTTTGACTTCTTGGCTGTCCATGGTAACCTCAGCACTCTTCTCCAGTACACATCTCAAATGAATTAATTTTCTTCCTATCCACTTTCTTAACTGTTCATCTCTCACATCCATACATGGTAATAGGGAATATAATGGCTTGTAAGATTCTAACTTTCATGCTCAGTTGTTTGTCTTTACATTTTAAGACATTTTCTAGTTCACTCATAGCTACCCTCCCCATTCTTAGTCTTCTTATGATTTCTTGACTGCAGACCCCACTCTGATCAATGTTTGCTCCCAGGTATGAGAATTCTTTTACTATTTCTATTTCCTCATTCTTTTAAACAGTTAAAAACATTTAAAATATAATTATCAGTTAAGAGATTAAAAATACAGCACACCTATTCACACACACAATGGCTCCACTAAATTTCAAAGGGCAACCTGAATTAAAAAAAAAAATTCACCTGATGGCAGAAAGAGAGCAAAGAAAGAGCTGACTGTACTCCGGTAGGAGGGAGTTCTACTCTCTGGAAGAAGCTGCAGAGCTCTCTCTTGTGTCCTCACCAAACATCTAACAATGTGGTGGGACTGAGAGAAAGACCTCTCCTGCAAAATTTAAAACTCAGATTAGGTTGTATATGGAGATGCTGTATTTCAGATAGTCTAGACCAGGGGTAGGCAACCTTTCCCCTTTAAGGGCTGAGGGACTTCAGCTCCCAGAATCCTAGGAGCTATTGGCCAACATGGGACTATTGGCCAACATGGCTGAGGCTTCTGGGAGTTGAAGTCCCTCGGCCCTTAAAGGGGAAAGGTTGCCTACCCCTGGTCTAGACCAAGCTACATAGGGCTCTAAAGTCAAAAGCAGTACTTTGAATTCTTCACAGAAATGGGCCAGTAAAGCTGTTTCAGCAAGGGAATCACATGACCCAGCCCCAGTCAACTGCCTGGCTACAGAATTTTGGACCCGCTGAAGTTTCCAAACAGTTTCCTAAGGCAGCCCCATATACAGCATATTACAGCAGTCCAAACAGGATACAAAGGCATGTGTTGCCACAGTCAGATCTGACTTCTCAAAATGAGCACAGCAGGTATACTAGTTTCAACTGTGCAAAACAATCTCCTGACTGCCACTGAAATCTGGGCATCCAAGCCCACTTCCAAGTCCAGGAGTATGCCTAAACTGCAAACTTGGATTTGGAGGAGAGGATGGGTAACCTCATCCAGCACAGGCTGAATTCCTATTCCCTGATCTGACTTCCAATTTACCAGGAGCACCTCTGTCTTGTCTGGATTGAGTTTCAATTTGTCCATCCTCATCCATTCCATTACTGACACCAGACATTGGTCTAATACAGAAACAGCTTCCTTGGAATCAAATGGAAAGAAGAGATAGATAGAGGTAGATAGGTTACACAAGCAGAGCACATATATACCCGTATTTTCCAGCGTATAAGATGACTGGGTGTATAAGACGACCCCCAACTTTTCCAGTAAAAATATAGAGTTTAGGATATACTCACCGTATAAGACGACCCCTCTTCCAACAGGAGAAAATGAGAAAGTGTTGGGGGGAAAGGACTGCCAATATACTAGGTGATTCATTCTGGGGTATGTACAAATTGTGGCCAAGTAAGTGACCCTGGGCATGTCACACACTCTCAGCCTCAGATGATGGTAATAGCAACCCCCATTTGAAGAAATATGCCAAGAAAATCCCATGATAAGATTGCCTTAGGGTTGCCATAAGACGGAAAGGACTTGAAGACACACAAGAACAACAAAAAAGTCTGCAGTTGTTTCATAGGTAGTACATGGGATTAGGAGCTAGCATGGTGTAGTGGTTTGAGTGTTGGACTACCACTCTGGAGACATGGGTTTGATTCCCCACTCTGCCATGAAACCCACTGGATGAACTTGGACAAGTCACACACTCTCAGCTTCAGGGGAAGGCAATGGCAAACCTCCTCTGAACCAGTCTTGCCAAGAAAACCCCAGGATAGGGGTTCACCTCTTATCTGCTGCTGCTTCCTCCTCCTGCCTCACGCCACACTACACCACCCCTTCCTCCCCCCTCCTCCTCCTCTGACCTAGACTTCCTCTCTTCCTTCTCCTCCCGCCTCCCGCCATGCCACCCCTTCTTCCTCTTCCTCCTCCACCCAGCGTATAAGACAACCCCCGACTTTAGAGAAGATTTTCCTGGGTTAAAAAGTAGTCTTATACACCAGAAAATACTGTAATTTTTTAGCAACAAACTGAGGTAACTTTAAGTGGGTAAAAGTCCAAACTGTCATCATAGTACCAGCATAAGGAGGAAAGCAGACAGACATGATACCACAGAGAAGTAGCACATTTAGCTGGAATCCCATCACAGGATTATGCATGGAAAACAGATATGGGATCCATATCTAAAAACATGCTCACTGGAGTCAACACAAATCCCCAAGCCCATCTCCTTCCCTGTCTCCTATGCACATAAGAATTTAGTTCTGAACTGACCAAATAGATAATCATGATGCAAGAGTGACACCATGCTGTAGAGCATAGGAGTATGACTGAAGATTAGAGTTCAAATCCCCACTCAGCCATGAAAACCCACTGGATGGCCTTGGGCAAAACTCCCTTAGCCTCAAAGGAAGACAAAGGCAAGCCTCCTCTGATCAAATCTTGCCAAGGTCACCATAAGTCTTGAAGGCACACAACAACAATCATGACCCAACACAAACAATACATAAGCTTTAGCCCATGGCAAAACTCAGAACACTGTTCTGTTGCTTCCTCAAGTCCTATAGAAGAGTGAGTGGTGTAGAAAAGTACTATAGAAAAGTAATTTAGAAATTTGGAGATGGGAAACTGTCATGAAAGGACACTTAGCACAAAACAAGAACTTTGCACAATGAGAAATCTAATGGCCAAGGACAAAACAGCTCATCTCAGTTAGGGATGTAGCAAAACCTCAAAATTAGTTTGTCGGCTGAATCTAGAGGATTCTGGATGTGTAGAAAGTCCTGTAATACTATGTAAGTGCATGTAATACTACGTAAAAAGAATAATAAATAATAGTTGTGTATCCAAATGGACAATCAGTCCTAGCTTTTGGGTACCTGAAACAAATAATGGAAGGGATCTCATAGGTCATGAAGTCCATCCCCTGCTCAGTGCAAGATATTCATCTAGAGAGCATCCCCAGCAGGCAGCTGTCCAACCTCTTTTTGAAGAAGACCCCGCCACCTCTCTAGGCAATTAATTCCATTGTCCATTCCAAATAGACACATAAACTTTAATTAATGAAACAAAAATATATTTTCAGACTAAAGATATGAAATTTCAGTTAAACTGAATATAAATAGCAGAAGCATATAAGACAACAATGCTTAGGTTTTTACACAGTGCCATTTTTTCTGAAGAAAACGTCATAATAAAATATTTTTCATCCTGGAGAGAAGTGATCAGTGAGGTGCCACAGAGTTCTGTCCTGGGTCCAGTGCTATTCAACATCTTTATTAATGACTTGGGTGAAAGAATAGGGGGCATACTTACCAAATTTGCAGATGGCACCAAATTAGGGGGATTAGCTAAAGATGAAAATTCAAAATGACCTTAATAGATTAGACAGCTGGGCCAAAGCTAACAAAATGAATTTCAGCACAGAGAAAAGTAAGGTACTGCAATTAGGGAGGAAAAATGAAATGCATAGATATAGGATGGGGAACACCTAGCTTAACGCGACTACGTGTGAAAGGTATCTAGGAGTTCTAGTAGACCACAAGTTGAACATGAGTGTGATGCGTCAGCTAAAAAGGCCAATGCGATTTTAGACTGCATCAATAGATTGTCACAGCATGAAATGCCCACATACTCCTAGATTCACCCAAGCAATAATACAAGAACCCCCCATGTATGTTGGCAATCTAGTCATCAGGAGAGATATATCTCTTTACGTGTACACCGAGGCACAGCCTATAGTCACCACCCTAGCTCTAAATTTGACCGCAGTCAATGTGGCACACACCATTCCCATCTGTAGCCCATACTTAAAGGCCGCATGGGTGCAGTGGGAAGAATTAGAATGGAGTTGGCAGCCAGTGATGCATCCGCTCTTCAGAGCCAAGCGAGATACTGCGGGCACTATTTTAGGAGGCCTGGGAATGGGAGAAAGTGCACTGAATGCCATAGACACTGAGATTTTGGCTAATAAACTGGGGTTGGTGCACTCTGCAGTGGACCCCAAGTGCCTCCATGGCAGGCAAAGAAGTCATGCCCAGGACTTGGAAAACTGGAAAATCCCTAATCTCTAGAGCCAGGCAGATAGTGTGGGAGTTGCAAATAGACCATCATCACCTCCAAACTTAAGACAATACAATCTGTTTGTTCACCATCTCACACTTGGTGGGCCAGTGATCAGCTTAATGACTCACCCATTCCCTTGCCCATTGTCCCCCATTGTTGTCAGACCTGATTACATTGATAGTGCAGTGCAACACCTGGAAGAGGCCCAGTGGAACAACAGAGCAGATGCCCTAGCTAAAGAAGACACAATAACCCCAATGGCTCCCATTAATGTAAAGCTGAAAAAGTCACTGTCGCCAGACACCCTAGATCTAGCACAACTCCAAAAGGGAGATAGTGAGATTAGAGCATTGGCTGGAAGGACCCCAAGCGGAAGTTTAACATCTCCCAGAAGGAAGGAGTATGGTGGACGGAGATGGAATCCATCACTGGATTGTGTCCGCCGAAGTCAGGGGTGACCTCATTCAGTTCATCCACAACATAGGGCATAGGGGAAAGCCCACCACCCTCAAGAGAGTAAAAGAGACAGGATGGTGGCCCCGCATGAAAGAGGATGTAAGCCAGTGGATGGACAACTGTTTCTCCTGCACCATGGTGAACATGGATTCCAGAAGCCCTAAGGCTTCCATCCACCACCAATGCATCGAAGGCCCATAGGGGGCAGAGGGTTCGCTAACCTGCCAATGGTATTCTATTCCATGTTTCAGTAGCACTAAAGTCCATTTGGCTAACCTAGCACTATGTACTTGGCCATCCTGAACCTTGCCAGATAGTATAAACTTCTGAGGTATGTGTGGGGTTTGCACAATGATTCACGCTCCCCCTATAATGAACTCCCAGCATGTGAGAGCCCACACTAAGGCTAAGCAGTTCTTTTCACATGGGCTGAACTTTACTTCCATTGGTGAGAGATTCCTTGAGGCATAGGCCACTACTCTGTGGATGTTATTACTTAACTGAGGGTCTATGCAGACGGGAAGGAAAAGGTGACCTGAATTTGCCTTTTCCCCAAACTACAGCAACCACACTGCCTGCCCTGAGGTTGCCCTAAATGGGGATGGAGCAACCTCACTGGTGGCCAGTTAATGCAGCTTTTCCGAGGCTGCAGTGAAGCCTTATCACCCATACTGCCGGCCCTGAGGTTTCCCTAAATAGGAATGCAGTAACTCCATGGGCCAGCAGCGGTGGCTTTACATTTTTTTTTTTTTTGCATTCTCTGTGGCACACACGCACATGCACAGATACAACATGGTCACTTTAACAGAAATGTTGGCATTGCTCAGGACCTGCACACTATGTGCTGTAGAGAAATCATGGCTGCCACGGCAATCGAGCGGTCCGCGTTGGTACTCAGCTTACAATGTACAGCCACAGGAGCCTCCGCCATGGTCCCTGCTGCAGATGCATTCATGCAAAATGGCAGTGATGACTTGGAGGACCCAGAAGTGAGACCTGTCAGAGCGGGTGCCGCCGCAGCTGCTCTGATGCCACCTGAGAGAGCCCCGAGTCACTGGTGGATGTTCCCCAGAAGCACCAACTGGTGGGACGGGTTCGTCACATACATCTGGTCCAATGAGCAATGGAGGATGTTCTTCTGAATGCCCTGTGCCCTCTTTCACAAGATAGTAGAAGTACTGAGTCTGGAAATGCAGTGGGCAGACACCATGATGAGGAAGGCCATCCCGGTAGAGAAGAGGGTCACCATGGCTATCTAGGCCCTCGTCCACAGAGCCAGCTACAAGCAGGCGTCAGAGCAGTTCGGGGTTGGCCAAACCACTGTGGGGGAAGTGTTGGTGGAGTTTGCCCTCACCATAGAGAAACTACTCCTGTCACATACATTGTACCTGGGGGACGCCACTCAGGTAAGGACAGTCACACACACTTGTCACTTTTCCCTCCTGCGCAGAATGCGTCATGAGTTGGCACAAAGTGCGGCTGTCACTGTACAGAGTTGGCTGCTTAGGCCGTTGAACCTGTGCAGGGATGCCTAAAATGTCATGACTTGACATACAGTGTGGCTCCTACTGTATACTCGGCAGCTTAGCCCATTGAAGTTGCGCAGGGATGCCTAGTAGGTCATGCCTTGGCATACAGTGTGGCTCCTACTGTATAGAGTCTGCAGATTTGCCCGTTGAGGCTGTGCAGGGTTAGGGTTAGAGTTCAGGGTTAGGGTTAGGTTTACCTTATGACTTGACATACAGCTCCTACTGTATACTCGGCAGCTTAGCCCGTTGAACCTACGCAGGTACACCTAGTAGATGATGACTCAATTACAGTGTGGCTCCTACTGTATACTCGGCAGCTTAGCCCAATGAACCTGCACAGGGATACCTAGTAGGTGATGACTCGAAATACACTGTAGCTCCTACTGTATGGAGTCTGAGCTTTGGCCATTGAACCTGCACAGGGTTAGGGTTAGAGTTCAGGGTTAGGGTTAGGGGTTAGGGGTTAGGGTTAGGGTTAGGGTTACCTTATGACTCGACATACAGCTCCTACTGTATACTCAGCAGCTTAGCCCGTTGAACCTGTGCAGGTACGCCTAGTAGGTGATGATTCGACATACAGTGTGTCTCCTACTGTATACTCAGCAGCTTAGCCTGATGAACCTGCACAGGGCCGCCTAGTAGGTGATGACTCGACATACAGTGTGGCACCTACTTTATGGATCCCCCTGCTGGGGCTGATGAATCTGCGGAGGTACATGAAAAATGTCATCAGTTGGCAAATGCCGTGACTGTTTATCATTCATCCTCCACTTCTTCCCCTTCTTGTCACCCACAGATCATGCAAGGATTCGATGACCTCGGCTTCCCCCAAGTAGTGGGTGCCATAGACAGATGCCACTGTCTGATCGTGCCACCCTTGAGTGGAGGAACGAGTTCGTCAACAAAAGGACAGCTACTCTGTCATCCTCCAGGGGACATCAGATCATCGAGGATGCTTTGTGGATGTGGAATTGGGCTGGGCTGTATCGACTCACAAGACCAAGGTGGCAAGGAATTCCATCATCTTTCAGGCCATGATGGCTGGCATCCATGTGCCAGGGAACCCCACCATCACCCTGAGGAGCCAGCAGATCAGCCCCCTCCTGCTCGCTGACAGCGCCTACCCCATTCAGAAGTGGCTCATGAAGCCCTACCAGGGCACCACCAATGCCAGGCAGAAAGGATTCAACAGGAAGCTGAATCACACCAGGAATGTGGTGGAAAGGGCTTTCGGGCAGCTGAAGGCTCAGTGGAGGTGGCTCACTGCCCCACTCCTTGTGGTAGAGGAGAATGTCATCCCCATCATCGGCTCCTGTGTCATCCTCCACAACATCTGAGAGAGAAAGGGAAAGGTGCTGGATGAGGGAGGGCGCTACAGGCAGCACATTGTGCTGTCCACCCTGGGGGCACCCATAGAAGACAATGACCTTGTGAGGCAGAGAGAAGGAGAGGCTATGAGGGAGGCCCTGGCAGAGTTCTTCGAGACCAGGAGGATCTGAAGTATCCCCTCTTCTCCATCTGTAATCCTAGGTCACCACTGCACTATGCCATGAGCATAAGCACCTAAACAGAACATTTCATATTATCCCCACTCTGTGTATGGCTAGCATTTATGTAGGACACTACTGCGCTATGCAATGAGCATAAGCACCTCAATAAATATGTACTGTTATCCACACTCTGTATATGGCTAGCATTTATGTAGGACACTATTGCACTATTCCAAGAGCATAAGCACCTCAATAAATATGTACTGTTATCCACACTCTGTGTATGGCTAGCATTTATGTAGGACACCACTGTACTATGCCATGAGCATAAGCACCTAAACACAACATTTCCTATTATCCACACTCTGTGTATAGCTAGCATTTATGTAGGACACTACTGCACTATGCCATGATGAGATCCTGTCATCCCCACTCTATGGATGGATGGCAATCCTGCTTTTAGGCAGATATCCTTGAACATGAGCCTAAGGGAAGCACACACAGACACACACAAAAGGGCATGGAGGGGTCACCTGGCACCAGATTTCCTGGCAATAGAAAGATACAGTGCAAAAACCACCAACTGTAACCTTTGACAATGTTGCAAAATTCCCAACAGTCAGCTTTCCTAATGGCCCATTCGATTGTAACAATTGGTAGCCCAGAGGGCTACCACTGGGGTTCACATACCAACTTCTCTTATGAGGGTCTCCATTGGCCAGGAGCCAGGTAAGGCCATCTGCCCCTGCAACAATTGCCCTTTAATGCTCCAGCAGACCGCCGTAGATCCCCAGGACAATGATGGTAGCCAGGAGGAGAGTGCCCGTCCACATTGCTTACTGGAGCAATGAAGAGATGGGCATTATCCATCCTGCCCTCACTCCCGAGGCAGCGGCTAGAAGGGTGATGGCGAGCACCAACCGCCAAAACTGGGGGTACTTCTCCCAGGCCTCCCAGGCCCTCTGCCAGCAGGGCTTCAGGAGGACCCCCCAACAGTGCTGAATCAAGTTGAAGGCACTAAAGGGGGTCTTCTTTGGGGCCCTGGAGCAGGGGTAGGCAACCTTTCCCCTTTAAGGGCCGAGGGACTTCAGCTCCCAGAAGCCTCAGCCATGTTGTCCAATAGTCCCATGTTGGTCAATAGCTCCTGGGATTCTGGGAGCTAAAGTCCCTCAGCCCTTAAAGGGGAAAGGTTGCCTACCCCTGCCCTGGAGGATTATGGCGAGTACCCTCTGGTTCACAAGAGGCCACCCTTTTATGACCGGCTGCGGGACCTTTGGGTGAGGGCAGGCCACCCAAGATGGCAGGATCGCCATCCTCCCGGTAAGTGTTGGGCCCCTGCCATGGTCCCTCATGCCCATCCCTCCCTTCCCCTCAAAGCAAAGCAGCTTCATTTATATACTGCTTCATATTGCACTATGGTATGTCTAAGTTCTTTACAACTGTAAGCTCATTGCCCCCCAACAGTTGGGTACTCATTTTAGCAACCTCGGAAGGATGCAGGCCTGAGTCTAGCCTGAGCCCTGGTTAGTATTGAACTCGCAACCTTGTGATCTATGAGTGAGTGGCTACAGTACAGGCATTTAACCACTGCGCCACCAGGGCTCCTCACTCTTCCCTATGCCTCCCCTCCTTCTTGTCCCCATCCCATGGGTGCTAATGGTGTTTCCCTTCTCTCCAAATGCAGGCATGTGGTGGAGGCAGTGACAGGGACAGAGGAGGGACCCTGCCGTTTCCTCTCCTCCTCCTCCTCCTCCTCCTCTGAGAGAGAAGCTGGGCCAGCCATGGAGGTCCATGCAGAGGGAGCCCCTGCCATCCCTCTGCAGCCACACCAGCCTCCCATGGCCGAAGGTAGGTCCCTGAGGGGAGGGGTAATGGCTACATAACTGTGGCCTCCATGGCATTCCTGTCCCTTCCCTCCCCCACTTCTTTCCATGCTGCATTCCTAAATGGTGTCTTTTTTCCTTTCACAGGTGGACCTGCTGAGGAGGAGGTGGCAGGGCTAAGTCA
The DNA here is from genome assembly GCA_026167975.1 of Phrynosoma blainvillii. Classification (NCBI taxonomy): domain Eukaryota; kingdom Metazoa; phylum Chordata; class Lepidosauria; order Squamata; family Phrynosomatidae; genus Phrynosoma; species Phrynosoma blainvillii. Next base: position 212,198,669 of record JANUYF010000001.1, read on the forward strand.
CTGGCCACCAGGCGGAGCACATCAGGGTCCCCTTGGTATTGCCTGCCTGGCGGTCATCCAGACCACTTGGAACCAGGACCATGAGACGGGTAAGAATGGCAGGGACACAGAGGGAGGGAGTTGGGGGCCCACCAGGAACCTTGACTGTAGCATTGGGTGATGGGGTGAAGAGCAACCTCCTAACCACACTTCTCTCTTTTCTTTTCCCTTGCAGATCGATGGCTGGAACAAAGGGTGGTTGCCATGGAGGAGCAGATGCTACATCTCAACAATTCCATGGCAGTGATCATGCACCACCTCGATCTTCCCCGACCCCAACCCCACTCCCACTCCCCATCCCTGAAGCACCTTCCCCTTCCCTTCCCCTTGTACATGCTTCCTACCTCCTCCCTCCCCTTCTTCCCTCTGATGTCAGCCAGGTGGGCTGTGGGTGGCATTGCAGCTCTGGCATTAGCTGTTTCATCCTCATCCTCCTCTCTCTGACATGCTACTTCTCTTTATGGGGACATATATGGCAGAGGGCACCATTTGCACACACAACATCTCCCGCACATATCAGGGTGGAGGGGAGAGGTACATACCAGGGAGGTTTGTGTAGGCACACAGGATACATGCAGGTGGTAGTCATGCGAGGGACATGGTGAATGGGACACACAGACAATTGTTCCTCCACACTCCCCCCACACACATGCTAGGGTGTGAAAGTGGCATGCTGGGGGGGGGGGGGAATTCTGCAAACCTGCGAACTTAAGCAAAAAAAAAAATCACAAAAGCCATACAAATTGCTTTGATTTTGGGGGGTGCAGGCGTACATGCGATGGAATGCATTTTTTGTCATAACAGGGAATTTACCGTGTGCAACCTGGACCTGGTTGATCAGCTGGGTGAATTGTCCAGGACCTGCCCTCTCCTCGCCCTTGCTCTCATCGTCGCTGAGTGATGTACTTGTCCGTGGAACAGGGGAGCGGTCACGGTGGCTACTGATTCTGGAAGATACAGTGCTCCACTGTGAGGTACGAGATGCTGGCCTGATGGTGGAAGATGTAGAGGTGCGGGACAGTGGTCTCATGGCAGAGATGTCCATAGCCCTCTGACTGCAGGATGTCTCATCTGAGTTGGGGTGTTCCTCCTGGTCATCTAAAAATGACAAGGAATAGGGTCATCTCTGCCCTGTGGCCACCCTAGTGCTGTCCCCTGCACCCCTTCCTGAGGGCCCTGGTGCATCTTACCTTGATGGGGCAAAATCTCCTGGGTGCATTCTCCCTCGGAGATGTCCCCCATGGTTTCGCTCTGCCTGGCTGGCCGACTGGGACCCTCATGACTTCACTGCTGGTGCATATTCTGCTGGGCCTTATGCTGCCATCCCTATCAAGGAAGGAGGGACCCCGTCCGCTTTTGGCCTTGTGATCCTTAAACTTCTTGTAATTGGACCTGAGGTTTTTGGTCTTCCAACAACACTCCTCCCAGGTACGTTGGTGGCCCTTCGCCCTCATGGCTTGTGCCAAATCCTTAAAAGTGTCGGCATTCAAGAAGGAATTTCTCAATTTCTCCAAAATGTGTGGCTGTGACCACAGAGCTATGAAGTCGGCCATCTCCGCATGGGTCCATGATGTCCCTCTCCCTTTTTTGGCTCTTCGCTTGTGGATGGCTCTGCCATTGTTCCCTCTGTGCATGAGAGGAGCCCTGAAGTGGACAGCTGTGGAGGTCTGCAGCTGGTAAAAGTTTCTCTTGGAAAAATAATAATAATAATAATAATAATAATAATAATAAATTTTATTTCTATCCCACCCCTCTGCTAAGCAATCGGGGCGGCTCACAGCAATTAAAATACAAAATGGTGCTGGAATGTGTGTGGGGGTCCAGCTTAAAAGTGAAACTTTCCCTTTATCTCTTTAACACAATGTAACATCTGGTAGCAATGGTTTCACCTTCCCACTCTGGTGCATGCGCACTGTGAAAATTAGGGTTAGATCTAGGGTTCTGAAGCATACGCACCTGTGGGGTTCGCCCACACTTGAACCCTAAAAACGCTTTAATTTGAAGCTTTTTTTAATGGGCGCATGTTCCCCAAGGGCAGCTCTAAATGTGGTACACCTGTACACGTGCATTTACACCAGCGTCTTTTGCTCTCAGGTGCCTTTATTACCACCATACCTCCGTTGCTGCATCCTGATGTACCATTGAAGGTGCGCATGTTTTCGGAAGGAGCAAAAAAATTGGGCTCCTTTTTGAAGCACACTTTCACAGGAAGAGGCAGGTAGGGGGTGCTTTTTCAGCGTGCATCATCTAAAGACCATGCCTTCAGGTCAACCCCAAAACAACTCTTTTAGCCCAACTGCATCCCCCCTGAGTGAGGAGAGCCTCAACGTGACTGTTATGGCTAACTGGATGTAGAATGCTTGGGATGCACCAGGACAGGGGCTTTGGCCAGGTCTGTTTTTTAAGTGGCGAAAGCCTGCTGCTCAGGTCCCCATTTCCAAATTGCTCCTTTATTCAACAGTGAGTATAGGGATTTGGCTTTTATGGCAAAGGCTTCTATGAACTCCCTTGAGAAATTAAAAGTGTCCAGGAGCCCTATTACAGAGGCTACATCTGTGGGGGTGGGGTGTTTCCTGATAGTCTCTACCCTTTGTAAGTCTGGGGTCCTGCAGTTTGTCTGGAGGTTTAGCCCTAAGTACTTGACGTGTATCTGGACCAGCTGTGCCTTTTCCCTGCTGGCCTTGAACCCTGATAAGCTCTAGTACTTCCCTAGTGATTTCTGTGATCTTTTCCTGGGAGTCTGAGTCAATCAGTATATTGTCCATGTAAGACAAAATGTCAAGGCATGAAGTGGTGCGCAGCTTGGTCCACATTTTGACCATGTGAGAATGGCAAATGCTGGGGCTCGAGTGGAAACCCTGGGGGACCCTTTTGAATGCCATTTGGTTTCCATGGAACTCAAAGGTGGATTTGTAATAGCAGCATTGGCCAAATCTATTACACTGTAAAATTTTGCCCCGGCTGCTATGACTGCCATGATTTCATTGTATTTGGCTACTACAGGGGCCACCTGGGGAGTGACCGCATTGAGGGCTCTAAAATCCACAGTCATTCTCCATGTCATGCTGTTGGCTTTAAGCACGGGCCAGAGGAGTGCACTGCATATAGACTGCATGGGTAGGATAACATTCCACTTCAATAGGCCTTTGACGGTCTTTGCTATTGCTTTTTGTGGGTTTTTCAGGCTGTGTGGCCATGTTCTAGAAGTTTCTTTCTGATGTTTCGCCAGCATCTGTGGCTGGCATCTTCAGATAAAACTGGAATGGAGGAGAATGGGTCTATATGTACTGTGAGACGCTGGGTAGGGAGGAGTGGTTCCTAGGTGAACTGTGTGTTGTTCTATGTTGAATAGGTATTGTTCTGTTGTTAATGGCATGACTCCAGGGTGGGAGGGAATGCACTCAAGGTTATTGTCTGCTAATCCCATGTAAACTGTGTATTGTTCTGTGTTGAATAGGTATTGTTCTGTTGTTAATGGCATGGCTTCCAGGTGAGGATATGCAATCAAGGAGATTGTCTGCTATTGTCTGCTGGGAAAGCCCCTGACCCTAGTTGGTTTCCCATTTGCATTTGCTGAGTGCTGATTTCCTTATTTTGTAGGACTGGTAGCCATATCTTGTTTACTTTAAGGGTTTCTTCTTTCCTGTTGAAGTTATCCAAGTGTTTGTGGATTTCGATGGCTTCCCTGTGCATTCTGACCTGATAGTTGTTAGCATGGTCCAGAATTTCAGTGTTTTCAAACAGCATTTTATGCCCAGGATGGTTTATAATGTGCTCTGCTACTGCTGATTTTTCTGGCTGGCCCAGTCTGCAGTTTCTCTCATGTTCCTTGACTCATGTTTGTACACTGCATTTGGTGGTCCCTATGTAGACTTGTCAGCAGCTGCATGGTATGTGGTAAACTCCTGCGGCTGTGAGAGGGTCTCTCCTGTCCTTCACTGAGCGCAGCATTTGTTGGATTTTCTTGGTTGGTTTGTAAACCATTTGGAGGTTGTGTTTCCTCACTACTTTTCCTATTCTGTCTGTGACTCCTTTGATATATGGTAAAAATATCTTCCCTTTGGGTGGCTGCTTGTCTCCAGTCCTCTGGGTTTTTCTGGGTCTGGCAGCCCTTCTGATGTCTGAGCTGGAGTAACCATTTGCCTGTAGAGCCCGGTCTAGGTGCTTCAATCCCTCTTCCAAGAAGTGGGGTTCACAGATGCGTTTTGCCCAGTCTACCAGTGTTTTTATTGTGCTTCTTATTTGTCCTGGGTGATGGTTAGAGTTCTTGCGCAGGTATCTGTCTGTATGTGTGGGTTTTCTGTATACTTTGTGTCCCAGATGTTGGTTTGGTTTGCGGATGACTAGGACATCTAGGAATGGCAGTGTTTCTTCCTTTTCTTTTTCCATAGTGAATTGGATGTTAGGGTGGATGTTGTTCAGGTGATTCAGGAACCCAGCCAGATCTTCTTCTCCATGGCTCCAAATGGTGAAAGTGTCATCCACATATTGGAACCAAACTGTGGGCTTTTTCGGTGCTGTTTCCAGGGCTTGTTTTTCAAAGTGTTCCATGTAGAAGTTTGCAATCACTGGGCTTAGAGGGCTTCCCATTGCTACCCCATCTCTCTGTTCGTAGAATCCATTGTCCCACTGGAAATAGCTTGTGGTGAGGCAATGTTCAAACAAGGCTGTGATGTCCTCTGGAAAAATTTGTCGGATGAGTGTCATGGCTTCCATTATGGGGACTTTGGTGAACAGGGAGACCACATCGAAGCTGATTAGTATGTCTCTGGGTTTAAGTTCAAGATTATTGATTTTTCTTATGAAGTGAGTTGAGTCCTTGATGTAATGGGGGGTTTGCCCTATATGGGTTTGTAATTGTGTGGCCAGAAACTTGGCCAAATCATATGTGGGAGATCCAATGGCACTCACTATGGGTCGGAGTGGAATGGAATCCTTGTGAATCTTGGGAAGTCCATATAGTCTTGGCGGGAGAGCCTCAGATTTGCGCAAACTTTGTCTTGTGGTTGTCTGAATTGAGGAGTTTTGATCAGGGTGTTGGTTTTCCTGGTGATTTTGTAGATTGGGTCTTGTTTCAGTTTTTTGTATATTGTAGGATCCAGGAGTTCCCTGATTTTTTGTTTATATTGTTCTGTTTCCATGATTACTGTGGCATTGCCTTTGTCTGCTGGGAGAATGATGATTTCTGGGTCTGAATTGAGGTCCTTGATGGCTTTTCATTCTTTTCTGGTTATGTTGCTGGGAGGTGGTTTTGCCTTGTGCAGAATCCTTGCTGTTTCTCCTCTTATCTCTTCCACTTCCTCTTCTGGGAGATGGTGGAGTGCAGATTCTTCCTGGGCAATGATGCCTTCAACAGGGATTCTGGTGGTGGTTACTGCAAAATTGCCTCCTTTGGCCAGGATGGATGTCTCCTCTTCTGAAAGTTACCACTGTGTGAGATTGATGATCGTCCGTGATTTATCCAATGAGGGTTTCAGCTGGTGCTTTTGGCATTTGTTGAATTTCTGTTTTTGTCTTTCTGTGTGGTCTGTCATCCCTTTTTCCATTTTCCTGTAGGTGAGGCTGTCAATTTTGTCCCAGTCTTGGTTGTTCATCTTTTGACAGATGTTGAGGTGGAGTGATAGCAGTTCCTTATCTATGTGGGCTAGTTCTTTGTGGATGGTGTGTATTCTCTCATGTAACAGAGCATGTTCCATCCTATTGTGGATTCGGTTGGCCTGTGGTGATTTGAAGGTTCTTTTTGCTATGAGAAATTGTGGTATGGTATCTGTGTCTCTGTAGCGTAGCAGGAAAGTTAGTGAGCAGAGTAGATGTGCTTTCCTGGTCCGGAGTTTTTCCAGTCTCCAGGTATCTTGGAACAGTTTCTCCCGTACAGATTTTCAATGTGAAGTCGTAGGCTTTTATGGCCGGCATCTATATTTTTTTGTGGCTTTTCCAGGCTGTGTGGCCATGTTCTAGAAGAGTTTCTTTCTGACATTTTGCCAGCATCTGTGGCTGGCGTCTTCAGAGAAAACTGGAATGGAGGAGAATGGGTCTATATATACTGTGAGACCCTGGGTAGCGAGGAGTGGTTCCCAGGTGAACTGTGTGTTGTTCTGTGTTGAATAGATATTGTTCTGTTGATAATGGCATGACTCCAGGGTGGGAGGGGTCTTTGCTATTCCTTCCTCAGCCTCTCGGGGGTACCTGTACTGCATCTGTGGTGGGAGATCCTTTCCTTCTATAAGCGCACATGCTTCCTTGACTTTCCTGCACTTCATCTTATCCTTAATCCACACCTCGGGGAAGTCTGCAGCCCAAGGGTCATTGCTGATGGGAAAGAGGGGTGCTGGAATCTTTATGGTGGCGCACTGGTGGATGGCGGATATAACTAGGGGACCTTCTTCTAGCTGCCATAGGAGGCCATTGGCTAAGTCCAGAGTCAGGCTATTCTTACTCAAGTATCCCTCTCCTAGGATCCCATTATCCTCTCTCTGATTCTCACAGGCCCGTATAAAATCTAAAATGGATCCGAGTTTTAAGGGTATGTCCTTCCAAATTGCAGCTTGGTGCTTCCCTTTTCCAAACCCTACTAATTCCCTGTGGTCGGGCATTTTACTCCCTAGTGCAACCAGTTTTGGGTTTAAGATATTAACCGCAGCACCTGAGTTTACCAGTAATCGAGCTGGTTTTGTTTTAGCTTGGGGTCCAATCTGCACTTCCACAGTGGGACGGCCCCACATACCTGGCTTCAGTATGGCTACTACCTGTTGGCAGAATGGTTTCAATCTGGGGAGGGTTCCCTGAGGGGCGGGTTGAAGTTCTATGGTGGAGACTAACTTTGTGTGGTTCTTAAGGGGTCTGGCTTGGGGGGGGGGGAGTTGGTAGTTTAGTTTTGATTTGGGCAGGAGGGGTTTTGGCCCAAGGGATCCGGAGGTCTGCCCATGCTCTCTGTGAGTGAGGGGATCCCAGGTGTCCCTAGCCTGTTGACCCTGAGTCCTGCATGTTGGGGGCAGCTTCTCCAGGGCTGGGGCCTCCCATCTACCGTCTGCTCTGAGCTTGGTCCAGGAGGTCCATGAGCTCTGTAGTGGGCTTCCTATGCAGTTCCTTTTTGATCCCAACTCTCATGACTCCTTCTGGGTTGGTTGGGAGTGGGGTTCAGTGTTCTACATGACAGTGGAAACGGGGTCTCCTTCTTTATCTATCTTCCTCCCTGTAGCTCGGGTGCTCCTCCCCAATGCTGCTGTCAGCATGGCTTTGCCTATCTCTTTCTGAGCCTCCCTGGTCCAATATATCTGGGATGCTTCATGTATGCGCTGTATGAACCCTTGCCAATCTATAGTGTGGAGTCTCAGGAAAGCGGGTCCCAGGTATGTCTTAGCCACTTCACTTAGCCCTTGGTAGACATTCTGGATTATATCTGGGTCATTTAGGAGTGGTTGCCCTTTGGCATTTAAGCCTATCTCTCCATACAGAATGCCTAACATCTTTTTGGGGCTACATAGGTGTCTGGAAAAGGGCCAGAGACATACTTTTGAAGTCAAATTGTTTATGTAATGTTAAATTGGTCTGGCTGTTTAGAAAACTGAAACAGTAACAGTTCTGTTGGTGCAGGAAGCTAGCAAATTCACTTTGAAATAGCAATTAACTATTTATGTGCCATGTTTATGGGAGGTACCAAGCAATCCTGCTTAATGAAGAATTTTTCTTGCAGATCTATTTTAAATCCAGCCAGCCTATGAGTGTAAAGTCATCCTGGAGATTATTTAGGCCATTGAAGATACTTTTGGAAACTATAGTGGTTCTTGGACTTGGCAGTGCAAATAACAGCCAAAGGGAACTGGAGAATGAAAGCTGCATGAAAACACTCACCAGGGAAACTGAAGCCATGATACCGAGGCCTCAGAAAATCCTGATTGAACAGTTGCTATTAACAGCAGAACCAGACAATCACTTGTAGAGCCTAGACCATCACTGGAAGTAGCAGGATTTTTCAGAATCTGGATCCCTAATTTTGCATTGATGGCAAAACCCTTGTATGAAGTAACCAAGGGCCCAGAATATTACCCGATGTGACCAAGCCCTTTGCCCTGCATAGAAGCAGAGAATGACCATAGGATGTTTACAGGCAATAGCAGCTACTGCCCTATTGGTTAAAGAAGCTGACAAACTCTCAAGAAGACAAAATTAAAAAGGCTAGTCCAGTTTGGTTCTTTATTAGGGACCCTCAGAACCCCTTAAAAATAACATTGAGGAGACAACAACTAACCTCTGGATCTGATCCTACCGGATATGAGCAGACTCACAGGCGATGAGATCATCAATAAGCCCTGCAGCTGCCTTACTTAGGAATGGGTGTGTCAATGCATGGCTTAAGACTCCATCTAAGGGGAAAGAAGATTCAGAGTAGGCCCTACTGCAAACACCCAGGGAAGTTGTTTGCCCAGAGTACGGCCAGATCTGCAGTGAGGGAGGGATAGACCTTGTTTCTACCACAAACCGGAAGCTGGTAGATCTATGCATGGTCCAACACATGTCTGAAACTGATCAAGAAGATTTGGTAGCAATCATAGGAATAATTTGTGTTATTGTCTTTAGCACCCTAGCCTGGTACTTTAGAATTATTGAGTGCATGGGTGGGTCTCCAAGCCCTAAGATTGAGACCTACTCCCAAATAGAAAGATACAGGAGAACCTCTGGAGAACCATTTTTGTCAATTTGAATTCATGAGAGTATTTAAACCATTGGTTCTAGAATGGGTCAAAAGATACTATTTACCACAGGTTTGATTATTGTTATGATTGGACTAAGATTATTAGCCGAGGGCACTTCTTTTTATTCATAAAAATGGGACCCAGATACAAATATGTGGGAAGGCTTAGCTAGAATACTCAACACCCCTATAATGTGTTTAAAAGGAAGAGGGTTGGCAGCTCAGATTTTGTCTTCCTGCCTTTATGAAGAGATTCCATTTAATAGTGATATATGGAGTTTGTGAAATTTTGAGCATGGTAGCAAGTCCCCATAAAAATTGCAGGAATTATGATTAAAGTATATTCATATCAGTTTATAAACCTCACAGGGGGACTGTACATAATGGGAAGATGAATACCTATACTACCCCAAAAGTCAGATTTTGTTGAAACAACTTCTGGTAAAGGAAGCAAAAAAGAGTACACATATGCTGCCTGAAACATGTGAGTCCTTTTTACTTTGTGGAATGATGCTGAAGTCATATCAGCCTCATTCTTTATTCCAGGATTAGAAACAGCTGGAACTTTGTTTTCAGCTGTGCCCGATAAGATGAATAACATTCAGTTTCAGTGCCTAAAGTTTCAATTTTATACTCCTGGAACTTTTTTGTTGCAAACATGGAAGTCAATGGAGTGTAAAATGGAAAGATTATGCCAAACATAAAATGTTTTTCCAGGGGTTGGGAGATTATTCAGCTTGTACAGACTGACTTTATTCATATAACCACTATAACAGTACATATCAACCTCAATATGAATTAAATGAGATTGATTAAAAGGAGCTATATGCTGCTTACCCAATGTTTAGCGCAATACAGGCAGGAAGACAGATAAGGATGGAGATCCAGTGCACACGGTTACATACCAGAACACTGGACCTCACTCTTAACCCCTCTCCACAGAGCCTGGAAGATTTAGTGTTAACACCCCCTTCCAGGGGAGTGCAATAAATTACCCCAGAGGTCCACATGATGTGCAGGATCTCAACAAAGAGAAGAAATTAGGAGTACAGTTTGGAGACAGCTGAAGGAGTTAGGGTTCCCTACACATGAGATACACAGCAGACCCACTCATGAACTCACAGACCTCTTGATCAGGACCTTAAGTGGTTGGGACCACAGTGGGCACGGCCCAAGTGCTACTGCTCCCAATCCCTAGAATTACAGTCAAAATCCAAGCTAGTTAGTTTAGGGACGCCCAGGATCCCGTAACTAGTGGAGAGCAACTAGTGGAGAGCAGACCCTCAGATTCCTTGGGCTGAAAACCCTCCTCCCCCACAACCTTCTCCCAGCACCAGACCTATTAAGGCCCCAAAAAACCCGGTCTCAGCAGTAACTCATTCCAGTGCCCCCCAGCTAGAAGTTCACACACACCCTCTGCCTTGCCAGCAGATAGTTGCAACCCTCAAGCCCAATTTATGGGGACACCCCACAGTTAATATAAAAGTGGGACCCATGACAGACCCAAATCAGCTCTGTTACTAGTAGATTCTGGTACTGCAGTCAACACCCTGAACCCCAGATTAGCTGTGTTAGGAAGCAAGACATAGGACAGCATGGTGCTAGTACACTTTGGCAAACACAAGAATCACGCTGCCATTTGGAGAGACATACCCGTTCAGTTAGACCCCATTTTAGACAGCATTAAGGCATGTCCATAGATCATGCCATCCTCTTGGATCGCCTGAGAGAGTTAGGAATTGGAGGCACTGCTTTGCAGTGGTTCTGTTCCTTCCTCTCGGGTAGATCCCAGAGGGTGAGGCTCGGGGACAGTTGCTCTTCTAAAATAGAGCTTAATTGTGGCATCTCTCAGGGCGCCATCCTATCTCCGATGTTATTTAACATTTATATGAAGCCGCTGGGTGAGATCATTCGGAGGCATGGAGCGCGGTGTCTTCAGTACGCTGATGACACCCAAATATATCTCTCCATGACCAGATCATTGTCTCAGACTTCTGATGGCATCTCTCCTCTCAATGACTGTCTTAGGGCGGTAATGGATTGGATGAGGAAAAACAGATTGAAGTTGAATCCAGACAAAACAGAGGTACTCACGGTTACAGGCCCGAATCCAGGTTTGGGATTACAGTCCCCAGTCCTGGATGGAGTTACACTCTCCTCCAAGGACTGTGTTCGCAGCTTGGGGGTACTCCTTGACTCGTCGCTTCACATGACTAGTCAGGTGAGTGCGACAGTCAGGAGTACCTGTTATCAGCTCCAGCTGATACGCCAGCTGCGCCCATACCTGGATAGGAAAGACCTGGAAACTGTGGTGCATGCACTGGTAACCTCACATCTAGATTATTGCAATGCACTCTACATGGGACTACCCTTGTGCCTAACCCAGAAACTTCAGTTGGTGCAAAACATGGCAGCCAGATTAATCACTGGAACATTCAGGAGGGAGCACATAACACCAGTGCTTAAATCCCTCCACTGGCTGCCAATTAGTTTCCGGGTGCAGTACAAGGTGTTGGTTTTGACCTTTAAAGCCTTACATGGCTTGGGTCCATCTTATCTTAGGGACCGCCTCTTCCTGTATGAGCCCCCTGCGCCCTTCGGTCAGCTGGGAAGAATCTACTCCAACAGCCGAAGATGAAGCTTATACAGACTTCTCAGAGCGCATTCTCTGTCATTGCCCCTAAACTATGGAACGGCCTGCCAGACAAGATCCGTCTTAATACGACACTTACTGCCTTTAAGAAAGCAGTCAAGACGGATCTCTTCCGGCAGGCCTTCCCAGAATAACCTCCTTATAGGGATGAATATATTAGATTCACTCTGCCCTAATCTCTCTACTGATTGTGGTATCTTGTTATTATTGTTATCTGTTTATTTTTATATTAGCTGCATTGTGATTTTAAATTCCTCAAGTTTAATTCTGTTTTAAGGGGTGTGAGATGGGAAGTGAGTAGAGGGTATGGGATGTTGGATTGTTTTAACTATTGTATTTTTAACTTGTTGTAAGCCGCCCTGATTGCTGCACAGAGGGGCGGGTTATAAATAAAAATTTATTATTATTATTATTATTATTATTATTATTATTATTATATGTCAGCATCAGGGAGAGGATGATGGAATTCTGGGAATACGATTTTTAAGGAGGAACTGACTGACCCTTGACTTGGCCAATGGTCTTCTATGGCAATTAGAAAAAGGTCCCCTGGTAATATCAGCCATCCACAGATGTGCTGCCTCGAAAGCCCCGGCACCCATATGGGACAATAGATTTCCTCAAAGTATGGATAAGAAGACAAGATGGAGTGCCGGAAGGTTAAAGGAGCTTGTGTGCTCATAGAAGGAAAAGATCCCCCTCCCCAAAGGCAATACCAGTACCCCCATGAGGCAAAGGAAGGAATAGCTAAAACCATAGAAGGTCTGTTGAAATATGATGTCATCCTCCCAATGCAATCGATTTGTAACTCCCCACTTTGGTCCATGATAAAAGCTGATGGCATGACGTGGAGGATGACTGTGGATTTTAGAGCCCTCAATGTGGTTACACACACACCAGGTAGCCCCTGTGGTAGTCAAATACAATGAAATCCTAGCCGCCATAGCAGCCGGAGCCAAATTTTAAGGCATGATAGACCTAGCAAATGCATTCCACTCCATCTCACTCCACAAGTTGTTTTTACAAATTCGCTTTCAAATTCCTTGGAAATCAGATGTGTTTCAAGAGGACTCCCCAGGGTTTTCACTCCAGCCCGAGTATTTGCCATTCCCACATGGTCAAGATGTGGACCAAGCTGTGACCCACGTTGCACCCCCACATTTTGCCTTATGTGGATATTTTGATCCAGACTCCCAAGAAAAGTGCAGACATCACCTAAGCAGTGTTAGGACTCATTCAGGAAATCAGATTCAAGACTAATAGGGAAAAGAGTTAGTGCAAACCCAAGTCAGATATTTAAGACTAAATCTTCTGACCGATTGCAGGACCCCTGATTTGCAGAGTAGAAACCATAGGAAAGCTCTGTGCCCCTACAGATGTCGCATCCCTGAGAGCACTCCTAGGAACCTTTAACCTCTCTCGAGAATTCATAGAGGCTTTTGCAAGCAAAGCCAAACCTCTGTATTCTTTGCTCAAGAAAGGAGCAGTGTGGGAATGGGGTCCCGAATAGCAGGAAACATTTGCCATCCTAAAATCGGATCTCGGCTTTAGTCCACCCAGATGTAACCCAGCTGTTTTATATTCAGTTAGCCATAGCAGTCAGTCACGTAGGAGCAGTCCTCACACAATTGATAAAATAGTGTGCATAGAGTGGTAGCCTACGCATCCAGAAACCTCTCACCCATGGAAATAAGGTTTAGCCCATGCGAGAAGAATTGCTTAACTTTGATATGGGCCCTAACCCGCTGGGAATTCATTATAGGTGGAGCCAAGGTTATTATCCAAACCCCACACACACCATTCAAGTTCATACTGTCTGTTAAAATCCAAGTTGGGCAAGTCCACAGTTTTAGGATAGCCAAATGACTGCTAGAGCTAGTGAAACAAGGCATAGACTACAGCAGACAAGCTAGTGAACCAGTTGCCCCCTATGGGCTAGTAATTTCTGGAACTGCTTATGAGTGCCCTCTCCCCATCCCCACACAAAGCAGTTGGCCAGTAAAAGCAGGGAAGACACTAGCAGAAGCCATTCAAGCAGGATTCATGTGCTGGTTCTGTGACAGCTTATCTGTGTGCTCCAAAGGAACCCCCCTAACGGGATTTGGAGCAACCAGAGTGAAAAACAGGCACATATTGCAAGGAGCAGTTTGGCCCCACTTGCCAGGCTGTCGAGGTAGAAGCCCTCTATGTCGTTTTAGAATTTGAGGGTCCAAACACTCCATTAGGCATATGTACAGACTCACAATGGACTGTGAATGCTGCCATAGATTGGCTCCCTATTGGATGTCCAGAGATTGGATGACTAATGATGGCAAGCCAGTCTCCCACTCAGACAAATGGCAGGAAGCTGCCCAGTTAATTATGAAAAGAACAGCCCCTACCAGAAAGACATTGCTTCTGATTAAAGGCCACCAGAAAGGCACCGGAGAGGAAGCCCAATGGAACAATGAAGCAGATACCCTAGCTAAAGCAGTGGCAACAGCCCTGATGGCTCCCATTAATGTAAAGTCCAAGAAGTACACGTTAATGGACACACTAGATTTGGCCCATCTCCAGTGGTGAGAAAGAGAAATAAGGGCACTAGCAGTCACAGGAAAAGACTGGAGAGATGGAAGTTATCACTGGATTGTCTCCACAGAGGTCTGCGAAGACCTTATTCAATTTGTGCATAATGTAGGACACCAAGGAAAGCAGATCATGGTAGAAAGAGTTAAGGAGACAGGATGGTGGCCCCATATGAAGGAAGACATGGAGCAATGGGTCGATAACTGTCTCACATGTGCCATGGTAAATGCGGACTCCAGTGGCCCTAAGGCACCCATCCACCACCACTGCATTGAAAGCCACTGGTCTCAATTGCAGATTGACTACCTTGGCCCCCATCTGACCACTCCCCGACACAATAAATACTGTTTGACCATAATAGATCCCTTCAGCAAGTGGGTTGAGGCTCTCCCCACTCACGACAACATTACAGTCACCACAGCTAGGATACTGTTCGATCATGTTTTTAGCCACTGGGGACTGCCTCAATCATTCATGATTGACCACGACTCTAGGATACTGTTCCATCATGTTTTTAGCCACTGGGGACTGCCTCAATCATTCATGATTGACCACGACTCAGGCAGCCATTTCACTGGAGAAGTCATGAAAGCCCTATATACAGCCCTAGGCATTAAGCAGTGATTTCACATTGCGGCCCATCCATAGAGCTCAGGTCATATAGAGAGAACCAACAGAACCTTAAAGGAGGCCCTGAGAAAGGTAGTCAAGGCTTCTGGTAAGGACTGGGATGCAAAACTTCCCATAATCTTCATGGCCTTTAGAGGGACAGTAGCTTCCCACAGCTTCATGCTGCACCAAGTAATGACTGGATGCAAAATGATAATGCCAGAAGCATTTTGACTAAACACCACCCTCTCCTCAGATTTAGAACCTGTGGTCTTGAATCATGAGTGGATGAAAACTCTCTTACAGAGCATCCAGCAGACACAGACTGGTAGCAAAGAAATTAGGACAGAATATGCAAGCTATGGACAGAAGGTTAGGATGGGTATGCAACCCTCAGCAATGGGACCCAGGACAGCTGGTCATGTATAGGAGTTTCTTTAAGCAGAAGCATAACCTAGCAGCCAAGTGGCTAGGACCTGTAGAGATAATGGAAAGAGTGTCCCCAACAGTCTACCAAGTCCGCATCCCTAGCCGTCACGGAACTAGGCTCAAATACTTCCACTCCTTGCAGCTAAAAGAATGGAAGGGAGATCTGACCCCAGTAAAGCTATAGACACAGAGGTTTTAGCCACTCAGAGCTCGCTCCAGTGCCCCCTATATTTCTGTCTGAGACCCTTATGAGTCTCTTCCCCGAGTAAGCCAGCTTCAGTAACACACCTCTCTGTTTCCCTTCAGGGACGAGATATGGCACAGAACGTATGGACCCTTTGGATATTGCTGTGGATGACACCTGAGACCCTTACCAATATTTACCAAGCTCATTTTACTACCAACTGGGAATATAATATAGAGGCCACGTGTCACTGGGCCACCCCATAACCCAGTATGATGACAGTACTAGATGCCATGAACACAGCACAGACGTGATATGATAAGGGACTCCCCATCTTGCTCAAAACCAGAATATATTTAAGAGGAACACCATAGCTTCAAGAGTAATAATGTTTGGCCCCAAAGAGCTCACGTGGGTAGAGGCAGATGCAGGCAGCATCCCCCTCTCCACTGAAATCTGGACTAGACACTGCTTTGATCCCCCTCTCAGCAAGATCCCCACTTCCTTCTACACCACCCTCACCCTAGACTCACAGTGCTGCCCCATTTGGGCTTGGAAAACTAGGCTTTTCACATGCCACAATTGTATTCACACCACCACTAACTGTAGTATAAACTGTCATCATATGACCTGCCCAGATATCCCTGTAGACCTCCTTGCAATGAACCATCCATGTTTGTTGGATTAGAAACGACATAGCCTTATATCCATATTCCGAGATCCAATTTATAGTCACCAGCTTAGCACTAAATTTGACTGCAGTCAATGTGGCATGCACCATCCCCATCTGTAGCCCATACTTAAAGGCAGTGTGGGCACAGTGGGAACAATTGAAACAGAAATGGTAATCAGTGACATACCCGCTTTTCAGAAGCAAGCGAGGTACTTTGGACACAGTTCTAGGATGTATAGGAACAGGAGTAGGAATTTTAAACGCTATAGACACAGAGGTTTTAGCCAACAAATTAGGACTGGTTGGATCTCATACTAAAGAAGTAGGTCCTCCTTGCCTCAGGTCTAACCAACGTGGCCCAAGGCATAGACATAACTGGACATATCTTGCCACAATGGGTAGGCATAGAAAAGGAAATCATTATAAACATTGGAAATTCCCTCAAAGCCAGCATCTACAATTTATCCTTTGCCATCCAGTGCACCTGGATACAAAATAACCTTATGGCATTCACATCTCAACTAATACAAGCCTCCCTTATGAAACTCATCCACCCTGAAGTTATGGATCTGTTTAAGAGACGATACCCAGACCCTATCCAACATTCCACTGATTTGATCAAAATAACAGGAGCACAATGGAAGGATATGGTGCTCAAGATAGGCATTTATCATGAGAAGGTATGGGATCCCCAAATCATTCACCCCGCTTCCCACAAAGTCTGCCCCTAGCAGAAAGTAACACCACTATGGTACCAGAGAAAACCCTACATTGGACCAACAGCACCCACTTATATGATTTGACTGGGTGTGTAAAAACACAGCAATGGACACAGTGTTACAGTGGCTTAATAGGAAGCCCTATACAAGAGGTACAGGATCATATTATAGTCTCGGTCCAAGCTTCCATTCTGGTACAACTAAATCATGACTGTTTTTGCCTCTGCACCCCATGTGACCATGTCCTCCTCATGCCATTTGAGTGCAGCTTAGACATTGACAGGTCCTTCGGAAACCCATGCTTTTGCCAAGTACACATAAGAGATGGTTTTGGCAAGGAATTTTATTTACATGAGACTGTGAAGGAATATATGAGTGAAGCCCCATACCAGGTAAACCCACAACTGTTACAAGAATTCCATTTAGAGGATGAACTACAGATTTCAAAATGGCTGTACCTACTGACTAACTTAAGCAAGGCTGTCCAACAAATTGAGCAGACTGAGGCTCAGATTAAAACCTACAAGCAGATAATTCAAGTCACTCAAGAAATTAAAGAAACTGGAATTGGTCTGCCACAGGACAGGCACTCTTAAAATTGGTCACCAACCCCATTGCAATAATCCTGATAATACAGGTCATTACTGTTTTAGGTTCTGCTAGTCTAATGTGTTGGGTAAGAAAGCAAGTGGCCGAGTTTCATAGACTCATAGAATCATAGAGTTAGAAGAGACCACAAGGGCCATCCTGTTCAACCCCCTGCCATGCAGGAACTCCCAATCAAAGCATCCCCAAGAGATGGCCATCCAGCCTTTGCTTAAAGACCTCCAAGGAAGAGACTCCACTACACTCCATACCATTAGGTGTAGACTGGACCTCCCACAACCATCAACCACTAGGCATTACACCCCTTTCCACCCACCAAGCTCTCTCACACACCTCCTTCATTCTTCCTGGGATGGGGGGGGGGGAGGAAAGCTTCCTCTGTTAAACATAGCCAAACCTCCACAATACCACAGTCTCCGTTTTCACTTCTCCTGCCCTTCCATCTGGACTCTCCCTGGAGAGCCCAAGGAAGAGAGGGATGGTTTTGTTGGCCTATCTTTTTCACCCAATAGGAGATGGGGGACTAGCTCCCACCCTTTTGTGTAGTGCTGAAAAAGAAGGCCATATTTTGGTGGTGCAGCCATGGCACAGCCCATTGCCTGCTTGGAGCACTTGTAGATGCCCCAAACTCAGAGGACTGTTCTCATAAGGATGTTCTTTGCATTTGTCCGGGCTACTCTGTGGGCTCGCCAGGACATGCCATGGCTGGCCGCTCACGGTAGCACCACCCAAAGATGGTCCTCTTCCTCAGCCAGTGGCAGGGCTCCTTTACATAAGCCCCGCCTAGGGCAGCTCAACCCCAGAAAACAATGCCACCCTAGTCCTGTATACCACCTTCCAGGTTAGCATGACCGAACCCCGCGGAGCCCAAGGTTTAAGTCCCCGCTCCAAACTGCAACCAACCATACCTTCCACATAAACAGAAATGCAGTTGTTCAGCTGATTTAGGCCAGTTTCACCCTAAACAAAAACCTAATCTGCATATTTTCCCCAGCAGCCCTGATCCCACTCCAATGTGGCGATCCCAGCTTCGCCCAAACCAGATGCCCACAGTTCAGACAGCCTATGAGGTTCATCCTCTCAGTCCACCTGACCAGTTTTGACCTATCCTTGCACCCCCCCTGCTATAGATAGCTCTGGTGCAAGCCCTAAGTTTGCAGATAGTTTTGTGCAAGTCACTGGGCTTTGAGATGATGTAACCGCTACGATCTCTCAGCCCTTGGAATAGTTATTGATATAGTTTTAGTAGAATGGGCCTTAAGCGCTCACTAGACTTCTCATTGCATGCTTATTGTTGTACTTCTTCGTTTGGCGCTATATGCCCCCTTTTGGTGATTGATCTCTTTGCAAGAACTCTCTTTCCTTCTTTTCCCTGGTTTCTCTGCCACTGCCTCCAGTGCTAACCTATGGCAAATCTTTTAGCCGAGTCTCTCTGGAGACAAGGGGGGGATGGAATTATATTGCCCAGATCCAAGCCTCTGTGATGTCCACCCTCTCCAGGATGTTCCCTGATGTCCCCTGATATCCCTGCCGAGGGTGCCCTCATTTCTATCTTACTTCCAGCCAACCAGCCCTGATGCCAGCCTGGACGGCAAGGTTCCAGTGTCATCATCCACCGCCTGTCTTTTAAAGCTCCACGCCTGCATCACTGCATCCTCCCACCAAGGCAGAGCCACCTTATAGACACTGGCACACTTTTATACCCACATCACAAAGTTCCTGCCAAGATGGATGCCCTGCCATCTTATGGACATTGCAGACACCACCTGCAGTCCTGGACCACCAATCGATGCTGCTGCTCATTCAAACGCGTCAATGCTGCCCCTTGGATTCTAACCCCTCTGGTCCCCCACCGGACTCTCTGTTTGATACATTGCTCTTCCCACTGCTTTTATTGCTATTGCTTCTCGTAGTGCAGTCATTGGACTCCAACTCCACTCACATGTTCTCTCATTGCTCGTTCTGATATTGACACTGCTTGTTATTGCTTTCTTTTATGTTATTGCTTTGGAATGCATGGGTTCCGAATGTATGGTGTGATTTCAGGAACCCCCTCCCTATAAATGAGATACTCCCTTCTGCATAGTGACATCTCCTTACAAATTTCACCCCAAATTTTTTTGACAAAGGCTAATTTGAAAGACATTGATCCCATGCACTTGTGCTTTGGTCTCAATGCTTTTTTTTGGGGGGGGGGATCTGTTAGCAAATATGAAATTAATAAAATTTTGGGACACCTGTGGAGTTCCCTCTATGACCCCAAACTGACCTCTGTGGGATGTCAGCCATAATCCTCTACATGGCAGGTCAGGTAGGCACAGGGAGGGCCTGCCCAAACAACTGGAAAATTCCCTACCAGAAAGGTTTGGGAGTTGCTAAAGGGAAAAGACCATTATCCCAAAAGAATAGTGCTTGTTTGTCCTGAGTCTTACTCCTGATGGGGCAGTGATCAGATTTAACTACACCTTTTTTTTCTCTAGCCCCCCTCTTTGATTGTGTCAAGACCCAAGTACATTGTTTAGGTCATCCTCACACCTTGGCTTAACAAAGCCAAGGCAATCAGCACCTTTCTCCTGGCTTCAGCCAAGCCATCAAGTCTATTGCTAGGAGCAAGATATTGCCTATATAAATCTCTAGATTTTTAGACTCCACTTGCTATCTTTGGATATAGTTCCCTCTGCCATCTCTTCCCCCATTTCGGCAGCTGTGTATCATCATTACCATCATCCACATTCACAGCGGATTCTGGAGAAGCCTTCGGAAGTGAGTATCTCCTGTAGTCTGGCCCATCTCAAGCTATTCATGCTTTCACCCCTTTGCTTCTAAGAGTGTAATGTGTGTGTGTGCCATATTTGTGTGTGTGCAGTTTTCCCCTTTAATAAATATTTAGACCTTAATTGAAGAAGCCTGTCTCAGTGTCATCCATTGTGGGATCTCTTAGTCCTCTGGTACTCCAGTCTCGCAGGGTGTTATTAGGGCCCCACTCTTGCATATTTTGAGCTAATTATAAATTCCCCTAATTAGATCCTTCCTAACAAACTCCCTTGCTATAGATAGATGCTAACCAGTGCCTTATTAGAAATCCCTCACCAGAGAAAGATATTCAGGAGCAGTCACAGAACCCACAGACAACACGCCAGCCCTCACTGGAGGCTTGGTTGCCCTCCAGAAACTCCAGAAACTATGGAACATCATGCAAACTTGTTAAATAATAACTCTCAAAGACTATACTTAGAAAGTTACAAAATGCTAATGGCTAACTTTAAATCTTTTTTTCATAAAAGAATACAACAATGCCCTGGAAACTGGAGAGTGAAACATAAAAATTGGTTTGACCAGGAATGTGTTCAGATGAAGTATAAATATGGTAAGACCTATAAAAATAGTAGAAATCTCCCATCTGAGGATAAAGTAAAGCTTTTAAAAAATCTTACAATCCAATATAAATCCCTCTTAAAAGAAAAGAAAAAGGCAGCATTGCACGAGTCCTGGCAGAAACTTATCTATTCAGTTAGAATGAGAGATTTAGCTCTTTTCTAGCAGGTCAGGGGAGGGATGGGAAGACCATTGCCCCCTGCATCGAATCAGATTCCAATTCATGCTTGGGAGGGATTTTTTTTTAGAGAGTTATATGTAGACCCATCCAATACAGTGTATGAGAACCAGATTGATCTCAAGCAAGTACAGAAATGACCACCAGTTTCAGTCCAAGAAGTATCTCGATTGATTGAATTGCTTAAGATTAACAAGATCCCAGGTGCAGATTGTGTAATGCCTGAAATGATTAAAAAGAATCATTGGTGGGCACCTCTATTAGCATCATTGTTTTCATTTATGGACCAGACTGGTTACATCCCAAGAGACTGGAGGTTAGCAATGATTGTCCCAATTTACAAAAAGGGTAATAAGAAGGAGCCATGTAATTATAGGCCTATAAGTCTTTTGAGTGTGGTTAGCAAGTTATATGCCAAATATCTAAATCTTAAATTGCAAGACTGGATTGAGTTAGAGGGCATAATACATGATGAACAGGTGGGTTTCAGAGAATGGAGATCTACAGGGGATCACATATTGGTACCTCATCATTTAGTTCAAAAATACACACATAAAAAGAAAGCATCCCTTTATGTAGACTTTCTGGATTTTAAACAAGCCTTTGATTCAATATTCAGAAAATGCTTTGGGAATTTTTTTTAAAAAATACAACTATAGAAAGGCACCTGCTCATCCTTATGCAAAAATTATATTCTAATTCCACTGTAACTCTCTTGGAACACTCTCTGGCTTAGTAAATGTGCAGAGAGGAGTCTGACAGGGTTGTATTCTTGCTCCCACTCTGTTCAACCTTTATATTAATTCATTTATAGACTTCTTGCATAACATGGATACTCATGCACCCAACTTGGCAGAACACAAAATTCCGATCCTCTTTTACACTGATGATGCTGTCTTGATTTGACAAACTCCCATTGGATTGAAAAGAGCAATTGCTGCAACACTAAGCTATTGTAGACAAAACCATTTGGTTCTTAACTTTGATAAATCAAAAATTCTTGTCTTTCCTAAGAGAGCCAGGCAGATTCCTGGAAAGTAGAAGGGCATAAATTAGAACAAGTTACTACATTCAAATATCTCAGTGGTTTTCCACTCTAGTGACCTTATCACACGCTGGCCACGAAGCGAAAAGTAACCGAAATAAGAATAAATTCAGTTCTATACCGAAATGAACTGAAAGAGCTCCCACAATATGTAAATGCCTACCACACGCAATTACCGCCATAGCGCATTTATCGCGCTTCCCGGGACACGCATCCTGGAAACGTATTCTCCGTGCACACACAAGTTAGAAAATCCCATAAATTACAAAGAGAGGACCATGTTTACCTGTCCTCTTTGTTGCCCAATCCAAACAGGAAGGACACGTCATAAGATGCTTCCTCACAGATCCATGGGAAGTAGCAAGGGGAACCATGGGTCAAGGCGGGGAAATGCTTCACAATACGTATTGCGTGATCATATGTATTTCGCCTGCACGGCCATTGCGCAATGATTCCAAAAGCTCGCTTGTACTTCCCCAAAAAACCGAATGTCAAAAGATCTCAATTCGTTACGGATTAGCTCCGGGTTCTGCCGAGTTTTGGTGCAACGTCGTGTGTAAACACGGGGAAATAATATGTATTAGCTACGGATACCCTTTGGATTAGGTCTGCTTTAGACCCCGTGTGATAAGGTCCTAAAGGTAATTGGAATGCCCATCAGAATTATGCAACACAAGCAGCCCTCAGGTCAATGAACACTATTAAGCATTTTTTCTATACTAATGGGGGGCAACTAGTACCTGCGGCTTTAAAACTTTTTGAGGCCAAAACATTGGCTCAAATCTTGTATGGGGCTCAAATAGTAATTTACACAAAGAAGGTATTACAGGAAGTAGTCCAAACAAAAGTCCTGCAGTCAATTTTAGGTGCACCCAATGGTACATCAAATACCCAGCTAAGGCTCGAGACAGGAATGCCATTAATTGAAGTGAGGGCCTGGAAGCTGATGATAAACTACTGGTTAAAAATTCAATTTTCTCCTGTGGGTTTAACCCCATTAGTCCTAATAGATAATTTTGTATCACCATGGAAAAAAGTAGTAGAACTTAAACTGGCTTCTTATGGACTTTCTCCTTTATTCTTGTTATCACAAAGTAATAATCAAGCCAAACAAATAGTCACTCAAAGAATAAAGGATATGGAATTTCAGAATGAGCTTGGTAGACTCCCACAACATAATAGATTGGGGATAAATAAAGGAGCATGGGAACCTGCAAGTTATCTACAAAATCTAATGTTTCCCAGATTGAGAATTGTTTTTTTCAAAGCCAGACTTAACATTCTCCCATCTGCACTACTCCAAGGCAGATTCAGTAAAGTTCCCATAACTGAGCGCATTTGTCCATGCGGAGAAGTAGAAGTAGAATCTATTTCACATGTACTGTTACATTGGAATTTTATGAGGATACCAGGTCAATTTATATTGCACCTTTAGTGGAAAAATGGCTGAGGCATCCAGATAACATCTATGTGAAATACCTACTTCAGGATCTAAACCGTTATATTATGTGTAGAGTTGCTAAATTTTGTGTTGCTACAATGAAAATAAGACAAATTCAGACAAAAAAATATCTCCCTATCTTAAATATATTCCTATCTTATTATCATTATTTTAATTTTAAAGTTTAAAAGAAAAATTGTTAGGGGAAATATAAACTCTGTACTCTACCTTAATTTACTTTATTTTATAGTACCCCATTGTATGGTGTCACTTTGAAGTCCATTGTTGTACTTATGTACTGGGCCTTGTAATCTTTTTTAAATTTTGCTGGCCCTTGACCAAATAAAATATGTCTGTCTACACCATGCTGCTTTTCAGTCAGCATGTTGCCCCTAGATATCTCTGCAAAAGTACAAGGGATGTGGAGATGATACTTCAGAATGGATATAGTAAAACTGGAATCCCTAAAATACTACTGCTGCTTTTTTTGCTATTTGTACAAAGGATATTAGCATATTTTATTTTCATGGAACCATGACATTTATAAAATAACAGAAGAGTGTGTTTTTATATTATTTTATCTTATTGTGTGTCACACAAAGTTCATTGTTGTACTTATGTATTATGCTTTGTATTTTCTTTTAAATCTTGCTGGTCATTGACCGAATAAATATGTGTGTGAGAGAGCTCTTACTATCAGAAAGTTCTTCCTAATATTGAGGTGGAATCTCTTTTCCTATATGCAAACTAAACCCAAATGCCACACAATTTGAACATGTAAGGACTGTTTCATTTCCTGTCTGATATTGTCCCCACATTTCTTTTCAGCTTTTCAGTTGAAAATGTCCAACATATTTTATTTCCTTTTTCTTTCTATTTCAGTTCTTTGATTTTTGAATGGATTACAGGAATCATATTAATCAGGTTTACCAAAAAAAAAAAAAAGCAAAAAAAGCCACCACACAGTGGCATTTATGACTGTTAAAAAATAAGAAATTGTAAAATATTGTGTATGTTCTAAAACAAAATTACCCTTGTCCCAAGTAACAGACAATTGCTACCAGTTATATAAATACTCTCATGTAACCTGCTTCTAATGATCACTACAGCATTTTGTTATAAAAACCTTTACTGTTGATGATATTTTACTGCTGAGATATAGCTATTCTTTAGAAAACAGTCTGTATAAAACATTACTGTCACTTTTTAAATTCCAAAGTAACACTAGATTTGTTGAATTCAAAGACATAGCCATGTGATATGCACCCCTGCATACCCTGCTCTGCATTTTGGTGTCCTCCTATTTGATTGCTCATATTTGGAGACAGCATGTTTTTGAGACATATATTCCTTTCAGGAATAGAAATGTCAAGTTCCCAGGAAAAAAGGAATCACTCCCCTTGGCATGTGGACATCAAAGTAAACAAAACTATCAAATCTAAAGTACTTTATCTTTTCCCTAGATATTCTGCATTTCCTCTTGAAACCTGAGATAAAAGAGCTCTTTGCACTTAAAGCAGTAAGCCAGCCTTGCTGCCTACCCACAGCTCAACATCCCCATCTACCTTTCCCAGGACCATCCCAATCCCACTGTTATTTTTGTTAAAACCATCAATCAGTCTAGAATCCCTTTGTAGAGGGAATGCCTCTAAGTGTCCCATCTCATGAGTCTGTCCCCCAGCCTCGTGGCTTGGCCAGCAACTGAATTGAAACTTCCACAATCAGTCTATTAAAAAAACCTACTTATGATACTAAAAATCTAACATCTTCCCCAGTAGAGAGACCTCCAAATGTGTTGAACTACAATTCACTTCTTCCTCAGATAGAGTAATGGGGAGCTAATAGGGGTTGATGCTCATAGAAATCAATCCAAGATTCCCTGAGGTAAAAGGTCTTTTAAAACAGATACATCATCCAGAAAACAGTTCTGGGATATCAACACTATGAAATTACATGAAAGTTACTGGCACCACTAGGGGCTGGTGTAAATAACATCCTTTGCATAAATGCCCATTCTCCTCCAAGAATTTCAAGAATATCAGTTCCTAAAGTGTAAAGAGAAGAGCCACTTTAATTACTAGCTTTTCTGCATTGCAGCAAGAAATTAAATAACATTTCCTGTCCACTTGGAGAGATGAGACAATAAAACAAAAGTTTTCACATCTCTAGAAGCCATTGATTATTACTCTTTTCCAACCAATTACATGTCAAAATTGGGATTGTAAATCTTCTAATAGATTTTCAAAGCACATTAATTTGCTGATATGAAACAGGAAAATCCATTCAAAAGCCCTAAAAGAAATTGTACTGGAACATTAGTGTCCACAGTTAATCAAAGCTGAAGAACAACTGAACTGATAAAAAATATTGAATTTGTGAAAGAACTGTGTGTGGCATGACATTTTTATTGTGTTTTTCAAATTCAGCACCCAAAAATATATCAAGCACAGCTACAAAATTGGAAAAAAAAACTTTTTCATCATGGGCCTGTGTTATGGATCCATCTGATAGTGTACCGATCTATTCCACATTTAGTCACTTTGCTAATCAAAATATTACGGAGCATGTTACCATATGTCTTCCTGAAATCCAGATAGACAACATCTAAAGCATTCCCATGAGCTACTAAACTAATGACTATCAATAAAGACATGATTACTTTGGCAGTATTTGTTCTGGACAAACCCATGCTTGCTCCTACTGATCATTGCATTGTTATCAAGATACCCAAAGGGTATGTCCTAAGTCCAGTGCTATTCAACATCATTATCAATGACTTGGATGAAAGAATAGGGGGGATGCTTATAAAATTTTCAGATGACATCAAATTAGGAGGGGTAGCTAATACCCCAGAGGAGAGGATCAAAATTCAAAATGACCTCAATAGATTAGAAAACTGGACCAAAGCTAAAATAAAATATGAATTTCAACAAGGAGAATTGTAAAGAACTTCACTTAGGGTGGAAAAATGAAATGCATAGATATAGGATGGGAGACACCTGGCTTAATGAGACTACACATGAAAGGGATCTAGGAGTCCTAGTAGACTGCAAGTTGAAAATGAGCCAGCTAAAAAGGCCAATGTAATTTTAGGCTGCATCAATAGAAGTATAGTATCGAGATCAAGGGAAATAATAGTGCCACAATATTCTGTTTTGGTCAGGACTCACCTGGAATACTGTGTCCAATTCTGGGCACCACAATTCAAAAAGGATGTTGAGAAGCTGGAGCGTGTTCAGAAGAGGGAGACTAAAATGGTGACAGGTCTGGAAATCATGCCCTGTGAGGAGAGACTTAGGGAGCTGGGTATGTCTAGCCTGGAGAAGAGGCAGTTAAGAGGTGATATGACAACTTTGTTTAAATAATTGAAAGGATGTCATATTCAGGATGGTTGTTTTCTGCTGCTCCAGAGACTTGGACCCAGAACAATGGATGGAAGCTACAGGAAAATAAATTCCACCTCAACTTTAGGAGAAACTTCTTGACAGTAAGAACTGTTTGACAGTGTTTGACAGTGAAACACACTCTCTTGGAGAGTGGTGGTCTCCTTCTTTGGGGGTCTTTAAACAGAGGCTGGATGGTCATCTATTCCTGCATGTCAAGCTGCTCTTGACATGGCGGTGCCAGCAGCTTTTTGGCACTCCTTTGGCACAGCATGTATGATGCCACCTGCCATCTGTTTTGGTGGGCAGCATGATGGCAGCATCGGGGCGCGATGGGATAGCCAATGTGCAGTCATCACATCCTGACTCCACCCCCAGGCTAGCCCTTTTGGCCAGTCTGTATAGCCCCCTTGGTGATTTGTCGTTCCTTCCATTCTTTATATATGCTCTTTACTTTCTTTTCACTTCCTCCAGTTCCTTCTGTGCAGCCAGAGATAACTATCACCAAGATGACTTCTGGCCCTGCTACTGAACTTTGTTATGGGTATGTAAAGGAAATGTGTAGATAAGTTACTAAAGTATTTTTATCTTATGTAGCAACTGATCATCACTGCTAGCCAGGCATGAAGATGGAAAGACAGCACAAGGTACAGTCAACTCAAAATTTAGTTCGTTGCTGCTGAAAATATGTACCCCCAGGTTATCATAGGGTCTGTATTTTAATTTACTAAATAGAAAATATTTTACTAGGGGAAAATGGTATTAAGAAATTATTCTTCATTTGCCCTTAGGCAAGGCAAAGATAGGATTTGATTTGCCACGTTATACTGACATCTGGATTGGTATCCAGAGATGAGAGAGATGTTTAATAAAATTTACATTTCATTTCTCACTTGACACCAGTTTCCTGTCACTCACCAAATGAAGAGAATTTAGCAAATAAATTTTGTCAGCATGAGACGGGAGGATTTTTCTAGTATGCTTTCCCCTTCTTTTTCATTGTGTTTACAGAAAAAAAATGTGACATTTGAGGGACACAATTGCAACACACTGTTTTACTCAAGTGAGAAACCAACCTGGACACTTAAAAGTTTTACTACCTAGAAAGGATCTTTGTAATTTTAAGTCTCACTCTGAACCTTATATTCATATACAGAGTACACACAGTTTCTTTTGATCACCATGACTGCAAGACTGATTTCCACTCCTTTCACAATGATCCTCACCATGCAATTTGCCTTTTTGACAGCTGCTGTACATTTGTGCCCATCTCTCCTCCAACAACTCAGCCATTTCCTCCACTCAGGCCATGTATTATTCCCTCCAAGATGAATGAGAAATCTGCCATTGGATAGAAGGGTGGGGAAAGAGATGCAACATTAATTTATGCAACTTTTCCAACAGAGTAAACTGAAGCTTCTTCAAAAAGGTGTAGATTTTAGAACACGAATGCTACTCTAAGTTCATAATAGTGTCAGTTAGGCAGGTCAAGTGTACATTCTTTGTTCCTTAATATGACACTGCCATGTGATAAACTACAGTAATATAATATTTTTGAAATAATGTTTGAGAGTTTTTTTGAGATACATTTCTGTATGCTATTCATTTCACCACCTGCACATCACAACTGAGAGAGCCAGTGTGACATAGTGGTTTGAGTGTTGAAATATGATTCTGGAGACCAGGATTCAATTCCCAGGCCAGCCATTAAACTCACTAGGTGACCTTGGTCAAATCACTCTCTCCTGGCTTGTTGAGAAAGCCATAAAATCATAGAAATGCTACATCCACAGCATTTCCTTCATCTACCAAGCTGGTAATTTTATCAAAAAACATCAGATTAGTTTGGCATGACTTATTTTTGAGAAACCCAGGTTGACTTTTCATAATTATGTCTTTCCTTTCTATATGCTTACAGACCATCTGTTTACTAGACTCTTTCCTGGTATTTCCTGGTATTAGGGAGCTGGGGATGTTTAGCCTGGAGAAGAGAAGGCTGAGAGGTGATATGATAGCCGTGTTTAAATATTTGAAGGGATGTCATATCGAGGAGGGAACAAGCTTGTTTGCTGCTGCTCCAAAGACTAGGACCCGAAACAATGGATGCAAGCTGCAAGAAAAGAGATTCCACCTCAACATTAGGAGGAACTTCCTGACAGTTAGGGCGGTTCGAGAGTGGAACACACTCCCTCGGAGAGTAGTGGAGTCTCCTTCCTTGGAGGTCTTTAAGCAGAGGCTGGATGGCCATCTGTCAGGGATGCTTTGATTGGGAGTCCCTGCATAGCAGGGGGTTGGACAGGATGGCCCTTGTGGTCTCTTCCAACTCTATGATTCTATGATTCTATGATTCTATGATGTCAAACTGAGCAGTAGTAATTGTTTGGATCATCTTTTTTTCCCCTTTTTGAAAATGGAGACAACATCTGGCTTCCTTCAGTCTGCTGGGACTTCTCCTGTTTTCCAGGAATTCTCAACAATTATCTCCAATGGATCTCAGATTATGTCTGCCAATTCTTTTAATTCTCTTGGATGTAGTTCATCTGGACCTGGAGACTTGAGTTCACTTAGATCGACCAGGTATTCTTGTACTATATCTTGTACTTATTCTGTGCTGCATTTCCACTACTGTGTCTTCTGATCTATTTGCCTCAGGTTGGACACCCTTTTTCTTTTGTGATAAGACTGAGACAAAGAAGGTGTTGAGTGATTCTGCCTTTTGTCTCTCCCCTGTTAGCATTTGGCCCTGCCATTTCCTTCTTTTTCTTCTTGCTACAGACACAATGATAATGATGATTATGATGATAATAATAATAATAATAATAATAATAATAATAATAATAATAATAATCCTTTTTATTGTTCTTAACCTCTCTAGCAAGCCTGAGCTCATTCTGCGCTTTAGCTTTTCAACTTTACCCTACATGTGTTCACTATTTGTTTGAATTCCTCTTTGGTGATTTACCCCTTTTTCCATTTCTTATATATCTCCTGTTTAAAACTTAGCTCAGATGAAATTGCATTAGTCATCTATCTTGGTGTATTGAGACACTTCCCAATTTTTCCCCTTACTGGAACTGTTTGAAATTGTACATTATACATTCAGTATCTCCCTTTGGAAAAACTCCTATCCATCCTGAACTCCCTTCTCTTTTAGTATTCCTGACCTCGGGATCACCCCCAGTATTTCCCTAAGTTTACTGAAATCAACTTTCCAAAAGTCTAGAATGCATGTCTGACTATGCCTGGCTGCTCCTTTCCTCTGTATAACAAACTCCAGGTGAACGTGATTACTCCCACCTAAGGATCCTGCCACTTCCACCCCATTAATTATGTCATCCCTGTTGGTTAGGATCAGATCTATTACAGTTGATCTCCTTGTTGCCTCTTCCACCTTTTTGACAATGAAATTGTCTGCCAGGTAGGAAAGGAATTTGCTGGACCTTAAATCCTTGGCTAAGTTTGACTTCCAGCCAATACCAGGATAGCTAAAGTCACCTATCACTACTATATCTCTTCTTTCTGAATGTATGGTCATATGTTCTACAAAGGTATAATTAAATTCCTCAATCTGACTTGCGGGTCTGTAGTAGACTCCTATAATGACATCCCTGTTGTTTCTTTCCCCTTTAAATTTTATCCAGATGGTCTGCACCTGGTTTCCAGGATTTAGGTCCTGGATCTCTTCACAGGTGTAAACATCCACCTAAACATTAGGAGTATGACAGTAAGAGTTGTTCAACAGTGGAACACACTCCCTCAGAATGTGGTGTAGTATCCTTCTTTGTAGGTTTTTAAATAGAAGCTGGATCCCCATTTCTTGGGGGCACTGATTGTGAAGTCCTGCATGGCAGAGGAGTGGACTGGATGGCCTTTGTGGACTTTTCCAACTCTATGTTTCCATTCTATTCCTGATGTATAAAGCTCCTCCTCCTCCTTTCCTGTTTGGCCTATTTCTCTTAAACAGATTATACCCCTCTATTACTCCATTTCAAGCATGAGACTTATTCCACCAGGTTTCAGTGATACCTATTATATCATAATGGGTTATAGGATATAGGATGGGAGACACCTGGCTAGACAACCGTTCATGTGAAAGTGATCTAGGAGTCTTAGGGCCTCGGCAGACGACTAATAGAGTCGTCTTCCGGGCAGGGAAGAGGAGGGGCAGCCGCACGAGCGGCGCCCCTTCCTCTCCCTGAGGTCACCCTCGGAGTCGCCGGCCCTCCGCACGGCCGGCGCTCCGGGGCTGACCTCACGCCGCGGCAGAAAAGACAGCGAAAGTGTGCCCGCCGCTTTTAGTGCGCACTTTCGCTGTCTTGAGGAAGGAGAGCTGATTTAGCGCTCCTTCCAGGGACGCCGCCGGTGCGCCGAGGTGCGGAGGCTGCGGTTCCGCGGCGCGCCGGCCCAGGGCATCCTGGACGCCCTCGTCTGCTTCCCCCCCTTAGTACACCACAAACTGGATATGGCAGTCAAGAACACCAACACAATTCTTGGTTGCATCAACAGGAGTCTAGTGTCTAGATCAAGGGAAGTAATAGTACCACTCTCTTCTGCTTTGGTCAGTCCTCAGCTGGAATACTGTGTCCAGTTCTGGGCATGTCAGTTCATGGAATCATAGAGCTGGAAGAGACCACAAGGTCATCCAGTTCAACCAAACTCAAATTCAAAAAGAATGTTGACTAGCTTGAGCATGTCCAAAGGAAGGCAAAATGGTGAAAATTCACCAAAATGGTGAAAGTTCTGGAAAGTTCTTTCATCAAAATGGTGAAATTTCTGGAAGCCATGCCCTATAAGGAAAGACTGAGGGAGCTGGGAATGTTTAGCCTGATGAAAAGAAGAGGGGAATGACTTTCATATTTAAATATTCAAAGGGATGTGATATCGTTGAGGAAAGAGACTTGTTTTCCAGAATGGACCAGAGCAGAAATAATATTTTTCTATATCTTTTGAAAGGAAGGAAGGAAGGAAGGAAGGAAGGAAGGAAGGAAGGAAGGAAGGAAGAAAAAAGAAATTCCATCTAAATATTACAAAGAATTTCTTGATGGAAGAAGCTGTTTAACAATGGTACAGACTGCCTTGAAGGGTGGTGGATTCTCCTCCTTCGGATATTTTAAACAGAGATTGGACAGACATCTTCAGGTACTATAGTCATGTATTCCTGCATGGTAGGGAGTGGACTAAATGACCCTTGCAGTGCCTTCCAGCTATATGATTCTAGGATTATTATTATTATTATTTATAAGCCATTCTAGCAGTCTTGGCTAAAATTAACTTAAAATGCTTTAAATAAAAATAAAATTAAATAAAATAAAAATTGCCTAGTCCTGAGGCTATAAATGTCAGTGCATACACAACTATTGCCATTTATATTCATCAATGTACTGGAACTATATTTTAGGCTATTAAACAGATCATTTTGTTTCTCAGTTTTTATCAGAATTTACATTAACTGAAAAAAATTGAATAGGAAGAAAGTTGAAACTACCACCTTTCCCCATCTCTAATTTCATTGATGTTTCTAAACTACTATGGTCAGTGCAGAAGACATCTATTTTGCTGTGAAAAGTTAAATAAATTGCAGGCTGAAGATGTAAAAGTGAAAATATCTTTCTACCATTGTAACTGTGGAGAAACAGTTTTTAAGGGATAGTTCGCTATGGGCAATCCTAATTGTTTTCCTCATTTTTGAGAGGAGGGGAGATTTCATAGGATTTCAAGGCTGGCTTGGTGGATGGCAAATCTTAAGGGGATACCATGTTGAACTCATTTCAAAGTAAAGTAATGCAAAAATAAAGAATTTTTTTAAAAAAGGAAAGGAATAGTCATTCAGCCAATTCTGTGGTGCTGATATGGAGCACTGAAAGACAATATTGAAAGTAATAAAATTAAGCATATTTCAGATTAATATAGAAGACTGAAATGGATGCCACCTTAACTGTTGCTCAATTGTACTTTGATTTAATTTAAAAGTAAAACTTTACTTTTCATAACTGGAAATACAATAAAATTGATACAATTTTATTATAAAAATAAATGGCCTGTTGCAAATTATCAAGTGTGTTCTGATTACTTCATCCATCAAAGAGGACTAAAAGCTGGAAAAGACCAGCTCTAAAAGCCAGCTTCCCAGTGACTTGGGGGCATGGCATTTAGGGCCTAAGCAGACTGGTGGCACGGGGCAGCTGTGGGAAGGTGTGCCGTGGGACCGAGGCATCCCCATGCCTCGATCCTGCGGCGCACCTTCGTCATCCCTGAAAGGAGCACTAAAATAGCGCTCCTTTCACAAGTCAGTGAAAGTGCGCCTCAAAAGCTTGCGGTGCACTTTCACTGACTTTTCCACCGCAGCGTGTCCGGACGCTGCGGCGGGAGGTTGCCCATGGAGCAAAGCAGCTTCATTTATATACCACTTCATATCATGCTATGGGATGTCTAAGCGGTTTACAACTGTGAGCTGATTGCCCCCCAACAATCTGGGTACTCATTTTAGCAACCTTGGAAGGATGCAGGCCTGAGTCGAGCCTCAGCCCTGGCTGATATTGAACTCGCAACCTTGTGGTTTATGAGTGAGTGGCTGCAGTACAGGCATTTAACCACTGCGCCACCAGGGCTGATCCTCAGAGCACCAGCCGTGTGGAGGGCCGGCGGCTCTGAGGGCAACCTCGGCAGGAGGAAGGGGCGCCGAGCGTGCGGCTGCCCCTCCTCTTCCCTGCCTCCAGGATGGCTCTATTAGCCATCTGCCGTCGCCACCTCCCCCCCCCAAGATATCTTGAAGCCACCTGGCTGCCTAGACACCACCGAAACATCCAGAAGCTCAATGTGGCTTCAGCGAGATGTGAAAAGGTGCTTTTTTCCTTCCCAAAAAAGGAGTGGATCTTTACCACTCCTTTTTCAGGTGCCTTCAAGACATGTGGTTGCTGCAGCCCAATCCATCTTCTGAAGGGGTGGCTTGAAGCTGCCCCTTCTGCTCATTTGTTTCATCCTTAAGTGTATATGAAAGAACACCAAAAATGCCTGAAACATCTGTGGGAATGAAGGAGATGAAACAGAATATGTTGGCTCTTGTTTAATCACAACTAACCCAAATATTAAATGGTAAACAATCATGCTGGCCACATGGTCACAAAGAGGGGAAGCAGACGGGTGGCCCTGGGCCACCCCCGAATGCATTTCTACTTCTACATTTATATCCATAGAAACAATCATATTAGTGAGTCCCCTGCACAATCTACAGCAATATCTTTCAGATAGGTAGCATGTATACTTTTCACAGCTTTAGCAAATAAGGCTGTTTTATGAGTAACATACGGATCACAGTCTGAAAATAACCAGCATGTTTTCACATAAGAGCTCCCTCCTTGCATGGAAGCCAAGATCTGACCCAAGAATCTCTTCTTGGGAATTTGATAAAGCTGGCAATAAATAGTGTGAGATGTCCTCTACCTCACCCACTCCACAGATGCAAAACCTTAGGTTTCTCAGGATTTTTCTACATCTACCTTCCAAGACAGATGTTGGCATAGTTTGAAAACATAGTTCTGTAAATGCCATTCTCAGAGGGGCAAATGTAGGCATTTCTAAGTATTGAGCTAAGTATATTATTTGATTTCAACAAATGGTATCAGTGGAGAAAATGTGAAGATTTGATTAAAGCTAAATATTGTATATACTCATGTATAAGTCTAGAAATTTTAGTCAAAAAAATTGACCCAAAAAACCTGGGTCAACTTATCCACAGGTCAATGTAAGTACTGTATTTTAACATGTATAAAAAAAATGTGAAATGTGAGGGCTAAATCCCTTCTTGGAGCACCTAAAAGAAGTATCAAACCCTCTACTATCTCATCCATTCAGCCTTTAGGGTGAGCACAAACAGTTATGCTTGTCAAAAAAGTTCTTTAGCATTGTTTTCCTTTGCTTTATCCTTTACACCCTATGTTAGATGAGCCTAAGTTTTATCTTTGACTTATCATACCAAAATCCATAATTTTGGCCCCAAAAGAAAGACACACACAGACACACTTTTCCATATGATAATCACACAGCATCCTAACAGTCAGGACCAATGAACTCTTATCCCAATGCACAGTCAATTAGTCTTGGTGAAGTGAAGACAAATTACTTTTATTGCAGTCATCAGAAACAGAAGCCAGTGCAGAATGAGCTCAGGATTGCTACAGTGGTTAAGAAAAATAAAAAGGGCTTTTTGGGGTATGTCCATAGAAGAAGAAAGAAGAAGGAAATTGTAGGGCCATTGCACAGAGATTGAGAAATTCTAACAGTGGACAGAGAAAAGGCAGAACATCTTATTTGTCTCAGTCTTCTCACAAAAGGAAAATGGTGCTCAATGAGCAAAGGACACAATAGGGGAAATACAGCACAGAATAAGTAAAGAGGTAGTAAAGGAATACCTGATTAATCTAAATGAATTTAAGTCTCCAGGGCCAGATGAACTACATTCAAGGATATAAAAAGAACTGGCAAATGTAATCTCAGAGCAACTGACAATAATCTTTGAGAACTCCTGGAGAACAGGAGAAGTCCCTGCAGACTGGAGGATGGCAAACATTGTCCCCATGTTCAAAAAGGGGGGAAAAGAGGATCCCAGCAACTATTGTCCAGATAGTCTGACATCAATACCAGGAAAGATTCTAGAACAGCTCATTAAACAAAGAGTCTGTGAACATCTAGAAGCCAATGCCATAATTACAAAAAGTCAACATGGATTTCTCAAAAACAAGTCATTCCAGACTAATCTGATCTCCTTTTTGGATAAAATTACCAGCTTGGTAGATGAAGGGAATGTGGTAGACATAGCATATCTTAATTTCAGTAAGGCTTTTGACAAGGTCCCCCATGATATTCTTGCAAACAAGATAGTAAAATGTGGGATAGACAATGCCACTGTTAGGTGGATTAGTAATTAGTTGACTGATTGAACCCAAAGGATGCTCAGCAATAGCTCCTCTTCATCCTGGAGAGAAGTGACCAATGGGGTGCTACTGGGCCCAGTGCTATTCAACATCTTTATCAATGACTTGGATGAAAGAATAGGGGGCATGCTCATTAAATTCACAGATAACACCAAATTAGGAGGAATAGCTAATACCCCAGAGGACAGGATGAAAATTCAAAATGGCCTTAATAGATTAGAAAGCTAGGCTAAAGCTAACAAAATGAATTCCGACACGCAGAAATGTAAGGTACTGCACTTAGGGCAAAAAATTGAAATGAATAGATATAAAATGGGGGACACCTGCCTTAATGCAACTATGTGTGAAAGGGATCTAGGAGTCCTAGTAGAACACAAGTTGAACATGACTCAACAGTGTGATGTGGGAGCTTAAAAAGCCAATGCAATTTTAGGCTGCATCAAAAGAAGTATAGTGTCTAGATCAAAGGAAATAATAGTACCATTGTATTCTGCTCTGGTCAGGCCTCACCTGGAATACTGTATCCAATTCTGGGCACCACAAGTCAAAAAGGATGTTGACAAGATGGAGCATGTCCAAAGGAGGGTGAAAAAAATGGTGAAGGGTATGGAAACCATGCTCTATAGGAGAGACTTAGGAAGCTGGAGCTGGGTATGTTTACCTTGGAGAAAGGAAGCTTAAGAGGCAATATGTTAGCCCTGTTTAAATATTTGAAAGGGTGTCATATTGAGGATGGAGTAAGCTTGTTTTCTTCTGTTCCAGAGAATAGGACCTAGGACAATGGAGGAAAGCTACAGGAAAAGAGCTGCACCTCAGCATTAGGAGGAATTTCCTGACAGTCAGAGCTGTTCAACAGTGGAACACACTTGCTCAAAGTGTGGTGGTGGAATCTTCTTCTTTGGTGGTCTTTAAACAGAGGCTGGATGGCCATCTGTCAGGGATGCTTTGATTTTGAGTTCCTGCATGGCAGGGGGGTTGACTGGATGGCCCCTTTGGTGTTTTCCAACTCTATGATTCTATGAGAAGCTTTATTCCCAAGTGGCATGAGAGCAGTCCCAGGGGCCCCACAGCCTGCAACAGGGGGTTCACCACTGCCTGAAGGACTGCCACCATGCCCACTGGTGGGACCAGAAGGCGGGGAGGCACTTGTTGCCCTGCCACCTCCTTCCACAGCACTGGTGCTGCTCCCACTTCCACCTGTTGCTGTGGCTGCTGAGGAGACATCAGGGTCTCGGTAGTGCCTGTCTGCAGCGTGGGGAGCATCCAATTCCAACTGTCTTTTGCTTTCACTTCACCAAGACTGATTGACTGTGCATTGGTATAAGAGTTCATTGGTCCTGACAGTAGGTCATATCTCCTTAAAGTCATGGACAGTGCAATCACATGTGTAACAAGATGACACCTCTATCAAAACCTTTGGAAGGTTTTCCATAGAGTGACCAGGGGGCAGAGGCTTTGGAAGAGTGAACAACTCAAGACACCGGGACTGTGCCCCAGAGGACATCTGCAAGATGGATGAGGAGAAGCCTGGAGGTCACCCCATGACCCAGGGGTTGGAATTCACCCTGGCCAAGACGTCTGAGGACATCTGGCTTGAGACAGAGGGCCCCACCTGGAGGAGAGAGCAATGCCGAGCCATAAGAATTTTGGGCTGGGATGTTTGTGTGAGAATCCCAATGGAATTATATACCTTGGAGGAGGAGGATTACACCTTCAATATCCGTAAATTAGAAGAAGAACTATGTGCTATGTGGGGCCTGATAGAGGAGTGGATGCATGAGGAGTGAGCAGCCAGGTGGGGGCTAGCTGCCCAGCCATAAGGCCTCTGCAAAGGGAGCTGAGTTGGATGCTCCCCATGCTGCAGACAGGCACTACCGAGACCCTGATGTCTCCTCAGCAGCCACAGCAACAGGTGGAAGTGGAAGCAGCACCAGTGCTGTGGAAGGAGGTGGCAGGGCAACAAGTGCCTCCCTGCCTTCGGGCCCCACCAGTGGGCATGGCGGCAGTCCCTCAGGCAGTGGTGAACCCTCTGTTTAGTATGGAGTTTAGCTGATGCCTGGTTCAGCTTGGATGCTTTCCAGAGTTGTACAGAGTTCCTGAACTGTAGATGACTTATTCACATCATATCTGCCAAAAGATACCCTCCTCAGTTTCTGAGTTGATAGGTAGTGCAGGATCAATATGGGATAGTAGTACATGACCTGTTTAGTACACATGCTAATGAAATGTGACCTACTAATTAGTGCCACTACAGCCACACAGAGATAGTGTCAGAATTTATAGCAGCCTTTGTGTATAAAATCTGCCATGGGGGCATACGTAAATCTTTGTATGTTTCATTTTGCTGGGGCTGATGGGAGATGCTTAGACTGGGGAGCGTGGGGTGGTCAATGGTATATTAGGGGTTGGTGTGCTTAGTAACTGTGTTAGCTGCTGAGAGGAATTTGTGGAATGCAGGGGAAGACTTTTACTATTTTTACTATTGGACTGTTTCTTATCTTTAGGTAGAAGTTTGAACATGTTCTCTCAGTATAACTTATCACTTCTACAAAATAATAGAATTATAGAGTTCAAAGAGATGACAAGGGCCATCAAGTCCAACCCTCTGCCATGCAGGAATATAAAATAAAAGCATTCCTAACAAATGTCCATCCAGCCTGTGTTTAAAAACCTTGAAAGAAGCAGATTCTACCACACTCCAAGGGAGTGCCTTCCACTGTCAATCCACTCATACTTTCAGGAAGTTCTTTTTAATGTTGAAGTGGTATCTCTTTTCCTATAGTTTGAATCCATTCAAATAATGTTGAAGTGGTATCTCTTTTCCTATAGTTTGAATCTATTCAAATAAATAAATTTAAATAATTTATTATTATTATTATTATTATTATTATTATTCTCTGGAGCTGCAGAAAAAAAGCTTGCTTCATCCTCAATATAATATCCCTTCAAATATTTAAACGGGGCTATCATATCACCTCTTAACCTTCTCTTCTCCAAGCTAAACATACCCAGCTCCCTAGGTCAATAATCATAGGGTATGGTTTCCAAATCTTTCACCATTTTGAGATAAAAAAGATATAAGATTAGTCTGGCATGACTTGTTTTTGAGAAACCCATGTTGACTTTTTTGCAAGTATGACATTCTTTTCTAAATATGTACAGACTCTGAGCCTTTGCAGACTGCCAGAAATAGTGCAAATTGAGTCCACTTTAAGGGTTAGGGTTAGGGAATCATGGGAACTGTATTTTATTGTAGCACCAGAGCTCTCTGACAGAGAAGGCTCAATGTCTCAGAAAACAAAACAATTCCCATGATTCCCTAGCACTAAACCTAACCCTTAAAGTGGACTCAATTTGCACTATTTCTGGCAGTCTGCAAAGGCCCTATGTCAGGTTAACTAGGTGGTAATTGTTTGGGTTCTCTTTCTCTCCCTTTTTAAAGATGGGGGGGGCAATATTTTCACTCCTCCATTCTGCTAGGACTTCTCCTGTTTTCCAGCAGCAAAGGGGGCTGTCTCTTCCCCAGGCAGAGGCATTAGAGCCGCCCCTCCCCTTCCATCTGGACTGAGTCTGCAGCAGCAAAGGGGGCTGTCTCTTTCACAGGCAGAGGCATTAAAGCCAGCCCTGGTGACACAGTAGTTAAATGCCTGTACTGCAGCCACTCACTCATAGACCACAAGGTTGAGAGTTCAATACTAGCCAGGGCTCAGTCTAGACTCAGGCTTGCATCCTTCCAAGGTTGCTAAAATTAGTACCCAACTGTTGGGAGGCAATGAGCTTACAGTTGTAAACCGCTTAGACATCCCATAGCATGATATGAAGTGGTATATAAATGAAGCTGCTTTGCTTTGCTTTGCTTTGCTTTGGCCCTCCCCTTCCACCGGGACTGAGCCTGCAGCAGCGGAGGGGGCAGAGTCTCCCCAGGCTACAGTGGCGGTGGAAGGGCTTGTGGCTGTGATTTTATCCCAGCCCAGTTTTCATCTCTCATCATGGCTGTTCAGTTATAGCCTTCTAACTATGGTCTGTCTCAGAATTCTGGGACTGTTAAAGCAACCTCCTAGATGGAAGGCAATGAGGGAGAGTCAATAAAGATCCTATCAGGAGCAGTGATTCAGGTTGTGCAGGGCAGAGGAAGGTATGGCGATAACAGAGTGGAATACTGTTACAAAAGAAGGCGAGCTCGATGTTTGGAAGCGATCCCGTCTTCAGTCCACTCTGTTACCCAAAGTAAGCTGGGGAGCCTATCAACCAAGCCACAGAACCTTACCTTTGTAATCCAGGTAGGTAAGGAACAAAACCCACATCATTCATGATCTCTCATGGATGAGAAGGCCGACCTGGCTTGTTTTATAGAAACCTGTCTGGGAGGGGATAGTGCCATCACCTGGAACCAGGCCCTCCCTGCCGGGTACTCTGTTAATGAGCAGGTAAGGGAAAGTGGGCGGGGGGGGGCGGAGTGGCTCTAGTTCATAGAGATAATCTTACCCTGACTAGGATACCTATCAGAAAAATAGACCGCTTCAAACATATGTACCTAAGCCTGAAAACCAGGGATAGTATAGGGATTCTATTAGTATACCATTCACCCCATTGTTTAATAGACTCCCTATCTGAGCTGACACAGCTGGTCTCAGAGCTGCTGCTGCAGTTGCCCAGACTTTTAGTTGTGGGTGACTTCAACATCTCATTTGAGACCTGTTTAACAGGTGCGGCTCGGCAGTTCATGGATTCCATGACAGACATGGGCCTATCCCAATTGGTTTCTGGACCAACACACTGTGCAGGTCATACTCTCGATGCAGTCTTTAGTATGGAGTAGGCATATCCATGGGTGGAGGTAATAAGTACCACTGCACTGTCATGGACGAATCACTTCCTGGCAAAGGCTGAACTTAGAGCCAATGTCCGCCCCACCGGGGGTGGAGGACCCATTAGAATGGTCTTGGAGGCTAATGGAGCCATTACACCTTCAGAAAGCCTTGGGGGGGTTCCTTGGTTGGTAATGCCGGTGATTCTATTGAAGCCCTGGTTGACACTTGGAACACTGACCTCACCAGGACTATCGACACGATCACTCCTAGGCGTCCTTTCCAACCCGCTTCAAATAAACTATGGTTCACAGATGAACTTAGGAAAATGAAGCAGGTGGGACAATGACTAGAGTGCACCTGGTGAAAAACTCGACTCTTATCTGACAAGACTCATCATAGGAACTTCCCTCATTCCTATCGACAGGCAGTACGCGTAGAAAAGAAATCTTTCTTTTCTGCACGTATTGTGTCTGCAGAGTCCTGTCCAGCAGAGCTGTTTAGGGTAGTGAGGGAGCTGACATAGGCTTTACCTGTGCAGAACCCTCTACTTAACCTGACAACAGCCTGCTGTGATGTGTTTAATAGCTACTTTGCAGATAAAATCTCTCAGATAAGAGCTGACTTACACGCCGGGTTTATAACAGATTCGACCGCTGAGGTGTCCAGTAAACCCATTTCTGAAATTATGCTGGATCAGTTCGAGCTGGTGAGAACCGATGATGTGGACAAGATCCTTGGAAAAGTGAGGAAAATGACGTGTCCTCTTGACCCTTGCCCATCATGGCTGGTCATCTAGGGGGGTTTATGCATTGGTAGCCTTTCTTAAGGAGACCATCAATGCATCCCTTAGGGAAGGAGTTGTTCCATCTTGCCTAAAAGAAGCAGTTGCAAGACCTCTTCTGAAGAAGTCTTCCCTGGATCCCCTGGACTTGAAAAATTACAGACCTGTATCACATCTCCCATTTTTGAGCAAGGTGATCGAGTGGGCCTTTGCCTCTCAACTCTAAGTGATCTTGGATGAAACCAATTTTCTAGATCCATTTCAAACTGGCTTCAGACTGGGATTTGGGATGGAGACTGCCATGGTTGCTCTGGTAAATGACCTCCACCAAAACAGGACAGAGGAAGCATGACCCAGTTGGTGCTTTTGGATCTCTCAGCGGCCTTTGATATGATAGATCACGGCATCCTCTTGGAACGCCTGGGAGAGTTAGGGATTGGAGGCACTGTACTCCAGTGGATCCATTCCTTTCTCTCAGGCAGGTTCCAGAGAGTGATACTCAGAGACAGTTGCTCATCAAAAATAGAGCTTAATTGTGATGTCCCTCAGGGCGCCATCCTGTCCCCAATGCTCTTCAATATCTATATGAACCCGCTGGGGGAAATCATCCGGAGACATGGGGCAGGGTGTTATCAATATGCTGATGACACCCAAATATATTTCTCCATGTCTCAGTCATCAGCCATAACAGCAGATGGTATTTCTCCCCTCAATCAATGTCTTGAAGCGGTAATGGACTGGATGAGGAAAAACTGACTCAAACTGAATCCAGAAAAAACGGAGGTGCTTACAGTAGGGGCACCTAAACCAGATATTGGGATACAATCTCCAGTCCCAGAAGGGGTCACGCTCTCTTCAAAGGACTGTGTTCGCAGTTTGGGGGTGCTTCTAGACCCGTCGCTTCACATGACCAATCAGGTAAATGTGGAGGTCAGGAGCACCTGTTATCAGCTTCGGCAGATATGCCAACTGTGCTCTTACCTGGAGATAAAGGACCTAGAAACTGTAGTTTCTCACGACTCGACTTCTGTAACCTGCCACCTCAGACCATGTGCTCAGGAAGAACACACAGCCAGAAACAATCAAAAGTCCTCAACAAATCACTTAAAAAAAACACTAAAAATAAAGTATGACCCCTCAAACACAGCGTGCCTTCTGTTCTCTACTCTGAAAGCCTGTGATAGGCTCACTTTAGGGTTGCCATAAATCATAAACAATTTTAAGGGTACACAGCAACAAAATTACACAATTCACTCATATTTAACTAGAGGTCTGCTAAGGCCCCTATATCCTTTTCTAGGCAGTCTTGGTGTCAAGCCATGTG
Organism: Phrynosoma blainvillii; assembly: GCA_026167975.1. Lineage (NCBI taxonomy): Eukaryota > Metazoa > Chordata > Lepidosauria > Squamata > Phrynosomatidae > Phrynosoma > Phrynosoma blainvillii. The sequence continues at coordinate 212,241,106 of JANUYF010000001.1, forward strand.
TCACCAGACTATGGGCTTTTGCAGACTGCTAGAAATAGTGCAAATTGAGTCCACTTTAACTTCCCCGGCTCAGTGCTAGGGAATAATGGGAATTGTATTTTTTTCTGAGACATTGGGCCTTCTGTGTCAGAGAGCTCTGGGGCCACAATAAACTACAGTTCCCATGATTCCCCAGCACTGAGTCATGGCAGTTAAACTGGACTCAATTTGCACTATTTCTGACAATGTTTTTACTATTTCTATTTGGATTGAATTTGTATGGGTTCTGTGTATCTTAGATTTTTGATATTCCTTCATCCTCTTTTCATTCCTCCTTCTTCTGTGTCGAAGCCTACTTTCCTTTCCAAAAGAGAATACGCAGAAACAGAATAATAATAATAATAATAATAATAATAATAATAATAATAATAAATTTTTATTTCTAGCCTGCCCCTCTGCTCTGCAATCGGGGCGGGTTACAACATTTTAAAACATACAAAGTTAAAACAAGCCTTATCCCCATAACCCCCCCTCCAACCCCCTAAAACAAGATTAAACTTTAAGAGATTAAAAAATAATACAGTCTAAAACCAAACAAACAATACATTACAATAAAACAATAAACTCAAAAATGAAGCGAGCTACAGACAAGGGACAGTTGGAACCATCTCCCCTCAGGTCGGAAGATTATTCCGGGAAGGCCTGCCAGAAGAGGTCTGTCTTTACTGCTTTTTTAAAGGCAGCAAGAGTAGTAATAAGATGGACCTCATCCGGCAGGCCCTTCCACAGCCTGGGAGCGGTTGCAGAGAAAGCCCTCTGGGAGGTCTGAGACAGCCTAGTTTTTATTGGCTGTAACAGGTTCCTCCCAGACGACCGGAGAGGCGGTCCCACAGATAAGATGGACCCAAGCCATGTAGGGCTTTAAAGGTTAACACCAATACCTTGTACTGTGCCCGGAAACTAATTGGCAGCCAGTGGAAGGATTTGAGCATCGGTGTTATGTGCTCCCTCCTCGATGTTCCTGTGATCAGCCTGGCTGCCATATTCTGTACCAGTTGAAGTTTCCGGGTTAGGCACAAGGGTAGCCCCATGGAGAGTGCATTGCAATAATCCAGACGTGAGGTTACCAGAGCGTGTACCACAGCTTCCAAGTCCCTCATATCCAGATAAGGGCACAGTTGACATATCAGCCGAAGCTGATAACAGGCAGTCCAGAACGTCGCATTCACCTGACTAGTCATGTGAAGTGACGAGTGAAGGAGTACCCCCAAGCTGCAAACACAGTCCTTGGAGGCCAGTGTGACTCCATCCAGGACTGGAGACTGTATTCCCAAATCTGGTTTCGGGCCTGTGACTGTAAGTACCTCCGTTTTGTCTGGATTCAACTTCAATCTGTTTTTCCTCATCCAATCCATTACCGCTCTTAGACAGTCATTAAGAGGAGAGACGCCATCTGAAGTCTGAGTCGATGATCTGATCATGGAGAGATATATCTGGTTGTCATTCGCGTACTGGAGACACCGTGCTCCATGCCTCCAAATGATCTCACCCAGCGGCTTCATATAAATATTGAATAACATCAGGGACAGGATGGTGCCCTGGGGGACACCACAATTAAGCTCTATTTTGGAAGAGCAACTGTCTCCAAGCCTCACCCTCGGGATCTGCCTGAGAGGAAGGAACAGAACCACTGCAAAGCAGTGCCTCCAATTCCTAACTCTCTCAGGCGATCCAGGAGGATGGCATGATCTATGGTGTCAAAGGCTGCTGAGAGATCCAAGAGCACCAACAGGGTCACACTACCCCTGTCGATACTCAGGAGGAGGTCATCGTTCAGAGTGACCATGACCGTCTCCACTCCATATCCTGTCCTAAAGCCGGTTTGAAATGGATCAAGATAATCGGTTTCATCCAAGACTGTTTGGAGTTGGGAGGCAACTGCCCTCTCGATCACCTTGCTTAAAAACGGTAGCAAAGAGACTGGCCTATAGTTGTTTCTGTCCAGGGGATCCAGGGAAGTTTTTAGCAGGAGTGGCCTAACTGCCGCCTCCTTCAAACTAGATGGTACCAAACCTTCCCTGAAGGACGCATTGATCGTGTCCCGAAGGAACACTTTCAATGCGTCCCCCCCGGACAACCAGCCATGATGGCCAAGGATCGACAGGGCAAGTCGTCTTCCTCATCCTCCCAAGTAGCTTGTCCACATCATCGGTACTCACAGATTGCAGTTGATCCAGTAAATTACCTTCAACTGAGTTGCTGGATACCTTGTATACGGATTCTGCCAAAACACTGGCGTCCAAGTCGGCTCTTATCCGAGAGATTTTATCTGCAAAGTGGATGTTAAATGCCTCACAGCAGGCTGTCGTTGGGTTAAATAGGGGATTTGGCGCAGGAGGGACCTTCGTCAAGTCCCCCACCACCCTAAACAGCTCTGATGGGCAAAACTCTACAGACGCAGTGCATGCAGAACAGAAAGATTTCTGCGCTGCATGCAAAGCCTCCCTGTAGGAATCAAGATGCTTCCTAAGGTGAGTTCTATTGGATGAGAGACGAGTCTTTCGCCATTTGCACTCTAGTCGTTGTCCGACCCATTCCATCCTCCTAAGCTCCTTTGTATACCAGGGTTACAATTTGAAGCAGGCCGGAAAGGACGCTTGGGAGCGATTGTGTCGATAGCCCTCGTGAGATCGGTATTCCACGTGTTCACCAAGGCTTCAACAGAATCACCGGTGTTACCAATCATTAAACCCTCTAAGGCCTTCTGGAAACAATTGGTTCCATAAGCCTTCGAGGGCGGACCGTTCTAATGGGTCCACCACCCCCGGGAGAGCAGACAGTAGCTCTTAGTTCTGCCTTGATCAGGAAATGATCCGTCCATGACAATGCGGAGGTTGTTTTGACCTCCACCCTGCTCCGTACTGAAGACTGCATCGAGGGTATGACCAGCACAATGCGTGGGCCCATTAACCAATTGGGATAGGCCCATGTTTGTCATGGTATCCATGAACTCCCGAGCTGCACCAGTTAGATCTTGCAAGCTGGTTTCGAGTGGAATGTTGAAATCGCCCAAGACCATAAGTCTGGGTGACTCCAACAACAACTCAGAAACCAGGGCAGTCAGTTCGGTTAGGGAGTCTGTTAAGCTACGGGGTGGCCGGTATACCAACAGAATCCCCAAACTATCCCTGGTTTTCAGGCTAAGGTACATACACTCGATATAAGACGTTTACCGGAGAGGCTTCCTGATCAAGGCAAGGGTGTTTCTGTAGACTAAGGCTACGCCGCCCACTTTCCCTTATCTGCTCCCCCCCCGCCCACTTTCCCTTATCTGCTCACTAACTGAGTACCCAGCTGGGAGGATTTGCGCCCATGGCGCACCGCTAGCATCCCCCAGCCAAGTCTCAGTAAAGCATGTCAGATCGGCTGCCTCATCCACCAAGAGATCGTGGATGAGGTAGGTCTTATTTTTGACTGACCTGGCATTGTACAGGAGCAGGTTAAGGGTCTGTGGAATGGTTGGCACACTCTCCATGTTATCCTGGGAAACTGAGTGAACTGAAGGAGGGATAGGTACCAGGCATCTATCCCTCCTTCTTTTGTAACATTTGTTGACACTGTTGCCACCATACCTTCTCTGCCCCCGCACTACCTCGATGGTCGCTCCAAGGCTATATCCGGCTACATTATATAAAGGGGGAGAGGAAGAATCCAGCTAGTCTCTGTCCCCAGTAAATGGCAGCATCTTCCAAGGTAAATAGCCAGGAAAAGATTGAACTGAAAGGAACTTCTGACTGTCACTTTTCCCCAGAACAAATAATTTCCCCTTATCAACATTCTAGGGGTTGAGATGTTAAAAAAGACAGTTCTGGTGATGGTGGTATTAATCCCTCCCAATTCTCTAAGGCCCCATGCCAAGTATTGGTAGTCAGGGCGCTGCCCGATCCCCTCTGCGGCCCCAGACACTGCCGTCGCGGTCTTGGATGGAGAGATGGTCCCTCAGGAGGGAGTTTTAAATCCCCCGCCTGGCGCTCCACTGACTCCTCCGGCAGTTGCACTTTAGGAAGACTGATGTCTTCCTCACTCTTAACAGCTGCGCCACCCAGGAGGAGGTGAGGCTGCTCTTAAATAGCCTCTACAGACTGTCTCCCTCACACACGTGTGAGCAGAGACACTGGGGAAGATGTTAAAGTCCCAAAGACCGGCGTCTTCCTCGCTCCTAACAGCTGAGCTGCCCAGGAGGGAGTGAGGCTACTCTTAAGTAGCCTCTGCAGGCTGTCTCCCTCACACACATGTGAGCAGAGACGCTGGGGAAGATGTTGGAGTCCCAAAGACCAGCATCTTCCTCGCTCCTAACAGCTGAGCTGCCCAGGAGGGAGTGAGGCTGCTCTTAATAGCCTCTGCAGGCTGTCTCCCTCACACACGTGTGAGCAGAGACACTGGAAAAGATGTTAAAGTCCCAAAGACCAGCGTCTTCCTCACTCCTAACAGCTGAGCTGCCCAGGAGGGAGTGAGGCTGCTCTTAAGTAGCCTCTGCAGGCTGTCTCCCTCACACACATGGTTCCCATTTGGCATGGGAATGGTTCCCATTTGGTTCCCTTTTAGCAAAGGGGTCAGATAAGCCTGCATCTTATCACCCTGTTTCTTCAACTTATATGCAGAACATATTGTAAGGAAAGCAAGCTGGGACACAAAAGAAGGAAGAGTGAAAATAGGAGGAAGGAATATCAACAAATAACATATGCAGATGACACCATAGTACTAGTAGAAAACCTCAAAGACCTGAAACAACTACTAAGGAAGATCAAGGAAGAAAGAGCAAAGGCAGGCTTACTATTGAACATAAAGAAAACAAAAATAATGATTATAGAGAATCTACACAAATTCAACCTAAACAATGGAGAAACAGATATAGTAAAAGAATTCTCATGCCTGGAATCAAACACTGATAGGAACTGCAGCCAGGAAATCAGAAGATTAAGAATGGGGAGGGCAACTATGAAAGACCTAGAAAAGATCCTAAAATGCAAAGATATACAACTCAGCACAAAAGCTAGAATCATACAAGCCATTGTATTCCCTATTACCATGTATTGATGTGAGAGTTGGAGTTGGACAGTTAAGAAACAAGACAGGAAGAAAATGAATTCATTTGAGATGTGGTGCTGGAGAAGAGTTCTGAGGATTTTGTGGACAGCCAAGAAGACAAACAAATGGGTCCTAGAAAAGATCAAGCCAGACATCTTCCTTGAAGCCAAGATGACAAAACTGAGGCTGTCATACTTCAGACCCATCATGAGAAGGCATGACTCATTTGAAAAAACACATGCTAGGAAAGGTGGAGGGAAGTACAAAGAGATGAAGGTCACATGTTAGATGGATGAACTCTATTAAGAAGGTCATGGGTATGAGTTTGCAGGAACTAAGCAGAGTAGTGGAGGACAGGGAGTCTTGGAGCTTTCTCATCTGCAGGGTTGCCATGGGTCGAGATTGACTTGAGGGACGTTAACAACAAGCTCTATAGCTTTAAAAATATATCCCACAAAGAAGAGGGGAATATGTACCTTATTGAGGCAGCATACAGCTGAAGAACATTGGAAACTGCACCTTTCTCTGTTCCACTTATGGAAGTATTATTTTAGTAGAAGGGAAGTAGTTGGACTCCACCCTATGCTTCTGCACAGCCAAGCTAACAAAAATATATCAAGCCTATCTAATCTCTCACTTGATTTATGTTATATTAAGGTCTGAGATGGCTTACACTGCCTTATATACTTAAACCAAAGTTAACATGTCAAAACAATTTTAAAAGAATATTGGGTCAGAGAAGTGCAGTTTGCTGTTAGGAAATAAAATTATTTGGCGTAAAACAATAGAAATAGCTAATTTTGATGCTCTCTCAGTTTTCAAAATGATTATCACTTTAGATGGTGGGAAATTTGGGGATTAGGCATTCTCTGTCATGTATACTATATTTGCTTAAGTTATTGCTATTCTTGTTTAAATTTTTGCATATTGTGGATTTTCTGTGATCTTGCAACCATTTCTTTTTTTAAAAGAATCTATAAGACTGGATTTCCCTTTTGCAGAGAAAAAAAAACCTTACCCATTTATTATTTACATACAGTCTCCAATCAATGTGGTACCTGTCATTCTCACCAGCTGAAATGAAAGTTCCAGGGGAGAATGGCAGCCTCCCACTGCGATTTTATAGACAGAACTAAGTCAGCACACATAACGTGTCAGAGCCAACATCAGAAAGAATCAGATCCTTTGATCTCAGACATCCACAGGAAGCTTAGATCTCAAACAAATTAGATTTTTAAAAATGAATTTATAGCAAATATGTAACCTAAGGCATACAGCTGAACACTGTATTTTGAAAGAGTATGGCGAATATCAAAACACATAAACTGTAGCATTTCCTCTCTTGCTTCTGCTTTTTGGTGATAAATACTAATTAAAATGAGAAAATGAAACTTAAAACTAACTCTTTTCTGCTTCTTAAATAAGCAACAGGTTAAGACAAGGAAACCCCATTATTTGCATTTCAGCATTATAGAGTGTGAGAAAGAATGAGGTTTGTGATCTTCTTAAACAGCCACAACTCATCCCTCCTTTGCCTATGGCTCCTAAAATAAAGAGTGGGGAACTTCTTTTACCTTGAGTACAGAATTCAGTTGCAGAGAAGCATTTGGTGGTGCATTCAATTGTAAACAGGGTGAAGACAAAAAAGTGGGATTAAGAAATACCATCATATTAATTAATTTATTTATCTTCCACCGTTCTCCTAACATGGGATCCAAGGGATTGTAGACCCTTTTAAAAACAATACAAATGAAAAGGTTCCAGTTCAAAAGTTAAAACTCAATTAAACCAAATCTATATTTAGGGGAAAAAAACCTAGTTAAAACAGAGATGTATCTACTATCTTTGTGCCTCAGTGCAAATCATTTAAAAAAAAAAATCTTTTTTCAACAGTCTTTTCCAGGACTGACAGAGCTAATGGCCAGATGGAAAAAGGAGGAGACTGGCTTTCCTGCCTCTCCAGCAGACTGGCCAGACCCAAAATGCAGTCCCTTCCCACCAGTACACCAAGTGACGTCCCCTCTGAGATGTGACCTGATATGGACTGCCCACCCTGCATGCCCCTAGTAACACCCCGAGTTAAACTGCAAGTTTAAAGGAGGTTTTCAATATATACATATAAAGCATAATAAAACAGAAACAACACCCTCATTTTATTTTATTTTATTTTATTGCTTTATTTATTTATTTTATTGGATTTATATTCCACCTTTCTCCCAAAATGAGATTCATGAAAAGTTCAGTCTACTACATAATATTAAAAGCCAAATGACTCAGCAAATTAAAAGGTTACCACCTGCCACCTCTTATAGAAGGGAGTTCCACAACCTTGGAGAAGCCACAGAGAGAGCTGTCCCCCATGTCCTCATAGATATGCCTGTGATAGTGGTGGGATTAAGAGAAAATTTCTCTATCTTGACTTTCTCTTGCTTGTGTTCAAGCATCCATGGTTTGAAAATATATTTAAAATAAATAAATTCCAAAAAACAGACCATGATTTTGCCATTTTATACAAGGGACACATTCTTACGCAGTTTCTTACAAAAAACATGAAATACTATGTTTTGGATGTTCATCACCAGAAGGGGACAATGACTGAAGGGAAATTGATAATTGTGCTGAAAGAAATATCGTTGAGAATTTTGAAAAGGAGAAGGGACTATTATTTCTTTGTAGAAAAGCTGAAAAGAAGAAGAATATCTTTCACTTGGGACCAATTGGAAGGGGTCAACTTCTCTTTCAAAGAAGAATGATATAAAATTGACTCCTTACAGAAAGCAAGGGACTTTGTGATTAAATTTAAAAGGGAGTTTGAAAGATCCCAGGAAAATCAGGAGATACTATTTAGTGATGCCAACAATACAATCCAGTGGAAGGAGGTACCACAAAGTTTTGATAGAAGAGACAAGAAAGAAGAGATGATGAGCCAGAAGCAAAAATTATCCCAGAGTGAGAAGAGAAGTGAAGCAAGTCTATTTGACTCGAGTATCTCTGATCAGGAGTAAAAGTTTGACTTAAGAAATGAGGGAAGGATATGAGTTATAACTTTTATTTGGAATGTCAAAAGAATTCATGCCCTTTTTTAAAAATAAAAAGACTGGTATTTCTTTCTCTGAAAAAGTAAATATTGATTGCGCATCTTTACAGGATATTAGAACTTTTAAAAAATATGCCAATTTGTTAATGCAGAAAAATCTAGGTGAAGAATTTGTATCCCTAGCCCAGGTGAAGAAGAATAGGGTAGTAATATATGCTAAAGCTAACTCACATGCTCTCAGCCTTATGGGGAAGACAATGACAAACCTCCTCTGAACAAATCTTGTCAAGAAAATCCCATGTTAGGGTTGCCTTAGGCTTGCCATAAATCAGAAATGATTTGAAGACTCACAGCACACATGAAAGCTGGATCCTAAATTGATATTTCTGATGAGAAAGGGAGATACATAGGCATAGAAGTTACTATTAACAATTTACAAATGATAGTAATTGTAGTAATCAGAAATTACAGGAAAATGTGGGAAGGTTGGTTTATAATATGTTGGGTTAGTTATGGAGGGTTAATTAGATATTAAGGAGGCTTAATTAGATATTATAACTAGTGAACACAGAAATGTGTGGGAAGTCACTTTGAGGTGGGGAAAGAGAAAGGGGTATTTGCTTGATAATTTATTTGCCTGATCTGGTCTTGGATGCTAAGCAAGGTCAGCCCTGGTTAGCACTTGGATGGGAGACCACCAATGAATACCAGGTGCTATGGGGTATATTTCAGAAGAAGGGACTGACAAAACCACCTCTGAGCATTCCTTTTAATTTCCTACTTGAAATATATGTATTTGTAAATTTCTTTCCATTTAATACTGTTTTTCTCTCTCTCTCCTTTCCTTCATTTCCTTTCTTTTCTTTTTTCTTCTTTTCCTTTTCTTCTTTGTTTGCTTTGATAATCTTTTCTCCATTTAGTTAAGTCTTAATCTCTTTCCAGGTTCTGCTATAATTATTTTCAAAAGGTGTGCATTTCTTTTTGTTAAATAAATACCTAAATATTTTACCTTCTTCTCTATTTTAAATTCTGTTATTTTATTTAACTTTTCCTCCTCCTTTTTTGACATGTTTTTATTAGTATTATTGTTTTTTTTCTTGATTGATCTTAAATCCAGTGAGTTTTCTAAATTCTTGAATCATCCGTGTTAGCTTCTTTATAGTCTTTATCAGATCCTCTAAAAAGCAGACCAAATAGTCAGCAAAGGCCTTTGTTTTGTAACAGTAACCTTTTAATTTAGGACCTTAGATCTCTTCCTCCTCTTTAATTGTATTGTTTAAAAACTCTAATATCATAATAAATAACAAAGGTGATAAGGGACAACCCTGACATGTGCCCATTTGAATATTAATATGTTTTGTCTTTTCTTCATTAATTATTACTTGTGCTTTTCAATCTTTATGTATTTCATTGATTCATGTCTCAAGTATAGAACCCATTTTCATTTTATTAAATGCCTCTTTTATAAATGTCCAAGAAACTAATTGCAGACCTTTTCAGCATTGATAAAAATCATTGCTAATTGCTTCTCATTATGGTGGTCATAATATTCTATATTTAAGGCTGCTTTCAGGTTCTGTCTTATACATCTATTTGGTAGAAATCCATTTTGATCCTCATTTATTAATTCTATCATTTTTTTTTATCTCTCCACTATTATTGTTGTAAAGATTTTGTAATCATTATTTATTAATGAAATAGGTCTATAATTGTATACCTCTTTACTGTCTTTACCTTCTTTTGCAATAAAAAAAAGTTAGTTTCCTTCCAGGGATCTGGTAATCCTTCATTTCGGATATCATTTAGTGTATTTTTAATGGTATAAGGATAATTTCTTCCTTTTTTAAAATAAATAAATAAATAAATTAGATATCCCATCCAGACCCAGTGATTTTCCAAGTTTTTCTTTATTGCTTCCATAATTTCCTTTGTGCTAATTTCCTTATTTAACATATTTCTTCATTCTTCTGAGAGTGTAATCATTTTTTGTTTATCTAGATAATTCTTATTTTTTTTTCTTTGTTTTGTTCATCTTTGTGTTGTTATAAAGATTCTCAAAGTAGTTGGCAAATATTTGTTTAATTTTTTCTTGTTCAGTAATTATCTTTTCTAAATATCTTATTTTTGTAATCATCTTCTTTTCTTTCTCCTTTCTTACTTTATTGGCTAATAATTTCCCGGGTTTGTCTTCTGCTTCAAAGTGCCTTTGTTTTGCTCTTTGTATTTTCCTTTCCATTTCTTTTATTGTTAGAGATTTTAGTTGCTGTTCTAGCATCTGAATTTCATATTTAATTTTACTATCTCCTCCATTTTTCCATTCCTTTTCTTTTATTTCTAATTCTTTAATAATCCTTTTTTCTTTCTCTTTCATCTTCTCCTCCTTTTCATACTTTATTAACAGTCCTCTAGCGACTACTTTGCTGGAGTTCCATACTATTTTGTTCACGATTCCTTCTGTGCTATTTTCTAAGAAATAATGTTTCATGTCTTCTTTAAGCTTTTTTTCAATATTCGGATTCTTCAGCAAATCTTCTTTCAATCTCCAACAGTATTCTTTATGTTTTTCCTTTATTGTCAATGCTATAGGATTATGGTCTGATGTAAATTTCGGTAAGATGTTCATTTGTTGAATTATTGGTAATGGTGGTTTTCAAGCTATGAACATGTCTATTCTGGTTACTGATTTATGGGAATCTAAATAAAAAGTATATCCCTCATCCACTCCATATTTTGTTCTCCATACATCATATAAAGCAAATTCTTCCAAAAGGTCAAAAAAAAAAAAAAAAAAAAGGATGCTGGCAATTTACCCTGAACCTTTCCAATCCTTTTTCCAGTTTTTGATTCTCTATCTATTTTAGGTTCAATTACTGAATTAAATTCTCCCATTAACAATACATTTTTATACTCTATTCCCATCAAATCTTTTGCTATATATTTGAAGAATTTATCTCTTTTTTCTAACAATTCATATATTCCAATTATCAATATCTTCTGTTCTTTTATTGTTACCTCTACAACTATGCAATAGCCTGTTTTGTCACTAAAAATTTCCATTGCAGTATATTTTTTTATTCATATATAGCACCACTCCTTTTTTCTTTATTCTATTGCCGATATGAAGTTGTATCCCACTCTAGGATTTCTAAGATATTTTATATCTTTATCTCTTATTTTTGTCACATGGAGAAAAATAATGTAACTTTTAGTTTTCTCCAAATAATGAAATATCATGCTCCTTTTGTGTTTTGAATTTAATCCTTTCACAAGATATGATTTTTAACATCATGATTAGTTATTTTTGTGCCTCCCCTTCTGCCCCTTATTTATTTATCATTACTTTTTGAATCCTCCTTTCCTCCTCTCTTTTTTCTGAGCAGGGAGGCGCCAGAGGATGCTTGGAGGATGCGGGGCCCTGGCTGGTAACATCTCTTCCCCCTCCCAACGGGGCTTAAGCGGCTGCACCTGGGGCCAACCCTGCAGAGAACTCGGGCTGGGGATAAAAAAACTGCCCAGGCACCATCTCCTCAGTGGGAAGTGGGTGGTGCTTAGCACGTCTAAGACTATTTCCCCACCATAGCAGCATTCTTAGTTTTGGTAATAATAGGGTGATGTGTTATGGGTTTATTATTTAATTGTTATGATTTTTTATTAATTGTTATCAGGATTTTAACTATGTCATTGTTTAATACTGTTTTAAGGGGGGGGATATGCTTTTACTGTAATTGTTTTATGTTGTAAACCGCCCGGATTGGGTAACCATTGGGCAGTATATAAATAAATTTTATTATTATTATTTTATTATTTTCTTCTGCTCCCTTTTTTCTTTCTTTCTTTCCAAACTATATATTCTCTTCCTTATTGTAATCTTCTTCCTCTTCTTCTTTTGCACTTTCTTGTTCCAATTCTGTCTTTCTTTCTTTTCCCAATTGATTTTTTTCGCTATTCTTCTTCCTTTTGTCTCTGTTGTTTCCTAAATCTTGTTTCTTGTTCAAAGTCTGGGTTATCATCTTTTTTTTCTTTGATATATTTGATAATCTTTTTCTCCATATCCTTCGCTTTTTCTATAGTAAATATTTTTTTGTCTTTTTGACTTATAATTGAAAAATAATCCTTCAGTTCTATCCCATTTATATTCTATCTTCATTCTCTTTAACAACTGTGTCAGAAAGTTATTTCTTTCATTCAATCATTATTTGAGGAGGGATATCTTTAAAGATTTTTACCTCAATATTTTTTATACAAAGTTTTGCTTCATAGCTTTTTTATTATTATTATTATTTTGTCAAGCAAGATATTATTCATAGCTTTTTTATTATTATTTTGTCAAGCAAGTTGTTAAAGAGAATGTCTCGAGGTGTCTCCATTTCTTTCACATATATGGGTTAACTCTAAAGATCTTGTCTAACTTTCCTGCCATTCTTTCTTTAGAGTAACCTATATAATCTGCCATATCTGATAATAATATTGTATGCAAGTCTTCATTTGATTTTTTCATCAGTCCTCTTATTTTTAAACATTTTTCATAATATCTTAATCCATTGGACAAGTCCGTTATTTTTGTACCTCCTGTTTTAATGTTAAATTAATTAAAGTCCATTCCAATTGATTAGTCTTCTCCTTAATTCCTTCCACTTCCTTCTGAATTACCATAATATCCGTCATAATTTTTTATATTTCCTTCCCAAAATTATCCAGTTCTTTCCTTAAATCTTTTCTTATTTCTGCTCTTATCTCTTTAATTTCATCTCTTAGTTCTTGTCTAGTTTCTTTAAATTTGTCTTTCATTTCTTGCCTTGTTTCTTTCATTTCTTGTCTTAGTACCTTTGCAGACTGCTAGAAATAGTGCAAATTGAGTCCACTTTAACTGCCCTGGCTCAGTGCTAGGGAATCATGGAAATTGTATTTTTTTTTTCTGAGACATTGAACCTTCTCTATCAGAGAGCTCTGTGCCACAATAAACTACAGTTCCCATGATTTCCTAACACTGAGTCAGGGCAGTTAAAGTGGACTCAATTTGCACTACTTCTGGAAGTCTGATTTTTGGATCCCTTTGTGTTTGGTGACAATCAATCTACAATTGGTTCACAATTTAGAACACATTGGGGGGTTGCAGACTGTCAGAAATAGTGTGAATTCAGTCCACTTTTAGGGTTAGGGTTAGGGTTAGGGAATCATGGGGACTGTATTTTATTGTGGCACTAGGGTTCTCTGACAAAGAAGGTTCAATGTCTCAGAAAAATAACAATTCCCATGATTCCCTAGCACTAACCCTAACCCTAAAAGTGGACTGAATTCACACTATTTTTGACAGTCTGCAACCCCCCATTGTTAGGCACAAGATTTTCAAAGAGATGGTGGAGGATAGGGTGCTTGGCCTCTTTCCTCAACCTCCTACACCAAATTTTAAGGTTATTACCTTTGGGAGCAGTCCCTAAAAAGCCCTCTGGTGATTATAGCTTGATCCATCCTGGAATATGGAGGGCCGTTCTCACCAACTGTATATATATATATATATATATATATATATATATATTTGTATTAAAAGTTGATTTAATGGATTATGTCCACAGAATGTGATGGCTGGTTAGAACAAGATCTGTCAGCTGACATTCTTAGACAGCTTCAAAAAAGGCTGTGAAGACCGATCTCTTCCGGCAGGCCTTTCCAGATTAATTATCCCAGCCTTGGGCTTCCCGGTACCCTTGGGTTTTCCGGCCCCCTCAGGTTACCCGGCCCCCTTTTCCTCTTGTGGCCCCATCATTCTGATGGATGAGGAATGTTTTAGAGGTTGGCCGGGTTTTGTTTTGTTTTGTTGGTTTATAAATGTTTTTATAAATGGTTTGTTTATTTTAATTATGAGTTGTTTAATACTGTTTTAAGGGGGGGTTGGTCTTAGGGGTTATATTGTATGGGCTTTTATGTAAGCCACTTGGATTGTCTTTTTCAATAACCAGGATATAAATAAATTTTATTATTATTATTATTATTATTATTATTAACCATCCAAGGAGCAGTGTGAGGAAAGAGAAAATTAGAGGAATTCATGTTTCTTGCACAAAGCCCTATACAGTTTATCTAATATTTGTATGGTTAATTTAACAGTGGTTTTCTTATACAGTGATGCAAGAATTCTTTATGGACTTTTTATTTTTGATAAATATGCATGGAAACTGAAACGAGCGTTAAATCCTTCTAGGGCAAATAGCTTTCCATCTTCTAGTAATATCCAATCCCTAATCCACATTAAACAGCAAGCTTGGTAGTAAAGTTAAAAATTTGGCAATCCTAAACCTCCTCTTTCCTTTAGGTCTTGCATATCCTTCCATTTTATTCTCGGTTTCCTTCTTGCCCATATAAATTTTGCCAGCTCTTTATTCCAATTTTTAAATACAATCTAATTAGTTATTATTGGGAGGTTTTGAAAGAGAAATATCATCTTTGGCAATATACTTATTTTGATTGTTGCTATTCTACCTAAGAGTGAAAGATCTAATTTAGTCCATTTCCTCAGCTCCTCTTTTATTTTATTCCAAGTCTTTTGCTAGTTGTTATCAAATAATTCAGTGTTTTTCTTGGATATCAATATTCCTAAATATTTTACTTTCGTCTGTATCTTAAAATTTGATTGTCCCTCCAATTCTTCTTCTTCTTTCTTATTCAGATATTTTGTAATTATAGCTGTTTGCCCTTTATTTATTTTGAAACCTGTCCATTTACCAAATTTGTTTAATATCTGCACTAACCTATTAATACCCTCTTTTGGATTTTCCAAAAATACCACAATATGGTCTGCAAAGGCTATTAATTTAAATTTGTACCCTTTGATTTTAGGCCCTTGTATACCCTCTTCTTTTCTTATTCTTCTTAATAATATTTCCAACAATGATATAAACAATAATGGAGAGAGAGGGCATCCTTGCCTTGTCCCCTTGCTGATATTACATTGTTTTTGTATGTAAGCAAAATACATAAAGAGAAGAAGAAAAGGGAAGAAAGACAGGAAGGAAGGGATGAAGGGAGGGGGAGGGACAAGAGGAGAAGGGAGGGGGGAAGGGAAAGTAAAAAGTTAATTCTTTTCCCTTCTTCTTGGT
This sequence comes from Phrynosoma blainvillii, assembly GCA_026167975.1. NCBI lineage: Eukaryota > Metazoa > Chordata > Lepidosauria > Squamata > Phrynosomatidae > Phrynosoma > Phrynosoma blainvillii. The sequence goes on from JANUYF010000001.1 coordinate 212,256,304, forward strand.
AAAATAAAAATATATTTCAAATATGCAGGAGAAATTTGTATCTTGGAATGTCAAAGGGCTCAACTCACCTTTTAAAAGAAGGAAAGTTTTCCACTATTTGGAAGAACAAAAGGCAAAAATAGTATGTCTGCAAGAAACCCACACTAGACAAAAAGATATCAGATTAGTTAAAAATCCAAAATTAGGGAGCCTTTATACTACGGGAAATGAAAAAAAAGAAAAAAGGAGTGGCAATCTATGTGGATAAGAAATATCAATCAAGAGAACTATTTAAAGGCAAAGAGGGACACTTTATAGGTATCCAAATTCAAATGCAAGAAATCAACATAATGATGGTAGGGGTACATGCCCCGTTGGACAATCAACAAAATTTTTTCATAAGCCTTAGGGAACAGATAAAAGAAATAGAATTTGAATATTTGGTATTTGACGGTGATTGGAATGGGGTTCTAGAAACAGAGCTGGATAGAATTACCCAAAGTAAGAAAAAGCTAGGTGAATTACCAAAAATATTTTTTGAAATGATGGACAATTTGGCATTGATAGATATATGGAGATTAAAATATCCTAAGAAAAAAGATTTTACTTTCTATCCAGAAAGACATCACTTCTGGTCCAGATTAGATATGTTTATGATTTCTAAAACCTTGTGTAAGAGAATTGGAATGACAGAAATCCTACCTAAGATTACTTCAGACCATAACCCAATAATATTAAATTTAAATGGTAGAAAATGGCGATTCAATTGGAAACTAAAGGATAGCTTATTACTAGATGAGAAGATGTTAGCAAAGGCCAAAGAATGATTAAAAAACAATTTCAATGAAAATTTAGACAAAGAAACTCCAATCGAAACAGTATGGGAAGATTCTAAAGTAGTAACAAGGGGTTTCTTCATTCAGAAAAAGAGCAAATTAAGGAGGGCAAAAAAAAAAAAAAAAGAGAGAGAGAAGAATCAAAAATACTGTTGGAAATTCACAAAAAAGACCAGAAACTTAAAGAAAACCCATCTGGAATAAAAATAAAGGAGGAAATAAAAGTTCTTTTTAAAAAATTAGATATTGACCTTACTTATGAATTAGCAAAAAAATAAAATAAAAACAATAAAACAGAAACACTTTGAGCATTCCAACAAGCCAGGCAAATGGCTAGCCCAAAGATTAAGGAAAGAACAAGAAAAAAAAAACCCTTATCTTGAAGATAAAAGACAAAGAGGAAATACAAACAAATCCAGACAAAATTAAATAGATATTTGATGAGTATTACTCACAGTTATTTATGGGGGGAAAGACAAAGGAGGAGAAAAAATAAAATGAGAGAGTACCTAGGTAAAGAGGAAATTCCACAAATAAAGCTCAAAAAAAAAGGCTTTAAATGCATCAATTTCTATGATGGAAGTTACTGAAGAAATCAGAAGACTCAAATTAGGGAAGGCACCTGGCCCAGATGGATCATCGGCCCTACATTACAAACAACTTGAACAAGAGCTAGCATTACCTCTCCTAAGGACAATAACTGAAACAACTAAAGGGAAAAAACTGAAATCATGGGAAGAAGCATCAGTTGTATTAATACCAAAGGAAGAAAAGAATTGCTGGAAGCTAAAAATTATAGACCTATATCATTGCTAAACTTAGATTACAAGATTTTTGTCTCAATTCTGGTGGATAGGTTCAAAAATATACTAAAAGATTGGATTCAGGAGGATCAGGCCGGATTCTTACCAAACAGATATATGAGAGACAATTTAAGACTGGTTTTAAATTTATGGGAATACTCTGAAAAAAACAATGAAAATTGGCAATGATATTCTTGGATGCAGAGAAAGCATTCAATAATGTGGACTGGGATTTTATGTTGGAGGTATTAAACAAAATAAGGGTTGAAGAAAAATTCTAAATTGGATTAAGTTGATTTATACAGAACAGACAGCTCAGGTTATAGTGAACAGAATCCCAGAAACTTGAAGGGAAATGAATATAACACTTATAGATAAAGAAGGCAGATATCCATTACAAGCAAACAATTATAGACCAATATCTCTATTAAATATCAATTATAAAATCTTCACCTCCATCTTAGCAGAAATATTAAAGAAAGTATTGGGAAACTGGAATCAAGAAGATCAATATGGCTTCCTGCCTAAAAGATTATTTAGGCAAAATACAAGATAAGTTTTGAATTTAATTGAACATTTCAAGAACAACTATGATAAGAAAATTGCTTTAATACTTATTGACATGGAAAAGGTTTTTGATAATGTGAACTGGCAATTAATTTTTGAATATTACACAAAATGGAAGCAGGAAAGAATTTTATAGATTGGATAAGATCAATTTATTCAAATCAGGAGGCATGGGTGATAATAAATGGGAAAAAATCTCCAATAAAAATTCAAAAAGGCACCAGACAGGGGTGCCCCTTATCACCTCTTTTATTTGTAATAAAATCATGGAAATATTGAACAAGAAGATCCAAACAGAGGAGAAAATTAAAGTGATTAAGTACAAGGGATTTGAACATAAATTTCAGGCCTTTTCCAATGATCTAGTTATTTTTGTTGAAGATCCAATAAATAGTATAAAGTACTTAAATGATTTACTAATAGAATTTTAAAAATATCAAGATTGAAAATTAACAAAGACAAAACTAAAGTATTAACTAAAATATAATTAAAAAAGAAGACATGGAATTAGGCAGAAAATCAGGCTTTGATATTAGCGAGAAGGTAAAATATTTGGGAGTAGAAATAACAAAAAAGAGTTATGATCTATTCAAAAACAACTATGAAAAAACTGGTAAAATATTTTGAAAGATTTAAAGAATTAGAAAAGTCTAAAATTGTCATTATTGGGTAGAATTTCAACCATTAAAATGAACATACTTCTGAAAATTATTTTCCTGTTTCAAACAATTCCTACAACCATTAATGGAATTCCTTTCAAAAAATGGCATAAAGATATTTTTCCTGTGTTTGGTCAGGGAAAAAACAAGAGTAAAATTAAAGATACTAAAGGATGCTAAGGAGAGAGGGGGCCTTGCACTACCGAATCTAAATTTAAATTATGATGCCAGCTGTTTTGTGTGGGTTAAAGAATAGGTAAAACTAACAGACAAAAGACTGTTACATTTAGAAGGTTCTGATATAATTTTTGGATGGCATGCATAGTTATATTGCAAAAAAGATAAGGCAAACAAGGATTTTAATAACCACCTGTTAAGGAAATCCTTGCTGAGAATTTGGAAAAAATATAGATTAAAATTGGGAGATGAACTCTCATTAGAAACATCACTTCACAAAACTTTTACGGAATGTAAATGGGAGAAATAAAGAAGTGGATCAGATAAAAGGATGTTCTAGAACAGCATGAAAATAAATACAGAACTAAAACTCAAAGAATTAAACAAGGAAGGAATAAAGATAATAACATAATAATAATATAATAGTATAATAATAATAAAGGAATAAAGATACACTGATACCTCTTTAGATAGTTAAAAGAAAGATTCTTAGAATCATAAAATCATAGAATTGGAAGAGACCACAAGGGCCATCTAGTCCAACCCCCTGCCATGCAGGAATTCCCAATCAAAGCAATGATCATCCAGCCTCTGTTTAAAGACCTCTTGTTCCGGGTCCTGTTCTCTGGAGCAGCAGAAAATGATCTAGCTCCCTCCTCAAGATGACATCCCTTCAAATATTTAAACAGGGCTATCATATCACCTTTTAACCCTCTCTTCTCCAGGCTAAACATACCCAGTTCCCTAAGTCATTCCTCATAGGGCATGGTTACCAGACCCTTCAGCATTTTAGCCGCCCCCATCTGGACACTTCCAATTTTTCAACATCCTTTTTTAATTGTAGTGCCCAGAAATGGACACAGTATTCCAGGTGGGGCCTGACCAAATCAAAATACAGTGGCACTATTACTTCCATTGATCTAGATCAGGGGTTGGCAACCAACAGCCCACGGGCTGCACCCGGCCCACGGATCCCCGCTGACCGCCGCCACGCACGCCACTGCCGCCGACCACCGCTGCGTGCACCGCTGCCATTTTGTTTGCATGTACCGCTGCCATCCCAGATGAATATGATGAACCCCTCCCACCATTCATCATTTCTCAGATACACCCAAAGCAGCATGAGCATCTGGCTGGTGTCATCATGATGGCAGCTGTGGCACAGTTGTCTAGAGTGGCTGCAGCAGCTGCTAGGATGGCTGTGTCGCTCTGTTGTGTGAGATCCCCCATCTCATTGCCTTTGGGTGTTGGTCTTGCTTGTGGAGGCTGTGATCTGGTGTCTGCAGCAGCCGCAGATTGTATGATGAGTGCCAGTGCAGCCCACATGGGGAATGTGGCATCCATAATCTTGCTAGCTGGTGTGGGTGTGACAGTGCAAAGGGTCACACGGATGCTCATATACAATCAGGGTGGTGGTTCTATGTTCATATGATTGTGTGCATATATATTGGAGAGGCAGCCAAAACAAAAACAAAAAGCCTTAATGGAGCACTTCAGATCTAAGATGTATTCATTCTGGCCTGCCGCAGTCAGGCCATGTTCATTTCATTTCAGTTTCAAGCCACTTTTTCCTGCCTGTCTGTTCTGTCCAAGGTCTACTATGGAATCTATGTATTTGAATTGTCTTAGATCTCAGTCCCCAATCCATGATGGCATAATCATAATCACTCAGTCCCAGGCCTATTCTGAATAGTCACTCAGCATGGCTGGGTGTAACTACTTGACATGACTTTATGGTATAAAGTACTTTGCAATATTTAGGCAATTTTATTGGTATTCAACAGACCCAATTTCCCTCACAAAATTGGAATGCTTATTCTCATAGCTACCAGAAAGGATGGCATGAAACATTTATTGGTTGATATGCCTGTGCTAGAGAATGCTTCTTAGGCTTCAAAGCTAATTTGATCAGGTTTTTGACATCAAAAATAATTCAAACAGAAATGCTGTGAGCTTTCACTTTACTTTTTTAAACATACATTTCCCAATAATTTCAGAAATACCTGACTTTTAAAATGGATAATGTGACATTTCCTCAATATTTGTTTTGACAAATATTTGTTTTGACAAATATTGAAATAATTTAAAATGTGAGTTTTTAAAAATAAAATTTCAAAATTGCTTGAAATGTTAGCCCTCAAACGTAAGTTTCAATGTTAAGCAAAATATACTGACACTAACTGATGACAGTGTATGAAATGATCAAGAAACAAATGTGTTCTTTAGATGGGAGATATGCTGCACCACAAAAATGAAGAAAAAAATGCCACAGCAGCAGCAAAGGCAGCTTTTTGCCACTTTAGAAAAGAGCGGCATTTTGCTGGCCCTTTTTGAGGCAGCAAAGTACTGGATTGGGGCCACGGTGTGTGGAGTGCGGAGCCGCTCTTTTGGGGCAGTCTGTCCAGTCCCTGTTTCCAGAGCTTATACCAGGCAATTGATACTTCTCAAAGTAAGAGGCAAACATAATAATAATAATAATAATAATAATAATAATAATAATAATAATTTCTATCCTGCCCCTCTACCGAAGCAATCAGGGCAGCTTACAACAATGAAAACTCACAATAACTCATCCCAAACCCAAACCCACCCTCCCCTTAAAACAGTATTAAACATCTTAACATTAAAACAATTAACACTATAAAACAATTATAATAGTTTACACAAATAATTATTAAAAAGGCAGTCTAACTGGCAGCCCGCAAGCACTAAATAGCATGGCTAGATGTGGCAACAGGTGGGGGAGAATATACTTACTCCTTGACCGGGAACTTAGTCAGGAAAGACCTGACAGAAGAGATCTATTTTGACAGTCTTTTTAAAGCTGTCTAGGTTGGTAATTTGATGGATCTGGTCTGGCAGGCTGTTCCATAATCTGGCAGCGGTTCCTGAAAAAGTCCTCTGGGAGGTTGTCAACAGTCTAGTCTTAACAGGTTCAAGCAAATTCCTCCCAGAGGACCTTAGTGTGCGGGTAGGATTATAGGGAAGGAGACGGTCCCAGAGATAGGATGGACCCAAGCCATGTAGGGCTTTAAAGGTGATAACAAACACCTTGTACTGGGCCCGGAAACTAATTGGCAGCCAGTGGAGTCTTTTCAAGACCGGTGTAATATGGTCTCTCCTGGATGTACCAGAGACCAACCGGGATGCCATATTCTGGACTAATTGAAGTTTCCAGACCAAGCACGAGGGTAGCCCCATGTAGAGCGCATTACAGAAATCTAGACTGGAGGTTACCAGAGCATGTACCACAGTTTCGAGATCCCTTACATCCAGGAAAGGGCGCAGCTGGCGTATCAGTCGAAGCTGGTAGCAGGCACTCCTGACCATGGCATTCACCTGATCAATCATGTGTAGCGACGAGTCTAGGAGCACCCCCAGACTGTGAACACAGTCCTTCACGGTAAGTGTGATCCCATCCAGGACTGGAGGTTGTATCCCAATACCTGGTTTCGGGGCTGCTAGTGTGAGTACCTCCGTTTTATCTGGATTCAGCTTCAATCTGTTTTTCCTCATCCAGTCCATTACTGCCCTAAGACAATCGTTAAGAGGAGAGACGCCATCAGAAGTCAAGGCTGATGACCGGGACATGGGACCTTATCACATGGGGTCTGAAGCAAAGCTAATCCAAAGGGCATCCACAGCTAATACATATTATTCCCCCGTGTTTACACATGACGCTGCCCCAGAACACGGAGCTAATCCGTATTGTTCCCCCGTGTCTACACACGACGCTGCCCCAGAACACGGAGCTAATCCGTATTGTTCCCCGTGTCTACACACGACGCTGCCCCAGAACTCGGCAGAATACGGAGCTAATCCGTCAGGAGCAGGGAGATTTTGACATTCGGTTTGTAGAGGATGTACCTAGGGAGCCTTCGCATTCATTGCGAATTGGTGGGCAAGGCGAATTGGTGGGCAGGGCGAAAATCCCAGCGAGGGGAAGCGATTGCCTTGGCAAAAGGCAAACCGGATTGGAAAGAAGAGGAGGAGAGGAAGAGGGAAGAGGGAAGAGGGAGGCGATCTCTCTCTCTCCATGGGCTGCCTTCCCTTCTCCAGTCCTCCAGCCCTCCTCCTCCCCGGTTCCCATGGCTGCCTTTCCTCCCGGCTTTTTGTGACGGGAGAGAAGGGAGCCTTGGTATTAATTGCGAAATGGCCAAAAGGGCGATTTCGCTACGGAACCGAATTTATTTCTACTTCTGTTTTTCTTCGCTTTTTCTTTGCTTCATGGCCAGCGTTTGATAAGGTCCATGGAGAAGTATATCTGGGTGTCATCAACGTACTGATAACACCCAGCCCCATGTCTCCGAATAATCTCTCCCTGCGGCTTCATATAGATATTAAATAACATCGAGGACAGTATGGCGCCTTGTGGGATGCCACATTTAAGCTCCTTTCTAGAGGAGCTACTGTCACCGAGCAACACCCTCTGGGATCTACCTGAGAGGAAGGAACGGAACCACTGCAAAGCAGTGCCTCCGATTCCCAACCCCCTCAGGTGATCCAAGAGGATGCTGTGAACATGTTGGTATTATATGAGAAATAACTTTTTTCACATCCTGAGACTTTTTCTTTTACGTCACCTTACAAAATAAAAAGGCTGCCTTCTGGCCTTAAAATTCATTTTAATTTTGCAGCTTAGTGTTCCTTTTGCTCTTATTTAAAAAAATAAGTAACAACAAAATCCCAAACAAGTGCAAAGACTACAGAATCCAATGTAATATCAAACATTATGGTATATTTTTCTGCCACACCAACAGAAGAGAAGTGAATATAATAAAAAAACTGGATTTAACAGATAATGCAGCATCTGAAAGAGGGCAGAATCAAACAATTACAATAATGAAGAGCATATGCTTCAAGATTAGAAGTCACAGTTATTGCCAAAAGCAAGGAAATTGTGTCTGGGATTGCTTTAAGGCTAAAAGGAAATGATGAAGCACAGAAACCACTATCAATAACAGACATGTTCAAGTTCCTAATAATCATTATTATTTTAAAAAAGAATATGAGAACAGTTTTGTTGTACTGGAACTAGGGCCTATCTAATCCAGCAACTCTTTCTTAATGCAGGGAAACTAAGGGGCTATGCACACGGGCAAAAAGGGGTGCTTTGAGGGTGACTGGAAGGCATGGTCTTTAGATGATGCACACCTAAAGGTCACCAGGAAAGTGTCCTCTACCTGCCCTATGCCAAGAAAGGCCGCTCTAAAAAGGATCTGCTTTTCCCACTTCTTCTTAAAAAGTGCGCACCTTCACAGGTACATCAGTATGCAGCAATGGAGGTGCAGCGGAAAAAGGGCACTTGAGAGTTAAAATGCCCATGTAAATGCACCTGCACATGTGCAATGCATTCTGAGTCACCCATTGAGAGCATGCACCTTATGAAAAAAGGTTTAATTTAAAGCGTCCTAATGGTCCAGGTGTGGGTGCAATGCAGCAGGTGCACCTGCATAAGAACCCTAGCCCTAACCCTAATTTTCACAGTATGCATGCACCTGAGTGGGAAGCTGAAAATGTTGCTTCTGGAAGTTTCACTGTGAAAAAGTGATGAAGGGAAAGTTTCACTTGTAAGCTGGTCCCCATACGCATTCCAGCATCATTTTCACAACGGAACTTTGTAGCTGCAGACCTCCATAGCTGTGCACCTTTGGCACTCGTCTTGTACAGCGAACAGAATGGCACAGCCATCCACAAGCAGCGAGCCAAAAAGAGGGAGAGGGACATCATGGTCCCATGCGGAGACAGCTGATCCGATATCTGTGTGGTCACAGCCACATATTCTGGAGAAATTCCTTTTTGAATTCTGAAACATTTAAGGAGTTGGCAGAAGGCATGAGGGCTAAGGGCCACCAATGCACTTGAGAGGAGTGTTGTCAGAAGACCAAAAACCTCAGGACAGATTACAAGAAGTTTAGGGATCACAATGCCAAAAGCAGACAGGGTCCCTCCCCCATGCCCTTCTACAAGGAACTCCATGCCTTCCTTGCCAAGGATGGTAGCATACGACCCAGCAGAATATGTACAAGTAGTGAAGTTGTGAGGGTCCCAGTCAGCCAGCCAGCTGGAGTGGAAACTGTGGAGGACATCTCTGAGGCAGAATGTGCCCAGGACCTTTTGATGCCCTCTGCAGGTAAGATGTGCCAGGGCCCCTGGGAAGGGATGCAGGGGACAGCACTAGGGTAGGCACAGGGCAGAGATTACCCCATCCCTTGTCATTTAGATGACAAGGATGGACACCCTGACTCAGATGAGACATCCTGCAGTCAGAAGGCTGCTGACATCTCTGCCATGAGACCAATGTCCCATACTTCTACATCTTCCACAAGCAGACCACCATCCCATGCTACGGAGGGGAGCACTACATCTTCCAGAATCAGTAGCTACCGTGACCGCTCACCTGTCCCATGGACCAGTACAGCAGCAAGCAAGGATGACAGTGAGGATGAGGAGAGGGCAGGTCCTGGACAATTCACCCAGCTGATCCATCAGGTCCAGGCTGCACATGGTAAAGTCATTCCCAGTTATTACAATAAATACATAAATATTGCATGTACACTTGCACTCAAAAAGCATAACAGTTTGTATGGCTTTTGTGATGTATTTCCGTAGATGCACAGGTGTTCAGAAGACCTGCACACCGCTTTTGCATCCTAGCATGCTGGGGGGGGGGCTCATGGAGGAACGTTTGTCTGTGTGTCCTGTTGACCATGTCCCTCACATGACCACCAGCTGCATGTATCCAGTCTGTCCACATAAACCTCCCTGGCATGTACCTCTCCCCTCCACCCCAATCTCTGCAGGACATGTTTTGTTTGTCAACTTTGCCCTGTGTCATATATGTTCCATAGAACAAGAAGTAGGATGAGAAAGAGAAGGTGAAACAGCTAATTCCAGAACTGCAATGCCACCGGCAGCCGGCCTGGCTGAGATCAAAGAGAAGAGGATGCGTCACTCAGCAGCCACAGCAACTACTACTGCCCTGCATCAGTTCATGGAACGTAGCACAGACCAAATGGACAGACTCCTGGAACAGAGGGAACGGCTCAGGGACCATTCCTATCCTCTAACTGAACGTTCCTATCACCTCAGACAGATTGAGGCAGAGCACTGGAGGACGTTCCTAGAGAGATCCGTTCAGCAGCAGGAGCACCTTGCTACCTCACTGGAAGTGCAGAGTGGTCTGCTGGGCCGGCTTGTGGAAGTCATAACAGCCCCCCCCAGGGGCATTGGTGGCAGAGAGGATGGTGCGGAGGAGGGTGGAAGAAAGAGAGGCATCCCCCTGCACAGATCGCAGCATGAATTTTTTATTTTTATTTTTTAAATTCAATGTGAAACAGCAATGTTTCAACTATTTACAAATGGGGGAGAGGAGTACATACAAATGGGTGAAAGGGGAGAGGAGTATGTACAAATGGGAGGAAGGGGAGGAGAAGGTCCTTCAGGGAGGGTGTGTGTAGGGGAACCGAACCAGTCTAGGATTGCTGCCACTGTGTTAAAGAGATGCTTCATTTGGTCCTCATGGCAGCCACCCTTTCCTCCAGCCATCAATCTGCAAGGGAAAAGAAAAAAGGGTGGTTAAGAGGTTGCTCTGCACCCCATCACCCAATGCCACAGCCAGGATTCCTGGGTGCCCTCCACTCCCTCTCTCTGTTTCCCTGCCACTCTTACCTCACTGACAGTCCTGCTCCCGGTTCCCTTGGAGCTGGGCAAAGCAGGAGGCATCAAGGGGCTCCTGCTCTTCTCCTCCTGGCAGGCGGCGGCTCGGGCCAGGTTCCTCCTCTTCAGCAGGACCTCCTGTGAAAGGGAAAGACACCATTTAAGAAACTGCCATGGAAAGTGGTGGGAGAGGGGAGGGACAGGAATTCCATGCAGTCAAGCAGCCATCACCCCTCCCCTTGGGGACCTACTTTCTGGCATGGGAGGCTGTTGTGACTGCAGAAGGATGCCACAATCTCTCTCTGCCTGAACCTCCTCTGAAGAGGAGGAGGATGAGGAGGAACTGGCAGGGTTCCTCCTCCATCCTTGCTGTCACCTCCACTGTACGCCTGCATTTGGGGACAAGAGGGACACCATTAAGACCCATGGAAGTGGGAAAGGAGGGAGGGGAGGGATAGAAAAGGGTGATGGGTAGGTAGGAATGGCCATCAGGTATCATGGAGAATGACGATCTTGCCACAGTGTGCAGCCAACTGTCACCCACAGGTCGCGCAGCCAGTCATAAAAGGGCAGCTTCTTCCGCAGTGGAGTATACTTCCTGTAATCCTCTAGGGCTTCAAAGAAGATCCCCTTCAGTGCCTTGAACTTGGTTCAGCACTTTTGAGGGGTCCTCCTGAAGCCTTAATAGCCTATTCTATATAGTAAATGCCATATTGTATGCCAATTCATGTCTTTTTGGCATACGTACGCAGGTACAGCGACCTTAATAGCCTATTCTATAGAGTAAATGCCATACTGTATGCCAAGTCATGATGTTTTTGGAGTACATTCGCAGGTATAGCAAACTCAACAGCCTATCCTATACAGTAAATGTCATACTGTGTGCCAAGTCATGACGTTTTTTATGCAGGAGAGAAAAGGGACAAGTGTGTGCAACATTCCTTACCTGATTGGTGTCCCCCAGGTACACTGTCTGTGTCAGCAGCAGCTTCTTCATGCTGAGGGTGAACTCCACCAACACTTCCCCTACAGTTGTAAGGCCAACCTCAAACTGCTATGACATCTGCTTGTAGCTGGCTTTATGGGTGAGTACCCAGATGCACAACAGCGAAGGAACTTAATTAACTTAATTAAAATAAAGACTCCACAGAATAATTCCAGACAAGTGTTGAATGCATCTACCAAGTCAAGCTTATCCTTCAAGGAATATGAGTCCAAAAAATAAGTAGTAGCATCTCCAGCAACCAGTTCATATGTGGTGATGAATGCTTGGACGGCTACCTCCGGAGTCCTTTTAGGGCCGTTTCGACATTGATGATGTCCTCCTCAGCAGATATAGGTAGATGCATTCAACACTTGTCTGGAATTATTCTGTGGAGTCTTTATTTTTAATACACATACACATGTTGTGTGAGCTATTATTGTTTGTTAGATTGTCTGTGTTGTAATTAGTTAATTAAGTTCCTTCGCTGTTGTGAGTTTAGTGTAAGCCTGCTGCTTGGTTTTTTGGTGAGTACCCAGATGACCATGGCGACCCTCTTCTCCATCGGGATTGCTTTCCTCATGATAGTGTCTGACCGCTCCATTCCCAGATGCAGTATTTCCACTATCCTGTGGAAGAGGGCACGGGGCATTAGGAAGAACGTCCTCCATTGCTCATCAGACCAGATGTATGTGAAGAACCCATCCCGTCAGTCGGTGCTTCTGGGGAATATCCACCAATGGCGCAGGGCTCTCTCAAGTGGCATTAGAGCAGCAGCGGCGGCAGTACACTGTGCAATGCTTGTGGCACCCACTCTAGCAGTTTTCCCTTCTGTGTTCTCTGAGCCATCACTGAAGTCTTGTATGCATGCAGCTGCTGCAGTCATCAATGCGGCAGCTCCTGTGGCCATGCATTGCAGGCTGACTACCAGTGCGGGCCACTTGATTGACGTGGCATCCATGATCTCTCTACTTTGCACAGTGCGCAGGTGCACAGCAATGCCAACATTGCTGTTAAAGGGGTCGTGTTATTCTGGTGCACATGTGCATGCACCTGAGAGACCGCAAAAAAAAAAAAAAAAAAAAATAAGCAGCTGCTGCCGGCCCATGCAGTTGCTCCATCCCCATTTAGGGAAACCTCAGGGTTGGCAGTGCGGTTGGTAGGGCTTCAATGCAGCCTTGGAAAAGCTGCATTAACTGCCCCCCAGTGTAGTTGCTCCATCCTCATTTAGAGAATCCTCAGGGCAGGCGGTGCGGGTGCTGCACCTTACAGAAAAGGCAGCTTCAGGTCACCTTTTCCTGCCCATCTGCATAGCCCCTAAAGCTTCCAAGGAGGCACAAGTATTGGGCCTGCCACTCTGCTTCTGAACAATAGTTCTAGCTGACATCTAATAATGTCAGGTCACTGGATGATTCATTTCAAAATGTGCAGAAACATCCACACTTTACTCCTGCCTAATTTTGTGACATCTGGCTCAATGAGAAGACTCTTGAACATAGCAAATCAAGATACCTTACTTGCCCTTTCTCATCATTTTCTCCCAAGCAAAATAGAAACATCTTCATTAAAAAAAACACCTTGAAACTGCAGAATTGTTAAATTACTGAATCATGATTTAACTTATTAAGAGGTATGGATCAGTTGGGGATAGTGGATGAGATGCTCTTTTGCTCTGTTAAACAATGGATATAATTATTACATTGATTAAGCATTTCCTCTTACAGCTGAACTGGGCAAAAAATTAATAACTTCATGCCAGAAATGTACCACTAGGGTCTTTTCATGCAAATTTGCCAGAGGGAGAGCATCTTCCTGCAACCACTTTTTGTAAAACCCCACCCCATGTGCCATGCTTTCCAAGAAAAATACATTATTTGTATAGACAAATATTTCCCTGCTAGCCTGCTTTGTTGGGTTCATCACATCCAAGTGTCAATTTACTTTCATGGAATTATTAATCAAACTATCAGAGCACCTTGTCTACCAACAGGATTTATAATTCATTGTAGTGCTAGATTTCAAGACAATCCCATAAGCAGCAGTAGAAGGTTTTTACAACTGCCATTCCAAGTATATGCTAAAGCTTGGAGTAACATACTGTAGTCCTCAAAGAAATCACAGCTTTCTGGCACATATGCTTCAAATTCCAGAATATCATGGATATATATGGTATTTGTTACAAAGATCTCTGAAGCAAGCTGGTATTTAACACTGGAGCGAGCTAATTTGGAACCAAACTACTTTGCAAGAGGCAATTTGGCTGCTGTCAGATGATGGAAGCTGTGTGCATGCAGCAGACCCATTTTCTTTAAATGCTGCTAAGAACGATCACAGAAAGGATGTTTGTCAAAGGAAAAAAACACAGCAAACAATTATGCAGCAAACATCTGCAGAGCACACTTCTGTCATTCCTGCAGTTTATTGACTATTAATTTGATACATGTTTCTTTTGAAGAATGCATAATGTCTTCTTTTCTGTTTGATGATTGTCCTTTCTTTGAGCATTCTTTGTGCCTTTACAGACTGCCAGAAATAATGCAGCTTGAGTCCACTTTAACTGCCCTGGCTCAATGCTAGGGAATCACGGGAACTGTAGTTTATTGTGGCACCAGAGCTCTCTGACAGAGAAAGCTAATGTCTCAGAAAAAACTATAGTTCCCATGATTCCCTAGCACTGAGCCAGGGCAGTTAAAGTGGACTCAAGCTGCATTATTTCTGGCAGTCTGTAAAGGCCAGAGAATTAGGCTGCCCCTTTCTTTCCTTCTATTGCTTCTTATATGAGTCAGATAATTTAGAGTCAGGAAAAAAGTTGGTTCCCCACTCAGAAAAGTACTTTTTAATTTTAAGAAGAAAATAGAAATGTGCAATTTGAATGGTGTAAAGACATTCAGAACATCATACACAAAACTCATCCTCATTTAGATGGTTTTCAAACTCTAGGCAAATTTATTAGCACCTCAGCATCAAGCACCTGTCCTGGTCAAAATGGACCAGGTAGCTACCATTATTTAACAGTAGACAAATGTCCACCATATGAAGCAAGTATTGCAGCTGATGTCATGAGCAGCATGTAAATCAGAATTACCTCATTGGCTTCCTTGGAGCTGAGCCAATTTAAACCAGCTGAGTAACTGCCCTGGTTAATGTCATCCACAGCAATGAGTTCATTACATCAACAGCTTAAAAATCTGCAAGAGGGGCTCCAGGGTCATTAAGTTCATAATTGAAAGACATTTGCATGCTGAATTTCTTATCCCTGTTCTCAGCCAACCATGGCTACCTACCTGTGCAGTTACGACCTCTGGAAAAAAGATATTTAGTATGATCAGGGATCATACATGCAAAGCCTAGTTGTGACTTAAAATTAACACACTGTAGGAAGCTCCTCACATCACTACTAATGTTGTCTATTTACTTTACTATTTTAATTTTTCAATAAGCATAGGTTGCATAACTATGTGTCTTAGCGCTTAAATGGCTACAATTACTGAAGAACAAAAATCCCTCAAATGAAGGCTCAACCAATTCTAGGATAGTCCTGTTAAAGCAGTCTCTGAGAAAGAAAATCAATCCCTTCACTGATATTTCTGTCCTAGTACATGGAAGTTACTATAGGCCTCTGCAGACGGGCCCTTTGCAGCATGTTGGAGGCAGGGAAGGGGATGGGCAGCCACACGCCAGCTGCCCCAACCCCTCCCCGAAGATGTCCTGACGCCACGTGCTCTTACGCACGGTGCGTGGCATCAGGACATCCTCCTGGCATAGCGTCCTCACGCACTACGCCAGAAGAGGCAGAGAAGAGCATTTTGCCGCTCTTTTAAGAGATGGCAAACGGGAGAATCGGGGCCACTGTGTGTGCTAGCAGTGGCCCCAATCCTCTGCTTCCCGGGGTGGCCCAGGGCCGCCATCTGCATCCCTCCTATGATCGCTTTCCTACTGTAACATATTTGTTTTTGAAAACTTGTCACTTTCTTTGGGTGGAGATTCACCTGTACATAATATAAAAGAAAATTAACAATCTAAGTCCACTTAATTTTATAAAGTAATGTTTGCACTATTTCTGATACTCTGAAAAGTTATATAATGTGCATTTCTGATTTATATAATAAAGCAATATAACACAGTATGTAAATGTCATATATAAAGTACTTAATAAGTTATAAATTTGCTTCTTCTTTATCCTTAACACAGAACTGTGAAATGAGCTTTCTAAGCAATATTTACAAATGAGAATCAGAGATCAGAAAAGTTACTGTTTTAAACAACCGGATTCCTCATTGCCCCTGGCCCAACCAGAGAGTGTGGAATTCAGCTAGCATTTTTAACCCTGGTTTCAGAATTCCAAGAGACAACCAAATCCAAAAATTCAGAAAAAGCACACAATATAGCCATTATTGTAATTTGGAATTTACAATTGTAATTTGTAATTGTACCCTTTTTGTGTTTTGTAATTTGAATACATTGGTTTGTGTTTTTAAGTATTATCAATAACATTTTGGAGGGAAAAATTGAAGACTGGCCTAAATCCCATAGATAATCCCAACTAGAGTATATCAAGTGAACCAAATGCTGAATGGCTGTTCTTGTTGTTTTTGATGTTATCCTTATCATTATAATTTCTTACCCACCTCACCCCATGGATTGAAGTAGGGAACAACAAGAATTAATGGACAGACAACATTAGTCAAAAAGACATCAGTTAAAACACACATCCATTTAAAAGAATAATTAAGATGTACACATACTAAAACAATCCACCTTTAAACTGTTAGGATATGGATGGGCTATGTAGTCAAAGGTGAAATGTAGAGATGTGTGTGTGTCTGTAATTTTCGACTTGAGAACAGCTTCTAGGCGAAGCACAAACAACATCTAGAAAAACAAAGTGAATGTAACACCAGATGGCCAACACAGACATCAACATGAACTTTCCCAAAGGTACAACTCATGGACACAGACTTTGTTATGGGTAGCAATAGATATCCAAAAAGGTAAAAAATCATTAGCTTGGGAAGATAGTCACGTGGTGGATGATGGACAGCAAGAGGCTGGGTCAGTATATATCATACAGGCATTATCCAATTAACATAAGGTTAACACCTAGAAGGTGGAGTATGAGAAAGGCCTAGAGAATCCTTTGTCTAGAATGTTATTATTCAAGATGTGAGTGTGTGCCTGTCTGGCAGCAGTGGTTTTAACTGCAATAAGTTGGAGATCCTAATGTTTTGGGATTGTTAAAGATGTAATCTTTCATGGCTGAACTGGGCAAGTTCATCACAATGGATTTTACTTAGTTATCTTATTTTACTTTTATATGCATTAATAAAACTATGCTTTTGGACTTTACAATGTGTCTTCTTGACTGAGGAAGACAAGATCCTGAAGAAGGGAAGCTGTGCCAGTTGATGGTAAGAGTTACAAAGTGGCTGTGGATCACAGCAGCCAGCTTGTCCTGCAGATTCTGCTGGGTGCCAAAGAGCATCACTGCAACACCCATCATCCACACACTGACAAAGGTTGTGGGCCCAGTTAAGGCTAGTCTGCCTGAAGAACCTTGTCGGCCAGTTAAGACTGGGTTCTGCCAGTTATGGCTTGCCTGCCAAATGTGGCTGGTCTGCCAGAGGACAAAGAGGCCAAATGTCCAGAAGGAAACGAGCCCAGGAGTCCAGATGACAAGTCTGCATGGTGGCCAAGAGGCAAGACTGCCTATCCACATCTTCAGCTGTGCCAGGACAAGAGAACCATGCTTCAGCATTTGCTGGGAAAAGCAGAGGTGACTTCAATTCTTCTTCAGATGTAAGTAACAGTTAAAGTTTACTGCTAAGCTGTTTTTGCCTGATGGCAGAGTGCAGAACTCTTTAAAGACAGTTGTCTGAGAACTCTCCACTCTATAAACAGTAAGAAGCAGGGGAACACAGCCTGGGAATGCTGGTAATACTGCAGGTTCAATGCAGTGAAAATTTTCTTCTTTTCAAGCTGCAAACTCTGTTAAGGGCCATTTTGTTTGAAATGGATGCATCTGGGTTGCCAAGGCTCTGAGACTTGAGTCACAAATGCATGTTGCAATGCATGGAGTTTTAATGCAGCAGGAATTTGCTGGACACAGGTGAATGCCTAAGCCAAGAGGACTCATTCTTTTAAGCCTCTCTGAGTTACAGTTAAGTTTTGGGAGAGAATGTTCTTCAGCCAAAGGTTTTTGGGAAACTGAAGAGGATTCATGAATTCTGCACAGCTTTGTCATAAATGCTGTGGTCAAAGGTCTTTACAGTTCTTGGAAGATAAATACAAAAATCCCTGGTGAGGGTGAAATATTACACAGTGGTCCAATGCTGTGGGGGCTGCAGCAGTTTTGCTGGATGCCAAAAAGTTCCAAAGGCTGGAACGTGATGAGCCAAGCAGTTTGCTTGAGGAAAAGCCAGAAATGTCGGCTTGTGGATGCCTAAGACAGCACCTGAAGTTCAAGGAAATGCGTCTTGAAAAGGCAGCTGATTCACGGGTGAAAAACCGATGCTTTTATTGCGACAGAGCAGGGGATTTGAAAATGGCAATGCAAGACAGTTTGCAACAATCAACAATCAACAACCCAGAGAATTTGGGGGGAAACAAAGAACTGCAGTTGTTTCACAGAGCTGTGACAGTGTGACTCAAACAGGTGATGAAAACCTGAAGACAAAATAGATTATATATTCTGGGACAAACAGGTATACGATAAATAATTGCAGATTTGCTGAAAAGCAAGAAATCCTCCAATATCAAAGATGTTTATCTAGCTGATGGAGGGGTAAGAGATGTCAAAGAAATTGAGAATGTCTACATGCCAAGTTTTGGTGAGAAAACTTTGAAAATGTTTTATGTGTACCTGATTTACAAAACTGTTTAGTTGGTGTGTCAGGGGATATGCACTGAGTTATGTGAGATAAATGTAAAATCACCCTGGATGGGGAGGTATATACAAAAGCTATAAGAAAGGACAATATATATTTTATACAGAGTGAAAACAAATGCTAAATGTACAAGTGTGAAAAAGACTCATTGCATTCTGGTTATGCACATCAATTATGGAATCCTAAGGAACATAGGATTTGATAGCTTGTTAAGCTGGGGGGATATAGGTCCTGAATTTTGAAAATGTCTCATTACACAAATGATTTGGGAGATGTTTGGTTTGCCACAGAGTAAAAAGTCAAGGTTTTTCCTGTGACAGAACCAGAGCAAGAGAATTGCTAAAATGCAATGGATGCAAGCTGCAAGAAAAGAGATTCCACCTCAACATTAGGAGGAACTTCCTGACAGTGAGGGCAGTTCGACAGTGGAACACACTCCCTCTGAGAGTAGTGGAGTCTCCTTCCTTGGAGGTCTTTAAGCAGAGGCTGGATGGCCATCTGTCAGGGATGCTTTGATTGGGAGTTCCTGCATGGCAGGAGGTTGGACTGGATGGCCCTTGTGGTCTCTTCCAACTCTATGATTCTATGATTCTATGATTCTATGATTCTATGACCTGTTGAGGTTGGTCCATGCTGTTAAGCAAAAGGGACAAATGTGTGTTACTAGGTGACAACAAATATTTTCTTAGTGATTGTGGATAGATTTTCCAGTTTTTTTTTCATATGTCAGAGTTTTAAAACAGAAAGGTGATGCAATTGAAAGTTTTCAACAATGGGTAAACATGAATGAAAAAAATTGATTACAAAATAGGGTCTTTGATTACAGACTGAGAAAGGAGAATTCTTGGCTCACAGTTTAAGAAACTGGCTGAGAAAAAAGAAATCCAACACCATTTCACCTGTTATGTGGGGAACCACTAAATCAGAAGTATCTGACAGATTTTAGACAATATACAAATATATATGTGCCAGCATGTTTTAAAAGAGAAATAGGCTAAAGAAATATAGAATGTGTGTGAGATATTTAAAAAAAAAACAGTTAAAGATTTCACCTTGGTGGTGGGAAAAGTTTTAATGTCCAAATATAACAATTATGAAAAACATTCAGGTAAGAAAAGATACATTCAAACAAACAAACAAAAAAGTTTAACTGAGGATGAGACAGTTAAACCCAAGTGCCAAAAATGGAGGGGCACACAACAGACACACTACATACATTAATCCTCTAGAAGTGAGGAAAACACTTTAGATCAGATTTTGCAGACAAGATCATCGACTAATAGATTGACAGAAAACATAGGACACACAAATCCATACACAAACGAGAAGGTGAGAAGAAACAATATATGTCATATCAAAGAAACTTCATAGAGAGTGAAAAACAACACACAAATTGATTATACAAAAAACAAGAGTTTATACAATAGTGGCTGGTGAGCCAGGGAGTTTCAGAGAGTTTCAGAGATTTTAAAGTTTCAAAAAGGTTTTTTCTGTTAAAAAAATGAGAATGATACACTGCAGTACAACAAGAAGTTCAAGTGTTTAAACAGACAAAGAGATGTTTAAATGTGGTTGATAGACCTAAAGACAAAAATCACAAGGTGAATGGATATACAAATAAAATTAGATGCCTGATGACAAACAGAGTTACAATGCTAGGTTAATAGCAAAAAGGATTTGCTCAGCAAAGGTTTTTAGAACATTGATAAGTGTCCCTAAGTTCATGATGTTGAGAAAATCAGCTTTTTGTGTCCTTTATTTTAGTTACAGGTTGTGCCAGAAGTGACTAAAGTGTAAGATGGAGAAGACTGAGGCTTGCAGCATGATAAAGTTCCTGCATTTGAATGGTAATAGTGCCTGGCAAATTCATGATGAAATTATGGTAGTTTATGGAAATGATTGCCCATCTTATGACACTATTGTAAGGTGGAAAAGGAATTTTCAAACTGGTCACATGTCCCACAGATGAGCCAAGACCTGGAAGATCATCACTGATAGACAATGTGGCTACAGTGAAGAAAGTAGAGTGTTTAATCTTGGAAGACAGACGAGCAACAATCCAAATGATCATGAATGAAACTGGTCTGTTATGATAGTGTGTGGGAAATTATTCAAGGTGAACTGCACATGTCTAAGGTGTCTGCACACTAGGTTCCATGTTTACTAACCAAAAATAAACATGGTGTGAGCTTTCAAGACAGATGTTGATGCTGTTGGAACAGGATGAAGAGGAATTTTTTTGTTGTTGTCTGGTAACCATGGATGAATTTTGGATCTATCAGTATGATCCAGAGACCAAAGCCATGAGCATGGAATGGAAGCATGCCAATTCCCCTCCCCCAAAAAGGCAAAAGTGCAAAAGTCAGCAGGAAAGGTCATGCTCTCAGTTTTTTTGGGACTATCATGGAGTCAGTCTCACAGATTACCTTGCAAAGGTACAAATCATCACTTGCACATACTACAACAATCTTCTGGACAAGTTGCGAGATGCTCTGAAAAAGAAACACCACAGTATACTCTCCAGATATATTTGTCTCTTAGCTGACAATGTACCAGCTCACTCATCTCAGCTTGCAGTTAACAAAGCAAGTGTATGTGGCTTTGAGATCTTGCAGCATCCACCTTATTATCCCGACTTCACACCAAGTGACTTTTTCTTGTTTCCAGAAGTGAAAAATCCATTGTGGGGTCACCGATTTGACAACACAAATCACATCATTCATGAAGTGGAAGAGTGGTTTAAGGCGCAATCTGCATACTTCTACAATAACGGTATTTGGAGGATCAAGAAATACTGCAAAAAATGTGTAAATCTGGATGGTGACTATGTAGAGAAATGCTAACAGCTACAAATCAAAACAAACTTTCTATCAAAAACATTTAAAGGTGATAATTAAAACTTTGCGATACTCCAGCATCATCATTGTTACTGTTTATATTCCTCCACTTAAATCTAAAGCTCAGATAGAGGATACCTCACTCAAAGTAGAGCATTATATATATTTTTCTTTACTAATAAAGTTTCCTGAAGCTTATGTGCATATAAAAGGAGATCTTAATGCTAGGGTTGGACCTAGTGACTCTGAACTAGAAGTCAAATACCCAGTATTAAGTGAACTAAAGGAGGGTAGGTTTTTCCCTACTAGAAACTCAAAAGATCAAAGGTTGAACTTTTCTGGTTTCTGTTTGGCTTAACTGTAACTTAGGCTGCATTTATTAATTTTAAATACTGTGGCCTCTGAAAATTGTTTGGGTGAATTTACTTTCTTGAATTTATGTGGTTCTTGTATGGTGGATTACGGTTTGGTTTCTAGAAATGCTTTTCAGTTACTTGTTTTGCATAGATACAAGAACAGATAGTGACCATCAGCTCTAGCTCTTACCATACTTGTCCCAGGAAGAACGATACAGGGCCTTTGCAGACTGCCAGAAATAGTGCACATTAAATTGAGGCACTGCTCTGGCTCAGTGCTAGGGAATCATGAGAACTGTAATTTATTGTGGCACCAGAGCTCTCTGACAGAGAAGGCTCAATGTCTCAGAAAAAAATACAATTCCCATGACTCCCTAGCACTGAGCCAGGGCCTCAATTTAATGCGCACTATTTCTGGCAGTCTGCAAAGGCCTACAGTTAATTCAAAACCATCTAACTAATTTTGTTGATGAGAGACTACAGAAGATAAGATCAAAATAGTAAGTTGCTCTAGGTAGTCTTGTTGATGTGAGACTGAATTTTGATCTAGCAGTTTTCTTAAGATCTGTAATATTATCTGAGTAATCTGCCGTAACTACCATTGACACATACAAAGATCTGATTCATTTTATTCAGGAAGATATAGCATATGTAGCAAATCCATGTCATCCTGGTGCAGATCCTACCAATCCCAAGAATAGAGGTCATGTTTATCAAATTTGCAGATGACATCAAATTGGAGGAGTAGCTAATACCCCAGAGGAGAGGATCAAAATCCAAAATGACCTGAATAGATTAGAAAGCTGGTCCAAAACTTTCTTAAAAACATTGAATTTCAACATAGGGAATTGTAAGCTACTGCACTTAAGACAGAAAAACAAAATAAAATGCATAGATATCAGATGGGGGACACCTTGCTTAACATAACTACATGTGAAAGGGATCTAGGAGTCCTAATAGACCACAAGTTGAACATGAGTCAACAGTATGAGGCATCAGCTAAAAAGGCTGATGCTATTCTAGGCTGCCTGAATAGAAGTATAGTGTCTAGATCAGTGGTCCCCAAACTTTTTTGGACTACTGCCCTCTTTCCTTTTGAGTGGCAACCCTAGGACTTTCCTTCTCCAACATGTATTTCTTGATATTAGGTTAACCATTCTACTGCACATTCAAAACAACCAATATTGGTTATTGCTTCCTTTGCCACCCAATCATTCTGGGAGCAGCAAACAAGTAGCTGGCTGAGCAATGGCTGTGAAGCCTCTTGCCTATGCTAGTCTTTTGGCAGAAGCATTACCTAGGTGGTGCGGGCTGCACTGGATGATGCCACAACCACCACCCTAGCAATACCACTGTTGCTTCCTAGATGTCTTCCTTTTGGAAGAAACAAGCCATAGCATTAATGTATCTTGTAAGAAACGAGGAGCTCAGCAGAAAAGAAGGTGTGGCCAGATACTGGGGCAAACAAGGCTTCTCCTTTCTCTGCCCACTGAGCTTCAAACACTCTCTTGGAGAAGATGAGGAGACCTGGCAGGACTTTCTGGGTTCTTCTGTCCTCCTGATATGACCTGAGAGAAGAAGCAGGCAGGAGAATCAGGGAGTAATGTGAGGAAGACTGCTGCCTGCCATTCACAACAAAGCCTTCAGCTTTGGGACTGGTGTGCAGCAGAAATCTAGGGATTCTTCATCCTCTTAACTCCCAAAGCAGAGGGCTGTTGTTAGAATGGGAGACAGCAGCCTCAAGCTTCAGGAATGAGGTGCAGGAGAAAACCAGGGAAGAAATAGTGCCACTCTGTTCTGCTTTGGTCAGGTTTAACCTGGAATACAATTTTGGGCACCACAATTCAAAAAGGATGTTTAGAAACTGGAGCATGTCCAGAGGAGGGTGACCAGAATGGTGAAGGGTCTTGAAACTATGCCTTATGAGGAGACACTTGGGGAGTTGGGTATGTTTATCCTGGAGAAGAGAAGGTTGAGAGGTGATGTGATAGCCCTTTTTAAATATTTGAAGGGGTGTCATGTTGAGGCTGGAGCAAGCTTGTTTTCTGCTGCTCTAGAGATTAAGACACAGAAGAATGGATTCAAACTATAGGAAAAGAGATTCCAGATCATCATTAGGAAGAACTTCCTGACAGTGAGAACTGTTTGACAGTGGAACATGCTGGCTTAGAGCAGGGGTAGGCAACCTTTCCCCTTTAAGGGCCGAGGGACTTCAGCTCCCAGAATCCCAGGAGCTATTGGCCAACATGGGACTATTGGTCAACATGGCTGAGGCTTCTGGGAGCTGAAGTCCCTTGGCCCTTAAAGGGGAAAGATTGCCTACCCCTGCCTTAGAGAGTAGCAGAGTCCCTTTCATTGGAGGTGTTTATTTTTTTTAATATAAGTTTTATTGATTAAAAAATAATTCACAAAAACATTAAAAAAGAAACAGATCATAGGACATACAAAAAAAGAAAAAAGGAATACAGAAAAAAAAATACAAACTATAAAGTACTATAGCTAGTAAACCAATACAAGACTAATACAAACATCACACACCAAACAAACATAAACATTAAAAACACTTCCTGAACTTGACATATCTTGCAATTTAGCCCAATATATTACTACTTTTATTACATCTACCTAGCAAAATCGTGCATCATACATTATATACCTATTGATTCTTTATATTTATCCTACATTTTCAATTAAACATAATTCACCCTTATTTAGCATATTATCACAGCACTCATTATCACTCTTCTAATATATATTTAGTCCAAACCTATAGCATTTACTAAGTCTCCTGATTGTTTCCACTATTCGACCAAACCCTTCCAGTCTCTCTTAAACATTTCCTCATTTTCGCCCTTAATCAAACCAGTAAGCCTGTCCATTTCCATTATATCAAGGATTTTCATCATCCAATCTTGAGTTGATGGTATTTCCTTCCACTTCCACTTTGCTGCGTAAGTTATTCTAGCCGCTGATATAAGATTAAATATTAATTTTCCATATTTTTTGCCAAATCTTGATCGTCTATAATACCTAATTAAGAACATTTGTGGATCTTTTTTCAAATTAACTTTCAATATTTCCTCCATCTTTTGTTTTACGGTATCCCAATATTCTATAGCTTTTTCACAGCCCCCCCAAAAAGGCTAAAAGGCTAAAATATACTCTGAGCTGTAGTATTAAGGAAAACTTCTATAAAATCCAATATCGATGGCATTTGTCTCCATATAAATTGGCTAAAATGAAGTTCAGGATTATCATTGCTGTAAGTGTGAGAAGAAAAGTGGGTCTCTTTACCATTTATGGTGGGGCTGTGACAAAGCATTAGAGGTGTTTAAACAAAGGTTAGATGGCCATCTGTTGATGGTGCTTGGATCATGTCTTCCTGAAAGGCAGGGGGTTGGACTGGATAGCCCTTGTGGTATCTACCAACTCCATGATCCTATGATTCTATTCTACCAGCTGGTTTGACAAGGAGTGCCAACCGAAGACAAAAGCCACAAAAGACTCCTACATTGAAGAGAGAAAATTGGGATCAAGTAATTTGCCTCCCATTTATTTTCAGTTAAAAAAAAAAGTATAATATTATACTGGCTCATAAAAAGTGACAGTGGATGCATCCACACTGTAGAAATAATCTAGTTTAACACCACTTTAATTTTCATGATCCAGTGCTATGGAATTATGGAAATAGTAGTTTGTTGTAGCACCAGAGATATCTGACAAAGAAGGCTGAATGTCCAACAAAACTACAGTTCCCAGAATTCCAGAGAATTGAGCCATGGCAGTTAAAGTAGTATCAGAATGGATTATCTCTGCAGTGCAGATGCAGCCAGTGTGAAATTAACTCTTGGTCACTATTCCTGAATAATGACACAAACACTTTTGGGCAGCTTGTCTCTGGAGTTTTATGCTCTTGATCTCAAGTTGTGTTATTCCAGCTCAGGTTTGGGAAGATCATTTTAAATCCATCTTTACAGCTCTTAATAGTTTTGAACCAGTCTTTGACAAGTTCCACAATCTTTCTTGTAGTTGTTCCTTCTTGGAACTTGGTATCTGTGGAAGAGGTTTTTGACTTAATCCTACAGTTTAAGGGTGGAAAGGCTCCAGATATTGACTATATCCCTGTTGAAAACTAATCAATATTGGTGGGCACCAAAATCAACAGTTCTGGCATAATTCCTGATAATTGGAAGCAAGCAATTGTGGTGCCAACATTTAATATTAGCTCAAGGTTAATATTTTTATATTGGGCACAGGTTTACTTTTCTATCTATCTCAAGATGAATACACCAGCAACTGGTCAAAGCACTGTTGCCCAAAAAGCTACTTCATTTGGTCTGTCATCGTCCCTTCTTTTACATCTGGGTTATGACACTGCTCTTGTATCAATGAAACAAAGATTGTGGGATGTCAGGTCCACTTGTACTCTGGCTCATTGAGTGCAGTGAATATACAATATGTTGGGTCTTTTTATCCAGCCAAGTACCTACAGTATATAATTTGACTGTTGTTAAATATCATAGACTTTTTATCAAGGCCAGATTTAATGTTTTTCCTCTGAAATGCTCTTACCCAAATTGGTCCAAAATTGTTTTTGATAGGAGAATTAATTAATTAGCTCAAAGGAACAGTGAGAAGGCTTTTAGGTAACTTTAAAAGCTGGGATCTTTTGCCTTTATATACTGTGGTTGGTAAGAAGAAGAGAAGCCTCACCTGTAAGGACGTTATCACACGGTGCCCAATCCAAACAGAATCCAAACGAAATCCTGACCTAATACGTATTATTTTCCTGTGTTTCCACACAATGTCGCACAGAACCCCGACAGAACCCCGACAGAAAGTGGAAAGAACCGAGATCTTTTGAATTTCAGTTTCTTCAGGAATTGCAATTGTGAGATGGGAATCATTTTGCATTTGCCGTAAGTCTGATCACCAAATACATATTGTGGTGCATTTCCCCGTCATTACCCTACGCGGGGCGGGGCCTGCGCTCCAAGGAGGACCTCCTCAGAGAGCTGGCTCTCCGAGGAGGACCTCCTCAGAGCGCCGGCTTTCCGAGGGGGACCTCCTCGGAGCGCTGACCCTGCGCAGGGCCTACGCTCTAAGGAGGACCTCCTCAGAGAGCTGGCTCTCCAAGGAGGAACTCCTCAGAGCGCCAGCTCTCCAAGGGGGACCTCCTCAGAGCACCGACCCTGCGTGGGGCCTGCGCTCCAAGGAGGACCTCCTCAGAGTGCCGGCTCTCTGAGAGGGACCTCCTCGGAGCGCCGACCCTGCGCGGTACCTGCTCTCCAAGGAGGACCTCCTCAGAGCACCGGCTCTTCAAGGAGGACCTCCTCGGAGCGCCGACCCTGCGCGGGACCTGCGCTCCAAGGAGGACCTCCTCAGAGAGCTGGCTCTCCAAGGAGGACATCCTCAGAGCGCTGGCTCTCCGAGGGTGACCTCCTATGAGAGCCGACCCTGCACGGGGCCTGCGCTCCAAGGAGGACCTCCTCAGAGCACTGGCTCTCCGAGGGGGACCTCCTCGGAGCGCCGACCCTGCGCGGGGCCTGCGCTCCAAGGAGGACGTCCTCAGAGAGCTGGCTCTCCAAAGAGGACCTCCTCAGAGCGCCGGTTCTCCGAGGGGGACCTCCTCGGAGCGCCGACCCTGCGCGGGGCCGGCACTCCAAGGAGGACCTCCTCGGAGAACACTGCGGTGGGAGGTCCTCCTCGGAGTGCCGGCCGCACGGAGGGCCAGCTGCACCGAGGACGACTTGGGAAGGGGTGACAGCCGTGGCAAGTGACATCCGCGGCTGTATTGCGCATGTGCTAGAAGAGCATTTATAGCACATGTATGGGATTTTCTCACTTGTGTGTGAATGGCAAATACAGTTTCCAGGAGAGCTTTCCTTAATTGTGGAATGATGCTACTTGCGTCTGATAGCCATTTTTGTAATGTAGGGTTTATTTCAGTTTATTTCCACTTTCTTTTTCACTTTCTTTTCGCTTTGTGGCCCGCGTGTGATAACGTCCTAAGTCTATCCACCTAATAGAGAAAGGACAGTTGCTGTGCTAGGGTGTGGCCAGCAAACTGCTACATAATCAACAGAAGCCCAAAGCAACAGCCTTGGACAGCAGCCAAAGGGTGATGATGCCAAAGGGCATCGCCTATTTGGTGCCTGTTCAGTGCCCGGACCTTGTCTCACAGCAGCCGCACATCATGTGGTGAAGCCTTGTATCTCTGCCCTCTTGTTTGTATTAGTTTACTGTTTTCTGTTCCTTTTTAAGGATATCTTAAGTTGAAAGTGTTTTAAACTGTTTATTATCTGATAGTTAAACAAAATGGGTTTTAGAAAATGTGCTCAAAGTAATTCTAACTATTCTCCTCCTACTTATATTAAGCAACTTAAAATTGAT
This sequence comes from Phrynosoma blainvillii, assembly GCA_026167975.1. Taxonomy (NCBI): domain Eukaryota; kingdom Metazoa; phylum Chordata; class Lepidosauria; order Squamata; family Phrynosomatidae; genus Phrynosoma; species Phrynosoma blainvillii. The sequence continues at coordinate 212,284,436 of JANUYF010000001.1, forward strand.
GTTTTTTTTTAATCTGATAAATTAATACAAGATGTTGGCAAACCTACAATCCCTACTTTTAACAAATTTGATATTTTAGAATCAGAAAGTTTGGAGTTCAAATATTCACATAGTGCAAAAGTTGTTATAAATAACAACCATACTGGTAAGAGTAGATGGATATTAAAAAGGCCTCCTGTCCTCTTAGTGATAGAAAATTTTTAGCAGAACAATATAATTTGGTGGCCGTAACAGTCAAAAATATTTATAAAGAGCTCAGAAACCTCTCAGATAAAATAGACAGTCTTTTACCTGCTATAAGAAGGGAAAGTTGTATTCTACCTTCTTCTATTTCAACTATCAGGAAGCAAGATGGTATTAAGTTATTAAACATTAATTCATTTCCTGAACAAACTATGATGAGCAAAAAATACCAAATGAAAATCTTGCACAGTGTAAACCCCAAAGTGAAATTACTCTTCAAACACTGCACAGTTTTCAAATACTTCCTCACAGTGAGAAGAAATATGCTAAAATTATTTACTGCTTCCTTGACAAATAAAACTAGCAGAGAATTAGATCCCTATTGCCAACAAGATTCTGAGTGTTACATGAGTCAAAGGATTTGAGATCCAAGTCCCCTGTCTTTCCTGTAAGAAAAAAGGGAACCCTGTTTCCTTGTCTTTCCATATACCATACTGTGAATCCAGCTCTGCTCATCATGGCCTCAAGACACAAAACTGAAATTATAGGCCTTTGCAGACTGCCAGAAATAGTGCACATTAAATTGAGGCACTGCCCTGGCTCAGTGCTAGGGAGTCATGGGAATTGTATTTTTTTCTGGGATATTGAGCCGTCTCTGTCAGAGAGCTCTGGTGCCACAATAAATTACAGTCCCCATGATTCCCTAGCACTGAGCCAGGGCAGTGCCTCAATTTAATGTGCACTATTTCTGGCAGTCTGCAAAGGCCCTCAAAGGGTCAGTCTCTTCAATCTTTTATAAGAGTTGTTTTCTGGTCTCAAGGCTAATAAGATAGCTCTAACTATATACCCTTACAGAAACTGTACCGTCCAGTGAAACACATTAACCCTTGCTCAGTAACATCTTAGCACCTTACTAAAACTACTAATGAAAGAGATGGACATACTGCATATCAATGTTTTGTATACTCCTTCTCAAGTCCAAAAATATATATTTAGTATTTAGATTAGACAGAATACCATCTCTGCTTATGAAAAGAAAGAAGTCTATAGCCAGGTTAGGTGTGATATCTAATCAAGTGTTCCTGGCTACAGTAAGGAAAGGTCTTTTACATTTTGTGTCCCTAAATAACTCCCAGGTGTTGGGAGGACAACATCTTGGGCCACTTCCCCTGTCCAGGAAACAAACCCTTAATGATTTACCCTTAATTTCCCTCAGTAACTAGTATTATTTGGTATCCCTAAATACCCTTGAAAAGGTTGCTCTCAAGACTTATTAATATCACTAGGGGCCTCGGCAGATGACTAATAGAGTCGTCTTGAAGGCCTGGAAGAGGAGGAGCAGCCACACGCGCGGCGCTCCTTCCTCTTCCTGAGGTTGCCCTCGGTGCTGCCGGCCCTCCGCATGGCCGGCGTGCCGAGGGCAACCTCCCGCCGCAGCATCCGGACACACTGTGGCGGAAAAGTCAGGGGAAGTGCGCCCTACGCGTTTAGGGCGCACTTTCCCTGTCTTCTAAAAGGAGCACCAATTTGGAGCTCCTTTTAGGGTCGCCGCAGGAGTGCTGCGGTGCGGAGGCTGCGGTCCCACTGCGCTCCGGACCAGGGCGTCCCCGACTCCCTGGTCTGCATCCCCCCCAGGGGTACTGAAGAAGAACATTTAATAGATTAATCTAATCAGTTGCCTCTGATTGGAAAAAAAGCTATTCTAAACAGATTGGGTCTTTCAAGAGAGAGATCACTTGTACAGAACAGGACTGAGTTGAACTTAGATCCAGTGCCTATGCTTCAGAAGGATCTAATTTCATTTTAGACTCCCCCCAATAAGAGAAATTTTATATCTAACCAAGCATGACAAACAACAGCTAACTGGCTAGAGATGAGAAAACTGGAGCCCCATTAATTAGAAGAAGGGAAGGCTAAAAAGAAACTCACCATTCTTGCAGCTATACACCAAACACAATGTAATCTCCATTCTTTAAAGAATGGGTTGATAGTAACTACAGAAAAGGCCACTGAAATTCAGGTTCTAACACAACAGTGACAAATGATACAGACAAAGCCTGGAATTTCCTATCTGTCTTGGAACCTGGCAGGTTGGAGTAATAAACTAGAGGATAGTGGTTTTCTAGAGTATATAAATAAGTTTCAAATCCTGCTGTTTCAAGAAACTTGGCTAAGACAGGAAATTTGGTTGCCTGGATATGTCACTTATTCAGCTTCTGCATTATCTTCCTCACTGGTGGTAGATCAAGCAGAGATCTGGCTATATTAATGTCTACTTCTCTTTCAGCCTCAATTACACAGCTTGAGTTAATTCCATGTGCTATGACTGTGCTTATAAAAACACATCACAGTAATACATTTTTGTTAACATCTATGTCCCTCCCAGGAGCTCACCATATTATGATGCAGACTATTGGTATAAGATAAAATATTATTTAGCCGAGCTTGAGCATAAATTTCCTTTAGTTTCACCAGTAATTGCTGGTGATTTTAATGCACACATAGGTCCAACTAATCAGGCCATTGCTAGGGCTTTAAGAAGCCCCACTGAATTGTGGGAAGATTTGGAATCCCGAAACTCTAAAGACAAGATGATCAATGATTCTAGGCTCATCTGTATACATTAGTAACAAAACTAAATTTAACATTAATTAATAACTCCCATTTAGACAACTCAGAGGGAGAGTTTACTTATATCAGTAATTTTGGTGCAACCACAGTTGATTATGTGACGATTTCCTATGCTTGTCAATCCTTATTTCTATCTTTTACAGTTGATTCAATAGCTGGTAGTGATCATCAGCACTTATGTCTCCTTGCAGTGGCCTAATAGTGCTACCATAAATGCTGATCTCCATATAAACTCTGAGCAAATAATACTAACATCCTCCCTGCAGCTATACCCTCTAACATCTTTCATCCTCCCAAGTTAGCCTCAACTAGTATCCCCATACTTTTATATGTGGATGCTGCTGCCCTCCTTTCTTTTTCAAAAGTGGGACTCCTGAGAGCAGTGAGAGCTTTTACCAAATACTGTGAAGACAATTACCTAATTTTAGTAAGTCTAAGGACCTTATCACATGGGGTCTAGAGCAGAGCTAATCCAAAGGGTACCTGCAGCTAATACATATTATTTCCCCGTGTTTACACACGACGCTGCCCTAGAACACGGAGCTAATCTGTATTGTTTCCCCGCGTGTACACACGATGCTGCCCCGAAACTCCACAGAACCCGAAGCTAATCCGTAGCGAGTAGGGAGATTTTGACATTCGGTTTGTTGGGGAAGTACAAGCGGAGCCTTCGTATTCATTGCACAATGGTGGGCGGGGCGGGGAAGCAGGGAGAGCTCTCCCAAGCAGAAAATCCCGGCGAGGGGAAGGGATTGGTGAAAGGCAAACCGGATTGAGAAAGAGGAGGAGAAGGAGAGGAGGAGGGAAGAGGGAGGCGATCTCTCTCTCCATCTCTCTCGCATTTTTCCCCACCAACACCCCTTCCCTCCTCCAGTCCTCCAGCCCTCCTCCTCCTCCTCGGTCCCCTTGGCTGCCTTTCCTCCTGACTCCTTCATCCCATCCTTGCCATCCACAGAAGCGCCTTCTGCGACGCTGGCTTTTTGGGTGGCGGGAAGGGAGAGAGAGAGAGAGAGAGAGAGAGAGAAGAAAATGTGTGTGTGTGTTTTCCTTCTTCCCACGTGAACCGCATCCCGAGGCGCCTGATCGCTAAATCCCCTTTGGAGCCTTCGTATTCATTGCGCTATGGCCGCCAGGGCGAAATTCAGTTCGTTTCGGTATAGAACTGAATTTATTCTCACTTTGGTTACTTTTCTGTTACTTTTCGCTTCGTGGCCAGCGTTTGATAAGGTCCTAAGATTATGGTTTTCTCTAAGAAACGATCTCTACATGTTTAGAGGTTTGATGACCATAATATAGAGCAAATTAAGAAGTTTAAATATCTGGGAATTACGTTTAATTCATCTGGAGCCTGGACTTCACATCAAGAAATTGCTATTCAAAATGCTTCTAATACTAGTAAGGCAATTGTTTGTTTCTTTTTTACAAAAGATGGCCAATTTATACCTCAAGGTCTTCAGGACTAAGGTGCTTTCCCATTTATTGTTTAGTATACCAGTTTGGATCCTAGGCTTCACACCAACTGTAGAAAGAATTATTTCTTCATTTCTTAGAAGAAAAAATTCAATGCCTACTTGTGTGCCAACAGCAGCACTTCATCTTGAAGCCGATGCTCCTCAGTTGAATGTTTAGCTTGGAAATTGACCCTAAGATATTTCCTGAGACTTAGGGGGGTTGCAGACTGCCAGAAATAGTGTGAATTCAGTCCACTTTTAGGGTTAGGGTTAGAGTTAGGGAACCATGGGAACTGTATTTTATTGTGGCATCAGAGTTGTCTGACAGAGAAGGCTCAATGTCTCAGAAAAATAACAGTTCCCATGATTCCCTAGCACTAACCCTAACCCTAAAAGTGGACTGAATTCACACTATTTCTGGCAGTCTGCAACCCCCCTTAATTATGTAGAGCCAGAGGCTGGTTGTATTTATCTATTACAAAGAGACGATTATACCAGCACATTCTGTAAATCAGTAAAGGAAAAGCTACAGAGATTAGTTCTGACACAAGACTTTCTCTCCACCTTCGACTGGTTTAAGGCAAATCAGATCCTTGCATAACAAATTGAAGATATCGATATGCAACACTCAGTATCAAGTGCATGTTCCACTTGTTCCCCAATCAGCTTAAATTTATCTTTCAATGAAGGGGGTTAACAATTCCAAAATATAGGCTAGCATTTAGCAAGGGATGACTCAATGTAATTCCCTCTGCTATGTTAGAGGGACACTTTCTTCAAACTGAGTACAAAGATCATGTATGCCCATGTGAAGAGGGCCTTTTAGAAATGCTGTCTCCTGTGCTTCTTCACTGCTCCTCCTATAGGGATAATAGATTAAAAATAATTTCACCTTTGTTGAACAGCAAACCAGGTAGATCTTCTGATTGGTATTTACAATTTTTGTTAGCAGATAAAGATAAGGGAATCCCCAAGGAAGTTAATAAAAAATAATAATAAAATTTATTTATATACCACCCTTTGGTAATCCAATCAGGGCAGTTAACAACATTAAAAATAATACAAAAACAATATACTCCCCCCCCTTAAAAAGCCATTAAATCAATTACATATTAAAAAAAACAGATTAAAATTGCAACAATTAAAATACAGTGACAATGTCACAACAGCAGTTAGAGACTCCAGCAACAATTCAAGGGGAAACTGGAGGCCTTCAAAGGAGGGGGTTTCCTGAGGCCGGGATATTCTATCCCAGAAAGGCCTGCCGGAAGAGATCTGTCTTGACAGCCTTTTTAAAGCTGTCTAGAGATGTCAATTGACGGATTGCATCTAGCAGGCCGTTCCACAGTCTAGGGGCGACAACTGAAAAGGCCCTCTGGGAGGTAGCCAACAGCCTAGCTTTTTGAGGCTGTAGAAAGTTCCTCCTAGAGGACCGGAGTGCATGGGGAGGATTATATAGGAGGAGGCAGTCCCTAAGATAGCTTGCTAAATTTCTTCTGTCCACTATTAAAATCCAGAAAATTATATGTCATAAGTAAATAACCTTGTAAGAAAAGGAAAATCTGGTTTCCCTAATGATAAACTCAAGTCATATTTATCTGTGGGATCTGATTTAAATTTATTTTAGATACCCCCCCCCCTTTTATTTGGTAGTGACCATTTTTACAATTGCAATATTTTACTTTCTGTGGCCACCCAAATGTTTTATGTGTTGCAAACTCATGTGTTATCGAGTCTGTTTTTTTGTTTATGTTTGCCTATGGTCTGTTGGCTACAATTGAATGATTGATTGATACTACTAACATCAGACAAAAGGATAAGATTTCAGCAGAGGTTTTATTCAGAAGAATAAACTTGGAAAGAAGTTAAAAAAACAATATACACTAAAATACCTTTATGGACTTCACCACACAAAGCTTTTTTTGGAAGATGGACAGCCCTTCGAATTTGGTTAAAATATAAAGAGATACTGGAGAAGACTGGAAACCAACTGGAATTAAAAGCCATGTCTGAGATTCAAAATTTAGATGATAAAATGCACTGGTTGTTATATACCCAAATAAAGGAAAGATTTAAAATGGATATTAAGCTGCAAGGGGTGGAAGAAGAATTGAAAGACATAGATAAAATTTGGATGGAGACAAGAGAGAAGAGGATAAGTAAATTATATAAAATATTAATGTGTCAAAGACAGGAAAAAGAAATAATATCAGATAACATGATCAAGTGGGCAACAGACATTGGTAGGACAATAATGGTAGATCATTGGGAGAAAGCAAGGAAAATGACAAGAAAATTTACTTGTTCTCAAGATATAAGAGAAAACCAATGGAAAATGGAACAAAGATGGTACCTCACCCCTGCTAGAATGGCAAAAATTTATAAATTACAAACAAACGAATGTTGGAAATGTAAATGCAATGTTGGATCTTGGTATCACGTCTGGTGGAGATGTCCCAAAATGAAAATGTATTGGAAGAAAATACACATGGTGATGGAAGATATACTCAAAAATAGATTTGAACTATATCCAGAATTATATCTATTAAATATGACATACAAATTAGAACTGGATATAACTAGAAAATATTGGAGAGTAATACTTTACATGGTCTCGGCAGCAAGATTACTAATAGCTTCCAAATGGAAACAGGAGACAACTCCAACGGTAGATGAATGGTTATTGAAACTGTCAGCGATGAAGGAAATGGATAAATTGACAAGGTTATTGAATAATGAGAATGTGGAATTGGTTGAGGAAGAGTGGGCTCCAGTGGAAGAATATATAAATAGAAAATGGGAACAAAGCAGCTAAGTAGTTATTAAGATTGTGTAAATGAACTGGATTTGTGATGATGACAGAAGTAAGAGATACAGAAATTATGTATGCAAAATGTGAAAAAAATGTACTTACTTTCAAAGAACTATCGAGAAGTTTGAATTATGGGCAAACATACTGTAAAAATGACTAAGAATATATTTTAAATGGTTTTTTTATGTTTTTTTTTTTAAAAAATAAAATTCTATTAAAAAAAAGAACAATACTGGACAGAAGCTGGTGTTGACAAGTGAAATATTCATAATTTGTCAAATATTAATAAATAGTATTCATTGTTGGAAAAAAAAAGAAGAAGAAGAATTTTTGAAACTGAGAAATGCTCTGGTCCAACCAACCAGTATTGAGTTAGCAAGTCAATTATATGTACAAGTAACAAACTTTCTCAGACCATTCTTCTTAAAAAAGGTATCTCTGCTAAGAAATTATCAAGCCTAAGGGAATAATGTATTGTTTGATAAGGATTGCAGGACTCTAAAAAGGGAAATGGGAAAAGTCATTAAACATATCATTTCAGTAACTCCTCAATAAGGGGCTAAGCTTACGGTGCAAAGCGCAGTCTTCAGGACAAGGAAGGGGAGGGGCAGCCACACGCTGAGCGCCCCAACCCCTTCCTGAAGACGTTGTCGGAGCAGCTGGCCCTCCGCACGGCCGGGGCTCCAAGGATGCCTTTCCGCTGCAGCGTCCACACACGCTGCAGCAGAAGAGGTGCCGAAGGTGCACCAGCAGCCTTTTGCGGCGCACCTTCGCCGATTTGTGGAAGGAGCACTATTTTAGCGCTCCTTCCTGGGGCAGTGAAGCCGCGCCACGGGGCCGAGAAATGCGGATGCCTCGGCCCCGATCCGCAGCTTCCCAGGGCGGCCCCATGCCGCCCGTCTGCTTAGTCCCTAATTCCATCATATTTTTATGACATGTATAAAAAATGTAAAAAAACAGAGAGAGGGGAAAAAAAAGAATTTACTATATTGAACAGTGGAAGGAATTAGGCCTAACACTTTTACAAAAGAACCCATCTGCTATTGTGGTCCCAGTCTATAAAAAGGGCCCCAGAAATAATCCAGCAAATTACAAGACAATTAGCCTTTTGGATGTCTCAGGGAAGATTTATGCCAGGTCTCTTCCTGATAAACTGGAGGATTGGGTGGAAGATCACACATTGCTGGTTCCAGAACAGGCTGGCTTTCATTCAGGCAGGTCAACTTTGGATAATTGTTTTATACTCAAATTTATTATTGGCAAATATCTGGCTGGAATTGTAAAGCATGTTTTTGTAGGGTTCATTGATTTGAAATCTGCTTTCGATTCTATCTTGAGGGAATGAGTTTGGATTAAATTAAAATCTATGGGCATTGATATGAAGCTTTTAAAATGCATCATGGCTCTATATTCAGATACATCCTTGCAAGTCAGAATAGATGGAGGACATTTATCTGACTCGATACCAGTAACAAAAGGAGTAAGACAAGGGTATATACTTGCTTCCTTTCTCTTCAATTTATTTATAAATGATGTAGTGGAGTTCTTAAGAGGTAACCAATATTTTCCAGTCCAAATTGGAAATAAGAAATATTCAATCCTCTTGTATGTAGATAACGCAACCCTGATTTCCTACACTCAATTAGGTCTGCATAGATTGCTTAACTGGTTCAGTTTATGTTGTAAGAATGAACTCCTTTCCATTAATTACCATAAAACAAAAGTTATGGTATTTGGTAAATCCAAGAAAACCTATAATTGGTTACTTGATGGGAATAAATTAAAGCAAGTTTTTTTCCTTTAAATATCTGGGTGAGTTCTTTTACTGGACTAGTAATTGGTCTTCACAGGTTAAATCAAGCATTTTGTTAGCAGAAGAAACCTTAAATAGACTATTATGATCCTCTTGCACAAAAGGGGGCAACATAGTCTAGCCTACTTTAGAACTCTATAAGATCAGGGTTCTGCCAAAGCCCTGGTCAAGTTAGACAAAGAGCACAAAACAATTTTTTGTGCAGACTTTTGGTGGTTTCCATTTCTACAAAATTGACATTGCTCTGTGCAGAACTAGGTGTAATGACAATCAAAGATGAAGCTCTTAGGCTAGCCCTGCTCTTTTGGTTAAAATTTGTTTTTAAGCAGGTATCTCAGGCTTTTTTGAGGATCTTTGAAGAGATGAGCCCAAATCCATAGAAGCACAAAATACAGTTGATTGCCATGAATCTGGGATTTTCTATCTCCTTTCTTCTGACTCAAGGCTATGATAAAGTATTAATGCTCCAAAGATTTAAGGATACTGAGATACAATCCAATAATTTTTATGGTTGTTGTTTTTCTCTCCACTGTATCTATCCCTTCCAAGATATCTAGTGGATCTACGTAATACTAAAATGAGTTCAGCCTTTATACATGCAAGATTAAATGTTCTCCCATTGGTAATTTTAATGGGATGGCATAAGAGGGTTCCTATGAAAGAAAGAGTATGTGGCTGTAATTTTGTCTCAATAGAAGATTTAACTCATGTGCTGCTTGAATGCTCTGTTTATAATGATCTTAGAAACAACTATATTTATCCTAATCTCTTGTGAAGGTTTGGTTTCTGTTGTCTGATGCAGAAAAATCTGTATTCTTTAGAACATCCAAATTTCTTGTTAAGGCTCTACAAACAGGAGCTATAAAGTTTACAAAGGGTATTTAAAATTATTTGAACCCCGAAAGTTGGTTAGATTTCCTTTTCTTGTTATATATGTGTGTGTAATGGCTGTTTGCTAAAACAGAATAAACTGATTTTGGTTTGGTTTTGTATACTGAGTCCAAACACTAGATCTACAGAGTGCAAGGGTTCAAATGTACCCAAGGAAAATCCCAAAAGTAAAAAGAAGCAGTTTTTGACGAGTTTCTGTTCGGATTAACCTCATTTTAACTCCATTTTAACAGCGACGTCGTCTCAAAAATCTAACTGCTTTTGTGGGTTTTTTCTAATTTAAAGCCCCATTTCCACACGAGATTTCCCCAGTGTGATAAACTCCTAGGAGAATGTGGCAACAATGGGAATTTCAAGCACCAATACAATAATAAAGGTGAGGACTGGCAACAAGAAGAAATACCATCAACAATAATAACTAAAAGTGAATGTGAGCAACAGTAGCTGAAGAAATGCAGGGAATGTTGATAAAGGCAAGGCTAAGCAAGCAAGCATTCCAAACACAATAACAGTGTGATGAATCAAGATACAATGTGAGCAATGATTGAATGCATACAGCAATAAATGATTTAAAATTCAATGTCTATATAAATAACAACAACAGATTTAAATATGGGCATCAGTACATACAATGCATAAAATACTTGCATTCTCTTTGTGGTTTTGGAAGCAAAATGCCCATGCCTAGTCTGTATAGTTCCAGTTGCCAGGTTGCAAAGCAAAGAGAATTATGGGCAATGTATGTGAAGTTGCAAAGACAAATTTGAAAAGGAAGAAAAATAAAATACATGCAAACACAAAGAATAGCATGGAGTTCAATATACAAGCAACTTTCAGTTCTTAAGGATAATTCAAATGTTCACAGGCAAATGTAAGAGTTTTCAAATGGGTTGTTCCAGTCCAAGTGGCAGGTAGTTCCACTGGCACATAAAACAGCAAACAGAGAACAAATAATGTCTGTAGAGTCACAAATTAAGTGCATGTCTGTGGTATGGCTAAGCTGATATAGCATTACAGAGCCATGGTGCACAAGCAAGGTCTGAAGCTTGGAAAGGCATAATAGCAGTGGAAAACTCAGGATTTTGCAGCAAGTGCAGGGAGTGGAAGACATCTGGGACCTGATCTGAGATTGCAGCAGCCTTGTCTTTGCTTTGGTTTCTCCTTGGAACCAGGAATCAGGAGCTGGGGCTGTGAAAGCAAACTATGTATAGGCAAGCCAATGAGTTTTCCCCCTTGTATCTGGGCAGATCAAGGTAAAAATCAAAATCAGAACAGCCCTAAGGGATGTGCTGGCTTAGTGGTTAAGATGCCAATTCTGATTACCATAAAGTTGGAAGGTTGTGTTAGCGGACGTCCTCCATTTTTATTATATATTATAGCCATGTGGAGTTCCCTACGACCCCAGCCTGACCCTTGGGAGATGGCAGCCATAATCCCCTAACTGTAAGGTCAGGTAAGCAAGCTGAAATTGCTTAAGACCACTAAAGATTTCCTGGACAGGCAGGTTTTGGGAGTTGCCCTTGGGAATATCCCATTATATTGGAAAAGATACATAATGGTGTTTGTTTGTCTTAGGGCCTAAGCCGACTGCCAGAAATAGTGCACATTAAATTGGGGCACCGCCCTGGCTCAGTGCTAGGGAATCATGGGAACTGTAATTTATTGTGGCACCAGAGCTCTCTGACAGAGAAGGCTCAATATCCCAGAAAAAAAATACAATTCCCATGACTCCCTAGCACTGAGCCAGGGCAGTGTCTCAATTTAATGTGCACTATTTCTGGCAGTCTGCTTAGGCCTTTAGTCTCACACTTAATGGGACAGTGATCAGATTTGATTGCACCCCTTTCTCTAGCTTCCTTTCCTTGATAGCTTTGAAACCAAATGCATTGTTTAGACTATGCCCAGACTTAGGTAAACAATAGTAAACCCATCAAGCCTTTGTCCATCTATTGTTTGACTCATGGCCAGGAGGCAGAAATTCCCTATAAGAACCTCTGGATTTTAGCAGACCTCAGCTACCTTGGAAGTGCATGCTGAATCTCTATTGGTCTGCGCTCTGAGATAGTTCCCACGACCCCCTCTCTTGCTGGTTGTGCCCCTTCCACAGAACCCATCTGCATTCACCAGAAGCCCAGAGGAGTCTCTCTAATGTGAGCATATCTCCCTCTATCCTGGTTTCCCTCTTTGCCTCCCCTGTTCTCATTCTTTCCCACTTATCTTCTAGTGTGTGAGTGTGTGTGGATGTTTGCTTGCTGTATTAATAAATATTTTAGACTTTAATTGGAGCTTGGTCCATTTCAGTGTCTTTCCTTGCCAGAACTTTTACATCTCTGGTAGACAATTGGATAAGATGTCAGAAGCGAAGATGGGCACTTCCCTCTCACATTTGAGAGGTCCAAAATTATAAATTCCCCAAAATTAGGTCTTTGTTTCCCAACAGATTGGTGGAGAATGAGGGCATCCCCGGAATTTAGGCACCCCAAACTGATCACTCGGGCTGTTTAAATATCGGCATGTAGGAGCCATAAGGTTCTAGGCAAAGGAGACGCTGATGCAAGTGTTAGGAAGGTTTGTGAAATTGGAACTCTTGGGTTGGCCATCCCTTTTCTTGCCTTTTCTCTTGCGGGTTGGTAGAGAAGAGGCAGGTTCCCCCATTCAGGTTTTTTTTCTCCCACAATCCAACCGTAAACAGTCCCCATAACCACCTTGGACAAGCTAAGACGAAGTGAGGAGACGTCCTCATCTGAAGCTACCCAGGCACAAGGCTGGCAAAGGTTAGCGAGGGTGAGGAAGCCTAGAGCAGCTAACCGAACCCTGCCAAGGGAGAGTCCCAGTGCAGCCAGTGGAATTGAGAAGAGGTCTAGAGAAAGCTGGCGAGGGGCGGGAGAGCTCCAATGCAGACAGTGGGTCTAGTGGTCCACCAGTGGGTCTAGAGAAAGCTGGTGAGGGGCAAAGAAAAGTCCTAGAGCAGCCGGTGGGTCTAGAGAAAACTGGTGAGGGGTGAGGAAAGCCCTAGTACAGACAGGAAAGGATTGGTGAGGGGTGGGAGAGCTCTCGTGCAGCCAATCCAGTAGAAGGAGGAAGTTTAAGCTGGTAAGGGCGAGGAAGCTCTAGTGTCGCCAGCGCAGTTAGGAGAGATCACGAGAGTTGAGAAATGGAGATGGAGCAGATTTACAGGGAGGAGAAAGTGCAGAACAGGTTACAAAGGTGGATCACCAAGAAGGGACCCAATCCCTGGATTCCAGGAGCGTTCCTGACAGATGATCCATTTCTGACCCTGCTAGAGGTCTACAACATCAAGACCGCTAGGAAGGGACTCAAGAGCGTCCCACAGTCCGAGAAAGATAGGTTGGCATCATGGGGAATCTGGACCCTAGCCCATGATGCCGTAGAGAAGTACAAAGAATATAAATTTGAGGTAGAGGTGTCTCAAAAACAGATAGGAGAATTGGTGACCCAAGCAAGGGACAAAGTTAATGGAGAACATGGATCTCACCAGGAGAGCCCATGAAGCAAGGCAGAGAGCAGATAGGGCAGAGCAGGAAAATGTTGCCCTAAAACAGAAATTGGCGGAATTAGAATTTAAATTAGGCTAAGCAAAACAAGCTGCGTACTTTATATTGGCCCAAAAGACAGAAGCAGCAGCCCAAGCCGACCACACCATGTGCGAGGCCCGAATTAGAGAGTTAGAAAATAAAGTAAATTTGAAAAGCGCCCTCATGGCCACAGTGCAACCTAATATTTTAGCAGCGGCTGAGGCAGCGTGTGGAGGACAAGTGGGGGACTCTCTCTGTGCCCATTGATAACACCTGGGCTGCCCTGCATCGGCCTCAGAAGCAGCGAGAGCTGGGAGAAATCGGGCATAAAAGCCTGCTGGAACATCCTCCCCAGCACTAGCAGCGGCTGAGGCAGCATGTGGAGAACAAGTGGAGGACTCTCTCTGTGCCCATTGATAACACCTGGGCTGCCCTGCATCGGCCTCAGAAGCAGCGAGAGCTGGGAGAACTCGGGCATAAAAGCCTGCTGGAACATCCTCCCCGGCACTAACAGCGGCTGAGGCAGCGTGTGGAGGACAAGTGGAGGACTCTCTCTGTGCCCATTGATAATACCTGGGCTGCCCTGCATCAGCCTCAGAAGCAGCGAGAGCTGGGAGAATTTGAGCATAAAAGCCTGTTGGAACATCCTCCCCAGCACTAGCAGCGGCTGAGGCAGTGTGTGGAGGACAAGTATAGGTGGTCGCTGGAAGGCCCCGCCCAATCTTTTTTGCTGTGCCCATGACAACAGCTTCTGTGACGCGACAATTGTTATGTTTCCTCTCCTGCTATAGCCTTAGGGAACTCGAGGTTTAAATGTCATTTACTGAAGAGGTGTAAGGTGAATTGGGTCTTTATTTGCCACAGGGATTTGTCTTTTGAGATGAGGATTGGATTATATTTGATCCAAATCTTTGTATTGTTATTAGTGGCTTTAATATCTATGACCTTACCTGAGGCCGAGATTGTGACGGGGGCGACTATTGCAGTTGCGTTGGGGAATGGGAGGTATGGCTGGAACAGGAGGAACACATGTTACAAAAGAAGACGGGATCGCTGTTTGGTAGCTATCCCGCCTTCAGTTCCTTCTGTTTCTCAGAATGGCTTTGAGAGCAGACCTACCATTCCACAGAACCTCACTCTGCTCCTTTGCAATGCCTGGTCAGTTAAAAATAAGACTCACATCATCCAGGATCTTCTCCTGGATGAGGATGCCAACCTGGCTTGCTTCACAGAGACCTGGCTTGGGGAGGATAGCGCCGCTATATGGGCGCAGGCCCTCCCAGCTGGGTATTCTGTTAGTGAGCAGGTGAGGGGAAGTGGGTGGGGGGGCGATGTGACTCTGGTTCATAAAAATACTTTGACCTTGACCAGGATACCTGTCCGGAACACAGCCCATTTCAAGTGTATGTACCTCAGCCTGAAGACCAGGGATAGTTTGGGGATTCTGCTAGTCTACTGGCCACCCCGTTGTCTAGCAGACTCCCTGACTGAGCTGACGCAGCTGGTCTCTGAGCTGCTGTTGGAGACCCGCAGACTTTTAGTTTTGGGGGACTTCAACATCCTGCTCGAGACCAGCCTAACAGGTGTGGCTCGGGAGTTCATGGAGACCATGACAAACATGGGCCTATCCCAGATGGTCAACGGGCCCACACATTGTGCAGGTCATACACTCGATGCGGTCTTTAGTACGGAACAGGAATATCCGTGGGCGGTGGTTGTTAGTACCTCCGCATTGTCATGGACGGATCATTTCCTGGTCAAGATGGAACGTAGAGCCAACATCTGCCCCAGCGGGGGTGGTGGACCCATTAGAATGGTCTGCCCTCGAAGGCTAATGGATTCAATTGGATTCCAGAGAGCCTTAGAGGGATTAATGGTAGGAAATGCTGGTGACCCTGTCGATGCCCTGGTTAATACCTGGAACATCAACCTTACCAGGGCTATCGACATGATCGCTCCCAAACGTCCTTGCCATCCCACTTCAAACCGTAGGCCTTGGTATACTCCGGAGCTGAGGTGTATGAAGCGGCATGGACAACGACTGGAGCACAGGCGGAAGAAGACTCGACTCTTATCTGACAGAACTCGCCATAGGAGCTTTCTTTGCTCCTATTGGGAGGGAATGCTTGCAGTGAAGAGAGCCTTCTCCACTGCACGCATTGCGTCTGCGGAGTCTTGTCCAGCAGAGCTGTTTGAGGTGGTAAGGGAGATGACGCAGGTGCCCCCTGCACCAAATCCCTTGCTTAACCCGACAACAGCCTGCTGTGACGCATTTAACAACTTCTTTGCAGATAAAATCTCTCAGATAAGAGCCGACTTAGACGCCACCATTGAATCAGAGTCTATAGGCGAAGCGTCCAGTGACTCCGTCGATGTAGTTATACTGGATCAGCTCCAATCTGTGAGTACTGAGGACGTGGACAAGCTGCTTGGTAAGGTGAGGAAGACAACTTGCCCTTTCAACCCTTGCCCATCATGGCTGGCTCTCCAGGGGGGGGGGATGCATTGAGGAGATTCCTTACGGAAATCATCGGTGCATCCTTCAGGGAAGGACATGTTCCATCCTGTCTAAAGGAAGTGGCTGTTAGGCCGCTTCTGAAAAAACCTTCCCTAGACCCCCTGGATATGAGTAATTATAGGCCTGTGTCATTGCTGCCATTTTTGAGCAAGGTGATCGAGAGGGCAGTTGCTCTTCAGCTCCAAGCGGTTTTAGATGAAACCGATTATCTAGACCCATTTCAAACTGGCTTCAGGACAGGCTTTGGGGTTGAGACTGCCATGGTTGCCTTGACCGACGATCTGCGTCTAAGCATCGACAGGGGTAGTGTGACCCTGTTGGTGCTCCTAGACCTCTCAGTGGCTTTTGATACAATAGACCACGGCATCCTCTTGGGCCGCCTGAGAAGGTTAGGTATTGGGGGCACTGCTTTGCAGTGGTTCCGGTCCTTCCTCTCGGGTAGGTCCCAGAGGGTGCTGCTCGGGGACTGTAGTTCCAGTAAGAGGGAACTCAGTTGTGGGGTCCCTCAGGGAGCTATTTTGTCCCCAATGTTATTCAACATCTATATGAAGCCGCTGGGTGAGATTATACGGAGTTGTGGTGCTGGGTGTTATCAGTACGCTGATGACACTCAAATCTATTTCTCCGTGTCTCGTTCGTCAGCCTCGAATTCCAATGGCATCTCTCCTCTCAATGAATGTCTTCAGGCGGTAATGGGCTGGATGAGGAAAAACAGATTGAAACTGAATCCAGACAAGATGGAGGTGCTCATGGTAGCGGCCCCGAAACCAAGAATTGGGTTGCAACCTCCAGTCCTGGATTGGGTCACACTCTCCTCCAGTGACTGTGTTCGCAGTCTGGGGGTGCTCCTTGACTCGTTGCTCCTGATGACAAATCAGGTAAATGCGACGGTCAGGAGCGCCTGCTATCAGCTTCGGCTGATATGCCAGCTGCGCCCTTTTCTGGAAGTAAGGGATCTCGAGACCGTTGTGCACATGCTGGTAACCTCACGCCTCAACTTCTGTAATGCGCTCTACATGGGGCTACCCTTGTGCTTAGTTCGGAAGCTACAGTTAGTTCAAAATATATCAGCCAGAATTGTTTCAGGAACATCTAGGAGGGACCACATCACTCCGGTTTTGAGGTCCCTCCACTGGCTGCCTATTCGCTTCTCGGCTCAGTACAAGGTGTTGGTTATTACCTTTAAAGCCCTAAATGGCTTGGGTTCAAGCTATATCAGAGACTGCCTCCTCCCATACAATCCTCCCCGCACGCTCCGGTCTTCTGGGAGAAATTTCTTAGAGCCTGAAAGATCCAGGCTATCCGCGACCTCCCAGAGGGCCTTTTCTATTGTTGCCCCCAGACTCTGGAACGACCTGCCGGATGAGATCCGTCAACTAACATCTTTGGGCAGTTTTAAAAAGGCTGTCAAGACAGATCTCTTCCGGCAGGCCTTTCCAGACTAAATAACCTGGCCCTGGGCAATTCCCTCCTTCATCTAAACCTTGGTTCCCCCGTAGTGCTGCAATGAGATTAGCCACTATGGTTTGTATTATTTTAACTGTTGTATATTGTTTTATGTTTTTTAATTATATTACTGTTTAATAATGTTTTAAGGGGGGGAGGGCTATGTTGCTTATTGTAACTGTTTTTATCTTGTAAACCACCCGGATTGGGCAACCATTGGGCGGTATATAAATAAATTTTATTATTATTATTATTATTATTATTATTATTATTAAGAATCGGCCACACAAGCTAATATCCTTCAGGGGAGCCCACTGCTGGTAGAGGCATGGATTCCCCCACCCTACAATCCCCAATGGAGTCCCCCAAAAGGGAATGAACCCACGAAGGGGTGCACTCCAGGCATACCCATGGACCCAGTTAAAACCCGGAGTATGGCAGAAACAAAAGCCACCTCAGAAGATGGCACAGTAACTAAGACAGTGGAAGAGATGGTCTCATGGTCACTAACAGAAATTAAAGCCCAAACAGACCATCAGGGCAGGCTAAATCCCCAAACATGAGTCTGATGGATGTCTAACATCATCCTTTCATACCCAGGAGCTAAAGGACAGGACTTTACGCAGATAGCAAGGCTGAGCATAGATTCCGCTTACTTAGGACCCTTTGAGGCAGCAGTTTCCAACTATGATCTGGCAAATTTACAATTAAAGGAATGGATATGCGTAATGGTGCAAATTCTTTGGTCAGGCACCACCATAAGAGCGAAATATCACAATGAGGTACAGCAGCCAGATGAAGCCCCAGACACTTATGTAGCCAGAAAGAAAATGTTAGCGACCCTAACAGGAGAAGTTAGCCTTAATCATGACAGGGTGCCACTTTTTAACTGTACTGATTTTATAAAAGAGGTATACCAAGGTTTAAATGATGCAGCTAAAATGTACATAGGTCCCGCCTACCACCATAGATTGGCAAGGATTTTTGCAGCATATTCAGGCAGCTTCCCAGATATTTTGGACCAGAGAAGCACAAAAAGATATGGCTAAGAGCTTAGTGGCAGCAAACTCAGCAAAACCTCCCCACAGCCTAGGAAGGAAGACAGATAGAGATAGCGAACCGGTCCACACGGTTACATACCGGAACACCGGCCCCCATTCTCAGCCCATATCCAGTGAACCAGGAAGGCTTCCCAACAATAACTCTTTTAATAGAGAGGCTTTAGAAGCTACCCAAGAAGACCCGATAACCCAGACCAGGGGTAGGCAACCTTTCCCCTTTAAGGGCCGAGGGACTTCAGCTCCCAGACTCCCAGGAGCTATTGGCCAACATGGGACTATTGGCCAACATGGCTGAGGCTTCTGGGAGCTGAAGTCCCTCGGCCCTTAAAGGGGAAAGGTTGCCTACCCCTGACCCAGACTATGGAAGAGACCCCTTGAGGAAATCAGGAGCCCTATTTGGAGGCAACTAAGGGAATTAGGATACCCCATAGCAGACGTTCATGGTAGACCCATGCATGAGCTCACTGATCTACTGTTCCAAGCCCTAGGTGGGCAAGGCCCCAATGGACCCAGCACCAAACCTAATGCCCCTACACCCCAGAACCCGATGCAGAACCCCAGTCCATCAGGTTAGGGATGCCCGGGATTCTGCAGAGAGCCACGGCAGAACTTTGGACCCCTTGGGCTGAAGACCTTCCTGCCTGAAACCCTCATAGACCCCCACATCCATCTCCCAAGACCGGAGCTATTAAGGCCCCGAGGAACCCGGTCCCCACAGTCATCCCCCGCAGTGCCCCCGATCCTCCAACTCCTGTGATCCTTCCACCTAGTCAACAGATAGTAGCCACTTTAAAACCAGATTTCTGGGGATGCCCGACTGTAAATGTAAAAGTGGGGTCCCAAGACAAACCCAAGCCAAACACTTTACTCTGGGATTCAGGCGCCACAGTCAATACACTTCACCCCAAACTAGCTGCTGTAGGAAATAAGACACATAATAGCATGGAACTAATAGGCTTTGGGAAGGGCAAGCAGCAAGCCCCCACCTGGAGAGACATTCCCATCCACTAAAGACCCATCTTAGATTGTATCAGGGCATGTGAGAACCAGGGAGAGGACGATGGTATTTTAGGAGCAGGATTTTTAAGATGGAACCACTTGACCCTTGATTTGGCCAACGGTTTCCTGTGTCAATTGGAGGAAGGTCCCCCTGTAATATCAGCTATACATAGATGTGCCGCTTTAAAAGGACCATCTACCCCATTTTAAATGACCTATGGGCAACAGATTTCCCAAATGTTTGGATTAAAGACAAAATGGAAAGTGGCAAAGTTAAAGGAGCATGCATGCTCATATAAGGGAAAGATCCACCCCCACAGAAACAGTATAGGTACCCCCATGAGGCAGAGGAAGGGAATAGCAAAAACCATAGAAGGTCTCCTGAAATACAATGTAATACTCCCCATGCAGTCCATCTGCAATGTGCCCTTATGGCCATTGTTAAAAGCTGACGGTGTCACATGGCAAATGACCGTGGACTTTAGAGCCCTTAACACGGTCACTCCCCCAGTAGCCCCTGTAGTAGCCTAATATAATGACATTTTAGCCATCATTGCAGCCAGAGCCAAGTTTTACAGCATGATAGATTTAGCAAACGCCTTCCACTCCATCCCACTCCATGAGAAATGTTTTTACAAATTCGCATTCGAGTTCCGCAGGAATCAAATGTGCTTCAAGAGGATCCCACAAGTTTTTCACTCCAGTCCATCAATTTGCCATTCCCACGTGGTCAAGATTGTGGACCAAGTTGCGACCCACGTCGCGCTCCCACGTCTTGTCCTATATGGATGACATTTTAATACATTCAGACTCCCAGGAAAAGACTGCAGACATCACTAGGGAAGTGCTAGAGCTCATTAGGGACACAGGATTTAAAGCCAATAGACAGAAAGCTCCGTTAGTGCAGACGCAGGTCAAATACTTAGGACTTAACCTTCAGCCAGATTGCAGAACCCCGGATCTACAGAGGGTAGAAACCCTAGGAAAACTCCCAGCCCCCACAGATGTAGCCTCCCTGAGAGGGCTTCTAAGAACTTTTAATTTTCCCCGAGAGTTTCTAGAAGTCTTTGCTAGCAAAGCCAAGCCCCTATATGCCTTACTTGGAGATGGGGCCCCGAGCAGCAGGAAGCATTTGCCACCTTGAAACAGGCCTAGCTAAAGTGCCAGCTCTAGTTCACCCCGATGTGACCCAGCCATTTTATATTCAGCTTGCAATAGCAGATAGCCATGTAGGAGCGGTCCTTACTCAGCTTAGGAACAATGTACATAGCGTAGTAGCCTACACCTCGAAAAACCTCTCCCCCATGGAAGTAAAGTTCAGCTCATGCGAAAAAAACTGTGGAGCTTTGATCTGGGCTCTGACCCGCTGGGAATTTATCATAGGTAGAGCCAAAGTCATAGTTCAGACCCCGCATACACCCCTCAAGTATATTTTGTCAGGTAAAATTCAGGATGGCCAAGTTCATAGCTCCCACATAACCAAATGGACCCTAGAATTAATCAAACACAGCATTGACTACAATAGGCAAGACAATGAGCCAGTCGCCCCCTATGGGCTAGTAGTTGCCGGAACAGCTCACGAATTCCCCCTCCCTCTAAACACACCAAGTAATTGGCCAGTAAAAACAGGAAAGCCCCTAACAGAAGCCGTGAAGGAAGGATTTAGATGTTGGTTCTGTGACGGATCTTCCGCTTGCCCTGATGGGACCCGCTTAACAGATTTCGGAGCCGCCACTTAACAACCAACACTTAACAACCAACAGACCCTCCAAGGATCCATTTGCCCCCACTCCAGCCAGGCTGCCGAGGTAGAAGCCCTCCGCGCTGTCTTGGAATTTGAGGACCCAGACCCAGAATAGCCATTTATTCGGACTCCCAGTGGACTGTAAATGCAGCCATAGATTGGCTCCACATTTGGATGACCAGAGATTGGAAAACTAATGATAACAAACCCGTAGCCCATACAGATAAATGGCAAGAAGCCACCCAGTTGATCCTAGGTAGGACTGCCCCCACGTGGGTCTCACATGTGAAAGACCATCAGAAAACTACAGAAGAAGAAGCCCAATGGAACAACAAGGCCGACTCCCTCGCTAAGACAGCAGCCACTGCCCCCATGGCTCCCATCAATGTACAACCCAAGGCTTACACCCTATCTGAGACGCTAGATTTGGCACAGTTACAGAAGGGAGATAGTGAGATTAAAGCACTAGCTGCAGCAGGGAAGGACCCCACTGGAAAATATATCATCGTTCAAAAGGAAGAGATATTGAGGGCCGTAGACGGAGAAGGAATTCACCATTGGATAGTCCCCACCAAGGTTCGAGGGGATCGCATTCAGTTTGTTCATAATATAGGACACCGAGGAAAGCAAATAACCATAGACAGGGTTAAGGAAACAGAAAGGTGGTCCCGCATGAAGGTCCCGACTGCAAATGGATTACCTTTGCCTCTTGCCAACCACATCCCGACACCACAAATATTGTTTAACTATAATCGACCCATTTAGCAAATGGATTGAGGCTTTTCCCACTAGAGATTACACTGCAGAAACCACAGCTCGGATCCTATTTGAGCAAGTCTTTAGTCGCTGGGGACTGCCCCAGACCTTTACCATTGACTCAGGCAGCCATTTCACAGCAGAAGTTAGGAAAGCCTTATGCTCTTCCCTAGGTATTAAGCAAAGATTCCACATAGCTGCCCATCCCGAAAGCTCAGGCCACTTAGAAAGGACTAATAGAACTTTAAAGGAAGCAATGAGGAAAATAGTTAAGGCATCAGGGAAGGATTGGGACACAAAGCTCCCCATAATCCTCAGCGCCTTTAGGGGGACTGTAGCATCACACAGCTTCATGCCACACCAGGTTATGACAGGAAGAAAAATGGTCATGCCAGAAGCATTTTGGATAAACACCACTCTCCCTGCAGATCTAGAGCCAGGAGTCTTAAATCTTGAATGGAAGAAAACTCTCCTACAGAGCATCCAGCAGACCCACAGACAAGTAGCAGAAAAATTAGGACAGAACATGAGAGCTATGGATAAAAGATTAGGTTGGGTGCGCAACCCTCAGCAGTGGGACCCTAGAAAGCACGTAATATACAGGAACTTTTTCAAACAGAGACATAATCTCACAGCAAAATGACTAGGACCTGTAGAAATAGTTGAGAGAGTGTCCCCAGCTATGTACCAAATTAGAATCCCTAGCCATCATGGGACTAGACTAAAATATTTACATGTGTCATAGTTAAAGGAGTGGAAGGGAGACCCGATACCTGTAAAGACAGTTCGGTCAGAGCCTGACCCAGTGCCCACCATAGACATGACTGAAACATTTGTGAGTCTCTTCCTCACGTAGCCAGTTAGTGAGACGCCTCTCTGCTTCCCTACAGGGACAAGAGATGGCACTGAGCGCATGGACCCTCTGGATATTGTTATGGATGTCAACTAAGGTCTGTGCTAGCATTTATCTGACCCAGTTCAACACAGATTGGAAATATAATATAGAGGCTAAATGTCATTGGGGCCCCCGTACCCAGGAATGATGGAGGTAATAGATTCTATGGGCAATGCAAGGACCTGGTATGACAAGGGACTCCCTGTTTTAATCAAAACTAGAATATACGTCACCAAAAGAAACACCCTAGCTTCAAGAGTTAATATGTTTGGCCTCAAATAACTCACTTGGGTGGAGGCAGATGCAGGCCCCCTCCCCCTTCAAGCAGAAATCTGGAGAAGGCACTGATTCGACTCCCCATTCAGCAAAACCCCCTCCTCTTTCTACACCTCCCTCACCATAGATTATCTGTGCCGTCCTACATGGGCTTGGAAAACCAGACTGTTTGTGTGTCACGACTTCATTCACACCCCCAGTAATTGCACCATAACTTGCCGGTGCATGATGTGTCCAGACATCCCCACCGAAGTTCCCGCTATGATCCAGGAGCCATCTATGTACATTGGCAATGTAGTAATTAGGAAAGATATATCCCTTTATGCATACACAGAGATCCAACCCATAGTCACCAACCTAAAATTGAATTTGATGGCCGTGAATGTAGGACGCATGATCCCCGTTTGTAGCCTATATTTAAAAGCCGCGTGGGTGCAGTGGGAACAATTGGAAGAAAAATGGCATAATGTAACGCACCTGCTTTTCAGAAGCAAGCACAATCTTGTAGACACAGTGTTAGGAGGATTTGGAACAGGGGTAGGAGTTTTAAATGCAATAGATACAGAAGTAGTAGCTAATAAATTGGGATTGGTTGGATCTCGAACCAAAGATTTAGGTGTATCCATTGCCTCAGGTCTAACAAATGTGGCCGAAGGCATAGACATAATTGGTCATCTCCTACCGCAATGGGTAGGCATAGAAAAGGAAATCATTATAGACATAGGAGACTCCCTTAAGTCTGGCATTTATAACTTGTCCATAGCCATTCAGTGCACCCAAATTCAGAGCAGTCTGATAGCATTTGCATCGCAGTTAATTCAAGCCTCATTGATGAGATTCATTCACCAGGAAGTCATGGTTTTGTTTAAGAAAATGTATCTGGATCCCTTCCAACAACCCACAGATTTAGTTAAGATAACTGGAGCACAGTGGCAAGACATAGTGCTCTATATTGGCATTTACCATTAAAAGATATGGGATCCTCAAGTCATTCACCCGGCTTCCCACATAGGTCTCCCCTTAGCCGAGAGTACCACAACCATGTTGCCAGAGCAAACATTACATTGGACTAGTGGCACCCACTTGTATGATTTGTGTGGGTGTGTAAAAACACAGCAGTGGACCCATTGTTACAGTGGTTTAATAGGAACCCCCATTCAAGAGATACAGAACCATGTTATAGTCCCATTTCAGTCATCCATCCTTGTCCAGCTTAACCATGATTGCTTTTGCCTCCGGACCCCTTGTGACCATGTTATTTTGTTGCTTTTTGAATGTATTTTGGACATAGATAGATCGTTAGGAAACCCATGTTTTTGCCAAGTACATGTTAGAGATTGTTTTGGAAGAGAATTTTATTTGCATGAGACAGTTAGAGAATACACAAGTGAAGCACCATAAACCCACAGTTGTTAGAAGAATTTCATTTGGAAGATGAACTACAAATCTCAAAATGGTTGCACCTGCTTACTAAGGGGGGAAGCAGACTGGCAGCACGGGGCCGCCCTTGGAAGGTGCGCCGTGGGACCGAGGCATCCCCACGCCTCAATCCTGCGGCGCACCTTCCCCATCCCTGAAAGGAGCGCTAAAATAGCGTTCCTTTCACAAGTCAGTGAAAGTGCACCTCAAAAGCTTGCGGCGCACTTTCACTGACTTTTCCTCCGCAGCGTGTCCGGACGCTGCGGTGGGAGGTTGCCCTCGGAGCACCAGCCGTGCGGAGGGCCAGGGGCTCCAAGGGCAACCTCGGGAGGAGGAAGGGGCGCCGATCGTGCAGCTGCCCCTCCTCTTCCCTGCCTCCAGGATGGCTTTTTAATCCGTCTGCTGAGGCCCTAACTTGAGTCAGGCCGCCAAACAACTCAAGCAGACTGAGGCCAGAATTAAGACCTCTGTAGACCTCAAAGCCCAACAAATCATTGAAGTTACCCAAGAAATTAAAGATGCAGCAAAGAACACTTGGTTGGAAAGTGGGACTTGTCAGCCACTGGACAGGCAATTTTAAAATTGATAACCAATCCCATCGCAATAATTCTGGCAATACAGGTTATCACTGTCATAGGAGCTATTAGTCTCACATGTTGGATTAGAAAGCAAGTGGCCGATTTCCATGCCCTTAGACGCAGGCTAGATCTCCCACAGCTGATAACCAATAGGCATCCCAACCACTGCCACCAGCCCCACTCCTTTTCTGATTGCCTCCATCCTCTAGAGGATGAAGGTGGGGAAGAAAGCCTCCTTGGATAAAGCATCACCATTCACCCATCCATAGCCAATGCCTGCACCCCGCCCTTTCAGTATTGGGGGGGGGGGGGAGGAGAGTTTTGGTCTGTCTTTTCACTCTATAGGAAATGGGGGACTAGCCCCAGAGGTGGCCTTCCCTATCAGCCAGTAGCAGGGCCCACTCATGGAGACCCGACCTAGTGCAACCCAGCCATGAGAAGCATAGCAACCACAGGCCCGTCCACCTCCTCTCAAGTCATTACGACCAACCCGTTTGGAGGAATGGACCTAAGTCCCCACTCCAAACCCCATCCAGCCATACCTTTAGCAAGCCCAAGAATGCCCCGGTTCCACCGCAATAAGTCCGTTTAGTTCAAAATGGAACCCTAATTAGCATACTTTTCCCAACTTTCCTGACCCCCCCACTCTAAGGTGGTGACACCCGCTTCGCCCAGACCAAGTGCCCACAGTTTGAATAGCCTATTGGGATCACCCCTGCAACCCTCCTGACCAGTGTTAGCCTATCCGTGCACCCCCATGTAAAAGAATGCCATGGTGCAGGACTCAAGTTCATTGATAGCTTGCAGAAACCAACGGGCTCCGAGACAGTGTAGCCGCTACAGCCTCTCAGCCTCGGAGTAGTTATTGAGTTAAGATAGGAAGGGCCTTAAGCCCAAAGTAGTTTTGTCACATGATAAGTGTTGATGTGTCTATGTGTTTTGGCGCTATACGCCCCCTTTCGGTGATGGACTTTCAGTGCAAGTATGGTGATTTGGGAAACTCTCTTTCCTTTGGCTTCTCTGCCACTGACTTCTGTGTCGACCTATGGCAGTGTCACTTAGTCTTTTAGCCACGTCTCTCCAGAGACATGGGGGAGTGAGACTTCATCCCCAATGCATGCTTTCTATTGCTTTCATTTCTGACAAACTTTCAAGAGGAAGGCAAGCCTCCAACACGAAGTCCAGACGCTGTCACAGCCCTGCCGCTTGCAGACAGGACAAGCATCCCGGATGCAACCCTGGACGCTGACCTCCAGCCAGCATTCCCAAGAACGCCACGCCACCACTTGCAGCCAGATGGTGCCCGCACCGCTCCTACCACAGCCCCACTGAAGCAGACGAGCAGCTCCCTCCTTCGCAGTCAGATCCCAAGGCTTCTAGCCAAGCCACTGCATGAACGTTGATTCCCAAGCCAAACGCAACGTTGCCCCCCCCGGACTCACATTTCTCTTGCCCCCCTTGGAATTGCATTGCTATTTGCCCGCATACAAGACCCCTTGCCTTGGACTTTTGCCCACATTCCCATGGACATTATCCTGCCTGCATTCAAGAATGGACTTTCACTCCTTTTTTCCCTTTGGACTTACATCCATCCAAGAGGCCTGCATTCATATTGCCATTGGTGTCTGTTTGGACATTGTTCATCACTGATTGTGCATTGCCATCGACATTTCGTTATTGCTTTTCTATTGTTGCTATTGCTTTTCGAATTGCTGTTATTGCTTTTCTGTTATTGGTTAAGTATGAATGGGTTACCGATGTGTGGTTAGGGATCCCACCCCTCCTTTCTTAAGAGAGAGAGATACCTCCACCCGAACACAACTACTCCTTCCAAATTGTCACCCTGAAATTCTATGACAAAGGCTAAATCTGAAAGACATTGATCCCAACACACCAGTGCATTGGTCTCAATGCTTTCGGGGGGGGGGGGGACTGTTAGCGGACGTCCTCCATTTTTATTATATATTATAGCCATGTGGAGTTCCCTATGACCCCAGCCTGAGCCTTGGGAGATGGCAGCCATAATCCCCTAACTGTAAGGTCAGGTAAGTAAGCTGAAATTGCTTAAGACCACTAAAGATTTCCTGGACAGGCAGGTTTTGGGAGTTGCCCTTGGGAATATCCCATTATATTGGAAAAGATACATAATGGTGTTTGTTTATCTTAGTCTCACACTTAATGGGACAGTGATCAGATTTGATTGCACCCCTTTCTCTAGCTTCCTTTCCTTGATAGCTTTGAAACCAAATGCATTGTTTAGACTATGCCCAGACTTAGCTAAACAATAGTAAACCCATCAAGCCTTTGTCCATCTATTGTTTGACTCATGGCCAGGAGGCAGAAATTCCCTATAAGAACCCCTGGATTTTAGCAGACCTCGTGCTGCCTTGGAAGTGCATGTTGAATCTCTGTCAGTCTGCACTCTGAGATAGTTCCCGCAACCCCCTCTCTTGCCGGTCGTGCCCCTTCCATGGAACCCATCTGCATTCACCAGAAGCCCAGAGGACTCTCTCGGGTGTGAGTATATCTCCCTCTATCCTGGTTTCCCTCTTTGCTTCCCCTACTCTCGCTTTTTCCTGCTTATCTTCTAGTGTGTGTGTGCCGCATTTGGATGTTTGCTTGCTGTATTAATAAATATTTTAGACTTTAATTGGAGTTTGGTCCATTTCAGTGTCTTTCCTTGCCAGAATTTTTACATCTCTGGTAGACAATTGGATAAGATCTCAGAAGCGAAGTTGGGCACTTCCCTCTCACATTTGAGCTAATTATAAATTCCCCAAGATTAAGTCTTTGTTTCCCAACAGTTGGCAGTGCGAGGCCCTGGTGCCACATGATGGGATGAGCTGTCACTAGTCCCAGCTTCTGCCAACCTAGCCATTTGAAAGCATACAGATGCAAGTAGATAAACAGATATCACTTCAGTAGGAAGGTAATAATAATAATAATAATAATAATAATAATAATAATAATAATAATAAATTTTTATTCATAACCCGCCCCTCTGCACAACAATCAGGGTGGCTTACAACAGATTAAAATACAACAGTTAAAACATACCATCTCCCTACAACCTCCACCCGCCTCCCACACCCCTTAAAACTGAATTAAACTTGAGAAAATTAAAAATAACAAGTATAACAGTTAAAAAAAACAGTAATAAACAAAAGTAGCCATAGTGCCATATTCGGCAGAGAGAGTGGGGGAGAATAGAATCCAAATATACTCCTCCCTCTGAGGGCACTATTCCGGTTAACAGTGTTCCATGCAGTCATGCTGGCCACATGACCACCGGAGTTGTCTTCAGAGTAGTAATGGAGATGAGCACCACTCCTACAGTCAGTTATGACTAGACATTCATGTCAAAGGAAAACCTTTACCTTTACTTATCTGACTAGATCAAGATCAAAACCAAAATCAGAGCAGCCATAAGGGCCTGTCTGTTTCTGAGTAGCCCAAGAATGGTGGGAGTTTATTTGCACATGTAAGTCAGCTCAAATTTGGTCAAAAATTGCCAATTATGCAAAAAAATAAGATTGCCAGTGGTTGCAGCAGAATGCATCTTTAAACATCAGTGCTGGATTTCTCCACTTTGGATGTTTGCAGCAGGTTTACTGTAACCTTGAGAGTGGGAGAAGAAAATGGGGTACCAAGGTAAGTACACTGGAAAATCAATCATAGGATGCAGGAGGCTTATGAAGTTGCCTCTGGAAACCCATCCCATGGTTTACCAACTCTATTGTCCATTATGGGAATTTTTGCATTGTTAAACTAACTATTCTGTATTTTAGAATCATAGAATCATAGAATTGGAAGAGACCACAAGGGTCATCCAGTCCAATCCCCTGCCACACAGGAAATTACAATCAAAGCACCTCTGACAGATGGCTATCCAGCTTCTGCTTAAAAACCTCCAATAAAGGAGAAAGGAGACTCCACCATACTCCCATTTAAAACCTAGGTCATTTGAAAATTCTTTAGGGCTTTTAAAGACTACCATAAATAATGCAGCTTGAGTCCACTTTTACTACCCTGGCCCAGTGCTAGGGAATCATGGGAATTGTATTTTTTTCTGGGACATTGAGCCTTCTGTGTCAGAGAGCTCTGGTGCCACAATAAACTACAGTTCTCATGATTCCCTAGCACTGAGCCAGGGCAGTTAAAGTGGACTCAGGCTGCATTATTTCTGGCAGTCTGTAAAGGCCCTTAGTCATCTATCCTGATTTCTTGAGGCACATTTTTCTTCCTCACTGGAACTATAGGCCTTCAGTATCACCCTTTTGTGAAACTCCCATCTGTCCTAAACTCTAATAATAATAATAATAATAATAATAATAATAATAATAATAATAATAATTTATACCCTGCCCCTCTGAGATCAGTCGGGGTGGCTTCCCTTTTATTATTCCTGATCACTCCCAGTATTTCCCTAACTTTACTGAAATCAACTTTCCTAAAGTCTAGAATGTGTCTGACTATGCCTGGCTTCTCCTTTGCAATGTAAAACAAACTCCAGGAGAATGTGATCACTCCCACCCTAGGATCCTGCGACATCCACTCCATTAACCAATTCGTCCCTGTTGGTTACCATCTTACTACTACTTCTTTATTATTTGTTCTAATTTTTTGGAGTAGCTTTTACTGCTGTAATCATAAGACTCATCCTACCAGGTTTCAGTGATGCCTATGAAATGTATTTGCCTCCCTGTGTTAAGAATTCATGTTTATCTTATTTTTCCCCCATATTCTCTCTATTAGTACAGAGACATCTTATACCATGGGGCATTCACTCCAGTTGCTTCCATGTTGCTTTTCTGTCCCTGTTTGAATTTTCTGTCCACTGTACTATCTCCCCAATTCCTTGAATTTCTTTGAGTTTATTATCTGCAGTATATAGATTCCCTGTGCTCTCTGGAATAATGTTACCTTCCTCTGTATAACTCAGTTTAAAGCCCTCATGATCAAGTTTGTGGGACTCCTACAAATACATTCTCACCAACCACTGTGAGATACAACATTTTAGTAGCTCACTGACTCAGCAGAATACCCATCCTTAAGTTTAGACCATGTGCTCAGACAGAGCATATGGCCCCAAACACAAAAACATCCCCCCCATTTTAGCCAAACAACCAACCTTAACCCAAAAGATACAACCTAACCTTATTCTGTCTCTTCCATCAATCCTACACAAAATGCCTGTTTCTCCTTCTTGTTTACCTAGCTTCTGCTCCAGTAGTGTTAACATTAATGTCACAGCCAAAAGAATGCCAGAATATCAGAATGTCAGAATATCAGAATACAGGGATAGTATTTTTACTATATTGTGATATGTGAGAATACTTTCTAGGGGTTGCTGTTCATAGTAAGGTCTATTTCTTTGGAACAGTTTCTGTCAACTTCTGTCAAAAGTTGCCTGAAGTCCTTCAATGTCATAATTACAAGTCTTTACAGGAAGAAATTAATAAACCTTGACAAAATAAAAACAAAGGAACAGTAGATGGGCTCTACAATCCCAAAGTACTCTGAGTTCCACCAGTTAGATAAAGAATTCCCACATAGCCTTAGTAAGATCTCTAACATTTAGCTCTTTGACTCACCCTATAACTAAAAGTTATAACTAAAATATATAAGATCCTGGAAAGACTAGGATGTCCCCCCAAATTCCTCAAAATGATTATCTTGCTACATGAGGGCCAGCATGGTCAAGTCAAATATGGCGATGCTCTTTCAGAGCCCTTTCTAATAACTAATGGAGTGAAGCAAGGTTGTGTTCTTGCTCCAACTTTATTTACAATCTTCTTCAGCATGATGCTCCAAAGGGCTGCAGCAGAGCTCGAAGAAGAAGACGGCATCTATATACATTACCATGTTGATGGTAGCTTGTTTAACTTAAGCCGTCTGAGGGCTCGCACTAAGACTCTAAACTATCTAGTCCGTGAGCTGCTCTTCTCTGATGATGATGCCCTTCTTGCCCACACAGCAGCAGCTCTGCAGTGCCTAACATCTTGCTTCGCAACAGCTACAGAACTGTTTGGGCTGGAAGTCAACCTGAAGAAAACGGAAGTTCTCTACCAGCCTGCACCACAGGACAAACACCACCCTCCCCACATTGCTGTAGGCAAATCTGTGCTTAAGTCTGTTCAGTAGTTCACCTACCTGGGAAGCATCATCTCCTCAGACGCCAAGATTGACAAAGAGATCAACCACAGATTAGCAAAGGCATACAGCGCATTTGGAAGACTTTACAAAAGAGTCTGGAGTAACAAACACCTGAGGCGGAGCACAAAAATCAGTGTGTATAGAGCCATTGTACTGTCTATTCTCCTTTATGGGTCTGTATCATGGGTCACCTATCGCCAACACTTACGACTCCTTGAACGCTTTCATCAGCGCTGTATACGCACAATCCTAAATATACACTGGACTGACTATGTGACGAATGTTGCTGTCCTTGAGCAAGCAGGGATCACCAGCATTGAGGTCATGCTATTGAAAACGCAGCTGCGCTGGGCTGGGCACTTTTCTAGGATGGAGGACCATCGCCTCCCCAAAATAGTACTCTACAGTGAACTTGCCATGGGTCAGCGTAAGAGGGGTGCTCCAAAAAAGCGATACAAGGACTCCCTGAAACAACATCTCAGGCTCGGCCAAATTGATCACCAATAATGGTCCACCCTGGCCTCACATCGGGAGGCATGGAGATGCACTATCCACAATGCTGCAGCCTTATTTGAGAAGTCACGCCGAACAAGTCTCTAAGAGAAACGACAAAGCAGAAAGAATCACAACCCGGAAACATCACTCAAGGAGATCTTCTGTTGTGCTTTCTGCAACCGGACTTGTTTATCTCGGATTGGCCTTTTTAGTCATCAGTGCGCTTGCAAAAAGCATGGGATGAGTCCTTCCTGAATCTTCATTTGCGAAGAAAAGCGAGCCAGAGCCAGCCAGCTATAACTAAAAGTTGTGATAGACCAAACAATTCTTGTCAGTGTTTTTGGTACATGTGAAAATGGTGTGTAGGACCTTCATTTTTCCTTGGTACTAGAGCCATTCTTATGAACAACAGTTGCCCCTCCCAATTCACAGGGGATCCATTCCAGACCCCCTTGGAAAAATGGCAACTCACACATATTCGAGTCACATAGAATGGTGTGTGTGCCTGAGGCGTGTGTACAGGGTCACATGCAGGTGCACACCGCCATTTTATTAATGGCCACTTGTCCCTCCTGCAAAGAGCAAGACCATGGATTCCAAGTCTGCAAAAAGGGAGGGACAACTGTTCCTCCAATCACACACAGCTCCTTTCACCCAAAGGAGTGAGTGATGGCGTTCTGACAGCAGAACCAACTTTTTGTCTCTTGCTTAGAATTTCTCGCATTTACCTAAGCTAAGTCTAACAAAAGTTTCTGGTCCCACAATAAAATATTGTCTTTTCCCAACCCTATCTTGCAAGAATTTTCTACTCTTATAATGGACAATTGATGGTTGCTACAGCCCCTTACACATTTTGAGATTAAACAATATTATACACTGCCCAGATCAATCTGTGGTTTATATTATTGATTATAACTAATATGTTTGATTTTTTCCTTACCAAAACACTTACCCAAGAGTGGTTCAAAACTGAAGCCAGGTACTGCTTTAATTTAGTTTTCAAGGTTAACATGAATACTATCTCTTGTTAAATATAAACAGGTTTGTGTTATGGGACAGATATTGCTGATTGGCTGCTACAGCATATCCCAAGGTAATACCACTTTAAGTTCCACATAAACTCTTAACAGTTTCTATCCTAAAACTAGACTGTAGGTGGTAGAGTTTTTTACGATATGTTATAATAGTGCAATAAATCTGTTAGCTTAAAATCGAATCTCCGTGGCCTTTTAGAGAAATCATCATTAAATGCAAGCCCCCCTTAATGATGCCATCCCAGTGAAATTGTTTAATCTGCAAAGAGGGTGAAAGGTCACCAAATGAATTTTTTATAATACATCAACTTGACACGCAATAGGGAAAACTGTAATAGATAAAAGCAAAGGAAAAGGGCACTGTCTTCTTCTGATAGGTCAATAGCAGCCAAGAGAGTCACTCATCCACTTTTCCTTCACTAGTGTGCTCCGTTCCCATTTAATATGGACACCCAATTAATACCACAGCACCATAGACAACCTCATTTTATGTGAATTATAGCAATTCCTTCCCCCTTCTCTGAAATGAAAGTGATCACAATACATCATAGCATTGTGTGAATTAACGTTAATTGATTCCAGTTATCAAGCATTGATGGGCCACTTATATAACCTGGGCCTTATTGGGAGCTTGGAGGGATGGAAGGAAGATTAGATTGCAATGTCCGTTGCTTTGACGACGGCAGTCACCTGACAGCTTGTTAGGTGGTGTGTATGGTTCTATTGCAAGCCCCAGTGGGGTCGTCAGTAAACTGGAGTGATGTCCAAATATCATTACATGCTACTTCAATATTAAAGCAAAGGGATTAGTGCCTTATTGCAAGCAACCTGGATTTGTCTTTGTGCTGTTGTTATCTAATTTCTAGCTGATAATGTGATAATGGCCTGTGGCCATAAGTCCTCCAGCTAAAGGGAGTGTATGTGTAAGTGTTTGTGTGTGTGTGTGTGTATGTGTGTGTGTTGGCCAAGAGCTAAAAATATTTAATTCCTTGCTTGATGTACACTCTACCAATGAGCTGTGCTACTTTACATACAAATATATTAAGCAATGGACAATGGGGGGGGGGGATGAAACTGGAAAACGTGAGCCTTTGGAGGCCTGATTCTTCTCCACTAAATTCTTTTCCCCCAGTTCATGACTTTTGAAATTAACATTCATTGTGCTGAATCAGTCCTCCAGATGATCTCAAAGTTCTGGATCAGAATACATATAGTTCCAATTGTCTATTTGTATATATTTCAGGATATGCTTCAGAGATATAGAGAAACAACTTTAACTGGATAGGCATAGGTAAAAATGGGGGCAGAGATTTGGCTTATCAGTCACATGCAAAATAGCACGTGAAAAATAAATAACTAGGAATTAAATGGATATTGTATAAATCATTCTATTATAATGATTTGAACTGTTACTAAAGTCATAGAATCATAGAATCACAGAATCATTGAGTTAGAAGAGACCACAAGGGCCATCCAGTCCAACCCTCTGCAATGCAGGAACTCAAAATCAAAGCATCCCCGACAGATGGCCATCCAGCCTCTGTTTAAAGTCCTCCAAAGAAGGAGACTCCACCACACTCTGAGGGAGTGTGTTCCACTGTCAAATAGCTCTCACTCTCAGGAAGTTCCTCCTAATATTGAGGAAGAATCTCTTTTCCTGCAGCTTGCATCCATTGTTACGGGTCCTGTTCTCTGGGGCAGCAGAAAACAAGCTAGTGCCCTCCTTAATATGATATCCCTTCAAATATTTAAACAGGGCTGTCATATCCCCTCTTAACCATCTCTTCTCTAGGCTAAACATATCCAGTTCCTAAATTATTCCTCATAGCGTATGATTTCCAGACCCTTCACCATTTTAATCACCCTCCTCTGGACACACTCCAATTTTTCAACATCCTTTTTAAATTGTGGTGCCTAGAACTGGACACAGTATCCCAGGTGGGGCCTGACTAAAGCAGAATACAGTGGCACTATTACTTCCCTTGATCTAGATACTATACTTCTACTAATGCAGCCTAAAATTGCATTGGCCTTCATGTTCAACTTGTGGTCCACTAGGACTCCTAGATCCCTTTCCCACATTGTCTCATTAAGCCAGGTGTCCCCAATCTTATATCTATGCATTTCATTTTTTTCTTTTTATTTATTTTGCCCTAAGTGCAGTACCTTACCTTTCTCTGTGTTGAAATTCATTTTGTTAGCTTTGACCCAGATTTCTAATCTATTAAAATCATTTTGAATGTTCATCCTGTCCTCTGGGGTATTAGCTATTCCTCCTAATTTGGTGTCATCTGCAAATTTGGGAAGCATGCCCCCTATTCCTTCATCCAAATTGTTGGTAAAGATGTTGAAGAGTAGTGGGCCCAGGACAGAACCCTGTGGCACCCCACTGGTCACTTCTCTCCAGGATGAAGAGGAGCCATTGCTGAGCACCCTTTGGGTTCAGTCAGTCAATCAGTTACCAATCCACCTAACAGTTGTATTGTCTAGCCCATGTTTTACTATCTTGTTTGCAAGTATATAATGGGGGACCTTGTCAAAAGCCTTACTGAAATCAAGATAATCAAGATATTCTATGTCTACCGCATTTCCTTCATCTAGCAAGCTGGTAATTTTGTCCCAAAAAAAGAGAGAGAGAGAGAGAGAGAGAGATCAGATTAGTCTGGCATGACTTGTTTTTGAGAAACTCATGTTGACTTTTAGTGATTACGGCATGAAAGCGGAGCCGGGACCGGGAAACGTGGGCTTTAAACGGAGCCGAGACTGGGAAATGTGGAGGCATGGAGATCTGAGCAGACCACGACCGCAATCAGTAGCCGCTTGGTGGCACAAGCACCACTGCCATTTAAAAAGCTAACAAAGTAAGCGATCTGGCTATATTTTTCTATCTGAGCTGGAAAATTACCTCCTAATAAAATTGCCTTATGTGGCACAACTATCTTTGTACCTGAGGAAACTGACACTACTAAAGAGCAAACCTAAATGAATTAGAACTTAAATGAATTAGAAATTGGATGGGAGTAAAGAAGTACTTGAGAAAGAGTTATTAACAACTATATTTTATTTATATATATTTTTGTATATTTTTAGATGGACAATTGAACTTTTTTTGGACACTAATTGACTAAATTTGGGTAAAAAAACAGGATTTAAATTTGGATTTAAATTCGATACAAGTTAAAAGACACAAAAGTTTTGGTAACAAGAAGTTAAGCGTGTGATTGTTGAAAGCGATTTGGCTGCAGTCTTGCTGGGGCATTCCCTTCTAAATGTTCACAGACTCTGTTTAATGAACTGTTCTAGAATCTTTCCCAGTATTGATGTCAGACTAACTGGGTGATAGTTGTTGGGATCTTCTTTTTTCCCCTTTTTAATAATAATAATAATAATGTATTATTATTTATTTATTTATGTCCCGCCCCTCTGCAGAGCAATTGGGGCGGCTTACAACATTAAAATTTACATAAAGTTATGTTAATACAATATAAACAGAACCTAAAAATCCTGAAACCCACCCGCCCCTTAAAAGGAAAGGGTTCTTCTTCTTAGTCTAGGCCCGATGGTGCTGGGCCTGGTGTCTCTCTCCCAGATGACATCGGATGGAATGGAGGGAGGGCTCTTCTTCTTGGAGGGAGGGCTCTTCTTCTTAGTCTAGACCCGATGGTGCTGGGCCTGGTGTCTCTCTCCCAGTTGACATCAGATGGAATAGAGGGAGGGCTCTTCTTAGTCTAGGCCCGATGGTGCTGGGCCTGGTGAATATGGAGACAATGTTTTCCCTCCTCCAGCCTGCTGGGACATCTCCTGTTCTCCAGGAGTTCTCAAAGATTGTTGCCAGTGGCTCTGACATTACATTTGCCAGTTCTTTTAATATCCTTGGATGTAGTTCATCTGGTCCTGGAGACTTAAATTCATTTAGGTTAACCAGGTATTCCTGTACTTCCTCTTTGCTTATTTTCTGCTGCATTTCCCCTATTGTGTCCTCTGCTCCATTTTCCTCAGGTTGAACACCCTTTTCTTTTGTGAGAAGACTGAGGCAAAGAAGGTATTGAGTAGTTCTGCCTTTTCTCTGTCCCCTGCTGAAATTTCTCTATCTTCTCTGCGCAGTGGCCCTACCATTTCCTTCTTCTTTCTTTTCCTACAGACATGCCCAAAGAAGCCCTTTTTATTGTGCTTAACTGCTATAGCAAGCCTGAGCTCATTCTGTGCTTTGGCTTTCCTGACTTTACCCCTACACGTGCTAGCTATTTGTTTGAATTCCTCTTTAGTGATTTTGCCCCTTTTCCATTTCTTATACATCTCCCATTTAAAACTTAGTTCAGTTGAAAGTTCTTTTGTCATCCAACCTGGTTTCTTGACACATCTCCCATTTTTCCTTCTCATTGGAATAGTTTGAGAGTATGCCTTCAGTATCTCCCTTTTGAGAAACTCCATCCATCCTGAACTCCCTTCTCCTTTAGTATTCCTGACCACGGGATCACTCCCAGTATTTCCCTAACCTTACTGAAATCAGCTCTCCTAAAGTGTAGAATGTGTGTCTGACTATGCCTGGATTCTCCTGTCCACTGTATAACAAACTCCAGGAGAACATGATCACTCCCACCTAAGGATCCCACAACTTGCACCCCATTGACCAGGTCATCCATGTTGGTTAGGATCAGATCTAAAATAGCTGATCCCCTTGTTGTCTCTTCCACCTTTTGGACAAAGAAATTGTCTTTGAGACAAGTGAGGAATTTGCTAGACCTTGGAGTATTGGTTGGGTTTGACTTCCAGCAAATGTCCGGATAGTTGAAGTCACCCATCACTACTACATCTGTCCTTTCTCCTGTATAATCCTCCCCGCGCTCTTCGGTCCTCCGGGAGGAAACTGCTACAGCCTCAGAAATAGAGGCGTGTGGCTACCTCCCGGGGGGCATTTTCTGTTGTCGCTCCTAATCTTTGGAACGGCCTGCCGGACGAGATCCGTCTATTAACATCTTTAGACAGCTTTAAAAAGGCTGTCAAGACAGATCTCTTTCAGCAGGCCTTCCCAGATTAGTTACACCAGATTAGCTATCCCACCTCGGAGACGATCTTCATGTGGCACCCTCAATTTGATGGGAGGAATGTCGACCAGGCTTTTTGGACTTTTGGGATAGGAGGGTTAATTTTTGAATTTTTTATAATTTTAAATTTTAAATTTAATTTTTAATTTTAAATTGACTTGTTGTTTTACATTGTTTGATTTAATACTGTTTTAAGGGGGGTATGCTGCATTGTATGTTTTGTGGATGGTCTGTTTTAAATTGTAAGCCGCCCAGATTGGTTTACCATTGGGCAGGGTATAAATAAATTTTATTATATTATTATATTTCTGAGTGTTTGACAATCTGTTCTAGAAAGGCATCATCCAATTCCTCAGTCTGACTTGGGGGTCTTTAGTAGACTCCTACTATAACATCCCTGTTGTTTCCTTCCCCTTTATTTTTTATCCAGATGCTCTCCACCTGGCTTCCAGGATTTAAGGCCTGTATCTCTTCACAGATGTAGACATCCATGACATATAATGCTATTTTTCCTCCTCCTTTCCTCTTTGGCATATTTCACTTTAAAAGGTTGTACCCCTCTATTACTACATTCCAATCATGACACTCTTTCCACCAGATTTAAGTGATGCCTATTATATCATATTGGCTTTGTTGTACTAGGATTTCAAGTTCATCTTGCTTATTTCCCATGCTTTGTGTATTAGACATTGAAGACCATGGGTTCTCCCTCCTAGCTTCCTGTGTAAAGTTTTATCCCTCCCACTGTTGGGTCCCTGCACTATTTGCCTTGTTCCCTCTATAACCATTTGACTATCATCTCCAGCCCTTGGTGAACTCCTGCCTTCCAAAGTACGGTCTCCCTCCCCTGCATAACTCAATTTAAAGCCCTCCTGATCAAATTGTTGAGACTATTTTTAGGTAGGATTGCTCTTATAAAAATATTTCTGCCAACTGATGTGAGATGCAACCATCCCTTGTTAGACGCCCCCCCTCAAGGAACTGCAGACCATGATCCAAGAATCCAAATAATTCTCGATGGCACCATCTGTGGAGCCAGTTGTTTATATCTGCTATTTTCCTCTCCATTCCTGGACCATGTCCTTCAACTGGGAGAAGAGATGAGATGACAATCTGAGTTTTTCAAAAGGGAGATACTGAAGGCACAATTTTAATCCGTTCCAATGAGGAGGAAAAATAGGAGGTGTCTCAAGAAGAAGGAACTTGCAACTGAACTAAGTTTTAAACAGAACATGTATAAGAAATGGAAAAATGGGGAAATCATCAAAGAGCTATTCAAACAAATAACTAGCACCTGTAGGGGTAAAGTCAGAAAAGCTAAAGTGCAGAATGAACTCAGGCTTGCTGTAGCAGTTAAGTACAATAAAAAGGGCTTTTTTGGGTATGTCCGCAGCAAAAGGAAGAAGAAGGAAATGGTAGGGCCACTGTGTGGAGAAGATGGCAAAAAGTTAACAGGGGACAGAGAAAAAGCAGAATTACTCAACACTTTCTTTGCTTCTGAGTCTTCTCAGAAAAGGCAAAGGGTGCTCAACCTGAGGATAATGGATTTACAAATGAATACTATAAAATTTTTGCTCCTCAGTTAATAGCACCTTTGTTAGAAACTATGAAAAGTATTCTTGAGGGACAGATACCCAACACATGGAACTCCGCAAATATCACATTGATTCTAAAACAAGATAAAGATAAATTAGAACCTAACAATTATCGACCCATTTCTTTATTGAATTCCGACTATAAATTGTTTGCAGCTATTTTAGCTAAACATCTTTAAAAGGTCTTAGATAATTGGATACATCATGATCAAAATGGCTTTCTTCCATCTAGGAGGACAAAAGAAAATTTTAGGAATTTGTTGAATTTGATTGAAATTCACCAAAAAAATATACATAAAAAATTGGCACTGGTCTTTCTAGATGCGGAAAAGGCCTTTGATAATACAAACTGGAGTTTCATGTCTGGAGTTCTTAAGAAAATTGATGTTGGTGATGAATTTATAAAATGGATTCATAAAATTTATTCAAAACAAGATGCTCTGATATTGATTAACGGTGAAAAAACTCAGAAATTTGATATTAGTAAAGGTGTGTGACAAGGCTGCCCTCTTGATCCTCTGCTATTTATTTTGACTTTGGAAATACTATTTATTCAAATTAGAGAGGATAGTCAAATTAAAGGGGTTCAAATTCACAAACAAAACTATAAATTGAGGGCCTACACAGATGATGTCGTTTTGACATTATCCAATCCTGTTGAATCCATGGAGAGATTGATGATCATTCTTAAATCATATGGAGAGGTCTCGGGATACCGAGTCAATTAAAATAAAACAGTTATGTTATTAATGGGCACCTCAAATAAAGACGCAGAGGATATAACCGCAATATCCAGTTTTAAAATTGAAAATAAAGTGAAATATTTAGGAATATGGCTCACCATTAAAAATTCAGACCTTTTTAAAAATAACTACCAAAAAATTTGGAAGGAGATTAAAGAGGATTTTAGAAAATGGGAAAGCTTGAATCTATCCTGGTTAGGTAGGATTGCTCTTATAAAAATGTTGGTGCTCCCTAAATTAATGTACTATTTCCAAAATATTCCTATTATTGACGATATGGCACCCTTCAAATTGTGGAATAAAGATATATCTAAATTCGTCTGGAAAAATAAGAACCCTGGGATTAAATTAATAAACCTTTTAGACACCTTAGAATGGGGTGGAATTACTTTACCCAATATATTATGGTATTATGAAGCCTGTATATTTGAATGGTTACATTTGTGGTTTATGTTAGACAATAAAAGGATTTTGGACCTGGAAGGGATTGATTTACAATTTGGATTTCATGCCTATCTATTTTATGAAAAATCCAAGAAGGATAGTAAATTTAAAAATCATTACATACGTAAGGCATGCCTGAGGGTTTGGAAAAAATATAAGAAAAAATGGTGCAATAAAATTCCTTACTGGGCTTCCCCTGCAGAAGCCATTTTGATAAAAGGTTTATATGATGAGGGCACATGGATAAGATACAAAGACTTCATTAAATTTGAAGGAACTAAAACAATATTCAAATCTCAGGAAGAATTGGTACAAACAGGTTATAAAATTAATTGTTTTACGTATAGACAATTAATTGAACAATTTAAAATAGATTATCATTAGGAGCAAATTGGACCCGCCGAGAAAAATTTTGAAAAAATTGTAAGTGGTGATACTAAAATAATGATATCTAAATATTACAATTTAATTATTGATTGGGAATTGGAAAAAACACAATAAAAGATTATATGATTAAATGGGCACAGGACTTAAATCAAGTGATCAAATTAGAAACGTGGGGAAAAAATTGGAAAAAGACATTAAAATATACAGTAAATGTGGACTTAAGAGATAATTTATATAAATCAATGTTTCGTTGGTGTCTGACCCCACTTAGGTTATCCAAAATGTACAACAGGCTCAACCCAAAATGTTGGAAATGTGAAGTTGAAATAGGATCTTATCTTCATATGTGGTGGAATTGTAAATTAGCTAAAGAATTTTGGAATAGGATTCATAAAGAAATTAAGGAAATATTGGATTTACAAATCCACTGTGACCCAAAGCTCTATCTTTTAAATATTAATGATGACATAGATAAAAATAATGAAAAATTACTTTTTTTCTTAATAACCGCAGCAAGAATATTATATGCAAAATATTGGGGGGGGGGGAGATATTTCTACAGTTGAAGAGTGGAGATTAAAGATATAGGAGATATATGAGATGGAGGAGTTAACATATTTAATTCAAAATAATTCACAGAATGAGTTCCATAAAAACTGGATTCTTTGGTATTAATATATGGAAAAGACGGACTCAGACTCCAAGTCTCGCTGTACTGTTTTTCATGATTAGGTTTTATTCTAATTCTATATATCATATATCCGATATCATAAACAGTATAAATTAACAAATTATAAGGTAATAATCTATGCAGATATATCTTGTATTTATCATGTAGTAAACAAATTGTTTGAATGAGCATAAGTATTAATCCCATAGCGTGATATGAAGCAGTATATAAATGAAGCTGCTTTGCTTTAATCAGAAGTTTTGACATTTGTCACAGATTGATTGTATAGAATATATAACGCATAGTGCTATATATAGTGTTATATATAGCGTTATATATTTAGGATGTAACACCAGGATTGGAAGATAGATCCCATAACCATGATATAGATAATAAAAAAGTAAGCCTGATAAATAGCTTAAATAAGGACTGAGATATAATGGAAAATATATATTAAATGGCTATTGTGATATAACATTTGTAATTCCACTGCTACCTGCTTAGGAAATTGCATATTGTGGATGTTTTTTTGTTTATTTGTTTGTTTGTTTTCTTTTCTTTTCTTCTTTTCTCTTTTTTCTTTCCCTCTTTCTTTTTTTAGTAATCTTGCGTATGTTTCTGTTAGTCTATGTTTGTGTATTTGTGTATTTTGTGTATGTTTTTAAGCTTCAATAAAACTTAAAAAAAACCTGAGGATAATGGAGCAAAGGACAGAATAGGAGAATTTAGGCATTAACCTAAATGAACATAAGTCTCCAGGACCAGATGAATTACATCCAAGGTGTCCTGGACTATGGCCAGCACCAGTCCAAACAAACACTGATAAGAATGGTTTAGCAAGAAAGGAGCTAAAAGGCAGGCTACAGACCTTTCTGTTAGTTCCCAAGAAGCACACCAGTACCAAAGCCAGGGTCGGGATTCCAGAGTACACAGTAGTCAGTTCAGTCCAAGGTCGGGGCAGCCAGAAGGTAACAAGCTTCCAGTCCATTCCGAAGTCAAAGGTTCACGGCACACAAGGGTTCCAGAGAGCAAGGAGCCAGTGCTGACAGTAATCACACAAGGAAACTGCAATAAACTCTGGCACTGAGTGGTCCTTTCCCAGGTGATTAAGTAGGAGATTTCCTCCCCGTGCCAGCTGAGGCTTGTTAGTCAATTGTGTCTCTGCAAGCCTCCTTTGTAGCAACGAATCCTTAGGGGAAATTTATTATTAGCTCAAATATGCGAGAGTAGGCTTGCTACAACAGCCCAATGAGACCGCTCTCCCAGTGTTTATACCAAGAGACCAGAGAATCCCAAGAAATGGAGCTGAGACAGATATTGGTCAACCACTAGATGTCTAATTTATTAAAATAGGGGAAAACTCACTCACAGAACATGCACTCACACACACACACACAAGGCTCAGGAAGATCAAGGTTGGAGTTTGGAACAGAAATGCAGGCATTACTAATGGTGATACTTACCGAGATGTAGCCCTCCTCCCACGAAGCGAATGGAAAATGTGGAATGATAGGGAGACAAGTCAGGCTCCACAGCCTGGATTTTGAGCTGACTTGCTGGTAACTAGTTTCAGAGGTCAGAGTGACGTGGAGTCGTTTAGACCATGAATCTAGCACACTGACTGGCTAAAATCTAGGGTTTATATAGGGCCAAATGGGCCCTGGGGGCGGAAGGCGATAATTGCGATGATGGCACCCTGCTGTATAGGGTTCCATTGTATGTGGTGGTCTTAATCCGAGGGATCAATATCCTGGGGAAATGTGTGGGTGGGTGACACAATGCACCTTCCTATGGGTGGGAGGGTGTTAGACTGGGTGGCACAATACAAACATTACACCTTGGATGGCTGAGGGTGCTTGTGAAAGGATGACACAATACACCTCTTGATGGTTTGGATGATCTCATCATGGAAAATCCCATTCGCAACTCTCCTGACTATCTGGGGGAAATGCATTCCTTAAGGATTAAGGGTGGGCTGC
The DNA here is from genome assembly GCA_026167975.1 of Phrynosoma blainvillii. Taxonomy (NCBI): domain Eukaryota; kingdom Metazoa; phylum Chordata; class Lepidosauria; order Squamata; family Phrynosomatidae; genus Phrynosoma; species Phrynosoma blainvillii. The sequence goes on from JANUYF010000001.1 coordinate 212,327,993, forward strand.
CCAGGCCATGGGTGCAGAGGACCTTTTGCCTCTAATTCTACTACCAGAGTTCATCTGGAGGTCATCAGGGAATTTCATATTTTTGCTTAGCAAGGGATGAGGTTTTTAATATTTTGGATATGAAAGGGATTCTGGGTAACATTTCCCCCCCTCGGAAACCACAAGGCCGGACAGTGGTGTGGATGAGTGTTTTCCGAATTAGCCTTTGCCAAAATAAATTTAGGGGTGTGGATTTTAGGGAGGAAGTCCTATCAAGGGAAGCATCTCCACTGTAAGGCCTGCCTTATCTTGGGACACACACACACTCATTCATACACACATAACAATGGCACAGCAATAAAGTAATCAATAAGCAAAGCACTGTACATGAATGAGCAATCTGCAGTTTGTGAAAATGCGGGCAAATCCCAAGGGTGCATGGGATAGCAGAGTCTGTGTCTCATCTTTATTCACAGAAAGTCTATGTGTTTTTGGGAATGTAGGCACTGGGGCGTGGGGAACTTTGGCTAGGGTTACGGCAGTCCAGTGGCGGGTAGTTCCTTTGGAGGATTTCAGGCTGTCTTCCTCCGGGAAAATTGCGCCGAGAAAGGGGCGGTGGCAGGAATGCGGGGTGCTGTCAGTGTCAGTGGCAGTGAGGAGGTTCGTCGGGATGTGAGTGGAACCGTGGAGGACGGAGGCATCGGCGGGGCTTGGGTGGTACTTCTGGAGGACATCTATTGCTGAACGTCAAGATGTTATCCGGATCGCTGGTGAAGGTTGGTCCGGTTTAATCGCGCTGGGGGCTTACCTTCCCCTTGATGAAGAATGGGGGCCAGGCAAGAAAGGGTTAATTTTTGGGAGAGGTTAGAGAGGGTCATGTGGATGGGGATGGGGCGGTGATTGGCTAGCCCAATTTGGGCAGTGAAGCCAGCGGGGCCATGAGAAGGCGGGTTGATCATGCTGGGAAAATATGCAAATTTGGGTTCCAATTTGGGCTATTGGTGCTGTTTACAGCTCGATTAGCCCTGTGTTTACTTTGGGGACCCAGCTTCGGCTAGTCCGAGGGCTAATGGTCAGCTGGAGAGGGGACGTTTAAAAAGGTGGTTGGTCACCCTTACCTTGAAGGTAGTGCGAGCGGGTGAGGTGCCTGAAATTTGGAGTTGCTGATTGCCCTAGTCGGGGCTCCCATGAGGGAAACCCGACATGCTGGTGTAGATGAGCATCCTTGGTGGAGCCGCACCAGGGAATGACCCTCTGAGGTCGTAGTGGTGGTAGTGCTCCCTGGTGAGTTGTCTCATGAGACTACCCACCGGGAGCTCACAGTTTCCCTGCCGTGAGCCCACCAAGGATGCCAATCTAGCTCAGCCTGCTAACAGGGGTGGGGGAACTTTTCCCCTGCCCCACCCAATGGTGTAAAAGATAGAAGTGAAAAGGAGAGGGAATCCTCCCCCCCCCCTTGATCCCCTCAATGACTATATCTCCAGAAGGTGGGGAGGGTGTATTGGGAATGGCATGCAAGGGAGTGTCCTTGAGCCCTGTGCTCCATTTTGCTATGAGTCTGGGGACTCGCCATGGTTTGGAAGGTGGCCCCGTGGAGTGGGGTGGTAGCGGTTTTCTAGTTATGATTTTAATCCTGGGTGGGAGTTAGTGATTGCTGCCCCTGGCTGAGCGGACAAACCTGTCGCGGCTTTTGCCAAGGATAGCAATCCCTACCTCACCAGGGCGGAAGGGTGATCCTTCCGCCCTCCCAAGATGGTAAAACACAGATGAATTTAGGCATGAAGCCTAGTAGGTGGAGCACAGGCAGCTTTTCGATGGCTGTGTCGGGAGGTCTCCCTGCTGATGGCCCTGAACTCAGCCATCTGCCTTCGCACCCAGCATACTAAGCTAGTGGACCCGATTACAATAATGACCTGAACTATAACTATTACTGTTAGGGGGTTGGTGAATAAATTTAGGATGGCCTGTCCTGTTGCGGACCAATCCCAGTCTCCCCACCAAGATTTAGTAGTGGCTTGCTGTATAGCTGTGTCAACTGTATAATTTGCTTAGCTCGGAAGTCTACCTTTATTTTAAGTTGGTCTTCACTCTGTTCAATTTGTGTAGCGGCCTTGCTAGGGTTATTGCATAGACACAACCATTTAGAGATACATGGGTGCTCTTGTCAGGTTTGGAGCAAATATAATCAGAGCATGGGGGCACCCCCTCCTGCTATCAAAGAAAACAAAACAACAACAACAAAATACCTAAAACAAATCAGTACTGAAGCACTGGCTTCTTACCAACAACAACAACAATATCCTAAAGCTGAGGATGAGGAGGATGTAAGAGAGCAATCTGGGAAAGAGCAAAGCTGAATCTGACTTTGGGCTGTGAGTATGTGACTAGTCACACTGTCTGGTAACAAAAGAAAATAGAGACATTTGGAAACAGACAAACTAGAAAACAGATTTGATCCTATTTCCTCTGAACATGTACAGAAAGCCATACAAACTGAGAGGGGGCGCCAAGTGGCATTATGGCAAAGCAAGGGAAGACCAAAGAAGTTTAAAGGGCTCACATGTCTTCCCCCTTCTATGGAGGACAGGAAAGGAAAAGAAGGAAAAGTGATGAGGGTTGTGATGATTATCGGTTGCCAACTGACTAGGCTGAGAGACCGTGCCTTTCAACTTTAGAGCAGAAAGAACTTGGCTCACTCAGCAATGCAAAACCTGTTGTAACATCCAAAGGAGAGATAGGGTGTTCTGAACAAATAGTCTCTGGGCATGTAAAGAGAATGCAGGAAGCGGAAGCAGAAGCAGTCGCAGCTTAGAAAATACAGGGGGCGCTGTGAGGTGAACTGGTATCACTCACAGCAAGTGAGAAGGGAATAAAGGAACCTGGAAAAAACAGATAGACTATGCTTGTTCTCCTTCAAGGGACAAGGCAGTAGTGAAAACAGCATAAACATATATAAAACAAGTCACAGATCCAAGATACATTATCAGGCTAACACACAATCTTTGGGTGTTTCCAAATCACTTAAGCAAACAATTAACAGGAAAATGGGATTTAATGGCTTGGTCTGATTCCTGGCTTATGTAAATCAGCTCTCAAGAGAACCACAACTGCCTTTTTTTTTCTTTGCTAAGGTGACTCAGGCAGACAATGCCAGAGTTCTCCATGCGGCTGGCAACTTGGAACATCTAGTTTCCCAAGTACCACTAAGTACAAGTCTTTAACTTTACCAAATGCTAGGCTTTCTTCCCTATAAGTTTTGTACACTCATGAGACAGAAAAATGACCACTGAACCAGAAGGAGACTTGAGCCTGAATCTCTACACAAGAAGTCTCAAAACACAGACCAAGTGAATCACAAACTTGCAGACACACAACAAGACCTTACACATGGCGCAATCCTATACCACAAATTGATGGGGACAACACAAGAGGTCTATTCTCTAGCCATTAGACTTGAACAATGCAGAGCAAAAGTCAAAACTGATCCCAAACTCCAAATGAAAGACTGGAAAGCTGGTATTATTCCTAGACAAGATAGAAGGTGTGCTTATGGGAGGCTACACTAGCCTCTGAGCATATAAAGAGAGCAAAGCGGAAAACAATGGCTGAAAACTCATGCAGCCCCAAGCACATGGCAGCAGGGGAAACCATGTGTTCCATAATACATTGGAGGGGGCGGATATAATATAGACACAGCAATAACCTATATGCCTTCACTCAGCTTAAAAAAAACAAATTCCTAACAGCACAGACTAGCTATCCTAGAGATAGGAAAGGAAAGACAAACAACTGGTTTTGATCTAGAGGACTTGTCCTTATTAATGGGAAAGAATAGAGTAGCCTCTGAGCATAAGCAGAGTACAGAAACGAACACAAGCCAAAACACACTTAACTATGCCAAAATAAAATAAGAGAACACACAAGGGTGAATGGGTTTGAGAAAACACCCACGTGAACTTTAAAGTAGTTGAAAGGGTTGGAAAAACCTAGGGGGCACTGCAACCAATCCTGAGATTGCAACTCTGAACTTAACAATCCATGGCATCTGAGCACATGCAGAGTGCCAACAACAGGAAATAGTGAGTCCTTTTGTAAAGTGGCTAGAGAAGGGGGGGCTATCCCTCCCAAGTTTTTCTAAGCTATTTTTCCTTCCTAATTCTTCCTTATTGTCCTGGGACCAAATTACTTCTTAACTTCTCAAATCACTCTACACAACTTAGAGTTTCTACTCAAAGCTCTTGCCCACTTGCCTTAGGGGCACAAGGACAAGAGACCAATACTAAAACATAGACACAGTGTGGTGAGAAAAGGGCAACCTTAACAGCCCATTTCTCAATCCAAAGGGGTTCAAGGACTGCAGGATCCAGTCTTTACTTCCCAATTCTAAAGCATGGGGTTGCAAACTTATGGCAAGGGAAATCCATTTCTTTTCTTATTGGCAACTTCTAAAATTTGCAGGATGATGGGATTCACAACCTTTCTATGGCAATGAAGCCGGGCAGTTTAGAAGTTCCAAAAGGCAGTCTCTAGGAGTGCCCCTCGAGGGCTCAGCTCTGGCGAACACTGGGGAAGCTGGGGTTAAGACAGTGCTGCCTATCTCTGGGGCAGGGGGAAAAAGAGGCTGAGACAGTGTTGCCTAACTCCACTATCTCTTCTGAGGGGCAAGGGCTTGGTCTTCTACATCTCCCTGTTCCATTCCAGTTCTTTCCACGTGGGTGAGTGCCTATTTCTGTAGTCCTGGGTCTACTTTGCCATGTGATCTGGGGTTGGGATTGTGGGGTCCCTGTTTCTCTTTTGGCCTTTTCCTTTTGGGGAGTGGGGGAAGGCTTAGTGGTTTTTTTTTTATTTAGTGGGCTTTTTCTGGCTTGTCTTTTGCACTCTCTCCATGCTAAGACCTTGCGGAACTTATCAGAGACCTTCTTCAGGGTTTGGAAAAAGGATTTCCAGGAGTCTGGGGAGCATGACACTCCCTCACTCTGCAAGCACTTTTGGGTCTGGGGGTAAAATCCTAAGTATAATTTTCTCAAAAATGGCTCATTGTCCCACACAATCTGTCCTTGGGTGTCAGGTATTATTTCACCAGATAAAACAGCTAGGAACATTTTTCTGGCAACATACTTCTCTGGAATTTCATTCTTGGCTTGCCTTTCTTTATAGTACATCTCCTTGAGAGTTTCTCCTGGCTTTAAAAGGGAAGCAATTTCTCTCATCCATGGATAACTGTCTTTAGATAGGAGGTTGCGAACTATTACAGCTGACTCCAAAATTTGTCTATCCTCTGGGCTCATGCACATTCTGGCAATTTGGGTGAGATCTGGACCTTTTGCACTGCGGCAACAGTTTGATATTTGCATCAGCCATGGCAAAAGGGTTTGTGAATTTAAAGATCCCAATAGCTGTGCTATGCAAAATGCCTCATTAATAGAAAATGTAGGTTTTGCCTCCAACTTCTGGATTCTGTCTAGTGCATCCTTAAGTGTGGCTATGAGAATGGAATTTTCTGCCTTAAGGAGATTAATTTGGTTTGCCAAATCTCCAATCTCCATTTTTATTGGGGGAGAGTCCTTGAGTGTGGGTGCCATTGCCGTAGGCTTGTAATTGGGTTTTATTGGCCCAGTGTGTCTGGGTTGAGTAGGTTTTGGCTTAGCCCGGGGGATCCTAGGCCCTGCTGCCTTCCCTGATATTTTACAGTATCCCGGGCTGTCCTAGCCCGAACTTTCCTTCTTTTGGTCTTCCTGAGCAACTATCTCCCTTGTCCTCTTAAGCAGGAGATGCACCAGTTCCTCACTGGGGTGGTGATCTATTGCCTCCCTGGGAACCCCTAACTTCCGAAGCTCATGCCACAGCTCATTTCGGGTTTCCTGGGAGATCTGCTCTCCTCTTTCCTGGGTTCTTTGGGGGGGTGGCCCTCTGTATGCCTTCTGGAATGACTCAGGCCTCCTGTTAGGTCCGGAATAGTTGGGCTTAGTGTCTTTTGGGGGTTGGTAAGAGTGGGGGCCATTATTTCGGTACGCTACTGCCTGGAAGGGCTCTCCCTCTCTCCCCCCCCCCCCCCGCGACCTGTGGGCTTGGTTGCTTTAGGGCATCCCGTGGTCGCAATCTGTTCTGCTTTCACCACCCTATGCAACTTGGAAACTTCCAAAATGTGTTCCATGAACTGCTTCCAAGTGATGGTGTGCAGTTTCATGGAAGCGGGGCCCAGGTAGGTTTTGGCAGACATGTGCAAACCCGCATACACCTCCGCAATGAAATCTTTATCGTCAAAAATGGGCTGCCCTTCTGCATCTAAGTCTACCTGCCCGGCTATGATAGCTAAAATCTTCTTCCGAGCCACGTAGGCATCCGGAGACTCATCCTCTGCCTGCCTTTCCAGTTGGAATTTGGTACGCAACAGGGTCCCCGGCCACAGAACACTGCCTACCTTGGCCATCCATTCAGTGCATTCTACATCAGCCAGATCCACAGTTAAGGCGGCAGCCTGAAAAGCTCCCGTGTAAGCAGGGTCAATGCACAGTCTGGCTACCTGCGTCATGTCCTGCCTTTTAGCTTTGGAGTATAGGAGATATGCCTTGGTCATCCACCTAACTCCAGTCTGGGCATCTAATTTCCCTAAGTAGTCAGCAATGGCTTTTAGTTCAGACATGGACCAATTAACATTTTCCACCACAGTCTTAGTTACTGTCTCGTCCTCGCTAGTTTCCTTGGTTTCCACCATACTTCTTGTCTTTACAGGCTTCATTGGGACCTCCGAGTCTGGGGATCCCGATTGCAAGGCTTGAGAGGTTGAAATGTCTCTCCTTCCGCTCTCTTCCCATTGGGGATTGTAAGGCGGCGGAGTTCTGGCCTCTATAGGAAGGGGGCGAATTTCCTCTTCAACCCACTCCACTGCCTCCAACTTATGAGGGCTTATAGTGGAGACCACGGACTTTTGCAGCCGCAGTTCACTCCTTAGGGCCTGGATTTGCCTCTCACATTGGCTGTGATCTGCTTGCAAGTTCCCTGCCTTTTTCTGTTCCAGCACATAATCCGCAACTATTTTGGCTTGCTGAGACTTCTCCTCCAGCTCCCTGTTGCGCTGTCTGAGCAAGTCTATCTCCATTCTAGCCGCGTCTAACTGCCTCGCTGCCTCTTCCCTAGCCCTAATATGTAAGGCATTTTCAGCCACCTTCTCCTGCACTTTGGCCGTTGCCTCCTTCAGGGCTTTCTGCAGCTGCTCTTCCAAGACTTCTAACCTTTTGTACTCCCTAATGGCTTCATGGGCTAAGGTCCATATTCCCCATGATGCCCACCTGTCCTTTTCTGTCTTAGACACTCTCCTTAACCCTGATTTCTTTGTGTGCTGGTCATAGACCTTGAGCAAGGTTGCAAAGGGGTCCTCTGTTAGAAAGCCCTCCGCTTTCCAGGGATTAGGTCCCTTCTTGAGGATCCACTTCTGCAACCTATCCTGGGGCTGCTCAGTCCTGACCAGATTGCTTTCCCCAGTGTTTGGGTTCATGTTTACTGTGATGGGGAGAGATTACAGTGCCTAAGTCCTCTCCTATCCAAATCCAATGCCCCTCTCTGCCCTAGAGAAGTGCGGTTCTGGGGATCTCCCTGAGATCTCTACAGAACTCCTACAACCAAAACTCTGGGTCAGGGACGCCGCCCAATTCACGCGAGGGCCCTGTGCTGCTGCAGCTAGCGACTTAGGGGTGATCCTTCGTTTAGACCCAGTCAGAAGTCAGTTGCCCCCCCCCCTCACGTTCACTGGGGAGTTGGGATGCTGTAGCTCCACTCCGGCGTGGCCTGGCTAACAACCCCAAACTTGGTCCCCAGCTAGACTTCTGCCTGAGTTTTTCCCTTTTTGGGACCTCCTTGAGGCTCCCACCAAATGGCACTCCTTGGAGCTGCCTTTCCCTCCTCTTGACCCCGGGTGTAAGCTTCAGGACCAGGACGTCTCCTTCCTTTGCCTACCCTGCCCGTTCAAGGGAGTTAAACTGTTGGGGTGATCCTAATTTTCTTATGGCTAGTGAAGGTCGGGGATGGGGAGGACCTCTCCTCTGCTTTCCCACCCACGATAGTGAAAATAAAAATAGGGCGTCGGGATGCCTACTCCGACAACACACCCAAGGATGATTAAGGCCCACCACTGGATGGCGTACCAGAGCCAAAGAGCAGGACACTTAACCAAAGAGATGAAACGGGGTCAGCCAACCCAAGATAGCCCTTTGCCCTTATGGCCAAACACACAAGAACACACACATACACCTCCCTATTTATTCCTGTCTGCAGCAGCCTTTTTGGAATCCCTGTTCTCTCTACGTACCGAGATCTAGACAGCCCAAGTGATCAGTTTGGAAAGTCTAGGTTTCGGGGGAGAGTCCAAAATGCCCAAGCTTTCTCCACCAAATTGTAGCAACGAATCCTTAGGGGAATTTTATTGTTAGCTCAAATATGCGAGAGTAGGCTTGCTACAACAGCCCAATGAGACCGCTCTCCCGGTGTTTATATCAAGAGACCAGAGAATCCCAATAAATGGAGCTGAGACAGATATTGGTCAACCACTAGATGTCTAATTTATTACAATAGGGGAAAACTCACTCACAGAACATGCACTCACACACACACACAAGGCTCAGGAAGATCAAGGTTGGAGTTTGGAACAGAAATGCAAGCATTACTAATGGTGATACTTACCGAGATGTAGCCCTCCTCCCACGAAGCAAATGGAAAATGTGGAATGATAGGGAGACAAGTCAGGCTCCACAGCCTGGATTTTGAGCTGACTTGCCGGTAACTAGTTTCAGAGGTCAGAGTGACGTGGAGTCGTTTAGACCATGAATCTAGCACACTGACTGGCTAAAATCTAGGGTTTATATAGGGCCAAATGGGCCCTGGGGGCGGAAGGCGATAATTGCGATGATGGCACCCTGCTGTATAGGGTTCCATTGTATGTGGTGGTCTTAATCCGAGGGGTCAATATCCTGGGGAAATGTGTGGGTGGGTGACACAATGCACCTTCCTATGGGTGGGAGGGTGTTAGACTGGGTGGCACAATACAAACATTACACCTTGGATGGCTGAGGGTGCTTGTGAAAGGATGACACAATACACCTCTTGATGGTTTGGATGATCTCATCATGGAACATCCCATTCGCAACTCTCCTGACTATCTGGGGGAAATGCATTCCTTAAGGATTAAGGGTGGGCTGCCCAGGCCATGGGTGCAGAGGACCTTTTGCCTCTAATTCTACTACCAGAGTTCATCTGGAGGTCATCAGGGAATTTCATATTTTTGCTTAGCAAGGGATGAGGTTTTTAATATTTTGGATATGAAGGGGATTCTGGGTAACACCTTGACCGACGCACGCAAGCACTCTCTGAACTGCGTTGTCTGAAGGGGATTGGGAGTTCCTGCATGGCAGGGGATTGGACTGGATGGCCCTTGTGGTCTCTTCCAACTCTATGATTCTATGATTCTATGATTCTATGATTCTAAAAAGAATTTAAACACTCACCCACTCAATATGGCTGCTCAGGAACTGCTTTCCTTCTCCTTTCTAGCAGAAACAGCATGAGCTGGTATGATGCTGTTTGAGCATTGGACTATGACTCTGGAGACCAGGGTTTGATTTCCTACTCACCTGTGGAAACCTTTTGGATGACCTTAGGCAAGCCACACTCTCTCAGCCTCAGAGGAAAGAAAGGCAAACCCTTTTCTGAACAAATCATGTCCAGAAACCCCCATGATACTTTTGCCTTAGGGTTGCCATTGGAAATGACTTGAAGGCATACAACAGCCAGAATAACTGTGGCTTCTACAGACTTGAGAGGAAACTGTCCACCTGAAATTCTTTCAAATATTAAATGCCAAAATTACTACATTTGTTTTTCTGTGATGACACATTAAACACGTACTGTATTTTCCAGCGTATAAGACGACTGAGACTATAAGACGACCCCAACTGTTATATACTCGCCGTATAAGACGACCCTTCTTCCAACGCACACAAAATAAAAATTAAAAAAACATCAGATTTGATTTCAATATGGTAATTTTAATTCAAATGCTTATGACATGCAGGTACTTAGCAGGAAAACTGTCACTTATAAACACAACAAACTACAGCTCCCATGTTCCGTAGCATTTATTTCTGCAGTGTGTTTTGGACCTTACTTTTTAAAATATAGTCCAGATTTAAATGCTGCTTTAAAAATTATTTTCATCTTAAAGCTATGAGATGATTGGGGGGAAATGAGAAAGTGTTGTTGGGAGGAAGGACTGCCAATATACTAGGTGATGCATTCTGGGGTATGTACAATTTGTGGCCAAGTAAGTGACCCTGGGCATGTCTGAGGGTCGTCATAAGTTGGAAAGGACTTGAAGACACACAAGAACAACAAAAAAGTCTGCAATTGTTTCATATGTAGTATTTGGGAATAGGAGCCAGCATGGTGTAGTGGTTTGAGTGTTAGACTACCACTCTCGAGACCTGGATTTGATTCCCCATTTGCCATGAAACCCACTGGGTGAACTTGGACAAGTCACACACTCTTAGCTTCAGGGGAAGGCATTGACAAACCTCCTCTGAACCAGTCTTGCCAAGAAAAACCGCCTTAGGGTTCCTCTCTTCCTCCTCTTCTTCCTGCCCCCACCCCTGTCCTCCTCTTTTCCCAAGGCTTCTTCTCACCCCACCCCTGTCCTCCTTGTCCTCCTCTCCTCCCAAGGCTTCTTGCCGCCCCCACCCCTGTCCTCCTCTCTTCTTCTTCTCGGCCCCACCTCTGTCCTCCTCTCTTTCCAAGGCTTTTCCCCACCCCCAGCCCTGTCCTCCTCTGTCCTCCTTTCTTTCCAAGGCTTTTTCTCACCCTCACCTCTGTCCTCCTCTGTCCTCCTCTCTTTCCAAGGCTTTTCCCTGCCCCCAACCCTGTCCTCCTCTGTCCTCCTCTCTTTCCAAGGCTTTTCCCCACCCCAACCCTGTCCTCCTCTGTCCTCCTCTCTTTCCAAGGTTTTTCCCACCCCAATCCTGTCTTCCTCCATCCTCCTCTCTTTCCAAGGCTTTTCCCCACCCCTAACCCTGTCCTCCGACTTCCTCCTCCTGTCCTCCGACTTCCTCCTCTCTTTCCAATGACCTTATCCCACGCTGCTCTCAAAAGTGGCAAGAAAGCGATATGAGCATCATTGCAGTACTATAGCGCTAGTATAAATATGGCGCTAGCGCTATAATAGCGCTATGGATAAGCTCGTGCCATTGCAATGCCCGCTGAAACCGACATTCAAAAGAATGTGAATGATGTTGCATTCTGAGCGGTTTCTTGCTGGATTCTGAGCGACGTCGTGCAATCACACGGAAAACTATAGAGCTATAGCGCCTGATTCTTAGCTGATTCTGAGCGACGTCGTGTAATCACACGGAAAACTATAGCGCTATAGCGCCTGATTCTTAGCGGATTCTGAGTGACGTCATGTAATCACTCGGGAAGATATAGCGCTATAGCGCCTGGTTCTTAGTGGATTCTTGCTGCTTTTGGCCCAGTGGGATAAGGTCCCAAGGCTTTCCCCACCCCAACCCTGTCCTCCTCCATCCTCCTTTCTTTCCAAGGCTTTTCCCCACCCCCAACCCTGTCCTCCTCCATCTTCCTCTCTTTCTTGGCTTCCAGGGAGGTTTCCGGTTTGATCTGCTCTAGGACCCATTTGCTTGTCCTTTTGGCTGTCCATGGGATCCTCAGCACTCTTCTCCAGCACCACATTATCTCAAATGCATTGATTTTCTTCCTATCATCTTTCTTAACTATCCAGCTCTCACATCCATACATGGTAATAGGGAATACAATGGCTTGTATGATTCTAACTTTTATTTTGAGTTGTATAGCTTTTGCATTTAGAATCTTTTCTAGTTCTTTCATAGCCACCCTCCCCATTCTTAGTCTTCTTCTGATTTCCTGACATTTTAATAATAATAATAATAATAATAATAATAATAATATTTTATTTATATTTCCTGCCTCTCCCTTCGGATCAAGGCGGGATTGCAGCATTAAAGCAGTATGTCAATAACATCAATAAAATAAATACAATAACAGTAAAAATCAATAAAAAGCCCATTTAACATCAATTTCAAGCCAGTTTTACTTACCACAATGTTAAAAATTTGAGGGGAAAAAGTTAACTTCAGAATATTTGGAGGTGCCAATGTCCACACCACCACTTTGTTGCTACATTCCTGTGATATGCTTTCATCATGATCTGAATTATCAACCTGCATGATCGGCATGGAAATAATAGCTGCACAGACTTCAGGGTCTGACATGCAACTAAGTGGAACCATGCACTAAGTTTATATTAAATTTATGCTAAGTACTACACTATGTTTATATTTCTCAGTGCCACACTAACAAGAGCAGACATTTCTGTACATTATTTTAAAATGTATTTTAAAAATGAGGCAAGGTACTCCTGATTGAGGTTGCATGTCCAGTATGCACTGGCTATAGGAAGGAAGCTGCAGAGTGAGGGGCCATTAGGGTGATGATTTGTGATACACAGTATTGTGTATTGTTTCTTGTTCCTTTGTCATCAAAATGTTCTCCTGGAACATTTCTGAACGTCAATTAAAAAAACTCCACATTTGGGTTCATTCTTGGGTTATGATTCAGCATCCTCATACTCCTCTTCATTTTGCCTCTGGGCCAGTTTCCAGATATGCTGTAATTTTCCCATGGTCCCCTTTCTCTCCAATGCTTCTTTAATTTTTTTAAAAAGAAATGTCTCTTGAACTTTTGCAATATTGCTATCATTCTTAATTTATTTTTTATTTTTATTTTTATTTTTAATTAGCACTGGTGATGTACACATGCTGTTAACTGCTATGACTTTTTTACTGTGGCATCAGGGAGTGTGTGCACTGAAGAAAAGGACAGCAATACCACCCTAGCAGCTTGTAGCAGAAATGTTAAAGTTCCTGAGATATATATTTTAAATATATACAATACTTGTCTCTGCAGAAGGGTAACCAGATTATCTGGTGATGTACTGTGCATATGAGAAATGAAACTGGGGCAGACAATAAGTTGCAAAATCATGAAATGTTTATACCCAAAGACTATGTTCTAAGTTCCAGGAAACACACCAGGATAAGAAAAATATTGGGTTTGGTAAATGGGAGTGGTACATGTAGCAATAAAAGCTGCCCCATCTTAAACTTTTAGCCAGTCTGCATGTCTTTCCATCTCATTACTCTTATATTTCAACTAGGCTTTTTTGAATGTGGAGGCATATTTACATCACAAATTCAGAAAAAGGAGTCTGCCTTAATAGAGAGACATAAGTGCCAGTGTAAGTGTTTCTTCCTATGATAATTAAGGAATATTAGATTACTATTGTCATGCCCCCTTCCCAGACCTCCTAGTCTGCTGTGTGACCCAGACAGCTAGGCAGACGAAGAGGGTGGCAGACCTAACTCTCAAGACTCAGGCACAGAACAGATGGATGTGCCCATGCAGAAGACAAAAAGGGACACTCACTTCCTGCTGACACAGATACAAACCAGATAATACCAACTGCAAGTGAGTGCAACAAGAAAAGAAGAGCTTGCATTGATTATAACTTATTTAGAGAAAATGAGCTGCAATCAGCTGTGGGAGTCTCTTAGAACATAAATACATGCAGCAATAAAAAACTGCCCCATATCAACACATGACCTTGTATCTTCTCAACTGCACCTTCTGGTGGCCTCACGTACTGGCAGATATGGGACATTGTCAAGACCTGCCCTACATGTCACCATGCCAAGAATTAGCATGCCAAGGATCAGGCAGAGATCCTTGGCACCAGTCTCTTGCATCTTTTGCCTCCTCCTTCAGGGATGGTGATCCCTGGCCAGAACACATCATCCTACTGATGGTGTACTTGTTTTCCTAAATGGCTCACTTTATTCCATGCTCAGGAGTGCTTATGGCCAAAGATACCACTCACCTCTTTATTCAGAGCACCTTACAGTTACATGGTTTCCCCAAGGGAATTGTTTCAGACTACAGACCCCAGTTCACTACCCAGTTCTGACAAAGTCTGCTTCAACAGCTGTACGTCAGGCCTCATCTCTCATCAGCCTATCATCCTCAGATGAACAAGAAGGCAGAACACATCAATACCACCCTGGAACAATACTTGTGGTGTTACACCAACTTCCAGTAAGACAACCAGGTGGAGTTGTGGCTGTTGGTCAAGTTTGTGTACAATACCACTCTCCATGCCATGACCCAGCAGACTTCCTTCTTCACCAATCATGGTTTTTACCCTCACCTGTTTCCTGCCATTATCCTCCAATCCTCTGCTTCAGCAACAGATCACTGACTCCACAAACACAAGGTTGGCAATTGCTCCTTAAAGAGTGATTAGACTGAGTGAAGCAGGCCTATATGAAAGTGGCTGATGCCAGGTGACAGCCAGGACCAGGACAGTCAGGTGAGTAATCAGATCTGGCTCTCCATTCACCATCTCTCTTGTCATTGCCCATGTCGAAACCTGGATGCCTTCTTCATTGGCCCATACATCATTACTGAAGAGCTAAACCTAGTAGCTTTTCATCTGCAGCTACCCTGTACTCTCCATATCCACCCAGTGTTCCATTGATCCCAGACATAAAGGCCTGTGCCAACACTGGGATGACACTGGGAATTTAAAAAGAGTGGAGTTTGAAGTGGCCCAGGTTCTGGACTCCCAGAAGCATTGTGGATGGCTACAGTACTTCATCAAATAGTTTAGGTATGTGCTAGAGGAGCACTCCTGGGAGGACATCATGGACATTCATGCACCTAACCTGATTCATGAGTTCTATTGCAGCCGCATGGTGAAACCAAGGGCAAAACAGACGGTCAAAATAAGCAGGTTTCTGGCTGGCTTTGAGGTGGGGCATTTAGATAATGCATCCCTTGAAGCCAGCCAGAAAGCTATGCTACAGGGGGGGAAACCAAACTAAAAAGGAGCTAGATTTTTCTGCTTCTTCCCCAAAAGTGCACACCTTCACATGTACGTATAAATGCACCAATGCCAGGGTGGCTCTAAAGAGGCACTCTTTCCAAACCCTAACTCTAATTGTGCATGTAAATGTCCCATCTCAGAAGCACATTTAAAAGGGACGGAGCTGCCATGCCCAAGCAGTGAGGATGGCAATGTCCCAAAGAGAAACTGTGACACCTCTCATGGAGATGAGTACAACATATACAAAACAGAGAATCAAAGAATGGGCATGGAGTGAAGAGGGGATGGATAGGGGACATGATTATATCTTGCCAACATCTGCATCTGCATTGGCACACCTCTGCTCCAATGCCCTGTCCCAGTTAAGTGCTGCACATGCAACTGTGTGCAGGTTCACAGGGATTGTGATCACAGATGCACAGGGATGGTGGTGGTGGGAACAGTAGAAAAAAGTACCCAGCAATGCAGCTTGAAGCTGTGCCATGTGGTTATGACATGCACACTTCAGCTGCCTTGGTAGCAGGCAGTGTGGTTGGTGAGGTTTCAGTGCAGCTTTGGAAAAGGCAGCTTCGGAAAAGGCAGCTTCATGTCTTTTTCCCTGCCCATCTGTTTTGCCCCCAAATCTTCTTCAGCCTAATGGGGAGATTCTGGGGAGAGGAGTAGTGTCATGACCCCTTCCCAGGCATCCAGTCTGCAGAATAACACAGACAGTGAGGCAGACAAAGAGGGTGGCAGGCCTAGCTCTCAAGATGCAGAGGTAGAGCAGAGCAAAGTGCCACAGGAAAACAGGGATACCCTCCTGCAGTAACAGGACACAGATACAAGTCAGATAATACCATCCACAAGTGCACACAGACAAAAAGTGGGGGGCTTGCATGAATCAAAATGTATTTATAGAAAATGTGCTGCAATCAGGCAACAACTGTGGGGGTCTACTAGAACATAAATATTGCAGTCAATAGAAAGGTCAATGTTGACAACTGACCTTGTTGGAAGTTGCAACCCACTTTGCTCTTGACTCTTGTCTCATGTGATTCTGTAACAACTGAACCCTGCTTCATGGACTGAGCTTGCCACAGATACACCTTTAGATTTGACACCTTGATTTATTGCCTTCCCCTGCTGACTCAGACTGGCTCGACACAGGGAACACTAAACAGTGGGCTGGAAGCTCTGGTAAGGCAGCTTTATGACCCTACTGAATTCCTTTCCCCAGTTGACTACCAAGACAGGATAATAATAACACATCACTTCCATTCCGTATCTAAATTTAGGATAAGAATTTTAGGAAGGAATAATCCATAACATAGTCTGATTTATATAGTGTTTGTGAATTATGGATGATGTCTTTCAATAAACATTCAGAGATGTAGCTGGTACATCAATACTGCAGTACTGCAGATTCTAAAAATCAGCAAGAAGGAAATCTAAAATTTAATAAGGAAGTCAGAAGCTAACGTTTTCCAATATTTAAACATTTAAACGTTTAAAATTTTAGACTGATCCAAGACACAATAAGGTTTTTGTGAGACTGCATGCATGTTATCCTAATACAGTGGTGGGCATGTTTGAGGGGCCGAGGGACCACACAGACATCTTACAGAAACATAGGTCTCTCACACACACACTTAGGAGGTCATACACATTTTGTCTTTACTTTCTTGTCATGGTCAAATCAGTGATGTGTAACTTTGTAGCTATTCCATTCTCCCACAATGAGTATTGGAACAACAAATACTTTGATCTTCCCTATAGATAGAAAGGTATTTCTAAAAGCACCTATCATCTAGTTGCTTGATTTTCCTTTTGAGCTTCAATCACTCCATAATATAGGGGTTGATTTGGATGACTGGAAGAGTCATCTCCAGTTTTCTGCTTCCAATGGTAACTGTAAAAAAAAACCCAAAAGTGTTTGAATTTAAGTAGGAACTATTAGAAAGATGAGATGAGTCAAATGTATTTATCTGGGTATGTCTTTTCTTGTTGTTAATCACCTTCGAGTCGATCCTGACTCATGGCAACCCTGTGAATAGGATATCTCCAAGACCCTCTAACCTCCACCATTCTGCTTAGGTCCTACAAACTCATAGCTGTGGTCTCCTTAATAGAGTCCATCCATGTAGCATGCAGTCTTCCTCTTTTTCTACATCCTTCCACCTTTCCTAGCATTATTGTTTTTTTCCAATGAATGATGTGGCGAAGACCTCAGCTTAATCATCTCTTAATCAAGCCAGGGTTATTTCTGGCTTGATCTGTTCTAGGACACATTTGTTTGTCTTTTTGATTGTCCACAGTATCTTCAGCACTCTTCTCCAGCACCATATCTCAAATGATTTTCTTTTTATCCACTTAACTTTCTATCTCTCACATCTGTACAGAGTGAAGGGGAATACAATGGATTGTATAAGTTTACATTTCATGCTCATTTGTATATTTTTAGGATCTTTTCTAGTTATTTCATAGCTGCCTTCCCCATTCCTAGTCCTCTGATTTCTTGGCTGTAATCTCCATTTTGTTCAACGTTTGATCCAAGATATGGGAACTCTTTTACTATTTCGATTTATTCATTGTCTAGGTTAAATTTCTGTAGATCCTGTACTTAATGAGATTTAACAACTGTTAAAATGCTGACACTTTACTCTCAATTGTCCTGGGAGAAGTTAAAAGGAGACCACCCAGGTAAAACACACACAAAAAATCACATCTCCTTTGTGAAGGTGTAGGGGTTGCTAAGAAGAGGGAGAGGTGAAAGAGATTCTTTGTGGGAACACCTCAGTTCTTTATATGACTTTTACATTATTCAGGGATATGTTTTAGATTATATTTGCCAATATAATTGATTTAATGTTCTTATTTATCTTTAATTTGTGACACAGGTTAACTGAGGTATAAAAGTAGATGTATTCTTTAGCATTACTTTATTAACAGAAAATTTGTTAACAGAGGCAAAAACAAAACAAAACAGAGAGGCATAAAGTTTTAATTATCACCTTTAAAAAAATGACAGAAAGTTTGTTTTGGTTTGTAGTTGTTAACTTATCTCTGCATAGTCACCATCCAGATCTACACATTTTTCCCAGCATTTCTTGGTGCTCTAAATATTTGATATTGTAGAAGTCTGCAGATTGCACCTTACAAGGGACAATCATAAAGTAATAATTATCACCTGGAAGTTATTATGGTATATTGATGAAATTTTGTCAGTGTCAATGTGACAACCCTTCAAATATTTAAACACGGCTATCATATCACCTCTTAACTATCTCTTCTCCAGGCTAAACATACCCAGCTCTTTCCTCATAAGGCATGGTTTTCAGACCCTTCACCCTTTTGGTTGCCCTCCCCTGGACATGCTCCAATTTGTCAACATCTTTTTTGAATTGTGGTGCCCAGAACTGGACACAGTATTCCAGGTGAGGCCACCTCAAGTTCACAGGAAGGGAGAATCAACGTGGAGAAGGCTCCAATTTGTTGGCTATGAGGGGAACAAATACAGGGTTTTGGTTTTTTTATGGACAATGGCAGAATAATGTATTCCAGAAATGCAAATTTTGAAAAACACAGTGGTTGGGAAAGAATCTTTTGTAACCAAGATGTGTTTGTTCCATTGGGCATTATGCCACAAAATGCCAGAAAGGGAGCGGTGGATTTGCCTGAGGCCAAAGAAGATGTATAGCCAGCCATCCAGGGGAGCAGCGGATTGGGGTCATGGCGACCCCACACCGTGGCCCCATCCTCCCTTTTGCTACCCCTAAAAGAGTGGCAAAATGCAGCTCTTTTTAGGGGCAGCAAAAGGCCACCCTAAGACCTGGTGTGGTGGCTCTTCTGAGCCCTTTCAGTGCAGTGTGTCTGCACACTGCAGTGGAAGGGCATCCTGATGCCACGTGCCATGCGTACAGCCACGCGGCATCAGGACGGTGTCAGGGTGGGGTAGGGGTGGCCGGCGTGTGCCTGCCCTGCCCTAACTCTATCCCCAGGCTGGCCCTTTGAGCCGATCTTCAACCCCACTAAGATTAAAAGCCTCTTTGGAATAACCTCAGCAGTGTGAATAAAACTCTATTTGGATGAAGGAGTTTTTGTCTACAACTACTTCCAGAATTTCCAGTGGCTTTTGTTACCTGTTTGTCTGTCTTCTGCATATGGACTCAGTCTTCCACTTGTGCTAATGGTTGGAAGAGAAAGTCCAGCATTTGGAGCCCCGGGCTAGAAAACAAGAGGTTTTCCTGGACAGAATGTAATGGCCAGTCCTGGCTGGGGAACACACAGGAAGTTTCTACAGAGACAGTCACTTCACATACACAGGAGGAATGTCTCACACAGAAGTAGGGAATCATTCTTTTTTTATTTTTATTTTTTAAATAAATCTTTATTAAATAAAATAACATCAACACCACAACAAATTACATACAAAACAGATAACAACAACAAAAAATCAAACATATATACAAACTAAAAAGAAAAAAAGAAAAAACAAAACAATTAACATACAAAACAAAACAATGCAGACTATGACATTAAAATGAACAGTAACACCTAGAACACAAACTAACTAAATAAATAAAAGACCTCCTGAACTTAACCTATCTAGCAATTTAGCCCGATTTACTATTACTTCTAATAATCATATAACCAATTTCTCACGTCATACAATATATATTCGTTAGACCTCTATCTCGATCATTTTCCCCTTTAACATTATCCTTATCCCCTTTTTTATTTTTTAACATAATAAAACAATGCTTCTGATATTCCATTTCAGACTGATTATACATATAATTTATTCTAAACCTATCGCATTTACTAACTCTCCTGTATGTTTCCAATATTCAACCACTTCTTTCCAATCTCTCTTAAACTTCTCTTCGTTATCACCTTTAATTAAATTAGTTAATTTATCCATCTCCATAATATCTAACATTTTCAACATCCAATCTTGTGTAGATGGGATCTCTTTCAACTTCCACATCTTAGCGTATGTTATTCTAGCTGCTGTTATAAGATTAAAAATCAATTTACCATGTTTTCTTTCCAGTTCTTGATCTTCAATCATACCCAAGAGAAACATCTGGGGGTCCCGTTTCAGCTTAATTTTTAAAATTGCCTCCATCGTTTGAATTATCCTATCCCAAAATTTTCTTGCCTTTGAACAACCCCACCAAAGATGATAAAAGGATCCACCTTTCTTCTCACATTTCCAGCAGTAATACTCTTGATTTTTCCCCATCTTAGCCAATCTGAATGGTGTTAAATACCAACGATATTGTAGCTTGTAAAAGTTCTCTCTGATACTACAGCTAAGTGTAAACTTTAACCGTTTTTGCCAACACTTCTCCCATTGCTCTAATTCGATATTATGGCCAAGATCTTGTGCCCATTTTATCATCTGTGGTTTTATTATGTCTTTCTCCAATTCAATGGCCAAAAGCCATTTGTAAAATTTGGATATTTTATAGTTAGAGTCTGAAGCGATTATGTCATCAAATTCCTTATCAAATGTACCTATTTTTCTAAATTTTTGGTCTAGTAAGAAACGTTCCCTAATCTGTCTATAAGAAAACCAATTACAAAGGTAACCTTCCTGATTAAGTTCTTCTTGTGTTTTTATAGTATTTTGCTGTCGCTCTTCATCTTTATCTTTAATCAAATCTGCATAGGTTAACCATTTTTCTTTACCCAATTTGTTATCTTTAGATATAACTTCTCCAATAGCAGTCCATTTTGGTATATTATCAGGCCAGATTTTCCTAATTTTAAGCCAAATTCTCATTAATGCACGCCTCAAATAATGATCATTAAAATTTCTATGAACTTTAATTTTATCATACATTAGATACCCATGCCACCCATATATGTTGTCGAATCCCTCGAGTTTCAAATTCTTCTCATCCGACAAATTAATCCAATCTAATAGCCAGAACAGGGAGCAAGCATAATAATAAATCTTGAAGTTAGGTAAACCCATACCCCCTCTTTCGATTGCATCTTGAAGAAATTTCATTTTTACTCTTGGTTTTCTACCATCCCAAATAAACTTTGATATATCTTTATCCCATTTTGCAAAGGGGGAATCACTAATCATAATAGGAATATTTTGAAAAAGGAATATCATTTTAGGTAAAACACTCATTTTAATTGTGGCTATCTTACCCATCCAAGATATCTTGAGTTTTTGCCATCTATTTAATTCTTTTGTGATTTCGGCCCAAACCTTTTCATAATTATTTTTAAATAATTCTGAATTTTTAGAAGTGAAATTTATACCCAAATATTTCACCATCTTCACTTCTTGAAAGTTAGTTTTTTGTACTAACATTTTCTTCTCTTCATTTGTTAAATTTAAGGGTAGCATTACAGTTTTATCTTGATTTATTTTTAACCCTGAGATTTTACTAAATTCCTTAATCAAATCCAAAAGAGTGTCAATACCATCACAGGGGTTGGCAAGAGTCAGCATTAGATCATCTGCGAAGGTTCTTACCTTAAACTCTGAGCCTTTTAACTTAATTCCCTGTATCATTTTTTCTTCTCTTATTTTATTTAACAAAACTTCAAAACACATAATAAATAATAGAGGGGAAAGAGGACATCCCTGCCTAACTCCTCTCTGAATTTTAAATGCCTTAGATGTCTCACCATTTACCAACAATTTTGCTTCCTGATTTTGATAAATTACTTTGATCCATTTTTCAAAATTTAATCCCAAATCTAATTTAGTTATCAATCGATGCATAAAATTCCAGTTCAAATTGTCGAATGCCTTTTCTATATCAAAAAACAGTATTAGTGCTTTTTTATCAATATTTTTATTATAATATTCAATCACATTAATTAAATGTCTAGTATTATTTTTTATCGTCCTACCCGGAAAGAAGCCCGCTTGATCACCATCTATCCAAGCCGATAACCATTTCTTCAATCTATTCGCAATTATATTTGTGAAAATTTTATAATCTATATTAAGTAAAGAAATAGGCCTGTAATTTTTTGGGTCCGATCTCACTTTTTTTTCTTTAGGGATTAATGTAATATTGGCTTGAAGCCAAATTGGAGGGATATTTCCTATTAAGATTTCATTCATAGTTTTTAATAAAGGACCCCCTAATTGTTCCTTAAATTTTTTATAAAATTCCGCAGAGAACCCATCGGGGCCAGGCGATTTTCCTAATTTTAAGCCATCTATTACATCATACAACTCTTGTAAACTTATCTTCTTATTAAGTTCATTTCTATATTTTTCAGTAATAGTATTTATGTTAAGGTGTTGTAAATATAAATTAATTCTTTCTAATTCATTCTGACCCTCTTTATATAGTCTAGAGAAGTAATCTACTAATATTCTTTTAATTTGAGCCTGAGATGTGAATCTATTTCGGCCTTCCATCAATTCTGTAATTGTTCTTTTTTCCTCTTCTTTTTTTAATTTATATGCTAACATTTTACCTGGTTTATCTGAAAACTCGAAGTATCTCTGGCGGATAAATTTCAATTTCTTATGCAATTCTTTCGTTAATATAATTGATAATTGTTTCCTTAATTTCTGTAATTCTAATTTTATATGATTTTTATTAGGGTTCATTTTTAATTGGTCTTCCCTTTTTTTTATTTCCTCTTCTAAATCTTTTCTCTGTTTCTCTCTTCTTTTCTTTAACTCCGCATTCTTTTTTAAAAGGTGACCCCTTATAAATGCCTTCGCAGCGTCCCAAACCATATTCGTAGGTGTTTCCCTATTCATATTTTCTTGAAAAAATAAGTGAAGAGATTTTTGAGTTTCTTTAACAATCTGGTCATTTTTCAACAAATTAGAATCAAGTCTCCATTTGAATTCTCTTAAACCATTTTTCATAACCATAGCTACCGGGTTATGATCTGACCAAATCGTTGGTAAAATATCCACTCTACAAATTCTAATACATAATTGTGTTGAGACTAAAACCATATCAATCCTGGATCAGGAATTATGGACTTGTGAGAAGAATGTGAAATCTTTGGCATTGCCGTATTTTGTTCTCCAAACATCATTTAAACTAAGTCTTTCTTGTAGTTCAAAAAATTTTTAGGGAAGTTTCCCTTGTGACAACTTGATTTTTTTGTGCGAATTTCTATCTAGATGGGGGTCAATGACCCCATTCCAGTCTCCCAGGGCAATTATCGAGTCACAATTACAAGATTCAATTTTATTCAACAAACAATCATAAAATTCACTTTTATTAGCTAAAGGGGCATATACTCCCACCACCAAGACTTTCTCTTCTCTAAGATTGATTTCAGCTATAATGAAATGACCATTTGGATCTGATATTAATAATTTTGAGTCTAATTTCTCTGTAATATACAATACCACTCCTTTTTTCTTCTTATTAGCAGCAGCAACATAGTCAATTCCTAATTTTCTATTTTTCAAATACGCTACATCTTTTTCTCGAATATGAGTCTCCTGTATACACAAGATATCTGCTCGTAATTTATGGAGGTAATGAAAGATTTTCTTTCTTTTTTGTGGTGTGTTAAGACCTTTCACATTCCATGTGATAAATTTTAAACATTCCATTAGATAATCACTCAATCAATAAAAAAATTATAACACCTTATTTATAGTAATCATTCAAGATAACTAATCTAAACAAAGAAAGATCTAACAAAAAGTTCCCACCAAAATTTATATTCACAATTCAGTATATTCACAGTGGAATACAGATCAAATTTTTATTCTCCTAATAACTCCCCCTCTTCACGGTACCTTCCCAGTGCTAAGTTTTCTTCTACTTCCTCATCTGTTAATTCTCCTCCCCTTCCGCACTTCCAATTACTTGCACCAACTTCCTCTAAACTATTACCTTCTTCTAGACCTCCCTCTCGTATTATCAATTTTTCCACTGTTTCTCTGTTAGGACTCCCAGACTTTTTGCTCTTTTCTTCCTTGTCTCTATCCCTCGCTTCCCTCTTCCTCTCCTCTCTGTCCCAGAATCGCTTTGCTTCTTCCACAGATCTCAATACCACCCTCCTTTTGTTCCACCAAAATATAAGACCATCAGGGTTACCCCATCTATATGAAATTCCTTGCTGTCTCAAGAAGACAGTAAGGAAAGTGTATTCTTTTCTCCTTCTCAAAAGTCTCGCTGGGACATCTTTCAGTATCTGAACCACCTTCCCATCAATTTTCCAGGGGAGTCTCACTATGTGTTTTCAAAAGTAAATCCCTAATTTGCCTATGTACAAAATATATTACAATGTCTCTTGGCAAACTTTTTTGTCTGGCCACATTTGAATTAAGACGGAAAGCCCTATCAATTTCAAATTGGAACTGTTGTTGGTCTTTATTTAAAAATTTTGCCAAATTTAGAATCAAAAATTCTATCAAATTTTCTTTTTTATTTTCTGGTACACCTCTGATCTTTACACATTTTTCTCTAAGTTTTTGGTCCCACAATGCTTTTTCATCCAGATCACTTTCTCTTGTTTTCCTTATATCATCTAATTCCTCAGCAAATCTATCTCCTCTGATTTCTAAATTTTCTATTCTTTGAGTTGCCACAGACAGTTCTCCAGTTAGTTTTTCAAAAGTTTGATTTATTTCTTGTAGTTCAGTTCGAATCTCGTGTCTAATTTCCGTTTTAAAGTCCTGCATATCCTGCTTGATTTCTTGCTTAATATCCAAACGCAATTTCCTGATCTCCTCAAGAATATAAAAATTAGAATCAGTAATTTTAGGCTGTTCTAGCGAGGGTCGTCTGGGAAGTTGAGTCTGGCTTTGTGACTTGGTGGACTGGGCCCTTGACATCATGATCCAAGATATTATCTGTGGCCTCTGCTATACAATTTCCAAATGTTCAATTTCAAAAAAAAAAATCCAAATTTAAACTTCAAATTTCTAAATTTCAAAATTCAAATTTCAAAATTTCAAAATAGCATAGCCAACTTTTTTTCTTTTTTTTTCTCTCTCTTTTTTTTCCAAACTTGTCTTTAAGTCAAGATTACTTATCCAAAGGGAAGATAAATCAATCAATCAATATCAGATAGTTTATCCAATTAATTTATCCAAATAATCCAGTTAAATAGTTATCTTAGCGGCAAGATCACTTACCAAAGGAAAAGATAAATCAACCAATCAATATCAAATAACTTTCCAATTAATTTATCAACTTAATCCAATTAAATAAATCTATGATAATTATTCAATTAGCTATATAATCTATTCACTTTAAACCTTAATTTATCCAATCAAATCCACTTTATTAATTAGGTATTTCAATTTGATTACTTTGATCTGATTAATAAACTATATACCCCTGTCTCAAAATAAAAATTTGTTATAAACAATGAAATTAATATTAATGTGATCCTAACTCCAAATTATTATACAATTATCTTCTCAGCTATTTCTAAAATATTTTCAGCCACTTATAAATTATTTCTGTCAGGTACAGGACAAAACAATATCTTCCCCAGTGTATTAAAATACCTTATTTCGATTTTATTCTAAAGTTAATTCCTGACCCAAAAACTGCCTCCAAGATTGTAACACTTGCCTTCACAACCCAAGTAGGGAATCATTCTGTGAGTTTGCAGCTACACAGTAGATTTGAAGCTCTCTCCCTTATCAGCAAGGACAGTCCTCAGGGACAATGCAGGAGACCCTGAGAGTATCAAGCACAGGAAAGAGTTGCTGCTAAGGCTTGGAAGAGGTGTGAGGTGGTGGTGATGGGACTCCTTGCTGAGGGGTACAGAAGCAGTGGTTTTGGGGACTGATAAGATGTCTTGGGAGGTGTGTTGTCTCCCTGGGGCAAAGATCCATGATGTGACAGCTGACAAGACTCTGTAAAAGTGAAGGGAATTCAGTATGGAATAAAGTTTCTCAAAAGGGAGTTACTGAAGGGACAATCTCAAACTGTTTCAATGGGGGAGGGGGGAAATGGGACGTGTATCAAGAAACTGAGATGGATGACTAAGGAACTTTCAACTCAGCTAAGTTTTAAACAGAGGATGTATAAGAAATGGAAAAAGGGGAAAATAACCAAGGAGGAATTCAAGCAAATAGCTAGCTATGTAAAGGGAAAGTCAGAAAAGCAAAAGCACAGAATGAGCTCAGGCTTGCTAGAGAGGTTAAGAGCAATAAAAAGGGCTTTTGGGGGTATGTCCATAGCAAAAGGAAGAAGAAGAAAATAGTAGGGCCACTATGAGAAGATGGCGAAATGCTAACAGGGCACAGAGACAAGGCAGAACTACTCAACACCTTCTTTGCTTCAGTGATCTCAGAAAAGGAAAAGGGAGCTCAACCGGATGAAAATGGAGCAGAGGACACAATGGGAAAAATGTAGCACAGAATAAGTAAAGAGGAAGTACAGGTGTACCTGGATGAATTTAAATCTCCAGTACCAGATGAACTACATGCAAGGGTATTAAAAGAACTGGCAAATATAATCTCAGAGCCATTTACAATAATTTTTGAGAACTCTTAGAGAACAGGAGTAGTCCCAGCAGAGTGGAGGAGGGCAAATGTTGTCCCCATCTTCAAAAAGTGCAAAAAAATAGGATCCCAAAAATTATTGTCCAGTTAGTCCGATATCAATACCAGGAGAGATTCTAGAGCAGATCATTAAACAGAGAGTCTGTGAACATTTAGAAAGCAATGCCATTACCACAAAAATTCAACATGGGTTTCTAAGAAATAAGTCATGCCAGACTAATCTGTTCTCCTTTTTTGATAAAATTACCAGCTTGGTAGACATAGGGAATGCAGTAGATATAGCATATCTTGATTTCAGTAAGGTCTTTGACAAGGTTCCCCATGACATTCTTGCAAAAGAGTTTGTAAATAGACAAGGCATCTTGTTAGGAAGGATCTAATTAGGGGAATTTATAATTAGCTCAAATATGCAAGAGTGGGCCCCTAACAACACCCTGTGAGACCGGAGTACCAATATGTATACGAGAGGACTAAGAGATCCCACAATGGATGAAACTGAGACAGGCTTCTTCACTTAAGGTCTAAATATTTATTAAAGGGGAAAATTGCACACACACAAATATGGCACGCACAAACACACACACACTACACATTTAGAAGCAAAGGGGTGAAAGCAGGAATAGCTTAAGATGGGCCAGACTATGAGAGATACTCACTTCCAAAGGCTTCTCTGGGATCCGCTGTGGATGTGGATGATGTAAAGATGATACACGGCCACCGAAATGGGGGAAAGGGATGGCCGAGGGAGGTATGATCAGAGCACAAGCTGCACTCCAAAGATAGCATGTGGAGTTTAAAAATCTAGAGGTTTATATAAGAAATATCTTGCCTATGGTCAGAGAATTAAGGGCTTGGCTGAAGCTTGGACAAAAGTGCTGATTACCTGGGCTTTGTTAAGCCAAGGTGTGAGGATGACCTAGACCAGGGGTAGGCAACCTTTCCCCTTTAAGGAGCCATTACTGAGCACCCTTTGGGTTTGGCCAGTCAACCAAGAACAAATCCTTGTAACAGATTGTTAGAAAATATGAAATTAATAAAATTTTGGGACACATGTGGAGTTCCCTCTATGACTCCTAACTGACCTCTGTGGGATGTCAGCCATAATCTTCTAGATGGCAGGTCAGGTAGGTCAGGTAGGCATAGGGAGGGCCTGCCCAAACAACTGGAAAATTCCCTACCAGACAGGTTTGGGAGTTGCTAAAGGGGAAAGACCATTATCTCCAAAATCAAAATAATGGTGCTTGTTTGTCTTGAGTCTTTTCATCCTGGGTAGAAGTGACCAGTGAAATCCCACAGGGTTTTGTCCTGGGCCCATTGCTATTCAACATCTTTATCAATTACTTGGATGAAGGAATAGAAGGCATGCTTATCAAATTTGCAGATGACACCATATTAGGGGGAATAGCTAATACCCCAGAGGACAGGATGAAAATTCAAAATGACCTTGATAGATTAGAAAGCTGGGCCAAAGCTGACAACACGCAATTGGATCTCATTTGGAGAACAGCAGGATATAAGTGTGTTGAATGAATAAATAAATTGTTCTGAATGAAGAAGGAAAAACGATAGATCTGGTAAACTACAGAACAAAAAACTTCACCTTTACCTTTATATGTGTTCCTGTGGCCTTGTGGTGGGTGCATTAGTAGCACACTGCTTTGACAGTGTGACAACAAAATAGGTGTAGGTTTGCCATACACAACTTCCTCAAATCTATGGGTTTGCCTGGATTTGAGGAATTAAATGCCTGGATTTGAGGAAGTGGAACATAGCAACCCTACACCTAATCATCCTAATCATTCCAGTTATAGAACTAGGACACATGCAAGAGAAAGGAACTGCCTTTGAACTTTGGAATGCTTTGAAAGCTGTGCACCAGCCTGATTAGCTCATTATCTCACATGATTTGGGTGAAGCATCTGTATGGTTGCAAGATGCAAGAAAGCAAGACTGTGACACAACATCTCAGCAACATGCAGGAATTGTTTACATAAGTTGCTGTTCATAGTGAAAACATTCAAGAAAGTGATAAAGCTTACATTTTGCTTGGGAGTTTGTTCAAAGAGTGGGATTTCCCTGGGAGGAAGAGGTTCTCTCACTCCACCACCACCACCACCCAATGCCGAGCGACGACGAAGGAGCCTCGGGAGCTTTGGGAGGCAGGCAAGGGCTGGGCAAGGTTATTTAGCCCGCCCACTTTTCCAGCAGCCCCAGCAGCCCCAGGAGAAGGACAGGGAGGAGGTGGCTCTCTCACTTCACCACCACCACCCAATGTTGAGCGGTGATGGAGGAGCCTCGGGAACTTTGGGAGGCAGGCAAGGGATGGGCAAGGCTATTTAGCACGCCCACTTTTCCAGCAGCCCCACCACCCCCAGCAGCCCTGGAAAAAGGACAAGGGAAGAGGTGGCTCTCTCACACCATTACCATCATTACATCAAGGAAGCCTCAGCCATGTTGGCCAATAGTCCCATGTTGGCCAATAGCTCCTGGGATTCTGGGAGCTGAAGTCCCTCAGCCCTTAAAGGGGAAAGGTTGCCTACCCCTGACCTAGACAATGCACTTGGTCTTGACACAATCAAGGAGTGGAGGCTTAGAGAAAAGGGCAAGTTAAATCTGATCACTGCCCCATCAAGAGTAAGACTTCCTCCCCTCAGCTTGAAAGATCAGTCATAGTCCTTGGACAATGACCTGTTTAAAAACATTAGGGCTGTTAAAACAATCTGCAGATGGAAAGCATTGGGGGAGAGCTAACAGAGATCCACTCGGGAGCATTGATTGAGATTGTGTGGGGCAGAGGAAGGTATGGCATTGACAGAGTGGACTATTGTTACAAAAGAAGGTGGGTTCGATGTTTGAAAGCTATCCCGCCTTCAGTTCACTCTGTTACCCAGAGTAGGCCAGAGAGCTTGCCAATCTTGCCACAGAACCTTATCTTGCTCCTCTGCAATGCCAGGCCAATAAAAAACAAGACCCGTATTATCCACGATCTCCTTGGGGATGAAAAGGCTGACCTGGCATGCTTCACAGAAACCTGGCTGGGGGAGGACAGTGCCATCACCTGGAATCAGACTCTCCCAGCTGGGTATTCTGTTTATGAGCAGGTAAGAGAAAGTGGGCCGGGGTGTGTGTGCTGTGGCTCTGCTTCACAAAGACAACCTTTCCTTGACCAGGATATCGATTCAGAAAATGGACTGCTTTGAGTGTACGTACCTGAGCCTGAAAACTAAGGAGAGTATGGGGATTCTGTTGGTATACCGTCCACCCCGTTGCTTAATAGACTTTCTATCCGAGCTGATGCAACTGGTCTCGGGAGTTATTGTTGGAGTCACCCAGACTATTAGTTCTGGGTGACTTCAACATCCCACTCAAGTCTAGTTTAACAGTTGCGGCTCGGCAGTTCATGGATTCCATGACAGACATGGGCCTATCCCAATTGGTTTCCAGGCAAACACACTCTGCGGGTCATACCATCTTATCTCAGGGACCACCTCTTCCTGTATGACCTCCCCCTCACACTTCAGTCCCCTGGGAGGAATC
Source organism: Phrynosoma blainvillii (assembly GCA_026167975.1). Classification (NCBI taxonomy): domain Eukaryota; kingdom Metazoa; phylum Chordata; class Lepidosauria; order Squamata; family Phrynosomatidae; genus Phrynosoma; species Phrynosoma blainvillii. The sequence goes on from JANUYF010000001.1 coordinate 212,357,929, forward strand.
TGCTTCCGCCTGTAAAAACTAGGCTGTTGCAGACCTCCCAGAGGGCCTTATCAGCGACCACTCCCAGACTATGGAATGACCTGCCAGATGAGATCCATCTTATTACCACTCTTGATAGCTTTAAAAACACAGTCAAGATGGATCTCTTCTGGCAGGCCTTCCTGGAATAACCACCAGCTCACTGGAGGTGGTTGCTTACCCGTTCCCCCCCCCCTTGCTGCTATTGCCTGTTGCCCTAAGTTGGTTTTATATAGTATTTTATGTGTCATTTTAACTTTGCACTAGTTTAATTTAGTTTTAAGGGGAGGGAGGGTTAGGGATTGGTTGACGGAATGTTTTACTCTATATCTGTTTTAATCTGTTGTATGCTGCCCCAGTTGCTGTAGCAGAGGGGCGGGTTAGAAATAAGATTTATTATTATTATTATTATTATTATTATTATTATTATTATTATTATTATTATTATTCCCTTGATGTGGTCTTCACTATGGAGCAGGCATATTTGTAGGTGGAGGTAATAAACACCTCTGCACTGTCATGGATGGATCATTTCCTGGTCAAGGTTGGACTAAGAGCCGCCATCCACCCCACCGGGGGTGGAGGACCTATTAGAATGGTCCGCCCTCAGAGGCTAATGGAGTCAATTTGATTCCAGAGAGCCTTGGAGGGTTCCTTGATTTGCAAAGCCGGTGACCCTGTCAAAGCCCTGGTTAGCATCTGGAATACCGACCTTACCAGGGCTATCAACACAATCGCTCCCAAGTGTCCATTCCAACCCGCTCCAAACCATCATCCCTGGTATACAGAAGAACTCAGGAAAATGAAGCGGGTTGGACAACGACTAGAGTGTACCTGGCAGAAAACTCGACTCTTATCTGATAAGACTCATCATAGGAACTTCCTTCGTTCCTATCGAGAGGCAATATGTGCAGTGAAGAAATCTTTCTGCTCTGCATGTATTGCATCTGCGGAATCTCATCCAACAGAACTGTTTAGGGTGGTGAGGGAGCTGACATAGGTTCCCCCTGTGCAGAACTCTTTACTTAACCTGACAACAGCCTGTTGTGATGCTTTTAACAACTATTTTGCAGATAAAATCTCTCAGAAAAGAGCCGACTTAGATGCCAGAATTACAGCAGAAGTGACTGATGAGGTGTCCAGTAAACCCGTTTTTGAGATTAGACTGGATCAGTTCGAGCTGATGACAGTTCTTCCCTCAATCAATGTCTCGAAGCAGTAATGACGTGGACAAGATCCTTGGAAAAGTGAAGAAGATGACGTGCTCCCTTGATCCCTGCCCTTCTTGGCTGGTCATCCAGGGGGGTGATGCCTTGTGGGCCTTTCTCAAGAAAGTCATCAATGCATCCCTTAGGGAATGAATTGTTCCATCAAGTCTAAAGGAGGCGGTCATTAGACCACTCCTGAAAAAGCCTTCCCTGGACCCCCTGGACCTGAAAAACTACAGACCAGTGTCCCGTTTACCATTTTTGAGCAAGTTAATCGAGCGAGCCGTCACCTTCCAACTCCAAGCAATCTTGGATGAAATCAATTTTCTAGATCCATTTCAAACTGGCTTCAGAATTGGATATGGGGTGTAGACTGCTATGGTTGCTCTGGTAGATGACCTGCGCCTGAGCACTGACAGGGGGAGCGTGACCCACTTGGTGCTTCTGGACCTCTCAGTGGCTTTTGATATGCCTGAGAGTTAGGAATCAGAGGCACTGTATTCCAGTGGTTCCACTCCTTTCTCTCAGGCAGGTTCCAGAGAGTGTCACTCAAGGACAGTTGCTCCTCAAAAACGGAGCTAAAATGCAGCATCCTGAAGGGTGCCATTCTGTCCCTGATGTTGATTAACATCTCTTTGAAGCTGCTGGGAGAGACTATTAGGAGACATGGGGCTGGGTGTTATCAATATGCTGATGACACCCAAATATATTTCTCCATGTCTTGGTCAACTGCTATGATGGCAGATGGCAGTTCTTCCCTCAATCAATGTCTCGAAGCAGTAATGGACTGGATGAGTAAAAATCGACTCAAGCTGAATCCAGACAAAACAGAGGTACTTACAGTAGGGGCCCCCAAGCCAGGTATTGGGCTGCAACCTCCTGTCCTGAGTGGGCTCATGCTCTCTGCTAAGGACTGTGTTTGCAGTCTGGGGGTGCTCCTGGACTCATCGCTTCACATGACAGATCAAGTGAATGTGACAGTCAGGAGCACTTGTTATCAGCTTCGGCTGATATGTCAGCTGTGCTCTTTCCTGGAACTAAGGGACCTAGAAATTGTAGTACACCTCACAACTTGACTTCTGCAATGCAATCTATATGGGGCTACCCTTATACCTAACTTGGAAACTACAATTAGTACAGAATATGGCAGCCAGGTTGATCATTGGAACATTGAGGAGTGATCATATTTCACTGATCATAAGATCCCTCCACTGGCTGCCTATTGGTTTCCAAGCACAGTATAAGGTGTTGGTGATGACCTTTAAAGCCCTACATGGACTGGGTCCAGGGAGCACCTTAGGGAGCGCCTGCTTCCATATAATTCGCCCCGCGCTCTCAGTTCCTCTGGGAGGAAGCTGCTTCAACCTATAAAAACTAGGTTGATGGCAACCTCCGAGAGGACATTCTTCGCTACTGCCCCCAGATTATGGAATGCCTTGCTGGAGGAGATCCATCAGATAACCAGCTTAGAAGGCTTTAAAAGATGGATCTCTTCCGGGCAGGCCTATCCAGAATAACTACTTGTCTGTTTTCTACCACATCTCCCCCATGTTTTTAGAATGCCTAATGTTTTTTAACTTTGTTTATGGTTTTACTCTCTGTTTTTAACTGATATCTGAATTTAATATATATTTTAAGGGGGGTTAGTGTGTTTATTAATATGATTTGTCAATTATTGTGGGATAATTTATGTGTTGTTTTAGATGTAAGCTGCCTTGACTGCTTCTGCAAAAGGTGGGATAGAGTGAGATCTGACCCTGGACCTGGTATCAGTGCAGATCCTGGAGGAAGTCCAAAGATGTGATTTTGAATCATAGAATCATAGAATCATAGAATCATAGAGTTGGAAGAGACCACAAGGGCCATCCAGTCCAACCCCCTGCCATGCAGGAACTCCCAATCAAAGCATCCCCGACAGATGGCCATCCAGCCTCTGCTTAAAGACCTCCAAGGAAGGAGACTCCACTACTCTCCGAGGGAGTGTGTTCCACTGTCGAACCGCCCTTACTGTCAGGTAGTTCCTCCTAATGTTGAGGTGGAATCTCTTTTCTTGCAGCTTGCATCCATTGTTTCGGGTCCTAGTCTCTGGAGCAGCAGAAAACAAGCTTGTTCCCTCCTCGATATGACATCCCTTCAAATATTTAAACACGGCTATCATATCACCTCTCAGCCTTCTCTTCTCCAGGCTAAACATCCCCAGCTCCCTAAGTCGTTCCTCATAGGGCTTGGTTTCCAGACCCTTCACCATTTTAGTTGCCCTCCTTTGGACACGCTCCAATTTCTCCACATCCTTTTTGAATTGTGGTGCCCAGAACTGGACACAGTATTCCAGGTGAGGCCGGACCAAAGCAGAATATAGTGGCACTATTACTTCTCTTGATCTAGACACTATACTTCTACTGATGCAGCCTAAAATTGCATTGGCCTTTTTAGCTGCTGCATCGCACTGTTGACTCATGTTCAACTTGTGGTCCACCTGGATTCCTAGATCCCTTTCACATGTAGTCTCATTCAGCCAAGTGTCCCCCATCGTATATCTGTACTTTTCGTTTTTCCGCCCTAAGTGCAGTACCTTACATTTCTCTGTGTTGAATTTCATTTTGTTAGCTTTGGCCCAACTTTCTAGTCTGCTCAAGTCATTTTGAATTTTGATCCTGTCCTCTGGGGTATTAGCTACTCCTCCTAATTTGGTGTCATCTGCAAATTTGATAACTATGCCCCCAATACCGTCATCCAAGTCATTAATAAAGATATTGAATAGCACTGGGCCCAGGACAGAGCCCTGTGGCACCCCACTGGTCACTTCTTTCCAGGTTGAAAAGGAGCCATTGTTGAGGACCCTTTGTGTTCGACCAGATAACCAATTACAAATCCATGTAACAGTTACTTTGTCTAGCCCACATTTTACCAACTTGCTTGCAAGAATGTCATGGGGAACCTTGTCAAAGGCCTTACTGAAATCAAGATATACTATATCCACAGCATTCCCTTCATCTACCAAGCTGGTAATTTTATCAAAAAAAGAGATCAGATTTGTCTGGCATGACCTGTTTCTCTGAAACCCATGTTGACTTTTTGTGATTATGAAATTATCTTCCAGATGTTCACAGACTCTCTGTTTAATGATCTGCTCCAGAATCTTTCCGGGTATTGATGTCAGACTAACTGGACGATAATTGTTGGGATCCTCTTTTTTCCCCTTTTTGAAGATGGGGACAACATTTGCCCTCCTCCAGTCCACTGGGACCTCTCCTGTTTTCCAGGAATTCTCAAAGATTATTGCCAATGGTTCTGATATTACATTTGCCAGTTCTTTTAATACCCTTGGATGTAATTCATCTGGTCCTGGAGACTTATATTCATCTAGATTAACCAGATGTTTCTGTACTATCTCTTTACTTATTCTGTGATGAAATTCTCCTATTCTGTCCTCTGCTCCATTATCCTCAAGTTGAGCACCCTTTGCCTTTTCTGAGAAGACTGAAGCAAAGATCTAGGTTGCAGAGTTCTGCAAGGAGAGAGAAAGCCAGTCCAACCATCTATGACATAAAGATGTCTCCCACAGTGTCTGAGGGTGAGAGAGCTGCAGTCTGCAGAGAGAGATGCTGCTATAACTGCAGGAAGGCATGGCATCTCCAGAGTGAGTGCTGGATCTCTTCAGCACTGCAGAAGGGAACTTCAGCCAGCTGGAAGAAGAAAAAGCCTCAAGGAAGGAGGGGCATTGCTTCTCAAGCTGAAGGGAGTATTGCTTTAGCCCACGAGGCAAGCACTTTAGGGGGTGTTTGGCTTCTAGACAGTGGAGCCACTCACCACATGGTGAACAGTCCAAAGCTCCTGAAGGACTTAAAGCTTGCTCCAGTGTGCTATGTTTGTTTAGCAGATGGAGCCCCTAGTGAGGTTAAGCAAATAGGAACTGCTTTCATTCCCAGTTTTGGCAAGACATTTAATAATGTACTTTGTGCAAACAATCTTGAAAATTATTTAGTGAGTGTTTCCTACTAACAACTGGTGGGTATCAAGTGTTGCTTCAAGGGGATAAGTGCACAATATCTTCTAATGGGTCTGTCTGTGCTAGAGGAGTAGAAAGAAATAAGCTTTATCACATGGTGACAAAAGCAAAGTGTGCAAATGTGTCTAATGTCCCATTACATTTGAATTGTACCCATTATTTGCATAGATTAATGAGGCTTGCAAAATTTTCAAGTCCCTCTCAACTGGAAAAGGTCTGTCCAGATTTAAATGTAAACCCCTGCATAAGGTATCTGGATTGTTCTGTGAAAAAAAGGTAAAACAAAAAGCTTTTCCTGTGCCCAAGGAAAGTAAGTGTGTCACCCAAAGGCCAGTCAAGTGGTCCATGCTGGTTTGTCTGGACCCTATAAACCTAGTGAAGTGGGCAACAATTACATGTTAGTCATTGTTGATAGGCACACAAGGTATGGGTATGTGTTTATGTTAAAAGCCAAAGATGAGGCAGCTGCAAAATTTAAATAGTGGGTAAACTCAGTTGAGAGGGAGTTCCCAAACAAAGTTGGAGTATTGGTGACTGACAGAGGAGGCAAATTCCTCAGCAACCAATTTCAAAATTGGCTGAAACAGAGAAGCATTCACCATAAGACCATTAATCCTGCCACTCCACAGGAGGATGGTCGGGCTGAAAGATGCATTGGGGTCATCAGTCAAATGCAGAATTGTTTGATGCCTGATGCACAAGCCCTTGATCATTTGTGGGGAGAAGCTACTCTCACAGCAGATCATCTCATCAATAGACTGTGGAGTTCAGCAATTCACCAAACTCCTATTGTCTATTGTATGGCCATGCTCCCAATTTTAAACATTTGATAATTTTTGGACAGTTTGCAAATGTGAAGAGTCTTGCTCCAGACAGAACAGGAAAAATCCTCCCACATGCAGGCTGCTGCTTTCAGACTGGATAAATGGACAGTTAGGCTTCACTCAATGAGGGCTTTAATCTTTGTTGCAAATATTTACAAAGATACATACAGTATCCGACATCCGTCTTGAATACTCACAGCTATACAGACCAACAAAGTAATTCGCCGACTACCAGCCACAACTAACCAACAATGGAGATTCTGAACCTCTCCCATATATAGGTGATCTTCTTGGGAACATGTGCAGCCATGCACTAATGAAACCTGGCTGGTTTCATCCTCAGTGCCTGTTGCATCAGACCTCCCATGAAGCATACCTGGCTGGCCTCATCCACTGTGTATGTTGCATCAGACCTCCCATGATGCACAGCTTACCAAATGCTGACTCATGCATCTGCCACTTGAACTGTAGTAACCCTATTACTATTGCTCCAGTTCCTCTCAGTGGCCACATCCATGTCATTTTCCAGACCAGGGTGCAACATAGTCTTGATAATCCCCTCCAAAATGACGTGCGGTGTGTTCCATGTGTCCTTGCATTTGTCCCAGGTTTCATGTAAACCTCATACACTGATACCTAGCCTGCTAGCCAACCTCTCGTGGCATTCCACAGGTAGTGGCTTTGTGAAAATGTCAGCTATGTCAGCCAACATACTGCAGCTTCAGCATTCCTTTTTTTACAAGCTATCTCACATTCTGGTATCTCATTGCGATGTACTTGGTCCTACATTTCAAATTTTCTGACTCTGCTATGCCAGTGCATGCTTGTCAACCACCTCAAACATTCTCCTGTCCACCAATGAATTAAACTCCTGATCCATGGCTGCATTCTGCTTCTCTTGATCACCAAACGGGGTACCTGAGCATATCCTTATCATCAGGCTCTTCAACCACAACAGTACAGGCTTGTGCCTCCTGCACAACAAATCTGTTTGGTGGTTTCCTGACTTGCTGAGTTCTGCATGGAATGATGACTCTAGTCCTGCCATGCTCATCCTCAGTGTCACTATTGCTATCCTGGATGTCTTGTCTCCAAACTTGATCTTGCTTTGGTGTGTGTGTATGTATGTTTGTGTTTCCACAGAACTGCTAGGCTGATGTGAAGTTCCTCCTCCTTCACATCCCTGGATGCATCCACCCCTCCATTTCTGATGTTTGTACCAGTGTTGCCCTGTAAGGGAATTTAGCTTTCCCAAACATATCCCGGGGATTGGAGGACACAAGGAGGACGACCAACAGTTGATTCCAACCAAGTAGGTTTATTAACCAGCTGGGATGACAGGTGCCTCACGGCAAGAAACTGTCACACCCTCAGATATTTTCAGCATACATTTATACTATTTTTTTTAGCCAGCACAACAATTCTAGCAGTTCAGCCCCTTTTTCCTGTTATTCTGTTTTCTGTTCCCTATTTGCGTAGACATATTTCCTTATCAGCCGTTGCAGAAGCATCTGCTAATGTTCACTTCCTTATCTATTTTAGGGTCACCATGCCCTAGCCTTGTTCATAACTTACACACATATCCTGTTATTCAAACACATACACTTTCCACTCAGGCTGCTTCCCTGTAGTTTTCCACTGCCCTGAGCTAAGTGCTAAGTGAGATGCTGTTCTATTCCAGGGACCTCTCTGGATCAGTTAGACTGACCCTCTCATTTCTCCCTTTTTCTTGTAAGTTATGATACGAGGCATAGATGTTGTTCCCTTTTGGTAAGGCTGAACAAGTTCTATAAGCCAACATTATTTTTCTTTCTACATGAAGCATAGCTCTAACTCTATTTTGCAAAAACTTAAGCAAACAGGGTAAACAAGTACATATAATAATTCCAATAAGCAAGATTAATATTATCATCAAGAATATTTCTTTTATACCTCTTAGGTTGGGCAACCATGAGGTTAGCCAATCTAGAGATGATCCATCACTTATTTTGATATGATCCAAAACCCCTCTTATTTCATCAATGTCTTCTTCTAAACTACTAGCATTTATTCCAGTCATACACTTGTCTCCAATTACAGCACAGGCTCCCCCTTTTGCAGCTAATATATAATCAAGTGCTACACGATTTTGTTGAGTGAAAAGACGCATGCTCTCCATTTCTACATTTAACTTATGTAAGGCATGTATAGTAGCATTTGATAAATAAGCCAGAGCGCATGCCACTCCTGCTTGAAAATGACCATCTTGCACATGATTATATATGCCAAAAGAAATTATTCCCCAGCCTACCGATTCTCCCATTGTTGGGACCACAATTGACTTATCTTCACAGAACTCTTTAGATACCTGTGGGATGTTACGTGCATATCTTCTTTGACTGGGCTTAGCATATGTTTCAGTACAAGGAACAGATCCCAACCTTATCTGTCCCAAACCAACCTCCTTGCATCCCTTATGCACATTGGAGAACTTGCCATCCTTTTTCAAAAAGAAAAACCCTTTATGTGCCCTGCACCCTATCTTACAGGGGCATATATGAGCTTGGCTCCTATATTGTACCCATTCCTGGGGTTGGGTGAGGCCATAAGGGTCTTCCCACGGGTATCCACTCATGTTTATAACTGCATAGCTCCAAGTCTGAGAACTCTCAGTATATTCTAACTCTGGAAATTCATCACAAAGATTTATAACCTCACTCTCATGTTTACACCATACTTCTTTATATCCCCATTCAGGATGACTCCTTCTGTGGACTAGTCTGGTTCCCCACTGTTGGCAAAAGGTGGTGTTTGGACAATAGGAGGGCCTCCCTTCAGTTTTAACTATAAATCCCCAACCGGTGTATCGGGGACACCCTTCATATCCAGGCTCATTTCCTATACATGATCCTGGATATCCATACCCATACCATCCCGTCACTGGCCTCTCCTTGTCCCACTCTGTCTGATTTAGGATTGAATAATTCATCAGTGATGTGGGGACCGCTTGCCACAGACTTCGCACACTTAACTTTGCTCCCCAAGGGAAGCACGCCACCTGTTTTCCATCTATGGGCTTCCCGTGGGTCAAATCATATAACTTTAGGAATGAATTCCCTTCACAGTTTGGGGGATATAAGAACAACATTACTATAATTCCCAGCAGGAGCATTATTACCAAATGATGGGGTCTAAGACATGGTAAATTGGCACTTGGGGGGCACATGGGGGCTGGATCATGTGATTCAAGGTGTACTTTTGTATCTAATTTTAACAACTGTCCCTTCTTTTCTTTGGCCATGGCTCTCCGGCAGCCAGGCTCCTTAACTTCGAGGCGGTGCTTGGTTCACCTGACCTCAGACAGGGGGCTCACGTTGCGACGCTGCCCTGTCTTCCCTGGACCGCTTGATCCGAAGACTCAATGGGTTGTTTGGATCACTCTCAGCTCGCCACTCTCTGGTCTGATCCTTCTTTAGCCTGGTATAGTGAATCCAGGGTTTCACCCCCCTCAGCTTGGCTGCAGTAGGCGTCGTCAACAGGACGTCATAGGGCCCTTTATATTTTGGTCCCAAGGGATTACTCTTCCAATCCTTCAGCCACACTCGATCACCTGGAGAGAAAGGGTGGAGAGCAGTAACGGGGAAAGGATACCTGATAGTTTGCACATATTGTTGTAATTTGGCCACAGTCCTGCCCAATAGTTGTATTTCCTTTACTAACTCCACTTTCCCTATCTGCTCTACATCTCCCTCAACTCTATGTATATTCAGTGGTGGTCTTCCAAAAACAACTTCATAAGGAGAAAGTCCCAAAAATCTTGTTGGTGTACAGCGAACTTTAAAAAGTGCCATAGGCAACACAGTCACCCAATCAAGTCCAGTCTCTTGGCACATTTTAGAAATTGTCCCTTTAAGAGTTCTATTCATTCGTTCCACTCTAGCAGAACTTTGGGGATGGTAAGCACAATGTAACTTCCAGGTTATTCCCAAGGCTTGGGCTAGCTTTTGAACAACCTGGTGCACGAAAGCAGGTCCGTTGTCGCTCGATAAGTATAAGGGGATACCTGCGCGAGGTACAATGTCTCTTAACAAAGCTTTTACAACCTGTTCAGCTTTTTCATTAGTTGTAGGAAAAGCATCAACCCATCCCGAAAAGGTACATACAAACACAAGCAAATAATGAAACTTCCTGCACTTTGGCATTTCAGTAAAGTCCACAACCAGTGTTTCCCATGGGGAAAACCCAACCCTCTGAACCCCCGGAGGTTGCAAGGGGCCCACCCTAGGGTTAGATTTTGCACATATTTCACACCTTCTGGCTACCTGTCTGATGATAGCTGTTAACCCTTCAAAATATACCTGTCTTTCTAACAATTGTTGCATGGCTGTTCCCCCCTGATGGTACTGTTTGTGCAACTCTTGCACCAAATGCCATGCCAATACCTTCGGAATATACACTTTCCCATTTGGAAACATCAATAATCCCTTCACCCATTCAGCTCCTTCTCCTTGTGCCCACTGTACCTCTTCCCTAGTGTATTGTATCTGTTTAGGGATGTAATCAGTCAACTGTAAAGCCATTTGTAACACCTCATTGTCACCTCCTTCCTCTGCTGCTTGTCTAGCCATTTGATCTGCTAGCCTATTTCCTCTTGCTACATTGTCTTCTCCCGTTTGGTGTCCTTTGCAGTGCATCACAGCTACCTTTTCTGGTTTCCATACACTGTCAAGTAGGTTTTTAATCTCCTCAACATTCCTGAGTAACTTTCCTCCTGCATTTAGCAATCCTCTCTCCTTATACATTGCTCCATGGGCTTGAACAGTTAAAAAGGCATATTTAGAGTCCGTATAAATGTTCACTTTCTTTCCTTCTGCTAATCTCAAAGCCCTATCTAGTGCAATGAGTTCAGCTCTTTGGGCAGACGTATTTGATCCTAGGGATTGTTTCTCTAACACCTCTCCTTGTTCTGTGACTACTGCATAGCCTGATTTTCTCTGTCCATTTTTAACAAAGCTGCTCCCATCTGTGTATAAAGTCAATTCAGCATCTGATAGGGGCGTATCCTTAAGATCTGGTCTACTGGAATAGATTTCATCCATTGTTTGTATGCAGTCATGCTGCAAAAGATCTTCCTCTGACACAGGGAGTAAAGTTGCGGGATTCAAAGTAGTACATGTCTGGATTTTGATATTGGGATTGTCTACCAAAATGCTTTCATATTTTAACAGTCTTTCATTTGACATCCAGTGTCCCCCTCTATGTTCCATTAAAGTAGTTACTGCATGAGGGGTCTTCAGGATCATTGGAGATCCCATTGTCAGTTTACTGGCCTCCTCTACCAGTAGTGCCGTGGCGGCTACAGCTCGCAGGCAAGGCGGCCATCCCTTCACTACTGGTCCCATTTGCTTTGACAAGTATGCTATTGGTCTGGGCCATGATCCAAATTGCTGAGTGAGTACTCCTACAGCTATTCCACATTTTTCTCCAACATACAGAACAAACTCTTTGGTCATATCAGGGAGTCCTAGGGCTGGCGCAGCCATGAGGGCTTCCTTGATCTGTTGGAATGCTGTCTGCTGCTCTTCTGTCCATATAAAGGGGTCCTTTTTGTTCCCTTTAGTAGCCTCATAGAGGGGTTTGGCCATGATGGCAAAATTTGGGATCCAAATTCGGCAGAACCCTGCAGACCCCAGGAATTCTCTCACTTGTTTTCTGCTGGTTGGGGTTTGCAAGGCACATACTGTTTCTTTTCTCTCTTGGCCCAAGCGCCTCTGTCCCATCTTTAACTCAAATCCCAAATATTTTACTTCCTGTAACACCAACTGTGCTTTCTTTCGGGACACTTTGTATCCCTTTTTGTCCAAAAATTGTAGTAATTTCTCTGTAGCCTCAAGGCACTCTTCTCTAGTTTTTGTTGCTATTAAAATGTCATCCACATACTGCAACAGATTCCAAGGATTCCCTCCCTGGGTAATGGGGACCAAATCTTGGGCCAGAGCTTGCCCAAAGATGGTGGGCGAGTTGCAAAATCCCTGAGATAGACGACACATGGTCATTTGTTTTCTTTGGCCAGTTTCTGGATTTTCCCATTGAAAAGCAAAAATGGGTTGGCTCTTTTCATGAACCCTTATGCAAAAGAAAGCATCCTTTAAGTCCAGGACTGAATACCAATGCAAAAGAGGGGACAACATACTTAACAACGTGTAGGGATTAGGAACAGTTGGGTGCAGGGGCACTACTCGTTTATTTACTGCTCTTAAGTCTTGGACTGGGCGGTAAGACCCATCCGGCTTCTCCACTGGTAGCAAGGGCGTATTCCATGGGGACTGGCATTCTGTAATTATTCCCCACTCATATAGTCTGGACAAATGTTTATGTACTCCTTCTATGGCTTTTCGAGGTATTGGATATTGTGGAATAGCTACCGGTTCTGCAAATGGTTTTAGATCTATTATCACAGGAACTATATCCCTTGCCATTCCTGGGGGATTATCTTCTGCCCATACTGTTGGAATATTGAAAGTCTGCCAATCAGTCCTTTCCTCTAGGACGGTAAAGAGTCTCCATTCTTCTTCTATGGGGCATGTCAGCATGATCTTATGAGCTTGCCTAGGTCCTCTAAAAGTTGCTTCAATGGACCCATCATCCTCAAACATTAGATTTGCTCTTAATTTGCAAAGAAGATCTCTTCCCATTAAAGGGATAGGGCATTCGGGTACATACAAGAACTTGTGGGTTACAGTATGGGGACCCAAATTACACAGTCTTTCTGAAACAAATTTATATGTCTCCGATTTTCCTCTAAGCCCCACTACACGTGATTCATCTTTGGTTAAAGGTCCAATTGGAATATTTGTTACGGAAATTGTGGCTCCGGAATCTAGGAGGACTGGGGTGTTATGGTGGCCCAATTTTATATTGACCACCGGCTCCTGGCCACCAGGGATAATTACAGTTGTTGGTTCTGCTAACACTGGAGCCGGTCTGTCCTATTCTTGGTAATTCGGCGGCCAGCCTTCCTGTCCTGCCAATCCAATAAAGTCCTCCGACTCAGAGTCGCCTACCATTGCTACTGTGGCGGCTGCAGCCCGCGCCTCCCACGAAGCATTTCCTTGCCAATTTCCTCCTCCTCTCCTTCCACGACCTCTGCCTCTTTCTTCTCCATTTTTCTCTCCTCTTCCTCTTCCCGACACTCCACCTGATTTCCTGGGGCATTCATTCTTCCAGTGGCCCTCTTGTTTACATATCGCACACTGGTTTCTTCCTAATGCCCCTCTTCCTCTTCCTCTCGCCATCCCTCTACCTTCGCTTTTCCCTCGGCTAGTTTCTCCAACTCCCATAGCCGCTGCAATGACACTTGCTTTCTTCTTAAATTTCTCTTCCTCTCCTTCTCTCCCCACATACACTTGTGATGCCACTTCTAAAAGTCGGGGTAAATTCATGTGGGCTAATCCAGCCTGCTTTTGCAACTTGCGCCGAATATCAGGAGCACACTGACTTATGAAACTTTGCTTTAAGGCTTGTGTGCCCTGTGAAGTATCACTTTCATCCTCCATATCATATGGGCTATACTGTCTGTAGGCAGCCTTGAGTCTCTCTAGGAATGCACCTGGCGTTTCATCCTGTCCTTGTTGGATATCATAAATCTTCTTTAAGTTCACAGGTCTAGGTGGCCCTTTCCTGATGGCTCTATGGATATACTGCTGGTATCCCTTCAGGGTTTCTCTAGCTCCATCAATATTAGGGTTCCAGTTGGGATTGTAAGTGGGAACCCAGAATTCTTGCTGCTTCACTAACTCTTCTCCTGATAGCCCAGTATCCTTCTCCACTTCCTCTCTTGCCATTCTGAGTATTTGGCCCTTCTGTTCTGCTGTAAATAAAGCATTCAGCAGCTGTTGGATGTCCTGCCAAGTGGGATTATGAGTGTTAAATATCCCCTCTACCAACTGGGCCATCTGGGTAGGGTCCTCACTCCATCCTTTGGTAGAAACCTTCCAATTCAGGAGGTCACTGCTTGTGAAGGGCACATGCTGAAATACAGTCATAGTGCGGAGCCCTCCTCTCTCTTCATCAGGCACCAATTGTGGAACCTCCCGCAATGGGCATACTTTATCCTCCGTAGGTGGTTTTCTTAACTTTTGTCTATATTCCTCTATTTTCCTCTTTTTCTCCTCTTTTTCTATCATTTCTAGGAGTTCCTTCTCCTCCTTGGTCATCTCCTCCTCCTCCCCTCCTAGGGGGGGCATTTCCTCCGGCCCATCCACTTCCTCCCCAGTGGACTTGGGCAAAATCGGTGGATATATGGGTCGATAGGGTGGTGGTCTGACTTCATCTTCCTCGGGAGTTCCCGAGGGCGGCAACGGAATTGGGGCCGTTGGGGCCGGCCTGACAGGCATGCATTTACAGTCCTGTAGCCATTTGGGTGGTGGGGACATGCTTATCACCGTCTGCCATGCAGAAATGTAATAAAACTGATCTGGATGATGGTTTGCACAAAAATTTACTACCTGATTTACTATCTTCTTGTTTAAGGTTCCTATAGCTGGCCACTGTGGATCTATTGGAAAAGTTGGCCATTCTAGTTCACAATAAGTTTTCAGCTTTCCCGGCCTGCGGGAACCTGAAGAAATGTGTTTCTTAAATTCTGACCAATTATTTAACATACAGTCCAAAGGGGTCACCCTCTTGGACCCACTGTTTCCTCCCATTTTCTCCTTTAGGCTGGAATCTTGGGCACCTCACCAGCCTCCTACCTAGGTTCCTAACTCCTGTTGGCTAGATCTTGGGCACCTCACTAGCCTTTCACCTAGGTCCCTTTTTACAACTTATTTTTATCTAAACCCTTCCCCACTAAAGTCACACACCATTCACTCAGGATAGACAGGGATTCGTGATCACCTTAGGAGCGGGTGATGATCACTTGACACATTGGGTTTGCCGACTCGTATTCCCCAGATGCACAAATGGTCAAATACGAAAACTGCGGCAAAGCCTACACAACCCCGACTCGCTTGCTAAAACAATGGTCAGCAAACACGAGATGCGGCACATACAAACTTCACACACCTCCCTCTATAACACACACACAACCCCTTATACTTGCCTCACACACACTCCCAGGACGTCCTTCACCCCGTTGGTTGGATCAAACGCCGTTGGCACCAGGAACGACCGTCGCCGGACACAGCAAAGGAAAGCCGATGGTTCTTTTTGGCGGGGCCCCTCTCACCGAACTCGCTGTTGTTGTTCTCCGACCGCGGTGATCCTCTGGCGTGGTCAATGGCACATCAAGTCCTCCACTAGCCCTCCAATTATTCCCGGCCAATGCACCATGAAATGTAAGGGAATTTAGCTTTCCCAAACATATCCCGGGGATTGGAGGACACAAGGAGGACGACCAACAGTTGATTCCAACCAAGTAGGTTTATTAACCAGCTGGGATGACAGGTGCCTCACGGCAAGAAACTGTCACACCCTCAGATATTTTCAGCATACATTTATACTATTTTTTTTAGCCAGCACAACAATTCTAGCAGTTCAGCCCCTTTTTCCTGTTATTCTGTTTTCTGTTCCCTATTTGCGTAGACATATTTCCTTATCAGCCGTTGCAGAAGCATCTGCTAATGTTCACTTCCTTATCTATTTTAGGGTCACCATGCCCTAGCCTTGTTCATAACTTACACACATATCCTGTTATTCAAACACATACACTTTCCACTCAGGCTGCTTCCCTGTAGTTTTCCACTGCCCTGAGCTAAGTGCTAAGTGAGATGCTGTTCTATTCCAGGGACCTCTCTGGATCAGTTAGACTGACCCTCTCAGCCCAACTTGACAAAAACATCATGGTTACTGTGGTTCTTCTCCCATCCAGCATGTGTTTCAAACTTTGCACTCCTTGAGTACCAGACTCTTCCACTACCCAATAGAAGTCTATAACTATACCCCTCGTAGCCCATGAACCTTAACCTCTGGCTCTTCAGTTTGTTTTTCTTTCAAAACTGAGGAGGAATCAGTACTGAGGCTTACTACCCCCAAACTCTCAAGTACTTTAAATTGGGTGTTCTCCCATGTAACAGGAAATATGGTGTTTGATTGCACTGCACCACAACCTGTTCATGGTATGGCATGCAACCTTTGTGGCTTCTGCCCACAAATCTGGCAGTGCCCCAGCGTCTTCTAGCATGCAATCCCTCATCTGATTAATCATGCCAATATGCCTTTCAGCCAAACCATCCTTGGCTGGGCAAACTGGATTAGTGGTTTTGTGCTGAATTCCCTTTTGCCTAAACCACTGTTTGAGACTTTCAGCAAGAAACTCTCCATCCTTATTGGTCACAATAGTGCCCACTTTGTAGGGAAACTCCCTCTCAATGGCATTGACCCACTTTTTGACCTGATCAGCAGCTTCCTTCTTTGTTTTCAATATGACAACAAAGGAATACTGGGTGTGTTAGTCTACTATGAGGATGGTAAACCTGTTTCCTACCATGCTTTTGACCTGGTGTGGTCCCAACAAGTCTGCATGTACCACCTGAAAAGGCCTTTGGGTGGTGCACTTGCTTACTTTGGCAACCGGGTAAGCCTTGACTTTCACCCTTTTATATACTGCACAATCGAGGTAGCTGTTGCATTTCTCCACTTTGAAATCTGAGCATACCTTCTCTAGGTTTCTTAAACCCTTGAAACTTGTGTGCCCCATCACTCTATGAAAGTAGTGTGCACAATTCTCATGAAATGGCTTGTTAGCTATATTGCTGCACTGCACTTGTGCCACTATGTGGTATATCTGATTCTTCTTAACATCTTTACCACACACTGCCCCCTCCCTGGAGATTACCCCTTCATCCCCCTTAAAATGGACTTCAAACCCATCATTGGTTAGGGATGTCACACTAACCTGCTCTATTTCCTCTCAGTGACCACATCGATGTCATTTTCCAGATCAGAGTGCAACATGGTCTTGACAGTTTCTGCTTCAAGAGAAAGTTTACATTACTGTAATTCTAGAAAACTGGAGACAGAAGGAATAGACAGCAGAATTTTCATTGGAGGAGCAATGTCTTCATTTGACAGAAGGCACAAATGTTACACAGGAACCACTTTCTTGTACCTGTTCCAAGCAAAGCATCTGTATTGTGGGAAATGGTTCAAAAAGACAACTTTCCAGATAGCCATGTCCACTAAATTCCACAGTTGTACAAGATTAGATTGGAATGATGCAACAAGTCAGAAAAATTCAAGAGAGAAGACTTTTAATGCCTTCTCTATCAGCCCCCCCATCCATTGCCCAATTTGGCAAAATGGCTTGGAATGCCAAATCTCTCTTTTTAATATAATTTTATTTATTTATTTCAGGTATTTCTATATTGCCTCCACCCACAAGGACTTCCAAGGCAATAAACTAACAAAAAGAATTAAAAACACTGTGAATATATAAAAAATTAAAAACACATTGAAATACTCTAAACACATTTTGAAATAACCCTAAAGTACAATTTTAGAACAGTTAGAGCAATTTCAAACATTAAAGGACATATGAAACAGCAGTATTTTAGCTAATAATTGCATTAATAGTCATGCAACAAAGTGATGCCTAAATTTCTACAACAAATACTTCATATATGGAGTGAGAACTGCCAATGTCCAAGCAGAGTTTTGGAAAGGATGAGGCACTAGGGATCATATAGCAAATATATGCTGGATAATGGAATCTACTAATGAATTTCAAAAGATCATCCTGTGCTTCATAGGAACACATTTGATTGTATAAATCATGAGAAACTATAGATTGCTCTTAAAGAAATGAGTGTGCCACAGCATTTGATAGTACTGAAGCATAATCTTTACTCAGGGCAAGAGGCTATTATTAGGACAGAATACAGAGAATGGTTTCCAATTGGCAAAGGGGTTACACAAGGTTGTATTCTATCACCCTATCTATTTAAATTGTATGCTGAGAGCATCATATGAAAAGCAGAATTGGACTGAGAATAGGGAGATGTGAAAATTGGAGGAAGGAACAATACCAATCTAAGATATGGAGATGACACCATAATACTAGCAGAGAAAATCAGAGATATGGAAATTGAAAAAGACCAAGGCAGAAAGCACAAAGGCAGGTTTACAGCTGAATATTAAGAAAACAAAAATTATGACCATAGATGATCTACATAATTTTAAAGCAGACAATGAAAAGATCAAAATAGTTCAACACTTTTATACTTCAGTGCAAATATTAATCAGAGGAGAAACTGCAGTTAAAAAATCAGAAGCTTTGGAAGGCAGCTATGGAGTGACTAGGCAAGATCCTGAAATGTAAAGATATATAATTAAAGTTAGAATAGTCCGTGCCATCCTATTTCCAATTTCTATGGATGGTTGTGAAAGCTGGATAGTGAAGAAAGCTGACAGGAAAAATATCAACACATTTGAGATTGACAAGCTGGAGTGTGTCCAAAGGAGGGTGATTAAAATGGTGCAAGATCTGGAAACGATGCCCTATGAGGAGAGACTTAGGGAGCTGGGTGTGTTTAGACTGGAGCAGAGAAGGTTAAGAGATGATATGATAGCCCTGTTTAAATATTTGAAGGGGATCTCATACTGAGGATGGTGCAAGCTTGTTTTCTGCTGCTTCAGAGAATAGGACACAGAACAATTGATTTAAACTACAGGAAAAGAGATTCAACCTAAACATTAGGAGGAACTTCCTGACAGTAAGAACTGTTTGACAGTGGAACATACTGTGGTGGAGTCTCCTTCTTTGGAGGCTGGGTGGCCATCTGTCAGAGGTGTTTTGATTAGTAATCATGGATGGCAGGGGGTTGGTCTGGATGGCCCTTGTGGTTTCTTCCAACTCTGATTCTGTGATTTGTTCATAGAGTCACCATGGGTGGAAGTCGACCTGAGGGCAGTTAACGAGAACCTCTCTTTTGGTCCTAAGGATGCTGTTGCCTATCTGGCATGATCCCAACATCTTTTGGTCCAGATGGGAGGTTTTCTTAATATCTGAATTTTGCCAGGAGCATTGTTAGACAGACTGTATGCATACTGCTCAAGACTCAAAGGGAGTGGAATCTTTGGTCATGTTGCCTGCCTATGATGCTCATGTAAGAGCCATTCTCCAATGCATGTGGTAGCATTGGGAAATATTCATTAAACTGTCTGGGTTAATGGTTCTCCTAAAATGGAGTAAAGATCATAGAATCATAGAATCATAGAGTTGAAAGAGACCACAAGGGCCATCCAGTCCAATCCCTGCCATGCAAGATCAAAGCATCCCTGGCAGATTGTCACCAAAAGCCTATTAAGAGGAACTTTATTTAGCTCAAATCAAGAGGGGGTCAGCTACAAGGACCCTGCGAGACTGTCTCCCACATGTATACCAAGAGTTGAGGGATCTAAAAATTGATGCAGAGACAGAATACACCAATTAAAGTATTATTTATTAAAGGGGAATATCACACAGCAATTCACATACATGCACACACTCATACAAGGCTCAGGAAATCAGGGGTTATGCTGGAATAGATGCAGAGGCAAAACTATGAGAGATACTTACTATCAATGAAACCTTCTCCAGGATCCAATTGGGTGAAGTGGTGTGGGACCACAACCATTCTGAGAGTGTGGGCTGAATGGAGGTGCCAGTAACTGGATCAGAGTACAAAGTGATGCAGGGTCCCCATGCACTCAGACTAGTGACACTAAGGGGAGGATTCCAGGGGGTTTTAAGGGGTCAAACTAGCACCTGGCAAGGTGCTTGATTGTTTGACTGAAGCCTAGACAAAAGTGTCTGATTGTTTACACAAAGAAGTTTGATTATTTGGGTGGGGTAATCGGGTCTGGCAATATTCAAGGGAAATGGGGGAGGATTAAGTCATTAGCTGGCCCATCAGCTGAGACATTTAGGCCATCATCACCCATCCTTCTGATTATGGAGGTGATGATTGTCCATTTGCAACTCCCACACTATCTGCCTGGCTCTGGGGATTGGGGATTTTCCAGCCTTCCAGGTGACCTATGCATGACCTATTTGCCTTGCCTATGGTGTTTCTTGGAGTTCACTGCAGAGTGTATCTGGGGCCATGTGGAATCATACACATACCAAAATTCAGAAAAATACAGTTTTGGTAACAAGATGGCCATCCAGCCTTTGTTAAAAGACCTCCAAAGAAGAAGATTCCACCACACTCCAAGGCAGTGTTTTCCATTGTTGAACAGCTCTCACTGTCAGAAAGTGCCTCCTAATGTTGAGGTGGAATCTCTTTTCCTGTAGCTTGCATCCATTGTTCTGGGTTCTGTTCTGTCCTCAATATGACACCCTTTCAAATACTTAAAGAGGGCTATCATATCACCTTTTAACCGCCTCTTCTTTAGACTACACATACTGAGTTCCCTAAGTCGTTCCTCATAGGGCATGGTTTCCATACCCTTCACCATTTTAGTTGCCCTCCTTTGGACACTCTCCAGTTTCTCCACATCCTTTTTGAATTGTGGACACAGTATTCCAGGTGAGGCCTGACCAAAGCAGAATATCCCCTCTCTCTCTGGCTTTTCTTTGCAAACGAAGATTCAGGAAGGAGTCATCCCATGCTTTCTGCAAGTGCACTGATGACTAAAAAGGCCAATCCCAGATAAATAAGTCTGGTTCCAGAAAGCACAGCAGAAGGTCTCCTTGGGTGATGTTTCCGGGTTGTGATTCTTTCTGTGTTGTCATTTCTCTTCGAGACTTGTTTGATGTGAGTTCCCAAAGAAAGCTGCAGCATTGTGGATAGTGCATCTCCATGCCTCCCGATGTGAGGCCAGGGCAGACCATTGTTGGTGATCAATTTGGCTGAGCCTGAGATGTTATTTCAGGGAGCTGTAGCAAAACCTTAAGGCCTTAATGCTCTTAAAGATATGGGACTTCTACTATATTTCTCCATGAGAAATCTGTAATAAGGACAAGAGGCAACTGTTAGAACAGAATATGGAACAATGCAATAGCTCCCAATTGGCAAGGGGGTCAGGCAAGGCTGCATATTATCATCTTATGTGTTCAACTTGTATTCAGAAAATATCATACAATGAGTAGGTTTAGACTCAGAAGAAGGAGGTGTAAAGATAGAAAGAAGGAACATCAACAACCTAAGATATGCAGATGACACAATAATACTAGTAGAAGACATCATAGACTTGGAACCATTACTAAGTAAGGTCATGGAAGAAAGTGCAAAGTCAGCTTTGTTGCTGAACATAAACAAAACAAAACAAAAATAATAACCACAGAGAATCTACATAAATTCACCCTAAACAATGAGAAAATCAAAATAGTTAAAGATTTCTCATACTTTGGATCAAAAATTGAGCAAAATAGAGACTGCAGTCAAGAAATAAGAAGACTAGCAGTGGGAAGGGCAGCAATAAAAGAACAAGGCAAGATCCTAAAGAGTAAAGATATACAACAACCACTAAAGTTAGAATCATCCAATCCATTGTAATCTCCATGTGAAAGCTGGACAGTGAAGAAAGTGGATAAAAAGAATATCAACTCATTTGAGATACAGTGCTGGTGAAGAGTGGTGAGAATACCATGGACAGCCAAAAAGACAAACAAATGGGCCCTTGAACAGATTAAGCCTGAAATCTCCTAAGAAGCCAAGATCATTAAACTGAGGCAATCATTTTTGTCCACATTATGAGAAGGTACGACTCATTAAAAAAGACAATAATCTGAGGAAATGTAGAAGGCAATAGAAAGAGAGGAAGACCACATGACAGATGGCTAGACTCAATTAGGAAGGTCATGGGCCTGAATCTACATGACAGAAGCAGAGCAATGGAGGATAGGAGGCTTGGAGATGTCTCATCCACAGGGTTGCCACGAGCAGCTAATAACAATAAAAACAATCCAAAAATGGGGAAAATGTTTCTCTATATCATCAGAGAACAAAAAAAAAAAAGTGGTTTTGTATGTAAACCAGAATATACCAGCTGAAAATATCTTTGAAGAAAATAATGGGATATATGTTGGAGCAGAAGTAAAGATACAAGGAATAAAGACAATTGATGAACCAGACAAGGAAGTTGGGTTAAACAAGGGCCACTTTATTGACCTAATTAAATACATTTACCAAATCCTGGAAGACCAAAAGGGGGAGTGACCTCATGTGGATTAGTTGGGGCTAGGTGTTATGCCCAGACTACCTCCCCAGCGTTCCCTTGGGTGACACACCTAACCCCATGGGGCAGTCTAGTCAAATGGACATTTGACTGGACTGCCCCCTGGCTGGACCACTGGTGGAAGGCAGACCCAGGCTCCCCCACCCAAGACATATAACTTTAGAAGTGGGGGCCAACCCCCCAGGTCACCTCAAGGATCAAGTCCTTCTCCACCTCCAGGCCATGGGAACCCTAGTGAGGTGATTCCAGAGCTTTACCTCCACCATAAGAGGGTGTCATGGTGTATGCCAAAACTCTTTCATTCTCCCCATTACCTGGCTGGTTACCTCTTTATCACCACCACCTTCAGTCAATTGTCCCAATTGTCCCTTGAGCTACAGTGTGGAGTAGGTGAAAAACACATTGGGAAAGAGGGGGAAAATTCCTACTTGGCCCTGTAGTGACTAGCAATGCTCACATTGAATCAAGGGTGGGAGGATGGAGTGCTTCTGCCAATGCAAGAGGATGCATGGGGGGTTAGGCTGGCCTTAAGTAGCCACTGGCCCTTTCCTCATGCAATATCACAGTGCCAGGCACTGCCTGATGAAACCCCTGGCCTCATCCCATTGGGGTTCATCAAATGCCATTGCTGCATGAAGCAGGCTCTGGGACCTTCTAATAATAGGTAATAATACACCTTCTAAAAATAAAGCTCAATTTTATGAGCAATTGATTATTAAGATTTTAGTTTTTTCTTAAGAAAATTGGATTTTTTTGTAGAGATAGGATTAGTGTGAATCAACAAGCAATTGACAGAAGTATAGAAGAAAAAAGCAACAAAAAAGGAAAATGACCATCAAATTTTCCCCCAATGGATACTGTTTGGAAAAGCTAGAGAGTAGATATTTTACTCAGATAGACACATTTTTCCCTAGAATCCACATGTTTTTGGTTTCTAAAACATTATGTCAAAATGTAAAAGAGATAAGTATTCTGCAAAAAAAAAAAAAAAAAAAAAAAAAAAAAAATCTGATCAGAACCTTATTCTTTGCCACTGACAAATAAGAAGACTTTTAATTGAAGATTGAATGAGTTTTAGTTATAAGATGAGAGAGTTGTTGAAAAAGCAAAAAAGTACTAAAATATTTTTTGAAGACAATTTGGATAAATGCACAGATGAAAGATTACTTTGGGTTGCCAGAAAAACATATGTGTGAGATTTGTTTTATAAAACAAGATGTTTAGACTAGAACAAATTATAAAAGATATTGGAGGAAATCAAAATGAAAGACACATTGAAAAAATTTCTAGAAGAAAAAAATTAGTAGAAAATAGTAGGCTGTTGCAAAAACAAATTTCACTGAATACATTATTTGAAAGTGAAAGGAAATTGGAGGTTTGGAGGTCCTAGGAGGAAAGCACAGCTATCGCATATCCTTTACCAAAGAACAGTAAACTCCTTCTATCTGGAATGGTTGTCCATTTCCTCCAAGCATGAAGCTTCAGGAAGGATTTTCATGGAGTGGTGAGGGAGGAAAGGGACACACACCTAGCCAGTCAGATCAGCCAACTCAACCCTGGCAATCAATGGGATGACAGATGTCACAGCCAAATCATGCTCATATCTGATAGGAAATTAAGATTTACAAAACAAAAGCATTTTGAAAGTGCAAAGCAAAATAAAACAAAACAAAAACCAGAAAGATGGCTGGCATATAAATTGAGAAAGGAAACAAAAAAAGAGATTAATAAAACTCAAATTGGGGACAACATAATTATTGACAGAGATGTTGTAAAGAAATGTTTCATTCTCTTCATTGAGGGGAAATGCAGCACAAAATAAGCAAAGAGGTAGTACAGGAACATCTGGCTACTATATTTCAAGTCTCCAGGGCTAGATAAACTATATCCAAGGGTATTAAAAGAATTGGCAGAAGTAATCTCAAAACCAGTGTCATTAATCCTTGAGAATTCCTGGAAAACAGGTGAAGTCCCAGCAGACTGGAAGAGGGCAAACATTGTCCCCATCTTCAAAAAAGGAATAAAATAGGACCCAAATAATTATCACCCAGTCACCCTGACATCAATATCAAGAAAGATTAGAATCATTAGAATCATAAAATCATAACAATTATGATCTGGTTAAATAGAAGGAAGTGGTGGGATCCCTAGCTGGAAGTGACAATGTTCTCCTGGAGTTTGTTACATAGTGTAATGGAGAAGCCAAGCATAGTCAGATATGCATTCTGTTTTGTTTTGTTTTGTTTTAAAAGAAAGCTGATTTTGGTAAACTTAGGGAAATACTGGGTGTGATACCATGGTCAGGAATACTAAAGAGAGGGGATTGTATGATGAATGGAAGTTTCTTAAAAGAGAGATATTGAAGGCACAATTTCAAATAGTTCCAATGAGGAGGAAAGATGGGAGGTGTTTAAAGAAACCAGATGGGTGTCTATTCTTGCAAAAAAGCTAGTAAAATTTGGGCTGGAGAATGCAACTGTCTGGTGGGTTTGAAGTTGGTTGAATGACCAAACCCATAGGGTGATCACCAATGGCTTCTCCTCATCCTGGAGAGAAATAATTAGTGTGGTGCCACAGAGTTGTTTCTTGGGCCTAGTTCTGTTCAACATCTTCATCAATGACTTGGTAGATCATATGAGGGCATACTTATGAAATCTGCAAGTAACAACAAACCAAAGGGCAGGATCAGAATTCAAAATGACCTTTTGAACCTTAACAGAGTAGAGAGCTGGGTCAGAACTAAGAAAGTAAATTTTAATAGGGAGAAATGCTAGGTACTACACTAAGGCATATAAAAATGCACATAGGATGGGTGACACCTGGCTTAACAATAGCTCATGTGGAAGGGATCTAAGAGTCTTGGTAGACCACAAGCTGCACATCAGTCAACAGTGAAATGCAGCAGCTAAAAAAGCCAATATGATCCTAGGCTGCATCAATCGGAGTGTAGTATCAAGATTGAGAAAAGTAATAGTGCCACACTATTTTGGTTTGGTCAGACCTCATCTAGTGTTCTGTGTGCAGTTCTGAGCATCACAATTCAAGAGGGATATAGGAGATTATCACACGTGCTTTAAACCCAATGGGATACTAGAGTGTTTAATTTCAGAGAAGAGTCTTATCATATTCTCCCATATGCATCCCATATTCACCCTAGATGGGATTTCCCCATCCTTGAAAATCTGTGGGATAAGCCCAGTTTGCATACAACCCATATGCAACCCAAAAGCTGTGGGATAAGCCCAGAGTGCATATGGGCTGCTACGGGAGAATGCGATAAGACCTCTCTTTGAAGTTAAACACATATGTATCCCATTGGGAAAATGATGGGATAAAGCCCATGCAATAATCTCCATTGACAAGCTGGAGTGTTTCCAGAGGAGGGCAACCAAAATGGTGTAAGGTCTGGAAGCCATGCCTCGCTGCCCGGGTGCAGCCCGTGTCCATCATCACTTAGAGGGGTGCTCTGGCAGCCATTTTTTCAAGCCAGAAAACTCCTAGCTTCGAAAAGAGGTGCGAGGAGCACTCTTTCAAGTGGAGGTAGACCCAGGCTGCATCCAGGTGGTGATTTTGGCAGCTAAAAGCGTCTGATAATATCGGGATGCCACCCGCTTCTAATTTTAAGCTAGCTCAGGTAAACAGGTTTATATCATTATGCAATAATCTCCTAAGAGATGACATGATAGCCACCTTTAAATGTATGAGGAGATGACATATTGAGGATGAAGCAAGCTTATTTTCTGCTACTCCAGAGATTAGGGCCTGGTGCAATGGATTCAAACTAAAGGAAAAGAGATTCCACCTCAACATTAGGAAGAACATCCTGATTGTTAGAGCTGTTTATCAGTGGAACACACTCCCTCAGAGTGTGATAGAGTCTCATTCTTTGGAGCTTTTTACACAGGGGCAGAATGGCCATCTGTTGGGAGTATTTTGATAGTGGATTCCTGCATGGCGGGGGGGGGTTGGATAGCCTTTGTAGTCTCTTCCATTTCTATGATTCTAAGCTAGTTGGACAGGGGGCTTGTGCTGCTAAACTAGGTGCAGGTTGATGTTGTTTTAAGCATCACTACAAACAATTGAGGCTGTATATTCCCAGGTCTCCCCCGTTACCACTGCATGTCATGACAGCTAAATTCATGTGAAATTTAACTAAAATATTCACTAGCACTGCCTTAAATATCCATGTACATACAATTTCACACAAAAAAGGAAAGTGAGTTAGTGAGAGAACAAAGCAAAAACCAGTCACTAAACCAGTCTTTTCTCAAGTTTTCTCTATTGTCTAAAGCAGACAGGCAAAGACATGCAAACAAACATAACATTTATCAGGCAACTGGCTCCCAAACCACAATTGCCATGCCATGAAAACAAACTAATTGGTAACTCTATTTACAACAGGAATGAGGAGCAGGGGAATGAGGATGGAAAGCATGCTCCTTTGCCAATTTCAGTGGGATCTGGCAGGAAGGGAAAGTCAAAACAAAACAAAGTTGAGAGAGAGTACAGGACTTAACTGGCGCGGCTCGGGAGTTCATGGATACCATGACAAACATGGGCCTATCCCAGTTGGTCAACGGGCCCACGCATTGTGCTGGTCATACACTCGATGCGGTCTTTAGTACGGAGCAGGAACATCCGTGGGCAGAGGTCACAAAAACCTCGCATTGTCATGGACGGATCACTTTCTGATCAAGGTGGAACTAAAGACTACTGTTCGCCCTCCCAGGGGTGGTGGACCTATTAGAATGGTCCGCCCTCGAAGACTAATGGAACCCATCAGTTTCCAGAAAGCCTTAGAGGGTTTAATGGTGAGTAATACCGGTGATTCTGCCGAAGCTTGGTTAATACGTGGAACACCGATCTTACCAAGGCTATCGACACGATCGCTCCCAAGCGTCCTTTCCAACCCGCTCCGAATCGCAAGCCGTGGTATACTGAAGACCTTAGAAGGATGAAGCGGATTGGACAACGACTAGAGTGCGAATGGCGGAAGACTCGTCTCCTATCCGACAGAACTCGCCTTAGGAAGCATCTTGACTCCTATAGGGAGGCTGTACGTGCAGCGCAGAAATCTTTCTGTTCTGCACGTATTGCGTCTGCAGAGTCCCGCCCGGCAGAGCTGTTCAGGGTGGTGGGGGATTTGACGCAGATACCTCCTGCGCCGAACCCCCTACTTAACCCGACGACAGCCTGCTGTGAGGCATTTAATATCTACTTTGCAAATAAAATCTCTCGGATAAGAGCCGACTTGGACACCAGTATTTCGGCAGAATCTGTAAATGAGGAGTCCAGTAACTCCGTTGATGGCATTTTACTGGATCAATTTCAATTTGTGAGTACCGAGGATGTGGACAAGTTGCTTGGAAGGATGAGGAAGACGACCTGCCCCCTCGATCCCTGTCCATCATGGCTGGTCGTCCAGGGTGGGGACGCGTTGAGAGCGTTCCTTCAAGACACAATCAACGCATCCCTCAGGGAAGGAAGTATACCATCCTGTTTAAAAGAGGCGGCAGTCAGGCCACTCTTAAAAAAGCCTTCCCTGGATCCCCTGGACAGAAACAACTATAGACCAGTCTCCTTGCTGCCATTTTTAAGCAAGGTGATCGAAAGGGCAGTTGCTTCCCAGCTTCAAGCTATCTTGGATGAAACCGATTATCTCGATCCATTTCAAACCGGCTTTAGGATGGGATTTGGAGTTGAGACTGCCTTGGTTGCTCTGACCGATGACCTCCGCTTGAGCACCGACAGGGGAAATGTGACCCTGCTGGTGCTCTTGGACCTCTCAGCAGCCTTTGACACTATAGATCATGCCATCCTCTTGGATCGACTGAGAGAGTTAGGAATTGGAGGCACTGCTCTGCGGTGGTTCCGTTCCTTCCTCTCTGGCAGATCCCAGAGGGTGAGGCTCGGGGACAGTCGCTCTTCTAAAATAGAGCTTAATTGTGACGTCCCCCAGGGCACCATCCTGTCTCCAATGTTATTTAACATTTATATGAAGCCGCTGGGAGAGATCATTCGGAGGCATGGAGCGCGGTGTCTTCAGTATGCTGATGACACCCAGATCTACTTCTCCATGACCAAATCATTGTCTCAGACCTCTGACGGCATCTCTCCTCTCAATGACTGTCTTAGAGCGGTAATGGATTGGATGAGGAAAAACAAATTGAGGCTGAATCCAGACAAAACGGAGGTGCTCACAGTTACAGGTCCGAATCCGGGCCCGGGATTACAGCCCCCAGTCCTGGATGGGGTCACACTCTCCTCCAAGGACTGTGTGCGCAGTTTGGGGGTACTCCTTGACTCGTCGCTTCACATGACTAGTCAGGTGAATGTGACAGTCAGGAGTGCTTGCTATCAGCTTCGGCTGATACGCCAGCTGCGCCTATTCCTGGATAAGAAAGACCTGGAAACCGTTGTGCACGCACTGGTAATCTCACGCCTGGATTACTGCAACGCACTCTACATGGGGCTACCCTTGTGCCTAACTCGGAAACTTCAGTTGGTACAAAATATGGCAGCCAGATTAATTACTGGCACATCTAAGAGGGAGCACATTACACCTGTGCTGAAATCCCTCCACTGGCTGCCAATTAGTTTCCGAGCGCAGTACAAGGTGTTGGTTTTGACCTTTAAAGCCCTACATGGCTTGGGTCCAACTTATCTTAGGGACCGCATCTCCCCATATGAGCCCCCCCATGCCCTTCGGTCAACCGGGAAAAACCTACTCCAACAACCGAAATCCAAATTTAAACAGACCTCACAGAGGGCATTCTCCATCATTGCCCCTAAACTATGGAATGGCCTGCCGGACGAGATCCGTCTTATCACAACACTCACTGCTTTTAAGAAAGCAGTTAAGACGGATCTCTTCCGGCAGGCCTTCCCAGATTGATCCTCCCCAGAGGAATGAACACCGAATCTCCTCCTTATGCTCACTGTTGTCCTGCCACCATTATCTTAAAACTTTGTTTTCATTTATTGATTTCTTGTTTTAAAATTTTGAAGTTTAATTCTGTCTTAAGGGATGGGAGGGATGGGGGGAGGGATTGGGACATTAGAATGTATTTTAACTATTGTATTTTAATTGCTGTGAGCCGCCCCGATTGCTTAGCAGAGGGGCGGGATAGAAATAAAATTTATTATTATTATTATTATTATTATTATTATTATTATTACTACTACTACTACAAATGTCTAGTTATATACAGTATTTCTGTCATCACTTGACCTCGTGTAAATAGCTGAGCCAATTTTTCTCCACCTAGTTACCTTTCTGTTTTGGATTTCCCATTTCTGAAAAGGGGTTTGCTTCTGTTATTGTTAATGGTAATTGACAGGATTGCCATTAACATAGGTTCTCCCTTCTGTAGGCAGCTTCCTATAGTCTTGGTTGGTTCTATCTCCTTCCTTCCTTCCTTCCTTCCTTACTCCCTTCAAATGGCCTTATCTGTTAGTCACAATTTCTGTGGCCAGCAATTTCAATCACTTTTAAAATGAAACCCATGCTGGTCTTGGCAATCATAATGTCATTTACAATTTACCACAAAACACATTTATTTAGTTAGTAGCACATTGGAGAAAAGAGAACTCCATATGAACTCATCGCTAAAGGCCTAATCTGATTATTTCCTCATGAAAATCCAAGCAGGGGTTCTTGTAAGCAGGGCTAGGAGTAGAAGAGGAAAAGAGGCCTGCTCACAGCTGACTCTCATAATCAACACAAATAGGTAAGTGACACAGTGTGTCAGGGGCAGCAGCTAATCTGCCTTGCGGCTTTCCTTGGAGAAAAAGGCCAAAGTGGACAAGCCTTAATAAATACTGATTGACCACCAAGTATTGAGGTGATGTGCTATTTACATTGGAGAAGAACAATAACAGTGATAAATTCTAGAAGCCTCCTTTCTAAATGACAAATTAAATTAAACTGTTTATAGCACTTATATACATGAGCATGTATGCGTGTCATTAAAAAAATCAGAAAAGAATACCTTTTGCAAACTGCTTAGGGAATGCTTAAGTGCACTGATAAGCGGTATAGAGATGTGCTTGCTATTACTACATACAATAAATTGATTTTACACAATTGGCACATGTTTAAAATGTATGTAATGGTTATGTTTATTCCATAATATGAGGCACTCCTATATTCTGCTTTTTAATGGTAACAGATGGGTATGTTAGATAAAAATCTATTTTTGTGTAACAGGAAATGGAAAAAAAATGTGTGTCCTTAATTTATCCTTTATTTTCCATTTAAGACATTAAAATTTATATTTTGTAAATTAAAAAAAACCCTCTTTTTTATTTCATTCAATTTACTTCTTTTCAAACACTAAGGCTGCTTGCCAGGCTACTGACAAATATTAACCTCTTGTCAATATTTGTCCTTCCTGTCGTGAAATGAGGATTTTCCACCTCATTTCACATATGAAAAGAAAAATATGCCATGGGGGTCCTCTCTGTTTAGGAAAGAAAAGAAGGGGCACACAATTCACATCCTTTATTTAGAAAATGAACAAAAAAAAGGGGGGGTATTTTACAAAGTGGGTTTTTTTAAAAAAAAAATAGATGCTTTACTTAAAGGCACAGAGGTCTTTGCAGCTTTTTGCAGCCTCTCTCACTGATGCTCCCCAAAGTTTTATATTTAAAATGTAATGAAATCTATCAACATTAATGATTTTCCCCTTCAGGTTAACATCATCATTTCCTTACACTAATTTCTTTGTTTATGATAAATTTCACATTAAATAGTTATAAGGGGAAAAAATACAAGATTTTCTGACTAAAACAATAAGGCATCATCAAGTTTCTCTAATATGTATTTCATCAAAATAAAGTAAATGTCATGTAATGCTGTTTCCATCTGCCTAGATTTGCCAGTCACAGATTTCTAATGCAAATATAAACACAACTATAATGGTAACAGTAAAAGAGGGGGCATAATTAATGGGAGATTATTTAACACATCCTACCCAGTGGCTTTAGGCAAACTATCCAACATATTCTACATTAGAGAAACAGACACAGAGAGAAAGATAGAGAGAAATTATTCAGCAGCCAGCTAAGAGAACTATATGATTTGGAATAGTTTCCTGCTATTATTATTATTATTATTATTATTATTATTATTATTATTCCTTCCTGAGCATGAATGTGCTTTCACTGTAATTGGGGGAGTGAATGACAAGGATCAGGAAGTCCACATCATTTTGAAGTAGTTCACCTCTAGCAAGCCACTGATGTTCCTTTGTTCTTCTATTTGTTGAAGGTCTACGGTGTTAATCTCCCCATCTACTTGCCTCCAAATGAAGACAAAGTTGCTACAGTGTGTGTGTGTGTGTGTGAGTGAGAGAGAGAGAAAGAGAGAGAGAAGTGTAGGGCACTGGAATCAGGCTGAAATGAATTCTTTATCCACCTACTCAGTATATAGTTGATCCTCCACATTCACAGGGGTTAGGGGTACCACAATTAACTCCCCCCCACACACACACATAGAAGCCAGTTAAAGGGAGGGGTGGAGGAGGAAAGAGCAGCAGGAATTTGCATTCCTTTTTCCCCTGCCTTCCTGTCCCTTTAACTGTCTCCCCACCCATTTCCCATCTGGATTGGTCCTTTCCCCAGGCAGCAATCCAGCCTGGAAAGGGTCGGGGGGGGGGTGGTGGAGGCTTCTCCCCCCCTTTCCCATCCAAATTGCTACCTTGCTGGCCAGGAAAAGAGCAAAGTTGGAGCACACACCCTTCCCAGCTTCTCCCTCTTGGGCTTTTTTCTAAGGGGAAGAACGTGGGAGGGAGGAGGAGGAGGAGTGTGCAGACTCGTGGCCTTGATCTTGCAAATAATCAAAAGCGCAAGTGTCAAAGCCACAAATGTGGAGGCCAGACTGTAGATTTAATTATGCAAAGGGATCTTGCACCTTTGAAACTTAGTTCTGGAACAGATCAGCAAGAAGGGGTGGCTTGAAGCCGCCCCTGATGAAGATGGATTTGCGCTGTGGCAAACACACGCTACAGCCCCAATCCACCTTGAACCTGGCCCAAATAGGAGTGGAAAAGGTACACTTCTATTTGGGATGGGAAAGAGATGGCTGGGGCCGCAGCAGGGCTGGAAAAGGCATTCCAATGACACCGGAAGCATTCCAATGACACCGGAAGCAGGCTTTTTTCAGCCATCTGTTTCAACCTAAATGAAAGAAAGAAGCTGGTACCATGAGCTTTTGTAGGCTACTTCTCAGATGCAAGCAGGCTGCAGATGCAAGATGGAAGTAGGCTCAAGTCTGCAAAAGCTTATGCTACACCATCTTTCACAGTTAGTCTCAAAGGTACTATAAGATCCCTTTGCATACTCACTATGTCTTTGAATTCTGATATATATCTAACTTACTTTTAAAGCATTATTTGTTTGTTTAGTTCATTTAGATCCGTTGTTTCATGACTTCATAACTTCCTCAATATCCAGCCATGAAATTGGCAGTACACATACATGATGAGAAAATCTTGGGTTATCTAAAGGCCTGCCTTTTCACTTTCTTCTTTGACCTTTCTTAGTAGGTAGTCCAGGTCTGTGATATTTTCTGCTAGTACTATGGCAGAAATTGTTGATATCCCTTCCTCTTATTTTCACTCCCCATTCTTCTGTGTCCAGACCTGCTTTTCTTATAATATGTCTGCATACAAGTTGAAAGATACAGCCTTGTCTGACCCCTTTGCCAGTTAGGAACCATTCTATTTCTCTATGTTCTGTCCTGACAGTAGCCTCTTGTCCTGAGTACAGATTCCTCATCAGGACTATCAGATATGTTGGCACTCCCATGTCTTTAAGGGCATTATTCAAATAATGAATAAAAGGGAATTGAAAGATGTATGGAGATTAGTAAAGGGGGATGAAAGACAATATACATATTATTCTACAGCACATAAGACATATACAAGAATAGATTATATATGTGTATTAAAATATGCTAAATAAAATTATGAATACTGAAATATAGAAGATAAGGGAACACCATGTCTTGGTGAATGTAGAAATTGTAAAGAAGGATTATGAAAAAGTCAAAAGGTGGAGGTTAAGCACTAAGATATTGAATTATAAGGAAATTATAGAAAAAACTGGAATGGAATGGCAAGAAATATGGGAAACAAATGATAAAGATGTGTCAAAAGTGTTATTATGGGATACCATGAGGGCAGTTACAAGAGGAATATGCATAAAGGAAACATACAATTTTAAAATAAGGCAAGAACAAATTAGAAGTTCATATATAGGTATTGGAAAATAAATATATAGTAAATAAAGCTAAACAGACATATGTAGAATTGAGCACAAAAAGAAAAGAAATGGATAAAATGGAGATAGATGAAGTACAAGAAAACGTGATTTACCTAAGAAGAGAGGTTTTTGAATATAGTAATAAAAATTCAAATATGTTGGCTAGATCCACACAAAAGAAGAAAATGGAAAATATGCTAAATATGATTAGAGCCAGATCTGGTAAAATATGTAGAATGACGAAGGAAAAACGAAAAATCTTTGAAGAATTTTATAATGAATTATATCAAGCAGGAGATAATCCTGTGGATAAAATAGAGAAGTATGTGGAAGAAAATTGGGAAATAAAAATAAAGGAAGATAAAGAATTACTGGAACAACCCATTAAGGAGGTAGAGATAGAGGATGTAATTTAAAAATTGAAAAAAATGGGAAAGCTCCAGGAATGGATGGATTGGGATCAGGATATTATAAAGCTTTTGGAAAGATGTTAATCCCAAAATTGTTAGAATTATACAATGGTATAATAAATGGGGAGAAGATATCAGCATCGTGGCAACAATCTTTAGTAATTTTATTACCAAAGGTAGATAAAAATTTAACGAAGCCAGCATCATATAGACCCATATCATTAATAAACCAAGATGAGAAGATTTTATCAGCTATTATGGTAAATAGAATGAACAAATGCATATAAAAATATACAGGAAAGGATCAATGTGGATTTGTGAAAGGAAGACAAATGTCAAACCTAGTAGCAAGAATATTGGATAAAATACATGTAATGGTGGGGGGAGGAGGAAATAAGAGCAGGGATCTTGGCACTAGACATATTTAAAGCATTTGATTGTGTGGCATGGCCAACATTAAAAACAATTATGAAAAGATTTGGAGTGGGGGATAAAGTAAGGGGATTAATAGATCAACTATATTCTAACAATTCAGCAATAATAATGATAAATGATGGGGTAACAAATGAAATAAAGGTGACAAGAGATACTAGACAAGGATGCCCATTATCACCAATACTATTTACAATGGTGATAGAGATACTAGCAAATGTTATTTAAAAAAAAAAGATAATAGCTTAGAAGGAATAGGATTGAAAACAAAACATAAAATTAGCTAATTTGTTCATGACACATTGTTAACTATTAAAGATTTAATTGATAGATTAGGGAAAAATAAAAGAACATTTAAATGTATTTGATGAGATGACAGAGTAACATATTAATTGGAAAATATCAGAAATGATGTTATTTAATTACACAAAACAAGAGGAATGTGAATTCATAAAGCAAAGAAGTTTAGAGATACGACTAAAAAGTAGTATAAAATACTTAGGAATAACTATAACTAAAGATTTAAAGGAAATGGAAGAAAAGAAATGGCAGTATTAAGGAAAGAAGAGGAGAAAAAAAGTAGTAGAATATAATAATATTGACATATTGTGGTTTGGAAGAATAGCATTAATTAAGATGAATACAGATGAAGTAGACATGAGAGTATGGAATATTTTCTTTAGGGAATTTACTAGAAATTAAGAAAATTGGAAACCCATTTATGAAAAATATATTAAAAATATGGAGTAAATATAAAAAAGAGCTAATGACTGAAGATTCAATAATAACACCAATAATAATGGAAAGGAAATTTCCAAAGAATCTGAGAGGAATGCGAGATAAGAAGTTTAAAAAGAGGAAAATAGCTAAAATAGAAAATTGGGTGGATGTAAGGTTAGAGAAAGAGAGTATAAAGGAAAAATTTACAGGGATAAATATTTCATGGTTCCACTGCATGCAATTAGAACAATGGATTGAAAACTGGAGGAAAAGGAATGTAGAAAGAAAAAAGTGCACACAATTTGAACAATTAATACAGAAAAGATGAGAAACAGAGGAAAATGAAAACTTGAAAGGAATAATTAGTAAGATTTATAAACTGTTGATGGAGAATAAAGAGGTAAAACAAAGAAAATTTTGAGAGGAATATGGAAAAAAGAATTAGGATGTAAAATATGTGATAAGGAATGGGATCAAATTTGGGAACAAAGACATTTGAAGACTCTATCAATATGGATTAAAGAAAATTACTATAAATTGATATGGAAATGGTATTTGACACCGGTGAGATTACATAGTATTGATAAGAATAATTCAAAAAATTGCTGGAGACGTTGCCAAGAAGTAGGAACATATATGCATATGTGGCAGCAATATAAATATGTACAAAAAATTGGGAGGAAAAGTGATTATAGAAATAGAAAGTATTATGAATGTAAAAATAGAAGTTCAAATATAGTATTATTATCACTATATAATTCAGAGAAATGGAAAAAAGAAGAAAAAGATTTGAGAAAAAATCTATTTAGAGCAGTGAAATTAATTATAGTAATGGAAAATAGCGATCAATGATAAATTGACATGTAGAATGAAAGTAAAAAAGGGATTATGGAAAAAAGTGATTTTGATGGAATTTGGAAAGAATTCATTGAGAAAGTATTGAGAAAAGAAGATAGAAATTTACCTCCACAGGAGGAATTGAGGTTCTGGGTAGAATACAAGGGCGAAAATGGCTCTAGGGAAGGGGAGCAGGGAGGTGGGATATAAAATATAATATATATTTAGCTAAGCTGTGATAGAATGTTGAAAATATAAGTATGGAATTATGTATTGTATAAAACCTACATGTATGAATTTTAGTTTCAATAAAAAATAAAATAAAAAAAGAATGGGGAGGGCAGCCATGAACAAACTGGAAAAGATTCTAAAATACAAAGGTATACAAATGAAGACAAAAGTTAGAATCATACAAGCCATTGCATTCCCTATTACCATATATGGATGTGAGAGTTGGACAGTTAAGAAAGATGATAGGAAGAAAATCAATTCATTTAAGATGTGGTGATGGAGAAGAGTGTTGAAGATCCCATGGACAGCCAAAAAGACAAACAAATGGGTTCTAGAGCAAATCAAGCTGGAAACTTCCCTGAAAGCCAAGATGACCAAACTGAGACTGTTATACTTCAGACACATCAAGAGAAGAGAGGATTCATTGGAAAAGACAATAATACTGGGAAAGGTGGATGGAAGTAGGAAGAAAGGAAGGTCACATGCTAGATGGATGGACTCTGTTAAGGAGGTCGCAGGTATTAGTTTGTAGGAATAAAACAGAGCAGTGGAAGACAGAGGGTCTCGAAGATGTCTTATGCATAAGGTCACCATGGGTCGAGATCAACTCGAGGGCAGTTAACAACTACAACAAAATCTAAATGCTCCCTCAAAAAATTGTGATATACTGTTTTCTACAGTACCAACACAGGGATGCCCACAGGTGCCACAGTATAACATTTATTTGGTATAGTTGGTAATCTCCTTTCATAGACTGGACCTAAAATAGCCAAATAACTGAGCTAAATCTAGAATAACATTGGCAGATGACATGGAGCAGGCCTTTATGAGGAAATATTCCATGCCAATAGAGAAGAAAAACAAATTTCTCCTCAATCATTTCATTGACAAAGAGACAGCCAACAGAGCTTTTTTGAATGGTCAGTGGTCTCTCACATGTGAGCCCATGAGAGGAGAATCCAGACCAGGGGTAGGCAACCTTTCCCCTTTAAGGGCCGACGGACTTCAGCTTCCAGAAGCCTCAGCCATGTTGGCCAATAGTCCCATGTTGGCCAATAGCTCCTGGGATTCTGGGAGCTGAAGTCCCTCAGCCCTTAAAGGGGAAAGGTTGCCTATCCCTGATCCAGACCATTTGATAGCCCATTGTGCACATGTTACCCAGCATTTTGCAGATAAAATCATTTAGATCAACTCTGACTTGAATACTGTAACTAATAAAGATCCAGAGGATGAAACATTGACCTAACCTCCAGTTCAGGTTGGAGTGGGTGAGATAGGATCAAAGCAGAGCACTGATTCTTGAATACCGAAGGAAGTATTTTCAGGATGAAAACAACATAATCTGATATCAAGTTGCCCAGATTTGAGAGACCCCTGTGATCTAGCTGATTTGAACAAGGTTTAGAGAATTTCAGCCTTGCAGGGTTTGTACAGGACACCCCAAGCAGTGATGCAGAGACATGGCAGGGCAGTAACCAAGGGGGCGAGAGAGTGAGTTTCTACATTCTAGCTCATCTGCAATGAAGCCACTGAATTTCTTGAAGACATAAGAGAAATAAGTTCTTTGCTGATTAAAGATTCAAGAAGCCTTTCTTTACAATGTCAGGGTATTCCTCCTAAGTTATTTTATTTTCTTCTGAAAGGAGAGAATGTTATTTCATATGGACAGAAGAACTGATAAAACCCCTGGCTAATTTTATGCAGTCATAGTGACTTTACTTCCCCCACCTACTTGAGTATTTTTCCCTCGCCATATTTCTTCATTTTTCTTTGTTCCCCCTTGTGATATCCCTTTTTCTTTTTTTGTGAATTTTAAAATTATTTTTATTAGAATTTCACATATAAAGAAACACAACATAATACATAAAACAATTATCCATCCAAACAAATATCTATATATATTTAAAATCAATTTCACATTAATTTCAATCCATTCATTTCCATTACCTACTGAATCAAAACTCTCATAATTTTCTATTTTAAATTTTAATATTTAAACCATCTTCCATTTCTTATTCACTTCCTTTTCTTCAGTTCTCAGATTATAAAAGTAAACTATCCTAGCACCAAAAATAAATTGTTTATCCTATAGATCTGTGTATATTGTATTCTCTATAATTTCCATTTTGCTAATTTTTAATGTAAAAAAGAGAATCATCTCAAGATTTTATAATACCTCTATCAGTATTTTCCCCATTTTGTAATTGTATACTGATTATTTTTATTTTTATTTTTTATTCGTTTTAAAATCCCATAATTGCCATTTCCCTCCATATTTGTGATAAATAATTTAGTACTTTACCCCAGTCCTCTAAACATTTCTTGTATCTTTCATTCTGTGTGCTTCAAGTTAATTTATCCATTTCTATTATTTCATAAATCTTTCAATCCCATTCTCCAATTTCAGGTACTTTATCTTTTCTCCATAAATTTGCGAATACCATTCTTGCTGCAGTTAACATATGAAAGAATATTCTTCCATATTTTCTCTCAGTATTTTCATCTACCATATTTAATTTAAAAAATTCTGGTCTATATTATATGCTTATCTGTACCATTTTATTTATTATTTGGTGCATTTGGGTTCCCCCCCCCTTTTTTTTTTTTGCCTTTCTGCATGTGCATCAGATGTAGTACAGTGTTCCTTTCTCATTAAAAAAATCTAACAATGATTATTACTATTACCATTTTACATATTTTTTTCTGGGGTCAGATACCACCTAAAATATTTTATAATAGTTTTCTTTTAAATCCTGGTACATTGTATAAATAGGCTTCAAACACATGGGCCAGAACTTTGGGTTAATCTGGGGGTGTGGTGCATAGATGACACATGCCCCAGATTTGACTAAAGTTGTATTGTGGCCATCTAAGGCAGCCCCGGGGTCACTGGCAAAAGGAGCACAAAAAAAGCACCCCTTGCCAATGGCCCATTCAGGACTGCTGCCATGGCCAACCTCGGGATTGCTGCATCTAGTCACCATGTTCCCGCTCCTCATGGGGAACAACCAGGGTTAGAGCAGCCTGAGGCCATTCCCATCATCTTTTTGTCCAGGTTTTTTCCCATTATTCAAATTCTAGTGTACATACAAAATTTTATGCCCATTTTATCATATTTTGTTTTATAGTCTTGTCTTCCATATGCATTTTTAGGAGACATTTGTATATTTCTTACATCATTGCTTTATTCTTTGATAAAAGTATGTTTTCTATATCAGAATTTCTTTTTTTTTTTAATTCCTTTGTTTTAAATATCTATTGTATATCTTTCCTTTAACTGCCTTCACATAAACCAGTTATTGACCAGTACCTCCTTTTTTAGATATTCTTTGGACTTTACTTTTAATCTATTATATTGGAAGATCAGTAAATCTTTGTATGTAATCCATTTTTCATCCCCATGGTCCTAAATAAAGCTCCATGATGTGAAGCCCAGAGTGGTAATTTCAGGCAGATTTTTTTTCTATATTTCTTACAAACTATTAGGA
Organism: Phrynosoma blainvillii; assembly: GCA_026167975.1. Lineage (NCBI taxonomy): Eukaryota > Metazoa > Chordata > Lepidosauria > Squamata > Phrynosomatidae > Phrynosoma > Phrynosoma blainvillii. The sequence goes on from JANUYF010000001.1 coordinate 212,397,511, forward strand.
ATGAATTTTTAAGTCTCTGGGTTCAGGTGAACTACATCCAAGGGTATTAAAAGAACTGGTAAATGTAATCTCAGAGCCATTGGGAATAATCATTGAGAACTCCTGGAGAACAGGAAAAGTCCCAGCAGATTGAAAGAGGGTAAACGTTGTCCCCAGCTTCAAAAAAAAAAAAAAAAAAGAGGATTCCAACAATTATCATCCATTTAGTCTGAAATCAATACCAGGAAAGATTCTAGAGCAGATCATTAAACAAAGATTTAGAAGGGAATGCCATAATCACAAAAAGTTAACATGGTTTTCAGAGAAACAACTCATGTCAGACTAATCTGATCTCTCTTTTTTATATATATAAAATTATCAGTTTGGTAGATTAAGGGAATGCTCTGGACATAGCAGATCTTGATTTCAGGAAGGTCTTTGACAAAAAACAAACACCCCATGCCATTCTTGCAAACAAGCTAGTAAAATGTGGGCTAGACAACACAACTGTTAGGTGGATTTGTAATTGTTTGACTAGCTCAAAACAAAGTGTGCTCAGCAATGGCTTCTCTTCATCCTAGAGAGAAGTGACCAGTGGGGTGCCACAGGGTTCTGTCCTGGGCCCAGGGCTTTTCAACATATTTAGCAATGATCTAGATGAAAGAAGAGGTGCCTCTTTCCTGGGTGGATGGATGCCTGTCTTCCCCAGGCACCCATCCACCTTGGAAAGGGGTTTGGAGGGCATGAATCCACTCCTCCCAAACATCTTTCCCAGGTGGATGGATACCAGGGAGGACAAGCACCCATTTGCCCTGGAAAGTGGTTTGGGGGGCATGAATCCACCCATCCCTAGACTCTTTCCTGGGTGGATGGATGCCGGGAAAAACAGACACCCTTCTGCCAGGGAAAGAGGCTTGGGGTGGATCCATCCTGTCCTCTTTACTGGCCAGATCAGTGCCTGGGGAAGGGACTGATCCAGCTGGGAAAGGGGAAGGATTGACATGTGCACCCTTCCCAGCTGCTTCCTCCTAGGCTTTTTCCTCCCAGGGAAAATGCCAGGAGTGAGGAGGAGGAGACGTGCATGAGCAGATAGCAGCTTGAACTCATGAATAATCAAAATCGCAGATATCAAAGCTGAGAATGAGGAGGGACACAGTATAATTATTTTTGAAGTTTCTATTGACCTTATCTTTGTTGTAAAACATGTAAGCATGCCATCCAAAACTCAGATTTGTTCCTTCCATTTTTAGTAGATTTGTATTTTATAATTGTAAGAAAGTTCTTCCTAATGTTGAGGTGGAATCTCATTTCTGTAGTTTGCATTCTATTTTTCTGGTCCTGTTCTCTGGAGCTACAGGAAAAAAGCTTGCTCCATCTTCAATATCACATGCTTTCAAATATTTCAACAAGGATATCCTATCATCTCTAAACCTTCTCTTCTCTAGGCTAAACAAATTCAGCTCCCTAAGTCACACATCATAGGGCATGGTTTCCAGACCCTTCACCATTGTAGTTGCCCTCCTTTGGACATGGACCAGCAAGTCAACATTCTTTTTCAATTATTGTATGCAGAACTTGGCACAGTATTCCAATTGAGGTCTGATCAAAGCAGACTAAAGTGATACTATTGCTTCCCTCTATCTGTACTCTATACTTCTATTGATGAAGCCTAGAATTACATTGGATTTATTTATTTATTTATTTATTGCTGCTGCATCAGACTGTTGACTCATATTTAACTTGTAGTCTACTAGGGCACCTGGATCCATTTCACATGTACTGTTGTCATCCTATATCTGTGCATTTCATTTTTTTCTGCCTTACATTTGTGCCTGTTGAAATTCATTTTGTTTGTTTTGGCCCAGCTTCCTGATCTATTAAGATTATTTTGATCCTCTCCTCTGCCGATGTCATCTGCAAATTTGATAAGCATGCCCTCTATTCCTTCATCCAAGACATTGATAAAGATGTTGAATACCACTGGGCTCAGGACAGAACTCTGTGGCACCTCAGTGGTCACTTCTCTCCAGAATGAGGAGGAGCCATTAATGAGCCCTGTGATGATCTCTGTGGCTCAGCAGCCAAACACTGCAACTCTATTCTGGCTTTTTGCACACAGAAGATCATTAGTCCTGCTCTTCTGGATCCCCATTCTCTCTCCTGCAGAGCCCTTCAGACCATCTATCCAAGCTGCCACCACCTGGTGAATTAAAATGAATTCATAGTTTTTTGTGGGTTTTTCAGGCTGTGTGGCCATGTTCTAGAAGAGTTTCTTTCTGACGTTTCGCCAGCATCTGTGGCTAGCATCTTCAGAGAAAACTGGAATGGAAGGGAATGGGTCTATATATACTGTGAGACCCTGGGTAGGGAGGAGTGGTTCCCAGGTGAACTGTGTGTTGTTCTGTGTTGAATAGGTATTGTTCTGTTGTTGATGGCATGGCTTCAGGGTATTCAATCAAGGATATTGTTTGCTGTTCCCATGTAACCTGTGTGTTGTTCAGTGTTGAATAGTTATTGTTCTGTTGTTAATGGCATGTCTCCCAGGTGAGGATATGCAATCAAGGATATTGTCTGCTATTGTCTGCTGGGAAAGCCCCTGACCCTGGTTGGTTTCCCATATGCACTTGCTGAGTGCTGATTTTCTTATTTTGTAGGACTTGTAGCCATATCTTGTTTATTTTAAGGGTTTCTTCTTTCCTGTTGAAGTTATCCAAGTGTTTGTGGATTTCTATGGCTTCCCTGTGCATTCTGACCTGATAGTTGTTGGCATGGTCCAGAATTTCAGTGTTTTCAAACAGCATTTTATGCCCAGGATGGTTTATGATGTGTTCTGCTACTGCAGATTTTTCTGGCTGGCCCAGTCTGCAGTGTCTCTCATGTTCCTTGACTCGTGTTTGGACACTGCGTTTGGTGGTACCTATGTAGACTTGTCCACAGCTGCATGGTATGCAGTAAACTCCTGCAGCTGTGAGAGGGTCTCTCCTGTCCTTCGCTGGGTGCAGCATTTGTTGGAGAACACATCATAAACCATCCTGGGCATAAAATGCTGTTTGAAAACACTAAAATTCTGGACCATGCCAACAACTATCAGGTCAGAATGCATAGGGAAGCCATCGAAATCCACAAACACTTGGATAACTTCAACAGGAAAGAAGAAACCCTTAAAATAAACAAGATATGGCTACCAGTCCTACAAAGTAAGGAAATCAGCACTCAGCAAGTGCAAATGGGAAACCAACCAGGGTCAGGGGCTTTCCCAGCAGACAATAGCAAACAATATCCTAGATTGCATATCCTCACCTGGAAGCCATGCCATTAACAACAGAACAATACCTATTCAACACTGAACAACACACAGGTTACATGGGAACAGCAGACAATATCCTTGATTGAATACCCTGAAGCCATGCCATCAACAACAGAACAATACCTATTGAACACAGAACAACACACAGTTCACCTGGGAACCACTCTTCCCTACCCAGAGTCTCACAGTATATATAGACCCATTCCCTTCCATTCCAGTTTTCTCTGAAGATGCTAGCCACAGATGCTGGCAAAATGTCAGAAAGAAACTCTTCTAGAACATGGCCACACAGCCCGAAAAACCAACAAAAAACTATGGATGCCGGCCATGAAAGCCTACAACTTCACATTAAAATGAATTCCCTTAGCACACACTAGGACTTGCTAAGGGATTGATAGTTCCTTCTCTTGCTAACGTAAGTAAACAGTAACCCTAGCTGAGTCAAGGCACATGTAGAAGGAATGTAAGGAAAAGCAAGATCCTTTTAAAGAAAAGCTTTGTTCCAGATAAAGAATTCTGGAGTAAAATATATCATTATATACAAGACCTCCTTGTCCAAAAGGTGGAAGAGGCAACAAGGGATCAACAAGGCAACAAGGGATCTACTATTTTAGATCTAATCCTAACCAACCAATGGGGTAAAAGTAGTGGGATCCTTAGGTGCAAATGATCATATTTTCCTGGAGATATACAGTGAAAAGGAATGCATTCTAGAATATAGGAGAGCTGATTTCAGTAAGGTTAAGGAAATACTGGGGATGGTCCCATGGTCAGGAATACTAAAACAGAAAGGAGGTCAGGATGGATGGGAGTTTCTCAAATGGAAGATACTGAAAACACAGTTTAAAACAGTTCCAATGAAGAAGAAGAATGGGAGGTGACTCACGAAATCAGGTTGGGTGACCAAAGAACTTTCAACTGAACTAAGTTTTAAATGGGAGATGTATAAGAAATGGAAAAAACGGGAAATCACCAAAGAGGAATTCAAACAAATAGCAAGCACATGTAGGGGTAGAGTCAGAAAAGCTAAAGTGCAGAATGAGCTCAGGCTTGATAGAGAGGTTAAGACAACAAAAAGGGCTTTGGGGGGTATGTCCGTAGCAAAAGAACAAAGGGACTCTGTACAGAGAAGATGGCAAAATGCTAACAGAGGACAGAGAAAAGGCAGAACTACTCAATACCTTCTTTGCCTCAGTCTTCTCACAAAAGGAAAAGGGTGTTCAACCTGAGGAAAATGGAACAGAGGACACGATAGGGGAAATGCAGCACAGAATAATTAAAGAGGTAGTACAGAAATACCTGGTTAATCTAAATGAATGTCTCCAGGACCAGATGAACTGCATCCAAGGATATTAAAAGAATTGGAAAAATGTAATCTCAGAACCACTGGCAATAATTTTTGAGAATTGAGAATCTAGAGAATAAGAGAAGTCCCAGCAGACCGGAGGACACCAAAGTTGTCCTCATCTTCAAAAGGAGGAAAAAAGAGGATCCCAACAACTGTTGTCCAATTAGTCTGACATCAATACCAGGATGGGCCCAGTGCTATTCAACGTCTTTATCAATGACTTGGATGAAAGAATAGGAGGCATACTTATCAAATTTAGAGATGACATCAAATTAGGAGGATTAGCCAATACCCCAGAAGACAGGATGAAAATTCAAAATGACCTTAATAGATTAGAAAGCTGGGCTAAAGCTAATAAAATGAATTTCAACACAGGGAAATATAAGGTACTGTAGTTAGGGCAAAAAATGAAATACATTTGATGGGGGACACCTGGCTTAATATGATGGGGGACACCTGGCTTAACATAACTACATGTGAAAGGGATCTAGGAGTCCTAGTAGACCACAAGTTGAACATGAGTGTGATGCAGCAGTTCAAAAAGTCAATATGATTTTAGCGTGCATCAATAGAGGTATAGTGTCTAGATCAAGGGAAGTAATAGTGCCACTGTATTCTGTCCTGGTCAGGCCTCACCTGGACTATTGTGTTGAGGCCTGGGCACCACAATTCAAGGATATTGAGACACTGGAGTGTGTCCAAAGGAGGGCAACTAAAATAGTGAAAGATCTGTAAACCATACTCTATGACGAACAACTTGGGGAACCGGTATGTTTAGCCTGAAAAAGAGGTGGTTCAGAGGTGCTATGATAGCCCTGTTTAAGTATTTGAAAGGGTGTCCTATTGAGGAGGGAGCAAGCTTGTTTTCTGCTGCTCCAGGGAACAGGACCCAGAGCAATGGATGCAAGCTGCAGGAAAAGAGATTCCACCTCAATGTTAGGAGGCACTTCCTGACAGTAAGTGCTGTTCGACAGTGGAACACTCTCCCTCAGAGAGTGGTGGAGTCTCCCTCTTTGTTTTTTTTTTTTTAAACAGTGGCTTGATGGCCATCTATCGGGTATGCTTTGATTTTGAGTTCCTGCACGGCAGGGGGTTGGACTTGATGGCCCTTGTGGTCTCTCCCAACTGTATAATTCTATGATTCTATGACTCTAACTCTAATTAGAATGTGATGTAAACTCTCATTAGCATGGACCTTCCCCCAACATTTAACTCTTTGTTGTCTGGGAGAAGTCCCCAGATGAATGAAGGCCCTCTTTGGGTTTGGTTGATTAACCAATTACAAATCCACCAGCAGTCACATTGCCTAGCTTTTACTAGCTTTCTTGAAAGAATTTCATATGGGATCTTGTCAAAGGCCTTACTGAAATTGAGATATGCTACACCCATAGCACGCCCTTCATCTACCAAACTTGTAATTATATCTATTTATAAAAAGAGATCAGATTGGCCTGGCATGACTTCTTTTGAGAAACCCATGTTGACTTTTAGTGATTATGGCATTCTTTTCTAAATGCTTACAGACTGTCTGTTTAATGATCTGCTCTAAAATCTTTCCTGGTATTGATGTCAGGCTTACTGGGTGGTAATTTTTGTGCCCTCTCCCTCCATTTGAAAATTGGATCTGCTGGGACTTTTCAGGAATTATCAAAGATCATTGACATTTGTTTTGATATTACTTCTGCCAGTACCTTTAATACTCTTTGATGTAGTTCATCTGGTCCTGGAGACTTAAATTCATTTAGGTTAACCAGGTATTGTTGGGAATCAAGTCTAATTTTGGGGAATTTATAATTGGCTTAAATGTGCGAGAGTGAAACACCCAACTTCACTTCATGAGATCTATCCAGGTGTATACCAGAGACTTAAGAAATCAGGCAGGGAATGACGCTGAAAAGTACCAAACTCCAATTAAAGTCTAAAATATTTATTATCACAATAAGCAAACATCCAAATAAGGCACACACACACACACACACACACACACACACTAGAAGGATAAGTGGGAAAGAGCAGGGAAAGCAGAGAAGAAGACCAGGGTGCGAGGGATATACTCATGCCCAAGAGACTCCTCTGGACTTCTGGCAGTGAATGCAGATGGATTCAGTGGAAGGGCATGACCGGCAAGGGGGGGTGTCGCAGGAACTATCTCAGAGCACAGACTGACAGAGATTCAGCATGCACTTCCAAGGTAGCACATGGACTGCCAAAATCCAGGGGTTTTTAAGGGCAATTCCTGTCTCTTAGCTATGAGCCTAACAATTGGAGGACAAAGGCTTGATGGGTTTATCTTTGTTTACCTAAGTATGAGCATAGCCTAAACCAGCGGTAGGCAACCTTTCCCCTTTAAGGGCCGAGGGACTTCGGCTCCCAGAATCCCAGGAGCTATTGGCCAACATGGGACTATTAGCCAACATGGTTGAGGCTTCTGGGAGCTGAAGTCCCTCAGCCTTTAAAGGGGAAAGGTTGCCTACCCCTGGCCTAAACAATGCATTTGGTTTCAAAACTAACCAGGAAGGGAAGCTAGAGAAAAGGGTGCAATCAAATCTGATCACTGTCCCATTAAGTGTGAGACCTAAGACAAACAGACACCATTGTGTATCCTTCCCAGTATAATGGGATATTCCCAAGGGCAACTCCCAAACCTGCCTGTCCAGGAAATCTCTAGTGGTCTTGAGCAACTTCAGCAGTGCCTACATGACCCCAGCCTGACCCTTGGGAGAGGGCAGCCATAATCCCCTAAATGTAAGGTCATGTAGGCATGGACTTGACAAAAACACGGGTTTCCTAGCGATCTATCAATATCTAGAATGCATTCAAATGACAATAAAACAACATGATCACAAGGGGTACAGAGGCAAAAGCAATCATGGTTAAGTTGTACAAGGATGGAAGACTGAACTGGGACTTTAATGTGGTTCTGTATCTCTTGAATGGGGGTTCCCATTAGGCCACTGTAACAATTGGTCCACTGCTGTGTTTTTACATACCCAGACAAATCATACAAGTGGGTGCCATTAGTCCAATGCAGGGTTTGTAGTTGTATTGCTCTCTGCTAAAGGAAGACCTATGTGGGAAGCAGGGTGAATAAACAAAACCATGACTTCTGGGTGAATGAGTCGCATCACAGAGGCTTGAATTAACTGGGATGTGAATGCGATAAGGTTGCTCTGGATTTGGGTGCACTGAATGGCTATGGACAAGTTGTAAATACTGGACTTAAGGGAGTTTCCAATGTCTATAATGATTTCTTTTTCTATGCCTACCCACTGCTGTAGGAGATGACCAATTATGTCTATGCCTTGGGCCACATTCATTAGACCTGAGGCAATGGATACACCTAACTCTTTGGTGTGAGATCCAACCAATCCCAATTTGTTAGCTATTACTTCTGTGTCTATTGCATTTAAAACTCCTACTCCTGTTCCGAATCCTCCTAAAACTGTGCTTACAAGATCACGCTTGCTTCTGAAAAGTGGGTGTGTTACATTGTGCCACTTCTCTTCCAATTGTTTCCACTGTGCCCATGTGGCTTTCAAATATGGGCTACAAGCGGGGATAGTGCGTCCTACATTTACGGCGGTCAAGTTCAACTTTACGTTGGTGACTATGGGTTGGATCTCCGTATATGCATAAAGGGGTATATCTTTCCTAATTACTACATTGCCAATGTACAGAGATGGCTCTTCGATCACAGTGGGAACCTCTGCGGGGATGTCTGGGCACATCATGCGCCGGCAGTTTATAGTGCAATTAGTGGGGGTGCGAATGAAATCGTGACACATGAACAATCTGGTTTTCCTTTTTTTTTTTTGGTAAAGTTTATTAAATTAAAAAAAACCACATATATATATATTCATAATGCATACATACAAACCAATATTCAAACCGATATTCCTACATCTGTACTACACATAACATATACCAGGGGTAGGCAACCTTTTTGAGCTGGGGGCCGGGTTGCTGTCCCTCAGACAATTGGGGGGCCAAAGCACCAAAAATAAATAAATAAATAAATAAAAATTTAAAAATAAAAAATAAATAAAAATTAAAAATATATGCATCCACACTCTCTGAGCCCCAGAAAAGCCATGGCAAAACCCCTGTGGAGATTTTGCAAAAAAAACCAAAACAAAACAAAACCAAGAACAAGTAATAACAACAATAATCAATATCATCATGGCGGGCGGCGGCGGCGGTGGCAGGACCGGCCTAGGGCCGGTCCAAAGGCCTCGGGGGGCTGCATCCAGCCCCCGGGCCTTAGGTTGCCTACCCCTGACATATACATAACATAACATAAAGACAAAAGACAAAGAAAGAAAAAAATAAAACAAAAATAAAACAAAAACTTCCTGGATCCTTACCCTAGTCCTTTTCCATATCCTATATTAATGACTATCTTTCCCCTTATTTTAAGATTAAAACTAAGATACAATTTATATATCTATTGTAAATAGATTATACATAAACCTTATAAATCCAAAAGCTATGTTTACTATACACAATTATTATTAAATTAAATTAAATTAAATTAAATTAAATTATTACAATTTCTTAGTTATCTCTCGTTAATTTACTTCTTATTCTTATCCTTATTCATCTTCTTTTATTCTTAATATAATATAATATAATTAAATAGTGGTTCCCAATTTTTTTCATTCTTTTCCCAGTCTTGCCCCCTTAACATACTAGTTAATTTATCCAATTGCATCAGATCAAACAATTTGTACAACTATTCTTCCTGCAGTGAGATTGATTCATTTTTCCTGTTCCCAGCATAAACAATTCTAGCGCTGGTAATCATATAAAATAGAAGCTTCCCATATCTACACTCTAACTCTTTATCTACACGTATTTTCAATAAATATAACTTAGGGTTCATATCCAGTCGCACTAATAAAATTTCTTCAATAGTTCTATGGATGATATTCCAATACTTTTCCCCCTTTTCACAATTCCACCTTCGGTAGTAGAGAGTCCCTTTTTCCTGCTTACATTTCCAGCATTTATTAGACATGCTCTTATAAATCCTAGCTAACTTAGGGGGAGTTATATACCATCTACAATGCATTTTGATGAGGTTTTCCCTAAGGTCGTAGCTAGTAGTATAGCGTGCAGTTTTATTCCAGTCCTTTTCCTATTTCTCTTACTCAATAGATTGATGTCTTGAGCCCATCTGATCATATATTCCTTCACAACTTCTTGCTCCATTTCGATATCCATCAAACACTTATAAAACAAAGCTGTCTTATGTGGGTTATCTGACGTCATATTTTCTTCAAATCTTGATTTTTCAGTTCTTATCCCTATTGTCTTTAAGTCCATCATAAACCTCTCTCTCTCAACTGTCTAAATACCAACCATCCTATAGTATAGCCCTCCTTTGAAAGATGTGCTAAGCTTTTATGTTCTATATTAGCATTGGTCAGATTAATAACTGTTAGATCTTGGTATGTTACCACTTATTTTGTTTTATAACTTCTCTGTTATAAAAGACCTTGTGAGTTGATGTCCATATCGGTATTTTCGGACATATCCTTTATATTTGAACCAAAGTCTTAAGAGAGATTTTCTTACGAAATGGTTCATAAAATCTCTATTGACCTTATGTTTGTGGTAAAAAAGATATGCATGTAACCCAAATCTTTGATCTTCCCCCTCTAAGGTTTTTTATCTTTTAACAGCATCCAATCCATCAACCATTCCAAGCAGTTTGCTTCATAGTAAATTTGTAAGTTGGGTAAAGCCAATCCGCCTCTTTCCTTCCTAATTTGCATTATCTTAAATCTTATCCTCGGCCTTCTCCCACTCCATGCAAATTTAGATATTTCTTTATTCCAGTTTTTAAAAGGTTTGTTGTTAGTTATGATTGGAATGGTTTGAAAAAGAAACATAAATTTGGGCAATATGTTCATTTTTATTGCTGAAATTCTCCCTAGCCAGGAGAGATTCAGCTTTCCCCAGTATCAGGTCCTTTTTTATTTCTTTCAGCAACTTCTCATAGTTATTCTTATACAAATCTATGTTTTTAGTTGTTAATTCAATACCTAAATATATAAATTTCTTTTCTATCTGGTATCCTGATATTTCTTCTATTTTTTGTTTTGTTTTGTTTTCCTCTTTGATTATGTTCTTTGATAACACTATCATTTTTTTTATTAATTTTTAATCCAGATACATAACTAAATATTTCTAATTCTTTTAACAGTTGTACCAAACTTTCTTTGGGATCTGAGATAGTAACCAAGAGGTCATCCACATAAGCCTTTAATTTGAATTAGTGTCCTTTATACTTAATACCCTTTATTTCTTCATTTTTTCTTCTATTATTGTTTAAAATTTCCATAATAATTAGGAAAAGGAGTGGGGACAAGGGGCAGCCTTGTCTTGTTCCATTTTCAATATCTATTTTTTGTTTTTGTTTTCTCATCATTCACTAGGATCCAGGCTTTCTGTTTAGTATATATTGCTTTCATCCAATTGATAAAATTTGCTCCTGCTTTGATCTTTTCTAGCGCCTTTTCTACAAATTGCCAAATCACCTTAAGGGTTTTTCAAAGTCTAAGAAGATCATGATCAGTTTTTTATCGATTTTTTTGTCATGAAGTTCTATTGTGTTTAACACAAACCTGATGTTATCTCTTATTTTCCTTGATGGCAGAAAGCCACTTTGGTCTTTATTTATCCACTTTTTAAATATTCTCTTAAGCCTTTCTGCCAGAATTGTAGCAAAGATCTTATAATCATAATTCAGCAGGGATACTGGTCTATAATTTTTTGTGTTGTGCTTGTCCTTACCCTCCTTTGGGAGCAAAATTATATTGGCCTGAGTCCAAGTGTCTGGAATTTTATTTATCGCAATTCCATGTATTACCTCACATAGGGGAGGTGCCAGTAAGTGAGCAAATTTCTTATAAAATTCAGCTGGGTAACCGTCTGGACCTGGAGTTTTCCTTAATTTTGTTATTTTTGTTGTCTCCATTATCTCCTGAACGAAAATACTCTTATTTAATAATTCTCTCTGTTCATTATTAAATATTTCTACTTCAGTTTTTTCGAAATATTTTCCCATGTTTTCTTCATCTAATTCTTCTCTTTTATACAGCTGTTTATAAAATTCATAAATTATTTCTTTAATTTTGTCCTGTTCCGTAGCTTTTTGTCCTCTGGCTATCAAGCAATTTATTTGTTTCCTTTCCTTATCCTTTCTCATTTTTTATTTAAAAAAAACTAGTTCCTTATCAAATCTTTCTTTTTTTTTTATTGCCCCAATCACATTCATCCACCCAGCCACCCTATAGCAAGCCAAATGATACAATTATACAATTTGCTCTAGATATAAGAAAAGAGGGGGGGAAGCAAAATGTAATATTGATGACAATGTGAACTATGGCACTTCAATTATTTCTTTATCAGTAAGCCTTGTTTCCCCCACAAGGAAATACAAACTAATAAATTCTAGAACAGATCAAACCATAATCATTTTACAGCCAAAGGGGAGGTGGTTCACAAGGTTGTTTTTTTTTTCTTTCCTTGTCCTTTCCCCTTTCCCCTTTTTTCTTTTTTCTTTTCCTTTTTTTTCTCCTCCTTTTCTTTTCTTTTTTTTAAAGTTTCTTTCCCCCTCAGCGCAACTACAGCTGTTCCGCTGCTAAGGAAGGATACCTAGGAGCGTTTTATAATTCCTGGCTCTCCCACCACCGTCTCTGCCGCTCCGCTATCAAGTAGTATCACCCCAGATTTTTTTGGGGGGGGTGGGAGGGGAGCTTCTGGGTCTCCTGGGTCTCCCACTACCTCTGCCCAAGTAAGCCACCCAGGAGCGTATGAAGCTCTTAACTCTCCCATCACCACTGACACCTCTTCACCACCAAGGGCGACTGCCCAGGGATGTTTTGAAGATCCTGACACTTCTACTGCTGCCATGGTCGCTCCACTGCTGGGGAGGTTGTCCAGGAGCGTTTTTTGGAGCTCTTGGTTTCCCTGCCGGCACTGCAGCCACTTCATCCCAAGACCTCCACGGCCACTCCGTCGTCATCAGGGAGATTGTCCAGGAGCGTTTTTAGGGCTCCTGATCCTCCTACCACCACCGCCACTGCCTTACCACCATAAAGAGCAACCAGGAGTGTTTTAAGGGCTCCTGGTGCTCCAATCACCGTCGCGGTCGCACCCCTGCCAGGTAGATTGACCAGGAGCGTTTTGATGACCCCTGGCTTTCCTGCCACCAGCGCAGCCACTCTGCCACTGGGGGAGATTATTCAGGAGTGCCTTATGACTCCTGGCTCTCCTAGCACTGTCGTAATCACTCCGTTGGCAAGGGGAGAAAAATAAGGTTTAAGATACACAGCAGTCTTTTATCTTCCTTATTAGTAGTTCAGCTGCTTCACCGCCAGGAGAGTAAAGGGAGTAAGAGACAGCTGTCTCAGCTATCTCGTCTCCAGGATGAGTAATCAGAAACGTTCTCAGTACTTAAATTCTTTAAGAAGCTAGTTATACTATTCAATGTTTTTTGTGTTTTCCATCTTTTAGTTTTTACCTTGATCTTTAAAAAGGTGGTGGACACTGCTCTTGCCTTTCGGCTTTAAATAGAAGGTTTGAGTTCCGAGAGCTCTTCAGTTTTTTCCCCAACTATCTTCCCTCCTTCTTGGGAGGAACTCCCTTCGAGCTTTGCCCGATTCACTCTTCTCCCGGTTTCCTCTTGGTCTTCTATGGGCCTTTGCAGACTGCCAGAAATAGTGCACATTAAATTGAGGCACTGCCCTGGCTCAGTGCTAGGGAGTCATGGGAATTGTATTTTTTTCTGGGACATTGAGCCTTCTCTGTCAGAGAGCTCTGGTGCCACAATAAATTACAGTTCCCATGATTCCCTAGCACTGAGCCAGGGCTCAAGTTCAACTTTATTATTGCTTAAGCCAAAGGCCATTCGCAATTTTAACATTATAAAATACATCAGTATTATAAAATGAAATACATCAATTAGTTAAGCAGTTAGTATACAAATTTGAAGCAATTTGAAAAGAAGAGAAAGAAAGAAAAAAAACACACAACTGAATCAATATTCTTAACAATTAGCTAAATCGGCATTAAAAACAACCTAATAAATTAGATACGATCATCACCACGGCAATCAACTGCAATATCAGCTATAACACTAGCCCGAATTTTGATTGCTGCTGTGGAAAACATTGCGACTTTATAAGTTACCTTAGAATTAATATCAGATAACAGATAAAATATCTTTTCAGAAGTGCTATTACACTGTAAATTAGACAAAATGGATCCCAGAAATTTAGTCCTCGGTTCTATATAAAGTGGACAAGAAAACAAATAGTGAGGCAGATCCTCAACTTCTGGTGCTCCGCAAATACACAGACGGGAGTCTTTTGGTATACGTAAGTATCTTCCATCAATCATGGCCGAGGGCATTGTTTGAAAACGAAGCGCTGTAAAAGCTTGTCTAAGCTTTGGAAATGTGAGCTTCTCTAAATAGATGGCCATTTGATGATCCAGTTTATATAACCTGAACCATTCAGAAAACTTTGAATTATTAATAGCTAATCTGTCCAAATGTACACCGTGATTGTAAATATATTTGCGTAACTTTTCTTTTGAGTTCCAGATAGAGGGATTTTCAATTAAAGCAGGATATAATTCCAACAATTTTTGATATTTCAAACTCCAGGTTTTACATTTTGGTAGATATTGAAAACACAATTTAGGGAAAACCTTAATTGTAGAATCTTTTACCGATTTCCAGTAGTTAAATAAAGCAAAATGGATACGGACTCTAATGGAAGGTAAGCCAACCTCTGCTCTGACTAAAGCTGCCGGTGTGCCAGGCGGGAGGATAAGTAATTTCCCTAGCACTGAGCCAGGGCAGTGCCTCAATTTAATGTGCTCTATTTCTGGCAGTCTGCAAAGGCCCTTAGTTTCCTTTCTTTCTTTCTTCCCTCACTTTTATCACACCCCCCCCCCCCCCGGTCTCATAATCTCATAATCTTTTGGTGAGAAAATCCTTCTATAAACACCAGGGTTTAACGGAGCACCGCAAACGCCCAGCTACTCACAGAACCATTACCACCAGAAATACTTCCCTTATCCTTTCTCATTTGATTAGCTAGCCACTTCCCTGGCTTATTAGCTCCCTCAAATCTTTTCTGTTTCATATAATTAATTTTGTTCTGGAGATCATCCATTAGGCATAGGGATATTTGTTGTTGTAGTAATTTATTCTCCAGTATTAACTTCTTATTGTTGGGTGCTTGTCTCAATTCGTTTTCTTTTTTAGCTAGAGTTTTTTGTAATTCATTTAATTTTTGCGTTCTTTGTTTTTATATCATATCAGATTTTTTCATTAGTAATCCTCTAATGATCACTTTGGCAGTATCCCAGACCATATTAATATTGGTACCTTGACTTCTGGTTGGTTATGGCTCCTCGTTAGGACGCACATCATTAGTGCTCCGTTGTCCGTCCTATGCTGCAGCGATCCTCAGATCTCTTGAAAACTATTTTAAGGGATCGAAAGTGCTCCTTAGGCAGAGGAGACCAGAGGGGGCTCGTCGAACGTCCTCATTCAAATCCAGAGTTGGCTTTTCGGGTTACGGGTGTCCATTCCCTGTCTGGCTGGAGTGATCTTGGAGGACGCAAGAGCATTCCACGGAGCTGCAGCAGAATGGTATTTACCTCAGGGGAGCCACCAATTTTAATACATTAATGCTATAAAGAAAATAACGAGCAGTACTTACGGTTGTTTGATTAAAGATCAAGGTAAGAACATCCAGCCGAGGCTGTTAATTGTGAGAGTGTTCGGAGGTTAAGGACAGTTGTCCGGGAGGAGAAAGTGCTCTGAAATTTACGGAACTACCCTGAAGGCTGTTTGGAGATATAGATGAATGAATGAAATTGTTAAAAGTGTTAAAAGATTAAAAGACATTTAAAGGGAAAGCATACCAAGGCAGAGGTTTGGTTTTTTTTTTTTTGTAACTGTAAAGAAAACTCTGAGGTAGAGGAAGAGTCTCATTGACTATCTAAAGCGGCTGTTACATGGGACTGCAAAGACATATAAAGAAAGAAAGAATAAAGAAAGGATTTCTCTTTCCTCGTCATTCCTTGAAATAGAAATAGGAAGTTTCCTCCATTGCAACTTTCTACGTTTCATTTTGGACATTCTCTTGTATTGTTGATGTTATCTGGCCATATGGCCTTGGACTGTTGAGTTACTTATCTGTGGAAGACTCATCCTTATCAGTCTATTTGTCCTTGGTAACTTCTAGCCCCAGATTTGAGCAACTTAATATGAAAATAGTCTGCTGACCGTGTCCTTGGCAATAATTACTGACAGAATCGAGCACACCAAGGGGAAGTTATATTTGTATAAAGGTAATTTATTTTGTAATCATATGATGACCACGAGGTCTCAAACTCGTGAAATACAGAAAATGAATTCTCAATCCCAAAGATGTTTATCGATAGAAAAGACCAAAAATATTGACATCAATCAACTTATATTGGATAAAATAGATGCCATGTCAAATAAATTTACACAACAATTTGTGGACTTTAAGAAAGAGATCAGACATGAGGTCTGATCTTAAGGAGATAAATCAAAAGGTTGATGTTTTGCTGACCGAAGTGTAATCTATAAAAAAAAAGAGTGGACATACTAGAGTACAGGAATGACAACACGGAACTACATCTATCTAAATTGGAAAACAAAAGAGATGAGGATATGGATGAATTAGCAATATTGGACCAAAAATTGAGAGAAAAGACTGTCAAAATCAGAGGATTAGCAGAAGAAAAGAATGAAAATTTAACCATTAGAATAATACCAAAAATGGCTGAATTCCTGGGGAAAAAACCTGCAAGACATGCAATCAGAGATAGACACTCTGTTTCATGTTAATTCAAAAATTGCAAAACAGAAAGGTTTGCCAAGGGACGTTCTAATCATCTTTGTGAAAAGACAAAAGAGAGACCATTTCTTGACTAAACATAATCAGGACTCCTTTTGTATAGATGGACAACCTGTTAAATTCCTAAAAGACATCCCGGGTCGAATTTCAAGGAAGCGACGAGCGTACATGCCCTTAACTTCTCTGCTCAGAAGAGAAAAAGTTCAATATAGATGGGAGTCCCCAGAAGGAATAACTTTCTGGTGGAACAGGAAAAGGATCAGAATTTCTTCGTCTGAACACGCAAATCACTTTGTCAGAGAACGTCTGGGAAGGCCTAAAAGACATCAAAAGGACCATGCTGAGAGTAAAGACAAGGTCAATGTGGATGTTCAACTGAATGAAGAGGAATTGGGGGCTAGCACTTTATCTTTACACTCCCAGGCCGATTTGAGAGATGATCTTTCAGGACTTGAAAGTGATGAAGATTATGTGGATGAGGATGACGCGGATCCGGAGGAGAAAAACAAAAACGACGACCAGGACTATGTTAAAAATAGGAGAAAGTTATCAGGAATTGAGAACGTCAGAAATGGAGAAGCATATAAAGAAAGAGAAGAAACTGTATTAATTTCTAATTCTCCTCTTGGAATAGAGGAGTATTTTGATGACTAAATAGTGAGTGTCGGATTCTGGTGATTGGCTTTTTCTTTTTTCTTTAAAGATTTGATTGCTATTTATGGTCTCTTTTAAGCAATTAAGAATATTTTCAGCAAATGTGCAGGGGCTAAATACAACGCAAAAACGAAAAAAATATTTCATTACCTTCAAAAATTGAAATTAGACATTTATTGCCTTCAAAAATGTCGAATTAAAAGAAAAGATGTGAAATATTTAAGATGCCCAAAAATAGGGACTGAATTCGTTACTGCCTCTCCTTACAAAAATAGAGGAGTGGCTCTATATATAAATTCAAATTATGATTCAAAGTTGGTTTGGAGTGATCCAGAAGGCTATATATTGATGGTAGAAATTCAAATTGAAGGGAAAAAATATTTATTGGTAGAAATATATGGGCCATTAGAGAATAAAAATCAATTTTATAAAAATTTGAAGGAACGTTTGCTGGATCTGAATTATGAGAATATATTAATACTAGGAGATTTTAACGGTGTCATCAATTGATCGCAAGTCTATGAAACCAGTTAGAAAACAACAGGGACGTTTACCAAAAGAATTTTTTCTGTTGACCGATATATTAAAACTGAAAGATGTCTTTAGAGAAAAAAAGGATCATGATAGGGACTACACGTTTTATTCAAACAGGCATAAATCGCACTCAAGACTTGACATGTTCTGGTTATCTGGTCATCTGCTACCTCAGGTGATTAATTTTAAAATCCTACCAAGGTTATGGTCTGACCATAATCCAATATGGTCTGACCATAATCCAATAACAATGGATTTAAAATTTGGTCATATTGTACAAAACTGGAAATTAGACATGAGTGCAATAAAAAATAATTCAATTCAAGAAGAGGTAAAAAAACACCTAGTATATTATTTCCAAGAAAACTTAAATAAAGAAACTCCTTTACACATCGTTTGGGATGCCCACAAGGCAGTAATTAGAGGGGTTATCATTCAAAAAACGATAGAATGGAAAAGGGAAAGGAGAAAGCAAGAAGAAGGCTTAAATAAAGAGTTAAAAGAACTAGAAAGTAGGTTAAAAGAGGAACCAGACTCTTGGGAAATTAGAGAAAAAATTACACAGAAGCAAATTTCTACTCTCAATATGGATCAAATAGAAAGAAAAATAAAATTTGTGAAGCAAAAATATTACAAACATGGAAATAAGCCAGGAAAATTATTGGCGTACCTAGTAAGGAAAGAAAAAGCTAAAAGAGCAATTACAAGAATAAAAAAAGGGATAGAAATTAAAACAACTCAATCACAGATTAAAAAAGTTTTTATAGACCATTTTCGGGATTTATATAAATCGGCTACAATTCAGGAGAAGGAGATTAAAGACTATTTAGAAAAGCTGAATTTCTTTAAACTCACTAAAGATCAACAAGATCTTTTAAATGCACCCATTCTCGAAGAGAGTTAGAACAAGTAATCTCCAATGCCAAATGTTCTAAATCGCCAGGCCCAGATGGTCTCCCCAATGAATATTATAAAATATTTTTTTCGCAATTAATCTCGCCTTTATTGGATACTATGGATAACATAATTGACGGTGCTATGCCCCAATTATGGAAGTTGACAAATATTTCTTTGATTTTAAAAAAGGATAAAGACAAATTAGACCCTAACAGTTATCGTCCGATTTCTCTTTTAAATCCGGATTATAAATTTTTGGCAGCAATATTGGCAAATCGGCTGAAATTTATCTTAGATAATTGGATATATGAGGATCAAAATGGCTTTCTTCCATCCAGGGGGACAAAACAAAATTTTAGGAATTTAATGAATATAATTGATCTACATCATAAAAACATTCAGAAAAAATTGGCTTTAATCTTCCTGGATGCGGAGAAAGCCTTTGATAATATCAATTGGACTTTCATGATTGGGGTAATACAAAAAATAGAAGCGGGGGAGGTCTTTACAAAATGGATTCAGAGTATCTACGCAAATCAAGAAGCCACTATTATGATTAATGGAGAGAGGACTAATAAATTTGATATTCAAAAAGGTGTATGGCAAGGGTGCCCCTTGGCCCCATTATTATTTATATTAACCTTGGAAGTCCTGATGGTGCAAATCAGAAATAATAATAGAATTAGTGGAGTAGAAATCCGTAAACAAAATTATAAATTGTGAGCGTTTGCGGATGACGTGGTATTGACAATATCAAACCCGTTGGAATGTATTGGGGAATTACTGGAATGTCTACAGCAATATGGTAAAGTATCTGGATATAGAATTAACAAGACTAAATCTGTGATGTTAATTATGAATATGTCTAAAAATGAAGGTAAGGAACTTAAGGAAATAACTGGATTTAACTTGGAGAATAAAATAAAATATCTAGGAATTTGGCTTACAACAAAGAATTCAGATTTATATAGGAACAATTATCACAATACCTGGCAAGAAATGAAAAGTAAATTCAAAAAATGGGATCAGCTGAAATTATCATGGATGGGTAGAATTGCTATGATTAAGATGGTAACCCTCCCTAAGATAATGTATCTGTTCCAAAATATTCCGGTAATTGAAAATGATAAAGTTCTCAAAGTATGGAATGCAGATATATTAAATTTTATATGGAACTATAAAAAACATAGGGTAAAGGTGTTAGACCTCTATGATTCTAATGAAGGAGGTGGTTTGGCCCTACCTAATGTCCAATGGTATTATGAGGCCTCTGTACTGGAATGGCTCCAGGAATGGCTGTTATTGAAAAATCAAAGGATATTAGATTTGGAAGGAAAGGATTTGCTATATGGTTTCCACTCGTATTTATTTTATGATAAATCTAAAGGTGATAGTAGATTTAGGGACCATTTTATTCGAAAAGTATGCTTGAAGGTATGGCTTAAATACAAAAAGAAATGGTGTCCGAAAATACCCTATTGGGCTTCGCCAGGAGAAGCAATATTAATGAAAACGTTATATACGGATGGTAACTGGCTAATATATAGGGATTTCATTAAAATAGTAGATAATAATATAGTTCATAAGACACCAGAGGAATTAAAGATGATTGGACATGATTTAAATTGGTTTACATATAGGCAATTATATGAATGTTTTAAAGTTGATAAAAATTTGGGTAGAATAGGCGCTGCGGATAAAATTTTTGAAAAGATTCTGAGTGGAGAAAAAAAGAAAATGATTTCGAAATATTATAAAGTGATTCGAGAGTGGGATTTGGAAGAAAATATCATCAAAAATTACATGATTAATTGGGCAAAAGACTTAAATCAAAATATATATTTGGAGGAATGGACTAAAAGTTGGAATAATTTAAAGAAGTATGCTGTAAGTATAGGTATAAGGGAAAATATGTATAAACTAATGTTCAGGTGGTATTTAACCCCAGTTAGATTATCAAAAGTATATAAAGGTGTTAATCCTACATGTTGGATGTGTGAAGAGGAAATAGGATATTACTTTCATGCATGGTGGAAATGTAAGATAGCGCACAAGTTTTGGACCCTAATTAACACTGAGATTAAATTAATTTTAAGTATAAGGATTGAAGCTGACCCTAAAATATATTTGTTAAATATATGTAAGGAGGAGTTAGAAAGAAAAGGGGGAAAGTTTCTATTTTTATTAATAACCTCGGCGAGAATTTTATATGCTAAATATTAGAGGAGAAGGGAGTGCCCTACGGTGGAGGAATGGAGGTTTAAAGTGTGTGAGATATATGAATTAGAGAAATTAACATGTCTAGTCCAAAACAAATCTTTGTCATCTTTTCAGAACTTATGGAGACCTTGGTTTGAGTATATGAAGAAGAATATGAAAGATTATATACAACCCGCTATGGATTGGGAGTGAAAGGACTATTGCTTTTGTTTCTTTTCAATTTTATATATTTTTTAATTTTTTTTGTATCTGTATATAGTAGCTTTCCTTTTTTTAGAATATAGTACTTCAAGATTGATACAATATATATAGTTAGCGTATATCTAGCGTAATTTTGTTGGCTTCTCTTTTTATTACTATTATCTATAATTCCTTATAAAAGTAAGACAGATTTAGCAGTAGTGACGAGCTAATTTATGAGAAAAATGTTTTGAAGGAAAACCAAAGCCCCCAACGCCAATCATAATATATAGTCTGTGATGTAAATTTATAATAGCTGAAATGATCAGGGATAATTATTCTAAGGTGGATGAACAACTGTAGTACTGTGGAAGAATTTTAGCTAGGTTATGTATGTCTTGTGATTTTTTTTTTATTTCTTGTTGTTGTTAGTTAATTAGTTATCTTAGTTGCTAGTTTGTATGTGGTGTGTATTTTTGTTGTACGTTGTTTGTTTTGATTGTTGTTTTTTAATAATTTGTTAATAAAAATTTATTTATAAATATATATATATATATTGGTACCTTAACAATCTGGTTTTCCAAGGCCATATAGGGCGGCACAGATAATCTATGGTGTAGAAAGAGGCAGGGACTTTTCTATATGGGGAATCAAAGCAGTGTCTTCTCCAAATC
Source organism: Phrynosoma blainvillii (assembly GCA_026167975.1). NCBI lineage: Eukaryota > Metazoa > Chordata > Lepidosauria > Squamata > Phrynosomatidae > Phrynosoma > Phrynosoma blainvillii. The sequence continues at coordinate 212,419,216 of JANUYF010000001.1, forward strand.
TCTGCTTGAAGGGGGAGGGCGCCTGCATCTGCCTCCACCCAAATGAGTTCTTTGGGGCCAAACATATAAACTCTGAGGCTAGGGTGTTTCTCTTAGTAACACATATTCTAGTCTTAAGTAAAACAGGGATCCCCTTATCATACCATGTACTTGCATTGCCCATGGAATCTATTACCTCCATCATTCCTGTGTACGGGGTGGCCCAATGACATTTGACCTCTATATTGTACTGCCAATCTGTGGTGAACTGGGTCTGATAAATGCTAGCACAGACCTTAGCTGACATCCATAACAGTATCCAGAGGGTCCATGCGCTCAGTGCCATCTCTTGTCCCTGTAGGGAAGCAGAGAGGCATCTCACTAACTGACTACGTGGGGAAGAGACTCACAAATGTCTCATATAGGTCTATGGTAGGCACTGGGTCGGGCTCTGACTGAACTGGCTTTACAGGCATCAGGTCTCCCTTCCATTCCTTCAACTGTGATACGTGAAAATATTTCAGTCTAGTTCCATGGCGGCTAGGTATGCAAATTTGGTACATGGCTGGGGACACTCTTTCCACTATTTCTACAGGTCCTAGCCACTTTGCTGTGAGATTATGCTTTGCTTAAAGAAATTTCTGTACATAACTTGCTTTCCAGGATCCCACTGCTGAGGGTTGCATACCCAACCTAACCTTCTATCCATAGCTCTCATGTTTTGACCTAATTTCTCCACTACTAGTCTGTGGGTCTGCTGGATGCTCTGTAGGAGAGTTTTCATCCATTCATGGTTTAAAACTACTGGCTCTAGATCTGCTGGAAGAGTGGTGTATATCCAAAACGCTTCTGGCATAACTATTTTGCGCCCTGTCATAACTTGATGTGGCGTGAAGCCATGCGATGCTACAGTCCCTCTGAAGGCCATGAGGATTATGGGGAGCTTTACTTCCCAATCCTTGTCTGATGCTTTAGCTATCTTTCTCATTGCTTTCTTCAGGGTTCTATTAGTCCTTTCTATGTGACCTGAGCTTTGGGGAAGAGTGGCTATATGAAATCTCTGTTTAATGCCTAGGGTGGAGCATAAGGCTTTCATAACTTCCCCTGTTTAATGGCTGCCTGAGTCATGGTCAATGGTGAAAGTTTGGGGCAGTCCCCAGCGACAAATGGAAAAATGGGGAAATCACCAAAGAGCAATTCAAACAAATAGCTAGCATGTGTAGGGTTAAAGTCAGAAAAGCTAAAGCGCAGAATGAACTCAGGCTTGCTAGAGAGGTTAAGAACAATAAAAAGGGCTTTTTTGGGGTATGTCCACAGCAAAAGGAAGAAGAAGGAAATGGTAGGGCCACTGTTTGGAGAAGATGGCAAAAAGTTAACAGGGGACAGAGAAAAGGCAGAATTACTCAACACCTTCTTTGCTTCAGTCTTCTCAGAAAAGACAAAGGGTGCTCAACCTGAGGATAATAGAGCAGAGGACAGAATAGGAGAATTTCAGCATAGAATAAGTAAAGAGATAGTACAGGAATACCTGGTTAATCTAAATGAATATAAGTCTCCAGGACTAGATGAATTACATCCAAGGGTACTAAAAGAACTGGCAAATGTAATATCGGAACCACTGGCAATAATCTTTGAGAACTCCTGGAGAACAGGAGAAGTTCCAGCAGACTGGAGGAGGGCAAACGTTGTCCCCATCTTCAAAAAGGGGAAAAAAAGAGGATCCCAACAATTATCGTCCAGTTAGTCTGACATCAATACCGGGAAATATTCTGGAGCAGATCATTAAACAGCGAGCCTGTGAACACCTGGAAAGTAATTCCATAATCACAAAAAGTCAATATGGGTTTCAGAGGAACAAGTCATGCCAGACAAATCTGATCTCTTTTTTTGATAAAATTACCAGCTTGGTAGATGAAGGGAATGCTGTGGATATAGTATATCTTGATTTCAGTAAGGCCTTTGACAAGGTTCCCCATGACATTCGTGCAAACAAGATGGTAAAATGTGGGCTAGACAAAGTAACTGTTACATGGATTTGTAATTGGTTGACTGGCCAAACACAAAGGGTGCTCAACAATGGCTCCTTTTCAACCTGGAAAAAAGAGACCAGTGGTGTGCCACAGGGCTCTGTCCTGGGCCCAGTGCTATTCAACATTTTTATCAATGACTTGGATGACGGTATTGGGGGTATAGTTATCAAATTTGCAGACGACACCAAATAAGGAGGAGTAGCTAATACCCCAGAAGACAGGATCAAAATTCAAAATGACTTGAACAGACTAGAAAGCTGGGCCAAAGCTAACAAAATGAAATTCAACACGGAGAAATGTAAAATACTGCACTTAGGGCGGAAAAATGAAAAGCACAGATATACAAGGGGGACACCTGGCTGAACGAGACTACATGTGAAAGGGATCTAGGAGTCCAGGTAGACCACAAGTTGAACATGAGTCAACAGTGTGATGCAGCAGCTAAAAAGGCCAATGCAATTTTAGGCTGCATCAATAGAAGTATAGTGTCTAGATCAAGAGAAGTAATAGTGCCACTCTATTCTGCTTTGGTCAGGCCTGACCTGGAATACTGTGTCCTGTTCTGGGCACCACAATTCAAAAAGGATGTGGAGAAACTGGAGCATGTCCAAAGGAGGGCAACTAAAATGGTGAAGGGTCTGGAAACTAACACCTATGAGGAACGATTTAGGGAACTGGGGATGTTTAGCCTGGAGAAGAGAAGGTTAAGAGGTGATATGATAGCCTTGTTTAAATATTTAAAGAGATGTCATATTGAGGAGGGAACAAGCTTGTTTTCTGCTGTTCCAGAGACTAGGACCCGGAACAATGGGTGCAAGCTCCAGGAAAAGAGATTCCACCTCAACATTAGGAGGAACTTCCTGACAGTAAGGGCTGTCGACTGTGGAACACACTCCCTCGGAGTGTGGTGGAGTCTCCTTCCTTGGAGGTCTTTAGGCAGAGGCTGGATGGCCATCTGTCGGGATGCTTTGATTGGGAGTTCCTGCATGGCAAGGGGTTGGACTGGATGGCCCTTGTGTTCTCTTCCAACTCTATGATTCTATGATTCTATGATTCTAAAAACTTATTCAAATAGGATTTGGTCTGTGGTTTTGGCATTGTTATCTCTAGTAGGAAAAGCCACATTCCATTTGCTGAATGGGTCGATTATGGTCAAACAATACTTGTGATGTTGGGAGGTAGTTGGCAAGGGGCCAATATAATCCATTTGCAGTCGGGACCAGGGACCTTCTATGCGTTGATGGTGGATGGGGGCCTTAGGGCCACTAGAGTCTGCATTGACTATGGCACATGCTAGGCAGTTTTCCACCCACTGCTCTATGTCTTCCTTCATGCAGGGCCACCATCCTGTTTCCTTGACTCGGTCTATGGTAACTTGCTTTCCCCTGTGTCCTATGTTGTTCATAAACTGAATGAGAGCCCCGCAGACCTCAGTGGGAACTATCCTTCTCCATCTACTGCCAATCATATATCTTCCTTATGAACTATGCTGTATCTCCCTGTGGGGTTCTTGCCTGCTGCAGCTAGCGCTTTGATCTCACTGTCTCCTTTTGCAATTGTGCTAAATCTAGGGTCTTGGGTAGGGTGTAAGCTTTGGGTTTTACATTGATGGGGGATATGGGGGTAGCAGCTGCTGTCTTAGCTAGGATGTCGGCTCTATTATTCCATTGGGCTTCTTCCTCCATTGTTTTCTGATGGCTTTAACATAAGAGACCCACGTGGGGCCAGTTCTATTTAGGATCAACTGGGCTTCTTCTCACCACTTATCGGCATGTGCTACGGGCTTGTTGTCACTAGTTTTCCTATCTCGGGTCATCCAAATTGGGAGCCAATCTATGACTGCATTTACAGTTCACTGGGAGTCTGAATAAATAGCTATGGGAGTGTCTGGGTCCTCAAATTCCTAGACGGGATGGAGGGCTTCTACCTTGGCAGCCTGACTGGAGTGGGGCCAAATGGCTCCTTGGAGGGTGTGCTGGTCATTAAACCTGATGGCTCCGAATCCCATTAAGTAGGTCCTATTGGGGCAGGCGGAAGATCAGTCGCAGAACCAACACATAAATCCTTCCTGCATGGCTTCTGTCAGGGGCTTGCCTGCTTTCACTGGCCACTTACTCAGTGTGTCGAGGGGGAGGGGGCACTCGTGGGCTGCTCCAGCAACTACTAGCCCATGGGGGCGACCGGTTCATTGTCTTGCCTATTGTAGTCAATGCCACGCTTAATTAATTCTAGGGTCCATTTGGCTATGCGGGAGCTATGAACTTGACCATCTTGAATTTTTCCTGATAGGATATATTTAAGGGATGTATGCGATGTCTGAACAATGACCTTGGCACCACCTATGATGAATTCCTAGCGGGTCAGGGCCCATATCAAAGCTAAGCAGTTTTTCTCACACGGGCCAAACTTTACTTCGGTGGGAGAGAGGTTTTTTGAGGCATAAGCTACTACCCTATGTACATTGTTCCTAAGCTGAGTGAGGAATGCTCCTACATGGCTATCTGCTATTGTAAGCTGAATGTAAAATGGCTGAGTCACATTGGGATGTACTAAGGCTGACGCTTTGGCTAGGTCTGTTTTTAAGGTGGCAAATGCTTCCTGCTGCTCAGAGCCCCATTTCCATACTGAGTCCTTCTTAAGTAAGGTGTATAGGGGCTTTGCTTTGCTAGCAAAGGCTTCTATAAATTCTCGGGAGAAGTAAAAGGTTCCTAGGAGCACTCTCAGTGAGGCTACATCTGTGGGGGCAGGGAGTTTCCCTATAGTCTCTACTCTCTGTAAGTCTAGAGTCCTACAGTCGGGCTGGAGGTTAAGTCCTAAGGACTTGACCTGTGTCTGCACTAACTGAGCCTTTTGCCTGTTGGCCTTAAATCCTGTGTCCCTAATGAGCTTTAACACTTCTCTGGTGATATCTGTGGTCTTTTCTTGGGAGTCTGAATGGATCAAAATGTGGGAGCGCAATGTGGGTCGCAACTTGGTCCACATCTTGAACACGTGGGCATGGCAAATTGATGGACTGGAGTGAAAACCTTGCAGTACCCTCTTAAAACACATTTGATTCCTGCGCAATTTGAATGCGAATTTGTAGAAACAACTCTCATGGAGTGGGATGGAGTGGAAGGCATTTGCTAGATCTATTATGCTGTAAAACTTTGCTCCAGCTGCGATGGCGGCTAAACTTTCATTGTACTTGGCTACTACGGAGGCTGCTGGCAGAGTGACCTCATTGAGAGCTCTGAAATCCATGGTCATTTGCCACGTGACACCATCAGCTTTTAATACTGGCCATAGGGATGCATTGCAGATGGATTGCATGAGGAGTATTACATCGTATTTCAGGAGGCCTTCTATGGTTTTTGCTATCCCTTCCTCTGCCTCACGGGGGTATCTGTATTGCATCTGTGGAGGTAGATCCTTCCCTTCTATGAGCACACATGCTCCTTTAACCTTGCCATACTCCATTTTGTCCTTAATCCAAACATCTGGCAAATCTGCAGTCCATGGTTCACTTGAAATGGGGTAGAGGGGTGCCGGGGCTTTTAAAGCTGCACATCGGTGTATGGCTGATACTACAAGGAGACCTTCCTCCAATTGCCATAGGAAACCGTTGGCCAAATCAAGGGTCAAGCAGTTCCTTCTTAAGAATCCTGCTCCTAAAATGCCATCATCCTCTCCCTGGTTCTCACACGTCTTGATGCAGTCTAGAATGGGTCCTAAATGAATGGGGATGTCTCTCCAAATGGTGGCTTGGTTCTTGCCCTTCCCACTCCATCCTGTCTTGTGTCTTATCTCCTACAGTGGCCAATTTAGGGTGTAGTGTGTTAACTGCGGCACCTGAATCCACAAGTAAAGTGGCAGGCTTGGGTTTGTTTTGGGACCCCACCTTTACATTTACAGTCGGGAGTCCCCAAATTTCTGGTTTCAGAGTGGCTATTATCTGTTGACTAGGGGGAGGGATTGTGGGAGTTGGAGGGTTAACTATGGAGACCGGGTTCCTTGGGGCCTTAATAGCTCCCATCCTGGGAGATGGATGTGGGGGACTACGAGGGTGTCGGGCAGGAGGGTCGTCAGCCCAAGGGGTCCGAAGGCCTGCCCTGGCTCTCTGTGAGCCATGGGATCCCAGCCGTCCCTAGCCCAACTGACTAGGGTTCTGTGTCGGGTTCTGGGGTCCAGGGGCATTAGGGTTGGTACTGGGTCCATTGGGCTCTCGGCCGCCTAGGGCTTGGAACAGTAGCTCAGTGAGTTCGTGAGTGGGTCAGCCATGAAGGTCCGCTATGGCATATCCTAATTCCCTCAGATGTCTCCAAATAGGGCCCCTAATTTCATACAGGGGGTCCTTGCCGTAGTCTGGGGTCTCTGGTCCTCTGGGGTAGCTCCTAAATCCTCTCCTAAAAGAATTGTTGTTGGGGAACTTTCCTGGCTCACTGGATATGGGCTGAGAATGGGGGCCGGTGTTCTGGTATGTAACCGCGTGGACCGGTTCGCTATCCTTATCTATCTTCCTTCCTAGGCTGCAGGAAGTTTTTCCTGAGTTTGCTGCCACTAAGCTCTTAGCCATGTCCTTCTGTGCTCCTCTAGTCCAAAATATCTGGGAAGCTGCCTGAATGTGCTATAAAAATCCTTGCCAATCTATTTTGCTTATTTGGTGATAAGTGGGATCTATGAATGTTTTAGCTGCCTCATTTAAACCTTGGTACACCTCTTTTATGAAATCAGTGCAGTTCAAAAGTGGCACCCCGTCACGATTAAGGCTAACTTCTCTGGCTAGGATCGCTAACATTTTCTTTCTGGCTACATAAGTATCTGGGGCTTCGTCTGGCTGTCGTACTTCATTGTGGTATTTTGCTCTTATGGTGGTGCCTGGCCAAAGGATTTGTACCATTACACATATCCATTCTTTTAATTCTAAGTTTGCCAGATCATAGTTGGAAACTGCTTCCTCAAAGGGGCCTAAGTAAGCTGGGAATATGCTCAGCCTTGCTATCTGTGTAAGGTCCTGTCCCTTAGCTTTTGGGTAGGAGAGGATGATGTTAGACATCCATTAGACTACAGTGTGAGGATTTAACCTGCCTAGCTGGTCTGCAAGGGCTTTGATCTCTGTTAATGACCATGAAACCATTTCTTCCACTGTCTTAGTAACTGTGCCATCTTCTGAGGTGGCTTTTGTCTCTACCATACTCCGGGTTTTAACTGGGTTCATGGGTATACCTGAAGTGCACCCCTCCATGGGTTCATTCCCTTTTGGGGGACTCCATTGGGGATTGTAGGGTGGGGGAGTCGTGCCTCTACCGGCGATGGATTCTCCTGAAGGAGGTTTGCCTGTGTGGCCAATTATAAGATATTAGGTTGCACAGTGGCCACGAGGGTGCTTTTTAAATTTACCTTACTTTCTAACTCCCTAATTCGGGCCTTGCACATGGTGTGGTTGGCTTGAGCTGCCGCTTCCATTTTTTGTGCTAATATAAAATCTGAAGCTTGTTTTGCCTGGCCTAATTTAAATTCTAATTCTGCTACTTTTAAGTTTTAGGGCATTATTTTCTTGTTCTGCCTTATCTGCTCTTTGCCTTGCTTCATGGGCTCTCCTAGTAAGATCCATGTTTTCTGTTACTTTGTCCCTTGCCTGCATTACCAATTTTCCTATTTGTTTCCGGGACACTTCTATTTCCAATTTGTATTCTTTGTATTTTTCTACGACGTCATGGGCTAGGGTCCAGATTCCTCATAATGCCAGCCTATCTTTTTCTGCATGCGGGACGCTCTTTATTCCCTTTTTGGCGGTCTTGATGTTATAGACCTCTAGCAGGGTCAGAAATGGATCATTAGTCAGGAATGTCCCTGGGATCCAGGGATTGGGCCCCTTCTTGGTGATCCACCTCTGCAGCCTGTTCTGCACCTTCTCCTCCCTGTAAATCTGTTCCATTTCCATTTCTCCTCAACTCTTGAGACTTCTCCCTGACTGTGCTGGCTACACTAGAGCTTCCTCGCCCCTACCAGCTCAAACCCTTTTCTCTCCAATCAACTGGCTGCTCTAGGGCTCTCCCGCCCCTCACTAATCTTCTTCTGACTGCGCTGGCTGCACTAGAGCTTCCTCGCCCCTACCAGCTCTATTTCTTATCATATCGGCAGTTCTAGAGCTACTTCGCCCCTCACCGACTTTCCTTTCCAAACCACTGGCTGCTCTAGGGCTCTTCCGCCCCTCTCCAGTTTCCTCTTCTAAACTACTGGCTGCTCTTGGGCTCTCCCGCCCCTCACCAGTGTTCGGTTAGCTGCTCTAGGCTGCCTCGCCCTCGCTAACCTTTGTCAACTTTGCACCCGGGTAGCTTCAGATGAGGACGTCTCCTCCCTTCATCTATCTTAGCTCATCCAAGGTGGGTTTGGGGACTGTCTACGTTTGGATAGTGGAGGGAAAACCTGAATGGGGAACCTGGCTCTTCTCTACCAACCCGCGATAGAAAAAGCAAGAAAAGGGATAGCCAACCCATGATTTCCAGTCATGCACAAACATAATCACACCTTCATAACACTCACATCAGCGTCTCCTTTGCCCAGATCCTTATTTCTCCTACATGCCAAAATTTAAACAGCCCAAGTGATCAGTTTGGGGTGCCTAAATTTCGGGGATGCCCCGCATTCTCCACCTATCTGTTGGGAATCAAGTCAAATTTGGGGGAATTCATAATTAGCTCAAATGTGCAAGAGTGAAATGCCCAACTTCGCTTCACGAGATCTTTCCAGGTGTATACCAGAGACTTAAGAAATCAGGCAGGGAATGATGCTGAAAAGTACCAAACTCCAATTAAAGTCTAAAATATTTATTATCACAATAAGCAAACATCCAAACAAGGCACACACACACACACACTAGAAGGATAAGCAGGAGAGAGCGGGGAAAGCAGAGAGGAAGACCAGGGTATGAGGGATATACTTACACCCGAGGGACTCCTCCAGACTTCTGGCAGTGAATGCAGATGGATTTGGTGGAAGAGCATGACTGGCAAGGGCGGGGGGGTTTGCGGGAACTAACAGTCAGAGTGCAGACTGACAGAGATTCAGCATGCACTTCCAAGGTAGCACATGGACTGCCAAAATCCAGGGTGTTTTAAGGGCAATTCCTGCCTCTTAGCTATGAGCCTACAATTGGAGGACAAAGGCTTGATGGGTTTATCTTTGTTTACCTAAGCATGAGCATAGCCTAAACAATGCATTTGGTTTCAAAACTATCAAGGAAGGGAAGCTAGAGAAAATGGTGCAATCAAATCTGATCACTGTCCCATTAAGTGTGAGACCTAAGACAAACAGACACCATTGTGTATCCTTCCCAGTACAATGGGATATTCCCAAGAGCAACTCCCAAACCTGCCTGTCCAGGAAATCTCTAGTGGTCTTGAGCAACTTCAGCAGTGCCTACATGACCTTACATTTAGGGGATTATGGCTGCCATCTCCCAAGGGTCAGGCTGGGGTCATAGGAAACTCCACATGCTTCTAAAATAAAATATTTACCAAGAAAAATGGAGCACATTCGCTAACAGTTTTCCTGTACTACCTCTTTACTTATTCTGTGCTGCATTTCCCCTATGGTGTCCTCTTCTCCATTTTCCTCAGGTAGAACATCCTTTTCCTTTTGTGTGATGACTGAGGCAAAAAAGGTGTTGAGGAGTTTTGCCTTTTCTCTGTCCCCTGTTAGCATTTTGCCATCTTCTCCACACAATAGCCTTACAATTTACTACCCTTCACTCTGGACATAACAACAACAACAACAACAACAAAAGCCTGTGCTCGTTATGCACTTTAGCTTTTCTGACTTGCCTCCTTCACATGCTAGCTATTTGTTTGAATACCTCTTTGGTGAGTTCCTCCTTTCCCCATTTTAGAAAAGCGGGTAAAGAAATAATATTTGAAATGTGGAAGTGGAAAATTGATCAAAGAGGAAAATATGAAAAAAGAGTAAATACAAAAGAGGACAAGAGAAAAAGAGAAGAGATAGTAAATGCCTAAGAAAAAGAAAAAAGTGAAAATATGGAATGCACTTAAAGACATGGAAGTGTCAACATGTCTGATAGTCCTAATGAGGATTTGTACTCAGGACAAGAGACTAGTGTCGGAACAGAACTCGGAGAAACAGAATGGTTGCCAATTGGCAAAGGAGTCAAACAAGGTGGCATCCTATTACCCTATCTATTCAGATATAGGCAGAACATATTGTAAGGAAAGCAGGTTTGGACATGGAGGAGGGAGGAGTGAAAATAGGAGAAAGAAATATCAACAATCTGAGATATGCTGGCAACACTATAATACTAGCAGAAAATCTCACAGACCTGGAACAACTACTAAGGAAGATCAAAGAAGAAAGTGCAAAGACAGGCTTACTGTTGAATAGAAAGAAAACAAAAATAATGACCACAGAGGACTTACACTCATTCAAACTAGACAATGAGGAAAAAGAAATAATAAAAGAGTTCTCATATCTGGGATCAAACATTGATCAGAATAGGGACTGTAGCCGGGAAATCAGGAGAAGATTAAGAATGGGGAGGGCAGCTATGAAAGAACTAGAAAAGATCCTAAAATGCAAAGACATGCAACTCAACGCAAAAGTCAGAATCATACAAGCCATCATATTCCCTATTACCATGTATGGATGTCAGAGCTGGACAGTCAAGAAAGAAAATAGGAGGAAAATCAACACATTTGAGACATGGTGCTGGACAAGAGTACTGAGAATTCCATGGACAGCCTAAAGGACAAACAAATGGGTCCTAGAGCAGATCAAACCAGAGATATCCCTAGAAGCCAAGATGACAAGACTTAGACTGTCATACTTTGGACACATCATAATAAGACATGAATCGTTGAAGAAGACAATAATGTTAAGAAAGGTGGAGGGAAGTAGAAAGAGAGGAAGGCTACATGCTAGATGGATGGACTTTATTAAAGAGACCATGAATATGAGTTTGCAGGAGATGGGCAAAGTAGTAGATGATAGTGGGGCCTGGAGATGTCTCATCCATAGGATCGCCATGGGTTGAGACCAATGCAAAGGCAGTTAACAACAGCAAAAGTTAATAAAGGACAAAAAGAAGAAAGCAAAAGAGAATAAAAAGAATAAAATGAAGTACAGAAAAATTTAAAAGAGATCAAGGGGACAGCTTCAAAGTTGGCTTCCAGCCTGAGCAACAAAGGGAAAGTTATGAAAATGCATATCACCCAGAATAAAGAGTGTCTGCAGAATAGGCAATGCCACAATGTATGATAAAGTTCATGGGTAAAATAAGAGCGGTTAGAAGAGAAACTAGAGTAAAGTTGCAAGATGTGAACACCAAATTCAACATGCTCCTTAATTTGTTAATCCAGATTAAGAAAGATTTAAAAGAAAATAAGGAGGAAATTAAGCCTTGAAAAAAGAAAAAAATGCTGAAATAGAAAAGTTATTGGATCAGGTTGATCTAGCAGAGCAAAGAGGGGAGGAATCCTGGCTTAGATTTACAAGCCTGAAGGAATATGGTGATGAAGTTATGAGAAGTTTCTTTTTGAAAGAACTATCTAAAACCCTGAATTGAGAGGAAGACCAACTAGATAGACAGATTGACCACATGTATTGAATTTGTCATTTACAAGGAAAAGGAATCTTCCCAGATATATTGTCCAATCTGTTAGAATCATAGAATCATAGAATCATAAAGTTGGAAGAGACCACAAAGGCATCCAGTCCAACCCCCTGCCATGGAGGAACTCAAAATCAAAGCATCCCCGACAGATGGCCATCCAGCCTCTGTTTAAAGTCCTTTAAAGAAGGAGAGTCCATCACACTCTGAGGGAGTGTGTTTCACTATCGAACAGCTCTCACTGTCAGGAAGTTCCTCCTAATATTGAGGTGGAATCTCTTTTCCTACAGCTTGCATTCATTATTCCGGGTCCTGTTCTCTGGGGCAGCAGAAAACAAGTTAGTGCCCTCCTCAATATGACATCCCTTAAAATATTAAACGGGGCTATCATATCCCCTCTTAACCATCACTTCTATAGGCTAAACATACCCAGTTCCCTAAGTCATTCCTTAGAGGGCATGGTTTCCAGACCCTTCACCATTTTAGTTGCCCTCCTCTGGACACACTCCAGTTTTTGAACATTCTTTTTGAATTGTGGTGCCCAGAACTGAACACAGTATTCCAGGTGGGGCCTGACCAAAAAAGAATATAATGGCACTATTACTTCCCTTGATCTAGATACTATACTTCTACTAATGCAGCCTAAAATTGCATTGGCATTTTTAGCTGCGTCATCACACTGTTGACTCATGTTAAACTTATGGTCCACTAGGACTCCTAGATCCCTTTCACATGTAGTCTCTTTAAGCCAGGTGTCCCCCATCTTATATCTATACTGAGAGGAGAAATAAGTAACTGTAATCATTGACCTTTGCTTTTTGGCTTTTGTATTTTTGCTTGCTCAATTCAGTTTGTTTAAACAAAGGAAGTTGAAGACGTTTCGAGAAGGGTTCTTTACCTTTCACCTACTTCCTTTGCCTTTCACCTACTTGCCTTGCTTAGTTAGAAAGCAACATTATATAAGGAGTTAGGAAGTTGGTGTATGCTCTGTAGTATATAGCCAATCAGGAGCTGCGTGATCAGCTTGTGGACAGAGCATGCAACCAATGAGACGCTGACACTGTAGATGCTTGTAACCAATCAGTATAAACCTGTGATAAGTAACTGTTTAAAAACTCTGGAGAACAATAGCTGGGTGTGGTGGCTCTTTGAATGCTATCTTAGCATGCTGCCTCCCTGGCCAGAAAATAAAGAGGTGCTTGCCTTTGGATCAATTCGGTCTCTCTCGTCTTCAATTTTTGGGGTTCAACTCTGCTACATTTTCCTGGGAGCTCGTCCGGGATCCCCATAACCGAAGACCAGGGAGATACCCCTGCGGGTATAGCAGACCAGGAGATTCCTTTGGGTCGGGATGGATGGCGGTGCACTGAGAGGGGCCCCAACTAACGACCGGCGGCCGGCCTGTGCCCAGACTGCGGAGGACTCAGACGGTCTGCGCCGAAGTTCACGGTCCTGAAAGCAACCACTTGAGGGGAGGAAATCCAGCACTGGATCAATCGGGATTAAAGCAGGCAAGTGTTGTTAAAAATTGTATTTGTGGTTGTAGCTACAAAGACCAGTAGGTGAGGGTGCCCCAAGATCCTACTGGCAATGGGAGGAAAAAATTCAAAGGAAAAGGTTACCCCCTTACAATGTATGTTGGATAATTGGGGAAAGTTCAAGGGATTCATAAGTAGTGGACCCAGAAGTAAGGGCAAGCTAAAAACTTTTTGTGAATTAGAATGGCCAACTCTTAATGTTCAACCGCCTTGGCCGTCTGAAGGATCCTTTGCTGAAGAACATATTAGGGTTGTTGTAAATTATACAGGGGAACATCATCCAGATCAATGGGAGTATGCCACTGCGTGGCTTGAGGTCATAAAGAAAAACCCACCTTGGGTAAGAGACTGTTGTACTCGGTTATGATGATATCAGCTAAGGATGGGACAAAGGCGCCGAAGACACCATTGCCCGATTCTAGTGATCTGGGAGATGATCCTGTTAATAGTTGTTGTCCCCCACCTTACTTATATCCACCTTTACCGACGGCACCTCCGTTGCCGACTCCAGCAGTCCCTGCCCAAGTGGCCCCAGTCCCACCAGTGATACCTCCAATTCCGGCATTTCCCACTCCATCTCCCCCAGGTCCTATTCCATCAGCACCTCCAGTGCTTCCAGAACCTAGTTCTATGCCACCCCAGGTGTTAGTGGAGGAACCAGATGACCAGGTTGAACCAAAAATTAGTCAGTCAGGGGTGGGGGATACATCTGAGGAGGAAGAAGACCAATTAAAAGAGATCCCTCAGATTGGAATGAAGACCAGACAAAGGAGAATGAAAGAGAAGTTCATTGATCTAAGTTAACAGCAGGCACATATCCCCTTCGTTTGGTTAATCAAATGGTCCCAGTTTGGAAAGAAGATGGAGAGGTAGTATATGAAAGACAAGGCATGTATCAACATGTTCCCTTCACCGGTAGTGATTTGATTAATTGGAGAGCCAGTCAGCCAACCTGGACTGAAGATCAGACAGGAATGACAAAATTAATAGAAGGTATATTCCAAACTCATTATCTCAACTGAGGAGACACACAGCAGCTCCTGTCTGCCCTCCTCAGTCCGGAGGAAAGAGTCCAGGTTATTCAAACAGTAAGACAGGAGTCCCTGGTAGGACAAAATCCACCGCCACAAGACCCAGTAAGACATCAGGAAAGAACTGTGCCAGCTAGAAATCCAAACTGGGATCCCAATGTACCTGCACAGAAGATATCATTAGATGGTTATCATGATCTTATAATACGAGCATTGAAAAAGGGTCCTGTGAAGGCTATTAACCTTAGAAAAATAATAGATATTGAACAAAAAGGAGATGAAACCCTGGAGCCTTTTAAGAAAGATTAAGAGACGCATATTGTAAATGGTCACCTTATGATATGGATGCTATTGATCCCAATGCAGCAGGTCCAATAGCTCTTAAAAATAGTTTTGTGCAACAGTGTGCCCCTGATATTAGAAAAAAAAATTCAGAAGAGACCAGGATTGGCTGTAATGACCTTAGAAAGGATGATGGAGTTGGCGATGGAAGTGTATGCAGGTCAAGAGGATGAGATGGTAAAGAAGGAGGACAAGTTGGTGAAGAAAAGAGCCCATATGGTGGCTGCAGTGTTTCAGGGAAAGGATGATGGAAGAGGGAGAGGGAACTTCCGAGGTAGAGGAAGAGGACATGGTTTGGGAAAGGATCAATGTGCTAGAAGCTTTGGTTATGGACATTGGAAGAATGAATGTATAAATCAGAATGTAGGACATGGTGTGGCTGCACAAGGACAAGGAGAATGTGGAGGAGGAAACAGGGGATGGGGCAGAGGAAGAGGAGGAAATTTTGGTCAGCAGCCATGGGCACACATTGGTAATGACTTGGTTCAAAACAAAGGAAGGGATGCTGAAGCTATGGGCATGGCGGTGATGGAAAATTGGAATGAAGAAGAGGATGATTAGGACCGACTGGCTCCAACAAGCTCTCAGGGGAACTTAATTAAGGCTGGCCCCGGGGAGCCAATGGTCAAGGTTAATGTAGGGGGCCAGCCAATGGACTTTTTAGTAGACTCTGGGGCTACCAAATCAGTAGTAAATAAGCCAATCGCCCCAAGAACCTCTGAGAGCATTACTATTTTTGGAGCAGTGGGGAAGAAAAAGAATTGTTGGATGTTGAGGGAGAGAAAGTGTTCACTGGGAAACCGGCTGGTAACTCACAAGTTTTTATATGTTCCTGAATGTCCTGTGCCATTGCTGGGAAGAGATTTGTTGTTTAAGATGAGAGCAATATTGGCATTTGAAGAGAATGGAGAAATGACTATGATGACAAGGGAAGGCAAAAAGGATGGAGAGGAAGAAATCTCTGCTTATTTGTTGTCAGTACCACTTGAAGAGGAATGGAGATTATTTACAGCGGTGCAGGAGAGGGAAGATTGGAATAACTTGCCAGTGCCTCCCGAGGTTTGGGCAGAAGGAAATCCTCCTGGAATGGCAATTGATATTCCACCAGTTATAATTGAATTGAAGCCCTTTGCAGATATAGTGAGTCAGAGACAATATGCCTTGCCCCGAGAAGCTGTGAAAGGAATTCATTTACATTTACAAATACTTTTTGTATTTGGACTTATAGTGCCTTGTCAATCTCCCTGGAACACACCTTTGTTGCCTGTGAAGACGCCAGATGGTAGTTACCATCCTGTTCAAGATCTAAGGGCAGTCAATAAGGCAGTTATTCCACTCCATCCAATGGTACCGAATCCCTATACTTTACTTACCTTGGTTCTAGCAAAGGCTGCCTTCTTTACAGTTTTGGATTTAAAGGATGCTTTTTTCTGCATTAGGATAGCTCCTGTTAGTCAGCCAATTTTTGCTTTTCAATGGGAGGACCCCCAAACTGGGCAGAAGAGAGGAATGACATGGGGGAGGCTACCCCAGGGATTTTGTAACTCTCCAGGAATATTTAGTCAAGCACTGGCTCAGGATTTACAGCAGTTCATTAAAGGCCATCCCCAATGGAAGCTGTTACAATATGTGGATGATTTACTGTTAGCAGCAGAAACTAGAGAATCGTGCCTAGAAGGGACTATTCAACTGCTTTCGCACTTGCATTATAAGGGATACAAGGTGTCCAGAAAGAAGGCTCAGATAGCACAACCCAAGATCAAATATTTGGGTTTTATCTTTTCACAAGGACAACGGGAATTGGGAGTAGACAGAAAAGAGACTGTGTGTTCTATTCCCACACCAAGTAATAGAAAACAAGTTTCAGAATGTTTAGGCACGGCTGGATTTTGTTGTATTTGGATCCCTAATTTTGCCATAATGGCCAGACATCTACATGAGGCCACAAGGGGAGGGCCAAAAGATCCTTTTGTATGGGGCCCGGCACAAGAAGAATGATTTGTTGCAATTAAAAAGGCCTTGATTAGTAGTCTGGCATTAGGACTTCCAGACTTAGACAAGACTTTCACCCTCTATGTCACCCTCTATGAAAAGAATGGAACAGCAGTGGGGGTGCTCACGCAGCTAGTAGGCGAGTGGCCTCGACCTGTGGCCTACCTTTCTAAACAAATGGATAATGTAGTCAAGGGCTGGCCCCCCCTGCTTACGGGCAGTTGCGGCTGCAGCACTCCTAGTGGAAGAAGCTTCAAAGCTCACCCTAGGACAAGAGATTCTACTAAAATGCCCACATGCTGTAGTAACTTTGTTGGAACATAGAGGCCACAGATGGATGTCAAATGAAAAGTTACTTAAATATGAAAGCATGCTGATTGATAACCCTTTGATTAAGTTATCAATATGTACTACTCTAAACTCTTAGAACATCAGGGAAGTATTTGTTAGAATATCATAACACCAGATTAAAGGTAACTTCCCAGAGATCGTTCACAGCAGCAGCTCCTAAGCTTTCGAATAGCCTGCCAGAGGAGATCTGCCTTATTAATACACTAGAAGCCTATAAGAAGGCACTTAAGATGGAGCTCTTCTGGCAGGCTTACCCACCTGACCTTCCTAATTTGTAAAAAACTAATTGTCTTATCAATATGACCTTCCGGGTGTGTGAAGATGAAGTCATCCGGCTCTCTGGATAGGGGATAGGGTATGGGTTTTAATTTAGAGGGATTATGGGGTTTTATTGTGGGGGGGGGGGTGATATTGTTGTTGCGGTTTTTATAAATTTTATGCTTTGTATTTTTATATTACATGTTATCGCATCCGTAGGGAGAAGTGGGAAATATAAATAAAAATTATTATTATTATTATTATTATTATTATTATTATTATTATTAAACACTGCTACCCTCTTACCAACTTCAGAGGGTTTACTCCAGTAGACCTGATTTAAAGGATGTGCCTTTGGAAAGACCAGATGATGTTCTTTTCACTGATGGAAGCAGCTTTATTGAAAATGGCCAGAAGATGGCTGGATATGCTATTGTGGATGGAAATGGAGAGGTCAAGGAAGCTCTAGCCCTCCCCACTGGAACATCAGCACAAAAGGCAGAGCTTATTGCCCTTCATCGAGCCTTAGAACTCCCAGAAAACAAAAGAGTTAATATTTATACAGATTCCAAACATGCCTTTTTAACGCTCCAAGCCCATGGAGCTTTATACAGGAAAAGAGGATTACTTACGTCAGGAGGCCAATAAGTAAAACATGCAGCAGACATTTTGGCCCTATTGGATGCCGTTTGGAGACCTAAAGAAGTAGCAGTGATGCACTGCAAAGGACATCAACATGGTGAAGACCCAGTAGTAAAAGGGAACCGTAAGGCAGATGAGGCAGCCCAACAGGTGGCTCGGTCTTTTGCAGAAATAGAAAAAGAAGAACAGATACAACATTTGAGAGTGACTACGCCAGTCAAACTTAACTATTCGAAAGAAGAAGAGAGATGGGCATGGGAACAAAATGCCAGCCAGAAGCAAGGCTTCTGTGTACTCAGAAACAACAAGATCTTCATAACTCATGAACATGCTTGGGACTTGATTCAACATATGCATTCACAAACACATATGGGACAAACTTCACTAGCAGAGTTATTAAATAGACAGTGTTACATTCAGGGACTACATGGGTTAGTTCACAAGGTAGTACAGAGATGTGAGATATGTGCATGCACTAACCCCAGGGCAGGCATCCTTCAACCCCCAGGTTTACAATATGTAGGGAACACTCCATTTGAAGTTGTGCAGAGTGATTTTACTGAAATGCCGAAGGTGGGAAAAATGAAATATCTATTGGTGGTGGTAGATACCTATACCAGGTGGCAAGAGGTTTGGTGCACCCCAAATGAAAAGGCAGAACAAGTTGTAAAGGCACTAATGAAGGATCTTTTGCTCAAGTATGGATTAGTGTCCCTAATTGGATCAGACAATGGACCCAGCTTTGTTCATCAAATTATTCAGGGATTAGCCAAAGCATTGAATATGAAGTGGAAACTTCATTGTGCCTATCATCCCCAATCCTCTGGAAGGGTTGAAAAAATGAATAGAACTTTAAAAGGGACAATAACAAAAATGTGTCTAGAAACTGGATTAAACTGGATACAGGTGTTGCCCTTGGCCTTGTTGAAGGTAAGGTGCACACCTACAAAATTGTTGGGTTTATCACCATATGAACTGCTGTTTGGGAGGCCGCCTTTGGGGTTTGACAAAATGCCAGATGATCTTGCACCATTGGGAAAACCTGAATTGATAAAGACTGTTCAACAATTAGGAAAGGTAGCTTCAGAGTTACACAAATATGTGGGAATGTGTAGAACCCCTACCCTTGTTACTGCTGTGCATGATTTCTCCCCAGGTAATACAGTGTGGCTTAAACATTGGAAGCATGAGCCACTCCAACCAAGATGGAAGGGAATCTATGAAATCCTCCTGACCACGCCCACAGCTGTTAAGTTGGTTGGCGTGAAGCCGTGGATCCACTACACCAGGATTAAAAAGGACCGAACTAAAGAGCCACCTGAGTGGGAGGTTTGTCATCATCCTGAGGAACCCTTAAAGGTAACCATTTCTAGGAGAGGACCGGAAGCAAGTGGAGGAGAGGTCAGCGTTGCTACAGGGGCCACCTCTCCAGGGTCAGGTGACCAAGCACCGCCCTGAAGAAATAGAGAAGAGGTTAGGTGACTGAGCAACGCCCTGAAGAGGACTTCAATAAAAATGGAAGGACAGTTAAAATTAAAACACAGAAGCACACAAACTGAACCATTGAGGGGAAAAGATTGTTGTCGATATGAAATAGAAACTACAACTTTTGCACCTCCTGTGCCTATTTGCCCCCCCCCCCAGCTAGAATGAATTGTTTACAGGCACTAGTGTTTTTATTATATGGTTAATTGGTATTATTATTATGCTGATTTTGTTCCCCATTAGATGTAGTGGTGGTTGGGAACATAACCAGTTTCACTAGTTAATAGAGAATATTACAAGCACCATAAATGCCACCGACTGTTGGGTATGTTCACATGGACCTTCCAGCCATTTTCAAGGATGGCCAATACTAGTCACAACTACCCTTGATTTGATTGGATGGAACACTACTCCCGTTCACAGTGTGCCAATTGCAAAACAACCGCACGATGGGGCCCAATATATTCTTAGCTCACACCGAATTGGTCCTGAGGCTCCACTTTGTTTACGACGATGGAACAAAAACAAAAAGGAGGTTTATAGCACTGTTATCAGGGGTTACAGACAATATTATAATTTAACCAGGGTTGAGGTAGGTAACTATCCATCTTGCAGGGTTCAGATACCTATAATGGAGGAACATTTTGACTGTTCTTCAATAAAATTGACCAGCCCTTTTTCTTGTGACCCCATAGAGTGGAGATATATGATATATGGCCATAAGAACCTCTCCACTAATTTAATTAAGGCTCAAATCATAGGGAAAGGAAAAAATGGAGTTTATTTGACCGGGCTGCCCCCAGGTTTATTTTGGGTGTGTGGAGAATGGGCAGGAAAGGTTTTACCTCCCATATTGAATGGAACCTGTACTATAGGCACAGTGAGCCTAGCTGGAATTTCAATACACCCCTTTATACAACCTAGAGCAGGAGTAGGCGACCTTTCCCCTTTAAGGGCCGAGGGACTTCAGCTCCCAGAAGCCTCAGCCATGTTGGCCAACAGTCCCATGTTGGCCAATAGCTCCTGGGATTCTGGGAGCTGAAGTCCCTCGGCCCTTAAAGGGGAAAGGTTGCCTACCCCTGACCTAGAGAAACCTGGGATCAGATGTTTGGATGGCAGCGTGTAAAAAGAATATATAAACCGGAGGCAGTATATGACCCAGACAATACATATCTAACAGAAGGGGAGCAAATTATAGCTATAGGATTTGCCCAACTGGGAGTAGCCTGGAATATAAAGCAGCTACGCATTTTATCTTATCAATTGGAATCCCTAGGAAATCAAACTGCAGCTGGGCTCCTAGCCATGCAAACAGAAATAGATTCAATGGCAGGAATATTGGCACAACATAAATTGGCCTTAGATTATTTATTAAGTAAAGAAGGTGGACTATGTGTTTGGTTAAACACTACTTGTTGCCACTATCTCAACCAAAGTGGAAAGCTCAAGACAAATATTGACAAAATTCATCAGCTAATAGGGACTATCAAGAAAACTTATAGCCCTTCGAGAGGATAGTGGGATTGGTTGACGTCATGGTTGCCCGATCTGGCCTGGGTAAAAAACATTTTTTGCTGGGTTTATGATAATGATTATAATAATAGTTATTTTAATTTTATGTTTCCCCTGTTTTATAACATTGATAAGAGGATTAATTTCTAGGGCTATGAAAGAAGCTATGAGACCAATGATTAAGATGTCTTACAAGAGACTACAACAACAAGAGTCTTTAGATCAAAATAAGAATGAAAGGTTGCTCACTCAAATAATCTCGTGAGCAACAAGAAAAAGCGGGGAATGAGAGGAGAAATAAGTAACTGTAATCATTGACCTTTGCTTTTTGGCCTTTGTATTTTTGCTTGCTCAATTCAATTTGTTTAAACAAAGGAAGTTGAAGACGTTTCGAGAAGGGTTCTTTACCTTTCACCTACTTCCTTTGCCTTTCATCTACTTGCCTTGCTTAGTTAGAAAGCAACACTATATAAGGAGTTAGGAAGTTGGTGTATGCTCTGTAGCAATATAGCCAATCAGGAGCTGCATGATCAGCTTGTGGACAGAGCATGCAACCAATGAGACGCTGACACTGTAGATGCTTGTAACCAATCAGTTTAAATCTGTGATAAATAACTGTTTAAAAACTCTGGAGAACAATAGCTGGGCGTGGTGGCTCTTTGAGTGCTATCTTGGCATGCTGCCGCCCTGGCCAGAAAATAAAGAGGTGCTTGCTTTGGATCAATTCGGTCTCTCTCGTCTTCAACTTTTGGGGTTCAACTCTGCTACAATACAATTCATTTTTTTGCCCTAAGTGCAGTGCCTTACATTTCTGTGTTGAAATTCATTTTGTTAGCATTGCCAAGCTTTCTAATCTATTAAGATCATTTTGAATTTTCATCGTGTTAAAAAGAACTTTAGAGATTATATATAAATTCATTACACTAAAGTCATTTGGATAGATCGGAAACTAATGATAGTAATGAAGGTGATTCCCACTAGATTCTTAGGAGAAGGAAGTACTAAAATTTATTGATGGACATTCTGAGAAGTAAAAAGATCCCCTTCAGCTGGGACCAACTTGAAGGGGTGAACTTTACATTTTAAAAAAAAAGAGAGATAAGATTAAATCAATAGAAATTGTACAGTGACCAGAAAGAGAGCGGTGTCTGAGAGGACATCCTTTACTGGATGTATTTTCAGGCTTAGTTGAGTGGGTTTGTTTCAGACCATGTGCTCTCCCTAGGCACATAGTCTGATGGGGTGGGGCTTATGCTGAGTCATTGGGTGTGTACCTAGCAGCCTAGCACTATATAACTGCTGCCAGAGGCTTTCAAGCTCATTCCATGCAAAGGAAGCAGAAAGAGAGCTGTGTCTGGAAGGACATGCTTGAGTGGGTGTGTTTTCAGGCTTGTATGAGTGGGTTTATTTCTGACATGGTCTAAGGGGGTGGGCTTCTGCTGAGACACAGTGAGCAAAGCTAGCAGCAGAGCTCTATATCACTGCTGCCAGAGGCACATGCCTGATGCCACTACTCATACTCCAATAGTTGAGGAAGACATTGGGAGTTTGGCAACACAGGCAAGTTAAGGCAAACATGGGAGTTACATGATTGTTTAGCAGGGAAGTTTGATGGGGAGCAACAGGGTCCTTTTCTTTTCCTCTTTTTAATAATAATAATAATAATAATAAATTTTATTTATACCCCACCCCTCTGTCAACCAATCAGGGCGGCTTACATCAGACAAAAATTCCATGCAATATAAATCAACCTAAAATACAGTCTAAAACCCCAAAACCCACCCTCCCACACCTAAAATAATATTAAATAATATATCAATTAAAACATATAAAGGATTGCAAGAAAAATAATAAAACATTAAATAAAACATAAAACAATAATTGACCGACCAAATTGTTCAGGATGGATAGTGAAGGAGTTTTTGCAGTCACCTGAAATAGTGGTGCCATGTTTATTTTCTTGCTGGAGGACGTGGCTGGCTACACATGCTGCAAGTGGAAGTTGGTGGCCCTATTGGAAGACAAGTTTTGGCAGCTGAAGGCCCATGTTTCTAATCTTCAGATCATTAGGGATGATGAGGTTTCCTTGGATGGGATTGTTAGGACCATCTTGAATACTGAACACATGGAAATGTCACTGAAAAGGAAGTCACTTCTCAAACACAGGAGACAGATACTTGGAGGAATGTTACACACAGAAATAGAAGGCCCAAGAACTTAACAAAGAGTTTGGAGCTACAGAATCAATACAAAGCTCTCTCCCTTGTTAATGAGGAAATGGAACAGCTGCATTAGCAACAGTGTCAACCTGCAGAAAATATCCAAATGACCCAGGAAATTCTGTACATCAAGTTTCCCCTGTTAACCTAAGAGGAGATGAGTTGTGGTGGTTGGGTTCAGAGGAAGAGAAGTAACAACCTGCAAGGATGACAAGATGAATCGTGAGGTGTGATGTCTCCCTGGAGCCAAAATTCATAATGTAACAGAGAAGCTGACAAGACTGGTCAAGCCCACTGACTGTCACCCCTTCCTTTTGGTTCATGTGGGAACAAATGACACTGTGAGACACAGCTTCAGAACATCACAAAGAATTATGAGGATTATGGGTAGGAAGCTGAAGGACCTTGGTGCACAGGTTGTAATTTTGTCTCTCCTCCCTGTTGAAGAACATGTCCCAAGAAGAGAGAGAAGAGTAGCAGATGTGAACAACTGGATCTGTAAATGGTGCTGCCAAGAATCACATTCTACTTTTTCAGAAAGATGGCCTTTTGGCTAGGGATGGGGTGCACCTCACAGCTATTGGCAAGAATATTTTTGCTAAGTAGATCACAAATCTGATCAGGAGAGTTTTAAACTGAGTTCTGGTAGGAGGGACACAGTATTTTGGAGGGCAAAAATTCAGTAATTGCTAGGGAGAAAAGGCCAAGTGCTTAGAGAGGGAGCAGGGCAAGTAGTACTAGAGAGCAATGGGGGAAAGAAAAACTTATATGCTTAAATGTCTCTACAGTAATGCACAAAGCATGGGAGATAAGCAAGATGAACTGGAACTCTTAATACAGCATAATAACTATGGTAAAGTAGGTATCACTGAAATCTGGTGGGATGAGTCTTATAAGGAGGATGAATAGCATTATATATCAGGGATATTTACACCAAGAAGTCCAGGACATCAATCCTGGAAGTCAGGTGGAGATCATCTGGATAAAAATTAAAGGGGAGGGAAACAACAGGGATGTTATTGTGGGAGTCTACTACAGACCCCCGACTCAGGCAGAGGAATTGGATGATGCCTTTCTAGAACAGATGATCACACACTCAGAAAGGAGAGATGTAGTAGTGATGGGTGACTTCAACTATCCTGATGTTTGCTGGAAGTCAAACTCAGCAAAATCCTCAAGGTCTAGTAAATTCGTCACTTGCCTTGAAGACAATTTCATTGTCCAAAAGGTGGAAGAGGCAACAAGGGAGTCAGCTATTTTGAATCTGATCCTATCTAACAGGGAAGATCTAGTTAATGGGGTGCAAGTGATTGGATCCTTTAGGTAGGAGTGATCATGTTCTCCTGGAGTTTATTATACAGTGGAAAGGAGAAGCCAAGCATATTCAGACACGCATTCTAGACTTTAGGAAAGCTAATTTTAGTAAACTTAGAGAAATACTGGGTGTGGTCCCATGGTCAGGAATACTAAAAGAGAAGGGAGTTCAAGATGGATGGGAGTTTCTCAAAAGGGAGATACTGAAGGCACAATTTCAAACCGTTCCAATGAGGAAGAAAAATGGGAGGTGTCTCAAGAAACCAGGATTCATTTACCGCAAAAGAAAGACAGGTTCCAAGAGACATTATAGTTGTCTTTGTGAGGAAACAATTAAGAGACTCTGTATTGCACAAACACAGAGCAGAACCTTTAAAATGGGAAGGAAAAGAATTATATTTGTACAAGGACATACCTCCAATGATATTAAGGAAAAGACGAGAATACTTTTTTTAACAACCTTTCTAAGAGACCGTCAAATTGTCTATAGATGGCTAATCCCTGAAGGTTTGGGATTTTGGTTCCAAAAGAAAAAAAATGGAGATTAGATCAGTTCAAGAAGCTAGAGAGTTTTATAAAAGTTTTAAAAGAGGGGATAGAGTTAATAAAGAAAATAACGGTGTAGGAAAGGAGGTTAATACCAGAAGAACTAAGGGCAGTGGAGAAAATGATGAGACAGGGAAACAGCATCAGAGGAGAAGAGTCAGAATTAATAAGGAAGAAAGGAGGGGAAAAAGACATTCTAGTTTAGGTAGAATGATGACAGATAAAGAGGAAGGGAGTAAAATCAAAAACCAATCAGATACTGAACCCCCCAAAGGGGAAGAAAATGATACAGACAAAGAAGAGGATTCAGAAGGAGAGATTGATAGTTTTAACAGTGAGACAGGTGAAGAGACAGATGGTGAAGAACAAGGATAGAT
Source organism: Phrynosoma blainvillii (assembly GCA_026167975.1). Classification (NCBI taxonomy): domain Eukaryota; kingdom Metazoa; phylum Chordata; class Lepidosauria; order Squamata; family Phrynosomatidae; genus Phrynosoma; species Phrynosoma blainvillii. The sequence goes on from JANUYF010000001.1 coordinate 212,444,433, forward strand.
CAAGGAACTCTTAATTAAGGTTTGAGAAAGAAGATCACAACGATGAATAAAAATAGTTACTCAAAAAAGATAGTAAATAGCTTTAAAATAGCCTCATTAAACATTAAAGGGTTAAATGGCAGTTCTAAAAGAGGGAAAGTATTCCAATATCTTAAAAAATTTGATTTTGAGATCTTATGCCTACAAGAGACAAAGATTACAAAAGCAGATATAAGACTCCTCCAATATGCAAGGTTGGGTAATGTTTTTGTTTCCACAGCAGTTAATAAAAAGAAGGGTGTAGTTTTGTATGTTAAGGCTAAACACGAAGCCAAAGAGGTACTAAATGATAACTGTGGTCATTGTGTTGGTGTTCAAATTGTTTTAGAGGGAGAAAAGGTACTTTTATTAGGTGTCTATGCACCTCTTGAAAAAAGAGGTAAATTTTATTGCAAATTATTAAATAAACTTGAGGATTTATCGTTTGATTCATGCATATTGATGGGTGACTGGAACGGGGTAGTCAATCCGCAGATAGATAGATATTCCAAGAAGAATATAAGATTGAATCAAGGCAAGCTGCCTTTAAAAAATTTTGAAATTATGGATAGATTGAATTTAAAAGATGCCTGGAAAGAACTTAACCCAGATGGAAAAGAATATAAATTTTATTCTGACAGGCACCAGTCATGGGCTCGAATTGATATGATTTTGGTTTCTGAGAGAATCATCCCCAAAATTGTGGAAGTGAAAATAAACCCAAGGGTAATCTCTGATCATGGTTTGGTTATAATTGGAATTGAATCCAGACGAAAAGAATTTTGTTGGAAGTTAAATGAGAATTTATTATGTAAGGAAATGATATGCAAGGAAGCGTGTATTTGGTTGCAAAATTATTTCAAAGAGAACTTGAAAAAAGAAACAAGTATAATAGCTGTATGGGAAGCGATGAAGGCAGTAATGAGGGGGGTTTTCCTGCAGAAAAGTAGTTTAATTAAAAAATTGAAAATACAGAAGTTAAATGAATTACAGATGATGATAAAGGGTCTCAAACAATGCCCCCAAAATAGGCATTTAATAGTAGAAATTAAGGAATTACAACAGCAGATTTCTGCGATATTGTTAGAAGAAAGACAGAGAGAGTTAAGATATATTAAACAAAAGAATTTTGAGGGTGCTAATAAACCTGGTAAGTGGCTGGCTTACCAAATGAGAAGGGAAAGGGTGAATAAACATATAACTTGTTTAAAAGAACATGATAATAAGCATATGGAACAAGATAAAAAAAAAAGAAATAGTGTACACATTTTATAAGCAGTTATATAAAAAGGAAGAAATACAAAAAGAGAAAATATTAGATTATCTAAGAAAATGTAATATTAAATGTTTTAGCGAAGATCAGAGAGAACAATTAAATAAAGAAATAACTAGTCAGGAAGTCTTGGAGGCAATTAAAAGGATGAAACCTGGAAAAGCACCGGGCCCAGATGAGTTCCCAGTGGACTTTTATAAAAAGTTTGCTGGGCAATTGGCACTGACTTTGTGTAAAGTCATGAATAAAATTTTAGATGGTAATTATCCACCTACTTGGGGGCAAGCGAATATCACTATTATTCCTAAGGAGAATAAAGACAGACAAGAAATAAAGAATTATTGACCCATCTCACTTTTAAATTCTGATTATAAAATTTTTGTTTCTATATTAGCAGATAGATTAAAGAAAATATTAATGGAATGGATACACAAAAATCAAATTTAAGTACCCAGCTTATAATGTGGACAGGCCATAACGAAATTGGGCTTGTAAGGCACTGTCATTCCAGTCCAAATCCTGTGCAATAAGGGGAAAGGATGTGGAGTACTCTGCTACAGTCCTTTTGCCTTGATGGAAGGCTCGAATTTGGCTCTCTGCTGTCTCCACCTTTACAGGATCCCCCCAGGTGGCTCTCATTTCAGCAATAAAGCCCTGCAGGTTATTGAAAAGCGGGCTGTCCTGATTCAAGTAGGGCGTTGCCCATTTACTGGCAGGGCCTGAAAGCAAACTGATTATAAACACCACTTTATGAGAGTCATCAGGAAAATCGTCCCTGCAGAGCTTAAAGTGCAGTTTGCAGCTCACCAGAAAGCTGTCCAACATAGTCCTGTCTCCCTGGAACTAGTCGAGAAGGGAGGCAAAAGATTTCCGGCATCGTTCAGCCGGTGGGTTCATCTGACCTGGAGTGTAGCCACAGTCTAGGTTAATTGCTGCACCATACCTGAAAGCTGCAAATTCATCTGCAACAACTCCTCTAAAGCACACGCTCCCACCATTATGCCGATATCATCCTGGTTATGGGGCCAGAAGTTATTCTGTCCTGGAAAGTGGGTAGCAGGGCTGATACCCAAAGCAACGGAAAATCTCAAACAAAATCCTAGTTACCAATCCGAGGGAGCAGCAAGCGAAGAGTCAAACATGGTCTGTAGGTTGAGGGTCGCAGGGAGGCCAAGAACCAAGGCAGGATTCAGAGGTCCAAGAGTAGTCAGCGGTCCGAAGGTCAAGGATACCGGGAGTCCAAGATAGTCAGGAGTCAAGGGTTCAAGGCAAGTAACCAGGAGAGACAGAGGCTTTCATCAGGAAGCTCAGATAACCTCTGGCACCAAGGCAGTGCTTCCCTACTTGCTTAAATCCCCACACTGTCAGACCTCAGCTGGGACTGATCACCTTGATGACCTCAGCGTTTTTCATAAAGCCTCCTTGAGCACCGAAGGTCCGCCCATTCGACTCTATGCTGACTGAAGGTAGGCATGGTCCCTTGATCCTCCTCCATGTCTGATGGCTCTATCGTTGGGAGGCTTGGCTGCGGAGCCTCTTGAGAAGACACAGACTCTGCTGGAGGCTCTGCTGCTGGAGTTGGCAAAGCAGAGCTGCTAGGACTGAGCTGAGGCTCCTCCTCTGCAGACTCAGGACCCGGATGAAGTTCTGTCTCATCCTCTGAGTCCTCCAAGTTCTCATCCAGGCAGGACATGACAGGCAGCAGCAGAAGTTGATAGGTGATGGCAGGGAATCTCTCAGAGGCATGGCAGTGGCACCATAGCTAATGCTTGTTATAACTGTGCAGAAGAGGGCAATGGAAAGTCACTCCTGAAACCTTTACCCTGAAAGCCAAATGATAAGACAATCCAAAATAAAACAAGTGATAACACCACAAGATGAGACCCCCCCCCCCAGTTGGATGGAACTCAACAAACTACTGGGGAAAGGCAAGGGACAAGTATGAGTAGCGCTGTGGCTAATGATGCAAGGGACTCAAACCAAAAGGATATTCAGCTGTTGATTTCCTCAGAGGTGAAAGGAAATTCTGAATCTACATAACACATACTATAGGAGCATAAAACAGGGGAAGCTGGACATTGTAAAATAAGAAATGGAATGTGCAAACATTGCAATACTCAGGGTGAGTGAGGTAAGTGGACATGAATGGGACATTTTAACTCAGATAATTACCCAGTGCTTGATGAACTACATCCATGAATACTAAAGGAAATTTCAGGTCTCAGAGTTACTGTGAATAATCTTTGAGAATTTCTGGAGAACATGAGAGTTCCCAGTAGACTGGAGGAGGGCAAATCATAGAATCATAGAATTGGAAAAGACCTCAAGAGACATCAATTCCTCATTACTCAAGATAGAAGTGCTTGATTTCAACACTTAAAATTTCATTTCCAATTCCTTTTAGTTTCTGCCAAATGCGATTTCAGTAGCAACAGAATGTTTTCAGACATTGTACATAAAGTAAGGTGGTATGGATCTCCAGAGATTTAGATACAGAAGACTTTCCCAGCACTTTCTAATAATAATAATAATAATAATAATAATAATAAATTTTTATTTGTAGCCCGCCCCTCTGCTAGGCAATCGGGGCGGGGGACAGCATTCTAGAAATGCTGGGGTGTCAGGATCACCCATACAAGGTCCCTCTACCATGTTAGATAGCTTTGCTTTTACTGTGCTTAGTAGAGCATACTAGAAGAGGCCTAATACTGGGGGAGGAAAGAAGCAGATACTGCAAGGTACCATAAGAGCCAGTAGTGCTTCACAAGTAGTGCTTGTGAAGGGTTTTAATATTGAAACTGATGCTAGGAAGCCCATTCTGGCAAAAGATGAACATCTGTTCTTTCTGGTTCTTCCCTGAAATCTTGTTATTGAATCAGATAAAGACAGGGCATTATATGAGAACTTAACTTTCAACAAGCGGTGTTCATCCTCTAGTGCAGAGGTGGCAATATTTTTACCCTCCAGTTCTTCCCAGACAACATGTGCTAGCACCTTAATCAACATAGCTAATGGAAACGAATGCTGAGAGTTGCAGTTCCACATCTGGACAGCTGCATAATTTCCACTTCTGCCCTAGAGTTTCATTTATATATAAAAATGTGTTCTTATATAAAGCTAACATACCAAATCCCACCATTCCTCATCACTGGCTGTGGTGTGTATGGCTGACAGGGTGTTAAAAAAAAAAAAAAAGGTAAAAGCTTCCTCTTTGACAAGATTCTGAAGTTGTGTCTGACTGTAGGGGGCAGTGCTCATCTCCATTACTTAGCCAAGGGAGCCAGTGTTGTCAAAGGTGACTCCATGCTCATGTGGCCATTATGGCTGCATGGAATGCTGTTACCTTCCCACCAAAGTGGTACCTATTTATCTACTTGCACTTTTACATGCTTTCGAACTATTTGGTTGGCAGAAGCTGGGACTAGTGATGGGAGCTCACTACATCACATGGCACTTGGCATTCGAACTGCCAATCTGCTGAGCTTGTAATAATCATAGTCAGCATCCTAACCACTGAGAATCATAGAATTATATGTTGGAAGAGACTACAAGGGCCATCTAGTCCAACCTCTGCAATGCAGGATACACAACCAAAGTACTGCTGAGAGGTTTAAAGACTTCCAAAGAAGGAATATCCACCATCCTTCAAGGCAGTCATTCCACTGTAGAACTGCTCTCACTGTCAGGAAGTTCTTCCTAATGTTTAGGTAGTATCTTCTGTCTTGCAGTTTAAATCCATTGGTTTATATTCTAGTCTCTGGAGCAGCTGAAAATAAGCTTGTTCCATATTCAATAAGACATCCCTTCAAATGTTTAAAAATGGTATCAAATCACCTCTCAGTCTTCTTTTTTCCATGATAAACATTCCTAGTTTCCTAAGCTGTTTCTCATAGGACTTGGTTTCCAGACCCCTTACCTTCTTGGTTGCCTTCCTTTGAACATATTCCATTTTGTCAATACTTTTTTTGAATTTTGGTGCTAAGAACTGGAGCCAGATTATAGTTCAACAAAATCTGGAAGGGTCCATGATGCCCACTACTGACTTAAAATATTGGAATAATAATAATATTTTTTTAATAATAAATTTAATTTTTAACCCACCCCTCTGCTAAGCAACCGGGGTGGCGTACAACAAGTTAAAATGATACAAAGTAAAATATACCAATCAAATTACTCCCCCAACCCACCCACCCCTTAAAAATAGATTAAATTAAGACAATATTAAAACAATCAAAGTAAAACCAACACATCATACAAAGGCCATTAAACAGGCATAAAAACAGGCAGTGGCGGCTAGGGGAGCGAGTTGACAGAACCAGACCAACTTACGGAGCCGGGAGATTATTCTGGGAAGTCCTGCTGGAAGAGATCCATCTTTACTACTTTTTTAAAGCAGTCAAGGATGGTAATAAGATGGATCTCATCTGCCAGGCCATTCCATAATCTTGGGGCGGCAACAGAGAAGGCCCTCTAGGAGGTCTGCGACAGCCTAGATTTCATAGGCTGTAGCAGATTCCTCCCAGAGGACCGAAGTGTGCGGGGGGATCGTACGGGAAGAGGCGGTCCCAGAGATAAGTTGGACCCAAGCCATGTTGGGCTTTAAAGGTTAAAACCAACACCTTGTACTGTGCCCGGAAACTAATTGGCAGCCAATTGAGAGATTTCAGCACTGGTGTAGTGTGCTCTCTCCTAGATGTAGCTGTGAGTGAATATTTGGAGGGTCTCTTAAAAATAAGCAATGTTATTAAAATGGGCCCACTCCACAGTGACATTAATATTATTTATTCTTTGGTCAATCAAGGGTGTCACTCATAGATCTCTAGAATCTTACTCCAACTTGCATTCTTGCAGCCATCCACATGTACTTTATGGACCAACAATAGAATTTAGAAACATGGGGGTGACAGAATGAATAATGGGTTGGGGCAGTGAGAGGCCATTGCAAGGATAATGAAGCTGCATTAGTAAAGGTGAGATGAATTGGACATACGTTACTATGATGAAAAGACATCACCTGTGTAGGCATACCAAATTTTATGAATATATGTAGATTAAAAATCCTAAGATATCTGTTCAGTATTTTAATAATTAAAAAATTCATGCATAAATGTAATGCCTCTTATTAAACCTGCTGTCAGAACTAGTTGAACTCTCCCCCCAGACACAGTAAATAAGGCTCCTGGGGATTATCAGTAAACTGTTTAATTCTGCCATCATGAACGACTAGCAGTAGCTAGTAAAGGATCTTTGGACAGAACTAAAAAACAAGGATATCAAATAAAAGCATTTGAAAGCCATTAGATCTACTTCACAAAATTGGAGGGCTTAACCATTTCCCTAATCTCAAAACAGTGGGTTCTTTGGTTGCTTTTCCTTCTATCTCAGGGAAGCTTCAATAAGCAAGGCCTTCAGAAGCCTTCAGAAACTGAAAAAGAAAAACACTCCCACACATTCCTTTACCAAACATTCAGAGAACTCACTTAATGCAAGCCCTCTCTCTGAAGCTGTCTTAGGGGGGTTGCAGACTGCCAGAAATAGTGCAAATTGAGTCCACTTTTAGGGTTAGGGTTAGTGCTAGGGAATCATGGGAATGTGTTTTTTTTTTTTGAGACATTGAGCCTTCTCTGTCAGAGAGCTCTGATGCCACAATAAAATACAGTTCCCATGATTCCCTAACCCTAACCCTAACCCTAAAAGTGGGCTCAATTTGCACTATTTCTGGCAGTCTGCAACCCCTTAGACTATGAAGTTAACAAATTTAAAATATATCTGAGCATCATACGTTTTGCTATCTATATAACTATTATTCTAACAAACAACCCATGTTACCTGTTTGTGAAATCTATATAACCATTTTGTATTTTCCCCTCTCAAGATAACACAAACCAGTTTTAATATCCCATACCAACTAGTAAGAACAATGTATCACATCATCATAAATCTATATTTATGTATGACACTATATATCAAATGTATATCAGTTAGCACACATCTCATATCACATACGTATCAGTTAACACACCAGACATCAACCATCCATTAATTTATTGTCATCCCACAGCATATTTATATAAAGCAAAACCTCCAAGTCATACCTTCCAGTTGAAACCATACATGTTATAATATCATACATCACAGTTGGATTAAAACATGATGCATAACAGGATTCCACAGTACAATATTATGGAAGGGTTAGCCCAATCCTGACACCTGCAGCCTTATTAAAAAAAATACCTCCTGCCAATTTTTTTTACTGGATTATATTGCAGCCTCTCTTTTAACATCTTGAAATGGTAATACTCTGTACCTTTTCTGTGCTGTGGGCTTGTAATATTCTGCCCTTTCAGGTTCAACAAAAAGCCCATTGGCTTATTTCTACATGGTTGCCTGCAGTCTTTTTACCTGTTTCAGTAGTAACCAGGTAGAAATTGTCAGAGTATAGATGGGCTATGCATTCAAAGATGAAATGTAGAGATGTGTGTGTCTGTATTTTTCCACTTGAGAACAGCTTCTAGGCAAAGCAAAAATAACAGTCCAGATGGCTAGAGAGACATAACAATAGAGAAAACACTAGGTGGGAAATCATCCTTGTTTACATAAGGAAACAATAATAAAAGGTTGTTATGGGAAAGTAGATCACATGATGGAAGATGAACAACAAGAGGCTGGGTTAGCATACATCACATACAGATCATCCAATCAACCTGAAGGTTAACACCCAAAAAGTTGGAGAGGGGCTGGACTGAGAAACTTTGTTTTTGGCATTGATATTATTATTATTTGCTTCCTTTGGATCGCACTTTTTCTTCTCTTTACTTCTCGATGGATCTATAATATGTTTATACTGCTTCACAATGTAGCCTTAAGATCTGGAAACATGGATCTGTAGTTTTGTTCTTGTTTAGCCACATCTGCAAGATGTGATCCTATAGTGGACTGTATTTTGCTTTGCATGTTGTTATTATTCTTTCAACAATAACAATAAAACTCAACTTTTAGAAGCTTGGATTTTTTTGCTCCATGGTTCTGCTGGATTTACAAGCACACTACTCCACCAAAACCTAACAGAAATACCCTAAAGGCACTAGATCTTGTCTGATCTTGGAAGCTTACTAGGGTCAGCCTTGGCTAGCACTTGGAATGGAGACTACCAATGAAAACCAGGGGCTCTAGACTATATTTCAGAGGAAGGAACTGGCAAAACCACCTCTAAGGATACTTTGCGTAAGAAACATCTATGAAGTTCATGGGGTCATCATAACTCAACAGTTGATTTGAAGGCACATTCAAACAAAGAGAGAAGAGAAAGAAAAACAACAGTCTTTTCAAATGCAATACATTGCTTACTTGCCATGACACAATAAACACATCACCCCTTTTACTTAATTTTTTAAAAGAACTTTAATTTTATTGGATGCCAAATCTAAAAACAAATGTGGGTTATGCCAAACAATGTTCTTAGCTATGGATATAATGAGTTTTGAATGGGAAATTCTGGACACAATAAATCTGTGCCATATGTGACCATTTCCTGTGTCAGTTCCTTTCTCATAACCAGTGGACTTCTCCCTTCTCTCCCCTCCCCTCTCTCTCCTTTTCTTTTCCTTTCATGACCCTACATCAGGACTCTGAAATCTTTCATGGCTGCTTATCTGCCTGGGGCTCTTCCACAAGTTCCATAAATAAATGAATTTGACAGCAAACATCATAGCAGTTAGCAGGAGTGTATACTCACCACAAGCACCATGTTCTGCTTTGCTTAAAAAATAGAAGAAAGAACTTGCTTCATTCCACAAAACAAAAGTACGCTTTTTGGCGAGAAGTGGAAAAATTAGACAAATAAGCTAATTAGACTATTGTTGCCAGGATATGTTTTGTATTGTCAACACTGAGGAATGTTTTGTCTCTTGCTGTCTCAGTTTTCCAGAAGCCACAGTTTTCCAGAAGAAAGACAAGTTTGCAATTGGGATGATTTCAAAACACAAATGCCCCTAAAGTTCAAAATCTTAACCTCAATTCATAAAATTCAAAAAGCATATTTGCATTTTGAATCAGACTTTTCACATTTGTATTCAAGTGGAATTTGGATTTGTTTGGATCTCCCTGCAATGTTTATCACCTCCTCCCCACCAGCATGTGTGTGAGATGGTGTGTGACAAGCAAACAACCAAAGACAGGAAGACTCAGACATGCAGAGACAGGACAGGAGCTGTTTTCTCAGACTTCCAAGTTGGGGTGAAAGACATAATAAGTCATGCTGCCTGACAAAAAATGGAATTCTTAGATGCATCATTTCCAGTTAAGGAGAGATCAGAAAATTCTCTTCTAGCAAGCCTCCTTGCCATTGATTACCCCTCCCTAGGTTAAGAGAGGGGGTTTAGTTTTTATTTGGAATAAGAGTTGGGGGAGGAAACATTGGTAAAGCTTTGATTAAGAATACCTAAAAATGCATAGCTTGCCTCACAAGCATTTTCAAAGAAACCAAATGCACACACAGATTTTTTTTTCTTGAGGTGAGCCAAAAAGTCTTATGTTACTAATGGTCCTGTTCATTTGTGGGGGAAAAGGTTTGGAAATAAAATTATTGTTGCAACCCAGAACAAAAAAATCTGTTTTGTTATCATAGCATCCCTATTTTAAAAAAGGGTTGTATACCATGAATGGGAATTGAGGGATATGAAATGAGTAATTCCCACAGAAATAATTGGAATTTAATTAAAGATCATGCAATTATATGCCTGTAGACTAGAAAAACAGAGTTGGAAAGACCATCCAGTCCAACCCCCTGCTGTGCTGGAATACACAATCAAAGCACCTGTTTAAAGCATCTGTTTAAAAACCTCCAAAGAAGGAGACTCCACCACACTCCAAGGCAACATAGTCTACTGTTGAACTAATCTCCATTCTAAATAGAATCTCAATATTTTTGCTGTTCCAGCAGAATTGACTACATTTTGAAACTGGGTTCAAGGTATGCAAAAGGATCTTGGAACATCTTTGAGACCAACTGAAAGAAAGAGGTTGGTAACATGAACTTTCATAGACTTCAGCCTACCTCCTTAGATGCATGTAATGCATACTGATTTTCCAGACTAACAAAGCTATACCTTTTGGTTCAAGGTCCCCTTTGATAAGGTTGCTAAAATTGTGTCTGACTGTAGGGGGTGGTGCTCATCTTCATTACTGAGCTGAAAAGCCAGTGTTGTCAAAGATGGCTCTTTGATCATGTGGCCAGCATGAGTGCACAGAATACTGTCATCTTCCCACCGAAGTGGTACCTATTTATCTACTTGCATTTTTACATGTTTTTGAACTGCTAGTTTGGCAGAGGCTGGGACTGGTGATGGGAGCTCAATCTGTCACATGGTGCTTGGGCCTCAAACTGTTGACCTGCTGATATTGCAATCATCAGAGTCAGCATCTTAACTGTTGAGCCACCGTGTCCCAATTCAAGGTGTAATATATACTATTTTGGTATAGTGCAATGAAGGAGGGCAGGGGCAGGGAGGAGACATGACAGGCAGGTGGGAGGGTCTGAGAGGGGGTCCTGCTTTGCTCCCTGTGAGTATTGGGGAAAATACAACAAATTTCTAGTAAATAGGGAATGATGAGCCTTTTTGTTGAAGTAGGAATAGAGGAATAGACCCTTACACTTTCTCTCAGGTTTCTGAAAACATTGCCAACACAAAAACATTGACAGTATCTTTCTTCATCAACCTTCAGAGGACTGAACTACAGGTACAAGCTCTGTGATTATCAATGAAAAATGTTTTGGTTCATATTGTTTCTAGGCTGACCATCAAGAAGAAGAAAATGACAGACATCCAGGTGCTTAGAATGCAAAATATGATGCTAAAAGTATATTTATATTGTATAAGATCAAAGGAAGACACTGCCTCTTTTCGCTTTCTTGGAACAGACAGTAACAACAGCCTCTGCACAATTAAGGTTCAATATCTTGACATTTGATACATACCATGCACATTTCCCTGACAAAGAAAAATGCTGCCCCCACTCTTACTCCCCATGTCTGTTTGCTTTTCTCAGCACTGAGTAGCCTGCTCTGCATATGTGATTCACTTCGCCATATTGCATATCAGGAACTGACTGAACATTCAGGTGAAGTCTTTAAAACATGCCCAACTTGGCAAGTCTGAGTCAAGCTCCAATGCCTGATGTTTTAACTAAACACAAGCAGGAATTGCAATATATAGCTGGTCCCATCTGCTTGGTTTTTCTATATCCAGACCTTCCAATCAGGTGCAGCATGGGAGTGATTTCCTGGCAATGTACAGACCTTTCTCTTCTGTAATGCACAAAACCAGATTTGAAAGTGGGCTAGTGCTGTTGGTGACCTTCTACCATGCAAGATGAATAATCTGAACTGGAATTCTATTCTTTTCTCTCTCTGATTTTCTAAGATAGTTCTATACATTATAATTGCTGCAGCAAATACCAGTGGTATACTAGGGTTTCTAACAGCAACACACAAAGCCTCTGAAAGTCTAAAAGCCTCTGTTCTTTTGACGCTAGGTCCAGACCCTTTTTAATTTGGGTTTGGCTTGGCCCCACCACTAGCTACAGCTCTCCTTCCAGTCCCATCACATCCATGATTAAAATTGGTAAGCAGAGAAAACTGCAACCCAACTAAAATTGTAAGTTATAAGCTTCCTTAGGTTTTCATTTCAAGTGAACAAGAGCCTTAAAATATCCTCTCTCAAAGTCAGGCATGAGAATCACATGTGCCATGGAGCACGTGTGATTCCTAGGGGCACCGTGTGGTCTATTGTGGCCCAGTGTATCTATTGACATTCCTAAATTCCCCAGCATGTGGATACCCAATTTCCATCCAAAACACACTCAGATTGCCAAGAATTTACTAAATAATGCTGGGGGGGGGGGGGGGGGAGCAAAGAAAAATAACACATGGAGTGACATGACATCACTTTTAATTATCCAAAATGACAGCCACATCAGAGGAGTGCCACCTTCTGAGTGTATGTTGTGACTCTCTGAGCTCCAGAGTGAGCCCTTCTTCTCTAGGATGTCCTTCCTAGATATGGTGTCTTGCCCTCACGAACATAAGGGATATTTTTGCTTAGAAAGTATTATTGGAATCACCATTTTATGAAATTGGTACTTTTAATGCTTTTTTAAAAAGCACTTTTTTCTAAATGAATTTGGGGGACTTTCCAAGAAAGAAAGCAAAAGAAATTGGAGGAGGTTTATTTCCAAGGTAAGCTAGAAAAATTCACCAATCACCAGTTCTGAAACACATATATATTCTGGTCCATTTGGTTTTCATGAAATTCTAAACAACCTCTACCCAGACTGCCAGTAATGTTAGTAGAACATAGATGTTTCTTTCTGTATAAACAATGTTACTGATAAACTACCCTGATCACAGATGTTTGGGGGGATGCAAGATGGGAGAAATTGGCACTGAACATACAATGCTCAAAAATACATCCTAACAACACTTGAACTTTTAAAATAGAAGGTCTCCACTATATTTTTTTTTATTAAATACAAGATCACATGGTCCTTTTCTCATACTTCTAGTAGATATATTATACAACTGCTAAAACAGCTTTATCAGTGTAAAAGTAAGGATTACATTTGAGAGAAAGTAAGGATTGCAATGGAATAAGAATGTGATTATCCCATCTCTAACAAACTCAATAAACAAGCTTGATGGATGAACCAAAAAGGATTTACTGAAAAGCTCAGCACAGTAGACAAGTGTTTGCCAGAATTGGCTGCAAAGACCTAAATGCAAACATATAACCACACTTAGCCCTCCTTTTCTGCCCATTCTTCCTCCTTCTCATTTGTTCCTCAGGAGAGCAACCTTGAGGCTTTGATAACATCCCTGCCTCTCTCCTTCCCTACCCCTCACTCCCAACAATTAACCCAAAACCATTTCAACAACAATAACAACAAATTCTCCAGTTGTATGGCATAACTATCCCATACATTCTATAACCCAAACCATCATTACCAATAACCTATGACAGGGGAGCTCAAGGGGGCCCTGACAAAGAATATGATTCATTTTTATCCTCAAACTAAGATAACTAACCTACCCAGAATGGAACTGTTTTACTTACATTGAAATCATACAGATACTTACAAGAAAGTGAAGTCCCACTGATCTACCTTTGATTGATTTTAGCAACAGGATGTAAGTACTATCAAGGAACATATGGTACCTACATCTTGGGTCATTCAGTGGTATTTAACACATTGCCTTGCACAAAGGTCAAATACATCTTTAAATCCTAAGCAGACATACAGTTCAATTATTTTAATGTATATTGTGTTAATCAAAAGTTGTCAGGTATATTTTCCCTTTTCAGAACTCAGCCCATTTTGTAGGTAACATGAAATCTCCATATCTTTAGCATTTTAACAGTTCAAATGTCATTATGAAACATTTTCTAATATCATATTAGAAACAATATGAGCTGCCTTGGACCCCTTCTGGGAGATTTTTTTAAAAAAACATTAGCAAAGATAAAAAGAATTAAAGGGATAAAATTAAAGGGATCAGAATTTAAGACTCAAGCCTTTGCAGACAATTTAATGATATCACTCAGTGACCCTGTAAATGATATCTTGGAATTATTGATGAAGTTAGAAAAGTTTGGACAAATATCAGGTTTGAAAATTAATAAAGAAAATGAAAATAAAGTTAACAAAAATATGGATTTTTAAGAAAACTAGAATTTGGGAAAGTAAAAAAGTTAAATATCTGGGCATTCAGATTACAAAAAAAACCCCAAGATTTATTTTTCAAGAATTATGTAAAAAGTGGGATGCTATAAAAAGAGATCTTAAAAAATGGAAGGATTTGAAGTTATCGTTACTGGAAAGAATTGACACAATTAAGATGAATACACTTCCAAAAATTTTATTTCAGATGTTGCCAGTTATCAAAAATGATGTACCCTTTAAAGAATGGCAAAGAGACATTGCCTCTTTATATGGAATGCAAGAAAATCAAGAATAAAGTTAAAATATTTGCAGGATAGCAGAGAAAGAGGAGGCCTAGCTTTACCAAATCTCAGGTTGTACTATGAAGCTTACTGTTTATTTTGGTTAAAAGATTGGATGCAACTAAAAGATAAAGAATTGTTAAAGTTGGAAGGAGCTGACTTGAGATTTGGCTGGCATGCCTATATGTTTTTACAAGAAAGAGAAAGCGAATTGTGATTTTAATGCTCACTACATAAGAACCTCACTCTTACAGGTATGGAAAAAAAACACCAAAAAAAGGATATGTTTAAAAATACTGAGATGGGCCTCCCCACATGTAGCTTTATTTAGAATCACTCCCTTAATGAATAGAAATGAGATAACATACAAGTTCTATTGATAATTCAAAATAGTGAATCTACCAATTATTATGAGATTAAGCGTATTTGCCGAATGGGATAGAGAATTGAGAAACTTCTTGTGGAAAGGGGAAAAAGCCTCAATCAAATGGAGTACATTACAAGACACACAAAAAAGAGGTGGCTACACTTTACCAAATTTAAAAATATATCACCAAGCCTGTGGGATAACATGGATCCAGAACTGGATGAAATTGGACAATCAAAAATTATTGGATTTAGAAGGTGTACAAAATAGATATGAGTAGCATGACTATGCCTGGTAAAATAAGTGACATATCAACAAAGATTTCAATAATCATCTGATCAGAAAATCACTTTTAAAAATCTGGACTTAAATCAAAATTAAATTATATTTTAAAAATCCCTTTGTGGATTTCTACCTAGGAGGCTCTCTTCGGTAGATGGAAGTAACAGGAAGAACAACTGGTCTCTGCCAGGAAGAAGAAGGAAAACAGTTTCTGGGCAGCCATTTTGAATGGAGGAAGAGAGTCAGAGACTTGCCTCCAGAATAAGGTAGCATCCAGGAGCTCTCTACAGAGTTATAAACCCAGTTAATTGAACTTGCTGACAGAGCCTGGTGAAAAGGCCTGGTGAAGAGGCCAAGCCAACAGGAGCCCTTTTTGTGGGTCTTAACCGGGGGACTTCTTGAGAGAGAAGCCCACAGTCCTGTTTTAGTGCTTACTTAAGATTTCTCAATATGGACACTGAGGGAGCTCCTGCAGTCACCTGCAACACTTGTGGGATGTTTGTCTTCTTGCCTGAGATGTGGGGAACTTCACCTGCACCAAGTGCAAGTTGATAACTCTCATGGAAGAGAAAGTCTAGCAGCTGGAGGCCCAGGTAGTTACACTTCAGCATATTAGGAGCAAGGGGTGTTCCCGGACAGAATGGAACGAACGGTCTTGGAAAGGGACCACATAGAGGAAGTTGTTGGGGAGGAGGTCACTTCACACACACTGGAGGTAGACAGCTGGAGAAACTGGGATGAAGGAGGAGGAATAGCATTATATATCTGGGATGTTTACACCTGTGAAGAGAGATCCAGGACTTAAATCCTGGAAATCCGGTGGAGAGCATCTGGATAAAAATTAAAGAGGAAGGAAACAACAGGGATGTTATTGTAGGAGTCTAATACAGAACCACCACCCCCAAGTCAGACTGAGGAATTAGATGACCACACACTCAGAAAGGAGAGATGTAGTACTGATGAGTGACTTCAACTATCCTGATATTTGCTGGAAGTCAAACTCAGCCAATACTTCAAGGTCTAACAAATTCCTCACTTGCCTTGAAGACAATTTCTTTGTCTAAAAGGTTAAAGAGGCAACAAGGGGATCAGATATTTTAGATCTGATCCTAACCAACAAGGATGGCCTGGTAAATTTTTACCAATGACTTGGATGAAAGAATAGGGGGCATGCTTCTCAAATTTGCAGATGACAGCAAATTAGGAGGAATAGCTAATACCCCAGAAGACAGGATGAAAAATCAAAATGACCTTAATAGATTAGAAAGCTGGGCCAAAGCTAACAAAATGAATTACAACACGGAGAAATGTAAGGTACTGCACTTAGGAAAAAAAATGAAATGCATAGATACAAGATGGGGGACACCTGGCTTAATGAGACTACTTGTGAAAGGGATCTAGGAGTTCTAATGGACCAGAAGTTGAACATGAGTCAACAGTGTGATGTGGCAGCTAAAAAGACCAATACGATTTTAGGCTGCATCAATAGAAGTATAGTATCTTGATCAATGGAAGTAATAGTACCACTGTATTCTGTGTTGGTCAGGCCCCAACTAGAATATTGTGTACAGTTCTGGGCACCACAATTCAAAAAGGATGTTGAAAAACTGGAATGTGTTGAGAAGAAGGCGACTAAAATGGTGAAGGGTCTGGAAACCATGCCCTATGAGTTAAGGAACTGGGTATGTTTTGCCTGGAGAAGAGACAGTTAAGAGGTGATATGATAGTCCTGTTTAAATATTTGAAGGCATGTCATATGGAGGAGGGAGCTAGCTTGTTTTCTCCTGCTCCAGAGAATAGGTCCCAGAACAACAGATGCAAGCCAAAGCAAACAAGACTCCATCTCAACATTAGGAGGAACTTTTTGACAGTGAGAGCTGTTTGACAGTGGGACACACTCCCTCAGAGTGTGGTGGGGTCTCCTTCTTTGGAGGTCTTTAAACAGAGGCTGGATGGCGATCAGTCTAGGATGCTTTGATTTTGAGTTCCTGCATGGTAGGGGGTAGGACTGGATAGCCCTTACGGTCTCTTCCAACTCTATGACTCTATGATCCTAGGACTGGCTAAAATACAAAGATATATTAAAGGAAAATAATCAAGGAGACTTTATACTCCTCTCAAGAGAAGAATTGGAGAAACAAAACACAAAAAATGGACTGGTTCAATTATTTCCAAATAGGAAAAAAAAAGAGACTCAAAATAGATTTAACAACCGAAGGTTTTCAAAAATCACAAAATGAAATAGATAAAATCTTATGGGTGGCAGAAAAAGGAAAGATTTCAAAACTCTATGTGATATTACTAGAAAGAACATTAGAACCGGAATGGATCAAAAATATGATGATTAGATGGGCACAAGACATTGGCCACTCAATCTCATTAGAAAAATGGGAGGATACATGGAGGAAGACAAATTTACTTTCATCTTTGTTAGATATAACAGAAAAATTTCTAAAAATATTTAATAGATGTCTTCTCATAGGGTTTTCTAGGTGGGGGGGTTACACAAGGAGGACCTACACCTCCCTGTGCGCAATGCTAACAAGTGTTAGCTATGCTGTCACTGTTGTTCTTCACTTTAGTGACACCCACCACCACTGCTGATGCCCAGTAGTTGTTTTCCTATGTCATTCTCCCTCCCCCAATCATTGTTGAATTGATCATTTCCCTATCCTTCTCCTCCCTCCTCCCTCCTTCCCCCCCCCCCCCATGTCTTTCCTTATTTTAGTCTCTCATCTGTCTTCTGGCCCTTGTTTGATTTTCCTTGTCTGCCCTCTCTGTTTTATTCTCTCCTCCCTCTGGAAGGTGGTGGTGGTGGGGGGTATGGTCTGTGCCAAGGCTGAGATGCAGGGTTCAGGAAAGGAAGATGCACACAGGCTCACATTGCAAATATATGATGGCTAATGGACTGTAGCAGGGAGTTCCAAAAGAAAATCAGCATGTGCTTTATAGACTACATCAAAGCCTTTGACTGCATAGATCATGAAAGGCTATGAAATGCCCTTAAAGACATGGAAGTGCCAGCACATCTGATATTCCTAACAAGGAATCTGTACTCAGGACAAGAGGCTACTGTCAGAACTCAGAGAAACTGAATGGTTCCCAATATGCAAAGGAGTCAGACAAGACTGCATCCTATCACCCTACCTTTTCAACTTATATGCAGAACATATTGTAAGGAAAGCAGGCTTAGACATAGAAGAAGGAGGAGTCAAAATAGGAGGAAGAAATATCAACAATCTGAGATATGCTGAATACACTGTAATACTAGCAGAAAATCTCACAGACCTGGAACAACTACTAAGGAAGATCAAAGAAGAAAGTGCAAAGGCAGGCTTACTGTTGAACGTAAATAAAACAAAAATAATGACCACAGAGAACTTACACACATTCAAACTAGACAATGAGGAAATAGAAATAATAAGAGTTCTCATATCTGGGATCAAACATTGATTGGAATGCGAACTGCAGACAGGAAATCAGGAGAAGATTAAGAATGGGGAGGGCAGCTATGAAAGAACTAGAAAAGATCCTAAAATGCAAAGACATACAACTCAGCACAAAAGACAGAATCATACAAGCCATCGTATTCCCTATTACCATGTATGGATATGAGAGCTGGACAGTCAAGAAAGAAGATAGGAGGAAAATCAATTCATGTGAGATGTGGTGTTGGAGAAGACTGCTGAGGATTCCATGGACAGCCAAACGGACAAACAAATGGGTCCTAGACCAGATCAAGCTAGAAATATCCCTAGAAACCAAGATGACAAGACTTAAGACTGTCATACTTTGGACACATCATGAGAAGGCATGAATCGTTGGAAAAGACAATAATATTAGGAAAGGTGGAGGGAAGTAGAAAGAGAGGAAGGCCACATGCTAGATGGATGGGCTTTATTAAAGATACCATGATATGAGTTTGTAGGAGCTGGGCAGAACAGTAGAGGATGGGGGCGGGAGCTGTCAGACTTGAGCAAATTCAGGAACTTTGTATATCAATAAGTCCAGTAAGTTGAAACAACGAAAGAGTTTATTGAGAACACATAGCCAGAAATTCACCAGTCAGCATTTAAGCTAAAACTGCCCCTCCAAGCCAAAGGATATGGTAAAACCCCTAAACCCTATAAAATCCTCCCAACACCCTTGGCGCCAAATTAAGCACCCACCTCCAGTTCCCATGTCCATTTTCCCCATCAAGCCAGCCCTCCTTTTCAAAACCTTCTCACCAGCGCTATCTCTCTTCAGCATAGGCATTCCACCCAATACCCCACCTTTCAGTTACATCCAGACACCAACTTTCCACATCCCACAGCTTACACATTCCAATGGCCCAACTTTTTCAAAACTATCCTAGCCCACTACAATTATTTCCAACCCCCATACCAGCTAACCTTTTTTGCTATTACTACTAGCTTACCGACAATCCCCTTCCATCTACAACCTATATAACATCTGTAACATTCAAAAAGGAGAGCTGTAGTAGTGATGGGTGACTTCAACTATCCTGATTATTTGCTAGAAGTCAAATTCAGCCAATACTTCAAGGTCTAGCAAATTCCTCATTTGTCTCAAAGACAACTTCATTGTCCAAAAGGTGGAAGAGGCAACAAGGGGATCAGCTATTTTAGATCTGATCCTAACCAACAGGAATGACCTGGTAAATGGGGTGCAAGTGGGAGGATCCTTAGGTGGGAGTGATCATGTTTCTCCTGGAGTTTCTTATACAGTGGAAAGGAGAAGTTAGGCATAGTCAGACCCTCATTCTAGACTTTAGGAGAGCTGATTTCAATAAACTTATGGAAACACTGGGAGTGACCCCATGGTCAGGAATACTAAAGGAGAAGGGAGTTCAGGATGGATGGGAGTTTCCCAAAAGGAAGTTATTGAAGGCACAATCTCAAATTGTTCCAATGAGAAGGGAAAATGGGAGATGTCTCAAGAAACCGGGTTGGATGACAAAAGAACATTCAACTGAACTAAGTTTTAAACAGGAGATGTATAAGAAATGGAAAAGGGGCAAAATTACTAAAGAGGAATTCAAACAAATAGCTAATATATGTAGGGGTAAAGTCATGAAAGCCAAAGGGCAGAATGAGCTCAGGCTTGCTAGAGGGGTTAAGAACAACAAAAAAGGCTTTTGGGGGTATGTCCGTAGGAGAAGAAAAAAGAAGTAAATGGTAGGACCACTGTACAGAGAAGATGGCAAAATGCTAAGAGGGGACAGAGAAAAGGCAGAACTACTCAACACTTTTTTTGCCTCAGTCTTCTCAGAAAAAGAAAAGAGTGCTCAACATGAGGAAAATGGAGCAGAGGACACAAAAGGTAAAGTGCAGCACAGAATAAGTAAAGAGGTAGTACATGAATACCTGGTCAACCTAAATGAATTTAAGTCTCCAGGACCAGATGAACTACATCCAAAGATATTAAAAGAACTGGAAAATGTAATCTCAGAGCCACTGGCAATAATCTTTGAGAACTCCTGGAGAACAGGAGGAGGGCAAACATTGTCCCCATCTTCAAAACGGGGGGAAAAGAGGATCCCAACAACTGTCATCCAGTTAGTCTGACATCAATACCAGGAAAGATTCTAGAGCAGATAATTAAACAGAGAGTCTGTGAACATGTAGAAAGGAATGCCATAATCACAAAAAGTCAATGTGGGCTTCTCAAAAACAAGTAATGCCTCACTAATCTGATCTGTTTTTTGTTTGTCTGTTTGTTTGTTTTTTGTTTTAATAAAATTGCCAGCTTGGTAGATGAAGGGAATGCAGTAGATATAGCATATCTTGATTTCAGTAAGGCTTTTGACAAGGTCCCCCATGATATTCTTGCAAACAAGATAATAAAGTGTGGGCTAGGCAATACAACGTTAGGTAGATTAGTAATTGGTTGACTGACCGAACCCAAAGAGTGCTCAGCAATGGCTCCTCTGCATCCTGGAGAGAAGTGACCAGTGGGGTGCCACAGGGTTCTGTCCTGGGCCCAGTGCTCTTCAACATCTTTATCAATTTGATGAAAGAATAGGGGGCATGCTTCTCAAATTTGCAGATGACACCAAATTAGGAGGAGTAGCTAATGCTCCAGAGGAGAGATTCAAAATGCAAAATGACCTTAATAGATTAGAAAGCTGCACCAAAACTAACAAAATGAATTTCAACAGGGAGAAATGTAAGGTACTGCATCATAGACAAATCATTTTATGCAGAAAAAATGAAATGTACAGATATAAGATGGTGGACACCTGTCTTAATAAGACTACATGTGAAAGGGATCTAGGAGTCCTAGTAGACCACAAGTTGATCATGAGTCAACAGTGTGATGCAGCAGCTAAAAAGGCCAGTGCAATTTTAGGCTGCATCAATAGAAGTATAGTATCTAGATCAAGGGAAGAAATTGTGCCACTGTATTCTGCTTTGGTCAGGCCCCACTTGGAATACTGTGTACAATTCTGGGCACCACAATTCAAAAAGGATGTTGAAAAACTGGAGTGTGTCCAGAGCAGGGTGACTAAAATGGTGAAGGATCTGGAAACTGTGCCCTATGAGGAACGACTTAGGGAACTGGGTATGTTTAGCCTGGAGAAGAGACGGTTAAGAGAGGATATGATAGCCCTGTTTAAATATTTGAAGAGATGTCATATTGAGGATGGAGGTAGCTTGTTTCCTACTGCTCCAGAGAATAGAACCCGGAACAACAGATGCAAGCTACGGGAAAAGAGATTCCACCTCAACATTAGGAGGAGCTTCCTGATAGTGAGAGCTGTTCAACAATGGAACACACTCCCTCAGAGTGTAGTGGAGTCTCCTTCTTTGGAGGTCTTTAAACAGAGACTGGATGGCCTCCTGTTGGGGATGCTTTGATTTTGAGTTCCTGCTTGTCTGGGGGTTGGACTGGATGGCCCTTGTGGCCTTTTCCAACTCTATAATTCTATGATTCCATGAAATCATCAGCAATAAAAACCTGACAGAATCCATGTACGCAGGCATGGTTCTGACAGGGCCTGGAGTTGTCTCATCCATAGGGTTACCATTGTAGCCAAGGGTCCATAGGGGAACTTTATTATTGTTGTTATTAGCTCAAATATTGCAAGAGGAGGCTGGCTACAAGAGCCCAACGAAATCGCCCTCCCGATATTTATACCAAGAGACCAGGGTGTTCCAATGAATAAAGCTGAAATGGAAATTAATAACTAGATGTCTAATTTATTGAAACAGGGGAAACACATTCGCTGTGCATACACTCACACACACACTCAGGACTCAGGAAAATCAGGGTTGGAAATTGGGAACAGATTTCAGGTGTTACTAATGGAGATGCTTACCAAGATGTAGACTCCCTCCGGGGAGCGAATGGGATGCAGGATTGTGGGACAAGTCTGCTCCACAGCGTGGGTTTGAGCAGAAATGCTGGTGACTTTTCTGACAGAGAGGTCAGAGTGACGTGGAGTCATTTAGACCAGGAAGATATCACACCGACTGGCTAAAATCTAGGGTTTATATAGGGCCAAACAGGGCCTGAGGCGAAAGGTGATGATTGCGATGATGACACTCAGCTGTATAAGGTTACATTGTATAATCTGAAGGGCCAATATCCCGGTGGGGTGTGTGACTGGGTGACACAATACACCTTTCGATGGGTGGGGGCGTGTGTGACTGGGTGGCACAATACAATCATTGCACCTTCCGATGGTTGGGGGTGCTTGTGACTGGGTGGCACAATACACCTTCCGATGGTTTGGATGATCTCATCGGATAATCCCATCTGCAACTCTCCTAGACTGTCTGGGGGCTATGTATGCATTGAGGATTAAGGGTGGTTGGCCCATGCTTTGGGCGCGGAGAACCTTTGCCTCCATTTCTATTGCCAGAGTTCATCTGGAGGTCATCATGGAGTTTTATATTTTTGATATCAAGAGCACTATGGGTAACACCATGGGGCAATATCGACGTGAAGGCAGTTAATAACAAAAACAAATCAAATAGATGGTGTTTCACCCGAGGAAAACTTTAAAAGATACAAAACTACAAGTGATAGATGTTGGAAATGCCACAAGGAGACAGGAACACTCTACCACATGTGGTGGAATTGTAGCCAAGTAAAGAAATTCTGGATGCAGATCCACTCAATACAAATAAGATTAAAGATCCAGGTACCGCTGTCACCTGAATTAAATATGTTGAATATGACATCAATGCTTAATAAAGAAGACAACACAAAACATTGGTGAATCCTACAGTATTTAGTGACAGTGGTGAGACTAATCATTACTAGAGAATGGAAGTCAGAAGATCCCCCAAAAGTTAAAGATTGGAGGATCAAAACTGAGGAAATAAAAACTATGATAAATTAACACATCGGATTAACAACAAAAGAATTGACGTTATGGGAAAAGAATGGCAACTGTTTGAAGACATCATACATTTTAAGGAAATAGTAAATTAGCAAATGGTGATTAAACCTGGAAGCAATTAAGTTACAGAAGGAATTAAGGTATCATATGTTTGATTTAAAAAAAAGATAAATTTAAGATTTATAAATCCAGGTTTATTCATATTCTGTTTATATTCACTGGTATGCATGCATGCATATATATATATATATATATATATATATATATGTATGCATATATCTTTCTTATATGCATAAGATACATTTAGAAGATTGTCCATTACAAACCTTTCAGGTTCCCCTCCCCCCACATTACCTTTTATTTTCCTGATGGTTATAAAAGAGAGAAGAAAGGAAGTAAGCAATTTAGGAATATACAAAGGAAATGTATTTGTAGAGAGATTAAGAATTCTATAAGTTAATGTTCTTGCTAAAAAAAAAATGTTAGGAAGGATCAAATATGCAAAAGTGGGGCCCTAACAATACCCTGCGAGACCAGAGTACCAATGTGTATACCAGAGGACTAAGAAATCCCACAGTGGATGACGCTGAGACAGGCTTTTTCAATTAAAGTCTAAATATTTATTAAAAGGGAAACACACACACAAATGTAACACATGCACTCACACTGCACACTTAGAAGTAAAGAAGTGAAAGCAGGAATAGACTGATATGGGCAAGACTATGGGAGATACTCACTTCCGAAGGCTTCTCTGGGTTCCACTGTGGATGTTGGTGATGGTAATGATGATACATAGCCACCGAAATGGGGGAAGGGATGGCGGAGGGAACTATAATCAGAGCATAGACTGACGTGGGGTCAAGATGCACTCTAAGGATAGCACATGGAGTCTTAAAATCTAGGGGTTTATATAGGCAATATCTTGCTTCTAGCTATAAACTTGATGGTTTGGCTGAAGCCTGGACAAAGGTGCTGATTGCCTGGGCTTTGTTAAGCCAAGGTGTGAGGATGACCTAAACAATGTACTTAGACTTTGACATAATCAAGGGGGGGAGGCTAGAGAAAGAAAGGGTGCAGTTAAATCTGATCACTGCCCCATCAGGAGTAAGAGTCAGGACAAACAAGCACTATTCTGTTGACTTTTGGGATAATGGTCTTTCCCCTGTAGCAACTCCCAAACCTGTCTGGTAAGGAATTCTCCAGTTGTTTGGGTAGGCCCTCCCTGTGCCTACCTGACCTGCCATCTAGAGGATTATGGCTGACATCCCACAGAGGTCAGTTCAGGGTCATAGAAGGAACTCCACATGTGTCTCAAAATTTTATTAATTTCATATTTGCTAACACAAAGGAGAAGTCAAAAACTGAACAAAATAACTGCATATCTAAAATTATGACAGAGAAAGTATTAACCACACATTGCAAGTGTAATGATGTTTTAGCTTCAAGGTTTAAAGTGAGACCAAATATGAAAACATAAAATATATCCCTCTTTGGGTTAAGGGAGTGGTATTTGGAATTGCTTGTTATTGTTGTATTGTATATGTATTGTATTTGTATTTATATTTGCATTGTTTTTAAAACTAATCATCTTAAAAACAAAATAATGAATAAAAAAGTAAAACTATGGAAGAACTTGAGAGAGAAGGGATGGGTGTAGTTGATTTTTTTATAGGCAAATCAAAGAAATATATATTATGGACGAAAAGCAAGAGGGAATAGGGGAAAAAACTAGTACAGAATTGGGGGAGATAATATTATCAAATATAGAAGCCTTATTGTCCAGAATATATAAATATATCTTGAAAATTTATATGGAAGAGGAAAACATTAAGGAAAATATGGTAAAGTTGTCTCAAAATTTTGGATATACCCTTTGTAGCCAAAAGTCTATTAAGGGGAATTTTATTTAGCTCAAATCAAGAGGGGGTCAGCTGCAAGGACCCTGAAAGTCCATCTCCCACATGTATACCAAGAGCTGGGGATCTAAGAATTGATGCAGAGACTGAATTCTCCCATTAAAGTATTATTTATTAAAAAGGGGGAAATCACACAGCAATTCACATACATGCTCATACTTATTCAAGGCTCAGGAAATCATTGGTTAGCTTGGAAAAAATATTGAGGCAGAACTACGGATGATACTTACTACAGATGAGGATTTCTCCGCGATCCAATTGGATGAAGTGGTGTGAGACACAACCGTTCCGAGAGCACGGGTTTGAACAGAAGTGCTGGTAACTAGATCAGAGAACACAGTGATGCAAGGTCCCCATGAACTCCAACTAGTGACACTGAGGGGAGAAATCCAGGGGTTTTTAAGGGCTAAAAGTAGCTGCAGGGCAAAGGTCTGAGATTGCATGGGTGAGGTAATCCTGTCTGGCAATATTCAAGGTGAATGGGAGAGGATTAAGTCATTAGCTGGCCCATCAAGTGAGACATCTAGGTCATTATCACCCATTCCTCTGATTATGGAGGTGATGATGGTCCATTTGCAACTCCCACACTATCTGCCTGGCTTTGGGATTGGGGTTTTTCCAGTCTTCCAAGTGACCTAGGCATGACCTGCCTGCCTTGCCTTGGTGGAACTTAGGGTTCATTGCAGAGTACATCTAGGGTTATATGGAATACATACACAAACCAAAATTCGGAAAAATGCACTTTTGGTAACACCTTGAACTAGATTAGTAACTTGGAAGAAGAAGCTAAGCTATACTCTCTGTCAAGATATAAAAGAGAACTATTATAAGATGTACTTTAGGTGGTATTTATCACCCAAAAAGATGTGTAAGATTTATGGCAATGTCAATAACAAATGTTGGGAATGTTCTAAAGAGAGAGGGTCACTCTTCCATATGTGGTGGATGTGTGAAAGAGCAAAGTTTTGGGCTCAGATACATTACAAAATAAAAAAAGATCTTGCAAGAAAATATAAAGTTTAAGCCAGAAATGTTTTTGTTATTTAAATGTTAGAAGTAAATCTCAGGGATAAATATGAAAGAATATTGTTTTATATATTGTCGGCTGCAAGGATTGTTTATGCCCAAAAATGGAAACAAGAAGTTATTCCAATGTAGGATGAGTGGCTAGTAAAGATAATGGATATATTGGAAAGGGACAAATTAACAAAAGGCCCAAAAATGTACAAACTGGAAAATACATAGAGGATTGGAAAAAAGTTCTTGAGTACCTTTCATAGAAGTGGGGTGAAATAGCTATTATGGAAGTAATCTTGGATTAAAGGACAAACAGAATATGAACAAGATAGAAACAAATTTAAAATGTAGTTCAAATTAGACAGAGAAAGATTTGTATATATAGATATGGGAGAAAGTAATGTTTTGAAAAAGATAGGAAAGTAAACAAGAACATTTCATTTAGAGATAGCCTTCATTTAGAAAAATATTGATAATGAAAAACTCTTAAAATTTGATAACAAGGAAGTAATGACTCTGGAATGAATGTATATGTCCTTGTAAATGTTAATTTATGTTTTACATTGTTTGTATTTCAAGTATTGTAATAGAATGCTGTATGGATGTGTGTGTTTTCTGTCATGTTTTAATAATAATATTATTAAAACAAATAAAAACTATATGTGAAAAAAGGATTGAGTGGGGTTCAGGGACAAACTGCTAACTTAGAGGTAATAATAAAATATCAGGTACCACCATGTGCATTCAGTACTCCCTCTCAGCCAAGATTGCTAGCCCCTATGCCCTTAGATGCATGCTGGATGACTAGACAGAATCAGATGTTTGACGTTTCCTCCCAGAAGGTTTATAATGGAATGAGCCAATACCTTCAATCCTTTCTCCTAATTTTAAAAGGCAGAATTCCCCATTCCCCAGGCAAGCGGGCAACCTGCCACACTGTATTCATTCAAATTGTATTGAAGCTTAAACTAAGACACAACAATGAACTGAGCATACAAACTCTCTATCTAGAGATATAATGCTGTCTATTGAGTGAGACTATATTTAGTTCTTGGAAAAGGCTGTGCTTCTAGCAGTTTGAAGATTAGAAAGATAGGACAAAGTGGGAAAAAGGAAAGGAAAGATAATGATTCCATATTTGCAGAGGCAATGCAGCTGCAATTAGAATTGTCATCTGAGTTATGATCAAGATTCGGATTGCTTGCTTGCTGCTGTTTCACGGAAAGAAATTGGTGCATATCTAATTGATTTTACTGGATTGAACCTATTAACTGTTTTGCCCAAATTTAAGTGTACAGAATTTCACATTAGAAAAGGACTGAGGTGGGGTACACCAGTTGGTAGAAAAAAGGATAAACTTTGAAGGCCACCCACTCAGATACATAAAACTAAGTTGAAATCTATATAATTTATCTTCTTCCTTCATGAGCTCCATTCTCTCTCTCTCTCTCGTTGTCTCTCTCTCTCTCATTGTGTGTAGCAACAGCAGAAAACATCATTACTTGCCATCCAACTCTCCAGCAAACTCTCCTTGTAAAGGGTTGTGATGAAGCTTCAAGGCCTCAAAGTTAGGATTCAGAGGGCAGTTTTGGCCATTGCAATTCTGTAACAATTATAAATATAAATTGGAATAACTACTGAGCAGAATGCCAGAAAACAATGATCCAGAAAACATTATACTTAGGCTGTGTTATTGGCTCCATAATCAAAGGCAACAATTGATAATGTGAAAGTGCCAACTACACTCAAACTTGCTCATGGGCCTTCTTTGCTTTTTGTATTCACCTTTTCTCCAAAAGAGGCCATGCAAGAATATGAGAGTTCAGGGAACTTAATGGTCTTAGGTGGTTGAGTATCTGTCTATTTAGAAACAAAACTGGGCCATCTAAAATAAAATAGCGGGAAATTAATAAAACCAGCTTACCTGAACTGGCTTAAAATTTAAAATGGGTGGCATCCTGATGTTATCAGAAGGATTTATCCACCAAAGTTCTGTGAGTACCGATGACGTGGACAAGCTGCTTGGAAGGGTGAGGAAGACGACTTGCCCTCTTGACCCATGTCCATCATGGCTGGTCACCCAGGGTGGGGACGCATTGAAGGTGTTCCTTCGGGACACAATCAATGCGTCTTTCAGGGAGGGTAGTATCCCATCTTGTCTAAAGGAGGCGGTGATTAAGCCTCTCCTTAAAAAACCTTCCCTGGACCCCCTGGATAGAAATAACTATTGACCAGTCTCCTTGCTACCTTTTTTGAGCAAGGTGATCGAGAGGGCAGTTGTTTCCTGACTCCAAGCGGTCTTGGATGAAACCGATTATCTTGATCCATTTCAAACTGGCTTCAGGACAGGATTTGGAGTTGAGACTGCCATGGTTGCTCTGACCGATGACCTCCGCTTGGGCATCGACAGGGGTAGTGTGACCCTGCTGGTGCTCTTGGATCTCTCAGTGGCTTTTGATACTATAGATCATGCCATCCTCTTGGATCGTCTGAGAGAGTTAGGAATTGGAGGCACTGCTTTGCAATTGTTCTGTTCCTTCTTCTCAGGCAGATCCCAGAGGGTGAGGCTCGGGGACAGTTGCTCTTCTAAAATAGAGCTTAATTGTGGCACCCCTCAGGGCGCCATCCTGTCCCTGATGTTGTTTAACATTTATATGAAGCTGCTGGGTGAGATCATTCGGAGGCATGGAGCGCGGTGTCTGCAGTACGCTGACGACACCCAGATATATCTCTCCATGACCAGATCATCGGCTCAGACCTCAGATGGCGTCTCTCCTCTCAATGACTGTCTCAGAGCGGTAATGGATTGGATGAGGAAAAACAGATTGAAGTTGAATCCAGACAAAACGGAGGTACTCACAGTCACAGGCCCGAAACCAGATTTGGGAATACAGTCTCCAGTCCTGGATGGAGTCACACTCTCCTCCAAGGACTGTGTTTGCAGTCTGGGGGTACTCCTTGATTCATCACTTCACATGACTAGCCAGGTGAATGCAGTAGTCAGGAGTGCCTGTTATCAGCTTCGGCTGATACGCCAACTGCACCCTTATCTGGATGTGAGGGACTTGGAAACTGTGTTACATGCTTTGGTAACCTCACGTCTGGATTACTGCAATGCACTCTACATGGGGCTACCCTTGTGCCTAACCCAAAAACTTCAACTGGTGCAAAATATGGCAGCCAGGTTAATTACCAGAACATCGAGGAGGGAGCACATAACACCAGTGCTTAAATCCCTCCACTGGCTGCCAATTAGTTTCCGAGCACAGTACAAGATGTTGGTTTTGACCTTTAAAGCCCTACATGGCTTGGGTCCATCTTATCTTAGGGACCGCCTCTCCCCATATGATCCACCCCACGCCCTTCGGTCCTCTGGGATGAATCTGTTACAGCCAATAAGAACTAGGCTGGTGCAGACCTCCCAGAGGACCTTTTCTGTGACCGCTCCCAGGCTATGGAATGGCCTGCCAGATGAGATCAGTCTTATTACTACTCTTACTGCTTTTAAAAAAGTGGTGAAGACAGATCTCTTCCGGCAGGCCTTCCTGGATTAACTTCTGCCCTAGGGAGATGAGCCTTCTTCATTTCGTCCCTACTGTTGTTTACTTTTGTTTTTATTGTCATTGTTTTACTGTTTCACTGTATTGTGGTATTTTAATTTTCTCAAGTTTAATCCTGTTTTAAGGGGATGGGAGGGTTGGATTAGGGGATGAGGGAATGTTTTAACTTTGTCTGTTTTAAATGTTGTAACCTGCCCCGATTGCTGTACAGAGGGGCGGACTATAAATTATTATTATTATTATTATTATTATTATTATTATTATTATTATTAATTGCTGCTCCCAGGGCTGCTCCAGTGGCCATTTCCTTAAGCCGGAAAACTCCTAGCTTTGAAAAGAGGCACACTGAGCACCCCTAAGAGCAGGGATGGAGATGGGCTGGACCCAGGTGGCTATTTTCGTGGCTAAATTCTTCTGATAACATCAGGATGCTGCTTGTTTTAGATTTTAAGCCAGCTCAGGTAAGCCAGTTTTATTAGCGTTGTGATAATCTCCGTGGTTTCCACATATTCAAGAGACTCCCTAAGTATTATCCTGCTTATGCTATTCATCCTATCTATTGTTTGTGTGAGGAGGGGTAATGTCAGGAGGATGTGTGTTATAAGGATAAACATCTCTCCTCCATACAGTATATTGGGGCATTTCCTTCCTGCTGAAATGCTGGTGTTGGTGATGAATCTTTTAAGATTCATGTATGCAAGGAAGCTTCTAATTAGGTATTTTCCGCTGGATGAGGAACCATGGGAACAAAGCAGATGAACATTAGAATGTACACTAGAATGAGCACTTGAATGTTGATATTGCTTACTTGGATTCCATTTTTTCCCACTGGCATGTACATTATCCGCATTCTGGTGCAATTGATTGTACCTTTTAAATTACTAGAGTTTGAGTGAACCAAGCATGAGACAGCCCATGGAAAGTTAGAATTAGCTTCTCACAAAAGATATAATTGATACATTAATTTCATCACAGTTTCTGACTCTGCAAATACAATTGGCCCTCCACACTCACAGTTTTGATTATTCACAAGGGCATGGATGTGTGTGCGTGCACTCCTCCTCCTCTTCCCTCCCAGGCTTTTTCCTCTTGGAAAAAAAGCCTAGGAGGGAAGAGTGTGTGTGCCAACTCCACCCCTTTCCCAGTGGGATAGCTGTATTCCCCAGGTAGCCATCCCACTGGGAAAGAAGTGAGGGAATCAACCCTTCTCCCCCTTTACTGGAGGGATAGCTGCCTGGGGAAGACAGTTCTCCCATCTGGAAATGTGCATATGGGGGCTGATCCTCCTCCCCCTTTTCCTGGTAAAATAGCTGCCTGGGAAAGATAGCTATCCCAGTGGGAAAGGGGTGGGGAGCCAGTTAAAATGACAGGAGGGTGGAGGAAGAAGAGCAGCACGTGTGCCTGCTTCTCTTTCCCCACCCACCCATCACTTTGGCCCTTTGCAGACTTCCAGAAATAGTGCAAATTGAGTCCACTTTAAGGGTTAGGGTTAGGGTTAGGGAATCATGGGAACTGTATTTTATTGTGGCACCAGAGCTCTCTGATAGAGAAGGCTCAATGTCTCAGAAAAAAACACAATTCCCATGATTCCCTAGCACTAACCTTAACCCTTAAAGTGGACTCAATTTGCACTATTTCTGGCAGTCTGCAAAGGCCCTTTAACTGGCTTCCATGTAAGGGGGAGTTATTCACAGTTTTTTCACATTCATGGGAGTCTTGTTCTCCTAACCCCCACGAAAGTGGAGGGCTGATTGTAGTTTAAGACAATGATTTTTTACATTAATTTTTAATAGAATTTCACACATTCAACACAGTAAGACTAACATAATACATAAACAAACAGATACCCAAACATATAAAAACATAGATATAATTAAAATCAGTTTTACATTCATTTCAACTCATTCATCTCCATTACTTAAATCGATCTCATAAATTTCTAAATTTACCATCTTCCATTCCTCATTCATTTACTTCCTTTTCTTCAGCTCCCAGATATACTTTCACAAGTAAATTATCTTAGTGCCAAAAATAAAATTGTTTATCCTACAGTTCTATGTTTATTACATTCCCCATTTCACCAAATTTCAATATAGCTAAATGAAAATAATTTCAAGTTGTAATAATACCACTAACAGTTTTTATTTTCCAGTTTCTCTATTATTTCATTCTTTCTTCATACTATCATTTTTACTATAACTGATTGTTTTTATTTATTTATTTTTTTTAATTGAATCCCATAATTGGACATGACTTGACAACCTTGTCAACAGGGAATACCTTTACCTTTTACTTTATCCCAATCATCTGTGGGGGAAAATTCGTTGGCAAGCCACAGAGACGCCCCATTTTCCTCCCTCATACACAGTGGCCTTTTCGCATGTACGCAGTTTAGCAATTAAACCTGGCTGTTAATTACACAGCCTAATGAGTAAACACAGATATACACATCCTGATTAATGACCTGGCTGGTCTATGTGTTAATGACTAATTTGGCTTGTTTCCTGTGTCCTGTTTGCTTACTCTGACCTTTGAGCCTGAAACAGGAAAAAGCATCTTCTGACAGTTAATGAATGATGAACAACATCCAGATTCCTGTAAACAAGTTGGTAATAAAAAGGCAGAGGGAATAACCCCCCCTCAAGCATTGTGCCCCCATTCTTGGTCTCGGTGTGTCATTCTTGCATGGAATCCCAACAATCATCTAAATATATATCAGATCTTTCATCTTGTATACTTCTCATTAATTTATCAATTTCTATTATTTCAAAAACTTCAGGTCCCATTCTTCATTTACAGGTACTTTATGTTTTTTTTCCATAGTTTAGCAAACACCATTCTTGCTGCAGTTAGCATATGAATCAGTATTCATCCATACCATTTCTCAGTATGTTCTACCATATTTAATAAGAAAAATTCTGGTGTGTATTTTATTTTAATCTGTAGCCTTTTATTAATGATATGCCAAAATGTACTGCAGAAATAATCCATTTCGAGATCACTTTAACTGCCCTGGCTCAGTGCTAGGGAATCCTGGGCTTTGTAATTTGTTGTGGCACCATACTCCTTGATCCCTTTCACACGTACTTTTGCTAAGCTTTTTCTATGCATTTCATTTTTCTGCCCTAAGTACAGTACGTAACATTCCTCTGTATTGAAATTCATTTTGTTAACTTGGGCCCAGCTGTCTAATCTACTCAGGGTTTTTTTGTTTTGTTTTTTGTTTTGCATTTTGATCCTATTCTCTGGGCCATTAGCTACTTCTCCTAATTCAGTGTCATGTGCAAATTTGATAAGCATGCCCCCTATTCTTTCATCCAAGCCTTTGACAAACATGTTGAATAGCACTGGGTCCAGAACAGAACCATGTTGCACCCCACTGGTCACTTCTCTCCAAGATAAAGAGGAGCCATTGCTGACCACCCTTTGGGTTCAGCCAGTCAACCAATTACAGATCTATTTAACAGTTGCATCATCTAGCCCATATTTTACTAGATTATTTGCACGAATGTCATGGGGAACCTTGTCAAAGGCCATACTGAAGTCAAGATATATCCACAGCATTCCCTTCATCTACTAAGCTGGTAATTTTATCAAAAAAAGAGATCAGATTTGTCTGGCATGACTTGTTTCTCTGAAACCCATGTTGACTTTTTGTGATTATAAAATTACCTTCCAGATGTTCACAGACTCTCTGTTTAATGATCTGCTCCAGAATCTTTCCGGGTATTGATGTCAGACTAATTGGACAATAATTGTTGGGATCCTCTTTTTTCCCCTTTTTGTAGATGGGGACAACATTTGCGCTCCTCCCGTCTACTGGGCCTTCTTCTGTTTTCCAGGAGTTCTCAAAGATTATTGCCAATGGTTCCGATATTACGTTTGCCAGTTCTTTTAATACCTTTGGATGTAGTTCATCTGGTCCTGGAGACTTAAATTCATTTAGGTTAACCAGGTATTCCTGTACTTCCTCTTTGCTTATTCTGTACTGCATTTCCTCTATTATGTCCTCTGCTCCATTTTCCTCAGGTTGAACACCCTTTTCCTTTTGTGAAAAGATTGAGGCAAAGAAGGTGTTGAGTAGTTCTGCCTTTTCTTTGAGAATTCCTGGAAAACAGGAGAGGTCCCAGCGGACTGGAGGAGGGCAAATGTTGTCCCCATCTTCAAAAAGGGGAAAAAAGAGGATCCCAACAATTATCGTCCAGTTAGTCTGACATCAATACCCGGAAAGATTCTGGAGCAGATCATTAAACAGAGAGTCTGTGAACATCTGGAAGATAATTTCATAATCACAAAAAGTCAACATGGGTTTCAGAGAAACAGGTCATGCCAGACAAATCTGATCTCTTTTTTTGATAAAATTACCAGCTTGGTAGATGAAGGGAATGCTGTGGATATAGTATATCTTGATTTCAGTAAGGCCTTTGACAAGGTTCCCCATGACATTCTTGCAAGCAAGTTGGTAAAATGTGGGCTAGACAAAGTAACTGTTACATGGATTTGTAATTGGTTATCTGGTCGAACACAAAGGGTGCTCAACAATGGCTCCTTTTCAACTTGGAAAGAAGTGACCAGTGGGGTGCCACAGGGCTCTGTCCTGGGCCCAGTGCTATTCAATATCTTTATTAATGACTTGGATGACGGTATTGGGGGCATAGTTATCAAATTTGCAGATGACACCAAATTAGGAGGAGTAGCTAATACCCCAGAGGACAGGATCAAAATTCAAAATGACTTGAGCAGACTAGAAAGTTGGGCCAAAGCTAACAAAATGAAATTCAACACAGAGAAATGTAAGGTACTGCACTTAGGGCGGAAAAACGAAAAGTACAGATATACGATGGGGGACACTTGGCTGAATGAGACTACGTGTGAAAGGGATCTAGGAATCCAGGTGGACCACAAGTTGAACATGAGTCAACAGTGCGATGCAGCAGCTAAAAAGGCCAATGCAATTTTAGGCTGCATCAGTAGAAGTATAGTGTCTAGATCAAGAGAAGTAATAGTGCCACTATATTCTGCTTTGGTCCGGCCTCACCTGGAATACTGTGTCCAGTTCTGGGCACCACAATTCAAAAAGGATGTGGAGAAATTGGAGCGTGTCCAAAGGAGGGCAACTAAAATGGTGAAGGGTCTGGAAACCAAGCCCTATGAGGAACGACTTAGGGAGCTGGGGATGTTTAGCCTGGAGAAGAGAAGACTGAGAGGTGATATGATAGCCGTGTTTAAATATTTGAAGGGATGTCATATCGAGGAGGGAACAAGCTTGTTTTCTGCTGCTCCAGAGACTAGGACCCGAAACAATGGATGCAAGCTGCAAGAAAAGAGATTCCACCTCAACATTAGGAGGAACTTCCTGACAGTAAGGGCGGTTCGACGGTGGAACACACTCCCTCGGAGAGTAGTGGAGTCTCCTTCCTTGGAGGTCTTTAAGCAGAGGCTGGATGGCCATCTGTCGGGGATGCTTTGATTGGGAGTTCCTGCATGGCAGGGGGTTGGACTGGATGGCCCTTGTGGTCTCTTCCAACTCTATGATTCTATGATTCTATGATTCTATGATTCTCTGTCCCCTGTTAGAATTTCTCCATCTTCTCTGAGGGCCCAAGCCCGGTTAATGGCAAATGGTCCTGAGTTGTGAGCCACTGGATCCAACCCATTAAGAGTGCTGAAGATGGGACCTAATGATGATGCTGAGGCATTTTTGAATACATTTGAAAGGGTGGCTACTGCAGCTCGTTGGCCACCTTATCAGTGGGCTCTTCTCTTAGCTCCTTGCCTTACAGGGCCTGCACAAGAAGCGTTGGATACATTAACTCTTTGTGAGGCTAAGGAGTATCCTTAAGTGAAAGAGGTTATATTGAATACATTGAATATTTCAGAAGATACTTACAGGAAAAGCCTAAGGGAGTTGAAATGGCAACTGGGTTTACATCCCAGGACTTTGGACCAGAAAGTGAAAGCAAATGGTTTGTGATGGTTAAAACCAGCCATAGGGTCATCAGTAGAGGAGGTGGAACTAGTTCTGATAGAACAATACTTATTAGCTCTCCCTGCTGCCCTTGTAGTTGGGTTTGATGTCACTGACCTAAGTCATTGGAGGAAGCCGTTTTACTGATGGAAGCTTTAGTAAATGCCAAATGCCAAAGAGACAAAAGTTGGAAGAGGAAAATGAAGGCAAGAGACTGGGATTGGCTCTCCTATGCGGTTGGGTTTGCCAAGTACTTTGGCTCGAGGGAACCCAAAGCAGCTAGAGGGAAGAGTTGGTCTGGATTAAGGAGATCAGGGAGGAGCTAATGCAAATAAGACTTCTAAAGGTGAGGGAAGCAGAAGTAAACCAGGTTCAGGACCAGGCAGTAAAGAGGGGCCCCAGAAGCCTCTTACCTGCTTTACATGTGGTATGGAGGGTCATATACAAAGAGATTGTCCCTTGATGGAGTGCTCCTGGGCCAATGCATGGGAAGCATTGCAAGTAAATATGAGGGGCATGGAGGCAAAAATTATTCAGATGTGGCTGGAAGGGAAGGAGTTATGGGCATTACTGGATTCTGGTTGTGGACAAACATTATTATGAGAAAGGTCAAAAGGAGTGGCGGGAAAGAGAGTGAGGGTGCAGTGTGTTCATGGGGACCTTAAAGAATATGAGATGATGTGGGTCAGGATAACGGTGGGGAAGGTGACTCAACTACTGAGTATGAGGATAGTGCCAGAGCTTAAGCATATTGCTTTTCTAGGAAGGGATTGGTCTTTATGGCAGGAGTTGTTGCAAGAGATAGAAACCTTAGAGGGGAAGACATTAGACAATAGAGGTTTTGAATTAGTGGGCATATGATGAGCTCAGGTAGTAGCTTGGCAACAAGATGATCCCACTCTTCATGAGACATTATAACAAGTAAAGCCGGCAGAAGGCCAGGTGTTGACCAGAAATGGACCGTATTTTGAAATGAGGGGGGATCTAGTGTACCACATCTCCCCCCCCCCCCCAGATGACATTAGAAGCTCTGGAGGCCCAACTTTTGGGTTCTAAAGCTTTGAGGATGGAAATGATGAGATTGTCACATGAGATTCCTCTATCTGGACACTTAGGATTTGAAAAGACTCTCCAACACATAATCCAAAGATTTTTTTGGCCAGGGATATATGCTGAAGTAAAACAGTTTTCCATGTCATATCCATAATGTCAAACCCATCAAATGAAAGATCATCCCAAAGGAGAGTTATTGCCCATGCCTATAGTGGAAGAGCCATTTTGGAGACTATCTATGGATATTATTGGGCCATTGGAAAGATCCACCGGAAGACATAGGTATATTCTAGTCATTGTGGATTTTGCAACACGGTATCCAGAAACTGTAGCGATGAGGTCTATCCATGCTCCTAGAGTAGTCCAGGAATTGATTTGGATCTTCTCAAGAGTAGGTTTGCCCCATGAGGTGGTTATGGATCAAGGAGCTACTTTTATGAGTAGAACCCTACAAAAGATGTGGGAGATACTCAAAGTCAAACCTTCACCCTCAGGCCAATGGGTTAGTGGAGAGGTTTAATAAAACCCTAAAGAATATGTTTTAAAAATTGTGTCTGAACATCCTAAACAGTGGCATTTGTTAATAAAGCCTTTGTTATTTTCATTTAGGGAAGTGCCTCAGGATTCCTTGGGATTTTCTCCTTGTGAGTTACTTTATGGGCGAAGACCTTGGGGCATCCTGGATACTGTTAGGGAGGGGTGGGAAGCTGAGGAACCTAAGGGAGTTTTGGAACTACAAAGAATTTTGCAAATGACAACTCACTTGGCAGACCTAGGGAAGGTAGCTAGGGAAAATTTAGCAAGGGCATAGAGAAAGCAAGAAAAGAATTTTGATCAGAAGGTGAGACCTAGGGCCTTGACAGACTGCCAGAAATAGTGAAATTGAGGCCACTTTAACTGTCCTGGCTCAGTGCTAAAGAATCATGGGAACTGTAGTTTATTGTGGCACCAGAGCTCTCTGGCAGAGAAGGCTCAGTGTCCCAGAAAAAAAAATACAATTCCCATGATTCCCTAGCACTGAGCCAGGACAGTTAAAGTGACCTCAATTTGCACTATTTCTGGCAGTCTGCAAAGGTCACTAAAGAGTTAGCAGTGGGACAACAGGTGTTGGTATTACTACCCTCCTCAAATAATAAATTATTTGCACATTGGCAGGGACCTTTTGAGGTTAGAAGGCAAGTGGATCACATAGATAACGAAATTCAGTTAGGAGGGAGTAAGCCCAGATTTCAAATTTTTCATATTAAGCTCTTGAAGGCCTGGAGAGAACGAGAGGCCTTATCATTGAATCATAGATTCATAGATTTGGAAGAGACCACAAGGGCCATCCAGTCCAACACCCTGCGATGCAGGAACTCAAAATCAAAGCATTCCAACAGATGGCTATGCAGCCTCTGTTTAAAGACCTCCAAAGAAGGAGATTCCACTGCACTCTGAGGAAGTGTGTTCCTCTGTCAAACAGCTCTGTCAGGAAGTTCCTCCTAATGATGAGGTGGAATCTCTTTTCCTGTAGCTTGCATCCATTGTTCTGGGTTCTATTCTCTGGAGCGGCAGAAAACAAGCTAGCTCCCTCCTCAATATGACAACTCTTCAAGTATTTAAACACGGCTATCATATCCCCTCTTAACCTTCTCTTCTCCAGGCTAAACATACCCAGTTCTCTAAGTCGTTCTTCATAGGGCATGGTTTCCAGACCCTTCGCCATTTTAGTCGTCCTCCTTTGGACATGCTCCAGTTTTTCAACATCCTTTTTGAATTGTGGTGTCCACGACTGGACACAGTATTATAGGTGTGGCTTGACCAAAGCAGAATACAGTGATACTATTACTTCCCTTGATAGAGATACTATACTTCTATTGATGTAGCCTAAAATCGTATTGGCCTTTTTAGCTGTGGCATCACACTGTTGACTCATGTTCAACTTGTGGTCTACTAGGACTAGATCCCTTTCACATGTTGTCTCATTGAGCTAGGTGTCCCCCATTTTATATCTATGCATTTCCTTTTTTTGCCCTAAGTACAATACCTTACAGTTATCTGTGTTGAAATTCATTTTGTTAGCTTTGGCCCAGCTTTCTAATCTATTAAGGTCATTTTGAATTTTCATTCTGTCTTCTGGCATATTAACTATTCCTCCTACTTTGGTGTCATCTGCAAATTTGATAAGCATGCCCCCTATTCTTTCATCCAAGTCATTGATAAAGATGTTGAATAGCACTGGGCCCAGGACAGGATCCTGGTCACTTCTCTCCAGGATGAAGAGGAGCCATTGCTGAGCACCCTTTGGTTTCAGTCAGTCAACCAATTACTAACCCATCTAACAGTTGTATTGTCTAGCCCACATTTCATTATCTTGTTTGCAAGAATATTATGGGAGACCTTATCAAAAGGCTTACTGAAATCAAGATATGCTATGTCTAGCGTATTCCCTTCATCTACTAAGCTGGTAATTTTATCAAAAAAAGAAATCAGATTAGTCTGGTATGACTTGTTTTTGAGAAACCCATGTTGACTTTTTGTGATTATGACATTCCTTTCTAAATGTTCACAGACTCTCTGTTTAATTAACTGTTCTAGAATGTTTCCCGGTATTGATGTCAGACTTAGGGGGGATGCAGACCAGGGCGTTGGGGATGCCCTGGTCTGGAGCGCCGCAGGATCTCGGCAGCCGGACCGCGGCGCTCCTGTGGCGTCCCTGGAAGGAGCACAAAATCAGCGCTCCTTCCACAAGACAGGGAAAGTGCGCCCTAAAAGCGTAGGGCACACTTTCCCTGCCTTTTCTGCCGCAGTGCGTCCGGTCGCTGCGACGGGAGGTTGCCCCAGAAGCGCCGGCCGTGCGGAGGGCCGGCAGCTCCCTGGGCGACCTCAGGAAGAGGAAGGAGCGCCGCTCGTGCGGTGGCTCCTCCTCTTCCGGGCCTCCAAGACGGCTCAATAAGCCGTCTGCCAAGGCCCTAACTGGGTGATAGTTGTTGGGATCCTCTTTTTTCCCCTTTTTGAAGATGGGGGACAATGTTTGCCCTCCTCCAGTCTGCTGGGACTCCTCATGTTCTCCACGAGTTCTCAAAGATTATTGCCAGTGGCTCTGAGATTAGATTTATCAGTTCTTTAAATATCTTTGGATGTAGTTCATCTGGTCCTGGAGACTTAAATTCATTTAGGTTAACCAAGGGGGGTTGCAGACTGTCAAAAATAGTGTGAATTCAGTCCACTTTTAGGGTTAGGGTTAGTGCTAGGGAATCATGGGAATTGTTATTTTTCTGAGACATTGAACCTTCTTTGTCAGAGAACTCTAGTGCCACAATAAAATACAGTCCCCATGATTCCCTAACCTTAACCCTAACCCTAAAAGTGGACTGAATTCACACTATTTCTGACAGTCTGCAACCCCCCCAAGTATTCCTGCAGTAACTCTTTACTTATTCTGTGCTGCATTTCCCCTATTATGTCCTCTGCTCCATTTTCCTCAGGTTGAGCACCCTTTTCCTTATGGGCTGACTTGCCAGATGAGGAAGAAGGTGAGGACATAGCCTTAGGTCCGCAAATGGAGAAAGTTACATCTTTTGATGCTCTTCCCGTTTTGTCACATGTTACCTGAACAACAGGTGCAGGTAAGAGATTTACAAATCACGTTTCAAGATGTCTTTTCCATTGTTCCAGGACAGAGGGAGATGGTAAAACATTATATTCAACTTGATCCAGGGGTATTAGTAAGAGTTCCTACTGGTGCTTACAGGAAGACATTAATCAGTTAGAACTCATGCTTCACTTAGGGGTTATAGAGAAATCTTGCAGTCTGTGGCAGAGTCAGCCAGTATTGGTACCCAAGCTGGACGGGTCTGTGAGATTTTGTGTAGACTTCCGCATACTAAATGTGATGTCATATTTTGATGCTTATCCCATGCTTGAAACAGTAAATTTGATAGAACGTTTAGGACAAGCTCACTATCTCTCCTCTTTAGATTTAACAAAAGGTTATTGGCAAATAGACTGTATACTTTGAATGACCTCTTTACTTGTAATACCAAGGGAGTTGTGTATGCCATTCAATGTCCATGTGATCTTTTGTATATTGGTATGACGACTCGAAGAATAAAAATGAGAATATCAGAACATAGGAGTTGCATCAGAAATAGAAGAATAAAGGCACCTATGGTCCAACATTTTATTCAATGCAAGCACTCGGACACGGACATCAGATTTTGGACGATAGAAAGAATCTCTGGAACTGGGACACATCTGGAGAGAAAACTCCGACAAAGAGAATTATTTTGGATTTTCACTCTTCAAACACAGAAACCACATGGATTGAATGAGAACTGCAACTGGTCTGAAATTCTGTAACTATTTACCTGTTCCTCTTTATCTATGTTTATGTTTGTTACCATGAATATTATTTGCTTTACTGACTGTAGTGACATATTTCACAGAATATAATGGAAGTAGTTACTATTACCTACAGGATCCTGTTTGCTTCAGAACAGTTTCAGGTGGGGCTCTACAGCTGAATTAGTTTGTATGATTGTGCTGGGATATAAAGTTCCCACTTTGTTTAAACTTCATTAGAGCTTGCTTCTGTGTGTGGGACATCCCAGTTCTAGGTAAGTTTGGATACTATTTTAGGACTTCACATATGCATATATATTTTTTTTTCCTTAAGGACTATACTTCATATCTTTAAAAGTTATCTGCATGTATATTCTTTTAGGCAGGATATTTGGTCCATTAGGAGCTACAACTTACCCATAGAGACGGGATGTCCCCATACATCTTATGAGTACCTTTTCAAGATTGTTTCATTAGGTATTTATGATTTTTGCTCTTTTAGCTATATGGTCTTTGCTATTTCTTATATGGCAATGTATGTGATCCATTCTCATTTTATTTTTACAGTTGTATTTGACCACTGAGGAAGACACATATGTCGAAATGCGTTTGGTCTACATTTACTATCTTGTAATGGGCATACTGTATTATCCCTTTTAATTTGTTGGTCATTGTGCACTCTCTAATTTGTTGTATACTTTTTAATCTGACTCTGTGAGGCACAAATGAACTGATATTTCATGTACTGTATAAGTTTCCATGGGATTTGCAGTTTTCTGGCCCAGTACTGATTGCTCATTTTATGTTTATGTCTGTTAGGGCGTGGCCCACAGGCTTGAATTATTTTTTTATAGATCGTATGCTTTTGTTTTTTTTAAAAAAAATTTTTAAATACATTCATTACATTTGAGTGCAATACACTGTTTAAATAAAATTGCCTATGTCCATTTTCCCTAAACTTTTTGCTCGTTCACATGTTACCTGAACAACAGGTGCAGGTAAGAGATTTACAAATCACGTTTCAAGATGTCTTTTCCATTGTTCCAGGACAGAGGGAGATGGTAAAACATTATATTCAAATTGACCCAGGGGTATTAGTAAGAGTTCCTACTGGCGCTTACAGGAAGACATTAATCAGTTAGAACTCA
This sequence comes from Phrynosoma blainvillii, assembly GCA_026167975.1. Classification (NCBI taxonomy): domain Eukaryota; kingdom Metazoa; phylum Chordata; class Lepidosauria; order Squamata; family Phrynosomatidae; genus Phrynosoma; species Phrynosoma blainvillii. The sequence goes on from JANUYF010000001.1 coordinate 212,486,709, forward strand.
TGCTTCGCTTAGGGGTTATAGAGAAATCTTGCAGTCTGTGGCAGAGTCAGCCAGTATTGGTACCCAAGCTGGATGGGTCTGTGAGATTTTGTGTAGACTTCCACACACTAAATGTGATGTCTTATTTTGATGCTTATCCCATGCTTGAAACAGTAAATTTGATAGAACGTTTAGGACAAGCTCACTATCTCTCCTCTTTAGATTTAACAAAAGGTTATTGGCAAATTGAGTTAGAGCTGAAAGATCAAGAAAAAACAGCTTTTGCAACATCAAAGGGTTTCTTCCACTTTATTAGGATGTTCTTTGGGCTACATGGTGTTGTGGGCACATTTCAACACCTTATGGATCAAGTGTTAAGCCCCTTAGCTTACTGTGCTGCTGCTTATATAGCTGACATTATTAGAATCATAGAATCATAGAATCATAGAATCACAGAGTTGGAAGAGACCACAAGGGCCATCCAGTCCAACCCCCCTGCCATGCAGGAACTCCCAATCAAAGCATCCCCGACAGATGACCATCCAGCCTCTGCTTAAAGACCTCCAAGGAAGGAGACTCCACCACTCTCCGAGGGAGTGTGTTCCACTGTCGAACCGCCCTTACTGTCAGGAAGTTCCTCCTAATGTTGAGGTGGAATCTCTTTTCTTGCAGCTTGCATCCATTGTTTCGGGTCCTAGTCTCTGGAGCAGCAGAAAACAAGCTTGTTCCCTCCTCGATATGACATCCCTTCAAATATTTAAACACGGCTATCATATCACCTCTCAGCCTTCTCTTCTCCAGGCTAAACATCCCCAGCTCCCTAAGTCGTTCCTCATAGGGCTTGCTTTCCAGACCCTTCACCATTTTAGTTGCCCTCCTTTGGACACGCTCCAGTTTCTCCACATCCTTTTTAAATTGTGGTGCCCAGAACTGGACACAGTATTCCAGGTGAGGCCGGACCAAAGCAGAATAGAGTGGCACTATTACTTCTCTTGATCTAGACACTATACTTCTACTGATGCAGCCTAAAATTGCATTGGCCTTTTATTTTATTATTTTCAGTGATACTTGGGACGAACACTTGGATCATATACACAAAGTTGTATAGGCTTTAAGAGTTAATGGCTAACCCTAAGAAATGTGCCATTGCCCAAATGGAAGTCCAATATTTAGGTCATCAAGTAGGACAAGGATCCATCAAGTCTGTTCCAGATAAGGTGTCTACAGTGAGGGGTTGGATGCAACCTCACACTAAAAAGCAAGTCCAACAATTCTTAGGTTTGGCAAGCTACTATTGCAAATTTCTACCTAATTTTGCACACCTGGTGGCACCCCTCAAGGATCTCACAAAGAAATTCCAACCTTGATGGGTGAGGTGGGGGCTTTGAAAGTCGGAAGCTTTCCAAACTCTTAAGGATGTGTTGTGCAGTTATCCAGTGTTACAAGCTCCAGATTTCTCTTGGCCATTAATACTGCAAACGGATGCTTCCTATATTGGGCTGGGGGCAGTGTTGGCTCAAGAGTGGGAGGATGGGAAGCATCCCATTGTATTTCTGAGGTGCAAGTTCTGTCCCGCGGAGACTAAGTAGAAAAAGAAGCCTTAGCTATTAAATGGGCAATCTTGACTCTCCAATATTATTTATGGGGTGCTGAATTTAGTCTGGTTACTGATCATGCTCCTTTGCAATGGTTGGTCTCCATGAAGGGTCTGAATTCTCATTTGACTCATTGGTATATGGCTTTACAGCCTTATGCTTTTCAAGTTTTCCACCGTAAAGGATTCCTCCATCCTAACATGGAGTTCTTTTCCCAACAGAGTTAGTGATTAGCCAACCGCCCATCATCGCTCTTATAATAATAATAAAATTTATTTGTACCCCGCCCCTCTGCATAGCACTCTTGCCCAGAATGTTATGTGACCAAGGGGGCTCGGGCTGATTGGGTGGTGGGAATTCAAAACAACATGGGAAAATGAAAGGAGACAGTCTTGGAAGAGAAGAACAAGGCAGAGTACGAAGCAGAGTACAAAGATGAGGGGTGGGAAGACCCAGGAGAATCACAGGGGTCAGGGAGAGACAGGATAAGAAGGCAGGGAGAAGCAGACGGGGGAAGGAAGGAGACAGGGAAGATTGGGGGCAGAGTGAGGCAGTTGTGGAGAGGGAACTGAAAGTGGCCAGGAGCCCAGGGAGAGTGAGGTAGCTGGCAGCTCTCAAAAGAGGACGAGGAATCATAGAATCATAGCCAGGTCTGAAGCCACATTGAAATGGATCTAGATAATCCATTTCATCCAGAAACATCTGAAGCTGGGAGGCTGCCACTTCTCGAAACTTGCCCAAGAATGGAATATTAGAGACTGTTTTAACTACAGTTATCCAAAATGGTGAGATCTTTTTCAGGAATGGCTTCACCACAGCATTAAAAAAAAAAAAAAAACTGAAAAAATCAGACCTAGGATTTCAAGGGAGAAATGAACACAGAAAATGAAAACACTGCCCTGTAAAACAGAAATGGAAAAGCACTCCTCTTGATTCCAAGCAAGGGTGGAAACAGTTTATTTTGTGTATTACCCAAACCATTTCAAACTGCTGCAGCCTTAAGATAGAATGGAAATCTGCCTTGCATCAGTGAGGCATTTGTCACTCCCCCTACCCACTTAGTCAGCCCCTCTCTAGCTGCTTTCAGAAACCAGGAAGATCAAGGATCCAGTATGCATGTGGTGGCACTTGCTTCTTCACAGATCCTGTCCACATCCTCAAGCTGGACAAACTGAAACTTATCCAATAATACAGGACAAGCAGGCACCAAGATTATATCTACTGGACCTGTTTTAACTACAGCATCCAAGTCAGAGCGAATCTGAGCGATTTTGTCTGCAAAGTGTCTTACAAATTCTTCACAGCAAGCTGTTGTTTTCTTCTTGGGGGCCAAAATGTAAAAGGCCCCTGACCACTCTGAACAGCTCCACTGGTTGATACTGTGCAGACACAATGATGGCAGAGAAGTATAATTTCTTCGCTACCTCCATTGCCTTAGTATAGGCCTTCCAATGGGCCCTAGCGCATGTTCATTAGGACTCCAAGTCTTCCGCCATCATTGCTCTAGTCTTTGTCCCACTCATTTCATCACCGCCAGCTCCCTAGTGAACCAGGAAGCATGTTGGGTTCTACTTTATGGGAGGGGAGACTTAGGGGTAATCATGTCCAACACCCTGTCATTTCCCTATTCCAGAGATCAGCCAGGGCATCATCAGGATCTTCTGCCAAGGCAACAGGAAACTCCCCAAGAACCATCAGGATTCCATCTGGATCCATAAGCCTCCTGGGGTGGACCATCTTAATCATCCCCCACCCCTGCAGAGGCTCTTAGTCCCAGTGAGTCTAAACCCTACCAGATAGAGATCAGTCCATGGAACTAAAGAGAGTTCCTCTCTGCCCAGAGCAGAAAACCAGGTCTAGAGTGTCCTGCAGCATGGGTGGCCTCAGATGGCTGTCATAGCAGACATGAAGTCCTGAAGTGCTCCTGATAGAGCAGTCTCTGCATGGATGTTGAAGTCCACCAGGACAACAAACTGAGGGGACTCCAATGCCACTGCAGAGACTAACTCAGCCAGCTCAGGAAGAGAGACTGTTGTGCAGCAGGGTGGGCAGTATACCAACAGAATCCCTATTCTCTCCTGGCCACCCGCTTTTATATAGACACTCGTACCCAGTAGACTGTGGGACAGGGCACAGGGTAAGGGAGATGGTACCCCGATAGACCATTGCAACTCTCCCTCTGCATCCTCCAGGCCTCACCTGCTGCTGTACAAAGAACTGAGGTGAACAAGCTGGGAGAGATTAACTCCATCTGCATGTTCATCCAGCCAGGTCTCCATAATACATGTCAGGTCGGCATGCTCATCCAGGATCAGGTCCTGGACCAGAGGTGTTTTTCCATTCACCAGCCTGGCATTGAGCAGCAGCATTTTCAGCCCAGGGGGCCTGTTGCCAAGGCTATCCAGGCTATTTTAAATGTGGGTCATTTGGGGAGTATCCAACACCCTGTGGCTCTTCTTCTTCCACGTAATAGGGCTGAATTCATTTAGATTTACCAGGTATTCTTGTACTACCGCTTTACCAATTCTTTGTTGCATTTCCCCAATTGTTTCCTCTGCTCCATTTTCTTCAGGATGCACACCTTTCCCTTTTGTGAGAACACTGAGACAAAGAAGGTGTTGACTAGTTCTGCTTTTCTCTGTCCCCTGTTAACATTTTTGCCATCTTTTCTACTCAGTGAACCTACAATTACTTTCTTCTCCCTTCTGCTATGGACATACCCCTAAAAGCCCATTTTATTCTTCTTAACCTCTCTAGTAAGACTGAGCTCATTCTGCACTTTTGCTTATCTGACGTTACCCCTACACATGCTAGCTATTTCTTTGGATTCTTCTTTGGTGATTTCCCCTTTTTTCTATTTCTTATATATCTCTCATTTAAAACTTAGCTCAGTTGAAAGGACTTTAATCATCCATCCTGGCTTCTTGAGATACTTGCCATTTTCCCTCCTCATTGGAACTGTTTGAATTTGTCCCTTCATTATTTCCCTTTTCTGAAACTTCCATTCATCCTTAACTGTCTTCTCTTTTAGTATTCCTAATCATGGGATTACCCTCAATATTTCCCTAAGTTTACTGAATCAGCTTTCCTAAAGTCTAGAATTTGTGTTTACCTATCAAATTTGCAGATGATGTTAAATTAGGGGAAGTAGCTAATACCCCAGAGGACAGGATGAAAATTCAAAATGACCTTAATAGATCAGAAAGCTGGGCCAATACTAACAAACTGAATTTCAACACGGAGAAATTTAAGGTACTGCACTTAGGGGCGGGGGGAATGAAATGCATAGATATAGGATGGGGAACACCTGGCTCAATGAGACTATGTGTGAAAGGGATCTAGGAGTCCAAGTAGACCACAAGTTGAACATGAGTCAACAGTGTGATGTAGCAGCTAATAATAATAATAATAATAATTTATTTATAGCCCGCCCCTCTGCGCAGCAATTGGGGCAGGTTGCAGCATATTAAAACAAACAGAATTAAAACATTACCCCAACCCACAATCCAACTCTCCCATCCCCTTAAAAGAGAATTAAACTATAAGAAAAATTAAAATAGAACAATACAATAAAACAATAAAACAATTAAAAAAAGGAATCAGCAATAATAAGACAAGATGAAAACTCATCTCCCATCAGGCGGCAGTTATTCCAGGAAGGCCTGCTAGAACAGATCCATCTTTACTGCTTTTTTAAAAGCAGCAAGAGTAGTAATAAGATGGATCTCATCGGGCAGGCCATTCCAAAGTCTGGGAGCGGTTGCAGAGAAGGTCCTCTGGGAGGTCTGAGACAGCCTGGTTTTTATAGGCTGTAACAGATTTCTCCCAGAGGACCGAAGGGCGTGGGGGGATCATACAGGGTGAGGCTGTCCCTGAGATAAGATGGACCCAAGCCATGTAGGGCTTTAAAGGTCAAAACCAACACCATGTACTGTGCTCAGAAACTAATCGGCAGCCAGTGGAGGGATTTAAGCACCAGTGTTATGTGCTCCCTCCTAGATGTTCCTGTGATTAACCTGGCTGCCATGTTTTGCACCAGTTGTAGTTTGCAGGTTAGGCACAAGGGTAGCCCCATGTAGAGTGTGTTGCAGTAATCCAGATGTGAGGTTACCAGAGCATGTACCACAGCTTCCAGATCCCTCATGTCCAGATAACGGCACAGTTGGCATATCAGCTGAAGCTGATAGCAGGCGCTCCTGACCGCCGCATTCACCTGACTAGTCATGTGAAGCGACGAGTCAAGGAGTACCCCCAAGCTGCGAACACAGTCCTTAGAGGAGAGTGTGACTCCATCTAGGACTGGAGACTGTATTCCCAGATCTGGTTTCGGGCCTGTGACTGTGAGTACCTCCGTTTTGTCTGGATTCGACTTCAATCTGTTTTTCCTCATCCAATCCATTACCGCTCTGAGACAGTCATTAAGAGGAGACACGCTATCTGAAGTCTGAGATGATGATCTGGTCATTGAGAAGTATATCTGGGTGTCGTCAGCATACTGAAGACACCGTGCTCCATGCCTCCGAATGATCTCACCCAGCAGCTTCATGTAAATGTTGAATAACATCGGGGACAGGATGGCGCCCTGAGGGATGCCACAATTAAACTCAATTTTAGACGAGCAACTGTCCCCGAGCCTCACCCTCTGGGATCTGCCCAAGAGGAAGGAACGGAACCACTGCAGATCAGTGCCTCTGATTCCTAGCTCTCTCAGACGATCCAAGAGGATGGCATAATCTATAGTGTCAAAGGCCGCTGAGAGATCCAAGAGCACCAGCAGGGTCACATTACCCCTGTTGATGCCCAGGCGGAGGTCATCGGTCTCAACTCCATATCCTGTCCTGAAGCCGGTTTGAAATGGATCGAGATAGTTGGTTTCATCCAAGACTGCTTGGAGTTGGGAGGCAACTGCCCTCTTGATCACCTTGCTTAAAAAGGGTAGCAAGGAGACTGGTCTGTAGTTGTTTCTATCCAGGGGGGCCAGGGAAGGTTTTTTCAGGAGTGGCTTAACCGCCGCCTCCTTTAAGCAAGATGGTATACTACCTTCCCTGAATGATGCGTTGATTGTGTCCCGAAGGAACACCTTCAATGCATTCCCTCCCTGGGCGACCAGCCACAATGGACAAGGATGGAGGGGGCAAGTCGTCTTCCTCATCCTTCCAAGCAGCTTGTCCACGTCATTGGTACTCACAGAATGCAGTTGATCCAGTAAAATGCCATCAGTGGAGTTACTGGATGCCTCATCTACGGATTCTGCCAGAACACTGGTGTCCAAGTCGGCTCTTCTCCGAGAGATTTTATCTGCAAAGTAGTTATTAAATGCCTCGCAGCAGGCTGCCGTTGGGTTAAGTAGGGGGTTTGGCGCAGGGGGAACCTTCGTCAGCTCCCCCACCATCCTAAACAGCTCTGCTGGGCGGGACTCTGCAGACGCAATACGTGCAGAACAGAAAGATTTCTGTGCTACATGTAAAGCCTCCCTGTAGGAATCAAGATGCTTCCTAAGGCAAATTCTGTCAGATAAGAGATGAGTCCTTTGCCATTCGCACTCTAGTCGTTGTCCGGCCCGCTTCATCCTCCCAAGCTCCTCTGTATACCAGGGCTTACAGTTCGAAGCGGGCCAGAAAGGACACTTTGGAGCGATTGTGTCAATGGCCCTGGTGAGATCGGTGTTCCAAGTGTCCATCAAGGCTTCGGCAGAATCACTGGTGTTACCAACCATTAAACCCTCTAAGGCTTTCTGGAAACCAATTGGATCCATTAGCCTTCGAGGGCGGACCGTTCTAATGGGTCCGCCACCCCCGGGAGGGCGGGCAATAGCCTTTAGTTCCGCCTTGATCAGAAAATGGTCTGTCAATGACAATGCGGAGGTTTTTTTACCTCCACCCACGGATGTTCCTGCTCCATACTAAAGACCGCATCGAGGGTATGACCAGCACAATTTGTGGGCCCGTCGACCAACTGGGATAGGCCCATGTTTGTCATGGTATCCATGAACTCCCGAGCCGCGTCAGTTAGATCTTGTAAACTGGTTTTGAGTGGGATGTTGAAGTCGCCCAGAACCAAAAGTCTGGGCGATTCCAACAGCAACTCAGAAACCAGAGCAGTCAGCTCGGTTAGGGAGTCTGTTAAGCAACGGGGTGGCCAGTATACCAACAGAATCCCTAAACTATCCCTGGTCTTCAGGTTAAGGTACATACACTCGGATATGATTCTAGGCTGCATCAATAGAAGTATGGTGTCTAGATCAAGGGAATTAATAGTGTCACTCTATTTTGCTTTGGTCAGGCCTCACCTGGAATACTGTGTCCAGTTGTGGGCACTACTGTTCAAGAAGGATGTTGAAAAGCTAAAGTATGCTATTTTCTGCTGCTCCAGAGAACAGGACCCGGAACAATGGATGCAAGCTACAGGAAAAGAGATTCCACCTCAACATTAAGAATGACTTCCTGACAGTAATAGCTGTTTGACAATGGAACACACTCCCTCAGAGAGTGGGAGAGTCTCCTTCTTTGGAGATTTTTAAAGAGAGGCTGGATGGCTATTTGTCAGCGGTGCTTTGATTGTGTTTTCCTGCATGGAAAGAGGTTGGACCTGATGGCCCTTAAGATCTCTTCCAACTCTTTGATTCTACGGTCCTGTCCCTGGGTTGATGACATTGGAGTTGCTTATTTATGTTTCTAAAAAGTGTGGATCAATGTGATAAAGGATCAGTGTCCCCCCAAAAAAAGTCCCAATCATATAGTATGTCTACTCAATCTCTCCATGGAAAACCTTCCTTTGACATTTGTCTCATTTCTCTTCGTATCCAATGATCTGTTTTAATGGAAACTTATCTGTCTTGATCATATGTCTTTAGTGAATTTACTCTGTTTCAACCAGGGATATATATTTTTTCTTATAATCCTATTTATCCCTTTCACATCTGGATAATTTGATTGTTTTAATTCCTCCAAGAACTGTTTTAATTGATTGTCAGGCTTTTCAAGTTTGTTGCCTGTTCAAATCCCCATTAAAGATGAACATCTTGGTGTTTAAATTTTCATTTTTAGTATCAATATTACCAATTTCTAAATTGATGAATTCTATGGGTAGTAACATTAAATGGAGGGATAGATGCCCACTTAAATTTGAAACATTATTCGAAAACATGTCAGGATACTTTTTAATTTGTAATTCACAAGGGATATATTCTGTTCCAGTGTAATCTGCCAATATAGATGCACGAAAGTCTAATTTTATCCACTGATGTTTAAACAATCAATTCATTTTGTGGTATACTTTACAATTAACCAGGGCAGCAGCATATCCAGAGGAGGCAGCATTTATATCTCTGCTGCCATTTCCACAGAGAATTGCTACCTGCCCGGTGAGGGCCCCAAATTCCAGGTACTGGGTCTCCAGGACAGCCTTCAGCTGCTCCCCTGCCTGACACAAAGATATAAGGAGCTGCCTGGATGGCGGTCCCATCACTACAGGGCCTGCCACTGAAGAGGTGATACCAAAGGAGGTCACCCATTTGAAGGATCCCCTTAGAGTGAGGATGAGGGCCAGGTACATTGCCTGAGCATGAAGAAGGCACAATTTTGTCCATTCCTAATTGACTGTGGTGTAGTCAAGAGTGTTATTAGGGGAATTTATAATTAGCTCAAATTACAAAAGGGGCTGGCTACAACCACCCTGCAGATATCACCTCCCAATATATATACCGAGTAGACCAGGGGATTCGAGAAATGGAGCAGAGACAGGCTTCTCCATTTAATATCCTAAGTTATTAATAACAATGGCAACACACACAATGCACGAACATACACACACTCATACAAGGCTCAGGAAGATCAGGAGGGAAAGGTTTTGAGGCAAAACTACAGGTGATACTCACTATAAATGAAGCTTTCTCAGCCCTGGTGGTGCAGTGGTTAAATGCCTGTACTGCAGCCACTCACTCATAAACCACAAGGTTGCGAGTTCAATACCAGCCAGGGCTGAGGCTCAACTCAGGCCTGCATCCTTCCAAGGTTGCTAAAATGAGTACCCAGCTTGTTGGGGGGCAATCAGCTCATAGTTGTAAACTGCTTAGACATCCCATAGCGTGATATGAAGCGGTATATAAATGAAGTTGCTTTGCTTTGCTTTGCTTTCTCTGAGGTCCAATTGGGTGAAGTGGAGTGAGACACAACTGTTCCAAGAGCGCGGGATGAACAGAGGTGCCGGTAACTAGATCAGACAACAAAGTGACACAGGGTCCCTCTGAACTCAGACTAGTGACACCGAGGGAAAAAATGTAGGGGTTTTTAAGATATCAAACTAGCCACAAGGCAAAGGTGTGAGACTACCTGGGTGAGGTAATCCGGTCTGTCAATATTCAAGGGGAAATGGGAGAGGATTAAGTCATATAATCATAGAATCATAGAGTTGGAAGAGACCACTAGGGTCATCCAGTCCAACCCCCTGCCATGCAGGAACTCAAAATCAAAGCATAGTTGGCCTCCTCTGGACATGCTCCAGCTTGTCAACATCCTTTTTGAATTGTCATTAGCTGGCCCATCAGGTGAGACATCTAGGCCATTTTCGCCTATCCTTCTGATTATGGAGGTGATGATGGTCCATTTGCAACTCCCATACTATCTGCCTGACTATGGAGGTTGAGGATTTTCCTGTCTTCCAAGTAACCTGGGCATGACCTCTTTTGCCTGGTCATGAAGGCACCTGGAGTTCACTGCAGAGTGCATCAGGAGCCATGTGGAATTCATACACACACCAAAATTCAGAAAAATGCACTTATAGTAACAATTTCCCCCCACCCTTGAAAATTGTTCAGACCCATACCTGTGTGGGGATGAATATTTTTTGAATTAACCTTTGCCATGAGAGAATTTTGGGGTGTCAATAGGGGAAAGGGCTGTTCTATAGGGAGCATCACAGTTAGTAGTGCCTCTGGTCTTGTGGGAAGGGAATGGGGGATCATCCATCTGGAACCCATTCATACATCTTTTAATAACAAAAGCAATCAATAATAAAGCAATCAATAAAGCAACTAGCACAATCAATCAATTAGCAATAGTCAATGACAGTAACACAATTAGCAAGAGTCCAAAGCATACAATGTCCAGGTCTGAACAAATGTCATCAAGCAGCTGGTGTGTTTTGGCAAGCAATAGTCCATAGCAGTCCATGCAGCAACTCTGGGCATGGTTGCTGAAAGCTTGAGAGAAATTCGAACCATTGTCCGGAGCAGATGCCAGGGATGGCATCTTAGTATGCCAATAGCAGAATGGAGTGCTTAAGTGTGTATGGTGTCATTTGGGGTGGATGGAGGACTTCTCAGAGGACCTTGAATCTGGGTGCACAGTTGTGCGGTGACAGGAACTGCGGTCCATGACATCTGTGGGTCAGGTCCGACTCAGGAGCAGAGGATCTGGGGCTTACCTCCCCATGAGAGACCATAGAAAGCAGGAGGAATAGAGGATAGATCTATAACTATTTACACGCTTTGGAGGATGAAAAAGGACAGTCTCTTCCTTCCCCCCCAGTTCCTGATAGGGCCAGGCTGGTGTGGAAAGGTTTCAAAAAAGGATAGGACCCCCTCAAGCCATGGGGACCTTTAGAAAGGAAAAGGAAAACAGGTTCAGTCCCCTGACTTCCCGCAGAGTCAGACCAGCATTTAGATGCCGGGGAAGTCTCTTATTATTGGTGCAGTCATTTTGAAAGCTTCTGGGTCTAGAATAGAAAGGCCAGGGATAGGGTCTGGCTTGGTCAGGTGGGGGGGGTGTAGTTGTGATGGGAAAATATGCAAATTTGGTTCTCGATTTGGATGAAAATGGTTTAAAATGGCCAAATCAGTGTGTCTTTGACTATAAAAAGGGTATGGTTGGTGTAGTTTGGAGTGGGGAATCGAGTCTCATAAATGACCTGGAAGGTAGTGGATGTAAGTAGGTGGCAATGGATTTTGGGGCTGAATCATCCAGGTGGGGCTTCTGTGAAGGAGCCTTGTCACTTGTTGGTGGAAATGGCCATCCTTGGTGATGTTTCTATGTGCAGCTGGTCACGGCATGTTTTGGCCAAATGTGAAGAACATTCTCATGAGAATGGTCCTTCACATTTAGGGCCCTCAGCAATGGCTCCAAACTGGGAGTCAGGCAAAAACATATGCTGTGTCATGGCTGCAGCACCAAGGATGGGCATTTTCTTCAATCGGACATACAAAAGGTGAGGGCAAGTCCCTTATCTCCTATTGAGTGAAAGAATAGAACTAAAATAACTCCCTGCCCCGGTTCCTCAGTGGGAGAGTCCAGCTAGAGAGACAGAAGATAGAAACAGAAGAGCAAGAGAAATGGAGTGGACAGAGCATGCAGGAAGAAGGGACTGCAGGTTTAGAGGTCTGGCATTGGCCAACCATCTATTAGGAAGATTAGTGATAGGTTAATAAGGGCACCTGGCCTGAGTGACACCAAGAGCGGCCACTTTTGGTTAGGGATTTTCCATTTGGTGTTTGGGATTGTTAGGAAATATGCAAATGGCTGAATTTTTGGAACATAAAATGTAAGAAAGTGACCAAATTATTGTGTTGGTGCTCCTGGGAAGGGCACCGTTGGTGAGGGCATGAGCTGGAGATTTGGTTTGTGGGTATAGTAATTTAGTGTTCCTAATTTGGAAGGTGTTTGGAAGAAGTGGGGAGCCTTTGGACATAGGCAGCCGGGTGCCCAAAGCGGGGCTTCCATGGGGGCCTTGATGATTGGTGGAAATGCCCATCCCTGGTGATGTCTTAGCACAGAATGGTCCGAGGACCCGATGGAGAGGGGCTTTGGACCATGGAACAGGCACTCTCAAGAGAGAGGCATGTTTCATGAGAGCTCACTCTCAGAATTGCATTTTGTATGAAAACACTCTCGGGGATAGTCACCCCCAGCAATGGTTGCCAATGATGGGGGGGGGGGGGGAAAGAAAAATCTCCCCTCACCATTCTTGATGAGTCAAAAACAGAAAAGGTGCCCCCCCCCTTGCTCCCGGATGGGTGAGGCCAAAAAGGAGAGGGAGCTCGGTGGGTAAAACCAACGAGGCCTTTTAGGGGCTGGCCTAGAGCCTAGGGCAGAAGGGATGGAGAGGGGTGTAGTGCCTAGTGATTGAGTGTTGTGGGAGGTCCAGTTTATGTCTAAAGGCATGGAACTCGGCCACTTGCTTTCTTACCCAATATATTAGACTGGCAGCACCCACAACAGTGATGACCTGTATGATTAGGATTACTGTGAGGGGGTTGGTAAGTAATTTTAAGAGAGCCTGTCCCATGGCCGACCAACTCCAGTCTCCGACCCAGGAGTTGGTGGTGACCTGTTTTATTTCTTGGGTGATTTGCGTGATTTGTTTGGCTTGAAGGTCTATGGTAATTTTAATCTGGGCTTCAGTCTGCTCAATTTGTTTGGCGGTCTTGCTTAAGTTATTGAGTAGGCACAGCCATTTAGAAACCTGCAATTCATCCTCAATATGAAATCCTTTTAGCACTTTTTTGTCTATACAGTATATGGTCTCACTGGTGTATTAAATAGAAATTCTTATTAAAACAGTCCTTCATGTGGATGGCAAAAGCAGAGGTTTCCTTTAGATCTATTTATGTCTAAGGTGCACTCAAAAGGCATGAAGGTGAGTTCATTACAAGGGGTGCATTTGGACCATCAGTGAGTGCCTGACTGGAACTATGGGGGGGTTGCAGACTGCCAGAAATAGTGCAAATTGAGTCCACTTTTAGGGTTAGGGTTAGGATTAGGGAATCATGGGGACTGTATTTTATTGTGGCACCAGAGCTCTCTGACAGAGAATGTTCAATGTCCCAGAAAAAAAAATTCCCATGATTCCCTAGCACTAACCCTAACCCTAAAAGGGGACTCAATTTGCACTATTTCTGGCAGTCTGCAACCCCCCTATAACATGCTCCTGGATGTCTTGCATGGGGGCTCCTTCTAGGCTGCCATAACAATGCATCCATTGTTGGTTTTTGACACACCTCGACAAGTCATATAGGTGGGTGTCATTGGTCCAATGTAGTGTGTTCTCAGGCAGCATGGTAGTATTGCTCTCTGTTAAGGGAAGTCCCACATGTGAAACTGGATGGACAATCTGGGGGCTCCAAACCCTCTCGTTGTAAACACTTATCTTAAGGACCATGTCCTTCCATTGTACCCCTATCACCTTTGTTAAGTCTATCAGGTATTGAATAGAGTCTGGGTATCTGATTTTAAGTAAGCCCATAATTTTTGGGTGTATTGAATTCATAAGGGAGGCTTGTATCAGCTGTGATGCAAATGCCATGAGGTTACTCTGTATCTGTGTGCATTGAATGGTGATGGATAAATTGTATATGCCTTTCTAGAGGGAGCTTCCGAGGTGTATTATTATTTCCTTTTCTATGCCTACCCACTGTGGCAGGATGTGCCCTATTATGTCTATGCCTTGGGCCACATTGGTCAAACTGGAAGCTATAGATATTCTTATATCTTTAATCCAAGCACCCACCAACCCTAGTTTATTAGCCAAAACCTCCATATCTATGGTGTTCAGCACACCTTCACCCACTCCCAGGCCTCTGAAAATAGTGCCCATGGTATCTTCCTTGGCCCTGAAGAACAGGCGTGTCACCGGCTGCCATCCCCATTCTAATTCTTCCCACTGCACCCATGCGGCCTTTAAGTATGGCCTACAGATGGGGATGGTGCGTGCCACATTGACTGCCGTTAAATTTAGAGCTAGGGTGGTGACTATGGGCTGCGTCTCGGTGTACACATAGACAGATATATCCCTTCTGATCACTAAGTTGCTAACATACATGGGTAGCTCTTGCATCATTGCTGGGGTGAATCTAGGAATTTGTGGGCATTTCATGCTGCGACAATCTATACTGCAGTTAGTGGATGTTTGTGTGAGATTCTGGCACAGGAAGAGTCTGGTTTTCCAAGTCCATGTAGGACGGCACTATGAATCTAGGATGAGGGTGGTATAAAATGAAGCAGGTATCTTGCTTATCGAGGGATCAAATCGGTGTTTATCCCAGACCTTGAATGACCTCAGACTTGATGGTCTGGCTTTCCATGATATGAACCTAGGTTTTAACCTTAAGAAGGAACTGCTTATCATACCAGGTGCAAGCCTCACCCATGACGTCTAAGACTTGATATATCCCTGGGTAAGGGGGTGCCCAGTGCAGTCTGCCTCAATGTTGAGTTTCCAAGTAGTGTCAAATTGTGTGGGATAGATGGGTAGGGAGGTACCATAAGGCCCAGATATGCAGTGCCATCTCATGTCCCTGTTAAAGGAGACAGAGAGGCAAATGTCAGTGTCTGTTATGAGCTACCCTCCATCATTTAATATGATGGTCTCTGCCAAGTTAACAATAGGTAGCTCAAGCCATTCTTGAATGGGTTTCATGGGGACCAGTCCTCCCTTCCATTCCTTTAACTGGGAGGCATGGAAGTATTTGAGCCTGTCTCCTCTTTTGTTTGGGACGATTGGTTGATAGACTGTGGGTGAAACCCTTTCAATGATTTGTATGGGGCCACCCATTTGGCAGATAGGGCATGGCGGTTCTGAGAAGTTTCTGTACATTACTAGCTGTCCCGTGTATCATTGTTGTGGGTTCCTGACCCACTCTAGTTTGTGATCCATGGCCTGCATGTTCTTCCCTAAATTCTTGGCTACCTGTTGGTGAATCTGGCTCAAGCTCTGTAGGAGGGTCCGGATCCATTCTTGGTTTAGGAGGACCAGCTCTAGTTTGTAGGGTAAGGTGATATTCAGCCAGAAGGCTTCGGGCATGAGCATTTTGTGCCCAGTCATGACCTGGTGTGGCATGAAGCCATAGGAGGCCACGGTCCCTCTAAAAGCCATCAAAATGATGGGGAGCTATACATCCCAATCCTTCCTAGAGGCTCTAACTACTTTACATAGTGCCTCCTTGAGCGTATGGTTGGTCCTCTCTATCATCCCCAAGCTTTGTGGGTGGTATAGGAAATCTTTGGCGGATACCTAGAGCCTTGCAAAGCTCTTGCATGATTTCCCCAGTGAAGTAGGGGCCAGAATCATGGTCTAACTCTCTGACCATCCCAAACCAGGAGAATACCTGGGTGAACAGGATCTGGCCAGTTGTAGCTGCTGTATTGTCTTTAGTGGGGAACACCTTAACCCATTTGCTAAAGGGGTCTATGATGGTGAGGCAGTACTTATTCTGCCTTGGAGTAGTGGGCAGTGGGCCTATGAAATCAATTTGGAGGCACGCTCAAGGGCCTTCTATTCTCTGGTGTTCTATTGCTGCCTTAAGGCCACTAGAGTCTGCATTGACCATGGCACAGGATAGTTGTCCACCCATTGGTCTATGTCCTTCCTCATTTTTGGCCACCAGCCTATCTCCCTGACTCTTTTGTATGTACCTGCTTGCCCCGATGTCCAGTTTCATGTACGAACTGGATCAGATCGCTGCAGATCTTCTTTGGGATGATTCAGCTATAGTTTCCTTCGGCGTCTACAGCCCACCAGGCCTCCTCCTTCTGCTCTATATTGTATTTGCCCTTGGAATCCTTGCCTACATTTACCAACCCCTGGATCTCTCAGTCTCCTTTCTGTAGTTGGGCCAGGTCTAGTGTAGGTGGCATTAAGGGTTCTTTGGGTTTTGTATTAATGGGGTTTATGGGTAGTGGAGGCTCAGGTAGTATAGCGGCATCCTTGGCCAGTGTGTCCGCCCGGTTATTCCACTGAGCTTCCTCGTGGGTCTCCTTCTGGTGTCCTTTTACAAATGAGACCCATGTTGGGACAGTCTGCTCTAAGATCAACCCAGCTACTTCTTTCCATTTCTCAGTGTTGGACACTGGCTTATCATCACTTGTTTTCCATCCCTGGCTTATCCAGATGGGAAGCCAATCTACGGCAGCATTCACAGTCCACTGGGAGTCCTTGTATACTGCCATAGGGATGTCTAGGGGTTCAACATGCAGGACAGTCAGCAATGCCTCAGCTTCTGTGGCCTGGCTCGAATGGGGGAGGATTGTCCCCTGGAGGGTGTGGGAGTCATTGACCCAGATGGCCCATATCCCATTAAATGGGTGCCTTCTAAGCAGTATGAGGACCCATTACAGAACCAACACTGAAACTTTTTTCCTAAGGCTTGTTGGAGAGATTCCACAGGTTTTATCAGCCAATGGTTCTTGGAGATTGGGGGCAGTGGGCACTCGTGAGCGGACCTAATCACTACCACCCATAGGGGGCAAATAGCTTGCTGGCCTGTTGCTGGTAATCAACGCCCCTTTTGCTTAGCTCAAGGGTCCACTTTGCTATCCTAGCATTATGGACCTGTCCATTTTGAATCCTCCCTGACAAAATGAACTTAAGAGCAGTGTGAGGGGTTTGGATGATGATCCTAGTGCCATGAAGGATAAACTCCCATTTAGTGAGTGCCCACATCAAAGTTAAGCAGTTCTTTTCACATGGGCTAAATTTTATCTCTGTGGAGGTCTCTCTGTGGAGATTTCTGGAGGCATATGCCATGACTCTCTGGGTGCTGTTTCTGGGTTGTAGCAGGATCACCCCTGTGTGGCTATCTGAAACTGCTAACTGAATATAAAAGAGCTGTGTGATGTCTGGGTGAACCAGGGTGGGGGCCTTGGCTAGGTCTCATTTTAGGGTGGCAAAAGCTTCTTCCTGTCTTTGTCCCCATTCCCAAGCAGCTCCTTTCTTTAAGAGGGTGTACAGGGGCTTCGCTTTGATGGCGAAAACCTCTATAAACTCCTGTGAGAAGTTAAAGGTTCTCAGCAAGGCTCGCAAGGATGCCACATCAGTGGGAGCTGGGAGTTTCCCAATGGTCTCTACCCTCTGGGAATCTGGGGTCCGGTAGTGAGGTTGGAGGTTCAGACCGAGGTATTTAACTTGGGTCTGTACCAGTTGGACCTTGTCTCTATTAGCCTTAAAACCAGTTTCCCTGATCAACCCTAGTATTTCTCTGGTGATATCAATAGTCTTTTCCCTGGGCTCTGAGTGTACCAGGATGTCATCCATGTAGGATAAGACATGGGGGCACAATGTGGGGCACAATTTTGTCCACATCTTAACTACGTGGGAGTGACATATACTGGGACTTGAGTGGAATCCCTGGGGGCATCTCTTGAACAACACCTGTGCCCCCTGAATTTGAAGGCGAACTTGTATTAGCAGTTCTCGTGGAGTGGGATCAAATGGAAGGCATTGGCTAGCTCAATTACAGTGTAAAATTTAGCTCCGGCTGCAATGGCGGCTAGGATCCCATTGTATTTGGTGACTACGGGAGCTACTGAAGGAGTGACTGCATTGAAGGCCCTAAAGTCCATGGTCATCCTCCACGTTATGCCATCTGCTTTTAGCACAGGCCAGAGGGGAGAATTACACACGGATTGCATGGGCAGAATGACATCCCACTTGAGCAATCCTATTGTTTTGGCTATACCTTCCTCGGCTTCGCAGGGGTATCAATATTGTTTTTGAGGTGGGGGTCCTTGTCTTCATTTAGCATGCAGGCTCCTTTAATAGTGCCACACTCCATCTTGTCTGAGATCCATACTTCGGGGAAGTCCTGTACCCACAGCTCAGTGGCTAGAGGGTAGAGAGGCATTGGGGCCTTTAGGGCCACACACCTATGAATGGTGGATATTTGCAAGGGGCCCTACTTGAGCTTCCAGAGGTTAGTTTATGGCATCAATGGTTAGTTTATGGCGTTTGAGATACCCTACGCCTAGGATGCCATCATCTTCCTGTTGGTTTTTGCAGGCTTTGGTGAGATCTAGGATGGGACCGATCTGCAAGGGGATGTCTTCCCAAATTGAAGCTCATTGTTGGCCCTTCCCATGTCCCACCAATTCCATGCACTCTGTGGTGCAGGAGCCAGATTTGGCCAAATCTGGATGGAGGGTGTTGACCGCAGCCCCAGAGTCGATCAGGAGCTGTGCCTGTGTTCAGGGACCTTGGCCCATGTGGGCTGTTACAATGGGGCATCCCCAGGGATCGGGAGTCAACCTTGCTATCACCTGTGGACATGGGGAAAATTTTGAAGAAGCGGTGGGGGCTGTTTCCAAAACTGAAGGGTCATCTGGGGCAACTGGCATCACCAGGGCCCCACGGCTTGTAGCCTTGATCGGCCCAGTGTGCTTTTGGTAGACAGGACAGGGTTGTGCCCTTAGTATCCTAAATCCTTTGTCCTCAGTGTCTGAAGGGATCCCGAGCAATCCTAGCCTGGGGTCTCTGGTCTCTGCATGGCTCCCCTTTCCTTCTCAAGTAGTGCCTGGGTTAAAGCTTGGAGCATTTCCAGGGTGGGTTTCCCATCTAAGAGATCCAGATGTACTCCTAGGTCTCAGAGGTCTCTCCATGTGGCTCTCCTTGTTTCCAAGTAGGCCTTAGTATGTGGGTTGTACCCTCCCGAGCCTTCCCTAGGATTGGCCCTTACTGGGGGAGGGGGCTATTGCCTTTCCTATATTCACCATATGACCCTTTATACTCACTATCTCCTTACTTGGATAGGGGTTGAGAATGGGGGCCAGTGTTCTGGTAGGTCACAGTGTGGAGAAGTCTCCCTCTTAAACAGGGATGCAGGCGCTCTTCCCTGCATCCCTGTTTAGCTCTGCTTGAGCTTCTCGGGTCCAAAACACCCTCAAAGTGGCCTGGATGTGCTCCATGAAGGCAGCCCCGGTCAGGATGTGCAGGTTTAGGGATACCGATCCCAATAAGTCCTAGCTGACTCATGGAGACCATTGTACACTTCTTGGATGATATTTGGGTTGTTTAAAAGTAATTGTCCTTCAGCATTAAGATTTATTTATCCCGAAAGGATTCCCAGCATTCTCTCTCTGGGCATGTATGTATTTGGGTACTCATCTGGGCTCTGGGTCTCATTTTGGAACTTGGAACATAAGATTGACCCGGGCCACAGGATGCTGCCTACCTTAGCTATCCATTCGTGCATGTTTAAGTTGGCTAGATAATAATTTAGCATGGTGGCCTCAAAAGCCCTTTCATAGATCGGATCCAGGCACATCCTGGCGACCTAGGTCAAGTCTTGTCCCTTGGCCTTAGGATAGGACAAGAACATGGTGGTCATCCACTGTACTCCAGTCTGGGCATTGAGTCTACCTAGGTGGTCTGCTATCACCTTGACCTCAGTCCATGAAATGGTCTCCACCATTGTCTTAGTCACTCTCCCATCATCCTCCTTCTCCCTATTCTCTACCATCCTCCTAGTCTTCACGGGTTGTATGGGCACTGGTGCGTTTGCAGCTGAACTCTCCATGCTGCAGCATACCGCCAAGTCCCTTCCCTCACTGTTTTCTCACTGGCCATTGTAGTGAGGCTGTGTCCTTGCCTCTGCAGGCAGGGGGTTGGGCATGGCCCCTCGAAAATCTACAGTCCTGAGATATTTGAGACTTATGGTAGTGACTACAGACTGTTGGAGGTCTAGGGTATCCTCTAATTCCTAAATGCGGCAATCACACTCAATGTGGTCTGCCATGGATTCCTCTTCTGAATTTTGGGCCAATATGTAATTGACAGCCTGTTTTGCCTGTCTTAAATTTTCCTCGATCTTCTCTAGCCCTTCAGGAATCCATTTTCTTTGTCCACCCTCTCGGCCCTGCGACTAGCCTCATCCAAATTCCTAGTCAGCAGTGAGTTCTCAATCACTTTCTCCTTGACTTGTGTGACTAACTCCTCAATTTTCCTCTGCATGGTGTCCCTCACTATCCTGAGCTTCTGGTATTCTTCCGTAGCTTCTGTAGCTAACATCCAAATCCCCCAAGAGGCCCATCTATCCTTCTCTTATCTGGACACCCTCTTGAACCCTTTACTCTCTGTCTTCACATTGTACACCAGCAACAGTGTCACAAAGGGATTTTTGGTGAGAAAGCCTCCTGCTTTCCATAGATTAGGTCCTTTCCCGAGAATCCATCTTTTTAGATGGTCATGTGATACTTCCTCCTTGACTAGCCTGGCAGTGACTGATGGCATTACCTCTATTTTTCTCCTAGAGTTCGGGACCTACCGTAGACTCTTAAGGGGACCCTCTCCTGGATGAATTTGGGAACCTCACCATGAGGCTGCCAACGAATCCTTCTTGTACTTGGACCTTTCCTTATGTACCCCAGGAATCTTGGCCATGAGGCTTCCCATGTATCTACTCCAATCTTCTAAATCACAGAAGATTGTGGCTCTTAGAACATCTACCATCAGGCTTCAAAGGAACCTCTCCCCAAAACTCTGGGTCAGGACCAGCCTATAGCCTCCCACATCATGAGAGGGACCCTGCACTGCTGCAGCAAACAATCTTATGGGTGATCCTCCATTAGACCCAGCCAAGAAGTCAGTTTGGCCTCACACCTCACCTTCACTAGGGAGTCTTGGTATTGCAGCCCCACTTCGCGTGGCTCAACTGTAAAAAGAACCAAGACTGGAGCCCCTAGCTAGACTCCTGCCTGAATTTTATCTACTGGCTTTGGACTTTCCCCTGGAGACCTCCAAAAATACCTTGTGTACTCCCCCACAAAGCTACTCTGTCTGCCCTTGCACTTGGATTTACAGCCTCCAGCCAGGAACTTCTCCCTGCCTTTGCCTACCTTGCCTGTCCAAGGGGTTTTATTGGCTTTTAGACTCTCCCCATGAGACCTCCAAAAGTCCCTCGAGCACTCCCATGTGGAGCTGCTCTATGCCTACCCTTGTGTTTAGATTTACAGCCTCCAGTCAGGAACACTTTCCTCCCTTTGCCTACCTTGCCCATTCAAGGGGGTTTATGATGGTTGGGGTTTTTATGAGTTAATGGAACCTACGGTAAGTTGGAAAAGAACCTATTCCTGCTTTTCCCTCCTGCAGTAGTGAAAAACAAAAATACGGTGTTGGGAAGATGGAAAAAGGGGGACAGCCAACCCAGATAGCCCTTTTGCCCTTATGGCCACTCACACAAGAAACACAATCACACTGCTTCTTATTTATCTCTGCGTCTACAGCAGTTTCTTTTGAATCCCTGTTCTCTCTACGTTCCAAGATCTGTACAGTCCAAGTGATGAGTTTGGAAAGTCCAGGTTTCAGGGGAGGATTCTTGCCCAAGCTTTCTCCACCAATTGTAGCCAAGAGTGTTATTAGGGGAATTTATAATTAGCTCAAATTATGAGAGGGGCTGGCTACAACCACCCTGCAGATATCACCTCCCAATATGTATACCAAGAAGACCAGGGAATTCGTGAAACGGAGCAGAGGCAGGCTTTTCCAATTAATATCCTAATTTATTAATAACAATGGCAACATGCGCAATGCACAAATATACACACTCATACAAGGCTCAGGAAGATCAGGAGTTTGCTGGGGAAATGTTTTGAGGCAGAATTATGGGTGATGCTCACTATAGATGAAGCTTTCTTTTGGTCCAGTTGGGTGAAGTGGAATGAGACACAACCATGGGTTGAATGGAGGTGCCGGTATCTAGATCAGAGAACAAAATGACACAGGGTTCCCCTGAACTCAGACTAGCAACACTGAGTGGAGAAATCTAGGGGTTTTTGACTGCTAAAACTAACTGCAGAACAAAGGTGTGAGACTACCTGGGTGAGGTAATCCGGTCTGTCAGTTTTCATGGGGAAATGGGAAAGGATTAAGTTGTTAGCTGGCCCATCAGGTGAGACATCTAGGCCATTATCGTCCATCCTTCTGATTATGGAGGTGATGATGATCCATTTGCAACTCCCACACTATCTGCCTGACTATCGAGGTTGGGGATTTTCCTGTCTTCCAAGTGACTTTGGCATGAACTCTTTTGCCTGGCTATGGAGGCACCTGGAGTTCACTGAAGAGAGCATCTGGGGCCATGTGGAATTCGTACACACACCAAAATTCAGAAAAATGCATTTATGGTAACAGTGGTACATAAGAGAAAAACAAAACAAAAACTAGAAACTGGAGTAATACTACTACTACTAATAATAAAATTTATTTGCATCCCACCCCTCTGCTGAAGCAATCGGGGTGGCTTACAACAATAAAATCACACAGTAACCCTCTCAAACCCAAACCCACCCTCCCATTAAAACAGTATTAAACATCATGAGTTTAAAATTAATTAAATTAAAAACAATAAAGCAATTATAATAGTTTGCAGCTTTAACAGTTAAAAGTAATCTAGTAGACAGTCCGCTGGCAGGCATAGCGTGACAAGGTATGGCAGCAAGTAGGGAGGATGCTTACTTATTCCTTGGTGGGGAATTTAATCAGTACAGTAGGCAAGGTGCTCATTTTATTCATTGTTTTAAATTTGTTTTAAATTGCTATCTTTTTTTCTTTTTCTGTGTGTGGATGGAAAATATTAATTATGGGCCAGCTAGGGGTGTCAGCTGAAAGACTGGGCAAGACAGCTCAGAACCAGCTGGTTACAAAACATCAATTAATGTAAGTAGGGTTCTGCCAGGCTAGCCAGCTAACCAGTCCCACTGACTTTTTTAACGATTGTTTTAGAGTGGTTTTCTCTTTCTTTTTTCTTGTTATGGTTTTAACAATGGAAACTGGGATGGCAATATGCTTTGTACAAGGCAGAAGGAGATATTTCCTGCATGGCAGGGGGTTGGTCCTGCATGGCAGGGGGTTGGACTGGATGGCCCTTGTGGTCTCTTCCAACTCTATGATTCTATGATTCTATGATTCTATGATTCTATGGCAATAACAAGATCACATGCTCTTATGGAGGAAGAAGAGAGAGATGTTTAATAGCCAATCACTCTGCCAGCCCAGAGAACTTGGAGAATGAGCCAGGCCACCCACAAAACCTCACCTTGCTCTCATGTGATGCTAGGTCAGTTAAAAATAAAGCACATATTATCTATGACCTCCTCAAGGAGGAGGAGGCTGACCTGGTATGCTTTACAGAGACCTGGCTGAAAGCTGACAGTAGTCCAACATGAGCACAGGCTTTCCCAACTCTATGATTCTATGATTCTATTTTTTTGGTGAGAGATGAGGGAAAGTGAGTGGATGATCTGAGTACCTATCCGAATGCTGAGGCACACTGAGTGTGTGCATCTGAGCCTGAAAACCAGGGATAGACTAGGAATTCTGTTACTGTATCCACCCTGCTGCCTATCAGACTCCCTGGCCAAGCTCACTGAAATGGTCACGAAGCTGTTATTGGAGTCCACCAGACTTTTGCTTCTGGAAGACCTCAACATACTGTTGGAGACTAGCATGTCCAGTGAAGTTCAGGAGTTCATGGTATCCATGACAAACATGGGTCCATCCCAATTGGTTTCAGGACCTACACATTCATCAGGTCACAGTCTTGTTGCAATTTTCAGTTCATAATATTCAGATCTGTGGGCAGAGGTTACTATTAGGAGCCCTGATAGCACAGTGGTTAAATGCCAGTACTGCAGCCACAAGGTTGTAAATTCAATCCCAGGCTGGGCTCCAAGGTTGACTCAGCCTTCCATTCTTTCATAGGTTGGTAAAATGAGTATCCAGTTTGTTGAAGGCAATTGGCTGACACATTGTAAATCACTTAGGGAGTGCAAGTTCACTGATAAGTGGTAGGAAAATGTACTTGCTATTGCTATTGGTATATTACCTCTAAGTTGTCATGGACATATCATTTTCTAGTCATGGCTATTATCACAGTTACATCTTCCTCTTGCAGGGGTGAAAGACTGATCTTTCTGTACATCACATCTGGACTCTATGTATAAATATATTCAGTGATTCTGGAATAAATTGTTGTATGTTTGTAATTACATACCATATTGTGTACTGCATGTCTTTTTCAACAAATCAGCAATTTTGTGGTATATCAGTATGCAAGAGGATCTTATAGCACCTTTGAGACTACTTGAACCTACCTCTACAGATGCATACATTTTGTGGTATATTTTACAAACAATATATTTATTTTAAGTACATTACTTGATCCATACTGGTACTAGAAATATATGATGCCATGTCTTCTGTGTGAGGAGACCATTTTAAGCCCAGGAATGGCTCCCCCCCCCCCAAGAGGAAGTTAATCAGAAGTTGCCTTCTATGTAGTGTATTTGTGGCAAACAATTTTTTTTTTCAATTCCCAACAGTCATCCACTCTTGTTTTAAGAATAGAATGTGTAAAAGAAAAGAGTAACAAAAGATTTGTTTTATAAATGGAATAAAGTTTTGGACCTAGTGGACTGAAGGTTGTGTGTAGAACTGACATCTGTTCACATACAAATTATTTTCCTCCAAGATTTTAGCATGCGTAGGATTAAGAGCACCCAAATGCACATAAGAGTCCTGACTCCCTAAATGCATATGTGGCTTCCTATCATCCCTCCTTGTCTCTCCTGTTACAGCTCCCTTGCTCAAGCTGCATTTCTTTAACTGCAGGGATATTCTGAAACAGTACTTCTGTCTGAGAAGTTTTGCTCAAACTATCAAACATTCTCAGTGCATAGGTATGGAGGGTACTGAGAGTGTCAAGCCAAACAGCAATAGACTGCAATACAGCTGCAAACAGGACTTTGCCTAGAGGTCTATCCATTTTAGTTAGGGGGAAAGAGCAATTAATTAAGTTGACTTAAGTAACCCTGATGCAGAGTAATGTGACCTTTTCTCTATGTCACATGCCACATGGAATTCAGTTTAAGAATGATGTTGTGTCACCACCATTCTCCCAGCCTGATTTAAGCTTCTTTCTTTGAATAGGAATAGCTGAATCTACAATTTGGAGGCAGTGACTATATAGCTCCATTTGCTGTGGATTGTTAAAGATGCTTGTGTTAACATAAAAATAAACTCCAACAACGAAACACCCATACTCCATCCCACAAAGCATTAGGTGTTCTCCACTCCCTTTTCCTGAATGCTGAAAACAAATTCCAAAATGAAGGAGAGGGTTGTTGTTGTTGTTGTTTTTAAAAAGCACACTAACTTGCTTTATAATATTATCTATAAATTTAAAGCAAAGCAGCTTCATTTTTTTTCAAATTTAGATAATTTGTAGATAATATTATATCAGAAATAACATCTGATTCAGAGTGTAAGCAAAGAAATGCCAGGACATACCAGGTCTGCACAGGCCTGTACAGGAACCATGACAGGACATTGCCAGTTTGCGCAGGAAATATAGGTACAAATAATACATGGTAAACAAAAACTAGGACATAGCTCATCTGCACCTGTTACCCATTGATGTTTCTTGACTAATAGCAGGCATGTGGGGGCCCTAATCCCAGGGCTTTGCAGACCACATGTGAGGACTACAGTGGCTGCAAGGGCCAGAGAAAACACAGCTTCTCCTATTTATCCTGTGCTTTCCCCAAATGCATCTTGTCTTAACACTATTACTATCCTTAGTACTGATAACATTATATCCTTAGTACTCAGTAACATTATAACTCACCCCCTTTGCAGATGGTGCTTTGAATTACAAAGTTTGCATTCACTGCTCTGTATCCTATTTCCCCCCCCCCACACACACACACACATGTATTCAATAAAAATACAAACAAATTTGGACAGAGATAAAAGAGAACATGATAATGTGGTCTAAGCTTCAATTATCCTTACTAGAAAGAACCATGACAATGAAGATAAATATCTTATGAAAAATTATTTTCTCATTTCAAAAATTACTGATAATAGCAAACATAATGTTATTCAAGAAATGACCAAAGGGACTAAATTTATCTGGAATGGAAAGAAACCCAGGATAAAATGGAAAGAATTTTAATGGAAATGAAACACAAGGGAAGAGGTGTAGTACCTGGTTTGCAACTATTTTACAAAGCAAGTGGTCTGCCTCGGCTCTCAGAATGGATAGCTTTGAAAAATGGAAGATTATGACTTCCAGTTGGTAATGGCGCCCGTTGGAGATATCCCTTAGCTGTCTGCTGAGGGGTCACTCAGGCCTGAGAGGTATTTTGGCTACAAGAGACATCTTCAAGTTGCCAAAAGAGGATCCTCGGGTACTTGGAGAGCCTAATTGTGGGTCCATTCCTGGATTCTGAATCGTTGGAGTGTTGGATGATTACAGATTCATGATGAGACATTCTGATTAACAGAGGGGGGCGGAGAGGCAACCTACTTCATGGCTCTATTTCATCCTTAGACAACCGGAGCACCACCAACTTTTAAAGATATACAAATACTCTACTACATCATGTGAGTAATTCCTTATCACTGATTCTGGTATAATGTCCAGCACTATCCTCATAGGAACACAAAGCATTTGGCTTACTATTATAAAACTTTAAGCTCATCAAAGAGCTAGTGAAGATCTTTGTTAATTTGGGGGGGGGGGGAGAGACCGGGACAATCAAAGAGAGAAGAGAGAAAGTTAAATCCATAAGAATTGGATTTAAAATTTAAGAAACTTTATACTTATATGTTGGTTCTACATAAAGGACACTGAGAACACACTACTAAGAACTTGGAGAATATAAAAAAGCCGTCAAGCTATCGAATTTAAATCTACTCCCTAAACAAATAAACTGCTAGACTGCATAGGAGCCCCTGTGACTTGGGACACGGCTGCGATAGAGAATAGTAGCTGGTGGAGGAGAAACTACTGCTTACCTGCCATGGTCCCTTTCTGGATTAATTGTGATTTTTGTGAATGTTGGTTGAATTGAGGGGTTTAGATTTTGTCTTCCCTTTTGGTGGATGTGGAGTGTGTTTGGAGGAGGAGGGGGGGGACCAGGCCCAGGAGGAAGCTGGCGTGGTGAGTGGCGTGAATTGGAGTGGAGTTCATGGTGCAGATGGTGGAAAGAGTCAGAGAGGGGAAGGAAGAGCTGACGCACTTGGTGGCCTGAGATAAAGACTGACTGAGCAACCGAGAACCAGCGGACTTGAGAGAAGAGTGGACCGTGTGTTTGTGAAGAGGACAACTCTGTGTTGGGTGGGGAAGGCCCTCTGGAGATTGTGGAAAGGAAGGAATGTGCTGGTTGAGTGGATAACCAGCTGGGTCAGCGTGAGATCAGGGGGTGGAGTGGAGGAGAAAGTGGCTTTTGGGAGCCTTTGGGATTGGGAGGGGGACCTTTGTCTGGAAGAAAGAGGAATTTCAGGGGACTTTTCTCGCTGTCCTCTTTCCTTTTTTGTTGTTGTTGTTGTTGTGTTGTCTTAGCTTGGTGAGAGACACCTGAAACCCCCCCCCCATACATTCTGTTTTGCTTGGTCCCTTCCCGCACCTTCCCCCCTCTTCCACTCTCTTCTTCCCCTGCCATTCCATGTGGTGGAAGGGAGTGGGGAAGTATAGGAGGGTGGAAAGTAGGAAATAAATGAGGAAGAATTAGTAGGTGACACAACCAAACAAGGAAGTGACACATTGTGAAGGGAAGAGGGAGGGAGAGAAAGGAAGGAGGAAAACAAATGGCATTGTGGGATTTGTAGTTATAAAATAGATAGAACACTTGGATCGATTCTTGGCATTTTTTCTTCAGTAAAGACATCAGTCTCATAGTTCTTGGGTAGAGATATCAGTATTATATATATCAACTAAAGAGGGAAAAAGAGATAAATAAGAATATCTACTCTTTCAGGAGATAAGTGGAAGTAAAATAAAATAAAATAAAATAAGGGAGTGAAAATAATCTATGCAAAATTGAATAAACTGTAAATCCAAAAATAAAATAAATCAAACTAAATAAATAAAAGAATAGATTAATAAGTAAAATAAGGGAGTGAAATAAAATAAAAATAAAAGAAGGGAGTGAAAATAAATTACACAATATTGGATAAATTTTAAAGCTAGAAAATAGAAAATAAATAAATTAAACTAAATAAAATAAAATAAAGACAATAATATTAGAACAAAATGATAAGGAAAAAGAAAAATAAATTAGAAAAATAATTAAAATAATTAAAATAATTAAACAATTAAAAAATAAAAAAATAACTTGAAGGGGAAAAAAAGAGGAAACAAATTTCTAGCTAAAGAAAACAAGGCCCATGATTAATTAATCAGTTTTGAGAAAAAAACAATTAAATTGCATAATAATAAATTAAAATAAGATACAGAATAAAATAAACAAAAAATAAAATAAAATAAAATAAAAAATCTTGAAGAAAAAAACCCACTAAAAATACCAATTTGGAAATAAATAAATAAAATAAAATAAAAAACCCTACAGGTAATTTTAGAGAATTAAATCTAAAAAAATGACAATGACTCTAAGGAGTCGAACCTCAAAAAGCAATTCAAACAAATCACAAACCGAACTTCAATTTACTAGGAGGCCATCATTGGAACAACAAAAAATAGAACCCTCTAATCAGATTCTCCTGGAAGAAATTAGGAAACTAAGATCTGAATTTAGGTCAGAAATGAAGGATTTTAAAGCAGAAATCCGCCAAGAAATAAGGACTGAACTGAAAGAGATAAACCAAACAGTAGAGAAACTCACAAACAAAATGACCTTAGTAAACCAGAAAATCAAGATCTTGGAAGATAAAACGGACATAGTAGATGAAGAACTTCAAGCTATCAAAGTAAGGAGAGAGAGAGATTTAGATGAGAAAGTGATGTGGGAACAGAAACTAAGAGATAGATGTATTAAAAACAGAGGATTTGCAGAAGTAAAGGAAGAAAATCTAATGAATATATTCTTACTGACATTGGCTAATTTTTTAGAAAAAGAAGAGAATTTATTTGAAATGGAAATAGACAGAATCTTCAGACTGAATTCAGCTATAGCAAGATAGAAAAAACTCCCATGGGATATTGTTATCTACTTTGTGAGGAAACAAACATGAGACGATCTACTGAGTTTGCACAATGAATCACCATTGTTCGTAGAGGGCCGATAACTTCAAATCTTCAAAGATGTGCCCACAAGAATCCCTCATAAAAGGAAAGACTATACATTTTTGATGGCTAGTTTAAGGGACTGAGACATTCCATACAGATGGATTCAACCAGAGGGCTTGTCCTTCTGGTTCAACAGGAAAAGAATTATAATCAAGTCACCAGATGAAGTGAAGAGGTTTTGGGAATACCTAGAGTAAAGAAAGAAAAGAGAAAGAGAAGAGAGAAGACAGACAAGCCCAATGACAAAAGCATAGGAGGAGGAAGTAAGACAAAAAACAAGAGAATCGTGTAGACAAAAATAGATAGTTCAGGAAGAAACGGAAAAATTTAGATCTTTATCACTAAGAGAAAAAACTAATTACTCAGAAGAGCAATGAGAACTCGAAATGGAAGAATATCTAATCCAATTAGTAAGAGCCAATGAAGAAGAAGAAGAGGAAGAAGAGAAAGAAGAAGAAACAGAACTTGAGTGGGAACCAGAATGATATAAATTGAAAGGATTCTAAAGAAACTACCTTACTAAAAGATAAATGAGGAAACAAATAAAATTCCTAACATGGAATGTGAAAGGACTTAATTCACTGCAAAAAAGGGGGGGAAATTCACTACTTGCAGAAGAAAACATTGATGTAATATGTTTACCAGAAATGCATATCAAAGAGAAAAAATACTTAAAAATTCAAAAACTAGGGAAAGAATTCATAGCAGCATCTGAGGACGAAAAGAAAAGAGGAGTAGTGATTTATGTAAATCATAATTTAGAAGCAAAAGAAATCTGCAAAGACTCAGAGGGGAGGTATATCTTAGTCAAAGTAAATGTCCAAATAGGGAAAACACTCCTTATAGGAATTTATGCCCCTAGTGAAAAAAGAAACAAATTTTATAAAAAAAATCACACAAGAAGTAAAGGAACTAAGGGCTTCGGCAGACGGCTTAAAAAGCCGTCCTAGAGGCAGGGAAGAGGAGGGGCAGCCGCACGCTCGGTGCCCCTTCCTTCTCCCGAGGTCGTCCTTGGAGCTGCCGGCCCTCCGCACAGCCGGCGCTCCGAGGGCAACCTCCTGCCACAGCATCCAGATACGCTGTGGCAGAAAAGTCAGCAAAAGTGCGCCGCAAGCTTTTGAGGCGCACTTTCACTGACTTGTGAAAGGAGCGCTATTTTAGCACTCCTTTCAGAGGCGGCGAAGGTGTGCCACAGGATTGAGGCATGGGGATGCCTCGGTCCTGCGGCGCACCTTCCCAGGGCGGCCCACAGCCACCAGTCTGCTTAGGCCCTAAATTATGATGATATTATAGCTATGGGCAGTTGAAATGGGGTTATTTACCCTAAATTAGATAGGTAATTGGAAAAGAAGATAAAAAATAACCAAGGGAAACTACCAAAAAACTTTTTTGAAATGATGGAAAATTTAGGACTAATAGATGTCTGGAGAATTAAATATAAAGAATGTAAAGAATTCACATTTTATTCGAACCCCCACAAATCATGGGTGAGATTAGACCACAATCCATATGATCAAACTAATAGACAAAATTGAAAATCTCCCAATAATCTGGTCAGACCATAACCCAGTGGTAATGACAATAGGTACTAACAGGAACTCATACAGATGGCAATTAAATGAAAATTTGCTGTGTAATGAAGGAATATTAGAAGAAGGGAAAAAACAACTAAAATTGTTCTTTGAAGAAAATCTAAGTAAAGAAATGGCCACTCATGTGGTATGGGATATGGCTAAAGCCTATATGAAAGGCTTTTTCATTAAAAAACAAAACAAAACAGCGAATTAAATAAGAAAAAGCAGAGAAAAATAAAATAAATGGAAGAAGTTCGCAAAAAAGAATAATATTGGAAGAGAAACCCAAAGGATAAACAATGCTATAAAGAAATAATAGGATTAAAGAAACAAATATCTTTAATAATAACAGAGGAACTTGAGAAAAAACTGAGATGGATTAAACAAAAAAACTTTGAATGCACAAATAAACCTGGTAAATAGCTTGCATATAAACTACAGAAAGAAAGAGAAAGAAAAACTATAACCCAACTAAAACAAGCTGATGAGGTTATTACAGACCAAAGGAAAATAAAAGAAATTTTTTTGGAATGCTTTTCAAACTTGGCAAAAGAAAGGCATCAAAAAAGAACTAATTAACAAATACCTAAATGATCAAAACATTAAGAAACTATCAAAACTTGTGCCATCATATACATTTGGAACAATGGGGAAAAACCTGGAACAGAAGATTAAAATATACACTAAGCAATGACCTAAAAGAAAACTTTTATAAAATGCAATTTAGATGGCATTTAACACCTTTCAAATTAGCAAAAATTTATAAAAACAAAAAGAACAAATGTTGGAAATGTGAGACAGAATTAGGTACATAATATCATATTTGGTGGGAATGCAAAATGGCACAAAGCTTTTGGAATATGTTTCATGAAGCGACAGAAAAAAATATTAAATACAAAAATTAAAAAAGACCCGATGAGATACCTATTAAGTATGAATGTAGAAGAAGAATTAGAGACTAAATATGGTAGACTAATATTTTATCTGAATACAGTGGCTAGAATGATATTCGCTGCAAAATGGAAACAAAAATAATACCAGATATGGAAGATTGGATTACGAAGCTTTACGACATAATGCAAAGTGATAAATTAACACAAATCATACAGAAAAGACCACATAAGGAATTTGAGGAAGTCTGGAATCCTGTTATTGTATATTTGAAAAGAGAAAAGAACCAACACTCAACATTAGGTCTGGAAACAAAATAATCCTTGATTAATCTTAACAAATGAAAAACAGAAAGCCCAAAAAGCAAACATATTACAGACTATTTTGTAAGAAGATACACAGCTATGAGGTGAAACATAGATATATTTAGGATATATGGGATTTCTTTTCTTACATTTCACTTTATGTGTTATTGTCTAGTTTACTTTTTTCATACATATCTGTATTATTGTGTTATTATTTGTTACTACTTGCTCTGACTGTCTGATTGCCCTAAGTTTTAACTAGTTTTGATTGTTGTTGTGCAATGTTTTTACTCAATAAACTTTATTAATTTAAAAAAAAATGGGAGATTATTTAAATTGGAGGGATTCAACAATGAATTCAAATGGCATGCCTATATTTATTATGGGAAGGTGTAGGCCAATAGGGAATTAAGGAACCATACTATTTGGAAGGCATTATTAAAAATTGTTGGAATTATATACATAAAAAAATATATAGAAAAATAATTTTGTGGCTATCACCAGAGGAAGTCTTTATTTGGACAACAGAAAGAATCTGAAAAAAGTACGGATAAGATACAAGGATCTTCTAATCTTAGATAAACATATTAAACAAAAGTACTGTTAGGAAACTCCAAACATATAACAGCAAAATTCTACAACATCATTTTACAGTTAGTGTTGGTAAATGAAACAGTTAATGATTCAATAATGAAAAGGATGCAGAATATTAGGTATGTGTTAAAATTAAAGCATTGGGAAAATTCATGGAAAAGACTGTACAAATTGATATTATGTCACAATTTAAAAGAAAATTACATTAAACTACTGCATTAATGGTACCTAACACCTGAAAAATGTACAAGATGGAAGCTAATTAGTGCTGGAAATGCAATAAAAATATTGGCTCTTTTTTCTACATGTGGTGGAGTTGTCCAAAAACCAGGGGATTCTGGTCAAAGATATATATGATGATCAATCAGATATTAGGAATCAATTTTGCAATGTATGCTGAATTATATCTTCTAAACATGATGGATATACTAGCTCAAATAATGAAAGACAATATTGGAAAATATTGTTCTACTTGTTCATAGCAACTCATATGATGAGGAGTAAAGGAAGAAATTGACAACACATGAACACACAACATCAAGCTGATCATAGGAGATTGGAACGTGTAGGTTGGAAGCAAAGAAGAATCACAAACAGTAGGCAGATTCAAATTAGGCAAGAGAAATGAAGCAGGTGAGCATCTGATAGATTTTTTGAAGCCAACCACCTAGTCATTGCAAACACATTTTTCATACAACCAGAAAAAAGGTTAAACACATGGACATCACTAAATGGCCAGCACAAAAACCAAATACATTATATAATCAGAAGCAAAAGATGGTGAAGCTCCCTACTGGTGACCAAGGGCCTCGGCAGATGACTAATTGAGGTCAAACCAAGGAGCAGGACATTCTATGACAACAAAAATAACATAATTCAAGACTAGAAAGAAATAAAAAGATGTTGGATGCAATACACAGAAAAGTTACATAAAAAAGAGGACAAAATGAAGGACATATGGAATGAAGAACTATATAAAGATGAACCCCAAATTCTAAAAAGTGAGGTGGAATCTACAATAAGAGAAATGATGGAAAACAAGTCACCAAGAACAGGTGATTCCAATTGAACTGCTACAATCTACATTGACAAAATCAACTCTAGTGCTAACCAACATATTTCAATAGATATGGAAAACAAAATGATGGCCAACAGATTGGAAGCGATCAATATACATCCCCATCCACAAAAAAAGAGACACAAGAAACTGCAGCAACTATAGAACCATAGCACTGATCTCCCACGCAAGAAAATCATGCTCAAAATTCTGCAACATAGACTCCAACCATACATGGAGAGAGCAATCGCAGAGGTCCAAGTGGGGTTCTAGAAAGGAAGAGGCACTAGGGACCATATTGCAAACACACAATGGCTAATGGAGGGCACCAAGGAATTCCAAAAGAAAATCAGCATGTGTTTTATAGACTACAGTAAAGCCTTCAACTGCAGATCATGAAAGGCTATGGAATGCACTTAAAGACATAGCAATAGCAGCTTCATTTATATACTGCTTCATACCACACTAAGCAGTCTCTAAGCGGTTTACAACTGTAAGCTAATTGCCCCGATCAAACTGGGTACTCATTTTAGCAATCTTGGCAGATCTTGAACCCCTGGCTTGGACTGAACTCACAACCTTGTGGTTTGTGGATGATTGGCTGAAGTACTGGCATTTAACCACTGTGCCACCAGGGCTCTTAGACATGGGAGTGACAACACATCTGATGGTCCTGATGAGGAATCTGTACTCAGGACAACAGGCCACTTTCATAACAGAACATGGAGAAAGAGAATGGTTCTCAATTGCCAAAGGGTCAGATAAGGTTGCATCCTTTCACTCTATCTTTTCAACTTGAATGCAGAACATATTATAAAAAAGTAGGAAGAAGGAATATCAACAATCTAAGATATGCAGACAACACCATAAAACTGGCAGAAAACCTCAAAAACTTTGAACAACTACTAAGGAAGATCAAAGAAGAAAGTGCAAAGGGGGGCTTACTATTAAACAAAAAGAAAACAAAAATAATGACCATCAAGGGCCTTTGCAGACTGCCAGAAATAATGCAAATTGAGTCCACTTTAACTGCCCTGGCTCAGTGCTAGGGAATCATGGAATTGTATTTTTTTCTGAGACACTGAGCCATTGTATTCCCTATTACCATGTATGGATGTGAGAGCTAGACAGTTAAGAAAGAAGTTAGGAAGAAAATCAATTCATTTGAAATATAGTGCTGGAGAAGAGTGCTGAGGGTGCCATGGAGAGCCAAAAAGACAAACAAGTGGGTCCTAGAGCAGATCAAGCCCTATATCTCCCTGGAATCTGAGAGGACAAAACTTAGGCTGTCGTACTTTGGACACATCATGAGAAGAAATGAATCATTGGAAAAAAACAATAATGCTAGAAAAGGGGGAGGGAAGTAGATAGAGAGGAAGGTTGCATGTTAGATGGATGGACTTTATTAAAGAGATCATGGGCCTCGGCAGACGGCTAATAGAGCCGTCTCCAAGGCAGGGAAGAGGAGGGGCAGCCGCATGCTCAGTGCCCCTTCCTCCTCCTGAGGTTGCCCTCGGAGCTGCCGGCCCTCCGAGGGCTGATTTAGCGCTCCTTTTAGGGGTGCCGACGGTGATTTAGCACTCCTTTTAGGGGTGCCAACGGTGCGCCGCGGTGTGGATGCCTCGGTCCCGCGGCGCACCATCCCGCGGCATCCCGGACGCCCTTGTCTGCTTCCCCCCTATGAGTATGAGTTTGCAGGAGCTGGGCAGAGCAGTGTAGGACAGGGGATTTTAGAGATGTCTCATCAGCAGCGTCACCATGGATCAAGACTGACATGAAGGCAGTTAACAACAACAGTGAATGAAAATACTGGGGACTATATATGAGTTAATAGAGGGGAAGATGATAGAATCATACTATAGAAATTAAATAGTATACTAGGACACTAAATATCCTACTGGGTAAAGTTTGATGATCTGTAGACATTAAAGATATAATATACAATTTTTTTTCTTTTATAAAATAAGATACATAATTAATGAAGAATCTTAGATAGGTTAGAAACTGGTTTAACACCCAACTAGACAAGAAACAAAGTAGGGACGTTCAGACAGGTTTTCCAAAAATAACGTATAGGTTAAATGGTAAAATTTAAAGATATAATAATGATGCAAGATACAATGCGAATGTTTCTGTGTCATTATTATTATTATTATTAGAATATTGATAATATTTTGATACAATATTGTAATGAAATTTTATGTGGAATAATAACAAAAAAAGAAATGATCCAGTTTGACACTGCTTTTACTGCCATGGCTCAATGCTATGGTATTCTGGGAATTGTAGTTTGTTGTGCAGAGAACAATCTTTCTGGCAGAGAAGGCTATATGTCTCACAAAACTGTAAATCCCAGAATTCCATAGCATTGAGACATGGCAGAAAAAGTGTTGTCAACCTGGATTATTTCTGCAGTGCAGCTGCACCTGTTGTCTGTGGAAGACTATGATCCCATTAACTTGTTAATCTTGTTAACTCAGATCTGGCAAAGGATGTGCTGCTGTGTAGATCTTTCCAATAACCCCTTTCTGCTTTCATCCATGAAGAGTGTTCATTGAATTAGCTAGAGACATAATGGAGATAGATTTGCATCTATACCAGGCTTCAGCAAGCAATGCTAGCTAGCTATCATAGACAAGCACTAGAGTGACTGATATTTTCAAAGTAGGCAATTACAGAGGAGGAAGATGAAATGGATCCAGATAGGTATTGCATTTAAAGATATGAAAGCAATTCCTAGGATAATTGCACAAAGTTATATCTTCTTGATCAAGAGTATAAATGTGACTTAGGGGGGAAGCAGACAAGAGCTTCCCAGACGCCCTGGGCCGGTGTGCCGTGGGGCCGCAGCCTCCGCACCTCGGCACACCGACGGCGTCCCTGGAAGGAGTGCTAAATCAGTGCTCCTTCCTCAAGACAGGGAAAGTGTGCCCTAAAAGCGTCGGGCGCACTTTCTCTGTCTTTTCCACCGCAGCGCGTCCGGTCGCTGCGGCAGGAGGTTGCCCCGGAAGTGCCGGCCGTGCGGAGGGCCGGCAGCTCCCAGGGCGACCTCAGGAAGAGGAAGGAGAGCCGCGCATGTGGTTGCTCCTCCTCTTCCGGGTCTCGCAGACGACTCAATTAGTCGTCTGCCGAGGCCCTAAGTCTCTTCTGAAATGGTTTAAGCCTTTTTGGAACAGAAGCAATGAAAGCATAGTAACTCTACAAACAACAATGACTGAAATTATTAGTAGAACCTCTTTACAAAATGCAGAGGTTCTGTTTTTCCCATCATCTCTTCTACTTCTTCCTCATGCTATTTATCCCTCTCCCACACCAGATATTGGGGGTAAAAAAATAAATAAAGGAGTCTCGTGGCATCTTAAAGAACAATTTATTTCAGCACAGCTTTATAGTCACATGAAGTGCAGCTTCAGTAGAGAACAGTCAAACAAATGTGTATGCAAGTGTGTCTGTATTTGTCTGTGTGTAGAATGTAAGTAAAAAACAAAACATGTTGGCATATTGGCAAGTGCAGCTTTTATACTAGCAAAAAGCTGTGAAGACAAAGGAAGGCAACATGTTTTGTATCCAAGTATAAGTACCAGATCCTGTCTGATCTTGGAAGCTATGCAGGGTCACCTCTGGTTAGTAATGGATGTTGTAGGGTGTATTTCAGAGGAAGGTAACAACAACAAACAAACAAACAAGTAAATAAATAAATAGATAAACTACCCCTGAGTATACCTTATCTAAGAGAACTAAACACAATTATCTTGGATTTAGTTTTAAAAATTGAGATTTGGTTAATCTCTTTAGTAGAGTTTAACGTAAGACATTACCACTTGAGTCTCATTACCGCACTACGGTCTTATAGTGCTGCTATTCTATTTTTACTGCCTCCCATTGCATTCTGAGGTTTGTAGTTGAGTGAGAATTTTAAATGCTCCTCCCTCAACTACAAATCCCAGAATGCAACAGGAGACAGCCAGAGCAGTAAAAGTGGAATAGCACTATAAGAGTGTAGTGCGGTAATGTCCTTAGTCTTGATGCAATCTTGTCACTTAAAAAAAATGTAGAGGAGCCATTAGCACATATCATGCCTTTTGCGGTGCCCCTTTTGCAGCTTGTGGAAGGAGCGCTATTTTAGTGCTCCTTTTGCAGGTGGCGAAAGGGAGAATCGGGGTCGAGATGACCGGCAGCCTCGGCCTCGATTCTCCGCTTCCCAAGGTGGCCCAAGTCCGCCCATCTGCATCCTCCCTGACATGACTTCATATTGTCTTCATCTGAGTCTAACCCTGCTTTGTGTGTGATATGTGCTGCATAGAAGGTAAACAGATACTTTGCCTAGAATTCAAAGATATAGACATGTTAGGGGGGATGCAGACGGGTGGCCATGGGCCGCCCTGGGAAGCAGAAGATTGGGGCCAAGGCTGCCCCACGCCCCTGCCCCAATCCTCCCTTTTGGCACCTGGGAAAGGAACACCAAAATAGTGCTGCTTTCCCAGGCGGTGAAAAGGGAGCCCAAAGAGCCGTCATGTGGCTCTTTTGTACCTCTTCCAGTGCAGCGTGTCTGGACACTGCGCCGGGAGGACGTCATCAGAGTGCTCACCGTGTGCAATGGCACATACTCTGATGACATCCTTGGGAAAGGGTTGGGGTGCCCAGCGTATGGCCACCCCTCCCCTTGCCTGACTCCAAGACAGCACTTTGCGCCATCTGCAGAGCCCCTTAGTCTATAGAATCAGTATGTAGAGAGATTGTTTCCACCCTGAACACACCAGCAGATCCATACTCTACAGCCAAGCCGTCTTATAAAATCTCATCTGCTCACACCCACAAGACAGGGATGCCAAACTCAAGGCATTATAGCAAACATTCCTCAAACTACATTATCCACCACATGAAGTAAAAAAACCAAAAACAAATAAACAAGGCAAGACTTGTACCCAGGACTGATCTGTTACAGAACAGATTGAAGAGAGAAAATGACAGAACCCAACTAGTGGTCACATACAGCTCCCAACTCTTAGACAGTACACTAATGAACTGAAGACTTTTGTTCTTGTTGATATAGGGCCAGAACAGACTGACAAGTTAAACTCTTAGGCGCATCATCAATGAACTACAACTCATTCTGGACAATAATGCCACTCTTTCAAGGGCTCTTGGTGGCAGACCTTTACTCACCTACAGACAGCCTCCAAACATCGAACAGGTATTCACCCACAGGAAAACACATGACACAGATGGAGACACAGGTACTAAGCCATGCCACAAACCAAGATGCCAACTCTGCCCACACATTTATCCAAGAAACAAGACCTAATGGCATCAACCACTATATTAGTGGACCCTCACATGCTCATCCTCCAGTGTGATGTATGCCATACTATGTCATCAATACCTAACAGCACTCTACATCGGGCAAACAGGCCAGGCCCTGTGCCAGAGGATAAATGGACATAAATAAGACATTAGGAATGGGAATACACAAAAACCAGTGACAGAACACTTCATTCTCCCTGGGCATTCCATCGCTGGCCTCAGAACAGCAGTCCTTGAACAAAAGAATTACAAAGGGAGATTGGAAAGAGAAATAGCAGAATTAGAATTCATCCATAAACTACAGTTCCTCAGCAATAGATGATGGCTTCCTGTCTCACTACACACATTTCAACACTATCTGACCCCACCCTGAAGAGGGCTTCCTACACTCATCTATTGTCTTCACCTACAGGCTAGTTTCCAATGCCAAACTGGTCTTGCCTTTTCATTTCCATATACATTGGCCAGGTCACAATGTTTGGAGAACCAAACCCCAGCAGATGCTTAGGGCCCTCTGTATAACTTTTACATAACACATTGACAGCTCTCAAACTGCCCACTCAGCTTAAATCCCTGTTACCTGATATCAGCCATAAGTTGGACTAAGACCCTGGGAGACCAGGGTTTGAATCCTTGATCAGCCATGGAAACCCACTGGGTGACCATGCGCAAATAATAATAATAATAATAATAATAATAATAATAATAATAATAACAACAACAACAACAACAACAACAACAACTTATATCCCAGGGCGGCTAACAACAATTAAAATTACTTACAATATAAAACCAGAAATATCGAATACCCACCCCCCTTAAAAAAGTATTAAACCAAACACTCTCATACTCTCTTGGCCTCAGAGGATGGAAATATCAAACCCCCTCTGAAAAAACTCCCCCCCCCAAAAAAAAACATATGGGAGGGTTGCCTTAGGGTTGACATAAGTCAGAAATGACTTAAAGGCACACAGCAGCAACAACAACAAAAGTTTCCAAGACACAAGGAGGTAATAGTCCCACTGCATTATGCACTAATCAGCCCTTATCTGGAGTACTGACATCAGTTCTGGGCATCTCATTTTAAGAAGGATATAGGCAAGTTGGAGCATGTTCAAAGAAGGGTAACAATGATGATAGAGTAAACACAACAGCCTTAGCAAAATAAAGCAAAAAGAAGGACTCTTGTAACAGAGAAAAGGAAAACCCAAGATCTCTGTGTTTGTGCTTGCCTCTCTTTCATATGAAATTAATGGTGGTTTAATGGGGTATGAAAGAATGTTTTACTGGATACAATGAGGAACAATTGTCTAGTTCACGTTTCATTTCACAGGTCATTATTGCATTATGAAGTAAATCGACCAAGTCCGGTAAATAACAGTCTGTGTATTGCTGAAAGCTTGAAACCAAACAATCTTAGCACTCTTCAACTAATATCTCTCTCATGTTTAACCCTTGCAGAGATCTGCTGCAGGCTAAACAATTATTGTCTTCATTCACCCCTAGCAGGTAAGCATTATTCATTTTACCTTTCACCCCCCTTCTCTAGCAAACCCCAGGAGGCTATGCTTTTTGCATTGCTGTTTTGTTTATTAGCCAGCCTAACCAACTGTGTGTCT
The DNA here is from genome assembly GCA_026167975.1 of Phrynosoma blainvillii. Lineage (NCBI taxonomy): Eukaryota > Metazoa > Chordata > Lepidosauria > Squamata > Phrynosomatidae > Phrynosoma > Phrynosoma blainvillii. The sequence continues at coordinate 212,527,417 of JANUYF010000001.1, forward strand.
GGTGGCCTTGAAAAACAACACACATTTTAGCAAGAGCTTCAGGCATCTTGAAACAGGCTGCTTCCTCTGCAAAATTAATTGTTGCAAAACACAGCACTTCTTCTGTGTAAAGTGCTTCTCACACTCAGTAATTTGACTGGGTTATGTATAAGCCTGGGAAGTGTGGGGAAATTTATTTTTCTTTTAACCTAAGAAACTATGGGCCGAAATACATTGGCAAAAGGAGCAGCTTGAAGCTGTCCCTTCTGAAGGCAGATTGGGGCCTTGGCAACTGCAAACCATGGCCCCAGTCCTCCTTGAAGCCACCCAAAAAAGGAGCAGCAAACAGCCACTCCTTTTTCAGGCAGCAAAAAAAACAGCTTTGCACCCATGCTGCAGCCCGAACCTAGTTTCATGATGCTCCAGTGGCATCTTAATGCCACACTGTCAGAGTGTCATGAAGCCACTTCCATGTAAATGGCCAGGTAGCTTCCGTGGCTTAGGAGTGTACAGCATATAAACACTGTGCTTCCAAGCCTTCTGGAAGGCAGCTTAACTTGTCAGTCTGTTCTGGCCCTATATCAACAAGAACAAAAGTCTTCTCTTCAGTTCACTAGTGTACTGCCAAGCAGAAGCATTTTGTAGCTTATCTGTTTTTAAATCATAATCATGAAGCATAGCCTTTCTTTTCTTTTTTCTCCTGCAATAGTTTTGAAAACATCCCTTAAAGGAAACTGTGGGGCTATGTAGATGGCAGGAAAAGGTGACCTGAAGTTGCCTTTTCCCTAAGCTGCAGCAACCGCACTGGAGAGAGTCAATGCAGCTTTTCTGAGGCTGTATTGAAGCCCCAGCAACTGCACCGCCAGCCCCAAGGACGCTGCAAAGAGAGACAGAGCAACCACATGGGCCAGCAGCGGCTGCTTTAATTTTTTTTCATTTTCAAATGCATGCACACATGCACAGGATCAACCCTTCACACCTGCACATCTGTGCAGGAAAACATCGCTGTGCACCTGTATAGGATCTGTCATAGGCTAGTATACAGTCTGTCACTCTCTGTGTGCAAAGATGACTGAAGTTCAGCATCCCTATGCACCTGCACAGTACATGTTATAGGGTGGTATACAGTCTGTCTCTGTGTACAAAGGTGACTGAATTTTGGCATCCCCCTGCACCTGCACAGGACCTGTCATACACCCATATATCATGCAAGGATTTGCTGAGCTCCGCTTCTCCCCAAGGAGTGGGTGCAATAGACAGGGGCCACTGTCTGATTGTGCCACCCTTGGGGTGAAGGAACGGATTTGTCAACTGAAAAAACACTCCATCATTCTCCACAAAACATGTCCCACACGGATCAGGGGGGAGGGGAGAGGTATATGCAAGGGAGGTTTGTGTTGACAGACTTGATACATGCCGCTGGTAGTCATGCAAGGAATATGGTCAACAGGACACATGGACAAATGTTACTCCAGGAGCCCCCCCCCCAATCATGCCAGGAAGTGGTATGCAGGTCTTATGCACACCTGCACACCTACACAGAAGAGGTCACAAAAGCCTCTTTCATGCAAGCTGCTGTGAATGCTGACAGCAAGCGTACATGCAACAGAATGCATTTATTGTCATAACAGAGGACAGTTGCTAGAGCGTATGTGTAGGGTTACAATTAGGGTTAGGGTTCTAATATTCAAGCGCACCTGCGCCAGTGCTTCTACACCTGGAAGCATAGGGTGCTTTAAATTAAAGCTTGCATCACAGGGCATATGCTCTGGATCGCCGAGTCAATTTCTACCACACTTGCGACAGTGCATTTATATGGCCGTTTTCTGATGCATCAGTGTTGCTGTATACATACACACATGCGAAGGTGCACATCTTCACTGAAGGAGCGGAAAAAAGCAGCTCCTTTTTGGAGCAGCTTTTCTTGGCATACGACCACTACAGGGCGCTTTCCTGGAGACTTTTAGGGAAACGTTGTCTAAATGCCATGCCTATAAGTCACCCTCAAAGCACCCCTTTTTGCCCATCTGCATAGCCCCAGTACCTGCCAAATTTTAGATCCCAATTTCCATTTCTCAGAGCTTTTAAAGGTTTAAATTTGTCTCAAAACAGAAGTATAAAATGGAAATATTGTTTCTGCTCAATTTTATACACACAATCAAACCTCATGATTGTTAGGAATCTTTTCTTGCACTTCTACCCTCCTGGTCCTTCACACCTCTCTCTCAAACCATGTTTATCTCACAGTCTGGGGGAGTCAGGAAATGCTCAGAACAAACTATGCATATTAACTATACATACGCTTGTCTGTAGCAAATAAATATGGTCTCTATGTGACCAGTGGTGAGGCTAGAACTCTGTGGGGGGAAGCAGACGGGTGGCCGTGGGCCGCCCCAGAAAGCTGTGATGTGGGGCCGAGGTATCCCCACACCTCGGCCCCGTGGAACAGCTTTGCCGCCCCTGGAAGGAGCACTAAATTGGCTCTCCTTCCACAAGTCGCTGAAGGTGTGCTGCAAAAGGCTGCCGGCGCACCTTTGGCGACTCTTCTGCTGTAGCGTGTGTGGATGCTGCAGCGGGAGGTCCTCCTTGGAGCGGCGGCTCTGCGGAGGGCCAACTGCTCCGAGGATGACCTGGGGAAGGGGTTGGGGCACCCACTGTGCGGCTGCCCCTCCCCTTCCCTGCCCCCAAAACGGCTCTTTAAGCCGTCTGCTTCCCCCCTGTGACTTCAGAAGATATTTGATAGTCATTGTGCTAGACCAGGGGTAGGTAACCTTTTTAAGCTCTGGGCCAGTCCCCAGAAGTCCTCCTTTCCACTGGGCTGGGGGGAGAATGGCGGCATGCGCGCACGCGCACCCCCATCATGTGCGACCCCCCCGCGCACTGCCTCCGCCACCACGGTACGCGCGGCTGCCATTTTGATTTTCAAAATGGTGGCCGCGATGCATTTGCGCATGCACAGGAGTACTGCGCATGTGCAAACGAGTTGCGGCCTCCATTTTGGAGAAAAAATGGCGGCCGCGACTCGTTTGCACATGCACAGTACTCCTGTGCATGCGTAAACACATCATGGCCGCAATTTTGAAAATCAAAATGGCAGTGGCAGTGCACGGCGGCAGCGTGGCAGGGGTCTGCCTGGGTCAGTAAGTCCGGCGACCTGGGCCAGAACCGGCCCGGGGGCCATAGGTTGCCAGCCCCGGTGCTAGACATTTGTTAGGTATTCTGTGCATAAAAAGAACAATACCATGCCAAATCTCCATCTGCCCTAGATTGTGGATTATTTTGAGGCCTCTTCCAAGTATGCTATCAACATGTATTTTATATACTTGCATTTAATATTTTAGGTATACACATAGTATATGCAATGTGCAACAAAGCAGGTTATACACAAAATAATAATAATATAATAATAAATTTTATTTTTACCCCGCCTTTCCATGGATATGATCAAAACGGCTTACAAAGAGTTAAAACAATAAAAAAGTTAAAATTGCTACAATATAAAGGTTAAAAACATCGGTGCAGGGAAAAGGAACAGGAATCAGACAAATCACAAATATCAGGGGCAAGAAGTGGGGGAGGGGAGAAAGTTACAAACAGTCCGGGGTCAACAAGAAAACACATGGGGCAGAGAAAGAAAAAAAATACCATTACTTAAGGTGGAAATGCCAACTGAAATAGATACGTTTTTAGATTTTTCTTAAAAGAGACTAGTGATGAAGAGGAGTGAAGCTCTGCGGGAAGCTTATTCCAGAAGGAAGGGGCGACGATGGAAAAAGCCCTCTGAGAGGTCCCCACAAAGTGAGACTTGGGGACCTCTAGCAGATTAGTCCCAGATGATCGGAGTGTGTGGAGCAGATTATGTGGGGAGAGGCGGTCTGTACCCTGGGCCCAAGCCATTTAGGGCTTTATAGGTCAAAACCAACACCTTGTATTGAGCTCGGAAGCGAATAGGCAGCCAGTGAAGGTCTTTTAGGATAGGTGTTATATGGTCCGACCTGGAACTACCAGCGACCAATCTAGCTGCCATATTCTGCACCAATTGCAGCTTCCGGGTTTGGTACAAGGGTTGCCCCATGTAGAGCGCGTTGCAGAAATCCAATCGAGAGGTTACCAAAGCATGTACAACAGTTTCAAGGTCCTTACGGTTCAGATAGGGATGCAACTGGCGTATCAGCCGAAGCTGATAACAAGCACTCCTGACCGCCACATCCACCTGGGATGTCAGTTGGAGCGACGAATCAAGGAGTACTCCCAAGCTGCAAGTCCTTCAAGGGGAGCGTGACCCCATTCAGGACCGGACGACAAATCTCACCACCTGGAACTGGGGAACCTATCACCAGTACTTCCGTTTTTCCTGGATTCACACTGAGTTTGTTCTCCCTCATCCAGCCCATTACCGACTCCAAGCAGGCAACAAGAGGAGAGATGCCATCCTTAGTTACTGCATCAGTCGGAGACATAGAGAAGACTATTTGGGTGTCATCAGCGTACTGATAACACCGCACCCCATATCTCTGGATGATCTCTCCCAGCGGTTTCATGTAAATGTTGAAAAGCATAGGGGACAAAATCGCTCCCTGAGGGACACCAGATGTAAGGGCCCTCTTATCGGAGCGACAGTCCCCCAGCTCCACCATCTGGAACCTGCCCGAGAGGTAGGACTGGAACCACTGCAGAGCAGTGCCCCCGATACCCAGCTCCCTCAGGGGGTCCAGAAGGATACCATGGTCGATGGTATCGAAAGCCGCTGAGATGTCCAAGAGCACTAACAGGGACACGCTTCCCCTGTCCGTGCCCAGACGGAGGTCATCAACTAAGGCAACCATGGCAGTCTCAACTCCATAGCCCGCCCAGAAGCCAGTTTGAAATGGATCCAGAAAATCGGTGTCATCCAAGATCGATTGAAGCTGGAAAGCGACTGCTCTCTCGATCACCTTCCCCAAAAAAGGTAGCAGTGATATGGGCCGACAATTATTGTGAGTCAGAAGGTCTAAGGAGGGCTTTTTAAGCAGGGGTTTAACCACTGCTAATTTTAATTTGGATGGAAACTGACCCTCTCTTAGAGATGTATTAACGATGCGGTGCAACAATGTTAACATCGCATTTCCCCCCTGAGCTGCCAACCATGAGGGACAGGGATCAAGGGAGCATGTCGTCTTCCTAACACTTCGAAGGATCTTGTCCACTTCCTCAGTACTGACAAACTCAAAATGATCCAGTATAACAGGGGCCACGGACACTTCGGACACCTCTCTAGGACCTGTAGGAATACTGGCGTCGAGATCAGCCCTTATCTGAGAGATTTTATCCGCAAAGAAGTTGTTAAATTCGTCACAGCAGGCCTTAGATGGTTCCAAAATAGGGCTCAGGGAGGGGGGGAGTTGAGTTAGCTCCCTCACAACCCTGAACAGCTCTGCAGGACGTGACTCCTCAGACGCAATACGTGCAGCAAAGAACGAATTCTTTGCTGCATCTATTGCCACTCCATAGGCTCTTAAAAGAGAGCAAAGGAGTGTCCTGTCGGACAAGCGCTGATGTTTCCACCAGTTACACTCTAGTCGTTGCACAGCCCGCTTCTGTTCCCTGAGGTCTTCCGTATACCAGGGTTGTTTATTGAAAGCAGGCCGGAAAGGACGCTTGGGAGCGATGCTGTGTATAGCCCTGGAAAGGTTAGTATCCCAGATGTTAGTCAGGGCGTCAACAGAATCGCCGTCAGAGCCAGCCGTATACCCCTCTAGGGCTTCTTGGAATCTTTTGGGTTCCATCAGCCTTTGAGGGTGGACCATCCTGATAGGTCTGCCACCCCCGGGGGGGCATAAGGTAGAAGCCTTGATTCGAGCCTCAACCAGGAAGTGATCCGTCCATGACAAGGGAGAGATGTTAGATATCTCTACCCACGGAGCCTCCATGTCCGTACAGAAGATCACATTGAGAGTATTACCAGCGCAATGTGTCGGCCCTGAGACTAATTGAGACAGGCCCATGGCTATCATGGTAGTCATGAACTCCCGAGCTGCACCTGTTGGAGTATCACTGGCCTCCAAAGGGATGTTGAGGTCCCCCAGGACAAGGAGCCTAGGGGACTCCAACAGCAGTTCTGAGACCAGCTGCGTCAGCTGGACTAGGGAGTCTGTTAGCGCACAGGGTGGCCGGTAAACCAACAAAATCCCCAGACTGTCTCTGGCCTTCAGGGTCAGGTACATACACTCGATGTAGTCTGTTTTCCAGACTGGGTTCCTGGTTAAGGAAAGGGTGTTTTTATGGACCAAGGCAATACCGCCCCCCCTCCCACCTAACCTGATTTGGTCCTTAACTGAGTACCCGGCAGGGAGGGCCTGGGCCCACACTGCCTCACCCTCAGGCCCAAGCCAGGTCTCAGTAATGCACGCCAGGTCGCAGTTTTTATCCTGCATAAGATCGCAAATGATGTGGGTCTTATTTTTTATGGACCTGGCGTTGCACAGGAGCAGAGACAGGGTTAGTGGTACGACTGGGCTGACCCTCAGGCCTCTTTGGTTAGGAGAGTGGAAGGAAGGAGAGATAGATATTATGCATCGATCTCTCCTTCCGTTCTTACACAAATCCACTTTTTTACCGCCATACCTCCCCTTGCCCCACACAACCTCAATGGGAGCTCCCATGGGAATGGAGGGAGGCTGCCTCATCAGCTGCTGGGACTAGGCAATGATGGCTCTTCTCTCCCCAGAATCCACAGTGGTGGCAGTTGGAATGGAGGGAGGGTGCCTCACCAGCTGCTGGGACTAGGTAATGATGGCTCTTCTCTCCTCCAGAATCCACAGTCGTGGCAGTTGGAATAGAGGGAGGCTGCTTCACCAGCTGCTGGGACTAGGCAATGATGGCTCTTCTCTCCCCAGAATCCACAGTGGTGGCAGTTGGAATGGAGGGAGGCTGCCTCACCAGCTGCTGGAACTAGTCAATGATGGCTCTTCTCTCCTCCAGAATCCACAGTGGTGGCAGTTGGAATGGAGGGAGGGTGCCTTATCAGCTGCTGGAACTAGGCAATGATGGCTCTTCTCTCCCCAGAATCCACAGTGGTGGCAGTTGGAATGGAGTGAGGCTGCCTCACCAGCTGCTGGGACTAGGTAATGATGGCTCTTCTCTCCTCAATGAGAAACTGGAAGCCATTTCCATGATCACACATCTCTGATCACTGAGATGTCTTAAAGTCTCTGAATGTCTCTTTTCTGTTCAGTTGTGTGCCTGTAGGAATTTGATAATGAAAATAATCCATAATTCTATACAATTGATCACTATTGTACCACAGGTACAAGTTCACTTGACACAAACATTTTTATCTCTGCAAACAAGACCCTTTCATGCCTTTCCTCGAATCTGTTTTGATAATTCTTAAGCTGCTATAGGTAGATCAGGCCTAGGGCTATGGCTTCAGGACGAAGGCAGAAACGATTCATGATTTATTTTGTTGTTACCCACCCACAAGTTGATTTCGACCTCTAGTGACTAGAGGTATCTTCAAAACTCCCTGTCCTCAACCTGCCCAATTCCTGCAGAGCCATGTCCTCTTTTTTCTTTACTGTAATTTACAAGAAATCATAATAGAACAGACAAAAGTAGGGCATAGGTAAAATACTACTAAGAAGACCTATATGAGGGTGTCTAACTAATATAACAATATAAGTATAAGTTATTATTATTATTAATCTTCCATATGAGCTCTTTTCCAGCAATTTAAATGTTGGTCCAGTGGTTTCAGCTGACAAGAATTATCATTAATGTGTTCTAAAAAGGACACCATTTATCTTCAAAAGAAGTACATTACAGGTTATTTATCATATCTGACAATTTTTCCATTAGTAAACTGTCCCATAACCTATGTCACCAGTTGGCCAATGTTAAGCTGTCTGTCTTCCAGTTCCTGGCTATTTGAATTCTTGTGATGACCAGGAGCAAACAAATCAATATGTTATGAGAACTGGACATCTTTCAATTTTGGGTGTGCCTGCATTTCTGCTATGGTCCTAAACAGAACTGTAGAGCGTGCCATCATGCACCCAAAAATGGGGAGACCCCATAGGCACGACGGGGGGAAGCAGACGGCGCAAAGTGCCGTTTTGGGGGCAAGGAACGGGAGGGGCCGGCCCCTCCGCATGGCTGGCACTCCGACGATGCCTTCCTGCCGCAGCGGCCACACACGCTGGGATGGAAGAGTCACCGAAGGTACGCCGCCAACCTTTTGCGGTGCACCTTCGGCGACTTGTGGAAGGAGAGCTATTTTAGCGCTCCTTCCTGGGGCGGTGAAGGTGCGCCGCGGGGCCAAGATGTGGGGATACCTCGGCCCCACGGCACAGCTTCCTGAGGCAGCCCATGCCTGCCCGTCTGCTTCCTCCACACACACATATTGAAATAAAGATCAAACAGCTAGTTTTAGGAGTCCCAATCAGGAAATATTCATACCTTGTTTACTGAAAAGAAGACCAAGTAATTTATGGCCCAGGAAGTTTTCCACCTGAGCCAGATAAGATCCATTGTCACCTCTAGAATCTATCCACTTCAAGGCGACCTTTGCTATGTAAATTTGACATCTTTGTAGTAAACAACCTTCACCTGGAGGCTAGTTTTGGCCTATTTAAGGACCCCCAAATCCTTTGTTCTTTGAGCTAGTATGGAAGTGCAGGGGAATCTTTTAGGTCTCTCTGATTTCCTTGATAGTTTCCACTCATGCTGCCTTCCAGGCACTGCCCATGAAGTGCTGAGTGCTACATTCATCATGAGATCACATCTTAAGGAGCACACATTTTGGTAATTATTCCATATGTAAAACCTCTCTTATTAATTCCATAGCCCGTGTAAATGTGTGTGTGTGTATGTTTGCATTAAGTAAAAGTATGTCAGGTACAGCATGCCCACAGGTCTTCTTTCAGATCATAAAAACAGATCCAAGACTTAAAGTCAAAAAGATAGCTTTTATTGCAATAAAGAAAACCATAACAGACAGGTCTGTGACTTCTTTGACAAGTTTGAAGTTAAAGCATATTGAAACACTTTTATAGAACATAGCAATAGGCTGGTGTAATTCAGTGATTGGTCACAAATTCTCATCCTTTGGCCATTAACAAGATAATGCTCTATTGTCTGGGAAGTCCAGCAATTTGCAGGATGCGTGTGAACCTATATCTTCCCACTGAGTATAGACAAAACAACCTTGAAGAAACATCTGCACTCTGTTTATGTGGTATATCACCTGGGACTGGGAACACCTATTTACCAATATCATCATATATATGTGTCTAACGCAGGGGTCGGCAACTTTTTTTGCCGATGAGGCGGGAGGGGGGGAATGGCACTGGGGTCTGGTGTGTGCACGTGCACGCATGCAAGCATGCACACTTGCCCCCCTTCGCTTGTCACACACGCATGTGCGTGCACACCACCATTTTCAAAAACAAAGTGGCAGCCACCACTCCCCGTGTCACACGCACATGCGCTCAACAGTGGAGGGGGGGCAGGAGGCCTTCCTCAGCCGTGCCGGGCCTCTGAGAAGCCTGGCATCACCGTGGGGGGGCCCCAGAAGGCTATATATTAACAATCTTATATCTAATAAGAAATCAATCAAAACAAATTCTGGCAGGAAAACATTAAGCTAATGTGTTCCTGACAAAGTACAATTCATTGGAAGAATTTTGCCTCTGCTAATTTTCTAGCTCTGCCCCCTCTGTATAAATTGGGATATACCTCGGCTAATTAATTGAGCTAATCAAAATTCCCCCAGGTTCAAGGCCACGTAATATTTGGTGCAGAGAATACAAACATCTCAAAGGTTTGAACATTTCGACATGCACACATACTGTTCAAATCTTGGATGTAGAGGTTAAGAGATAGAGATTTTTTGCAGACCACATAGCTCAAATTTGCAGGAAAGCATGTGTTGCTCTTTGTCTTGTGTGGATTGGGAGAAGTTATTGGGGAGCCCTGGTCATGCATCCTGATGATTTCCCCGTTCCAACCCCAAAGCTTGTTAATCCTGCAGCCAATTCCAAGCTTTTGTGCTGCAGTGCAAAGAATACCAAGATTGAACTTTCAGAGTTGAGGCATTCCTCATCCAGAAGAGACTGTTTTAGAATGGTGAGAGTGAGCATTTTGTGTGACAGAATGAACCACAAGAGTTGGATCTATTGTTGGCTGGTATCAGCCATTTCACCATTTTGATCCTTATTTTTCTTTTGTCCATTATGGGTTGGGAAACAGCTGACAGATTCCTTCCCCATCCCTTGCACAGTTCCACATCACATTGTAAGGAGAGAGAGCGATACACATAGCTTTGGTTGGGCTGGGCTAGGAAGCCACTTTTGTTGGAGAGACATCTCATCAAAAGACCCTGTGCTAAAGCTCCCCCAGTTGAAAAACCCTTGGTTGGGAGACGGTGCAAGACCCATTGCCAAGGCAAATAAGGTTTAGCTAGGGACGGAACTCTGGTGATAGTTGAGCTTATTGTGGACCTCCCACATGTTGGGACTCCCTAGTGAAAACCTTGGCCTGGGCTGAGTCCACTTTTAGGGTTAGGGTTAGTGCTAGGGAATCATGGGAACTGTATTTTATTGTGGCACCAGAGCTCTCTGACAGAGAAGGCTCAATGTCTCAGAGAGAGAAAAACAATTCCCATGATTCCCTAGCACTAACCCTAACCCTAAAAGTGGACTCAATTTGCACTATTTCTGGCAGTCTGCAACCCCCCATTACCTCTGGTCCAGCTAAGGAGAAAGTCCTGGAGCTCAGATGGACCCCCTTAGTGACCTAAGTTGAAAGGGCTAGCTGGAGGGATAAAGTTCCTAGGATTGTCATTTGCTGAGCAACAGGACACAAGTTCCTGGGTTGCCAGCTGGTTTAGTCAACAAGACCCCTCTCAGTGAAAAGGTTGACATCAGTTCAACCCGCTCAAGCCAAGAAAGGTGCATTTTACATTCAGAAGCACCCAGTAAAGAGACATTTTGTCCATGGTCCTCCCCTTGGAGAACTTGCACAAATAGATGTTTGTTGTGATAGCTGGGAAAGACGCCCCACAAGGTAGTAAAGACTTGTTGTTTATTTGATTTGAGGCAGCTTTAAATTGTAGGGTTAGTGCTAGGGAATCATGGGAATTGTGTTTTTTTTCTGAGACATTGAGCCTTCTTTGGGCCTTTGCAGACTGCCAGAAATAGTGCAAATTGAGTCCACTTTAAGGGTTAGGGTTAGTGCTAGGGAGTCATGGGAATTGTTTTTGTTTTTTTTTCTGAGACATTGAGCCTTCTCTGTCAGAGAGCTCTGGTGCCACAATAAAATACAGTTCCCATGATTCCCTAACCCTAATCCTTAAAATGGACTCAATTTGTACTATTTCTGGCAGTCTGCAACCCCCCTAAAGGACAAGTGTCCATGTCTCCTGAGCAAGGACAGCACCATTTTTCTTTAAGCTGGTGGAAACTGGTTAAGACCCTATTCCCCTCAATAAAGTTCCTTTGCATTTGTCTTTCCCAACCAAGGATTCGGAGGTGTTCCTATCCCTCATTTTGTGTCCAGGTTCAAAGGAAAAGAGATTTATCCAGGAAAAGGAATGGCGCATTTGAGAGTCAGGACCTTTTGCAACTCTGAGAAAAGTTTTTGGTCTAAGAAGGCAATTTAAAAGATGTTTTGGCTATTGTCCTCTTTCCATTGGAGGACTGGCAAAAAGTGGACGAAGAGTGGCTTGCCTCCTTCCCCTTGGCATTTTGGAGAGTTAACACTTTACTCATAAAGCCAGGTCTCTCCCTGGGCAGAGAGATACTTTTACAAACACTGTCCCTTTAAGGAACCCAGAGTTTAGCTGCTGCTCGGTGGAATCCTTTGAGAAGGCAGCAGCTTCCATTCGAATCCCTAGTTTCCCCGAGGACCCGGTGGGTCCCCGAGGACCTGGTGGAATTGCTGTGAGTTTTGAATGCTAGGGTTGCAGTGCTCTTTGAAATAAAGGATTTGGGGTTAGGGCTCAGTTGAGACACCCTAATCCCTCTTTCCTCAGAAGAGTTCCTATCCCCTTCCTAGCTTGGCCGGGTGCGAGTGAGAAGGTCCCCCAGGAATTTTGCTGAAATTCCACCTATCCCCTGAGCCTGTCAATAAGAGGAGTTTGCCTAAGAAAAAAGTAAGATGCCTCAGATTAAGAAATTGGGTGTAAGATTCACTGGAGGTTGTTAAAAGGAGCAAAAGCTGCTTCACCTCCCCTTTTAAATTGAAAACAGAACACTGTGATTTTAAAAACCCTCTGGAAAGTTTGCTCTGCTCTCCAGAGTGTGATTTAAAATATCAGCTTTAGGAGCTTTGGAGATGGGTATAGAAGATGGAATTAGACAGTGTGGGGAAGCTAGTGTGGCTTTGCAGAAATCCAGCCCCAAGAGCGGTTTAGAGGGAAATCCCCCCAAAAAAGTGAGACCCCCACATATTCCTTTTCCTCCCTTTCCTTTTCTCTTCACCTCTTTTAGACTCCTGGTATCCACCCACTTGTCTTAAAGGCTGTCAGATCCTAAACCCTTTTTCTTCAATGACCCTCTTCCTTCCATTCTTTAAAACTTTAAGCTGTGGGATCCCATTGAAGAGATATGCATATAAAAGCATGCCTACATAATCCAATCTAAAATCTTACAATGAATGGCTAGAAATGAAGATCATGTTGTGGTGTTTTAAAGAGAATCCAAGAGGTGGCTTTTCAGAAAAAGAGGACTCTCCAGGTGTGTTAAAGAACCTACAAAGAACATTTTAGCTTCACAGATTGACTTTTGATAAGTATGGATGAAGGTTAGAGGATAATCCTCCAGGTGGAAAAGATGTGAGAGTATGGACGTTATCACACGTGGGCCACAAAGTGATAATAAAGTGGAAATGAGAAATCCCAAAAATAAACCGAAAATAAACCTTGATTCCACAAATGGCTTTCACACATAATTACCTTAAATGCGAAATTACAGTAAGCGCATTTAACGTTCACACACAAGTGAGAAAAGCCCTCGCCACGGCTGGCGGATGTTGTTTTCGACACTTCCTTTTCCCCAATTCATCATTGCTTTGGCCATGTGTTTTGGCCCCAATTGTGTTCCTTCACAAACCAACATCAACCACGGCCCGATATCTCTAGTAAAAGACAGATATATTTAGAAAGACGAAGCAGAGAGGCTCATGTCTAGCTGGCAGGTTTGTCGCCCAAGCAAAACCGGAAGTAAACGTAATAAGGAGACGCTGCCTCGATGACCCATGGGAAACCCCGCTTCCAAATGCGCATTTGCTTTTCACATTACGGTAAATGCGAAATTACCTTAATTTCGCATTTGCATTTCCTCAAAACTACCAAATTTCAAAAGATCTCGGATAGCACCAGTTTCTGTCCACTTTCTGTCCAGTTTCTGTGTGACGTTGTGTGAAAACGCGAGGCACAAATCCAGTTTTTGTTTGGGATTTATATGGATTAACCAGCAGATTTGCCCCATGTGATAATGTCCTATGTTAAAGATGATGTGGATAGAAAGATGGGGAAAACAGAGATAAAAGTGTTAGAAGGTTGTGTTGTTTGAGAATGTGTTGTTTTCAGAGACTCTTCAGAAGAGACAGTGGAGATGGGTGACAACTCTGCGTCAACTTCCCCAAACCTCACCATAGCATGGAAGACAAAGACCCCAGGAGACAGCCCTCAAAAGGAGCTTTGAGACTGCCCTTTGAGAAATATAAATCCCCACAGAACCCCTGAGTAAAATTGTTGTGATTTTAAAACCAGAAAGTTTTCCCTTAGTGAATCTAATTTGACCTAAAGAAAAGATGCAAAGCCCATTGTCCTGTCTAAATTTAGAATGTTGTTTTATTTTTTTTGTTTGTTTATTGTTACTTTTTTGCTGTTAAAAAGGATCCTGCATCCTCATCCTCCTCATTTTCTTTACATCCAGAAGATTATTATTATTATTGCTGTTGTTGTTGTTGTCCCCACCCTTTTCAATGTGGAAAAAGTATGTATTTTTGTTATTATTTTCACTCATCAATTCCAGTAGATTTTTTATTTATTTTTTAAATTATTTTTATTTATTTATTGGTTTAATGCTGAAGCGACATTGCACCTTCTGGCCATCAGTTATAATGTTTTGTCTTTTGATTTTTAAGCCATTTTAATGTTGTTGTTAGTTTTCTTTTTGCTTATCAGAAAGCCCTAGCAGTTGGAGACAGTGTCAAAATGGGAGGAGGGGGGGTTGGTTAAAAGTTATTTCTGTTTTTCCGTTTGGACTGCTCCAACTGTTATTTTTATTTTTCCTTAAAAAGGAGTGGGTAAATTTTTCTAGATTAGATAGTGATTTTGTTGTTACACATATAGTTGGCATAAGGAAGAAGGTTTGCTTTCCTGCCATTTGATTTTCTTTTTGAAACTTTTTTAGTTTAGGATTTTTGGTTGGCAAGTTTTTTTTATGAACAGATAGATAGGAGTTTTATTTTTATCAGGGGTGGGTGCCCTTCAGAGAACCTCCAAATTAAACATCTCCCCAGGCAAGGGCTCTGGATGTCCTCCAGATGCCCCATATCTTGCTGCCACCTGCTCAAGATGACAGCAATTCCTGTGGGTTCCTGCTGGTCCAGATCCAGATGTCCTCCATCTTTGTGCCTACACCTGTTCCCAACCTGAGATGACAAAACCTAGATGTTCCCTAGAGGTGCCACAGCCAGTGTCCTCCAGAGATGTCCTCCATGTTCCATTGCCATGCCAGATATCCTCCAAAGTGTCCTCCATGGTCCTGCTTTCTCCAGACAACATCCAGGTCCAGTTCCTTGTTCCTGCTTACAAGTTTTCCTGTGACTTCCCATTCCCAGTAAGCTGTTGCCTGCATTCCATGATGGTCTGTTTCACAGCTGTCTCCAAAATATACCCATGGCTTTAGTTGTTGTCACCAAAGCCATGATACTCATGATAAAACTCATTGCCTGCATTCACAAAACCATCCCTTGAAATTACCTGCTACTAGATATCTCTGTTGCAGTATTGTTCTGCTCCATACTGCCACCTCATGGACACTACTTACACTATCCAGATGTTGTAGAATGTAAGCACATGTCAGTTCAGTCACACAGACTCACTGTTTTACTCTCAAGCATGGACATTGCTTGTCAACAAGTCAGTGCTGCTTTAATGCCCGCCTTATATACAACATGAACATTCTTTTTGTTGTTAACATTGCTTCATGCCCACATCCTCCATTCTTTGTGTCATTTTATTCATGTTGCATTGCCACAAGTTATATGTTATTGAGTTCTATTGAATGCCTGCATCTCACATTTTTATTTGCTGCATCTTTTTATGATATATTGCTTTGAATGTCAAGTGTCTGCGACATCGCCAGATCCATTGTGTACAGGGGTAGGCAACCTTTTTGAGCCGGGGCCCGGGTTGCTGTCCCTCAGACAATTGGGGGGCTGAAGCACCAAAAATAAAAAAATAAAAAAATTAAAATTAAAATTAAAAAAATTAAAAATTAAAAAAATTTGCATGCACACTCTCTCAGCCCCAGAAAAGCCATGGCAAAACCCCTGTGGAGATTTTGCCAAGAAAACCCCAAGAACAAGTAATAACAACAATAATCAATATCATCATGCCGGGCGGCAGCGGCAGTAGTGGGGGGGGGCAGCGGTGGCAGCAGGACCGGCCTGAGGCCGGTCCAAAGGCCCCAGGGGGCCACATCCGGCCCCCGAGCCTTAGGTTGCCTACACCTGTGTTATGTCATACCCTGACAGGTCTTTTATACACCTAATATTTGTTGGTTGTGTATACATTTTCCAAGTCCTCATTGGGAGGATACATTTGCCAACCCTGAGATGTTGTGCTTGTTCACCAACAATAATACACAGGTGTTCCACAAATCCAGATGTTCTGTGGTCCTCATTAGTCCTCTGAAATCCTGAGTTGCCTTGCTAGTGTTCAAGATGCCTTCCTGTGATGACTTCAATCCCCACTGATGGCGTACTGAGGGGGGAAGCAGACGGGAGCTTCCCGTGCGCCGCGGGACGGAGCGCCGCTGGACCGCGGCAGCCGCACCGCAGCGCACCGTCGGCGACTCTAAAAGGAGCACCAAATTGGCGCTCCTTTTAGATTTCAGGGAAAGGGCGCCCTAAAAGCGGCGGGCTCACTTTCCCTGACTCAAACGCCGCGGCGCGTGCGGTCGCCGTGGCGTGAGGTCATCCTCAGAGCGCCGGCCGTGCGGAGGGCCGGCGACTCCGAGGGCGACCTCAGGAAGAGGAAGGGGCGCCGCTCGTGCGGCTGCCCCTCCTCTTCCCTGCCCGGAAGACGACTCTATTAGTCGTCTGCCGAGGCCCTAAGTCACTATTTTCAAAATTTGTTTTGTCCATCCCAGCATCCAGTCTGTACCTTTTACAAAACTTTTACCAATCTTGCTTAAAGTTGTTGGACAGTGTGCTATGGACTTTGCTGACCGCTACACGAGCTGGCCATCATTTTAGACATTATTTCATTTCAACCCTCAACGTTGATTTCTGGACTTTACCTTGGCTATTACAGCCAATCAAAACTGAACTTTATAGATTCAATTTGGTTCACAAATACATCCAAAGATTTGATTTTGCTGCTTTACATTTACACTTATCCATTGTCTTACTGAATATAGATTGACATTTATTGATTGTTTCACTGTTATGATAGCCCCTTTATAGGGTTTTTTCTGACATTCTTAGTTCAACATGGGTTTCACTCATAAGAATAATTCCTAAAGCCCTGGGCTAAGCTCCCCAAATTCATACCCCAAAATTTGCTTGGCGAAGATAATTGAAAACAATCTCTGTCATGTGGTCACTTGAACATAGTTTTCAAGGGGGGGCAGGAAATATTATGAGAACTGAACGTCTTCGAATTTTGGGTGTGCATGCATTTCTGTTATGGTCCTAGATGGAACTGTAGTGCGAGCTACCATGCGCCCAAAACCAGGGAGACCATGTAGGCACCACATTTGCAATAAAGATCAAACAATAGTTTTAGGAGTCACAATCAGGAAATATTCACACCTTCTCTCCATCTTCAAAAGGGGAAAAAAGAGGATCCCAACAACTATTGCCCAGTTAGTCTGACATCAATACTGGGAAAGATTTTAGAACAGTTCATTAAACAGAGAGTCTGTGAACATTTAGAAGGGAATGCCATAATCACTAAAAGTCAACATGGGTTTCTCAAAAACAAGTCATGCCAGACTAATCTGATCTCTTTTTTTTTTGATAAAATTACCACCTTGGTAAATGAAGGGAATGAGGTAGATACAGCATATCTTGATTTCAATAAGGCTTTTGACAAGATCACTCATGATATTCCTGCAAAGAAAAAAAAAGGTAGTAAAATGTGGGATAGACAATACAACTGTTAGGTGGATTAGTAACTGGTTGACTGACTGAACCCAAAGGGTGCTCAGCAATGGCTTCTCTTAATCCTTGAGAGAAGTGACTAGTGGGGTGCCACAGGGTTCTGTCTAGGACCCAGTCCTATTCAACTTCTTTATCAATGACTTGGATGAAAGAATAGGGGGCATGCATGTCAGATTTGCAGATGATACCAAATTAGGAAGAATAGCTAATATCCCAGAAGACTAGATGAAAATTCAAAATACCAATAGCAGCTAGCAATAGCAGCTTCATTTATATATCACTCCATACCGCGTTATGCAGTCTCTAAGCGATTTACAACTGTAGGCTAATTGCCCCCAACAAGCTGGGTAATAAATGATCTTAGAAAGCTGGGACAAAGCTAATAAAATGAATTTCAACACGGAGATATGTAAGGTACTGCACTTAGGGCAAAAAAAAAATAATGAAATGCATAGATATAAAATGGGAAACACCTAGCTTAACAAGATTACATGTGAAAGGGATCTAGGAGTCCTAGTAGACCACAAGTTGAACATGAGTCAACAATGCAATGCGGTAGCTAAAAAGGCCAATTGATTTTAGGCTTCAGCAATAGAAGTATAGTGTCTAGATCAAGGGAAGTAATAGTGCCATTGTATAGTGCTCAGGTCAAGCCCCACCTGGAATGCTGTGTCCAGTTCTGGGCACCACAATTCAAAAAGGATGTTGAAAAATGAGCGTGTCCAGAGGAGGTTGACTAAAATGGTGAGGGTCTGGAAACCATGCCCTACGAGGAACTACTTAGGGACTGGGTATGTTTAGCCTAGAGAAGAGACAGATATGATAGTCCTGTTTAAATATTTGAAGGAATGTCATATCGAGGAGACCACTAGCTTGTTTTCTGTTGCTCCAGAGAACAGGACCCGGAACAATGGATACAAGCTACAGGAAAAGAGATTCCACCTCAACATTAGGAGGAACTTCCTGACAGTGAGAGCTGTTCAACAGTGGAACACACTCCCTTGGAGTGTGGTGGAGTCTCCTTCTTTGGAGGTCTTTAAACAGCAGCTGGATGGCCATCTGTCAGGGATGCTTTGATTTTGAGTTCTTGCATGGCAGGGGGTTGGACTGGATGGCCCTTGAGGTCTCTTCCAACTCTGTGATTCTGTGAAGGGAAGACCAGGTAATTTATGGCCCAGGAAGTTTTCTGCCTGAGCCAGATAAGATCCATTGTCACCTCTAGAATCTGTCTACTTCAAGGTGACTTTGCTATGTAAATTCAGCATCTTTGAAGTGTAGTAAACAACCTTTGCCTGGAGGTGAGTTTTGGCCTATTTAAAGACCCCAAAATCCTTTGGTCTTTAATCTAGTATGGAAGTACAAGGAGATATTTAAGGTCTTTCTGAATTCCTTGCTAGATTCCATTCATGCTGCCCTCCAGGTGCTGCCCATGAATAGCTGAGTGCTACATTCATCAAGAGATCACACCTTAAGGTTTTGGTAATTATTGCATATATAAAACCTCTCTTATTAATTCCATAGCCCTTGTAAGTGTGTGTGTGTTTGCATCAAGTAAAAGTCCAATTCATTGGAAGAATTTTGCATCTGCTAATTCTTTTTCTCCTCCCCCTCCATATAAATTGGGATATACCCCAGCTAATTAATTGAGCTAATTAAAATTCCCCCAGGTTCAAGGTCATGTCATAAATGATTTATGTTTCAAGTCTTTGTTCTCTCCCAGAAACACTGAGAGTAATAAAAGACCAAATTGAGTCTATCTGGTGTGTGGTCTTCCTCTCTTTCTAGCTCTCTTTATTTTTCTGAGCATTATTGGATTTTCTAGTGAGTCATGTCTGCTCACAATGTGGCCAAAGTACAACAGCCTCGATTTAGTCTTCTTTGCTTCTAGGGAAAATTCAGATCCAGTTTGCTCTTGTACCCATTTGGTTGTGTTTTTAGCCATTCACAGTATCTGAAGCCCCACATCTCAGATGAGTTTATTTTCTTTCTTTCAATTTTCTTCTCCTTTCAGCTCCCGCACCCATACACAGTGATGGGAAATATGATGACATGAACAGTCCTTATTTAGTGTTCAGTTGTACATCTTTGCACTTTAGCTCTTGTATCTAGTTCTTTCATAGCTGCCCTTCCTAGTCTAACCTTCTCTTGATTTCTTGACTGCAGGTACCATTCATGTCAGTGATTGGTAAACGATATGGGAAGTCTTTGACTATTTCAATTTCTTCTATACTGAGTTTTTCAATATACTGTATATACGACTATAAATTGACATCATGTACAAGTTGACAGCAGATTTTGGGGCCAAAATGATGGATTTTGATATGACCCATGGATAAGTCAAGGGTAAAACTTAGGGGCATGTAACAAAGGATGTAAAGAATGAAGCAAAGGAAAACAGTGTCAAAGAACAAAATTCCAGCACGCATAACAGTTTGTGCTCATACTAAAGGCTGGATGAGAGAATAGAGCAGAGTCAGTGCCTCCAAGGCAGATTACACTCTTGCCTTTCACCAGGGGGTGGTTCCTTTTTAAAAAATAAGAGTTAAAGTACAGAACTTATATTAACCCATGGATAAGTTCATTCAGGTTTTTTGGGTTAAATTTTGACCTAAATTTCTAGACTTATACATGAGTATATACAGTATTCTGGTCATTTTTTTAAAAAAAAAGTTCAGCATGAAACCTGCCATTGCACTTCCTTCTTTGATTTTTCTTAGTAGCTGTTCCATGTCTTTTAATCTAGGCTTTCAATATATAATCACACGTGGTTTGCTTTTATATGGGGTGTATGTTTTGGTTATGCTTTTACATTTTTGTATATTTATTTTGAATATAATTTTATGTTGTGTTTAGTCAGATGATTTTAATAGTTTTTAAATTTTTATTGTAAATTTTTAAACATGTTTTTATCTGTGAGCTGCCGAGTCATTTTCTGGAAGAAATTAAAAGATATAGCCATGTTGGTATGTAGAATCAGTATGTAGAGTGATCTTGTAGCACCTTTGAGACTAACTGAAATAAAGACGGCAGCATGAACTTTCACAGACTTCAGTCTACGAAAGACTTTAGTCTATGAAAGTTCATGCTGCCAACTTCTTTATTTCAGTTAGTCTCAAAGGTGCTACAAGATCTCTCTACTTTCTGAGAGAAAGGCAGCATACAAATGAAATAAATAAAATAATATCAATAAAATGTATTTATTATTTTCTGCTTGTATTATGGTGTCATTGGTATATCTTCTTGTTGTTGTTAGCTGCCCTCAAGTCAACTCCAACTCCTGTGGACCTGGTGGTTGAGACATCTCAAAGACTTCCTACCCTCCACTGCTCTGCTCAAATTATGTAAACCCATACCTGTGGCCCCTCTGATTGAGTCCATCCATCTGTATATGGTCTACCCATGCTTCTTCTACCCACTACCTTTCCTAGCATTATTATTTTTTTCTAGTGATCCATGCCTTCTCATTCTGAGGCCAAAGTACAACAGCCTCAATTTAATCATCTTGGCTTCCAAGGAATCCTGGTTTGATCTGTTCAAAGACCCATCTGTTTGTCTTTTTGGCTGTTCACGGTATCCTAAGAACTCTTCTCCAGCACCACATCTCGAATGCATTGATTTTCTTTCTATCTGCTTCCTATACTGCCAGCTCTTTCATCCATACATGACAATGGGGTTTACAGTGATCTGGACAATTCTGATTTTAGTGGTCTGTTGAATATCTTTACACTTCAGGATCTTTTCTAATTCTTTCATAGCTGCCCTACCTGTTTCTAGTCTTCTTCTTATTTCCTGACTCATTCACCACTCTGGTCAATGTTTGATCCTAGGTATGGGAATTCTCTGACTATTTCAGTTTCCTCATTGTCTAAACTGAATTTATGTATTTCTTCTGTGGTCATTATTTTAGCTTTCTTTATGTTCAACATTAATCCTGCCTTTGAACTTTCATTTTTGATGTTTCTTAGGTGTTCCAATTCTGTGATGTCATCTGCCAGTATTATTGTATCATCTGCATACCTTATAGTGTTGATGTTCCTTCCTCCTATCTTCATTCCTCCTTTTTCTGCTTTTCTTATGATATTTTAAGCATATAAACTGAATATATAGGGTGATAGAATGAAACTTTGCCTAGCTCCTTTACCTATTGTGAACCATTCTGTTTCTCCAAATTCAGTTCTGACAGTGGCCTCGTGTCTTTAGTAAACATTCCTCATCAGGACTATCAGATGTAGTGGCACCCCCATGTCCTTCAGTGTATTTCATAGCTTTTCATGATCTATACTGTCAAATGTTTTGCTATAGTTGAAAAAGCACATGTTGATTTTTTTTCTGGAATTCTTTGTGCATTTCATTAACTATGTTATGTTTGCTATGTGGTCTCTAGTGCCTCTTCCTTTCCTGAACCCTACCTGCACCTCTGGAATTTCTCTATCCATGTATTGTTGGAGTGTATGTTACAGAATTTTGAGCATTATTTTGCTTGCATGTGATATTAAAGCTATGGTCCTATAGAATCATAGAGTTGGAAGAGACCACAAGGCCATCCAGTCCAACCCCCCTGCCATGCAGGAACTTCCAATCAAAGCATCCCCAACAGATGGCCATCCAGCCTCTGCTTAAAGACCTCCAAGGAAGGAGACTCCACCACACTCTGAGGGAGTGTGTTCCACTGTTGAACAGCCCTTACTGTCAGGAAGTTCCTCCTAATGTTAAGGTGGAATCTCTTTTCCTGTAGCTTGCACCCATTGTTCTGGGTCCTAGTCTCTGGAGCAGCAGAAAATAAGCTTGTTCCCTCCTCAATATGACATCCCTTCAAATATTTAAACACGGCTATCATATCCCCTCTTAACCTTTTGTTCTCCAGGCTAAACATCCCCAGCTCCCTGTCATTCCTCATAGGGCTTGGTTTCCAGACCCTGCATTTCCAGATAGTTGCTGCATTCTTTTGTATCTCCTTTCTTATGAATTGGGATATACCGGTATATTGATCATTTCCAGTTTGTTGGCCACCTGTTTATTTTCCATGTTTGTTAGCATATTGTAGCTAACACTAGTGTTGTTTCTGTCTGTGTGCATTGTAGCAGTTCAATTGGGATATCATCCATTCCCAGGGATTTATTTTTCCCAAATTCCCTTATTGCAGATTCTTCCTCACTTTTTAGAATGTGGGGTTCATCTTCATATGCTTCATCGTTCCATGTGTCATTTATTTTCTCATCCCTTTTATATATCTCTTCTGTGTATTGCATCCAACATCTTTTTATTTCTTCTTGTTCCTGTATTATGTTTTTATTTTTTCCATATAGCATCCCAGCCTTAGTTTTGAATTTCTCTTTTATTTCCCAGATTTATTTTGAACTGGACTCTTGTTCTTCCCTTTGTGTTGTTGCCATTTATTTCTTTACATTGATTCTTACATTAATTCTCCTTACCCTTGTGTATCATACATTGCACTGTTGTGTTCACATTTCTTGTTTTGCTCCTATCACCATTTGCTTTTGCTTCTCTTCTTTCTTGTACTGCATGGAGTGTTTGTTCTGTCATCCACTGTTTTCTCTCTTAGGTATATCTGATTGTTGAGATTCCTTCCCCCAGTCTTAATTCCTCTAAATCTAAGCCTGCTTTTCATATGATATTTTATGCATATAAATTGCTCTATACAGGTAAAGAAGACAGAATCCCACCCCCGGTTAACAAGAAAGCGAATTCATTTATGAAGTTCCACAATCCATTTTCCATTGTCTAATCATTTTATCATTAATAGCAGTGTGCACTGTAAAAAGCAATGCCCAAATTCCAACTTTAAACATTAAAATAATAATAATAAAAGCTTGAACTACCCAGCAAGATAAATATTAAGGATAAAGATCTAAAATTCATTCAGTACTAACCCTTCAGGGGTGGGGGAATATTTGGCCTCACTGTAGTTAAAAGATTTTAAATGTAGAGGCTAGGAGAAAAGCCTACAAGGGATATATAAACTGCCTTTTATATAAGTTGCGGGACATGCAATAGGGGAGTTGTCATTTTAAAATAATACATTTTAAAGGGGATTGAAAAGCAGTGCAAAAAGCTGCAGTGAACAATTTAGAATTATCAAGGGCAAGGGAGGGGGAGGACAGAAGAATTAACACAATCTTTTTTCAAGTTTTCTCCAATGACAGTAATCAGTTACTCAATTTTCCTGTATTTTTCAGGCATGTGATAATCCTGTGAAAATTCTCAGTGTGGCAAAGACTTTTATTTTCTGACACATGTAAACTATTGCTTTTATCACAAGTAATGAACATTAAACAGAGAATAGTTAACCTGGTTTTTAAGGACAATTTGGCACACACTGTCACTGCAGTACTGACATTGGCTCATGATTCATAATAAGGTCTGAGAAAGCAGTAAAAAAAAGCCAATATCTGAGCCAAGACAGTGAATCTAAGCGGCCAGAGAGAGGGTTCCTTAGAGAAATGCATTTTACTGGGTAAGACATTAGGCATTTTGTTTAAAGATTAGACATTTTGTTTAAAGATTAAAGTTCTTTTTGTGCCTAATCAGTTTCTTAGGCAGGATGGAAAATGGGATTAATTACAGTCCTTTTCATTGAGCTTCCATACTGGAGAAGTCATAAATGATGGAACTTTTCTGCAAAATGGCCGCCATCAGGAACAGCGTGCTCAAAAGAAGCTAATTGTAATTAAAGAGTTTATTTGGAATCACAGAGCAGAGTCTTAATCAGAAGGATAACAGAGTTTCACGGCACGTACTTTCATCACATGGCTGTGTAACAAAATGGCTCTTTTGAAACAAGCAGTTTGCTTTAAAAGGTTTGAGCAGGGCTTCATTCCAGGAGGCTTGACATTCTTGCCTGTGTGGGACTAAAGTGAAATTTTATTAGGTCAATTGTTTAGAAAGCATCTCTCATTAAGGGATCTCAAAACACTTGTGAAAAGTGAATAAAATTATCTTGCTCTGTGGAAGTATAACCATAGACCACCCTGTCATTACAGATCAAGAAGGTTATGTTGAATTAAGCTACTTGCCCTAAAACAAGCACAGACACATGCAATTGTAAAGTTTTCATTGTCATACTACCATCTTTCTGGAACAACAGTCACAGAATCTGCGTCCAGAAGTGGTTGTCTTTAGATGGCTGCAGAGTGATTGTTTCGTATTAGATTTCTCAGTATTATTGCAAGACTGTTGCAGTTGCAGGCAACTTATTCATATCAATATACGAGTGCTTCCATTTATACCCTTGACTTGGAAAGACATACACAGGTGGATCCTGTAGGGCACTCCCATTCAATTCTTTGAAGAAGGCTTTTCTTGAGCTTCTGTTACCCAAAATGCCAAGGTCCCGAGAAGCCACCCACAGTCAATATTAAATTGATTAAAACCCTTTGTGGGTCTCCTGTCATGGCCCTAGACTGGAAAAGCCCAACCACCATGGATCAAAGCAAGGACCTCAAATAGGCACCTGAAAGGGCACATCTGCATCTACTACAATTTGCAGTTCAAAAGGGCCAGGCTTAAAGGCTACAAAGCAGGACATTTGCACCTAGGAAGTGTCCAGCTGAAGATGAGATAACATTAACATCACATCTCCCCTCTTTGGAAATTGTCTACTTCAAAGAGTAGTAATCCGGAATCCTTTGATATACAATAGAAACTCTTCACTTCAGGCTAGGTTTAAGGGTATAAAAGATCTCCAAACTCTCAGGTACAATGGGTCTAGTTAGATTTCATGGTGACACTGCACCACTGTGAACTCTTCCTTGGGTCCTGGCTCTTCCCGTTGTCCTTTCCTTTTCATAATGGTTGAGCCTATCCATCTTCATTCATCATTAGTGCAGCTCCCTCAGGTAATTATCACCTGGTGGCGCAGTGGTTAAATCCCTGTACTGCAGCCACTCACTCATAGACCACAAGTTTGTGAGTTCAATACCAGCCAGGGCTGAGGCTCGACTCAGGCCTGCATCCTTCCAAGGTCGCTAAAATGAGTACCCAGCTTGTTGGGGGGGGGGGGGGGCAATCAGCTCACAGTTGTAAACCGCTTAGACATCCCATAGCGCGATATGAAGCGGTATATAAATGAAGCTGCTTTGCTTTTGCTTTGCATTAGAAAGCCTTCTGTTGACTCTCCAAGCTAATTACTTTATTCCTGAGTTCTTGTGTGTATGAGTGAATGTTAGACTGTCTTTGTATGTTTGAATTCCCAAATAAATCACAGACTCACTGAACGTTTGCCTCTATCAGTCTATTCCCTAGCTACCTCCATAAATCTAGGATAAAAGATCACATTGGAGACTTGAACTTTATAATTCCCCAGGTCCAAGTTCTCCTTAGATTTTTGGTGGAGAATTTGGCAGGCAAATCCCCAAACTGTGGCATTCTAATTTGGTGGTTTGAACTGTGTATACTCCGGACGTAGAGATTAAAAGTGATAGAGACTGAATAAATGCAAAAGCCAGGATGTCCGTGTGTGTGTTGTTCTGTTTGAATGACCACAAGGGTTTGGGACTATTGGGGTTGGCTGAACCCATTTCATTTCTTTGGTTGGTTGTTCTACACACTGGGTCTGTCTGTGGAGGTTGGGCTATCTGGTTGTGGACCTCCAGCTGTCTCTGGGCATGGAGTCAGAGCAGATTCCTGATTCCCTGTTTTTTATTTTCATCTATCATGGGCTGGGTACCATCAGGTCTACCCACACCACACAGTCAGGACCATCCATAAACTCAAACCTCAGGCAACATTCAGTGTGAGTGGGCACAGCCTTGGACAAGCTCAGGCAGATATAGTAGGAAAGACGTCTCCTATTGTGACTTTAAGTCCTAGCGCAAGGTTGAGAGTGTGAGTGTGCACTGCCTTGGATGGGCACAGGCAGTTACAGTGGGGAGACATCTCCAAACTGTGGCCATAACTCCTTGCACAAGGTTGTAGGAAGGAGAAAAAACCCAAGGTAGGAACTTAGCCACACAGAAGCATGCACACACACATACACACGCACTTTCTCTCTCAAGAACTAAAGATATAAAAGGTAGAAGCACAAAGTGACTTTAGAGATTGCAGAGAGTAATACTGTACCGGTTCCAGAAACAGAGGTTCCAATCAAGGGATTCTGTGAGATGGATTTGTAATTGTTTGACCAGCTGAACCCAAAGGCTGTTCAGAAATGGCTCCATTTCATCCTGGAAACAGGTGACCAGTGGGGTGCCACAGGGTTCTGTCCTGGGCTCAGTGCTATTGAACATCTTTATCAATGACTTGGATGAAATAATAGGGTGCATGCTTCTCAAATTTTGCTGATGACACCAAATTAGGAGAAGTAGCTAATACCCCAGAGGACAGGGTCAAAATTCAAAATGATCTTAATAGATTAGAAAGCTGTGCCAAATCTAACAAAATGAATGTCAACATGGTGAAGTGTAAAGTTCTACACTTAGGATGGAAAAATGAAATGCATAGATATAGGATGGGGGACACCTGGCTTAATGAGACCATGTATGAAAGGGATAGGTATAGGATGGGGGACACCTGGCTTAATGAGATCATGTATGAAAGGGATCTAGGAGGCCTAGTAGACCACAAGTTGAACATCAGTAAACAACTAGTGCAGCAGCTAAAAAGGCCAGTGTGATTTTAGACTGCATCAATAGAAATATAGTGTCTAGATCAAGGGAAATAATAGGGCTACAGTATTCTACTTTGGTCAAGCCTCACCTGGAATACTGCATCCAGTTCTGTGCACAACAATTCAAAAAGGGTGTTGAGAAGCTAGAGCAGGGGTAGGCAACCTTTCCCCTTTAAGGGCCGAGGGACTTCAGCTCCCAGAAGCCTCAGCCATGTTGGCCAATAGTCCCATGTTGGCCAATAGCTCCTGGGATTCTGGGAGCTGAAGTCCCTCGGCCCTTAAAGGGGAAATGTTGCCTACCCCTGAGCTAGGGTGATGAAGGGGCTTTGCAAATGACACTTTGCGCTGTCTTCAAGCCAAGGAAGGGGAGGGGCAGCTGGACGCTGGGTGCCCCATCCCCTTCCTGAGGATGTCATCGGAGCGCCCACCCTTCCACACGACAGGCGCTCCTATGATGTCCTTCCAGCTCAGCGTCCAGACACCCTGAGCCTGAAGAGGCTCAGAAGAGCCACATGGTGGCTCTTCGGGTGCCCCTCTCACAGCTTCCCTGGTGGCAAAAGGGATGATCGGGACCAAGAAGTGGGGCAGCCTTGGCCCCAATCCGCCACTTCCCAGGGTGGCCCACGGCCGCCCATCTGCATCCCCCCAAAAAGAGGGCGACTAAAATGGTGATGGGTCTGGAAACTAGATCTTAGAAGCTATGCAGAGTCAGTCAATCCTGGTTAGTACTTGGATAGGAGACCACCAGGAAATAATACTAAGTAATGTAGGCTAGCTTTCAAAGGAATAATAATAATAATAATAATAATAATAATAATAATAATAATAATAATTTATATCCCGCTTATTGAAAAAGACAATCCAAGCGGCTTACATAAAAACTCATACAATATAATCCCTAAGACCAACCCACCCCCCTTAAAACAGTATTAAACATCTCATAATTAAAATAATCAAAACATTTATAAAAACATTTATAAATCAACAACACAAACAAAACCCGGCCAACCTCTAAACATTCCTCATCCATCAGAATGATGGGGCCACGAGAGGAAAAAGGGGCCTGGGTAACCTAAGGGGGCCAGAAAACCCAAGGGGACCGGGAAGCCCAAGGCTGGGATAATTAATCTGGAAAGGCCTGCCGGAACAGATTCGTCTTAACAGCCTTTTTGAAGCTGTCTAAGGATGTCAGCTGACGGATCTCATCCGGCAGGTCATTCCAGAGTTTGGGGGTGACAGCAGAGAAAGCCCTCTGGGAGGTCGTCGCAAGCCTGAGTTTTTGAGGCTGCAGCAGGTTCCTCCCAGAGGACCGGAGGGCGCAGGGAGGATTGTATTAAATCTGAATAAACTTCCTTCAAAAAGTCCTGATCTTGTGTATTAAATTGTCCTGTATAACTAGGAACTGTTCTCTTTGCTTGCATACAGATTTCACATCTTTCTTTTGCTTTATCAAAATCTGTCCTTTTTATTGGTTCCTTCTTGAGAGCTACAAAAAGAGGTGACAAACCTAGTGTGGGGGCAGCCTAGGCAGGTGGTCTTTACTTCAGATCTCTTCCTCAGCTTCTTGTGCATGGTCTCTAGTGTCTCACACAATTGGGTATTCTTTCACTGCACAGGAATGGTCAGCAATGCCTCTTCTTTATCTTGGAGAAAAGTGCCTAGTGGGCTGCTACATGGTTCTGTCCTGAGCCCATTGCTATTCAACATCTTTATCAATGACTTGGATGAAAGAATAGGGAGCATACTTATCAAATATACAGATGACACCAAATTAGGAGGATTAGCTAATCCCCCGGAGGACAGGATGAAAATTCAAAATGACCTTAATACGTTAGAAAGCTGGGCTATAGCTAACAAAATGAATTTCAACACGGAGAAATGTAAGGTACTGCACTTAGGGCAGGAAAATGAAATGCATTGATATAGGATGGGGGACACCTTGCTCAGCACAACTATGTGTGAAAGGGAACTAGGAGTCCTAGTACACCACAAGTTGAACATGAGTCAACAGTGTGATGCCACAGCTAAAAAGGCCAATCAATTTTAGGCTGCATCAGTAGACATATAGTCTCTAGATCAAGGGAAGTAATAGTGCCACTGTATTCTGCTCTGGTCAGGCCCCACTTGGAATACTGTGTCCAGTTCTGAGCACTACAATTCAAAAAGGATGTTGAAAAACTGGAGCACGTCCAGAGGAGGGAGACTAAAATGGTGAAGGGACTGGAAACCATGCCCTATGAGGAACAACTTGGGGAACTGGGTATGTTTAGCCTGGAGAAAAGACAGTTAAGAGGTGATATGATAGCCCTGTTTAAGTATTTGAAAGGGTGTCATATTGAGGAGTGAGCAACCTTGTTTTTTGCTGCTCCAGAGAACAGGACCCAGAGCAATGGATGCAAGCTATAGGAAAAGAGATTCCACCTCAACACTAGGAGGCACTTCCTGACAGTAAGAGCTGTTCAACAATGGAACACTCTACCTCGGAGAGTGGTGGAGTCTCCTTCTTTGGAAGTTTTTAAACAGAGGCTAGATGACCATCTATCAGGCATGTTTTGATTGAGAGATCCTGCATGTCAGGGGTTGGACTGGATGGCCCTTGTGGTCCCTTCCAACTCTATGATTCTATGATTCTATGATTCTAAAGATATCTCAGAAGTTAAAGATACAAGAAATTATGACAAAAATAAAAGAGTTGGGAAAAAAGACAAATAAATTAATGAATGATCAGGAAATAGAAAATCATAATGCACTGATACAGAAGATTAGCAGCATATATAGGTATATCAGAAGAGATTATGGATGTTCAAACAAATACGTTGTTTAGGATAAATTCTGTAATAGCTAAAGAAAAAAAAATACCTAGATACATTGTGATCTGTTTTATAAGTACAAGGATAAGCGAGAAAATAATACAATAAAATTACTCTGACAAATTGGTAAAAGAGGGTAAGGAGTTAGAATTATGTAAGGATAAAAGATGGAGGATTGAGTCTCCCAAATTTAAAATGGTATTATAATGGAAATCAATTGAGGTACATCATAGATGGAATTACAGAGAAGTGGGAATTAGATTGGTTAGAGATGGAGACAATAGAAATAGAGAAAAAATGGAAAATATTTTTTAGGGACTTTACCATGAAAGAAATGAAAGAAATAGAAAACCTCTTTTCTAAAGAATATATTAGAGATTTGGAAAAAAAAAAACACAAAGAAAAATTATTGCCTGTTATCTCACCATTAATCCCAGTAGTAATGTTGGAAAATTTTCCAATATATTTAAGGAAGGAATTAGGGAAAGAGTTAAGGAAACAAGAAGTATATAGAATAAAAGATTGGATGAAGATAATGAAGGAGAAAGGAGAAATAAAAGTAGCAGCGGCAGCAACAGCGGTGGAGCCCCAGGAAGGCAGGTGGAGGCCTAAGGGTCCTGCCCAGTGACCATCTCTCCCAGCGGTGCGGCAGCAGTGGCGAGGTTGCTGTGAAGTTGGGCGGGAGTATAAAAGTCCACCCTGCACCACCACCTCCAGCAATGCAGAACAGCGGGAAGGCAGGCGGAAGCCTAAGGGCCCACCCAGAGCTGACACCATCACCATCATCTATTTTGGGGAGGCTGAGAGTTGGGCTGGGCATAGGACTGTCATCTAGCCCTCTCAGCCCTTTCACCACCATCACCACCTCCATCTAAATCCATGGTGGACTTAAAGCCACATTTCCACCATCTCCCAGCAGCAGCAATAACATCTGTGCGTCTTGAGTAGGGCTAATGGAGGACTTAATGGCGTCTTTCCAGTGGAGAGAGTGGCATGCTGAGAATTGGGTTGGGACTTTTCCACTAAGCAGCCCAGCTCTATTACCACCTAGGTCACTGCGGGAGCTGGGTTAAAAATGTCAGGTCCGGGCGGGGTATTACTTACCTAAACCCTCCTCTCTAGCAGAGGGTGGTTGCAAGGCAAGGGTTATGTGGCCCTATTGTCCTTTTTATTAGTTGAGGCCGGGAATGGTGTGGGGGCGGAAATTGGAGTTGTGCTGGGGAAAGGGAGGTGTGGTCAGAATGGAGCGAATAGATTTTACAAAAGAAGGCGGGATCGCTGTTTGAAAGCTATCCCACCTTCAGTTCACTCTGTTTCCTGGAATGAATTGGAGAGCGTACCAACTATTCCACAGAACCTTACTTTGCTCCTTTGCGATGCCAGGTCGGTGAGAAAAAAACCTCATATTATTTACGATCTTTTCTTAGATGAGGATGCCGATCTGGCTTGCTTCACAGAAACCTGGCTGGAAGAGGATAGAGCCATTACTTGGATGCAAGCCCTCCCAACTGGGTACTCTGTGAGTGAGCAGGTTAGGGAAGTGGGTGAGGGGGGCAGAGTGGCTCTGGTTTATAAGAACAATTTGACTTTGACCAGGATATCTGTCCGGAACACAGTCCACTTCGAGTGTATGTACCTTACCCTGAGGACCAGGGATAGTTTAGTGATCCTGTTAGTATACCAACCACCCCGTTGTCTAGCAGACTCCCTAACTGAGCTGAAACAGCTGGTCTCAGAGTTGCTCTTGGAGCAGCCCAGACTTTTAATTCTGGCGACTTCAACATTCCACTCGAGACTAGTTTGATAAATCTAACAGGTGCGGCTCGGGAGTTCATGGAAACCATGACAAACATTGGCCTATCCCAATTGGTCGTTGGGCCCACACATTGTGCAGGTCATACCCTCGATGCAGTCTTTAGTACAGAACAGGAATATCCATGGGCAGAAGTTATTAAAACCACAGCGTTGTCATGGATGGATCATTTCCTGGTCAAGACTGAACTAAGAGCCTCTACCGGCCCTACCGGGGGTGGTGAACCTATTAGAATGGTCTGCCCTCAAAAGGTAATGGAACCAATCGGATTACAGAAAGCCTTGGAGGGTTTAATGGTTAGTAATGCCAGTGACCCTGTTGAAGCTTTGGTTAATACTTGGAACACCAATCTTTCCAAGGCTATCAACACAATCGCTCCCAAACGTCCTTTCCAACCCGCTCCTAATCGGAAGCAATGGTACACAGGATGGCTTAGAAAAATGAAGTGGGTTGGACAACGATTAGAGCACACTTGGCCGAAGACTTGACTCTTATCTGACCAGACTCATCATAGGGACTTTCTTTGGTCCTATCAAGAGGCAATACGTACAGCACACAGATCTTTCTGTTCTGCACATATTGCGTCTGCAGAGTCCCATCCAGCAGAGCTGTTTAGGGTGGTGGGGGAGCTGGCACAGGTACCTCCTGCCCAGGTCCCATTACTTAACACAATAGCAGCCTGCTGTGAAGCATTTAACAACTTTTTTGCAGATAAAATCTCTGAGATAAGAGCCAACTGAAATACCAGTGTTTTGACAGAAACAACTGACGAAGTGTCCAGCGACTCCATTGATGAAATTATCCTGGATCAGTTTCAATCTGTGAGTACCAATGACATGGACAAGCTCCTTGATAGAGTGAGGAAAATGACCTGTCCTCTTGATCCTTGCCCATCTTGGCTGGCCGTCCTAGGGAGGATGCACTGAAGATGTTCCTTACAGACACCATCAATGCATCCCTCAGGGAAGGTCATTTTCCATTTTGTTTGAAGGAGGTGGCTCTTAGGCTGCTTCTGAAAAAACCTTCCCTGGACCCCCTGGATGTGAACAACTATAGGCCAGTCTCTTTGTTACTATTTTTGAGCAAGGTAATCGAGTGGGTGGTTGCTCTTCAACTCCAAGCTGTCTTGGATGAAACCAATTATCTAGAGCCATTTCAAACTGGTTTTAGGACAGGATTTGGAGTTGAGACTGCCATGGTTGCCTTGGCTGACGATCTGCATCAGAGCATCAACAGGGGTAGCGTGACCCTGTTGGTGCTTTTAGACCTCTCAGCGGCTTTTGATATGATAGATCATTGCATCCTCTTGGATCTGCTGAGGGGGGGTGGGAATCAGAGGCACTGCTTTGCAGTGGTTCCGTTCCTCCTCTCGGGCAGATCCCAGAGGGTGCTGCTCGGGGACAGTTGCTCCAGTAAAAAGGAGCTTACTTGTGGCATCCCTCAAGGTGCCATTCTGTCCCCAATGCTGTTTAATATCTATATGAAGCCACTGGGTGAGATCATTTGGAGTCATGGAGCTGGGTGTTATCAGTACGCTCGTGATCTATTTCTCCATGTCTCGATCGTCGGCCTCAAATTCTAATGGTGTCTCTTTCCTCAATGAATGTCTTAAGGAAGTAATGGGCTGGATGAGAAAAAACAGATTGAGAGTTAATCCAGACAAAACGGAGGCGCTAACAGTAGCGGCCCTGAAACCAGAAATTGGGTTGCAACCTCCAGTCCTGGATGGGATCACACTATCTGTAAAGGACTGTGTTCACAATCTGGGGTTGCTCCTTGACTCATAACTCCTGATGACAAATCAGGTAAATGCAACAGTCAGGAGTGCCTGTTATCAGCTTCGGCTGATACACCAGCTGCACCCTTTTCTGGAAGTAAGGGATCTCGAGACTGTTGTGCATGTACTGGTAACCTCCCGTCCAGATTTCTGTAATGTGCTCTACATGGGGCTACCCTTGTGCTTGGTCCAGAAACTTCAGTTAGTACAAAACATGGCAGCCAGAGTGGTCTCTGGAACATCTAGGAGGGACCACATAACTCCGGTGTTAAAGTCCCTCCACTGGCTGCCTATTAGTTTTTGGGGTCAGGATAAGGTGCTGGTTATTACCTTTGAAGCCCTAAATGGCTTGGGTCCAACCTATCTTTGGTATCACCTCCTCCCATACAATCCTCCCCACCCACTCCAGTCCTCTGGGAGGAATTTGCTACAGCCATTAAAATCTAGGCTGTCTGCAGCCTCCCAGAGGGTGTTCTCGGTAATCGCCCCCAGATCGTGGAACAGCCTGCCAGATGAGATCTGTCAGATTACAATGCTAAACAGCTTCAAGAAGGCTGTTAAGATGGATCTCTTCTGGCAGGCCTTTCCACAATAGACTTCCCGGCCTCAGGAACCCCCTTATTCTGCCTTCTCCCAATTTGATTGCCGCCGCCAGTCCGCTACTCTGCTGTTTTTGTTTTGTTATCTCCACTGTTTGTTATTTCTTTGTTGGTTATTGGTTTTATTTAATTTTATGTTTTAATCTAAGATGTTTTAATTAGTGCTTAGTTTAATACTTTTTTAGAGGTGGGTGGGTATTGGTCCTTTCAGATTTGTATGTTATGTATTTTTAGTTGTTGTTAGCCACCCCAATTGTGCACAGAGGGGCAGGGTATAAATTTATTATTATTATTATTATTATTATTATTATTATTATTATAGAAATTGTAAAGTTCAAAAATAACCTGGGTTAATTGTATTCAATTAGAATAATGGGGGGAAAATAGAAAATGCAAATTATAGTATTTAGAGAATATGCTAAATTTGAACTAATAATAAGGCAAAGAGGTAATATGGAGGAAAATGAAATTTTGAAAGGTATTACAAGTGAAATATATAAATTGTAATCAAAACATAATGAGAAACATAATGAGAAAAAAGAATATCTTATGACAATATTGGAGAACGATTTAGCACAAATGATAAATATTTAAGAATGGGGAAAATTTGGAATCAATGTCATTGAAAAAAAAATATCTATACTGATAAAAGAGAATTATTATTAATTTGGAGATGTTATTTAACACCAGTAAGGTTAAACCATATAAATAGGAATTATTCAAGGATATGTTAGAGGGGCTGTCAAGAAATAGATACTTATATTCATATGTGGTGGGGTTGTAGATCTGTAAAGAAATTTTGGCAATTAGTATTTAAAGAGGTAACAGAAATTGAGGTAGAAATATGCCCAAAGATAGCATTATTGTTGGTAAGATCAACTGCATCCAGGCTATGAAGGACTTAATCACAAATCTATTAACAGCAAAAACACTAATTATAGCATATATATATATATATATATATATATGGAAAGTTCGGGGAGATCTGCAAATACAAGATTCATATAAAGAAGTATGGCAAATGGCAATTAATGATAAGTTAACATGTGAAATTAGTGGCAAGTCAGGTAGGCACAAGGAGGGCCTGCCCAAACAACTGGAAAATTCCCTACCAGACAGGTTTGGGAGTTGCTACAGGGGAAAGACCATATTCCCTGAAAGTCAATATAATAGAGCTTGTTTGTCCTGAGTCTTACTCCTGATGGGGCAGTGATCAGATTTAACTGTACCCTTTTTCTCTAGCCTTTCCTCCTTGATTGTGTCAAGATCCAAGTACATTGTTTAGGACATCCTCACACTTCAACTCAACAAAGCCAAGGCAATCAGCACCTTTGTACAGGCTTCAGCCAAGCCATCAAGTCTTGATATCTTGCTAGAAGCAAGATATTGGCTATATAAACCCCTAGATTTTTAGGCTCCACATGCTATCCTTAGAATGTATCTTGACTCCACGTCAGTGTGTGCTCTGATCATAGCTCCCTTAGCCATCCCTTCCCCCCATTTCGGTGGCCGTGTATCATCATTACCATCATCCACATCCACAGCAGATCCCAGAGAAGCCTTTGGAAGTGAGTATCTCCCGTAGTCTGGCCCATCTCAGTCTATTCCCGCTTTCACTCCTTTGCTTCTAAGTGTGTAGTGAGCGTGTGTGTTATATTTGTGTGTGTGCAGTTTTCCCCTTTAATAAATATTTAGACATTAATTGAAGAAGCCTGTCTCAGCATCATCCATTGTGGGATCTCTTAGTCCTCTGATATACACAACAGTACTTTGGTCTCGCAGGGTGTTGTTAGGGCCTCACTCTTGCATATTTGAGTTAATTATAAATTCCCCTAAATAGATCCTTCCTGACAGGTGGAATTATGAATAGTATAAGTTGAAAAGAATGAGTAAGAATGAAGATATCAATAATAATTTCATGTGTTTTTTCCCGAATTATTGGTTTAGTTAATATTAAATGGTTTCATATGAATAAGATTCAGATAAGGTAATTAGGAATGGATAATTAATGTGACTTATTGCATATTGCATGTGGAATACTATGTACATTTTTAAATATTATTTTAAGTATGTTATATTATTAATAATAAAAAATATTATTATAAAAAAGTATTATTTAAGGATGTCCCCATGCAAGTATTAAGGAAAAGTCAGGATTACAAGTTTATAACACAAATATTCCTAAAGAACAATATCAATTATAGGTAGGAAATGAGAGAAGGGGTAACTTTTACATATAATCGGAGAAGATATAAAATTAATACTGTAGAAAAAGCAAGAATAAAGATTAAATGTCAAAAGGAGCATGCCAGAGGGAAGTGGGATCAGTTATTAAGAGAGGGAAGAAATAAGGGGAGTAACATATGGAAGACAGAAAGGAGAAGAGAAAGACCTGGAAAGACTTGTATCAGAGCAGGAGGATGAGAAAACAGGAGGAGGAGCATAAGAATTTAGATCTAGAAGACTCTGAAAAAGAAAGCAAAAATAATTCAGGGGAAGAACTTTTAAGAGATTCATAAGAGGAAAGCAGCTTCATTTATATGCCACTTCATATCGCGCTATGAGATGTCTAAGCAGTTTACAATTGTAAGCTCATTGCCCCCCAACCGTTGGGTACTCATTTTAGCGACCTCGGAAGGATGCAAGCCTGAGTCTAGCCTGAGCCCTGGCTAGTATTGAACTTGCAACCTTGTGGTCTGAGTGAGTGGCTGCAGTAAATAGACTTTAAAAGCTAGAAAATGACATTTAAAATATATTCATGGAATGTGAAGGGTTTAAATAATGGTCACAAAAGGAAACAAATATTTATGGGGGGAAATCAATATGATGTAACTTGTACTTAAGAGCCCAAGATTACAGAAAGTGAAACCAAATATCTTAGAAACCCCAAAAATATCTTTAGAAAAGAAAAAGAATTTGTCTACAATTTATGTAGACAAAAAATATCAAACAAAGGAAAAAATTAAGGATAAAGAAAGTAGAGACATAGTGGTAGAAATTCAATTACAGCATAAGAGATTCTTAATAGTTTGTATTTATGCCCCCTTGGAAAAGAAAGATTTTTTTCCAAAAATTAAGTAAGGATTTAGAAGAAGCAGAAGGATGCAGAATAATTTTGGCAGGGGACTTTAATGGAGTTATTAATCCAAAAAGAGATAGGACATTTAAAAAATCAAGGTAAATTACTGAGAAGTTGTTTTGATATGCTATAAGTGAACAACGTTATGGACTTGTGGTCCCATAAATATGGAAATAAAGAATGTTTCACATATTACTCTGACTGTCATCTTTCAGTGTCAAGAATTGACATGTTTTTTGTTTCAAAAGAATCACTCTCTGGGGTGGAAGAAATTGACAGAATGCCAAAAATGCTATCAGACCATAATTTAATTGAATTAAATGTTAGAATGCAGAAGAAAGAATTTGGTTGGAAACTAAATGAATTTTTATTACAGGATGAAAATTTTGTTACAAAAAATTAAGAAAGAGATAAAAATGTTCTTTAAAGAAAATATTAATCCAGAGACCCAATGAAGGTGATATCAGATGCATTTTAATAGGTGGCAAGGGGGCTACTGATACAGAGGGCTAATTAAATTAGGAGAGAAGAGCAACAAAAAGTATTACAAGAAATAAAACCAGCATAAGGAAAAACTAGAGAAAAATCCAAATTACAAAAAATTACAAAATGAAATAAAAATACTTCAGCAACAGATATTATCATGGAATATGGAGGAAATAGCTAGAAATTTAAAGGAAATGAAACAAACATATTTCAAAAAAGCAAATAAAGAGTTTAGCCCATGTGAAACCATGTTCATTTCCCTTTCAGATTTCTCTGCACCTCCTTCATCATCAGAGTGAAGGATCTAAGTACATTTTAGCTACATGGATGTCATTGACAGCTGGCATAATTTGTGTATTTTCAAGATTAGATATTTGTACCTGGCTAGGGATGTATATCTCATAGGGACTGACCTTGGGAAACACTATTCTTTCCCTTTTGTAAAAGTTTGTAAAAAGAATAGACCCAGCCTATTAACCCAAAGATAATTTCCAGCCCTTCTTAGCAGGTGATCTGGAGCACTATCTATAAACATTTGGCTTTTATTTAGAAGGGTGAAAGGAGAAGGTGATTTCCAGATAGTCTACAACATTGATTGATTGACTGATTTATTATTCTTCCCTCCACCCATATATTTCTTTCTTTCTCTTTCTTTCTTTCTTTCTTTCTTTCTTTCTTTCTTTCTTTCGTGTATTTATATCCCACTCTTCAGCCACAAAGACTCTCAGAGTGGTTTACAGATTGTTAATTTGACAGTCCTCTGCCCTTAGGTTTACAATCTAGATAAAATACAACATATAAGGAAAATGGGATGGCAGCTGTTTGGGGACTCCAGGGTTGAAATAACACTATGCTGCAACTCTGATGAGGGACCTACACAGATGTGGCAATTGCTGGTTTGGAGAAACTCTTAACTGTCTTGAATTGCCCCCTTGGCATGAGAGGTTCAGAGGATCATTCTCATGTGTCTGATTCCCATTCCTAGTGTCTAGGCATAACATGTCACTGTCACCTGGATATGGATGGAATGGAGGAGACCAAGAAAGAACCACGGTACACCACCACATTTTAGCCACTGAAAGAACTTGCCATTGCACATTCAACTTTCAACAACAACATCATGAAGAATTAAGGAAACTAACTTTATAATTGATGGGGACTTTTCACTGCCAGCACTGTTGCTTCTCTAATCTAAAATAATAAAAGCAAGGTTGTCACTGTGATACTGGTTTGAGGGAGTGAATGGAGAGGATGTCCTTCTAATGAACAGCATACATAATTTAAGACTGACTGATGAAAGCTGAGAGAAATGCAGAATCTAGTGGTGAAAATGACTAATTGCAGCAGA
Source organism: Phrynosoma blainvillii (assembly GCA_026167975.1). Classification (NCBI taxonomy): domain Eukaryota; kingdom Metazoa; phylum Chordata; class Lepidosauria; order Squamata; family Phrynosomatidae; genus Phrynosoma; species Phrynosoma blainvillii. The sequence goes on from JANUYF010000001.1 coordinate 212,566,309, forward strand.
AATGGATTTTTGGGGCTTTATTTTTTACTTAACAGCTGTTTGAAATGGCTTCAGGTGTTAGATCCAAGACAAGATGCATGGAGGCTTAAATATGGAGGGCCAAAAGATATATATATATATATATATATATATATATATATATATATTGAGAGGCATAAATCTTCTACAATCAATATGTTCCTGATTTCTATAGTACTGTGTAATAGAATTAAGAATATGGAAGTTCTACCAAAACCTTTTTGCGGTCATAATCCAGTTAACTTTAAATGTAGTGTATAAGAGTTGTTGTTGTTGTTGTTGAACTGGAGATTGAATGAAACATTATTTCAGGTTGGGGGAAAAAGTATTGAATAAAAGCCAAGAAAATTCTGAAGGACTTTTTTGAGGATAACATAGGACTGGAACAGACTGGTGTGAAGGAGCAGCCTGAGGCCGCTCCTGCCACAAACAGGCTGGGACTGCAGCAACCAAATGGCCCACTCCTTAAGCGGGCTGCCACTGTAGGACCCAAGCTGTGCCACCAAGAATCGAATTATCCCAGCTTCTTTTTGCTCCAGTCCAAAGGAGCAATCACAGCAGCTTTGCGCCACTTTGGGGGCATGTGTCATGTAAATGCTGATGAATTGTAGTCGGTGGATGAAGTCAAATTCTGCTGTTTCTCTTTCTAATTTACTTAGCATAATTGGAGTTCATCCACCAACTACAGTCCATCAGCAATGGATTGAACAAAGGCAATGGCTTCCTGGCACACTACATGCACGTGAACACTATCTAACCCCATCCTTATGGGGGCATCCTACACTCATCTATTCTCTTCACCTACAGGCTAATTTCCAATGCCAAACTGAACTTGGCACTTTATTTCCCTACACAAAGGCTAATTTCCAACACCTTTGTTAACAAACAACCATAGTTAAAAGTGAACATGCCACTTCATTTCCATACACAAAGGATTTTGAATTTGAATTGACATTCTCTCACACCAATGGCATATATAGGTCTGTCCCTGGCTTTCCACTCCACCAAATGCATCTGAGAAAATACGGGCCTCAAGCAGATGGGCAACGTGGAGTGGCCTCTAGCTGCTCCAGCTGCAAGTGCACCCTGAGTAGCATGGAACCGCATCAACCAGATGCTGTGGTCCTAAAGCCAGCCGCTGCCGCAGTCTACAGTGGACTTCTGGCAAGGAACACTCTTCTGTGCTCCTTTTGCAGCAAGTTTGGGCCCCCTTAGAGGCCCATAGTGCAGCTTCAGTCTATTCCATGAGTGTGCGTCATGTGAATGCCATGCTCCCAGATTGGCCTCAAGGCAGCATTTTTGGCCTGTGTGTTTCAGGCTAAAGTCTATGAAAGCTCATGCTGCCAAACTCTTTCTTTCAGTTAGGGCCTTTGCAGACTGCTAGAAATAGTGCAAATTGAGTCCACTTTAACTGTCCTGGCTCAGTACTAGGGTATCATGGGAATTGTATTTTTTTCTAAGACATTGAGCCTTCTCTGTCAGAGAGCTCTGGTGCCCCAATAAAATACAGTTCCCATGATTCCCTAGCACTGAGTCAGGGCAGTTAAAGTGGACTCAATTTGCACTATTTCTGGCAGTCTGCAAAGGCCTTTAGTCTCAAAGGTGCTACATACTGATTCTACAGACTAACATGGCTATGTTTTGGAGTGCTGCTTGAATTAGTATTCTGTGATAATGAAGAGGAGGTTCATATGATAACTTATTTTAAGAAGACGGAGAAGGATCAGGAGCAGTAAAACAGCTATTCACACTTTGCACTGCCTCCATAGTGGCAAGATAGGTGTTAATCCTCATTTGTTTTTCTGCCTTGGTAGTTTCAAAAACCTCTCTTCTTTTACTAGGGCTAATCCATATCTTTTCTTAGCTATAACTGACATATTGGCAGATAGGTTTGTAGAGTTAACCACAGGGAGTTAAAGTTCTACAAAACCAGCAGCCCTCTGAGTGAGTGCTTATAGGTGAATGGCACTCATGAAGATCAAGAACATTTAATTGGTTTCCTATCATTTATATTTGCTGTTTTGGAAAAGATGAATTTTGGGAAAGGTTTCATTTTATGGATTAAAGCAATATATGATATTTAAAAGGTGCCAGTCCTGATGAAAGGTGAAGTGACTAGGGGGCTTTGCAGATGGGTGGCAATGGGCTGCCCTGAGAAGCACAGGATTGGAACCGAAGCTGCCCTATGCCTCGGCCCCAATCCACCCTTTGGGTGGCCATGGAAGGAGCGCCAAAATGCCACTCCTTCCAGAGCCAGCTAAAAGGGCACTGGAAGAGTCATTGCACGGCTCTTCCACATCTCTTTCAGTGCAGCATGTGCAGAGGCTGTGCCGGGAGGACGTCGTCAGGGTGCTCACCATGTGTAATGGCACGCACTCTGATGACATCCTCAGAAAGGAGTTGAGGCGGCCGCCATGTGGCTGCCCCTCCCCTTCCCTGCCTCCAAGATGGCACTTTGAGCTGTCTGCATCCCCCCCTAAGTTTTATGATATTCAAAGGGGATTGTGATAGGGTTGTTCTATGTCTCCTTTACTTTTTTATATTAGTCTTGGAAGTTTTAAATTGAGTTAAAAAGGAAGAAGAAAGAATCTAGGGTATCAATACTAAAGGGCAATGGTTCAAAACGAGGGCTTTTGACAATTTATTGGTTTTTAAAGAAGATCCTTTGGAAAATTTTGAGATCTTGATGAATATTTTTTAAAAATATGTTCATTTAGGGGGGTTGCAGACTGCCAGAAATAGTGCAAATTGAGTTCACTTTTGGGGTTAGGGTTAGTGCTAGGGAATCATGGGAATTTTTTTCTTAGACATTGAGCCTTCTCTGTCAGATAACTCGGGTGCCACAATAAACTACAGCTCCCATGATTCCCTAACCCTAACCCTAAAAGTGGACTCAATTTGCACTATTTCTGGCAGTCTGCAACCCCCCTTAGTTAGATCAATAAAGACAAAACTATATGTTATTGGGAAATATGAAAAATGAAGACAGAATACTTTTAATTGAGAAATCTAGATTTAAAATTGAGAAAAAAATGTAAATAAAATAAAATTCCAATGGGAGGATGCAGACTTTAGGCCTGCCTGGGGATGCAGTTGGGGTGGGACAACTGCACACCAGCCACCCTGACTCCACCCCAACTCTGCCCCACCGCACATGCCCTTCCACATGGTGCATGGCATCAGGGCACCCTCTTGGTGCAGCATGCATACATGCTGTGCCAAAGTGTTGCAAAAGATGCGTGGCAGTGGCTCAAATGGTGGCTTTTTGCCACCCCCAAAAGGAACAGAATTTGCCCACTCATTTAGGGGCGGCAAAAAGGAGGATCTGGCCCACAGCATGTGGTTGCTGTGGCCCTGATCTGCCACTCCAGGGGCCGCCCAGAGCTGCCCCTTATGGGCCATCTGCATCGGTCCTATATTAAAAAGTGGTGGGTCAGTGATTAAGACACTGATTCTGATGACTGCAAGATCGGCAGATCTGCAATTTGAGACCCAAGTGCCATATGATGGAGTAAGCTCCTGGTACTAGTCTCTAGCAGTTCAACAGTATGTAAAAGTGCAAGTAGATAAATAGGTACCACTTTGGTGCAAAGGTAACAGCATTCCATGCTGCCACACTGGCCACATGATCATGGAATCATCTTTGAGAACATTGGCTCCCTCGGCTTAGTAACAGAGATTAACACTGCCCCCTACAGTCAGACATGACTTGACAATCATGTTAAAGGGAAATTTTTACCTTTTAACCTTTATGTTAAACTTGGAACAACATTAATCAAGATTAGCAAAAGTGGAGTACATATAAATTGTCATGGTTGGGAAGGATCTCAGTTATAAAATGAAATGTTTACTGAAGATGCTGTTCTTGTTTCAAACATACTGATTTTGACTGATGTACTATTTAAACAATGGCAGAAAGTTATTTCAAAATTTATCTGACAAGATAAGAGACTTGGGGCCTCTACAGATGGGCCCTTTGGGCCATCCTGGAGGCAGGGATGGGCAGGGGCAGCTGCATGCCAGCCGCCTCAACCCTTCCCCAAAGATGTCCTAATGCCACGTGCCATTATGCATGGTGCACGGCATCAGGACATCCTTCTGACGCAGCCTTTTGACACGCTGTGCCGGAAGGGGCGCTAAAGAGCCACACGCTGGCTCTTAGGGTGCCCTTTTTGCCAGCTCTGAAAGGAGCAGCATTTTGCCGCTCCTTTCCAAGGTGGCAAAAGAGAGGATTGGGGCTGAGGCATCTGGCAGCCTCAGCCTCAATCCTTCACTTACCGGGGTGGCCCAGGGCTGCCCGTCTGAATCCCCCCCTTCGACTCAAATTTTAAAATTTTACAACATGCAAAACAGTCTTTCTTGGGCTCCCAGATTTGAAATTGTATTTTTCTGCCTGCTGTCTAGTCTGGAGAAAAGAGATTACAATAGTTGGAAGGCAAAGGGATCTTGTAGCACCTTTGAGACTAGGGCTGCATCCACACTGCAGAACTAGTCCAGGTTGACACCATTTCAACTGCCATGGTTCAGTGTTATGGAATTCTGGGAATTGTAGATTGTTGTGGCACCAGAGCTCTCTCACAGACAATGTCTCACAAAACAACAATTCCCAGAATTCCATAGTATTGAGCCATGGTAGTGGTGTTAAAATTGATTATTTCTGCAGTGTGGATGAAGGCTAACTGAAAGAAAGAAGCTGGTAGCATGGGCTTTTGTAAATTTGAGCCTACTTCTACAGATGCAAGGTGCTCCAAGATCCCTTTGTATACTGATTTCCCACTCTTCTTCTTCTCTCTCTCTTCCATGGCTTAGAAGCAGGGAGAAATGCCAGAACCACCAACCAACTGGAGTAGTAGTTTTCCAGCACAGTGCTGCAGACCCCTGGGAATTTCTTTTTTGGAAGGCCTCAGTGAAAGAATGAATAGAAGTTAGCTACAGGGCACATGCTTCTACTTCTGTAGAGTGCTGAGCATGTTGAGGTATACCCTCTGTTCACATAAGGTAGTGATGAAGTGATAGAGCCATAAAGTTGGAAGGGATCCCAGGAGTGACTGAATCTAGTCTCCTGACTGTACAGGAATCCACACTGAGGGGCTGTCTGCTTAGGCCAAAAGGCCAATGTTCCCCCTGGCCTCACGTCATCCTATTTGGATACTGCAGACCAACACCCCTGAGCCCAGATCATCAATCTGACAGTTCCAATCTAATCCCAGCTCAAAGGGGCCCTAGTGTGGATCAAAAAGACCTGTCATTTGCTGCAGAGTTTCTAGGATATTGTGTTCCTGCATGTAGGGGGTTGGACTGGATGGCCCTTGTGGTCTTCCAACTGCATGATTCTAAGACCCATATTGCACATATAGATGGACTGACTGTGTTTCATCCAGACTGTCTGCTACTGAATTCCTAGGATAAAAATTTTACACAACATATCAATTTGTTTTGTCATTCACATATCCCATTATCATCAGATCAAATTACTAGTCAAACAAACAATGAAAAACAGATGGCTCCAAAGTGAAAAGAAGCCTTCTTTTCATTGCTTGAGCTATAAATAAACAAAAGAATCAAAGGTCAAGTAGATTATGAATAGAAGCAGAATTGCCCTCTATTCATGCATTCAAATTGAATGACAGCAAGGTCACTGGTGTCAACTCTGTCTGTGTCATCTACTGTTACTTTATTAACAGGTTTTAGATCTTTTAAGCAATTTACCAAATACACACACACACAAACACTTTTAAAGTTATTCTTTGCTGTACTCAGAAAAACAATATGGTGTGTGTGTGTGTGTGTGTGTGTGCGTGCACACACGCACATGCATGTGCATGTGGAGGCACTGTTTAAAGGCCTTCGGGTATAATGTCAAATATTCAAACTACATTTAGGCAACCTTATAAAATTATGGTGTATGAATTTAGGTCAGTGATTTTCAGAATTCAACCAGCTTTTACTGGAAAGCTCAAGCCCCTGGATGTTCAGAATTCAAGCTCTTTTTGGAATGGCAAAAAGCCAGATCGGGGCCGTGGTGTGTGGTTGCCATGGCCCTGATCCAGCTCTCCCAGGGGCAGCACAGAGATGCCCCTTAGGGGCCGTCTGCATTAGCCCCAAGTAGTGCAAAAGGATTATTGTATACACTCATGTGTAAGTCTAAAAAATTTAGTAAAAAAGCTGACCGAAAAAAACTGAATCGGATTAACTATGGGTCACTGTAAGTATTGTACTTTAACTCTTATAAAAAAGGAACCACCCTGTCCTCTGAGTAGAGTGGTGAGTAGCTTAGTCCATCCTGGGAGACCCTACATGAAACACTGTTGTGATGCTGCTTCTGTCCTGTCTGAATGCCTGGGTGGGAGTACTGGTAGCTCTTTGGTGCTTCCCCTCAAGATGCACCAAAAGGAACTGGATATGAAGGATTTGAATAAGGCATTTGTATATGTTTGTTAGCTTTTCTGGGTTAAAATCAAACAAAATTATAACATTAAAGTTAAAGGCTATAATCATTGCTAATGTACCCTCCATTTTCTTTGCTTTGCCTTTTCATCCTTTTTGATATGTGTGCATTTTCTTAGCCCTGCCTGCACTGTTCACCTCCCCAAGACTTTGCACAGCCATCATTTACTGTAGTTCCCTCCTCATCCATCCAAACAGTTATGCCTCCTGCATTTTTGTAAATTCTTTGGCATTGTTTTCCTTTGCTTCATCCTTTACATTCTTTATTACATGTCCCTAAGTTTTACCCTCAGCTTATCCACAGGTCCTATCAAAATCCATAATTTTCTCCCCCAAACCTGCCCTTGATTTATACAGGATGTTGAGTTATAGTTGAGTATATATATATATATATATATATATATATATATATAGTAGGCACCTATAGTAGGCTCTTTGTAAAAAATAAATAAATAAATAAATAAATGACAACAGTTGAATTTGCAGTGCAGTTTAGTAACTAAGTCCGTTACTGGTTTCAACTGAAAGTGCTAGTTTTAACTCTTAAAGTCACATCCTTTTATACATCTTATGGTTGTTTTCGTAAGCTCTATCCTAAACATTCCAACAAAGTGAGGCAGAGGGAGAGAGCTTTCTCAGCAGTGGCTCCCTTGTTATGAAATGACTTTCCAAAAAAGCCTCAGTTAGTGCCTTCTCTGACTCCTTTCAAAGACCACATTAAGATTTTCTTAAACCTAATGTCTATGCATATGCATTTGCATGTGTTTAAAATCTTTAAGAATTTGTCTTTTTTTTTTCCTTAAAAAGGAAGTGGGTTTTTAATGTTGCATTTGTAAGCATAGTAATGTCAAAAGTTGTCAGAAAAAAAAACATGCTGGGGAGTGGGGGATTGAAAGTTCTACATCTTGCTTTAGATGGTATTGAGGAGGGTCTGGGTGGACCGAAAGGTTAGACCACCTCTCCATGGCCATGAGGTGGGCAGGGACAAGGGCCACCAAGTTTTTTTTTCTTCATTTGAAGTCCACACTTTTGAGATCTGGGTGATTGTCTGTTCTGTGTGAGTCCGTAGACCCCTTTGTAAGCAGTGGGCTTAGCTTTTAGGAAACCTCTGCACTCTCAGGTGTAGAGCAGGGGTTGCAGACTGCCAGAAATAGTGCAAATTGAGTCCACTTTTAGGGTTAGGGTTAGTGATAGGGAATCATGGGAATTGTTTTTTTTCTGAGACATTGAGCCTTCTCTGTCACAGAGCTCTGGTGCCACAATAAAGTTCCCATGATTCCCTAACCCTAACCCTAACCCTAAAAGTGGACTTTTTTGCACTATATCTGGCAGTCTGCAACCCCCCGAGAGAGACATTGTAACAAGAAAAACATGACTACTCCAGGATAGCCATACTGACCATATAGAGAAAGTATAACATCATCCAAAATGAACAAAACAGTGATACCTTTATTGGGCCAACCAAAAGGCATATTATAAATGTTGCAAGCTTTCTAAATTCCACTGGTTCCTTCATCAGGCAAAGGGGCTAAAAATGATGCAAGAGAAAAAAAATGACAATATTAGTCATAGCATTTGGTCAAAAACTTGTAGTCATAGTCCTCAGTTCAGATGGTATGAAAGGATATTGATGCAGGGCGGGCCCCTCCTCCTGAATCAGTCTGCTGCCTGTAGCTAAAAATTGTATTTTAAAATGACTGTCCATGATTGCCTATGATTTGGGGTTAGACTAGATAATCAACTGGGACTATGAATGAGACTTTGAAAATTTTCTTGCCTAACTGAATGTTTCTTTTAGCTAAGCTCTGTGCTCTGTCCTGCTTCAAGTATACATTGATAAGCCCGCAGACTTCATGTACTGTAAACATTTTCTTTATCCTATGTAAGATCCCTATGTTCTGAAAACAATGTCTGCTTAGCAAAAAGTGCTGAATATTGTGAAACCAAGGGCTTCTGCAGATGGGCCCTTTACAGTGTCCTCAAAGCAGAGATGGGGAGGGGCAGCCACACGCCAGCCACTGCAACCCCTCCCCAAGGACATCCTGATGCCATATGAAATTATGCATGGTGTGTGGCATCACAACGTTCTCCCAGCACAGCATCTTGATGCACTGCACCGGAAGGGGCACAAAAGAGCTGCACAGTGGCTATTGGGGTGTCCTTTTTGCAGGCTCTGAAAGGAGCAGCATTTTGCTACTCTTTTCCAGGCCGGCAAAAGGGAGGATTGGGGCCGAGCAATGGGACAGCCTCAGCCCCAATCCTCCGCTTCCCAGGGCAGCCCAGGGCCACCCATCTGCATTCCCCCTAACTGAATTAAAGAGGGAAGGGGGAGTGGTTTTCCTATATGCTGGAAATATTTGTAAGATCATTATAAAAGGATGTACAGTTGCTTAGTTCTAGGCTCAGCATCTTTGGAAAGTTATTTCCTGTTGAGCTCGCTAGCATAATTTAGTATTTTTCAGAATAAAACTCATGTTCCTTCAGTCTGTAGAGTCTCTCTGTCCCATTTTTCTGCTACTTTTCTGGTGACCCAGATGGGACTGAGAGATGGCATTAGCCTGCTCTGATCACTGTGCCGATAAGGGGGCATGATACTGACCCCTGGTCTCAGGTGCACCTCCGACCTTTTGTCAGAAGAATATGAGGATACAGTATCATGACCCTGAATGCCTATGTGCATTAGGAGAACCTAGAAAACCGGAGAAGGAAACCGGAGTCCTGCCTCCAAGATCAGGCAAGTATACTACAAGGGAACATCAAAGTCAGGTTAGGGGCTAGCTGGAGAATTTGGCCTGTCAATATAAGAGATTTGGTTAATGGTATAAGAGGTTAAAGGAGTCCTGTCAAAAGGGAAAAGTATATGCAAAAGAGGTTTTGGGCCCACTGACAGGTTTCAAGCCTACAGAAGACCTACTCAAAGGAATGGAAGAGAGGGCTGATCACTCCCTTATTATAGCCAATGCCCGAGTACCCAGCAGGTAGACTGGTGAAACCGTTTGGTTCAGGTGGAAAGGCAGGAAAGAAAAAAGACAAAAGACAAAAAAAATCAATAAAATACAACAAAAATAACTGATAAAAAGTAGAGGTGGAAAGGTGAGAGATAGGGACATTTGAGTGAAATGGTTGCAGTGTGTATTGTGTGACTGGCTGCTGTGGTTCCTGTTGCAGATCATTGAGAGTCTGGCTACCCAGGCCATTGGTGAGAGATTGGTGTTAATCCCTCTTGTGTCAGTTGGTGATATCCCTTACTCATCAGCCAATACCCTTTCCTTTCTGTGTCTGTCTGACTTTTACTTGGGAGGATATGGGAGATGGGGAAAGCAAGCGTTTCACCCCCTTGGGTTATATGTTGATGAATTTCAAGAAAGGCTTTAGTGGTGACTATGGGGACCCCCATGAATCCACAATGTTTGTGAACTCTTTGTAAAGTTGAATGGCCTTCTTTTGGAGTTGGGTAGCCCAATGAGAGCTCCTTGGACTTGAAAAGTATAAGGCGAGTGTATGTGGTGGTAGTGGGGAAGCCAGGACACCCTGATCAATTTCCTTACATAGATTCATGGGATTCAGTGGTCCATTCCTCTCCCCTGTGGTTGAAAAAATGCCAGGAGACTCAGGCTAAGCTTATGGTGCTTAGGAGAGAAAAACTGACCAATAAGTTAAAACCAGTGTTAAACCCCCCAGGCAAGGACCTGATGGAGTCAACAGCACCTCCCCCTTATCTGTGTGTTGGCTGGTGAGATTCCTTACTCACCGACCATACCCCTTCCCTTTATTATGCTTGGAAAACATAGGAGGCAGCAGGAGTAAAACTATTCTGCTGGATGATATGTTGAAGAACTTAGCTGGTAAATATTGTACTGAAAAATGTCATTGAGAAACTGCTGTAGTCATGTGTGATAGTAAATGAAGAATGAGATGAAATTCTGTGTTTTTATATGCTTGAATAGAGATGCTATTTGTATGAGAGATTGCATAGACGTCTGTGAGGAAGAGAAAGAGCAGATTGCTTTAAAATAAGAGATATAACTGTGATTCCTTGAAGCTAAACCAAATAGTCCTTGACTTTGGAAAGAGGGGTGGCTGTGGCTTCACTTTGCCTTTTCTCCCTCTCAGCTATAATTTTCAATTGTTTACTTTGGGCCTCGGCAGACGGCTAATAGAGCTGTCTTGGAGGCAGGGAAGGGGAGGGGCAGCTGCACGCTCGGCGCCCCATCCCTCTCCCAAGGTCGTCCTCGGAGCCGCTGGCCCTCCGCATGGCCAGCGCTCCGAGGACAACCTCCTGCTGCAGCGTCCGGACACGCTGCAGCAGAAAAGTCAGCGAAAGTGCACCGCAAGCTTTTGAGGCGCACTTTCACTAACTTGTGAAAGGAGCACTATTTTAGTGCTCCTTTCAGGGGCGGTGAAGGTGCTGCAGGATTGAGGCGTGGGGATGCCTTGGTCCTGCGGTGCACCTTCCCAGGGCGGCCCACAGCCGCCAGTCTGCTTAGGCCCAAAGTGTCACTGGGGTGGGGATCCCAAGAAAAGGGAATAGGGAAAGCCTATTGTAGTTTGGGATAGCTTAGATTTAGGGATTTGTCCAAAATTCCATTGATCCAGCCAGAAAGTTTCACCAGCCAGCCACATCAGAAAACATGGTCTCAAAGCATGCTTCTTTTACTACCAAAGAAAGAGGTTGCATCCTGCCAAGAGTATCAGAATAAGGTGTATGGCTTGTTTCCTATCATTGTGTATAATAACCCTGGCTAGGAAGATTGTCATATGCTGTTGAACATCTTTTTGTTTCCTGAGGAGAAGTGTATGGTTTGCCCAAAGACAATAGATATGGTCATCTGTCCAGAGCATAATGTTTAATCTCAATCTGCACTGGAAAAACACATTGACTCTGAAGATACTTTCTTTTTATTTTTGGATGTAGAAGATGTTTTCTCATGTGTCTCAACACTAGAACCTGAGAGAAAAGAGGCTGTCAGCAGGATAGCTGTCCTGAAAACTAAAATGGACAACGGGTCTGAACATGTCCATCTCCCAGCTGGTACATGGGAGTTTACTCTAACAAAGATCTAGAGGGAAGATGAAGAAAAAAGCAATTCAAGGAAGGAAGCAAAAGGGGGGTCTAGAGGTGGTCAAATATGTAGATTTGATGGTGAAGAGTATGTGGATTTAATGGTAACAGAGGATGTGGACAGGAGAGAGACCTGGAGGGTGTGAAAACCATGCGTATATTGTCAGAAACAAAGGAAAGAAGAAAACAAAGAACAAAGGGAAGATGATGAAAAAAATCAGATTCTTGGTGTCTGAAATACACCAAGTTAAACAGCTTATGTAGCACTTAATTGGTCTGGCTGTTCAGAAAGTTGAAATAGTAACAGTTCTGTTGGTACAGGAAGCAACCAATTCACTTTGAGACAGCAATTAACTATTTATGGGCCATGTTTATGGGAGGTACCAAGTACTCCTGCTTGATGTAGAATTTACTCTGCAGATCTGTTTTAAATCCATCCAGCCTATGATTGTAAAGCCATCCTGGAGACTGTTATGCAAGTGAAGATACTTTTGAAAGTAGTTCCTGGACTTGGCAGTGCAAATAACAGCCAAAGGGAAGTGGAAAATGAAAGTTGCATGAAAAAATCGAGCCATGGTGCAGACTCTTCAGAAAATCCTGATTGAACAGTTGCTATTAACAGCAGAACCAGACTACCTACAAGAACTACACCACCTGCAGAGCCTAGACCACCACTGGGAGTGGCCCACAAAGGGATTCAAATGGAAGAGATTTGGCAAATGGACTTTGCTGAGCCACCCCAAGATGACAGGTTGAAATATTTGCCTGTATTTGTGTGTGCTTTCTCAGGCTGGACTGAATGTTTTGCTTGCACCACATACAAGAGCAGTAGACTAACAAAGGAATTTATCTAAGATCTGACTTCTAGGTTTAGGATCCAGATGATCAGAGACTGACAGTACATCACAGAGCACATCAAGGGAGTTGCAGAGCTTTTGAAAATTGGTTGGAGATACCATATTGCTTAGAGACTAAGAAGTGTAAACAAGTGAAAAGTTTTGAGCCAGACTTTATGAGACATTTAGTCAAACTCTAATAAGAGGCAAAGTTAGTGGCCTGAAGCTTTAATCATTGCTTTGTTATGCATTAGGACAACACCTAGATTAGGGATGAGAGTTGGCCCATTCCAGATAAAATTTATTAATGACACGTAATAACCAAATGTATGTAATAAGAACTAGATAACAGTTGCTAAATATACAGAGCCTATCTTTTGTTTTGCTTTGTCTTTTTAAACTGTGCCAAGGAATTCATCTTAAGTGAGCAGTAATCTTACCCTTGGTTTTATTCAACCTCAGAAGTATGGCAAATAAAATCACTGGGTTGTCACCATTTGAACTGATGTATAGTAGGCCCCCCACAGATCTTAAGTGGGCTAAGGGAGGAATGTAGGAAAAGTGTGAAACATCATGTTATATCAAGAGTTCAGGAGCTGGAAAAAGCCTTACAAAAACCCTGAATCAATATGTTTCAGAACAGAGACCATTTTTGGTCCAAACCAGATTACATTTGTTTAACCCTGGAGATGAGACATGGGTTAAAGAGTGGAAAAGATGACCCCTTAACTCCCTGGTGGAGAGGACAAAAAACTGTTATACTTTCGACCCCCACAGTTGTAAAAGTTTCTGGTATTAAGCTTTAGATACATTGGACAAGAGTCAAAAGAGCAAAAGGGGGTGGACAGTGATAGTGAACCTTGATAATCCATTAAAAGTGACCCTGGAGAGACAAAGAGTGATCTCTGGTTCTGGCCCTACCAGAAATGGGCAGACCCCAGGCAACAACAAAATCAGCAGTAGCCCTGCAACACATGGCTGAAAAATGCATCAAGGAGGAGAGAAGAGTCAGGCTAGACCCTACTGTGAGTACTCCAGGAGGCTGCTCACCCAGCGTACAGTCAGACCTGCAACTGGTGAGGAAGAAAAGAAGGGGACTAGACCTTACTGCAGCTAACCAGGAAAAGCTGCCCGGCATACTGTCAGATCCTGAAGACAAAAGCATGCAGGGTGTGTTGTTAACTTTGTTATGCCCCCTTAGTATCCATAGTAAGAGGGGGACTCTTTATTCAGGGTTTATTAGAGAATCTATGGGTATATTTAGCACATATTTCTGGGTAGATCATTTTTGTTTGTCAGAAAAGATGGCCAGTGGAGATCTCTTGCATCATCCCCATCTTGTATCATCTATAAACATTCCCAGACATGATACTCATTTTTATGATTTTAATTTCACATTAGAGTATAGACACAATGCCAATTGGGGGAAAAGTTCTAACAACTCTTCCACCTATGGAATTTGCCTTGCACACTCCTGTGATAGTTAGTGGGATAAATTCATTTTGTGCCCAAATCATTAATTGCTCAACCAAGGTTAAAAAGTGTAAGACCATTTTGGGATGACCATTCAATTGTACACACATCCAAAATATAGGTTTCAATTATGCTTATGTAGTTTTGCCCCACGGATGGTTCTGGACCTGTGGGACCAGAACTTGGTCTTATATCCCTGCTAACTTATCTGATACTCATCCATGCTGTCTGAGCTGCTTGGTACCAGTTCTTCCCCCTTGACCAAATAACACCCAGTGCAGCCCATGCTGCCGCCCATGTGCAGCTACCCCATTGACTAGCAGTTGTAAAAGTACTATGCATTTACTGTCCAGAGAAGAACAAATAGTGTTGTCAACATCCCTGGTTTGGTTTGGCCTTAGAGGATGCCTTAGAGCAGGGGTAGGCAACCTTTCCCTTTAAGGGCCGAGGGACTTCAGCTCCCAGAAGCCTCAGCCATGTTGGCCAATAGTCCCATGTTGGCCAATAGCTCCTGGGATTCTGGGAGCTGAAGTCCTTCGGCCCTTAAAGGGGAAAGGTTGCCTACCCCTGCCTTAGAGGATGGTATGGAGATCAATGAGCTTGCTTCTGCCCTGGTTAAAAATATAAATGCCACTTCATGGGCACTATCTTTGCTTAACAAAGAACAGTGAGAACTAAGGAATGCCATTTTAGAAAACCGTGCTGGTATAGATTATCTCTTAGCAAAGCTATAGATGCCCAAACTGATGATTTGCACGAGATAGTGGCAAACATAAAACAAGGATCAGATAATTGGTTTGACTGGATAACATCATAGTGGCCAGACTTTGGCTGGACTTTGTTTGTCATGGTACTGCCTATCCCCTTTGTTAGGAAGAGATAATTGAATATGTCATGAAGTCTCCATGTTATAGCATCAGGAAAACTTTGAGGTATTGTTAAGGTAAACATGTCAATCCAGACCCAATTTGAAAGAAAATACCTTTGTTAGAGATCAAACCTCGAATAATAAAGTCCCAGTCCATTGGCTCTCTCTTTAGGATTCTGTACTTTGCTGTATTTTGCTATATGGCTAACATGGCTACAGAAAAATCTGTTTTCTGGATGTGAAGATAACACATTTTAGCCATCACAGAGAATCCATAGTAGTCTGCTACAATGTTTGTATTCTTGCCAGAAAACATCACCAACTAGCAATAGCAACTTTTTTAAGCCTCAGAGGAGGCGTGCAGTGGGGGGGGGGTGACTCCTTGCTGAGGGGTACAGAATCAGTGGTTTATGGGCCAGGCAAGATGTATCCATGATGTGACAAAGAGGCTGACAAGAACTGTCATGCCTATTAACCATTACACCTTCCTTTGAGTCCATGTGGGAAAAAATGATAGTGCAAGTCACAGCCTTCAGAATATCAGACGGGATTATGAGGCTTTGGGTAGGAAGCTGAAAGAGCTGAATGCACAGGTTATCATGGTCGAGGAAGGAACAGGAAAATAATGGATGTGAACAGCTGGCTCCACAGTTGGTGCCACCAAGAACAATTTGGATTCTTGGGTCATGGGCTGCATTTCCATGAGAGGGGACTTCTGGCAAGAGATGGATTGTATCTCATGCCAGCTTGGAGAAACGTTTTTGCCAATAGTCTCAAAAATTTGATCAGGAGGGCTTTAAAATGAGTTTAAACTGAGGAAGACAGTATTTTGGAAGGCAGGAGTACATCAAGGGTTGGAGATAATAGTCAAACTGTCATAGAGGGAATAAGGCAAATAATGCAAGGACCCAACAATAGGACGGAAAACATTTTATGCAAGCAGCTAGAGGGGAGGACCCATGACCTTAGATGGGCATACAATCAATTATCTGATGTTTGCCCATAGACGTACTCAAAACACTAAAAGAGCATGAAAATGCCACTGTGGCTGAAAGGGCAACCTTTTGCTGCCCCTAAAAGGAGTGGCAATTTGCCGCTCTTTTGGGGGCAGCAAAAGGGAGGATTGAGCCAGCCTGCACTGGCCCTTAATGGTCTAGGAAATTCCTCACTTGCCTGGATGACAATTTTATTGTCCAAAAGTTGGAAGAGGCAACAAGAGGAGCAGTTATTGCAGATCTGATACTAACCAACAGGAATGACCTGTTCAATGGGGTCCAAATGGTGGGATCATTAGGTGGGAGTGATCAAGTTCTCCTGGAGTTTGTTATACAGTAAAAAGGAGAAGCCAGGCATAGTCAGAGACACATTCTAGGCTTTAGCAAAGCTGATTTCAGGAAACTTAGGGAAATACTGTGGGTGATCCCAGGTCAGAAAGAGAAGGGAGTTCAGGATGTTTCTCAAAAGGGAGATACTGAAGGCACAATTTAAACACTTCCAAGGAGGAGGAAAAATGGGAGGTGTCTCAATAAACCAGGATGGATGACTTTCAGATGAGCTATGTTTTAAATAGAACATGTATAAAAAATGGAAAAAGAGGGAAATCACCAAAGAAATTCAAACAAATAGCTAGCATATTTAGGGGAAAAGTCAGAAAAGTAAAAGTGCAGAAGGAGCTCAGGCTTGCAAGAGAAGTTAAGAACAATAAAAAGGCTTCTTTTTTTTAAGTACATCCATAAAAAAGGAAGAGGAGGGAAAAGGTAGGGGCACTGTGCAGGAAGATGACAAAATGCTAACAGGGGACAGAGAAAAGGTGCAACAAATTAACACCTTCTTTGCCTCAGTCTTCTCACAAAAGGAAAAGGGTGCTTAACCTGAGGAAAATTGAGCAGAGGAAATAATAGGGGAAATGCAGCACAGATAAGAGTTGGTATAGAATCATAGAATCATAGAATCATAGAATCATAGAGTTGGAAGAGACCACAAGGGCCATCCAGTCCAGCCCCAGGCCATGCAGGAACTCAAAATCAAACCATCCCCAACAGATGGCCATCCAGCTTCTGTTTAAAGACCTCCAAAGAAAGAGACTCCACCACACTCTGAAGGAGTGTGTTCCACTCTTCAACAGCTCTCGCTGTCAGGAAGTTCCTCCTATTGTTGAGATAGAATCTTTTTTCCTGTAGCTTGCATCCATTGTTCCGGGTCCTGTTCTCTGGAGCAGCAGAAAACAAGCTAGCTCCCTCCTCAAGATGACATCCATTCAAATATTTAAAGAGGGCTATCATATCCCCTCTTAACCGTCTCTTCTCCAGGCTAAACATACCCAGTTCCCTTTGACCCAGCTTTCTAAATTATTAAGATCATTTTGAATTTTCATCCAGTCTTCTGGGGTATTTGCTATTCCTCCTAATTTGGTATCATCTGCAAATTTGAGAAGCATGCCCCTTATTCCTTCATCCAAATTATTAATAAAGATGTTGAATAGCACTGGGCCCAGGACAGAACCCTGTGGCACCGCAACTGGTCACTTCTCTCCAAGATGAAGGGGAGCTGTTGCTGAACATCCTTTGTGTTCAGGTAGAGGAATAAGTAGAGGAATGTCTGCTTAATCTAAATGAATTTAAATCTCCAGGACCAGATGAACTACATCCAAGTTAAAATACTGACCAATGTAATCTTGGAGCCATTGGCAATAATCTTTGAGAATTCCTGGAGAACAGGAGAAGTCCCAACAGTCTGGAGGAGGGCAAGCATTGTCCCAATCTTCAAAAAGGGAAAGAAAAAGGATCCCAACAATTATCACCCAGTTAGTCCAACATCAATACCTGGAAAGATTCTCGAGCCGATCATTAAACAGAGAATCTGTGAACATTTAGAAGGCAATGCCATAATCACAAAAAGTCAACATGCGTTTCAGAGAAACAAGTCATGCCAAACTTATCTAATATTTTATTTTGATAAAATTATCAGCTTGGTAGATGAAGGGAATGTTGTGGATGTAGCATATCTTGATTTCAGTAAGGCCTTTGACAAGATCACTCATGATATTCTTGTTAGGTTTAGATGGGATATAGAGTCAATGTTAAAATGTTGAAATGTAAAAGATGTGTGTCTGTATTTTTCCATGCTGTGAAAAGTTGTTTTTTCTGAGAGCTAGATTCACAGTTTATCAGTCCCAGGTGCGGTTTAACCAAAACAGGACTCCATTCTCTGGGAAAGAAGGTTTGTTTGTGTTATGGTTTTGTAAACATAATTTTTGTTATGGGAAATGTAGTCACATGATATGTTATTGTAATTAAGGGTTGGACTAGAACACGTCACGTAGTATCACCCAATCAACTTGTAAAGGTCACACCCAGAAAGGTGGAGTTTTGTGGGACTGAGGGCTGAGAATCAGAAAGTTTCTCACTTGCTTTTTGACTTTTGAACTGTAATGATCTAATTAAAACATTCTCTTGATATGCTACTAACAAAATCTTGAAATATGTAGCAAATAGAGTTTATTCCTGCTTAGCCAGCTTTGGCTAAAGTGAAGATGCTATTATTGTTATTATTTTGTTTTGCTTTTGCTTTTGTCTTTTACAATAAAGAAGCTTGCTGAAAAGTTCCAGTTTTGAATGTTTGGTTTCAAAGGACTGTTTTTCAACACTCCCACAACATTATTTTAATAATTCTTGCAAACAAGCTAGTAAAATGTGGGTTAGACAATGCAACTTTTAAATGGATTTGTAATTGGTTGACTGGCGAAACCCAAAGGGTGCTCAGCAATGGCTCCTCTTCATTCTAGAAAGAAATGACCAGTAGGGTGCCACTGGGTTCTGTCCTTGGCCCAGTGCTATTGAACATCTTTATCAACAACTTGGATGAAAAACTAGGGGGAATGCTTATCAAATTTGCAGATGACATCAAATTAGGAGGAGTTTTTAATACCCAAGAAAAAAGGATCAAAATTGAAAATTACCTTAATCAATTAGAACAGGGGTAGGCAACCTTTCCCCTTTAAGGGCTGAGGGACTTCAGCTCCCAGCAGCCTCAGCCATGTTAGCCAATAGTCCCATGTTGGCCAATAGCTCCTAGGATTCTGGGAGCTGAAGTCCCTCGGCCCTTAAAGGGGAAAGGTTGCCTACCCCTGAATTAGAAAGTTGGGCCAAAACTAACAAAATGAATTTCAGCAGGGTGAAATGTAAGGGTGGAAAAATGAAATGCATGGGTATAGGATTGGGGACACTTGACTTAGCAAAACTACATGTGAAAGAAATCCTAGTAGACCACAAGTAGAACATGAGTCAACAGTGTTATGCGGCCAATCTACCTACACATAAAAAGGCCAATGTGATTCTAGGCTTCATCAACGGAAGTATAGGGTCTACATCAGGGGTAGGCAACCTTTCCCCTTTAGGGGCCGAGGGACTTCAGCTCCCAGAAGCCTCAGCCATGTTGGCCAATAGTCCCATGTTGGCCAATAGCTCCTGGGATTCTGGGAGCTGAAGTCCCTCAGCCCTTAAAGGGGAAAGGTTGCCTACCCCTGCTCTACATCAAGGGTAGTAATAGTGTCACTCTATTTTGCTTTGGTGAGGCCTCACCTAGAATACGGTGTCCAGTTCTGGGCACCATAATTCAAAAAGGATGTTGACAAGCTCGAGCATGTTCATAGGAGGGCGACTGAAATGGTGAAGGGTCTGGAAACCATGCCCTATGAGAAACAACTTAGAAAACTGGGTATGTTTAGCCCAAAGAAGAGAAGGTTAAGAGGCAATATGACAGTCCTGTTTTAGTTTGAAGGGATGTCATATTGAGGATGAAGTAAGCTTGTTTTCTGCTGCTCCAAGAATAGTACCCGGAACAATGGATGCAAGCTACAGGAAGAGATTCCATCTCAACATTAGAAGGAACCTCCTGACAATAAGAGCTGTGCAACAGTGAAACACACTCCCTTGGAGTGTGTTGGATTCTCTTTCTTTGGAGGTAATTAAACAGAGCCTAGACGGCCATCTGTCTTCTCAATTTTATTGAGAGTTCCTGCATGGCAGAGGGTTGGACTGGATGGCCCTTAAGGTCTCTTCCAATTCTATGGGTCTCGACAGACAGCCCCAATAGAGCAGCCTCTGGCCACCCCTTTCCTTGTCAGATTGGGGCCACAGCAACCACACATGATGGCCCCAGTCTGACAGTTTGCCACTCTAAAAAGAAGCCCCAAAATTCTGCTCCTTTTTAGAGCAGCAAAAAGCTGTCCTTGCCACAGTGGCGGCAGCCTTTTGACATTTCTTTGGCCCACCCCATTGTAGCAACGAATCCTTAGGGGAATTTTATTATTAGCTCAAATATGCGAGAGTAGGCTTGCTACAACAGCCCAATGAGACCGCTCTCCCGGTGTTTATACCAAGAGACCAGAGAATCCCAAGAAATGGAGCTGAGACAGATATTGGTTAACCACTAGATGTCTAATTTATTAAAATAGGGGAAAACTCACTCACAGAACATGCACTCACACACACACACAAGGCTCAGGAAGATCAAGGTTGGAGTTTGGAACAGAAATGCAGGCGTTACTAATGGTGATACTTACCAAGATGTAGACCTCCTCTGGGAAGCAAATGGGATGCGAGATGATGGAAGACAAGTCTAGCTCCACAGCCTGGGGTTTGAGCAGACTTGCTGGTAACTAACTTCAGAGGTCAGAGTGACGTGGAGTCGTTTAGACCAAGAAGGTAGCACACTGACTGGCTAAAATCTAGGGTTTATATAGGGCCAAATGGGCCCTGGGGGCGGAAGGCGATAATTGCGATGATGGCACCCTGCTGTATAGGGTTCCATTGTATGTGGTGGTCTTAATCCGAGGGGTCAATATCCTGGGGAAATGTGTGGGTGGGTGACACAATGCACCTTCCTATGGGTGGGAGGGTGTTAGACTGGGTGGCACAATACAAACATTACACCTTGGATGGCTGAGGGTGTTTGTGGAAGGATGACACAATACACCTCTTGATGGTTTGGATGATCTCATCATGGAAAATCCCATTCGCAACTCTCCTGACTATCTGGAGGAAATGCATTCCTTAAGAATTAAGGGTGGGCTGCCCATGCCATGGGTGCAGAGGGCTTTTGGCCTCTTGACTCTACTGCCAGGGTTCATCTGGAGGTCATTTGGGAATTTAGCAAGGGATCCAAGGGTGGCATATGGAGTTATTAATATTTTTGGATATGAAGGGGATTCTGGGTAACATTCCCCCCCCTCGGAAACCACGAGGCCGCACGACGGTGTGGATGAGTGTTTTCCGAATTAGCCTTCGCCAAAATAAATTTAGGGGTGTGAATTTTAGGGAGGAGGTCCTATCAAGGGAAGCATCTCCACTGTAAGGCCTGCCTTATCTTGGGACACACACACACACACACTCATTCACACACATAGCAAGGGAACATCAAAGAAAACATCAACATAAAACAATCAACAAGCAAAGTAATGTACATGAATGAGAAATCTGCAGTTCGTAAAAATGCGGGCAAATTCCCAAGGGTGCATGGGATAGAGTCTGTGTTTCATTTTTATTAAAGTCTATGTGTGTCTGAGAATGCGGGCACTGAAGTATCGGTAGCCATGATTTGAGGCAGTCCAGTGGCAAGTAGTCCCCTTGGAGGATCCCTGGCTGTCTTCCTCTGAGAAAATCGCACCAAGAAGGGGGCCGTCGCGGGCATGCGGGTGCTGTAGCGGCAGTGATGAGGCTCGTCTGGATGCGAGTGGAATCATGGAGGACGGAGGCATCGGCAGGACTTGGGGTGGTATTTCTGGAGGACGTCTATTTCCAGACGTTAAGGTGTCATCGGAAGTGCCTGTGGAGTCTGGTCCAGGTTGAGGCGTCGGGGGGCTTACCTTCCCCTTGATGAAGGATTGGGAGCCAGGCAAGGAAGGGTTAATTTTGGGAACGGTTAGTGAGGGTCATGTGGATGGGGAAGGAGTGGTGATTGGCTGGCCCAATTTGGGCAATGAAGCCCGCGGGGCCATGAAAAGGCAAGGGTGGATCATGCTGGGAAAATATGCAAATTGCATTCCGATGTGGGCTATTGGTGCTGTTTACAGCTCGATTAGCCTTGTGTTTACTTTGGGGACCCCAGCTTCGGCTAGTCCGAGGGCGGATGGCAGATTTGAGCGGAGACGTTTAAAGGGGGGGTTGTCACTATTACCTTGAAGGTAGTGTGAGTGGGTGAGGTGCCTGAAATTTAGAGTTGCCAATTGCCCTAGTCGGGGCTCCCGTGAGGGAAACCCGACATGCTGGTGTAGATGAGCATCCTTGGTGGAGCCGCGCCAGGGAATGACCCTCTGAGGTCGTAGTGGTGGTAGTGCTCCCTGGTGAGTTGTCTCATGAGACTACCCACCGGGAGCTCACAGTTTCCCTGCCGTGAGCCCACCAAGGATGCCAATCTAGCTCAGCCTGCTAATAGGGGCGGGGGAACTATCCCCTGCCCCGCCCAATGGTGTAAAAGGATAGGAAAAAGGAGTCCTCCCCCCCCCTTGATTCCCTCAGTGACTATATTCCAAGAGAGAGTGGGCCGCAGGCGACTAGCCCTTTTGGATTGGATGCCTGCTATTTAATATGTAAATGGCCACTGATAGTTCCAAATTGTCCCTTTGTTTTTGATGTGCAACCGAATTAGACAGCAAGCCAAGCCGAATTAGTTTTGGGGAGATGGGCAAGCGTGCCAGGGAGCGTCGGTGAGCTTTGTGCTCGGTTTAGCCATGATTTTGGGGACTCGCCATGACCTGAAAGGCGGTCGTGCAGGGTGGAGTGGTAGCGGGTCTCCAGTTATGATTTCAATCCTAGGTGGGAGTCAGGGATTGCTATCCTTGACTACCGTGACAGGTTTGATCATGAAGCCTAGTAGTCGGAGCGCAAGCTGCGCTTAACTGGCGGTGGTGGGAGGTCCAATTCTCTACGGATGGCCCTAAACTCTGCCATTTGCCTCCGCACCCAACACACCAGGCTAGTGGACCCGATTACAATGACAACCTGAACTACGACTATAATTGTCAGAGGGTTTGTGAATAAATTTAAGATTGCCCTGCCTGTAGATGACCAATCCCAGTCTCCCCACCAGGATTTGGTAGTGGCTTGCTGTATCTCTTGGGTAACCTTCAGAATTTGCTGGGCCCGGAGATCTACAGTTATTTTGATGCGGTCCTCAGTCAGCTTAATTTGTTGGGCGGCTTCGCTCAAATTTGTAAGTAAGCGCAGCCACTTTGAAACTGGCAATTCATCTTCAATGTGGAAGCCTCTTAACAGCTTGCGATCCACACGGTATATGGTTTCACTGGTGTATTCCCTGACTAGTTCATGCAAGTAAAATTCCTGGCCGAGGCAGTCCCTGACATGTACTCGGCAAAAACAGGGGTTTCCCTTGAACCTATCGATATCGACTTCATATTCTTGGGGGAGGATGGTGACGTGGGGGCATGGGGTGCATATGCAAAAGCAGTCCTGGGTCATTTGTACCATGACTGAGGCTCGGGTGGGGATGATGACATGTTCTTGGATTTCCTGCATGGGGGCACCTTCCAGCCTGCCATAGCAGTGCATCCAATGCCTAGTTTTGACGCACCCTGATAGGTCAAATAGGTGGGTGCCATTGGTCCAGTGTAATAGCCTGTCGGGGATCATGGTGGTGTTACTCTCAGCCAGGGGCAGACCCAGGTGAGAGACCGGGTGAACTACTTGGGGGTCCCACACTCTCTCATGGTAAATCCCTACTGTCAAAATCATGTTGTGCCATCTAGCTCCTGTGACTACCATTAGATCCGTAGGGTGCTGTATGGAGTCTGGGTATCTGATTTTTAAAAGCCCCAGAACTTCAGGATGAATTAATTTCATAAGAGAGGCTTGGATTAATTGCGACGCGAAAGCTATGAGACTGCTTTGTATCTGTGTACACTGGATGGCTATGGACAAGTTATAGATGCTGCTTTGGAGGGACTTGCCTAGGTCCACTATAATTTCCTTTTCCACCCCCACCCATTGGGGCAGGATGTGGCCTATTATATCAATTCCCTGAGCTACATTTGTTAAGCCTGATGCGATGGAGACTCCTTCCTCTTTTGTTTTAGATCCTACTAATCCCAATTTGTTGGCCAGTGCCTCGGTGCCTATAGCATTTAGCACTCCCTCTCCTACTCCAAGTCCTCCCAAAACAGTGCCAGTAAGGTCGCGCTTATCTCTGAATAGTGGGTGAGCGATTGGTTGCCACCTTCGCTCTAATTGCTCCCATTGCGCCCAGGCAGCTTTTAAGTATGGGCGGCATGGAGGAATGGCTCGGGTTACATCGACTGCTGTAAGGTTCAGTGTTAGAGTGGTGATGATGGGCTGGACTTCGGAATAGGCGTACGCGGCTACATCCCTCCTGATAACTATGTTGCCTACATACATTGGAGGCTCCCTAAGGATGGCTGGAGTGTATATGGGGATGTATGGGCACTCGATGCTCTGGCATCCGGCGCTACATCTAGTGGGGGTTCGGGTTAAGTTTTGACACAGGAAGAGCCGTGTTTTCCAGGTCCATGTAGGACGGCATTGTTTGTCAAGGGTGAGAGTTGTGTAGAATGAGGCGGGGACTTTGCTAAGTAGGGGGTCGAATCGGTGTCTATTCCAGAACCCGGTGGAGAGGGGGAGGCGGCCTGCGTCGGCCTCCACCCACGTGTGTCCTTGCGGACCAAACATGATCACATCGGATTTAATAGTTTTGTATTCTGTTACATAGATCCGGGTCTTGATTTTGAGGGGGAGTCTTTTATCATACCACACTCGGGCCTCATCCATGGCGTCCAGGACTTCATATATTCCGGGGTATGGTGGTGCCCATTGACAGTCTGCTTCTATGTTGAACTCCCAGGTGGTCTCAAATTGGGTGGGATAAGTGGGAAGAGCAATAACTGTATTAAGCCACACTAGAGTCCCTAGGATCCAGATGTGGCGCTCCATTCCGTGTCCCTGTAGGGAAACAGAGATGGGTCTGAATGATGTGTCCTATCTTCACCCTCCATCATCGCATCGAAAGGTCTCCCATAGGAAAGTCTCTGCTAGATCTAGAGTGGGGAGTTCGGGCTGAATCTGGATGGGGGTGACAGGGGGCTCTTTTCCTTTCCATTCCTTCAGCTGAGAGGAATGGAAGTACTTAAGTTTGTCTCCCTGCTTGTTTGGAATGCATACTTGATAGACAGCTGGGGAAATTCTTTCTGTAATTTTGACTGGGCCTATCCATTTTGCTGACAGGGCGTGCTTATTCTGGGAGAAGTTCCGGTACATGACCAGCTGTCCCGGATCCCACTGCTGGGGGTTGCGCACCCACCCTAACTTGTGGTCCATGGCTTGCATGTTTTTGCCCAAATTTATCGCTACCTGCCTGTGAATGCGGCTAAGGTTTTGCAGGAGAGCCCTGATCCATTCGTGGTTCAACACCACTGGTTCTAATTCCGTTGGCAGAGTGGTGTTGATCCAAAAGGACTCCGGCATTATCATTTTACGCCCGGTCATCACTTGATGTGGCGTGAAGCCATGGGATGCAACTGTGCCTCTGAAGGCCATCAAAATTATGGGGAGCTTTGCATCCCAATCCTTCCCAGAGGCTCTCACTACCTTGCGCAAAGCTTCCTTCAATGTTCTATTGGTGCGCTCGATTCCTCCTGAGCTCTGGGGGTGGTAGGGGATGTGGAATCGCTGGCGTATTCCCAAGGCCCGGCACAGCTCCTTCATGACTTCCCCAGTGAAATGCGGACCGCAGTCATGATCCAATTCGCGCACCATCCCAAACCGGGAGAAGACCTGCGTGAATAGGATTTTGGCTGTGGTGGCAGCAGTGTTATCTCTGGTGGGGAAAGCCTCCACCCATTTGCTGAAGGGGTCGATGATGGTGAGGCAGTACTTGTTGTGCCTGGCGGTGGTCGGGAGGGGGCCTATGAAATCGATCTGGAGGCGTGTCCAAGGGCCATTAATGCGCTGATGTTTCATGGTCGTTTTGGGACCACTAGGATCCGCGTTAGTCATGGCGCAGGACAAGCAGTTGTCCACCCATTGGTCTACCTCCTCCCTCATTTTGGGCCACCACCCTGCCTCCCTTACTCTCTCATAGGTGCCCTGCTTGCCTCGGTGCCCGATCTCATGGATAAAATGGATGAGGTCACCTCGCAGGTCGGTGGGCACTATCCAGCTATAAGTCCCTTCGCTGTCTATTGCCCACCACACTCCTTCCTTTTCCTCTATCTTATACCGGCCAGTGGGATCTCTACCTATGGTGCTGAGCTCCTTTATCTCTTTGTCTCCCTTCTGTAGCTCAGCTAAGTCCATTGTCGGAGGCACTAGGGGATTCTTGGGCCTCACATTAATGGGGTATACTGGGGTGGCTGTCTCTGGCAGCAAGGCCGCCTCCTTAGCTAAAGAGTCAGCCTGGTTGTTCCACTTAGCTTCCTCCTGGTTTCCCTTCTGATGTCCCTTGATGTAGGAGACATGGGTGTCTACAATTCGCTCTAGAATTAGCTCAGCTACCTGCTTCCAAATATCAGTGTGCGCTACTGGCTTATCATCATTGGTCTTCCAGCCTCGGTTCATCCATACTGGAAGCCAGTCAGTGGCCGCACTTACTGACCACTGGGAGTCTGTGTATATGGCTATGGGGGTGTCATGCGGTTCAAAGGCTAAGACTGCCAGGAGCGCGGTCACCTCTGCGGCCTGACTGGAGTGGGGGCGCGCAGGGCCTTGCAGTATGTGGGAGTCATTGACCCTGATCGCTCCATATCCAGTGTGGCGTGTGCCCTCTATGCAGTAGGACGACCCGTCACAGAACCAGCAGTGGAATCCCTGTTCTAGGGCCTCGGCTAAGGGGACCCCAGGGCTTACGGGCCAGGTATGGTCTTCAATAGGCGGGAGCGGACATTCATGCTCCGATCCAGTGACAATGAGCCCGTAAGGGGCCGGAGGCTCGCTCGCTTGTCGCTGGTAGTTCACTCCCCGTTTTATCAGTTCCAAGGTCCATTTAGCGATTCGGGCATTGTGTACTTGGCCATCCTGGATCTTGCCCGACAAGATATATTTTAGTGGGGTGTGAGGGGTCTGAACAATCACCCTTGCTCCACCTATGATGAATTCCCATTTTGTCAGGGCCCATACTAAGGCGAGACAGGTCTTCTCACATGGCCCGAATTTGGTTTCGGTGGGGGTCAAATTGCGAGAGGCATAGGCGATAGCCCTTTGTGAGCTATTCCTGATTTGGGATAATATTGCCCCTATGTGGCCGTCTGAAATGGCTAGCTGTATGTAGAAGGGCTGGCTAACGTCGGGGTGTACTAGGGTGGGGGCCCGGGCTAAATCTTGTTTTAGGGTGGCAAAGGCTGCTTCCTGGGCTGGTCCCCACTCCCATGCAACTCCTTTCTTTAAGAGGGCATATAGAGGCTTGGCCTTGTGTGCGAAAGCCTCGATGAACTCCCTAGAAAAGTTGAAAGTGCCTAGTAGGGCTCGTAGGGTCGCTACATCAGTTGGGGCTGGGAGCCTTCCGATAGTTTCCACCCTCTGTTGGTCAGGGGTCCTGCAGTCAGCTCGCAAGTTCAGCCCCAAGTATTTAACTTGAGTCTGGACTAGCTGAGCCTTTTCCCTGTTGGCCTTAAACCCTGTCTCCCTGATTAAACCTAGCACTTCCCTTGTCACTTCTGCAGTCTTTGCTGGGGAACTGGAGTGAACCAGGATGTCATCCACATAGGACAGCACGTGCGCCCGTGAAGTGGGGCGCAGTTTGTCCCACATTTTCACGACATGGGCGTGGCAGATGCTGGGGCTAGAGTGAAAACCCTGAGGGCATCTCTTGAAGCACATTTGATTCCCTCTGAACTCGAATGCGAATTTATAGTAACAGCTCTCATGTAGGGGGATGGAGTGGAAGGCGTTGGCCAGGTCAATAACACTATAATATTTGGCTCCCGCGGCAATGGCTGCGAGGATCTCATTGTATTTCGCCACCACTGGGGCAACAGGGGGAGTGCATGCGTTGAGGGCCCTAAAATCGACCGTCATCCTCCAAGTGACCCCATCCGCCTTCAGTACGGGCCATAGTGGTGCATTGCAGATGGATTGCATGGGCAGGATCACGTCCCATTTAAGCAACCCCTCTATCGTTTTGGCAATGCCCTCCTCGGCTTCCCTGGGATATCTATATTGTTTTTGGGGAGGGGGATCCTTCCCTTCAATGAGGACGCACGCTCCTTTAACGGTGCCGCACTCCATCTTATCTTTGATCCATACTTCTGGGAAGTCCTGCACCCATGGATCAGTGGCTAGTGGCGCGAGGGGCAGTGGGGCTTTCAGGGCGGCACATCTATGGATGGCCGAGATCTGGAGTGGCCCACCCTCTATTTGCCAGAGGAATCCATTGGCCAGATCAAGAGTCAGGTGGTGGCGTTTTAGAAACCCAACTCCCAGGATTCCATCATCCTCCTCCTGATTCTCGCAGGCCCGTATATGGTCTGCAATGGGTCCCAATCGCAGGGGAATTTTACTCCACACTGCGGCCTTATGGTGGCCCCTCCCATATCCTGTCAGGGCTATGCGCTGGGCTGTTTTGGTTCCTGCCTGTGCCAAATTGGGGTGGATGGTGTTTACAGCTGCTCCCGTGTCTATTAGCAGTTGGGCCGGCGTTACGGGATCACTTCCCACTCCTGCTCTGACTGTTGGGCGCCCCCATGGATCAGGGGTTAGTTTGGCAATTAGCTGGGGGCAGGGGAGGGGTGCGGATGTTTCGGGGTGGTTGATTTGGGCGACTGGGGCAGTTTCTTCGAGTGGGGATTTGTCTGGTGTTGCTGGGGTGGCTGCTTCCGTTGATGGTGCCTTTGAATGTTTAAGGTTGGGTTCCTTGGGCCCCTTGCGCCTGATTCTAGCAGGTTTCGGTTTAGCCCGGGGGATCCTAGGCCCTGCTGCCTTTCCCGGTGTTATGAGGGATCCCGGGCTGTCCTAACCCGAGCCTTCCTTTTTTTGGGTCTCCTGGGCAGCTACGTCCTGGGTTCTTTTAAGCAGGAGGTGCACTAATTCTTCGCTGGGGTGGTGATCTATTGCCTCCCTGGGGACCCCCAACCTCCGGAGCGCATGCCACAGTTCGTTCCGGGTTTCCTGGGAGATCTGTTCTCCTCTATCCTGGGTTCTGTGGGAAGGTGGCCCCCTGTATTCCTTCCGGAATGATTCAGGCTTCCCGTTAGGTCCGGAATAGTTGGGCCTCGTGTCTTTGGGGGGCTGGTAGGAGTGAGGGCCATTATTTCTATAAGTTACTGCCTGGACGGGCTCGCCTTCTCTTCCCCCCCTGCGTCCTGCGGGCTTCGTTGGTTTGAGACTCCCAGTGGTCGCGTTTTGCTCTGCCCTAGTCATTCGATGTAATTTGGAGACCTCCAAAATGTGCTCCATGAACTGCTTCCAAGTGATGGTGTGTAACCTCATGGAAGCTGGGCCCAAGTAGGTCTTGGCAGACACGTGCAAACCCTCATATACCTCTGCTATGAAATCTTTATCATCAAAGATGGGTTGCCCTTCTGCGTCTAAATCTACCTGACCAGCTATAATAGCTAGAATCTTCTTTCGAGCCACATAGGCATCCGGGGATTCATCCTCTGCCTGCCTTTCCAGTTGGAATTTGGTCCTTAACAGGGTCCCTGGCCACAGAACACTGCCTACCTTGGCCATCCACTCAGTGCACTCTACATCAGCCAGATCTACAGTTAAGGCGGCTGCCTCAAAAGCTCCCGTGTAAGCGGGGTCGATGCACAGTCTGGCTACCTGCGTCATGTCCTGCCCTTTAGCTTTGGAGTATAGGAGATATGCCTTGGTCATCCACCTAACTCCAGTCTGGGCATCTAGCTTCCCCAAGTAGTCAGCAATGGCTTTTAGTTCGGACATGGACCAATTAACATTTTCCACTACAGTTTTAGTGACAGTCCCGTCCTCGCTAGTTTCCTTAGTTTCCACCATGCTCCGTGTTTTTACAGGCTTCATTGGGACCTCCGAGTTTGGGGGTCCCGATTGCAATGCTTGAGAGGTCAAAATGTCTCTCCTTCCGCTCTCTTCCCATTGGGGATTGTAGGGCGGTGGAGTTCTGGCCTCTATAGGAAGGGGGCGAATTTCCTCTTCACCCCACTCCACTGCCTCCAAGTTATGAGGGCTTATAGTGGAGACCACGGACTTTTGCAGCCGCAGTTCACTCCTTAGGGCCTGGATTTGCCTCTCACATTGGCTGTGATCTGCTTGAAAGTTCCCTGCCTTTTTCTGTTCCAGCACATAATCAGCGGCTATCTTGGCTTGCTGAGACTTCTCCTCTAACTCCCTGTTACGCTGCCTCAGCAAGTCTATTTCCATCCTTGCAGCGTCTAGCTGCCTTGCTGCCTCTTCCCTAGCCCTAATATGTAAGGCATTTTTGGCCACTTTCTCCTGCACTTGGGCCGTCGCCTCCTTCAGGGCTTTCTGCAGCTGCTCTTCCAGGGCTTCTAACCTTCTGTACTCCCTAACGGCTTCATGGGCTAATGTCCATATTCCCCATGATGCCCACCTGTCCTTTTCCGTTTTGGACACTCTCCTTAGCCCTGATTTCTTTGTGTGCTGGTCATAGACCTTGAGCAAGGTCGCAAAGGGGTCCTCTGTTAGAAAGCCCTCTGCTTTCCAGGGATTAGGTCCCTTCTTGAGGATCCATTTTTGCAACCTATCCTGGGGTTGCTCAGTCCTGACCAGATTGCTCTCCATGTTAGAGCTCATGTTTCCTCCTATGGCGGGGGAGATTTCGGTGCCTAAGCCCTCTCCTAGCCAAATTTCTAACACCCTCCTCTGTCCTAGAGAAGTGCGGTTCTGGAGATCTCCCTGAGATCGTCTACAGAACACCTAAACCTAAACTCTGGGTCAGGGATGCCACCCAATTCACGCGAGGGCCCTGCGCTGCTGCAGCTAGCGACTTAGGGGTGATCCTCCGTTTAGACCCGGTCAGAAGTCAGTTCAGCCCCTCCTCACATTCACTGGGGAGTTTGGATGCTGTAGCTCCACTCCGGCGTGGCCTGGCTAACAACCCCCAAACTTGGTCCCCAGCTAGACTCCTGCCTGAGTTTTCCTTTTGGGACCTCCTTGAGGCTCCCACCAAATGGCACTCCTTGGAGCTGCCTTCCCCTCCTCTTGACCCCGGGTGTAAGCTTCAGGACCAGGACGTCTCCTTCCTTTGCCTACCCTGCCCGTTCAAGGGAGTTAAACTGTTGGGGTGATCCTAATTTTTTATGGCGATTGAAGGTCGGGATGGGGAGGACCTCTCCTCTGTTTTCCCACCCACGATAGTGAAAATAAAAATAGGGCGTCGGGATGCCTACTCCGACAACACGCCCAGGGGCGATTAAGGCTAACCACTGGATGGCGTACCAGAGCCAATGAGCCAGACACTTAACCAAAGAGATGAAACGGGATCAGCCAACCCAAGATAGCCCTTTGCCCTTATGGCCAAACACACAAGAACACACACATACACCTCCCTATTTATTCCTGTCTGCAGCAACCTCTTTGGAATCCCTGTTCTCTCTACGTACCGAGATCTAGACAGCCCAAGTGATCAGTTTGGAAAGTCTAGGTTTCGGGGGAGAGTCCAAAATGCCCGCATTCTCCACCAAATTGTAGCAACGAATCCTTAGGGGAATTTTATTATTAGCTCAAATATGCGAGAGTAGGCTTGCTACAACAGCCCAATGAGACCGCTCTCCCGGTGTTTATACCAAGAGACCAGAGAATCCCAAGAAATGGAGCTGAGACAGATATTGGTTAACCACTAGATGTCTAATTTATTAAAATAGGGGAAAACTCACTCACAGAACATGCACTCACACACACACACAAGGCTCAGGAAGATCAAGGTTGGAGTTTGGAACAGAAATGCAGGCGTTACTAATGGTGATACTTACCAAGATGTAGACCTCCTCTGGGAAGCAAATGGGATGCGAGATGATGGAAGACAAGTCTAGCTCCACAGCCTGGGGTTTGAGCAGACTTGCTGGTAACTAACTTCAGAGGTCAGAGTGACGTGGAGTCGTTTAGACCAAGAAGGTAGCACACTGACTGGCTAAAATCTAGGGTTTATATAGGGCCAAATGGGCCCTGGGGGCGGAAGGCGATAATTGCGATGATGGCACCCTGCTGTATAGGGTTCCATTGTATGTGGTGGTCTTAATCCGAGGGGTCAATATCCTGGGGAAATGTGTGGGTGGGTGACACAATGCACCTTCCTATGGGTGGGAGGGTGTTAGACTGGGTGGCACAATACAAACATTACACCTTGGATGGCTGAGGGTGTTTGTGGAAGGATGACACAATACACCTCTTGATGGTTTGGATGATCTCATCATGGAAAATCCCATTCGCAACTCTCCTGACTATCTGGAGGAAATGCATTCCTTAAGAATTAAGGGTGGGCTGCCCATGCCATGGGTGCAGAGGGCTTTTGGCCTCTTGACTCTACTGCCAGGGTTCATCTGGAGGTCATTTGGGAATTTAGCAAGGGATCCAAGGGTGGCATATGGAGTTATTAATATTTTTGGATATGAAGGGGATTCTGGGTAACACCATCAAAATGCTGTACCAAAGAAATAGTGTGATGCCGCCTGCCATGTGAGTGGGTGGGCAGGCAACATGACGCCGGTGTTGGGGTGATATTTGGGCAAATGGCATGCAGTTGCCATGCCCCCACTCCACCCTGAGGCTGGCACAAAGTGCCAGTTTGTAAAGTCCCTATATTTCTATGATTCTATGTTACTGTGGGAGTCTACTATAGACTGTGAAGTCACACTGAGGAACTGGATAATGCCTTTCTCGAACAGATGACCATACACTCAGAAAAGAGAGATGTAGTAGAGATGAATAACTTCAACTATACTGATATTTGATGTAAATCAAAGTCAGCCAAAACTTTAATATCTAGGAAATTCCTCACTTGCCTCAAAGACAATGTCATTGTCCAAAAAGTGGAAAAGACAATAAGAGGATCCACTATTTTAGATCTGATCCTAACCAACAGGGATGACCTGGTAAATAGAGTGCAAGAGGGGGCATCCTTAGGTGGGAGTGATCATACTCTTCTGGATTTTGTTATACAGTGGAAAGGAGAAACCCGGCTTAGTTAGACACACATTCTAGACTTTAAGAAAACTGATTACAGTAAACTTAGGAAAATACTGTCGGTGATCCCATGGTCAGGAATATTAAAAGAGAAGGGAGTTCAGGATGGGTGGGAGTGCAGGATAGGGGGTCATAGGTGTGGAAGAAGAGACAGCAGAAGGTGAGCTTGGATGCGTGGAGTTAAACTTCCCCAGTCTCAGAGAGTCTTTTGAGAGAGTTTGTTTGATCAAAAGGAGAGTCAGTTGGTGTAAGGCTGTTTGGATTGTTTTGACCCTACTAGAAGCAGAAGGTGCTCCCTTAATGTGCTAATGTGTACATAGCTGAGCATCCAGATGTATATGTACACATCAGCATATTAAGGAGCAGCAAGTTTTCCTGGACAGAGCAGAATAGACTGTCCTAGATAGGGAATGCATGAGGGAAGTTCTGGGGATGAAGTCAGTTCCCAAACACAGGAGGTAGACAGTTGCAAGAATGTGACATACAGAAGTAGGAAAACCAGGGATTTTGAGCTTGCAGCTAAAGAACTGATTTGAAGCTCTCTCACTTTTCGAACTCAATGATGGAGAGCAGCAGAGCCAGTCCTCAGGGAAAGTGCAGGAGACCTTGTTAGAATCAGCACAGAGAAGAGCCACTGCTAAGCCTTGGAGGAGGCATGTAGGTGACTCCTTGCTGAGGGGGTACAGAAACTAGTTTGTGGGCCTGACAAGATGTCTTGGGAGGTGTGTTGTCTTCCTGGGGCAAAAATCTGTGATGTGACATGGAGGTTGACAACACTTGTCAAGCTACTGACCATTATCCCATCCTTTTTTGTGTGCACGGGAACCAAAGATACTGTGAGGCACAGTATCAGAATACCATAAGGGATTATGAGGCTTTGGGAAGGAAGGTGAAAGAGTGGGATGTACAGGTTATTATTTCATCTCTTCTCCTAGTTGAAGGGCATGGTGCAAAAAGGGAGAGGAAAATAGCATAGGTGAACAACTGGCTCCACAGATGGTGTTACTAGGAACAATTTGGATTCTTGTACCAAGGCCTGCAATTTCTGAAGGAGGGACCTCTGGCAAGGGATGGGTGGCACCTCACATCATTTGGGAGAAACAATTTTGCCAACAGTACCAAAATTTTGATCAGGAGGGCTTTAAACTGAGTTATGTGGGGGAGGAAGACAGTAGTCTTCAGGACAGGAGTTAATTAATCAACGGCTGGAGATAATAGACAAAATGGTTATAGAGAGAACAAGGCAAATAGGACCCAACAGTGGAAGAGGAAAAAAACCACATAGGCAGCAAGGGAGAATGTTCCATGCTAATAGATGTCTCTGTACCAATGAACAGAGGATGGGAAACAAACAAGATGAACTTTAACTCCTAGGACAGCAAAGGAAATATCATATAATAGGCATCATTGAAACTGGGTGGGATGAGTCTTTTGATTGGAATGTACTAATAGAGGGGTATAATCTTTTAAAGAGAAGTAGGTCAAACAGGAATGGAGAATAAGGAACATTATATGTCAGGGACCTTCACACCTGTGAAGACAGCCAGGACTTAAATCCTGGAAACTAGGTGGAGAGCAAATTAAAGGGTAGGGAAACAATAGGAATATTATTGTGGGAGTCTACTACAGACCCTCATGTCATACTGAGGAATTGGATGATTCCTTTCTAGAACAGATGACCACACACTTGGAAAGGAGAGCAGTAGTAGTAATGGTAACCAACTGTCCTGATATTTGCTGGAAGTCAAACTCAGCAAAGAATTTAAGGTCCAGTCTAGACTTTAGGAAAATTGATTTCAGTAAACTTAGGGAAATACTGGGGGTGATCCTGTGGTAAGGAATACTAAACGAGAAGGGAGTTCTGGATGGATGGGAATTTCTCAAAAGGGAGATATTGAAGGCACAATTTCAAGCCATTCCAAGGAGTAGGGAAAAGGGAGGTGTCTCAAGAAACCAGGATGGATGACTAAAGAACTTTCAACTGAGCTAAGGTTTAAATGGAACATGTATAAGAAATTGAAAAGGGGGCAAATCACTAAAGGGAAATTCAGACAAATAGCTAGCACATGTAGGAGCAAAGTCAGAAAAGCAAAAGTGCAGAATGAGCTCAGGCTTGCTAGAGAAGTTAAGAATAATAAAAATGACTTTTTTGTGTATGTCCATAGCAAAAAGAGGAGGAAGGAAATGTTAGGGCCTTTGTGTGGAGAAATAATAATAATAATAATAATTTATATCCCGCTTATTGACAGACAATCCAAGTGTCTTACAATAAAACCCGTATAACATATCCCAAAAAGAAAACCAACCCACCCCCTTAAAACAGTATTAAACAATACATAGTTAAAATAGCAATAAGCATAAAATTAAAACATAACAATATAAGACATTTTACATTTAACCTTTAAAACAGGTTGCGGTGCCCTAATCAACCTCTACTGTGTTCCTCATCCATCAACAACTAATGGGGCCTCGAGAGGAATGCAGGAGTCAAGGACCCCAAGGCCAGGGTGATTAGTCTGGAAAGGCCTGCCAAAAGAGATCCATCTTGACAGCTTTTTAAAAGCTGTCTAGTGATGTCAACTGATGGATCTCGTCCGGCAGGCCGTTCCAGAGTTTAGGGGCGACAACAGAAAAAGCCCTCTGGGAGGTTGCCGCAAGCCTAGATTTTTGAGGATGCAGCAAATTCCTCCCAGAGGACCGAAGAGCATGGGGAGGATTGTATGGAAGGAAGTGATCCCTGAGATAGCTTGGACCCAAGCCATTTAGGGCTTTAAAGGTAATAACCAACACCTTGTACTGGGCCCGGAAGCTAATAGCCAGCCAGTGGAGGGACCTCAAAACCAGAGTGATGTGGTCCCTCCTAGATGTTCCAGAAACAAGCCTGGCTGCCATATTTTGAACCAGCTGAAGCTTCCGAACCAAGCACAAGGGTAGCCCCATGTAGAGCGCATTACAGAAGTCGAGGCGGGAGGTTACCAGTGCGTGCACAACGTTCTCGAGATCCCTTACTTCCAGAAAAGTGCGCATCTGGCATATCAGCTGAAGATGATAACAAGTGCTCCTGACCGTCTCATTTACCTGATTTGTCATCAGGAGCGATGAGTCAAGGAGCACCCCCAGACTGCGAACACAGTCACTGGAGGAGAGTGTGACCAGGACTGGAGGTTGCAACCCAATTCTTGGTTTCGGAGCTGCTACCGTGAGCACCTCTGTCTTGTCCAGATTCAGCTTCAATCTGTTTTTCCTCATCCAGCCCATTACCGCCCAAAGACATTCATTGAGAGAGGAGATGCCATTGGAATTCGAGGCCAATGACCGAGACACAGAGAAATAGATTTGGGTGTCATCTGCGTACTGATAACACCCAGCACCATAACTCCGTATAATCTCACCCAGCGGCTTCATATAGATGTTAAACAATGTTGGGGACAAAATCGCCCCCGAGAGACCCCACAAGTGAGCTCCCTCTTACTGGAGCTACTGTTCCCGAGCAGCACCCTCTGGGATCTACCCGAGAGGAAGGACCGGAACCACTGAAGAGCAGTGCCCCCGATACCTAACCCCTTCAGGCAGTCCAAGAGGATGCCGTGATCTATTGTATCAAAAGCCGCTGAGAGGTCTAGAAGCACCAACAGGGTCACACTACCCCTGTCAATGCTCAGACGCAGATCGTCGGTCAAGGCAACCATGGCAGTCTCAACCCCAAAGCCTGTCCTGAAGCCGGTTTGAAATGGGTCTAGATAATCGGTTTCATCCAAGACCGCTCGGAGTTGAAGATCAACCGCCCTCTCGATAACCTTGCTCAAGAATGGCAATAGTGAAACTGACCTGTAGTTGTTCATGTCCAGGGGATCCAGGGAGGGTTTCTTTAGAAGCCGCCTAACAGCCGCTTCCTTCAAACAAGATGGAATATATCCCTCCCTGAAGGATGCATTGATGATGTCCATGAGGAACCTCCTCAATGCATCCCCCCCCCGGACGGCCAGCCATGATGGGCAAGAGTCAAGAGGGCAGGTTGTTTTCCTCACTTTCCCAAGCAGCTTGTCCACATCCTCGGTACTCACAGATTGGAGTTGATCCAGAATAACTTCATCGACGGAGTCGCTGTACACCTCACCTATAGACTCTGTTACAACAGTGGCATCTAAGTCGGCTCTTATCTGAGAGATTTTATCTGCAAAGAAGTTGTTAAACGCATCACAGCAGGCCGTTGTCGGGTTAAGTAAGGGATTTGGCACAGGAAGAACCTGCGTCATCTCCCTCACCACCCTAAACAGCTCTGCTGGATGGGACTCTGCAGACGCAATACGTGCAGAGGAGAAAACTCTCTTCACTGCACGCATTGCCTCCCGATAGGAATGAAGAAATTCCTATGGCAAGTTCTCTCAGATAAGAGCCGAGTCTTTCGCCACCTGCACTCTAGTCGTTGTCCAACCCGCTTCATCCTCCTAAGCTCAGGTGTGTACCATCTGATTCAACTTTGCCTCATTCTTCTCACAAAAGGAAAAGGGTGCTCAATCTGAGAAAAATGGAGCAGATGATGCAGGAGAGGAAATGCACACAAAATAAGTGATCAGGTACTACTGGAATACCTTGTTAATCTAAGTGAATTCAAGTTTCCAGGGCCAGATGAACTACTTCCAAGGGTGTTAAAAGAACTGGTAGAAATAATCTTAGATTCACTTGAAATAATTTTTGAGAATTCCTAGAGAACGGGAGAAATCTGAATGTACAGGAGGAGGGAATATGCCCTCCCCATCTTCAAAAAGGGGAGGGGGAGGACCTAAACAATTACTGCCTGGTTAGCCTGACATCAATGGCAGGAAAGATTCTAGAGCAGCTCATTAAATTAGAAAGGAATGCCATAATTGCAAAAAAGTCAAAATGGGTTTACCAGTGTATGCCAAATTCTAAGAGTGTGGTCACTCCCACCTAAGGATCTTACCATTTCCACCCCATTTAACAAGGCCATCCCTGTTGGTTAGGATCAGGTCTAAAATAGCTGATCCCCTTGTTGCCTCTTCCAACTTCTGGACAATGAAATTGTCTGCAAGACAGGTAAGAAATTTGTTGGACCTTATGTACTTGGCAGAAGTTGACTGCCAGTGTATATCAGGACAGTTGAAATCTCCCATTTCTACAAACTCTCAGTCTTTTTAATGTGTTCTCATCTCCTCCAGGAAGGCATCATCCACATCCTCACTCTGGCTTGGATGGTCTCTAGTAGACACCCACAATGACATCCCTTTTATTTGTCTCCTTAATTCTTATTCAGATGCTCTCAACTTGGTTTCCTAGATTTAAGTCATGGATTTATTCACAAGTATAAACAACATATAAAGTTACTGCCCCTCCTTTCTTGCTAAGTCTATTTCTCTGAAATAGGATATAACCCACCCACCCACCACCCACCCCTGTCACTACATTCTGGTCATGAAACTCATCCCATCAAGTTTCAGGAATCATAAAAGTTGAATCAGATGGCACTGAAATTCAATGATTCTCTGACTATGAATGTTTTAGAGATATTACTTGTAGCAATGCTTCTCTCAATATAGACTCTTGCCTCACAGGAGCACACCATCTCACCATCACAGAAAGGTAGTGCTATAATATACATAGCATGCAGGTGGCAAAACACTCTCTTCATCTGAATACTGGTGTGATTCTCTATGTCTTCCCCCCCCCCCAATTGTTATGTACTGTGAAACAGATTGGAGGGAAATCCTTCTCATTTAACTGTGTGCAAAATAAAATAGAAATAGTCCTTGTCAGTTCCATTACTATTAACTCACTATTGGATATAACCCAGTATATCACAGTGTACTAACATAAATACCTTGCAGATCTTATTTTCAAAATCAAAGGTAAAAGACAATGAACCTAGATGGTAAGAAGCAGATTGTAGAATCACTAGTAAAGAATGTGGTAAAAAACATACTAAGGACCAATATTATTAGTACAGCTAATGAATTTGTCCAAGTGCCCTCAAGGCACTAGATCCTGTCAGATCTTGAAAGCTAAGCAGGGGCAGCCCTTTGATGGGAGATTGTCAAAATATGCCAGGTGCTATAGGCTATGTTTCAGAGGATGGAACTGTCAAAAACACTTCTAAGCATTCCTTGCCTTAAAAAACTCGATGGGATTCACAGGGTCAACAGGCAACTTGAAGCCACATGCACAGGTGAGCATACACACATGGAAAAACACACGAACACAGAGCTAATGAAGATGGACAAAACCTTTTTTAAGGCAGTGGTTTGGTTCCCAAGATTTTGCTTTGTGAATGAAAAGAATTTGTGTTTAAAATTTAAAATATAGACTCCAAAGCAATACATGCATTTTCACACATAATGTATATTACATTCTGAAATATTTTTATTCATTTTGCTAAGATGTGAATTCTGTGAAATAATAAGGTCTTGAAGCAAGGAAAATAATTCCTATATAATCACAGCTTTGTGAATCAGCAATATTGTATAACCAATAAAGAATTGTTCATCATTAATCCCATACAAAAATGCACCTCAGAGACATAACCATGACACTGTATTATGCATGGTGGTGGAATGTGAGAGAAACATATTCAAGAGAACAGCAGAGGGCTCCATTGTAAAACTAAGCATTGTTCACTCTGTGAAAGAAAAGGAAGCAACTGAAAAGTTTAATACACTTCTTATAACATAAAACAGACTAGCATCATGAACATTTATGGCCAAGCAGCACATATTTTAGGTTTTTAAAAATTCAGAAGAAAGTTCAAGAAATATTAGGTTTCACTTCAGGCTATGTTCACTCCATCCATGATGTACAACATATCCAACAAATGCTAAATAGATGCATACATAACACTGAGATACTATTGATGTGTGCATGTTCTTTGTACACACAAAAATTTCATGTAAGTAATTGCGTGCAGTCTTAATGTTTTGACTTAAACCAGAGGTTACTAATGATTTCAGTAGTGACACAAAATTCCTTTGATCAATATTCTTGTTCTATAAAATGCCATAAATATATCACCAAATGGTAATCAAGGAACAACAGAAGCATTATTACATGAAATACACCGCACCAGCATTCATTTCTTCAAACAGCTTCAGTTCAAAGACAATCAAACTCAGAAAAAAAGCAATTAGAGTGGATTCTACCATTTTAAAAATTGCCAGAGGGTACATGATATCATATCTATACCCATCAAAACAACACACTATTGCCAGGAATTATAACATGCTCTTCTCTCCACCTTTTCCACAAAGTGGAATGAGGACTATATTATATTAAATTCTACAAAATTCTACAAAATGTGAAAGCAGCATGCATTCTGTGGACAGGCCAACACTGAACACTGCTTTCAATAATAATGGGGGGGGGGGACTTCTAAAGTATGTCTAAACTAGTTTCAAAGATAGATGTACTCACTGGACAGTACAAATGATAACATATTACCATTTATATTATTTTAAAAGAGACAGATGAAGTTTGTATTTCTGTATAAAAGATGCATATGCAGGAAGAGAGAAAAACACCATCCACATTTGTTAGATGTTAGGTGTTTTGGTGAATCATACCATCATAGAATTATAGAGTTGGAAGAGACCACAAGGGCCATCCAGTCCAACCCCCTGCCATGCAGGAACTCCCAACTAAAGCATCCTCAATAGATGGCCATCCAGCCTCTGCTTAAAGACCTCCAAGGAAGGAAACTCCACCACACTCCGAGGGAGTGTGTTCCACTGTCGAACAGCCCTTACTGTCAGAAAGTTCCTCCTAATGTTAAGGTGGAATCTCTTTTCCTGGAGCTTGCACCCATTGTTCCGGGTCCTAGTGTCTGGAGCAGCAGAAAACAAGCTTGTTCCCTCCTCAATATGACATCCCTTCAAATATTTAAACAAGGCTATCATATCACCTCTTAACCTTCTCTTCTCCAGGCTAAACATTCCCAGCTCCCTAAGTCGTTCCTCATAGGGCTTGGTTTCCAGACCCTTCAACATTTTAGTTGCCCTTCTTTGGACACGCTCCAGTTTCTCCACATCCTTTTTGAATTGTGGTGCCCAGAACTGGACACAGTATTCCAGGTGAGGCCTGACCAAAGCAGAATAGAGTGACAATATTACTTCTCTTGATCTAGACACTATACTTCTATTGATGCAGCCTAAAGTTGCATTAGCCTTTTTAGCTGCTGCATCACACTGTTGACTCATCTTCAACTTGTGGTCTACCTGAACTCCTAGATCCCTTTCATATGTAGTCTCATTCAGCCAGGTGTCCCCCATCGTATATCTGTGCTTTTCGTTTTTCCGCCCTAAGTGCAGTACCTTACATTTCTCCATGTTGAATTTCATTTTCTCCGTGTTGAATTTCATCCATTAATTCCATTAAGGCCATCAATTTATCTAACCAAACTCTAATAGCTGGAATCTTCTGTTTCCAATATTTGGCATATATCAATCTAACCAAATAACAAATTAAAGTTTTGTTCTCTCTTTCAATTTTATTTTCTAAATTTACCATATTCAAAAGCAATATTTCAGGTTTAAATACTATATTTGTTTTTGAAATATTCTGAATCATGTCACTGATTTTTAACCAGTATCTTCTTGCTTTTCTGCAACTCCACCAAAGGTAGTAGAAGGAACCCACCTGTTTATTGCGATTGCATCAATAGCCTTGGTGAGATCGGTGTTCCATGTGTTAACCAAAGCCTCAACAGAATCACTGGCGTTGCCAACCATTAAAATCTCCAAAGCTTTCTGGAAACCAATTGGTTCCATTAGTCTTCAAGGGAGGACCATTCTAATAGGCCCACCACCCCTGGTGGGGCAGATAGTGGCTCTCAGTTCTGTCTTGACCCTCCTCCCTCGGAACACCTGGCCCTCCAAGAGCCTTCAAAGCTGGCTCCAGCCTGACCATCGGCAACAGCAGCAGCCTTGGCTTGGAACTGGTAGCCGGGCAGTGAGTGCAGCCAAACTATTAGAGATGATATAGAAGAATGGCGAGAGAAGTAATGGCAATTTAGGACAAGATAAAGATGGTAGCAGACAGAATGACAGAAATGAGGGTGCATGAAAGAAAGAAAGAATCAATCTACAGCAAAGAACAGAGGAAGAGAAAAATAAATATCAAGACTTGACTCAATTCGAAGAAGGAGAACTCTTAGGAGAAGCAACAGGAATAGGATATTTAGAAGAAGAACTTGTAGAGATTCAGACTGGATCAGAAATTGATCAAGATGAAGAATTGGGAAATAAAATAATATAATAAAAATACTCAATTGAGAGGTTATAACAAAGAAATGAACAATTTAAAAATTATTTCATGGAATGTGAGAGGGATGAATTCCTCCCATAAGAGGAAACAAGTATTTCATATATTGGACAAGGAAAAAGCACAAATAATTTGCATTCAGGAAACGCATATAAGAAAACAAGACATCAAATATTTAAGAAACCCAAAATTAGGGCAAAGCTTCATATCTGCCAGGAA
The DNA here is from genome assembly GCA_026167975.1 of Phrynosoma blainvillii. Taxonomy (NCBI): domain Eukaryota; kingdom Metazoa; phylum Chordata; class Lepidosauria; order Squamata; family Phrynosomatidae; genus Phrynosoma; species Phrynosoma blainvillii. The sequence goes on from JANUYF010000001.1 coordinate 212,608,642, forward strand.
GAAGAAGAGTGGAGTAGTGATATATGGTTTTAACAATCTATCAGTGAAAGAAATCCTGATTGATGAAGATGGAAAATTTGTAATAGTGGAAATCATGGTTGAAGGAACCTCAACTCTGATGATTGGAATATATGCACCACATGAAAAGAAAGCAACATTTTACAAATATCTATGTAAGATCATTACTGAGCTTAAATATGAAAGAGTTGTGATGATGGGAGATTGGAATGGGGTAGTGGATCCAATGATGGATAGAGATTCTTCAAAAAAAAGGACATAAAACTAAATCAAGGGAAGCTACCTCATTCCTTTTTTGAGATGACAGAAACTTTTGCCATGATTGATCCATGGAGAATGAAGAATAAGACAGCAAAAGATTTTACATTTTATTTGAAACATCATCAATCCTCTTCAAGAATAGATATGTTTTTCATTACCGCTAATTTGTATATAGAGGTGGCAGATATGGAGATTAAATAAAAAAAGATTTCTGTTCATAATATTGCTAACATTGCTAACTAAGACAAAAAAGAAAGGACCTGACATGGAGACTCAATGATGCTTTACTGAGAAATGACAAAACCATTAAGCCAGCAAAAGACACATTAAGATTATACTTTCAAGAAAATTTAAATAAAGATATGTATTTAACAATGGCCTGGGACACGAGCAAGGCAGTGATGAGAGGTTTTTTATCAAAAAGAATGCAGAAAAGAAGAAATTGGAGAATAAGAAAATAGAGGAATTAAATCAGCAAATTAGAGCAAAAGAGACAGAACTCAACCAAGACTTAGGTAACAATGAAATTTATAAAGAGATTAAAAACCACAGGCCCAAGTAGCGGTATTAACAGCTGAAGAAATAGAGAAGAAACTGAAATTTGTGAAACAAAAACAATTTGAATTCGGAAATAAACCTGGGAAATTATTGATAGCCAAAATCAGACGAATGAAGAAGAAAAGACTGATTTTAGAAACGAAAGATGGGGATAAAAAAGTTACAGAGCTAAAGGACATTCAAAGAGTTTTTGAAAAATATTACTCAAAACTTTATAAAGAAGACAAGAAAGAAGAAGATTTCAAGGACAAACTTACAAAATACATTCAAAAATATTCATTAGGAAGAATAGACAAAGAGCAAAAATCACAACTAAATTCTAATATTTCCATGATGGAGGTGATAGAAGCAATAAAGGGTTTGAAATAAGGAAAGCTCCAGGCCCCGATGGTTTAACCACTACATACTATAAGACTCTAATTGAAGAAATAAGTTTCCCACTACATTCTTTGTTTAATGAGATTAAATATCTTGGAGTCCCAGAATCATGGTGAAGAACAAATATTGCTTTGATACCAAAAGAAGATAAAGATACGACCTTACCAGGGAATTATAGACCTATTTCATTGTTAAATCAAGATTATAAATTGTTTGCCGCAATTTTAGCTAATACATTGAAGAAGGTGGTGGATCAGAAAATACAAGACAAGCAAAGTGGATTTCTTCCAAAGAGGTATTTGAAACATAATATTAGAATGATAGTTAACTTGATTGAATATTATGGAAGAAACCCAGGGAAGAAAGCTGCCTTCTTGTTTTTAGACAAGGAGAAATCCTTTGACTCGGTCAACTGGGAATTTATGATTCATACTTTAGAAGCAATGGACCTTGGAGAGAACTTTATAAGATGGATACAAGCTATTTATACCAAGCAATATGCCCAGATAATCGTTCAAATGGAGAGAGTTCTAAACAATGTGAGATAACAAAGGGTACAAGACAAGGCTGTCCACTGTCACCTTTATTGTTTATTCTGACACTTGAAATCCTAATTAATCAAATAAGGTAACATGAGGTGCACAAATAAGAGTTCAAAGTTATAAAATAAGAGCTTATGCAGACAATATAGTCATGATTCTGGAAGAACCAATTGAAAAAATTAATAAGCTTATAGAGATAATACAAGACTTTGGGAATTTAGCCAGATTAAGAATTAATAAAGACAAAACAAACATTCTTACTTGGAACATGACAAAAAAAGAAGACTTAGAATTGAAGGCGAAATCTGGATTTCAAATAAATCAAAAGGTTAAATGTCTGGGAATCATTTTAACAAAAAAAAAGAATAGCAAACTGCAAGATAATAATTATGAATCCTTGTGGAGAGAAATTAAGAGAGATTTAATGAAGTGGAAAGACTTAAATTTGACAATAATGGGAAGAATTGCACTGATTAAAACGTCCATCATACCAAGCTTAATGTTTCTTTTTCAAAATTTACCTATTTTAACAAATGATAAACAATTTAAAATATGGGAAAAAGAGATCTCACAATTTATTTGGGCAGGGAAAAACCGAGAATAAATTGGAAATGTTTGAAAGATTCTAAGCAAAGAGGAGGCCTTGGTGTCCCGGATTTGAAAATATACTATTATACTTGTGCTATTGACTGGATTCGCACTTGGATAAATTTAGAGGATGAAAGAATGCTAAATTTAGAAGGAATAAACAAGGTTTATGGATGGCATGGATACCTTTGGTATAATAGATTGGGAAAAAAAGATTTCAACGATCATGTATTAAGAAGAGCTCTGTTGAGAGTTTGGCAGAAGACAAAAAATCAAATTTATCATGGCTTACCCTGTTGGCTCTCCCCCCCAAGAAGCTTGGAGGATAGGATATAATACACAAACAAAGGACAATTTACGATATCGGGATATATTAAAATGGGATGGAAATGTACCAAGATTAAAATCAATAGAGGAGATAAAAGAGATTTAAAAAGATTGTCATTGGTTCACATATCACCAATTGAATGAAAGACTTAAATCTGATCTAAAAGTAGAGAGAATTTATAAAGACAATACTGAATTAGATGAATTATTACTGGACAAAAGTAAAGGAACCATTGAAAATATATATAAAGTCTTATTAAAAGTTGAATTGGAATTGGAAACAGTTAAAAATTGTATGATCAAGTGGGCCCAAAATTTGGGTTGTCAGATTCCTTTGGAGAAATGGGAGAGAGCCTGGGGAAAAGATTTGAAATTCACACTTTGTATGGATTTGAAAGAATTTTTTTACAAAATGTTATATAGATGGTATCTGAAACCTAACAAACTGGCTAAAATGAAAGGCTATGAAAAAAGAAAATGTTGGAAAGGTGGGGAAACGGACGGCTCCTTTTACCATTGTTGGTGGATGTGTTTGAAAGCGAAAAAAACGATTGGAAAGAAGTACACAAAATACTCCAAATACGATTAAGATTTCCAATTAAAATGTCACCAGAATATTTCTTACTTAACATCATAGACGGAGCAAATGAAAGACAACATTTGAAATTTATTCTTTATTTAATTACGGCAGCCAGAATAATATATGCAAAAAACTGGAAAGATGAAAAAACTCCCAAAGTGGATGAGTGGTTGGAAAAGTCTCTAGAAATAGTGAGATTAGATAAATTGACAGTGTGCCTGAACAATAGATACAATGAGGAATGGGAGGAAGAATGGCAGAGGCTTTTACAATTTTGTCAAACTAAATGGAATAATGGGGTCTGAGCTCAATGATATAAAAAGATCACAAAATTAAAAATGATGTTTCATCACTATAACAGGAAAGAAGCAAATAATAGATAATGGTGTATAGTTTATAAGGATGATATTTATTATAAGAATATTTGTGTAATGAATTGAATCAGAAATGAATATTTAATTACTGAAATAATGATATGAAATATTACTGGATTAACTCGCTCAGTTTCTTTAATTAAAATTATGTACGTAAGAGAAGATGTATGGAAGGGTGAAGAATTATCAGAAGGAAGTACATATTTTACTAATTGCTTATTATATAATAGAGCTTACCATAAAGAATAGAGCTGATGTTTATGTATATGTATATGTTTATATGTTTTTGATGTTATAAATAAATAAACAGTAGATGGGGGGGGGGGGGAAAGGCTGTTAAGATGGATTTCTTCTGGCAGGCCTTTCCAGAATAGACTCCCGGCCTCAGGAACCCTCTTACTCTGCCCTTTCCCAATTTGGATGCTGCCGCTATTTTGCTTGTCCTATTATATTGTTCTGTTTATGGTTTTATTTTATTGTATGTTATTTTAATCTAAAATGTTTTAATTGTGTTTGGTTTAATACTATTTTAAAGGGGAGGGGTATTGGGTCTTTTTGGATTTACGGGCCTTGGCAGACGGCTAATAGAGCCATCTCCGAGGCCAGGAAGAGGAGGGGCAGCCGCACAAGCAGCGCCCCTTCCTCTTCCTGAGGTCGCCCCTGGAAGCGCTGGCCATCCAGATGGACGGGGCTTCCGGGTTGACCTCACGCCGCGGTGACCACACGCGCTGCGGCGTTTGAGTCAGAGAAAGTGCGCCCACCGCTTTTGGGGCGCACTTTCTCTGAAATCTAAAAGGAGCGCCAATTTGGCGCTCCTTTTAGATTCGCTGGGGAGGCGCCACAGTGAGGCTGTCTTGGCCCCGCAGCGCTGCGGACCAGGGCGTCTTGGACGCCCTCGTCTGCATCCCCCTACATTGTATGTATTTTTAATTGTTGTTAGCCGCCCCGATTGTGCACAGAGGGGCAGGGTACAAATAAATTATTATTATTATTATTATTATTATTATTATTATTATTATTATTATTCTGTACATGACAATGCAGTGGTTTTTGTAACCTCCGCCCACAGATATTCCTGTTCCATACTGAAGATCGCATTGAGCATATGACCTGCACAATGCATGGGCCCGATGACCAGTTGGGAAAAGCCCATGTTTGTCATGGATTCTATGAACTCCTGAGCCGCACCTGTTAGATTTGACAGGCTAGTCTTGAGTGGAATATTGAAGTCGCCCAGAACTAAAAGTCTGGATGACTCCAACAGCAACTCTGAGACCAGCTGGGTCAGCTTGGTTAGGGAGTCTGTTAGACAATGGGGTGGTTGACTAGCAGAATCCCCAAGCTATCGGGGTAGTTGACTAGCAGAATCCCCAAACTATCCTTGGTCCTCAGGCTCAGGTACGTGATTCAAAGTGGACAGGTATCCTGGTCAAGGTCAAGGTGTTTTTATAAACCAGAGCCACTCTGCCCCCCCCCGCCCACTTCCCCTTACCTGCTCACTGACAGAATACCCAGCTGGGAGGGCCTGCACCCAGGTTATGGCACTATCCTTTCCCAGCCAGGTTTCTGTGAAGCAAGCCAGGTTGCCATCCTTATCTAGGAGGAGATCATATATAATATGGGTCTTATTTTTGACCGACCTGGCATTGCAGAGGAGCAGAGTAAGGTTTGGTGGAATGGTTGGTACGCTCTCCAATCCAAATAGAACAAATTCTATTTCCTTGTATAAACTGGGGAGGATATGAAGAGCATGTTGGGCTTTTAACATCTTTGGGAATGATTGGAATATCTGCATCTACAAGTATTTTCATTTTAGAATTTTTAATAAGCAGAAATCTGACCCTTCTACAGATATAGTACAGACAAAATAGCAGAGCTTGGAATGATAGGACTAAAAATTAATTCAGTGATGTTATTTTAGAAGTTGAGATATTAAATCATTGTCATTAATGCTAATAACTGAAATACATTTAATTTGGTAAAATTATAATTGTTCAATTTATTACTCAAAAATTAGTTTTTAAGAACAGATCACAGGATTTCAAATTGGGGAATGGAGATTGTCTCTGCTGACCTCAATGGTACATTTTCTTACTGGCACCTTGAAAAGGACTCTTTTTTGTCATTTTAAAGTTGTTTCCTCCCTACCTGGTTTTTTTCAGATGGACTACAAAGCCCACGTTCAGCCTCAATCCATTCCTTTTCCGGCCCTGGAAGGAGTGCTAAAATAGTGCTCTTTTCGCAAGGCACAGAAAGGGTGCCGGAAGAGGTGGCGTGTGCCTCTTCAGCGTCTCTTCAAGCTCAGCATGTCTGGACACTAGCCGGAAGGATGTCATCGGAACGCCCACCATGTGGAATGGTGGGCGCTCCAATGATGTCCTTGGGAAGGGATTGGGGCGCTCAGCGTTGGGGCGCCCCTCCCCTTCCTTGCTTCCAAGAAGGAGCTTTGCCCCATCTGCAAAGGCCCACTATAACTGTTTCCTGTAGATGGTGGAACACTAACTTGACTGGAAAATGAAATAGGGAAGGCCATCCAAAAGCATGAGATCTCATTTTGCAACCTGTTGAATTACATTTCATCACTGATCAGCATCTCGCATCTTCCCTTTCTAGCTCCCATCCACACCAAAAGGCCACCTTAAAAACACCTTTGTATGAGGGCTAATCTACTCATTAAAAATGCTCTTCATTGCAGTCAAATGTTTTCCAGCCACACACAATTCTCAGGAGTTTGGGGTGTTTGCATCCTAACCAACCCCTCGCAAGCACTCCTGGTGCACCTAGTGGTTCATCAGTGCCCTGTGCTATGCCCTGCAGATTCTGTGCTGTCATCCTCTCAGTACAAACCGTGTTGTCACTCTGTCCCTGTCCCTGTCAGTCTGCTGGCCAATATCCAGAGTGATGACCACAAACAGAAATGGCTGCAGAAGTGGTCGACCACTTCATGGAGCAGAACTCAGCACACATGAGGGACCTGCTGGCACATTTGGTGCGAGAGGGGGAGTGTGATGAGTATAGGGAGAGTGAGGCAAGACAAAGGTGAAGGGAGACACAAGAGATTGATGGATGAGTATGTCCTCTAACATTAGTAATGCCTTGCTACCACTTAAGAGGTCCACACTGCAGCTGGCTACCCTCATGGCATAGATCAGCTCTGTTCTCACATTGACAAGAGCAGGGGTAGGCAACCTTTCCCCTTTAAGGGCCGAGGGACTTCAGCTCCCAGAAGCCTCAGCCATGTTGGCCAATAGTCCCATGTTGGCCAATAGCTCCTGGGATTCTGGGAGCTGAAGTCCCTCGGCACTTAAAGGGGAAAGGTTGCCAACCCTGGACAAGAGGCTTTGCAGACTGCCTCTAGCTGTTCTGGGACCAGGCTATGGAAATGTACAGTTCAGGAAATTCCTGAGGCAACCCACATTTTGCAATCCATCTCCTGTCCCCATCTTCAAAAGGGGAAAAAGAGGATCCCAACAATTATCGTCCAGTTAGTCTGACATCAATACCTGGAAAGATTCTGGAGCAGATAATTAAACAGAGAGTCTGTGAACATCTGGAAGGTAATTTCATAATCACAAAAAGTAAACATGGGTTTCAGAGAAACAGGTCATGCCAGACAAATCTGATCTCTTTTTTTGATAAAATTACCAGCTTGCTAGATGAAGGGAATGCTGTGGATATAGTATATCTTGATTTCAGTAAGGCCTTTGACAAGGTTCCAAATGACATTCTTGCAAACAAGCTGGTAAAATGTGGGCTAGACAAAGTAACTGTTACATGGATTTGTAATTGGTTGACTGGCCGAACCCAAAGGGTGCTCAAGAATGGCTCCTTTTCAACCTGGAAAGAAGTGACCAGTGGGGTGCCACAGGGCTCTGTCCTGGGCCCAGTGCTATTCAATATCTTTATTAACAACTTGGCTGACGGTATTGGGGGCATAGTTATCAAATTTGCAGACGACACCAAATTAGGAGGAGTAGCAGATACCCCAGAGGACAGGATCAAAATTCAGAATGACTTGAACAGGCTAGAAAGCTGGGCCAAAGCTAACAAAATGAAATTCAACACGGAGAAATGTAAGGTACTGCACTTAGGGCGGAAAAATGAAAAGCACAGATATACAATGGGGGACACCTGGCTGAATGAGACTACGTGTGATGTAGATGTTAAATAACATGGGGGATAAAACAGAACCCTGGGAGACCTCACAGGCTTACAGCTAGGTAGTTGAGCAGGAGCCACCCAACACCACCTTCTGAGTTCACCCCTCCAAGAAAGACTGGAACCACTGTATAACAGTGCCCCTAAGTGCCATCTCAGAGAGGTGGTCTGGAAGGATACCATGGTCAATGATATTGAAAGCCACTGAAAGATCTAGCAGGACACACTCCCCCTGTCCAGTTCCCTGCATAGGTCATCCACCAAGATGACCAAAGCTGTCTCCATCCCATAGACTGAAAACAGATTGAAATGGATCTAGATAATCAATTTCATTCACTTGTTCCAGAACCTTGCCCAATAATGGAATGTAGGGAGGTCTTTTTTTAATAATGGCCTCACCACAGTCTCCTAATACAATAATAATAATAATAATAATAATAATAATAATAATAATACGGTTTATTTGTATACCGCCCCTCTGGGTAGCCAATCTAGGCGGTGAACAACAGGATACCTTATTAGATTACAACAAATTAAACAATAATACAATAATACATTACAACAAATTAACAATATCCTTCCCACCTCCCCAAACATTAAACAAATAACATTAAGATCCCATCTCTCATTCCTACCCCCCACCCCAATATTTTGACTAATATGTTGTTGTTATTTCAATCTGTTCCAATATTATCAAATGATGCACCATTAAAGCATGGCAGGCCATGAAACCCACTGAGTGACCCTGAGGAAGCCACATGCTCTCAGCTTCAGGGAAAAGGAAAGGCAAACACACTCTGAATAAATCTTGTTGAGAAAACCTCATGATAGGTTCACCTTAGGGTTGCCATAAGTCTGAAATGACTTGAAGGCACACAACAACAACAACAACAACAACAACAACAACAACAACAATGGAAGATGTGTGTTCTTTCACCTGGTAAGGCAAGAAACCAATGGTAAGATATAAGATATCACAAGATGGTGGGGGGGGGAGAGGAGGTTTAGATTTAAGAACATATTACTCTGCATGTTGAATGGTATATGGTTGAAAGATAACCTTATCAAATGGAAGGTTGTTACAACTATATAGTTTAAATTTGAATGGAGGACTGTGTTATGAAAAGGTTAAGATGGATTCATAGTTTAACAATTATTATTTGGGACTATCATTGAGGATTTGGAATAAATACAAAAGCTAGACTTTATACAAGGTTACTTCTTTGGTTCGCTCCTATAGAAAGGAAAGGTAGTGTCACCCTGTTGGTGCTCTTAGACCTCTCAGCGGCTTTTGACACGATAGACCACGGCATCCTCTTGGACCATCTGAGGAGGTTAGGTATCGGGGGCACTGTGCTGCAGTGGTTCCAGTCCTTCCTCTCGGGCAGATCCCAGAGGGTGCTGCTTGGGGACAGTTGCTCCAGTAAGAGGGAGCTCACTTGTGGGGTCCCTCAGGGAGCTATCTTGTCCCCGATGTTATTTAACATCTATATGAAGCCGCTGGGTGAGATTATACGGTGGTGCTGGGTGTTATCAGTATGCTGATGACACCCAAATCTATGTCTCCATGTCTCGTTCGTCGGCCTTGAATTCCAATGGCGTCTCTTCTCTCAATGAATGTCTTCAGGCAGTAATGGGCTGGATGTGGAAAAACAGATTGAAACTGAGTCCAGACAAGACGGAGGTGCTCACGGTATTGGCTCCGAAACCAAGAATTGGGTTGCAACCTCCAGTCCTGGATGGGGTCACACTCTCCTCCACGGACTGTGTTCGTAGTCTGGGGGTGCCCCTTGATTTGTCACTTCTGATGATAAATCAGGTAAATGCAACAGTCAGGAGTGCCTGTTATCAGCTTCGGCTGATACACCACCTGCGCACTTTTCTGGAAGTAAGGGATCTCGAGACAGTCGTGCATGCGCTGGTAACCTCATGCCTGGATTTCTGTAATGCGCTTCATGGGGCTACCTTTTGTGCTTGGTTCGGAAACTACAGTTGGTTCAAAATATGGCAGCTAGGCTTGCATCTGGAACATCTAGGAGGGACCACATCACTCCAGTTTTGAGGTCCCTCCACTGGCTGCCTATTGGTTTCTGGGCCCAGTACAAGGTGTTGGTTATTACCTTTAAAGCCCTAAATGGCTTGGGTCGAAGCTATATCAGAGACTGCCTCCTCCCATATAATCCTCCCCGCGCACTCCGATCCTCTGGGAGGAACTTGCTGGAGCCTCAAAGATCAAGGCTCTTGGCTACCTCCCAGAGGGCTTTCTCTATTGTTGCCCCCAGGCTCTGGAATGGCCTGCCGGATGAGATCCATCAATTAACATCTTTGGACAGCTTTAAAAAGGCTGTCAAGACAGATCTCTTCTGGCAGGCCTTTCTGGACTAAATATCCCATCCTTGGGTTCCCCCCCCCCCCAACTCAGCAGAACCTCTAGGACCCCTGTTTTCTTGGAAGAAAGTCACAGGGGTTATTATGATTGTACTGTATTAATTTTAATTTCTGTTTTTATATTGCTAATTGGTTTTAATTATAATGTGGTTTAATAATGTTTTAAGGGGGGGAGGGAAAATGTTGTTTTACGTTGTATGCTAATTTTTATGGTGTAAACCGCCCGGATTGGACTACCAATGGGTGGTATAAAAATAAAAATTATTATTATTATTATTATTATTATTATTATTATTATTATTAACACAACAGCACTTCCTAAAAACAAAATCAAGTGTGTGGGACCAGGTCCAAAAAAGTGTATTGAGCACAAAATAAATGTGAAATAAATATATCAAGTTAATGCTATACAATGATATAAAATATATTTACAAAGACCAAGGTTTAACATACATAAAATACATCATATACTAAAGTAAGTAATATAGAATGACATCTATAAAATAATATAAACATGGACAATTGAGATTACAAGTACACAATGACTTCAGTACAATGATAATAACACACATCCGTGATAACGAACTACAATAAAACAATGAAAGGAACAATTACAATACAGCTACCTCCAATATATCTACTATAGATGACATACTAAAATAGATAATATGAAATTACAGTAGAATAGTGATATGCCTGTACTTGGGAACTGACACAGGATGTTTCAACACAATAGGTCTTACTCAGCCACAATGTTACAAGCTGTTATTATTCAAGATATTGTAGTTCTTCCTCAGTCAAAAATGTGTCAAACTGCTTACTTCATAATGTGTCTTCCTTATTTCTTGCTGTTCACCAGCCACAAGGATTTTCCTTGTTAAACCAAATGATTAATAGCTAATATTAAAAGTAATATAAATAATAAAACGAATGCATGTAACATTTTAAACACTTAATGCACATTGAGCAATGTGTTATTGCTCATGTATTCTAAACTTCTCAACACTTGAGTGAGTAATTATTCCTCAGTCTTTCCAGACTTGAAGAAATTTCTTACAATGTCAAAAAAGCAATATCCTTGCTGTTACTCATACAAATCATATAGTAAGCATCTATGATTGTAGGCATGTATATAAGACACAATGATTTGTAGAACTACTCATATGGGCTGATGCAGACAGCCAAGAAGGGACAGCTCTGTGCCGCCTCTGGGAGTGGCGGATCAAGGCTGCGGCAACAACATGCCATGGCTCCAATCCTCCTTTTTGCCACTCCTCAAAAGAGTAGCAAAAAGCCACCCTTAGAGCCTCGGCTGTGGCTCTTTTGCACCCTTTTGGCACAGCGTGTATGCATGCTGTGCCAAGGGGGTGCCCTGAAGCCGTGCACCTTCTGGACAGGCACGCAGCATCAAAGCAAAGCAGCTTCATTTATATACCACGTCATATTGCGCTATGGGATGTCTACGTGGTTTACAACTGTAAGCTCATTGCCCCCCAACAGTTGGGTACTCATTTTAGCAACCTCGGAAGGATGCAGGCCTGAGTCTAGCCTGAGCCCTGGCTAGTATTGAACTCGCAACCTTGTGGTCTATGAGTGAGTGGCTGCAGTACAGGCATCTAACCACTACGCCATCAAGGCGGAGTCAGGGTGGAGTTGGAGTGGCCAGTGTGCAGTTGCTCCACCCCAACTCCATCCCCAGGTCAGCCTAAACTGCTGGTCTGCATCAGCCCATATATTCCAGGTTTTTCAAGAAAAAGAAAATAAATTGCAGCTTTTTTCCTGAGATAATGGTGAATGCTTTTGTAGGTCCTAATCCACATCTAAGTAAGAGATGGTTAGCAGCGCAAGTGTATTTAATACGATTAAATAACCTTATGTTCACATCTTACAAAAAACAAACAAACCCTGAAACACAAATTTTAATTTAAAACAATAGGGAATAAAAAATTTAAAATTAAATACCAGAAGCATTCCTTCTTCAAAAGAAATACATGCATATTGGTAGGCATTTTGGCATGAACCACCCCTATTTAAAAAAAAACTTAAAAGAACTATAGTGATGTTGTAACTATAGCATAACTATAGAAATATGAAGGGGGAGCATTCCATCCTATCCCAATCCTTTGGGTTGACATCTGAAGAATGTTTTTTGAAACTCAGAATGTCAGTAAACTGACAGGATTAATTCACTTCTATATGTCTCTAGTTAAGCCAATGGTTCCACATGAATCTCCAGACAATGAGTGAAGCCACACTGCAGAATTAAAGGGGTTTGATACCATTTAAACTGCCATGACTCTATCCTACATACTCCTGTGTTTTTTATTTGATGAGGCATCAAGCCTCTCTGACAGACCAGGCTACAAACTACAAATTCCAAGGTTTTGTAGGATAGGTCATGGCAGTTAAAGTGCTGTCACACTGTTTTAATTCTGCAATTTCACCTCCAAGTTCCTATGGTTGTTTAGATTTGTTTAGCAGTATATGTGAATTTTGAATAGAACTTTGTGTGACTTTTTCTGATGGAGGCAAACTTATTATATAGGCCAGTACACAATAAGTAAATCTTGTGTAGGAACTTTATTTTATTTTACTCTACTATGCAAAGAAAGTGACACTCTTCCCTGCCACTTCTCAGAGAAAATAAAGGTGGACAAATATAGAGCTTGTGAGATAAGTATAAAGATCCCCTCCTGTCTTCCATGTTGGCTTCATTCAGATGTTCAGTTTTCAGATTAACAATGTCTTTTCTTTAACTATGTCATTCAAACTGAAACAGACTGTGTGAATTTAGGAGCACGCCTATGAATTATGTGGCATTTGATATGTATTTATCACCATTAAATTTGGGGTTTTGTGCTCTCTTGCCACTATTCAACAATTCATCCCAAAAGGCTTTTAACTCACACAAAGGAAGAGGGTCAAAAGTAAGTTGACCCCTAACAGAATGTACAATTATTAGAGAAGGCCAGGACAACAGCAGCTGTTGGAACCCCACTGGCATAGCAAAGTACTTCCAAAAGTCTGATTATTAATAATACACTCAGGTTTCCCGCTCCCCACCACCTCTACAAGGCCCCTTTGGCTTCTTTAAGAAGAATTATGACCTGCCCTAGCAGCTGCAATAATTGTGTTCCTATTATTGCACAGACCTCCTCCTGACCACCCCCTACAAGTGTCCATTGTTGCAACAGAGTCAAGTGATTATATGCTCCAGCTGATATGGTTTGGACCCAGCTGCCTAACTGCTGACACACGAGCATTGAGAGGGCGGAGGGATCTGTGTCTGCAAGACGGGACTCTAACATGCCAGACCTTTTACATAAGTCAAACAGGAACAAATGATGCTTTATCTGTCCTGCTGACAGAGCAACCTCCTCTTCCTTTGAAGTGGTGGCTGCTTATAGACTCTTACAGCTTTCCTTCTTCAACCCAAGAAAACATCATTCTTTTGATATGCTACATGCTCATTATCTCTGCCCCCATTTAATGATTTTGATTGAAAGGTGGCAGCTCAGTTGCCAAGAGGACAGTTAAAGAGGCTCCACAGAGTCAGACCTACAATAAAGGCTTTCCTTATGCAGTGGCCTAAATTTGGAATTTCTTAACAGCATGTTCTTGTTCTTCGTGGCAGATAAGGGCTGAGCGTGAAATTCTTAATTAAGCAGTAAATAGTGTATGGGGTGTCAGCAGATGCAGCCAGTAGCCATGGAGACTGAGTCACATGAACATGAGAACAGACACTAAACTAAAGGCCTCAGGCCTGAAAGTGAGTGACAACTGAAGAATCCTGCAAAGCTTGTAAACGAGATTAATTAGTTGACTAATTATTTCAGACCATTAATGTAGCTTAAAAATAAAGGCAATTTCTAATATTAAAACAAGGGGAAGTCAAATGATGAAAACAGAAACTGTCCTCTATCTTTATAAATTCTCAGATTACTAATTATCATTAAGTAAGTTGATGCTGTGAGGCTGACCTCCCATAGAATTGTAAAATCTTCTAGTCCTTTCAACTATACAAAAACTCCATGAAACTCAAATGTTGACATACTCTCACTGACAGAAATAAGACAAGATAGGAATCAGCTAAGGCAAAGTAGGTTTGCTTGTCTATTTATTTGTTCCATCTTCCATGGCTTACTTCAGAAAAGGGTTCCTCGAATTCCAATGTTCTTAAAGCTAAAGAACCTCATACTAAAGTCATTGTGGCTATGAACAACAATTATACATTTGGCATTATCTCTACCCACTGCAGGAGGCTCTCTATATACATTTTTAGTTATAATGGCTTTTTACAATTTACTTTAACTTCACAAAAATGTCTTCCAATCTTTTCACACTCCAAAGTTCATATTACGGACAAACATACATGCACATTTACTTGAGTATTTTAAACAAGACCCAAACACCTGGGAATTTTATCATATAAATGTGCCACGGCAAAGGGAAAAAATTATATTGTTATGTACTCCCTGTTATCCAGGCATTCATAAGTCCTGGGATAGTTTAATTTACAAATATACATGCAGAGGACATATGTCACAAACATACTCCTTGTCCCTATCTGTCAAATAAAACATCCTCCCTCCATTATTATGGTGAGTAGTCCTCCTGATGCAGGGCCCAATCCCTAGTTCTGGGATCCAGCACCAAACCTTCCATATACTCCCTTTAAGATGGTGTAAAAACCCTACCTGTTTGCTCCTGATAGAGCCAAAGCCCTCCATTAAGGCCTCTGCAAACGGCGCAAAGTGCCATCTACAGAGGCAGGGAAGGGGAGGGGCAGCCGCACGCTGGCCACCTCATTCCCTCCCCGAGGATGTCATCAGGGTGCGCGCCATTATGCATGGTGAACACCCTGAACGCTTCCTCCCAGTGCAGTGTCTTCACACACTGCGTCGGAAGAAATGCGGAAGAGCTGCGCATCGGCTCTACCAGCGCCCTTTCTGCGGCTTGAGAAAGGAGTGCTATTTTGTTGCTCCTTTCCCAGGCTCCAAAAGGGTGGATTGGGGCTGAGGCTGCCCCCGCCTCAGCCCCAATCCTCCACTTCCCAGGACAGCCCATGGCCACCCATCTGCATTTCCCCCATTGTGAAGCTGGGTGGCTATTTACAATGAATCCCACTGTGCTCCCTGATGCCACTAGCATGTGTTCCTCACTCTGAGGTCCAAATGAATCACCTAGCACATGATGCTGGCCACTTTGTTTTGACCTCAGATTGAGTGATGTGTGTCAGTAGTAGCGGTGCCAGTAGGCACAGTGGGACACATATGTGAACAGCTGCCTGATATCACAATAGAGTGCCCTTGTAACAGGGGATGTTAGGGCAACTCTGGGACCAGAATACTCCAGGCTACTCCCAGAGTATTCTGGCCCATGCAGACCCTGCCCTATACTCCACTAGCAGACAGCAAGTCCAGGTTGAGAGAAAGCCATAATATTCCAGATTATTCCACATAGAATAGTTTTGTGTGTTGGAGATAAATTAGTGTCAGGATGGTTTCTTCAAATTTTGATGGCCCAATAGAACAGGTAAGTATGAAAAAACAGTAATGGTCTACACTCCAACTCAGTCTCTAGGGTTAGATTTCTCTTCATTAAGCATGGCTGTTCCAAATCTCCACTGTTAATCGAGGGCCTCGGCAGACGGCTAATAGAGCCATCCTGGAGGCAGGGAAGAGGAGGGGCAGCCGCACGCTCGGCGCCCGTTCCTCCTCCCGAGGTTGCCCTCGGAACTGCCGGCCCTCCGCACGGCCGGCATGCCAAGGGCAACCTCCCGCCGCAGCGTCCGCACACGCTGAGGCGGAAAAGTCAGTGAAAGTGCACCCTACTCTTTTAGGGCGCACTTTCACTCACATCTGAAAGGAGCGCTGATTTAGCGCTCCTTTCAGAGGCGCCGACGGTGCGCCGCGGTACGGATGCCGCGGTCCTGCAGCGCACCGTTCCGTGGCGTCCTGGAAGCACTCGTGTGCTTCCCCCCCATGTTTATATGAAAATGTGTTCTTCCTCAAATAGAATAACTTCCTTACATGAAGAAAATGGCTGAAGAGGTGCTCCCTCTTTTGTTTCACAAGTCACCATAACATTGATGTGGTATGATAGGACACCTTGTTCCACTATTAAATAATTCACATCAATGAAGTTATGAAATGTAGATATGTACCAGGCAGTAAAAATAATAACAAACATGCTCTTAAACTATGCTCTGTGTCCAAAATTTGTCTGGAGCTTAATAAGACAGAGTAGATGCAGAACAGAAAGAAGAAACATAGCATTTTGTCATTCAGTCCATAACCGCAGTCCATGTCAATATTATTTCACCAATTGGTGAATGAAAGTACAGTAAGTTTTACTTTGTGTTTGATCTGCTACAGGTGAATTAATTCCATTCTCACTGAAGGAATACATTTTTGTTAAATATATAAGAAGAAAAACCATACATTTTTGGAACAGAGTAGCAAATTTTTCTGGGGAGTGCCCAGTGTGTTCAGCTGATGTTTGTATAGTCTGAGGGTGTCTTTATCATAATATGTACCAGGCAGTTGTACAGCACCTTGGCTCCCATGTTGGGTGAAAGGCATGATATAAATAAATAAATATAACAAATATAATAAATGATAAAATATCCATTTTGGCTTGCAAATAACTCAGATGCTTTGAACATATACATTAAGACAACTTAGGGGGGATGCAGACGGCGAAAAGCGCCGTCTTCAATCCCAGGAAGGGGAGGGGCAGCCAGACGCTGGGCGCCCCATCCCCTTCCTGTGGACATCATCAGAGTGATGGCCCATCCGCACGACAGGCACTCCGATGACGTCCTTCTGGCTCAGCGTCCAGACGCCTCTTGCGGCCAGTGCCACGCTTCTTGTGGCGCAGCTTTCGCGGCTTACAGAAGGAGCACTATTTTAGTGCTCCTTTCGCAGGCAGCGAAAGGGAGGATTGGGGCCAAGGTGTCCGGCACCCTTGGCCTCGATCCTCTGCTTCCAGGGGAGGCCCAGGGCCACCCATCTGCATCCCCCCCCCCTTTGATATGCATTAAACTAAAATAGTTAGACCTAACTCTGGCTCTACAATTATCTTTCAGCAAATGGAAGAAAATCACACTTTGCATACAACTGACCAATACAATATTGTTTATGTTTTGTTTGCAGATTTGCACTAAGCAGAGGGCCTGCCAAATGATAATAGATAAGTCTCCTGATCCAGCAGTAGAATCATCCAGCCACAGGCATTTGATACAGTGTCCAAGACATAACTAAGAGTCATTCTCTTATTTTTATTATCAATGATTTTTAAATTAAAAGGACAGATTGAGGACACAGCCAGACTCTTCTCCAATCTTGCCCACTACCCATGAAGCACAGAATGGCCATGTAGGAGGATGTCATGGTAAGTCCAGAGGGCTGGTGTATGCTCAGCCTAGTGTTGGTCTGCAGGCAGAACTACTGTGCTATGATAAGCTACACAGGATTGAAGCCAGTATTTAAAATCTTTGCAGTACAATCCTTGCCTCCTGCACCTGGTCACTGCAAAATCTCTGCAAATTATTAAGTAGAAAATGCTGTGAGTGCAGCCTCCTAACCTGGGCTTTTGATTATATTATTATTATTATTATTATTATTATTATTATTATTATTAACTTATTAAATCTGTATGACACCATCTGTGTATATGGCATGGTACAGGTAGGTTCATCTCTGTCCCAAGGGACATAGTTTTTAAAACAGGCACATGGAAACAACAGATGAAGGCCAGGGAGGCATGAGTAGGCAGGGAAAGAATATTGCCATAAAACCTGAAAAGATAACAATATAGCAAGTTAATCATGAGCTAGATATATTATTTTCACAAACAATAGTTCTGTTTTATATACTATCAGGGTAGTCCTCAAATAGAACTGCTGTACTGAGAATACAGGGTGATCAGATATCCTGCTTTTCCAGGACATGCCCTACCTTTTATATTTATATCAGTGTTTTTATATTTATATCAGTGTTTTTAGTTTTTCTTTTGAAGTGTCCTACATATTTCTTGAATGTCCTACATTTCACAGTGCCTTTGCAGTTAGGACATCTGGTCACCCTGTGAGAATAGAACAACATAATTGAGCATTCCTGCAATAATAATTAGCACCATTTTAATTTGCCCTAAATAGCCAGTGTTTTTCACGGTGCCCTAAATAGCCACCAATCTACCTCTCTTTAATGTTAATGGAGCAGAGTAGGGCATAAGTATTTGTAATTCAGAGGAACTGAGGGAGTCGGCATGGATCATTAACATTAGAGAGTTTTCATTACCAAGAAATGGGGGAGTCTCTAGGATAGGCTCTTATTAGAGAAACCAGGAGGAGGCAAGAGTTTTAATATAAAATGAACCCTTGCCTCAGACTGACATGTACCTTTCAAAATTGTGAAAATCAGAACAAGACAAAAGGGGAGAAAAATCTGGGTGACTGAAGCAGCAGTGGTATATTTTTATATCCATGCAAGTTTCAATTAAGAAGTAATTTGCTACAAAAATCTGGCATGACTAGGAGATGAAACTTTACAATCTGACAATTCACCATCATGGTTCTATAAACTGTTATGTAATTTAGCTCAAGTGCAGTGTGCAGAACTGTTGAACATAAATGATCCTCGAAGGATTTGCTAAACTAATCAACAACTCTGTATGGAATAAATATTAACTCTCCTTTTTTTTTTGTTTACTGTTAGCTCTCTCTCTCTCACACACACACACACACACACATACACAAAATCTCTTGCTCTCTCTTTGCATTAAATCAAACATTGTCTTTAGCTCAAATTCTTTCTGTTTGGTACCTTTGTGAAATATTGTAATGATGTACAGTGGGGCCTTGATAACCACTAAGATTTGATTCCAGCACACACACACACACACACACACACTGTGGATACTAAAATCTATGGATGCTCAAGACCTATTATATATAGTGGAGTAATAAAATGGTATCTCTTATATAACATGGGAAAATCAACATTTGATTTTGGGAATTTATGTATTATTTTTTAATACTGTCAAGCCATGGATGGCTGATTCTGTGGATACAGAAGGCCAACTGTATCTCAAGGGGTTGTTCTTTGATCCTATATTGTCTCTTGATCCTCAGGACATGGTGGCATTTATAAACTTACATTTAGTGAGCCAAGCACCACTTTACTCAAACTGCTCTGAATTGGCAAGAGTTTACCATGGTCTGGTTGCATCATACTATTACACTATTATCACTCTATTAGACTACTATATTGCATTTTACATAGGGCTATCCTGGGGGGGAAATCCAGAAGGATGAACTGGAAAAAGTAGGTTACTATACAGTTCACAGCACTTAGAATACACCACCTCAATAAAGAAATGTTCAGGTTTTATCAGTGTTTTCTGGACTCCCTTCTAAGTGTTTCTTTTAACCCCTGAGGCCCTAAGGGGGGAAGAAGACAGATGGACGTGGGCCACCCCGGGAAGCTGCACCGCGGGGCCGAGGTATCCCCACACCTCAGCCCCACGGCGCAGCTTCGCTGCCCCTGGAAGGAGCACTAAAATAGCGCTCCTTCCACAAGTTGCCAAAGGTGCACCGCAAAAGGCTGCCAGAGCACCTTCGGCGACTCTTCCGCTGCAGCGTGTACGGACGCTGCAGCAGGTCATCCTCGGAGCCCCGGCCGTGCGGAGGGCCAGCTGCTCTGAGGACGTTTTGGGGGAGGGGTTGGGGTGCCCACCATGCGGCTGCCCCTCCCCTTCCTTGCCCCCAAAACGGCACTTTTTGCCATCTGCTTCCCTTCTAAGTGACTTTGGGCCTTGCTATGCAAGGGTCTGAGAGCCAACAAAGTGTAATGGTTTGAGCATTGGGCTATGATCCAAAACACACTGCAGAAATAATCCAGTTTGAAACTGCTTTAATTGCCCTGACTCATTGCTAGGGAATCCTGGGAATTGTAGTTGATTGTGGCACCATAGCTCTCTGACAGAGAAGTCTAAATATATCACAGAACTACAGTTCCAAGAATTCCCTAGAATTGAGTCAGGGCAGTTAAAGCAGTCTCTAACTGGAGTATTTCTGCAGTGTGTTTTGGACCTATGACTCTGGAGATCAGAGTTCAAATCCCTACTTGGCCATGTAAACCTACTGGGTGACCTTGAATAAATCACACTTTTTCAGCCTCAGAGAGAAGGCATAGGCAACTTGAACAAATGATACACTCAACAAACGTTATCTGTTATGAACCTGGCCAGTTCAGGGACTGTTGGGAGAGCTACAGCCATGGAGGCAACCAATACAGTCTTGATTTAACTGCTGTTCCTCTTGCCCCTTTTGTACAGATTTGCGGGAGCCCAGTCTCAAGGGAGAGGACCCAGCACTTTTGTACAACATGCAGGAGCTGCAGGAAGAGCAAGAGTAAAATCAGGCAAGAACTTGCTGCCCCTGTGGTAGAAGATCTATCAGATGCTCCATGTGAAGGAGAGGCCCTTCTGCTTCTTTGCCAAACATTGGGACTTAAAATATATATACTATTATTTATACTGAGTCAGATGAATCATCATCCAGAATTCCACAGTGATCTGCAACCTCTACTAGAAATGAACCTATTCTGTCATTACCCCCCCCCCAGTAATATAAGCATGCCACTAGGGAACCTTGCAACCAACTCAGGTGAGAAACATTGGGAGGAAGTTGGGGTTATTATTATTATTATTATTATTATTATTATTATTAATATACCACCCTTTGGTAATCCAATCAGGGCAGTTAACAACATTAAAAATAATACAAAAACAATATACTCCCCCCTTAAAAAGCCATTAAATCAATTACATATTAAAACAACAGATTGAAATTACAACAACAATTAAAATAAAGTGACAATAAACATTTACTTTTTTGAGCAACTGAGGAACTTCATATTGGAAATTAGATGAGAATTAAAGCAAGATAGAAAAGAAATTAAAGATTTCAGAAAAAAATAGAAGTATGTGACAGAACTGACATTTTAACAAAAGATGTCATCAACGCAAGTGAATGTAAATGAACTAAAGAGGAAAACACAGCTCTGGGGGAAATCTTCAAAAAAATTACAGACTACTCAGATAAACAAAGAAAATGTCATATTATGGAAAGAATTAAAATATAGAAAGAAATGTATAAAATTAAGAGGAGTGCCTGGAGACATTATTGAAAATTTATACAAATGGATTCTTACTCTTTTAGCAGATTTCATAGAGATACCAGAAGCTGATCTGGACCATGACACAGACAAACTTTTCAGTATTAATTCCAAAGTAGACAGAGAAAAGAAGCTATCTTGTGATATAGTAGTGTGTGTGAGACAAAAAACAGAATTAAAGATTTAATTATACAAAAAAAAAAATACCAACAAACTTTGAAAAACAATGAGAAAATAACAGGAGTGTATAAAGACATGCCTATGGCTATATTACCAGATTTTGGCACAACTTCTATCAAAAATTAACACAAAATACACCTGGGAAAGAATTGAAGGGATATCCTTTATATTTAAACAAAAAAGAATCCGAATTAATATACCAGAGAAAGCAAAAGAATTTTAGGACAAAATTCAAGCAGATTTTATACATCAAAAAGATGCAAAAGATAACCAAGCACAAGGGGATAAAAGACCAGGGAACAATCATACTAAAACAAGAAAACACAGAATTTCAAAGGAAGAAGAGAACAAGGAAGAGGGAGAATCAGAGGAAAAGGAAGAAGGTATGACAGCAAGAGGATAGGCTGAGGAAGACGAATCTTTAGAACATAGAAGATAGAGATGAAGAGTCTTATTGTTGTTATTGTTAACTGCCTTCAAGTCAGTCTTGACCCATGACGACCCTGCTGATGAGACATCTCCAAGACTCCCTGTCCTCCACTGCTCTGTCCAGCTCCTGCAAACTCATACTCATTTTGTCCTTTATAGAGTCCCTCCATCTAGTATGTCGCCTTTATCTCTTTCTAGTTCCCTTCACCTTTCCTACCACTGTTGTTTTTCCCCCCAATAATTCATGCCTTCTCATGATGTGTCCAAAGCCTAAAATTTGTCCTCCTAGCTTCCAGGGAGATTTCAGGCCTGATCTTTTCTAAGACCCTTTGTTTGTTTTTTTGGCTGTCCATGGAATCCTCAGCGCTCTTCTCCAGCACCACATCTTGAATGAATTGATTTTCTTCCTATCTTCTTTCTTAACTCTCTCACATCCATACATGGTAATAGGGAATCCACAAAGGGACAGAACATCACAAAGAAAAATTTAAAAGAATCAAGGGAAATTACCAGGGTCCTTCTTCGAATTACAAGATTAACAGATGTATGGTCCAGACTTTATGGGAAGGCAAAGGGCTTTACTCAATGTCCAGAACTGATATGTTTATAATCTCAAAATCTCTTCAGCCAGAAATTAAGAATATGGATGTAATACCAAATATAATTTTGGATCACAACCCAATCAGTTTAACACTATCAGATCACAAAACTCAATATAATTGGAAACTGAATAAGAATCTACTGAATGACCAAGTATTTGTGGAGAAAGTTAAAAAGACTGTTATTATAATAATAATAATAATAATAATAATAATTTTTATTTATATCCCACCCCTCTGCCAAGCAATCGGGGCGGCGTACAACATTACAAAATTACAAACAACCATCAACTTGAAATTCCATCCCTCTTTACCCACCCACCCATCCCTCAACATATTAAACTGTACTGTCATTCTCCTTAAAGTACTGTTAAACTGTACTTTAAGGAGAATGACACAAAAGAAATGCATTATGGGACAAAATGGGATGCCAGTGAGATGGTGATTCATGCATTGCTTATACAAAAAGAGTCTGATAACAAACAAACAAACAAACAACAACAACAACAAACCAAACCAGGAAATCAGATGAAATTGAGAATTTGGTAAAAAAATTGAGGAGGAAGCCAGAAAATGTCAAAATTAATAGCCATCCAAAAATACTTTGTAAAGACATTGTGGTGGAGTAAAGGCTGCTGGGAGTGGTAGTTTTTTGGAGTTTTTTTGTTGTTGTGTTTGAAATCACTCCCTCCTGCAGAGTAACAGCGGCGGCGGTAGGAGAATCAGGAGCCAGGAACTTTAACGTCGCCCTTGACTCGCTTCCCCAGTAGGAGTGGTGGTAGGACATTCGGGAGCCCCAACATCGCTTCTTACTGATTCCTCCCCCCCATTTGCAGAGTTACAGTGGCGGAAGAGAGTTAGGAGCTTCTGGACGACTCCCTCCTGGCAGCTGAAAAGCAGCGGTGGCGGAAAGAAACTAAGAGCTCCAACATCATTCCTGGGTGACTCCCCCCAGCAGCAGAGAAATAGGGGTGGTGGGAAGAGAGTCAGAAGCTCCAACATTGTTCCAGGATGACTCTTTCCCCCCGGCAGCAGAGTTGCAGCGGTGGCGATAGGAAGGATGGGCACCTAGATAATCACTACCGGGAGTTATCCTTTGACATTGGGCCCACTTCAGAGGTGACAAGAGATACAGGAGCTTTAAAGCATCCCTGGGCAAATTTGCTGGTGGCCTTTTGAATATTTCTGATGGCAGAGTATTGCCATTTGGTAATGCCTGTTGGTTGAGGATGGACACAGATGTAACAAATACTCTCTGGCCAAAATTAACTAAACTAATTAAATAGCTGTAGTTTCGGACTGGTGTGAAGCCCTATTTGGTAGAAAGACTGAGATTACCATCTTTTACTCCTCTTAGGTTTAGACCCATTGTTATAATTGATATATTTTGATAGAGAGACTGAAGGCCTAAGCAGACTGCCAGAAATAGTGCACATTAAATTGAGGCACTGCCCTGGCTCAGTGCTAGGGAATCATGGGAATTGTATTTTTTTCTGAGACATTGAGCCTTCTCTGTCAGAGAGCTCTGGTGCCACAATAAATTACAGTTCCCATGATTCCCTAGCACTGAGCCAGGGCAGTGCCTCAATTTAATGTGCACTATTTCTGGCAGTCTGCTTAGGCCCTAAATTGTGTCAAAGACTTAATGGTATGACGATTTAAACTTGAAGGTTTTGTTTTTTCATATAATATTCCTTCTCTGTTTGATAATACCCTCATATAAGCTATTAGAAATATCTGAAGTTTGGAAATAGTTTGGAAATACATGGGAATATATGGATAAAAGTTTGATAATTGTGTAGAAGAGATATAGATTGGAAGTCTTAGCACAAAGGCTAAGAGCTTTTGCCAGTTTGAATAACCGGTATATGGTTCTGATTTATATTAACCTGGTATATATTAAACTGTATTATTGATATATTGCTTTTGTCTTGAGGGGAAATTACATCTAAAATGAGCATGAATCTAAGGAGCCAGACTACTAAAACACAGGTCTCCCAACAAAGGATACCATCTATAGACCAATCCAAGGGGGGAGACCCATATATTGTTTTGCTTGAAGAAATAAAATTAATAAGGACAGATTTAAGTAGAGAAATCAATGAACTTAGACAAGACCTGACTGATTTTAAGACAGAAATCAAAAGGGAATTGAGGGCCAAAATGAAAGATGTAAGGCAAGCTATAGATAAGATCTCCATAGAGAATAATAAAATGAAAACAAGAATTGGGAAGTTAGTAGAAAAGCAGGAGAAATTTGAAGGAATTCTTGAGGATGTTCAGATATTACCGAAAGATCTTGAAGAAGAGAAAATAAAAAGAGATGCTAAACAAAGGGAAAAAGCTATTAAAATAAGGGGTTTACCTGAGCAGGAAGGAGAAAATTTAATGAGTATTTTAACACCCGCCTTGGCAGCTTATTTGGACAAACCAGAACATATCTGTAAATTGGAAATAGAACTCCCAAGTAGCTTTCCAAAAAAGGTGCCTAGGGACATAGTGATACATTTTGTCCGTAAGGCTGTGAGAGACTCAATTTTGAGTAAACAAAATGAGATTCCCCTTGTAATAGATGGTAATGAACTAAAAAAAATGAAGAATGAGTATGTATTTCTTACGAGTCAATTGCAAAAATTCCAGATTCCATATAGGTGGATGATTCCAGAGGGGCTCATCTTTTGGTTCCGAAAAACTAAAGTAGAACTAAGGTCATTAAGTGAAGCTAAAGAGTTTTGGAGGAAATATAGAGGGGAGTTTAAAGTGGAGGAAAAAAATTGAAAGTAAGAGAACCTATAAAGAAGATGGAAAGGAGCTTAATAAAAGAAAAGAACCTCATAAGCAAAGAGATCCAGAAGGAAAGGTATTTGAAGGAGAAAAATCTATTATAGAAAGAAAGAAAATTACTAGGCTAGAACCAGAGGATAAACAACAGAAATATAGAAAGGAGGCAGAGATAGTAGATCGTAAAGATATTAGTAAGCAGGCACAATCTGAGGAAGATATACAAAAAGGCATTAATCTTAAAGATTTAGAAGATAGCAAATCCCTGATAGAGGTAGCAAGTGGAAAACTGATTGATGTAATCCCCGACTCCGAGGAAGAGATAGAAGAGAGGGAAAAAATATCAGAGGAACTATCGGAAGATGAAGAAATTCTTAGTGGAGAAAATGCCAAGCTTTAGTAAATTCCTTTCCTGGAATGTAAAAGGTTTAAATAATCCAGCTAAAAGGAAATGTATTTTTCATTACTTAATAAAGCTTCAATGTGATCTTGTTTGCCTACAAGAAATTAAGATCAGAAATGATGAAATCCACTACTTAAGACATAACAGATTAGGTTGCGAATTTGTGGCAGCTGCAAATAAACGTAAACAAGGAGTAGTTTTGTATGCAAAAGACAAATATGAACCCAAAGAAGTATTAAGGAACCCAAAAGGCAGATTTGTTGGCATTGAAATTAAAATGTATGGTGAGATGGTACTGGTTGTGGGAATTTACGCACCAAATGAAAATAAGGGTAAATTTTATAAAGATTTGTTAAATAAAAGAAACATTGAAAATATGATTGTAATGGGAGATTATAATGGGGTCATAGACCCATTAATTGATAGATGGTCTTAAAAGGACATAAAACCAGGCCAAGGGAAGCTACCCAAGGAGTTGTTTCACCTAATGGATTTCTATAATTTGGTTGATGTGTGGAGAGATAAACATACTCAGGACAAAGATGTTACTTTTTACTCTGCAGGACACAAATCATGGGCCTGCATAGATATGTTTTTGGTATCAAAAAATATCTGTTCTAGAATTGCCAAGGCTAATATCTTACCTAAAATCATGTCAGATCATTTCCCAATTTCTATTGAATTTAAAATAAGCAGAAAGAAAATAGCTGGAGATGCAGCATTATTAAAAGATGAGAGAATTATTAAGGAGTTTAGAGAGAATATTAAAAAAAATTGTTGAGAATATAAGAGATGAAACCCCTATGAGAATAAGCTGAGACACATCAAAGGCTGTGATGCATGATTTGTTTATTCAAAAGGGAACTGAACAGAAAAGGAAAAGAGATGCTAAATTCAAAGAATTGAATTCACAACTTAATATTAAGGTGACACTGCTTAAGAAATATCCCAAAAATCAATATCTAGTAGATGACATTGAATGTTTAGAAGAAAGGTTACAGCTGCTTTTGAGAGAAGAGGTTAGTACAAAGATAAAATATACTAAACAAAAATATTTTGAAGGTCTTAATCAGGGGTAGGCAACCTTTCCCCTTTAAGGGCCGAGGGACTTCAGCTCCCAGAAGCCTCAGCCATGTTGGCCAATAGTCCCATGTTGGCCAATAGCTCCTGGGATTCTGGGAGTTGAAGTCCCTCGGCCCTTAAAGGGGAAAGGTTGCCTACCCCTGGTCTTAATAAACCTGGTAAATTATTAGCTTATCATTTAAGACAAGAAAAATCAAAGAATGTAATAAGTAAACTAAAAAATAATGGTAGAGAGATCACAGATACAGAAGAATTGAAATTAACGGTTTGGAAATTCTTTAATGATCTGTATAAAAGAGAAGCTGTTGAGTTAGACCAAATAGATCAATACTTGGACAAGTGTAACCTGAAACCCTTCACAGAAGAACAAAAGGAAAGATTAGACTTGAAAATTACCAGGCAAGAGATAATGGACGCTATCAATAAAACCAAATTGAATAAAGCAGCTGGCCCGAATGGATTCCCAGCAGAATACAATAAAATATTCAAAGAACAGCTAATTTCCCGTATGGAGGAATTGATGAATAATATAGGCTTAGATGATAGTCCGGATACACGTTCCGAAGCTAACATTACAATAAAAGATCCCACTGAGATTAAAAACTATCACCCTATTTCTCTGTTAAATACGGATTACAAAATCTTTGCAGTAATTTTGGCTGAGAGACTAAAAAAAGTTTTAGAGGTATGGACCCCACCTGACCAGAATGGTTTTTTACCTGCTCGGGGTATAAAAGACAATGTAAGACATATTTTGAATATTATAGAATTCCATGAAAAGGATGTAAGCAAGAAATTGGCCATGATTTTCATCAACTTTGAGAAGGCCTTTGATAAGGTACGTTGGGAATTTATGTTGAAATGCCTCTGCAAAGTTAATATAGGTCCCAGATTCTTAAATTGGATTAAGGCTATCTACAAACATCAGAGAGCTAAAGTGATAATTAATGCAGACAAAACAAAATTCTTTTATGTTCAGAAAGGGACTAGGCAGGGCTGTCCTCTGTCTCCCCTTCTGTTTCTACTGATATTGGAGACTCTAAATACTAATATTAGAGAAAATAAGAATATAGAAGGTATTAAAATGCAAGGGAGACAGATGAAAATTAGAGCTTATGTTGATGATGTTGTACTAACCTTATCTAAACCAGAAAATATAGAGGGGGTAATAAAAGAGCTGGAAACCTTCTCAGAAGTCACTGGATTATGTGTTAATAAAAGTAAGTCTGCAATTCTTGTGATGAATCTACAGGCAGAAGAAAAAGCAATGATTATAGAGAAATCAGGGTTCTCTATAAAAAAAGATGTTAAGTATTTAGGTATTACTATAACCGTCAAAAATGTAGACTTATTTAAAAATAATTATGATAAGAAATGGAATGAGATAAAGAAAGATTTAGAAAGATGGAAATGCCTAAAGTTATCATGGCTTGGCAAGATTTCGGCAATCAAAATGAATATCTTGCCAAAGATATTATTTTTATTTCAAAATTTGCCTATCATTACAAACAAAGCACCATTTAAGAAATGGCATCAAGATCTATCAAAGTTTCTCTGGAGCGGTAGGAAACCAAGGGTGCGTATGAAGATCTTACAGGATAAAATAGAGAGAAGAGGTCTGGGATGACTGAATCTTAAAATATATTACGAAGCATGCTGCTTTGTTTGGTTGACTGATTGGTTTAAATTAAAGAATAAAGAACTGTTATTAATAGAAGGAGCTGATCTCAGATTTGCCTTTCATGCCTATCTTTTTTATGAGAAGCTTAAGGTAATTAAGGACTTCAATAATCATTTCATTCGAAAATCTATAATGAGAGTCTGGATGAAATATAAAGCAGTTGTGGGTAAAAATATTCCCCTGTGGGTGTCAACCAATGAAGCCTTATTTAGAAGAGAAAGACTAGACGTGAATAGATGGGTAACATATGCCGACCTTACTAAGATTGAAACCGAAACAGGTAAAGTAATCCTTAAATCTCTTGATGAATTAAGAGTGGAAGGGTATGACTGTGGTTGGTTTCTCTACCGACAACTCAGAGAAAGATTTTTGATTGATAGAAACAACTTAGGTATTGGCAAGGTAGACAAAGAGTTTGAAGCAATATTGGAAAAACATGAGTTGCCAAAAATATCTTTTTTTTTATGATTGGTTGCTAAAAATAAACCAAGAAAAAGACCTCATTAAAGAAAATATGATACAGTGGGCCAAGGATCTTATCAAATAATCCCACTGGCTCAATGGGAAAAATCATGGACTGTTAGATTAAAATATACATTAAGCTATGATTTGAGGGAGAATTTTCATAAGATGGTGCATAGGTGGTATCTAACCCCGGCTAGATTAGCCAGAATGCAAAAGGGGCTAAGTAATAACTGTTAGAACTGTCAAGGCATTAAAGGTACTTTTATACATATGTGGTGGCACTGCCAATGTGCCAAACAATATTGGTCTAATGTGCATAAAGTGGTCAGACAAATTATACCTCTGAATATCAAAAAGGACCCAAAAATATATCTTTTGGGGATGTTGGATGATACACTGGAAAGGAATTATAGCAAATTGTTATTCTACATCACCACCACAGTCAGAATTACATTTGAGGCAAAATGGAGACGTAAAGAATGCCCGGATGTCAGAGACTGGCTATACAAGCTATTGGATTCGGTAACTGCAGATAAATTGTCGTCAATGTTAACAGGAGGTTCATGGGATAAATTAAGTAAAATCTGAAAGCCTCTGATATCTTATTTGAAGAATAGTGCATATTCGAATTTAGCTATTGATTTAATAGATTAACATATTATAAAGAGTGAAAAATTGATAAATCCCAAATTGAACTTTTAAATACGATAGAAAATGATCTTTAAATTTATTGGGATCTTTAGAAGTATAGATTTGAAAAGTCATCAGTAATTATTAAGTTATGATGCCTGCCACTCCATTTTGGTTACTTATTGGAGTTATTGGATTCAAATTTTGTTAATGCTCTTAATACTATAAGCGCAAAGAATATTGATTATGATTGGAATAATGTTTGATCCTCAGCTGAAACTTAGGAAGTTTTCGTTTACATATTTTTAATCTGTGGTTTGTTTTATTGGATGGATGGTTTGTGTGAGAATAAAGTCTTGTTACGTAACAGGTAGATAGGTTAAGGGGAAGGGGGGGAGGTGGATATTAGGGGCATAGGTTTGGTATGAATATTGTATGTTATTGTTATTGTTCCATAGTGTATATTTTGTGTAATGTTTTCTTTTTCCTTTTCTTGTATCCTTTTCTCATATTCTTTTCTTGTGTCCTTTTTTGTATCTTTTAATAATAAAATTAAAAAACAATACTTCGTAAAGAACTTGAATCAAATATAACTTTGGAGGTTATCTAGCAAAAACATTTTCAAGCAGTGAATAAAATTAGTAAATGATTATCATATAGATTGAAAAAAAGAAATAGAGAGGGAAATGATACCTGAATAAATGAAGAAGGAAATCTTATAACAAATCAAGAAAATATCCAAAAAGTCCTTTTGAAGTATTACTCTAAGCTATATGAGGAGGATAAAAATCAAGAAGATTGAAAAATGAAGTTAAAGTAATTTTTAGATACACAACAAAAACAGAAAACATTGAATGCCCTTTTTACTGTCCAAAAGATAACAGTTGCAAGCAGCAAAATGAAGATAATTAAGGCTCCAAGCCCAGACGGATTTACAACAATCTATTATTATTATTGTTTTAAAAAAGGTGGAAGAACTAAAATTACTACTATTAAAGACATTTAATGAAATAATTGAAAAGAGAATCTCAGAATTTTGGCAAAAGACAAATATTACTCTGATCCTGAAAGAAGGGAAAGATAAGCAAAAACCAGAAAAATTACAGACCAATCTTGCTTTAAAATATGGACTATAAGATTTTCACAGCCCTTTCAATGTCCTTCCTTCTGCTGGCTTGGAAGGAAAAAATAAGACACTCCCTTATGAGAAACAGACATGTTATGTTCTAGGTGTTAGTGTGATTGTGTGAACTGCATTGCAGCATGCTGAAGCTGTGAACCTGGATTAACACCAATGAAGTGACACGGAGCTCTGTGCAGGCTTGAAAACTCACTCTCACTCCCTCCAGAATTAGGCAAATGTAGCAACAGGCAGATATCTCTCAAGGAAGCACTTTACTCTGTTCCTCTGTGTACAAGCTTATTCTGACTGACAAAGCTACTCGCATAACACCACACACAACAAAACCCACACTGTACATTGAGACTCCTCCCCTATATACATGTGCCATCCACAGGCACTTTGTTCAGCCTCTTCTTGGTATGTAACATATTTACAGTTCCCCCATGCAGGATGACTTTGCACATTTCTGCCACTGATGATGTCATCTCCTGTGACTCAGCACAGCTCAATTGCTACTGCATGACACAAGGTAACCCTGTCACGTTTGCCTCACATCTGGACATTTTCCCCAGGATCCATTCCTCAACAATCCCCTCTAAAATGTTCAGATGTATGTACCTATGTTTAACTTGTGTTCTTGAAGTGTGTTCTTCCTCGACTTCCTGTATCATAGGCTCATCCCCAACCAGACTAACATCCCCTCATGTCTTTCCACTGGCAGTGCCTTGGTGAGAATGTCTGCAACATTGTCTTCTGGCTCAATGTACCTCAGATTCAGAACCCCGTTCTGACCATCTCCTGCACATTTTAATACCTGACACCTATGTTCTTTGCCTGACACTTCAGGCTCTCCGCTTTTGACTTCGCAATGCAGGATTGTGAGTCCTCATGTACTACCATTGGACTGATGTACTCTTCGTCTAAGTCCTCCAACAGCTGACATACCCACTGGACCTCACCTGTCATCTCAGACAAAGCTGTGAACTCTGCCTCAGTGGTACTCAGTGCCACACAGTTCTGCTTCCTGCTTCTCCAGACTATAGGACTATCTGTATACTTGATCAACAGGCCTGACACAGATTTCCTGTCTGCCACCTCTGAAGTGAACAAACAGTCCGCAAAACAGTTTAGCTGTGCCATGCTCCCATGCAACACCAGCTTCCTGTCCTTGCTGCCCTTCAAGTACTTGAGCACATGTTTTATAGCTGTCCAATCCTCAACCTTTAGCTTGTTGACTCTTCTGCTCAGTACTCCAACAGCAAACAAAATGTCAGATCTAGTGTTACTTGTGATGAATAACAAGCTCTCTATGACAGACCTGTACAACTCACTACTGGTGTACCCCGGAGTCATGGGGCTTTTCACTTCCTTTGGGCTGTCTAGACCACATTCCTCCACCAGCTTTTCAATCTTCTTTTTTTGGCTTAGCAAAAACCTGCCATCCTGAGTCCTCTCTACCTCAATCCCTAGGTAGGCCTTGAGATTCCCCAAATCCTTCAGGATGAACCTCCTTGATAACTCCTTCTGCACATCTGTAGCCTGAAGAAGAAGGGCCCTCCCTCCATCCACCATCATCTGGAGGGAGAGAAGGCAGGCCATCTCCATCGGGCCTAGCCTGTAGAAGAAGGGCCCCTTATTCCCCTTCCCCACCACCATCCCCTTCTGCTTTTGTTTCTTGTCTTTTTAGATTGGAGGCCTGAGGGCAGGGAACCGTCATTAATTCACTTGTAATACTTCATAATAATAATAATAAATCTGTCTGGTGGTCTTCTCATCCTTTGTGTTCTCCTGGGGATGATGACCTTTGTTGTCCCATTTTCATCCTCACTATCACTACTACTTTGCACTTCTGCATCTACAGCAGGCACATGCTTGAACTTTCTGGTAGTGATAGGTGAGGTGTGCTAGACAGTTTGAGGTGCTTTGCTTGCCCTCTGGTGCAGCCACTGGTGTTTCCACCCATCCATTCCTGGCACTTGTGCCCTGTTGTCCCAGTCTCAGAAACACCTCCTGGTTTGTGTGGAGTCTCTCCCACCCAGAGTGTTTTTCAAAATTGGCACTTCTGGACAACAGAATCTTACCATGCCCCAGGTAGAAGTAGTAGCTGTTGCCCTCACACCCTACAAACCTCAGTCTCCTCCACTTTGAATCACCCTTCTTTCTGAAGTTTGTGGGTATTAGGACATTAGCATACTGCCAAAAACCCTTAAGTAACTCAGGTAGGGTGGCCTTTCATAGAGCATGAAGTATGGGGTATGCTTTATTGCGGAGTTCCACATTATTCACTAAATGGCAAGCAGCCAATATTGCTTCACCCCAAAGACTTTCTGGAGCCTCCGCATCCAGTATCATGCAACCTTTCATTTGCTTGAGCACTCCATCAGTTCTTCTCCTTCATCAGTTTTGCGTAGTTGTAATGGGTGTGGCGATCTATGATAACCATCAAATATTTGCTACCACCAATGCTTTTGGTGAAAGGACCTGCCAAATCAGCATGCACCACCTGGAATGGCTGCTGGGTGTGCATTTGCTCTTT
Organism: Phrynosoma blainvillii; assembly: GCA_026167975.1. NCBI lineage: Eukaryota > Metazoa > Chordata > Lepidosauria > Squamata > Phrynosomatidae > Phrynosoma > Phrynosoma blainvillii. The sequence goes on from JANUYF010000001.1 coordinate 212,641,907, forward strand.
TTTGCCACCAGATAAGCCTTTAGCTTAATCCTGCTGCAAACAGAGCAATCCAAATGGTGGCCACAGGCATTCATTTTCAGCTAGGGACAGCTGAAATTTCCCCGAACTAGTGAAACTGACATGCCCCAGCACTCTGTAGAAATAGTGTGCACAGTTTGAGTGCAGATGCTCATTACTCACTGTAGCACACTCAGCTCTATCCACCAAATAATATAGCCTGTGCCTCTTTTGTGCTTTTGCACAAACCTGCCCTCCCAAAGAGATAATAAATACATTCATCCCCCTTGAAATTCAGTTCATAACCACCAGAAGTCATAACCATCAGAAGTAAGGGATGACACACTGACTAGACAGTTCTGCAACTGGGGGGCATAATACTGGGGGACATAATACATTGTCAAAATCTTTTGCAAAGCTTGGAAAATACACTACCCCCATGTCCTGTATCTGGCTTGATCCCCATCAGCCAAGCCCACAGAGTCTATACATGAGGTGTCCTTTTCTTCAGGAGTGAGTTAGAGTTCACAAGATGATGGTTAGCACCCAAATCAAGGACCCAAACTCCTCCCTCTGTGGCTGCCTAGTGGGCATAACAACCACTTTCCTCTGCCACAGAAGCAACACCCCTCCTGTTCCTAGGCTTTCTGTGTTGCTTGTCCTCCTTCACAGCTGAACATTTCCAGCAGTTCCTTTGTAAATGGCCAGCCTCTCCACAGTTGAAGCAGTGCTTAACTCTGCAAACTTCAGCTTGCTCAGCATGCCAAGCTGGGGAGGTTCCTTTGAATTGTGTGTTGGCTTTGGTTTGGCTTTCTGCCATCTCTGAAGACCTGCCTCATACTGTCATCTCTAGTCTTCTTCCAAGACATGTGCCAACACCACATCCACTGAGAGCTGTACCTCTGCACGCTGTACATGGTGTGGTCATAGTCATTGGTCAGACTGCCCAATGGGATGTACGCTTTTTGTTCTCTGGGGATTTTGACCCCCCTGCACTTGAGCAAACAAATCTCTCATCATCTCTAAGTGCTGGGATGGAGACTATCCTTCATGCATTTTGCAGGCATACAGCCTTTTGCACCACAGCATCTTGGACAAGGCAGTGTCTGACTGGTATACATATCTGAGAGCTTGCCGAACCACATAGGCAGACCTGTTACTATGCACATGGCTCAGCTGACTGGACTCAAGAGTCAGGAACAACGTTGCTCTTGCCCTCCTGTCCCCCTCAGCTGTATATTTTGAAGCCCCTTTTGCATGACATCCCACACTCCTTCTCTTACTAGAAGTGATTCTGCATAGATATTCAAGGTAATTACTGTCATTTAACTTAGGAAAGCATTTTAGAAGGTTAGGTCTGTGTCGAGACGGTTGGAGCATGACTCATCCCTGTGGACCACATCTTGCAGATTTGTTTCTATTTGAAGGATGCAGATCTTGTTCCTCAAACCATAAGAATTAAATTGTTGGCATTGTTTTTTGCTCTGAAAGTGCAGGGGGTTAAGGACAATACTGATGGTTTTAGAGTGCAGAAAGCATTGGAAGGATGGTCTAGGGCAGGGGTAGGCAACCTTTTTGAGCTGGGGGCCGGGTTGGTGTTCCTCAGACAATTGAGGGGCTGAAGCACCAAAAATAAATAAATAAATAAATAAATATAAAAATTTAAAAAAATTAAAAAATTAATTTTTTAAAAAAAATATATATGCATGTACACTCTCTCAGCCCCAGAAAAGCCATGGCAAAACCCCTGTGGAGATTTTGCCAAGGAAACCCCAAGAATAAGTAATAACAACAATAAACAATATCATCATGGCGGGGGGTGGCAGGGGTTGCAGCAATACCAGCCTGGGGCCAGTCCAAAGGCCTCGAGGGGCCGCATCTGGCCCTGGGCCTTAGGTTGCCTACCCCTGGTCTAGGGAGTATAGAAAAGTGGCTGATTCTAGACCACCTCTAACACCAGTGATTATTGTATACTGGGGGTAATGCAGGTAGATCTGTTCCAGCCCCTACAAAGTGTTGCTTTTTCATACTGTTGTATTAATATCATTCTTCAGAGTTCTTTGTGTTTGCAAACTAGTGGTGGCTTCTAAAAGAGATATCAAACAGTGCACTGGCTTTTACTGATTTGACTCTGGCAGAGCACAGTGCCATGATCAGGATATGGATGTCCATAACTGATCAGAAAGGTAAGGGACAGGACGTAAAAATCAGGGGCTGCACTGATGCAGCATCATGCCCTGCCCAAGCATTACAGACCTATATTCAGCTTCATGAAGACAATGCAACTGTCAGATGGAATTGTAATTGGTTGAATGGCTGAACCCAAAGGGTGTTCAGCAATAGCTCTTCTTCTTCTTGGAGAGAAGTGACCAGAGGGGTATGCCAAGGGCTTCGTCCTGGGCCCAGTGCTATTCAACATCTTTATCAGTGACTTGGATAAAAGAATAGAGGGCATGGTTATCAAATTTGAAGATGAGACCAAATTAGGAAGAATAGCTAATATCTCAGAGGAGAAGGCAGGGGGTTGGACTGGATGGCCCTTGTGGTCTCTTCCAACTCTATGATTCTATGATCAGAATTGAAAATGACCTGAATAGATTAGGAAGCAGTGTCAAAACTAACAAAACGAATTTCATCATGGAGAAATGTAAAGTAATGCACTTAGATAGACAAAATGAAATGCATAGATATAGAATGGGGGACACCTGGCTTAACAAGACTACATGCAAAAGGGATCTAGGAGTTCTAATACACAACAAGTTAAACATGAATCAGCAGTGTGGTGCTGCAGCTAAAAAAGCCAATGTGATTCTAAGCTGCATCAATGGAAGTATAGTGTCTATATGGAGTGAAGTAATAGTACCACTCTATTCTGCTTTGGTCAGGCCTCATCCAGTTCTGGGTACCACAACTGAAAGAGGATGTGTTTGGGGATTCTGCTAGTATACCGGCCACCCCGTTGTCTAGCAGACTCCCTAACAGAGCTGACACAGCTGGTCTCAGAGTTGCTGTTGGAGTCACCCAAACTCCATGACAAACATGGGCCTATCCCAATTGGTCATCGGGCCCACACATTGTGCTGGTCATATCCTCGATGCGGTCTTTTGTACAAAACAGGAATATCTATGGGCGGAGTTAATAAAAACCTCTGCATTATAATAATAATAATAATAATAATAATAATAATAATAATAATAAATTTTTATTTATATCCCGCCCCTCTGCATAGCAATCGGGGCGGCTCACAACAATTAAAATACAGTAATTAAGATACATTCTAAAAACCCAATCCCTCCACCCATCCCACCCACCCCTTAAAACAGAATTAAACTTAGAAATTTAAAACAAATCAATAAAATAAAACAAAATTATCAAATGATAGTGGCAAAACAACAGAGAGCATAGGGAGGGGATTCAATATTTCTTCCTATTGTTATGGATGGATCATTGACTGGTCAAGACCAAACTAAGAGCCACTATCTGCCCCACCGGGGGTGGTGAACCTATTAGAATGGTCCGCCCTTGAAGACTAATAGAACCAATTGGATTCCAGAAACCTTGGAGGGTTTAATGGTTGGTAACTCTGGTGATCCTGTCAAAGCTTTGTTTAATACTTGGAACACCGACCTTACCAAGCCTATCGACACGATCGCTCCCAAGCATCCTTTCCAACCCACTTCAAATCAGAAGGAATGGTATACATCAGAGCTTAGAAAAATGAAGCAGGTTGGACAATTATGACCAGAGCACACCTGGTGGAAAACTCGACTCTTATCTGACAAGACTCATCGTAGGAACCTTCTTTGGTCCTATCAAGAGGCAATACATGCAGCACAGAGATCTTTCTGTTCTGCACGCATTGTGTCTACAGAGTCCCGTCCAGCAAAGCTGTTTAGGGTGGTAAGGGAGCGGACGCAGGTACCTCCTGCACAGAACCCATTACTTAACCCAACAACAGCCTGCTGTGACATGTTTAAAAACTTTTTTGCAGATGAAATCTCTCAGATAAGAGCCAACTTAGATGCCAGTGTTTTGAAAGAATCAATTGATGAGGTCTCCAGCAACTCCTTTAATGAAATTATCCTGGATCAGTTTAAATCTGTGAGTACTGATGACGTGGACAAGCTCCTTGGTAGAGTGAAGAAATCAACTGCCCTCTCAATCCTTGCCCATCATGGCTGGCCTTACGGACATCAACAATGCATCTCTCAGGGAAGGTCATATTCCACCCTGTCTGAAGAAAGTGGCTGTTAGGCTGCTTCTGAAAAAAAACCTTCCCTGGCCCCCCTGAATATGAACAACTATAGGCCAGTCTCTCTGTTACCATTCTTGAGCAAGGTAATCAAGAGCGCGGTTGCTCTTCAACTCCAAGTAGTCTTGGATGAAACCGATTATCTAGACCAGGGGTCCCCGGACTCTTTGATCTGGGGGCCAGTTCACTGGCCCCCAGATGTTCCAGGGGGCCAGAGGCGTGCACTCATGCATAAAACTCCGGATGCTATTTTGTGTTCCAAAATGGTGTCCGGAGTCATGTGCATGTGCATGGCATCACGCCCGCATGCGCACGACTCTGGGCACCATTTTAGAACACAAAATGGCACCCGAGTAGTTCACATGCGCACGTGACTCCGGGTGCCATTTTATGTTCCATAATGGCGCCCAGAGTCGTGTGCATGCACACGCGATGCCACGCACATGTGCATGACTCCAGATGCCATTTTGTGTTCCAAAATGGCACCTGGAGTCGTGCGCATGCACCTGTAATGGCAGGCACATGCGCATGGCTCCGGATGCCATTTTGGAAGACAGGACCGGGCATGGGCCAGTAGGAAGGCATCGACGGGCTGGGTCTGGCCCATGGGCCATAGTTTGGGGACCCGTGATCTAGACCCATTTCAAACTGGCTTTAGGATAGGATTTGGAGTTGAGACTGCCTTGGCTGACAACCTGCGTCTGAGCATAGACAGGGGTAGTGTGACCCTGCTGGTGCTTCTAGACCTGTCAATGGCTTTTGATATGATAGATCATGGCATCTTCTTCAATTGCCTGAGTGAATTAGGAGTCGGAGGCACTGTACTCCACTGGATCCATTCCTTCCTCTCAGGCAGTTCCCAGAGGGTGCTGTTTGGGGACAGTCGCTCCAGTAAAAAGGAGCTCACCTGCGACATCCCTCAAGGCACCATTCTGTACCCGATGCTGTTCAACGTCTATATGAAGCTGCTGAGTGAAATTATTCACTGATGACACCCAGATCTATTTCTCCATGTGTCAATTGTCAGCCTCGACTCCTGATGGCGTCCCTCCTCTCAATGAATGTCTTAAGGCAGTAATGGGTTGGATGAGGAAAAACCTATTAAGAGTGAATCCAGACAAAACGGAGGTGCTCATAGTAGCAGCCTCGAAACCAGGAATTGGGTTGCAAACTCCAGTCTTGGACGAGGTCACACTCTCTGTAAAGGACTGTGTTTGCAGTCTGGGGGTGCTCCTTGACTCGTTGCTCCTGATGACCAATCAGGTAAATGTGACGGTCAGGAGTGCCTGTTATCAGCTTTGACTGATACACCAGCTGAGCTCTTTTCTGGAAGTAAGGGACCTTGAGACTGTGGTGCACGAGCTGGTAATCTCCTTTCTGGATTTCTGTAATGCACTCTACATAGGGCTACCCTCATGCTTGGTCTGGAAACTTCATTTAGTACAAAACATGGCAACCAGAGTGGTTTCAGGAACATCTAGGAGAGATATCATCTGGGGGAGAGATGCAGGCCCATCTCATTGGGCCCAGACTAAGAAGAAGAGCCCTCCTCCACTCCATCTGACGTCATCTGGGGGAGAGATGCAGGCCCATCTCCATCGGGCCTTGACGAAGAAAAGCCCTCCCTCCACTCCATCCGACGTCATCTGGGGGAGAGATGCAGGCCCATCCCCATCAGGCCTAGTCTAAGAAGACGAGTCCTCCCTCCACTCCATCCGACGTCATCTGGGGGAGAGATGCAGGCCCAGCTTCATTGGGCCTAGACTAAGAAGAAGAACCCTTACTTTTTAAGGGGCGGGTGGGTTTTAGGATTTTTAGGTTCTGTTCACATTGTATTAACATATCTGTATGGAAATTTTAATGTTGTAAGCCGTCCCGATTGCTCTGCAGAGGGCTGGGATATTTATTTTTATTATTATTATTATTATTATTATTATTATTATTATTATTATTATTTAGGAGGGACCATATAACTCCAGTATTAAAGTCCCTCCACTGGCTGCCTATTAGTTTCCGTGCCCAGTATATGGTGTTGGCTATTACCTTTAAAGCCCTAAATGGCTTGGGTCCAACCTACCTTCAGGACCACCTCCTCCCATACAATCTCCCCACGCACTCTGGTCCTCTGGGAGGAATTTGCTTCAGCCATTAAATTCTAGGCAGTCTGCAACCTCCCAGAAGGCATTCTCGGTAATCGCCCTCAGATTATGGAATGACCTGCTGGATGAGATCTGTCAGATTACTACGCTAAACAGCTTCAAAAAGGTGTTAAGACGTATCTCTTCCGGCAGGCCTTTTCAGAATAGAATTCCTGGCCTCAGGAACCCCTTATCCGCCCTTTCCCAATTTGGATGTTGCTGTTTCTCTGCTTGTTTTATTATATCCTTGTTGTTCATGATTTGATTTTATGCCATATCATTTTAACTAAGATGTTTTAATACTTTCTGGTTTAATACATTTTTAAGGGGTGGGTGGGTTTGGGGCTTTGGGGGATTTATATTGTATGTAATTTTAATTGTTGTTAGCTGCCTCGATTGTTCTCAGAGGGGCAGGCTATAAATAATTTATTATTATTATTATTATTATTATTATTATTATTATTATTATTTTGACAAGCTGGAGAGTGTTCAGAGGAGGTTGACCAAAATGTGAAAGGTCTGGAAACTATGCCCTTTAAGGAACAACATAGGGAGCTGGGCATGTTTAGCCTGGAGAAGAGAAGTTTAAGAGTCAATATGAAATATCATATTGACAATGGACTGAGATTCTTTTCAGATACTCTAGAGACTAGGACCCAGAGCAATGGATGTAAACTACAGGAAAAGAGATCCTATCTCAACATTTGGAAGAACTTGACAGTGGAACACATTTCCTCAGAGAGTGGTGGAGTCTCCTCCTTTGGAGATTTTTAAAGAGAGACTGGATGGCCATCTGTTGAGGGTGCTTTGATCATGTCTTCCTGCATAATAATAATAATAATAATAATAATAATAATAATAATAATTATTATTATTATTATTATTATTATTATTATTATTTCTATCCTGCCCCTTGCAATGCAACCAGGGTGGCTTACAGCATTAAAAGTACAATAAAATACATACAACCCCAAGAACCCACCCATCCCTTAAAATGATATTAAACATAAAACAATTTAAAACATACATAAAATGAATCACAAACACAAAACAACAATAATAGCAGCAACAGAGATAGGGAGAGAAGATGGGCTGACTCTTGGGGCTGGGATATCTATTCAGAAAAGGCCTGCCGGTATAGAGTCTTAACTCTATACAACTGCTGCCAGAGGCCAGTTTCAGGTCAGTTTCGGCCAGGACAGGGGAAGGAGGAGGAGGAGGCTCTCCAGGCCAGTTTCTAACAGAAAGGAGAAAGAGAAAGAGACTTTCTAGGCAGTTCTGCCAGGAAAGGAGACAGAGAAGAAGGCCAGTTCCTGCTAGGAAAGAGGAGAAAGCAGTTTCCAGACAGCCATCTTGAGTGGGTAAGTTTTTAAATTCTTTTTAAAAACACTTGGGGGGAGTGTGACTGTGACTCAGCGGGTGGGACTTTGTTGAGTGGCATTTGCAAGACAATAGGGGGTGGGCTAGGCAGTTAGCTCTATACAACTGCTGCCAGAGGCCAGTTTCAGGTCAGTTTCGGCCAGGACAGGGGAAGGAGGAGGAGGAGGCTCTCCAGGCCAGTTTCTAACAGAAAGGAGAAAGAGAAAGAGACTTTCTAGGCAGTTCTGCCAGGAAAGGAGACAGAGAAGAAGGCCAGTTCCTGCTAGGAAAGAGGAGAAAGCAGTTTCCAGACAGCCATCTTGAGTGGGTAAGTTTTTAAATTCTTTTTAAAAACACTTGGGGGGAGTGTGACTGTTACTCAGCGGGTGGGGCTTTGTTGAGTGGCATTTGCAAGTCAATAGGGGGTGGGCTAGGCAGTTAGCTCTATACAACTGCTGCCAGAATTTTATAACCAGCAGACTTAAATACTGTTAGCAAGGGATTTTCTTTGAGGAGGAAAGTCGTAGTCCACTTTCAGGTACTAATTAAGACTTAGTATGGACACTGAAGGAACTGCTGCCATCACCTGCAATACCTGTGGGATGTTTGTATTCTTACCTACAGGTGTGGGGAACTACACATGCTCAAAGTGCAAGTTGGTAGCCCTGTTGGAGGACAAAGTACAGCAGCTGGAGGCGCGGGTAGCTACACTTCAACATATTAGGGAACAAGAGGCTTTCCTTGAGAGAACAGAACAAACGGTCTTGGATGGGGAACACACAGAGGAAGTCACTGGGGAAGAGAAGGTCACATCACACACACAGGAGGTAGAAAGCTGGAGGAAGGTCACACGCAGAAGTAAGGAGACCAGGGATCGTACTGGGAGCTTGCGGCTACAGAATCGATTTCAAGCTCTTACTCTTAGCAAGGAGGACGCAGAAGAGCAGCATGGACAGATTTCAGAGACAGAGCAGTGGACCCTGGCAGTTCCACCACAGGGAACAGTCGCTGCTAAGCCTCGGAGGAGGCGTGTGGTCGTGGTGGGGGACTCCTTGCTGAGGGGGACAGAAGCAGTGATTTGTGGGCCTGACAAGATGTCTCGAGAGGTGTGTTGTCTTCCTGGGGCAAAGATCAGAGATGTGACAGAGAGGCTGACAAGACTGGTCAGGCCTACCGACCAATACCCCTTCCTTTTGGTCCACGTGGGAACGAACGACACAGCAAGACACAGCCTTCAGAACATCAAAAGGGATTACGAGGCTCTAGGAAAGAAGCTGAAAGAAATGGAGGCACAGATTGTCATCTCGTCTCTTCTGCCAGTTCAAGGGCATGGTCCAGGAAGAGAGAGGAAGATAGCAGATGTCAACAATTGGCTCCGCAGATGGTGTCGTCGAGAACGATTTGGATTCTTGGATCATGGGCTGCGGTTCCATGAGGGCGGACTCCTGGCAAGGGATGGGCTGCATCTCACACCAGTTGGAAGAAATGTTTTTGCCAACAGTCTGAAGAATTTGATCAGGAGGGCTTTAAACTGAACTGTGTGGGGAAGGGAGAAAACGTCCGGGAAGACAAAAGGACTGGAGAAAATAGTCAAACTGTCATAGAGGAAACAAGGCAAACAGTACAGGGACCCAACAGTGGGAGGCAAAAAAATGTGCACAGGCAGCAAGTAAAGGGGACACATGGTCTTAGATGTCTCTACACTAATGCACAGAGCATGGGAAATAAGCAAGATGAACTTGAACTCCTAGCACAACAAAGCAAATATGATATAATAGGCATCACTGAAACCTGGTGGGATGAGTCTCATGACTGGAATGTAGAAATAAAGGGGTATAACCTTTTCAAGAGAAACAGGACAAACAGGAAAGGAGGAGGAATAGCATTATATGTCAGGGATATTTACACCAGTGAAGAAATCCAGGACATCAATCCTGGAAGCCAAGTGGAGAGCATCTGGATAAAAATTAAAGGGGAAGGAAACAACAGGGATGTTAGTGTGGGAGTCTACTACAGACCCCCAACTCAAGCAGAAGAATTGGATGAAGCCTTTCTAGAACAGATGACCACACACTCAGAAAGGAGAAATATAGTAGTGATGGGTGACTTCAACTATCCGGATATTTGCTGGAAGTCAAACTCGGCAAAATCCTCAAGGTCTAGCAAATTCCTCACTTGCCTCGAAGACAATTTCATTGTTCAAAAGGTGGAAGAGGCAACGAGGGAGTCAGCTATTTTGGATCTGATCCTAACTAACAGGGAAGACGTACTTAATGGGGTGCAAGTGGTTGGATCCTTAGGCGGGAGTGATCATGTCCTCCTGGAGTTTATTATACAGTGGAAAGGAGAAGCCAGGCATAGTCAGACACGCATTCTAGACTTTAGGAAAGCTGATTTTACTAAACTTAGAGAAATACTGAGGGTGATCCCATGGACAGGAATACTAAAAGAGAAGGGAGTTCAAGACGGATGGGAGTTTCTCAAAAGGGAGATACTGAAGGCACAATTTCAAACCGTGCCAACGAGGAGGAAGAATGGGAGGTGTCTCAAGAAACCAGGATGGATGACTAAGGAACTTGCAACTGAACTATGTTTTAAACGGAACATGTATAAGAAATGGAAAAATGGGGAAATCACCAAAGAGGAATTCAAACAAATAGCTAGCACGTGTAGGGGTAAAGTCAGAAAAGCTAAAGCGCAGAAAGAAATCAGGCTTGCTAGAGAGGTTAAGAACAATAAAAAGGGCTTTTGGGGGTATGTCAGTAGCAAAAGGAAAAAGAAGGAAATGGTAGGGCCACTGTGTGGAGAAGATGGCAAAAAGATAACAGGGGACAGAGAAAAGGCAGAATTATTCAACACCTTCTTTGCTTCAGTCTTCTCAGAAAAGGCAAAGGGTGCTCAACTTGAGGATAATGGAGCAGAGGACAGAATAGGAGAATTTCAGCACAGAATAAGTAAAGAGATAGTACAGAAACATCTGGTTAATCTAGATGAATATAAGTCTCCAGGACCAGATGAATTACATCCAAGGGTATTAAAAGAACTGGCAAATGTAATATCAGAACCATTGGCAATAATCTTTAAGAATTCCTGGAAAACAGGAGAGGTCCCAGCGGACTGGAGGAGGGCAAATGTTGTCCCCATCTTCAAAAAGGGGAAAAAAGAGGATCCCAACAATTATCGTCCAGTTAGTCTGACATCAATACCCGGAAAGATTCTGGAGCAGATCATTAAACAGAGAGTCTGTGAACATCTGGAAGATAATTTCATAATCACAAAAAATCAACATGGGTTTCAGAGAAACAGGTCATGCCAGACAAATCTGATCTCTTTTTTTGATAAAATTACCAGCTTGGTAGATGAAGGGAATGTTGTGGATATAGTATATCTTGATTTCAGTAAGGCCTTTGACAAGGTTCCCCATGACATTCTTGCAAGCAAGTTGGTAAAATGTGGGCTAGACAAAGTAACTGTTACATGGATTTGTAATTGGTTAACTGGTCGAACGCAAAGGGTGCTCAACAATGGCTCCTTTTCAACTTGGAAAGAAGTGACCAGTGGGGTGCCACAGGGCTCTGTCCTGGGCCCAGTGCTATTCAATATCTTTATTAATGACTTGGATGACGGTATTGGGGGCATAGTTATCAAATTTGCAGATGACACCAAATTAGGAGGAGTAGCTAATACCCCAGAGGACAGGATCAAAATTCAAAATGACTTGAACAGACTAGAAAGTTGGGCCAAAGCTAACAAAATGAAATTCAACACAGAGAAATGTAAGGTACTGCACTTAGGGCGGAAAAACGAAAAGTACAGATATACGATGGGGGACACCTGGCTGAATGAGACTACCTGTGAAAGGGATCTAGGAATCCAGGTGGACCATAAGTTGAACATGAGTCAACAGTGTGATGCAGCAGCTAAAAAGGCCAATGCAAGTTTAGGCTGCATCAGTAGAAGTATAGTGTCTAGATCAAGAGAAGTAATAATGCCACTCTATTCTGCTTTGGTCCGGCCTCACCTGGAATACTGTGTCCAGTTCTGGGCACTACAATTCAAAAAGGATGTGGAGAAACTGGAGCGTGTCCAAAGGAGGGCAACTAAAATGGTGAAGGGTCTGGAAAGCAAGCCCTATGAGGAACGACTTAGGGAGCTGGGGATGTTTAGCCTGGAGAAGAGAAGGCTGAGAGGTGATATGATAGCCGTGTTTAAATATTTGAAGGGATGTCATATCGAGGAGGGAACAAGCTTGTTTTCTGCTGCTCCAGAGACTAGGACCCAGAACAATGGATGCAAGCTGCAAGAAAAGAGATTCCACCTCAACATTAGGAGGAACTTCCTGACAGTAAGGGCGGTTCGACAGTGGAACACACTCCCTCGGAGAGTAGTGGAGTCTCCTTCCTTGGAGGTCTTTAAGCAGAGGCTGGATGGCCATCTGTCGGGGATGCTTTGATTGGGAATTCCTGCATGGCAGGGGGTTGGACTGGATGGCCCTTGTGGTCTCTTCCAACTCTATGATTCTATGATTCTAACAGCTTTTTTAAAGCTGTTCAAGGTGGTAATAAAATGGATCTCATCCGGCAGGCCATTCCATAATCTGGGAACAGTAGCAGAGAAGGCCCTCTGGGAGGCTGCACACAGCCTAGTTGTTATAGGCTGCAGCAAATTCTTCCCAGAGGACCTGAGTGCGCGGAGTGGATTATACGGAAGGATGCGGTCCCGGAGATAGGTTGTGGAAAACATGCTGGGACAAGTAAGGAATAAGACTTGTCCTCTCAATCCTTGTACGTTTTAGCTGGTTGTCCAGGGCCTGAGATGCAATTATATCTAATTACAACATCTCTATAGGAGAGAAGTTTTTCATCTTGTTTAAAAGAAGTTTTGGTATGACTAGGACCCGGAACAATGGGTGCAAGCTCCAGGAAAAGAGATTCCACCTCAACATTAGGAGGAACTTCCTGACAGTAAGGGCTGGTCGACAGTGGAACACACTCCCTCGGAGTGTGGTGGAGTCTCCTTCCTTGAAGGTCTTTAAGCAGAGGCTGGATGGCCATCTGTCAGGGATGCTTTGATTGGGAGTTCCTGCATGGCAGGGGGTTGGACTGGATGGCCCTTGTGGTCTCTTCCAATTCTATGATTCTATGATTCTATGACCACTTCTTTAAAAACTCTACCTGAAACCCCTGGACTTAAACTACTACAGATCAGTATCAAATATCCCTTTTCTAGGCAAGGTGATCAATAGAGCAGTTGCCTCCCAACTTCAGGTGATCTTCGATGACACAAGTTATCGAGATCAATTTCAAACTGGGTTCCCAGCAGGATACAGAGTAGAGGCTGCCATGATTGCCTTAGTAGGTGGTCTTCACCTGACCACTGATGAGAGGATTATATCCCTGCTGGTACTTTTGCACCTCTCACTGGCATTTGATACCACTAACCATGGCATCTTTCTGGAATACCTGAAGGGTTTGGGAATCAGAGGCACTGTACCTCAGTGCTTTTGGTACTATATCTTGGATGAATTCCAGATGATGGTGCTTGTTGCTCCTCCAAAAAGGAGCTGTGGCATGGCATAACACAAGGTTGTGGAATCATAGAATCATAGTGTTGGAAGAGACTACAAGGGCCATTCAGTCCAGCTCCTTGTCATAGAGGAACTCATAATCAAAGCACCCATGACAGATGGCAATCCAGACCTCCAGAGAAAGAGACTGCACAAACTCCAAGGGAACATTGAACATATCTTACTATCAGGAAGTTCATCCTAATGTCAATGTGGAATTTCTTTTCTTGTAGTTTGAATCCATTGATCTCGGTCCTATTCTCTAGAGCAGCAGAAAACAAGCTTTCTGCAGCCTCAATATGACACCCCTTCAAATATTCAAACTGGCTACCATATCACCTCTTAGCCTTCTTTTCTCCAGGATAAACTTACCTAGCTCCCTAAGTCTTTCCTCATGAGGCATGGTTTCCAGGTCTTTCACCATTTTGGTTGCCCTTCTCTGGACATGCTCAAGCTTGTCAACATCCTTTTTGAATTGTAGTGTCCAGACCTGGATACAGCATTCCAGGTGAGGCCTGACCAAAAGAGAATAGAGTGGCACTATTACTTCCCTTGATCTAGGCCAGGGGTAGGCAACCTTTCCCCTTTAAGGGCCGAGGGACTTCAGCTCCTAGAAGCCTCAGCCATGTTGGCCAATAGTCCCATGTTGGCCAATAGCTCCTGGGATTCTGGGAGCTGAAGTCCCTCGGCCCTTAAAGGGGAAAGGTTGCCTACCCCTGATCTAGGCATTATATTTCTATTGATGCAGCTTAGAATTGCATTAACTTTTTAAGCTGCTGCATAACACTGTTGACTCATGTTGAACTTGTGGTCCACTAGGACTCCTAGATCCTTTTCACATGTAGTCTTGTTAAGTCAAGTGTTTCCCATCCTATATTATGCATTTCATTTTTCCACCCTCAGTACTTTATATTTCTCCCTGTTGAAATTCATTTGTTTAGTTTTGGCCCAGCTTTCTAATCTGTTAAGGTCATTCTGAATTTTGATCATCTCTTCTCAGGTATTAGCTACTCCTAATTTGGTGTCATCTGCAAATTTGATAAGCATACCCTTTATTCTTTTAACCAAACTGTTGATAAAGATGTTGAATAGCACTGGGCCCAGGACAGAACCCTGTGGCACCCCACTGGTCACTTCTCTCCAAGATAAAGAGCCATTGCTGAACACTCTTTAGATTCAGCCATTCAAGCAATTACAAATCCATTTAACTGTTGCACTCCCTATCTTGTTTGCAAGAATATAATGGGTGACCTTATCAGAGGCCTTACTGAAATCAAGATATGCTATATCCACAGCATTCCATTCACCCACCAAGCTGTTGATTTTACACACACACAAAAAGAGGTGTTACCCTATCCTCAATGTTATTCAACAACTTCATGAAACCTCTAGGAGAGATCATCTGAATGCATAGGGCCTTGTTCTATCAGTATACTGATGAAACCCAAATATATTTCTTTGTGCCCTCAGTAATAACTAAGGATAGTGTATCTACTCTGAATTAATGTGTGGAGGAGGTAATGGGTTGGGTGAAGGAAAGCAAACTAAAACTGAATCCGAACAAGATAGAGGCACTTATTTTTAGAGATCCTAACCTGGGTTTGGAGATGTATCAGCCAGTCCTGGAGGGGATTATTCCTCTTCCCTCCAAAAAAGACTATGTTTGCAGCTTGGGGATGCTCCTGGATATACCCCTTCAAATCCATCTCTCCAGATAGATGCGTCAGTCAGAGGTGCTTATTATCAGCTTCAGCTGTTACTCCACAAGTTCCTATTACGAGACTTGGAGGACCTAAAGATGGTATTGTACACACTGGTAGCCTCATTGGTCTTCTGTATTGCACTCTACATTGGGCTACCTCTGTACTGAGTTTGGAAAATCCAATCAGTTCAAAACATGGCAGTCATATTGGCTACAGGTGACCATATTACACAAATATTAAAATCACCCTACTGTCTGCTAACTAGTTTCCATGTCAAATACAAAGCAATGATTATTACATTTAAAGCTGACATGGTTTGTGTCCAGGTTACTTATAGGACTACCTTCTTCCATATAGAATCAAATATTCATAGAACCATAGACTAATATTCAATTTGTGGTCCACTAGGACTCCTAGATTCCTTTCACATGTAGTCTCATTAAGCCAGGTGTCCCCCATCTTACATCTATGCATTTCATTTTATTGCCCTAAGTGCAGTACCTTACATTTCTCTATGTTGAAATTAATACGTTAGCTTTGGCCCAGCTTTCTAATCTATTAAGATCGTTTTGAATTTCCATCCTGTTCTCTGGGGTATTATCTATTCCTCCTAATTTGGTGTCACCTGCAAATTTAAGAAGCATGCCCCCTATTCCTTCATCCAAATCATTGACAGTGGCACCCCACTGGTCACTTCTCTCCAAGATGAAGAGGAGCCATAGGACTTGGAACAACGGATGCAAACTATAGGAAAAGAGATTCCACCTCAACATTAGGAGGCACTTCCTGACACTGAGAGCTGTTCGACAATGGAACACACTCACTTGGAGTGTGATGGACTCTCCTTCTTTGGAGGTCTTTAAACAGATGGCCATCTGACGGGGATGGTTTGATTTTGAGTTCCTGCAAGGCAGCGGGTTGGACTGGTTGGCCCTTGTGGTCTCTTCTGATTCTATTATTCTATGATTCTCTGATTCTATGGTAATTTTATCAAAAAAAGAGAGATCAGATTAGTCTGGCATGACTTGTTTTTGAGAAACCCATGTTGACTTTTTGTGATTACAGCATTCCATTTAAATGTTCACAGAATCTCTGTTTAATGAACTGTTCTAGAATCTTTCCCAGTATTGATGTCAGACTAACTGGGCAATAGTTGTTGGGATCCTCTTTTTTTCCCTTTTTGAAGATGGGGGACAATGTTTGCCCTCCTCCAGTCTGCTGGGACTTCTCTTGTTTTCCAGGAGTTTTCAAAGATTATTGCCAGTGGCTCTGGGATTACATTTGCCAGTTCATTTAATATTCTTGGATGTAATAATAATTAATAATAATTTTTATTTATAGCCCGCCTCTCTGCCCAAACAATCGAGGTGGGTTACAGCAGTTAAAAAAACAATGTAAAAACGACCCCAACCCTAAGTCCCACCTCCCAACCCCTTAAAACAGAATTAAACAGGAAAAAATTTAAAACAATGAACTACTACATAAAAACAATAAATGCCAGCCCAAACACTGCAGGGAGGCTGATTAAATAACAGATAAAAACATCTCCCAGGGCAGGTATGTCCGGGGGAATATTATTCTGGGAAGGCCTGCCGGAAGAGGTCCGTCTTCACTGCCTTCTTAAAGACAGTGAGCATAGAAATAAGACGGATCTCGTCCAGCAGGCCATTCCATAGCCTGGGGGCAGTAGCGGAAAAGGCCCTCTGGGAGGTCTGAGACAGCCTAGTTTTTATTGGCTGTAACAGATTCCTCCCAGAGGACCGATGGGCACGGGCGGGATCATACGGGGAGAGGCGGTCCCTAAGATAAGATGGACCCAAGCCATGTAGGGCTTTATAATAATAATAATAATATGATTTATTTGTATACCGCCCCTCTGGGTATACAATCTAGGTGGTGAACAACAATTATACATTACAACAAATTGAACAATATCATTCAAAGATAACATCAATCAAAACCCATCCCTCCTTCCAGCCCCCACCCACCCCACCCTTCAAACAAATCAACAAATTAAAAGACAATTGTTAAAATTATACAATATCAAGACCCTATACAATTTAAATACAGAATACATATGAAATAAAAATTACGTAGTTGCTGGGGAAGATGTTGCTGGGGAAGGGTTTTAACTCTTCCCAGTTTCTCCAGCCACAAACTAATCACCGGTTAATTAGTAGGGAAGGTGTTAGCCCTAACAGCCGTGGAGGGCGGGGCAGCGCTCAGCTGTGTTCCTGGCTGTGAGAGAGGGAAACAGTCCTCCGCAGCCTCCGGAGCGTTCCTTCACCGTGTGGAGCCAGGGAAGGTGGTGTCAGGTGGCGTTTTAAACTGCCGGTGCTCCTCCTGGCAGGCGCGGGGGAGGGGTGGGGCGGCACAGGCCGCTCAGCTATGTTCCTGGCAGCGCTCAGCTGTGTTCCTGGCTGTGGGAGAGGGAAACAGTCCTCCGCAGCCTCCGGAGCGCACCTTCACCGTGTGGAGCCAGGGAAGGTGGTGTCAGGCAGCGTTTTAAACTGCTGGTGCTCCTCCTGGCAGGTGCGGGGGGGTGGGGCGGCGCAGGCCGCTCAGCTGTGTTCCTGGCTGTGGGAGAGGGAAACAGTCCTCCGCAGCCTCCGGAGTGCGCCTTCACCGTGTGGAGCCAGGGAAGGTGGTGTCAGGTGGCGTTTTAAACTGCCGGTGCTCCTCCTGGCAGGCGCGGGGGGGGGGGGGGGCGCAGGCCGCTCAGCTGTGTTCCTGGCTGTGGGAGAGGGAAACAGTCCTCCGCAGCCTCCGGAGCGCGCCTTCACCATGTGGAGGTTTTAAAGGTTAAAACCAACACCTTGTACTGTGCCCGGAAACTAATTGGCAGCCAGTGGAGGCATTTAAGCACTGGTGTTATGTGCTCCCTCCTCGATGTCCCGGTAATTAATCTGGCTGCCATATTTTGCACTAATTGAAGTTTCCGGGTTAGGCACAAGGGTAGCCCCATGTAGAGCACATTGCAGTAATCCAGACGTGAGGTTACCAGCGCATATACCACAGTTTCCAAGTCCCTCAAGTCCAGATAAGGGCGCAGTTGGCGTATCAGCCGAAGCTGATAACAGGCACTTCTGACTGCCGCATTCACCTGACTAGTCATGTGAAGCGACGAATCAAGGAGTACCCCCAAACTGCGAACACAGTCCTTAGAGGAGAGTGTGACTCCATCTAGGACTGGGGACTGTATTCCCAGATCTGGTTTCGGGCCTGTGACTGTAAGTACCTCCGTTTTGTCTGGATTTAACTTCAATCTGTTTTTCCTCATCCAATCCATTACCGCTCTTAGACAGTCATTAAGAGGTGAGATGCCATCTGAGGTCTGAGTCGATGATCTGGTCATGGAGAAGTATATCTGGGTGTCATCAGCGTACTGAAGACACCGTGCTCCATGCCTCCGAATGATCTCCCCCAGCGGTTTCATGTAAATATTGAACAGCATCGGGGACAGTAGTTCATGTAGCTACAGCATGTAGTTCATCTGCATGTAGTTCATCTGGTCCCGGAGACTTAAATTCATTTAGGTTAGCCAGGTATTCCTGTACCTCCTTTTTACTTATTCTGTGCTGCATTTCCCCTATTGTGTCATCTGCTTCATTTTCCTCAGGTTGAACTCCCTTTTCCTTTTGTGAGAAGAGTGAGGCAAAGAAGGTGTTGAGTAATTCTGCCTTTTCTCTGTCCCCTGTTAGAATTTCTCCATCTTCTCTGTGCAGTGGTCGTACCATTTCCTTCTTCTTTCTTTTGCTAGGTATTATTGTGTTTAACCACTCTAGCAAGCCTGAGCTCATTCTGTGCTTTGGCTTTCCTGACTTTACCCCTACATGTGCTAGCTATTTGTTTGAATTCCTCTTTAGTGATTTCGCCCCTTTTCCATTTCTTATACATCTCCCATTTAAAACTTAGTTCAGTTGAAAGTTCTTTTGTCATCCAGCCTGGTTTCTTGACACATATCCCATTTTTTCTTCTCATTGGAATACTTTGAGATTGTGCCTTCAGTATCTCCCTTTTGAGAAACTCCCATCCATCCTGAACTCCCTTCTCCTTTAGTATTCCTGACCACGGGATCACTCCCAGTGTTTCCTAAGTTTGTTAAAATCAGGTCTCCTAAAGTCTAGAATGAGTGTTTGACTATGCCTAGTGTCTCTTTTCCACTGTATAAGAAACTCCAGAGAACATAATCACTCAAACCTAAGGTTCCCACCACTTGCACCCCATTGACCAGGTCATCCCTGTTGGTTAGGATCAGATCTAAAATAGCTGATCTCCTTGTTGCCTCTTCCACCTTTTGGACAAAGAAATTGTCTTCGAGGCAAGTGAGGAATTTGCTAGACCTTGGAGTATTGACTGAGTTTAACTTCCAGCAAATATCAGGATAGCTGAAGTCACCCATCACTACTACATCTCTCCTTTCTGAGTGTGTGGTCATCTGTTCTAGAAAGGCATCATCCAATTCCTCAGTCAGTAGTAGACTCCCATTATAACATCCATATTGTTTCCTTCCCTTTAATTTTTATCCAAATGCTCTCCACCTGATTTTCAGGATTTAAGTCCTGGATCTCTTCACAGGTGTAAAGATCCCTGAAATATAATGCTATTCCTCCCCCTTTCCTGTTTGGTCTATTTCTCTTTAAAAGGTTATACCCTATTCCTACATTCCAATCATGAGACTCATCCCACCAGGTTTCAGAAATTCCTATTATATTGTATTTGCTTTGTTGTGCTAGGAGTTCAAGTTTATCTTGTTTATTTCCCATGCTCTGGGCATTAGTGCAAAGACATCTAAGAGCATGTGTCCTCCCCACTTGCTGCCTGTGTGAGGTTTTTTTCCTCCCACTGTTGGGCCCTTGCATTATTTTCCTTGTCTCCTCTATAACACTTTCCCTATTATCTCCAGCCCATGATGTACTCCTGCCTTCCAAGATAGCTTCCAACGGACTGTCTCCCTCCCCAACATGACTCAGTTTAAAGTCCTCCTGATTAAATGTTTGAGACTATTGGCAAAAATATTTCTGCCAACTGGTGTGAGATGCATTCCATCTCTTGCTAAAAGTCCACCCTCATGGAACTGCAGCCCATGATCCAAGAATCCAAATCATTCTTGGTGGCATCATCTATGAAGCCAGTTATTCACGTCTGCTATCTTCCTCTCCCTTCCTGGACTATACCATTCAACTGGGAGAAGAGATGAAATAACAACCTGTGCATCCAGCTCTTTCAGCTTCCTATCCAAAGCCTCATAATCCCTTCTGATATTCTGAAGACTCTGCCTTGCAGTATCATTGGTTCGCACATGGATCAAGAGGGAAGGGTAATGGTCAGTAGGCTTGATAAGTCTTGTCAGCCTTGCTGTCACATCACGGATTTTTGCCCCAGGGAGACAACACACCTCCCGGGACATCTTGTCAGGCCCACAAACCACTGCTTTTGTATCCCTCAACAAGGAGTCCCCCCACCACATGCCTCCTCTGAGGCTTAGCAGTGGCTGTTCCCTGTGATGGTACTCTTAGGGTCCCCTGCACTGTCCCTGAGGACTGTCCTTGCTGCTCTTCCTCTTCATCCTTGATAAAGGAGAAAGCTTCAAATTGATTCTGTAGCTGCCAGCTCCCAGAATGATCTTTGGTTTCCCTACTTCTATGTGTGATGTTCCTCCAGCCGTCTACCTCCTGTGTTCATGAAGTGACCTCCTCCTCAACAACTTCCTCTGTGTGGTCCCTGTCCAAGGCTGTTCATTCCACTCTGTTGAAGAAAACCTCTTGCTCCCTAATATGCTTAAGTGTAGCTACCCAGGCCTCCAGGTGCTGTACTTTCTCTTCCAGGAGGGCTACCAGCTTGCACTTGGTGAAGTTCCCCACATCTCTTGGCAAGAAGACACAAATCTCAGAAGTGTCGAAGGTGCCTGCATCAACTCCCTCAGTGTCCTTACTGAGAAATCTTAAGTAAGCACTGAAACAGGACTGTGGGCTTCTCCCTGAAAATGTCCCCTGGCAAAGACCCACATAAAGGGCCCCTGTTCTCTTGGTCTTTTCACCAGGTTCTGTCAGTGAGCTCAATCAACTTGGTTTCTAACTCTACAGAGAGCTCCTGGATGCTACCTTATTCTGGAGGCAAGTCTCTGACTCTCTCCCTCTCAGCAAAAAACAAAGCAAAAAACCCCATCAAAGCCCTTTAAATTATTATTATTGTTATCAGAACCTTTAAAAAGAAATGTCAATGCCCCCCTTCTACCTGTGCTTTGCTTTACCTTGTCCTGTGAAAAATCCATGCACATCAAAGCCCCACTCGCTCAGCAACAACACACTCTCACAAGTGTGTTTTTTTTTTAATTAAACACTCACCCATTCAAAATGGCTGCCCATAAACTGCTTTCCTTCTTCCTGGCAGGAACTGGCCTGGAAAGCCTCTGGGAGGAATTGTATAGAGCTAGTTGGCTAGCTCCACCCCCTATTGACTCACAGATGTGACTCACCAAAGGCCCACCCACTCAGCATCAGACACACTCTCCCCAAGTCTTTTTTTTAAAAAAATTAACACTCACTCACTCAAAATGGCTGCCCAGAAACTTCTCTCCTTCTTCCTGGCAGGAACTGGCCTGGAAAGCCTCTGGGAGGAGTTGTATAGAGCTAGTTGGCTAGCTCCATCCCTATTGACTCACAGATGTAACTCACCAAAGCCCCACCCACTCAGCAACAGACACACTCTCCCCAAGTGTTTTTTAAAAAATTTAAACAGTCACCCACTCAAAATGGCTGCCCAGAAACTGCTCTCCTTTTTCCTGGCAGAAACTGGCCTAGAAAACAACTCCTCCCAGAGGCTTTCCAGGCCAGTTGCTGCCAGGAAGGAGAAGGAGAGCCCTTTCTGGGCAGCCATTTTGATTTGGTGTGTGAGTGTTTAAAATTCAGGACCTCTGGGAGACATCTACTTCAACCAAAACTATGTTAACCAGAGGACATTTTCTTTGGCAATCCACAGATTGTGGAATGACTTACCATCAAGAGCCAATTTTTTTCAACTCGCCTGCCATGATGAATAGGATTAGATTTGCTGTCATTTCTTTGCTTGCTCATGTCTTATGTAGTATCAATATGGATAATAGGACACATAGTCACTAGTATGGATGTTATTTGCAGTCCTTAGGTGATTAATAAGCAGATGGAAAAGGATATACTATGCCTGGGCATTCAAGGTCAGTCCCATGGGTATGGAGTGAAAGAAGGGGCAATCATGAGAAAGAGGAAACATGCAATCTTTTGGGGTATATTTTTCCTATTTGTATTTTTGCTACAGCTCTAATTCATCTATTGTTCCTCTCCTAAAGACCTTGTGATTATTGTTGATCATAGGTCGAACATGAAGCAACAGTGTGATTCTGCAGCAAAGAAGGCAAATGCTATTTTAGCCTGAATTAATATGAGCATAGTTTCCAATTCAAGGGAAGTAATAGTCCCACTATACTCTGCACTAGTCAAGTCTCATCCAGAGTACTGCATTCAGTTCTGGGTGCCTCCTTTTTAGATGGATATAGAAAAATTGAAGTGAGGTCAGAGAAGGGCTACAAGGATGATTAGAGATGTGGAGAACAAATCATCTGAGGAAAAGTTGACAGAGCCGGGCATGTTCAGTTTGGTGGATGGAAGACTGAGGTATGACATGATCACATTCTTTGAATACCTCAAGGGCAGTCACAGAGGGGAGGGGTCAGGCCTGTTTTCTGCTGCCCCAGAGGGTAGACTAGGTCTAATGGTTTTGAGGTACAGGAGGATATATTGCAATTGAATATTAGATGGAACTTCTTGACAGTAAGAAAAGTTTAGCAATGGAACCAATTGACAGAGGGTGGGGTCTCCTTTTCTGGACAACTTCAAAAAGAGGCTGGACAGCTGGCAATTTAGCTGAAGATTATTCATTAAGGAGGGATTTGGACTCAGTCCATGAACCCCTTTCCAACTCTATGAATCTATTATCATATTATCCTTTCCACATCTTATCTAGAATATATAACACCATGCCTCAGTCCCTTTGATTACTTCTGATCCTTTTCAGTACCCAGCAGTTGGGAAGGAAACCCATCTTTAAAAGTGTGGGTTTTCTCCCATCCTGTTGTTTAGCCCTTGTGATAAGGGAAAGTGTGCAAATATCAAGCATTATGCTTACTGTAAATTCAAACTAAAGTAGTAACAAGTTACACATTTATAAGTAGGTAAAATCTATTATGTAGAAGTGTATGCATGACTTTAAATTTAAATTCCACCTATAGGAAAAATTTCTCCCTGGGCTTAATGGAAGCACCCTCACCCTTCTTAGTTTGCAGTGGGTGCTAAATCAATGCAAAAATCAGGAGCATAAAATTATAGAAAATAATTAGTTTAAAGGCATATTTTCAACATAAAAGGACTGGCAGAGTGGAAGGTTTAGCGTTCTTGTTAAATTAATGTCATAAAGTTTTAATTGACGTTAAAAAGACATCATTATTAAAGGACAGAATTACATAAATTAATATGTAAATTATGACAAGAAGACTCTTTATCATGAGATAATTGAAGATAATCACTGGGGTACTGTAAAGAAGAAGGCACAGCTGAGTGCCTAAAATCTCTCAGTAAGGATATGGGAAACTTGAATATTCTGCACCTTGAGATAGCAAAACAAAAAGACCAAATCTTATAGACATATTACTGATTAGATGTGAAACAGTATCACATCAATATCCAAAGTTTGTATTCATGCCTTCTTGCTGATCATCGCAGTCTAACATTCTATTCTTCTGGCTTCTTTGCCATTGTTTTTGAAATTTGTGTGAATATCACACAATTCCTCATCTTGGTTTGTAGACACTTCTCTCTAACCCATATATTTAATCCCTTGACATCTCAACTCTCTTAGGGCCTCTGCAGACTGGCCCAAAGGGCCGGCCTGGACATAGAGTTGGGGTGGGGCAGCCACACACCAAGTGCCCC
The DNA here is from genome assembly GCA_026167975.1 of Phrynosoma blainvillii. Taxonomy (NCBI): domain Eukaryota; kingdom Metazoa; phylum Chordata; class Lepidosauria; order Squamata; family Phrynosomatidae; genus Phrynosoma; species Phrynosoma blainvillii. The sequence continues at coordinate 212,665,888 of JANUYF010000001.1, forward strand.
AACCCCACACCAATGCCTTCCTGATGCCGTGCACCATTATGCATGGTGCACGGCATCAGGACGCCCTCCTGGTGCAGCGTACTGACATGCTGTGCCAAAAAGGGCAAGGAAGAGCTGGCATTTTGCTGCTCTTTTCAGGGCAGCAAAAGGGAGGATCAGGGCTGTGGCATGGAGTTGCTGCAGCCCCAATCCACTTCCCAGGGTGGCCCAGAGCTACCCGTCTGCAGAGGTCCTTAGTCATCCTTCTCTCTAAAACATAAACATACCTTACACTGTTAGGAAGAATCTAATTAGGGAATTTATAATTAGCTCAAATATGCAAGAGTGGGGTCCTAACAAATCCCTGCAGGTCCAGGGACTGATATGTATACCAGAGGACTAAGAGATCCCACAATGGATGATGCTGAGACAGGCTTCTCCAATTAAAGTCTAAATATTTATTAAAAGGGGAAAACTGCACACACACAAATATGACATACACACACACACACACTGCACACTTAGGGATAAAGGTGCAAAAGTGGGAATAGCTTGAGATGGGCCAGACTGAGGGAGTTACTCACTTCTGAAGGCTTCTCTGGGATCCGCTGTGGATGATGATGATGATGATGATGATGATGATGATGATGATGCACGGCTGCCAAAACAGGGGAAGGGATGGCCGAGGGAGCTATGATCAGAGCACAAACTGACGTGGAGCCAAGCTGCACTCCAAAGATAGCATGTGGAGCCTAAAAATCTCACGGTTTAAATAGGAAATTTCTACCTTATGGCTATTGACTAAATGGCTTGGCTGAATCCTGGACAAAGGCATTGATAGTCTTAGCTTTGTTAGTCTAAACAATGCATTTGGTTTCAAGACTATCAAGAAAGGGAAGCTAGAAAAAAAGATGCAGTCAAATCTGATCACTGCCCCATTAAGTGTGAGACTCAAGATAAATAAGCACTATTATGTGTCTTTTCCAGTATAATGGTTTTTCCTTTTGGCAACTCCCAAACTTGTCTGGTAGGGAATTTCCCAGCTGTCCTGGGCAGATCTCTCAGTGCCTACATGACCTGCCATCTAGAGGATTATGGCTGACATCCCACAGAAGTCAGTCTGGGGTCATAGAGGGAACTCCACATGTGTCCAAAATTTTATGAAAAATCACATATGTTAACAACACACAACTTTAAACACACATGGCTTATTAAAAAAAAGCAACATTTTCTCTCAGAACACTATCAGCTGTGTATAACTGATCCTACCCCACCCAGAAGACAGAAAATTAATTAGATGATTGCAGTTAAAAATATAATCTACAGTCAGTTGTAGCTGGTGATGTACAAACAAAGAACAGCCATTTTTCAGCCTGTTACGAAAATGAATGAGAACCTTATCTATCCATGAACAGCATAGGGGTTATTCTGGATGATCATATAGAGCAAGTGTTCCTAGCCTTGTAAGAAAATATCAGCAGGCAAGAATTTCCATTAAAGGATGGAGGAGAATAAGAGAGGGCATTTTTGGTTTTGTTTGTTTGTTTTAGATAAATAATTAGCAAACAACCATAGGCTAAATTTGGAACTTGTTTCTGTAAATTAAGCTTATCTTTTGTTTATATTTCAGGACATCTGGCATTCTTCCCAGACTGATCTATACTATAGCCAGTTTTCTGTGGACACACACTGACACACACACAGAGAGAGCTAACTACCTGTAATAGATAATACCAGGTTAAATTTTGTCCTTAAAAGGATTTTGTAATGTTTTTATTAATTTTTCAAGATACCAAACAAGTATTACATAAACAATACATAGAAAGAACAAAATTGGAGAAAGAAAGAAAGAAAAACAAACAGAAATAAATATACATGGGTTAAAAACATTAAAATAGCTTTACATTCATTATTTCTCTACCTCTCTATCATATCTAACAAAATTAAATCCAATATTGGATCTACATTAAACTACATAAGTCTGTCATTCATATCCCATTCTTTTACTTTACTTTCTTCAGCTCTTAGTATCTTTCCCAAAGCTTTGCAGGTGGGCTATCTCTTAGGGTTTCTCATACAGTGTTATGTACATTTTTCTCCATAATTTCTATGTTTCTAAGAATCTATGTAAATATAAACAAAACATTACAATTTGGTTGATACTTCTATGTGATATATATATCCCTTTTTTTATTCTTTATTAGTTGACATTAATGCTACTATATTCCAGACTTTCCAAAATTTATTTGATCTTTCACTTTACAAACATCTAGTTAACTTATCCATTTCTATTATATCAAAAAGCTTCAACAACCATTCTTCCATTAATGGTATTTTCTCCTCCCCTCTCATGTTTTAGTGTATACCATTCTCGCTGCAGTTAACATGTGAAATAAAATTCTTTCATATTTTTTCATCTATTTGTTCATCTATCATGAATAATAAAACATTTCAGGTTTGAATTTTGAATTAATCTGAAGCATTTTGTTGATTGTATGTTGAATTTGACTCCAATATGTTTTTGCCTTACAACATGTCCACCAAATGTGATACTGTGTTCTTTTTTCTTTAGAGCATTTCTAACATCTATTGTCACATTGCCATAGATTTTACATATTGTATCAAGAATAAAGTATCACTGGAAAAATATTTTCTTTAAGGTCTTGGTACATTGTATACCTTAGTCTTTTTACCCAAGTTATTTCCCATTGATCTAGTTCCAGTGGGTAACCAAAACTGTGTGACTATCTTATCATGATCTCTTTTATGGTCCCATCTTCTATTTATATTTTATACAGGCATTTGTATATTCTAGACAATATTGCTTTGTCATTAGACAAAAGAATATTTTCTGAACTTGTCCCTCCTCCCCCCGTTCCTTCTTGTTTAGCATCTATTATATATCTTTCTCTTAATTGCCTATACATAAACTAACTATATATCAGACCCTCCTTTTCCAGTTCTTCTGAGGTCTTTAGTCTGAATGTATTATTCTGATAAGTTAATAGATCTTTATATTTCAACCATTTTTCATTCCACCGGGGATCAACTCTAAATTAAGCTTCATGTGGGGAAGTCCAGAGTGGTAATTTGAAATAAATGTTTTTTCTGTATTTTTTTCAAATTATTAGTAGTGTGTTGCATGTGAAATTAATTTAAAATTCTTTATTTACTTTTTCTTTACTATAAAACATGTAGGTGTGCCATCCAAATCTTAGATTTGTTCCTTCCAGGTTTTTTTTTTTTTTTTTTTTTTTTTGCTTTTTGAAATTGAATCTTGCCTTTTATCCATGTTAAACAACATGCATTGTAGTGCAATCTGAGATTTGGTAAGGCTCCTCTTTCTTTAGAGTCTTGCATATATTTTAGTTGTATCCTTGTTTTTTTCCCTTCTCATATAAAGGAATTTATATCCTGTCATTCTCCAAGTGGAATATCATTTTTGATTATTGGTATAGATCATGAAAGCCTATGGAACACTCTTAAAGACATGGGAGTGCCAACACATCTGATAGTCCTGATGAGGAATCTGTACTCAGGACAAGAGGCTACTGTCAGAAGAGAACGCAGAGAAACAGAATTGTTCCCAATTGGCAAAGGAGTCAGACATGTCTGCATCTTATCACCCTACCTATTCAACTTATATGCAGAACTTATATTGTAAGGAAAGTAGGCTTGGATATGGAAGAGGGAGGAGTGAAAATAAGAGGAAGAAATATCAAAAATCTGAGCTATGCTGATGACACCATAATACTAGCAGAAAACCTCACAGACTTGGAGCAACTACTAAGGAAAATCAAAGAAGAAAGTGCAAAAGCAGGGTTACTGTTGAACATAAAGAAAACATAATAAATAATAATAATAATAATAATAATAATAATAATAACCACAGAGAACTTACACACATTCAAACTAGACAATGAGGAAATAGAAATAGTAAAAGAGTTCTCATATCTGGGATCAAATATGATTAGAACAGGGACTTCAGCCAGGAAATCAGGAGAAGATTAAGAATGGGGAGGGCGGCTATGAAAGAACTAGAAAAGATCTTAAAATGCAAAGACATACAACTCAGCACAAAAGTAAGAATCATACAAGCCATCATATTCCCTATTACCATGTATGGATGTGAGAGCTGGACAGTCAAGAAAGAAGACAGGAGGAAAATCAACACATTTGAGATGTGGTGCAAGAGAAGAGTGCTGAGGATCCCTTGGACAGCCAAAAGGACAAACAAATGGGTCCTAGAACAGATCAAGCCAGAGATATCCCTAGAAGCCAAGAAGACAAGATGTAGATTGTTGTACTTTGGACACATCATGAGAAGCCATGATCACTGGAAAAGACAATAATGTTAGGAAAGGTAGAGGGAAGGAGAAAGACAGGAAGGCCACATGCTAGATCAGGGGTAGGCAACCTTTCCCCTTTAAGGGCCGAGGGACTTCAGCTCCCAGAATCCCAGGAGCTATTGGCCAATATTGGACTATTGGCCAACATGGCTGAGGCTTCTGGGAGCTGAAGTCCCTCAGCCCTTAAAGGGGAAAGGTTGCCTACCCCTGTGCTAGATGGATAGACTTTATTAGACACCACAAATATTAGTTTGCAGGAGCTGGGCAGAGCAATAGAGGACAGGGAGGCCTGGAGATGTCTCATCCATAGGGTCACCATGGGTCGAGACTAATGTGAAGGCAGTTAACAACAACAAAAGTTTGAAAGAGAAATAATATTTTGGGAAGTATATTCATTTTAATGGTCGATATTCTTCCTAATAATTAAATTTTTAATTATTTCCATTTTTAGATATCTTCCCTTACCTTCCCCCAGGTATTTTTGTAATTATTTATGAAAAAGTCTGAGTTTTTATTTATGATTATGAAGCCCTTTTTCACCCTTTTGCTTATGTTGAACCCCGATTGCTCATTTAATGCTTGATTTTCTCCCAGAATTATATTTTTGTTAAAATTGATGTTTTCTCCTTATTTATTTTTAACCAGATATATTTTCAAATTTTTCCAAAAGATTTATTACATCATTTGGGAGGTCAATTAAGGTTATGACTAAATCATCTGCAAAGGCCTTTGTTTTAAATTCTGCCCCATTAATTTTGATCCCTTTTACTTTTTTTATTTCTTCTTATATTTCTTAATAGTATTTCTAATGCTATTAGAAATATCAAATGTGAAAGCAGGTGTCCTTGACACATTCCTTTTTGGATTTGTATCAGTTTAGTTCTTTCCCCATTTATAATGATTCAAGCTTTTTGATCTGAGTATATAGCTTTAATCCAATCTAGAAATTTGTTACCTACTTCCATTCCACATAATGTTTCCCACATCATTTCCCAATTAATATTATCAAACTTTTTTCAGTATCAATGAGGATCAATGCTGGCTTCCTGTCATTGTGTACTCCATGATGTTCAATCAAATTCAGTATGTATCTAATCTTTTGCATGTTTTTTAAAGAAAACTGCATTAATCTTTGTGAATCCAAGATGTTAGTATTTTTTAAAATCTATTAGCTAAAATCAAAGCAAGTAATTTATAGTTGATTTGAGATTGGTCTGTAGTTTTTTATTGTAAGTGGTCTAAGCCTTCTTTCAGTTTCAGTATAATGTTTGCTTCTTTCCATATTGGAGGCTGTTTCCCTTCTTTTATGGTATTTATTACCTCTTTTAATAGATCAATTAGGTCTTCCTGAAATGATTTATAATATACTGCAGTTAAACTGTCAGATCCAGGTCCTTTCCCATTTTTACATTTTTAACGGCTTCTATAATCTCTGCCTTTCTCATTGGTTGATTCAATGTTTTCTTTTGTTCATCATTTAATGCTGGGATCTCTATCTTGTCAAAACATTGATATATTTCTTCTGTTCTAATCTTTTTCTCTTAAACATTTTGTGAAATATTTTTAATTTTTTTTTAAAAAAAAATCCCTTGATCTGTATAGATTGTTTTTCCTTCTTAAATTTTTGTTACCAATCTTTCCTCTTTCTCTTTTCTCAGTTTTTGGGCTAGCCATTTACTAGGTTTGTTTGCATGTTGAAAGTATTGTTCTTTGGTGTATTTAATTCCCCCCCCCCCATTCACTTTGTCAAAAGTAAGGACTTCCAATATTTATAATTTTTGTTGTTGTTTTTTACTTGAGGCATTTTGACGTAGTTCTTGTTACTTCTTCCTGATTTCATTTGTAATTTTTCTTTCCTTTGTCCACCCCCCTTCCCCCCACAAAAAAAATCTTGTTAAATTAAGATGCCCCTTTGGCTATAGAACAATTGGCAATTTATCAAATAATGTAGAGAAATAGATAGAAATAAATGAATCATAGAATCATAGAGTTGGAAGAGAGCACAAGGGCCATCCAGTCCAACTCCCTGCCATGCAGGAACTCAAAATCAAACTGTCCACAACAGATGGCCATCCAGCCTCTGTTTAAAGACATTTAAAGAAGGAAACTCCACCACACTCCAAGGGAGTGTGTTCCACTGTCGAACAGCTCTCACTGACAGGAACTTCCTCCTAATGTTGAGGAGGAATCTCTTTTCCTGTAGTTTGTATCCATTGTTCTGGGCCCTGTGCTCTGGAGCAGCAGAAAACAAGCTAGCAACCTCCTCAATATGACATCCCTTCAAATATTTAAAGAGGGCTATCATGTCCCCTCTTAACCGCCTCTTCTACAGGCTAAACATAACCAATTCCCTAAGTCGTTCCTCATAGGGCATGGTTTCCAGACCCTTCACCATTATAGTCGCCCTCCTCTGGACTCGCTCCAGTTTTTCAACATCCTTTTTGAATTGTGGTGCACAGAACTGATCAAAGTATCCCAGGTGGGGCCTGCCCAAAGCAGAGTACAGCGGCACTATTACTTCCCTTGATCTAGATACTATACTTCTATTCATGCACCCTAAAATTGCATTGGCCTTTTTAGCTGCGGCATCACACTGTTATCTCATGTTCAACTTGTGGTCTACTAGGTCTCCTAGATCTCTTTCACACATAGTCTCATTAAGTCAGGTGTCTCCCATCTTACATTTATGCATTACATTTTTTCCCCCCTAAGTGCAATACCTTACATTTCTCTGTGTTGAAATTCATTTTGTTAGCTTTGGCCCAGCCTTCCAATCTATCAAGGTCATTTTGAATTTTCATGCTGTCTTCTGGGGTATTAGCTATTTCTCCTAATTTGGTGTCATCTGCAAATTTGGTAAGCATGCCCCCTATTCTTTCATCAAAGTCATTGATAAAGATGTTGAATAGCACTGGGCCCAGGACAGAACTCTATGGCACCCCACTGGTCACTTCTCTCCAGGATGAAGAGGAGCTATTGCTGAGCACCCTCTGAGTTCACTCAGTCAACCTATTAATAATCTACCTAAAAGTTGTATTGTCTAGCCCACATTTTATTATCTCGTTTTCAAGAATATAATGGGGGACCTTGTCAAAATTTGATTTAATACTTTTTTTAAGAGGGGAGGAGGGAATTATATTGTTTTATATTTATGTATTTTATTCTTGTTCACCACCCGGATTGGTTCGCCATAGGGCGGCATACAAATAAAAATTATTATTATTATTATTATTATTATTATTATTATTATTAGCTTTACTGAAATCGAGATATGCTATTTTATAAAAAAAAGAGAGAGAGAGAGAGATCAGATTAGTCAGGCATGACTTGTTTTGGAGAAACCAATGTTGACTTTTTGGGATTATGAAATATTAGAGATGATAGATAATAAATATTTACTCTAATTAAGGGGAATATGTAAGAGGCTACAGGAAATCATATCTATAAAAATGTTGCCAAAATCCACTAGAAGAAAAATATTGATGATGAAACAAGAAGGAAAGAAAGGGTTAGGTGGCAGGATTTACAAGATTCTGTTGGATAATCAATATAATTTCATAGGTCTATTGCGAGTATGGGGAAAGGATATTAAGATTAATAAGAAAGAAATCCAACAATGGATACAAGAAACTAAAAATACCAAATATAACAAGGTTAGAAAACAACAGATGAAAGAAATAGGTAAATGGTATAGAACAGCACAACAGTTATCATATATTAATTAAAATGTATCACCTGCTTGTTGGCATACATGTGGAAGTAAATTAACACATCCATATGTGGTGGGAGTGATGCAAAGTACAAACATTTTGGAAGGAAATAGAATAAGAAATTTATAAAATAATAGGAAAATTCAGTTAAATAAAGAAAGATATATAACTGGTAATGTTAGGAATACAGAATTACAGAAGAAGGAGGAATATTTAATCAAAGAGTTAATTATAGCAGCACATGATTTAATTGTTTATGGGTGGAAGGATAAAGCAAAGTGGAACTGTAATAAATAGAAACAATATATATCAGAATATATGTTTGATTTTATAATAGAAAAAAGAGGGTTTATGTTGGTCAATTGAAAGATGAAGTTTGAGTTAATAATTGGAAAATAATGACTGATCTTGTTGAGGAGTAGTAGTATGAAATTGTTAAGGAAACAGTTAAAATGATTTTCCACATGGGAGGAAAAAGAAATTAGAAAGAAAACACTATTCCTGGGATGGGTGGGGTGAGGGGTAAAATATATTAAAAAGAGGAAATATGATGTATATACATGAGGGATTAGTTAATAGTTGAGATAAGATGTGATTAATTTGTTGGCTTGTAAGGTAAAATGTTTACAGAATGAAGATGCCCTTCATTATATCTTTGGCTGCTGCCCAGACCATCATTCTATCTACTTCTCGCCCAGTAAATTCTTTAAATTACAGTTTCAGTGCTTATTTAGCTTTTTCTGTGACTTTTTGATTTTGTTATATATTATAATTTAAGTGCCAGATGTACTCAGATGTACTAAGAGAGATTGGATTGTGGCCTGATATAACTTTTGTTAAGATGTTCATTTTAACTATTTGGTAACAAACGGTTTTAGTCAGGGGTAGGCAACCTTTCCCCCTTAAGGGCCGAGGGACTTCAGCTCCCAGAATCCCAGGACCTATTGGCCAACATGGGACTATTGGCCAACATGGCTGAGGCTTCTGGGAGCTGAAGTCCCTCGGCCCTTAAAGGGGAAAGGTTGCCTACCCCTGGTTTTAGTAATCAAAAACAAATCTATCCTTGAAAAAAGTAAAGTCTCTTGAGTTTCCATATTTAAATCTCCATAAATCTACTAAAGATGGGTTATGTAATAAATTGAAAAAGAAATTTGGGAGTTTCCTTTGATTTTTCTTTTTTTCCCCTTGGAGGTTCTATCTAGTTTGGATTCTATCACCACATTACAGTCTACCATTGTTATTATGTCCTCTTAGTTAGAGTCTTGTATTTTTGACATAACCTTTTGTTAAAAAAATTCTTTATTAGTGTGCGGCATATAATTTCCTATTTATTAAGGGTTTTTTTTAAAAAATTTGGATTCTAATTTGCAATCCAATAAAGTGGCCTTTATTTTCATTAAATATGCCCTGTATTCTTGTATTCATGTACATGGCAATACCTTTCTTTTTATTCTCCTCTGCTGATATGTATCCATATCCTTTTTTTTTTAACAATCTTTTGTCTTTTACACCTGATGTGAATTTCCTGAAGGCAATTTGTCCATTTTAACTACTTGTTAAATGTCTTGTTTTCCCTAAATAATGATAGATTTTCCTTCTCTTCTGTAGTATATTTAAATCAGGGGTAGGCAACCTTTCCCCTTTAAGGGCCGAGGGACTTCAGCTCCCAGAAGCCTCAGCCATGTTGGCCAATAGTCCCATGTCGGCCAATAGCTCCTGGGATTCTGGGAGCTGAAGTCCCTCGGCCCTTAAAGGGGAAAGGTTGCCTATCCCTGATTTAAATCTTTAATGTTCTATGACAAAATATTTATATTTTTCATATTACTCATTTTACTTCACCAGTAAGAGCATGATATATTTTTTTTCTTCTCTAACAGGCATATTCTTTTTTATAGGTCTGATTCTTCTCCTTCTTCCTCCTATTGTTCTTTTTTCTTCATGCTCTTCATCTGTTTGTAGCTCTGCATTGTCTCTTTTTAATTCTTTTTCTTGTTCTCATCTTTCTCTTTAGTGTTTTCTCCTCTGCTAGTATGATTTTGTACTTCTTTCCTGTGTTTTTTCTAAAAAATCTTTCACTTTTTGTACTGTATTCAATTTGAACCATTTTTGTTTGAAATTTACAGATGTTCCTTCTAGCTTCTCCCATTTGTAAATAATTTTCTTTTTATTTAATTGTGACATTATAAATTTGTAATCTTCTCTTTTTTTTAGAATTCTTTTTGAGATGTCTTTTTAAATTCTAATCTCCTTACATCAATGATTAATTTTTTTGTGGTAACTCTGAAATATGATATTGTCTCCCATCTTTTTTCTAACAAAATTAATTACCAAACATTTTCTAAAGAAAATTTCTCTTGTAGTTCAAAAAAGCTTTTTGGAAGTCGTCCTTGATATTATTATTATTATTATTATTATTTATTTATTTGTAGTTCTAACAATTTTAGGATTTATTACTCCATTCCAGTCTCCCATTATCAAATGATGCTCATAGTCCAGTTTCTCTATTTGCTTACTCAGTTTCGTAAAAAAAAAATCTTTATTTTCCTGTGGAGTAATTATCAAAAAAAAAAATCTGTTGCCACATTACTTCTGTAACAATATAATTATCTTCTTGATCTTTGAATATTTCTCTTCCTTCATATCTATTATTAACGTAAATTGCAACTCCCTTTTTTCCTTCTAATTTGCAGATACAAATATTTGGCCTAATTTAGGCTTTTGTAAAAATCTAATGTCTGTTGGTTTAATCTTTGTTTCTTGAAGACAGATAAAGTCCTGATTTTTTTTTCCAGATAATGAAATATTTTGCTATATTTACATTTCGAATTTAATCCTTTAACAGGTTTACCTGTTATTATGATATTTGCCCAGTAAGATGCCTGGGGAAATTAACTGTTTTAAAGAGGCTGTTTGTTCTGGTGGATGTTTATAGCCAATGATAAACTGGTTGTTAAATGCTGGACAATTTGGATGTCTGTTCATCTAAGACAGGGGTAGGCAACCTTTCCCCTTTAAGGGCCGAGGGACTTCAGCTCCCAGAATCCCAGGAGCTATTGGCCAACATGGGACTACTGGCCAACATGGCTAAGGCTTCTGGGAGCTGAAGTCCCTCAGCCCTTAAAGGGGAAAGGTTGCCTACCCCTGATCTAAGAGAAGAATACTTGATATATGACAGAGATGTATATGATAATGGTTATTAATGATCAATGTTAGAATAGAGTTTGATTAAAGGAATTGTGTGTGTTAAGATACTATGACGGTTAACCCAGGGCAGGGTGAAGCCCTGGGAAAGGGAGATTATTTGTGAAACAGCAGATGGACTGCTATTGCTGTGAGAAGAGGATACTCTTTATAGTTCTAGACATCTGGAAGCTAGTCTGTCTCAGGAAAGTGAGAACTGGGAAAGTCCATGTGAAAGAATGTGATGTTTGGAAATTATAGTACCAACAAGGTGATTGTAAAAGTGTGATGGGAAAATTGGTTGAGTGGGAATTTCTGGGTTGAACTGACTAATGGTTGTGGTGATGTGACTGTGGGGTGGGACTCCCAAAAGAACTATTAAAAAATGCATGTAACTGAGGGGGGTTGCAGACTGTCAAAAATAGTGTGAATTCAGTCCACTTTTAGGGTTAGGGTTAGTGCTAGGGAATCATGGGAATTGTTATTTTTCTGAGACATTGAACCTTCTTTGTCAGAAAACCCTAGTGCCACAATAAAATACAGTCCCCATGATTCCCTAACCCTAACCCTAACCCTAAAAGTGGACTGAATTCACACTATTTCTGACAGTCTGCAACCCCCCTGAATGTACTTCAGAGCTGACAATATTCTAATGCCATTTAGTGCCTGTTATTCTATGGCTTCTTTTCTACAATAAATCATTCTGAGAAATACTCCAGAGCTTGGTTATTGGTGAGAGAAGATCTTGCTTAACAGTGCATGTGACAGGCAGTGGGGGGAGAGATGGTCTGTCATCCTCCCTCCTGACTCTCTCACCACTCTTTGCTTAGGCCCTCTTGGCCTGGCTGGAATTAACTGTGAATTTTCTCAGCTTCAAAGCAGTGAAAAGATCAGGCTTGATCTGTTCTAAGACCCATTTGTTTGTCTTTTGGGCCATCCTTGGTATCCTTAGCACCCTTCACCAGCACCACATATCAAATGAATTGATTTTACTTCTATTAGCTTTCTTCACTGTCCAGTTCTCATATTCATATATTGTGATGGGGAATACAATTGCATGAACAATCCTAACTTTTTTGTCCAGTGTTATTTCTTTGCACTTTAGGATCTTCTCTAGTTCTTTCATAGCTACCTTTCCAGTTCTAGTCTTCTGATTTCTTTTTAATGCTGATCTTTCATATGTCTTAATACTGTTAAGACATACAAAGATCAACATTAAATGGAATTAAACTACCAACCACATTTAAAAACATACAGTTCACATGATAAAAAAAACACTTCAAAAATAGTACATTTAAAACAATAAAAACAGTATAGTAACCCCCTAAAAGGTCTTTCTTTAAAAATCTTCAATTCTCAAAAGCCTTGCCTCCAAATGGAAGGAATGCAAGAAGCAACCCATTCTAGCTCCCCTAGGAAGGGAGTTCCACATCCTAGTGTTACGATGATTGGTTTTGATATCAAGACCCCCTTGTGGATCTCTGTCAGCCCTATACTGAAAGATGCCTTCATCGCCATGAGCTCAAAGTAAGTACATCATGTAGGCACTCCAAACAGAGTTAAACCTGCATTTACAACCATTTGCAGATCAAAAAGACCAGGCTTAGAATCTGCAAAACCAGGATGTTCGCACCTAGAAGATTTATGAGGGCCAGCCAGGATATGTTCGACTGAAGGTGAGAAAAAAAATCTACATCCAGTCTCCCCTCTTTTGGAAATTGTCTACTTCAAAGCATAGCAATCAGAATCCTTCGATATACAATAGCAACTCTTCACCTCAACCTAGTCTTAAGGGTATAAATGCTCCCCAAAATCTCAGGAAAAGGGGAGTCGGGATATTCATAGCAGCCCTGTGCCACTGTGATCTATAATTAGAGTCTCCAGCTTTATTTGGTGTCCTTTCCCTGTCATAATGGTTGAGTCTATCTCTTCATTCATCATTGGAGCAGCCTCTTTTCAGGTAATTATCACCATTAGAAAGCCTTGTGTGTCCTATCCAAGTTAACTACTTTACTCCTGAGTTCTTGCATGTATGCATGTATGTTAGGGTGTTTTGTTTTTTTAATTTTATTATAAAGTTTATTGAATTAAAAACACAAATATAGAACATATAAACAAAACAAAAACATACACACAAGTAAAACACAAACAACACAAAACAAACAGGAGGATATTAAAAATTATAAAACGTACAACAATTTAAAAAACAAGATATCCTCCTTGAATTATTATCTTCATAATTCAAGTGTTAATAATAGTTGTTTTCTTTTCATACATAACTAAAATACTTCCAGCTTATTACCCCTGTACTTTGCCCGTTATGTTTACTTCTATCATTTCTTATCTGTTTTTATATTACATACCATACATTGATAATTCCTCTTTCAATAATTCTTAAGTTGTATTACAATGTTTATTTATTCTACACATCAACTAATTTACCTCAATATTTGACTTCTATCTTCTTAAAGCACAAATAATGAACTTATTTTACATCATTCACTAATCACTTGGTATTTTCCACCCCTTTTGATTCCAGTAATCAATCAGTGGTTTCCAATTCTTAACAAATACTTCATTGTCTTCTCTTCTTATCAACCCTGTTAACCTGTCCATTTCAAATAACTCCAGCATTTTTAACAACCATTCATTAATTGTTGGTATCTCCGGAGATTTCCATCTTGATGCATAGGATATTCTGGCTGCAGTTAGAAAATTGAACATCAGTTTACCATACTTCTTTTCTAAATTTGTGTCAGAAATCATCCCCAATAAAAACAATTGTGGTTTATTTTCCAATGTGTTATCCAAAATCTCTATTATAGCCTGTCTTATGTCTCCCCAGAATTTTTGCGCTTTTTCACATTTCCACCAAAGATGGAAAATTGAACCTTCATTTTTCCCACACTTCCAACAATAAACTTTTACCGATTTTTTTCATTTTGGCCAATTTAGATGGAGTTAAATGCCATCTAAATTGTAATTTATGAAAAATTTCTTTTAAATTAATACTGAGGGTATATTTTATTCTCTTGTTCCAGCATTTCTCTCATTGTTCTAATTCAATACTATAACCAAAATCCTGCGACCACTTAATCATTTGGGGTTTTATTAACTCGGATTCCAATTCCCTCTTTAATAATAATTGATAAATTCTCCTTATCTTATGTTTACCTTCGTCCATTATAACTTCCTCAAATTGTTTGTCCATTATTCCTATTTTTCTTGTTTTTATGTCACTATTATATCGTTCTCTAATTTGTCTATATGTAAACCAGCAATAATTATAACCTTCTTGTTTAAGTTCTTCCTGAGATTTTATCGATATATTTTGTGCTGTTATTATCAATAAGTCTTTGTATGTTAACCAATTATTCTTTCCGAATTTATTATTTTTATTGATTTTACTTCCCCAATTGCAGTCCAATATGGTATGATATCTGGCCAATTTTTCTTAACTTTATACCAAATTTTTAAAAGTGTCTTCCTCACATAATGATTTTTAAATTTTTTATGGACTTTAACCTTATCATATATTAAATATCCATGACAAGGATATACATTATCGTAGCCTTCTAGTTTTAAATTTTTTTCATTGTGGAAGCAAATCCAATCCCTTAACCAAAATATCACATATGCATAATAATATAACCTAAAATTTGGTACACCTAGTCCTCCTCGTTCTACTGTATCTTGTAAATATTTTAATTTAGGCTTTTTGTTGTCCCATATAAATTTCGATAAGTCTTTATCCCAATTTGAAAATGGGTAATCATTTGTTATAATTGGAATATTTTGAAAAAGGAATATCATTTTAGGTAAGACATTCATTTTTATCGTAGCAATTCTCCCCATCCATGATAGTTTTAACTTACCCCATCTTTTCAAATCTTGTTTAATTTCAGACCAAATTTTTTCGTAATTATTTTTATAAAGGTCAGAGGGTTTTTTTGGGGGGGGTGAAGTTTATACCTAGGTATTTAATAATGTTTGTTTCTTGAAATTGTATTTTTTCCTTTAGTTGTTGTTTTTCCTTATCATTTAAATTTAACAGCATCATTTTTTTTCCTTGTTAATTTTTAAACCTGACACTTTACTAAACTTTTCCATTGTTTCCAATAAGCTTTGTATATTTTCTCCTGGGTCCACCAGTGAGACCAATAGATCGTCTGCAAACGCCTTTAATTTGTACTCTATCCCCTTTACTTTTGTTCCTTTAATTTATTACTCCTAATATCATTTAATAATACTTGAAAACACATAATAAAAAGTAAAGGACATAATGGACAGCCTTGTCTCATGCCTTTTTGTATTTTAAAGTTCTTGGTGGCATCTCCATTAACCAATATTTTCCCTTCCTGATTATTATGTATCATTCCTATCCATTTAGAAAAATTTGGTCCCATATTTAATTTAACTATCAATTTATTCAAAAAATCCCAATTCAGATTGTCAAATGCTTTTTGCAAATCAAAAAATAATAATGCCACTTGTTTATCTATATTTTTGTTATAATATTCAATCATGTTTAGTAAATGTCTAGTGTTATCTTTAATCAACCTTCCAGGAAGAAAACCCGCTTGATTGTCTGAGATCCATTCTATTAGCCATTTTTTCAATCTTTTAGCTATTATATTTGTAAATATTTTATAATCAACATTCAGAAGTGATATAGGGTGATAATTTTTTGGATCTGTTCTATCTTTATTCTCTTTGGGGATTAATGTTATATTAGCACTTTGCCAAGTTTGGGGAATAAGTCCTTTTTTAATATCATTTAATACCTTTACAAGGTGGCCTGCTTGTTGATCTTTAAATTTCTTATAATATTCTGTGCCGAATCCCTCTGGACTTGGTAACTTCCCTGTTTTCAATTCCGTTATTGTATCTAATATTTCCTGAAGTTCAAAATCTTTATTTAATTTTTTAATATTTTTCTAGAATTTCTTTAATTTCCTGTTTTGATCAATATTGATCTATCCATTCTACATTATTGTGTTCTGCCTTATATAATCTAGAAAAGTAATCTACTAAGATTCTTTTTATTTGTGTCTGAGTAGAAAAATTCCTTTGACCTTCTCTTAACGTAACTATTGTTCTTTTTTCTCTTTCCTTTTTTAATTGGTATGCCAATAATTTCCCCGGTTTGTTTGCATATTCGAAATTCTTTTGTCACAAAAACTTCAATTTCTTTTGTAATTCTTCTGTTAAGAATGTAGACATTTGTTTCTTTAATTTTTGTAGGTCCAATTTCAACTTCTTATTATTTGGATTAGCTTTCAATTGATCTTCCACAGTTTTAACTTCCCTTTCCAGATTTTTAATTTGTTTCTCTCTATTCCTTTTTATTTCCACACTCTTTTTAAAAAAATATCCCCTCATATATGCTTTCCCTGCATCCCATACCACATGGTCTAAAGAGTCTTTTTTTAAGTTTTCTCTAAAAAACCAATGTAAATTATCTTGTGCCTCTTTAACTATCTTTTCATTTTTCAATAAATTTGCATCAAGTCTCCAATTATAATGTCTAAATCCGTTTTCTGTTGTCATTATAACCAAATTATGATCTGACCGGGACTATATCAATTCTATGTATTCTTCTTATTAAAATTGTCGACATTATAATCATATCTATTCTAGACCATGATTGATGAGGATGAGAGAAAAATGAATAATCACGTGTGTCCCCATGTTTGATTCTCCAAACATCTTCCAATGACATTTTCTCCTGAAGTTCAAAGAAGCTAGATGGTAGTTTCCCTTGTGATAACTTAATTTTTTTATTTGATGACTTATCTATAAGTGGGTCAACTACCCTGTTCCAATCTCCTAACATTATTATTTTCTCATTATATTCCATGTCTTCTAATTTCTTTAACATTTTTGCATAAAAATCTCTTTTATACGTAAGTGGACTATAGAGGCCTTCTATTATCCATTTCTCTCCTCCGCTTTTCACTTCTGTGATAACATAATGGCCGTAAGGATATGTTATTATTTTTTTTTGCTTCTAATTTTTCAGATATATATAACACCACTCCTTTTTTCTTGTTTTTTGCAGATGCCACAAATTCTTTGCCCAATTTTTTATTTATTAGATACTTAGAATCTTTCTCTCTTATATGCGTCTCCTGCAAACATACTATATGTGGTCTTAGTTTCTGGACATAGTGGGGAAAAAAATTTCTTTTCTGCGGTGTATTTAAACCTTTTACATTCCAGGATATAAATTTGATTTTTTTTTCCATTTTTTTCCTTTTTATCCTAATATTCCCCTGTCCTTCTTTCTTTTTAATTATTAATTTCAATCTCAATTATCTAATATTGTATCCTATTATTTTGATGTTCCCTTTAATTATTAACCATCCTTATATCTTATGCCATGTAATTACCTACCTTACTAATCGTCTTCTAATAACTGATCCCTCAGAAATTCTTCTTCGTCCTCACTATTTCTCCTTAATAATTCTTCTTCCAAAATTTCTTCTCCTGTTGTCCTTCCGTTACCATATCTCCCTTTTGTTGCATCTAATACATCTGAATCGTGTTGTGGAGTCGATCTTTCCAATCCTGTTTGGACCCTTTCTTTGTCTCTATCAGGAGGATCTGCTCTCTTCTCTTTATTCGCTCCCTCTTTCTCTTTTCTTTCTCTTATCTTTTCCAGTCTATCCCAAAATCTCTTTGCCTCTTCCAGGGATCTTAGCACTATTCTTTTTTTCTTCCACCAGAAGATTATCCCATCAGGTGAACCCCACCTATATGGGATATCCTGCTGGCGGAGATAAGTCGTCAGAAAGCCATATTCCTTACGCCTCCTCAAAATTATCGTTGGTATGTCCTTCAGAATTTGAATCGCTTTCCCATCTATTTCCAATGGTGACTCATTGTGCACCCTCAAGATAAGATCTCTTGTCTGCTTTCTAACAAAATAGACTACTATGTCCCTGGGTAGATTTTTCTGTTTTGCCATGTAGGAATTTAAGCAAAAGGCCCGATCTATCTCTTGTTGGAAACTTTGTTGCTCTTTGTTCAAGAATTTAGCCAGATTTAAATTTAGGATTTCCAATAAATTTTCATCTTTTTTTTCTATGAGACCTCTAATTTTTACACATCTTTCCCGTAATTTTTGATCTATCAGTGCTTTTTCGTCCAAATCTTTCTCTCTAATTTATCTCAATTCCTCCAATTCGTCAGCCAAACAATCTCCTCTATTTTCCAAATTATCGATTCTACTGTTCAATTCTGTCGATAGTTTTTCAATTGTCTGGTTAATTCCCTGTAGCTCCGATCTTATCTCATCCCTTATTTCAGTTTTAAAATCATGCATCTCACGCCTAATTTCTGACCTCAGCTTTCTTATTGCCTCCCAAATAAATGAATTTGAGTCAGAATTTTTTGGTTGTTAAAGGGATGGTCGTCTTGGTAATTGTGTATTGCTTAGGGCCTTTGTCGCTTGATTCCTAGACAGCATGGTCAGCTTCAAAGATTAGGCAGGATAGAGTTAACACCAATTTCTTGTCGCAGACTCAAACTACTTTACTTTCCCAGAATTCCCTAGAAGAGAGATTGGACTCTATTATTTAAAACTATTGAGTTTTCTTTACCCACCTTACATTCCCAAGTATCACCCCACCTTAAATTCCCCACCTTAAATTCCCAAGTATTCCCAAATATCAGCCCTCAGTCTTAGAGGCTACAAACAAACCAATAAGATACAGTCACAAAAAATATATTTTTCTTCCCTCCTTAAAGCAAATACTTAATCGACCCCCTAATAGTACTTTAAATCACTCCATTATCCAGTATAAAGCTATTTACTTCGTTTATATATCTCCTGTTCCTTCCCGTCTCTTCCTCTCTATCTTCAGTCACCGCTCTCTCTTTTACTCTATTGTCTGTGACGTTCTTCCTCTTCACTTCCTTGTTCTCCTTCTCCTCTCTCTATCATTTCCCAGTAATGTCTTTCTAGCAAAAGTCTCTATTGTCACTGACGTCGCTCTGTCCCTCTTCTGCTGCTCCTCCGCTCTCTTTCCCCAAGCAATCCACCAATCCTGGTGACCCTATAACACGGCATTGACTCCTCCTCTTCAGCTCCAAACTCTCTTATCCCTTGTTTCTTTTTACTTTAGCTCTTATTATGAGAAGCCTCAAGGTCAGTCCCTTCCAATCAACAATCCTCCTTCTCTCCCACGGATTCTTCCCTGGCGGGTAAGACTAACCCTTTCTAATCCAAACAGTTGTTTTAAATAATTTTCTAAGCCAACATGTACAATCCAAAAAAGCCAAAAAAAGAGGGAGGGTAAAAAAGGGGGAGAAGGGTTATTTTCCGGAGATTCTTTTACTTTATTTTATATTCTCTTCTTTCCACAATCACGAATCAATAATAATAGTCTATGTCGATTAAGTCAAACAGTATGTTGAAAGGGGGTATCTCCAAAAATTGGAAAACCTGTTTTAAAGCAAAAAGCTTTCACTTCATTTCTTCCATCTACTATAATCAATTTGTTGGTGAAAACCCCGCCTCTACTTGCTACTTTTCATGACGGCAAATGTATTTCCCACTCTTTACATATATGGTTTCATTCAGTTCCTTTAAAGTCTATGTATGGATAATTTGAGAAGTTCAGTGAATAAAGTGATAATAAGCTTCCTCCAATTTAAACACACGATAATTACTCACAACTTAGTTGCGATCGGTAACTTAAATTAAAATGGGTGGCATCCTGATCTCTCTTGTGGAGAAGATCCCTGCTAAGTGACCGCGCTCCTGTAGTTTCTGTTGTTCCTTGCCTCCCTCCTTATGGATCCAGATCCATCCGGTGTTGGAGGTTTCCGAACAGCAATCTGAAACTAAAGGCCCAAGCAGACTGCCAGAAATAGTGCACATTAAATTGAGACACTGCCCTGGCTCAGTGCTAGGGAATCATGGGAACTGTAATTTATTGTGGCACCAGAGCTCTCTGACAGAGAAGGCTCAATGTCCCAGAAAAAAATACAATTCCCATGACTCCCTAGCACTGAGCCAGGGCAGTGCCTCAATTTAATGTGCACTATTTCTGGCAGTCTGCTTAGGCCCTAAGTTAGGGTCGTCTGGGGCTCCTATACCTAGGAGTCTCTTCAGATCAGTTTCCCAGATCTTTTAACCGATCTCTAGCTTAAAAGCAAAAGAAGCCCTTCAGAGGCATAAAGAAGGGCTGCTCACAGGGACGCCATACCACCAGAAGTCATGTTAGGGTGTTTTTGTATGTTTGATCCTCTGTATATGTGTGTGCTTGCTTATTGATTTATTTTTCTCTCTTAATAAAAGTACCATTCTTTTGGACAAATGTTGTCTCTGCAGGAACTACTCTCTCTAGCTCCCTGCATACAATGGGTTTAGATCCTATTTAATATTTTTGAGCTGATTATAAATTCCCCAAGGTGAAGTTCTTATTACACTAGAGACATCCCGAGCATGCCTCTGAAAGTGGTGGAACTGAGAGAAGGGTCTTTAGGATCTTGTCCTAACATGTGATGAAAATCACAAACAGACATGAAGTTGTGTACATGATACTTTCATCGTGTTTTATAAAGTATGCCAGTTTTATTACACATCTGATTATAGCTGGGGTCTTCACTGTTCCCTTGATGAGTGCCTAATTGTAGGAACCCTTTACTTGGACATTGTATTATTAAAATGTATATGCAAAGATCACATCCCAGCAATGAAAGGTGACAACCATTTAATACATGAGAATACAATACAAGACAATCTTTTAGATCTGAGGAAGAATAAATATGGAATTGAAATTGCAATGTACCCTACTAACACAGTCTATGAGAAATGGACCGTAGCACATCAATATGTTCTCATTCTGCTAGGGAGATTCTATTAAACATCAGAGAAAGCATTAAACACTTTTTTTTCCTAATTAGCTATTAGGAAAGCAGTGAGTGAGTGAGAGTGAGAGACAAGACAGTCCAACTATGTAAGAAAGTGACAGAGACAGAAAGAATGGGGAGTCTGAATGTAAAAAAAAAAAATCTTGTGCAAAGTTATACTGCATTCTCAGTGATACCTCATGTTGTCCTATGGGAAAAGGTATTGAAAGTAGCCATGGCTGGAAGTACACACACTGATACTCTCTAGAGAAGTACATGCATGTGCATGTGTGTGTGTGTGTTCAAAAGGTTTTTGTCTAAAACTAGGAATGTAATTTTGTTCACTAATTTTGTTTTCAAACGAAGCAACTAATAATTTTAGCTATTTTATTCCTGAGAAAGCCTTGAAAAATTCCAAAATTTTGAAGATTATTCAAAGTTTGGGACATATTCTGCACAAAATATGCTTCTTTTCCACTTTTTTTTAAAAAAACAACAACCTTTTCTGGATGGGAAATAGCATTTCTGCAGAGTAAAATAATTTGTTGTTGGCAGTTGTCTTTCAGTTGACTTCAGTTCATGGTAACCCCATGAATGAGACATCTCCAAACCTCTCTGTCCTCAACTACTCTGCTCAGAGCCTGCAGAGTTAGGGCCATGACCTCCTTGATTGAGTCTATCCATCTGGTGTGCAGTCTGCCTCTGTTTCTACTGTCCTCCACCTTTCTTAGCATTATTGTCTTTTCTAGTGGGTCCTGCCTTCCTATGATGCATCCAAAAAAAATGACAGCCTCAACAAGTCATCTTGGCTTCCAGGGAGAGTTCAGATTTGATCTGTTTAAGGGCCAATTTGTTTGTCTTTTTGGCTGTCCATGGTATCCTTCACACTCTTCTCCAGCACCATATCTCAAACAAGCAGATTTTCTTTCTATCAGCTTTCTTCAATGTCCAGCTCTCACATCCTTACATCTATTAATAAGAAATTTGATGAAATGAACAATCCTAACTTTGATGTTCAGTTTTATATGTTTACACTTCAAGATCTTGTCTAGTTTTTCACAGCTGCCCTTCTTCTTCTGAATTTTTTGACTGCAATTCCCATTCTGATCAATGTTTGAGGCATAAATATGGGAAATCCCACTATTTCAAATTCCTTATTGTCTAGACTGAATTTCTGTAACTCCTCTGTGGTCATTTCTCTCTCTCTCTTAATATTCAACAGTAAGTCTCCTTTGGAACATTCCTCTCTAATACTTTGATAATTGTTTCAAGATTTTGATGTTTTCACCTAATAGTATGGTATCATCTGCATATCTTAGATTGTTGCTATTCCTTCCTTCAATCTTCATTCCTATTTCTTCTTCCTCTAAACCTGCTCTTAATGTGATTTCCCCTCCCCCCATAAAAGTTGAATAGATAGGGTGATAGAATACAACCTTGTCTTATAATCATAGAATCAGAGTTGGAAGAGACCACAAGGGCCATCCCAGCCAACCCCCGCCATGCAGGAACTCAAAATCAAAGCAACCCCAACAGATGGCCATCCAGCCTCTGTTTAAAGACCTCCAAAGAAGGAGACTTCACCACACTCCAAGTGAGTGTGTTCCATTGTCGAACAGCTCTCACTGTCAGGAAGTGCCTCCTAATGTTGAGGTGGAATCTCTTTTCCTGTAGCTTGCATCCATTGCTCCGAGTCCTATTCTCTGCAGCAGCAGAAAACAAGCTAACTCCCTCCTCAATATGGCAACCTTTCAAAACAGGGCTATCATATCCCTTTTAACCGTCTCTTCTCCAGGCTTAACATCCCCAGTTCCCTAAGTTGTTCCTCATAGGGCATGGTTTCCAGACCCTTCACCATTTTAGTCGTCCTCTTCTGGACACACTCCAGTTTTTCAACATCCTTTTTGAATTTTTTGCCCAGAACTGGACAAAATATTCCAGGTGGGGCCTGATCAATGCAGAATAGAGTGGCACTATTACTTCCCTTGATCTAGATACTATACTTCTATTAATGCAGCCTAAAATTGCATTGGCCTTTTTAGCTGTGGCATCACACTGTTGACTCATGTTCAACTTGTGGTCTACTAGGACTCCTAGATCCTTTTCATACATAGTCTCATTAAGGCAGGTGTCCCCCATCTTATATCTAGGCATTTCATTTTTACTTTTATTTTTTTGCCCTAAGTGCAGTACCTTTACATTTCTCTGTGTTAAAATTCATTTTGTTAGCTTTGGCCCAGCTTTCTAATCTATTAAGGCAGGGGTAGGCAACCTTTTTGAGTCGGGGGCTGGGTTGCTGTCCCTCAGACAATTGGGGGGCTGAAGCACCATAAATAAATGAATAAATAAATAAATATAAAAATATTTTTTTAAAAAAATATTAAAAAATAAAAAAATATGCATGCACACTCTCTCAGCCCCAGAAAAGCTATGGCAAAACCCCTGTGGAGATTTTGCCAAGAAAATCCCAAGAACAAGTAATAACAACTATAATCAATATCATCATGGCGGGCAGGCAGCGGCGGGGGGAGCTGGGGGTGGCGGCGGCGGCGGCGGCAGGACCGGCCTAGGGCCGGTCCATAGGCCTCGGGGGTCCGCATCTGGGCCCTGGGCCTTAGGTTGCCTACCCTTGTATTAAGGTCATTTTGAATTTCCATCCAATTGGGAACCATTCTATTTCTCCATATTCTGTTCTGATGGTAGCGTCATGTCCTGAGTTACACATCAGGGCAATCAAACATAATGGTACACTTATTTCTTTAAGATCATTCCATGGTTTTTGTGATCTATGTAGTCAAAGGTTTTGCTGTAGTCTATGAAGCACATGTTGATTGATAATTAACCGTGAGATAATGAGCCCAGACATTTATATTTGGGAAAATAATGGGCCATTTATTTGACCTATTCAAATATTAATAAACTTGACTTTTTGAGAAACTACAAGAAGGGGTAGCATTCTGGTGCAGGTCCAGCTGGAGAAGCAAGTGTCACCACATGACCAAAAAAAAAACAAAAAAAAAAACAACCCAGCCTACCCTTGGGTGAAACACCAGACCCCAAGGTAAATTTAAGATATTGGATTGAACCCTTGATCCAGATTATTGGAAGGCAAACATCAGCTACTCTCTCCCAAAATCCCATGAGTTTGTAAAAGAGAGCAAACCCTTGCATGTTGGCCCTAAAGGCAGGCTGCTTTCCAATCCCCAGGTCCCTTGACCTGTAAAGGCTGTTCCAGATCCCAACCTTTCACCCAAAGGGGGTGCCAATGGAAAACACCAAACTAATCATATTTCCCCCCATCACTGCTCCTTGGTGACAATGACAGCATCTTATTTAACAACTCACAAAGCCAATTTTCCAAATCCCAATATAATCAATATGGGGTGGGCAAAAAAAAAACCCTTCATGTAATGGGGATAAAAATTACTACCTGGCCCCGAAGCAATCAGCTACGCTTACACTGGGTATTGGGTGGGAGAGATGGGTTGTGTTTCAAAGAGAAAGAATGGCTGTATAGGGGGCAACCAGCATTAAAACTACTGTACTCTGCCCCCAATCACATGCCCCTGGTTTGGCTAATCAGCCATGCCCCAATTATCCTGGTCTGTAATCATAATGACCATCAAATGTGTACATTCCCTAAAAGTGGCTGCACCACTTAGGTCAGGGGTAGGCAATCTTACCCCTTTAAGGGCCGAGGGACTTCAGCTCCCAGAATCCCAGGAGCTATTGGCCAACATGGGACTATTGGCCAACATGGCTGAGGCTTCTGGGAGCTGAAGTCCCTCGGCCCTTAAAGGGGAAAGGTTGCCTACCCCTGACTTAGGTCATGGCCGAATTTTCTTCTGGAATTCTCTGGTGCACTCCATCTTCCATCATATGTTTGCAATGTAATATCTAGTACCTATTCCTTTCCTGAACACTGCTTGCACCTCTAGAATTTCTCACTCCAAATATGTTATGAGTCTTTGCTAAAAAAAATTTAAGCATGATTTTGCTTGCTTGGGAAATTAATGCAGTGGCCCTGTAGTTGCTGCACTCTTTTGTGTCTTTGGAAGGGGGGGGGGCAGGAATGTATATTGATTTGTGGGCCACTGTTTTTTTCCCCCATATTTGTTGGCAGATTTTAGTTTGGACTAAAGTTGATTCTTTCTCTGTAGCTTGTAGCAGTTCTTTTGGTATGTCATTAGTTCCTGGTGATTTATACTTCTCAACTGCTTGAAGTGCCACTTTTACTTCCTTTTTCATAATTTGGGGCTCATCTTCATATGATGCTCTTCCCATGTGTCATTAATCCCACCTTCTCTCTTATATATCTCTTCTGTTTATTGCTTCCATCATATTTTTGTTTCATCTTGGCTTTGTATTATAGCCTTGTGTTGCTTGAAGAGCATCCTCATTATCGGTTTAAATTTCACTTTAATTTCCCAGATCTTGTGGAAGAAGTCTCTTGTTCTTCCTATTTTGTGGTTGGCTTTTATTTCTCTGCATTGATTTTAGTATAGAAAATTAGTATAATAATTATCTTTATGCTTGCACAATAATTGTGGAACAGTTACGTTCAAGGTTCTTGTTCTGTTCCTGTCTCCTCTTTTCTTCTTCTTTCCTTTCCTTTACAGCTTGCAATGTTTCATCTGACATCCATTTTTTCTTTCTTTCTTTTTGGGCACAGTTAATGTATTTTTGAATTCCTCTGATTATGCCCTGCCCTCTGTTCTTTGGGTTCCCAGTCTATTAGGCTTAATAGTGCAAATCTATTTTTCACTTTCTCTTTGAATGCTGCTGGGATGTTGTTCAGATCATATTCTGGCATGATGATTTTAAGGTTTAGCTTTATTCTTATTTTTTATATTACTAGTTCATGGTCTATGGCTGTCAGGATTGGGCTAATACTACCATGATATTGTGCTGAGGAATCCTGTTAACACACAGCTGATTCAGCTGTGATATATGATATTCTAATATGTCTGGTTTCAACGGGAAGGTATGACTTGGAGGTTTTGCTTTATATAAATATGCTGTGGGATGACAAGAAAATAATAGAGTGTTTACTTCAGGTGTGTTAACTAATATGTATTTGATATGTATGCCAACTAATATACATTTGAAGTAAACCAGGTAGTCTGATGCTTTCAGTTTGGTTGACATGTATATTCTTTGATATATAGTGTTATACATAGCTATAGATTTGTGATGATGTGATACATTTTTCTTAGTATCTGGCTTGGTGTATAAAAACTGGTTTGTGTTACCTTGAGAGGGGGAGATACAAATTTGTTGTATGGGTTAAATAAACAGGTAACATATGTTATTGATTAGATTAATAGTTATCTAGATAACAAAATGTGTGATGCTTTTATATAGTTTAAATATGTTAAAGACACAGTCTAAGGTAGCTTCAGAGAGAAGACTTGTATAATAATTGTGTTTCACTGAATGCTTCATAAAGGAATGTGTGTGGGTGTGGCTTTTTTCCTTTTCAGTATCTGAAGGCCTCCTTTATCAACTGCTATGACAGTTAGAACAACTATGCAAAGCTTTCCTGGGAAAGAAATTAAAACAACCTAAGAAGGACCAACTGTTTTGAGAACAGTGAAATGATTGAGACTCCTAACTAAATAATAATAATAATAATAATAATAATAATAATAATAACAACTTTATTTATGCCCTGCCTTTAGCTGAGGCTGTCAAGGCGGCTTACAATTAAAAGAATACACCCATACAATCAACAACAAATACCCCCCCTTAAAAATATATTAAATCATTATACAGATTAAAATCTTGCATACAATAAAACATTAAATATCTAACATAAATGGACAGCGACATTCTGTGAGATGGAGCTAATGTTTTTGATAGACTTATGTTTGATGTATGTGTACTTAGATTTCAATTCTTTTCTATTAGCGACATCTCCCTAATCTAGAATAAAGCTTGCTGATTATTCACAGAAGCCTGAATTACTCAGTCTGGAGGAAAATTCCAACTAGCTCCTGACAATGCCATAGTCTTCACTTGGTCTTGTTTATGTTGGAAAAATAGATCTTCTCTGTCTAATACTACATTATTTGTATTACATATTACTTTGCACTAATAATACATTAATGCCCAAAAAAGAAAAGAAGTGATCTCCATTTTGTGCAGCATAAGGCCCAAACTCCAAAGATTCTTGATAGTTTAGGATTGCCCTTGTGAACATTTCCAAGCACTCAAGAAACATGTTTTTCAACCATTTTTTAAAAGTATTCCTTTCATTCGAATTAAAATATTTAGTCAGGGCTTTCTATCACCTGGCCTATATTGAAATTTACAAATGTTCAGACATCAGGTACATCACTGCAAAAGTTGAGAGACACACTGCCTTTGCAGACTGACAGAAATTGAGCAAATTGAGTCCACTTTAAGGGTTAGGGTTACAGTTAGATAATCATGGGAACTGTATTTTATTGTGGCACCAGAGCTCTCTGACAGAGAAGGCTCAATGTCTCAGAAAAAAAAACAATTCCCATGATTCCCTAGCACTGTTAGATATGAGGCTATAACAGACAAATAAATATAGTTATTCCTCTATGAGGAAGCTTGTAACTTGCCTACATATGTGTTTAGGGTATGAAGTGGGGTTCCTTAAGTATATAGCCCCCTTCACCTACCTCTGCTGACACATAGTTTTAAGACCCTCTCTGTAAGGCTTGACAAGGTTTGCTACTCAAGTTCAACATGGAAAGTTACTTTTTAAAAAGTAATTCATTTCCATTATTCATTAAAGTGTTTGAAAATTCTTGCTGTTATTTGCTATGAGGTTAGAAAAGTAAGTTGCTACATTGCTTGGACTGCTTCAAGGTTTAAATTATTTTCCATTAATTTAGAGGGGAGGGAACCTTTAGACTAAAAAGAAAATGGCATAAAGCCTCCTGTAAAAATATCACCAAAAACTTGCTTTCAAAACTAACCTTTGAAATAGCCATTAATTGTTACATTGTCAAAGTAACTTTACTCTTGTTATTTACATTACTTCGGAAATGTTAACACATTACAGCCTCATTTCCCCAGAAAAGTAATCTATCAATGGAATATGATTAGTTCTTAAAATAACTCATTACTTCCAAGCTTTAAAAAATCTCAGTGGATTTCTCACTACCTAAGCATAATTCTTTGCTAAAACAACCTCATTAATGGCCTCGGAGATTCAAAATTAAGACTAGGAAAATCTAAAGAAAAATGTAATTAATCAGAGAGTGAAAGAGTGGGAATGATACAAACATTCAACATGAAGAAAGAATAGTAGATATTTTATCCAAATGTATAGTTGCCAAATGGTATCCACCAATGTCATTGGAAGTGTTTAATTAGGTGGATATTTGTCCACAGGGATTAGAAGCAAAACCATCAACTCACTTCCAGAGGTCATTGCACAGCTTTAAGAAAGTAATGAACATACATTTCTTATGAGCTAGATTAAAGTAGCAGCAATGAACTAGGAGAGAAAGACTCCATATCCCATTTCCAGTTTCCTGACCTATCCAATGTTCCCATTGTCATGGTGTGCTTCCATTCTTCCAAATGTGGGCAGTCCTTTGTCTTCAACATTTTGGGAATTGTTAGTCTGGCCACCATGATTAAATACAGAAATATTTAGATTATTCTTCCCTGGCTAATATTGAGGTAATATTCAAAAGATAAAGCTCGGGTGAAAGTGGGAAGTGGACTTTAAGCATTTTTTGTATAGTCATATGAATCTTTGACCAAACTTTTTTCATTTGTGGACATGTACACCACATATGGTACAGTGCACCAGTCCCTTTTGGTACTTCCAACATTTATTGGATCCCATTTTATACATCTAGTCCAATTTCTTTTTTAAAAAAATTTGTTTATTAAAAAAATAACAAATATACATACATACAAATGAATGACATTAAAAAACAATTACAGACAATACAAACACATAACTACCTAACACGACTAAAAACATCTACTTCATATATACATATAATTTGACTTCCCTTTCTCCAATTCCGGGTCTATGATTGTTATTAATTATATTGTTCTTCCCGTATATTTATAGTATATATCCTATTATTATTAAATTGATAAGCAATGTTTTATACATGCTTCTGGTCAATATAGATAATATTTTGTACATACATATAATCTATTCCACTATACATGACATATACCTAAAAGTATATCGATTCTACTATTCATGACATATACCTAAAAATAAACTTACAAACCTCATAGTTATAATCTGTCAAGAGGCTCCCCTCCTTTTATTCAGGAGAAATAGCTAAAAGTTTTTATTTACTCTGGAACTATTTAGCATTTTCAGCTTTTTAAACCAACTGTCCAGTGTTCTCCCCAGTCCTGTTTCATATAGTCAATAAAAGGTTTCCATCGCTTTTCAAAATCTCTCATCGGCTTTTTTTGTAATAATTGGGTTAACTTATCATTTTCCATCAAATCATATATCTTTAATATCCACTCTTTTATCCCTGTTATCTTTTTTTCTTTTCATTTAGAGATGTATAGAATTCTTGTGGCTGTTGACAAATAGAAAATAAGAGGTCCGTGTTCTCTCTCAATGTAATCTTCTTGATTGATACTTAAAATTTATCTCATCGGATCTTTTTTCATTTTCAAATTTAGAATCTTTTCTATTGTGTTATGATTGTCCTCCCACTGGTGGCGCAGTGGTTAAATGCCTGTACTGCAGCCACTCACTCATAAACCACAAGGTTGCGAGTTCAATACCAGCCAGGGCTGAGGCTCGACTCAGGCCTGCATCCTTCCGAGGTCGCTAAAATGAGTACCCAGCTTGTTGGGGGGCAATCAGCTCACAGTTGTAAACTGCTTAGACATCCCATAGCGTGATATGAAGCGGTATATAAATGAAGCTGCTTTGCTTTGCTTTGCTCCCAGAACTTTTTAGCCAGTGCACAAGTCCACCACATGTGGTAGAATGTGCCGAAATCTTTTCCACATTTCCAACAGTTTCCTTTCTCGCTTTTATATATTTTAGCTAATTTAAATGGGGTAAAGTGCCACCTGTAAAAGATTTTGTAGACAATCTCTTTCCAATAATAACTTGAGGAGTATTTCCATCTTTTCATGTTTCCCCCCACTGTTCTAAACTTATGGTGTGTCCAACATCGTGGGCTCATCTAATCATTTACGTCTTGATCACTTCTTCTTCTAGCTCAAATGACAATAATAGTTCATAAAACTTTCTAATTCTGTGATTACCTTCAAATTTAATTATTTTTTTCCAAACTCGGATCAGCTTTTTGAATAATATTTAATTTTTTATCTATATTAAATCTTTCTCTTAATTGATAATAAGTGAACCATGTACAATTAAATCCTTCCTTTTTTAATTGATCTAATGTGTTTAATTCTATCTTTTTGTCTATCAACAATTCCTCATATGACACCCATTTCTTTTCATTTAGTTGTGTCCTGACAGTAAGGGCTGTTCGACAGTGGAACACACTCCCTCGGAGAGTAGTGGAGTCTTCTTCCTTGGAGGTCTTTAAGCAGCGGCTGGATGGTCATCTGTCGGGGATGCTTTGATTGGGAGTTCCTGCATGGCAGGGGGTTGGACTGGATGGCCCTTGTGGTCTCTTTCAACTCTATGATTCTATGAAAAAGGCTTCGTTTATTGAGGCCCATTTAGGGACTCCTTTGCATAATCGTGATTTAACTTTTAGCCAAATACGTAAAAGTGATCTACGGATATAATGATCGTTAAATCCCCTATCTACCTTCAATTTATCATAATGCCAACCATATCTGATATTGGCTCCTTCTAAATTTAGTAGCCTTGTATTTTCCAAATTAATCCATTCGATTAACCAATCCAATGAGCTAGCATAGTAATAAATTTTTAAATTTGGTAGGGCTAGTCCTCCTTTGCCTATTTCGTCTTGCAAAATTTTAAGTTTAACTCTAGGTTTTTTTCCCTGACCATAAGAATTTTGTAATGTCTTTGTACCATGTAGTAAAGAGTTTGTCGTTTGTAATTATTGGTAAGTTTTGGAAAAGGTAGATCATTTTAGGTAAGATAATCATCTTAATCAATGATATTTTTCCCATCCATGATATGTGTAAGTCTTGCCATTTTTAAAGATCTTTTTTAACTTCTTTCCATTTTATTTCATAGTTGTTTTTAAACAAATCTGAGTTTTTTGTTGTTATTTGAATTCCTAAATAATTGGTCTTTTTTACTATTTGGAAACTTGATTTCTCTTTGATTATTAGTTTTTCTTCTTCCGAAAGGTTCATTACTAGCATTGCCATTTTGTTTATATTTATGGCTAGCCCAGAGTTTAGACAGAATTTATGGATCGCTTCTACAAGGGCTTCTATATTCTTGCTTGGGTTTGCTAACGATATTAATAGGTCATCCGCAAATGCCCTTATTTTAAACTCTGATTTTTTTTATCTTAACACCCCCAATTTTAGAGTTATTCCTAATTGCATTATTTAAAATTTCTAAAACTGTTATAAATTGCAAGGGTGACAGGAGACATCCTTGTCTTACCCCCTTTTGAATTTTATATTTTTTTTGTTGTTTCCCCATTAATTATCAATGCCGCAGTCTGATTATTGTAGATTTTTTCATCCATTCTATATAGTTAGTTCCCAAATTCATTTTCTCTAAAAAAATTTATCATGAAATTCTAATTACCCTTATCAAAAGCCTTTTCGGCATCTAAGAAGATTAATGCCAATTTTTAAATCAATATTTATACCATGATATTCAATCAAATTTAACACTATTCTAATATTATCTTTTATATGTCTTTTTGGTAAGAAGCTGGCCTGATCTTCATTAATCCAATCTGATAAGATTTTTTTTAGTCTTTCTGCCATTATGTTTGCAAAAATTTTGTAATCGTTATTTAATAAGGCAATCGTCTAAAGGTTTTTTTTTTTTGCATTTAATACATCTTTGTTTTCTTTGGGGATCAAAATGACATTTGCAAATGACCATGATTCTAGTATTTTCCATTTTAATATTCCATTAAATACTCTTTGTAATGAGCCAATTAATTGTTTCTTGAAAGTTTTATAAAATTCTGCTCCTAAACCATCAGCTCCTGAGGTTTTCCCTGCTTTAGATTTTTTGATGCTACTCAGAATTTCTTCTGTTGTAATCAGTTTGTTTAATAATTCTTTTTGATGTTCGTTAATTTCCTTAATCGTTTGGTTATTTAAATAGTTGTCCATATTCTCTTCCTTAATTCCTTTTTCACTAGCTAGATCTGAGAAGTGATTGAGAAATATTTCTTGTATTCTCTTCTGACCTGTAATTATTTCTCCTTTATCTTCTATTTGCGTTATAATTTTTTTTCTCTTTTTGTTTTTTAAGCTTATATGCCAGAAGTTTCCCTGGCTTATTCGCTTGTTCAAAATTTTTCTGTCTAATATATTTCAATTTTTTTTCTGTTTCTTCCATCATGATTATTGATATTTGTGTTTGTAATCCCTTTATTTCCTTTTGTTTATTTTTATTATTTGGATTTCCCTTCAAATAAGTTTCTCTCATGCTAATTTCTTCTTCCAGGTTTTTTAAATTTTTCCTGCTTTTTCTTTTTAATTTCAGCATTTTTTTGAATAAAAAAGCCCCTAATGAATGCTTTGGCCGTGTCCCAAACAGTATGTATGGGTACTTCTCTATCTAAAATTTCATTTTAAAAAAAAGTCAGCTGTTTTTTAGCTTCATCCACTATGTTTTCATCCCGGAGAAGATATTCATTCATCTGCCATCTACGATACTTCATATTTGTCTTGAAATTCAACATAACTGGGTTATGATTGGAGCAAATTTTTGGAAGGTTCTCAATCTTTTCTACCATCTTGATTAAATGGGTCGAGATGAAAAACATGTCTAATATAGCCCATGAGTTATGGACATTTGAAAAAAAAGGTATATTCTTTTTTTCTTTAAATTTGAATCTCCATATCTCTTTCATATCCACTTTGGCAATCATTTCAAAGAATTTCCCTGGTAGTTTCCCCTGATGCTTTTAATCTTTTTTTCTGAATGCCTATCTATTATAGGGTTAATCACCCCGTTCCAATCTCCCATGGAGATTATGTTGTCATAATTCTTCTATTTGCAACATCAATTTTTTGTAGAACCTGTTCTTACCTTCTGAGGGTGCATATACTGCTACCAAAAGAGTTTTTCCTAATTGGCCATTTATCTCTAGAATTATATACCTACTGTTAGGGTCATTTACTATTTCTTTTGTCTCAAAAATTTTGTTTATATATAAAAAAAATGCCATTTTTCTTTTTATCTTTCATCACCGAAGCATATTCTTTTCCTAATCTAGAGTTTTTCAGATATTTTTTATCTTTTTCCCTAATGTGGATTTCCTGAAGGCAGATTATGTCTATTTTTTTTTCTTCAAATAGTGGAATATTTTACTCCTTTTCCGAGCCGAATTTAAGCCTTTTACATTCCATGTCAAACATTTAATCTGATTAATCATTTCTCTTTTATCTACCTTTCCCTAATTCTATCTTGTTAATTAATTTCCCTGAGTTTATATCTCTCTAGGTCCCATTCTAGGTCTTCTTCTTCTTTGTGTTGTATCTTCTCCTCCTCCTCTTCTTCTTCTTCCTCCTCTTCTCTTCTAATTTCCTTTGATCGTGCCTGACACATTAAGGTTTCTTCTAATTCTCTTTCTTCATTGTTCTGGTGTTCCTTGAGCGGAGCTTGATCATCTATTGTCTTTCTTCTCAATCCTTTCTTGTTCCCTCTTGTTTTTCTCTTTGTTTTACCTGGTTCTTCCTGATCTTGTCTTTCTCTTCTTATGTTCCCTATCTGTGCTGTATCTTCCTTTCCTTCTCACCTTTCTTTTCTTTTCTCATTTTCATTTCCAGATATTCACTGAAGTTTTTGGCTTCATCTACTGATCTAATTACAATTATTCGGTTATTAAACCAAAAAAACAATCCCTCCAGTTGAATCCATCTATATGTGATATTGTACTCTCTTAATATATTTGTAAAAAAGGCGTAATCTTTCCTCTTGTGAAGGAATCTCATGGGTATGTCTTTAAAAATATGAAGTTCCCTTCCTCCAATTGTTAGTGGGGTTTCATTATGTAGTCTCAGCAATTTATCTCTTGTCTGCTTCCTTACAAATTGCACAATAATGTCTTTGGGTAAGTTCCTTTGTTTTGCAATTCATGAATCCAGCCTGAAAATCCTATCGATTTCTAATTCAAAAATGTGTTCCTCTCTCGCTAGGAAGGTTGCCAATTTTGGGAGGAATAATTTCAATAAATCCTCCTCTCTCCTTTCTGGAAATCCTCTAATTTTAACACTCCTTTCTCTCAATTTTTGTTCCCATAAGGCTTTCTCTTCAAGTTCACCCTCTCTTCTAAAATTAATTTTCTGAAACTCTTCCTCTGCTAATTCAGCTTTTTCTTCTAATGTTTTCACTTTTTGTTTCATTATCAACATTTTGTTTGTCAATTTTTCAACAGTTTGATTTATTTCATTTAATTCTGTCCTGATTTCCTGATGAATTTCATCTTTAAAATCTTTAATCTCTTGCCTCAAATCCATTCTTAATCTCCTTATCTCCTCAAAGAGCATTTGGTTTGAGGGTTCATTTTTTTGATGTTCTAAAGATGGATGTCTCATGAATTGCAACTGAGTTTGTGACTTGTTTTATTCTTAGAGGTTTGACTCCTTAACCCCATTGCCATTTTGCTATCTATATATGGGCTAAAAAAAAGCCAAATTTCTCCTAAATTTTATTTTTATTTTATTTTATTATTATTATCATTTTTCCCACGAAAAATTATACTTATATATCTGTTGTAATATCCAATGAGGTATCTTCCCAATATTTGTCTAGATTTATAATGTTTTTTTCCTTATTATTTTATTACTAACACCAATTTAATATGTTAATTCACAATCTTCAAATATCTTCAGTTAATCTTATAGTTCAGTTAAAAAAATGGCAATCCTCTACTTCCTTTTATGGCCACAAGGTGGCACTTTTCTAATAACTTGCTCCGAGTAAATTAAAACTACTCCTCTCAGTTTGTTTCTTACTTCCTGTATTTGGAGCCCTTCTAACCCTTTCCCTTGTGCTATGATTATTCTCTTAAAGGGCTATTCTCTCCTTTTAATTATATTACTTCCTATACTCCTCTTGCCAAGACTCTCCACACATCGCACAATAGCCCACTCCTCCTTGCAAGACCACCACCCTCTGAGAGGTAGTCTTTCCTTTTCACTTTTCCCAACCCACCTTAGAATGCTTTAAATCCTCTATAATGATTCCTACCCCCCCTCCTCTGTTTTTCAAACAACCTCCAATCCATTCCTTCCCTTACCCAGGCTATTATTTCTTTGCTCTCTTTCCCCTTTACTCTATAAGCTTCTCCCCTCTTTCCCTCCAAGCTTCCCCCTCTCCGCTTTCCTCTGAGCACTCTTTAAGCATCCTCCGCTTTACCGGATCTCTTCCTCTCTGGATTCCTTCTGCCTCTCCAGCTTCATTCCCTCTGTCTCACTGGCCACTCTGCTCTCAGTTCTCTCTATCCCGTTCTCAGCTCTCAGATCTCCACAGAGGCTTCTCCCATATCTCCATTCCCCGCTACTCACCGCTTTCTGTTCTTCACCTTGACGTGGACTATATGTCTCTCCAATTCGCTCACCGCTCTCCACTGTGGACCCTCAACAGCTTCCCTTCATTCTCCACTCCTCACTCCTTTCGCTTTATTCCCTCTCAAGGCTTATTTCTTCTCCACTTTTCCCCAGGACGACTTTTCTGCTTCTCTTACTCTCTCTTTTTTAAACTTCGCTTCCACCACTCTCCTCCTGAAGTCTGCGTCTCTCTCAGCATCCCTCTCTCACTTCTCTACGTCTCTCCTCTCTCTCTTTCTCCACCATCCGGCACCTCTGCTCTCCTTCACCGCTTCTAGCCAGTCCGTTTCGGTTTTCTCTCCACCTTTTCTCTCCTTTCCTGCTCTGCCACTTTTCACTTTCTCTTTAAAGGCAATTAATTGAGTCTTTTTTGGGGAATTGTCCTTTTTGTTTCCCTATATTACTATAGGGATTCTCCTTCTTTACAGTTCGTGTTCCAAAGGAATTGCTAAATCAAGGTTTTTTTTCACACAGATAATTTATACTATGAGGCTTTACACCAGGAAATGTCTATTTACCAGTAATTTGGAGGTTTTAACAATCAAAGTCTCACTTCAGCTTCTCAAATTACTAAGGTTGGTGACATCTGGGTTGCCTTCTGGTGGAGCAAGATCATCGGGGGTTTACCACCTCTTCGGTCTCCTCTTCTCCCCAATCCATCTCACACTGAATCCAATGTCATCCATTGCTCCAACGTGCTCAGGGGCAGGAATAGACACTCTAATAGGTTTAAATGAATCTTCATACTCAGAGATTCTTTTCAGGCTCGGTTTGATGGTCTTCTTTGGCCTTTTTCCCCCACGATGTCTTAAGTGCTCCAGCACACATGCTTGGGGACAACTTAAACAGACGCCATGCCATCGGAAGTCTAAAAAAAATCTAATCCAATTTCCAGGGGGTGATGTACCACCTGTTTGCAATTTTAATATGGTTTTCTTTTAAATCTTGTGAAGCTGTAAATCTATTTGTTTTATTCTATGCATTTTTCCATCTTTCCAATGGTATGTTGTGTCTGAAGTCTTGGGCCCACTTTATCATTGTTGTTTTCATGAGATCTTGTTCTATATCCCTAGATACCAGTAACCTGTACAATTTGGCTATTTTATTTTTGTCTTCTTTTCATAATATTTTATCTAATTCATTTGGATTTTCTTTCTAAAAAAAAACCTGTGAAGAATCTTCATCAAATTTCCTTTTTTATTTAAATATATGGAAACCAATGTAGCTTAATGTTTTCTCTATCAAGTTCTTTTCTTTATTTTATTCTTATAACACCATGTTTCCTTAATGAGTGAATCCTTGTAGACTAAACATTTTTTTTATTTTTTCCCATCTGCCAAAGATTGCCTTTTGTGTTGAGATCCAACATAGAATTTTTAAGTAGAATTTATCCCTAATTTGATTCCAAGTTTTTAACTGTGTATTTTTGGTGTCATGATTATTGAATTCTTTATTTGCTTTAATTTTCCATATCACAAAAAATGTGTGTATTCCATATCTTAAGCTTGTGTCTTTTAGAACCACCATTTTTTGATTTTCTAGTTTGATCCAGTCCTGGATCCATAAAAGTCTACATGCTTGATAGTATATTTTGAGATTGGGTGCTGCGTACCCCTCCCCTCTTTCCTCTGCATCTTTAAGTGTGCTCCACTGTATACTCACCTTCTTCCCATTCCATATAAATTTCCATAATATTATATTCCACTCCTCAAATACTATTTCTTTGGTTATTATAGGTAGATTTAGAAATAAGTAGATAAACTTTAACAGAACAATCATTTTGGTGATGGCTATTCTTCCTGTATACAAAGGTTTCACTCCTGCCTTCAGGAATCTGGGATCTGCTGCTTCAACTGGCCAGGACATTTTTCAGAGGCTTCAATATTGAATTTTTCCATTTTCCAGTACCAATGGCAACCCTAACCCCACACACTAACACTGCTGCAGCCATGCACCTTCCCCATAACAAACAAGATGTAAACAGGTTAATGCATGCAGCAGTGAAGTGTGGAAGTGGGAGGGAGAAGGAAGCGGAAGTGATATTGCCACAGTGCACATGACAATCCAATCACTGGAAAGCATGCTCACTTTGCTATTCACTCTACTTCTTTGTTAATATTTAAACATACAAAGAGACACTTCATAGGAGTTGAAGTACAATCTCAAGAGGCAGAGTTTAGTAATAGGAATTTATGCACCTTTGGACAACCAGCAATATTTTTGCCAGAAATTATTGGAATAAATGCAAGTTTGAACTTGAATCATGATGGCAGATTGGAATGGAGTGATGGATCCAGAAATAGATAGAATATAAAATAATAAAACTAATAAGAAAGAAGAAAAACTACCTAAAACATTTGTGGAATTAGTAGAAATTTGATGCTTGGTGATTCAAAATGGTAATAGTAAAGATTGTACATAATTCTAAGATAGACATCAAATATGGTCAAGGATCAACATGTTTTTGATATACAGATCTTTGAATAAAAGAATTAAGTAAGTAGAAATTCTACAAAAAATTATATCTGATCATAAACCTATGTTGTTCACAATTGATAACAGAACATTTTTGTTAGGATTAAATTAGATCAAATTAATCCTATCATGAACTTTTTTCTAATTGTCATGTTTAAGTTCAATATTTTGTAAAGGTTATATATAAACTGGTTAATTTAGAGTTAAGAATTGAGTTTGTTTTATAGGAGTTGCAGTTATGGGAATATATCAGTACTTAAGGGGGCAGTGGATGCTGGGCTATATATAGATTATATGTGGGACAGCTCTGGGAAAGTAGTTATGCAAAGATAATAGAATCATCGAGTTGGAAGAGACCACAAGGACCACCCAGTCCAATCCCTTGCCATGCAGGAACTCCCAATCAAAGCATACCTGACAGATGTGATAACATGTTTCGGGATCACATTGGGTTTCATATAATGTTATGTTGGGTTATAATGTTATACTTTTTTTAAAAAAAAAAAAGATTGTTTCATTGTTAAGTTACAAATGAGAATGTTGTATTAGAAATGTTATAAGTTTTTGTTCAATTGACTAAGATAAAACAAATGTGGCCATATATCAAAGTGAATAAGATCATAAATGCCTATGCAGGTATTCAGGAAATCAGTGTTTTATTATGGTTTGATTAGTTGTTATAAGTTTGATTTAAAAATACGGTTAATACATGGGATAAAAGAATTATATTAGGTGTTTTATAAGTACTAGATAAGTGACATGAATAGAGAAAATGTATAAGGTTAATATGGTGTTTAAATATAATAAAAAATCTGGAGTTCTTTAAGTTTGTTTAATTGTTTGAAAAAAGCCAGGTACAAAAGTGAATGTTATGTTAATCAGATAGTACCATCCTGAGAAAAAAGAATGTTTATAGAAGGTCATTAAACTGTTAATGATGAGAATTAACCCTTTGATGTCCTGAATCTCTGGGAATTGGGGTACATAACTTGTGAAAAAGAATTTCATGTTTCGAGAATGATGTATTTTACAGTAAGGTTTTGAGAAAGTATTTGAGCAGAAAATTTTGGATGGGAATAAAATATTCTAATGGCTTTTTGATTTAGGGGGTGGAGCTGGTTTCTTTTACTGTATGTTACTGTATCTATGATTTGGGCTTTACAATTCAGATCTGTCTGAAACATTTTCCTAGCAAATTGTACCCTCCATTCCTTCAATAAAGAACTTATCTGTTATCTTCAGAAGCCAGTTATCGAGTTTGGGGAGGTCAGCTGCTAATTCATGACATTTCCCCATTAATTTTTATCCAGATGCTCTCCGCTTGGTTTCCAGCATTTAAGTGCTGGATCTCTTCAGAGGTGTAAACATCCCTGACATATAATGCTATTCCTTCTCTTTTCCTGTTTGGCATATTTTGCTTTAAAAGGTTATACCCCTCTATTACTACATTCCAATCATGAGACTCATCCCACCAGGTTTCAGTCATGCCTATTATATCATATTTGGTTAACTATGCTAGGTGTTCAAGTTCATCTTGTTTATTTCCCATTCTCTGTGCATTAGTGTACAGACATCTAAGGTCATGGACCATCCCCCCTTTCTGCTTATGTAAAGTTTTTTTCCCTCCCTCTGTTGGGTCCTTGCACTATTTGCCTTGTTTTCTCTATAACCATGTCACTATTTTCTTCAGCCTTTGATGAACTCCTGCCCTATAAAATACCGTCTCCTCCCCCACCCCCATAACTCGGTTTAAAGCCTTCCTGATCAAATTTTTGAGACTGTTGCCAACTGGCATCAGGTGCAACCCATCCCTTGCCAGAAGTCCCCTTCCTGAAACTGCAGGCCATAGTCCAAGAATCCAAATTATTCCCAGTGGCACCATCTGCAGAGTCAGTATTCACATATGCTATTTTCTTCTTCCCTCCTGAACCATGACCTTCAACTGGAAGAAAAGATGAGATGACAACCTGTACCTCCAGCTCTATCAGCTTCCTACTGAGAGTCTCCTAATTCTCTGAAGGCTGTGCCTTGCAGTATCGTTGTTGTTGTTAAAGTTTATTTACATAGCACCATAAGATTTACCCAGCAGTTTACATAATCATTAAAACAAGATAAAACCTGTTTATGACATACAATCTAAAATCACAAAAAAGGTACATTGGTTCTCACATGGACCAAAACTAAGGGATAACAGTCAGTAGGCTGGACAAGCCTTGTCAGGCTCACTGTCACATCACAGATTTTTGCCCCAGGGAGACAACACACCTCTCAAGACATCTTGACAAGCCCACAAACCACTGATTCTGTACCTCTCATCAAGGAATCCCCCACAACCACTACATACGTCCTCCAAGGCTTAGCAGCAGCTATTCCTTATGCTGTAATTTCCCTGAGATCTGTCTTCTGCA
Source organism: Phrynosoma blainvillii (assembly GCA_026167975.1). NCBI lineage: Eukaryota > Metazoa > Chordata > Lepidosauria > Squamata > Phrynosomatidae > Phrynosoma > Phrynosoma blainvillii. Next base: position 212,706,529 of record JANUYF010000001.1, read on the forward strand.
CTTTCCCCGAGGAGTATTCCTGATGGTCTCCCTCCTCATCCCTGATAAGGGGGAGAGCTTTAAATCAGTTCTGTAGCTGCAAACTCACAGATCAATCTCTGGCTGCCCAACTTTTATGTGTCACATTCCTTCAATTATCTACCTGCTATGTATGGGAACTGACCTCCTCCTCAGAAACTTTCTCGGTGTGTTCGCCATTCAACTCAGTCTGTTCTGCTCTGTTCAGGAAAACCTCTTGCTCCCTAATATCCTGAAGTGTACATACCTGGACCTCCAGCTGCTGGACCTTCTCTTCCAATAGGGCTACCAACTTGCACTTGGTGCAGGTGAAGGTACCCTCATCCATTGACAAGAACACAAACATACCACAGCTGTTGCAGGTGACTGCAGCAGCCCCCTCACTGTCAATGTTCAATAGTCTTAAGTAGACACTGATACAGGACTCTGGGTTTCCCCCTCAAACTCCCCTGCTAAACACCAATGCAAAACACCGTGTTTTTGAAGCCTGGTCATTAAGCTCCAGAGCCTGAGACAACTGCTATATAGGAAAGCTACTGGCTGTTATGTAGATGTACATACTCATTCAGACACAATTTTAAATATATTTTATAATTTCTATGCCAAACTGTTTAGTGACTCTCCATTAAGATGAGAAAAAGAAAATTAATGAATATGTAGAAAAAGAAGAAATCCCAAATATTACTACCAAAAAAGCATTAAATCAACCAGTATGGTTAATAGATGCAGTTGAATCAATTTAAAAACAAATAAAACAGGGAAAGCATCAGGCCCTGATGAGTTTATGGCTATATATTACAAGAAATTAGAAAAGGAGCTGTCAGTTCCATAGAATAAAACAATATTGGGGCTGAGCAGATGGAGAAGAAAAATGGGGTTGATCCTGGTTTTTCCCAAACTGGTTGGAAATCCTGATGTTCACACAGCCCACTTCCAAGGTGGGCCAAACACCCATGGGCAGTTTGCACATGCGGCATCAAGTGGTTTTGCTTTCCCACCGTGCATACATGCCATCACATGAACACACTACCTGAGACCAGCATTATATCTCTCTTCCCACTCAACTGCCATTCCATTGGATGCTTTGTGCGACTGGTCACACAATTACATGAGCGATACATCACTCATACAATGCACCAGTGCATCAATGTGCCCAGTGATACATTGGCAAAGCACAATCATGGAGGCCCCCATACATACCCCCTTCACCCCATTCCTCCCTATTGGAATGTCTGGTTTGTGTATATTTTAATTACATTCCTTGCATTATTGGTGACCTGCAGTGCTTGTCATACTTTTGTACCATGGGGTGTGTGACAGCTGGATGGTGCAATGGGTCGATGGTGCAGCTCATGCACCTGTATGCTGAAACCAAAAACCATATAGCAAGCAATGGCACTAGCAGCTGCATCTCTCTGGTTCCAGGCTATTCGCTCCAGACCACTTTCATACGCTACCTGGGCTTTCCCACACTCATGCCATGCTGTTTATATGTGATGTTGCAAATTTTCTGTGTTAAAAGTGGTGTATCAGGGCTTCTTTTTGCTCCAGCTTTTAGCTCTGGAGCATGGCTTCCTGTCTGTTTCCTCCCAGTTTGGCCCTTTGCATCATATAAACAGGTAGAATTCAAGTCAGTTTGAAGCCATTTTATTTGCTAGTGAGGACTATCCCTTTGAAATAGAGGAAGAAGAGCAAATTCCTGGGGAGAGCCCTCAATAACACTGATTCTCAAAGAAAATAAAGATGAATTAGTCTCATAGAACTATAGCAAATCTCATTTCTATGATTGATTAAAAGATTTCTACTTCAATTTTGGCTGAAAGATTGGGAAAAAACCCTAAAACAATGTATTTTGGATGACCAGACTTGATTTTTCCCTAACAGATAGATGAAAGAAAATTTTAGAACAATTCTCAACCTAATCAAATATTATGGAAAGCACAGTGAAAAGAAGTTAGCTGTGCTTTTCCTAGATGTTGAAAAAGTTTTCAACAAAGTAATTTAGGAATTTATAGTGAAAATTCTTTCAAAAATGGGCCTAAATTGGATTCAAGCAATTTACAAAAATCAGTCAGCACAAACAGCAGTGAATGGAGAGGAAAAAATAAATTCTGTATGATTATAAATCTGACAACTTAATTTTATTCTTAACCTTCTGCATTTTAATGAAACCTTTTTATTTTATATCGGTTTTATGTTATATGTAATCTTTCTATTTGTATGTTTTAAGTTATTGTATGCCTTGATGGATTTATTGACTGTAAATAAATATTGAATTGAATTTAATAAAAGGTATGAGGCAAGGATAATAATAATAATAATAATAATAATAATAATAATAATAATAATAAATTTATTTATATCCCACCTCTCTGTAAAATACAACCGGGGCAGCTTACAAGATAAAACAAACAGTCCAGTCCCCCAGTAGCCCACCCCCCCTTAAAATACAATTAAACAATTGAAATTTAAAACATACTTAACAATAACAGGTTACAAATAATGACAAGTAAATTAGATTAAAATAACTGTAACAGAAAATAGAGACAGGCATAATTTTTTCGGTGGCTGGTTATCTACTCAGGAAAGGCCTACCGGAAGAGATCTGTCTTAACAGCTTTTTAAAAAGCTGTTTGAGGTGGTCAAGTCACGGATCTCATCTGGCAGGCCATTCCAAAGTCTGGGAGCGATAGCTGAAAAGTTGCACATAGTCTAGTTTTTATAGACAGCAATAAATTCTTCCCAGAGGACCTGAGTGCATGGGGTGGATTATATGGAAGGAGGCAGTCCCAAAGATAGGTTGGACCCAATCCATCTAAGGCTTTAAAGGTGATGACAACACCTTGTATTGTGCCTGGAAACTGATAGGCAGCCAGTGAAGTGATCTTAGAAGAGGTGTAATGTGGTCTCTTCTGGTTTTGCCTGAGACCAACCTGGCTGCCATAATCTGTACCAATTGAAGTTTCCAAACTAGGCACAAGGGTAGCCCCATGTAGAGTGCATTGCAGAAATCGAAATGAGAGGTTACCAGCACATGTATCACAGTTTCAAGGTCCCTAATCTCCAAGAAAGGGCGCAGTGGCATATCAGCCGAAGCTGATAACAGGAACTCCTGACCGCTTCATTCACCTGATTTTTAATCTAAAACGACAGAACTAGGAGCACCCCCAGACTGTGAACACAGTCCTTTGAGGAGAGTGTGACCCTGTCTAGGACTGGAGATAGTGTCCCAATATTTGGGTTTGGGGCTGTTACCGTTAGTATCTCCATTTTGTCTGGATTCAGTTTCAATCTGTTTTTCCTCATCCAGTCCACTACCTCTTTAAGATATTCATTCAGAGGGGAGATGCCATTTGAAGTCAAGGCTGTAGACTGATAACACTCCACTCCATGTCTCTGGATGATCTCTCCCAGAAGCTTCATATATATGTTAAATAGCATCGGGGACAGAATGGCACCCTGTCACAATTAATCTCCTATTTAGCTGAGCAACTGTCCCCAAGCATCACCCTCTGGAATCTGCCCAAGAGGAAGGAACGGCGCCACTGCAATGCAATGCCTCCGATTCCTAATTCTCTCAGGCGTTCCAGGAAGATGCCATGGTCTATCATGTCAAAGGCCACTGAGAGGTCCAGTAATACCAACAGGGTCACACTACCCTTGTCGATGTCCAGACAAAGGTCATCAGCCAAGGCAGCCATGGCAGTCTCCACTCCATATCCTGACCTAAAGCCAGTTTGAAATGGATCCAGATAATTGGTTTCCTCCAAGACAGCTTGGAGCTGGAGAGCAACAGCCCTCTCGATCACCTTGCTCAAGAAAGGTAGCAGAGAAACTGACCTATAGCTGTTCATGTCCAGGGGGTCAAGGGAAGATTTTTTTCAGATGCAGCCTAACCACCACTTCCTTCAAGCAAGATGGGACATGACCTTCCCCAAGGGATGCATTGATGATATCCCTCAGGAACATCCTCAAGGCATCTCCCCCCTGGACGGCCAGTCATGAAGGGCAAGGGTCAAGAGGGCAAGTTGTCTTCCACACTCTACCAAGGAGCTTGTCCACGTCATCGGTACTCACCAGTTGGAACTGATTCGGTATAATCTCATAAACGGAGTTGCTGGATACCACATCTATTGATTCTGGGATAACACCGGTGTCCAAGTCGGCTCTTATCTGAGAGATTTTATCTGCAAAGAATTTGTTAAACACATCACAGCAGGCCGTTGTCAGGTTGAGTAATGGGTTCTGCACAGGTGGAACCTTTGTCAGTTCCCTTACCACCCTAAACAGCTCTGCTGGATGGGAATCTGCAGACGCAATACGTGCAGAGAAGAAAGATTTCGTCATTGCATGTATTGCCTCTCTATAGGAACAAAGGAATTTCCTATGATGAGTTCTGTCGGATAAGAGTTGAGTTTTCTGCCAGATGCACTCTAGTCGTTGTCCAACACGCTTCATCTTCCTAAATTGTTTGGTATACCATGACTGACAATTTGAAGCAGTTTGGAAAGGGCACTTGGGAGAAATGATGTCTATTGCCTTGGCAAGATATTAACCAAAGCCTCAACAGAATCGCCGGTATTACTAACCATTAAACCCTCTAAGGATTCCTGGAAATCAATTGGTTCCATTAGCCTTTGAGGGCAGACCATTTTAATGAGCCCTCCACCCCCAACAGGATGGACAGTGGTTCTAAGTTCAGCATTGATCAGGAAATGATCCATCCATGACAATGTGGAGGTTTTTATTACCTCCACCCATGGATATTCCTGTTCCGTACTAAAGTCCATCCTATCTTCGGGACTGTCTCCTTCTGTATAATCCCATCTGCATACTTTGGTTCTCTGGGAGGAATTTGCTTCAATCTGCCAGGTCTAGACTGTCAACAACCTCCCAGAGGGCTTTTTCAGAAACTGCTCCCAGATTATGGAATGGCCTGCTGGACGTGATCCGTCAAATTACCAACTTAGACACCTTTACAAAGGCTGCCGAGATGGATCTCTTCTGGCAGGCCTTCCCTGTTTAAATTCCCAGCCAAGGACTAAGTAAATTTTATCCCCACCTGCTGCCATATCTTGGCATGCTATACTGTGCTAGCAGACTGCCTATTAGATCAGTTTTAACTGTTAACGCTGCAAATTATTATAATTGTTCTACTATTGTTAATTATTTTAAACTTATGATGTTTAATACTGTTTTAATGGGAGGGTGGGTTTGGGCTTGGGAGGGTTATTGTGAGATTTTATTGTTGTAAGCTGGCCCGATTGCTTCGGTAGAGGGGCGGGATAGAAATAAATTTTATTATTATAATTATTATTATAAGACCACATCGAGGATATGACCCACACTATGTGTGGGCCTGGGGACCATTTGGGATAGGCCCATGTTTGTCATGGACTCCATGAACTCCTGAGATTTGACAAACTGGTCTCGAGTGGAATGTTGAAGTCGCCAAGTATAGAGTCTGGGCAATTCCAACAGCAACTCTGAGACCAGTTGTGTCAGCTCGATTGGGCAGTCTGTTAGACAATGGGATGGACAGTATACTAACAGAATCCCCAAATTATCCTTGGTCCTCAGGATACCTGCTTTCAACTATTGTTATTTATAATTATGTTAGAGATTTTAAAAATAAAAATGAGAAAAAATGAGAAAAGATGATTATAAAACTTGAGATGGAACAAGAAATTGTGAAAAATTTAGAAATTAGAATTTATTCAGAACTTACGACATACCATTAAATTAGAAACTTGGGGGAAAGTTTGGAAAAAAAAATATAAAGTTCTCAAGAAGTTACAACCTAAAAGAGAACTATTATAAGATGTTCTTATAATAGAGAGAATGGCCAAAATTTCAAAAAAATACAAACAGCAATTGTTGAAAATGGAAAGAGAAAAAAAAAACACTTTTTTCCACATGTGATGGGAATGTCACAAAGCAACAAGTTACTGGGAAAAGATATATGATACAATAACCAAAATATTAAAAATTGACTTTCTGATGGTCCTAGACCTGTATCTATTAAATGAGTTAGATGCTTTCAATAGGCATAAGGAGAAGAAATATTGGAAAATAATATTATATATGATAATGGCAGCACAATTAACATATGCACAAAATGGGAAAAATACAGAAATCCCAGAAGAATGGCTATTCAAGTTGTGTGATATGGCAGAGATGGACATGCTAACAATTTTTTTAAATGACAAAGCAAGAAAGAAGGAATAGAATATTAGAAAGAAATTAGTTTCATTTGAAAAGATAAATGGGGAAACCCAACAACCTTATACTTTGAATTAAGTTCTCATTAGCTTTACATTGACATGTTATTTAATACTTTTTTGTATTCAGATAAACTCCAATTGGGGGTATTCTCTTTTATATGTACAGAATCCATTCATTGAAGTTATGCAGTTACTATGAGTAAATATGAGTAAAAACATGTAGATGAAGCAATTACTTATAAAGATGAACATAGGTAGTAAATACTGAGTAAATTATTTTCCGAACCTGGAGAAGTTTAAAAATGAGAAAGACACCCCCCAATGAGTCGGGAGGGGTTTCTTGTTGTGCTGTCCATATAAGGACATGAGAGACCTGATTGGTTGAGCGCGCAGGGGCCTATGGGTACTTGCACGCTGGGTCCAATCACATTGCTTGCTAGAGCTTAGGAAGTCTCATGGTGTTGGTACTCTCACGAGACTTCCTCCAAGAGTTTGTTCTTTATAGCTCTGTGCTGCCACGTGGTGGCAGCCATTTTAGAGCTTGAACTGAGCGAATGACATTGCTCTGCGCTGTGCTATAGGTAATTGCTTGGCTTTGGCCTAGCGTTTATTCCTGGCTTTTGCTGCATTTGGCTTTTGCTGATTTTGCTCTTTCTACTAACTGCGGGAGGGTTCAATTTGTCTCTCCCTGAGCAATTTGAAAGGCCAAGTGAAGCCTTTGGGCCGGTCCCCTTGGGCCTGCAAGGACCTCCGCATCTCCAACACTCGGAGGGCTGCTTTATCTGAGGCGGGTGGTGCTGTAGGTGTCCTCCTCACCGGGTGCGCAGACCCGGTACTGGATCTCAGGCCCAGCGGGCCCCCAGCAACCCTGGTCTGGTTAGGTTGGGACCCCATCGCTGATTCGGGAGGGTTGTTTACACCTCTCCCTAGCGGTGAGTGTGTTTGAAGGCAATATTTGTCTTCAGGCTGGGTTCCTTATAGGACCCTTGGTGGACACCTTCCCCCCAGTTGGTTGTTGCCAGTGACGCTTCCTGGCTGTTTGTGTCTCTTGTCGAGACTTGGGGAAGGACAGCCTTTGGCCTGGTAGTAATCATCCAAGGTGGGGTGATTGTGCTTTGGACCCACGTTACATTCACTGGAGGGAGTGATGCCCCACTGTAAGGCCCATCTAAGAGGCGTGCAGCTTCGGCTGTGCCCAGCTCTGGTCACTCTGCTTCAAAAAGGCCTTCTCTGTCTACAAGCAGAGATGATGAGATTGCTGCCCAGTTAGCACAACTGGGCGAAACAGTGCAGGCCAGAAGGGGGCTACAGGCTACAGCAGCCAGCCCTATTGCCAGCACTTCTGGTACCACTGACACAGAAATGCTGCCCCCTCCGTTGCACCTGATGCACAGGTGATGGATGCAACGCCGGGTCCTTCTATGGTTTCGGCTGTAGAGGCTGGGCATCCCACTATTGCCGATGTTTGGGGACTCCTGAAAAGGGTCCCTGGTATAGAGATTCAGGGTGAAGCTGCCCCTGTTTCTGAGCAGCCTACTGTGGCAGCTTTTTATAAGCTCTTGCGAGGAGTGGTTCTTTCAGGTGCTGGTGCAATGGAGCAAACCCGTGATGCGAAGTGGAGATCAAGCTGGTGCTGCTTCATCTTTGCTTGACACCCGAGCTGTTGCAGGGCCACACTTCGGGGGACCAGTGCGGTTGGCTGGTGATGCTTCCCAGCAAGCTTCAGTTTCAGGTTTGTCTCCTACTAATTTTGCACATGCAAACTAGCCCACCTCGGTATGGGCTCCAGGTGGACAGGTTAGCCAGGGTGTGGGTTTGGAATGCCCCATCCCTGCAGTTTTGGGTGCACCTGTGCAGGCACCTGCGGTTCACAGGTGCCTAACTTTAGGGTGCAGGTTGGTCAGCCAAGTGCTTTGGCTAGTGACACCTCTCCGGTGTCTCCTTTGGGTGCTCCTGTGCTATCAGGAGTAACTATGCATACTGAATTCATGCCTTATGCTGGAATGTCTACACCCCTAGATTCACACCTTCCTCCTTCCACTAAAGTAAGAATATGAAAGGGGGATTATATTGATTTGTTTATTTTTTTACTTTTAGGGATCATGGTAAGGGTGGGACTGTGTTCAGCCTCCCAAAAGAGTTTCAGGTGCTCAGAAGCCCTAAGCAAGAGCGTAATTTCATGAATTGAATCATGGGTTTTACTAATATAGGGGAGCTATAGAAGAAAAAGAGCCCATTAAGTCTCCTGACTTTTCTAAATACCAGGAAATCATGATAAAAGCTTATACCAATTGCCATCATAATGCTAGGGGTGCAGCTTGGCTGCAATTCGATGAGCAGTTTTGAATGAAAGCTGCCCAAGATCGCTCCCTGTCTTGGAGGCATGTGTAATGGTGGGGGCCCTGTCTTGGAGACATGATGTAATGGTGGGGGCCTCCCCTTCGAGCAGGTGTGCAATGGGTTTGTTCCCATGGTTACTCAGCCATAAGGGCAGAATGTGAGGCTTGGCATGGGAGAAAGAAAGCAATTTGGTATATGCTGGGATTTTATCACAGGCAAATGCAAGAGGGAGCCCAGCAGGTTTGTTCAAGGGTACATCGTTATGCGCCCAATGCTCGTTCTGTGAAGGAATTGCCGGCTATCATAAGAGACAAGCTAGCAAAAGAGATAGCTTCTGGGAGGATTTCAGGACCGCAGGATCAGTTGCCAATTTCCACCCTCATTTATCCCCTTTGGGTATGGTAACCAAGAAACCCCTCGGGGAATTTAGGTTGATTCATAATTTATCTTACCCAAAGGGTGACTCTGTGAATCATGTCATAGATCCTGAGCTTACGTCTGTTGAGTACGCATCGTTTGACTCAGCGTTAAGATGGTTAGGAATTTAGACAAGGGAGTCCCTGTTACTGAAGTGCGACATAAAATTCGCCTTCAGGCTACTCCCTGTACACCCAGACAATTTTGACTTACTGGGTTTTCAGTTTGAAAGAAAGTATTAATTTGATAAAGCCACACCAATGGGGTGCTCGATTTCTTGTTCGGCTTTCAAGACTTTTAGCACCCTTTTTTCACTGGTGTGCAGTCAAGAGGTCAGGAACAGGGCTATAGCCCACTATTTGGATGACTTCTTGTTTGCTCGAAATCCCGATTCGACACCTGAGCTGTTGCGGGGCCACACTTCGGGGACCTGTGCATTCGGCTGGTGATGCTTCCCAGAAAGCTTGAATATCATGTTTGTCTCCTTCCAATGCTTTGCAGGTGCTTTGGCTCACCTTGGTATGGGTTCCAGGTGGCTGGGTTAGCCAGGGTATAGGTTTGGAATGCCCCATCCCTGTGGCTTGGGTGCACTGGTGCAGGCACCTGTGGTTTCACAGGTGCCTGACTCTAGGATGCAGGTTAGTCAGCCAATTGCTTGGCTAGTGACACCTCCGTGGTGTCTCCTAATGAGCAATTCATATGGGACCTTAATTTGGAGATCTGAAATGCTGCTGAGGGCAGACTTTCAGGTGCACTCTGATGCTGGTGGTGCCCATGGCTTTGGAGTTTACTGGAATGGCCAGTGGGCAGCAGACGTGTGGCCTTCTGCATGGATTGAATGTGGTCTGTCTAGAGACCTGATATTATTGGAACTTTTCCATATTGTAGTGGCTGTGCACCTGTGGGCAAGCCAATTTGCTAACAAGACGACCTGGTTTGGTGTGACAACCAGGCGGTCGTTCAGGGGGTAAATTCTCAGTCTTTTAATTCCCCCAGAGTCACGTCTTTGGTGAGGGTGATGGTCATTCAGTGTTTGAACTTTAATGTTTTATTCCAACCTCAACATGTTACTGATGTGTTTAACCCTTTGGTGGACACCCCTTCTCGTTTTCAGTTCTCCAGGTTCTGGCAGCTGGCTCCCGAGGTGTCGACACACCCGATGGAGATACTGGCTTTGCTATGGAGCCTTGGAGAGTAGAAATTCACAGGGCAATCTTACAATCCATCACCCCATCTACACGCAAGTCTTACCAGATGGCCTTGAATGCTTTAACCAATTTTATTAGGAATTGGGGAGATAGAAGGATGGCCTATTAGGATAGACCTGGCCTGCATTTCATAGTGCATCTCAGGCATGCCAGTCTGTCACCTGTCATTATTAGGGGCAGGCTCACTGCCCTGGCTTTTCACCCCTGGGCAAGGGGTTGCTTTGATCCTACCACAGACTTCAGGGTTAAAAGAGCTTTGGAAGGTTGGTCCAGAGAATCCCCTGTAGTAAAGGATTCACGATGGCCAATAACATGCACAGTCTTGGCTAAGTTATGGGAACAACTAGCCGATACATGTTATTCGCCTGAGGAAGCAGCTTTATTTAAAGCAGTATTTGCCATTGCTTTCTTTGCAGCTTTACAAATCAGCGACATTGGGCCCAGATCTCACATTGATCAGTCTGGTAGGGCACGTTTAATTTTGGATGTTATCTTAACGGAACAGGGGATTCAGATTTGCATTAGGTGTGCCAAAGCTGATCCAAAGTGAAAGGTCAGTCCATTTCTTGAGCCAAAGTGCCTAGTGAGCAAATTTGCCCGGTGTTAGCAATTTGAGGGTTAAGCCAAAAGTGGCAGGTTATATTTTTTTTCTCCACTTATCAGGCATGCCCTTAACTCAATTTCAATGGAGGGCAATATTGAAGGAGACACTAAGGCGAGCCTCAGGCTTATTTTTCTTCTCACTCCTTCCGCATTGGGGCAGCTACAGCCACAGCCACACACAGTCTTAGTGAAGCCGATATTTGCCGAACTGTCCAGTGGCATTCTAGTACATTTAAGTCCTATCTTTGGCCTTCTGAGAACAAGAATCTCAATCAATTATACTAATTTGTTTAATTGCATTTCAGCTGGCTTTTTCCACGGCAAGATTTGGATTGTGGCCACAGTCAGGTCTTTTGGGTGGAACACCACCTTCTTGAGCACTGGTGCGATATTAACTTGGACTGGGCGATCATTGGTGCTACTAAGTGGTGTGGCCGCAGGGGTACGATGTGGGGAGCGCTGCTTCCATGGATCATCCAGCTGTTGAGGTCTTACTCAACCCCAGGTTTTAGTCATACACCTGGGGGAGAATGACTTAGTGAAAGTCCCTTGTCTGCAGCTGGCAAAGCAGACGGTGAAAGTCCTGCAGGAAATTAGAAAGATTTTCCCTGGAGTTATACTGCTATGGACTAAGTTGCTGCCAAGGCGTAGCTGGCCTGGAGCTAGCAAAGATGCTGTTATTAACAGCGCTCGATGGTGGCTTATCGTTCTGTGGCCAAATAGTTATCAAGACTTGGCATTTTCATAATTGAACATGTGGGAATTAAATTGGATAAGGCCTCAGCTGTACAGGGGGGGATAGGGTGCACCTCTTTGGTGAAGGTTCAGGGATTTATGTTCAGGCACTCTCCAAACATATCTAAAAAGCAGTTTGTGGGAGGGGGGGAGAGGGGATGCCTAGCTAGGCTGGCCCCCTCCTGTAGCAGGTAATGACCCCCACCCCACAGGAAAATTAATCTGGCTAATTATATTTATTTGGGGTAAAATTGGCAAATGTTAAATTAAAGGAAGTGATGTATGTAATTAAATACATGGAGTCATTAATTAATGATGTAATATGACATCATTTCCGGTGGGGAGGGGTTTGTTAATTTGTTGTTGATATTTCTTTACATCCTTTGTTACATGTGGTGAAGGACCACCCATCTGGGTGGGTTACACCTTCACACACACACATGTGACAAAGTGTTAGAAGTTTAATAAAAAGTGTAAATAGACCCTGTACAGCAAATAAAAGTTGTGGCCTGTTTAAACCCAAAAAGAGGCGTCTCGTGTCCTTTGTGCCAGTGCAAATCACTTGATACAGAGAGATAGGAAGTGTTGAGAAGCAACCTACATGGCTTGGGTCCATCCTATCTTAGGGACCGCCTTTCCCCATATGAACCCCCCTGCGCCCTTCGGTCCTCTGGGAGGAATATGCTACAGCCACTAAAAACTAGGCTGTCTGAGACCTCCCAGAGGACCTTTTCTGCGACTGCTCCCAGACTATGGAATGGCCTGCCGGATGAGATCCATCTAATTACCACCCTTGCTGCTTTTAAGAAAGCAGTAAAGACGGATCTCTTCCGGCAGGCCTTCCCGGAATAACTCTCAACCTAGGGATGGGTCCCTGACTTCTAAATCTGACTCCTTATATTATTGTCGTTATGTTTTTAATATTGTATTTTAATTGGTCATATGTTTAATTCTGTTTTAAGGGGATGGGAGGGTGGGACTATGGGATGATGGAATGTTTTTAACTTTGTTCTATTTTAATATTGTTGTACCCCATCCCGATTGCCGTGCAGAGGGGCGGGTTATAAATAAAAATTTATTATTATAATTTATTATTAATAGTTTTTTTTCTTTTTTTTGTTATTATTTATAATTTATTCAGCCTTATAAAATAAAAAATAATCTTCCATTTATCTAATAGTAATAAGAAATCATTTTGTGAAATACTTTTTATTAGAAAATCAGAAAATAAAACAAAATATTAAGTATATAAGTTATTGCTTATACATTATACACTTTTTATGGCTGAATGTTATATGATTTTTTTTTGAATTGATTTAATTATATTGTTTTAGTTCTTTTATTTTGTAACCATGCTTTTCTTTTTTGGAATGAAAAGTAAATTTAAAAATATTATGATTCTTCTCTTCCCCCCCCCCCCATGTCCATATTACGTGCCTTACACTTTTTTTTCAACTTCAAACTTTAAACTGAGCAGTAATAACTCTATTTTTGTAAGGCTTAGGAGGAAGAGGATTTGAAGGCAGGTGGCCCAGTGGTTCAGACACCAACTCTGATGACCACAAGGTCAGTGGGTCAGCAATTCAAGGCCTAAGTGCTGCGAGCTCTTGTCACTAGTCCCAGCTTCTGCCAACCTAGTAGTTTGAAAGCATGCTGGCCACATGATCACAGAGTTGTCGTTGACAATGCTGGCTCCCTTGACTTATTAACATAGATGAGCACCACCCCCTACAGTTGGACACAACTAGACAAATTTGTCAAACGGGAAACCTATACGTTTACCCTTACCTTTACCTTTATCTTCTTTCCCTCCTCCTTCACAGGGAATGGACCCTTTTTTGGTGTATGTGTGTGTGTGCAATTTACACTTTGAACTCTCTGGGTTCTGAGTCTATGCTCCCTTTCATTCTTGAGCTGTCTATTCTGATTCTTGGTAGACAGCCAAGAAAGAGTAGCAGGGGAGGAGGAGGAGGCAGAAGGAGAAAAGCAAGGTAGATCCTGGTGCCCTATTGTAGAGTTCTTTCCCCACCTGTTGGCCCTAGAATACCTGCCAGCATTTCATAGATGAAATCCAGGACACACCTGGTCAAGCAATATCAGAGTGTGTTGAGAAGCAACCATACCTTTATTTCAGTCAATAAGCCACTTATATATACAAAAGAGTATATATAAAACATGTTAAAATAGCACTAGAAAACAGACATTCATAGCAAGCATACTCCTAACAATAAATGTTTAAATATTAAAAATACATTATAAAAACAAATATTCAAAACAAACATACTTACAGTCCTTATATAGAATTAGATATATATATATATATATAGAGAGAGAGAGAGAGAGAGAGAGAGAGAGATACGGTCATTTACAGATACATTACAGTGGGGCAAGTGGATATTTGTTTAGGTACTTAGTGAACAATAGACAAGGCTGTTTGTTATGTGTGGGTGATAATCTTACAGGTTTTAACAGGAGAGAGGAAGAACTTTGCCACCACTTCTGGTTTACTTTTCTTGGAGTCATTTAACAAGTACACCAGATACCAATTGAGTGGTCTACTTGGAAACTTAAACAGGAGGGGTGAAATTAATCTCTCATCCTTATAAAAAATACAGGAAAATAGAACACGATTTAGAGACTCAACAGAACCTTCATAACAAGGGCACGCATGTTCATTATAGGGGGTTCCCTTAAAGTGGCCCTCTAACAAGGCAGAGGGGATAACATTAAATCGTGCTTTAGTAAACATAGCTCAGTATTTTGGGATGGTCAAATTTTGTAAATAATGAGCCCCCCTCTCAAGATTGAACTGCAACCCTAGAGTGATAGGAGAACAAGTTATGCAGGCAGAAGATAAAGAATGTTGTATATCAATATCTTTTATATGACGCACCAGAATCTGCTGCACCCTGGGCAAATCATGTGTAATGAGGAAGTTGTTTGAAAAGCCCAATCTCTGCAACTTTTCCTTGGTATTTTTAGACCAGAGGGTGGTATAATTGTCTTCCATTACAAGATACAAATATCCAGACTCAGGGCTAGCATAGAAAAGTTTAAGCCAATACCTTAAGGCCCACGTCCAGGCAGTACATTTAACTGAATGACAACCTGCTTTGAGCTGTAAAACACCTGATGGCACACAATTGAGTACCCCAAATAATTTCCAAAGGTAACCAAAAGAATCTGTTCTAATACTAAATTAAAACCTAGGATCCAAACTGGAATGCCAAATAGCAATTGTGACAAGACCTTAGCCTGGAACACCCTAATTGCAGCAGGTAAAAATTGGCTTCTTTTAGTGTAAAAAAACTGAACGAATGCTTTAGCACTATTAGTTGCTTACTAGATAGCAGCAGACCGCTGGATGCAGTGGTTAAATGCCTGTACAAGGTTGTGAGTTCAATACCAGCCAGGGCTCTGGCTCGACTCAGACTTGCATCCTTCTGAGTTGCTAAAATGAGTACCCAGCTTAATGGGGGCAATTAGTTTACAGTTGTAAACTGCTTAGAGACTGCAGTATGAAGCGGTATATAAAAGAAGGTGCTATTGCTATTGCTATACCCAGCCACCCATCAATTGAAATATAACTCCTAAGCACTTGAAGTGCTTAACTTGCTCTAACTTATGTCAACTTATGACACAATTGGACTGGCTTTGGCTCTTGGAAAAAAACATGATTTTAATTTTACTATAATTGATAGTTAAGTGGTTGCTTACTGGATAGCAGCAGACCGCTGGATGCAGTGGTCTTCATAGTAACCCCCCCAAAGCTCTCAACATTTGTTTCAGACCTTTTTGAGTAAATGAGAGGAGAATTGCTGTCAGAATGCACATCTAATTGATGTTTTTCTGTCATATATTTGATTTGGGTTAGGGAAGGGATTGATAGGTTATAGTTGATTGGGACTGCATAAACCTTGAGGTTGTTCAGCAAGGGTTAATGCATTTCTAATTGTGCTGGGAAGGCTGTGGAATGCAACTGTGATAAAGAGTCTTACCAGTGAGGCTTGGTATGTGTGGGAAGCTCCCATCTTAGCTGCGAACAAAGGCTTGCTTAAGGGGTGGGGGGGAAGTTGGATCAAGCTAAATGGCTCACAAATATAAAATTATACAGTAACTATGTGTTTAAGGTTTAAATATATTAAGCCAGATTAATAATGTTTTGTTCTGACTTTTATATATGTGTGTGGTTGGTCAAAGCAAAGGGTGCGTAAAAAACTATATATCACTGGCTCAAGGATGTGTCTGATGTTGATGGGAAGTCAGTAGATTCACACAGCTTTTCACCAGGTGCTAGACCACTGCCTGGGTAAGCATGACATCATATTAATATATAAAATTCCAGAAACTGGAGGAGTTACTAACCAATCATTTAATTACACCAACTTAAGGGGAGGGATTTAATTATTTTATATAAAAGTTCCTGAATATAACATATCATCAGACTTGGCAAAGAAGTCATGGACTTGTCTGCTATGGCTTTCTTTATTTCAATAAAAGCTCCCCTTTTGGCTATGAGTCTTAGATCTGTCATTTTGGTTTGAAAGAAGACCTGTGGGCGAGTTGTGCCTGACAACTGCATTGTCTGCATACAGCAATAAGAGAATTCTAACTGAGCCCAATTTGGGTGGGTGATGGGCTTCTAAGATGATAAAGATTGAAAGATCATTAAGATATAGGTTGAATAATAAAGGTGCCAAAATGCAACCTTGATGCACATCCTTACCAGCAGGACTATATTTTGTGTGGTTACCCTGGATACCCAAACTTGGACAATGTTACACCTCAACAAACGATAAGAAAAAGAAAGGAATTGTGATGTATATTAACAAAAGATTCACTTCCAAAGAAATATACAAAGACAAAAAAGGCGAATGTATAATAATTGAAGTAAAATTCAAAGAATTCACTTCCTTAGTAATAGGAATTTATGCTCCACAAACCAAAAGAAAGAAATATTTTGAAATAATCAGCAAGATAACAGAAACAGAAAAATACAATAATATAATTATGATGGGAGATTTTAATGCAGTTATAGACCCGAAAATGGATAGAGAAGCTACCAAGGGTAAGAAAATAAGAGAAAACCAGGGAAAACTACCGGTGTCTTTCTTTAAGTTAGTGGAAGATCTCTCCCTATTAGACATTTGGAGAAGCAAATATGGAACAACAAAGTGGTTTACATTTAACTCCGAATCATGCAAATCTAAATCAAGGATCGATATGTTCTTTGTTTCAAAAAACTATTCTACTAAAAGTAAAAAAAAAATGAGCATACTGGATAAAATAACGTCTGATCACTTCTCAATTACAATGGAGATAACAGAAAGGAATAAGGAATTTAACTAGAAACTCAAAGAATATCTGTTAAAGAAGGAAGAGATTGTGGAAAAATTAAATAAAGAAGTAAAACAGTACTTCAAAGAAAATACTACACAAGAGATAGCCAACAAAACAATATAGGACGCCAGTAAGGTGGTCATGAGAGGTTTATTAATTAAAATGGAATTGGAAGAGCATAAGAAAGAAAAAGAGAAGGAAAATGAAACATTACAAAAATTGAAAATTAAAAAAGAAGAATGGGAAGATACAAAAGAAATTAAGATGGAAAGGGAGATAGAACTATTGGAACAGGAGTTAAAAACATTAACAATAAAAGATATGGAAATGAAGCTTCAAGAAAATTGACAAAGATACTTTGAAATGGGGAATAAAGCTAGTAAATTATTAGCCAATATGATAAAAAAAGAAGAAAAGCAATAAAATAATTACAGAAATAAAGAGTAAAGAAGGTATAGTAACAGATCAAGATAATATTAAAAAAAGCTTTAAAATGTATTTTGAGAATCTTTACAAGAACACAAAGAAATATAAAATATTAAAGGAAAAAGTAAAAGAATAGCTTGATAGACAGAAGATTCCCGAACTAACTGAGGAGCAAAGGGAGGAACTAAACAAAACGATAATGGAAGAAGAGATATCGAAAAGCATAAAAAGTTTGAAAACGAGAAAAGCTCCTGGCCCAGATGGATTTTGTGGTCTCTATTATAAAAAACTTGAAGGAAGCTTAATAAAACCTCTCTGTAAAACAATCAATGACATACCTGAAACTGGAATACCTGAATCTTGGAAGGATACCTATATAACACTAATACTAAAAGAAGATAAAGAACCAAGGGACGTGCAGACTTACAGACCCATCTCATTAATTAACATCAATTACAAAATCTACACCTCAATAATAGCAGATCGGTTAAAGAGGATACTCAATGACATAATAACAGAAGACCAAAATGGATTCCTCCCGTAAAGATACATAAAGAATAATGTAAGAACTGTGATTAATATCTTAGAACATTTCGAAAAACATAATGAGAAGAAACTGGCATTAATCAGCATAGACGCAGAAAAAGCTTTCAACCAGGTTAATTGGATATTTATGAAAGAGGTGATAAGAAGGATGCAAATGGGAGATGTTTTCTGCAAATGGATAGAAACAATATATAAAGATCAGAAGGCCTGACTAATCATAAATGGGGAAAGAACAGAAAACATTAAAATAGAAAAAGGCACGAGACAAGGCTGTCCTTTATCCCCTTTATTGTTTCTATTAATACTGGAGGTTTTGATAATAAAAATCAGAGAAGACCAGAAAATACAAGGGGTTAAAAATTAAAGGACAAGATTTTAGATTAAAAGCATTTGCCGACGATATTGTATGTTTTTTGGAAGACCCTCTCAAAAGCTTAAATAGATTACTAACAATTATGAGAGAATTTGGAACTGTTGCCAGTTTTCAAATAAATTAAAACAAATCTGCAATAATTACAAAAAATACAAATAAAAGTGAGGAAGAACAAATAAGAGAAATTTCAAATTTCAAGATAGAGAAAAAGATAAAATATCTGGGGATAACTATTACAAAAAGAAATGTAGACCTATTCGAAAATAATTACAACAAGATCTGGGGAGAAATTAAAAAAGATTTGGTAAAATGGGCCAAATATCAGATATCCTTCCTTGGGAGAATATCTTTAATTAAAATGAATATTCTACCTAAATTCATTTACCTCTTCCAAACACTCCCTATAATACACAATGAGAAATGCTTCACTGTTTGTAGAAAGGAACTATCAAAATTCATATGGAACGGTAGAAAACTGAGAATAAGACAGTCCAGCCTAATTGAAAGAAAAGAAAGAGGAGGATGCAATCTCCTGGATCTTAAATCTTACTATCAAGCATGTTGCATAGAATGGTTAGAAACATGGATGAAATTAGAAGATGTAAAGACATTGAGCTTGGAAAGCAGCAACATACGATATGGTTGGCATGCGTACTTTTGATACAACAAAGTCTCTGTGAATTGAGATTTTGAACATCACGTTATAAGAAGGGGGTTATTGAATGTTTGGACACAAATAAAAAAGAAAGACTATAGGAAAGTCCCACTTTGGTTATCACCCCAAGAGGCGATGTTAGCAAGAAGCAAGAAAGACAATAAAAATGGATAAGATATAAGGATATTGTAGAAAACACTGGCAAAGAAATGAAATCTAAAGACCAATTAAAGAATGAAGGAATCATTGAAGATTGGTTTTTATACCTACAATTGAAAGAAAGATTTAAACAAGATTTAAAAACTGATGGATTTGAGAGGCAAAATACTGATTTAGACAGGATGGATCAAGAAGGTCATCATATAAAAAAAATTATAAACTTTTTGCAGAAAGAAACCTCAAAGGATAAATGATAAAACAAGTTATGATTGACTGGTCAAAAGATTTAAAAGAAAATATAGATCTAGAAAACTGGGAAATAGCTTGGAATCGAACCAACAAATTCACAGCCTGCCAAGACTTTAAAAAAAAAAAACCACTTAAAGATGATGCATAGATGCAATTTATAAAACTGGAAAATGAGAATGCTGGAAGTACAAAAAAAGAAAAGGAACATTACATCACATGAGGTGGGGATGTCCTAAAATAAAAAATACTGGTACAAAATAAGGAAAATAATAAATGAAATACTAAACATAAAAATACCTCTCTGCCCAAAACTCTTCTTACTTAAGATGACGAAAGACCTAGATGTAGAAATAAAAAGAAATCATGAACGTATTCTTTTGTACATGATCTCAATGGGTAGAACAGTCTATGCGAGATACTGGAAGAATGATAAAATTCCCCAAATGGAAGAATGGTTAATAAAACTGAAAGAAGCCATGAGAATGGATATTCTTACGAATTTAATACAGGACAAATCAGCAGATAAAATTATAAAACAGTGGGAACCGGTAAGCAAATACATTGAAAAAAGAATAAACAGAATGGAAAATTAATCGTACATCATTATATAGTTTGAAGAGAGAAGAGAGATGAAGATTCCAGAGAGATCAAAAGCAAAGTAATAAGGCAGAAAGAATAATCAGAAAAGGGAAATCAAAATATTATAAACAACAAACAAAAGTAAAATTAAAAATTTAAAATCATAAAACCCGAATTTGGAAAAACAGATGAACAAACACAAAAACACAACATATAATTGGACAAAGCCAGCTACAAGATTGCAGATGCAACAATATACAAAATATAGAATAAGATAGAGAGAGAGAGATAAGAAAAAAATTCACAATTGTAAGAATGCTCAGATTGGGAAGAGAGAAACACAATTGATTGGAGTACTTTAGAAAGCAACTAGAATTGAATCTTGGTTGTGTATTTATGTATAAATGTTTGTACGCCAACAGGAATGTATGTCTACAGGAATGTATGTTTATAAGAATGTATGTCTATGTCTATGTGTTTATGTTTGTAAGTATAATTTTTATAATATTAATAAAAGGGGGAAAAACAGTACAGACGTGAGTGGTTAGCACAGAAGGTCTGCTTGATAATGGTTAATAATATGCATAGGTCATAAATGTCCCCAAAATCTCACAAAACTTCCCTTACAATCTGGCATGAGATCTGGATAGATCCTATCCAAAATCTTACAATGACTGTCATTGGAAGATTTTGGGTCATATATGACTCCAAGAACCGACCAGGAGTCAAGTGCAGCATCTTGGGAAACCAAGACCTAATTTTGGGGAATTTATAATTAGCTCAAATGAGAGGGAAGCGCCCAACTTCGCTTCTAAGTTCTTATCCAATTGTCTACGGGAGATATAAGAGTTTTTGCTAGGAAAGACACTGAGACTGACCAAGCTCCATTAAAGTATGAAATCGTTTATTAACAAAATAAGCAAACATCCAAATGCGGCGCGCACACACACACATGCTAGAAGAATAAGTGGGGGAAGAGTGAGAGCAGAGAAGGCAAAGAGAGAAAGACCAGGACAGAGGATATACTTACACCCGAGCAACTCCTCTGGGCTTTGGCGGCAAATGAAGATGAGCTCTGTGGAAGGGGCACGACCGGCAAGAGGGGGGGGGGGTCACGGGAACTATCTCAGAGCACAGACCGAGTTTCAGCATGCACTTCCAAGGTAGCCCGATGTCTGCTAAAATCCAGGGGTTCTTATAAGGAAATTCTGCCTTCTAGCCATGGACTGGACAATAGCTAGACAAAGGCATGATGGGCTTTTCATTGTTTACTTAAGTCTGGGCATAGTCTAAACAATGCATGTGGTATCAAAGCAATCAAGGAAAGGAAGCTAGAGAAAGGAGGTGCCATCAAATCTAATCACTGTCTCATCAAGTGTGAGACTGAGACAAACAAACACTATTAGGTATCTTTTCCAACATAATGGGATATTCCCCAGGGCAACTCCCATAACCTGCCTGTTCCGGTGGTCTTTTTGAAACTTTACTTGCTTACATGACTTCACATCTAGGGGATTATGGCTTCTATCTCCCAGGGGTCAGGCTGGGGTCATAGGGGACTCCGCATAGTCAAAATATATATGAAAAATGGAGGACTTTTACTAACAAGCATCCCAACACTGGTCGTGAGGATGCCTGGCACAACTGCCACCCCTCCAGGCAATGTCAGGGTAGAACTTGTGCTGAGACAGATAGGTCAGATGCTGTGTTATGGGTTGTAACATGACCACAATGTTATTGTAATTACAAATGTCAGAAATAGATCACTGTCATGTTTCTGTATCAGCAGTTAGATTTCTAGGACTGCCATCTCCACCTATCTAGTAAACATCAGTGCAGGTCTATATCACCAGCCAATTATTGTGATGAGGCCTAATTGTCAGTCAGAGAGGTAACCTGTGTCATCCCTGACTGCTGGTTACCCACCTCATTGACCAACTTGCTCCCCTTGGGCATTTTCCTCCCACTAATTCAGCTCATACCCAACATCCCTTCTTCCCTTCTATACTCACCACAAAATGGGGCTGGCCCCACTTGGCACACCCTACCCCCACACCTGGGCCTTTGAAAGCAGTGCTGAACGTGTTGTGTGACAGAATCCAAATAGATATCACAACTCTCAGGCAAGAGGTGAACACCTTCACCCCTGTATAGGTGCACTCACTCAGCCCAAATTCAGGATATGTAACTGGAGTGCCGTCAATCCAAATGAGGTTATGTTGGATGTCCCTATTGATATGATGGTGGGCATTCTTGATTGTGGCATTGCTCATAGCACCCTGGAAAATCCATCTTGATAACTTCTAAATCCACAAGACGCTGACTCGAGAGCAGGCAGCGGAGCAGGGAAGGTCAGCTATAATCCACCTCACAAGCTGGAGCCTGGGCATTTTGATCAGGTCAAGGTAAATCAGGATGACATCAGGTGGTGGCTTTGTCACCTTCAGCTCTATGATCCATGGAAGTAGAGTGTCCCACTTCATCACCACTGCCCCCAACAATGTATTTTCACCAGATGTGAAATGCCAAGGTCACATCCCCTGCCAGAGTAGACCATTCTGCCCAGAAAACCAGACTATGGCCCACTATATACATCATTCTAGGGGGAAATCTGGTCAAAAAAACATGAAGAATTAAATGGTGGGGGCTGCTGTAGGCTTGCCTCTGAAGTGTTTTGCCAGCTGCCTGCTGGTCTGAGTCCTGACATAGGAGTGGAAGGCACTGGATCATCAGTGACCAACCCATTGAATAGCAGAAGGATGCAGACCCTGGCTAGCAGCAGTCATAGACAACTTTATATGTAAGAAGTGTGTGAGTAATGAACAGAGAGAAGGCCAATTGCAGCACTCACCCTAAGAACAGATCAAAACTGATACTGTGTTAGAGGGAAAGACCCCCTGACATGTCAGGAGGGGCCGCTGGTTGCGCCGGCCATGTTAGGAGGCCGACGCCATGATGGCTGGTAGCGGCAGGAAGTCCCGCCCTTCCTGTGGCTCCCCTCCAATTAAGGGGATCTCATGAGATCCCCCAGCAGCCCTGGTAATCTCATGGGGCTTCAAGTCTCACAAGATTTGGGGCGGTATTTAAGGCCTATTTAAGGCCCCCAGCCACATGGCTGCAGCTATTGCAAGCCGGGCAGCCGAGAGAGAAGAACCGGCAGCTCCTTTCTTTTGAAGCAGCTAGGTCCTTCTCCCTCTGTGGTCTGAGAGCCAAGAGGTAGGGCATTGGGGGAGGGAGGGAGGGAGGGAGGGAGGGAGGGAGGGAGGGAGGGAGGGAGGGAGGGGGAGGCAAGGGGGATTCAGGAAGCAGGAAGCAGGGATCCCCACATGGTCAGGGGCGGTCAGCGTGTACATGCGCCATGGGAGGGGGGCCTGCTGGGCAGGGGCAGTTGACATGTGGGGGATCCACATTGGGACCTCTGGGGACTCGGTGACATGGTTTGATTGCCGGGGCCAGGGAGGGGGTATAGCATGACCCCTGGTGTGTTCGGTGACACAGCAGGGAGGGGAACCTGTACCTCCTAGCCAGACCACTGCACCACTTTGGCCGCAACAGGGTGGTTGGGCTCTTTGCCAGACCTGTGGGGGCAGGCACTTGTGGGACACCCACGGGGGACAGGGGACGGGGCAGGCTGCTTGAGGGGCATGCAGTGGGCCAACAGGGAGCCCTGTGCTCCCTCTACTGGGTGCCCATCTGGCCCATGCCGATGGGCGAGGGGGAGGGCAACATGGAAAGTAGTGAGGGAAGGGGATGGGAGGGGGGCTTTCTGGGGGCTAGCTAACTGTACCACCCATACACTTGGATACACATGGGGAAAACATCACAACTCTTGGCATACTCATCATTGTCATTTTTATTACTTTTACTCCCCTCTCACTATTAATTTAAATAAAAGGATAAAATAAAACACTCTCTCTCACACACACAAGGCACGATGATGGCATGCTAGCAAGCCTAGACGGATGTCCACAGATAGTTATTAGGTGTACATTTTATTCAAATTTTTTCTTTTCTTTCCCTGTTAACAGTATCATCATCATTATTATGATGTTACCTTTATTTAGAAGTATATTACAGGAAATATATCCTACCTCCCTATGTGCTTACACACATATTATTATTGGTGTCCTAATTTTATTGTATATCAGTTTAGTATTACTTTAGCATTTTGGTTCCTCATGTCTCTGGCAGTATACATTATATGGATAATAGGGGGGTGCATATGCAGAACTGTATAGGTTAATTTACGCCATGTGTCCTCCTACATGGGATGGCTTCAGGCATACTAACTTTCAACTTTCAATTGCAGATTATTGACATGCCTCTTAGTAAGTCTAAATCCAAACGGCGCATGGTGCCTGCTGGATCAACTAACAGCCAGTTGGCGCCTAAGCGTCTGACCAAAGCCAGAGGATGCGATGAGGAGATTGTGGCCCACCTGGCCCAGTTGGGCTGCATAATGGTGGCATGCGTGGCTACATGTAAGCAAATCGGTCAGGTGGTGGCTGCCCGGAAGGGTGCACAGGGCGGTGGCGCAGGAACCTCACCCCCTCCAGCCGTGGTCTCGAAGGCCCCAAGTGGAGCACAGGAGGTGCTGTTGCCCACTGTACAGGTGCAGGAGGTACCCGCACCTGGGCCTTCAGTGGCTGACTCTTCAGCTCCCTCAGTAGCCAATACAGTGGTGGAGGGCAGTCAGCCAACTTTAGTGGATGTCCTGGAGCTCATGAAGGGGATCACGGGTTTGCTCAGCCTACAGTGACTGATTTGTATAAGGTTATCCAGCAGGTGGTGGCTTCAGGCCGGGCCTGTGGGCCAGCTGCGGGGGCCCTGGCAATGGTGATTGATGGGGCTGGAGGTTTTCCCTCCACCCAGTGGCAGAGTGACCTGTCAGGTCTGACCCAGTTATCTATTTTCCAGGATAACTTGGAGTGCACACCATCCATTCCACAGACCCTTACTCTGCTCCTTTGTAATGCCAGATCGGTTAAGAATAAGACTCATATCATCCACGACCTCTTATTGGATGAGGCAGCTGACCTGGCATGCTTCACCGAGACCTAGCTGGGAGACGCCAGCTCTGCCACATGGGTGCAGGCCCTCCCAGCTGGGTACTCGGTCAGTGAGCGTATAAGTGAAAGTGGACGGGGTGTGTGTGGCCTTGGTTCATAGAAACAACCTAACCTTGACCAGGAAGCCTATCTGGAAAACAACCTACATCGAGTGCATGTACCTTAGCCTGAAAACCATGGATAGTTTGGGAATTATGTTGGTATACCAGCCACCCCGTTGCCTAACAGACTCCCTAACCAAGCTGACACAGCTGGTCTCAGAGTTGCTGTTGGAGTCGCCCAGATTTTTGATACTGGGCGACTTCAATATCCCACTTGAGACCAATTTAACAGGTACGGCTCAGGAGTTCATGGAGACCATGACAAACATGGGCCTATCGAAATTGGTTGATGGGCCCACACATTGTGCTGGTCATACCCTTGATGAAGTTTTTAGTACGGAACAGGAATATCTGTGGGAGGAGGTTATAAAAGCCTCCGCATTGTCATGGACGTATCATTTCCTGGTCAAGATAGAGCAGGGGTAGACAACCTTTCCCCTTTAAGGGCCGAGGGACTTCAGCTCCCAGAATCCCAGGAGCTATTGGCCAACATGGGACTATTGGACAACATGGCTGAGGCTTCTGGGAGTTGAAGTCCCTCGGCCCTAAAAGGGGAAAGATTGCCTACCCCTGAGATAGAGCTAAAGGCCACCATCGCCCCCCCACCCCAGGGGTGGCGGACCTATTAAAATGGTCTGCCCTCAAAGGCTAATGGAACCAATTGGTTTCCAAAAGGCCCTAGAACAGGGGTAGGCAACCTTTCCCCTTTAAGGGCCGAGGGACTTCAGCTCCCAGAAGCCTCAGCCATGTTGACCAATAGTCCCATGTTGGCCAATAGCTCTTGGGATTCTGGGAACTGAAGTCCCTCAGCCCTTAAAGGGGAAAGGTTGCCTACCCCTGCCCTAGAAGGTTTAATGGTTGGCAATGCAGGTGATTCTGTCGAAGCCTTGGTGAATATCTGGAACACCGATCTCACCAGGGCTATTGACACAATCGCTCCCAAGCATCCTTTCTGCCCCGCTTCGAATCGTAGGCCCTGGTACACAGAAGAGCTTAGGAGGATGAAGCGAGTTGGACAATGACTAGAGTGCAAGTGGCGGAAGACTCGGCTTTTATCCAACAGAACTCACCATAGGAAGCACCTTAATTCCTATCGGGAGGCTTTATGTGCAGCGCAGAAATCTTTCAGTTCTGTACATATTGCGTCTGCAGAATCTCGTTCAGCAGAGCTGTTTAGGGTGGTGGGGGAGTTGACGAAGATTCCTTTGGTGCCGAATCCCCTACTTAACCCGATGACAGCCTGCTGTGATGCATTTAACATCTACTTCACAGATAAAATCTCTCGGATAAGAGCCAACCTAGACACCATTGTTCTGACAGAATCCTCAGATGAGATGTCCAGCAACTCTGTTGATGGTGATTTACTGGATCAGTTTCAATCTGTGAGTACTGATAAGGTGGACAAGCTCCTTGGAAAAATGAGGAAGACGACTTGCCCTCTCGATCCATGTGCATCTTGGCTGGTCATCCGGGGGGGACGTGTTGAGAGTATTCCTGTGGGATACAATCAATGTGTCCTTCAGGGAAGGGATTGTACCATCATGCTTGAAGGAGGCGGCCATTAGGCCACTCCTGAAATAGCCTTCCCTGGACCCCCTGGATAGAAACAATTATAGACCAGTCTCCTTGCTACCTTTCTTAAGCAAGGTGATCGAGAGGGCGGTTGCTTCCCAGCTCCAAGCAGTCTTGGATGAAACCGATTATCTTGATCCATTTCAAACTGGCTTCAGGACAGGATATGGAGTGGAGACTGCCATGGTTGCTCTGACCGATGACCTCTGCTTGGACATCGACAGGGGTAGTGTGACCCTGCTGGTGCTCTTGGATCTCTCAGCCACTTTTGATACAATAGACCATTCCATCCTCTTGGATGGCTTGAGAGAGTTAGGAATTGGAGGCACTGCTTTGCAGTGGTTCTGTTCCTTTCTCTCAGGCAGATCCCAGAGGGTGAGGCTCGGGGACAGTTGCTCCTCCAAACTTGAGCTTAATTCTGGCATCTCTCAGGGCACCATCCTGTCCCTGATGCTATTTAACATTTATATGAAGCCGCTGGGTGAGATCATTTGGAGGCATGGAGCATGGTGTCTTCAGTACGCTGATGACACCCAGATATACTTCTCCATGACCAGATCATCGGCTCAGACTTCAGATGGCATCTCTCCTCTTAATGACTGTCTCAGAGCAGTAATGGATTGGATGAAGAAAAACAGATTGAAGCTAAATCCAGACAAAATGGAGGTACTGACAGTCACAGACCAGAAACCAGATCTGGGAATACAGTCTCCAGTCCTGGATGGAGTCACACTCTCCTCCAAGGACTGTGTTCGCAGTTTGGGGGTGCTCCTATATTTGTCGCTTCACATGACTAGTCAGGTGAATGCGGCAGTCAGGAGTGCCTGTTATAAGCTTCGGCTGATACGCCAACTGTGCCCTTATCTGGACATGAGGGATCTGGAAACTGTGGTACACGCCTTGGTAACCTCACATTTGGATTACTGCAATGCACTCTACATGGGGCTACCCTTGTGCTTAACCCGGAAACTTCAATTGGTACAAAATATGGCAGCTAGGTTAATTGCCGGAACATCTAGGAGGGAGCATATAACACTGGTGCTTAAATCCCCCCACTGGCTGCCGATCAGTTTCCGGGCACAGTACAAGGTGTTGGCTTTGACCTTTAAAGCCCTACATGACTTGGGTCCATCCTATCTTCGGGACCGCCTCTCCCCATATGATCCCCCCTGCACACTTCAGTCCTCTGGAAGGAATCTGCTGCAGCCTCTGAAGACTAGGCTCTCACAGACCTCCCAGAGGGCCTTCTTCGCGACCACTCCCAGACTCTGGAATGGCTTGCTGGATGAGATCCATCATATTATCACTCTTGCTGCCTTTAAAAAGGCAGTAAAGACGGATCTTTTCCGGCAGGCCTTCCTGGAACAACTTCCTGGCTAATTGGAGGTGATCTTTTATTTATCCCCCTGGCCGCCATGGCATGTTCACTCTATATTGTTTTATTGTATGTCTTATGTTGTTGATTTTAATTCTAATGTAGTTTAATTCTGTTTTAACGGGTGGGAGGGTTAGGGTGTGGGATGGGTGTTTTAACTTTTTTTTAATTGCTCTACACCTCCTCGATTGCCTAGCAGAGGGGCAGGATATAAATAAAAAATTATTATTATTATTATTATTATTATTAAGCAGATTTGTTAAATTTCGCCCGCAAAGTGGTGATTCTGGGGTGGGCCTTTAGTGCTCACTTATATCAGGCCATGAGGAGGGTTTCTTCCCCACATAACCACCTATGGATCAATAGTGGGATTTGGGAGGACCTGAGTGTGTGGGACTCCTTTCTAAGGGAATTCAATGGTGTATCATTTTGGAGGGAGATGCTTCTCAAGGCAGACTTGCAGGTTCCTTCTAATGCATCTGGAACCCATGGTTTTGGTGTATATTAGAATGGGCGATGGGCAGCAGAGAGTTGGCCTCAGGGCTGGTGAGTACTGGTGTCATAAGGGATCTCACCTTTCTCGAACTGTTCCCTATCGTGGTGGCAGTTCACCTCTAGGCAAAGCAATTTTCTCAAAAAACCATTTGGTTCTGGTGTGACAACCAGGCGGTGGTCCATGTCATCAATTCTCAGAGCTCAAAATCCCCAAGGGTAATGTCTTTGGTCAGGTCCATGGTGCTCCAATGTTTAAGACACAATGTGGTGTTTCAGGCGCATCATGTTCTGGGCCTATTGAATCCCCTGGCAGATGCCCTCTCACATTTTCAGTTCCACAGGTTTCAGGAGCTTGCACTGGAAGCAGCAGCGCAGCCCTTGACAATACCAGCTCATCTGTAGAACCCTGGAGGATAGCGATTGAGCGGGCTATTCTACACTCTGTGGCCTCTGCCATGTACAAGTCATATCAGTTGGCAATGCGAGCTTTTAGACCAGGGGTAGGCAACCTTTTTGAGCCAGGGGCCGGTCCGCCGAAGTCTGCGCGCACTACCACAGCCGCCTCCGATTTCCAAAATGGTGGCTGTGACACGTTTGTGCATGCGCAGGAGTACTGCGCATGCGCAAACGAGTTGCAGCCGCCATTTTGGATATCAAAATGGCGGTTGCGGCATGTGCGGCCGCACGGTGGCCAAAATGCGTGGCGGAGTCTGCCTGGGCCGGTAAGTGCGGCGACCTGGGCAGTAGGTTTCCAGCCCCTGTTTTAGGCAATTCCTTGAGGCTGTGGGTGAGATCAACGTTTGGCCCATGGGGGTGGAGATCATACTCTGCTTTGCGGTTTATCTTAGACAGAGTGGCCTTTTTACTTGTGGGCGGGGGGGGGGGTTCCCTTATCCTACAGTATATTTTTGGGTATGGAAGGCATTGGAAAGATGGTCAAGGGACATTCCTGCAGTTCGCGATACCTGTATGCCAATTATGGAATTAGTCCTTCCTCAGATTCTGCACTCCCTCCAAGTGGTATGCTGTTCATCCGACGAAGTTACTCTTTTCCAGGCAGACTTTACTTTGGCCTTTTTTGCTGCAACTAGAATTAGCGAGCTCATTCCTAGCTCCTGCTTGGATACTTCAGGGCAGTCATTATTGGTATCTGTGTCTGGATGTTGGATCGGGGCTTGCAATTATACTTCAGGTGGTCAAAGATGGACCAATTGGCCAAGGGTCAAACCATATTCTTATCTCAGACCCCTATAGGCCAGATTTGCCCAGTTAAATCTTTGGTGGATTATCTCAGGTTGTGCCCAACATCTCTCCATTATTTGTTTCTACATTCCTCAGGCCTTCCCTTAATGCAATTTCAATTCAGGGTGGTGTTGCGAGAGGCACTGAAGCATGCGGGCACATTTTTCTACTCATTTGTTCCAAACTGGAGCTGCCACAGCTGCTGCAGCTCACAGCCTGGTCAGTGATGTGGTCTGACGTATTGGCTGGTGGTGCTCTGGGGCCTTTAAGACTTACATTCGCCCTCACATCAGCAGAGCCTTGACTTCTCGTTCTGGGCAGCCAAATGCCAGTTCCCCGTGCTCTAACGTGTTATTTTCTGTTGAGCAGGTGAAGATCGAGGAGACGTCTGAATTGTCAGTCACAGCTTGATCATTTGGGCCGAATGACATGCTCTTCAGTCAGGCAGAGATCCAAAGCTAGGTCTTGAGCAACTTGAACACATTTGGAAGAGGTTGGAATCCATGGGGTCCTCAGGGGTGACACATGATCAGATTAGGATTGTATTGCCACATATGTACAGGGGTGATGGTGTTCATCTCTCCCCACCAGGTTTTGACCTGTATTTAGATTCCATTGTTTTTCATATCAAACGAGTTGTATCAGGGGGGATGCCAAGCTAGGCTGGCCCCCTCCTGTGGTGGGAGAGAGACTGCTCCTAGGATTAATGGATATCTGATTTATCAATATCCGGTGATTTACTATGGATGATTGGTTTATGATGACAGCTTTAAATGTGTGAGCTCATTAATCATTATGATTGTTGTCAGACTTTGATTGATGAATGATTTGATGGCATGATTTATAGCTTAATTTATGACCATTATGTTGACATATGATTGATTTATGTCATGATTTATGACCTGATAACTTGTCATGATTTATGGTATGATTTACACCATCAATTATGACATGGGCATATACACATATGTCAAAATGGATGCTAAAAAATGCAAAAGATTTATGGCTGTCAAACCATGATTTATGATCCTGTACAGATGAATAAAGTTGTGGCCATTTATTACCCACAAAAGGCGTACAGACTCCTTTGTGCTGGTACTACATCGACGCATGCAAAAACAGAGGTCCCTGGATAGTCAGGCAAAACAGACCTCAAGGTTTGTACTTCTCAGGATTGGGTTAATCCTGCCATGATTTTTCTTTTAACTGTTATGATTCGGTTTGATGTTTTATAAGAGTTATGTTATATACTGGTTTGTGTTATAGGATTTGTAGTTATGGTGTGTTAGATATTAAGTCCTAGTAGATGCTGGGATTGTTAGAGATTGTTAGTTATATGGATTGTTAGTGGGGGCAGTTATGGGATAGTTATATAAGGGGATATTAATATTTGATTGATTGATAATGGAGATTTGTGCTGCCCTGTATTGAAATAAACAAGACTGCCAATGCAATTTAAAGAACTAAAGAAATCAGTGACATGTTAAGATTTTATAAGTTACAAGTTTGATTAAGAATACAGTTAATGGAAGAGCCAGAAGAAATATAACAGAGGTCCAAAACACACTGCAGAAATAATCCAGTTTGAGATCATTTTAACTGACCTGGCTCAGTGCTAGGGAATTCTGGGAATTGTAATCTATTGTGGCACCAGAGCTCTCTGACAGAGAAAGTAAAATGTCTCACAAACCTACAGTTCCCAGAATTCCCTAGCATTGATCCAGGCAGTTAAAGTGGTCTCAAACTGGATTATTTCTGCAGTGTGTTTTGGACCAGTGATATTTTTATAGAGTTATATGAGTTTTATGAATAGATACAAAATCTGTGATTTTTATATGTTTTAATGTGTTTGAAAATATGTTAAAATATGTTAACTGAATGAAAACAGCTTCAGAGAGAAAGACTGCATTAACTGGGTTTGTTAACAGCCTGGGAAAAGAATGCACAAGAATATTTACCTTTTACTGCTTTGAAGTGTTTGAAGGTCATTGACTTCTAATGCTGATAGTTAACATTACCAGGCTCAAAATCTCTGGAAACAAAAGATAATTGTCTGAAGAGATAATTGTTTAGAGAACTATTTATATTTTGAATATTGTTTTGAGAAACTGTATACCTAACAAATTTGGAGGGGAGGATTTGGAATTTGCTGCTGTTCTTATTTGATGTAAGTGTCTTAGATTCTCAGGTCTGTCTAAAGAAATCTTACTAGATGGACCTTTTCTGATCTTTCAATAAAGGCTTGCTGCTAAGTCTCAGAAGTCTTGATTGAGTACAGGTTGCTGCTAGTTCTGACAGTACAGGGCAAATCTGTCAAACAGGGGTATGGCCTAAGGCAGGGGTAGGCAACCTCAGGCCCAGGGGCCAGATGCGCCCCCCCAAGGCCTTTGGACCAGCCCCAGGCCGGCCCTGCCGCTGCCCCTGCCACCACTGCCCACCATGATGATTGATCATTGTTGTTATTGCTTGTTTTTGGGTTTTTTCTTGGCAAAATTTCCACAGGGGTTTTGCCATGGCTTTTCTGGGGCTGAGAGAGTGTGCATGCACATTTTTTAAAATTCTTTAATTTTTTATTTTTTTTATTTTAATTTTAATTTTTTTATTTTTTTATTTATTTATTTTTGGTGCTTCTGCCCCCCAATTGTCTGAGGGACAGCAACCCGGCCCCCGGCTCAAAACGGTTGCCTACCCCTGGTCTAAGGTTACCATTTGGCTCCTGGCCCACCGGTCAGTCTTGGAGCATCTGAAACATATTGATAAACCCTGCTGGTGAAAATGCAGGTCTGACAATTCCAAAGTCCAGCCAGAGGTATCCCACCTATATCTAGGGATGAGTTCACTTACTCTTATTGCCAAAAAGGAGCAAATGTGAATTCAGCACAGAATTACAGAGTGTCCACAGGGGATAGATAAGCAGGTTCCTGAGAGAAACTGAATTAGACATGGGAGAAGAACCTCTGATTTTGGAAGACAAGTGGTTTAGCATATGTGATTTTTCATAAAATTTTGGACATATGTGGAGTTCCCTCTATGACCCCAAACTGACCTCTATGGGATGTCAGCCTCACCTGGAATACTGTGTCCAGTTCTGGGCACCACAATTCAAAAAGGATGTGGAGAAACTGGAGCATGTCCAAAGGAGGGCAACTAAAATGGTGAAGGGTCTGGAAACCAAGCCTATGAGGAACGACTTAGGGAACTGGGGATGTTTAGCCTGGAGAAGAGAAGGTTAAGAGGTGATATGATAGCCTTGTTTAAATATTTAAAGGGATGTCATATTGAGGAGGGAACAAGTTTGTTTTCTGCTGCCCCAGAAACTAGGACCCAGAACAATGGGTGCAAGCTCCAGGAAAAGAGATTCCACCTCAACATTAGGAGGAACTTCCTGACAGTAAGGGCTGTTTGACTGTGGAACACACTCCCTCGGAGTGTGATGGAGTCTCCTTCCTTGGAGGTCTTTAAGCAGAGGCTGGATGGCCATCTGTCGGGGATGCTTTGATTGGGAGTTCCTACATGGCAGGGGGTTGGACTGGATGGCCCTTGTGGTCTCTTCCAACTCTATGATTCTATGATTCTATGATTCTATGATGCCTTAGATGGCAGGTCATGTAGGCACTGAGAGATCTGCCCAGGACAGCTGGAAAATTCCCTACCAGACAGGTTTGGGAGTTTCCAAAAGGGAAAAACCATTATACTGGAAAAGACAAATAATCATGCTTATTTCTCTTGAGTCTCACACTTAATGGGGCAGTGATCAGATTTGACTGCACCCTTTTCTCTAGCCTCTCTTCCTTGATAGTCTTGAAACCAAATACATTGTTTAAACTATTCTCACACCTAAGTTTAACAAATCTAAGACTATCAAGGTCTTTGTCCTGGCTTTAGCCAAGCCATTAGTCAATAGCCAGAAGGCAGAAATTTCCTATTTAAACCCTGAGATTTTTTAAGGTCCACATGCTATCTTAAGAGTGCATGCTGACTCCACATCGGTCTGTGCTCTGATCATAGTTCCCTCAGCCATCCTTTTCCCCCATTTTGGCAGCCATGCATCATCATCATCATCAACATCCACAGCGGATCCCGGAGAAGCCTTTGGAAGTGAGTAACTTCCTCAGTCTGGCCCATCTCAAGCTATTCCTGCTTTCACTCTTTTATTCCTAAGATTGCAGTGTGCGTGTATGCTATATTTGTGTGTGTGCAGTTTACCCCTAAATATTTAGACTTTAGTGGAGAAGCCTGTCATCCATTGTGGGATTCCTTAGTCCTCTGGTATACATAATGGTCCCCAGTCCTATAGGGCTTTGTTAGGACCCTACTCTTACATAGGGCCTTTGCAGACTGCCAGAAATAGTGCAAATTGAGTCTACTTTAAGGGTTAGAGTTAGGGTTAGGGAGTCATGGGAACTGGGTTTTTTTCTGAGACATTGAGCCTTCTCTGTCAGAGAGCTCTGGTGCCACAATAAAATACAGTTCCCATGATTCCCTAAGCCTAACCCTTAAAGTGGACTCAATTTGCACTATTTCTGGCAGTCTGCAAAGGCCCATATTTGAGCTAACTATAAATTTCCCTAATTAGATCCTTCCTAATAGCAGAGGGAAGGGGTGTTTCTCTTGTCCAACCTGCCAACACCCTGCTAATGTGAAAATCAGCAACAAGGACAGGGAGGATATTGCAGCCAATCGTCTTTTGTTATTATAGGTAAACAAACCAGACCCCCTCTTGTGAACTGCAAACTGAAGAACAACCTTGATTCTCACCAACCATACATCTGTCACTATAACAGTTGCCAGAAAGCCTCTGAAAACATGCAAACTTTTGTGGTAAGTCTTGAGAGTTGAAGGGGCTAAAGACAGGAAGATGGTATACTCAACCTCTATCTGCCATGGTCCCAAAGATGTTCTAGTACCTCCTAGAGTTGCAAGAACACTGTGGGGCCAGCTCCCAAAATCTATCAAACTGAAAACAGGAGAGGGAATCTGTTAGGGGGTTCTGTATCCCAGGGACATAGTGGGATTGCAACAGAATGTTAAGACCCATACCCATAATAATAATAATAATAATAATAAGTTTTATTTATAGCCCGCCTCTCTGCCCAACAATCGAGGTGGGTTACACAAGTTAAAAATCAACAATGTAAAACAGTCTCGACCCTAAATCCCACCTCCCAACCCCTTAAAACAGAATTAAACAAGAGGAAAATTTAAAACAATAGACTACTACATAAAACAACAATACAATGACCAACCCAAGCATCGCAGGGAGGCCGATAAAATACCAGACAAAATATCTCCCCAGGGCAGAAGTATCCGGGGGGTATTATTCTGGGAAGGCCTGCCGGAAAAGATCCGTCTTCACTGCCTTCTTAAAGGCAGTGAGCGTAGAAATAAGACTGATCTCATCCGGCAGGCCATTCCATAGCCTGGGGGCGGTAGCGGAGAAGGCCCTCTGGGAGGTCTGGGACAGCCTGGTCTTTATTGGCTGTAACAGGTTCCTCCCAGAGGACCCAAGGGCTCGAGGGGGATAATACGGGGAGAGGCGGTCCCTAAGATAAGATGGACCCAAGCCATGAAGGGCTTTAAAGGCTAAAACCAACACCTTGTACTGTGCCCAGAAACTAATTGGCAGCCAGTGGAGGGATTTAAGCACTGGTGTTATATGCTCCCTCCGAGATGTCCCAGTAATTAATCTGGCTGCCATATTTTGTACTAATTGAAGTTTCCGGGTTAGACACAAGGGTAGCCCCATGTAGAGCATGTTGCAGTAATCCAGACGTTAGGTTACCAGCGCATGTACCACAGTTTCCAAGTCCCTCGTGTCCAGATAAGGGCGCAGTTGGCGTATCAGCCGAAGCTGATAACAGGCGCTCCTGACTGCCGCATTCACCTGACTAGTCATGTGAAGCGACGAGTCAAAGAGTACCCCCAAACTGCGAACACAGTCCTTGGAGGAGAGTGTGACTCCATCCAGGACTGGAGACTGTATTCCCAGATCTGGTTTCGGGCCTGTGACTGTGAGTACCTCCGTTTTGTCTGGATTTAACTTCAATCTGTTTTTCCTCATCCAGTCCTTTACCGCTCTTAGACAGTCATTAAGAGGTGAGATGCCATCTGAGGTCTGAGTCGATGATCTGGTCATGGAGAGGTATATCTGGGTGTCATCAGCGTACTGTCATAAGCCAGGGAGATTTAGAACTCTGGGAGGTTGCAATTTGTGCAACTGCAGCATTGTTATACCAAATTAATACTAATTTGTCATCAGAATTGTCAATCCAGGTGTGAACCACAACAGGGAACAGCTCAAGAAACATCAAGTCCCTAAGTCAGCCCATTACCCAGTCAGCATATCACTGGCCATGCCACTACAGACCAAAGCCAGAAAAACCAGATGTATCAGAATTGACCCGAACATTGGCCCTTAAGAATAGGGAACTCCTCCAGAAATCAACCCTATTATAATTTTGGAGGAATTCCTGCCATGCCCCTAAATCATCCCTTTGGTGGTGCAAATATGGTGGTGAGATGTTGAAACCCACCCACCCTCCAGTAGCCTCATATAGGCGAGCACTGAATGCTTGAGCTGGGACAACCACTCTGCATGGAATTTGTGTAATATGCTCTTCATGATGAGTATTATTCATTGTGATAGTTACCTGCTGAGGAAGGGATTCTAATTTTTTGGTGAGGGGTGGGGAGGGGGAAATGCCGTACATGATATCCAACTTGATACCCATGAAACTTGATACCACCTCCAATGGATGAAAAACATAGATTGGGTAATGGAAGCTTAGCATGATGATATGGGGGAAAAGCTTGTGCTAGTTAGGGGTTTCTTGTCTAGCTTCATGTTCACAACATCATGAAAGTTAGTGACTGATCAAGAGTTGAGAGCAAAACTAAAAACATGCTCCCCAGAATATGTTATAGCAAAACCCTACAAGTAAAATATAGGTGGTCCTGTCCAGTTTGGGGTACAAAGCCTGCCAGCCAGCTAATGCCTTCAACTTAGCAGATTCATTTATATACCGCTTCATACCACGTTATGCAGTGTCTAAGCGGTTTACAACTGTAAGCTCATTGCCCCCCAACAAGCTGGGTACTCATTTTAGCAAACTTGGAAGGATGCCGGCCTGAGTCAAGCCTGAGCCTGGCTAGTACTGAACTCGCAACCTTGTGGTTTATGAGTGAGTGGCTTCAGTACAGACATTTAATCACTGCAGCACCAGGGCTCTTAGTTGGGACTGGGGCCCTTGCTGCCCTGTTGGGCCTCATGGAAAACCCAAGAGCTGGCTCAAGCACCATCTCCCACCCATCTCCCCTTAAAACAGGAAGAGTTGGGATGCTGACCATTGCAGACCGTGCAGTGATTATCGTTCTTGAATGCTTGCCTCTTACATTTGCCTGCATTATAGTCCCAATAGACCGCAGCCCCCTTTTTTGTCAGATGAGGAATGCCTCATATGTCTCTTATGACTGGTTGCCCACTGTCACAATGATTTGAAGGGGAGGCCCAGGCATTGGCCATAATATTCGGCCACAACTCTAGTTGTTTGAGGTTCCAGGGGATTGCCGGGTCAAAAGCTGCCCTCATATGAAATTGTTCATCATATTGTTACCAGGAAGAACTCCTGAAAATCATGTTGGGCTTAAGAATAATCTCCCTTTACTTAGCCATGTCCCTACACCTGTGTGGTTGTATCTCACATGCTATCCTCATGTAAATGGTCCAACCCACCAGCCAGTTAATAAAGTTTCTCTCAACCTTAGGGCACTTGAACTTCTCCAGTTCTCTTTGGTAGTTGAGGAGCATCCCATCATGAATCATACCCTAGGCTCTGGGCCATGAAAGAGCAGGGAGAAAGCATCCACATACTCGCTCTTCCCAATGCACTCCTCTGTGGGAGAAAAGAGGTAACATCCCAATAGCAAAGACACATCCCCATAAGGGTTACATTCAGAGGAGTGCTCCACCATGGGCCCGGTAGAGGGATAAGAGCTTGGATAAGGATGAGGCATGGCTATCAGATTAGCTACAGCTGCAGAAGATACAGCTGGAATTGAAGTCATAGGGAAAGGTAGAGGAGAGAGACACAAATCAGCTGTAGCAAGAGGATTAGGCACAGGCAGAGATAAAGCCACTGGATTAACACTTGGTGGGCCTGATGTGATAGGAGGCGGCAGGGGTGAAGCAGTAGCATCAAAAAGTGATGGATTAACAAGAACCCCAACTGATGGTTGTACTCCCTTAAGGGGCCTGTCATCCATACTGCCTTGGGTCATGTGGAATTAAATATACCAAACCCCATTGCCGTACATGTGGATGGAATTGACAGATCTGCTGGAGGACCCTGGAGTGAAATAACTTCGCTGGACAGGGAAATAGAAATAGGCAAAAATGAAGAGCTCATTTGAGGTTTCTGCAACTGAGCAGAATGTGGCAATGGGAGACCCACCTCCCTGGAGGATAGTTCAAGCTGTTGGGAAGAGGTAGCAGTGACTCCTTCCAATGGTGTCTGTGGCTGAGAAGCCCCATCCCCCTAAGAAAGCTGCAGCTGAGGAACAAATGGGGGTTGCAGACTGCCAGAAATAGTGCAAATTGAGTCCACTTTTAGGGTTAGGGTTAGTGCTAGGGAATCATGGGAATTGTTTTTTTTTTCTGAGACATTGAGCCTTCTCTGTCAGAGAGCTCTGGTGCCACAATAAAATACAGTTCCCATGATTCCCTAACCCTAACCCTAACCCTAAAAGTGGACTCAGTTTGCACTATTTCTGGCAGTCTGCAACCCCCCAAACTAAGGATGCACTACTAAGCCTTGAATAAGATGGTAGAGGTCAGCAATGCTCAGTTGTGCATGTTCAGATGCAGGTAGTCAGCATTAAACCATGAATGAGTTACATCAGGTCAGCAATAGTAGGATGGTTATCTGAGGCAGACAGAGTAATTCGGGAATTTGTAGGTTTCAAATTGGCATTGTTGTCTAGCTTCAGAAGTGGAGAAGAGTAATCAGTGAGGGGGGAAGCAGGCATGGGAGGAACAGCAGGATCACCAGTGCCAAGGGGGCTCGCAAATGGCCCCCTTGTGACGACTGGACACCCTGCATCCAAACAGTAATTATGCTATCCTGATGGGCTATGCTGATGGGCTGCATCTCACACCAGTTGGCAGAAATATTTTTGCCAATAGTCTCAAACATTTGATCAGGAGGGATTTAAACTGAGTCATGTGGGGGAGAAAGACAGTATCTTGGAAGGTATCTTGTAGTACATCATGGGCTGGAGATAATAGTGAAAGTGTTATAGAAGGAACAAGGCAAATGATGCAAAGGTCTAACAGTGGGAGGCAAAAAGTGGGGAGGACCCATGCTCTTAGATGTCTCTATACTAATGCACAGAGCATGGAAAATAAACAAGTTTAACTTGAACTCCTAGCACAACAAAGCAAATGTGATATAATAGGCATCACTGAAACCTGGTGGAATGAGTCTCATGATTGGAATGTAGGAATAGAGGGGAATAACCTTTTTAAGAGAAATAGGCCAAACAGGAAAGGAGAAGGAATAGCATTATATTTCAGGGATGTTTACATATGTGAAGAGATCCAGGACTTAAATCCTAGAAATCAGGTGGAGAGCATTTGGATAAAAATTAAAGGGGAAGGAAATAACAGGGATGTTATAGTGGGAGTCTACTACAGACCCCCAAGTGAGACTGAGAAATTTGGATGATGCCTTTCTAGAACAGATGACCACACATTCAGAAAGGAGAGATGTAGTAGTGATAGGTGACTTTGGGCCTTTGCAGACTGCTAGAAATAGTGCAAATTGAGTCCACTTTAAGGGTTAGGGTTAGGGTTAGGGTTAGGGAATCATGGGAACTGTATTTTATTGTGGCACCAGAGCTCTCTGACAGAGAAGGCTCAATGTCTCAGAAAAAAATAATTCCCATGATTCCCTAGCACTAGCACTAACCCTTAAAGTGTATTCAATTTGCACTATTTCTGGCAGTCTGCAAAGGCCGTTCAACTATCCAGATATTTGCTGGAAGTCAAACTTAGCCAATACTCCAAGGTCTAGCAAATTCCTCCCTTGCCTCAAAGACAGTTTCTTTGTCCAAAAGGTGGAAGAGGCTACAAGGGGATCAGCTATTTTAGATCTGATCCTAACCAACAGGGATGACCTGGTAAATGGGGTGCAAGTGGTTGGATCTTTAGGTGGGAATGATCATGTTCTCCTGGAATTTCTTATACAGTGGAAAGGAGAAGCTAGGCATAGTCAAACACTCATTCTAAACTTAAGGAGAGCTGATTTCAACAAACTTAGGTAAACATTGGGAGTGATGCCATGGTCAGGAATACTAAAGGAAAAGGGAGTTCAGGATGGATCGGAGCTTCTCAAAATGTGGATACTGAAGGCACAATCTCAAACTGTTCCAACGAAATGGAAAAATTAGAGATGTGTCAAGAAACCAGGTTGGATGACTAAAGAACTTTTAACTGAACTAAGTTTTAAATGGGAGATGTATAAGAAATGGAAAAGGGGGTGAAATCACTGAAGAGGAAATCAAACAAACAACTAGCACATGTAGGGGTAAAGTCAGGACAGCCAAAGCACAGAATGACCTCACATTTCCTAGAGGGGTTAAGGACAATTAAAAGGGCTTTTGGGGTATCATCCAGTTAGTCTGACATCAATACCAGGAAAGATTCTGGAGCAGATCATTAAACATAGAGTCTGTGAACATCTGGAAGGTAATTCTTTAATCACAAAAAGTCAACATGGGTTTCAGAGAAACAAATAATGCCAGACAAATCTGATCTCTTTTTTTGATAAAATTACCAGCTTGGTAGATGAAGGGAATGCTGTGGATATAGTATATCTTGATTTCAGTAGGGTCTTTGACAAGGTTCCCCATGATATTCTTGCAAACAAGCTGGTAAAATGTGGGACAGACAAAGTAACTGTTACATGGATTTGTAATTGGTTGACTGGCTGAACCCAAAGGGTGCTCAACAATGGCTCCTTTTCAACCTGGAAAGAAGTGACCAGTGGGGTGCCACAGGGCTCTGTCCTGGGTCTAGTGCTATTCAAAATATTTATTAATGACTTGGATGACAGTATTGGGGGCATAGTTATCAAATTTGTAGACGACACCAAATTAGGAGGAGTAACTAATACTCCAGAAGACAGGATCAAAATTCAAAATGACTTGAATAGACTAGAAAGCTGGGCCAAAGCTAACAAAATGAAATTCAACACGGAGAAATGTAAGGCACTGCACTTAGGGTGGAAAAACGAAAAGCACAGATATACAATGAGGGACACCTGGCTGAATGAGACTATGTGTGAAAGGGATCTAGGAGTCCAGGTAGACCACAAGTTGAACATGAGTCACCAGTGCGATGCAGCAGCTAAAAAGGCCAATGCAATTTTAGGCTGCATCAATAGAAGTATAGTGTCAAGATCAAGAGAAATAATAGTGCCACTCTATTCTGCTTTGGTCAGGCCTCACCTGGAATACTGTGTCCAGTTCTGGGCACCACAATTCAAAAAGGATGTGGAGAAACTGAGTGCCCAAAGGAGGGCAACTAAAATGGTGAAGTGTCTGGAAACCATGCCCTATGAGGAATGACTTAGGGAGCTGGGGATGTTTAGCCTGGAGAAGAGAAGGTTAAGAGGTGATATGATAGCCGTGTTTAAATATTTGAAGGGATGTCATATTGAGGAGGGAACAAGCTTGTTTTCTGCTGCTCCAGAAACTAGGACCTGGAACAATGGATGCAAGCTCCAGGAAAAGAGATTCCACCTCAAATTAGGAGGAACTTCCTGACAGTAAGGGCTGTTCGACAATGGAACACACTCCCTCGGAGTGTAGTGGAGTCTCTTTCCTTGGAAGTCTTTAAGCAGAGGCTGGATGGCCATCTGTCAGGGATGCTTTGACTTGGAGTTCCTGCATGGCAGAGTGTTGGACTGGATAGCCCTTGTGGTCTCTTCCAACTCTATCATTCTATGATTGTATTATTGTATGATTGTATGATTCTATCTCCATGGCAAAAGAAAGACGAAGGAAAGATGAAGAAATTCTAACATGGGACAGAGAAAAGGCAGAACCACTCAACACCTTCTTTGCCTCAGTATTCTCACAAAATGAAAAGGGTGTTCAACCTGAGGAAAATGGAACAGAGGACACAATAGGGGAAATGCAGCACAGAATAAGTAAAGAGGAGGTACAGGAATACCTGGTTAACCTAAATGAATTTAAGTCTCTAGAACCAGATGAACTACATCCAAGGATATTAGAAGAACTGGCAAATGTAAACTCAGAGCCACTGGCAATGATTTTTGAGAACTCCTGGAGAACAGGAGAAGTCCCAGCAGACTGGAGGAGAGCAAACATTGTCCCCATCTTCAAAAAGGAAAAAAAGAGGATCCCAACAACTATCGTCCAGTTAGTCTGACATCAATCCCAGGAAAGATTCTGGAACAGTTAATTAAACAGAGAGTCTGTGAACATTTAGAAGGGAATGCCATAATCACTAAAAGTCAACATGTGTTTCTCAAAAACAAGTCATGCCAGACTAATCTGATCTCTTTTTTTGATAAAATTACCAGCTTGGTAGATGAAGGGAATGCAGTAGACATAGCATATCTTGATTTCAGTAAGGCTTTTGACAAGGTCCCCCATTATATTCTTAGAAACAAGATAGTAAAATGTGGGCTAGACAATACAAATGTTAGGTGGATTAGTAACTGGTTGACGGAGTGAACTCAGAGGGTGCTCAGCAATAGCTCCTCTTCATCCTGGAGAGAAGTGACCAGTGGGGTGCCACAGAGTTCTGTCCTGGGCCCAGTGCTATTCAACATCTTTATCAATGACTTTGATGAAAGAATAGGGGGCATGCTTACCAAATTTGCAGATGACACCAAATTAGGAGAAATAGCTAATACCCCAGAAGACAGCATGAAAATTCAAAATGACCTTCATAGATTGGAAGGCTGGGCCAAAGCTAACAAAATGAATTTCAACACAGAGAAATGTAAGGTACTGCACTTAGGGCAAAAAAATGTGATGCATAAATGTAAGATGGGAGACACCTGGCTTAATGAGACTACATGTGAAAGAGATCCTAGTAGACCACAAGTTGAACATGAATCAACAATGCGATGTGGCAGCTAAAAAGGCCAATTGATTTTAGGCTTCAGCAATAGAAGTATAGTGTCTAGATTAAGGTAAGGAATAGTGCCATTGTATTCTGCTCAGGTCAGGCCCCACCTGGAATGCTGTATCCAGTTCTGGGCACCACATTTCAAAAAGGATGTTGAAAAACTGGAGCGTGTCCAAAGGAGGGCAACTAAAATGGTGAAGGATCTGGAAACCATGCCCTATGAGGAACTACTTAGGGAACTGGGTATATTTAGCCTGGAGAAGAGATGGTTAAGAGGGGATATGATAGCCTTGTTTAAATATTTGAAGGGATGTCATATTTAGGAGGGAACAAGCTTGTTTTCTGCTGCTCTAGGGAATAGGATTCGGAAGAACAGGTGCAAGATACAGGAAAAGAGATTCCACCTCAACATTAGGAGGCACTTCCTGATAGTGAGAGCTGTTCAACAGTGCAATACACTCCCTCAGAGTATGGTGGAGTTGCCTTCTTTGGAGGCCTTTAAACAGAGGCTGGATGGCTATCTGTCTGGGATGGTTTGATTTTGAGTTCTTGCATGGCAGGGGGTTGGATTGGATGGCCCTTGTGGTCTCTTCCAACTCTATGATTCTATGAGTCTATCCAGCTATGCTAACTGGGCACACACCACTTCATATCATTTGGTAATATCATTCATGTGTGTGACCCTTGTCATGGCAGTGGCCAGTTTCTTGGGAACCAACTACTCAGTGACATCAGCAGCAGTTCGAGAATATTTGCCCTTGCTCTGAGGCATGATGAAGATTCTGTAGAACTGTAATTGTGACAGCAAAACCCAGAAATGTTAGCACAAAGTGACAGTGCCCCATACCACATAAACAGACCAAAACATGCAATACAGTGATGTAAGGCATCCTCGAGCAAGAGCAATGCAGGAAAGCAAAAGAGGTAATTCCCAGTGTCATGTAACAGCAGCTTATGACAAGCTTGTAACTAACAAATTCAGCAATACAGAGAGGGCCAAGCTACAGGGAGGGGGGTCTCCAGTGAAAGGGAAAGGAAGGAATGGGAAGGAAAAGAGGGGATAGAGAGGTGGTGAGAGAAGGTGAACAAAAGGTGGAATACTAAGGAAAGAAGGAAGAAGGAAT
Source organism: Phrynosoma blainvillii (assembly GCA_026167975.1). Taxonomy (NCBI): domain Eukaryota; kingdom Metazoa; phylum Chordata; class Lepidosauria; order Squamata; family Phrynosomatidae; genus Phrynosoma; species Phrynosoma blainvillii. Next base: position 212,750,538 of record JANUYF010000001.1, read on the forward strand.
AAAAAGTTAAATAGGAAATAAGAAGAGAAGAGAGAAGAAAAGAGGATTGAGGAGAAAGGAAGAGAAGCAAGCAGAAGATGGAAAAGACAGAGAAGGAAAGAAAAAGAGGAAGGAGAAAGAGAGAGAAGGAAAACACAGGAGAGAATGGTGATGAAAGAAGATGAACAGAAGGTGGAAAGGGAAAGGAAAGAAAGAAGAAGGGATTAAAAAGTAAATAGAGAATAAATAAGTGGACAGGGAAGAAGAGAAAAGACAAAGAGAAAAAAGAGAGGAATGAAAGAAGGGAAATGAACAGAGGAAAGAGAGACAGAGAGAGAGGCTGCTCGAAGCACCCCCCATGCCCCCCAAACCCCAGGGCCTTAGCCTGCCAAGGCTTCGGGAGCCCCCATGTGTGCAGCCCCTATTACTCCCCAACGTTGGTGTGGGTGCTTTGCGCTGGCTACCACAGCGTCAGTTGGCTGGATTGTCCCCCCCCACTGGATGTTTGGGAGGCCAGCAACCAAAATCCCTCCCCTGTGTGCATTCTATACATGGTTGGATACTTCCCCACAGGTAGATGTCTAGAAGGCCATCATTAAGATTTCCCCCTCCTCAAAGATGTCTGGAAGGGCAGCCATTCCCCCTTCTAATCATGGCTGGAGATTGCTGCCCAGATGGATATCTGGAAGGCCAGTGGCAGAATCCCCCCCTCCCATGGACATCAGGAATGCCAGCAAACCCACCCACCCCATACATGTGTTCAGGCCACTAAACTTCCACTTCCCGTGGACACCATGAAGGCCAGCTCCACACCACATGCATCCAGCTCCTCTGTAGCACCAACCCTCCAGTACAGCACCACCACCATCAAGACCTCCCACACCACCCGCCACATCAGTACCATGTTTCCCCACTGCTACCCAGCCACCCACCTCCCCCAACCACTGGCATGGTTATCAACCAATAATGACAAACAGCCACATGTAGACTTCCCCTGGGATATGATGTGATATCTGGCTAGATCCCACCTGAAATCTCTCTATGACTGTGTCATCGCAAGTTTTCAGGTCATACAGGATTCCAAGCAGCTGCTCGGAGTCTAGCACAATACCCTGGAGCTTACCATGAGAATGTCTGGCATAATGGCAATGAGGTAGGACTATTATGTTATTTTACATGGCCCAGATAGCCCAAAGGTGGGAGAAGTTAGGCATTTCTGGCTCTAGCATGTGCAAGAGGTTAATTGCAGTCACAATTATTAGTAGTGGGTGTACAGGGGTTATTTCAATGGTCTCCTCTACTATCCTACAGCCATACACACCCTGATTTCCCCTCTTTCCAGGGTGCAAAACGATAGCATGGCTATGCGAAATTACCCATGATATCAGATTGGAAGAAACATTCTCTAGTCTGGCCCCATTGCTAGCACAAGATTCTCAATCCCAAATTCCTGCTAGGTTTTTGGTAAATAAAAAAAAAAAGTCATGGGGCAGGGGGCTGACTGTGAAAGGGGAAAGGAAAATTATAATGAATCAAAAGTTTAACACATTGACACAAACAGAAGGATAAGAAAGAAAGAAAGAAAGAAAGAAAGAAAGAAAGAAAGAAAGAAAAAGAAGTTTGTCTTCCTTTCAGATATCTGAGGATACTGACTTCCTGGGTTCCTCACAATAGCTGCTCAGTGTTGTTTAACTTTATCTGCATATCTTCTGTAACAGTTAACCAGAGGGTAAATAATGATCTTTCTGGGATGTTGTGAAGGTGAAGAGTATGAGCAGAGTATTAAAGGAATTGTGTAATCCTTGGCTATTAATGGTGAAATTCATTACATTTCAGTAACCTAGCACTGGTAGAATTTTAGTTCCATGCCCTATTTTTTTTTTAATTTTAATTTTTTATTACATTTTATCAAATAACAAACTAATAAATAATAGAAGTAACAGGCCTTCGAAGTGAGCAAAAAGAATTTCCACCCAATAAAACATTCTTTCAAAGTTGTAAAATGTCCATGCCCTAATTTTTTTTAAAAGAAAAATATATGTATGCTTTATTCACTGTGTCATTTGTGTGCTGCCCAATAAATGAAAGTGCCCCCACACTTTCTGGAATTCTGCTGTTTTCTCAGTGAATCCAAACAGTTTAGATCAATTTTGATAGAAAGGACAAAAATATGCCAAGGCCACCTAACTAGATTTTTCATTGGAAACTTGTCAGGGAAGTTTCTTAGGGAATACATCTGAACAGAGCCAGAGACATTGATAAATTTCCTTTCTGCACAATCAATAAAAATCGCTCCATCCTATTCATTCTTCTGCTGTGGACACAAGGGCCATAATTAAATTGTCAAAAATTCAAGTTATCCCAAGCTGACTGAGACCTCCTTCAAAACTGACATGTGATTGCCAGGAAGTTTATGGGTGGTATACTCTAATTGGCAGGGGAGCTGGACAAAGCCAAAGGCAATTGTGAAGTTTCCCAATCTACTCTGATCATCGGAACACAGAAGTGCCACTCAGAGGGAATTCTGGGAAAATCCTTAGTCAAAGTGAAAAGCTGACAGGCATTTACTGAACAAACAGAAATCACCCAGAGCTGAATATGTTCTCCAAACCTTTCCTGAAAACTTTTCTATTTGACCAAAAAGAAAAGAAAAGAAAAGAAAAGAAAAGAAAAGAAAAATTGCACTCAATCTGTTTTGTTTTGTTTTTTAAAAAATAAGTCTGATTGTTTAATTATTCAGATTTGAACTTTCTCACTGCATAATTTTTAACAAGCATTTCAACTGTTTTTATGCTACAAGCCAGGTTGATATTAATGGAAACAAGAAAATTCATTTGTATGCCACGTAAGCAACATGAATGTACAAAAGAGTGCCAATTAGTCGCACAGGTGCTACAAGATCTCTCTACATACTGATTCTACAGACTACCATGGCCATATCTTTGAATTCTAGTACAACAAAAAAAGAGTGTTATCTTTCCCATGTTATTTCTGCTTTACCACTAAATAATGAAGTACATGCTTTGAATGAACCTTAATTGTACCCATGCACTGAACTATGCCTCAGACAGATGATAGGATGAAATTCTGTGGCAAACTCTCAAGATTTCCTGTGTCATTGCTAAAGAATTGAAACCAAGAGATGATTCCAATACTGTGTCAAGGCCACCCTCCTCTCTGTTCTTCTACTCCATAGGTGACTTAGGGCTGAAAACAGATGGGGCAAATAGAGAAGCTTCCAGCTGCTTCGAGGGCATGTCATTTAAATGATGCATGCCCCTGAAGTGGCCAGAAGCTGCTCCAAGGCCATCTAAGGTGGCCTGAAGCCACCAGCAAAAGGATTTGATTTAATCCACTCATGCTAGCAGCCCATTTGGGAATGCAGCAGCAGCACATTTCCAGGAATAGGTAGTGCAATTGCTTCAGTCCCCGAGCAATTGTGGCCAGAGTGGACAGAGATCGCTCTTTCATACCCATCTGCTTCACCCCTAAATTTGATTTTTCAGTTTTTTTCAGTCTGTTACCACAGCTTAGAAAACTTTTTCAACTTGTTGCTAAACTCTATTGATCTGGACCTTCCTAATCTTTTCCTGCCCATGATTCTCCTTTAACTATAAAAGGGACAGATGGAGAGCATTATAAATATCAATACTGGAAACATCCAAGCAGAAAGCAATGGTTGGCAATCTACAACTCAGGCAGGTCATTAATCAGGAGCACAAGTGTAACCTATTACAAAATGCTGCAATGTATTTCCAGCCCTAACGAAAAATGCTGCTGTTTAGGTCTCCAGCCAGGACTGTGTCAATTTTATAGTGCCCCCTATGGTATACTCGCCATAAAGTTTCCAGTGCCTTATGTTAGGGAATGAATAGGAGGGAAGACTCATAAAAAAATAAAAATAAAAATAAAAAAATAAAATTTAAAATGCATATCTGAGAGCAATTTTAAAAAACAACAACAATTTCTTATAAAAAAAGGAAGAGCTGGTCCTGCACAGAGTTTCCTTCTCCTCGTAGATTAAAGCTTTCTACAAAGAAGGAGACCCTATTGCACAGCTTTATCTTTCCTGTAAATACTACCATCAGGATAGCCATGAGAAAATTTCTCTAGCTAGGGTTTCCCATCACTCAGTTCTACTTGCAAACAAATCTGGATCATGCTAATAAGATGGGTACTCCAAATCTTAGAAAATAAGGTGCTGACATCCTAAACATGCTTATGTGGTAGTAATCCCCATTTAGTCAACAGGATTTACTTCTAGTTAAGCATATTCTAAATTTATCATCATCATCACCAACAACAACAACAACAACAACAATTTTTTTCCAATGTGGGACTCAAGATAGCTTTCCAAAGTTAAAACAGGCTGGGCTAAAAAAAATGAAGACATAGCTTTAAAAGAAGACCCCATTGAACTCAGTAGAGTTTATGTCTAACTAGGCCTACCTGGAAAACTTTCCTTCTCTATGTGATCCTTGCTAGAATCTCAAACTGGCAAGAAAAGATACAGGTAACAAGAAGTATACTAGAAAGTCTGAAAATAAAACTCAACTATCATCCTATTACTGTTATTGTAACTATTTCTCTGGGTTTTCTCTCTCTCCTTTGTTGTCGTTGTTTGCTTTCAAGTCATTTCTGACTAATGGCAACCCTAAGGCTAACCTATGGCAGTTTTTTCTTGGCAAGATTTGTTCAGAGGGGGTTTGCCTTTGCCTTCCACTGAGGCTGAGAAAGGGTGATTTGATCATGGTCACCCAGTCTAGCTTGCTTGATTTTTTTAGGCCCATCTTAGATCATAAGCTCCAGGGGCTGCAGAGATTAAAGTGTGATTGTCTGTGCCTTCAAGTAGCACAGTTGCCATGATCCAGATATTGCTGACTGCAGCTTCCAAGATTTCTCAGCATTGGCTACACCAGCTGGATGATGCTGGGACTTGTAGTTCAGCAATAGGACAACAATTAGGAGGAATAGCTAATACCCCAGAGGACAGGATGAAAATTCAAAATGATCTTAATAGATTAGAAAGATGGGCCAAAGCTAACAAAATTAATTTCAACACAGAGAAATGTAAGGTACTGCACTTAGGGCAAAAAAATTGAAATGCATAGATATAAGATGGGGGACACCTGGGTTAATGAGACTACGTGTGAAAGGGATCTAGGAGTCCTAGTGAACCACAAGTTGAACATGAGTCAACAGTGTGATGCCACAGCTAAAAATGCCAATGCAATTTTAGGCTGCATTAGTAGAAGTATAGTATCTAGATGAAGGGAAGTAATAGTGCCACTGTATTCTGCTTTGGTCAGGCCCCACCTGGAATACTGTGTCCAGTTCTGGGCACCACAATTCAAAAAGGATGTTGAAAAACTGGACTGTGTCCAGAGGAGGGCAACTAAAATGGTGAAGGGTCTGGAAACCATGCCCTATGAGGAATGACTTAGGGAACTGGGTATGTTTAGCCTAGAGAAGAGACGGTTGAGAGGGGTATGAGCTGCAGGAAAAGAGATTGCACCTCAATATTAGGAGGAACTTCTTGACATTGAGAGCTGTTCAACAGTGCAATACACTCCCTCAGAGTGTGGTGGAGTCGCCTTCTTTGGTGGTCTTTAAACAGAAGCTTGATGACCATCTGTCGGGGATGCTTTGATTTTGAGTTCCTGCATGGCCCTTGTGATCTCCTCCAACTCTATAATTCTATGATTCTATGAATAGCTAGAAGGCCATATATTATGATAAAATAACACAGTGGCCCAAAAGTAGCTTTTAAAAAAGGAATAGCTGAATAATTGAATGTGACATCTGTATTCTCTGTTGAGTTCAGGGGGAAATACATGGGCTTGGATTAAGTCCAATAATCTTGTAAGGTAGGCCTTAAACTCTGACACTGACTGTCACAAAGCCACAATGTAAATCTAAGTTGTATCAAGGATGGGGACCCAGATATTTCTACCTAAAGTCCAACATTCTAAACACTACACTGGACTGTATTTTCTATGTGTATTAGCTGATCGAAATAAGTTGGTCATTACAGTATGCATTGAAGATAAGGGAGTGGGGACAGAGAATTAGGACTTGGAACAGCTTTGGACAACAATTCCTATAATCACCCACCCAGCTGTGGGATCTGCAGTCTAAAAAAGGCAATATTTCCAAGCTCTGACAGTTAAGGAACAATGCAACTGAATGAATATTTGTAATTTCTTCAGGGAGGTGCTTCTGAGGACCACAGTGTATGTGTTTCCTGAGCTACACAGAGTGCTTGCTTCTTCAACAGATCGCTTTGGTTGGAATGCAACACACAAGGAGCCAAAATGCAAAACTGATCCCAGCTTGTCTTTACTATATTCTTAATATATTTTCCCATACATCTTCCCATAAAAGAAACCTTCCCCTTCCTTTGTGCAACAGATTCTGTTTTAGGGTTGACAAATTAGAATCCAGTCATTAAAAAAAAAAACCACAGAATTTCAACATCTCATTGTCAATATGTATGTACTAGTCTGTCTTCATTTATTATGATGGAAGATGGCCCCAAGTCACACTCTTCTCAGTCTCAGAGGAAGACAATGGCAAAGCCCCTTTGAACAAATCCTGCCCAAAAAAAACTGTAATAGGTTTGCATTAGGATAATCAAAAGTCAGAAATGTCTGGAAGGCATTTGCGAAAAACAAAAGTCAGTTGCAACCCCCTGCTGTTTAATTGCTCAGTTTAGTACTGGAGCAATAAAGTCATCCAGGACATCAAATTTCAAATGGAAATTCCCTCCCCCACCCCCACTCCAGTGTAAGAGACAAAATATTTTAATGTTTTTATACTTCACCTGTGGGGAGAAGAGTAAATGCATTCCCCACCTTTTGGGAAGAATTTTGACAGCTATTTCCATTTCATTGTCATCAGCTTTTGTGGATATGCCAATTGCACCTCTTCCTAGAATCGGAGGATCTAAAAATGATAATTCATGCACTGGTAATCTCAAAGCTGGACTCCTACAATGTATTCTACATTGGATTACCTTTGTACCAGGTTCAGAAGCTCCAATTTTTCATAATATGCAGTCAAACTGATTACTGGTACACATCACACCGATCTTAAAATCACCTTCTCCTATACAATCCATGCTGTATACTCAGGTCCTCTGGAAAATGTTTGCTCCAATTGACCAGGACTACACTGGCAACAGTTTATCAGAGGATTTTTTTGTCTGCTGCCCCCAGTGTGAAATGACCTGCTGGAGGAGATACAACAGCTGAAAATGATGACTGCTTTTAAAACAGCATTAAAGACATCTCTCTTCCAGCAGGCCTACCCAGACAATTTTAAATAAGACTGATGGTATTAATTGTATATGTTCTCTATGAGTGTATTGTAATGATTTTATAGTGATATATTTTAACTGTGGTTTTGTGTGTTTTTAATTGTGTTTTGTATTTTAATATGTTTGCCCCACCTAGAGCCTTGAGGATTGGGGGGGGGGGGGGAAATAAAATTATTTATTTATATATATATTTCTGGGTAAAATTTTGGCTTTTGGCTTACTCACTCACAGGCTATGCAGATGGGTGGCTCTAGGCCACAGCAATCCCACGTCACAGCCCTGATCCTTCCTTTTGCCACCCCTAAAAGAGCAGCAAAATGCTGCTCCTTTAAGGGGTGGCAAAAGGCCACTCTAAGAGCTGGTGTTGTGGCTCTGCTGCACCGGGAGGGCATCCTGATGCTGCACACTGTGCAAACAGGCATGTGGAATCAGAACGGTGTCAGGATGGTGTCAGTGTGCGGCTGCTCCGCCCCAACTCCACCCCCAGGTTGGCCCTTTAGGCCAGTCTGCAACGCCCCTCACTCACTCACCCCTCACTCCCACTCTTCTTATATGTTCCCTAACTTCATGACTAGAAAAGGAATTCTCTTCAACTCCCCATACTCCTCTGTTACCTCAAAAGTGACACTCTTGAACAGAACTGAAAAAGAGGCACTCTGCACTTTCCCAGTGGTACTCTAATACCTGAAGTCATAACACTAACTGGCAGAAACCTCTCACCCCATCTGTCCCATAAAATAAGACTTTGGGATATGAGGTCAATGAGTTCTTTACTTTTGTGTTAAATGACCTCTGGTATTTACAGCAGAATTCTTGAAAAATCTGGGAAGTATGAAGTGGGTTAAGTAACAACCCTGCAACTTGCTATAAGGTAAGGCACTCCTAAATTTCTCCATTTTATGGATATAAATATCCTCTTGATAAATTCAGGATGCTGAAGATGGCTTCCTTGACTTTGTCATAATCTAAGGCCTCCTCCAATGTCAAAATATCCATCACTTCCTGGGCAGGCCCGGTCAGACAAGGCATTAAAATTAATGTCCATTTTGCCCAGAGCCAATTAGCAGCAGTAGCAACATATCCAAAGGTTAATATGTGCTTCTAGATCATCTGTTGCTCCCATTTTGTTCATTCAAATGGGTGATGGGTCATGAAACAGGGATACTGCTGTTCCCTCTGATCTTCCTGTCCACATGGAAGACACTTGGTATGTATTTGCTGCTGTGATGTCACAAGCTATTCCAGAACTTGAGAATATTGTGATGCTAGCTGCCTTACCATTTGCTGCTGTTGTTCTGTGAAGCATGCAAATGAAGTCTCTTTGGGATGTTGTTCTCCAGGGACCTTGCCACCATTCTCCACCAATGTAGCTGCTTGGTCCTCCTCCACAGGGCAAGGGATGTTGAAAGCTCCAGCTTGCATGACTTACAGACGTTGATAGGATGTTAGCATTTATGCAGTTTGATTTATTACTGGAAATAAACAAACAAAAAAAAAACTCTTCTTTCCACAGCAGTTCCTTAAAGTTTTGAGGAACACAGCCTGGCTGCCCTCCAGCTCCCAGTTTTTCCAGTAAAGTCAATATAACAGCCACCCTGGAGCTGCTATAACAGAAAGAGAATGCTAGATGGTGCTAGAGTCTAAACTAAGTCCATGCTTTTTATCTTCTTGCTTGCTGCCTTTTTCAAAACAGCTGTTTAATTTATAATTGACCTTGAAGGCTACTCCTGCTGAGCTGTGGCTGAATATTTTTCTCAGAACAGGACAAATCTAGAGACTGTGCTAAGGCTGTCAGTATCTGCTCCTCCACATTCCCCAATCAGTTTTCCAGACAGCTTACTTTCTCTTCTTTACATCCTATCCCCTCACCCCCCCCTCTACTTGGCATCTTCCCTTTTGAAGAGCTGTGTCTGTGCCCCAGCCCCAGCCCCAGCCCCAGCTTCTCACCACCACACCTTCCAAGCTTATATCTGCTAACTGCTGAGTTTCAGCTTCTCCTCCACAGCAGTCTCTTGTGCCATCTATCATGTTCACAGCCTACATATGTGCTGGGGTGGTAAGTGCATCCCTGTTACAACTATGGACTATGGGCTAGGTCTGTAATTGGTTGACAGACGAACCCAAAATGTATTCACCATGGCTGCTCTTTATCCTGGAGAGAAGTGACTAGTGGATTCTGTACTGGGCCTGGTTTTAGCTTTATAAATAACTTACAAGATAGAATAGAAGGCACACTTATCAGATTTGCAGATCACACTAAAATTGGGGGAATAGCTAATACCCCAGAAGATGGAAACAGGGTTCAAAATAAACTTAGCAGACTGAGAACTGAGCCAAAGTGAACAAAATGAATTTCAATAGGGATAAATTGTCAGGGTCTCCTGTAAAAGTACCCTCTGGTGCTTGATGTTGTTATTAGCAGTGTGTGCTTATTGCTGTTATTACTGGGAACTGCAGAAGTAGTGTAACTGTGGGAAAGGGATGTTACAGACATAGGCAGTTACAGAAAGCCTTCAAGATACAGTCTGGGAATGGAATATGGATGGCCGGGTGGGGGAAGTGCTTGCTTGTGAAAGTATATAAAAGTGAAACCAATGCTTGTTTTTTTGTTCTGCCACAGTAAACTCTTTCTGGTTTAACCATGGAGTCTGGTTATTGAGTTAGATAGAGACAGGACATTACAGATTTCCAGAAAAAAAAGTTGTACAGAACTCTTCCTGGAGTAACCTAAGAGAGAACCTAAGATAAGCTTAAACAGGGAGGCCATATATACAAGGGCTGATGCTAAGGGATGGGAGCAGGCTAACAACAGTCTGGAAAGAAGAGCTTGAAGCTACGAGCCTGACAACCAGCACAGCCAGTGACGAATGGTTGTAGGTCCCAGATGTGGAGAGCTATGGAAGACTCATGAAGCGTGGAGCCTTCAGTTCATTCCAGGGCAGACAGACCAGCTGTAGGGAGTTGGAAGCAGTATTATTGAGTGTATGCACTGAGAGGAAGGAGCTCAAAGGATGTGTCCAAGAGATCCTAGCCCAGCTGTCATGGCAAGAAAAAACAGCAGCAAACAAATTTGAGGAGCAAGAGAACGGACCTCTGATGATAGACCAAACACAAGGATGACACGGAGTCATGTGGCAAAGAGAAGGTCAGAGCCTGTAGAGGAAAGAGAGTCCAACCAATGCCAGTTGTCCCTTGTTCTGTCAAGCCATGCTTGTATACTGACTGAGGCTTAAAAGCTGTCTTTGATGAGGACTCCAAGAATCTGGTGTTCACTTGTCCCCAGTTAGAGGCTTTATGCATGAATGGGAACATAACTTCTGGTCCAAAGATGCCAAAATACACTATGGACGTTATCACACGTGGACCACAAAGCAAAAAGAAAGTGAAAAAGAATCAATCCGGAAATAAACCGAAATAATGAAAATGGCTATCAGACGCAAGTAGCATCATTTCGCAATTAAGGAAAGATCTCCTGGAAACCATATTTGCCATTCACACACAAGTGAGAAAATCCCATACATGTGCTAGAAATCCTCTTCTAGCACATGCGCAATACAGCCACAGCTGTCACTTGCCGCAGCTCTCACCCCTTCCCAAGTCGTCCTCGGTACAGCCGGCCCTCCGTACTGCCAGCACTCTGAGGAGGACCTCCCGCCACAGCGTTCTCTGAGGAGGTCCTCCTTGGAGTGCAGGCCGGCACTCTGAGGAGGTCCTCCTTGGAGTGCAGGCCCCACGCAGGGTCGGCGCTCCGAGGAGGTCCTCCTTGGAGAGCCAGCTCTCTGAGAAGGTCCTCCTAGGAGAGCCAGATCTCTGAGGAGATCCTCCTTGGAGCGCAGGCCCCGCGCAGGGTCGGCGCTCTGAGGAGGTCCCCCTCGGAGAGCCGGCGCTCCGAGGAGGTTCTCCTCAGAGAGCTAGCTCTCTGAGGAGGTCCTCCTTGGAGCGCAGGCCCTGCACAGGGTCGGTGCTCCGAGGAGGTCCCCAGACATCCTAGAATTGTCCCTGCCAAAGAGAAACCTGGATATCCAGCATGGCTGGATACAGCTGGCAGGAGAAGTAGAAACTGTGAAGCTCAGCATAAGGATTGCCAAGCAGAGAAGTCCCAGAGAAATCTGGGAAAACAAATTGAAAGGAGGAGGAGGAGGGGGGGGGAGCCAAATTCAGTTCCTTGGCAAGGCAGTGGAGTCGGAGTGCAAGAAGTCTATATTGTGACAAAGAGGGCCACTGGATTGCCAGCTGTCTGACAGCACTCTCTCTTCTTCAACCAAGAAAGCTGAGATGAAAACACCAAATGGCAAGCCTCCATGCAGGATCTCAGTGGGACAAGATTGAGAGAGAGCTGTGATAGTGAGTGCCTAGGTGACAGAGGCATTATCATGGGAAGCTGATTGGTCCAACATGAGCAGGAGTGGCAGAGGGCCATCAGGAAATGACTGGAGTCTGCCCTAAGTTGCACTGACTTGCAGGCTTTGGATAAAGGGTGCCCCAAGACCTGTTCTTTGTTCATGTGAGACTGTGGTCCCCAAGGAGAGAACAAAATCTGGACATTGTCAGTATAGTAGACTTTGGATTTATTATGTGCTTCATACACCTCACAACAGTTACCAGACTGGGCCTACAAGTAGAGGTACTGCCACAAGCTGTTAAGTTTACTCAAATGGACAACCACCCAATGGTGGGCAACCTGGTCCATTTCTGCATAGAGCAGAGGTGTCTGGAGGTGGGAGAAAACATAGAAAAGTTACTGTCTGTGAAGGTGCCTACAGCAGTTCACACAATTGTTCTGGGATAAGACTGATTTAGATTTCACAACCCTCACTGGGCTACCAAGGAGATGAAGTCTATGAGTCAGCAGTGCCATTGTTTGGGATGCCCTGACATATGGTCCCAGGGCCTGGTCCTGACTCAGACCTAGATCTTGTAGGCATGCTAGCCAAGCCCCCTAGGCTAAAAGACACAGATGATTCTATGAGGTTGGGGATTTGTGTGCCAACCCCAGATGAAATGGCTATCCCTACAGTGAAACCAGAGTTGCATAGTGAATATGCCAATCCAAAAGATGTTTTTGCAGAAAGAGAATCTGATAATCTTGTTCCTCATTCTAAATCAGACTGTGCAATCAAGTAGATTTCAAGGGATGAGTTACCTAAGACTAAGTTATATTCCATGAATACTAATAAATTGATTCCATTACTCCCAAATACTTGACTGTCTTCATAAACAAAAACCAGGCACAAGGATTCATTCAGCAAGCCACTTCTTCAATTCTTCAAATGCTATATGCACCACAAACATATACTCCTTGCCCTTAATGAAAGACATGTTGGCATACCTGGTGGAAAAAAAGTTTTTACCAAATTGCACTTGAGGGAAGCATAATTCCACGTGCACATCAAGAAGGGGACTTAAGGGGAAACAACTTGTCAACTGGGGTCCTTTGAATATTCAGTCATGCCATTTGGACTGAAAGAGTGTCCAGAAGTGTTCTTCCATCTGTTCAATGATGTCCTCCATGAATTTCTATACCGGGAGGTAATGGTATATCTAGATGATGTCTTGGTAAGTCTGAGGACTACCAGTTCTGTGTGAAGCTTGTGCAGAAAGTGTGGAAGGTGCTGCAAAAAATTGCTAGATAATCATTAATATGTAAAGTTTTCAAAATGTGAATCCCATAGACATAAGTTGCACTATCTAGGATATTGTATTTCAAATAGACCACAAGTTAAACATGAGTCAACAGTGTGGTGTTGCATCTTAAAAAAGTCTTTTATGTTGTTTTATTTTGGTTTATGATTTGGTTTTTGTTTCCCATCCTTTCCTCTCTTCATATCTTCTCCATATATTTCCCAGAATCTTTTAGCTTTTTCAGTTGTTTTAATCATAATCTTCTTTTGTTTAAACCAGAAGAATAATCATTCTGGTTGTTCCCTGTGTTATATTATATTTTCTTAATTGTGGTTAAGAAAAGCTATTCTTTTCTCTTTTTTAATAGCTTCCATGGAATATCCTTAAAATTTTGCATTTGTTGACCATTAATTTCTATCGGAGTTTCATTATAATATTCTAATAATTTCTCTCAGATTTGTTTTCTCACAAAGTGAATTAATATATCATGAGGTAGGTTCTTTTGTTTTGCTATAAATGAATTCAATCTCTCTCTATTTTTTTCTATTTCAATTTCAAAGAAGTGTGGTTTTCTTCCCAAGAATTGTGCAATCTTTGGCAATAGAAATTTATTTAAATTTTCCTCTTTCTGTTCAGGGGGTCCTCTTATCTTAACACACCTCTCTCGTAGTTTCTGTTCCCATATTGCCTTTTCATCTAGTTTGCACTGTTTCTTTTTTATTTTTTCCATTTCAACTTCCACTTTAGCATTTTTCTTTTCTAAATCTCCCACTGTATCTTTAAGTCATATATAATATAACATACCTTTATGACACATACCATTGATCAATTAATTAATAATAGTTCAATTAATTAATAGTTAACCAAAAATCAATCAATTTTATACAGCTTTTATTCAGTTGTCCCGATATAATCCTATCAATTCCTCCCTTCCTCTTTCCTTATTCCTTTCAATTTACCTTTCCCTTTTTTCCCATCTTTTTTACCACAGTTTTCTTATCACTCTTCTATCTCTCTAGTTCATGAACTTCTGTTTCATATACTTTATTTCATACACTTCTGCCTGTTTCATAGACTTTTCTTATCACTCTTGTATCTCTCTCATAGAATCATAGAATCATAGAGTTGGAAGACACCACAAGGGCCATCCAGTCCAACCCCCTGCCATGCAGGAACTCCCAATTAAAGCATCCCCGACAGATGGCCATCCAGGCTCTGATTAAAGACCTCCAACGAAGGAGACTCCACCACACTCTGAGGGAGTGTGTTCCACTGTCGAACAGCCCTTACTGTCAGGAAGTTCCTCCTTCTATTCCTCCCCACACCATTCTATTATTCCCACATTTCTGTCCCACTTCAACTATATTTTCAAATTATTTTTTTCAATATTTTTACATAATTTCAAATTAATTCTTCCCTTATATCTCTCTCTCATGTCCTTTCTTTTTTTATCTTCTCTTTGTCTAATCTTCTTGTCTCCCCCCTTCTTTCTTCCCCTTGGGTCTTCCATTAAATTGTTTCCCCCTTTCTTAACCAATGTCTCTTCTGTTCTTTCAAAGTATCATCTCTTACCCTTTGTTTCTTTTTTCTGTTAATCTGTATTTTCCTTCATTGCTACTTTTCCCCCCTACAGTTCCCAACATTCCCTTAGTCACTTGTACTCAGTTTCCCATCAGTCCTTTGGCAAATTATGTATCTTCTCTCCACCTCCTGGATCTCTCTTTGCAAATGCAAGGAAACTAATTATCAATGTTTGTTGGTAAGTGGAGTCTTTTAATCCAATCAATGCTGTTTTTAATTTGAATCAGCTGCTTGATTTAGTTCATTTAATCACCGAAGTTTAAAAAGTTATATTCATTATTAGATTCATGCTTGATTTATTTTTTCAGCATTATGATATGGGGAAAATGGGTGGGAAATATCCTTACTTAACTGGTGAGCCGCCACTGGCTTGTTCAATTCAAAGTCTAATTCAATAATTCTCCATATTTTTCCACTTGTACATCCACATAGAACCAACAAGGAGTTGCTTCACTCACAGTTAGTTGTCAATAATTCAAAAGAGTCCTTTAAATCAAAATGAATGAATTTTACATGTATATTTTTAAAATTGGAGGTGTCCTTGGTTGTCCTAAGACAGTAGACTTCTGTGTGGCTGTGGTTTGTCCTTCAGCTCTGTCTGACACTTCTATCCTCCTCCCATTGGAAAATACCAACTCTTCCAAGGTTTACAAGGTTTTAGAGAACAGGAAACAAACCCAAAATGTGTCAGGAAAATGACATGGATGTGACCACAAGGTGGAACTGTAGGATAAGAAATGGAAGCAGCTCAGCTCCATGGGCAGGTGTGTGGGGGTTAGTAATTGGAAATATACACACCTGAGATGCCTGATGCAACAGGCATAGTTAACTGCCTATAAAAAGGAGATAGGAGTTATCTCCAGTGTGGGTTTGTTGTGTATGGTGGTTGGTGGAGCAGTTTGTTGGAGTGTTGCATAGTTGTGAGTATTTGAGATGGCTCTCCAATAATCTGTATGTGTATATTGTACATAGTGCAACTAAAGATTAAAGCCCTCATGTTGAGTGAAGACTGGCCTTGCTGCTGTCTTTATTTGGAAGAAAGCCAGAGCTCAAGGCTGTGTGCTGCTGTGAAGGATTTTTTCCTTCTCAGCCAGAAGTCCTTTTGCAGACAACTCTCTAGAATCCTTCTCCTGGTGTCCTGTCAACATGGAACAACTCTGTACGTGGTTGTGGTGGACAAACGCATCTTTCTATGCCCCAACAAGGGTTATGGGCCCAGTGTCCGCATGGACAATGCTTGAGAAGCTGTGGGAGATACAGTTCTGCAATTGATGAGCTGCTTTGTGTTCCTGGAGGGCTGAAGAGAAACGTCCTGGAGAGGAGTGAGTTAAGTGTGTCTAGTCACGGACTCTGCCCTTATCTGTTTGCTTTGGAAGCTAATTGTTTTTGGCAGCCTGCCCGGACTGTTATCAGTGTGTTTGTTTGCATTTGTTTAAGTCACAGACTCAGTGCAAACATGGAAATGGCAGTCAGGTTTGAAAAGCTGTCTGAGAAGAACTATGCTTCCTGGAAGCTATATATGCAGGCTCTGCTAATAAAGCAGAACTTATGGGACTAT
Organism: Phrynosoma blainvillii; assembly: GCA_026167975.1. Taxonomy (NCBI): domain Eukaryota; kingdom Metazoa; phylum Chordata; class Lepidosauria; order Squamata; family Phrynosomatidae; genus Phrynosoma; species Phrynosoma blainvillii. The sequence continues at coordinate 212,766,596 of JANUYF010000001.1, forward strand.
GTAAAAAACCAACCAGACCCTACTAATGAGGAACAATTAGTAGGCGACGAAAAAGCCAGAGCAACAATTTTTTTGGCTTTGGAGCTGAACCAGCTGAACAATATCAGAGATAAGAGGTCAGTGTTTGAGGTCTAGAAAGCTCTTGAGAATGTCAATCAACTAGCTGGAGCCTTGTCAAAAATGTTGTGCAGCAATAAGCTGTATTGTTGTAAACAGCAGGAAGGTGAATCCATGCTTGTGCATTTAAAAAGGATGCAGGACAATTTTGCAGAGTGCAGCGAGCGTGGCATCCAAATAGAAGAAACCCAAAAAGGTTTTATACTCCTGAGTAGTCTAAACAGTGAATGGGAATTTCAGATGTACAATCTCCAGGGAGTAACCGAAGCTGATTTAAAAAGTGGACCTTGTGGCATCCAGAATACTGGAAGAGGCACAGAGGAGAGACTCCGAGAAGAGCTTCAAGGGAGCGACCAGCTGGAGGAGACAACCAACCGACCTTATCTGAGGAAGGGAATGCTGCTGTCTGCAGGACACTGAGATGTTTTTCCTGTGGGGAGACCGGACATTTGATAAAGAACTGTCCTAAGGTCTCTGCAGCAAAGAAGGGACAAAACTCACAGAAGAAAAGGAAAGACAAGCCTCAAGATGGGAGGGGGTTTGCTACTGCTGTAGAGGGAGTTGTGGGTGAGAAGAAGGTCCAGTCTCTCTGGATTTTGGACAGTGGGTGTTCTCATCACATGACCCCTAATAGGGAAGAACTACAAAACCCAAAGCCAGCACCAGTGGACACTGTAGTATTTGCAGATGGTTAATCTGGCAATGTAGATGTACAAGGGTCTGTGTTTATCCCAGGTTTGAAAAAAGTTTTCCATAACATACTGTGTGCACCAAAATTGCAAAATAGCCTTGTAAGTGTGGCATCCCTAACAAGTGATGGATATGAAATCCAAATGGTAGCACAGGTGCAGTGTGGGAATGTAACAAATAAGCCACTGCATGATGGGTGTGCTCATTACCTTCATAGAGTTATGGGCCATATAAGCTTTAAGGGTTTGAGAAACCTAGAGAAGGTTTGCCCAGAGTTCAAGGTAGAGAATTGTAAAAGCTACCTTGATTGTGCTATTTGTAAAAAGGTAAAGGTTAAGGCTTACCCTGTAGCAAAGGTGAGGAAATGCATAACCCAGAGGCCTTTTCAGATCATATGCGGATTTATCAGGGCCGCATCAAGTAAAGAGAATAGGGGGAAGCAGGTTTACCCTAGTGATTGTAGATAGGCATACCAGATTTACCTATGTGGCTATGCTCAAAACCAAAAGTGAGGCTGCTGACATGGTTAAAAAATGGATCAATTCTGTTGAAAGGGAGTTTCCCTACAAGGTTGGCACTCTTGTGACTAACAGAGGTGGGGAATTTCTGTGTCATAATCTGCAGCAGTGGTTTGGGCAGAAAGGAATCCAACATAAAACTATGAATCCCAGATGTCCAGCTGAGGATGGTTTCGCTGAATGTAGGATTGGGATGATGAATCAGATAAGAGATTGTATGTTAGAGGATTCCAGAGCACCAGCTAATTTGTGAGGTGAAGCAACAAGAACTGCTTGTCATATTATAAACAGGTCATGGTGCAGAGTGATAAATCAAACACCATATTATTTGCTGTATGGGAGAGCACCAAACCTGAGGTATTTAAGGGTGTTTGGTTAATTCGCCTCAGTATACATTCCTCCTCAGTTCAGGAAAAAAAAAATCAGCCCAAAAGTCAAAGGTTGCATTTTGTGGGCTATGAGGGGAATAAATACAGATTCCTGATGGATGGGAATAAGATTTTGTATTCAAGGAGTGATAGCTTTGAAATCCATGCTAGGTGGAAGAAAGTGTACCCTGACCAAAATATTGTTGTAAAACAGAAAGCCAATGTGGTAGATAAGAACAATGGAAATGGAGGGGTACATGCATCCAGGGATGTCTTAGATGAGAAACCAGGTGTGTCACAACAGCCTGGAATTTCGAGTCAACAGGGCACTTTGAAGGTGCCTTGTACTCCAGAAGAACCTAGTACTTCTTTAGACTTACAACCAAAACTAAAACCAGAGTTAGTAACTGTTAAACAAGAACCAGTTGAGACTCATGGACAAGACACTCAGGCCAGTGTTAGTGGCAGTGACACTGAGGGCAGCCAAGGCACGTTCCTAATTCCCATGAGGGCTCAGAAGGGAAAGTTCTTTGTGGTAAAGCAGGGACAAGACTTTTCTGTGGCAGCAGTAAAAAGAACTGAAAACACTCCAGAAAGAGCCAGGAGAACATGCTCTAAGCAGGAGGGGTGGAGGAAAACCAAAGCTCTGGTGTATGTGGCAGAGTGTAGCCAGGATATGTTTGGCGGGTTGGTCAGGCCTGTTAATAAAATGATATTGAAGAATGATAGCACCAGGGAAGCCAGAGCCAGGTGGGTCAGTAGCATGGGCTATCAAGGTCTAAGAAAACACTGTGGCATTGTAAATAATGGGAATGGAGTCTCAGACTCTAGAGGTATCAGAGGTTAAGGTCACAGTATATAAAAACAAGTGTAAATGACACATGGTACACACCACATATTATTTGGTGGGGAATGTCAGGAAAATGACATGGATGTGACCACAAGGTGAAGCTGTAGGATAAGAAATGCAAGCAGCTCAGCTCCATGGGCAGGTGTGTGTGGGTTAGTACCGCTTTTTCCGGCATATAAGACAACTTTTTAACCCTGGAAAAGGGTATCCAAAGTCGGGGGTAGTCTTATACGCTGGGTAGAAGAGAAGGAGGAGAATGGAGGGGAGAAAGAGAAGGAATCCAGGCAAGAAGAAGAGGAGGAAGAAAAAGAGGGGAGAAAATGAAGGGATCCAAGCAAGAGGAGGAAGAAAAAGAAGGGAGAAAATGAAGGAATCCAGGCAAGAGGAGGAAGAGGAGGAAGAAAAAGAGGGGAGAAAATTAAGGGATCCAAGCAAGAGGAGGAAGAAAGAGGGGAGAAAGCGAAGGAATCCAAGCAAGAGGGGGAAGAGGATAAAGAAAAAGAGGGGAGAAAACGAAGGGATCCAAGCAAGAGGAAGAAGAAAAAGGGAAGAAAACAAAGGAATCCAATCAAGAGGAGGAAGAAAAAAAGGGGGGGGAGAAAATGAAGGAATCCAAGCAAGAGGAGGAAGAGGAGGAAGAAAAAGAAGGGAGAAAACGAAGGGATCCAGGCAAGAGGAGGAAGAGGAGGAAGAAAAAGAGGGGAGAAAATGAAGGGATCCAAGCAAGAGGAGGAAGAAAGAGGGGAGAAAACGAAGGGATCCAAGCAAGAGGAGAAAGAAGAGGAAGAAAAAGGGGAGAAAATGAAGGAATCCAAGCAAGAGGAGGAAGAGGAGGTAGAAAAAGAGGGGAGAAAATGAATGAATCCAAGCAAGAGGAGGAAGAGGAGGAAGAAAAAGGGTGAGAAAACGAAGGAATCCAGGCAAGAGGAGGAAGAAAAAGGAAAGAAAATGAAGGGATCCAAACAAGAGGAGGAAGAAAAAGGGGGGAGAAAACGAACGAATCCAGGCAAGAGGAGGAGGAGGATGAGAAGGGGGGGAGAAGAAGGAAGCCACTTCTAAGACTGTTGTTATTGTTGTTGTTGTTGTTGTTGTTGTATGCCTTTGAGTCATTTCCGACTTAGGGCGGCCCTATCATGGTGTTTGCTTAGCAAGATTTCTTCACAGGGGAGTTTGCCATTGCCTTCTCCTGAGGCTGAGAGAGTGTGACTTGCCCAAGGTCACCCAGGGGGATTCCATGGTTGAGCCAGAATTCGAACCCTGGCCTCCAGAGTCATACTTCAATACTCAGACATGGTGACCAAATATCTTTAATGCAAAGGAGGACAAATCACTACAAAAAATGTAGTACATACAAGAAAAAAATGTAGAGAAAGCTAAAAGCACTAATATAAATGTAAATCCATGCTTCTTAGCCATGCTAAAAATGGAGGACATTTTGGAATTCCTCCTGGAGAGAGGGTTGACATAGAGGGCATGTCCTGGAAAAGAGAAGGCTAAGTAGCTCATTGAACTACAAATCCAAGAGCTCTCATAATATGGAGCCATGGCAGTTAAAGTGGTGTCAAACTGCATCAGTTCTACAGTATGGATGCAGCCTGAATCTGCACTGCAGAAATAATACAGTTTGACACTGCTTTAACTGCCATGGCTCATCCTATGGACTCCTGGAATCTGCAGTTTGCTTTGTGGTACCATAGCTCTCTGATAGAAAAGGCTAAATATCTCACAAAACTGCAAATCCCAGAATTCCATAGTCTTGAGTCAGGGAAGTTAAAGTGGTGTCAAACTGCTTTAATAAATTTCTGCAATGCAGACACTGCCAAAGTTGATGTGTTGCTTGAGCATGGCTTCTTTAACAAATAATTCTGCACAATGAGAGAGAGAGAGAGATAATGTGTGTACCTTTGAAGATTTATCTAAAGAAGAACCAAGTTCCTTACTTGGAGGTTATATGTGTATGTTGTGTGCCTTCAAATTGTTCCTGACTTATGGTGATCATGGGTTTTCTTGGCAAGATTCGCTCAGAGGAGGTTTGCCATTGCCGTCCCCTGAGGATGAGAGTGTGTGATTTATCCAAGTTCACCAAGTGGGTTTAATGGCAGAGTGGGGAATGAAACCCAAGTCTCCAGAATCGTAGTCCAACACTCAAACCACTACACCATGCTGACTCCTATTCCCATGTACTACCTATGAAACAATTGCAGACTTGTTTGTTGTTCTTGTGGGTCTTCAAGTCCTTTCCAACTTATGGCAACCCTAAGGCAACCATACCTGGGGTTTTCTTGGCATGTTTCTTCAAATGGAGGTTGCCATTACCATCCTCTGAGGCTGAGAGTGTGTGACATGCCCAGGGTCACTTACTTGGCCACAAATTGTACATACCCCAGAATGTATCACCTAGTATATTGGCAATCCTTCCCCCCCCAACACTTTGTTATTTTCCCCCCAATAGCTGGGAGATGGAAATAAATTTTAAAGCAGCATTTAAATGTGGACTATTTTTTAAAAAGTAAGGTCCAAAACATACTGCAGAAATAAATGCTAGGGAACATGGGAGATGTAGTTTGTTGTGTTTCTTAGTGACAGTTTTCCTGCTAAGTACCTGCATGTCATAAGTATTTGAATTAAAATTACCATATTGAAATCAAATCTGATGGGTTTTTAAAAATTTTCATTTGGTGTGCGTTGGAAGAGGGGTCGTCTTATACGACGAGTATATCCCAAACTCTATATTTTAACTGGAAAAGTTGGGGTAGTTTTATATGCCGGAAAATACGATAATTAGAAATATACACACTTGAGATGTCTGATGCAACAGGCATAGTTAATTGCCTATAAAAAGGAGATAGGAGGTATCTCCAGTGTGGGTTTGTTGTGTATGGTGGTTGGCGGAGCAGTTTGTTGGAGTGTTGCATAGTTGTGAGTATTTGAGATGGCTGTCCAATACTTTGTATGTATATATTATACATAGTGCAACTAAAGATTAAAGCCCTTATGTTGAGTGAAGGCTGGCCTTGCTGCTGTCTTTATTTGGAAGAAAGCCAGAGCTCAAGGCTGTGTGCTGCTGTGAAGGAATTTTTCCTTCTCTGCCAGAAGTCCTTTTGCAGACAACTCTCTAGAATCCTTCTCCTGGCATCCTGTTGATGTGGAACAACTCTGTACGTGGTTGTGGTGGACACAGCGAATCTTTCTACGCCCCAACAAAATGGGCCCCTCAGAACACCCCATTGCCAGGGGTATATTCTTGACTGCTTGGTCTTTACCACACAAGGTGATCATCTTCTTTGCAGCTATGCTTAGAAGCTTCTCAACAGGATGCCATTTCCAACCAGAAGTCAAAGAAAAAGATTTTCTGTTAAAAACATATCACAGAACACAACTGTTTTAACAGGAAATCTTTTTCTTTATCTCTCACACAGCCCAGAAACATCATTTCTTCAACCACAATTCTTATGATTTTTTTTATTAAATTTTATTAATCAAATACATACATACAAACATAATAAAACCAAACGTACATCACAAACGACTACAATAAACATACAAACAAATAAATACACCAATAACACAACTAACTGAAGTTAACATGACTAAAATCTTCTGTCTTCCAGATGAATGGTTATTTGCAATTTAATGTTACTTTACTGAACCCCTAATCAAATAAATATCTCTCTGAACTTAATTATTATTTCTTACAATTCAGTTGTCACTATTTAAACTATATACATATTGTTTTCCTTTCTAATTCACCTTTTTCCCCTTCTATTTTAACATTTTTTTCATGATATTCTTTAAACTTCACCCAGTCTTTAATAACTTCCTCTTTTGATTTATCATTTAATAAACCAGTTAGTATATCCGAATCCATAGCTTCCCATAAATTTTCTATCCATTCATAATCTGTTGGCGTTATTGATTGCTTCCATTTCTTTGCATAAAGATTTCTGGCAGTGGTAAGCATATATAGCAATACCCTTTTATTTACTTTTACGAATTTGCTCTCAAGTCCCCCAGTCATATTTAACAAAAAGAGGGTTGGTTCTAATGGTATTTCAAATTCATATATATTCTTCATTAATTCCTTTATTCTCTTCCAATATTTTTTTGCTTCTATACATTTCCACCATAGATGGTAAAAGGTGGCTCCCATTTTCCCACATTTCCAGCAAGAATCTTTACCTGTCTTGTATAGTTTATCTAATTTGACAGGGGATAAATACCATCTATTCACCATCTTAGTGTGGTTCTCCTTATAGTTTTGGCACTTAGTATATTTATGAGTATCTTCCCATGCCTTTTCCCAGTTTTCTAGTTCAATGGGCTTTCCTACATCCTGCGCTCATTGAATCATAGAATGTTTTATTACCTCTTTTTCCAAATCTCTATTTTTAACACTTGATAGAACTTTGATATGTGTCCTTTCTTTTTATCAAAAAATATTTTATCTATTTCATTATGTATTTTTGTAATGCTTTTATTTTTCTTATCAACTCTATATCTTTCTCTTAATTGATTGTATAAAAAACAATTGTCTTTAATTGGTTCTATCAACTGTTCCCGCGTCTTAATCAATATTTCAGTACTATCACTCCAATTTACTAGTTCTTTATAAGTTATCCAAGGGATTTCCTCCTTCTTAGATCTCCTGCAAAAAGCCTCTTGAGGGGAAACCCAACTAGGGATTTCCCTATAAAAATTATTCTTAATTTGTATCCAAGTTTTCAATAACGCACATCTCACAAAATGGTGTAAGAATTCTTTATTTTCTTTTTGTTTGTCATGAAACATATATGCATGAAAACCAAATCTCATATTAAAACCTTCCAGGTCCAATAGTCTTTCATTTTTTAACTTAACCCATTCTTCCAACCAATTTAAACAGGCTGCCCTATAATATAATTTAAGATTTGGGAGGCCACAGCCTCCTTTTATCTTTTCTTCTGTTAACAATCTCCAACTGATTCTGGCTTTTTTGCCTTCCCAGATAAACTTACCCAATTCTCTCTGCCAAGCTTCCAAACATCTTTCATTACTTAATACGGCGAGATTTTGAAATAAAAACATGATCTTCGGGAGTACACACATCTTAATGGTCTCAATTCTTCCATAGAATGATAGTTGTTTACTAGACCATCTAACCAATTCCTTATGGATCGCTGCCCAACTTTTAAAGTAATTGTTTTTAAATAAATCTATATTTCTTTTTGTTATTGTGATTCCCAGATATTTTACTTTCTTTTCAATTTTAAATTTAGATATTTCTTCCAATTTTTGCTCTTCTCTAACATTCATGTTCTTTGTAATTATAGCTGTTTTATCTTTATTTATGTTAAATCCTGCTAAATTCCCAAACTCTTCTATGACCTTTATTAATCTTGTTATGTTATCCACAGGATCTTCAAGAAAACAAATCATGTCATCAGCAAATGCTTGCAGCATATATGTGTGTCCTTTTATATTTGTTCCCCTTATTTCCATGTCTTCTCTAATTCTATTATTCAGTACTTCCAATACTAGTATAAACAACGGTGAAAGGGGGCACCCCTGTCTTGTCCCTTTTTCAATCTTGATTTTATCAGTTTTTTTCTTGATTAATAATAATTTGTGCATTTTGTTCCTTGTAAATTTCTTGTATCCAGTTAATAAATGTTTCTCCCATCTTCATTTTGTTGATCAATTCCAACAAGAACACAATTCTTATGATTTTGGAAATATGTTTAATTGGATTGTTTTCACATATTTTGTAATCAGTATACTCTGCTAGTTGGTGAAGAACCTCTTCCTTATACACGACAGAATCTGACTTACAGTCTTGTACCTTTAAGTGAAAGAAGGGGACATATCAGGTACTCTGGATGTATAATCTTTATATACTAATATACTTAAGGGTGAAGCCCTTGAAATTTTAAAGGCCATTTTGGATAAGAGGGAGAATAGACACCCTCGAACACACTTTCTGTTTTCCTTAGAGGAAATAGCATCAACAAAAATTACATTAAATTTGAACAAAATTCTATTGGCAAATTAAAGAGGTAGCCACAGTATGCCCATGGCTTCAGAAATAGCAAATCTTTTTATGGAAAATTTTGAAAGAGGAATAATTAATCCTAATAGTGAGTACAAGGGAAAACTCATTTTGGAGGGCAAGGTACCTAGATGATATATTTTATATTTAGATGATGATGATGAAAAACATTTTCATAATAGAATCACTTCCTTCAGCAACAACATATAGTTTGAGTTTGAACAAAACCGAGGCCCATTTTTTTTTAAGATTAGAAGATTAAGAAGAAGTAGTAGTAGTCTAATCACCTCATTATATTAAAAAGCCTGCAGATACCAACAGATTTGATGACAATTACCCTACAACTTTATGGTATAATCTCCCATATGCATAGTTTCTTAGACTGAAACATAATGGTTCTCATGAAGAAGAATTTAAGGTGGAATGCATGATATTGTCAGAATGTCTGAGGGCAAGGCATTATCAACATGCTATATCTAATGGAAAAGCATTTCCATTTCCATTTTGGAAAAGTATTACAGAGACCTCAGTCAGAGCTTTTGAAGAACCAAGAAAGAATCCAAAGTAATTGTCTGCATTGTTTTCTCACATTTAACTACATTACAAAAAAGTTATATATTTATAAAAAGTCATTGGTTACTAGCTGAAAACATCCCAGGATGTAAAGAAAAATCTCTTATATGCCACAAAAGAACTAGGGCCCTCAAGGACAGAGTGATGAATATCAAATGTAATGTCCCACCACAATTATATAATAATATTATAATTGGTATGAGGAAACTGATAAGGCATCACACATGTGGACATTGTTTGTACTGTGCACATACAACCAAATTGACAATATTTATAAATGATGTAGATTTAAAACCATACAAATTAACTCATTTAGTACCTGCAATACTATGTATTTAAAAAAGCCAAAGCAATTCACCAGCGCGCCAGCGGCAGAGGGACCAGGTTGCTGGCTCAGAACTCCTTCCCTGCCTTTCTCCACCTGTGGTGGGGCGGAGCAGAGCCTTGAAGAGCTCCCTTCTCGCCCCTCAATTCCACCAGCGCGCCAGTGGCAGAGGGACCAGGTTGCTGGCTCAGAACTCCTTCCCTGCCTTTTTCCACCTGTGGTGGGGCGGAGCAGAGCCTTGAAGAGCTCCCTCCTCGGCCCTCAATTCCACCAGCGTGCCAGCGGCAGAGGGACCAGGCTGCCGGCTCAGAATTCCTTCCCGAGGCGTGGCAGCGGCAGTGCTTGAGCCACTTGAAGGACTCCCTAGCCCAGCCAGCCCTCGCTAACACCAGCACCAGGGAGCAAGAGGCGGTGGGCCGTGGCCGCAGAGGACTGTTTTGCCATCCACAGTCCTTGAAGCATTATAATAATAAGAATTTTTGTATTTTTAAATTTGTATATTTTTATTATTGTTATTGATTTTATTATTGTAAATGATTTTGTTTAATATGTTGAGGGATGGGTGGGTGGGTAAAGGAGGGATGGAATTTCAAGTTGATTGTTGTTTGTAATTTTGTAATGTTGTACGCCGCCCCGATTGCTTGGCAGAGGGGCGGGATATAAATAAAAATTATTATTATTATTATTATTATTATTATTATTATTATTATTATTATTAATTCTAGGCTGCATTAACAGAAGTCTAGATGGAGAGAAGCAATAGTGCCACTCTATTCTGCTTTGGTCAGGCCTCGCCTGAAATACTGTGTCCAGTTCTAGCCACCCCAATTAAAAAAGGATGTTGATAAGTTGGAGTGCATCCAGAGGACAGTGACCAAAATGATGAAGGGTCTGGAAACTATACCCTATGAGCTGGGTATGTTTAGCCTAGAGAAGAAAAGGTTAAGTGGTGATATGGTGTCCTCTTGAAATATTTGAAGGGATGTCACATTGAGGATGGAGCAAGCTTGTTTTCTGGTGCTCCAAACACTAGGACACAGAACAGTGGATGCAAATTATAGGAAAAGAGACTCCACCTAAACATTAGGACTCCACCTGACAGTAAGAGCTGCTTGACAGTGGAACACACTCCCTCAGAGTGTGGTGGAGTCTTCTTCTTTGGAAGTTTTTAAACAGAGGCTGGATGCTTTGATTGTATATTCCTGCATGGCAGGGGGTTAGACTGGATGGCCCTTGAGGCACTTCCAATTCTATGAATGGCCTGAAGTGACCATTGATCAGCACATGGAGCCTGTCTCTTAACTGGAACTTATTTCCTATCCCTGCTTCACCTACAGCCTAAATTCACAAACTGGTGTTCCCAGTGAGTCATAGAAAATATACTTTGTTTATATAGTACTTTATTTTCTGAGAGCAGAAAAGAATAACTCTGTCTTTTCTGGTATTTGTATGTCTACCATGGTAAGTAAAAAATATCTTATGTGTGGCTTTACTGTAATTCTGTAAACACATCAATGAACCACAGTTATAATGTGCTCCTACCTAAATCAAAATAAATGCATTATACCAACAATAATCACCTCTGCACAGTAATAAGGAAGACATTTCCCAACACACTTCTCTCTTTATGAGAGGAAATTAAAAGAAACATTTTAAAAAAAATGGAATCTTAAAAAAAAAAGAAATACATTCATAATGGACAAACATTGAATCACCCCATCACAAATCTTTCCCCCCTTTTAGTGTTTCTTTCTTTCTTTCAATAGTTTTTTTCTTCTCCTTGTCCATGTTTGTTCATGATCTTTTTTCCTTCCAAATCTTGACCTTCTCTTTCCTTCTCCTTCTTTCTTCTTCTTCCATTTCTTTATGATTACCCAATCAAGTTATTTCCATACATTTATAATTATAAAGCAGGCCCTGCTTGAATAGTAGAGACGGCAAGCAAGAGAGAAGAAGGGGTGGTAAGGCAGAGCGGATATTTGAGAGAATCAAAAAGAATATGTTCCCTTCCCTTTTTAGTCCTTCTAAACCCTTTATCTTCTTTGCCTTCCCTTTTCCCCTCTTCACTTCTTCATTCCTCTCTTTCTCTTTCTTTTTTTAACCTCCTGTCTTGCTAGCTTCTTCTTTTTTCTCTCCTCTTCCTTAACCTTTTCCTAATGGCCTATTTTACTTCCTCCTACCTTCTCACTTTCTCTTACCCTCTACATATGCTTTAGCCTTCTTTTATCTCTTTCCTTTCTTTCCTCCTTTTGGAACCTTGTTAATATTCCAATTTATCCTCCTTTTCCTTCTGCCTACCTCCTCTCTTCTCCTCTCTTCCTCCTTTCCCTTCTTTCTTTCTTCATTTCCTCTCTCCTCGTTAAAATAAACATTTTGAGGCTGGCCAGTGCTTTGACAGAGTCTCAAAACTACCAGTTACCTCAAATAAACATTAGTCTCTGATCACAAAAGATGTTCTTCCATGATTTTAAAAGAAGCTAATAATAAAGAGAGGGGAGTGATATATGTCCACTGCAGCAATCTGTGAAACATAAGTGAGGATAACAGAAGATATATTGCCATCCTAAATATGGCACAAGTTTCTCTTCAGTGCAGATGCATCCAGGGAGAGGGGAGAGAAAGAGGGAGGGAGAAGGAATGGAAATTCCTATGGGGTGTTCTTTCTATGCAAAGGGTGCAGTACTGCACATTTCTCATTATAACACTGGGCACTTAAGTTCATAGAGTTGTTAAATACAGTACATAAAAATGTCTACTTTACAAATAATTAACCAATTTTTTTAAAAATGAAAATCTTTTAATCATTATTATTGTCCCAGTTCTTCAAGGCATTTAAACAGGTGCTTGCTTTGGACTAAGCAAGTGCTCCCATCAAAATTAATGTAAATCAATGTGTGCTTAAAGTCAAGCAGTGTATGAAAGAACCTTTTCTGGATCAAAGACTTCCTCCAATTCTGAGTTACATGCTTGCAGCTGCTTGGGCATTCTCAGTTAGGAAGCAATGCCCAAAACTGATGCCCATGTTTTTTAACCATCTGCATGTGTGCCCATCTGTTCAGATGGCATGTGCTCCCTTGCAAGCTGCTTGGACTCTTTCCTGACAGTACCAGTGCCAGGCAATGGTGATTTAATCAGTTACTTGAATACAGTATCTCTTCTGGAATAAAACTGCTCCACATGAACCAAATTAAACAACATCACGTTTACTGTTTTTAGTCAAATGTGGCTGTATGTGCCAAAGAAAGCAAATGCCAGAATAGAAGAAAGATTATGACTATAGTGTACAAACATTTATGAATGGCAGCATTTATTAATGACAGCAGGCACTCTGTAAACCTAGTTTTAAAGATTCTGCATATTAGACAAGTACTTTACATAGCTTGTTGAGCAAGAGCAAATAGCATTTATACCAGCCACAGCTCTCCACTGTTTTCAGTGCGGAGGACAGATACAATCTTATTCAGGTGTCCAAGATTTGGGTTTAAAGTAGGGAGGAGTTGGGACACAAAGCCCTATCCAGTCTTAAAAAAAATCAAGCTTTTATAGACTGCAGCCCACTTACATCAGTTGACATCTGGAATCTACAAAAGCTTATGTCAAACAAGAATTTTAGTTTTTAGGGTCCCATAAGACTTAGTTGTTTCATCTGATGACTGTAATATCAAGTGGCAATATGTATGGGTGAATAAGACATCACAGACAGAATTCCACAGAAGCTTATTAATGACCAACCATTAAATAATCATAGAATCATAGAGCTGGAAGAGACCACAAGAGCCATCTAGTCCAATCCCCTGCCATGCAGGAACTCACAATCAAAGCATCCCAGACAGATGGCAAACCAGCCTCTGTTTAAAGACCTCCAAAGAAGGAGACTCCACCACTCTGAAGGAGTGTGTTCCACTGTCGAACAGCTCTTACTGTCAGGAAGGTCCTCCTAAAATTTAGGTGGAATCTCTTTTCCTGTAGCTTGTGCCCACCGTTGTATGTTCTACCCCTTCAAATACTGACACAGAGCTATCATACCAGCACTTAATATCTCTTATCCAGGTTAAACATGCCCAGCTCCCTAAGTCTCCCCTCATAAGGCTGGTTTACAGACCCTTCAACATTTTGGTCACCCTCCTCTGGACATGCTCCAAATAATGAAGCCGGATACAAAGCATTGGGTTAAGTAAAGGCCATCTTATTTGACCAATATACTATTAGGTTAGTTGAACCTGAAAGGAGTGGGGAGGGAGCAACCTGATGCAGGTCCAGCTGATGCCAGGTGTCATTCCTTGACTTCCTACTCAGCCTTCCTTTGGGCAAAACACCTAAGCCACAAGACAATCCAGCAACAAGGTTGCTCCACAACTGGCCATTTATTGGAAGGCAAACCCTGAGCACTTCTCCCAAGTCCCAGGACTTTATGAAAGAGAGCAAGCAGGTTAGCCCCAAGGTAGACTACTTTCCATCCCTGAGTCCCAGGAACTACAAAGGCCCTACCTTTGACCAAAATGTTGCCAATGTGTACATTGAAATCTTATATTCTCCCCCACTACATGCCATGGACAAGGAAAGAGTGTCCACTTGGTCCCTTTCCTCACCAGGCCATCCAACATGGCTCTCACTCCCTCTTACAAGTTTCCCAGGAAAAACATGTTATGAATGCCATCAGCCCTGTAGAGCTCCGACCATCAGAAAACTATGCTAGGACATGGGGGAAAGTGGCCCAACCCTCTGTTCAGAGCGTTCCATATTTCTCTATTCACCCATTTTCAGGCCAAGGCAATGGGGTTCCCTTTCACCACACCAAATGTGGTGTGATAAAATAGCAGACCAAACAATGGCTACCTCAGGCCATCTGTTGTGTATAAAACAAAAATCATCTAAAGCCTGTAAAATGAGGCCCTTGCCTTTTAGCAAGTCCAAGTCATTCTCACTGAGGTGAATGCTAAAATGTGAGGAACAAGCCTGTGTGCTCCTCTAACAACAGAGGCAATAAACTATTCCCATGAAGGCATCTTGTCCCAAGTTAATCCATAATGGCCAACTCACTTAACCCCAGTTCAGGCACAAACTGGTAATTTTGGGCCTAGCATACTGTACAGTAAACCATATTATGGATGCAGATCAAGACCCATTGTTTTCCCCAACAGCACCTAGGAACTAACAGGGGGGGAAAAAAACATTATTTAGGTAATGTCATCAGAACTTAAGAGGCTGTACATACCTCTCAAAACCAGATGATCTCCAATGCCAAATGTGCTGTATGGACTGCAAGCCCAAGCCCATAGCAATACTGGAAGAAGCAGCCCCAATTCTAAAGGACTGGGTGCCAAATGTAAACCCTTGCATGCCTAGATGCTGCAAGGCCTTTGAAGTGATGGTCCAAAACTGATAACTGGTAAGGTGTGAGAAGTTATGACAAAAAAGAAACCATCGTCTAGAACCACTGAAACTTTTATAATACCACAAGGAATGAACCAGGCATTGAGCTGGATCACTACACTCACCCAAGTGACCTTTACCCCATCCCTTATTGGTCAGTCTTGGAAGATCTTTAAAGTAACCCTCTTAACTGACAATGCTAAGTCGCTAAAGACCAGAGCTCTGCCCAACTCATCCCATCCAGAGGACACCACTAATTCACTCACTCTTAAAGCCCAGAGATATGTAGTCAGTACAGAAGCATGGAAACAGCCAGCCTTGTAACCAGAAATGCAAAGCACAAACCATTGATCAGTCAGAAACCTAAAGACCTCTGGAGACAATGGTTCACATGTATCAGCCAGACAGCCCCTTTCCCTGGACCATCCATCCAAAACCTTCCTAAAATCACTAGTAGTATCTTCATAAACCTGCACCTTTGTTGTAAAAGCCAGTGCTGACAGTTTACTCCTAATGGACTGCAGAACCTCTCAGGGATACACAATATTGTAGGATATAATCCACTGGAATAGTCCAATCAGTCTGGAGCCCATTCTTTGATCTAAAATGCTCAAAACCCCTGACCTGCCTTTCTGTAACTAGTCCTAGGGTTGGCAGTTATCAAGAGACCAATGGCTCAGACAACCTCATCCATCAGACTCCATAGGTCCATCTGCTTCCAAGGCCAATTGTCTGAAGCATTTCATCTGTTGTTAGGAAAGAGCATCATATAGAATCATAGAATCAATCAGCTAGCCCATTATCCATACCAGCCACATGGAGAGCCACAAACAAAATAATTAATCAAATAATTATAGAGTGGTTTACTCAGTAAATGAACATCTAAGAAGAAATAGAGAAGCACTGGTAGTGAGGAAAGATATAGCAAAAATATTCAAAGGATATAATGCAAAATCTGATCGAATCATATCAATAAGACTTCAGGGAAAACCCAATAATATAACCATATTCCATGTTAGGAAGGCCACATGCTAGATGGATGGACTTTATTAAAGAGACCACAAATATGAGTTTGCAAGAGCTGGGCAGAGCAGTAGAGGACAGGGGGGCCAAGAAATGTCTCATCCATGGGTCAAGACCGACGTGAAGGCAGTTAACAACAAAATTCCAAGTTATGCTCCAACCATAAAGGCAAAAGAAGAGGAAACTGAGAGAATCTATGCAGGAGTCAAAGAAGAAATTGATCACACACCAGAAAGCAGCTCCTTTTTGCACCAGGAAAAAGGTGCCTTTGCCACTGTGGTGATTGTTTCTCGAAGTGCCAGTGGCATGCAGTGTCTAAACACCACACCTCTGGAACACCGTAAAGCTGCCATCGTTTGGGCAGCAGAGAGGCTTCGTGGCACGTTCCCAGCATTTTGAGGGCATGTGTCGTGCATATACCACACCACCAAGCTGCCAGGAACACACCACTTTGGGCTGCTCTGTTTTGGCTCTGGGTCTTCTTTTTTTCCCCTTTTTGAAACTTGGAGCAACATTTGTCCTACTTTAGTCTGCTGGGGCTTCTGCTGTTCTCTAGGAATTCTGAAAGATTTTTGCCAGTGGCTCTGAGATTATATTTGCAAGTTCTTTTAATACTCTTGGATGAAGCTTATTTGGCCCCAGAGACTTGAATTCATTTGGATTAAGAAGGTATTCCTGTACTACCTCTACCTATTCTATGCTGCATTTCCCCTACAACATCATCTGCCCCATAATCTGTTGAGCACTGTTTTCTTTTTGTGAGAAGACTGAGGCAAATTAGGAGTTGAGTAGTTCTTCCTTTTCCCATACTCTGTGCATTAGTGAAAAGACACCATAGGCCATTCCCTCTAGCTGCCTAGTTAAGTTTTTTTTCTCTCTCTCACTCACTGTTGAGGTCTTGTACTATTTGCCTGCTTCTTTCTGTAGCAATTGTACTGTTATTTCTAGCATTTGATGAACTCTTGTCCTCAAGACTATTGCCTCCTTCCCTCACATAACTCAGTTTAAAGCCTTCTTGGTCAGAATTTTGAAGCCTTTGGCAAAAACATTCCTGCAACTGCTGTGAGGTGCAACCCATCCCTTGCCAGAAATCCAGCCACCTGAATGTGCAGGCCATGATCCTTCTTGGTGGCATCATTTGCAAAGTGGCACCGTTTGCAAAGTCTCTGCTATTCACTTTTCTTTCTCCTTTTTTAAATTATTAGCCAAGATTCTCCCTGGTTTATTACCAGCTTCCCAAGTGTTTTTGCCTAGTTGCTTGTTCTTTTCCATACCTTTTATCATTAGCAATTGTAGTTGTTGTTGTAACCCTTGTACCTCATATTTTAAATTTTTATCTACTCATTTCTTCCATTGTTTTCCTTAACCTTTAACTCTTTCATGATCTTATCCTCTTTCTTTTTGCTACATTTATATTAAAAGTTGTATTCTATGCTACATTTTATTAAAAGTTCTCTAACCACCACCTTACTGGCATTCAATACTGTCTTGCTAGCTATCTCTCCTATAGTATTTTCCTTAAAATACAATTTTACAACCTCATTTTTAAACTACTTCTTTGTCATCAGATTTTCTGTTGGTCTCTAGGAGTAGTCCATTTTATTTTCTATCATCTCCAGTACAATCGGATTAAGGTCTCACATAATCTTAGGCAGTTATCCATTTTCTGAATTACTGGTTGTAGCATCTTGGTTGCTAAGAACATTTCAGTGCTCAACATTGAATCGTGGGTCTCTAAGTAGAAAGTAAATTGTGGGTCTCAGAAAGTAAAGCTTAGGGAGTGCTTAGGTGAACTGACAAGTGGTATAGAAATGTACTTGCTACTGCTATTGCTAGCTATTTGAGTAAAGAATTTCTCTCTCTTTTCCAGTGGGGCATAACTAACCCCACTTTAGTATTTTTTATATAAGCCACCCTGATTGGGTACCCATTGGGCGGGGTAGAAATAAAATTTTATTATTATTATTATATAATAACCAGTGCATTTTATCATCTAAATGTTGAATCTCAGACATAGCTTTAAGTTCCAATTGGTTTCCAATCTTCTCCAGTATCTCTTTATATTTTAACCAAATTCGAAGGGCTGTCCATCTTCCAAAAAAAGCTTCATGTGGTGAAGTCCATAAAGGTATTTTAGTGTATATTATTTTTTTCAGTTCTTTCCATGTTTTAAGTAAGCTTCTTCTTATTACGTGGTGTTGGAATTCTTTGTGAACTCTATCCTTATCATAACATAAGTATTCATGCCATCCGAATCTGTTGTTGAATCCCTCCAAATTCAATATATCCTGGTCTTCTAATGTTATCCATTTGGATAGCCAATCTAAAACATTCGCTTTGTGGTAGAGTTCTAAGTCTGGTACATTCCTCCCTCCATCTTTACTTTGTCTTGTCATTGTTAGCCAATTGATTCTCACTTTTTTACTTTTCCAAATAAATTCCTTCAAATCTTTTTGCCACTCTTGAAATATTTGCCTGTTATGTATTATCGGGATATTCTGAAATAAAAAATTTAATTTGGGTAAAATCATCATTTTTATCGTCTCTATTCTTCCTGATAATGATAGCTGAATTTTACTCCAATTTATCATATCTTTCTTGATTTCTCTCCATTTTGGTTTATAATTGTTTTCAAATAAATCTACATTCCTTTTGGATATCCATATCCCCAAATATTTAGTTTTATTTACAACCTTACAATGTGTTTCTTCAGCTAATTCTGTTTCTTCTTTTTTTGTCATGTTTTTGGTAATTATTACTGTTTTGTCATAATTTATTTTAAATCCGGCCCTATTCCCAAAATCTTCTATCATTCTGAATGTTTCCTTTATATTTTCTATTGGGTCCTCCAATATCAATACCACATCATCGGCAAAGGCACGTAACTTATATTCTTTTCCTTTAATCTTCATTCCTCTAATGTTTGGGTTTCCCCTTATCTGATTTAGTAATGTCTCCAACACCATTATAAAAAGAAGAGGTGATAACGGACATCCCTGACGCGTCCCTTTGCCGATATTAATTTTTTGTGATTTGTTTCCATTTATCACCAGGCTTGCTGATTGTTCACTATATATTTCTTTAATCCAATTACAGATTTTTTCTCCCAACTTCATTTTTTCACATATTTTTATCATAAAAGTCCAATTTACGTTATCAAAAGCTTTCTCTGCATCCAAAAATATAAGTCCCAATTTTTTGTCATTATTCTTTTCATAGTATTCAATCACATCTACTATTGTTCTTATATTGTCCTTTAAATATCTTTGAGGTAAAAATCCCGACTGTTCTTTTTTAATTATTTGTGAAAATATTTTTTAAGTCGTTCTGCCATTATTAATGCAAATATTTTATAGTCTGTATTTAATAAAGATATCGGTCTGTAATTCTTGGCTCGCATTTCATCTCTTCCCTCTTTGTGAATCAGTATTATATTTGCGTTCTTCCAGGTATCAGGTATTCCATCTTTTATTATCCAATTAAATATATCACACAATGGTTTTTTTCAATTCCTCTATAAATGTCTTGTAATAAACAGCCGTATATCCATCTGGTCCTGGAGCTTTGTCCAATTTCAGCTTTTTTATTGCTTGGACAAATTGTTCCACCTCTTCTTCAGTAAAGTCCTTATTTAATCTTTCCCTTTGATCCTCTGTTATCTCTGGTACGTCTTGTTTATTTATATACTTTTGAGTTTCCAAAGGTTCTATATCATCTTTCCCATATAGCTCTGTAAAGTATTTATAAAAAATATCTTGAATTTCTTGCTGAGTATGGACTACTTTGTTATCATCCTGTATCTTTGTTATTAATCTCTTTTCCTTTTCTTTTTTTAATCTATAAGCTAACCATTTGCCAGATTTATTTGCAAATTCAAAATATTTTTGTCGTACAAATTTCATCTTTTTTGCAATTTCTTCTGATAATCTTTTATCCAATTGATTCCTTAAATATTTCAATTGTTTATCTTTCTTATCATTTGTAGGATCTGCTATTAATTGTTCCTCAATACGCTTAATTTTATTTTCCATAGATTTAAATTCTTGTTCTCTTTGTCTTTTTATCTCAGCAGCTCTTGAAATTAGTATCCCACGTATTACTGCTTTGCTGGCATCCCAAATCATTTTTGCTTTGATCAATGTTTTATTATTAATTTCAAAGTATTCTCTAATACTTAAACTCAATTTTGTCACAAATTTTTTATCTTTTAAAAGATAATTGTTTAACTTCCATTCAGTTTTTTTCAATGATTTGTTTAAAGTTAATACAATTGCGTTATGATCCGATATTGTTCTTGGTAAAATTTCCATCTCTTTTATTTTAGTCTTCATGTTGGCTGAAGTAAAAAACATATCAATTCGTGAGTGTGATTTGTAAGATTCTGAAAAAAAAGTATATCCTTTACTTTTTGAGTATAAATCAGTCCATAAGTCTGTTAAGTTTAGTTGTTCCACTAAATCAAAAAAAGATGTCAGGAGTTTCCCTTGGTTCTGTTTGATTTTCTTTTTTGATGTCCTGTCCATTTTAGGGTTTATTACCCCATTCCAGTCTCCCAGTAAAATTAAATTGTGTTTGTCTTGGTGTACTCTTAAAATTTCTTCCTTTAAATTTGCATAGAAAGAGGCTTGCCTTTCTTTAGGACTATATATATATACTAAGAGGTATTTCCCTTCCTCTGTTTGTACTTCCACGCCCAAGTAATGTCCTTTTTGGTCCTTAAATAATTCAATTGCTTTATAGCTTTTTTGAATATATAATACAATTCCAGCTTTCCTTTTCTCATTTGTAGATGTAAACATCTGTCCTAGTTTCTTATTTACTAAGTATTTTGTCTCATTTCTTCTAATTTTAGTTTCCTGTAAACAAATAATTTGCCGCCTCTGTTTTCATAATAAATGAAATGTTTTACTCCTTTTGTGTTTTGAGTTCAGTCCTTTTATATTCCATGAAATAATTTTCATAGCCATCCCCATTTTGTTTTAAAATTTTAAATAATACTATTTTGAATTCCAGCTAAATCTTAAAGTTGGCCTTCCTCCTCATCGTCATCTATTTGACCTCTATCCTGCATTTCCTCTTCGTCACTTATATCACTATCAAGTTTCCCTTGTAAGTCCTCTTCAGTATATAACGCACATGCTCCTTGTTCCTGCAATTTTTCCGCCAATTCCTGTTGGCTTTCTAATTTTGTTCTATACCTGGTCTTCATCTTTCCTTCCTGCGATGGTTCATTCGAATCTCCAGCTTGTTCTTGTTTCCTTGATTTCAATTTCTTCAAAAATTCTCTAGCTTTTTCTACTGAGTTAATTCTATAGCGCCTTTGTCTATATGTCAGGGACAAGCCTTCCATTCTATCCCACGCAAATCGTATTCCTTTTCTCACCAGCTCCTGCGTTAAAAATTTGTATTCTTGACGTCTTCGAAGTATTGCCATTGGTACATCCTTGTAAATTTTAACTAATTTCCCTTCTATCCAAAATTCTTTATTATAGCTGGCTTGTAATATTAACTCTTTTGTTCTTATTCTGGTGAATGTTATAATTAAATCCCTAGGCATGTTTTTTTCTTTTGCTGTTTTGGAATTCACACGAAATATCGTGTCTGTTTCTCTCCTTATTTCCTCTTGAGTTATTTCAGTAAGCTCTGCCAGTGCTGCTGTTATTATTCCAAATAAATCTTTATTTATAGATTCTGGTGCCCCTCTAAGCTTAAGGCTCTTTTCTTTATGACGGACCTCTTGTAACAAGTTTATATTACTTTCTTTCTTTTGTTGTTCCATCAATTCCGCTGTTGTATTCTTTAGTTCTTTGGACGTTTCTTTTAATTCTTCCACTTCTCCTCTTATTCCCTCTATTTCATCTGTTATTTTACTTAGTTTGGTTCCAAATTCCGATAATTCCTTATGCAATTCCTCTCTGGTTTCTTTTCTTGATTGTTCCAATTCCACCTTTATTTCCACTCTAACTTCCTCTCTCATTTTCTTGAAAGCCTCCAGCAGTGACTGCATTGGATCCTGTTTTCCAGTTGTGTCTGTAGATGCTCTCCTTTGAGTGTTGCTCATTGGGGTGTGTGTGGTTTTTTGCTCCTGAAGCCCTGTTGTTAATGACACAGCAATATATCACAGTATACTTAATACAGTCAATTAATAAGACAAATTGCTTATCTGAAGACAAATTGCTTATCTAGGTATAAATCACTATAATTCACTATAGCTTACTTTTAGCCTATGCTTAAAATAGAAGGTTCAAAAAAAACAAAAAAAAACAGGAAAGCACAAAATTAATATGTATATTAAAATTTACACTTCTTTCTTGTTTCTTCTTAAAACAAATATAAATTTTTAAAATTTAGATATAATATGCCTTCTATATAATTAATATTAAAGGAAGATAACTGAAGCAAAGTCAATCTATTAAAACATTAATTTTAGTAACTTGATCTCCGGCACCAGCCCCCAAATAGGTTCTTATCTCTAAGTTATTTGTATTCTTTCTAAATTAAGTATTTAATTCTTCTACTTTGTGAAACTGTATTCTTTTTTTTTTCACTTTTCTTTGCTTTATTGTTTATAAACATATTTACATTATCAGAAAGATACATAATGAAAGCAAATTGTTAATATTCTTAACCTTGCTTAATTACATTTTTTACTTCCATAAAAAATAAAATTTACTTCCTTTGATGAACATTTGTTATGTGTTTATTTGTGTCTTGTTTTTCTACACTTCCCTTTTACACTGTTGCTCTTCATTCACTTCTGTCTTAGTGAAACTGTATTCTTCTGTTTCTTGTTCCCTTTCTTATCTTCCTTTTAACAATATCTCCTTGTGAAGTGTTTCAGATCCTCTGTCGACCCCTCCACCGTCCTCCTTCTGTCGCAATCTTTCTCTTGAAATTTCTCACTACTGGGGTCTTCCCTCTGTTGTCCCCTCCCCCATCCTCCTTCCGACGAAATCTTTCTTTATTATTCTTATTATTCCTTAATATTGTTGTCTGTTGCCCCCTCCTCCTGTCCTCTTTCCGGCGCAAGCTCTCTTATATTTCTCTCACTTCTGGTACTTCAAGCCGTGGCTTTCTCAGCACTTCCCACTTCAAAAAGCTTTATCTCTATAATTAGCCTCTATTCCTTGCTTTGTTTCTTCCAATTTTAACACAAGCATTAATAAAAAAAATGATGGAATTATTAACATCCCAAATTTCTTTAACCTCTCTGAAGTCCTCTTGGACCACTTCCAAAAATGACTATGTCCCGTGATTTGTTTTGTCTCTCTTTTATAATTACTTTTCTCCTAGTGCCTCCTTGGCTCTGCTTATGCTTCTTCTATCTCAAAACAGACTTAATTATTTTTTGTTATTTTTGTATTCCCCCCCCCTTTTATTTGGGGTTTTCTTCCTTCCCTTCCTGTCCTAAAAGGCAAAAAAAGGGATTTCTTCCTGACAAAGGAGGTTCTCACTTCTCTCCCCCAATATATTCAAGCATTTGCCATCTTGCCTCCTTTTAAACTCGAAGTCCTTTAATTAATTAATTAATTAATTGTCTGTGCGGGAAGGGTGTTTTATATTTCTCTTTCCCAATCCAGATTAGTATTAATGAGTTGAGTTCTTTAAAGTTTATTTTCTGCTTTGAAGCAATCTTGTTGCTTTAAGAGAAAGACTCTCATGTCTTTAAATTAATTATATCTGCCGGCTCCGCTTTCACTTTCAGCCTCCTCTGCTGTTAATAGAGGCTAGATAACAATATATCAAAATCGTCAGACTTTCACAATTAAAGCTGCTCCCTTCTGATTTGAGAGGTCCTTGAACAGAAAGCAATTGTATGCACTTACTTTCTCCGATGTCCTTTGAAGTTCTATTCCTCCAGAAAAAAAGTTTAAAAAAGCAGGTGGCAAGGCTAATGGCGACTGCTACCAGAGCGGGGCTGGCTGCTCATAAAAATCCAGTCTTCTGCCTCGATCCACAATGATCTTGGCTATCAGCCCGGATCTAGCGAGCCCCAAACATGATCCTTTCCCAAGGATCTTTTTGGGGATTCTTAAAATCCCCTCTTCCCCACCCAGGCGATCCGCGGAGAGCCCTCACTGCGAACCGATCGCCTTGCCGTCCCCTGCTGGAAGTCAAAGCCTTTTTTTTTTTTTACAGCCACAAGGCTTAAGATATGTTGTGTTCCACAAGAACACTGGAATATATCTCCCATTTTCCAGCAATCTAAATTCTATTCTGGTATCAAGGAAGAAACTCATCACCCATCAAAATTTGGAAACATTGGCATAATCAGAGGTAACTGGAATCCAAAAGTGGTAAGCAAAACAAAACAAAATGAAATAATAATAATAATAATAATAATATATACCCAGCCCCTCTGAGCACAATCGGGGAGGCTAACAACAGTTAAAAATACATGAATTACAAATTCAAAAACCAAATACCCACCCCCACCCCTTTAAAAAGTATTAAACTAGACACTAATTAAAACAAAACTTGGGTTAAAACATAAAATTAATTAATTAAAACCGCTAACCAAACAAGGAATAACGAACAGCAGAGATGATAAAACAAAGTCAGCAAAGTAGCGGAAATGGTGGTGGTGATCATATTGAGAGAGGGCAGAATAAGGGAGTTCCATGAGGCCGGGAAGTCTATTCTGGAAAGGCTTGCCAGAAGAGATTCATCTTAACAGCCTTTTTAAAGTTGTTTAGCATTGTTATCTGACGGATCTCGTCCAGCAGGCCGTTCCATAATCTGGGGGCGGCTATTGAAAATGCCCTCTGGGAGGTTGCAGACAGCTTAGATTTTAATGGTTGTAGTAAATTCCTCCCAGAGGACTGGAGTGCCCAGAAACTAATAGGCAGCCAGTGGAGGGACTTTAGCACCGGAGTTATGTGGTCCCTACTAGATGTTCCAGAAACCACTCTTGCTACCATGTTTTGTACTAACTGAAGTTTTCGGACCAAGCATGAGGGTAGCCCCATGTAGAGCGCATTACAGAAATCCAAGTGTGAGGTTACCAGTGCATGCACAACAGTCTCGAGATCCCTTACTTCCAAAAAAGAGTGCAGCTGGCATATCAACCAAAGCTGATAACAGGCGCTCCTGACCGTCACATTTACCTGATTTGTTATCAGTGACTAATCAAGGAGCACCCCCAGACTATGAATGCAGTCCTTTACAGAGAGTGTAAAGAGTGTGATCCCATCCAGGACTGGAGGTTGCAACCCAATTTCTGGTTTCGGGGGCCGCTACCGTTAGCACCTCTGTTTTGTCTGGATTCAATCTCAATCTGTTTTTCCTTATCCAGCCCATTACTTCCTTAAGACATTCATTGAGGAAAGAGATGCCATTGGAATTCAAGGCCGACGATCAATACATGGAGAAATAGATCTGGGTGTCATCAGCGTACTGATAACACCCAGCTCCATGACTCTGAATGATCTCACCCAGCGGCTTCATATAGATGTTAAACAACATTGGGGACAGAATGGCACCTTGAGGGACGGCACAAGTAAGCTCCTTTTTGCTGGAGTGACTGTCCCCAAGCAGCACCCTCTGGGATCTGCCCGAGCGGAAGGAATGGAACCACTGCAAAGCAGTGCCTCCAATTCCCAACCCCCTCAGGTGATCCAAGAGGATGCCATGGTCTCCCAAAGCCTCTCCCTGACCCCACTGGTGCTGATGTTACTGCTGCTGCGCTGCCGGGAGAGTAAAAGAGGCAGATCTTATAAGCTCCATCTGAGCCTCTTCCCGGCCCCTCTGGTGCTGGTGTTACCACCTGGCTCCTGAGTCAGCTCCAAGGCTGCTGCTGTTGCCAATGGTCGGGCAGGCATGTTGGGAAACCAAGACCTAATTTTGGGAAATTTATAATTAGCTCAAATGTGAGAGGGAAGCGCCCAACTTCGCTTCTGAGATCTTATCCAATTGTCTACCAGAGATATAAGAATTCTGGCTAGGAAAGACACTGAAACAGACCAAACTCCAATTAAAGTCTAAAATATGTATTTGACAAAAAATAAGCAAACATTCAAATGCGGCACACACACACACACACACACACTAGAAGATAAACGGGAAAGAGCGAGAATGGGGGAGGCAAAGAGGAAAACCAGGATAGAGATATACTCACACCCGAGAGACTCCTCTAGGCTTCTGGCGAATGTAGATGGGCTCCGTGGAAGGGGCACGACTGGCAAGGGGGGGGGTCATGGGAACTATCTCAGAGCGCAGAGCGACAGAGATTCAGCATGCACTTCCAAGGTAGCACGAGGTCTGCTAAAATCCAGGGGTTTTTAAGGGCGATTTCTGCCTTCTAGCCATGAGTCAAACAATAGGTGGACAAAGGCTTGATGGGTTTACTATTGTTTACTTAAGTCTGGGCATAGTCTAAACAATGCATTTGGTTTCAAAACTATCAAGAAAAGGAAGCTAGAGAAAGGGGTGCAATCAAATCTAATCACTGTCTCATTAAGTGTGAGACTAAACCAAACAAACACCATTAGGTATCTTTTCCAATATAATGGGATATTCCCAAGGGCAAATCCCAAAACCTGCCTGTCCAGGAAATTTCTAGTGGTCTTAAGCAACTTTACCTTGCTTACATGACCTTACATATAGGGGATTATGGCTGCCATCTCCCAAGGGTCAGGCTGGGGTCATAGGGAACTCCACATGGCTAAAATATATAGAAAAAATGGAGCATATTTACTAACAGGCAGACCGGCTTTAAAGGCTCTTCTCAGGGCCACGTGTTCTGAGGGATGAGGGGGCGGGCCAAGGTGCTCACTGCTGGGCTCATGAGTCTGCTCCAAGGCCGCTGCTGATGCCGATGGTTGGGCAGGCAGACCGGCTTTAAAGGCTCTTCTCGGGGCCAGGTGTTCCAAGGGAGGAGGGCGCGGGCCAAAGCGCTCACCGCTAGGCTCCTGAGTCCACTCCAAGGCCACTGCTGTTGAATGGCTTTTTCTGGAGGAATTTGCTGAATTTTTCTACATGGCCAACATACCTACCCCTCAACAACTCATTGTTGTATAATGGTTGCATAACATTTCTGCAGTATGAAAAGTGTTTTACATCATTATCATTTGTATTGATCACATGAATGTAAACTGCAAGATGCACAGATAAGAGAGGTGCACAGACACAATGAAAGACACATATATGCAGAATCAATAATGTGAAGTTGTGTATGTATGTGAGAGCATGTGTATGTGGCTTTAAGTTTCCTGTCGACCTATAGGGACCCCATGAATTTCACAAGATTCATAAGAGAGAAAGAATAGAGAGAGGAGGGCAGGCTAGGACACCTATGGTGGCCCTGATCACCTAGTGCTGGAAGAAAACAAGACTCACTAAAACAAAAACATAGCCCTGTTGATGGTTGGCCATACACCTGTAGTGCATGAATATGAGGTACAGTACAATTCTATGTGTGTACTTAAAACTAAACCTGGATTTCAGTGGCCCTTAATGTCCAGTAAGTGAGTATAGGATCTGTAACCCTAAAGAAAAAAACTAACCTATAACACAAATTAAAGTGGCCTGCTCCTGTTTTCCAAGCTAGGGTGTAGGTAAAATAACAGAAAGGGGAGATTTTTTATCATGTGTTCATCTCAGGCTTCATTTCGAGATTGTAAAAACTAATCCTTATTGTAATTATTTTTGAACTTTTCATGTAAGCAAGTACTTTCTAAGATATTACAATTTAGCTTTGAAAGAACCCATTTAAGTAGGGTGTTGCTGTAATACCCTGCTAAGGAATTTTAAAAAAAAAGCTATGCTAAAGATTAGTGAACTAGGGAACCTTTCTTTGTTGCTAAGGGAATCCCAACAGCTGGATTTTTGACCCATATTTAAAAAGTCTGCAAGAGAAATGTTTGCTGTTTCTCCGCCGTAAAGATTCCTATACCCCATCCAACACTGACGAAGAGCATACCTTAGCTGTCCAGAATGGCAATGGGAGGGGGGTTTCGCAAGAGGAAGTACAGGACAGAAAGCCTCATTTTCTTAAGTTAATTTATCATAGAATCCACACCATTGTCAATTCAACATAGAGGCTACAGTGGCACTCATTGGAACACATTCACACTACATACTTTCATATTCTTGTATATAACAAAAAATAGCAGGACAGTAATTTTCACTCAAACAGCATTAACTAATTCCACATATATAAAATAATATATCTACTTATTTATAGGGCAAATGAAGAAACATATATTTATTCCCTCCAAAAGCTTCCTTCTTATGTTTGATAGTAGTTACAATTGCCTCCTCTAACTTTCCCTCTTCCCCCATCCATCAGACTTCTTTGACAATGAAATTCCACCATTAGAAAAGCTGGTGGGGAGAAAGAAAGAAAGAAAGAAAGAAAGAAAGAAAGAAAGAAAGAAAGAAAGAGAAATGTGCTCAGACCTTTGAGGGGAATCATAGTAGGTACCCAATAACAAAGTCTAGCCTTTCTACTGTGACATTATCGCCATCTTGTGGTAAGTATCCAGAAAGCATCCCCTGTTCACTGATAACAATCCACAAAACCAAAGAAGGAAAATGCTTTAAAATGAAACAGAAAATGAAAGGTTTAGTGATACAAACTTTTTTTGCCATGTGAGGGAGAGATGAGTTGGTTATGGGACTGTTATTGGACATGTCTCTTAGGCCTATTTTTTAAATATTATTTATGGAGGTTGCAATTTGCCCTATAATGCAGGGATAGGCAACTTCTGAGAGGATGGAACAAGTTTTCATCCCCACCCCCCTACTAGGCCACACCACCATGCCCAACACAACTGGAAGCAAAGTTATGCCACTTCAAGTTTCAGTTTCAGCTGATTTTCAGTTTTTGTTTTTGGCTGTGTTTTTCTTGTTGAGATATGTAGGAGGCTTGAGTGAAGTAACAAATTCTCTGTGTTTTGCAGCAGGTTTGAGCCATTTGGGTGAGTGGGGCAAAAATTCCCACTAAAACATAAATTAAGAAGGAGTTGGGGATTTGCACCACATTTTGGGGCCTGAAGGTCCACATGTTGCCCACAGATCCCCTGCCATAATATTCAGCTGTCATGGCAACAGACATAAATACAAAATAAGACACAATAAAATCTAGTTAAATACAATTAAAAACTAGAGCAGCCACAAACACAATTTAAAATAGTGATTCAAATTAAAAAGAATTTTAAGTTCAGTTAAAAGACCTGAGAGAATAAAAGCTGGATGCCAAAACAAAATTTAAAAATCAGAAAGGTATTCCCAATTGAATCTGCTTTGGATGAGTATCTCACAACTGGGTGCTAAGACTGGAATTTATCACACGGGGAAAATCCTGTGCAGAAATGGGATTTTAAATAGGAAAAAAATCTGCAAAAGCAGGTAGATTTTCAGATGATGTCACTTTTAAATTGTGTTTAACTCGAATGAAAAGTAGTCAAAAGCCACTTCTTTTCACTTTCAGAAAATCCCAAAAGTAAAAAGAAGCGGCTTTTGACTACTTTCCATTCGGGTTAAGCACAGTTTAAAAGCAATGTGTTTGAAAATCTACCCACTTTTGCAGGTTTTCCCCACCTTTTGAATCCCGTTTCTGCACAAGATTTCCCCCGTGTGTTAAAGTCTACTGAAAAAGCCAGTAGTGCTCATTAGTAGCTACCCAATAAATCTCACTTCTCGGTACTTGGAGCAGGTTTTCTAATTACCTCAGAGCACAAGTAGGAATGTAAGGGAAGAGGCTGCTTTGTTAAGTTAAAACTAGGATTGTGTGGTTTAATGGTACACAGCATTATGTTCATGATCATTATATGTGCATAGAGGGTACATACATAGAGGATACACACAAACATACATATTTAGAGAGAGAGAGAGAGAGAGATTATCACACTGCCCTTTCCCATCCTTTCCTCCTGAGCTAGGCTCAAGACGTAAACTTTTAAACATAGATTTTATCACACACCTCTGTGCCCAGGCAGGAGGCATCCCATACCTGATCATGGCATCCTGTACCCAGTCCAGACTTCTCCCTCACTTTTTGAAAGAATGGGATTTTGAAAGAACAGGTAGCCCAAACACAATAAAGAAAACAGGCATAATAATAATAATAATAATAATAATAATAATAATAATAATTCTATCCCTCCCCTCTACCGAAGCAAT
This sequence comes from Phrynosoma blainvillii, assembly GCA_026167975.1. Classification (NCBI taxonomy): domain Eukaryota; kingdom Metazoa; phylum Chordata; class Lepidosauria; order Squamata; family Phrynosomatidae; genus Phrynosoma; species Phrynosoma blainvillii. The sequence goes on from JANUYF010000001.1 coordinate 212,796,582, forward strand.
TGGGGCAGCTTACAACAATAAAATCTCACAATAAGCCCTTCCAAACCCAAACCCACCCTTACCCATGAGGGTAAAGAGGCAGCAGAGATGGGAATTACTGCATGGAAAACGATTCTGTGCATATGCTTGGTACTATGAGCATATGGTCCTTGATGATAATTTTCCATTGGCAGTTTGTTCTTTTGAGTACTAAGTTACTGACCTAGGAGTTTGTCACACGTGCAGAAATGGGATTTAAAAGGTGGGGGAAACCCGCAAACGTGGGCAGATTTTCACACACATTACTGTTAAAATGGGGTTAACCTGAACAGAAAGTAGTTAAACACTGCTTTCTTTTTACTTTTGGGATTTTCTGAAAGTAAAAAAGAATCAGTTTCTGACTACTTTCTGTTTGGGTTAACCCCATTTTAACAGCGACGTCATCTGAAAATCTGCCCGCTTTTGTGGGGTTTTTTCAATTTAAAACCCCGTTTCTGCACGGGATTTCCCCCATGTGATAAACTCCATAGAAATGTTGAAAATAGCAGTGGTTAATGGATTCTACATAGTTCTTTGACTCTCAGAGTTTGGCTGCTGTCTTGAAGATTGAGCAGCTCATGGAAAGAGGAAATCAGTTCAAGGAAGAGAGAGATGATCAATTAGAAGGGACTTTGGAAAAGGGGGTGTTGTAGTAGTGAAGATTCATTCATCACAGATATAGAGAGTAACGTTTTTAGGATGCATTCAGAATTGAGAGAACAATTCTGAATGCCTTTTACAATTGCCAGTCTGATGCAATGTTGTGGCCATCTCATCTTGTCTAGATAGTGCTGGTTGGAATCAGCAGTCATAGTGCACATCAGCACAAATAATATAAGAAGAAGTATCCATAAAGTCCTGAAAGCCAAATTAATTGCTAGGTAGGTGGTTGAAAAACAGGATCTTTAGAACAGGTTTTTCCAAAATGCTACTTGTTCCATATGCAAGGTTAGCTAGATAGGCAAAGATGAGTTGTCTCACACACTCAGATTCTGGTACAAACAGAAGTAATGTATTTTGTTGTTGTTGTTGTTGTTATTGTGTGCAGCTTCAATTCATTTTTTGGTTATGATGATCCTAAGATGAAACTATCATAGGATTTTCTTGGCAGAATGTTTGCCCTTGCCTTTCTCTGAGGCTGAGAGAGTGTGACTTGCCTAAGGTCACCCAATGGGTTTCATTACTGAGTGGAGATTCAAAAGCCAGATTCCCATTATCCTACTCCACTGTGCCATGCTGTCTCTATACCATGCTAACTAACCTCCTCCAGTGTTTGATACATGCTGGGAATGTTTTGTGACAACTATATCTCTACAATAGACATGACCCATTTTAACCAGAATGAAACAAGATGGGAACACATAATATCAAAAGGATTTAAAACAGCTTTTAAACAGAATCTTAAAAGACCTCAAGGGCCATCCAGTCCAACCCTCCTTCTGCCATGAAGGAAATCTCAATCAAAGCATCCTCGACAGATGGCCGTCCAGCCTCTGTTTAAAGACCTCCAAAGAAGAAGACTCCACCACTCTCTGTCACCAGAATCCAGATGAAGGCAAGATTGATCTGAAAATTCTATAGTGTAGGTAGAATCAACTCTGGAAGATAGACGTGATTTAGGACTGTGCAAATAGGAATGGGTTGGAAATAAGCTACCAACACATAGAAAAGATGAGATCCAGTCAAAGAGACTGAAGAGCCATTAAGGGTACAGCCACTATGAGAGGGGATTTGTGTTTAAATGCCTTTGAACCAAGAAGGGAAAGCTGGAGTACTTGGATTTAAAGTAGAATAGATGTAGGTGAGTTGGACAGAATTCTATACAAACCACTTATGTCTGAATGTAAGCTCTACTCAAGAGATTATTGCAGAAGCATAAAAATGTTACATATCTCTCCCAAATTCAAGTAAAATTCAGGCTACATCCAGATCCTATTGTATGGCTTTTGTCACCAAATCCATCATCTGAATGCAGCCCTGGTCACTTAACCCCTTTGTGACCATTTTTCAAAAGTTGGAATCTCCAGAGTCAAATCTAGATCAGATTAAATATTCTTCAGTCTACAATTCATTGAAGTCCAGACAGGACCGGGGCAGAAAGGTTCAGTCATGGTACTTCTACAGTGTGGTGCTTCTACAGTCATCCAGAGACAAAGAAGAAGTGTGCTTTTTTAGAGAAGGAGGGACTTGAAGGGGTCATAAAACAATGAAGATCTTAGGCATGCATCTGTCTTCCTAGAAGGAGCAGCATGATTAAGTTGCAAAATTCCCAACACTCCTTCTCAACTTGAGCATGCACCCAACCAGCCCCATCTTGACTCACAGATTTTCAAAGGCATCTCTGGGCAGTGGCTTTGTCAAGATGCCAGCTGTCATCTCAGCAGTTGGACAGTAGGTCATCTTGATCAGGCTTTTCTTCATTAAGTCACACATATGGTGAACCTTTATATCAATGTGTTTGCTTCATCCAGTTATATTCTCTGTTTGAGAAAGTCTACTGCAGCTTTGGTTATCTTCAAAGATTTCAATTGGCTTCTTTTCATTTATTCCAAATTCAAAGAATAGGCTTCTGATGCAGCTATATATTCTGATTCTGTGGAGAATAAAGTCAATATCTCTTGTTTGTGACTGGCCCAAGAAATAGGCCCATTACCATATAAAATAGATAACCACTGGTAGAGTGGCGACTTTCGATTTCACCACCCTAGTCTGCATCACTCTAACACACAAGGCTTGGGTTATTGCTGGCTGGCAACTTCAATTGAAGATCCATGGTTCTTTTTACATGCCTTGCTACTCTCTTTACTACAGTCCAGTCTTTTCGGGTAGTTGCACTGCCTTTTATACATAGTATTCCTACAGCAGCAGCAATATCTGGCCTGGTGTTTGTGATTAAGTACAGAAATTTTCCTATTGCTGTTCTGTACAAACCATTGTCTGGTAGAAATTCTCCTTGTTCATAGTTTTTTATGAAAATCTGTCACCATGGGTTTTCCTACAGGATGTGCATCCTGAAGTCTCAGTGTTTCCAAGAGATCAACATTCTTCTGTTTTTGAGACAGCAGAAAAGATCCATCTTGATCTCTTTAAATTTGGATGCCCAAGTATTACGTAGCATTTCCCAGTTCTTTCAATTCAACTTCTTTATTCAGATGATTCACAATCTCAGTGTAATCTGTATCTCTTTGAGTAGCTATGATCAGGTCATCAACATAGGTCAGAATGCATGCTAAATGTTCATCTTTGGTCCTTGTATATAGGCATTTGTCTGCTCCTCCTTGCTGAAAATCTAATTGTTTCAACATTTCATCCAATTTTTCATTCCAAGCTCTAGCAGCCTATTTAAGGCCATATAACCCCTTCTTGAGTTTAAAAACAAGGTTTTTCTTTCTCCACAAAACCTGGAGGTTGTTTCATGAAAAGATCCTCTGTAATCACATAATGTAAAAATGCAGTTTTTACATCAACATGTCTGACATCCATCTGTTTTGAAGCAGCTAGGCTGGGAATTAGTCTTATAGTGGTCTGTTTTACAATTGGTGAAAAGGTCTCACCAAAGGGTCTTTACAGACTGCCAGAAATAATGCAGCTTGAGACCACTTTAACTGCCCTGGCCCAATGCTAGGAAATCATGGGAACTGTAGGTTTTTCTGAGACATTGAGCCTTCTCTGTCAAGGAGCTCTGGTGCCACAATAAACTACAGTTCCCATGATTCCCTAGCACTGAGCCAGGGCAGTTAAAGTGGCTTCAAGCTGCATTATTTCTGGCAGTCTGTACAGGCCCAAAGTCTTCCATATTTTTGTGAGAAGCCTTGTACAACAAGTCTTGCTTTGTAGCATTCAGTTTTTCCTTCTGCATCTTGTTTCTTTTTGAACACCCATCTGGATCCTATGGCCTTCTTTCCTGGTGAGAGTTCTGTAAGTGTCCATGTTCTATTTTTATGTAATGTCTCTATTTCTTCTTCTGCAGCTTTTCTCCATTTATTTGCTTCATCAGCAGGCATTTGCTCAATTTCCTTTATATATGACCGTTCTCTTGGTAACTCTGACTTCATAAGGTAAGATGGTACACCTCTGTTGGATTGCACTGTTCTGGAACCTGGTCTATCTCTGCAGCATCCTCTGGTCCAGACATGAGGTCAGCATCCTCTGCATCCCCTTCTGAAGGTGGAGAGTCTGCTTACATGTCTTTTCTGACAGGGACAACAATTGGTTGATCAGGGAACTCTGATGTCGCATCTATCTCTTCTGAGAATTCCAGTGCACCATCTTGTTCATCTATGGATTCAAGAATAGTTCCTCTTTTCTCTATTTTTCTTTGTTCATCAAAATAAACCACATGTCTGATGCTTACTTCACCAGTTTCTAACTTCATCACTTTGTACCCTTTGGATCCAGGTGCATATCCAGTGAAAATAGTTTGTTCTTATCTGGCATCTAGCTTGCATCTCTTTTGTGAGGGTATGTAAGAATACCCAAAATTTTCCTGTGTTTCATGTTTGGCACTCTGCCATGCCACAGCTGAAATGGTATCTGTGTAGTGCAGGGGTAGGCAACCTTTCCTCTTTAAGGGCCGAGGGACTTCAGCTTCCAGAATCCCAGGAACTATTGGCCAACATGGGACTATTGGCCAACATGGCTGAGGCTTCTGGGAGCTGAAGTCCCTTGGCCCTTAAAGGGGAAAGGTTGCCTACCTCTGGTGTAGTGCCTTTGGTTGGCAATCTGTTTTGGAGATACGTGGCTGTCATGATGGCTTCTTCCCAAAATTGGTTTGAGAGACCTGTGTCCACCAACATGCATCTTATCATCTCTAATAGAGACCTCAGCTTTTGTTCAGCCAACCTGTTTTGGCTGGGCGTATATGGAATATTTTTTCTGTGTTGAATTCCACATTCTTCTAAGAAAGATTGGGTGTATTGCAACAAATATTCACTTCCACAGTCTCAAATTTTGTTGTCACCATTGCAATGTATTTTTGTTGCATCTTTTGATGAAGCAATACTTTAAAAAATCATCCATAAAAATTAATATGTATCTGTTTCCACCTAGAGATGGTACAGATAACGGTCCACAAATATCTGAATGGATGATGTCAAGAACTTGACAGCTTCTCTGTTCAGTACTTGGTCAAAATGAAGGACTTACTGCCATTTGTTCAACACAAACTCTGCACCTGTCAGAGCTTTCACAGCCTTGGGACTTTACTTTGATCCCAGTACCCAAAATCTGGTTTTGTAGTTGAAGAATTGCTTTGGTGTCATGATGAGCAAAGTGTCTGCGCCATAGTTCAAGGATGGCTTCACCCATGTGTCTTTGAATCATATTCACTTGTGGAGTTGAGAGATCTACTTCATAGATACCATCATGTTCAAAGGCTTGTATATTATTATTATTATTATTATTATTATTATTATTATTATTATTATTTGTATCTCACCCCGATTGCTTTGCAGATTGCTTTATTGTATTAAAAATAAATTATTATTATTATTATTATTATTGTTGTTGTTGTTGTTGTTGTTGTTACATATGTCACATTGTCTTTAGAAACTGTACATTGTCCACCTTTGAAGGTAAATTCTTATCCCTTTTTATCCAAAGTTGACACATTGAGTATGTTGTCTTGTAGATTAGGAACATATAATACATCACTGACAGTATTTTCCATTATGATATCGCCAGGTACCTTGCAAAGCAATTTAAATTGGCCTTTATCAGCAATTTGCAACTTCTGATCAGAAGCTGTTTGAATAATCCCTTTAACACTTCTATCAATTTTATCAAAATAGTATTCACAGTGTGTAGAATGACTCATACAACCCGAATCCAGGATCCATTTGTGTGAAATATTTTCAATTTCACTAGTATTAGTGAATACAAAATTTGTACCTTCATAAGAAGACTGTTGCCTCTCTGTTGATTCCTTTATCTTTTAAAATCTGTTGCCTGCCCTTGCCAGGTACAGCTTCTATTGTCTGGAGGATGTTTTAGGGAAGGTACAATTCCTTGAGATATGCCACTTTTTATTACATCTGTAACAAGTAACATCTGATTGGCCAGTGGGAGTGGCCTTTCCCCTGCCTCTGCTTGTTGCCAGATAATTCGATCCAGAACTGTCTTTATCTGTGAAGTGGGAACTTCCTGTCTGCTCTATACACTTCTCCCTTAGCATACTCAGAACTTGGGTAAAACTCATGTCTGGAAGAGCATTAATTACAGTTGAAAAAGCATCAAATGGTTTGCCCCAAGTTCCCATGAGATAAGCAACTTTAAGATTATCAAATGGTTTAAAATCACAAAATAATAATAATAATAATAATAATAATAATAATAATAATAAATTATTTATACCCCGCCCTTTTGAAGTCAAAGTGGAAGTAAGTATCACTTGCCTTTAGTTTTCCTGATACAGAGAGGGCTTAAAAATTAATTTGTTTCATTCCACCCCAAATCATTAATGTTAATGTTTGCTGTGAAAATCTTTAGTGTTTACATACATCATTACATTAATAGGATGAAACAGCCTCTGACCTGCAATCATGGCAACTAGATAGCCCACTCCTGAGGTGGGCTACCACTGTGATCCCAAATGGGTTGCCAGCAGGAGCATTTTTTGCCAATCCTTTTGCCAGCAGCTTCGGGCCGCCTTTGGCAGCCTTGGAGAGGATTTCAGCTGCTTTGGGGGCATGCGTCATCTGCACACCACACACTCGAAGTGACAGAAGCCACTCTTTCTGGCCTATCTTTTTGGGCCAATCACTACTTTATGAGGAAAGCATAGGAAGCTTGTACATTAGTGCTATTCTTCTAGGTAACACTTCCTAAGTCTGCAAATAATAACTCATTTTACTGCAGAAGGTTCCCAGATTTCTTTCTTACATAACAAAAGGACAAGTCAAAATTTGCTATTTATTATGTCCCAAATAGAATAGATAGGAGCCTCATTAAGTTAAAGGCCACACATATAGTCATATGCCCTCATTAAAAACAACAGATCAACAAGTTAACATGGTATTCAAAATGAAATAAATTTCTAAATTCTACTTCAAAGTTCAAATGCTTGTTCAGACATGATGAGAGTAAAATTTTACAGGAATATATTGGACTGTGGAGATATCATCATATACCATCAATTGATGTTATGTATGTTAGTGTGTGAAACAGTGACAAGTAAGGGAGGAGAAGCAGATTTGTTTTCCTTTTGAATTAAGAAATTTAAAACTCATTACCAATATTGCTACTTCTATTTTAAACAACTTCATACCTATAATGGATCAATGCTATGGAATTCTGGAATTTGTAGTTTTGTGAGATAAAACTGTCAGAGAGTTCTGACAAACAAACTTCAGATCCCAGGATTCCATAACAGGTAAAGTGGAGTCATATTGCATTAATTTTGCAGTTTAGCAGCAGTCTGGGTCTCCTGGTTTTTATTACAGAAGAGGAAATAAACTATTAAAGATGTCACAAGAAAAATCAGAGAATGACACAACAAGGTAGTAGATTCAATGATCATTTTATTATAAATGTGTAGAATCTATTACCATATGGTAAGTTAACCATGGTTCATTGCTGAGAATAAACTAAAAGGGTTTTTTTTTTAAGGGGAAGTTTGAGAGGATGCAGAGAGAGGGAGGCTATTGCTAACAGTACGAATATGTAAACTTTCTCTTCAGCAGAACAATGGGAAAGAAACTGAGTAGAAAGTTGTTGTGCCAAGAGATCTATGACATATTTTGCCTGAAGATTTCACAGAATACCAGCTCCCAGCAGCTGGTTGGAGCCTTCAGAGCAGGGTGACTGGCTGGGGAAAGGCTTTGTGCAACAGGCCTCTTCCCCAAAGTGTCAGGGAGTCAGTTAGAAAGGAACTACCACAACTGAAAATCACCTAGTCTGTACATTATTTTCAGGTCACCTCATTGGGTTATGTGGTGTCATTTCATGAATTTTAATTTTTCCCCAAAATGAACACAACATGGTGTCATTCTACAGTAACTTTTGCCTGGTACAGTTAAGCAGAACTGGTGAAGTTGACACTTGAATTTATCTTAAATGAGACTGATATGTTCTGATGATTTGTCTTGTTCTGGGAATTGCATTACATTTATCAAAGGCTACCACTTCTCAGTGATCAAATTCCCTTCAACCACCATCTTAACTAATGCAATGTTTGGTATATGCTGTCACAGGACCTTCTTCCAAGGTTGCTTTTTCCTTCCAACTCAGAAGGCTCCCAATCACTAAAACTTGCCCTGCTTTTACCCTATTAATGCTACCTTTCAGTTTATAAGGGTCAGGTTCTCAAGTGTCCCCATAAACCAGTTCAGTGTTTTAGGTCATCTGTTCTTCTTTACAGATTATAGTAATCACTTCAGTCAGAGTCCATTGCTTCACTATTGAAAGCAGAGTGAAAAATCCATCTCATATACAACATATATACGCTCTACTCGCTCATGGGCATTGACCATATTCATTCTCTCTCTCTCTCTCTCTCTCTCTCTCTCTCTCACCACATGCACACACAAACATACATATTCTCTCTTCCAAGATCTTTCCCTCCATTTTCCAAAATATCTACTCACAAACCATCTTACAAATCCACTTTCCTAAAATCAATAGGATCTAGAAATGTTGTAGATTTATGTTGTTGGTGGTGGTGGTGTGTGCCTTCAAGTAGTTTCCAACTTATGGCAACCCTAAGGCAACAGTATTATGGGGTTTTCTTGGTATGATTTGTTCAAGGGAGGTTTGTCATTGCCTTCCTATGAGTCTGAGAGGATGAGATTTGCCCAAGGTCACCCAGTGGGTTTCATGACCAAGTTGGGATCAAGTCCTGGTCTCCAGAGTTGTAGACCAACACTCAAACCACTACACCACACTAAATAATATAGATAGAAACTATTTTACCTCCTCAGGCAAGTACTACAGTGGGATGTCTTTACATTTCTTGTAAGACTCACAGATAAGTGAGAAATAGTCTCCTCACTTTTCTGTAACTAGGAAAACATTCCTATTACTAATTTTACTTCACAGCAGGAGGATCAATGTGGTTGGAACAATGGAGAATCTTTAAGTAATGTATTACCACTCCTTTAGCTGGCTGGCCTTGTAATAAAAAAAATTGCATGAGCTGCTGGAACATGAAATTCAAATCACAGATGCAGACATAGAACAAGGCAGTCTCTTCCCCACCCCTGCCCTCTGCTTTGATAGATTGCCATTTAACTGGCAAGCAAGTAGCAAGCATTCCTGTTCCCAGTCACCACTGATGGACAAGGTTAACATTTTAAGTGATGGAATACAGTGTGTATATTTCCCCATGCCAGAGACCCAGGACTCCAACATCACCTTTCAGAGCACTTAATTTCAGTGGTGGAATACATGATGTATACTTTCCACACTGTGAACTCTTGACAGCTTCTCAGATTAATACACCAGAGAGATTTGCTTTTTCTTAACTCTCCCCTAACCCAACTAAAGGGAAGAAAAATCAAATCTTCAAATATGGCAAAAGAAATAAGGGCCGTGTTTTTGTTACCAAGTTGCCTTGAAAAAGAATTAATATATTAACAGCCATCTGCTTCAGCTAATTCTAGAGTAGCTAGATACCATTTTAGGGCAACATTATCTCCTTAAGGACACTTATTTTTTTAAAGAAATATCAAATATTGATTGTGTTTCAGCTTTATGGAAATGCTTTTCCAAAAGAAATTTCCTAATAACAGAGCAGTTAGGAAGATGAACAGAACTATAATTTAAGCAGACAAAATAATATCTACATTACCCAGTAAGAATGTATATGTTTACCTGTGGGCTTGTTAACAAAAAATATAGAAATAACAAATACATTACAGACTAAAGTCCTTTTACATCATCAGTGCACCATTCTAAAAAGGATTCATAGCAGACCTGGCTGGTAATTAATGCGTTGTTGTTGTTGTTGTTGTTGTTGTTGTTGTTGTTGTTGTGTGCCTCCAAGTCATTTCCAACATAATGGTGACCCTAAGACAAAGTTATCATGGGGGTTTCTTGGCACATCTCATCAGAACAGGGTTGACATTGTCATCCTCTGAGGCTGAGAGAGTATGACTTGCCCAAGGTCACCCAGTGAGCACCCAGGCCAACCCACCATTCGAACCCTGGTCTCCAGAGTTGTAGTTCAACACTCAAACCACTACAACATGCTGGCTCTCAGTAGTTAATGCACTAAATATATAATATACAATTCAGAATTAGCATTTTAACTCTTATTATTATCCCAAAGTTTTGTTTTAAAGTTGAACAATCCTTACAGTGTCTTGCTTGGTATTCTGCTTTATCTGATGCTCAAGAGCTTTCTGTTCTGTTGAGTTTGAGGAATTAGCAATAATTGACCAAGCCTCTGGTGGGTCAAAACTGAATTTGGAGAGGTTTCCTTTGCCCAAACCCTATTAATGCTGCAACCTTCCCACTTGCATATTTTTCACTCAAGGTAATATGGTCAGCTATGCAACCTATTCCATAGATTCTTCTGAATATAGAAATCTAGTATCCTCTGTCTGTTTTTGTCTACATTCTTCATCACTATTGGCCATGATGGTTAAGATTCATGGGAGCTGTAAGCTAAGACATCTGGAGGGACCCAGGTTTCTTAACGATGGGCCAAAGAATAACTCAGAGGTAGACAACCTTTCCCCTTTAAGGGCCGAGGGACTCAGCTCCCAGAATCCCAGGAGCTATTGGCCAACATGAGACTATTGGCCAACATGGCTGAGGCTTCTGGGAGCTGAAGTCCCTCTGCCTTTAAAGGGGAAAGGTTGCCTACCCCTGGAATAACTCATTGGAATTCATTCAGTTCAGTCAACTCATATTTATGCTCCAGTTTGCATATACTAATATTCTACTGAAGCTAAGGGAGCTTTTGTTAAGGAATAAGATGTTGACACCTTAAAACTGCCAGCTGTACTTTGTCAGATTAAGAATGCTCAGCATACTACAGGATTGCACCTAAAATAAGGGAAGAATTAAGATTCTCTTAAAAGCTATACTAGTAGAGTCTCCTGGGCTTCAGGGGAAGTTGGCCTGGTATGTTTACTATGGGACTGATGAATGACATACTCTCCCCACCAGCTATTATTGGATAAATCTGTTTACATAGAAAAAATTGACCTGGGCCACTGAAGTGGGACTGGAAATGGGAAACTGGCAAGTCCCAAAGGTAGAAATGAATTTCCAGCCAAGAGTATTAGCAATTCAAGCCCATAAACAACAGCATTGCCATTAATTACCTAGGCAATAGTAGCCACAAATACAGCAAGAAGACTCAAAAGCCCTGTTGGGGAGTAGGCAATTTTAAGTAACAGGGGAGTAGGCAATTTTAAGTCACCACATGTAACATAAACCTCTTTGTGGGATGAAGTGGCTAATTTGCAATGGTCAGAAACAAAAGAAAAACATAAATCCTGGATTTGGGGAAGGAGATTGCAGTGAATTCTATATCCTACAGTTGTCCAGATACAGATGGGATGGGCACACTTTTCCTCTTCGTTTTTTGTTTAACTTGTTTAACAATCTAAGGTATGCAAACGACACCATACTACTAATGGAAAACATCACAAACTTGGAAAAATTACTGAGGAAATTTAAAGAAATAAGTGCAATGGTAGGTTTACTGCTGAATATAAATAAAACAAAAATAATGCCCATAGAGGATTTATATAAATTCAACTTAAATAATGAGGAAATCAAAATAATTAAAGATTTCCCATACCTTGGAACAAACATTGATCAGAGCAGAGTTTGCAGTCAAGAAATTGGAAGAAAACTAGGAATGGGAAACCCTAGAAAGAACTAGACAAGATCCTAGAGTGTAAAGATATACAACTGAGCACTAAAGTCAGAGGGCTTAAGCAGATAGGCAGCCGTGGGCCGCCCCGAGAAACTGCAGATTGAGGCCAAGGTAGCTGTACTCATCAGCCTCAATCCTCCCCTTTTCGGGCCCTGGAAGGAGCGCTAAAATAGCGGGCCTTCCGCAAGGCACCGAAGGTGCACTGCAAGAGGCATTGGGCTTACCTTCGGCGTCTCTTCTGCAGCAGCGTGTGCGGACGCTGCAGCGGAAGTACATCATCGGAGCGCCCATTGTGTGGAGTGACGGGCGCTCCGATGATGTGTTCAGGAAGGGGTTGGGGCGCCCAGCGTGAGGCTGCCCCTCCCCTTCCTTGCCTCCAAGACGGCACAAAGCGCAGTCTGCTTCCCCCCTGAATCATCCAAGCCATGGTATTCCCCATCACCATGTATGAATGAGAGAGCTGGACAGTGAAGAAAGTGAACAGGAGATCAACTCATTTGAGATGTGGTAGAAGAGAAGAGTGCTAAGGATACTGTGGATGGCCAAAAAGACAAACAAATGGGTTTTAGAACAAATCCAGCCTTAACTTTCTCTGGAAGCTAAAGTGATGAAACTGAGGTTGTCGCACTTTGGCCACACCATGAGAAGACATGATTCATTAGAAAAGACAATAGTGCTAGGAAAGGTAGAAGACAGTAGAAAGAGGAAGACCACATGCTAGCTGGCTACACTCAGAGAGGTCCTGGGCCTGAACCTGCAGCACCTGAGCAGAGCGGTAGAGAATAGGGAGTCTTGGAGATGACTTCCACAGGGTCACCATGAGCAGAGGTTAAGTTAAAGGCAGTTAGCAACAATAAAACATATACCAGATTGTTGCCTAAGCCATTCTAAACAATCATTGGCGTACACTGACTTTTTAATGATAACCATGCATTTCCCCTTGGATTTCTTTTTTCAGAGGTGGGTTTCCAATATCACATAGAATCATAGAACAGAATCATAGAGTTGGAAGGGACCGGAAAGCCATCCAGTCCAAACCTGATCTCTAAAATCTCGGAAAGCCATGTCCTCCAGGTCCACTCCACCCTATGCTGTCTAATGGTTTCTTTTTCCTTATTGTCTAACTTTCCCCATTCTGATTCCTCCCTCTCCTGATATAGCAAAAAGAAGATGTCAACATACTGTCATCTTAAAATCTTTTCAAACATGGCCTTTGACAAGTGGTCACCAAGTGGCATGGCTAGATTCCTGAGGAGGATTTCACTGTAAATTGCATCCTCCCTATAAGTGCTGGGGGAGTGTGTGATAAAGATTTCTTTGGACTCCCTACCAAAACTCCAACCATTGGATTAGGTAAGCCACCTCCTGTAAAGCTGTCCATGTGTCTGGCATGCTCCAGAGGCCCCATGGCCAACCCTATGAGTGTGTATTCTCATTAGTGTGTGAGCTCTTTGGGGTGTGGGCATCATTGTCAGCTAATTAACCAAGTGTGCCTTGTGAAGCATCTCCCACCACAATGCCACCTTCCAGAGTAGCATTGCATGTGCCTCTCCAACACCTCTAAATGGGACAAAACTCACTGGTTGAAGTCATCCTTCTCTTTCCCTTGGCCCTTTCTCCTTACATTGTTGTGGGTGCCATCCGTCTGTCCATCTGGATGTGGCATATAAGTTTTCTTTCTGCTGCAGGCTAGCCACAATGTCTGCCCTGCCATCTTGTACCCAATCCCCATCAGGTGGCATGGGGGGTTGTGTGTGGGCCCATTTGACTGTTTGCTTCTTGGCCAGGGATTTTTCCTTCACTGCTCCACCAACGTTCATGTCATAGAACCAATCTTCTGGCAAAAGCCTACAAAGTGACCAGTGTCCTCAACCAACCCTTCTGTATTTACTTCCTTCTAGTTTGAAGCTTATACTTACTCATTTGTATTGTACGCTTTGGTTCATTTTTGGCTCATATCATATACTTTAGTTCATTTTGGGTTTGTATTTCACCAAACTTCCACCAAATGGTGGGGTTTTACCACTTAACCCCAACTGCTTATCCACCAGATGTGAGGCTCTGCCTAAATCTCAGCTTTTCTCAAATGTGAAGACTTTTATGGTAGTCCCTTGGTGTCCATGGGTTTGATATCCATGGATTTGAGCAACTGCAGATTGAAATGAAGAAACATTTAATTTTTTTAACCTGTGATGGCCAGGTTGAGAAGCTGTCCTAGGGCAATAGCAGAGACTGAGGCAAGACTGGGGCCTCCCTCCCATTGAAGTCAAACCCACAACAAGGACACAGTCAGAACTTAAAGCTCTTCTTCACTCTCTTTTCCACCTTCATACCACAAAACCACTGCCAAATTTTAAACCCCTGCCTTACTCCATTTCCCACCCTCTCACAAGGAAGCGTCTCTCAGAATTTAAACCGTCTCTCTCCATTTCCTACTTTCTCACGAGGAAGCCTCTGTCAAAATTTAAACCCCTTTCAGCCAATACATCTACTTGCCCACTCCTTCTGCTGCCCCTTCCTGAGGTGGATTGGTGGCAGAGGCTTAACATCTGCCAGAGGCTTTGTGATGGGAAGGTTGAGAAGGTGGGAAATAGAGTCAAAAGCAATAGCAGCTTCATTTATATACCACTTCATACCATACTAAGCAGTCTCTAAGCCATTTACAACTGTAAGCTAATTGCCTCAAACAAGCTGGGTACTCATTTTAGTGACGTCAGAAGGATGCCAGGTAGAGTTGACCCTGAACCCTTGGTTGGGATTGAACTCACAACCTTATGGTTTGTGAGTGAGTAGCTGCAGTACTGGCATTTAACCACTGTGCCACCAGGAAAGGATTTAAATCAGGATAGGGTTTAAATTCTAGCAGAGCCTTTATGATGGGAAGGTGGAAAACAGTGCAGAAGAATGCTTTCCTGGAGCCTAGGCTTTAATAATAATAATAATAATAATATTTATTTATTTATATACCGCCCTGTGGCGAGCCAATCCGGGCGGTGAACAACAATAAAATACATACAGCATAGAACAATATAATGTCAGGGATGATGGGAGTTGTAGCTCTTCACCTCTGGCTCTAACTCACCACCTTGTTATGCAGCAGAACTGACCAGCTTTGATCAGTGGTTGATGCTTCTTTCCCAAGCAGCAGAGTTTCAGAGAATAGGCTGAAGACGCTGACAAACTCTCCAAGCCTTCTCACTCTTCTTCCTGAGATGTCTCCAAACCTCTCCAGGATTCTTCTGGTTCTTGTATCTTCCCTCAAGACACCAGACAACTCCGTAGTCTTATATAAAAGATCTACTTTATTCTACTATATATAAATACTATATGCCCTACAAATCACAATCTCTACACTTCACAATATCGCCACACTACTCCACAATATGCATTGGCAAACATTGCACTTATAGCCATTGTTAGTCACCACCCACTAGTCAGTTTCCACCCAGTGGGCGTGTACATTCATTTTGATTGGTTTACATAGATCATCCCATACTTAAGACCAACCCAAGTATTTCATCATTTTACCTTGACTACTTAATGAATCTCAGGTGTTTGCAATCTACAACAGGTGTTTTCAATATACACTCTATAACTTTGTCCTTGGCTCTCAAGGCTTCCAAATTACATTATCCTTTTCACGTGTGTAGCTGCATGATTGCTCCTGCTTAATCACTGTGACTTTCACATACACATTTTATTTCTATTACTGTAAGTCCCATGTTGCATTTTCCTTAACAATCCCCTCCGAAATAAAATATTGTATGTGTCTTATAATGTCATTCCAACCATTTGTGTCAGTCTTTCATGTTTTTCCGCCGTCAATGCTTTTGTGAACAAATCTGCTATGTTGTGTTGTGTTTCTATATATCTCAGTTCTATTTCACCCTTCTGAACAATGTCTCGCACATTTTGATATCTTACTCCAACATATTTTGTTCTGTTCTTCAAACTTTCAGCTTCAGCCATTGCTATGCATGATTGTGAATCTTCCAGAATTTCTACTGGTATCTTGTAACTTTCGTTTAAATCATTTAACAATTGCTCAACCCACTGTACCTCATTCACTATCTCATTTAAAGCTGCGAATTCTGCTTCAGTCGTACTTAACGCTACATTTGTTTGTTTTCTACTTCTCCAGACTATTGGACTTTCACTGTACTTAATTATCATTCCTGTAACTGACTTCTTGTCTCCTAATTCTGATGCAAAAGAACTATCCACATAACAATCTAAATCTGAATTACTGTTTCTAATTATCAATTTCTTATCTAAAGTTCCTTTCAAATATCTTAATAAGTGTTTTACTGCTGTCCAGTCTTCAATTTTTGGATCATTAACTCTTCTGGACAATACATTTACAGCATATGAAATGTCTGGTCTGGTGTGGCAAGATATGAATTGTAAAGATCCTATTATGCTCCTGAATGAAGTCTTGTCTTCAAAATCTATAGTTGTTTTTTCAGATACAAAACCAATTGTCATTGGAATTCTTACTATTTTAGCATTTTGTAATCCACACTTTTCAATCAAATTTTCAATTTTCTTTCTCTAGCTTAACAAACAATGTCCTTCTTCTCTCCATTCAACACCAATACCTAAATAAGACTTCAATAAACCTAGATCTTTTAAGACAAACTTTCAGACAATTCTCTTTTTACTGATTCAATTTCCTGTTTTGACTTTGCTGCCACGCATAAATCGTCTACATAAATCACTAACACTATGTCTCCTTTTGTATAGACACAAGCATCTGCAATACTCCTTTTGTATCCTAGTTTAGCTAACTCTTCATTAATGCACAAATTCCATGCTCTGGCACTTTGTTTTAATCCATACAATGCTTTTTTTCAATTTATAAACTTTCTGACTACTATTTTCTTCAAAACCTTGTGGCTGCTCCATAAAGATCTCTTCATCTAAACTAGCATTCAAGTAGGCTGTTTCAAAGTCAAAATGCTCTACAACTAAACTTCTTTTTGCTGCTACAGCCAGAACCATTCTCAGACTTTCTGGCTTTGCAGTTGGAGAATATGTCTTATCATAGTTCTCATACTGCTGTTGTGCAAAACCCTTAGCTACTAACCTTGCTTTATACTTAATACTTCCATCTGGCATTTCTTTCTTTTTGTATACCCACTTACAACCAATTACTTTCTTGTCCTTGGGTCTATCAATGACTTCAAAAACATCTTTATTTACCAGACAACCAAACTCATCATCCATTGCATCAATCCATCTTTCCTGTTCTTCTCTAGACAAACTTTCCAACTCTTCAAAACTTTCAGGCTCTTCCACTGCTAAACAAGCTCTTGCATTTGTCACAACAAACCTATCTGGAGGCTTTCTAACTCTGTGACTATGTCTGGGAATAAACTCTGCTGATCTGCCTCTTTCATCCTCACTTTCTGTACTGGGAGTTATAGTTCTATGACTAAATCTCTTGTCTTCAGTCATTCTAGTAGTAATGGGTCTAGATTGTGTCTCATTATCAGAAGAACTATCACTGCTGCTAGTGGATGCTTCTGGCTTAACTGAAACCCCTCCGTTTCCTGAAGTTGGTTCAATTTGTGTTTCTGGCTCATTTGAATTTCCTAACCTCAAGAAAACTTCTTTATTTGCATGCAGTTTGTCCCAACCGGCATGTCTCTCAAAATTTGCAGACCTAGAATACTGCACTTCTTTTCCTCCCAAATGAAACTTGTAGCTATTTCCTGAATAACCCAAAAACCTAAGCCTTTTACTTTTGGGTTCTCCTTTCTTCCTGAAACAAGCTGGAATGTAAACATAAGCAAACTGTCCAAAGACCCTCAAATACTTGTAATTTGGCACTCTCCCATACAATACCCTGTAGGGAATGTCTTCAATTTCTGAATGATACAGTCTGTTACTAATATGTACTGCTGTCAAAGTTGCTTCTGCCCAGAAACTATCTTTTACCTCTGCATCTGCCATCAAACAAGCAGTTATCCTTTTTATATCTTGTATTTTTTTCTCTGCTAAACCATCTTCGTTAGGACAAGCGGGATTAGTAGTTTCATGCCTTATTCCCACCTTTTAAAACCAATTAAACAATTGATTACTTAGAAATTCTCCCCCTCGGTCAGTAACAATGGTGCCTACTCTAATATCAAATTGTCTTTCCACCATTCTCAGCCATGCTTTTAAACTTTGCCCAGCGTCAGATTTGTTTTTCAATATTCTTAGAAAAGCAAACCTTGTAAACCTATCAACAATTACTAGGAAATATTTGCTTCCCCCTAAAGATAAACAATTAGCTTGGGCAACATCTGCATGTACAAACTGAAATGGTCTTTGAGCAATTCTTTTGGTTTTCTTGGCTACTGGAAAAGCTCGGACCTTTACCTGATTACATACAGTACAATATATGTGATTTTTGCATTCAGCAACTTTTAAATCTGGACACATACTGATTAACTTCTTTAAACATTTGAAACTAGCATGACCAAATTTTCTATGAAGTTCATGTATACAGTCTTTGTGTATTGGACTATTGTCTATGTTATTAGCATTTTCAACACTGTAGCTATCAATATTGTCCTCCAAAAAATAAAGTTTATCCTTTTTCAAGCCTATGCCTCGCAATTCCCCATTCAGTTTTATCTTACACATGTTCTTTTCAAAAATGACTGTGTAGTCTCTGTCTGTTAATCTGCTTACTGATAACAAATTATTTTCTAACTCCTTTACATGTAACACATCATTAAAGTTTTCCTTTAGCCCTGGAATGTAAACTGTACCCATTTGATTTACAGTACTGAACTCTTTCCCATCAGCTAAAACTACAGCATTTACATTAGCTGATTTTCTATTACTTATCAAATTAATATTGTTACACATTGAAGATGATGCTCCTGAGTCAATCAACCATTTACATTTAATATTTTGTTTTTCCTTAATCATGGTTGCAAACCTCTTTTTGTTACCGCTGTCCTTCAAAAATGGAGGTTTGGACTGTTTTTGATACTGCCGCGGCTGCCATCTGCTCTCTCCTTGCTTGCTTCTCTCAGCAGCAAATTGTTTACAATGTCTCTGCAGATGACCAATCTTTTTACAATAAAAACACCTCCGTTGCTCCCTTGTAGAAGCTGCTTCTTCCTGTTTTCGTAGATCAGGCGTTGTTTGTTGTTTTGGCACAGTCCTTGAACTTGCTGAGTCACCCTGCTCAGACTTTCTTCTCAAGTTCTCTTCCAATATTCTGGCAACAATTAAGTCTCTGTTCAGCTCAGCTTCTGGCAGATTTTGCAAGCTATTTGTAATGTTGTCCCAAGAAGAGTCTAGCGATTCCAGTAAAATATAACATTGCTGCTCTTTGATAATTTCCACTCCTCTCAGTTCAGCTTGCACAAATAAATCTTGCATTATTTTTAAATGTTCTATCACACACTGTCATTTAGTCATCTTTTGTCTGTAAAATCTTTTAGACCAAAGCATTTTTGCAAACGCAGTTGAAGGAGTGTGTAATCTCTGCAAGGTATCCCACACATCCTTGGCGGACACTTTATCTCTTACGTCGTTAATCAAGTCTTCTTCTAGCATGAGATAAAGACATGCTTTTGCTTTAGCGTCTCTTTCTCGAGTGGCTGCATTAGCATCAGCTGCCAGCCCTGTTTCAACTGTTGACCACAGAGACTCCTTTATTAGTAGAGATTGGGCATATATCGTCCAGGTAGAGTAGTTGTTTCTATTTAATTTACTAAACTTTAGTATCTCCATCTTAATTTGTGCAGTGACTCAATTTGACACAGTCCCTCTGAGTATGCACAGCAGACAAAACACAAAATGATTTACTCACAAGGCTCCACAAAACTTTCTTCCACACTCTGGAATTTTCAGCTTCTGTGGATGCTGGTTGCTCTAGTTTCTGGGCCCATAACCCTTGTCAGGGATGATGGGAGTTGTAGCTCTTCACCTCTGGCTCTAACTCACCACCTTGTTATGCAGCAGAACTGACCAGCTTTGATCAGTGGTTGATGCTTCTTTCCCTAGCAGCAGAGTTTCAGAGAATAGGCTGAAGACGCTGACAAACTCTCCAAGCCTTCTCACTCTTCTTCCTGAGATGTCTCCAAACCTCTCCAGGATTCTTCTGGTTCTTGTATCTTCCCTCAAGACACCAGACAACTCCGTAGTCTTATATAAAAGATCTACTTTATTCTACTATATATAAATACTATATGCCCTACAAATCACAATCTCTACACTTCACAATATCTCCACACTACTCCACAATATGCATTGGCAAACATTGCACTTATAGCCATTGTTAGTCACCACCCACTAGTCAGTTTCCACCCAGTGGGCGTGTACATTCATTTTGATTGGTTTACATAGATCAACCCATACTTAAGACCAACCCAAGTATTTCATCATTTTACCTTGACTACTTAATGAATCTCAGGTGTTTGCAATCTACAACAGGTGTTTTCAATATACACTCTATAACTTTGTCCTTGGCTCTCAAGGCTTCCAAATTACATTATCCTTTTCACGTGTGTAGCTGCATGATTGCTCCTGCTTAATCACTGTGACTTTCACATACACATTTTATTTCTATTACTGTAAGTCCCATGTTGCATTTTCCTTAACATATAATTCCCTCCTCCCCCCCCCTTAAAAAATTATTAAATCAGACTCAATTAAAACAATTACAATTAAAACGCTAACAATTTAAAATAAAAATAAAAATATAAATACAAACCAATAAACCCCTGCTACTTCAAAATTCTAAAAGGGAACTATAAAGCATTCATAAAGGGAAGGTCCCAGAATCCCGAGGCCGGGTGATTTAATCTGGAAAGGCCTGCCGGAAGAGATCCATCTTGACAGCCTTTTTGAAGCTGTGCAGAGATGTTAATTGAAGGATCTCAACCGGCAGGCCATTCCAGAGCCTGGGAGTGACAACAGAGAAGGCCCTCTGGCAGGTCACTGCAAGCCTAGATTTTTGAGGCTGCAGCAAGTTCCTCCCAGAGGACCGGCGGGCATGGGGAGGATTGTACAGGAAGAGGCTGTCTCTGAGATAGCTTGGACCCAAGCCATTTAGGGCTTTAAATGGTTATAGGCAGCCAGTGGAGGGACCTCAAAACCAGAGTGATGTGATCCCTCCTAGATGTTCCCGACAAAAGCCTGGCTGCCATATTTTGAACCAACTGTAGTTTCCAAACCAAACACGAGGGTAGCCCCATGTAGAGTGCATTACAGAAGTCTAGGCGGGAGGTTATCAGCGCATGGACAACAGTCTCGAGATCCCTTACTTCCAGAAAAGGGCACAGCTGGCAAATCAGCCGAAGCTGATAACAGGTGCTCCTCACCGTCAAATTTACCTGATTTGTCATCAGGAGCGACGAGTCAAGGAGCACCCCCAGACTGCAAACACAGTCACTGGAGGAGAGTGTGACCCCATCCAGGACTGGAGGTTGCAACCCAATTCTTGGTTTCGGGGCTGATACCGTGAGCACCTCCGTCTTGTCTGGATTCAGTTTAAATCTGTTTTTCCTCATCCAGCCCATTACCACCTGAAGACATTCATTGAGAGAAGAGACGCCATCGGAATTCGAGGCTGACGAACAAGACACGGAGAAATAGATTTGAGTGTCATCAGCGTACTGATAACACCCAGCACCATAACTCCGTATTATCTCACCCAGCAGCTTCATATAGATGTTAAATAATGTCGGGGACAAAATAGCTCCCTGAGGGACCCCACAAGTGAGTTCCCTCTTATTGGAACTACAGTCCCCGAGCAGCACCCTCTGGGACCTACCCGAGAGGAAGGACCGGAACCACTGCAAAGCAGTGCCCCCGATACCTAACTCCCTCAGGCGGCCCAAGAGGATGCCGTGATCTATTGTATCAAAAGCCGCTGAGAGGTCTAAGAGCACCAACAGGGTCACACTACCCCTGTCGATGCTCAGACGCAGATCGTCGGTCAAGGCAACCATGGCAGTCTCAACCCCAAAGCCTATCCTGAAGCTGGTTTGAAATGGGTCTAGATAATCAGTTTCATCTAAGACCGCTTGGAGCTGAAGAGCAACCGCACTCTCAATTACCTTGCTTAAAAATGGCAACAAAGAAACAGGCCTGTAGTTACTCATATCCAGGGGGTCAAGGGAAGTTTTTTTCAGAAGCGGCCAAACAGCCGCTTCCTTTAAACAAGATGGAACATGTCCTTCCCTGAAGGACGCATTGATGATATCCTTAAGGAATCTCAACAATGCGTCCCCCCCCTGGATGGCCAGCCATGATGGGCAAGGGTCGAGAGGGCAAGTTGTTTTTCTCACCTTGCCAAGCAGCTTGTCCACGTCCTCGGTACTCACGGATTGGAGCTGATCCAGTATAACTACATCGGCGGAGTCGCTGGACACCTCGCCTGATGACGAGGCCTTGTATCCCAGGTAATTTTAGGCCTTGTATTCCAGGTAATTTTAAATGTTAAATACTGAAATAATAATAATAATAATAATAATAATAATAATAATAATAATAATAATATTAACTTTATTTTTGTATCCCGCCTTTCTGCCATGACAATCAAGGTGGCTTACATGAAGTAAAATTGGATTTAAATAAAAGATAGCCTACATTAAAATAATAATAATAATAATAGTAACAATAAATAACACCCCCCTCTTTTAAAAGAACTAAATACAAGACTAAAATAACAAAATAATATTAAAATAGCAGTTTTTCTGGAACAACAGTGGATGCATAAAGTGGAGAGAACACAAAGTAGGTTAGATTGATCTATTCAGGGAAGGCCTGCTGGAAGAGATCTATCTTGACAGCTTTTTAAAGCTGTCCAAACTGGTTAATTGACGGATCTCCTCCAGTAAGGTGTTCCATAGTCTGGGAGCGGCCACGGAAAACGTCCTCTGGGAGGTTGCCATTAATCTGGTTTTTATAGGTTGCAGCAAATTCCTCCCAGAGAAACAGGGTGCAGGGCGGATTGTATGGAAGGAGGCGATCCCTTAGATAGGTTGGACCCAGGCCATGTAGAGCTTTAAAGGTAATCACCAACACCTTATACTGTGCTTGGAAATGAATAGGCAGCCACTGGAGGGTTGTTGTTTTTTTAGAAATTTTTATTAGTAAAGACATAAAAAAAAAGATCCAGGACATTAACAATAACAATACACAAACATTTATACATCCATTCGTTCATTTCAATTCAACCCCCCACCCACCCACCCTATGAATAAGTGCAATCAAAATTAATCCTACTTAAATACAAGCTTGTCATACATTCCAATAGATTAGAAAAACACAAAGAGAACTAAAAGAACTTCCTGAATTTCTGCTGGAATCTTCCATTTCTGCCTTTCTATTCTTCATTCCTGGCGCGTAATATTTCTATATACTTCTATATTACAAACATACTATAAACCACAGACTCCGAATGTCATGACATATGGAATGAGAAGCACCGTCACTTACATTTCAGATAACATTGTAATTTGCACTTCCAGAAATCTTTCTGGTCTCTTGAACTTAAAATCTGACTTGTTTATTTATTCATAATCCTGAATTCCTCCAACTTCATTAAGCTACTTTCAATGTCATTCTAATAGTTTTACAGCTAACCCACAGTACTTACTATTTTTTAAATAAAATACAAGTGGCTCCCAGATTATACTTTGTTTTTCCCATGAGTCCCCTTTCAATAACAGTTTAAGTTTATCAGCCACTACACATTCTAATAATTTATACATCCATTCTCTTATATCCAGACATTCCTTACATCTCCATTTAGCAACAAAGACTACTCTCACTGTGGTGGTTATATAGAATTAGCAGTTTTCCATATTTCCGTTCCAATGTCTCATTGGAACACATTCCCAGTAAATACATTTTGGGATCTTTATAGACTTTACAAGGAATAATTTGTCTAACTATCTTATGAATATTAGTCCAATATTGTTTAGCTCGATGGCAATACCACCACATATGCTAAAAGTACCCTTTGCGTCCTGGCATTTCCAGCATTTATTGCTGACCCCCTTTTGCATCCTGGCTAATCTAGCCGGAGTTAAGTACCAACGATACACCATTTTATGAAAATTCTCTTTAAGGTCGTAACATAAGGTATACTTTAATCTCTGGTTCCATGATTTTTCCCATTGGGCAATGGGTATAATTTGCCTTAAGTCCTTTGCCCAATTTACCATGTTCTCTTTAATAGTATCTTTTTCTTGATCAAATTTTAACAACAGTTCATAAAAATGAGATATTTTAGACTTATATTTTTTCCATAATCATGTCAAATTCTTTCTCTGCTTTGCCAATTCCTTTACTCTTTATATCGGTTATAAATCTACCTCTAAGCTGTCGGTAGAGAAACCAACCACATTCATATCCTTCTGATCGCAATTCCTCTTGGGTCTTAAATATCATTTTACCTGTGGGGACTTCAAATTTAATAAGATCTGCATAAGTGACCCATCTATTCCTATCTAACCTTTGCCTTCTAAAGAGGGCTTCATTTGTAGATGTCCACAATGGAATGCTTTTACATATAAATTCCTTATATTTCTTCCATACTCTCATTAATGATTTTCAAATAAAGTGATTATCAAAATCTCTATTGACTTTCAATTTTTCATAAAAAAGATAAGCATGGAAGCCATATCTTAAATTGCCCCCCTCTAGAGACAACACTTCCCTATTCTTTAACAGAAACCATTCCATTAGCCATGAAAAACAACATGCTTCATAGTATAGCTTAAAATTTGATAATATCATGCCACCGCTTTCTATTTTGTCTTGCAGTACTTTCAGTCTGACCCTCAGTTTTTTGCCACTCCAAAGAAATTTCGAGATATCTTGGTGCCATTTTTTAAACTGGGTTTTGTTTGTTATTATTGGCAGATTTTGAAATAAGAATAATACCTTAGGTAAGACATTCATTTTAATTGTCGAGATTTTCCCTAGCCACGATAACTTTATATTCTTCCACCTTCCTAAATCTTTCTTAATCTCATTCCATTTCTTTCCGTAATTATTTTTAAATAGGTCTATATGTTTTTGGTTGTTATGACAATACCTAAGTATTTCACTTCCTTTTTGATTACAAACCCTGAATTCTCTGTGAGCATGGCTTTTTCATCTGCAGTGTAGCTGATTGTTAGAATTGCTGTTTTGCTTTTGTTTATACTTAATCCTGCTACTTGGGTGAAGACCTCCAGTTCTTTTATTACTTCTTCTATATTTTCCAGATTTGTTATAGTTACAACTAGGTTGTCTGTGTATGCTCTAAGCTTCATCTGGCTGCTCCTTATTCTGATACCCTCAATAGCACTATTTTCTCTAATGTTCGTATTTAGGGTCTCTAATACCAGCAAAAACAATAGAGGAGAAAGTGGGCACCCTTGTCTTGTGCCTTTCTGAACTTGGAAGAATTTCATTTTCTCTGAATTGATTATCACCTCAGCTCTTTGGTGTTTACAGATGGCCTCTATCCACTTTATAAACCTAGGCCCAATGTTGACCTTATGCAAACATTTTATCATGAACTCCCAGCAAACCTTGTCAAAGGCTTTTTCAAAATCAATAAAAATCATGGCCAATTTTTTGCTTATATCTTTCTCATGCAGTCCTATAACGTTCAAAATGTGCCTTATATTATCTTTTATACTGCAACCAGATAAGAAACCATTCTGGTCTGATGGAGTCCATACTTCTAAGATCTTCTTAAGTCTCTCTGCTAATATCATGGCAAAGATTTTATAATCTATATTCAACAAAGAAATAGGATGATAGTTTTTGATTTCCATTCTGTCCTTATCTTCTTTTGGAATTATTGTAATATTAGCATCTGTCCAAGTGTCCGGACAGTCTGTGGGGCCTATAGTATTCATCACTTTTTCTAATGGAGAAATCAACTGTTCTTTAAAAGTTTTATAATATTCTGCCAGAAGTCCATCCAGACCAGCAGATTTGTTCAGTTTACATTTATTTATGGTATCCATAATCTCTTGTGCCATGATTTTTAGATCTAAATTCTTTTTCTGATCATCCAAGAAGGGTTTAAGATTACAATTTACCAAAAAGTTATCTATCAAGTCACTGTTCACCACCTCCTTTTTGTAGAGTTCACTGTAAAATCTCCAAGCAATCGCTTTAAGCTTTGTTTGGTCAGTTATCACTTTACCATTATTTTTTAGTTTGCTTATCATATTCTTCATTTTTTGTTGTCTTAAATGATAAGCCAGGAGCCTACCCAGTTTATTTAGTCCTTCAAATAATTGTTGCTTTGTATATTTCATCTTTATATTGATCTCATCCATCAGCAAAAGCTGCAACCTCTCCTCTAAGCCTTTAATGTCATCCAATAAGGCCTTGTTTTTTGGAACATTTTTCCAACAATTATTCTTTTACCTTTAATTATTTAATTCCTCAAATTTAATTCTCTTTTCTTCTTTCTCTCTGATCCTTTCTAAATAAACATCTCGTATTACAGCTTTCGAGGCATCCCAATGATTTTCATGGGTATTTCTTGTGTCATATTAACTATAAAGTAATTTTTTCGAATCCTCTCTGATCAGAGCACTTATCTTCTCATCCTGCAACAGCACCCTATTTAATCTCCAGTTAAAATCTTTCTGTCTGTCCCTAAACTCAGTTGAGATGGGGTAGTGATCTGACATAATTTTCATTAAAATTTCTGCCTTTATTATTCTGGTGCTGATGCTTTTAGATACCAAGAACATATCAATGTGGCCCACGACCTATGTGTCACTGGAAAATATGTGAAATCTTTACCTGGATTATGTTTATCTCTCCATATATCTACTAATCCATATAAGTCCATTAACTCAAAAAACTCTTTGGGTAATTTCCCTTGTCCCAATTTCATGCGTTTTCCAGACCATCTATCTATGTATGGATCAATGACCCCATTATAATCTCCCATTATAATCGTTGTTTCAAAATTTACTTCATTCAATTTAATTAACAAATCCTTGTAAAACTTTCCTTTATTTTCATTAGGAGCATATATTCCCAATACAAATACTCTTTTTCCTTGCCACCATATCTCTACCCTAATAAACTGTCCTTTCGAGTCTTTTAATACTTCTTTGGGTTCATATTTTTCTTTTACATATAAAACCACCCCTCATTTGCATTTACTCAATGCAGCTTCAAATTCTTGGCCTAATTTACTATTTTTTAAATAATGTACTTCATCAACTCTAATCTTAGTCTCTTGAAGGCATAATAACTTGCACTGAATCTTTGTTAAATAGTAAAAAATCTGCTTTCTTTTCATGGACCCATTTAGACCTTTTACATTCCATGAAAGGAATTTATTATATCTCACCATTGTCAATTGAGCCCTCTTCTTTGTTTTCTAATTGGTCTTCTAACTCCTCTCTTACCTCCACTCCCTCTACCTCGTATTCTATATCGGGATCAAATTCTACTAGCTTTCTTCTAGTTATATCCAACGATGGTTCAATTCCCTGCTTCTCCAATATGTCACAAATTTTTTGTGTATTCCCCTCCTTTTCTCTCCTCTGTGCCGTATCTTTCCATCTTACCAGAGCTATATCTTTATTACACACATTCTTACTCCCCTCTAACTCTTCTTTATTGTTTCTCTTCCTCTCTCTGATAATCTCTTCACCTTCAGAATCTTTCTTTTCTACTTCTAACTGTTTGCTTAATGTTTTCCTTTTATCAGACTCTTTTCTTTCATCCTTATAGCCACGTTTACTCTCAAATTTCTCCTCTATCTTGAACTCGCCTCTATATTTCCTCCAGAATTCTTTTGCTTCAGATAATGATTTTAATTCAATTTTTGTTTTCCTAAACCAAAATGTAAGCCCTTCAGGAATCAACCATCTGTAAGATATCTGAAATTTTTGTAGCTGACTCTTAAGAAATGAATATTCTTTCCTTTTTCTAATCACATTGGGGGCTATGTCCTTAAATATCTTCAATTCAATGTCATCAACTATTAAGGGGGTCTCATTCTGCTTGCTCAAAATTTGATCTCTCACCGCCTTACGCACAAAATGTATCACAATATCTCTAGGTACTTTTCTTTGGAAAGCTACTCTAGAGTTCAAACGAAAGATTCTGTTTATTTCTAATTCACAAAGATGTTCCGGTTTCGCCAGATAGGTTGCTAGAGCAGGAATTAGAATACTCATAAAATTTTCCTCCTCCTGTTCAGGTAAGCCTCTTATTTTTATAGATCTTTCTCTTTGTTTAGCATCACCTTTTATCTTTTCTTCTTCAAAATCTCTAGGAAGATCTTGGATGTCCTCTAATATTCCTTCAAATTTCTCCTGCTTTTCTTCTAACTTCCCCATCCTCATTTTCATTTTGTTATATTCTATAGAAATTTTATCCAGATCCTGTCTAACATCCTTCATCTCCACCTTCAGTTCCTATTTAATTTAGGTCTTAAAATCCGTCATGTCCTGCCTTAAATCATGTATCTCTTTGCTTAAATCTGTCCTTATCAATTTTATTTCTTCAAGCAATGCAATATACAGATCCCCCATTTTTTGTTTGATCTAAATTAAATTAATATTCAATTAAAATTCAGTTAAATTAGAAATTGTATTATAAATTATATTATTTAAAAAATTACCAATATACATTCCTTGTAAAATATAAATTATATTGTGACTTTAATCTAAACATTAATAAATTTATCATTAATAATTAGTAAGACTTAAAATATCATCTTATGGCGGCAGGTCATTGCTACTGCACAAAAACTAGCTACCTTTGTTGTTATTAAGGGGCAGCGGTCAGATAACAGATAAGATATATAAAATACCTCTGTTCTTCCCGGGAAACGTTTGAGTCTGTAACCATAATAAAAAAGACAGTATAACAATACTTACCTGGCAGGGGAGATACCATAATCATGAAGGTGCTTTACTACTTCCCACGAGTTCTCCTTCGTTCCCCTGCTACACCCAACAACCACCGCGCTTTCCTCTTAAAGGTATCAGCCCCAGGCATCACTTATTCCACTCTGCTGTCTCCTTTAACAATTTCCAAAGTTCTAATATACAGGAGGAGGCCTTCGTTCCAATGTTTGCTACTTAAATAAGCAGTGTTTTGTGACTTTAGTTCTCTTCATAGAATCAATAGTCCATATAGGCTGTAATCTCTCACTCCTGCATAAACACCCACTTGGGATAAGGCACCACGCCCATTCTGCTACCACCAGAGCCTTCCTGGTGCACACTCCGCCTTTTCTAAATTTATTGCAATATCAGAGTCCCAGCTATGTTCTTTTATATCATATATCCAGCCTTAACTCCACTTAAATAATCAGGTCCTCCCTTTCACAATCTTCTTCTTCCTCTGTAATTACTTTTACACTGGTCCCTTCTAAGTTGACCACAACTTTGCAAACCTAATAGACGTTAAAATAAAATTGGCGGCGTTCCTGACTGTGTAATGTAGTAGTCTCTTGCAAGGTAGTGAAGGCTACTGTACTTCAAACGTCCCCCGGTCCCAGCACCTTTTTTTCCCAGGGACACGGTCTGACAGCAAAAAGCCCCTACGCACCCCCCTTACCAGAGCGATGAATGTTGGTTCAGACAGCAAATGAAAGCTATTTAATCTCTTCATCTTGCAGAGCAAGATGGCCCGGTTTCACAAACATGTCTTACTGGTCTGCCATACCAACCTAGCACTGGAGGGATTTCAAAATAGGTGTAATATGATCACTTCTAGATTTACCAGTGATCAACCTGGCTGACATATTTTGTACTAGTTGTAGTTTTCGGACTAGATATAAGGATAGCCCCATGTACAGTGCATTGCAGAAATCCAGTTGTGATGTTACCAGTGCATGCACTACAGTTTCTAGGTCCTTTATTTCCAGGAGAGGGCACAGCTGGTGTATCAGCCAAAGCGCTCCTAACTGTCGCATTTGCCTGATCTATCATATGAAGCAATGGGTCTAGGAGCACCCCCAGACTGCGAACACAGTCCTTAGAGGAGAGTGTGACCCCATCCAGGACTGGAAGTTGCAACCCAATATCTGGTTTGGGGACACTTACTGTGAGTACTGTGAGTACTGTGAGTACTCATACTGTGAGTACCTCCATTTTGTCTGGATTCAGCTTGAGCCGGTTTTTCCTCATCCAGTCCATTACCACCTCAAGACATTGATTGAGGGGAGAATTACCATCTGCTCTCATGGCTGCTGACTGAAACATGGAGAAATATATTTGGATGTCATCAGCATACTGATGACACCCTGCCCCATGTCTACAGATAATTTCCCCCAGTGGCTTCATGTAAATATTGAATAGTATCAGGGACAGGATGGTGCCCTGAGGGACACCACAATTATGCTCTGGGTTTGAGGAGTAACTGTCCCCGAGTATCACTCTCTGGAATCTGCCTGAGAGGAAGGAACGGAACCACTGCAATGCAGTGCCTCCAATTCCTAACTCTCCCAAGCGTCCCAAGAGGATTTCATGATTTATCTTATTGAAAGCCACTGAGCGGTCCAGAAACATCAACTACATCATGCCTCCCCTGTCAATGCCTAGACAAAGGTCATCAGCCAGAGCAACCATGGCAGTCTCCACCCCACATCCCGTTCTGAAGCTGGTTTGAAATGGATCTAGACATTGGAAGGCAATGGCCCATTCTATCACCTTGCTCAAAAATAGCAGATATGATACAGGCCTATAATTTTTCAGATCCAGGGGGTCCAGGGAAGGCTTCTTCAGGAGCGGTCTAACAACCACCTCCTTTGTACATGTTGGAACAGCTCCTTCCCTAAGGGGTGCGTTGATGATCTCTTTAAGGAAAACCATCAAGGCCTCACCCCCCCTGGACAACCAGCCATGATGGGCAGGGATCGAGGGGGCACGTCATCTTCACTTTTCTAAGGATCTTGTCCACGTCATCAGCATTCACCATCTCAAACCGATTCAGTTTAATCTCTAAAACGGGTTTACTGGACACCTCATCAATCAGTTCTGCTGTAACCCCAGCATCCAAATTGGCTCTTATCTGCGAGATTTTGTCTGCAAAGTAGTTGTTAAAAGCATCACAGGAGGCTGTTGTCAGGTTAAGCAAAGGGTTCTGCACAGGTGGAACCTGTGTCAGTTCCCTTACCACCATAAACATTTCTGCCCAACATGACTCTGCAAACGCAATACGTGCAGAGGAGAAAGCCTTCCACACTGCATTTATTACCTCTTTATAGGAGCAAAGAAAGTTAAAATCATAGAACCATAGAATCACAGAGTTGGAAGAGACCACAAACGTCATCCAGTCCAATCCCCTGTCATGCAGGAACTCTAAATCAAACCATCCACGACAGATTGCCATCCAGCCTCTGTTTAAAGTCCTCCAAAGAAGGAGACTCCATCACACTCCAAGGGAGTGTGTTCCATTGTCAAACAGCTCTCACTGTCAGGATGTGCCTCATAATTTTGAGGTGGAATCTCTTTTCCTGTAGCTTGGATCCGTTGTTCCAAGTCCTATTTTCTAGAGCAGCAGAAAACAAGCTAGTGCCCTCCTCAAACTGACATCCCTTCAAATATTTAAAAAGGGCTATCATATCTCCTCTTAACTATTTCTTCTCCAGGCTAAACATACCCAGTTCCCTAAGTCGTTCCTCGTAGGGCATGGTTTCCAGACCCTTCACCATTTTAGTCACCCTCCTCTGGACACAGTCCAGTTTTTCAACATCCTTTTTGAATTGTGGTGCCCAGAACTGGACACAGTATTCCAGGTGGGGCCTGACCAAAGCAGAATACGGTGGCACTATTACTTCCCTTGATCTAGATACTATACTTCTATTAATGCAACCTAAAATTGCATTGGCCTTTTTAGCTGCGGCATCACATTGTTGACTCATGTTCAACTTGTGGTCTACTAGGACACCTAGATCCCTTTCACCTGTAGTCCCATTAAGCCAGGTGTCCCCCATCTTATATCTATGCATTTCATTTTTTTGCCCAAAGTGCAGTACTTTACATTTCATTGTGTTGAAATTGATTTTGTTAGCTTTGGCCCAGCTTTCTAATCTATTAAGGTCATTCTGAATTTTCATCCTGTCTTCTGGTATATTAGCTAGATTACTCTGGCATGACTTGTTTTTGAGAAACCCATGTTGACTCTTCCACCTTTTGGACAAAGAAATTGTCTTTGAGGCAAGTGAGGAATTGCTAGACCTTGGAGTATTGGCTGAGTTTGACTTCCAGCAAATATCAGGATAGTTGAAGTCACCCACCACTACTATATATCTCCTTTCTGAGTGTGTGGCCATCTGTTCTAGAAAGGCATCATCCAATTCCTCAGTCTGACTTGGGGGTCTGTAGTAGATTCCCACAATAACATCCCTGGTGTTTCCTTCCCCTTTAATTTTTATCCAGAAGCTCTCCACCTGATTACAGGATTTAAGTCCTGGATCTCTTCACAGATGTAAACATCCCTGACATATAATGCTATTCCTCCTCATTTCCTGTTTGGCCTATTTCTCTTAAAAAGGTTATACCCCTCTATTCCTACATTCCAATTGTGAGACTCATCCCACTAGGTTTCAATGATGCCTATTATATTGCATCTGCTTTGTTGTGCTAGGAGTTCAAGTTCATCTTGTTTATTTCCCATGCTCTGTGCATTAGTGTAGAGACATCTAAGAGCAACACTTCCTATGCCAAGTCCTGTGAGGCAAGAGTTGAGATTTTCCCCAGGTGCACTCTAGTCGTTGTCCAACCCACCTCATCTTCCTAAGCTCCTCTGTATACCAGGGTTGCTGATTTGGAGCAGGTTGGAAAGGACGCTTGGCAGCGATCATGTTGATAGCCCTGTTGAGATTAATGTTTCAGGTATTAACCAGGGCTTTGACAGAATCACTGGCATTACCAAACAAGGAACCCACCAAGGCTTTCTGTAGTCCAATTGGCTTCATTAGTCTCTGAGGGTGGACCATTCTAATAGGTCCTCCACCCCCGGTGGGGCAGACTGTGGCTCTTAGTCCAATCCTGACCAGGAAACGATCCATCAGTGTGGCGGTGTTTATTACCTCCGCCCACAGATACGCCTACTCCATACCAAAGACTGCATCGAGAGTATGATCCGCACAGTGTGTTGGCCCGAGAACCAATTGGGCCCATGCCTGTCATGGAATCCTTGAACTTCCGAGCCGCACCTATTAAGCTGGTCTCGAGTGGGATGTTGAAGTCACCCAGAACTAAAAGTCTAGGGGACTCCAACAGCAGCTCCGAGACCAGCTGCATCAGCTCAGATAGGGAGTCTCTTAAGCAACAGGGTGGACGATATACTAACAGAATACCTATACTATTTTTGGTCTTCAGGCATAGGTGCATACATTTGAAATGATCTATTTTCTGGATAGGCATCCTAGTCAAGGTAAGGTTGTCTCTATGAACCAGAGCCACTCCGCCCCCCTGCCCACCTTCCCTTACCTGGTCACTGACGGAGTACTCAGCTGGGAGAGCTTGATTCCAGGTGATGGCACTGTCTTCCCCCAGCCAGGTTTCTGTGAAACAAGACAGGTCAGCTTCTTTATCCACAAGGAGATCATGGATGATGTGGGTTTTGTTTTTTTACCGACCTGGCATTGCAAAGGAGCAAGGTAAGGTTTTGTGGCATGGTTGGTAAGCTCCCCAGCCTACCTTGGGTAACAGAGTAAACTGAAGGCAGGATCACTTTCAGATATTGGGGATATTCAGATATTCAGCATTCATGATTTTTGGTATCCACAGGGGATTCTGGTACCAACCCCTCACATATACCCAGGGCCCACTGTACAAATCTCAAGTTACCACCAAGACTGTGATTCTTTTGTATGCTTCCCACAGAAGGTGACCATAGAGTTGCACTGGAGATGCCTAGTGGGGTGTTCGCTCTTGGATTCTCTAGGTCTTCCAGTGTGAGTCTATGGTCAACTTCTTCTGGATGTCATTCATTTCAATAAGGTTTGCTGTTATCCACAGTTTCACCTTTCCATGCTAAGTCTGTAAATGCAACCCCCGCAGATGCAGGGGTCATGCTGTACTCTTGTTGCCTTTTGTGTCTGCCAAGCAACCTGAAGCTCAACACCTCTTGTCTGCTGAGGGGAGCTAAACTGCCTCAGCCTGGGTAAACACTGCCAGTATCTAAGAAGCTGAAGCCAATTCAAATTACATTCTGTAATTCTAGTCAGAAACAACAAAACAGTCTAGTTAAGCACCAATTAAGAGAGTACCCAAAAGGATTAACCAAAGTTGAAGCCAGAATTCCAGAAACACAGTAGAGTCAAACACAGAATGCTGACAAGGGCATCTGACATGTCATCAGCAGAGTTGAGTTCTTATATAGCTGACCATAAACCAGCAATGCTGGCCTCATATAGCCTCACAGCATAGGCTATAAAAGTGGCTCTTCCTTATTTCACAAGATTTACTATCTCAGCATTGTTCCCTGCATAGGTCTCCATGGATTATTCTGCTCAACCCATTTTCTCCTATAGATCTTTACCCAGGGACACCATGATAGGCCTGTCCCACAGTTGTAAATTATATGGTCATGTGCTTCTAAAGTACCAAGTACTTTGATTCTAGGAATTAACTCCTATATATTAATTAGGATCAAGTCCACGATTGCTGATCCTCTTATTTTTTCTCCCTCCTCCTTTTGGAATAGGATATTGTCTAGAACACTCATCAGGAATTTGTTGTAGAGTCTATACTTAACAAAATTAGTCTTCCAGCAGACATCTGGTTAATTGAACAAACTTGGAGATTTCTGAGATTTATTTCAGAAAACCATTGTCCAACCCCTCTTTTTGGTTTGGTAGAGTCCCTACAGTAATGTTGTTTTTATTCCTTTCCCCATTTATTCTTACCTAAATGCTCCACTCTAATCACTCTTATGGATTTCCATACAAATGAATTTGTCTTTGATACCTAATGCTACTCTCCCTTCCTTTCTGCTACATCTGTTATTTTTGAACCAGTTTTGTCTTTCAATTGTACTGCTTCTACTATATAACCCATCATACTAGCTACTATTTTTTTTTCTGGTAGGCAAGGTGTATATGCCACTCCTGACATTCTGCCCTCCAAAAATCCATTCCCATCCATCCTAGGACATATAAGGGAAGAAGCATAATAACAGTAATATAAAATACAGTAATATGTGGTTGGTACATCAGCATAAGATAGTGTCCAACTCCCTCCCATCTTAGTCAGATCCAGGTTTATCAGGGTATTTTGTATGAAATTTT
Organism: Phrynosoma blainvillii; assembly: GCA_026167975.1. Taxonomy (NCBI): domain Eukaryota; kingdom Metazoa; phylum Chordata; class Lepidosauria; order Squamata; family Phrynosomatidae; genus Phrynosoma; species Phrynosoma blainvillii. Next base: position 212,831,669 of record JANUYF010000001.1, read on the forward strand.
GACCAGCTCAGGTGTTTCCATATTATTTCAATATACTCATCATTCTGAGACACAGGAAAATGCTCCCACTTTCCTTTATACCACCTAGAGTCCATTTTTTAATTGATACCAAAGGAAAATCATGATCCAACATTATTTTAAAAATTATTAAATGAAGACTATAAAATATTTATGGTAATTTTAGCAAATAGATTAATAATATCCATAGGGATCAAAATGGATTTTTGCCAAAAAGGCAAATAAAGAATAACACCAGGACAATAATAAATGTAATTTAATATATAAATTATCATAACAAAATTAAAGGAGCATTCATATTCCTGAATGCTGAAAAATCTTTGATAATGTAAACTGGGCATTCTTATTAAAATTATTGAAAGTAATGGGATTAGGATATAATGTTTACAGATGGTCAGTGAATTTATTCTAAACAAAATGCAAAATAGTAGTAAATGGTAATTAACTGAACAGGTGAAAATTGAAAGAGGTAATAAGCAAGGCTGTCCTTTGTCTCCATTACTATTCATTTTAGTTCTAGAAAATTTTAAACAGGGAGATAAGAAAAGAAAAAAATAAATAAGAGGAATTAAAATCAGAAAAGAAGAATTTAAACAAAAGTATTTGCAGATGATTTAGTCATGATGGGGTGAAACAAACCACCCTGAAGGGGTGGCATCAAGCCACCTCTGCCAAAGATGGATTGGGGCCATGGCAACCTCATACCAGGGCCCCAATCCATCTTTTTGTACTGGCAAAGAGCCGGATTTTCCCACCCTGCCACAGATAAAAGCTGGCTTTCTCTCGCAGCATGTGGCATGTAAACGCCATGCTGCCAGAGTGCCCAGAAGCTGGCCTGCTTCTGGGCAGCCAGACAGCTTCTGGACATCTTGGGGCACATGGCATGTTAACCACTCCCCAAACTACCAGGAAGTCACTGTTTTATGCCAGTCTGTTCCGGTTCAATATTAGAAATCCCTTAAGTAGAATTGGGCACTTATTATACAAAATTAAGGAATTGGTGGAGGTGCAGGACATAATGTTAACTCAGCTAAAACAAAAATATTAACTAAAATATGCAAAAATTAAAAAAAATAACTAGTAATACCAGGATCTGAAATATTTAAAATGGTAAGATACTTGGAAGTTAATTTAACAGTTAAAAACCAACAGCTTTTTGAAAATAACTATCAAAGTTTCGGCCAGGACAGGGGAAGGAGGAAGAGGCTTTCCAGGCCAGTTTCTGAAAGAAAGGAGAAGGAGAAGGAGGCTTTCCAGGCAGTTTCTGCCAGAAAAGGAGAAGGTGAAGGAGGCTTCCTAGGCCAGTTCCTGATAGGAAAGAGGAAGAAAGCTGTTTCCAGGCAGCCATTTTGAGTGGATGAGTTTTTAAATTCTTTTTAAAAACAATTGGGGATAGTGTGACTGTTGCTCAGCGGGTGGGGCTTTGTTGAGTCGCATTTGCGAGTCAATAGGGGGTGGAGATAGCCAGTTAGCTCTATACAACTGCTCCCAGAATTTTATAACCACTACTAATTGTTGAAAAGTTCCAGACATCAGCAGACTTTAACACTGGTGTTAGCGAGGGATTTTCTTTGAGGAGGAAAGCCATAGTCCTCTTTCAGGTACTAAGACTTAGTATGGACACTGAAGGAACTGCTGCCGTCACCTGCAATACCTGTGGGATGTTTGTCTTCTTACCTACAGATGTGGGGAACTACACATGCTCCAAGTGCAAGTTAGTAGCCCTCTTGGAGGAGAAAGTACAGCAGCTGGAGGCGCGGGTAGCTACACTTCAGCATATTAGGGAGCAATAGGCTTTCCTAGACAGAACCGAACAAACAGTCTTGGATGGGGACCACACAGAGGAAGTTGCTGGGGAAGAGAAGGTCACATCACATACACAGGAGTTAGACAGCTGGAGGAATGTCACATGCAGAAGGAGGGAGACCAGGGATCATTCTGGGAGCTTGCAGCTACAGAATCGATTTCAAGCTCTTTCCCTTATCAAGGAGGACGAGGAAGAGCAGCATGGACAGACTTCAGGGACAGAGCAGGGGACCCTGGGAGTTCCACCACAGGGAACAGTTGCTGCTAAGCCTCGGAGGAGGTGTGTGGTCGTGGACACAGCCTTCAGAACATCAAACGGGATTACGAGACACAGCCTTCAGAACATCAACTGGGATTACGAGGCTCTAGGTAAGAAGCTGAAGGAAATGGAGGCACAGATTGTCATCTCATCTCTTCTGCCAGTTTGTCATCTCGTCTCTTCTGCCAGATTGTCATCTCGTCTCTTCTGCCAGTTGAAGGGCATGGTCCAGGAAGAGAGAGGAAAATAGCAGATATCAACAATTGGCTCCACAGATGGTGTCATTGAGAATGATTTGGATTCTTAGATGCCGACCTGGCCTGTTTAACAGAGACCTGGCTGGGAGAGGATAGTGCAGTCACATGGGCGCAGGCCCTCCCAGCTGGGTACTCTGTCAGTGAGCAGGTGAGGGGAAGTGGGTGGGGAGGCAGAGTGGCTTTGGTTCATAAAACTAATCTTACCTTGACCAGGATACCTGTCCGGAACACAGTTCACTTCGAGTGTATGTACCTTAGCTTGAAGACCAGGGATAGTTTAGGGATTCTGTTAGTCTACCGACCACCCCGTTGTCTAGCAGACTCCCTGACCGAGCTGATACAGCTGATCTCTGAGCTGCTGCTGGAGTCCCCCAGACTTCAACATCCTGCTCGAGACCAGCCTAACAGGTGCGGCTCGGGAGTTCATGGAGACCATGACAAACATGGGCCTATCCCAATTGGTCATAGAGGAAACAAGGCAAACAGTACAGGGATCCAACAGTGGGAGGCAAAAAAACGTGCACAGGCAGTAAGTAAGGGGGTCATATGGTCCTAGATGTCGCTACACTAATGCACAGAGCATGGGAAATAAGCAAGATGAACTTGAACTCCTAGCACAACAAAGCAAATATGATATAATAGGCATCACTGAAACCTGGTGGAATGAGTCTCATGACTGGAATGTAGAAATACAAGCCAGGGGTATGCAAACTGTCCCCTTTAAGGGCCAAGGGACTTCAGCTCCCAGAATCCCAGGAGCTATTGGCCAACATGGGACTATTGGCCAACATGGCTGAGGCTTCTGGGAGCTGAAGTCCCTCAGCCTTTAAAGGGGAAAGGTTGCCTACCCCTGGTATAAGCTTTTCAAGAGAAACAGGCCAAACAGGAAAGGGGGAGGAATATTTACACCAGTGAAGAAATCCAGGACATCAATCCTGGAAGCCAGGTGGAGAGCATCTGGATAAAAATTAAAAGGGAGGGAAACAACAGGGATGTTAGTGTGGGAGTCTACTACAGACCCCCAAATCAGGCAGAAGAATTGGATGATGCCTTTCTAGAACAGATGACCACACACTCAGAAAGGAGAAATATAGTAGTGATGGGTGACTTCAACTATCCTGATATTTGCTGGAAGACAAACTCAGCAAAATCCTCAAGGTCTAGCAAATTACTCACTTGCCTCGAAAACAATTTCATTGTCCAAAAGGTGGAAGAGGCAACGAGGGAGTCAGCAATTTTGGATCTGATCCTAACTAACAGGGAAGACTTAGGGCCTCGGCAGACGACTAATAGAGTCGTCTTCCGGGCAGGGAAGAGGAGGGGCAGCCGCACGAGCGGCGCCCCTTCCTCTTCCTGAGGTCGCCCTCGGAGTCGCCGGCCCTCCGCACGGCCGGCGCTCCGAGGATGACCTCACGCCACGGCGACCGCACGCGCCGCGGCGTTTGAGTCAGGGAAAGTGCGCCCGCCGCTTTTAGGGCGCCCTTTCCCTGAAATCTAAAAGGAGCGCCAATTTGGTGCTCCTTTTAGAGTCGCCGACGGTGCGCTGCGGTGCGGCTGCCGCGGTCCAGCGGCGCTCCGTCCCGCGGTGCACGGGAAGCTCCCGTCTGCTTCCCCCCTTAGTTAATGGGGTGTAAGTGGTTGGATCCTTAGGCGGGAGTGATCACGTCCTCCTGGAGTTTATTATACAGTGGAAAGGAGAAGCCAGGCATAGTGAGACACGCATTCTAGACTTCAGGAAAGCTGATTTTACTAAACTTAGAGAAATATTGGGGGTGATCCCATGGACAGGAAAACTAAAAGAGAAGGGAGTTCAAGATGGATGGGAGTTTCTCAAAAGGGAGATACTGAAGGCACAATTTCAAATCATTCCAAGAAGGAGGAAAAATGGGAGGTGTCTCAAGAAACCAGGATGGATGACTAAGGAACTTTCAACTGAACTAAGTTTTAAACGGAACATGTATAAGAAATGGAAAAATGGGGAAATCACCAAAGAGGGATTCCAACAAATAGCTAGCACGTGTAGGGGTGAAGTCAGAAAAGTTAAAGCGCAGAATGAACTCAGGCTTGCTAGAGAGGTTAAGAATAATAAAAAGGGCTTTTTGGGGTATGTCAGCAGCAAAAGTAAGAAGAAGGAAATGGTAGGGCCACTGTGTGGAGAAGATGGCAAAAAGTTATCAGGGGACAGAGAAAAGGCAGAATTACTCAACACCTTCTTTGATTCAGTCTTCTCAGAAAAGGCAAAAGTTGCTTAACCTGAGGATAATGGAGCAGAGGACAGAATAGGAGAATTTCAGCACAGAATAAGTAAAGAGATACTACAGGAATATCTGGTTAATCTAAATGAATATAAGTCTCCAGGACCGGATGAATTACATCCAAGGTTATTAAAAGAACTGGCAAACGTAATATCAGAACCATTGGCAATAATCTTTGAGAACTCCTGGAAAACAGGAGAAGTCCCAGCCGACTGGAGGAGGGCAAATGTTGTCCCCATCTACAAAAAGGGGAAAATAGAGGATCCCAACAATTATCGTCCAGTTAGTCTGACATCAATACCCGGAAAGATTCTGGAGCAGATCATTAAACAGAGAGTCTGTGAACATCTGAAAGGTAATTTCATAATCACAAAAAGTCAACATGGGTTTCAGAGAAACAGGTCATGCCAGACAAATCTGATCTCTTTTTTGATAAAATTACCAGCTTGGTAGATGAAGGGAATTCTGTGGATATAGTATATCTTGATTTCAGTAAGGCCTCTGACAAGGTTCCCCATGACATTCTTGCAAACAAGCTGGTAAAATGTGGGCTAGACAAAGTAACTGTTATATGGATTTGTAATTGGTTGATTGGCCGAACCCAAAGGGTGATCAACAATGGCTCCTTTTCAACCTGGAAAGAAGTGACCAGTGAGGTGCCACAGGGCTCTGTCCTGGGCCCAGTGCTATTCAATATCTTTATTAGAAGGAGTAGCTAATACAGGAACAAAATTCAAAATGACTTGAAAGCTGGGCCAAAGCTAACAAAATGAAAGTCAACATGGAGAAATGTAAGGTAGTGCACTTAGGGCGGAAAAAAGGAAAGCACAGATATACAATGGGGGACACCTGGCTGAATGAGACTACATGTGAAAGGGGATCTAGGAATCCAGGTGGACCAGAAGTTGAACATGAATCAACAGTGCGATGCAGCAGCTAAAAAGGCCAATGCAATTTTAGGCTGCATCAGTAGAAGTATAGTGTCTAGATCAAGAGACTCTATTCTGCTTTGGTCAGGCCTCACCTGGAATACTGTGTCCAGTTCTGGGCACCACAATTCAAAAAGGATGTGGAGAAACTGGAGCGTGTCCAAAGGAGAGTGACCAAAACAGTGAAGGGGCTGGAAACCAAGACCTATGAGGAATGACTTAGGGAGCTGGGGATGTTTAGCCTGGAGAAGAGAAAGTTGAGAGGTGATATGATAGCCATGTTTAAATATTTGAAGGGATGTCATATTGAGGAGGGAACAAGCTTGTTTTCTGCTGCTCCAGAGACTAGGACCCGAAGCAATGGATGTAAGCTCCAGGAAAAGAGATTCCAGCTCAACATTAGGGGGAACTTCCTGACAGTAAGGGCAGTTCGACAGTGGAATACACCCCCTCGGAGAGTAGTGGAGTTTCCTTCCTTGGAGGTCTTTAAGCAGAGGCTGGATGGCCATCTGTCAGGGATGCTTTGATTGGGAGTTCCTGCATGGCAGAGGGTTGGACAGGATGGCTCTTGTGGTCTCTTCCAACTCTATGTTTCTATGATTCTATGATTCTATGATTCTATGAAATTATGGAAAGATATTAGAAAAACTTTATATAAATGGAAAGATATAAATCGATTAATGGGAATAACATCTGCTATTAAGATGAATATTCTACTTAAATTAATGTATTTATTTCAGACTATCCCAATTGTTTTTTCAAAAAAGATATTTGCAAATTGACAAACGGAATTCACTAAATTTGTATGGGTGGTCAAAAAGCCAAGAATTGAATGGAAATTGTTAACAGATGGAAGAGAGAGAGATGGGTTAGGGATGCCAGATCTGAAATTATAATTTGAAGCTACCACTTTAACCTGGATTAAACAATGGATTACTTTAGAAAACAATAGGAATGTAGAATTAGAGGGACGTGCGCCTCAAGGAGATAGGTAGGAAAGAGCAGCCCAAAGCTGCTTTTCCTGAGAGTTTGCTGAAATGCCACTGACTACACCACCTGCTCCAAAGGCATGTACACACCACGACTGCACTGTGCGGCATCAAGCCGTGCTGCTGGGTATGTTTTTTTAAAAGAATCCCCCACCATCCCTGACCACCGTTGCACAAACACACCACTCTCTGCTTCCTAGATGCCATCCCATTGGATGGCCAACACCCCCCCCCCCTTTGATTCTCCACCAGGACAGGGCATCAAAGCAGAGGTGTGCCCATTAAAACACTGGCAATGTACAATCATGCCCCCCCCCCACATGCCACCTTCACTCCCCCTTCACCGCATGCCTCCTCTTGGACTGTGAGGTTTGTATATATTGTACTTACAGCCATTGAAGGTGTCACACTTTCCCTTTTTTGCATTGCCACCCCAATCACCAATTCTGTCCTTTTAAAATGTGCACCTGCACCCGTGCATTTATACACTGTTTTAGGGTTAAGGTTAGGATGGAGCACTCCTTTGAGATTGGTCTCATGTTGTGGCTTTTATATGCACACTCAAAGTTGTGCACTTTCTTGGCTAGAGTGGTTTATTTTTGGTTCTTTTTAGTCTGGCTCCCCCTCCCCCTTAGGCCAGCCATAGCATGGTTTCCAGTCCTTTCTGGAAAGTGCATCATCAAATGCCACACCACAGTTATTTCTTTTTAATGCCACACCCCCAAAGCATCCTGAAACAGCTTTTTTTGGCTTGTCTGTTTGATGACAGAATGCCAGAATTATTATCAGGTTGACATGGTTATATGTGGTTTGAAAAAGTGAAAGTGAATATAGGATTTAAAAAAACATATCGTTGTTTAAAAACTATCCTGTCTTCAGCTCACTCTGTTTCTCGAGCTGGTTTGGGAAGCCTACCAGCCATTCCACAGAACCTTACCTTGCTCCTGTGCCAGGTCGGTTAAGAACAAGATTCATATTATCCATGATCTCCTCTTAGATGAGGATGCTGACCTGGCTTGCTTTACAGAGACCTGGCTTGGAGAGGATAGCACCATAACATGGATGCAGGTCCTCCTGGCCGGGTACTCCATCAGTGAGCAGGTAAGGGGAAGTGGGCAGGTGGGGGGGCCGAGTGGCTCTGGTTCACAAAAACAACTTGAGCTTGACCAGGATACCTGTCTGGAACACAGTCCACTTCAAGTGCATGTACCTAAGCCTGCGGACCAGGGATAGTTTGGGGATTCTGCTAGTATACCAACCACCTCATTGTCTAGCAGACTCCCTAACTGAGCTGACACAGCTAGTCTTGGAGCTGCTGTTGGAGTCACCCAGACTTTTAGTCTTGGGTGACTTCAACATCTGTCTGGAGGCCAGTCTGTCAACTCTTACAGGTGCAGCTTGGGAGTTCATGGAATCCATGACAAATATGGGCCTATCCCAATTGGTCTCCGGGCCTACTCATTGTGCAGGTCATACTCTCAATACGGTCTTTAGTACGGAACAGAAATATCCGTGGGCGGAGGTTATTAAAACCTCCACATTGTCATGAACGAATCATTTCCTGGTCAAGGCTGAACTGAGAACCACAATCTGCCCCTCCAGGGGTAGTGGACCCATTGGAATGGTCCACTCTCGAAGGCTAATGAAACCAATTGGATTCCAGAAAGCCTTGGAGGGTTTACTGACTGGTAACACCAGTGATTCTGTTGAAGCTTTGGTTAATACCTGGAACACCAATCTTGCCAAGGCTATCAACACAATCGCTCCCAATCACTCTTTCCAACCGACTACCAACCATAAGCATGGAAGAGCTTAGGAGGATGAAGTAGGTTGGACAATGACTAGAGCGCACCTGTTGGAAAACTCGACTCTTATCTGACAAGACTCGTCATAGGAATTTCCTTGATTCCTATCGAGAGGCAATACATGCAGGGTAGAAATCTTTCTACTCTGCATGTATTATGTCTGCAGAGTCCTGTCTAGCAGAGCTGTTCAGGATGGTAGGGGAACTGACGTGGGTTCCACCTGTGCAGAACCCCCTGCTCAACCCAACAACGTCCTGCTGTGATGCATTTAACAACTTATTTGCAGATAAAATCTCTCAGATAAGAGCTGACTTAGATGCCAGTATTGATACAGAATCTATAGATGAGATGTCTAACAACTCTGTTACCAAAATTTTACTGGATCAATTCCAATCAGTGAGTACTGATGATGTGGACAAGCTCCTTGGCAGTCAAGAAAACTACTTGCCCTCTCGATCCTTGCCCATCATGGCTGGCTGTCCAGGGAGGGGATGCTTTGAGGGTGTTCCTTAAGGACATCATCAATGCATCCCTCCAGGAGGGCTTTATTCCCTCCTGTTTAAAGGACGTGGCAGTTAGGCCACTCCTGAAAAAGCCCTCCCTGGACCCCCCGGATATGAATAACTGTAAGCAAGTCTTGTTGTTACCATTTCTGAGCAAAGTGATCGAGAGGGCAGTGGCTCTTCAACTCCAAGCTGTCTTGGATGAAACCGATTATCTAGATCCATTTCAAACTGGCTTTAGGACAGGATTTGGAGTTGAGACTGCCATGGTTGTCTTGACTGATGGCATTCGTTTGAGCATTGAAAGAGGTAGTGTGACCCTGCTGGTGCTCTTAGACCTCTCAGCAGTCTTTGATACAATCGATCACAACATCAACTTAGATCACCTGAGAGGGTTGGGAATCGGAGGCACTGCTTTGCAGTGGTTCCGTTCCTTCCTCTCGGGTAGATCCCAGAGGGTGTTGCTCAGGGACAGTAGCTCTGCTAGGAAGGAGCTCAAGTGCAGTGTCCCTCAAGCTGCCATTCTGTCCCCAATGTTATTTAACATTTATATGAAGCCGCTGGTAGAGATTATTCAGGGACATAGGGAGGTGTGTTATCGATACGCTGATGACAAACAAATATATTTATCCATATTCCGGTCATCATCCTTGACTTCAGATGGCATCTCTCCTCTCAATGACTGTCTTAAGGCAGTAATGGACTGGATGGGAAAAAACAGATTGAAACTGAATCCAGATAAAATGGAGGTACTTACAGTAGCGGCCCCAAAACTTCCAGTCCTAGATGGGATCACACTTATGGTGAAGGACTGTGTTCACAGTCTGGGGGTGCTCCTGGACTCGTCACTTCAGATGAATCCGACGGCCAGGAGCACCTGTATCAGCTTCAGCTGATACACCAACTGCACCCTTTCCTAGAAGTAAAGGACCTTGAAACTGTGGTACATGCTCTGGTAACCTCCCATCTGGATTTCTGCAATGCACTCTACAGGGGGCTACCCTTGTGCTTGGTTCAGAAACTTCAATTAGTGCAAAATATGGCAGCCAGGTTGGTCTCCGGTACATCTAAAAGAGACCATATAACACCTGTACAGAAGTCTCTTCACTGGCTGCCTATTAGTTTTTGAGGCCAGGATAAGGTGTTGGTTATTACCTATAAAGCCCTAAATGGCTTGGGTCCAACCTACCTTCGAGACCGCCGCCTCCCATACAATCCACCCCGCACACTGGTCCTCTGGGAGGACTCTGTTACAGGTGAAAAAATCTAGACTGTTGACTACTTCCCAGAGGTCCTTCTCAATGACCACTCCCAGACTATGGAACGACCTGCTGGATGAGATGCGTCAGATGTCAACCTTAGGCAGCTTCAAAAGGGCAGTCAAGATGGATCTCTTCCATCAGGCCTTTCCCAACTAGTCTTCCCAATCGATAGGGCCTGTTTTTTTGCACCTCTTCTTCCCCCCATCCCAGCTGCTATTATAGCTGTTGCCACTGCAGTTATTCTATTTTGTTGCCACTTTGCGTTATTTTAAAAATTGTTTTAATTTGATGTTTGTTTAGTAACTTTAAGGGGTGGGAGGGGTGGGGCTTGGGGTTGATCTTATTGTATTGTATTTTTATGTTGGAAGCCGCCCCAATTGCTATGCAGAGGGGCGGGGTAGAAATAAACTTATTATTATTATTATTATTATTATTATTATTATTATTATTATTATTATGTCATAAGAAGATCTCTTATAAAAATATGGCAAAAAGATAAAACAAGATATAAAATCCAAGGGTAGCTGTCACTGCAAGGAGCATTTTGTAAACAAGATCTAAGGGATAAAACCTGGATAAAATACAGAGATTTATTGAAGAAAAGGTTAAGGAAATGGGAAATTAAAGAAAGGTTAGAATTAGAAAAAGAGGGGATATTAATATTAAATGGTTAAGATATTATTAATTAAGATAAAGAATAAAGGAAGACTTTAAAAATCACAATATGAGGAGGAAGGGTCTGAATTTGAAAACTATTCTGCTCTGATGACAATCACCTGATTGTAAGATGTATAAACTACTATAGAAATTTAGTACAGAAGAAGAACAAATCAAACAATGTGTGGTCAAATGGGCGATAATGAGACACTCAGAGGATATTCGGAACAAGGGTAAAGAGAAAGCAAAGGAATGTATTTATAGAAAACTGGAAACTATTTAGAATCATAGAATCATAGAGTTGGAAGAGACCACGAGGGCCATCCAATCCAACCCCCTGCCATGTAGGAACACAGAATCGAAGCACCACTGACAGATGACCATCCAGACTCTGTTTAAAAACCTCTAAAGAAGGAGACTCCACCACCCTCTGAGGGAGTGTGTTCCACTATTGAACAGCTTTTACTGTCAGGAAGTTTCTCCTAATGTTGAGGTGGAATCTCTTTTCCTCTAGTTTGAATCCATTGCTCTGGGTCCTATTCTCAGGAGCAGCAGAAAACAAGCTTGCTCCATCCTCAATATGACACCCCTTCAGATACTTAAATAGGGCTATCATATCGCCTCTTAACCATCTCTTCTCCAGGATAAACATAACCAGCTCCCTAAATTTCTCTTCATATGGCATGGTTTCCAGACCCTTCACAATTTTGCTCGCCCTCCTCTGAACACTCTCCAGCTTGTCAACATCTTTTTTGAATTGTCATGCCCAGAACTGGACATAGCATTCCTGGAGCAGCAGAAAACAAGCTTGAGGCCTGACCAGACCAGAATAGAGTGGCACATTTATAGTATATATTAAACAATTAAAAGGTGATATTAATGTGAGAGAGTTTGATAGCTAGGTAATTGAAATTCATTCTGTTTTATTTTGATTTTGTTTTTGTTTTTTATATCGATGTAAATTATGGAATATAAAATAACATTAACAATAGGGTAGATGTCTAGGTAAGTAGAGGAACTTAGAAGATTAAAAGGGAGGTGAAAACTTAAAAAACCAAATGTATCTGTGTGTTTGTGTTTGTTTTCTTTTTTATGTGTTTTTTTAAAGGGGTTACTGATGTTACGTGTTGTTATATGGTTTTATGTTCACGTCTTTGTCAATATACATTAATTTTTGTGTCAGATTTTGAATTTTGAATAAAAATGATTTTAACAATTATTTTTTTAAAAAAATATTTATTTCTTTACTATCTATTTTCAATTCCGTCTTCTAGTTTTGTTTTGTGATTAAATCCTTTAGTCATCCCCTTAAAAAATGAACCATGATATCTCTCAGGAGATTCTCTCTCTCTCTCTCTCTCTCCCTTTTTCTACCTTTTGGCAATCTTTTAGTTTATTCTGAAAAGCATGTACCACTCCAGAGCCAATTGTTCCATCAGCCCTTCTATAAAGTTCACGAGTACTGAGATTAATTGTATTGATTAATCTCATTCTGTTATTCTTCAAATCTTTGTATTTTTATACATTTCACTCTGAATTTTGATCCTGTCAAGATATTTGAGTTTATCTCTTGATCAATCCTTTGTTCAAAATTCTTTGTACGTTTTACTATATTTTCTGTTTATCCTGTACTTCTTGTATTTTAGTATTCACTTTTGTAATTAGAAAGTCCTGCCTTATTTCCAAAATCTCTTTTCTTATCTCCTTATGCAGAGCTTTAATTTCTGCTCCCATCTCTCCTCTAATTTCCATTCTTAATTTCTTCATCTCCTCATTTAACAGTAGGTTAGTAACTGAAATTTTTATTTACATTTCCAAGGATGGCCTTTGCATTGAATGTATATGAGCTTAGCAGTAGCTTTCCTTGTCCCTGAGGCTATTTTTACTATTGATGACTTAGGTCCAAAATGCACTGCAGAAATAATCCAGTTTGAGGCCACTTTAATTACCCTGGCTCAATGCTAGGGAGTCCTGGGAAATGTAGCTTATTGTAGCACCAGAGCTCTCTGACTGAAAAGGCTAAATGTCTCACAGAAATACAGTTCCCAGAATTTCCTAGCATTGAGCCAGGGCACTTAAAGCAGTGTCTTACTGGATTATTTCTGCAGTGTGCTTTGAAGACACTTAGGAGTGAAACAGACCACCCAAAAATTGGGGCCACTATGGAGCTGTGTTCCACAGTGCCGCAGCCTTGATCCAGCTATTTGCCAGCTCAAAAAGAAGCAGCAGAAATCTGCTGCTTTTTGAGCTGGCAAAAAGCTAGTTTTGCTGCGGTAGCAGCAGCATTTCAGTGTTTCTGAGGTGCAGCATGTGTACACGCCACACTACAGAAATACTGTGACACTGCCCACTGTGTGGTCAGCAGGATGGTATGACGCCGGCTTTGGGGGGGTGTCAGGGCATGTGTTGTGCATATGCCATGCCCCAATGCCACCCCGGAGCTGGCATTTTTGGCCCTTAGTTAATACTAAATTGAACAAGCAGTGAATTACAATCTAAGACTGATTTTAATAATGAAACTACTTCTTTTTTTAGTATCTTTTTCTTTTCCTGAAGGCCTCAATATGTTATTGTAGAATTTAGCATCAACACAATTGATTAGTTCATTGACCAATACATATTTCACGTTTCATGGTGCCCTCTCACTAGCTGTGTGAGGAACAACCTTTCACACCACATTACTACTGAAACTCCCTATAGTATTATGAGATCTGAATGTGTAATGGACAAATTACTTGCCTAGCTTTTTTCATCCTTTCCCCACCCCCACCCCTAGTTAGAGATCACCATGTTGATGAAAAAGGCTTTTATAGGAAATCCCAGGGTGAGAAATGAGGTTTTTCATAGCCATAACTTGATTTTTAAATAAAAATAGTTTGGGTAGTCCCCATTTAACTAGCCCCAGTCAGCTAGCTGCAATAAGTTGAACCTACTGACATTTCTAGACAGTTTGCAAAGGCAGTTCCTTGTAAAGTGCATCACAGCAGTCTAAATAGCATGTAACCAAGACATATGTCATCTTAAAGAGTCTAAGAGACTGTAGCAAGTACAGTTGTCCCTGTGTTTTCATGGATTTGAAGTCCGCATCCCTTACCCGTTCACAGGTGGCAAATGGAGGGAGATAAAATGGGGGGCACCCCCATTCAAGCCTATGGAGCTTGAATATTTGTGGTTTTCCATTTTTGTGGGGGGTCTGGAACAGATCCCCCAAAAAACAGAGGGGCAACTGTACAAGATAATCACTTATATTCTCAACACACATTATTACTAACCATGTTTATTTAATTGGTTTAAATCTCCAATGTAGCTGTCATTCAAGCCATCTTTAAAGAATCAACAGTGAAGCTAACAATGAAAGTCTAAGGACTTTATTCTCTAGAATTCAATACACAGAGAAAGAAAGGCCAAAAAACTTCTTGCTTTTGAATAACAATGTTAAAGGCAAACCTAAAGTTCTTTGAATATGTAATATTGTTATTACTGGCTTGCTTACCTACATTACATAATTATGCCTTATCATTTATTTATTTATTTATTTATTTATTATTTAATGGCAGCAAATTAAAAAAGAAATAACTGTAGTGAGGCACAGTTGAACTCATGACATACTTTCTTCTCCACTTGTAGGTGCTTCTTAATTTTTCTTTAACAGAAAAGTATTCATGCCATTCATCTCCTTCTTGAAGTAGCTTTCTCCTAACTTCTAGAGAACTGCTACAAAATGTTACAAAATATTGGGCAGGCATGCTATCCACAGTCTATCAAAAATATGACTGGGGCTTTATGGAAACATTTTGTCATGTACCTGTGAAAAATATTGCATTACTTTTGAAAATAATGGATGCTGATGAAACTGATGCAAAGGAGATAAGGGAGTAGACATGTGTAAGTGCATATAAGTGGCTTTGTAAATATTTGTGTATTATTTTGTGTACTATTTTCTATCTCAAACTAGCTAGTGGGGAGGGAGGGAATCAGAAAAGAGATCTCTTTTCATAACACATCAGATGAGAGCTTCTGATATGCTAAAACACACTTTTGAGGATAAAGACTATCAGATGGCAAAAAAAAAAAAGGATGGGAGAGAAATAAGATGGTCCCATCCTTATTGTACAATTGCAGGAGGATTATCAGATTATATCCTATGCCGTCACTCTCATCCCGTCCTTCTCCCGTCATTGAAGTGGAATGGCCCCGTAACTTTTTATAGATGGGAAACTGCCATCAATGAAAAGTTATGGGGCCATTCCACTTCACTGTTGGGACAAGGATGGGATGAGAGCAATGCCACAGGATGTTGTCTTATAATCTTCCCACCATTGCACAATAAGGATGGAAACATCCGGCTTCTCTCCCATCCTTTTTTGCCATCTGATAATCTCCAATGTGTGATTTGTACATCCCAGATGCATTTCAGATTACAGAAGGCAGAGCTCTGTGTGTGTGTGTGTGTGTGTGTGTGTTACAGCTTTCCCAAGGCAGACCTAAATCACTTCAGGGCTAGTGTTCTATTGAGGACTCCACTTTAGACACCTTTTTGGTAATTTTGCACTCAGAAGAGCTACAGTGTAGAAGAGAATTGCTTGGGTTGTTTTTTATATTACAAATCAACCTTGCTATGCCAGCTTTCAAAGAGAGCTCCCCCATAAGCTTGGTAAACAATTTTTAAAAGCCACCGTTTCTTGTGTAAATATTAAATATGAGCCTTTTAAGCATTGTTAAAGAAACCCAAACTCAGACTAGGTTCAGGCAACACATTTTAAGAAGCTTTAAGATCACTATGAGGGAAGGACTACTACCCCTTCCCTCTTCCTCCTCCCTGCCTGGGTTTTATTTTTGTTTTTATTGATTATACTCTCCTCCCATCCTCTTCCCATCACTCACTCACTCATGCTGAGATTTCTTACACTCCCTCCCTATCCCCCATTCATTGGCTTGCTCATTCATGCAGAGATCTGATGCACTCCTGTTATGAAAACTGAACGTCTACCATTCCGGTGTCATGGTGGCATGAGAATCCTCCTGAAGACAAGATCGGAAGGGAGTGGTTGCTGTCCGTGAGCTCAAGGTCCCACAGGCGCAAATGCTGCAGGACAGAAGAATTCTTCCCAATTAGGAGAGAAAAAGAGGGGCTCAGTGGAGACCAAAATATCCCATAAACTTCCTCAAAAACAAGATCAGAGTGAGGTGATGAGTAGAAGGGGTAAGAATCAGGACATGGAGGTCTGAACCAGCCACGACCGTGGGCAAGCAGCTGCTACTGTGGCACAAGCAATGCCGCCACTTTGCTTTTAACTATTTCGAATTTTTCTAACACCATGATAGAAGGCTTGTACCAGCTGGAGATTTGCCTTCTACACTTAAAACTATTTGTGCCAAATATATACTTGCATGTCAACAAGCAGGCTTTAGGACTTATCAAAAAGAAGAAAGGGGGGGGAAACCTCTGACAAGATCGAAATAAAAGAGAACGAATTTGAACTAATATTGCTGTGACTGAACTGGGAATGATCTGAACTGAACCAATAACTATTAATTGTTGAATTATTGCAAATTGATAACCAATTCCATAATTAACAGACACTAATTGCAATAAGAGAACTTTAAGCGTGGGCCGGGTTTAAGTCTCAACTAGATGGCTGCAGCGGAGCACGTTGATCACACTGACAGCAATGGCGGTCTGTCAATAGAAAACTATCTGCTCTAAAAACTCATAATGATCGCTAAAAGGAAAGAATCGGGGGGGCGAAAAGAAGAAAGAATTGGAACAACTAACTAATTCAAAGGAGACAATAGATCTTAGAAGTGACTGATACAAAGTCTTTAACGGTGGATTAAGTTGGATACTAATTGTCCCCCATTCAGCTACAGGAGCAGCAGCAAAAAGACTTCTTTTTCTTCCTTTGTTTAAATAATAAACCTGTTTAATTTGGGGGGTGGTGGAAATAGAGTGGGAACAGAGCGGACACTCTAATAAATTAAAGGCTAACAACTAGAAAATGAACTTGAACTAATATTATTTTGACTTGTAAGATAAAATAAGATATTGAAGCAAAAAGAGGATGTGATAGAGGGAAGAGAGTGGAGAAATGACCCCCAGGGAAGCTTGGAGAACAAAAGTAATAATGAAAGCAGAAAAGGGTGGAAAAGGGAGAGGAGAAGAAGATAAGGAGAAAACCATGGGAAAGTAATATCAAGACTTGTTTTGAGTGAATATAAAACTAAGTATTGGAGAGAATTGTATAAAGATAAAAATTGATGCATTGTTAAATACCTAAATGATTAGATATGATTTACATGCTATATATACTTGATTGAAATAATAATAGATTGAAGAGAAAGTTTAAACATTTGTTACTAATAATTGCTATAAGTGTCTTTTTTTTTTGTTCCATTTACTGAAATAAGTACTTGGATATATGTTCTGAACTTAGTATAATTTGTTATTGAGGGATTACAGGATTGTTGTTCATTAAGTATTTAACTATTGATTGATTGGGGCTAAGGTTCAAGGGATCAAAGATGATTGATTATTTGCCCATTTGATAAATAATTGATTAATACTGAAGAATTGTTTTTTGCTTTTTTAAATGAATTTTATTAATTAAAATGATAGAATCATAGAATCATAGAGGTGGAAGAGACCACAAAGGCCATCCAGTCCAACCCCCTGCCATCCAGGAACTCCCAATCAAAGCATCCCCTACAGATGGCCATCCAGCCTCTGCTTAAAGACCTCCAAGGAAGGAGACTCCACTACTCTCCGAGGGAGTGTGTTCCAATGTCGAACCACCCTTAATGTCAGGAAGTTCCTCCTAATGTTGAGGTGGAATCTCTTTTCTTGCAGCTTGCATCCATTCTTTCGGGTCCTAGTCTGGAGCAGCAGAAAACAAGCTTGTTCCCTCCTTAATATGACATCCCTTCAAATATTTAAACACGGCTATCATATCACCTCTTAACCTTCTCGTCTCCAGGCTAAACATCCCCAGCTCCCTAAGTCCCTGTTGTTTCCCTCCCTTTTAATTTTTATCCAGATGCTCTCCACCTGGCTTCCAGGATTAATGTCCTGGATTTCTTCACTGGTGTAAATATTCCTGATATATAATGCTATTCCTCCTCCTTTCCTGTTTGGCCTGTTTCTCTTGAAAAGGTTATACCCCTGTATTTCCACATTCCAGTGATGAGACTCATCCCACCAGGTTTCAGTGATGCCTACTATATTATATTTGCTTTGTTGTGCTAGGAGTTCAAGTTCATCTTGCTTATTTCCCATGCTCTGTGCATTAGTGTAGAGACATCTAAGACCATATGTCCCCTTTACTTGCTGCCTGTGAACATTTTTTTTTTGCCTCCCACTGTTGGGTCCCTGTACTGTTTGCCTTATTTCCTCTATGACAGTTTGACTATTTTTTCCAGTCCTTTTATCTTCCAGGACGCTGTCTCCCTTCCTTACATAATTCAGTTTAAAGCCCTCCTGATCAAATTCTTGAGACTGTTGGCAAAAACGTTTCTTCCAGCTGGCGTGAAAATACACATATACATCTAACCACTTAAAACATATCACTACATTATTCATTTGAAACATATATACATTTGAAACTAGCACACAGTACACACTAAACATTTAAAAAAATCTATACTAACATACTATACACACTAGACACCCACATATTACATTATATACATTACATCTATTATAACACATTACTTCCTAGTCCATTTTACTGTCTTTGTTTCTGTTTTGATAAATAAAAACAGACTCCTGCTTTTGTTTATATTCTGTATCTTATTTTAAGTAAGCTTCTGGCAAAACAACTAAACCATTATTTGTAGATACAACATTTTCATTTTCATTTCAATACCTCATGAGAATAAGATACTCAAATTGAGTACTTTACTATAAATCATTTCTTGTTCATAATTTTTTCCATTTAATTTTTAAAACCCAGAGTCCCCTGTTTTCCCCATTTCTGTTCTATATAATCAATAAAGGTCTTCCACATGTGTTCAAAGTCTTTGTATGGCTTTTTCTGCAAACTGTGTTAATTTATCACTTTGTAATAAATCATATACCTTCATAATCCATTCATAGTCCATTCATTAATTTTGGGGATTGTTTTTTTTTCCCCATCTTGCTGCAAATGTTAAACTAGCTGCCATTGTTAAATAAAAAATGAGAAGAAAATTTGGTAGATTTTATATATTTAATATTTAACATTGTGATTTTTTTTCCAGAACAGAAAGAAATAAGTAAACAAAAGAGTGATTGAATAACTGTTTTGGAAAATTGCTGACTAATTTCAGTTGAAGGGAGAATTGATTGATAGATAGAAAGGAAAGTAAATCTTAGATATATATATTAGATCTAGGAAAATAATTGATTAACTAATTTAACAGGACTATATTATTGATATAAATTAATTAAATTGATAATTAGAATCAGAACAAACAAATAAATTTGAAATTTGGGAAACATTTACTAACTAAGATTGATATTAGGTTATTAATCACAGATTATTGATTGTTAGATTACAATTTTTAGATCACTGAGTGATTATTTTACAAATTAATGGATTGAATAAACATCAAGTATATCAAACATAGTAAGAGAAAGCATATAAAAAGTGTGAAGTAAATTGGACAAAAGATAAAATCCTTCTTCTATTTAATCAGTGAACCAAGTTGTGAATAAAATGATGTCGAGAAAGGAAAGGGACAAACAAGCACGGGCATAGGCACAAGCTCAATCAAATCAAAGAACACCTTCATTGGAAATGACAATGAAGGGATATGACCAAAATACTAATTTGCTAGATGAAATGAAAGGACTTCATTTAGAACTAAAAAATGAAATTAGAGAATCGAGAGATGAAACAAGGTGGGAAATCAGAGGATCTAAAGATGAAACAAACAAAAGAACTGAAAAATGAAGCCAAATTAATAAGACAAGAATTAGATAAAATCAATAAGGACATTGGGAAAGTAACAATAAAAATGGAAAAAATAGAGCAAAAAACAAAACAAATGGAAACCAAAATAGACGAATTAAGCAAATGTCAACAAGATCACAAAATGACTCTAAAATTGGAAATTAAATAAAGAGAAAAATGCATAAAATTAAGAGGATTGCCAGAACAACTTAATGAAAATATATATGAGTTCTTGGTACCGTACTTAGTAAAATACTTGGATAAATCATTGTCACAAACACAGAGTGAAATAGACAGAATGTATAGAATCAACTCATAAATTGCTAAGAACAGAGGACTTCCAAGAGATATCATAATATATTGGATGAGAAAACAAACAAAAGATGAATTTTTACAAAAAAAACTTCAAAACAAGATTGTGATATGGGGTACCAAGATTCAAGTATTTAAAGATGTTCCAAGCCAAATTTTGAAGAAAAGATTACCAATTTTTAACAGAACAATTGAAAGTCTACAGAATCCCATTTAGATGGAAGGAAATAGAAGGATTGACATTAACATGGAACCAGAAGAGATATCAATTGAACTCGATTGATAAAGCATGCAACTTTTGGAAAGAACATAGAAAAGAGATAAAAAAACAAATGAGGAGAAATGGGAGAGCATCAAACAGAAGAGAAGAAGATGAAGAAGAAGACTCAGGAGAAGAAATGACAACAAAGAATAAAGATTAATAAGAAATAAAGAAAAGAGCTTCAAAAAGAATGAGTCAAAAATGAATTTGACAGATGAGGAAGAGGAGAATTTTACAAGAGAGGAAGAAGAAAGTAAAGATGATATAACAAAAGAGAGAGAAAGTGACAGTATAGAAGATGAAAAAGCAAATACGGAATAGATTAATTTGTCCCTTCCCTGTCTCGACATTTAGGGAATTATTCCCTTCTGTTTCTGCTTTTCTCCTTTTAACTATCAAACTAAATTAAATTTGAAGGATGAAAATACTATCTCTTAATGTAAAAGGCTTAAACTCAGCAGCAAAAAGAGAGTTTATCATTTCTTAGAAAAAGGAAAATACAATTTAATATGCCTTCAGAAAATGCATGAAAAAAGATTACTAGGGAATAATAAACTAGGAAACATATTTATTTCATCAAACAAAAGAAAGAAAAAAGGTGTGGTAATATATGTTAATAAACAAATACAAGCAACAGAAATATTGAAAGACACAGCAGGACATTATATAGGTGTAAGAATAAGTTGGAATGGACAAACAATCTTGATAGTTGGAATTTACAGACCACAAGTAAATAAAGGCACATTTTATTACAAAATTTATAAAGAAATTATGGAGTTAGAATATGAAAATTTGATTTTGATTGGTGACTTCAATGGTGTGATGGACCCAATTATAGATAGGAAAGCTGAAAATAATAATAAAAAAAACCACTCAAGGAAAACTTCCCAAGATTGTTTTTTTTTAATTGACTAACACTTGTACACTCCTAGATGCTTGGAGACATTTGTATAAAAATCAAGAAGGATTTACTTTTTATTCAAAAAGGTATAAATCCCTCTCTAGAATAGATATATTTGGATTCCAATATCAATGAGTAATGCAATTAAATCATTGCAGATTTTACCCAGAAGTATATCTGATCACAATGCAATAGTATTAACACTCTTAGAACAACCAAAGCAATATAATTGGAAACTAAAAGATAGCTTAATTCAAGGGGAAGAAGTAAACAAAAAAATTAGAGAAACGATAAAATTATTCTTTAAAGAAAATATGACAGGGGAAACTAAAATGAATATAGTTTGGGATGCTGGGAAAGCAGTATTGAGAGGCCTATTAATTAGCCAACAAAAAAAAGTATTTTATTATATACAAAAAAGAGAGAGAGAGAGAGAAAGATTAGAAAATAAAAAAATCTATTTGAATTACTTACTAAAAATCCAGGAGAAAAATCAATAATAGAAGAAATAAAAATATTACGAGAACAAGAGATTAGGAAAAACACACTCGAAATAGGGGGGGAAAATTAAAAGCAATAAGACAAAATAAATTTGAATTTGCTAATAAATCAGGAAAATATTTGGCAGAGATACTAAGGAGAAAGAATGAGAAAAAACAAATTACAGAAATAAATCACAAAGGGAAAAGAGTAACTGAACAAAAAGACATAAAAGAAGTATTTCATAGATTTTTTTTCAAATTTATACCAATCAAAAGAAGTGGAAACAGATAAAATCAAAGAATATTTAGACAAACAAAAATTTCAAATTCTGACACAAAACAAGTTGACAGATTTAAATAGACCTATTTCCAAAACTGAAATAATAGACGCAATTAAAGGTATGAAAGATGGGAAAGCACCTGGCCCGGACAGATTTACTACTATATTTTATAAAATCTTTGCAGAAGAACTAAGCACACCATAAAGAATTATGAATTCTATTTTAGATGAAGGTATGCCCCCAACCTGGCAATAAGCAGAAATTGTTGTTATCCCCAAGGAAGGAAAACAGATGTGAAGAATTACAAGCCAATTTCTCTCTTGAACATTGATTATAAAATATTTACAAATATATTGGCAAATAGAGTAAAAAAAATTAGAAAAATTGATAGATGGAGATCAAAGAGACTTCTTACCACATAGACAGATGAGAGACAATCTAAGGATAGTAATTGATGTAATAGAATATTACGAAAGGCATAATGAAAGGAATTTGGGAATACTATTCATAGATCTTGAAAAAGCATTTGACACAGTAAATTGGCAGGCACTGTTTGAAATTCTAAATAAAATGGAATTATGTTCTAAATTTATAGGATGGATAAGACAGATATATAAGGAACAAAAAGCCAAAATTATTATTAATGATGAAAAGACAGAATTTATAGAAATTAAAAGGGGAACAAGACAAGGTTGTCCCCTTTCCCCATTATTATTTCTAGTAGTAATTGAAAGACTAATAAAAGAAATCAAAAACCAAGAGTTAATACAAGGAATCAAGATTAAAAAGTTTTGCTACAAAATAAGAGCCTTCGTGGATGATTTAGTAATATTATTAGATAATCCTGACAAATGTATAAACTATTTAATTGAAACAATAGAAAAATTTGAGGAAATAACAGGATGTAGGCTAAACAAATACAAATCGTCAATTCTTACTAAAGGTATGTCTAAAGAAAAAGAACAACAATTAAGCATAAAATCTGGCATGAAAGTACAACAGAAAATAAAATACTTAGGAATAACAGTGACAAAGAAAACAATAAACCTAAAAAAAATATGGAGTGAGATAAAAGTGAAATTAAATGGATGGAATAAAAAACATTTATCTTTATTGGGCAGAATTGCAACCTTAAAGATTATAATATTACCCAAAATGCTCTTCTTATTCCAAATGTATTGGTAAAAGACAACTTTTTAAAAAATTGGCACAGAGATATGAATAATTTCATTTGACAGAAGAAGAGACCCAGAATTAGACTCAAAACATTACAGGACATAAAAGAGAGAGGAGGCTTGGGTGTACCGAATTTAAAACTTTATTTTGAAGCTTGTTGTCTTACATTGGGTATCATTGGAATCAGAGAAATTATTAGAATTAGAGGGAGATGGCCTTTGTTTTGGTTGGCATGCATATTTAGGATATGGGAAAATAAAAGCGAATAAAGATTTCAACAATCATTGTATTAGAAGAGCATTATTTAGAGTTTGGAACAAATATAAGTTGAGAGCTATGCCAAAATTTCCCGGCTGGTTTTCCCCACAGGAAGCAATACAAAGAAAAGAGATTATTATTATTATTATTATTATTATTATTATTATTATAGTTTATTTCTAGAGCTCTGTCAGTGTACTCAGCGCTGTACAAAAGACAATCAAGAATAAAACAAATAACAAATAAAACCTTCCAGGGGCGTACAATCTAAGTTAAAACAATGAGCAAAATAATAAAAGTCAGTTTAAACAAAGACAATTACAACAATTACTAACAACATCCACTGTAAACCTAAGTGAGAAAACAAGTAAATGTATATCAGACAATACCAGGGAATGCCTCCCTGAACAAAATAGTCTTTAACTCAGATTTGAAGGTGGATAAAGAAGTAATGGCCCGTGTTTGAGGGGGAAGAAGGTTCCAGAAGTGAGGGGCGGCAAGCGAAAAGGGGCGAATCCATGAGATGAGATCAGAATCAATATGGTAAATTGTTAAAAGAAAAAAAAGATGGAATGGGCAAATATAAAATTAAAACACAAAAAGAACTGAATAGAGAGGGCTTTTCATTGGATTGGTTTAGATACAGACAAATTACCAAACGTTTTAAAATGGATTCGAAATTACAAGATATCGATTTAAAATTGAATGACTGCGATAAAATTTGGTTGGGAGATAATAAGAAGTGGTTTGGAACTTTTTATAAACTCCTATTGAAGTGGGACTTAGAAGAAGAAGTAATAAAAGTAAACATGATTCAATGGGCACAAAATTTTGGACATCCTATAGAACTAGAAAAATGGGAAAGTGTATGGAATAGGAGAATGAAATATACGATGTCACAAAGTTTGAAAGAGAATTTTTATAAAACTTATTTCCAATGATATCTAACTCCAGAAAAAAAATTCAAAAATGTACAAAACAAAAAATAATTTCTGTTGGAAATGTGGAAAGGATCCAAGTTCACTTTTTCACTGTCTTTGGACATGCAATTTGGTTTAAAAATATTGGTCAAAAGTAATTGAGATTATTAATTATATGACACAAAGTAAAATACAAGCTCACCCTGAAATATTTTTATTAAATATGTGGAATAATGAATTGGACAAAAAAGCTGGAAAATTTTTATTCTATTTAATTACCACTGCAAGGATTACATTAGTTCAAAAATGGAAAACAAAAAATACTCCCAGTATAAAAGAATGGTTAATTAAATTATATGATGCAATTGAAATGGATCTGCTTACACAAAATTTAAGAGGTAACATTCTTGAAGAAAAAATACAGAATGGACACCAATATTGAAATATTTGAAAGAACAATGGGGTAATATATCTACAATTAACTATGTATAATACACAAATTTAAAAGAAGAAAGACATGGAGAAACAATAAGCGAAAATAGTTAGTAAAATAATAACAATAATAAGAATAAGTTGGAACACTTTAAACACAAATAGTTCAAGGAGAGAAGAAGAGACAGAAGGGAAAGAAACACAATAAAATAATTAACAATATAATTTTTAATAAGAAGATATAAAAAATATTATCATAACAAAGGAAGGGTGAAAAGAAGACCACCAATAATTTTTTTTTAAATAATCCAGCTGGTACAAGTAGGAAGTTGGAATGAATGTTGATAAGAAGAAATGAATGGAAGTAGGGGATGAGTTAGTAGAAGGAATATGTAAGTTGTAGAGGGTGAGACATGTAGTAAGAGAGAAAGAGAATAAGGATGAGGCTGAAAAGAAAGAGGTTGTGGAGAGGTAGAAAATAGATGAAGGTGGAAGGTGTAGAGAAGAAGTAAGTAAGAAAGAGAAGGAATGGGATTAAAGGATGGGTGTAAATGAGAAGAAAAAGGGTGTAAGAGGAAAAGAAGATTACAATGGAGTAATGTAGATTATATTAATAAAGAAAATAGATTAAGAAACGAATATTATATGAACTGAGGTACTTATAATTTTCATTTGAAGTCACATATATTTAAATTATTGCATGAATATATTTGGTTTATATGATACACAATTTATGATGGTAACAACTAATTATTTTTGGTGACAGATAGAAACTCTGTATTATAAGATGTTACATCAAGATGTGAAATGTATGTTTGAATGTACTTTTTAAATTTTAATCAATAATTTTTTTAAAAAAACTGAACGTCTTCCAATTTTGGGTGTGCATGTATTTCTGCTATGGCTCTAGATGGAACTGTAGAGCGAGTCACCATGAAACCAAAAATGGGAAGACCACATAGGCACCACACTGAAATAAAGATCAAACAGCTAGTTTTAGGAATCGCAATCAGGAAACATTCACACCTTGTTTAATGAAAGAAAGACCAGATGATTTATGGCCCACCAGAGCCAGATAAGAACCATTGTCACCTCTAGAATCTATCTACTTCAAGGCACCCTTTGGTAGGTAAATTCGGCCTCTTTGAAGTATAGTAAACAACCTTCACTCCAGGATATTTTGAAGCTATTTAAGGGCCTCCAAATTAATTGTCAGGTGTGTCTGGTTAGAATTCATGGTGTCTCCACATCACTCTGAATTCTGATTCACCTCTGACTCACGACAGTTTCCCCCATCCCATCCATGCAGCCAAGTCCAATGCATCATTGAATCCCTGGAGCAATCTCGTCAGATAATATCACTGTTAGAAGTCCTTTTGCCTATTCCAAAGCTAACTACTTTATTCCTGAGTTCTTGTATGCATGGGTGAGTGAAAGTCTGTATTAGAGTGTGTGTTTCCCCAAATAAATTTTGGTAAACATTTGAAATACTTTGTCTCTGAAATCTATTATTCCTAGCTACATTTGTATAAATTGGAATGTATCCCAGCTAATTAATTGAGCTAATTAAATTTCCCCCAGGTTCAAGGTCATTTAATATTCCCTCCCTACATCATTCACTTGCTCACTTGTATGGAGATAGTCAATGTATGTATGGGGGAAATCAGGAGGAGGGAGTGTACAAGATCTCTGCATGAGTAAACAAATGAATGATGGGGAAAGGACTGGAGTTTTGAAGAGGGAACTTGTGCAATCTATTCACTAAAGTAACAACTAAGATAATATTGGGTGGAGTAAATCAGAGGGGGTGAGAGTAAAACCAGTACAAACAAATATGTCACTTGGGAGGGTGGAGGAAGAGGGAGCAGGTAGCCAGATCTAATTCCTCACCACTGATCTCATAGCTGAACTAAAGTAGAAAACATGGTGACACACACCAAGCTTGCCAGACTCAACCAGTCCTTCCCACCACACACTTCTCCCATCCCCAGTTCCACACTGATGCCGCTATGGAGCCCAGTCCATATACACACATGAATTTCTGATTTTTCTACTCAAATCTGGAGTAAATTACCATTTTCCCTCCAGATTAATGCTCTGAAGTGCTGAAAAAACCCAGATTCGGCCCAAATTGTCCCTTATGTCGTCTAGGCTGCTTGTAAAAATGAGGCATTTGGCCCATTTTGATAAGTGCGTAGCCTTGCATCTTTTAAACAACATTAATTAATTTAATTTTTAAAACTTTACCATATTTATTTATTTATTTCTTTATTAAATTTATATCCCACCTTTCTCCCAAAATGAGATTCCCTAACACTAATGCTGTTATGCTCAGAAAAATCACACACACAGTTCTCAATTTCTACTGAAGTTAAAGGTGCAAAACTGGAAATGTACCGGGGGGGTCCTTTAAAACTATCTTCCACTTCAGTTTTCCCATTAGTTTGTGTGCTTGGATAGGGATGACCTTTCCAGCACATCAGAATACTGCTTTATAATAATAATATAATAATAATTTATTTATATCCCACCTTTAGCCTTGGCCATCAAGGCTGCTAACATAATAAAACCAGATACATAAAAAGCCTTGCAACAATAAAAACAATATAATTTACCCCCCATTAAAATACATTAAATTCATCTCAGAGTTAAAATTTTAACAATAAACAGAGTTAAAAACAATAGGTATTCTGGGGCAAGGTCAAGATAACAATGTCTGACATAACAATGTCTGACAGGTGGAGATCAAAATGAGTGAATGATTTATAATCCAGATAAGCCTGCCAGAAGAGATCCATCTTGATGGCTTTTTTAAAGCCATCCAAGTTGGTTATCTGACGGATCTCTTCCGGCAAGGCATTCCAGAGTCTGGGACCTATGGCAGAGAATGTCCTCTGGGAGGTCGCCACCAACTTAGTTCTCATTGGTTGAAGCAGCTTCCTCCCAGAGGACCCAAGGGTGTGGGGTGGATTATACGTAAGAAGGTGATCCCCTGGGTAGGTTGGACCCAGGCCATGTAAGGCTTTAAAGGCCTTATACTGTGCTTGGAAATCAATAGGCAACCAGTGAAGAGATTTTAAAATAGGTGTGATGTGATCACTCTTCGATGTTCTGGTGATCAACCTGGCTGCCATATTTTGCACTAATTGTAATTTCCAAGTTAGGTATAAGGGTAGCCCCATGTAGAGTGCATTGCAGAAGTCGAGTCGTGAAGTTACCAGAGCATGTACTATGGTTTCTTGGTCCCTTACTTCCAGGAAAGGGCGCAGCTGGCATATCAGCCGAAGCTGATAACAGGCAGTCCTGACTGTCACATTCACCTGATCCGTCATGTGAAGCGATAAGTCCAGGAGCACCCACAGATTGAGAACACAGTCCTTAGGAGAAGCATGACCCACCCAGGACTGGAGGTTGCAACCCAATACCTGGTTTGGGGGCCCCTACTGTAAGTATCTCCGTTTTATCCGGATTCAGCTTGAGTCAGTTTTTCCTCATCCAGTCCATTACCGCTTCAAGACATTGATTGAGGGGAGAACTGCCATCTGCCATCATAGGAGTTGACCGAGACATGGAGAAATATATTTGGGTGTCATCAGCATATTGATAACACCCTGCCCCATGTCTCCTGATGGGAAGGCTTTAGGGAAAGTGTTTTAAAACATTAAGAAGAGGGAAGGTGAGAGACAAAGGAGCACATTTATTTTTCTCCCATCCAACTCATCACCACTGCTGCTCCTTTAATTCCTGAAGAAGAAAAGAGACAGGAGAGTCTGGAAAACCAAGAGACAAAAAGTGACTTGAATAGATGTGGGACAAATTGGCACAAGCTGTTAATTTGGAGAAACCCAGAGACTATAGCTGAATAACAACAATTACATTTCCGGTAGAGAGGAGCTTATCATATGGGGGTAAAAAATGGAACTAGAGTGGAATAATGCCATCGTTAAATTGTAATTGGAAACAAATTATCACACAACGTTGAGCTCCTCCCATCTTCCTCGCAGCTGGAAACTACAATTGTCAGGCAACTTCTGATTAATGATAAAACCCCATGAATAACAAGCCAATATCACTCTAGTTGCACAGTTGAGGAGGTGCAGAAGTAAATAACAATTCACTCACATTATCACACTGCTCACATCATTGCCACTTTTTATCTTGTCCTTCTAAATCTCAGATTGCTGTTTAGTAAACGAACTTCTTGTGGCTAACTTGCCTTTTGCAACAATGTTTGAAGACAAATTACCAAAAGAAAGAAAGAGAGAGAGAGTTCTGGATCACATGGGGGGGGGGGGTTGCACGTACCTGGAAATGGTTTGCCTGCTTGACTGTTTTTCTTAGAATGACTTTTTAAATTGCAAGGCTTACTTGGATGCCAATCTCTGCAGCAATAGAGACCCCAATGCCAAACCTACTTGCAACCTTTCTGTTCATGTGGGGGCCAGACATGATTGTAGTCTGTGCCTGAAGATGAGGTCTCAGAACTTCCACAATTTCAAAGAGGGTCACTTTTGTAATTCTGAAATTACTGGGCCACATGTCATCATCCCACAGAGCAATCACCTCTTTGGTCTGCCACTGCCACTCAACTCAAAGTCTAACTCACCATTTTCTTCATTCAGGGAGGGTACCTAGCAAAGCCAAAAGGTCATTTCTTGTCCAGAACAGACAAGATGAATGCATGTCCACCAAAGAAGCCTCCCCCAACCACCTCAGGTGATTAAAAATAAGCAGGCTCAGAAGTTGCTACTTGCACCTTTGCTGCCTCTTCATCTATAAATAAATGTTCAAAATATGGATTATTAGTGTGATTAAAGAAATCATGTGTGTTTAATTTAATCACATTAGTGTGGTTAAAAAAATCTACTCCATTGAGTAGATCTTGAAGAGAAATAATTAAGTGCCAAGAACTATACAATAAACTAGACACCCGACACAAAGTGGGAAAATGAACTTTTGTGATAACTCTCACAATAACAAAAGTATGAGAACAAGAGCAATGTTTCTCTTATGAATACACATGCACAGAATTTGCATTTATGATACAGTAATGGGAAAGGATTTTGTGCGCGAAACATAAAATTGGACTTGACTCATATTCACCCCGGCTGCAATGGTTAATGTGAAACTGCGGAAAAATAGAGCATTATAGATACTCCCACTGGCTGCCACTAGCATGACCCTAGTGTGATAGTGTGATAATCTCCAGGGAAATGACAGCTTTATTATACCACCTTAACAGTCTCTTAGAAACATAGTTTTGTGTCTACTCTGAGGATCAGAAGCATTTCTAAATTTAGTACAGTGCACATTGCAGAGATCCCAATCTACCAGAGATCCCACTCTACTGTGTAATTCATTTTACCAATGAGATACAAAAGCTATGGTCTGATTCTAAAGTGACCTTTCCTGTACATGAAAGAATGTCTATGAAAATTCAGCACCATTTTTGAAGTGTTAAATGTATATAATATTTTGCATTTGCTGTGTGCCTTCAAGTAATTTCCGACCTATGGCAACCCTAAGGTGAACTTATCTTAGGATTTTCTTGGCAAAGTGTGTTCATAGGAAGGTTCACCATTGCCTTCCTCTGAGCGTGAGAGAGTATGAGTTGCCCATGGACACCCAGTGTGTTTCCAAGCAAGCATTCAAACTGTGGTCTCCCAGAATATTAAAACACTCAAACCACTACATCATGCTTGCAGTTATAGTTGTACTTAAGCCATTGATTTCAATGGGTCTGTACCTTACATAAAGCCACTGAAACCAAAGGGATTTAAATGACTGTATATACTCATGTATAAGTCTAGAAATTTTAGTAAAAAAAACAAAAAAGCACCCCCAAAAACTGAGTCAATTTATCCATGGGTCAATGTAAGTACTGTACTTTAATTCACTAAAATAAAATAAAATAAACCATCCCTGGTGAAATGCAAGAGTGTGATCTGTCATGGAAGAACTGACCTCCTTCTACTCTCTGATCCATCCAGCCTTTACTGTGAACACAAACTGTTATGCATGCTGGAATTTGGTATGTTCTTTGACATAGTTTTCCTTTGCTTCATCCTTTAGATCATTTATTACATGCCCCTAGGTTTTACCCTCGATGTATCCATATGTCATATCAAAATTCATAATTTTGGTCCCCAAACCTGCCCTGGATTTATAGATGAGGTTGACTTATAGTTGGGTATATAAAATAGTTATGAACAACTTCAGCCTCATTGATTTCAATCAGGCTACGTGTCTGGATCCAACCCTTTTCTTCCATTGTCTTTCAGTTAGAAAAAAATCATAGGGAACAGTATTGATATGAGATCTTGCATGTATTTTTGTACTGTATTTAAATGATATCAGTACACATGTTTATAGGCTAGGGGGCAGGCATAACATCAGCCAGGAAGGTTATATTAAATTTAATGTTATTCAAATCATTCTTGCAAAAGATATAAAAGTACACTGAATGTTAAAGATTTAAAGCAAATATAATAATATTTCTGTATTTCTTATTACTACTACAAGCAGTGCTGTGTTTGCCTTTTTAGCCCAAGGCCTGTCTCAGTATGTATGCATACTTGTGTGCCTGAGTGTGCTTTTAACAGAATGTAGCAGCAGTTTTGCTTATTCTTACCTTACCTCTAGGAACTACTTTCTTTTTTAAAAGTAAAGTACTTTTTCTCATTTAAGCTGGCAAGGACTGTCCTTTTAGAATGACCTTTCTCGCTATCACCACTTCTCTCTTTCTTTCCCCCATCCCACCGCAGGCTATTGCCCTCATGGAAGTAACTAGATAACACACTCTATAAGATTTTTTTAAAAATGGAAAGGCACTACAGATGATAGTGGCATCAATCCTAACCTGACACAAGCCAGGGTCAACCATTTATCTCTTCACATTGCCTGTGGTTACATTGGCAACTATGTTGCCTTTTATTTATTTTTATTTATTTTTTTTATTTTTTGCAGTTTAACATTCCTTCAGAAGGTACATTTGTTGTTAGTGCTAATAATACCTGCAATTAAACTTGGACATGCACTATTATTGCTGCTCACCAAGTGCATAGGCTTAATGTACTCTGGTGTGTGTGCTATAGGTAGAGGATAATTTTTGAAGAATGATTATCAAGAGTCAGAGAAATGAAGCAGATATAGTTCAAATAAATCTATATTTAATAATAGACACCTCCTCCTTCCAAAAAATCTAATAAATTCTCTGATGTGAAGACCACAAGGGTTGACCACAAGGAGAGGTGAAACTCATTTTAATTCCTTGGTAGGTCCTTGGTCTGTGGTGCATAACAGCATATGGGTGGCACATTTCTTGAGATGGAGGAGGGGGCTTGCAACATCTCAGTGTAGCTTTAGCAGCATCTAAATTGCAGCACATGGTATTTGCAGGATCCCACATGCACCCTTGATGCTTTTGCTGCTGATGGATATGATGAAGATATTTCAGGCTCATTCAACACCACTCAAGTAACCACATTAACTGTCAAAACAAACAGAAAGAAATGGTGACTTTGGGGTGGCTTGGGTATCTCCATTTGAGAAACTCCCATCCATCCCCAAGCCACACAGCGGGCAGCAAGATGGTGTTTCTGTGGCATGGCATTTACACACGCTGCATGGCAGAAACATTGAAAAGCCACCATTGCAGCAGCAGAGCTGGCTTTTTTCTGCCCCCAAAAGGAGTGGCATTTTGCTGCTTCTTTTTGGGCAGGAAAAATACCAGATTGGGGCTGCAGTGTGTGGTTGCCTTGGCCCCGATCAGGCCCTGAAAGGGCCGGCAGCACACCACTTGTTCAGGGTGCTCCAAAGTTACTCCTGAATTACAGCAATAATCCACAACAGTCATTTCACCACTCTCTTCCTTTACTGTGTCTCATTTTTATTATTTCCATCATATACTAACTTGAAGACATTTAAGAACCTATGCTAAGCCAATTCTCCCCAAATAAACCACATTTTTAAAATGTTATATAAAACCTCAAAAGTAAATAAATGGGCAATGTCCTTTTCCAGTCTGTGCTGAGCTTTTGGTGGTGCTGTTTGAGATAAACTTTGGAACAAAGACAGAAAGCATCACAACCAGCAGCCCAACCAAGAGGCACTTCCCCTAGCTACACCTTCCTTCTTAATCTGGAGTTGATGGGGGCACAAAAAATGAAAATGTTAAAACATAAACCCATTAGAAGGTTTAAAGGACCCATTAGAATGGTCCACCCTTGAAGGCTAATGGAACCCATTAGGTTCCAGGAAGCCCTAGAGGGTTTAATGGTTGGTAATGGCAGCAATTCTGTCAAAGCCTTGATTAATACTTGGAATAACGATCTTACCAGGGCCATAGACACTATCGCTCCCAAGCATCCTTTCCAACCCATTTCAAACTGCAAGCCTTGATATACAAAAGATCTTAGGAGAATGAAGCAAGCTGGACAACGACTAGAGCACCACTGGCAAAAAAACTCAATTCTTATCTGACAAGACACGTCATAGGGATTCTCTTGATTCCTATGGAGTGGCAATAGATGCAGCTATTGCGTATTGCGTATGTATTGCGTCTGCGAAGTCTCATCCAGCTGAGCTGTTCAGGGTGATAAGGGATTTAACCAAATGCCCCCCACCCAGAACTCTTTATTAGAACCAACTAAAGCCTGTTGTGATGCTTTAAATAACCACTTCGCAGATAAAATCTCTCAGATAAGAGCAGTCTCAGACACCAGCATTACTGCAGAAGCAAAAGGATAGGTATACAGTGACTCCGTGAATATTGTTATACTGGATCAATTTGAGTCAGTGAGTACCAAGGATGTGGACAAGCTCCTTGGTAGTGTGATAAAGACGACCTGCTCTCTCAAACTGATTATCTAGATCCATTTCAAACTGGCTTTAAGATGGGATTTGGGGTTGAGACTGTCATGGTTGCCTTGGCTGATGACCTGCCTCAGCATCGACAGGGGGTAGTGTGACCCTGTTGGTGCTTCTGGACCTCTCAGTGGCTTTTGACACAATCAATCATAACATCCTCTTGGATCTCCTGACAGGGTTAGGAATGGGAGGCACCGCATTGCTCCGTTCCTTCCTTTCAGGTAGATCCCAGAGGGTGTTGCTTAGGGACAACTGTTCCACAAAAAGGGAGCTTATGTGTGGTGTCCCTCAAGGGGCCATTCTGTTCCTGATGCTGAAAAACAAAACTTACACAAATAAGGTAAAAATAGTAAGTTTTTCTTAAGTTTTTTTTTTCTAATTATACAAAGAATGATCCATTAACAAGGACAAAATATAAATAAACTACTAGTTAGATAAATGCAAATTGAATGAATTAGAGGATAACAGCAACTATTAAACAGTCCAATTACATTGGCTGAAATAAAACAAGCAACTGAGGATTGTAAAAACGATAAAGCGCCAGGTCCAGATGTCATTAAAGCAAGATTTTATAAAATGTTTGAAGAGGAAATAAGTAGTCTCTTATTTGGCAAAGGCAAACCCTGTCTGAAAAAACACATAGGGTTTCCATCATTATTTGGAAACGACTTGAAGATGCACAACAACAAAAACAGTATTGAAAGTCATACTCTCTCAGCCTCAGGGAAAAGAAATGGCAAACCCTTTCTAAACAAACCTTGTGAAGGAAGGCCCAGGATAACTTCATCTTTGAGTTGCCAAAAGTCAGGAAGGACTTGAAGGCATACAGCAACAGTCTTGAAAGTCACATTCTCTCAGCCTCAGGGAAAAGCAATGGCAAACCCCTTCTGAACAAACCTTGTGAAGGAAACCCCAGGATAGGTTCATCTTTGAGTTGCCAAAAGTCAGGAATGACTTGAAGGCAGACAACAACAGTCTTGAAAGTCACACTCTCTCAGCCTCAGGGAAAAGCAATGGAAAACCCTTTCTGAACAAACCTTGTGAAAGAAACCCCAGGATAACTTCATCTTTGAGTTGCCAAAAGTCAGAAATGACTTGAAGGCACACAACAACAGTCTTGAAAGTCACACTCTTTCAGCCTCAGGGAAAAGCAATGGCAAATGGTTTCTGAACAGGAGGACAGGAGGAAAGGTGGGAGGAGGGGGTGAAAGGCAGGGAGAGAAAATGGAGGACCAGTAGGATGAAGAGGGAAGGTGGGAGGAGGGGGGGAAAGGCAGGGAGAGAAAATGGAGGGTAAGTAGGATGAAGAGGAAAGGTGGGAGGAGGGGGGGAAAGGCAGGGAGAGAAAATGGAGGATCAGTAGGACAAAGAGGAAAGGTGGGAGGAGGGGGTGAAAGGAAGGGAGAGAAAATGGAGGATCAGTAGGACAAAGAGGAAAGGGGGGAGGAGGGGGAAAGGCAGGGAGAGAAAATGGAGGATCAGTAGGACAAAGAGGAAAGGTGGGAGGAGGGGGTGAAAGGAAGGGAGAGAAAATGGAGGATCAGTAGGACAAAGAGGAAAGGGGGGAGGAGGGGGGAAAGGCAGGGAGAGAAAATGGAGGGCTAGTAGGACGAAGAGGGATGGTGGGAGGAGGGGGGAAAGGCAGGGAGAGAAAATTGAGGGCTAGTAGGATGAAGAGGGAAGGGGGGAGGAGGGGGGGAAGCGGGGAAAGGCAGGAAGAGAAAATGGAGGATGATTAGGACTAAGAGGGAAGGTGGGAGAAGGGAGGAAAGGCAGGGAGAGAAAATGGAAGACCAGTAGGATGAAGAGGGAAGGTGAGAAGGAGGGGGGAAAGACAGGAGAAAGAAGAAGTACCTCCTCTTCCTCCTCCTTCTCTCCCAGGCTTTTTTCCCAGCCTCAGAGCAGTCTTCCTGCTCCTCCTCCTTCTCTCCTGGGCTCCTTCCCTCCTCCAACCTCTGCGAGAGGAGTCTTTCTCAACCTCCTCAACCTTATACCCGGCGTATAAGACGACCCCCAGCTTTAACTCCAGGTTTTCCTGGTTAGAAAGTCGTCTTATACACCGGAAAATACGGTAAATCTTTCTTTTGTTGGAAGAATTGAAGCTATAAAAATGGTGGTGTTACAGAAGATATTACTCTTACTTCATTTGGTACCAACAATTATCACTGATACCCCTTTCAAAGATTGTCATAGGGATCTAGCAAAATTTATATGGAATGGTATTTTTACCTACAGTAAAAATCAAAACACTACAGGATGAAAGGGATAGGTCACACATTTGCACTATAATCACCAGTCTGTCCATTTGTTCTAATATAGAGCCTTAAAGACACAGAACACTGCTACTTAGTGGCCTGTCAGTTTGTTTGTCAGGCTACTCCCCACTAATGTAAATAAAATTTTGCTTGGTCAGAATGCAACAGAAAATCAGGTGCTTTTTAAACCAGTGAAAAGCCCAGTGTTAGCAAAAGTCCTCCAGTTTTCATATATTTTGACTGTGCGGAGTCCCCTATGACCCCAGCCTGACCCCTGGGAGATAGAAGCCATAATCCCCTAGATGTGAAGTCACGTAAGCAAGTAAGGTTACAAAAGACCACCGGAACAGGCAGGTTATGGGAGTTGCCTTGGGGAATATCCCATTATGTTGGAAAAGATACCTAATGGTGTTTGTTTGTCTTAGTCTCACACTTGATGAGACAGTGATTAGATTTGATGGCACCTCCTTTCTCTAGCTTCCTTTCCCTGATTGCTTTGATACCACATGCATTGTTTAGACTATGCCCAGACTTAAGTAAACAATGAAAAGCCCATCACACCTTTGTCTAGCTATTGTCCAGCCCATGGCTAGAAGGCAGAATTTCCCTATAAGAACCCCTGGATTTTAACAGACATCGTGCTACCTTGGAAGTACATGCTGAAACTCTGTCGGTCTGTACTCTGAGATAGTTCCCGCGACCCCCCTCTTGCCGGTTGTGCTCCTTCCACGGAGCTCATCTTCATTCACCGCCAAAGCCCAGAGGAGTCGCTCAGGTGTGAGTATATCCTCTGTCCTGGTCTTTCTCTCTTTGCCTTCCCCGCTCTCGCTCTTCCCCCGCTTATTCTTCGTGTGTGTGTGTGTGTGTGTGTGTGCCGCATTTGGATGTTTGCTTATTTTGTTAATAAAATATTTCATTCTTTAATTGGAGCTTGGTCCTTGTCAGTGTCCTCCCAGCCAGAATTCTTACGTCTCCCGTAGACAATTGGATAGGGTCCTAGAAGCGAAGTTTGGTGCTTCCCTTTCTCATTTGAGCTAATTATAAATTCCCCAAAATTAGGTCTTGGCTTCTCAACACCAGCATCTCATTAGGGAAGGATTTCACCTCCTATACATTTACTATAAGCCAGCTTTAGGTGGCAAAGAAAAAAAAAACTTCCTCTTTTTGTAATAACAATAAGTATTTGTGTGTATAAAATATATCTGGACAGTATACTGTGTGGTACCTGAAGCTAGCATATAATTGCTTTAAAATAACTGTGAAGCACCCTCAGCATCCCCACCCATTTATACAAACTAATTCACATCTAAATTTAGAAGAGAAGGCAGAAAGGAAATACACACACTAAAATTTGTTATTGTTATTAACTGCTCTCAAGTTGGGCCCAATTCATGGCAACACTGTGGGAAATATATCTCCAATACTTCCTATAGTTCACTGCTCTGCTTAAGTCCTGTAGGTTCAGGCCTGTAGTCTCCCTGATTGAATCTGTCCATCTGGTATGCAATCTTTCTCCCTACTGCCTTCTACCTTCCGTAGCATTATCTTTTCTAATCAGTCATGCCTTCTCATGATGTGGCCAAAGTACAACAGCCTGAGTTCCGTCATATTGGCTTCTAGACAGAGTTCAGGCTTAATCTGTTGTAGGACCCATTTGTTTGTCTTTTTAGCTCTCGGTGGTATCCTCAACACCCTTCTCCGTTACCACATCTCAAATGAGGTGATTTTCTTTCTGTGGGTTTTCTTCACTGTCCAGCTCTCCCATCTTTACATGGTGATGGGGAATATAATGGTTTGGATTAGTCTAACTTTAGCGCTCTGTTGTATATCTTTACATTTTAGGATCTTCTCTAGTTCTTTCATGGCTATCCTTCCCATTCCTAGGGCCTTTACAGTCTGCCAAAAATAATGCAGCTTGAGGCCACTTTAACTGTCTGGCTCAGTGCTAGGGAATCATGGGAATTGTAGTTTTTTTCTGAGACATTGAGCCTTCTCTGTCAGAGAGCTCTGGTGCCACAATAAACTACAGTTCCCATTATTCCTTAACACTGAGCCAGGGTAGTTAAAATGGCCTCAAGCTGCATTATTTCTGGCAGTCTGTAAAGGCCCTTAGTCTTCTTCTAATTTCTTGACTGCAGTCTCCATTCTGATCAATGTTTAACCCAAGATATGGGGAATCTTTAACTATTTCAATTTCCTCATTATCTTTTATGCAGATGCTCCGTGGTCATTATTTTTGTTTTATGTTCAGCAGTAAGCCTGCCTTTGTCCTTGACCTTCCATAGTAATTGTTCCAAGTTTATGTTGTTTTCTGCTAGTAGTATGATGTCATCTGCAAATCTTAGACAGTTGATGTTCCTTCCTCTGATCTTCATACCTCCTTCCTCTTAGCTCTTTGCATGATATTCTGCATAGAGGTTCAACAGCTAGGGCCTTTACAGGGCCTTTACAGTCTGCCAAAAATAATGCAGCCTTTCCTGACCCCTTTGCCAATTGGGAACCATTCTGTTTATTCATAGTATGTTCTAACCTTAGCCTCTTGGCCAAAGTGCAGATTTCTCATCAGGACTATCAAATGTAGTGGCACACCCATGTCTTTTAAGAGTGTTCCATAGCTTTTCATAATCTAAATACTAAATAAACACTAAATAGGGGACAACAATTCATCTTTACATTGTTTGATAACAAAGAAAAACAGTTGTGTGTGTTTTATAAGAAAAGAATAGAGTAACATTGAGATGACATTTGGTTTTTACAAGAACTTCTCATAACTATTAAATAGGGCTAAATTGTCTGCTTACATAAATGGATGTATTTAGTTTGAAGCCAAGAAGGTTAAGTGTCAATTGATAACAAATCTTCATATCCAATGTATGTGGAACAGCATTAAATCTTTCGAGTCCACTGTGTAAGGAAAAGGTGATGTCCCATTACTTCTCTGACATCTGCACCTCTTGCTAATAGCACCATTATCGCAACCAATGTACAAGATGCCATTAATACATTTCTCTGACTGGTACTATTATTTCCAGTGGAAAAGTAAGACCAGTTACTATGACATGATTTAAGCCTCTACAAAGAAGCATGCATATGTCATAAATCTTAGAAGGGTGCTGTCAAGTAAAAATGAAACCACTTATCCTGACCTGTCCACCACCCCTCCACACATACCCTTTCTTATTACATGGGTTTCTGTTGGCAGACACAGGACTTGTGTCATAAATAAATACATCTTTAATACTGTCTTTTTACTGTCTTGATCATTCATGATCTAGAAGGTAGGTAGCAAATAGAACACAGAGCTTACTTAAACGCTTAAACACTAGGAAGAACATCCTGACAATAAGCACTGTTTGACAGTGGAATACACTGCCTCAGATTGTGGTGGAGTCTTCTTCTTTGGGGATTTTTAAACAGAGGCTGGGTGGCCATCTGTCAGGAGTGCTTTGGTTGTGTATTCCTGCATGACAGAATGGGAATAGACTCTTCCAACTCTATGATTCTATGACTAATAGTTGAGTGTGGGGAGGGATAATAGGGGAGGGGGTTGTAGCTATTTCCATAAGAAATAAAAAGTTTAAAATGCTACCCAATGTATCTCAAATAACACTGGAAAAAATAGGGTAAAAAAATCACAGATATTTGATGGCACAGTCCATAAATGATTAATGCACAACTGCAAGCTAGCCCATGGTGACAAGAAGACTCTGTTCATTCCTCCTCTTAGAAACTGTCACTACCTAAGTGTCAGTATTCACAACCAAAAAGGGAAGAGTAAGATAACTGAGATTGTCACGCCTAGACATTAATTACTCCATGGTTTCTGCTTTAGCAATTTTTATTTAATAATAATTTGCAACTTATGTTTAAATTTATAATCACTTATTCATTAACACTGAGTAGAAGTCAGTAAGATACATTTTAAATTGTCAAGTTGTAAATTCCCCTGTCATGGGTTGTTGTTTGTTATATTTTGCTTATATAGAAGTATAGGGAATAATAATGTTATAGTAGGAAAATTTGTTGTTGTTGTTGTTGTTGTCACTAGGAATTGAAGGTAATGCTGGTGGATAGGCATGGGATGTTATCAAAGGCTCAAGGTCACTCTCTTGGGAAAGGAATGAAAAGGAGGGGGAATGAGAAATAGGAGGGTTAGGTGTAAAGGGGGTTTATATCCTTGTGGTTAGGTCTTTGCAGCCAGTTATGGCAAATGCTTGTCTACCATCCCAAGCTGCTCAAAAAATCCTTTCTGGTTTACCCATGAAGCCTCATTATTCAGTAATTTGGAGACAGGGTCATCACAGATTGCCAGAATTCTAAAAAAATACAGAGCTCTGCCTGAAGTAACCATGTTTTTGGAGAGAGAATCTGAACCTAAAGCATCCAGTGAAAATACTGAGATGAAGTCCCCTATGCAGAGGAAGAAGAATCATCTGAAGGTGATTTGGGAAGGGAACCCAGGGGCTGCTGACCTGATGAATCTTTGAGCCAGTATTTCCAGGGAACAGTGGGCATGTGTCCTGGAGGTGCATGGAGCAACACTGTTCAGCAAGATGGGACTTCTAATGCAGTGGAGCCCTGAGCTTGCTTCACAGAGGGGAGCCCAGCCATGGAGAGATGGACCCACATATGAGTAGAGATAAAAGAGCTCAATGGGGTGCATACAGGAGATCCTAGCCTGGCTGGAGAGGCAGAAGGGGATGGCCTTGTCAGTGCTTGGAGGCCAAGCAGAGTTGTCTGATGAAAGATTGGCCACTGGAGGTGGCAATGACTCATAAGGGAATGAGGAGCCATGTTGTCTGATGAAAGATTGGCCACTGGAGGTGGCAATGACTCATCAGGGAATGAGGAGCCATTTTTCCTGATCCAGGTGGTATGTGAGAGTAGGAACACACCTTCTGATCAGAGGATGCCAATGTGCAATATTTGTTGGCACAACTGGTAGGAGAAGCTGCAAAGTGGCTGGTCAATGTATGTGATGGAGGAGCTTGTGAACTGGATCACTTTGACACCTTGGGATTCCATCTTCCATGAGGTGCCCTGTTCCACAGTTTACTGGGTATGAGTGTGTTTTTGAAGGTGGTGGCCAGAATAGGAATTCTGTTGATGTACTGCCCACCTCACTGCTCAACAATTTCCCTTCCTAAGCTGGCTGAGTTGGTCTTGGCAGTGGTGTTGGAGTCCCCTCAGCTTGTTGTACTGGAGAACTTCAACATCCATGCAGAGACTGCTCTATCGGGAGTAGCCCAGGACTTCATGTCTACCATGACAACAACAGGGCTCTGGTTCCATAACACCCAAATTGACTGGGCTACGAAGGGAGTGAGGTTCAACCACATATGATGCTGGGACCACTGGGCATCTCTGATAGAGAGGCTCCATGCTTGGTGAAACCTAAGGTAGGACCAGACAGACGTGGTGGTTGTGGGCATGGTGGCCAAGCCTTCCCTAATTAAAGGGATGGATGACTTTGTGGAACTTGGGACCTTAGTTCTGACCATCATAAGAGTGGCTGCTCCTCTAAGTGAAATGCAAATGTCTTGTGAGTATGCTGACCTGAGGGAGGTGTTTT
Source organism: Phrynosoma blainvillii (assembly GCA_026167975.1). Lineage (NCBI taxonomy): Eukaryota > Metazoa > Chordata > Lepidosauria > Squamata > Phrynosomatidae > Phrynosoma > Phrynosoma blainvillii. Next base: position 212,873,058 of record JANUYF010000001.1, read on the forward strand.
CAGGAGAGAGATTCAGATGCCCTCTCTCCTCACAATAAGTCAGACTGTGTAACTGAGCTGCTGATTACCTAAGACTAATTTATATTCTATGACTCTCACAGAATTGACAACATTAAGAGAGTTTATAGATAAAAATTGGCAAGAGAGTTTATTCGGCCAGCCACATCATCTGGTGTTGTTTCGGCACAAGAAGGATGGATCCTTGAGGTTTTTCACAGACTACCAAGGCTTAAACGCTCTCTGTACCTCTAATAAGTTCCCCTTGCCATTAATGAAAGACATGTTGGCCCACTTGGCAAAAGAATGGTATTCACCAAACTAGATCTGAGAGAAGGATACTTATGGGTGCACATAAACGAGGATGAAGAGTAGAAGATGGCTTTTAATTGCCAGTTGGGGTCTTTTGAATATTTCATAATGACACTCAGACTCAGTGGTGCTCCAGGAGTATTGATTCATCTAATTAATGAGGTTCTCCACAAATTCCTGTACCAAAGTGTGATAGTATACGTAGATGACTTTTTGGTATATTTAGAGGATTACAAATCCCACATGGAGATGGTGAGAAAGGTGCTTAAAAGACTGTTGGACAATCTGTTATATGTAAAGTATTCCAAATGTGCATTTCACAAGGCCAAACTAGATTATTTGTGCTATTGGATCTTCAGTGAAGGAAATGGACCCAGCCAAGGTCCAGGATGTGGTAGACTGTGAGCCCTTAGACCAGGTGACAGTTGCAAAGCTTTCTGGGATTAGCCAATTTCTATCATCAGCTCATACCCAATTTTGCACAGGTAGCCTTGCCATTAACACATTTATTAAAGACTAAGGGCCTAAGCAGATGGGCAGCCATGGACCGCCCTGAGAAGCTGCGGATTGGGGGCGAGGTAGCCGCACTCCTAGGCCCCAACCTGCAGCTTTTCAGGCCCTGGAAGGAGCGCTATCATCAGATTGTCCAGCACCACATCTCAAGATGCTGAAGGTGCGCCACAAGAGGTGTTGGGCATACCTTCGGCGTCACTTCCGCCGCAGCATGTGCCGACGCTGTGGCGGAAGTACGTTGTCGGAGCGCCGGTCGTGCGGAGCTACGGGCACTCCGATGATGTGTTCGGGAAGGGGTTGGGATGCCCAGCGTGAGGTTGCCCCTCCCCTTCCTTGCCTCCAAGACAGCACAAAGTGCTATCTGCTTCCCTCCTAAGACTAAAGAGGGGGACAAGGAAAGGAAAAATAAACTCAATTACCAAATTCAGTGGAGTGCTGAGTGCCAGAAGGCTTTCAAGCACCTCAAGAGTTTGTTTACCTCTGAGCCCCATCCTAAAGCACCCTGATCCCACAGAGCATTTTGTCATACAAGTTCATGCTTCAGATGTTGTGCTGGTGTTGGGGGTGTTGTTACTAAAGGACAAAGATGGCAAACTAAAGCCCTGTGCTTTATTTGTCCAAAAATTTCTCAGAACAGGATAGACACTGGGCTGTTTGGGAAAAGTAAGCCCAGGCCATGGTTTCTCCCAAGCTGTCCCTCATTTCAAATATTTTGGATAGCCTTAGCAACAGGCCCCCTTGGTTAAAAATGCTGCTACTCAATTCCAGGTCAGTGAATGGGAAAACCTCTCTGATCCAGGACTTGATCCTGGAAGAACATGCCAACCCGGCTTGCATTACAGAGACTGGCTGGATGAAGCTGGAAGGGTCATCCTCTCTCAGCTTTGTCCAACTGGGTTCTCTGTACAGCAGCAGGTGAGGCCTGGGGGGACAGGGGCAGAGAGGTGGAGTTGCGGTGGTCTATTTGGATTCCATCTCCCTTACCAGGTACCCTGGCCCACAGTCTACTGAGTATGAGTGTGTTTTTGAAGGTGGTGGCCAGGAGAGAATAGGGATTCTGTTGATATACTGCCCACCCCACTGTTCAACAGTCTCACTTCCTAAGCTGGCTGAATTGGTCTTGGCAGTGCTGTTGGAGTACCCTCAGCTTGATGTACTGGGAAACTTCAACATTCATGCAGAGACTGCTCTATCGGGACCAGCTCAGGACTTCATGTCTGCCATAAAAACCACAGGGCTCTGGTTCTGTTAATATCTGGTGCCACCCATTTTGCAAGATGCACTCTGGATCTGGTTTTCTGTTTAGGACAGGATGACAGTGATCTGAGAATGGAGGAATTCTCTGTGCTTCCATTGCCATGGACTGATCACTACCTGGTAGGGTTTAGACTAACTGGGACTCAGAGCCTTGGCAGGGGAGGGGGTTAAGATGGTCTACTCCAGGAGACTTATAGACCCAGATGGATTCCTGATGGCTCTTGGGGAGTTTTCTGTTGCCTTGGCAGGAGGACCTGTCGAAGCCCTGTTTGAACTCTGGAACAGGGAACAGCAGTGGACATGATTGCACCTAAGTGTCTCTCCCATGAAGTGGAGTCAAATGAGCACCCTGGTTCACTAGGGAGCTGGCAGTGATGAAACAAGTGAGAAGGAGACTAGAGCAATGATGGTGGAAGACTCGGAGTGAGTCCGACCGAACACAGGCTAGAGTTCATTGGAAGGCCTACACCATAGTGATGATGGCAGCAAAGAAATTATACTTCTCTGCCACCGTTACATTTGCAAGTGTTGTCCAGCAGAGCTGTTTTGAGTGGTCAGGAGACCTTTACATTCTGACCCACAAGAAGGGAACAAAGACCACTCAACAGCTCACTATGAACAATTTGCAAAGACACTTTGCAGACAAAGGGCCTTTGCAGACTGCTAGAAATAGTCCACTTTAACTGTCCTGACTCAGTGCTAGGGAATCATGGGAATTGTATTTTTTTCTGAGACATTCTCTGTCAAAGAGCTCTGGTGCCACAATAAACTACAGTTCCCAGGATTCCCTAGCACTGAGTCAGGGCAGTTAAAGTGGACTCAATTTGCACTATTTCTGGCAGTCTGCAAAGGCCCAAAATCACTTAAATCCACTGTAACTTGGATGCTGTAGTTGAAACAAGTCCAGTGGATATAATCTTTGTTGTTTACTGCCTTCAAGTCAATCTCGACTCATGGCAGCCCTATAGATGAGACATCTCCAAGACCCCCTGTCCTCCACTGCTTTGCTTAGTTCCTGCAACCTCATACCCACAACCTCCTTAATAGAGTCCATTCATCTAGCATGTGGCCTTCCTCTCTTCCTACTTTACCCCACCTTTCCCAGCATTATGTTTTTTTCCAAAGAGTCTTCCCTTCTCATGATGTGTCCAAAGTACAACAGCCTCAGTTTGGCTTCCAAGGAGGTTTCTGACTTGATCTGCTCTATGACCCACTTGTTTGTCCTTTTGGCTGTCCATGAGATGCTCAGCACTCTTCTCCAGCACCACATCTCAAATGCATTGATTTTCTTCTTATCATCTTTCTTAACTGTCCAGCTCTCACATCCATCCATGGAACAGAAAATACAATGGCTTGTATGATTCTAACTTTTCTTCTGAGTTGTATATCTTTGCATTTTAAAATCTTTTCTAGTTCTTTCATAGTCACCCTCCCCATTTTTAATCTTCTTCTTATTTCCTGACTGCAGTCCCCATTTCTGTCAATGTTTAATCCCAGGTATGGGAATTCTTTTACTATTTCTATTTCTTCATTGCCTAGGTTGAACTTGTGAAGGTCCTCAGTGGTCATTATTTTTGTTTTCTTTATGTTCACCATTAAGCCTGCCTTTGCACTTTCCTCTTTGCTCTTCCTTAGTAGGTGTTCCAGGTCTGTGAGGTTTTCTGCTAGTACTATGTCATCTGCATATCTCAGATTGTTGATATTCCTTCCTCCTATTTTCACTCCTCCTTCTTCTGTGTCCAACCCTGCTTTTGTTATAATATGTTCTGCATATATATTGAACAGATAGGGTGAAAGGGTACAGGCTTGTCTGACTCCTTTGCCAATTGGGAACCATTCTGTTTCTCCCTGTTCTGTTCTGACAGTCTCTTATACTGAGTACAGATTCCTCATCAGGATTATCAGATATGTTGGCACTCCCATGTCTTTAAGGGCATTCCATAGCCTTTCATGATCTATGCAGTCAAGGGCTTTGCAGCCAAAGTCTATAAAGACTTTGCTGATTTTCTTTTGGAATTCCTTGGTGCACTCCATTAGTCATCGTATGTTTGCAATGTGGTCCCTCATTCCTCTTCCTTTCCTGAACCCCACTTGGACTTCTGGGATTTCTCTCTCCATGTATGGTTGGAATCTGTGCTGCAGAATTTTAAGCATGATTTTGCTTGCATGGGAGATCAATGCTATGGTCTTATAGTTGCTGCAGTCTCTTTTGTGGGCATGGAACAACCTGCCGGACGAGGTCCGTCAGTTAACATCTCTGGACAGTTTTTAAAAAGCTGTCAAAACGGATCTCTTCCGGCAGGCCTTCCCAGACTAAATATCCCGGCCTCAGGATCTCTCCTACCCTCTCCATCTACAGTGCCTCTACAGCCCTCCCCCAATAAAATGGAAGTGGTGGGGGTTTTTTGGGTTTTTTTAACAGTTTGTATTTTAATTTTTATATTTTAATTAATCTGTCATTGTTTTAATTGGTATCTGATTTAATAATGTTTTAAGGGGGGAGGTAGTATACTGTTTTATCTTTATTGTTCTTTTAATTGTTGTAAACCACCTAGATTGGTTCACCATAGGGTGATATAGAAATAAAAATTATTATTATTATTATTATTATTATTATTATTATTATTATTATCATTATCATGTATATTGATCACTTCCAATCTGTTGGTCATCATTTTGTTTCCCATATCTGTTGACATATGTTGGTTAGCACTAGAGTTAGCTCTGTCAGTGTGGATTGCAGCAGTTCAGTTGGAATATCATCTGTTCCTGGTGATTTGTTTTTCGCTATTTCTCTTATTGCAGTTTCCACCTCACTTTTTAGAATTTGGAATTCATCTTCATATGGCTCTTCATTCCATGTGTCTTTCATTTTGTCATCTCTTTTGTGCAATTCTGTGTATTGTATCCAACATCTTTTTATTCCTTCCTGGTCTTGAATTATGGGTTGTTGTTGTTTTTTATTGTTATAGATCATCCCAGTCCTTGGTTTGAATTTTCCTTTGATTTCCCAGATCTTGTGGAATAGATCTCTTGTTCTTCCATTTTTGTTGTTGTTTTCTATTTCACTGCATTGGTCATTGTAGTAATTTTCTTTATCTTTCTGCACAAGCCGTTGTACTATTGCATTCATAATTCTTAGTTTGTTCCTATCTCCCATTTGTTTTTCTTCTCTTCTTTTCTTTATTGTTTGCAGTGTTTTTTCTGTCATCCATGATTTTTTTCTTTCTTTGTTTATTGAAAGTGTCTGTCTGCATTCTTCTTTTATTATGTCCATGGCTTCAGACCATAGTTCCTCTGGTTCTCGGTTATGTTTAGTAATTCAAATCTGTTTCTCATGTTGTCTGTAAATTCTGTTGAGATATTATTTAGATCATATTTTGGTATAATCACTGTTTTTGTTTTCTTCTTGAGTCTTACTCTTGTTTTTGATATAAGTAGTTCGTGATCTGTGCCACAGTTGGCACCTGGTCTAGTCTTGGCCACCAGTATAGAGTTTTGCCATCTTTTCCTTCCAATTATATAGTCTATTTCATTTTTGTGTTGACCATCTGGTGATGTCCATGTGTATAGCATTCTTTCTGGTTGTATGAAGAATGTGTTTGCAATGAATAGGTTATTGCCTTCACAAAAATTCTGCTTCATTTCTTTTGCCTAATCCAAATCTGCCTACTGTTTTTGATTCTTCCTTTTCCCAACTTTTGTGTTCCAATCTCCAATGATCAGCTTGACATCCTGTTTTGGTATGCTGTCAATTTCTTCCCGTACTCCTTCATAGAATCTATCAATTTCTTCTGTTCTGCTTCTGTGGTTGGTGCATATACTTGAATTATGGTGATATTCATAGGTTTACCATGGAGCCTTACTGAAATGAATTGGTCTCATTTTGCATTGTATCCGCTGACTGCTTTTGCCACATCTTTTCTTAGTATTTCTTCATGTCTTTTTATTTCCTGAGTAGAGCACTGTGTAGTTGTCTGATTCAAAGTGGCCCATTCATGTACATTTTAACTCATTCACCCCAGTACATGCATTTCCATTTTTATTATGTCTAGCTTCCCTTGGCTCATGCTCTCACATTCCACATCCCTATCTTATGTGTAATGCTGTTTTGGATGCTATTTGCCTATCTAAGGATGACTACTATTTGTCTTGTCATCTTTCTTATGTCCTTGGCTAATCTTGCAAATGTGATATCTCTTTATGTCTCCCTCCTTCCCTTTCTGTTTGTGCTCTGATCCTGCCTGTGTCTCACTTGGGGTGTCTCATCATAGGGTTTATTAGGTGATGGGGTTACACAAGGAAGACCACCTACACCTCCCTGTGCGCAGTGCCAACCAATGTTAGCTATGGTGTTACAATTCACTCCTGTCAATGTCACCCACCACTACTGCTGCTGCCCAGTAGCAAGCTTATTTTCTACTGCCCCAGAGACTAGGGGCCTCGGCAGATGGCTTAAAAAGCCATCCTGGAGGCAGAGAAGAGGAGGGGCAGCCGCACGCTCGGCGCCCCTTCCTCCTCCCGAGGTCGTCCTCGGAGCTGCCGGCCCTCCGCACGGCGGGCGCTCCGAGGGCAACCTCCTGCCGCAGCGTCCAGACACGCTGCAGCAGAAAAGTCAGCGAAAGTGCGCCACAAGCTTTTGAGGCGCACTTTCGCTGACTTGTGAAAGGAGCGCTATTTTAGCGCTCCTTTCAGGGGCAGCGAAGGTGCACTGCAGGATCGAGGCGTGGGAATGCCTCGGTCCCACGGCACACCTTTCCAGGGCGGCCCCGTGCCGCCAGTCTGCTTCCCCCCTAAGACACAGAACAATGGATGCAAGTTACAGGAAAAGAGATTCCACCTAAACATTAGGAGGAACCTCCTGACAGTAAGAGCTGTTTGACCATGGAACACACTCCCTCATGGTGGAGTCTCCTTCTTTGTAGGTTTTTAAACAGAAGCCGGGTGGCCATCTGTTGGGGGTGCTTTGATTGTGTGTTCCTGCATGAGAGGGGGGTTGGTCTGGATGCCCTTGTGGTCTTTTCCAACTCTATGATTCTATGAAAGGTAGAAGTTAGTAGAAAGCAAGGAGATCTACACACTAGATGGCTAGATTCTATCAAGGAGGCCACAGGCCTGAACCTGCAGGACCTGATCAGAGCTGTGGAGGATAGTGGGGATTGGAGATGTCTCATACACAGGGTCGCCATGAGTTGGGGTTGACTAGAGGGCAATTAACAACAGCAACAACTTTGCTTTTCTTATTACTGTTCTCTGCCCCATCTCCATTTCCAAATATGAGAGAAAAAGTCTGGAGGGAAAAGGCCTGTTAAACTGTCTGGTACATATATTGAATCTGCTTAGCCTGAGCTGTTAAATAAGCTTAATTAATTTACTAAGTTAATGTTCCCATGCTAGCAAGCAAGAAAGCATCATTGCTATCTGCTGGGTAGCAGGAATTGGAACCCAAAATGAGCTCATTTCTTCACAGTTGGAATTAGGGACCGGTTAGCCAGTTGTGTGATTTTCCAATTTTAGCACCTGCCCTAAGGGAACTGGCAAGTTATTCATTTCTCAGGATTAAGTGTTAGTAAGAGAGGTTAAGGAAACACACACTACTTGAGGTCTGCTGCCATCTACTCAAACAGTATCTATGTTCTTGTCTATTCCTCTGTGCTCAGTTCTGGAATTGAAAATATATATCTAGCTATCTATCTAGAGAGAGAAAGAGAGAGAGAGTGAAAAGCAGACAGAACAGCATCACTGAAAAATATTTCCTACATTTATTTTTGTTTGGAGGGTTTGCAGATGAAGGGGCATGGGGTATGGAAGTAAAACAAATAAACAGTAAAAGAATGGAAACAAAATTACAGAAATTTGCAAAGTTTGACAAATGGTGGCCTGGCAGTGCCACAAGCTAATAGCCTGTGATGATTAATAAGAGTAAAAATAATTGCATTTCATTAAGATTGATGACACCCCATTTAACCTCCTTTTTCGTTTCAGCCCTAAAGTGGAAAGAGATGAAGTTCTCATCTATAACGTGCTCCTATAGCATTACCATGGAAACTGAGGCAGAGATGGAGTGTGAGGGGCCTAATCAACCAATTACCGCCAAGATTACTGAGATATGGAAAAACTGGGGCCAGGCACTCAGGTATAATCAAATCTTTTTTATAGACTGATTCAAACATCATGAAATTAAATTTGTAGTATTGTGTACATTTAGTAAGAGAGAAGAAAAAACAATTTAGGTTAGGCAGAGGTAATATATAGTTTTAACTGTTTTCAAACTTTGGGTAGTAGTTGTAAAGCACAGCAGTAAAACTAATGGTTAACTCTGCATAATCGTATGGTTTATCAAAAATGAATGCGACTTGACATATTTCTTTTAATTGCACTTACAGCTGACTGTTATCTTTTTATTTTTGCAACCTCCTTTCTTATAAATGCAACCACTTTTCCTGATTTGCTACTTTTTCCTGTCTGTTGCTGATATCAGAGAAGCTGATCACACATTTTAATTTTTCAAAGCATGGTGATAAGTTATTTTATCTCTCTGAGGCAATGGACTATTAACCAGCTGAAATAGGAAGATGATAAGCATTCAGTTTGTAGCCATGTGAACTAGTAACAAGAAATTTACTGCACACAGGACACACTTACAAACTTTCAGTTTTTGAGTAAGGATTCTATAACATTGCGTTTAGGCACATGGGACCTAGAGATAGGGTTGCCAGAACTCAGGGTCTGTCCAGGCAGGTGAAAAGGATGTAAATTCTCCAATTTAGCTCTGGGGAAACTGGAAATATGTTTTATATATGAGCGTGTGTGTGTGTGTGTGTGTGTGTGTGTGTGTTTGAATGACAAGCTGTGAGCAACTGTGGTCTCGTTTCCACTAGGATTTAACTCGAATTGTTGATTGGGTTATATGACCGTTGTTCCCACTTGAAACCAGTTCCGATCCTACTGTACTCGGTTTAAATTGCAATGAAGCGAGGCAAACGCAAAAGAACAGCTCTTTCCTGACTGACACTAGGTTTTGGGTGGTTCTTTTGAAAACACCCGAATCTGAACTATGTTCAACAAGTGGGAATGATGGGTCGAATTTGCATGGGGGCCTGTTCTGACCCTGGGCAAGACCCAGAGGAAGAAGAGGAGGATGCTGCCACTGCCGCTGCTGCTCCTTCTTTGCCCTTCCTGAGGGCTGCCATGTGCTCCATGAGGGGAGAAAAGGAGGGGGGGGGAGGAGAAGGAAGAAGGACTTCTCCATGAGCTCACACTCTCCCTCATAAAAGCCTTCCTGCCATGCCACCACTCCTCCTCTGTTGTTGTTGTTGTTGTTGTTGTTGTGTGCCTTTAAGTCTGTTGTGGGGTTTTCTTTACAAGGTTTGTTCAAAAGGAGTTTGCCTTTTCTTTCCTCCTCCTCCTCCTCCTCCTCCTCCTCCATGGCAGCCATTCTTCCTCCCCCCCCCCCAAAAAAAAGTGTGAATGAAACAGGGGAGTAAAAAAGGAATAAATGGCCCTGGAGAGATTTGATCACAAAATAGCTATCCACACCAGGTTATTTTGTAGTGGGAATAAGCCCTGTAGTTGGTATTTAATGCATGTAATGACAAGGGGCTGTCCCTAGATCTCAGGTTTTGGGGTGATCTTGAACTGTCAGCCTTAGTCTATTTGTGTGTAGATTCATACATAAAATCATAATGTTAGCAGAGACCACAAGGGCCATCCAATCCAACCCCCTGCCATGAAGGAACTCGCAATCAAAGCACCCTCAACAGATGGCCATCCAGCCTTTATTTAAAAACCTACAAGGAAGGAGACTCCACCACACTCCAAGGGAGTGTGTTCCATGGTTGAACAGCTCTTACTGTGAGGACGTTCCTCCTAATGTTTAGGTGGAATCTCTTTTCCTGTAGCTTGCATTCATTGTTCTGTGTCCTAGTCTCTGGGGCAGTAGAAAATAAGCTTGCTCCAGCCTCAATGTGACACCCTTTCATATACTTAAACAGGGCTATCATATCATCTCTTAAATGTCTCTTCTCCAGGCTAAACATATCCAGCTCCCTAAATCACCCCTCATAAGGCATGGTTTCCAGACCCTTTACCATTTTTGTCACTAAAATAGCTGATTTCCTGTTCCACTTTTTGGACAATGAAATTGTTTTCCAGGCAAGTGAGCAATTTGCTCAAAGTTTTGGCTGAGTTTGACTTCCAGCAAATATCAGGATAGCTGCAATCACCCATCGTACTACATCTCTCCTTTCCGAGTGTGTAGTCATCTGTTCTAGAAAGGCATCATCCTCATTCTGAGTTGGGGGTATGTAGTAAACTCCCACTATAACATCCCTGTTGTTTCCTTCCCCTTTAATTTTTATCCAGATACTCTCTATTTGGCTTCCAGGATATAAGTCCAGGATCTCTACACAGATGTAAACATCCCTGACATATAATGCTATTCCTCCTTTCCTGTTTGGCCTATTTCTCTTAAAAAGGCTATACCAATCTCATAGAATCATAGAATCATAGAGTTGGAAGAGACCACAAGGGCCATCCAGTCCAACCCTCTGCCATGCAAGAACTCCCAATCAAAGCATCCCTGACAGATGGCCATCCAACCTCTGCTTAAAGACCTCCAAGGAAGGAGATTCCACCACACTCCGAGGGAGTGTGTTCCACAGTCGAACAGCCCTTACTGTCAGGAAGTTCCTCCTAATGTTGAGGTGGAATCTCTTTTCCTGGAGCTTGAACCCATTGTTCCGGGTCCTAGTTTCTGGGGCGGCAGAAAACAAACTTGTTCCCTCCTCAATATGACATCCCTTTAAATATTTAAACAAGGCTATCATATCATCTCTTAACTTTCTCTTCTCCAGGCTAAACATCCCCAGTTCCCTAAGTCGTTCCTCATAGGGCTTGGTTTCCAGACCCTTCACCATTTTAGTTGCCCTCCTTTGGACACGCTCCAATTTCTCCACATCCTTTTTGAATTGTGGTGCCCAGAACTGGACACAGTATTCCAGGTGAGGCCTGACCAAAGCAGAATAGAGTGGCACTATTACTTCTCTTGATCTAGACACTATACTTCTATTGATGCAGCCTAAAATTGCATTGGCCTTTTTAGCTGCTGCATCACACTGTTGACTCATGTTCAACTTGTGGTCTACCTGGACTCCTAGTTCCCTTTCACACGTAGTCTCGTTCAGCCAGGTGTCCCCCATTGTATATCTGTGCTTTTCATTTTTCTGCCCTAAGTGCAGTACTTTACATTTCTCCACGTTGAATTTCATTTTGTTAGCTTTGGCCCAGCTTTCTAGTCTGTTCAAGTCATTTTGAATTTTGATCCTGTCTTCTGGGGTATTAGCTACTCCTCCTAATTTGGTGTCATCTGCAAATTTGATAACTATACCCCCAAAACCTTCATCCAAGTCATTGATAAAGATGTTGAATAGCACTGGACCCAGGACAGAGCCCTGTGGCACCCTACTGGTCACTTCTTTCCAGGTTGAAAAGGAGCCATTGTTGAGCACCCTTTGTGTTCGGCCAGTCAAGCAATTACAAATCCATGTAACAGTTACTTTGTCTAGCCCACATTTTACCATCTTGTTTGCAAGAATGTCATGGCGAACCTTGTCAAAGGCCTTACTGAAATCAAGATATACTATATCCACAGCATTCCCTTCATCTATCAAGCTGGTAATTTTATCAAAAAAAGAGATCAGATTTGTCTGGCATGACTTGTTCCTCTGACTTTTTGTGATTATGGAATTACTTTCCAGGTGTTCACAGACTCGCTGTTTAATGATCTGCTCCAGAATCTTTCCCGGTACTGATGTCAGACTAACTGGACGATAATTGTTGGGATCCTCTTTTTTTCCCTTTTTGAAGATGGGGACAACGTTTGCCCTCCTCCAGTCTGCTGGGACTTCTCCTGTTCTCCAGGAGTTCTCAAAGATTATTGCCAGTGGTTCCGATATTACATTTGCCAGTTCTTTTAGTACCCTTGGATGTAATTCATCTGGTCCTGGAGACTTATATTCATTTAGATTAACCAGGTATTCCTGTACTATCTCTTTACTTATTCTATGCTGAAATTCTCCTATCTAGTACTACATTCCAATCATGAGAGCCATCCCACCAGGTTTCAGTGATGCCTATTATATCGTATTTGTTTTTTCTGCTAGGAGTTCAAATTCATCTTATTTCCCATGCTCTGAGCATTAGTGTAGAAACGTCTAAGACCATGGAACCTCTCCCACACCTGCTTGTATAAAGCTTTTTCCCCTCTCACTGTTGGGTCCTTGCACTATTTGCTTTGTTCCCTCTATAACTTTCCTAGAACTGTTGTCTTTCTTTTATTTTTTTAAAACTTTTATTTATTTTAGTTTCACAAAAAATACTAAACCAACAACAACAACAAAATGTTCAAACAGGCTTAGGACATGAGTTAACAGAAAAACACAAGAATAGCTAAAAATGTCCCATGGAGGGGTTGCAAACAGACTAGCTCTATGTTCATATGTGGATCGAATATCCTAATGGTATAATTTTTTGGACAGCATTATTGGTTTTTCTAATGGCTTCTTGGGATGTGGCCAAAGTACAACAGCCTCAGTTTCATCATCTTGGGTTCCAGGGGAGAGTTCAAGCTTAATCTGTTGTAGGACCCATTTGTTTGTCTTTTTTGCTATCCTCAACACTCTGCTATCCAGCACCACATCTCAAATAAGGTGACTTTGGGCCTAAGCAGAAGGCGTAAAGCGCCGTTTTCGAGGCCAAGAAGGGGAGGGGCAGCCTCATGCTGGGCGCCCCAACCCCTTCCCAAATACGTCGTCGGAGCGCCTGGCGCTCCGCACGACCGGCGCTCCGACGACGCACTTCCGCTGCAGCGTCTGCACACGCTGCAGCGGAAGAGGCGCTGAAGGTGCACCAGAGGCCTTTTGCAGCGCACCTTCGGCGTCTTGTAGAAGGAGCGCTATTTTAGCGCTTCTTCCTGGGTCTGGGATGCAGCGCATTGGGGCCGAGGAGTGCAGATACCTCGGCCCCAATCCGTAGCTTCCCGGGGCAACCCCATGCCGCCCGTCTGCTTCCCCCCTTTCTGCCTATCTGCTTTCTTCACAGTCAAGCTCTGGCACCTATACATGGTTATGGGAGATAAAATGGATTGGATGATTCTAACTTTAGTACTCAATTGTATATCTTTAAACTTTAGGATCTTGTCTGGTTCTTTCAAGGCTGCCTTCCCCATTCCTGGTCTTCTTCTGATTTCTTGGCTGCAGTCCCCATTCTGATCAATATTTGATCCTAGGTATGGGAAATCTTTAATTATTTCAATTTCCTCATTATCTAGCTTGACTTTATGTAAATCCCATATGGTCATTATTTTTGTTTTCTTTATATTCAGCAGTAAGCCTGCCATTGCACTTTTTTCTTTAAACTTCTTTAGTAATTGTTCCACAGCTGTTATGTTTTCCACTTGTATTATGGTGTCATCTGCATATCTTAGATTGTTGATGTTCCTTTCACCTATCTGACTTTTGTATTGACTGTATGTGATGTCCATGTGATGTGATGTCTCCTCTCCTATATAGTCAGTGAACAGTTAGGTGAACAAGAAATGAAAAGAGATGGTCTTAACTGGCTCTGCTTGCTGATAGTTGCTAACTTCAATGGCAAACATCTCAGATTATATCTATTTCCACGTATTGGAACAACCTAAATTTATCTCTCCTTCAAAGACGTGCAGGCAGAGTAAGAGAAACAAAGAGTTTAGTTTTCTGAAGATTTCTATTTTTTCTCACTTTTTAAAAGATTTATATTTTCCTCCATCACAAGGGAGAGACCAGAACAGATAGATTTGCCAATTTCTTTTAACACGGTTCCCATGCCTTAAATCTCTGTATGATAGCAGTGCCCCCATCCCATCCTTACCATACTGTTACTACCACATACAAGGCTTTCTTTACATTGGGGTAGAAAGTCCCATGCCAACTAGGAAAATCAGCCATTGTGAGGCCGGCTCACCAACACAAATGGGATAGAATAATACTGATAATCTAATTACATATGTTACAAATTGTTCATATAGTCCATATTTTCTTTTCTCTCTTCTTATTTTTTATTTCTCCTCCAAGTTAATTCTGTTTTCTTACAAGCTTCCTCCATATAAGTCCCTCACATTTTGTTTCATCCAGTCTCCATCTCACCTTTTTACCCTTCAACTCACAATTCTGAACTCACAACCAACTTACAATTCATTTCTGTTCAAATCCAACTCTCTTGAGTATTCTCTTAAATGCTGGGGAATCCTGTTATGTATTATATGTTTGATCCAACTGTGATGTATGATATTCTGATATGTATGGTTTCAACTGGAAAGTATGATATTATGTCATGAACCCTCTCTCAGAGGGTTTGCTTTATATGACTATGCTGTGGTTTGACCTCCCCCCTTACCCATCCTCACTGTATATATCCCCAAATCCTGCACCCCCAACTGCTTTGCCAAAACCAAAAAGGTTGTATGCAGTTATTAATAAAGCCTGTTTCTTTTTCATAAAATGACATGTTTGTCATTTATGCACATGGGAAAGGAAAGGGAGGACTCAGGGTGACAGGGACCTGGGGATAATGGGGGGAGCAGAGATAGGCTGGTGCATGGTGGTAGGAGATTCTGACAGTGACATTGTTGGTGGCTTTGCTTAGTGACAACCATGTCAATGGGAATGGGTAATGGGTGTCTTGCCTCCTCTGGCTGGCCTCCCCCATTGGGTACCTCTCTCTCTCTCTCTCTTGGTGTGGGAAGGAGGCTCTTCCACTGCCAGTCCACTAAGAAGGCCATCAGAGTACTCAAGGGGGGGAGTCCACCTCTAGAGCAACCCTTCCTCCTGGAGTGAAGGAGTGATGTTTCTCCATGTCCCCTGCTACACAGCCACACCTCTTCCACCCTAGGCTGGCCTGATGACTTCCATGAAGGTGGCCAGCAGAGCAGTCTAGGCCTTCAGGGTGGCACTGGCATTCCTGCTCCTAGAGAGATCTCTCATCCACCACCCTCTGTCACTCTGCATGCTTCTCCCTGTACTTACATACTGCACACTCCCTCTCCCACTCTGGATGTGCCAGAAGGTCCCTCATGCATTCTGCATTATGTTCGATGAGGTGATCTATGTGTTAGGAAGTATCTAATTAGGGGAATTTATAATTACCTCAAATATGCAAAAATTGGGTCCTAACAAAGCCCCACGAGACCAGGTACCGATATGTATACCAGAGTACTAAGGAATCCCACAATGGATGACACTGAAACAGGCTTCTTCAAGTAAGGTCTAAATATTTATTAAAGGGGAAAACTGCACACACACAAATATAGCATACACATACACTTCACTCTTAGGAATAAAGGAGTGAAAGCAGGAATAGCTTGAGATGGGCCAGACTAAGGGAGGTACCCACTTCCGAAGGCTTCTCCGAGATCCACTGTGGATGTTGATGATGATAATGATGATGATGATGATGATGATGATGATAATGATGACGATGATAATGATGATGATGCACAGCCACCGAAATGGGGGAAGGGATGGCTGAGGGATCTATGACATGGAGCCAAGCTGCACTCCAAAAGTAGCATGTGAAGCCTAAAAATCTCAGGGTTTAAATAGGAAATTTCTACCTTCTGGTGATAGGCTTAATGGTTCAGCCTGAGCTTGGACAAAGGCGCTGATTGCCTTAGCTTTTTTAAACTTTGGTGTGAGAATACTCTAAATAATGCATTTGGTTTCAATGCAATCAAGGAAGGAAGGCTAGAAAGAGTGCAGTTAAATCTGATCACCATCAAGTGTGAGACACTGGACAAACAAACACTATTATTTTTCCCTTTGGCAACTCCCAAACCTGTCTGGTGGGGAATTTTCCAGCAGTTTGGCAGGTCTCCCTGCTATGTCTACCTGACTTGTCATCTGGGGGATTATGGCTGCCCTCCCATGAGGTCAGTTCGGGATCATAGAGGGAACTCCTCATGTGTCCAAAATTTTATTTAAAATCATGTTTACTAACATATGGTAATAGCAGCACCACTGCCACATACCCCACCTTCAGATATCAGCCAGGTGGTCTGACAGTGTCAGTGTGGCTGTGCAGTTTGATCCTTCTGGGTCTGTGGGACATACCACAGGGCACTGGTGAACCACTAAGCATATCCTCCATGGTCCAGGAGGAGAGGAAACTGCAAGGGAAGGTTGGTTATGGGGGCTCAATTCATGCCACAGGTGGTCATGCAAGGGACGTGTGCAACAATACATCCCCACAAACAATATTCCTGGAGGTCCCTAAGCAACATAGGATGTGATAACAGCATGCGGTTAGTAGCAGAATGTGCACACAAGCACATAACTCATTAAAAAAAACCCTACATGCCAACTATTGCAAGCATCCATGCACACATGCAAAGCGGTGCATTTGTTGTCATTTTGGGGGAAGGAGTGTACCCTGCGTGCCCACAGCTGCATGCCACAGCAGTTTGAATCCACCATCACCTGCCCCTTCTTTGCCCTGGCTGTCATCACTAGCTTCTGTAGCAGCCTGTTCTAGGGGCAGGAAGTCATGATGTCTACTAGCCATGGAGGACATAGAGATCCCCTCACCACAATGGGATACTTGCATGGAGGAGGTGTCCACAACTCTCTGACTGACATCCAAGTCCAAGAGGTATCATCTGAGTCTGAGAGGTCTTCCTAGTCACTTGTGCAATGGGGGATCAGGTTCATGACTGCTCTCTGCTTAACCCAGTGCCATGTTCTTCCACTGTGCCCCCACATTCCTTAATAATAATAATAATAATAATAATAATAATAATAAAATTTATTTGTATACCGCCCAATGGTTTCCCAATCCGGGCGGTTAACAGCATAAAAACAGTACAAAAACACATCTCTCCCACCCTTAAAACAGCATTAAACAATTTCAATTTAAAATCAATAACAACAATACTAAAATCAATTAGTTACAGTTCCAGTAACCCCTTAAGATATTTCAATTTTTTCGCAATAGGGGAACCAGGTACCACAGGTTGGATGTATAATATAGAGTATAGAATCACCTGAGGTTGATTATCTAGTCCGGAAAGGCCTGCCGGAAGAGATCCGTCTTTATAGCTTTTTTAAAGCTATCCAAAGATGTGAGCTGACGGATCTCATCCGGCAGGTCGTTCCAGAGCTTGGGGGCAAATACAGAAAAAGCCCTCTGGGAGGTTGTAGAAAGCCTCGTTTTCCTTGTCTCCAAAAATTTCCTCCCAGAGGAACGGAGTGCGCGGGGAGGATTATACGGGAGGCGGCGGTCTCTGATATAACTTGGACCCAAGCCATTTAGGGCTTTAAAGGTAATAACCAACACCTTGTACTGGGCCCGGAAGCAGATAGGCAGCCAGTGGAGGGACCTCAAAACCGGAGTGATGTGGTCCCTCCTAGATGTTCCAAAAACAAGCCTGGCTGCCATATTTTGAACTAATTGTAGCTTCCGAACCTGGCACAAGGGTAGCCCCATGTAGACCGCATTACAGAAGTCTAGGCGGGAGGTTACCAATGCGTGCACAACGGTCTCGAGATCCCTTACTTCCAGAAAAGGGCGCAGCTGGCGTATCAGCCGAAGCTGATAACAGGCGCTCCTGACCGTCGCATTTACCTGATTAGTCATCAGGAGCGACGAGTCAAGGAGCACCCCCAGACTGCGAACACAGTCACTGGAGGAGAGTGTGACCCCATCCAGGACTGGAGGTTGCAACCCAATTCTTGGTTTCGGGGCCGATACCGTGAGCACCTCCATCTTGTCTGGATTCAGTTTCAATCTGTTTTTCCTCATCCAGCCCATTACCGCCTGAAGACATTCATTGAGAGAAGAGATGCCATTGGAATTTGAGGCCAACGAACAAGACACAGAGAAATAGATTTGAGTGTCATCAGCATACTGATAACACCCAGCACCATAACTCCGTATTATCTCACCCAGCAGCTTCATATAGATGTTAAATAATGTCAGGGAAAAAATAGCTCCCTGAGGGACCCCACAAGTGAGTTCCCTCTTATTGGAACTACAGTCCCCGAGCAGCACCCTCTGGGACCTACCCGAGAGGAAGGACCGGAACCACTGCAAAGCAGGGTCCCCGATACCTAACCCCCTCAGGCGGCCCAAGAGGATGCCGTGATCTATTGTATCAAAAGCCGCTGAGAGGTCTAAGAGCACCAACAGGGTCACACTACCCCTATCGATGCTCAGACGCAGATCGTCGGTCAAGGCAACCATGGCAGTCTCAACCCCAAAGCCTGTCCTAAAGCAGGTTTGAAATGGGTCTAGATAATCAGTTTCATCCAAGACCGCTTGGAGCTGAAGAGCAACCACCCTCTCAATTACCTTGCTCAAAAATGGCAACAAAGAAACAGGCCTGTAGCTACTCATATCCAGGGGGTCAAGGGAAGTTTTTTTCAGAAGCGGCCAAACAGCCGCTTCCTTTAAACAAGATGGAACATGTCCTTCCCTGAAGGACGCATTGATGATATCCTTAAGGAATCTCAACAATGCGTCCCCCCCCGGATGGCCAGCCATGATGGGCAAGGGTCGAGAAGGCAAGTTGTTTTCCTCACCTTGCCAAGCAGCTTGTCCACGTCCTCGGTACTCACCGATTGAAGCTGATCCAGTATAACTACATCGACGGAGTTACTGGACACCTCGCCTATTGACTCTGATTCAAAAGTGGCGTCCAAGTCGACTCTTATCTGAGAGATTTTATCTGCAAAGTAGTTATTAAAAGCGTCACAGCAGGCTGTAGTCGGGTTAAGTAAGGGATTCGGCGCAGAAGATATCTGCGTCGTCTCCCTCACCACCTTAAACAGCTCTGCCGGACGGGACTCTGCAGACGCAATGCGTGCAGAGAAGAAAGCTCTCTTCGCTGCAAGTATTGCCTCCCAATAGGAACGAAGAAAGTTCCTATGGCGAGTTCTGTCTGATAAGAGTCGAGTCTTCCGCCACCTGTGCTTTAGTCATTGACCAACCCGCTTCATTCTCCTAAGCTCTTGTGTATACCAAGGCTTCCGGTTTGAAGCGGGATGGTAAGGACGCTTGGGAGCGATTGTGTCGATAGCCCTGGTAAGACTGATGTTCCAAGTGTTAACCAGAGCGTCGACAGAGTCACCAGCATTCCTTACCATTTGACCCTCTAATGCTTTCTGGAATCCGATTGGCTCCATTAGCCTTCGAGGGCGGACCATTTTAATAGGTCCACCACCCCCGGCGGGGCAGATGTAGGCCTTAAGTTGCATCTTGACCAGGAAATGATCCATCCATGACAATGCAGAGGTACTTACTACCTCCGCCCACGGATATTCCTGATCCGTACTAAAGGCCGCATCTAGTGTATGACCTGCACAATGTGTGGGCCCGTTGACCAATTGGGATAGGCCCATGTTTGTCATGATCTCCATGAACTCCCGAGCCGCACCTGTTAAACTGGTCTCGAGTGGGATGTTGAAGTCCCCCAAAACTAAAAGTCTGGGGGTCTCCAACAGCAGCTCAGAGACCAGCTGCGTCAGCTCGGTCAGGGAGTCTGCTAGACAACGGGGTGGTTGGTAGACTAGCAGAATCCCCAAACTATCCCTGGTCTTCAGGCTAAGGTACATACACTCGAAGTGGACTGTGTTCCGGACAGGTATCCTGGTCAAGGTCAGATGGTTTTTATAAACTAAGGCCACTCCGCCCCCCCGCCCACTTCCCCTCACCTGCTCACTAACAGAGTACCCAGCTGGGAGGGCCTGCGCCCATATAGCAGCGCTATCCTCTCCCGGCCAGGTCTCTGTGAAGCAAGCCAGGTCGGCATCCTCATCCAGGAGGAGATCCTGGATGATGTGAGTCTTGTTTTTTACCGACCTGGCATTGCAGAGGAGCAGGGTGAGGTTCTGTGGAATGGTGGGTTTGCTCTCCAAGTCATTCCGAGAAGCAGAAGGAACTGAAGGCAGGATGGCTACTAAACAGCGATCCCGTCTTCTTTTGCAACATATGTTCCTCCTGTTCCAGCCATACCTCCCATTCCCCAACGCTACTCCAATAACAGCCCCCTTCGCATTCTGAACCTCAGGTGAAATCATAGATATCAGATCCAGAGACAAAGGTGTAATAATTGAGATGGAAAACAGTCCCAAGTCCCAGCCTCATCCCAATTAGATTCAGTAAGGGTTTAAGGTTCTACTCATACACCTCCTTAATATATGATAATATTAACATATGATGATATTATGATATTATTAAACCTCTGGTTCCCCGGGGTTATAATAGCAAAACAATTTATCTACGGATCCTTATAATAGGTCCTAAAGCACTCAATGCCAATTATAATGGCAATGCAATGTTACAATGTCACTGCATTGCGCCGCTGAGTTGAGAGTACCAGGCTTGGGAGAGTTTGAAGCCCTTGCAGGGCAGCTGGCAAAAGTCTCTCTCCCCACGCTGGCAGCTGAGAAGGTGAGGCTCAAAAGGGGCCTTATTATAGGCCCAGGTGGTCCCACCTCTTTCCTCCACGCCGCGCCTCCGGTGCTGGGCTTGGGAGAGTTTGAAAGCCCTTGCAGGGCAGCTGGCAAAAGTCTCTCTCCCTGCGCTGGCAGCTGAGAAGGTGAGGCTCAAAGGGGGCCTTATTATAGGCCCAGGTGGTCCCGCCTCATTCCTCCATGCCGCGCCTCCAGTGCCGGGCTTGGGAGAGTTTGAAAGCCCTTGCAGGGCAGCTGGCAAAAGTCTCTCTCCCTGCGCTGGCAGCTGAGAAGGTGAGGCTCAAAGGAGGCCTTATTATAGGTCCAGGTGGTCCCGCCTCTTTCCTCCACGCCGCGCCTCCAGTGCCAGGCTTGGGAGAGTTTGAAAGCCCTTGCAGGGCAGCTGGCAAAAGTCTCTCTCCCTGCGCTGGCAGCAGGGTCGTGGTGTGTGTTATCTGGAGTGGTCTCAAAGAGCTCCAGGGAGCCTTCTGCCTGCAGGGAGGCCTCCCTGCCTACAGCTCTGACTGCCTGGGCAACTGGAACCCAGGTGATTTTGGTGCTGGTGCCCACTCTGCTAGGTCATACACTGGAATCCCAAAGAAGGAAGGTGTCCAGCTCCTTGTAAAAGGGGGCGATGGTAGCATTCCAGCCACAGCTGCATTGTGATTTCCAGGAAAGAAAGTATGATAGATTTCCAAATTCATGGAGAAATGTGATGATTACATTGATTCCAAAGGAAGATAGAGATCCCTCAGAAATAAAACTTCCAGAACATTGAATTTCAAAAGGAATTCCCTGGCCATTTACTTCATTTGTAAATCTCTATCTGAACATTCTCACACCTGAGTGATCAAGTGACAAATTTCTCAGCTCATACATAAAAAATTAAAGTGACCAAGAAATTAAAAAAAAAAATTTAATAAATAGCAATGAATGATTGTCACATCTCTAGCACGAATGATACTTTGGTTTCACAAAGAGCAAAATCAAAGTGGACATGTAAATGCAATATGTAAGTAAGCAGCATCGCCTTAAATACCTTCCAACTCTACTCCCTTCATGTGACCACAGAGGTACAATGAATCCTGGCTTCCAATCCTGGCCATCAAATCACACATACCCTCCCCATAGCATTGGGGCTCGACAGACAGCCCCAAAGAAGAAGCTCTGCACTGGCCCTTTCATCACCGGATGGGGGCCATGGCAACTGCACACTATGAGCCCAATCCAGTGCTTTGCCATGGAAAAAAGAAACAGCAAAGTGCCGCTCCTTTTTAGAGTTGCAAAAAGCTACCCTTGCTGCCACAGTGGTGGCTTTTTGGCATTTCTTAGGTGCAGCACATCTAACCACTAAGCCAAAGAAATGGCATGATGCCAGCACTGGGGAGGGGGGTGGGCAGTCACCACACCCCCACTCCACCTCAATGCTGGTGTTTTATGCGGCCCATTGTTAGCCATGCTGGTTGGGGAGTTTATTCAGGACAGATGGTATCATTAACTAAGGGGGGTTGCAGACTGCCAGAAATAGTGCAAATTGAGTCCACTTTTAGGGTTAGGGTTAGAGAATCATGGGAACTGTATTTTATTGTGGCACCAGAGCTCTCTGACAGAGAAGGCTCAATGTCTCAGAAAAAAAACAATTCCCATGATTCCCTAGCACTAATCCTAACCCTAAAAGTGGACTCAATTTGCACTATTTCTGGCAGTCTGCAACCCCCCTAAGGAATTTCCTAGCACAAGATTTAGTAATGGCTGACAATTTGGTTGGCTTTAAACAGGGATTTAGTGAAATAAATGGAGAACTACTACTACTACTCATGATGGCTATCATCAGCATCAGAGGCAGCATGCTTTTGTGCACCAGTTGCTGGTGCTATTGTAGTTAGTTCCTATTTGTGAGTTTCCCATAGGCATTTTGTTGGTTACTGTGGAAAAAGAAAGCTAGACTTGAGTGGATCCAGCAGGGTTGGTCATATGTACTGGTACAGTACACATATTTTCATATAATATATACCTTGAACATCATGCTAATCACAAAATACAAATGGCTGTTGTATACACTTATTCATAGGAACAAAGAGAGACGTTATCACTTCTGTAATGCCTTTTCTATTCAATAGAAAGACTGAATGAAATGATGGCTGGACTATAAAACAAGCTAACAATTTGTTCTGGTTCAGAATTAAGTTATATGTTTACAACACAGTGAATTCAGTGTAAAAAGAATGGCTTGTTAAAGATGCTCAGAATCGTCATCATTAATGAAATTATTTTTAACTCAGCTATGGAGACATTATGCAGGAAATCTTCAAGTTCTTGCATGACTGAAGTAACTGGTGGAAATCAAACTACAACCAGCACATCAGACTGAAGATAATGTCTCACAATCAAGCATTATTAGCTATCTCTCTAGGCTATTGTTCTACCCAGCCAATCACAGCACTCAAAGCCAATGACTCATTTGAATGTTTTCCACTACTTAAGTGTGAGGGAGGTTGCTATCATTTGCAGTGGGGCAGTTGAGCTGAATAGGAAAGTGGTGAGAAACCAGCAAATCATGGCTGCCTTCCAAAGAGGTAGGAGGGCCTACTTTCAGAGAAGGAGGCATAGGAGATCCCAGAAGATCCTGAGCAAGCGAAGGAAGCTACATTCTAGGCAACAAAGGAGGATGAGAACAAAACGTGTTATGAGGTCTGCAAAGAGTCGGTATCAAAAGAAGCACCTGCCCATGTCCCGGTATTACAACAGACGGATTACAAATAATGTGCTTTCATCCAGAAAGGTCAAGCATACCATGACCTCTTACAGGAGTAAAGGTTATCATAGGAAACCTTTGCGGACTGGTAGACCAAGGAAGAAGAAGCATTATATTAATCGCTCAGGTCTTCTGCGAGCCAAACTAAAGAAGAGGATTTGTAAGAAATGTACCAAACGTAAAGATACCTCTGATGGAAAAAAAGCCAAAAGAAAACCACGTTACTCTGATGATGAAATTTTCTATAGTTTGGCAAATCCTTCCACACCAAAAGGAGCACTAGAAGAAAGGCAGACAATGAAACATTCTGTCCACTTCACCACACCAGGCAACACCAAGACCAAGGAGATGGAGCAACAGGAAGATCTGTCTGTTGATAACCAATCAAGCCAGCAAACAGTGACACCAAAGAAACGTAACAGGCCTTCCACTACCTCTATTTACAAAAGCCATTAAGCTAGAGGAACATTGCCCACTCTTCTTTGAACAAAGACCTGCAGGCATCAGGAATGAGAAGAGATGGGGGGGGGGGGAACCACCAGCCTGCTTTGAAGATCCAAGAAACTTTATACTTTATCTTAGAGAACACCTGCACTTATCCCAATCCTGAAGAAAAGCAATTATGCTGATCCAATGAAATTAATTTTATCAACAACTGAACAAAAAAAGATACTTGATTCATTGCATGCTTATTGGGCAAGGCAATCACCTGGAAGTAAAAGATGATCACCTAATTAAACCTACTCCATGAGAGAACATTTCTCTTACTGATAATAAGAGATAAAAAGGAACTGCTGGTCACTTCAACAACAATAACAAATTGGTGAAGCTAAAGAGTTGCCATCACATGGTTAAAAAAAAGGATTGCTATATCCAAGGTGTGTCTTTCTCCTCAAGGAACATCCTAAAATACTAATAAAGATGGATCTTTTAAAACATATGTTGTGAAATTCCATTGAACATTTTTTTAAAAAGGGTTTTTTTTCCATAAAGGAAAACCATGTTAATCCGGCAAGAGAATAATTGTCTTGTGCCCACATTTTAAACTAAAAGATTTATTTCTGTATGAACTTTTTGGATTATTAAATCTATTCTGCAGTGGAGAAGGCATACTACTTGAGAATTAACAATGAGTGAGGAGACATAATTTTCTACATATGACAGAGAGGTTAAGCTAAACTAATTAAAAATAGATGTTGTTAGTTATTATCATTTAGATAGTAACTGACTCAAAGATTTAGCTAGTAAAAGTGAAATTGCTTTATCAGTCTCATATATAACATCACAGAGTAGCTAAAGCAGAAATGGGCAACTGCCAGATGTTAAGAGACTATACTGGTAGGGTAGCATAAAGATAGGTAAAGGTTTCCCCTTAGGCTCAGTGCTCATCTCCATTGGCTCCATGAGGGAGCCAACATTGCCAAAGATGACTCTGTGGTCATGTGGCTAGCATGACAGCACAGAATGCTGTTACCTTCCCACCAAAGTGGTACCTCTTTATCTACTTGCACTTTTACATGCTTTTGAACTGCTAGGTTGGCAGAATCTAGAACTAGTGATGGGAGCTCATTCCATCATGTGCCTCTCCTCTCTCAGAATAATGCTAAAATATTTTTTGCCCCCAGAATGCCAGTTACACCTAGGAGAGGTGCTACCAGCCATTTCACCACATTCTCAGGAATTTTTGGCATTCTCCCTACTTTTTAAAGCCTGCACAGGCCTTCCAGAATCATCATCATCATCATCATCATCATCATCATCATCATCATCATCCAAAGTCCTATACAGAATTTTTAAAATTTGAGGGCACAAAATCATCTGAAATATGGCAAAATGGCCAACAGCATCCACCACAGAGGCTTAGGGCATATCATTGGCACAGCGCAATACTAAGGAATAGGTGTGGGAACCCTTAGAGGGTAGAGGAGGAAAATATTTGCATATGGGCCACTTTATTTATCTGAGTTAAAGCAATGAACAAAGAAGGCCTCTGGTTTAGATTTCAGCTCATTCAAAAATTGATTAGAGGTAATTCATACTGAGGTAATGACTATTATTGTGAGGTAATATTGTACACACAAAAAAAGTTTGCAGAAATATCAACTGGTATTCTTCACAATTTAAGAAAATACCTTTATTAGACATTAATAAACATATACCAGGACAAATAAACATATAAACATCTATATACTCATTTCAATATACTCATTTCAAAAATAAAAAAACTCAAGAAGAGAACAAAACCAGTCATCATACTAAAATACGATTTAAACAACATTTCCATAGAATATCAGAAGGGCTTATGAGGCTTTGGGTAGGAAGCTGAAAGAGCTGGACACACAAGTTGTCATCTCATCTCTTCTCCCAGTTGAAGGGTTTGGTCCAGGAAGGGAGAGGAAGATAGCAGACATGAATAACTGGCTTCATAGATGGTGTCACCAAGAATGATCATGGGCTGCAGTTCCATGAGGGTGGACTTTTAGCAAGAGATGGGCTGCATCTCACACCAGTTGGCAGAAGCATTTTTGACAATAGTCTCAAACATTTGATCAGGAGGGCTTTAAACTGAATCATGCTGGGGAGGGAGACAGTATCTTGGAAGGTATCTTGGAAGGCAGGAGTACATCATGAGCTGGAGATAATAGTCAAAGTGTTATAGAGGGAACGAGGCAAATGATGCAAGGGCCCAACAGTGGAAGGAAAAAAACTTCACACAGGCAGCAAGTGGGGAGGACACATGCTCTTAGATGTCTCTACACTAATGCACAGAGCTTGGGAAATAAACAAGATGAACTTGAACTCCTAGCACAACAAAGCAAATACAATATAATAGGCATCACTGAAACCTAGTGGGATGAGTCTCATGATTAGAATGTAAGAATAGAGGGTAATAACCTTTTTAAGAGAAATAGGCCAAACAGGAAAAGAGGAGAAATGGCATTATATGTCAGGGATGTTTACACCTGTGAAAAAATCCTGGAAATTGGGTGGAGAGCATCTGGATAAAAATTAAAGGGGAGGGAAACAACAGGGATTTTATAGTGGGATTCTGCTGCAGACCCCCAAGTCAGATTGACAAATTGTATGATGCCTTTCTAGAATAGATGACCACACACTCAGAAAGGAGAGATGTAGTAGTATGATGGGTGACTTCAACTATTCTGACATTTGCTGGAAGTCAAAGGGCCTTTGCAGACTGCCAGAAATAGTGCAAATTGAGTCCACTTTAAGGGTTAGGGTTAGTGCTAGGGAATCATAGGAATTGTTTGGTGTGTTTTTTTCTGAGACATTGAGCCTTCTCTGTCAGAGAGCTCTGGTGCCACAATAAAATACAGTTCCCATGATTCCCTAACCCTAACCCCTTAAGTGGACTCAATTTGCACTATTTCTAGCAGTCTGCAAAGGCCCAAACTCAGCCAATATTGCAAGGTCTAGCAAATTCCTTACTTGCCTCGAAGACAATTTCTTTGTCCAAAAAGTGGAAGAGGCTATGAGGGGATCAGCTATTTTAGATCTGATCCTAACCAACAGGGATGACCTTGTAAATTGGGTACATGTGGTGGGATCCTTAGGTGGGAGTGATCATGTATACAGTGGAAAGGAGAAGGTAGGCATAGCCAGACACTCATTCTAGACTTTAGGAGAGCTGATTTCAACAAACCTAGGGAAACATTGGGATTGATCGTGTGGTCAGTAATACTAAAGGAGAAGGGAGTTCAGGATGGATGGGAGTTTCTCAAAAGGGAGATACTGAAGGCACAATCTCAAACTGTTCCAATGAGAAGAAAAAGTGGGAGGTGTCTCAAGAAACCAGGTTGGATGACAAAAGAACTTTCGACTGAACTAAGTTTTAAATGGGAGATGTATAAGAAATGGAAAAAGGGTGAAATCACTAAAGAGGAATTCAAACAAACAGCTAGCACATATAGGGGTAAAGTCAGGAAAGCCAAAGCACAGAATGAGTTCAGGCTTGCTAGAAGGGTTAAGAACAACAAAAAGGGCTTTTGGGGGTATGTCCGTAGCAAAAGAAAGAAGAAGAAAATGGTAGGGCTACTGCTCAGAGAAGATGGAGAAATTCTAACAGGGAACAGAGAAAAGGCAGAACTACTCAACACCTTTGTCTCAGTCTTCTCACAAAAGGAAAACGGTGTTCAACTTGAGGGAAATGGAGCAGAGGACACAATAGGGAAAATGCAGCACAGAATAAATAAAGAAGTAGTACAGGAATACCTGGTTAACCTAAATGAATTTAAGTCTCCAGGACCAGATGAACTACATCCAAGGATATTAAAAGAACTGGCAAATGTAATCTCAGAGCCATTGGCAATAATCTTTGACAAATCCTGGAGAACAGGAGAAGTCCCAACAGATTGAAGGAGGGCAAACATTGTCCCCATCTCGAAAAGGGGGAAAAAGAGAATCCAAACAACTATTGCCCAGTTAGTCTGACATCAATACTGGGAAAGATTCAAGAACAGTTCATTAAACAGTGAGTCTGTGAACATTTAGAAGGGAATGCCATAATCACTAAAAGTCAACATAATTTTCTCAAAAACAAGTCATGCCAAACTAATCTATCTTTTTTTTTGATAAAATTACCAGCTTGCTAGATGAAGGGAATGTGGTAGACATAGCATATCTTGATTTCAGTAAGGCTTTTGACAAGGTCCCCCATGATATTCTTGCAAACAAGATAGTAAAATGTGGGCTAGACAATACAACTGTTATGTGAATTAGTAACTGCCTGACTGACTGAACCCAAAGGGTGCTCAGCAATTGCTCCTCTTCATCCTGGAGAGAAGTGACCAGTGGGGTGCAACAGGGTTCTGTCCTGGGCCCAGTGCTTTTCAACATATTTATCAATGATTTGGATGAAGGAATAGGGGGCATGCTTCCCAAATTTGCAGATCACACCAAATTAAGAGGAATAGCTAATACCCCAGAGGACAGGATGAAAATTCAAAATAATTTTAATAGATTAGAAATCTGGGCCGAAGCTAACAAAATGAATTTCAACACAGGGAAATGTATGGTACTGCACTTAGGGCAAAAAAATGAAAAGCACAGATATACGATGGGGGACACCTGGATGAATGAGACTATGTGTGAAAGGGATCTAGGAGTCCAGGTAGCCCACAAGTTGAACATGAGTCAACAGTGTGATGCCGCAGCTAAAAAAGCCAATGCAATTTTAGGCTGCATTAATAGAAGTAGATTATCTAGATCAAGGGCCACTGTAGTGCCACTGTATTCTGCTTTGGTCAGACCCCACCTGGAATACTGTGTCCAGTTCTGGGCACCACAATTCAAAAAGGATGTTGAAAAACTGGGACGTGTCCAAAGGAGTGCAACTAAAATGGTGAAGGGTCTGGAAACCATGCCCTACGAGGAACTACTTAGGGAACTGTATCTTTAGCCTGGAGAAGAGATGGTTAAGAGGGGATATGATAGCCCTCTTTAAATATTTGAAGGGATGTTATTTTGAGGAGGGCGCTAACTTGTTTTCTGATGCTCCAGAGAACAGGACCCGGAACAGCTCCTTGAGTCCTTGAATTCATTGATTCCTTGAATTCATTGACAATATAAGGAACAGATTTAAAGTATTAAGAATAGCAGATTGTGAACTGAAAGTGCTTTGGTCTGAAGCCAGAGACATAATAAAAGAAGAATGCATAAAGACACTTCCAACAGACAAAAGGAAAGTGGAGAAACCATGGATGACAGATAAAACACTACAAGCAATAAAGGAAAGAAGAGAAGCAAATAAAAAAGGAGATAGGAATAAACTAAGAACCATGAATGCAACAATACAACGGCTAGTGCTCAAAGATAAGGAAAATTACTACGATGACAAATGTAGAGAAATAGAAGACAACAAAAAGGGAAGAACAAGAGACCTATTCCACAAGATTCGAGAAATCAAGGGAAAGTTCAAACCAAGGATCGGGATGCTCTATGACAAAAAAAATATAACATAATTCAAGACCAGGAAGGGATAAAAAGACAATTGATGTAATACACAAAAGAGTTGTATAAAAGAGATTACAACATGAAGAACACATGGAATGAACCCCAAATTCTAAAAAATTGGGTGGAAGCTGCAATAAAGGAAATGGCAAAAAACAAGATTCCTGGAACAGATGATATTCAAACAAAACTGTTGCAATTCACATTGACAGAGCCAACTCTAGTGCTAACCAACATATGTCAACAGATATGGAAAACAAAACGATGGCCAACAGATTGGAAGTGATCAATATACATCCCCATCCACAAAAAAGGAAACACATGACACTGCAGCAACTATAGAACCATAACACTAATCTCCCATGAGAGCAAAATCGTGCTCAAAATTCTACAACATAGGCTCCAATCATACATGGAGAGAGAAATCCCAAAGGTCCAAACAGGGTTCAGGATAGGAAGAGGAAACAGGGATCACATTGCAAATATACAATGGCTAATGGAGCATAGCAGGGAGTTCCAAAAGAAAATCAGCATGTGCTTTATAGCAAAGCCTTTGCATAGATCATGTAAGGCTATGGAATGCTTTTAAAGACATGAGAATGCCAACACATCTGATATTTCTAATGAAGAATCTGTACTCAGGACAAGAGGCTACTGACAGAAAAGAACACGGAGAAACAGAATGGTTCCCAATTGGCAAAGGAGTTAGACAAGACTGCATCCTGTCACCCTACCTATTTGACTTATATACAGTTCATATTTTAAGGAAAGCAAGCTTGGAAGTGGAAGAGGGAGGAGTGAAAATAGGAGGAAGAAATATCAACAATCTGAGATATGCTGACAACACCATAATACTAGCAGAGAACCTACAAACTAGAACAACTACTAAGGAAGATCAAAAATGAAAGTGCAAAAACAGGCTTACTGTAGCACATAAAGAAAACAAAAATAATGACCACAGAAAACTCAAATTCAAACTAGACAATCAGGAAATAGAAATAGTAAAAGAGTTCTCATATCTAGGATCAAACATTGATCAGAATGGGGACTGAAGCCAGGAAATCAAAAGAAGATTAAGAATGGGGAGTGCAACTATGAAAGAACTAGATAAGATCCTAAAATGCAGACATACAACTCAGCACAAAAGTCAGAATCATACAAGCCATTATATTCCCTATTACATGTATGGATGTGAGAGCTGAACAGTCAAGAAATAATATAGGAGGAAAATCAATGCATTTGAGGTGTGGTGCTGGAGAAGAGTGCTAAGGATTCCATGGACAGCCAAAAGGACAAACAAATGGGTCCTGGAGCAGATCAAGCCAGAAATGTCTGTAGAAGCCAAGATGACAAAACTTAAGATTGTCATACTTTGGACACATCATGAAAAGGCATGAATCATTGGAAAAGACAATAATGTTAGGAAAGGTGGAGGGAAGTAGAAAAAGAGGAAGGCTAGACTTTATTAAAGAGACCACGAATATGAGTTTGCAGGAGTTGGACAGAGCAGTAGAGGACAGGGGGGGGCCTGGAAATATCTCATCCATAGGGTCACCGTGGGTCCAGATCGATGAGAAGGCAGTTAACAACAACAAACCTAATATAAAATAAACACCACATGTATAACATAATTACACACTACTTAATCAACACTCATTGCATTCATCTCAGATTATTACCTCTGATCAATCTAATCCAGGGGTAGGCAAGCTAAGGCCCAGGGGCTGGATGCAGCCCCCCGAGGCCTTTGGACCAGCCCCAGGCCGGTCCTGCTGCCACTGCTGCTGCCACCGCCCCCTGCCATGATGATATTTGATTATTGTTGTTATTACTTGTTCTTGGGGTTTTCTTGGCAAAATCTCCATAGGGGTTTTGACATGGCTTTTCTGGGGCTGAGAGAGTGTCCATGCATATATATTTTTAATTTTTCAATTTAAAAAAAAAATATTTATTTATTTATTTATTTATTTATTTTTGGTGCTTCGGCCCCCCAATTGTCTGAGGGACGGCAACCCGGCCCCCGGCTCAAAAGGTTGCCTACCCCTGCTTTAATCATATATAATAACTATTTAAGTTTAACCTCCAATCATTCCATCTGTCTTCCCCACTCATTGTTCCCATCCTCCACTCCCTTCTTTCTATCTTCTTCCCACTGTCACCTCTCTCAAATCTTCCTTTCCATTTCCTTTCCACAATCCTCTGCTATCTTCACTTTCTTCTCCTATTAAATTTCCTTACTCACCCTCCTTCTTATCCCTTCACCCTACTCATTTTATTCCTCCTCCTCCATTTCCTTACCACTCAAACACCTGCTCACACCTTCTACCTACATGTACTACCTTCTATCTACTGCCTTCTTTCTTCCAATCCTTTTTCCTTCTAATCTTTCTCCTGTCTCTTCTTCTGCCTTTGCCACTAATCATTGATCCACTTCTGCATACCATCATTCTTACTTACACTGCCCATTTTTAAAATTTCATTTCACACACCCAAATACATATATCCATATATGTACAATTTGATACTAACATAGCATAATGATTTTCCTTCTAAAATAGCATAACACTTGACCATAACTACTTCCTTTTCTACAGTGATTGGTTTTCATACCTAATGAATCTATTTCTCTGTGTACACTGTTTTACTTCTCTACAATATCCAGTTAACTATCATATTTATTTATTTATTGTACACTGATAATTCTATAAATCCCCAATTATTCATTAAGTCCTTCCGTTGCCAATAGGCCCCAATTTTGCTGCAAATATAACATAACATCCTTCCGGTCTTATTTAAATTTCTTCATACTTCCATCATTTAACAATCTAGACAGCCTGTCCATCTAAGCTATATCATAAATTTTCAGTATCCAATCATCGATGTCTGGTAATTTTTCTTCTTTCAAATGCCTGGCACGTAATATTCTTGCAGCTGTAATAAGATAAAACAGAGCCCTACCACATTTTTCCACTTTCATTTCAATCATATTTGGTAAGAATGTTTCTGGTCTATATTCAATATTAATTTGGAAAATTATTTCTATTAATTTGTGTATTTGAAGCCAATATTTTTTGGCTTTTGAACGACTCTACCAAATATGGAAGAAAGTGCCTTTTCCTTTAAACACTTCCAACACTTGTTTAAACACTTCCAACACTTGTTTAAACATTTCCAGCACTTGTTATCTACTCCCTTATATATTGCTTAAGGTAAAGGTAAAGGTTTTCCCTTGACGTGAATGTCTAGTCGTAACTGACTGTAGGAGGTGGTGTTCATCTTTGTTACTGAGCAAAAGAGCCAGCTTTGTCTAGAGACTGCCCTGGTGGTCATGTGGCCAGCATGACAGCACTAAACGCTGTTATCTTCCCATCAATGTGGTACCTATTTATCTACTTATATTTGCATGCTTTTGAACTGCTAGGTTGGCAGAAGTTGGGACTTTATTATTATTATTATTATTATTATTATTATTATTATTTATATCCCTCCCCTCTGCAGAGCAATCGAGGCAGCTTACAACATTAAAATTTCCATACAGATATATTAATACAATCTAAACAGAACATAAAAATCCCAAATCCCACCCGTCCTTTAAGAAGTAAGGGTTCTTATTCTTATTCTAGGCCCAATGGTGCTGGGCCTGGTCTCTCTCCCCCAGATGACATCAGATGGAATGGAGGGAGGGCTCTTCTTATTATTCTAGGCCCAGTGGTGCTGGACCTGGTCTCTCTCCCCCTGATGACATTGGATGGAATGGAGGGAGGGCTCTTCTTCTTCTTCTTCTAGGCCCGATGGTGCTGGGCCTGGTGTCTCCCCCCAGATAACATCGGATGGAATGGAGGAAGGGCTCTTCTACTGATCGGGCCTCAAACTTCCAACCTTCATATCATCAGAACTGGTGCCTCACTAAGCTAATCCAGGGTTAAATAGCAAAGGTAGAATATCTTGTAATATTTTTTCTTAATACTTTGACTTTTGATATATTTTAGGGCCGATGCCGAATGGCAGTTTAGGCCAGTCTGGGGGTGGAGTTGGGGTGGGGCAACCACACTCCAGCTGCCCCAACTCTGCCCTGACTCCACTCTGACGCCACACACCCATCCACATGCCACGTGGCATCAGGGTGCCCTCTTGGCTCAGCGTGCACACACAAACTGTGGCAAAAGGACACAAAAAGCTGCTGCCATGGCTCTAAGGGTGGCCTTTTGCTGCCCCCAAAAGGAGTGGCATTTTGGTGGATTGGGGCCATGGTGTGTGGTTGCTGTGGCCCCAATCTGCCACTCCCATAGGGCCTTAGTCTTTTATTCCATGTATTTATTCCATTCCGCTGCTCTAAATTTAAAGAATAACCAATATTTTGTCACGTACAAATCATATTTTTAAAATCACCTCTTTTTCTATTTATGTATTTAAAAGGAATTTATATAATTTTGACAGCATACCCTAATTTTCTGACTCTAAAATGTTTTCTAATTCCAATTTTTAAAAATTCTATATTTTGCATTTTGTTGTCCTTCACAAATCTTTCTCTTAATTGTCTAAATAGGTACTAATGTCCCTTTATCCCTTCATTTATACTTGATCCAATTTTTCATTTCCCCCTTTCTCTTTTATAAAAGGCTTTATGTGGGGATGTTGAAACAAAATTTTATCT
This sequence comes from Phrynosoma blainvillii, assembly GCA_026167975.1. NCBI lineage: Eukaryota > Metazoa > Chordata > Lepidosauria > Squamata > Phrynosomatidae > Phrynosoma > Phrynosoma blainvillii. The sequence goes on from JANUYF010000001.1 coordinate 212,906,998, forward strand.
CCCAATTTAGCTCTGTATTTTTCCCAAACCCACAATAAAGATTTTCTGATATGATCATTATTAAAATCCCTATTCACTTTGTATTGTAATAATAAAGGTATGCATGCCAGCCATAAATTAAGTTAAATTAAATAGCTTTTAATGGAAATGACAGAAAAAATAGAGAAAAAATTAAAATATGCAAAACATTATCATTTTAATAATAATAGTAATAATAATAATATTTATTTTTATCCCACCCTCTGTGTAATAATAATAATAATAATAATAATAATAATAATAAATTTTACTTATAACCCGACCCTCTGCATGGCAATCGGGGCAGCGTACAACAGATTAAAAAGACAGAGTTTAAACATTCCCTCATCCCACATCCTAACCCTTCCACCCCTTAAAACTAAATTAAACTACTATGGAATTAAAATCAAGTTAACACACATGAAATACAATAAAATCAATTTTGGCTGATATGTTGTGGCAGCAGGAGGGGTAAGTAGAAGATCACCTCCAGTTCAGCGGGCAGTTATTCTGGGAAGGCCTGCTGGAAGAGATCCATCTTTACTGCCTTTTTAAAGGCAGCAAGAGTGGTAATGAGACGGATCTCATCCAGCAGGCCATTCCATAATCTGGGAGCAGTCTCAGAGAAGGCCCTCTAATAGGTCTGCGAAAGCCTGGTCTTCATGGGCTGCAGGAGATTCCTCCCAGAGGACCAGAGTGTGCGGGGGGGATGGTACGGGGAGAGGCGGTCCCTAAGATAAGATGGCCCCAAGCCATGTAGGGCTTTAAAGGTTAAAACCAACACCTTGTACTGTGCCTGGAAACTAATCGTCAGCCAGTTGAGGGATTTAAGCACAGGTGTTATATGCTCCCTCCTAGATGTTCCAATGATTAACCTGGCTGCCATGTTTTGTACCAATTGAAGTTTCTGGGTTAGGCACAAGGGTAGCCCCATGTAGAGTGTGTTACAGTAATCCAGACATGAGGTTACCAGGGCATGTACCACAGTTTCCAGATCTCTCATATCCAGATAAGGGTGCAGTTGGCATATCAGCTGAAGCTGATAACAGGCACTCCTGGTCACCGCATTCACCTGACTAGTCATGTGAAGCAACGAATCTAGGAGTACCCCCAAACTGCGAACACAGTTCTTAGAGGAGAGTGTGACTCCATCCAGGACTGGAGACTGTATTCCCAGATCTGTTTTTGGGCCCATGATTATCAGTATTAAGAGCATAGTCTAGGCAAAAATAAAGTATTAAGAGCATAGTCTAGGCAAATATCCAAAATTGAGTATTTAAATTAAAAATAATAATAGGAAAGACAAGAATATTCTGCACAGCTGTTTGTGGATGCATTAAGAATATTTTGTCCGGATTTAGTTTCAATCTGTTTTTCCTCATCCAATCCATTACCGCTCTGAGACAGTCATTAAGAGGAGAGACACCATCTGTAGTCTGGGCTGATGATCTGGTCATGGAGAAGTATATCTGGGTGTCATCAGCATACTGAATACACCACGCTCCATGCCTCCGAATGATCTCACCCAGCAGCTTCATATAGATGTTAAATAGCATCGGGGACAGGATGGCACCCTGGGGGACACCGCAATTAAGCTCAATTTTGGAAGAGCAACTGTCACTGTGCCTCACCCTCTGGGATCTGCCTGAGACAAAGGAACGGAACCACTGCAGAGCAGTGCCTCCGATTCCTAACTCTCTCAGACAATCCAAGAGGATGGAATGATCTATTGTATCAAAAGCCGCTGAGAGATCCAAGAGCACCAGCAGGGTCACACTACCCCTGTCGATGCGCAAGCGGAGGTCATCGGTCAGAGCAACCATGGCAGTCTCCACTCCAAATCCTGTCCTGAATCCGGTTTGAAATGGATCGAGATAATTGGTTTCATCCAAGACTGCCTGGAGTTGGGAAGCAACTGCCCTCTCAATCACCTTGCTTAGAAAAGGTAGCAAGGAGACTGATCTATAGTTATTTCTATTCAGGGGGTCCAGGGAAGGTTTTTTCAGGAGTGGCCTGACAGCTGCCTCCTTCAAGCACGATGGTACAATACCTTCCCTGAAGGACGCATTGATTGCATCCTGTAGGAATACTCTCAGCGCCCCCCCCCCCGACGACCAGCCAAGATGGACATGGATTGAGAGGGCAAGTCGTCTTCCTCATTTTTCCAAGGACCTTGTCCACATTATCGGTACTCACAGATTGAAACTGATCCAGTAAATCACCATCAACAGAGTTGCTGGACATCTCATCTGCGGATTCTGTCAGAACAATGGCTCTAGGTTGGCTCTTATCCGAGAGATTTTATCTGCGAAGTAGATGTTAAATGCATTTTTCCAAGGAGCTTTGTTGGGAAACCTAGACCTAATTTTGGGGAATTTATAATTAGCTCAAATGAGAGGGAAGCGCCCAATTTCACTTCTAAGATCTTATCCAATTGTCTACAGGAGACGTAAGAATTCTGGCTAGGAAAAACACTGAAACGGACCAAGCTCCAATTAAAGGCTGGAATATTTATTAACACAAAAACAGCAAACATCCAAATGTGGCACACACACACACACACACACACACACTAGAAGAATAAGTGGGGGAAGAGCGAGAGCGGGGGAGGCAAAGAGGAAAACCACGATAGAGGGAGATATATTCACACCCGAGTGACTCCTCTGGTCTTCTGGCTGGATGAGTTCTGTGGAAGGGGCACGACCGGCAAGAACTATCGTGGGAACTATCTCAGAGCACAGACCGACAGAGTTTCAGCATGCACTTCCAAGGTAGCACAAGGTCTGCTAAAATCCAGGGGGTTTTAAGGGCGATTTCTGCCTTCTAGCCATGAGTTAAACAATAGGTGGACAAAGGCTTGATTGGTTTACTATTGTTTACTTAAGTCTGGGCATAGTCTAAACAATGCATTTGGTTTCAAAACTATCAAGGAAAGGAAGCTAGAGAAAGGGGTGCAATCAAATCTAATCACTGTCTCATTAAGTGTGAGACCTAGACAAACAAACACCATTAGGTATCTTTTCCAACATAATGGGATATTCCCCAGGGCAACTCCCAAAACCTGCCTGTCCAGGAAATTTCTAGTGGTCTTAAGCAATTTCAGCTTGCTTACCTGACCTCACATCTAGGGGATTATGGCTGCCATCTCCCAAGGGTCAGGCTGGGGTCATAGGGAACTCCACATGGCTAAAATATATAAGAAAAATATAGGAGATTCACTAACACTACCCCTGGGTTATATGTTTCTGTTTAGCTCTTTGCAGCAAGTTCTGGCAAATACTTTTCTACCATGCTGAGCTTCTCTATAAACTCTTTTTGGTTCATCCACGGAGCCTGGTTATTGAGGTACTTAGAGACTGGATCATCCCAGATTGCCAGAATTGCAAAAAGAACAGAACTCAGATGGGACTTTTAACCCAGTGGAGCCCTGAGCCCACTCAGGAGAGGGGAATCTAGCTGCTTGGAGATGGAGGCAAAGCTAACCCATGTACAAGCAGAGATGAAAGAGTTCAAGGGTGCATGCAAGAGATGCAAGAGGGAGCAACCTCATCAGCACTTGGAGGCGGAGCAGAGTCTTCTGATCAGAGATCAGCCATGGGAAGTGACACTGATTCCTTGGGGGATGATGGGGTTGCAACAGCCAAAAAGAAAAGCTCACCCAAGACTGGTGGTCCCAAGGCACAATGAGCCATGCCCATTAACAGATCAAGGTCTGAAAGCTGCTTTTGACAGCGACTCAACGAGACTACCATTTTTCCTGATCCAGGTGGGAGAATTCATGCAAGAGTGGGAACAAACCTTCTTGTCAGAGGAGGCTAAGTTGCAATATGTGTCTGCACAGCTGGAAGGAGAAGCCACAGAATGGCTGTTGGATTTATATGGCACAGAAGCACCTGAAATGGATGACTTTGATAACTTTATGACCAGCCCCCAAGCCCAGTTTGAGGACCCATTTCAGCAAAAGAAGGCACTCACCAACATCAAAAAGCTGATGCAGGGCACCAAGTCAGTGGTAGAGTATGCAGCAGAGTTCCAGCATCTGGCAGGCCTCATTCTGGACTGGTCAGAGACCATGAAGATTAAATGCTTTGGGGATGGTTTAAATCCAAACATCTTAGAGTGGTCCCTGCCACAAGGAAACCATGAAGCCTTACTTAGATGGATGGATCTAGCAGGGAAGGTTCAGTGTAAAGTTTGCCAAGCAAGGGCAGTCTTGGGGACCTGAGCTGTGAGGAGGTAGCGGCACTATGAAAAGCCCAGCTAGGCAGGGGTTAAATCAACAGACTCGGACAGGGAGAGATGGATGAGGCTGGGGCTGGGGCTGAGGCTGTGCCTGAGGTGTGACAAGGAAGGTCACCAGGTTGCCAATTGCCCAGCTACTGGCCCACTCCTCTCCTCAAAGGCAAATGACCCAAAGACACCAAAAGACAAGGGCTCACATGGGATGGCATCAGGACAAGACAAAGGGAGAGCTGTGATGATTAGTGCTCAAGTTGAGGAGGAGGAGATGTGGGTTGAAGGACTGGGTTTGGGAAACAGATGGAGCCGGCCTTAACCAGCACTGATTGGCAGGCATATAAAAAAAAAAAAAGGTGCCCAGGGGCCACAGTGACTGGATATCCTACCCTGTTCTTTGTACAGGTGTGACTTTGGGCCCTTCAGGAAGGAGGAAACCTGGACATTGTTGGCATAGTGGACTCAGGTTGCCTAGATGTCTGATGAACCCTTGTAGTAGTCACTGCACTGAGACTTCAGGTGGAAGAGCTACCTCAGGTGATCAGATTTATCCAAATGGATAGCCATCCGGTTGCTGGTGATCTAGTCCAGCACAGGACTGAGCCAGTGCATTTGGAGGTGGTTAAGCACATGGAAAAGCTAGTTTGTGATGGCTCCCACAACAGCCCATGCCATCGTGCTGGGCCTGCACTGGCTCTGGTTCTGCAACCCCCAAACTGACTGGGATACAGAGAAGGTGAAATTCAACAACCCAAGGTATCAAGACCACCAGGCACCTCTGGAAGAGGCACCAAATGGGGTGAAATCAAAGGTGGGGCTTTAAAAAGACATGGCAGTGGTGGGCATGGTGGCAGGGCCTCTCCCTAAAACTAAACTGTACTCTATCACACTCCCAGAACTGGCAACCCTAAAGGAGTTTATAGATAAAAATTTGGCTGGGGAGGTCATCTGATCAGCACTGTAACCTATGGCAACACCTGTGTTGTTTTGGTGCAAATAAGACCAATCTTTGAGGCTATGTAAAGACTACCATGGGTCAAATGCTATCTGTAACTCTAACAGATACCCCTTGCCATTGAAGAAAGACATGTTGCTCCACTTAGCAAAAGGGAAAATATTCACCAAGCTAGATCTGAGAGAGGCATATTTTCAGGTGTGCATAAAAGAGGGTGATGAATGGAAGACGGCTTTTAATTACCTGTTAGGTTATTTCAAATACTTGGTGATGCCTTTTGGGATAAGTGGAGCACTAGGAGTGTTTATGCATCTATCTAATGAAGTTTTTCATGAATTTCTGCACCAAGGTGTGTTGGTGTACCTAGATGACATTTTGGTATACACAGAGGACTACCAATCCCATGTAAAACTAGTGAGAGAGGTGCTTAAAAGATTGTTGGACAATCAGTTGTATGTGAAGCTTTTGAAATCTGAGTTCCACCAGGCCAAGCTAGATTACTTGGCCTATTAAATTTCCAGTGAAGGGGTTGAAATGGACCCAGCCAAGGTCCCAGATGTTGTGGGCTGGGAGGTCCCAAAGACCAGGTGACAGTTGCAAAGCTTCCTGGGAATTGCAAACTTCTATCATCAGTTTATACCCATTTTTGCACAGATAGCCTTGCCATTGACAGATCTGCTAAAGACTAAGAAGAGAGAGGAAGAAAAGAAAAAGAAACCCAACTGCTGAATTGAATGGAGTGGTGAGTGCCAGGAGGCTTTCCAATGCCTAAAGAGATTGTTTACCTTCGAACCCATCTGGAAGCACCCTGATCCCACAGAGTTGTTTGCAATGCAGGTGGACACTTCAGATGTTGTGGTGGGACAATGTTGCTACAAAAGGATGAGTGGGTAGATTATAGCATTGTGCTAATTTGTACAAGAAATTTTCTGAAAAAAGAGAAACACTGGGCATTCTGGGAAAAGGAAGCCCAGGCCATTGTTGTTTTTAGTTGCCCTCAAGCCGTTTACGACTCATGGTGACCCTCTGCATGAGACATCTCCAAGAGTCCCTATCTTCCACTGCCTTGCCCAGATTCTGCAATCCCTTCCCCATAACCCCCCTGATTGAGTCTATCCATCTAGTTTGTGGTCTTCCTCTCTTTCTTCTACCCTCTACCTTTCCTAGCATTATTGGGGGGTTTTTTCTAGTGATCCATGCCTTCTCATTATGTGGCCAAAGTATGATAGTCTCAACTTGATCATCTTTGCTTCTAAGGAGAGCCCTGGTCTGACCTGTTCAAAAACCAATTTTGCCTTCTTGGCTGTCCATGGTATCCTAAGTACTCTTCTTCAGCACTACATTTTAAATGAATTGATTTTCTTTCAGTCTGCTTCCTTCACTGTTCAGCTCTCATATCCATGCATGGTAATTGGGAATACAACGGCCTGGACAATTCTGACTTTAGTGCTCAGTTGTATGTCTTTGCTCTCCAGTATCCTTTCCAGTTTTTTCATAGCTGCCCTTCCCATTCCTAATCTTCTTATTTCTTGACTGCAGACTCCATTCTGGTCAATGTTTGATCCTAGAAATGGGAATTCTTTAACTATTTCAATTTCTCATTGTCTAGATCGAATTTGTGTATTGTCAGACTTGAGCAAATTCAGGAACTCTGTGTATCAATAAGTGCAGTTGGCTGAACCAACAAAAAAAATCATTGAAAACACATAGTCAGAAATACACCAGTTAGCGTTTAAGCCAGGACTGCCCCCTCCAAGCCAAACGATATCTTAAAACCCCCAAACCATTAAACTCCTCCTAACACTCTTGGCACCAAAACTAGCCCCCACCTCCAATTCCCATAGCCTTCCCCCCCCCCCATCAAGCCAGCTCCCCTTTTCCAAACCTTCTCACCAGTGCTATCTCTCTTCAGCACAGGCATTCCACCCAACCCCCCTCCTTTCAGTTACATCCAGACACCAACTCCCCGCATCCCATAGCTTACACATTCCAATGCCTCAACTTCCTCAAAACTATCCTAGCCCGCTACAATTATTCCCAACCCCCCATACCAGCTCACCTATTTGCTATGACTACTAGCTCACCCACAATCCCCCATCATCTACAACTTATATATTAACTATAACATTCAAATCAACAGCAATAAAAACCTGACAGAATCCATGCACACAGGCATGGTTCTGACAGTCCACCCTCCCAAAACACATCAATAACAAACATATCAACCTACCCTCCTCCTGCCCCCAGGTTTGTCAGGATAGCTTAAATGAAATTCCCCAACTAATTTAGAACCTTTGACATGTTTAGACTTCATCTATTCATCATGATCAATAGGAAAATGTTCCATAGAACCAAATATTATAATCTCCCTTTATGCAGAGTCCAATATTTTAGAAATTTCAAAATGATGTTCCCCATCTACCAAATTAGGCAAAGGTGGCGTCTCCTCGGTCCTCCAATGTTCACCGGTCCAGGCAGGTTTCAGTAGGCTGAAATGAAAGACAGGGTGTAAATGTGTATAAGCTTTTGGCAAGTCCAATTCTGCCGTTTATTTCATTTATTAGTCTCTTGACCTCAAAAGGTCCCACATATCTAGGTCCCAGTTTTTTGGTGGGGTGCCTGTTTTCAAAGGTTTGGTGGATAAATAAACCTTGTCTTCTGGCTTTAGGGCACACACATCCTGTCTGTGCTGATTGGCAAACTTTTTATAATCCTTTTTTGCTCTTTCTAGAGCATTTACAATGTGTGACCAAGCCGCTTTTAGTTTAGAAATCCATTGAGTCACCATCACAGGGTCAGATAACTCAACCATTAAAGTGGGCAACAACTTAGGTTCATACGGATGGCATAGATATCTTGGATACGAGAAAGAAATATCATTCAAAATCTTTAATAATCATATAATAAGGAAATCTTTATATAAAGTATGGATTAAAAACAAAGAATTTATGTATATGAAAGTGCCAAGCTGGGTATCAGCACAAGAAGCATTTTATAAAACAGACAAAACATTTAAAGACAAATGGATAACTTATAGAGACACAATCAAAATAATAGGGGGAAAAGAACAATTTAAAACTATAGAGGAATTACAAAGGGAAGGAATACAAATACAATGGCTATTACACCTTCAATTAAAAGAAAGATTCAAAAAAGACATTAAGCAAATAGGAATAGAAACTCAGAAAAAGGAATTGGAAAAAATTTATGAAAAGGGTGATAAACATATGATTTCAAGATTATACAAAATGCTATTAGAGATCAAAATGAAAGAAGAAACTGTTAAAAATTGCATGATCAAGTGGATGCAGGACTTAAAAGAAACCATCCCACTGGACATATGGGAAAGAGTATGGACAAAGAATCTAATATTTACTAAAAGTGCGAACTTAATAGATAACTACTACAAAATGTTTTACAGGTGGTATACAACACCTTTAATGCTAGGGAAAATAAATAAAGATAAAGTATATAGCTGCTGGAAATGTGATTGTCAAAATGCTGACTTTTACCATATGTGGTGGTGATGTAAAGTAGCATATAAATTCTGGGACAGGATACATAGGAAGATTCAAGAGTTATTTTCAATCAGATTTGAAATGGACCCCAAGTTATATTTATTAAATATAACGGAGGGATTGAAGTCCAAATTAAAAAGAGGGGAAATAGAAGTGATCTTATATGTGTTATCCGCAGCGCGTCTCGTTTATGCAAGATATTGGAAGAAACATCATGAACACTTATTTGAAGAATGGACAATCAAAGTAAATGACCTAATGTTAATGGATAAATTAACAATGGTACTTAAAGGGAAATCTGAACAACGATATCTAAGGAAATGGGAAAAAATTAAGAGTCTTTGGAGTGAAGAAATGTGACAAGGCCATGTTAACACAGTCCTCCTATTCTGGGATGAGGGTTATGCATTTAGATTGTTAAAGTATATAAACCTTACATGTATTTTATAAAGTATACGAAGTTTAATTTTTATTTTGTGAAAAGGAGATATTTAAAGTCTGGAAAAACTTTGTATTATATATATATATAGATATACACATGTAGGTGGAAAAATAGGTATGCATGTACACTTATTGTTATATAGTACTAATAATAAAAAATAAAATAAAAAACAACAACTTAGGTTCATAACTATAAACAATTTCAAATGGTGAATGTCCTGTTCTCTGATTGACAGCTCAATTGAAAGCCACTTCAGCATGTGGCAACAGTTCATACAATTGCCTTGCAGGTGATTGGTATAACACTGAAGGTGCCTTTCCAGCTAAGTGTTCTTTCATTCCAATTACTCAACTATTTTGAGGTGATGAGTGGAGCTTGATGCTAGTTCTGTTGATTTATGGTGGTGTTGTAACAGAGATCTTGTGCCGGAATGCCAGGCATCCATTCATCAGCCATCCTTGTCTCTGGATCAGAGCTGAACTGATCTCACCATCCTGGAATGCAGTTCTCTGCTGATCCCAGCAGGTTGGCATGAAAACATAGCCCAGAGATTCTTCAAAGAAAGATTTTATTCTTTGTTGCAAAGTAAATAGAAATTAACTATATATATCCATTATGCAGGTAGGGAGCACATGAACAATGGAACACAACAGTTATTTTTAAGTTAGAACAAAGAAGGCTCTAAGCCAAACCCCAAACTCCACCTCTGGGTGGTAACGTGCATAGACATTCGCTGAACAACTCTAACCCAGCCGGTAACCCAGCCCTCTTGCTGTGAGTCATGTGTCATGTGATCCTGGTTCACACACAACAAGATGACCTAATGTTTATGTTCTATCTTTCTCTGTTCCCAAGCCACTGACCTTGGTGTGTTCTGTGTGAGTTGTTTAACATTTATCACCTGCAGGCTCAAAACTTTTCCAGTAGAAATTTTCCCACAACTGTATATTTCCACTTTAACTACATATCCCAACATTCCTAACATTCCCCTCCAAAATGTATAGATGTGAGTAACAAGTTATTTACAGTATTGAAACTTTCTCTAGCTCAATAGCTAGAATTGTGCACTTCAGGTGCCATTACAATTAGATGTGACAGTTGTTCATGTTTTTCTATTGTCAGCACCTTTGTAAAAATGTCTGCAATGTTGTCTCAGGTGTCAATATATTGTAAATGCCCAACTCCATTCTGAATCAATTCTCTGACATTTTGATACCTCACACCAATGTACTTGGTTCTGCATTTCAAATTCTCAGCCTCTGTCATTGCTATGCATGATTGTGAATCCTCATGAACCAAAATAGGCTCAGTACAAGTCTGACCTAAATCTTGAAGCAATTGCTTAATCCACTGTATCTCATTAACTATCTCTGACAAAGCTCCAAATTCTGCCTCAGTTTTACTTAACGCTACATAACTCTGTTTCCTGCTATGCCAAACTATTGGACTTTCTCCAAACCTTATCAACATACCTGTGACTGATTTTCTGTCATGTTGTTCTGAAGCAAACGAACTGTCCACAAAACATTCAAGCTTCCTGTCTTTGCTGCCTTTCAGGTATCTCAACACATGTTTCACTGCAGTCCAATCCTTAACTTTTGGATTGTTTACCTTTCTGCTAAGCACACCAACTGCAAATGCAATATCTGGCCTTGTGTTGTTTGCTATGAACATCAAGCTCCCAACAATGCTTCTAAACAATTCTGGATTTTAAACTCCTTTGTTGACTCACCACTGGCATAACCAGGAGTCATAGGGCTTTTCATTACCTTAACACTTTGCAGTCCACATTTCTCAATCAGTCTTTCTATCTTCTTCTGCTGACTTAACAAACATCTACCATCCTCAATCCACTGAACCTCGATTCCAAGGTAGGCTCTGAGAGAACCCAAATCCTTAATCACAAATTTCTTTGCCAATTCTTTCTGCACTGCTTGAATTTCCCATTCTGACTTTTCTGCCACACACGTCATCAATGTAAATCACCAACATAACATTATCCTGTGTTTGTATCCCAATTTAACTGACTCTTCATGAATACAATGATTCCAACTCCTTGCACTCTGCTTTAAACCATACAAAGCCTTTTTCAACTTGTACACTTTTCTATTACTGTCCTGTTCAAAACCCAAAGGTTGTTCCATGAGCACATCTTCCTCAAGACAAGAATTCAAATACGCCGTTTCAAAATCAAAATGTTTCACCAACTGGCCCCTCCTTGCTGCTAAAGCCAAAACCAATTTCAGGCTCTCTGACTTAGCTGTAGGAGAAAACGTTTTGTCAAAGTTCTCCAACTTCTGCTGTGCAAAACCTTTTGCCACCAGCCTAACCTTGTATCTATGGGTACCATCCGGCATTTCTTTTCTCTTGAAAACCCATTTACAACCTATCACCTTGTGATTCTTAGGCCTCTCAACAACTTCAAACACTTCCTTGTCTACCAATGACATGTACTCCTGATCCATTGCAGAAAACCACTTCTCCTTTTCCTCCTCAGGAAAATTCTGCAAATCCTTAAAACTCTCAGGCAACTTGGATTGCAATATCTTCCAAAATTGTGAGGTGAACTGTGTCCCCTGGTCTGTCACTATCTTACTGGGCAGTTAGCAGTATTTATAAACAAATTGTATGAACAGATCAGCCAACTTGGTGGCTGTGGGGAGTCCCTTGCACCCCACATAATGTGCTTGTTTTGAAAACAAGTCTGTCACAACCCAAATGGTGTTTCAACCTAGGCTCTCAGGCAAGTCAGTGATGAAATCCATGGCAGTATAATTCCATGGGCCACTAGGGATTTCCAGCAGCTGCAAAAGTCCACTAGGTTTTCCCACCATTGGTTTAGCCCTAGCACACACTGGGCAACTTTTTACACATTCTTCCACATCCAGCTGCACCCCTTTCCACCAATAAAGGATGTGCCATGTTTTCACAAAACCCCAATGTCCTGCTGCTCTGGAATCATGACACATTTGTAACACCTTTAGTCTTAAGTTTTTAGGCACAAATATTCTCAGTCCTTTGTACCAAGCCCATTCTCTTTTTTCTCTATCTGTTGCTGGTGTGTTTGCAGCCAGCTATCACTCTCTGAAGTTTTCTGGATCTCTAAATGTAATAGATCCAATTCTTTGTGATCTCCCTCCCCTTTTGCCCTAGCCTGGCTACGTGTCATGACAGCTAGTCCCATTTGTGTTGGAGTAAACAAGGTTTGTAGAGGCTGGGTTTCTTTGCCCACATGTTGAGGGAGTCTAGATAAGGCATCAGCTAAACAGTTTTCCTGACCAAACTTGAGTTTGAATCTATATTTGTAAAAGTCCTTAGCCCATCTACACTGTTTAGGACTCAATTTGTGAGGGGCTTGAAGCACCTCCAAGTTGTGATGGTCCATCCATACCTTAAATGGGTGAGGCACCCCTTCTAAGAATTGTCTCCAATTCTGGTGTGCCCATTTTATGGCAAATGCCTCTTTTTCCCAGATGAGCCATGATACTTCAGTAGGTTGAAACTTCTTTGACAAAAAGCACATGGCCTGAGCACCTCCTCTGAGTCCTTTTGCAACAACATGGCCCCCAAGGCAAAATCTGAAGCATCTACCTGAACAACAAAAGGTAGTTCTGGATCAGGGTGTGTCAGAATGGGTTCTGAACTAAACAGGTGTTTCAATTGTGCAAAAGCCTCTTGGCATTTGGGAATCCATTCCACCTTCACCAAAGGCTTAGGTTTTCCCACCACCCATCCCTTGCATTAGGCATTCTTTTCCCCCCTTCCTGTTTTGTTTTTTTTTTTTGTTGTTGTTGTTGTTGTTGTTTTTTACAAATCAATAATGGGCAAAGCAATCTGGGCAAATTGGGGAAAGAACTTAAAATCCTAGGAACTTTTCATTTGTTTTTGTATGGGGGGGGGGCAATTCCACACTGTCTGTACTTCACCCAGGTCCATTTCAATTCCTTGGGTGGACACTCAATACCCTAAGTCCAGCCTATCTGTGTGGAAATGGCACTTGAACAGTTTCACATATAACTGATTGTCCAGCAACATTTTCAATACTTCATGCACCAGCCTGATATGTGATTGTAAATCTTGAGAGTAAATCAGCACACCATCCAAATAAACCAACACTCCCTCAAACAGTAAATCATGCAAGACTTCATTCACGAGTCACATAAAGCATTCCACCTTGACCCCCCAAAAGCCCAGAAGGAAGGACCAGATATTCATAAGCCCCAGCAGGCAATTAAAAGCAGTTTTGTAATCATCCCCTTCCCTGATGTGCACTCGAAAGTAAGCATCTCTCAAGTCCAACTTCGTGAACACCTTTCCAGTGGCCAAGTGTCACAGCATGTCTTTCATTAGTGGCAGAGGGTATTTGTTAGTGGTACTAATGGCATTCAGGTTTTTGTAGTCAATAACCAACCAAAGAGAACCATCTTTCTTTTCCCTAAAGAACACTGGGGCAGCAAAGGTGGATGTGGAGGGTCTTATGAATCCCCTAGCCAGGTTCTTTCTGATGAATTCTTTTAAAGTCTTTAACTCATGGAGTACAGTTTGTATTTAGAGAAAGCCTCTCCTGGTTCTATTTCAATGGCACCTCTTTCTCAGTCTGGGCAATTGGCAATCATGTGTCCCTTTCTTCCACATGCCAAGCACAGCCCCAGTCTCATCCGGTGCTGTGTCTCAGTTTGAGCTGCCGGTTTATTTTTCCTGGCTGCACCAGAAATAGGGCCGTTGCACTCACTCTTCTTTTGGGTGCTGGACAGCCACTGTTGGGAGAGCTTCATCTCCTGCTTCACCATCTCTGCTTCTCCAGCCAGCCTGATCCATCCTGATCAGAGACCACTCCAGCAATTCAGGATGGAACCCATCTTTAAAGTACTGCACTTTGATGGGTTCTGGCCACTCCAGACCCTGTGCTGCCAAATTCCAGAACTCCATGGCATACTCTGGTACCAAGCGCAGCCCTTGATGCAGTGAGATTAACTTGGTGTGGGCATGCTCAGCCCGAAGGGGGGGCCTCAAATCTGGCTCACAGCACCAGCCTGAAGGCCTGCAAATTCTGCAGCTCCACAGCCCCACTATCTTTAAGGTGGACCAATCTGTCGCTTCCCCCTCTAGGTGATTAGTCACACATCGCACTTTGGCTGCCTCATCCGGGAAATAGACTCCACACTCACGCATATGTCCCGCTACTTACAACAGAAAATAAGGCAATTGCTAGGGCTGGCCATCAAAGTTTACTCCCAGCTTCCTGGCCAAAGGGTCCTGCAGTCTCACTGGTAGGGGATTCTGTTGGGGAGAAGGTCCTCTCGGTATTCCTGGCTGCCCCACAGGTGCTGCCGGGGCTACCAGAACTGCCACCATCAATGCTGCCACACCAGCCCCCACTCCAGCTGGGGTTCCGACAACTAGGCCTTTTAGTATGTCTATTATCTCTGCCAGCAGGCCACACATCTTCTGCATCTCCTCACAGATCTGGGAGATCTCATCTTCCTGGTTCTTCTCAGTAAAAGTCCAGTCCAGGGGTTCAGCCACCCCAACATCCAGACTGACACTCTACCTGCTCTATGCCTTTCGCGTTCCTTCTCCTTTGTTTCCCCAGGTGTTCCTGCCACACCACTCACTCCTTCTTCCTGCTCTGTTAAGATTAATGGATTGTCTGGACTTGTATGGTCTTCCATTGCTCCAGACACCGAGGAGTTCTGGCTTACTGTCAGACTTGAGCAAATTCAGGAACTCTGTGTATCAATAAGTCCAGTGAGTTGAACCAACAAAGTTTATTGAGAACACAGAGTCAGAAATTCACCAGTCAGCATTTAAGCCAGAACTGCCCCCTCCAAGTCAAACAATATATTAAAAACTCCAAACCATTAAACTCCGGTGCAGAGAGGTTTGGAGGAGGACGTGGGTACGCATTGCTCGTGACCCTAACTCCGGGTTTGCAGACATTTGGGGGGGAACGGGACCAATTTTTACCCCTCCCTAGCCCCTCTGTGTAGAGGGACTACCTATCGGCTCTTGGATTATAGTTTCTGAACTTTAAATAAGAAAACCATTTAACCATTTAACAGTACCACGGCTACTACCCCAGCTGCCATGGCGTCTCGGCCCCTGGCGGGTTAGAGCCAGTGGATGAACAGAGACCGAGCCCAGCCGCACCCCAGCATCTTATGGTGCTAAACGAACCCCGCACAAAATTGGCTCTAGAAGAAGAAAGCATATAAATAATATTATTTGAGTGACTACTCACTTGCATTGCTACACTGGATGTTGGAAGCAGGTTGTGGATGGGGAGACGCCTTGGCTCCCGAGGATTAGGAGGAACCCTGATCACAGACTAAGGGTGGAGGCTATGGAATTGGAGCTTGTTGAGGAGAGAAGAGCTTAATCAAAGAGGCGACTGCTGATCATAGAATTGCTAGAACAACATTGTGGATATTGGGGGTGAGATAAACGGAAGAATACAAGCTTGTAGAGCTATTAAACCAGGAAAATATAGAACAATACCCAACACATCTGTTGCCTAAAAAGGTGATTAAACTAGATTGAGAACAGTTGGAAAATGTAAGAAGATGTAAAGATCAACAACGGAAGCAGATAAAAGCGGATATACTTTGGATAAAGAGACTCTGTGCAGGAGAAACCTGAATTCGGAATTGGAGTTTATTGGAGTCCATTGAGGAGGTGAAAAGCTGACTATAGAGGTGACTGTGATTGTTGAAAGTTTGTTGTTTGTTGAAATAATTGTTAGAACAACATTATAGGTTTTGAAAGTGAAATAAGCAGAAATATACAGGACTAAAACAAAACTTTAAAACTAGGAAATATAGAGCAATATAAAATCCATGCACTACTTAAGTTAACAGACATAAAGCAATTACTTAAACTACAAAAAGAAAAAAAGAGCGGAGGCGTGTAGGAGAACGCAGAGACAAACAACGGAAATAGACAAAGGATTAAATGTGAGGAGGGAAGAGAGATTTTATACAGTAAAAACTTAAACTTTGAACTGTAATTCAGAGAGATAAGAACACAGTAAAAAGAAAAGCTGACTGAAAGAGGATTTGAATCTTAACTAAAATTGAGCAGGAAATTTAAAAAGAAAACTGTGAAAAATTTAGATATTTTTTTTAACTTTCTAGTTGGGAAAACAAAAAGAAAAATAACTGCTCATATCTACTAATACCAACTCTTCAGGACAATATAAGAAGACCGAGAATTTAACTAAGAACTATACTACATATTGGCATATGGACACAAGAGAAACAGTACAAAGAAGAGAAAAAGTAAGAATATCATAATATTTGTTAAGATAACTAATAAACAATATTACCCATTGTGAAAGCCATTGTAAGAGAAGTATAGGCTTTAATGTATTGTTTTCTGAGTATATAAGGCTATCACACTTCCTCTTAGTCAGTTAACATATCTGTGTGTGTACATATATATATTTCCTCTTAATTAGTTAATATACCTGTGTGTGTACATATATATATTTGTTTATATATATTGGAAAAATAATTTGGTAAAGTTTTACAGTTCTAAAGATTTATCTGAGAGGAATATTTATATATTTGTATTGAATAAGAGAACAACTAATAACTAATATAACAGTTTGTTTAGTGATATTCAGTAATTTTTGCAAGATGGCTAAGGTGAATGAAAAGATTAAAGTGGTGTAAAAACAGTATATATATATAGTAAAAGACAATAAACCAAAAAAACAACTATTAGAGCTAGAAAAATAAGAAACCAGAAAAATCATTATATATTAAATCTTAGACTGTCGTATTTGTATCCTAGACTTAATACTCTGCTAATAATTTCATAATATTCTGTCATATCTGAATGATATATACAAAGGAAAAACTGGAAAAAATGTTAACTACTAAGAAAGACCCCTTGCAAACACAAACTCAAATACAATTTTCAGCGCAACATCGAGGCTCAACAAAGGATCAAATCAAAGTTATAGGTCTGAACATGTTGATATTAGAAGAAATACGGAGAACAAGACAGGAAATGAAAGAAATGAGAAATGAAATGAAGGAGGATTTGAAGGAAGCCTTTCAAGAATTAAGAGAAGAAATTAAAGATAGTAAATTGGAATTAAAAAAAGATCTAGATGACTTGAGTAAAAAAGTAGTAAAGATAACAACAGAAATGAATAAGACACAAAAAGAAGTAGAGAAAATTAAAGACAGAACTCAACCATTGGAAAAGACAACAAAGGAGATAAGACATGAATTAAATCAACAAAAATATAGAAACTGGTCAAGTGAATTACGATACAGAGATAGATGCATCAAGATCAGAGGCGTCACTGAAAAGAAAAACGAGGACTTAATAGAAAGGGTAATAACACCACTGGCCCAATTTTTGTATTGTAATTTGGAACAACTATTATTAGATTTGGATAAAATCTTCAGAATAAGCTCACCCCAAGCAAAGAAAGAAAAATTCCTTGAGACATAGTTGTAAGCTTCATCACAACATCAACACGGGATCGCATAATAAGGAGAAACTATGAGAACAAATTTATAATAGAAAATACTGAAGTAAAAAAATTTAAGGATATACCACCTCAATTGATGTTAGAACATCAAAAATATAGGTTCTTATCCCAACTGTTCCAAGACTTAAAAATAGAATTCAGATGGGAAAGAATTGAGGGTCTCTCTGTCATATATAAACAGAAAAGATATAAAATAGACAATGTAGAAAAAGCCAAAGAAATGGAGAAAAGACTCCTCAAAGAGAAAAAGGACAAGGGAGGAGAATCAGATGAAGAAAACTCAGAAAGACTTTATAGAAGAAAAGAATGGAGAGCCAGAAAGAATTACGGAGAGGAAAATAAATCAGAAAATAAAGATCAAGAAAGAAGAAAAAATGATTCTCCAAATAAAATAGAATTACAAAAGAAAATAGACGAACAAGAAGAATAAGAAATGGGAACAATTATAGAAATGGACAAGAAAAAGGAACAAGCAGCAGAACTATAAAGACTTTTTTAAGCATTTGTTTCATATTGTTTTCATATAAGCTCCTACCTTGCCTAAATATTTTAAGTTTACATTCTAATAAAAACAAAAAATAAAAACAAAGAAAACAGAATACAGGGGTGGAAGGGGTGGAACAAAGCAAAAACAACAATAACTAAAGCAACTTAATTAATAATATCGGTTATAAAAAGGAACAAACAAAGAAGTGGAAAATATCAAAATGACAGTCAACATAATTTCATAGAATGTAAAGGGTATAAATAACAAATATAAATGAAGCTCAATTTTCCATAGATTAGAGAAAATTAATGGAGATATCATTTGTATACAGGAAGTCAAAATTAAAAATAATGACGTTAAGTATCTGAATCATCCAAAATTTGGAGAATGTTATCATTCTTTAACAGAAAAGAAAAAGAAAGGAGTTGTAATTTATGTGAAGAAGAAATATAATGCAAAACAAATTTTTAAAGATAAAGATGGATCAATATTAGCATTAGAAATAAATTTGAAAGAACAAACATGTTTAATTGTAGGGATTTACGCACCACATGAAAATAAAGAACAATTTTTTGAAAAGATTAATAAAGAAATAAGAAACACCGAATACAACAATATAATACGTCTTGGAGATTTCAATGGAGTGATACAACCTGAATTAGACAGATTTTCAACATTAAAAAACATAAGGAAAAATCAAGGGAAACTTCCTAAGGCTTTCTTCAAAATACAATCTGATCATGATTTAACAGATGTTTGGAGATACAAATATAACTTAACAAAAGAATACACATTTTATTCAGAGGCTCATAATTCATTCTCCAGAATAGACCTGTTTTTAGTATCTAAAACACTATTACCATATATTCACTCTATGAATATAGAACCTTTGGACTTTTCGGACCATAATTTGATAATTCTAAAGGTTAAAGATAGGAAAAAAGAAATATCCTGGAGAATGTCTGAAAATTTACTTAATGAGGAAAAAATCATAAACAGAATAAAACAAGAACTAAAATACTACTTTAAAGAAAATACTGACCAAGAAACTTTGAACATAACATTATGGGAAGCAAGTAAAGTAGTAATAAGAGGAATAATAATGAAAATACAAGCAGAAAATAAAAAAGCAGAAAATAAGGAGAAAATAGAACTACAAGAACAACTAAATCAGAAGGGAAAAGAATGGAAATGCACAGGTGATAAAGATCTAAAAATAGAAGTACAAATTCTACAGCAAAAATGAAATTATTAGCAATCAAAGAATTACAAAAGAAAATGCAAAAGATCAGACAAAAAGAATTTGAATTTGGGAATAAACCCGGGAAATTACTGGCCCACAAAATAAAAAAAAGAAAAAGAAAAAAACTGATAACAGAGTTAATAAAAAAGGGACAATGAATCACAGATCAAGATGAGATTAAGAAAGAATTTGAAAACTTTTATGAACAATTATATACAAGAGAACAAACAATAACAGAAGAAAAAGAATCCATTGAGGAATTTTTACAATAACAGAAAATACATATATTAAATTCAATGCAAAGGGAGAGGTTGAATCGGAAAATAACAACAGAGGAAATATCTAAAGCAATAAAACAATTGAAAGCAGGGAAAGCGCCAGGTCCAGATGGCTTCCCAGCTGTTTACTACAAAAAAATGGAAGAAATCTTAATAACACCATTGGCAAAATTATTAAATAACATACACAATGAAGGAATACCCAAGACATGGAAAGAAGCATATATAACTATAATACCGAAAGAAGGAAAAGACTTTAAAAAGCCAAAAACTACAGACCTGTCTCATTGATTAATACTGATTATAAAATATTTAGAACCATTATTGCGGAAAGATTAAAACAAATCCTAATAGAAATAATTCATGAAGACCAAAATGGATTTTTACCTGGCCGTCAAATTAGGAATAATATAAGAACTGTGATTGACATTTTAGAATACTTTCAATATAACAATGATAAAAAGCTAGCTTTAGTGTTGATCAACGCAGAGAAAGCTTTTGACAGAGTGAATTGGAAGTTCTTAATTAAATTGCTGGAAAAGATGAATATGGGGGATAAATTTAATTTGTGGATCAAAACAATTTATAAAGAACAAAAAGTTCAAATCCTTGTCAACGAGGAAAAAACTAAACATATTAAGATTGAAAGGGGAACCAGCCAAGGGTGTCCAATATCTCCTCTCCTTTTTATATTAACATTAGAAGTTTTAATCAACATGATTCGAGAAGATAATAATATAAAAGGAGTAAAAATAAATAAATCACAGTTCAAAGTCAAAGCATACGCAGATGACTTGATATGTTTTTTAGAAGAGCCAAGGGAAAGCTTACATTATTTAATTCAAACAATAAAAGAATATGGCAAACACGCTGGATTTAAAATCAATGAGGATAAAACTATCATATTAACAAAAAATATGAAACATATCGAGGAAAAAGAATTGAAAATATTATCTGGATTCAATGTTCAAAACAAAGCAAAATACCTAGGTATTACACTGACAAAAAAGAACATCGATCTATTTCAGAACAATTAAGGAAAAACATGGCAGGAGATTAAATTAGACTTGGAAAAATGGACTAAGGGGGGCTGCAGACTGCCAGAAATAGTGCAAATTGAGTCCACTTTTAGGGTTAGGGTTAGTGCTAGGGAATCATGGGAATTGTTTGTTTGTTTTTCTGAGACATTGAGCCTTCTCTGTCAGAGAGCTCTGGTGCCACAATAAAATACAGTTCCCATGATTCCCTAACCCTAACACTAACACTAACCCTAAAAGTGGACTCAATTTGCACTATTTCTGGCAGTCTGCAACCCCCCTAAATTAAAATTATCACTTTATGGAAAGGCAGCTATTATAAAAATGAATATTCTCCCAAAATTCATGGTTTTATTTCAAAATTTACCAAAGAGAACTGTTTTATCACATGGCAGAAAAAATTATCCAAATTCCTCTGGGGAGGGAAAAGACCCAAAACCAGATGGAATATTCTAACGGAAGAGAAAACGGTATGGCATTACCGAATCTGAAATTATATTATTACGCATGCACCTTGACTTGGCTAGAAGAGTGGATTGTACTAAAAAATGATAATCTACTAAGATTAGAAAGTAGCAATCTGAGATTTGGCTTTCATGCCTATTTATGGTACAATAAAAAAAAAACAGTTAACAAAGGGTTTGACTTTCACATATTTAGAAAGGCACTTTTGCAAATATGGTATAATTCTATCGTAAGATCCCCATGTGGGTATCTACTCAAGAAGCTTTCCATTTCAGAACAAGACACAAAAATAAAGAATGGATCCAATATAAGAATATATTGGAGATAGAACCGAAAGATACTTACAAATTCATGACAATAGAAAAAATACAAAATAAAAATATTAGAATTGACTGGTTTCTATATAATCAACTTAAATCAAAATTTAAAGACGATCTAAGAACATTAGGATTTGAGAAAAATTTGAATGAAATAGATAAAATTATATTTGGAGAACAAAATAAACATATAACTAAGTATTACAAACTTTTGAAAGAAAGATCTAGAGAATGAAACCATCAAAAACGTCATGATTAAATGGGCTCAAGACATCAGAGAGCAGATTGATTTGGAATCCTGGGAACAGTCTTGGAAAAACACCAACAGATTTACACTATGCCAGAACTTAAAAGAAAACTATCTTAAAATGTATTATCAGTGGTACCTAACACTGGCCAACTTAAACAAAATTTATAAGATAGGCAATATGAAATGTTGGAAGTGTCAACGCCCAGAGGCAGATTTCATCCATATGTGGTGGAAATGCCAAGAAGCAAAAAAATACTGGAAAGGAATAGCAGAAGCAATAGGGCAAATGTTTAAGATTGAAATAAAACCTGATCCTAAATTGTTCTTATTGAATATAACAACAGATATTAATAAATTATTGAAGAAGACACAAATTAAGAAACTTCTATATATGATTATGATGGCAAGGATAACATACGCGCAAAACTGGAAACAAGAATCAATACCAAAAAAAGAGGATTGGTTTTATAAATTAGTAGAAGCAGCAGCACTTGACAAGCTCACAGCAAATTTAAAACATAAGGATATAGATGAAGAATGGAAAGAACTGGAGATCCTAAGAGAAAAAAAAGGTTGGAAAACAATCTAATTTGTTGTACAATTTAGTCATGAAAAAAATAACAATAATAACAATAATAAAAAGACAAAGGAAAACTTAGCAAGTGATAGTAAACTCACAAACGGAAGTTACACACCAATTGAAGGTTCGAGAAATAAATACATTAGAAAATATTAGGGAAAAAAACAATAATAATAACAACATAATAAATAACAGCAATTGGTTATGGAAGTGAGTGTAGAATGACTGTAAATGTCAGTTTTAATGTTTTTAGTCTCGATTTATGTTTTTCTATTTTGTATTTTTTTTTCTTTTTTCTTTTTTCTTTCTTCTCTCTGTTAGAATGAATTTAGGTGATGAATGTTTTTGGAAATGTAAAACGAATAAGTATATAAGAAAGAAATTAACCTGGTGGAAGGTGGTGAGAGTAGTGGTTGAATGTAATTGTATGTATACTGTGAATGAATTAAAGTAATTGTGTTTGTATACATTTAAAGATTTAATAAAATATTTAAAAAAAGATGTAGTGGCACTCCTATGTCTTTGAGTGCATTCCATAGCTTTTTGTGATCTATACAATCAAATGCTTTGCTGTAGTCTATGAAACACATGCCGATTTTTTTTTAATTCTTTGGTGCACTACATTAGCCGTCGTATGTTTGCAATGTGGTCCCTAGTGTCCCTTCCTTTTCTGAATTCTGCTTGCACCTCTAGAATTTCTCTCTCCATGTATGATTGGAGTTTATGCTGCAGGATTTTTGAGCACTATTTTGCTTGCATGTGAGATTAGTGCTATTGTCCTATAGTTGCTGCAGTCTTTTGTATCTATTTCTTGTGAATTGGTATGCATATTGAGCATTTCCAGTCTGTTGGCCACCGTTTTGTTTTCCATATTTGTTGGCATATTTCAGTTAGCATTGAAGTTGCATCTGTAGCAGTTCAATTGGGATATCATCTCTTCCCGGTAATTCTCTCCCCCCCCCCCCCCCCATTTCCTTTATTGAAGATTCCACTTCATTTCTTAGAATTTGGGTTTCATTTTCACATGGCTCCTAATTCCAAATATCATTCATTCCCTCATCTCTTTCGTACAACTCTTCTGTGTATTGCCTTCAATATCTTTATATTTCTTCTTCTTCCTGTATTATGTTCTTTTCTTTCTCCATAAAGCATCCCTGTCCTCGGTTTGAACTTGGCTTTAATTTCTCAGATTTTCTGATAAAGGTCTCTTATTCTTCCCTTATTATTGTCTTCTCTGCATTGGTCATTGTAGTATTTCTCCTTATCACTGCATGTCAGACGTTGGACAGTTGTGTTCTTACTTCTGGCTTTGTTCCTATCTCCCTTTGCTTTTGCTTTTCCTCTTTCTTTTCTTGCATGAAATGTTTCATCTGTCATCCATTGTTTCTTAACTTTCTTTTGGGCCACTGTTAGTGTTTTCTTGCATTCATCCTTAATTATGTCTTTGACTTCTGCCCACAGTTCTTCAGGTTCCCGGTCGATTATACTCAATAGTTCAAATCTGTTTCTTACATTGTCCTTGTATTCATCTGAAATGTTATTCAGGTCACATTTTGATATAATGATGGTTTATGCTTTCTTCTTCAGTTTAACTCTGATTTTTGTTATGAGCAGTTCATTGTCTGTGCCACAATTAGCTCCTGGTCTGGTTTTGGCCACAAGGATAGAGTTTCTTCATCTTCTACTTCCAATTATGTAGTCTATCTGGTGATGTCCAGGTGCATAGTCTCCTATCTGGTTGTATGAAGCAGGTATTTGCAATGAATAGATTATTGGCCTCACAGAATTCTATCAGGCACTCTCCTGCTTTGTTTCTTGTTCCTAATCCAAATCTTCATACTGTTTTTGATTCTTCTTTATTGACAACTTTAGCATTCAAGTCTCCAATGATTAGTTTTAAATCTTGTGATGGTATGTTGTCAATTTCTTTCTGGACTGCACCACAGAATCTCTCAATTTCCTCTTCATCTACATCTGTGTTTGGTGCATACACCTGGATTATTGTGATGCTTATAGGATTATCCTGAAGCCTTATTCATAATACAGTGTGCCCACACCATATGCGGGCTCGCCATCCACAGACTTAAGGTCACGTGGGTGGAGAGCCCCAATAAAATGAATGAGGTGTGCGCAGAAGCGTGTGCCCATTCAAACAAATGGGAAGTCCATTCCCTACATTTTTTTCTTTATGGGGGGGGGGGTTTCCAGAATGGATCCCCTGTGTAGGAGGAGGGCAGACTGTATACGGTCTGACTTTGAGTCATATCCTTTGAGTGCTCTAGCTATATTTTTCCTTAGTATGAAAGCCACCCCATTTCTTCTTGTTTTTTCATTTCCTGAATAGATTACTGTATAGTTGTCTGAATCAAAGTGACCCATTCCTGTCCATTTTAAGTCACTCACTCCTAGTATTGCTATATTCATGCATTCCATTTCTCTCTTTACTATGTCTAGTGTTCCCTGGTTCATGCTTCTCACATTCCATGTTCCAATTATATGTGTAGTGTTACTTCTAACTATGCTTGTTTTATTGGACATGTTTTCTGTCTGGCCTCCCCCCCTCTAGTTGTTGGTGTTTTAGTTGTCTCACCTAAAGGGTTTTCTTGGTGAAATGGTTTCGCAAGGAGGGACACCTTTTGCATCCTTTTGTGTAGTGCTGACAAGTGTCAGCTATGGTGATACTACTGTTCTCTCTGTCCTTTTGGACAGAAGCCCTACAACCACTCAAAAGCTGAATCCCAAAACACATAAGGTGGGCTGAATTCTTTTACAGGTTTGACTTGAAATTAAAATATCTGCCTGGAGAAAAAAAGCCTTGCAGATACTTTGTCTAGGTTGCCTGAGCACAACAGCCAGGGAACAGAAATAGTGAACAGGTTGTTCACCCTTCAACAGCTGGGACTAGCTGTGTTTACCAAATCCTAGAGCACACCAAAGCCTCACTGGACCTCCCTTCAATCATGCTTTCAAAAGACAATGAAGCAGGCCATAGAAGGGGATGAGTAGCTAAGAGAATACAAGGGAGAAATAACTGTGAGGTATGGTATTCGCTATAAGATATAGCGAATACCTGTAAGGGAGATAGGATTTCCTGAAACACTAAGGGAAAAAATATTAAAACAAAGTCATGATGTCAAAAGAGCTGGACATTTGTGATATGTGAAAACTTTGCATTTGATCAGATGGCAGTTATAGTGGTCCAAGCTGAAATAGGATGTAGAGGATTACATTAAATACTGCCCTGTTTGTGCCACTTCAAAAAATGGGCTTTAACAACATCTACCTGTGTAGTTGAGACCTGGGACAGATATTGATATGGACTTTATTGTTGACTTGCCTGAAAGCAGAAAAAAACAGTTATTTCATAGAATCGAAGAATCATAGAGTTGGAAGAGATCACAAGGGCTATCCAGTCCAACCCCCTGCTATGCAAGAACTCACAATCAAAACATGCCTGACAGATGGCCATCCAACCTCTGTTTAAAGACCCCCAAAGAAGGAGACTCCACCACACTCTGAGGGAGTTTGTCCCACTGTTGAACAGCTCTTACTGTCAGGAAGTTCCTCCTAATGTTTAGGTGGAATCTCTTTTCCTGTAGCTTACATCCATTGTTCCAGGTCCTATTCTCTGAAGCAGCAGAAAACAAGCTTGCTTCAGCCTCAATATGACACCTCTTCAAATACTTAAACAGAGCTATCATATCACCTCATAACCATCTCTTTGCTAGGCTCAAGATACCTAGCTCTCTGTCTCTCCTCATAAGCCATGATTTCCAGCCCCTTCACTGTTTTGGTCACTCTCCTTTGGACACGCTCCAGTTTCTCAATATTCTTTTTGAATTGAGGTGCCCAGAACTGGAGGCCTGACCAAAGCAGGATAGAGTGGCACTATACGTCTGTTGATGCAGCCTAGAATTGCATTAGCTTTTTTACTGAAATTAAAATTTAATATAAACATAATAATTAAACATTACAAAATAATAGAATAATAAAATAGTAAAATATAAAGATTAAAAAAATGAAAATACAAAAAGATAAAAATAAAATATTTATATACATATACATATGTCAAAACAGATACTTAGAATGTCATTGAATCAGATTATTCTCATCTAAAATTAGAGCAGCACTCTAATTCAGGACTTTGGCTACCTCAACCCTCCGGATAGTAGCTGCTTTTGTTGCAAATAAGGCAACCCTAAGAGTTATGAAGGGCTCAACGCCTTGCAATAATAAAGACAACTTGCTTTTATCATCCCTCACCCTTAATTTTCTGAGAATGGGAGTCAGATATTTCTCTCTGATATCATTATATATTTAGCAATGTAAAAATAGTGTGCAAGATCTTCAATATTTGAAGTACCACAAATACAAAACCTTTCAGAAAAGGGGATACTCTGATATCTGCCCTGAAGCACTCTTGTTTCCATTTGCTCATAGCGGAGATTGACAAACGCTTTCCTATGTTCTTTTTTCATAAGAAAAGACAAATATTTCTTTTCTTGGAATGATGTTTTAGCCCTTGATAACCATTTCAGTTGTTTTACTGAGGCTAAAGCAGCTAGATCTAAGCAGAAGCATAGCTTAGCAGCCAAATGGCTAGGACCTGTAGAGATCACAGAAAGAGTGTCCCCCACAGTCTACCAAGTCTGCATCCCTAGCCATAATGGAACTAGGATTAAATACTTCCACTCCTCACAGCTAAAAGAATGGAAGGGAGGTCCGACCCCGGTAACACCGGTCCACTTGGAGTCCATCCCAGTGCCCCCTATAGATCTGTCTGAGACCTTTATGAGTGTCCTCCCCAAGTAAGCCAGCTTCAATAAGACACCTCTATGTTTCCCTACAGGGATGAGACATGGCACAGAACACATGGACCTTTGGATATTGCTATGGATGACACCCGAGACCCTTACTGATATTTACCGAGCTCATTTCACTACAAACTGGCAATATAATATAGAAACCATGTGTCATTGGGCTGCCCTATACCCTGGAATGATGACAGTACTAGATGCCATGAACACAGCACAGACATGGTATGATAAGGGACTCCCCATTCTGCTCAAAACCAGAATATATATGACCAAGAGTAACACCATAGCTTCAAGAGTAATAATGTTTGGTCCTCGAGAACTCACGTGGGTAGAGGCAGATGCAGGCAGCATCCCCCTCTCCACTGGATTTTGGAACAGACACCGCTTTGATCCCCCTTTCAGCAGGATCCCCACTTCCTTCTACACCACCCTCACTCTAGACTCACAGTGCCACCCTACTTGGCTTGGAAAACTAGGCTTTTCACATGTCACAATTTTATTTGCACCCCTACTAACTGTAGTATAAACTGTCATCATATGACCTGCCCAGATATCCCCGTAGACATCCCTGCAGTGATACAGGAACCATCCATGTTTGTTGGAAACTTAGTAATTAGGAAAAACATAGCCCTGTATGCATATTCTGAGATCCAACCTATAGTCACAACCCTAGCTCTAAATATGACTGCAGTCAATGTGGCATGCACCATCCCCATCTGTAGCTCATACTTAAAGGCCGTGTGGGCACAGTGGGAATGATTGGAACAGAAATGGCAATCAGTAACACACCTGCTTTTCAGAAGCAAGCGAGGTACTTTGGATATAGTTTTAGGAGGTTTAGGAACAGGAGCAGGAATTTTAAATGCTATAGACACAGAGGTTATAGCCAACAAATAAGGCCTGGTTGGATCTCACACTAAAGAAATAGGTATATCTATTGCCTAGGTTTAACTAACGTGACCCAAGGCCACAGTGGGTAGCATAGAAAAGGAAATCATTATAGATATTGGAAATTCCCTCAAATCCAGCATCTACAATTTATAATAATAATAATAATAATAATAATAATAATAAATTTTATTTTTAACCCACCCCTCTGCATAGCAATCGGGGCGGCTTACAACAATTAAAATACAGTAGTTAAAAGACAATCCAATATCCCAATCCCTCCACCCACATCCCTCCCACACCCCTTAAAACAGAATTAAACTTGAAAAAAAATTAAAAGCAGAATAAGACAAATAAAATAAATGAATGACAATAAAAGGATACCACAATCAACAGAGAGCTTGGGGAGGAGAGAATCCAGTGTTCATTCTCTAAGGAGAATTATTCTGGGAAGGCCTGCCGGAAGAGATCCGTCTTAACTGCTTTCTTAAAAGCAGTAAGTGTTGTATTAAGACGGATCTCATCCGGCAGGTCATTCCATAATTTAGGGGCAATGACGGAAAATGCCCTCTGCGAGGTCTGTTTGAACTTTGTTTTCGGCTGTTGAAGTAGGTTCTTTCCAGCTGACCGAAGGGCACGGGGGGGCTCATATGGGAAGAGGGGTCCCTGAGGTAAGTTGGACCCAAGCCATGTAGGGCTTTAAAGGTCAAAAACAACACCTTGTACTGCGCCCGGAAACTAATTGGCAGCCAGTGGAGGGATTTAAGCACTGGTGTAATGTGCTCCCTCCTAGATGTTCCAGTGATTAATCTGGCTGCCATATTTTGCACCAACTGAAGTTTCCGAGTTAGGCACAAGGGTAGCCCCATGTAGAGTGCATTGCAGTAATCTAGACGTGAGGTTACCAGTGCGTGCACAACGGTTTCCAGGTCTTTCTTATCCAGGTATGGGCGCAGCTGGCGTATCAGCCGAAGCTGATAGCAGGCACTCCTGACTGTCGCACTCACCTGGCTAGTCA
This sequence comes from Phrynosoma blainvillii, assembly GCA_026167975.1. Taxonomy (NCBI): domain Eukaryota; kingdom Metazoa; phylum Chordata; class Lepidosauria; order Squamata; family Phrynosomatidae; genus Phrynosoma; species Phrynosoma blainvillii. Next base: position 212,936,053 of record JANUYF010000001.1, read on the forward strand.
TGTGAAGCGACGAGTCAAGGAGTACCCCCAGACTGCGCACATGGTCCTTGGAGGAGAGTGTGACCCCATCCAGGACTGGGGGCTGTAATCCCGGACCCCAGTTCAGACCTGTTACCGTGAGCACCTCCGTTTTGTCTGGATTCAACTTCAATTTGTTTTTCCTCATCCAATCCATTACCGCTCTAAGGCAGTCATTGAGAGGAGAGATGCCATCAGAGGTCTGAGACGATGATTTGGTCATGGAGAAATAAATCTGGGTGTCGTCAGCGTACTGAAGACACCGTGCTCCATGCCTCCGGATGATCTCTCCCAGAGGCTTCATATAAATGTTAAATAACATCGGAGACAGGATGGCACCCTGAGGGACACCACAATTAAGCTCTATTTTAGAAGAGCAACTGTCCCCGAGCCTCACTCTCTGGGATCTGCCAGAGAGGAAGGAACGGAACCACTGCAAAGCAGTGCCTCCAATTCCTAACTCTCTCAGCCGATCCAAGAGAATGGCATGATCTATAGTGTCAAAGGCCGCTGAGAGGTCCAAGAGCACCAGCAGGGTCACACTTCCCCTGTCGGTGCTCAAGCGGAGGTCATCGGTCAGAGCAACCAAGGCAGTCTCAACTCCAAATCCCGTCCTAAAGCCGGTTTGAAATGGATCGAGATAATCGGTTTCATCCAAGATAGCTTGGAGCTGGGAGGCAACTGCCCTCTCGATCACCTTGCTTAAAAATGGCAGCAAGGAGACTGGTCTATAGTTGTTTCTGTCCAGGGGATCCAGGGAAGGCTTTTTTAAGAGTGGCCTAACTGCCGCCTCTTTTAAACAGGATGGTATACTGCCTTCCCTGAGGGACGCATTGATTGTGTCTCGAAGGAACACCCTCAACGCGTCCCCACCCTGGACGACCAGCCATGATGGACAAGGATCGAGAGGGCAAGTTGTCTTCCTCATCCTTCCAAGCAACTTGTCCACGTCCTCAGTACTCACAAATTGAAATTGATCCAGTAAAATGCCATCAACGGAGTTACTGGAAACCTCGTCTACAGATTCTGCCAAAATATTGGTGTCCAAGTCGGCTCTTATCCGAGAGATTTTATCTGCAAAGTAGATATTAAATGCCTCACAGCAGGCTGTCGTCGGGTTAAGTAGAGGGTTCGGCGCAGAAGGTATCTGCGTCAAATCCCCCACCACCCTAAACAGCTCAGCCGGGCGAGACTCTGCAGACGCAATGCATGTAGAACAGAAAGATTTCTGCGCTACACGTAAAGCCTCCCTATAGGAGTCAAGATGCTTCCTAAGGCGAGTTCTGTCGGATAAGAGACGAGTCTTTCGCCATTCGCACTCTAGTCGTTGTCCCACCCGCTTCATCCTTCTAAGCTCTTCTGTATACCATGGCTTGCGATTCGAAGCGGGTTGGAAAGGATCCATTGCCATCCAGTGCACCCAGATACAGAATAGTCTCATGGCATTTGCATCTCAACTAATACAAGCCTCTCTTATGAAACTCATTTATGCTGAAGTTATGGATCTGTTCAAGAGTCGATACCCAAACCCTATCCAGCACCTCACTGATTTGATCAAGATAACAGGAGCACAATAGAAGGATATGGTGCTCAAGATAGGCATTTATCACAAGAAGGTATGGGATCCCCAAATCATTCACCCCGCTTCCCACATAGGTCTGCCCCTAGCAGAAAGCAACACCACTATGTTACCTGAGAAAACTCTACATTGGACCAATGGCACCCACTTGTATGATCTGTCTGGGTGTGTGACAACACAGCAATGGACACACTGTTACAGTGGCTTAATAGGAACCCTTATACAAGAGGAGCAGGACCATGTTATAGTCCCGGTACAAGTTTCCATTCTGGTACAACTAAATCATAACTGTTTTTGCCCCCACACTCCATGTGACCATGTTCTCCTCATGCCATTTGAATGCACCTTAGACATTGACAGGTCCTTGGGAAACCCATGTTTTTGCCAAATACAAGGAATTTTATTTACATGAGAATGTTAAGGAATACACGAGTGAAGCTCCATACCAGGTAAACCTACAATTGTTACAAGCAGATAATTCAAGTCACTCAGGAAATCAAAGACACAACGAAAATACCTGGTTTGGAAACAGGAATTGGTCTGCCACAGAACAAACACTCCTAAAGTTGGTCATCAAACCCATTGAAATAATTGTGGTCATACAGGTCATCACTGTTGTGGGCTCTGCCAGCCTAATGTGTTGGGTAAGAAAGCAAGTGGCCAAGTTTCATGGCATTATATATAAACTGGACATCCCGCAACAGTCAACCATGAGGCATTACACCCCTTTCTACTCACCATGCTCTTTCTCACATCGCCCTCTCCCTTTTGGGGATGAAGTGGAGGAGGAGTACCTCCTCCATTAAGTGCAGCCAAACCTCAAAAATCCGCAACCTCCATTTCCACTTCTCCCGCCCTTCCAGCTGGACTCTCCCTGGAGAGCCCAGGGAAGAGGGGGATGGTTTTGTTGGTCTATCTTTTCACTCAATGGGAGATGGGGGACTAGCCCCCACATTTTTGTTTTGTGCTGGGAAAGAAGGCCACCTTTGGTGCTGCAGCCATGGCACAGCCCCATTGGATTCCTATTCGGTGCCCTTGCTGGAGGCCCCAAATGCAGAGGACCATTCTCTGCGGAGCTTGCTGGGACATGCCATGGCCAGCTGTGCATGAATACTCCATCAAAATATGGACATCTTCCCCAACCAGTGGCAGGGCTCCTTCACAGAAGCCCCACCTAGGGCAACTCAGTCCCAGAATACACTGCCACCCTAGTCCTGTAAACCACCTTCCAGGTTATCATGACCAAACCTCATGGAGCCCAGGACTTGGCTCCCCGCTCCAATCCACAACTAACCATACCTCTCACACAGTCAGAAATGCAACTGTTCAGTCGATTTAGGCCAGTTTCATTCCAAACAGAAATCTAGTTTGCATATTTCTCCCAGCAGCCTTGACCCTGCTCCTATGTGGTGACCCTAGCTTCGTCCAAACCAGATGCCCACAGTTCAGCTAACCTATGAGGTTCATCCTCTCAGTCTGCCTGACCAGCTCTGACCTATCCCTGCACCCACGTTCAATGAATTGCCCAAGTTGGCAGATAGTTTTGTAGAAGTCACTGGGCTTTGAGGCAATGTAACTGTTACAATCTCACAGCCCTCAGAATGTTGATATTGTTTTAGTAGAATGGGCCTTGAGCCCTAACTAGACTTTTCTTTGCATGCTTATTATTCTTGTGCTTCTTTGGCTCTGTACACCTCTTTTGGTGATGGATTTCTTTGTGAAAATGGTGATTTGGAACTCTCTCTCCCTCTCTCCCTCGTCTCTCCTTCTCTCTTCTGGTTTCTCTGTCACTGCATCCAGTGCTGTCCTATGGTACATCTCAAAACCTTTAGCTAAGTCTCTCTGGAGACAAGGGGGGTGTGTGGAATTAATTAATCACCCTCATCCCAGCTGTATATTTTATATCACTTCTGTCCCTCCTGACCTTACAAGAGGAAGATAAGCCTCCAACATGGTGTCCAGACCCAAGCCCCTGAGATGTTCCCCGCTATCCCTGTCAATGATGCCCTCATCTATATCCAGACTCCCAGCCAACCAGTCCTGATCCCAGCCCAGATGGCAAGGTTCCAGTGCCATCATCCACCACCCGTCTTTTAGAGTTCCATGCCTGCATCACCACGTCCTCCTGCCCAGGCAGACATTCAGCCACCTCATACACCTTCATGCCAGCATCACAAGGTGTCATCACCACTCAGCTGCCACTCATGGATGTTGCTGATCATCCAAGCACATCGACACTGTCCCTGGACTCTAACTGCTCTTGCTCCCCACTGGACTCTCTACTTGCCACCCTAAACTGAAGAACACCCATATGGACATTACATTCTTACCCATTCACATCTTTGGGACTCTACATTGCTCTTATTGTTATTGCTTCTCATATTGCCTAGTGCCTCAGTCATTGGACTCCAACTCCTTTCACATGGACTCTCATGGCTCATCATCTGATATTGCTTATTGTTTTCATTGACACTGCTTATTGCTTTCTTCTATTGCTGATTGTTGCTATTGATGTTATTGCTTTAGAATGCATGGGTTCCAGATGTATGATTGAGTGATTTCAGGAACACCTCCCTATAAGTGAGGTACTCCCTTCCGCATAGTGACCTCTCCTTACAAATTCTCACCCCAACATTTTTACAAAGGCTAACTTGAAAGACATTGATCCCACACATCTTTGCAGGATTGGGGGAAGCTTTTTCCCCACACCAATGTGCTATCTGTAACATTACAAACAAGGTGCAGTCCTGCATATTTGTTACTCCAGCAACATTTATTTTGTTGCCCTCTATGTGTGTTTTTCTATCATCATCACCTGATGAAGAAGCCAATGACTACAAATGCATAATATTTTTGAACCTTCTGGTTAGTTTAATAAGAGTACCACCAAACCAGATTTCAGATTATGAATTTTGTTTAATAGTCAACATTGCAACTCCTACATTTTTTGGAATGGAAGAAAATTTAATGTAAACCACCTAGCCAAATTAAGCCAGTTTCTCAATCTTGGTTTGCTAGGATTCTTAGGACATGAAGGCTTCTATTGTAAACAAGGATGTGGCATAACTGCTGGCTTTCTGATAATTGGTTTAACATTAAGAACTAGCATAAATGATCCATTCCATTCTACAAAAACAAACTCTAATCATATACCTGTGTTACGACCATGTTTATTATTTTTGTGTACATCCAGAATATATCTTTAAACACTGCAAGACATTTTTCCTCCCATTTCTATGTTACCCTCTTAAACAGGATAGCTCACCTTTGACCTTTCCTATAGTGCAAAATTTCTGTAATTCTGTACACTTGCCCACTCCCTTTAGAGCAGCTGTACAAACCTCAAGAAAGGCTGAAAGGTACCTTTACCAGTGCCTTAAGATATTCCCATTGACAAGATTGTCAAGTTGTTTCCAACCATAGCAGGCGGTGCTCATTTCCGTTACTAAGCCGAAGAGCAAGTGTTGTTAGAGACTACTCTCTGATCATGTGGCCAGCATGATTGCATAAAACACTGCTTACCTTCCCACTGAGAAGTGGTACCCATTTATCTACTTGCATTTGCATGCTTTCAAACTGCTAGGTTGGCAGAAGCTGGGACTAGTGATGGGAGCTCACCCCATCATGCAGCACCCGGGCCTCAAACTTCCAACCTGCCAATCTTGCAATCAACAGAGTCAGCATCTTAACCACTTAAGCCACTGTATCCCTAGGCATGCAGCAAAAAGGGCAAACCTTTCACAGATGCACAGGTTCCATTAATAAGCTACTTAAAACACCTACATTTTAGATACTTGAAAACCTTGTTCTTTCTATTTTTCAAATTAATTACAGGATTATATACTATGCTACAGCATTTCAAAAGGAAGATTGTCAAGTTAGGGATATAGTAAAGATTAGTATCAGTTCTAGAACAAACCATTTATCTATCTATTTTCTCATCCTTCACCCAGCCAAGGTCCCAAATTGGTTTATAAAACATTTTCTTCTGTAGGAAGTGTTGTTGATAAGTTATGACACAATCACAACCATCAGCTTTTTATATTGGTACAGAAAAGAGTATTTTAAATAAGCCAGTGTCTTTTTAATCATTGAGAAAACCATATTTTGAACCATTGTCTTCATATTATGACTAATTTCATAATTTCCAGTGCAATCAGCTTTATCCTGATACAGACTGAGTTAATAAAATGGAAGTAATTAGTACAGTTTTGCTTACTACTACTTGCAAACAAATGTGTCTAATTTCTAATTTCTGAGACAAATAAAATATGTATCTGTAACAGTCTAAAACAATCAAGGAAAAGAAGCAGCTGCATTACCCTTCACATTCCAAATGAGCAGTTAGAATTTGCATTAATCAGCAACTGCTTCCCTGCTCTCACAAATGGCAAGCAGGTGTGGAGCATCACACTAATGCCAGGCCAGCTGCTGAACATGACAGAAGTGTAAAGGCAGAGCAAGGCAAGATCCCACCTTTTTTCACAAAATTGGAGATGATATCAATGGAATTTTACAAATGAAATACACTTGTCTCTCCACATTTGCTGGGGTTAGAGGCACAGGACCCCCATGAATGTGGAAAAACTGCAAATAACAAAAACACTGTTTTTACCTGAGAGAACACCTCTCTAGGAATCTCTAGGTCCTTCAGGGTGACTTTTGGTTAAAGTTGACCAGACAGTTGCTCTGGAGGACCTAGATATTTCCTAGAGAGAACATATTAATAAAATCCATGAATAATCAAATCCGCAAAAGTGAAAGCCTCAAATATGGAGGGATGGGTGCAAATCCCCCTGATGCAGAACACCAAGAGGTTGGCGGATCAAGGTATTTCTACATTTCACCTAACAGCAAAGAGCTGAAAATCAGAGGATAGAGGTCTGAAACAAAATGAGCAGGAGCAGTGGTGGAGAGTTGCTCAGGAGCCGGGCGGTGTGTATTCTGACCCGCCCCCTCCTCCCTTGGAACACCTGGGAAGCAGCCCTCTGGTCAGCAGAGAGGCTTTTTAGCCTTCTTAATCCATTTTAACATTTTTTTCCCCTGCTTAGCCTGCCCTGCCTTTCTGCCATTTGGGGCACCAGCAGCAGCAGTGGTCAGGAGGGTTATTTGACTCCTTCGACTCCTTTACCAGCAGAGGCCAGAAATGGCCTGAGAGCGGAAATCAGTGTTGTGAGGGGGAAGGGGAGTTATGGTGGGAACAGAGTGAAAAGATGTTACAAAAGAAGGCGGGATCGCTGTTTGAAAGCTATCCCGCCTTCAGTTCACTCTGTTTCCCAGAATGGTTTGGAGAGCACACCAACCACTCCACAGAACCTTACCTTGCTCCTCTGCAATGCCAGGTCAGTTAAAAATAAGACTCATATTATACACAATCTCATCCTAGATGAGAATGCCGACCTGGCTTGCTGTACAGAAACCTGGCTAGGAGAGGATAGTGCCATAACTTGGATGCAGGCCCTCCCAGCCGGGTATTCTGTCAGTGAGCAGGTAAGAGGAAGTGGGCAGGGGGGGCCGAGTGGCCCTAGTTCATAAGAATAACCTGATCTTGACCAGGATACCTGTCTGGAACACGGTCCATTTTGAGTGCATTACCTAAGCCTGCTAGTATACCAATCACTCTGTTGTCTAGCTGACTCCCTAACCGAGCTGACACAGCTGGTCTCAGAGTTGCTGTTGAAATTGCCCAGACTTTTAGTTCTGGGTGACTTCAACATTCCATTCAAGACCAGTTTGTCAAATCGAACAGGTGCAGCTCAGGAGTTCATGGAATCCATGACAAACATGGGCCTATCCCAATTGGTCATCAGGCCCACACATTGTGGGCCCAATGTGGTCTTCTAGTACGGAACAGGAATATCTGTGGGCAGAGGTTATTAAAACCACCGCATTGTCATGGATGGATCACTTGGAGTGTGGTGGAGTCTCCTTCCATGGAGGTCTTTAAGCAGAGGCTGGATGGTCATCTGTCAGGGATGCTTTGATTGGGAGTTCCTGCATGGCAGGGGGTTGGACTGGATGGCTCTTGTGGTCTCTTCCAACTCTATGATTCTGATTTCCTGGTCAAGACTGAACTAAGAACCACTATCCACCCCACCGGGGGTGGGTATGGGGGTGGACCCATTAGAATGGTCTGCCCTTGAAGGCTAATGGAACCAATTGGATTTCAGAAAGCCTTGGAGGGTTTAATGGTTGACAATGCTGGTGATTCTGTCAAAGCTTTGGTTAATACCTGGAACACTGACCTTACCAAGGCTATCGACACAATCTCTCCCAAGCATCCTTTCCAACCTGCTTTAAACTGTAATACAGCAAAGCTTAGGAAAATGAAGTGGCTTGGACAACAATTAGATCACACCTGGTGGAAAACTCAACTCTTATCTGACAAGACTCGTCATAGGAACTTTCTTTTTTTTAAAAAAACCCTTTATTGATTAAAAAATGACAAACAATAAGTAACAACAAACATGAATATACATTACAATTACAAACATATTGACATAAAGACCAGACAAAATCAGACAATACAAACGTACTATACATTACTAACATACTACATTACATAACAAACACTCAAAACAAAAATGAAACTTCCTGGACTAGGGCACTGGTCTTAAAATAGGTTATATCATCCTTTCCTGGTTGTAAACATGAAGCTATGCATCATATAAGATTTAAAAATCAAATGTCCTATAATTGATATGTATTATTAATCTCAAATTAAATTTATCGTTCATCTGTAAAACTAAAATTACTGTAAAACTAATCTTGATATTCACCATAGCTTCGTAAACTGGAGAAAAACAAAACAAATCTTTTCATTTACTTATCTTTGTCCTTATATAATCCATTCATATAATCACGTAACGGTTTCCAAATCCTTTTGTTTACCTCTTGATTATACCCCTTTATTAAATTAGTAAGCTCATCCATCTGTTCAATTTCACACAATCTATGTAACTAGGATTCTATCGATGGAATTTCTTCGGTTTTCCAATTCCTGGCTAGAATCATTCTAGCACACGTTGTCATATGAAAGATTAACTTTCCGAATTTAAGTTCTAAATCCTGATTTTCACATAGACTCAGCAGATAAAATTTTGGGTCTAGATTTAACTTTAAATGTAGAATATTTTCAATAATAGCATGAATTTTTTCCCAATACTTCTTTTTTGCAGGACTTTTTTACAGGACCACCACATATGTATATATGTGCCCATAGCTTTCTTACAAGGCCAGCATTTGTTTGATATGCCTTTATAAATTCTCCCAATTTTAGCTGGAGTGAGATACCATCTAAACTGCATCTTTACATGATTTTCTCTAAGATCACAGCATGGTGAGTATTTTATTCTATTCCTCCACAATCTCTCCCATTCATCCAGATTAATATTATAATCTAGGTCTTGGGATCATTTAATCATAGTTTCTGTGATAAGCTCTTCTTCCATTTCAAAATTCATTAAGTAATCATAAAACAATGCAATTTTATGTTTATTTTCCAAAAAAATAATTTCATCTAATTTGTTGTTGTTTTTTCTAATACCAATCAATTTCTGATCTGAGAGGTATCTCTCTCTCAGCTGTCTATAAAGGAGCCAGCCACACATATACTCCTCTTCCGTTAATTGCTGGTGTTTTTTAAAAGACATATTTCCATCCTCCCTGTTTGTTTATTTCCAACAGATCATCATATGTTATCCATTTTCCTTTTTTTATGACCTCCCTCTGATGGAATGCCTCATGAATTGAAGTCCACATGGGTAATTCCGGGCAAACTCTGGCTTTATAATTTAACCAAACATTAAACAAAGATTTACGAATAAAATGATTCCCAAAATCTCTGTGTATTTTGTGTTTTTCATATAGAAGATAACCGTGCCACCCAAATCTAAGCCCTTTCCCTTCTAGTGCCAAAATTCCTTCGTTATTTAACAAAAACCAATCCAGCATCCATGTAAAACTACAGGCTGCATAATACACTTGTAAATTAGGTAAAGCTAGACCACCCCTGTTAAGCTTATTTTGCATGAGTTTAAACCTCATTCTGGGCTTTTTCCCACCCCAAATAAATTTAGAAATTTCTTTGTGCCAAATCTTAAATGGTTTAAAGTTGGTTATTATTGGGAGATTCTGGGGAAAAAAAACATAAATTTGGGTAAAATTTTCATCTTTATAACCGAGATTTTCCCTAGCCAGGATAATTGCAGTTGATTCCATAATTTAAAATCTTTAAATACTTCCCTGCTAATCCTCTCATAGTTGTTTTTATAAAGGTCGACATTTTTGTTAGACAATGTAATCCCTAAATATTTTACTTTCTTACAAATTTGGAATCCAGAAAGCTCTTGAATTTTAACTTCCTCCTCCTTGGATACATTCATAGTTAACACAGAAGTTTTGTCTTTATTAATTTTTAAACCGGAAACAAGACTAAATTCGTTTAAAATATTTAGTAGGTGTTTTATGCTTTCGTCAGGGTCTGCCATGGTGACTAGGAGATCATCTGCGTAAGCTCGAAGCTTAAATTCATGTCCTTTACACCTTATCCCAACAATCCTTTCCTCAGCTCTGATTTTGTTATTGAGCATCTCTATAACCATGAGGAATAGTAGGGGTCATAGGAACTTTCTTAGTTCCCATCGAGAGGCAATACGTGCAGCACAGAAATATTTCTCCTCTGCATGTATTGTGTCTGCAGAGTCTCATCCAGCAGAGCTGTTTAGGGTGGTGAGGGAACTGACGCAGGTTTCACCTGCACAGAACCCATTACTTAACCTGACAGCAGCCTGTGATGCATTTAACAACTTTTTTGCAGATAAAATCTCTCAGATAAGTGCCAATTTAGACACCAGTGTTTTGACAGAATCAGTTGAGGAGGTGTCCAGCAACTCCGTTAATGAACTTATTCTGGATCAGTTCCAATCTGTGAGTACCGATGACGTGGACAAACTCCTTGGTAGTGTGAGGAAAATGACCTGCCCTCTCAATCCATACCCATCATGGCTCACCGTTCGGGGGTGGGGATGCATTGAAGATGTTCCTTAGGGACATCATCAATGCATCCCTCAAGGAAGGTCATATTCCATCTTGTTTGAAGGAAGCCGCAGTTAGACTGCTTCTGAAAAAACCTTCCCTGGACCCCCTGGATAACCATAGGCCAGTCTCCTTATTACCATTCTTGAGCAAGGTAATTGAGAGGGCGGTTGCTCTTCAACTCCAAGCTGTTTTGGATGAAACCAATTATCTAGCTTTAGGACAGGCTTTGGGGTCAAGACTGTCATGGTTGCCTTGGCTGACGACCTTTGTCTGAGCATCGACAGGGGTAGTGTGACCCTATTGGTGCTTTTAGACCTCTCAGCAGCTTTTGATACGATAGATCACAGCATTCTCTTCGATCTCTTGAGTGGGTTAGGAATTGGAGGCACTGTGTTGCAGTGGTTCCATTCCTTCCTTTCAGGCAGATCCCAGAGGGTGTTGCTTGGGGACAGTTGCTCTGCAAAAAAAGGAGCTCACTTGCGGTGTCTCTCAAGGCATCATTCTGTCCCGGATGCTGTTTAACATATATATGAGGCCGCTGGGAAAGATCATCCGGAGACATGGGGTGGGGTGTTATCAGTACGCTGATGACACCCAGATCTATTTCTCCATTTCTCAGTTGTCGGCCTCTGCTCCCAATGGCATCTCTCTTCTCAATGGCTGTCTTAGGGCAGTAATGGACTGGATGAGGGAAAACAGATTGAGATTGAATCCAGACAAAATGGAGGTGCTCACTGTAGTAGCCCTGAAACCGGAAATAGGGATGCAACCTCCAGTTCTGGACGGAGTCACACTCTCCGTAAAGTACTGTGTTCGCAGTGGGGGTGCTCTTAGATCTGTCGCTTCAGATGACCAATCAGGTAAATATGACGGTCAGGAGCGCCTATAATCAGCTTCAGCTGATATGCCAGCTGTGCCCTTTCCTGGAAGTAAGGGACCTTGAGACGGTGGTGCACATGCTGGTAACCTCCCGTCTTGACTTCTGCAATGTGCTCTACATGGGGATACCCTTGTGCTTGGTCTGGAAAGTTCAATTAGTAAAAAACATGGCAGCCAAATTGGTCTCTGGAACATCTAGGAGAGACCATATAACACCAGTATTAAGGTCTCTCCACTGGCTGCCTATTAGTTTCCGGGCCCAGTATAAGGTGTTGGTTATTACTTTTTAAAGCCCTAAATGGCTTGGGTCCAATCTATCTCCAGGACTGCCTCCTCCCATACAATCCACCCCACGCACTCCGGTCCTCTGGGAGGAACCTGCTGCAGCTGATAAAAACAAGGCTGTCTGCAACCTCACAGAGGGCCTTCTCGGCAACTGCTCCCAGACTATAGAACAGCCTGCCAAACAAGATCCGTCAGATCACGACCTTAAGCAGCTTTAAAAAGGCTGTTAAGATAGATCTCTTCCGGCAGGGCTTTCCTGACTAGAATTCCTGGCCTCAGGAGTCTTTTTATTGCCCTTTTCCTATCCTTGGCTGAAGTCGCTGCTCTATCTGTCTCTCTTTGTTTTGTTTTAGTGAGCTGAGTTATTTATGATGTTTTAATTATGCTGTTTTAATGGATAATTAGTTTAATACATTTTTAAGCGTAGATGGGTTTTGAGATTTTTTGGATTGTATTTTAACATATTGTATGGAATTTTAATTGTTGTAAGACTCCCCAATTGCTTGACAGAGGGGTGGGATACAAATACATTTTTATTATTGTTGTTGTTGTTGAAATGGCTTATAACAATGTTATACATCAAAGCATTGGATAGTCCTTTTCATTTTGTGTATGTGCAAGATATAAAGCCATCACCCACCTTAGAGACAGATGATTCCAGCCCCATTCTGCTGGTTGATTGGATTACAAAAATGAAGGAGATTGTGTCCTGTTCAAAGATTGTGTCCAGCATTAGATTTTGCAAAAGATGCTTATAAAAAAAAATGCCTCATCAGAAGAGAGCACCTGAATGGGAATTTAAAGTAGGTGACCTATGTGGGTGTCCACAAGGTTCCTAAAGTGTATGCAGCCATCCAAGAAGATGGGTCCCAAATTTATTGGCTGTAAGATGCATCAATAGAAATATAGTGTCTATATTGAGGGAAGTAATAGTACCACTCTATTCTGCTTTGATTAGGCCTCACCTAGTGTAACCTGTCCAGTTCTAGGCACCACAATTCAAAAAGGATGTTGAGAAGTTGGAGTGTGTCCAGAGGAGGGCTACCATAATGGTGAAAGGTCTGGAAACCATGCCCTGTGAGGAGTGACTTTGGGAGCTGGTTATGTTTAGCCTAGAAATGAGAAAGTTAAAGGATGACATGATAGCCCTATTTAAATATTGGAAGCGATGTCATGTTGAGGATGGAGCAAGCTTGTTTTCTTCTGCTCTAGAGACTACGACACAGACCTATGGATGCAAAACAGGAAATAATAATAATAGAACCACAAGGGTCATCCAGTCCAACCCCCGGCCGCACAGATTCAAAGCACTCCCGACAGATGGCCATCCAGTCTCTTTTTAAAAACCTACAAAGAAGGAGACTCCACCACTGTCCAAGGAAGTGTGTTCTACTGTTGAACACTTCTTACTGTTGGGAAGTTCCTCTTAATGTTTAGGTGGAATTTCTTTTCCTGTAGCTTACATCCATTTTTGTGTGTCCTGTTCTCTGCAGCTTGCTCCATCCTCAATGTGACATTCCTTTAAATATTTAAACAGGGCTATCATATCACCTCTTAACCATCTCTTCTCCAGGCTAAATGTACCCAGCTCCCTAAAACTCTCCTCATAGGGCATGGTTTCCAGACCTTTCACCATTTTGGTTGTCCTCCTCTGGACATCATCCAGCTTGTCAATATCTTTTTTGAATTGTGGTGCCTAGAACTGGACACATGTATTCCAGATGAGGCCTCATCAAAGTGGAATAGAGTGGCACTATTACATCCCTCGATCCAGCACTATACTTCTATTGATGCAAGCCTAGAATCATATTGGCTGTTTTAGCTGCTGCATCACACTGTAGACTCATGTTCAACTTGTTATCAAGTACTGTTGTCAAGCCATGTGTCCCCCATCCTATATCTGTGAATTTCATTTTTTTACTCTAAGTGTAGTACCTTACATTTCTCCCTGTTGAAGTTCATTTTGTCAGTTTAGGCCCAGTTTTCTAATCTATTAAGATCATTTTGAGTTTTAATCCTCTCCTCCTGATTTGGTGTATCTGCAAATTTGATAAGCATACCCCTATTCTTTCATCCAAGTTATTGATAAAGATGTTGAATAGCACTGGGCCCAGGACAGGACCCTGTGGTAACCACCACCCCTTGATGAAGAATGACTTCCCTCCAGGGTGAAGAGGAGCCATTGCTGATCACACTTTGGGTTCAACTAGTCAGCCAATTACAAATTCACCTAACAGTTGCATAGTCTAGCCCACATTTTACTAGGTTTTTTTGCAAGAATATTGTGGGGGACCATGTTGAAGGCCTTACCAAAATTAAAATATGCTACATCCAAGCATTCCATAGAGATGAGATTAGTCTGACATGACTTGTTTTTGAGAAACAATATATTTTTACTTCATGATCTTGTCTAGTTATTTCATAGCTGCCCTTCCAAGCCCTAGGCTTCTTATGATTTCTTAACTGTAGTCTTCATTCTGATTAAAGACAAACATGTGAAACAGATCGGCAACTTCAGCCAGCTTGGGGGAGGCATGGGGCCGTGGTGTTTGGACAATGCACAAGTCAGCATCACACTGCTCTCCTGACCACATGGTGGGCAGCATTGTGGCACTCCGGCAGCGTGTCATTTATATGCTTCATGCTGCAGGAGCACTAAAAAGTCACAGCGGTGGCGGAAAAGCTGCCTTTTTGCCATCACAAAAAGGAACAGCTTTTTGTGGCGGCAAACACTAGAGTGGGTCTGCAGCATGAAGTTGATGTGGCTCGCGCGCACCTCTTTCAGGGGCTTTGACTTTTGCAGATTTTAATATTCACAGATTTTATTAATATGTTATCTCTAGGAATCTCTAGGTCCTCCAGTACAATTCTATGGTCAACTTTAACCAAAGTCTCACTGAAGGACTTAGAGATTCCTAGAAGGAACACTTCCCTAGGCATTTGTAGCTCCTCCAGCACAATTCCTAGGTCAATGTCTGGCCGATGACTACAGAGTTGCACTGTAAGATCTAGAGATTCCTAGAGAGGGCTTTTCTCAGGTAAAAACATATTGTTTTTGTTATTTGAATTTTTTCCACATTCATGGGGGTCTTGTGCCCCTAGCCCCAGCAAATGTGGAGGGATGAGTGTAGTATAAAATATAGAAATGTCACCCTCACCAAGTAAGTTTGGTTTAGCTATTGAGTTTCATCCCACACAGCACCCATTCTTTCCAAATGTTATGTATGAACATTTAATTGGAAATGGTGCAATGGGGACATATTCAACAGCTATGTTTGTGCACCTGCTGTACTAGGGCCACTGATTGACTTTTCCCAGGCACTGTGCTGCTGCTGCCGCCACTGCTAAGGCATCTGCAACAAAACAGCTCATAACTGGTACTCCACTCCCTTGCTCCAAATGCCAACAATGATTCTAAGTTCATCCACCCACCATCTCTCTTCACAGTTTTATCCCTTCCTGGATTTCTGGTATGCTGATATTGTGCAAGCAAAATGCACCTTCAGGCTTGTAATGGCTGGAAATGGGTGTAGGCTTTAAAGCCATTCCAGACATCCAACTTTCTTCCCATTCATTGTTATTTGCCTTGACATTATCTCACTACATGGAGAGCTTCGAAAACTGTAATTCCATGAGACATCA
Source organism: Phrynosoma blainvillii (assembly GCA_026167975.1). NCBI lineage: Eukaryota > Metazoa > Chordata > Lepidosauria > Squamata > Phrynosomatidae > Phrynosoma > Phrynosoma blainvillii. The sequence continues at coordinate 212,951,495 of JANUYF010000001.1, forward strand.
GTTGGCATCCTGAGATTTGGCAAGTCTATTCTTGCATATATTTTTTTACAATATATTTCCTTCTTCATATTTTGGCTTTCTTTCCTAATTATATTTTCAAGACCAGGAAGCATTATATGAAAACATCTTCAGATGTCATCCTGTCAGTGAGCTGTTAAAACCTTGTTAGTTGTGTTGCAAAAGAAATACTTATTTTCAAGAACACATTATATTTGTAGAGCCAGACATCGAAGGGCAGTAGCCTCATCTATGAGATGAAATCTTAAGATGGGTCTTCCCCTCCCAGTACTGGACAGCTGAAGCAGTGTAATTCAACAGCCTTCTGTGTTGCTGTCACATCTAGTGATTGAGGTGGACAGGAGGTGTGAGTGTTGGCATGGTCTCTAAAGGACACAGACAGGTGGGAAGTGAAGTAAAGGGGTGGGGGAAGTTTCTGATACAAAAGGGGCCATGCAGGCATTTCCAGGTCATTCTGAATAAATGCAGGAAAAACTGAAGGTTGATTTAGCAGCATGAAATTGGAGGATGCAAGTTCCTGCAGCGAGGTATAGTACAAAAAGAGAAATTCTGAATGAGTTAGTATGAAGAAAGAAAAGATTTCAATGGGATAGAATGGAATACAATGGAATAAATGCACTTTAAGTAAATCACACCATTAGAAAGGGTAAAACAGAGACACTGTGAAATAGTGAAGCTGCCAAGATACTTTAAAGACAGGACAGAAATAATTTTTAAAAACAAAACAAAAGAAAAAGATATCATAAATAAGTATATCATTCTTTGTAGTCATCAACAGCCCTAAACAAAATCAATTGTAAGAATATAAGGCATCTCTCTAGGTCTACCTGCTTGCCTTAAAACATCCCTAACACCATACACCCCATTTGGATGATGGAAACATAAATTCAGGCACAGAACAAGATTCAAGAGGAAGACTCTGGTGACTTATGAGGTAATGTCCAAGATTTTCATATTTGTCCTATTCTTTGTATCCAAGGACTGGTTTTGCTTTTTGTATAATGCCATATAAATGCATCTTTTTATATATTGTTCTAATAACGAGTTAAATCCAGCATAAGTCCTGTCTAATGTAGACCCTTTTGAATGAACTGGCTATGTTAATTACAACTTAGTCCCATTAATTTCAACACATCTACTCCAGATAGTCTACCACAAGATATCTGAGGGTGGCTGTTACCAGAATGAACAAAATCAAAAGGTTGTACATTACAGGACAGCAAATGTGTTACCAATCCTATTTCAAGAGAACTATAATCAGTCCTGGTTCTCTGTTTCTGTAATATTTGCATCCTTCTGTGTAGTATGATTACAATGTATCATCAGATAGCTATGGGTTGATCAGGAAAGTGGGTCCACCTTCTCATTCATAGGTGACAGAAACTAAATTACTCCGCCTATGACAAAGAGTTTGTTCCTCTCTTACAGAAAGGCATATTTCTTATAAAATGATAATTTCTATCATCAAAGCTTAAATTTCTGATGAAGAAGAACTTTACTACAGTGAGCCCACCATATTGCCATCTGTGGACTGGCTGTCCTGCAGATTGCCCTGCCCCATGTTAGGTGGTGTGGGCACATGTACATCATTACCCATTGACTAATATGGGCTTGAGCTCCCATGATTTTTCTCCTTCACGGAGGGAGGGAACCAAAATTGAACTCCCATGGATGAAAAGGGCCCACTGCATGAGAATAGTTTGACAGAAGAATAGATTGCCCTAGAGCAGGGGTAGGCAACCTGTCCCCTTTAAGGGCCGAGGGACTTCAGCTCCCAGAATCCCAGGAGCTATTGGCCAACATGGGACTATTGGCCAACATGGCTGAGGCTTTTGGGAGCTAAAGTCCCTTGGCCCTTAAAGGAGACAGGTTGCCTACCCCTGCCCTAGAGGATTGTGAATTCTCCTTCTTTGGAGGTCTTTAAACAGAGGTTGAGTGGGCTTCTTTGAGGATTGCATTATTTGTGTCTTCTTGCCTGTCAGGGGGATGGATTAGATGGCCCTTGCAGCTTCTTCCAACTCTTCAAAGACTGTGAAGTCAAAGGCTTTCATGTATGGAATCCATAGTTTTTTGTGGCTTTTTCTGGCTATGTGGCCATGTTCTGGAAGAATTTATCCCTGATATTTCACCTGCATCTGTGACTGGCATCTTCAGAGGTTGGTGGCATGGAAGTGAGGGAGGTATATATACTGTGTCCCTTGGTTGGGAGGAAGTGATTTACAGTTAATCTGTGTGTTGGTGTCTTGTTGACAACAGACGAACACACAGATTAACATTTAAATCACTTCCTCCCAACCAAGGGTCATTCAGTAGATATGGCAGAAGGGACACATCAAAAGCTGCCACGCAGCTCTTCTGCATCTCTTCCGGTGCAGCACGTCAAGACACTGTGCCATAAGGATGTCTTGACAGCGCACACCGTTCGTAATATGGCGTCCTTGGGGAGGGGTTGGGATGCCCGGTGTGTGGCTGCCCCTCCCCTTCCCTGCCTCCAAGATGGTGCAAAGCGCCATCTATAGAGGCCCTTTGTCTCTTTTGTACACCACAAATTATATGTTAGACATCATTATTAGTATTGTATTGAATTAAAGATATATTACTAGTCATATGGGTTTTAATTAATCAAATATCCATAAATTTACAAAATAATAAAATACTTTTGAACAGGACACTAGCACAGTTCATGTTTAACTAATTCATTATGTGTTGCAACAGGTACTACATTGCCTCCTTTGAAATAGCAATGGCCCTTTGCAGTTTCTAAGAACTTTTTTAAAAATGAATATTTCATCAAATGTTGCCCAATAATCAAAAGCACCTTTGTAGTTGATTCAACTAAAATCAGCTGTTCAAATCATAAATCCATGGGCATTTGCTACAGCTGACCAAGAATGTCTCTAAACTGATAATTATTTGACTTCTTTTCTGTTATAATTACAGATTTCATAAATGTTAAGAACAGTGCTTGTGACATATCTATCGTTCATGTGAGTTCTGTACATGGGTGAACAATATTCTTGACCAGTATCTTATATGGGATAAAAGCATTTCCTGCACTATAGGTGAAAGTGGCTTTCACTTTTCAGCTATGTTTTCCTGTATTTGCTTTGGTTTTGTACTATAGTAGAAGAAGTGAATTAGGCACTTGGGGCCTGAGCAGATGGGTCAGGAAAGCATAGGTGAGCCCATGCTTTCCTAGCCCAGATGCTCACCTGGGTTGACCCCTGGGTCAGCAAAGTGGGAGTGGGGAGCCTGGCTGCACCCATGTGGTCAGGCACCCTGTTTCCACATCAGACACGGCAACTAGGGGACTTCTCAGTTGGATCAATGGCCAGCAAGGTAAGGAGCACAGGAGGGGGCGCTGTCTGAACAGCCTGGTTTTGTCCCTGATCTGGCTACAGTGACAATGCCTTGATTACATCCCTTTTGGCCTACTGTAACACACTCTATGTGGGGCTGCCTTTGGAAACTGCTCAGAAACTGCAGTGGCTCCAGAATACTGTGGTCACTTATAGAGAGAAAATAATTAACTTGTTGAAACAGCTTCACTGGCTACTGATTCATTTCCAGGCACAATTCAAAATGCTGTTCATGACATATAAGGGCTCAAACACACTGGTGGCTTGGCGTGACCTCTGGCTGTTCCAGTCCCAGTCAGCCCCAGATTCACTGCAGCCCACAGTGACCGGATGTTGCGGTCTTGAAGTTGGCTGTTGCCATGGCCCTCAATGGGCCACTGGCAAGGACCAGCTTTTTGACACTCTTTTTCTGGCTGGCTTTGGGCTGCCTTAGGTGGCTGCAGAGCAGCTTCCAGCTGATCTAGGAGTATGTGTCATCTGCACACCATGCCCCTGAAGCAGCTGGAAGCCACACTTTTTGGCCCATGTGTTTTGGGCCATAAAACCCTAAACAGCTTGTCCAGACTATTTGAAAAACCATATCTTCCCATAGGAACCTGCCAGAACACTAAAATCTTCAGAAGAAGTCTTTCTCTTCGTCCTACCACCATCACAGGCTTGCTTGGTGCCTTCTCAGTGGCTGCTCCCATCCTTTGGAACTCTGCTCCACAGGAGGCTAGACTGGCCCTCTCCCTGCTCTCCTTTCACTGGCAGGCAAAGACTTTTCTTTTCAAGCAGGCTTTTAATATGTAATTGCTCCCAGGAAGGCTTTTTTTAGGGGTGTTTGCCTTGCTGTGGTTTTAATGGTTTTATATTTCTAACTTAGTATTTTTAAAGATTTTATATTTTTGACTTGTTATATTAATGCAGGGGTAGGCAACCTTTCCCCTTTAAGGGCTGAGGGACTTCAGCTCCCAGAAGCCTCAGCCATGTTGGCCAATAGTCCCATGTTGGCCAATAGCTCCTGGGATTCTGGGAGCTGAAGTCCCTCGGCCCTTAAAGGGGAAAAGTTGCCTACCCCTGTATTAATGTAATGTTTTAATTGTGTTTTAAATTGTGCTGTTTTGTTGCTGCTGATGTTGTTCTTCTCTTTAAGCATCTTTTTTTGAGCTGCCTTAGATCCAGTTTGGGAGAAAGGTGGCACATTAAATAAATAAATAAATAAATAAATAAATAAATGTCTGTTTCTACATTAAGTTGCTATAGAAGTCTGTTTTAGGACTCCACCCCAGGCTTTCTGGTTACTCAGCTAGACCTAAGGGCTTAATTTTCTTGAATGAAATTGTGAAAGGCAGCTATCTGGAAAATATAACTTGCTATGAAGGTGGCCCTTTCACATCTGTAATAAATGTAGGAAATTACTGGCATTTAATTATGCAGAGTATGCAATGTGTCCCAGTGCATCTGAGCTTCTCGTATAAAACAGGATACCCTGGTACGGTCAAAAACAAAACTTACTTTATTGTTACAAAGAAATCCATCTAAAATAGGAGAGCAGAGAGTCAACAGAAAAAGCTAGAGGTGTTTAAAGTTTGCTCCCATGCATGCAGGTAAAAGCAGCCATCCTGAGGCAGAAGACATGCCTCATAACTGTTTCCTTCTCTGAGAGAGCAACAGAAAGAAATAAAGGGTTGTAAAACACTAAATCTTAACTTTTAGAAATGAAGTTTGGGAGGAGAAAGGAAGTGATCTCTAAGACCAGAAATTACACTGATAAAGGAGCATAGAGATAAACAAGACAGACACTTAAGGAAGGTCCCACTCTGCTCCTAATTACCAAAGAGATAAGCATTGATGCTTTCTCCATTTCCAACAATAAATAGCTAACAGACCTGAATGAAAGAAATAAATGAGGGAAAGAGCAGAGCTGATGAAGGTCAAGAATCACATCACAACATCCCTAGCAATTGACTGCCCCATTTTAGAACCAATGGAACCTCACCACTCCAGATTGAGAGCTGAGTGGGGAAGAAAGCAGGCAGGGAGAAAGGCTGGCCACAGCACTGCACTGTTACCACCACTGCCACCATCAAGGAACATCATGGACCCAGACCAGGGGCCAGCAGAGAATCTAAGGGGGAGTAACAATGAGGAGAGGCAGAATCAAGGGAGGAGGACATAAGGTGGGACAGACTAGAGAGGACTTGACAGTACTCAGGGTGAGACACTTTCAGGGAGAAGAATTGGAGGGGCAGGAAGGAGAGTTGGATTTGGGTGGATGGAGGAGGGGGACAATTCAGCTTAGAATAATGGGATGCATGTAATAGAGTGACAAACAACTACTGGGCAGCAGTAGTAGTGGTGGATGACACTGGTGGAAGATCTTACAGAGAGAACAGAAGTAACACTTTCAAACTGGCAGGCAAAGCTTGTTTATGATCCTGTTTATGTTGTGTTACAGTCACTTGATTCTAAAATGGCATGAATGGAATGAACACTACACTTAACAGTGTGAATAAAATCAGTGAAACAGCTGCAGCTGTCTGTCTGTTGTGGTATATAAAATGCCAAGAATGGACAGATGTGTAATTCTATAGTCCAGACTGAGTTACAGTAATCAAATCGACTATCTATTTACTCATCAATTGTCCTCTGTTCCACATGTCTTTGGGAGTTCCAGTTCAGCAGTGGCATTACCATCATCTTGGAACCATCTTCTTTTATCATTTAGCCATTCTGATTCTCCTTAAGCATTGCATTTTAACCCTTTATAATCAGAAAACTACAAGGTCACATATGTGTGTCCATGAACAAAACTGTGGGCATGTTTTATCAATGTTATAATTCTTGTCCATGTATGTATCAGACCTCAGAGAGCAGATATTGATTTGCTACTTTCTTAAAAGTATACCTACCTGTGAGTTCATATTCCGATTATAAAGGAGTTCAGGCTGTGACACTCATGAGAAAATTTCTACATCATGAGATAAACAAAAGTAAAACTGCTGATTAAAATGTTGCTATCATCTTAGCTAATCATATCAAGTTAATGAAGTGAGTATCATGGTGATGGACAGAGGCACCTAGGTTTCCTAGGGACAGTTTTTTATGGGCTGCCAGCAACAAAAAATTGCATCATGTAGTGATCTGGCTTACCTTCCAGTCATGATTGCATTCAGGATACTCTTGCTCCTTTCCCTTCTTTCTTTCCCCCAATTTCTTGCCTTTGAAAATGATGTCATCAGCTCCATGTGACTGTAATGCCAGCATCCCATGGCCACTATGGGACTGTTCTGGACTGTTCACCACCATTAGGATATCTTCCTTTCCCTAATTTTCATTCACCACCACTTGTAGTCCAGTGATTTGCTAAAGAGTTCCTTGTTGTTGTTGTGTGCCTTAAAGCATTTTTGACATGGTGGCCCTAAGGTAAACTTATCATGGATTGGCCTTGGCAGAATTTGTTCAAAGGGGGTTTGCCCTTGCATTCCTCAGAGGCTGAGACAGTGTGACTTGCCCAAGGTCACCCAGTGGGTTTCTATAGCCAAGTGAGGATTCAAATTCTGGTCTCCTTGTGTTCTAGTATGACATTCAAACCACTACACCATGCTGTTTCTCAAAGAGCTTCTACCTCATTTTATATACAGAATATAATGCTATAACGATGCTTAATTTAAGTAGGTTCTCCCTATTATTTACTTTTCACTTCCCTTAATTTTAGAATATAAGCTAGAAAGGTATTTCAGAGTCACTTAAATGATCAAATCAAAATGAAATATGATAAAAATGATGCTGCCACCACCACCTGCAGAAGATGCAGTGAATAGACACTGTGCTGGGATAGGTTCACCAGCTTGATAAACTGGTAGGCAATCCTATGCTACTTAAAAGTGATGGAAGAGCACTCTACTAACACTACTAGTGTGGGTGGAACATAGTGAAATGCACAGATAGAAAATGCATAGTGTCCCTGATAATGTAGGAAATCCAATCCAATTCTGCTTCTACCTTAACACAGGGGGTATGCAGATGGGTGGCTCTAAGCCACCCTGCTAGCCACAGATTGGGGCCATGGCAACCGTGTGCCGCAGCCCCAATCCTCCCTTTTGTCATCCCTGAAAGAGTGGCAAAATTCTGCTCCTTTCAGGGGTGGCAAAAGGGCTCCCTAAGAGCCGGTGTGCAGCTCTTTAGTGCCCTTTTCAATGCAGCGCATCACGATGCTGCACCGGGAGAACGTCCTGATGCAGTGTGCTGTGCGTAATGGCGTGCAGTATCAGAACGTTGTCGGGCTGGGGTTAAGGCAGCTGGTGTGCAGCTGCCCCTCCCCATCTCTGCCTCCAGGCTGGCTCTTTGGGCCGGTCTGCAGAGGCCCACAGGAAGAACAATACCTTATTAGATTTAAATTATTTTAACCTTCTTAAACTGAGGATAAGCATGTGTGATGGTATGACTCACCCACCCAACTGCTTTTCTCTAATGGCAGCCCAATAGGTCTTTTTGATTCCACCTCTGCCACCAATATGTCATGGACTGGCAACTATCCCACTCATTTGCCACCTAACTTGTGATGTGACAATCAAACTCAGTTCTCATCTCTAGTGCCACCTGCACTAGAACTGATGCCAGCCCTCTGAGTGTCCAAATTCCCTTACCCCCCCCCCCCCCCCTGCAGCTTGGCACCAATTACTCGTTGACAACCACACACCCACTATCCAAAGCTAAAAGACTTTTTTCTCTCTTGGTAGCAATTTGAATATGTTTCTTTAAGCACTTCAGACAACTGCTTGTCAAACAAACAAAAAGACTTTATTTACAAATCAGGTTGAATGCAGTATCTTTTTTAGTGGATGGCTTTCAAGATGGATTCAATGTATAAATACTTCAATAGTTACATGGTTTAACAGTTTATTTTGCTTATCTTTGTAATTGTTTCTTTATGGCCTTATAAATGTTCCTTTGTAGTCTAAGTTCTTACAAAACCTTTATCTATATTCTGTATCCTTTAACCCACTATAGGCCTAAGCAGACTGCCAGAAATAGTGCACATTAAATTGAGGCACTGCCCTGGCTCAGTGCTAGGGAATCATGGGAACTGTATTTTTTTCTGGGACATTGAGCCTTCTCTGTCAGAGAGCTCTGGTGCCACAATAAATTACAGTTCCCATGATTCCCTAGCACTGAGCCAGGGCAGTGCCTCAATTTACTGTGCACTATTTCTGGCAGTCTGCTTAGGCCCTATATCTCCCACAGGATATTATCACAATAATTTGATTAAGAACTTTCCTTGTCCCTATCTTGAGTACCTAAAAATCCTTTTCATTTGCCCCTCACAGCAGCCTGTCCTAGCCTCAACAACCTCAATATCTGTCTGCATCTTGGATACATAACCCCCCTTCTAACTGCTGCTCATAGTAGTCTCCTTCAGCCTCCTCATCTGCTAAACCCCTCAGGGTAAAATATAACTCTTAACTAACCCTTAACTAACTCCAAACGCTGCTCTGACCTTCTATTTATACTCACTCCTGGGAGCAGACTCCACCTTTTCCTAGCTTAGCTCCCATTGGCTGTTGCCACGGTTCTAATCTGCCTGTGTTCTTTCCATAGCATGAGTGCTGCTGCAACAATCATTCATATCCTGAGGGTGAGAAATATATGTGTGTGCACATGATATCTTGTGACTGAGAGAGAGAAAGGGAAGGGAGAGGAACACAATACTAGCTTAACCTTGCTAATATGTTCTGGCTGATACCAATTTACATAAACATGTCCCTTGATTCCACATTGCTTTTTAGCATAGCATTGGTGTTAGAATAATCAGCAAAGGAAACAAGGCATAAACCAGAACAAAAAAAATGTGTTTATTATCTGGACTGTTATAAAATGTTGTAATATAAGATTCTTCTTTATTTATGTTTTGTAAAATAACTAAAGAATATCTGCAACACCGCTAGTTAGTTAACCCCCTATTTCACAGCTGGAATATGAGGGTTTTACATGGGTCTCCTGTCTGTTTTTGAAAATCCTAGAGACTTCCCACCTCAATTTAAAAAAAAACAACACTGAGACCCAGAAGTGTGGATTTATGCTCTTTCCCCATTTTAAAAACAACACTGAAGTAAAAGCTAATCCCTTTCAGTTTCAATGGAACTGAATCCCAGACCTACTGAGCTTGCCCACTCCTTCCCTAGTTAAATCAAAAATCTTCCTCTACCTCAGCCAGGATTGATAAAATAAGCATGTTTTGGGACTAAAGTCTTCTTCTAGGTCCACTACTGATTCTGCAATTCCTTAGAATCATAGAGCTCAAAAAGGCCACAAGGGTTATCCAACCCCCTTCAGCCATGCAGGAACTCACGATCAAAGCAGCCCCAACAGATGGCCATCCAGCCTACAAAGAAGGGAACTCCACCACACTCCAAGGGAGTGTGTTCAACTGTTGAACAGCTCTCACTGTCAGGAAGTGCCTTCTAATGTTGAGGTGGAATCTCTTTTCCTGTAGCTTGCATCCATTGTTCCGGGTTCTGTACTCTGGAGCAGCAGAAAACAAGCTTGCTCCAGTCTCAATATAACACCTCTTCAAATATTTAAATAGGGCTATCATATCACTTCTTAACCTTCTCCTCTCCAGGCTAAAAATACTCAGCTCCCTAAGTCTTTCCTTATAAGGCATAAGGTGAAGTTTTCCAGGCCCATAACCATTTTGGTCACCCTCCTTTGGACACGCTCCAGATTGTCAACATCCTTTTTAATTGTGGTGTCCAGAAGCCACACCAAAGCATAATGTGTGTGAAGATGATGACAACCGGTTCACCGGATTGGGTATTGGTTTTAATTAGAGGAATTATGAGGTTTTATTGCTGGGGGGATATTGTTGTTGGGTATATATATATATATATATATATATATATATGTTTTGTATTTTTATATTACTTGTTATCCCGCTTCGATCCTCAGGGAGAGGCGGGAAATACAAATAAAAATTATTATTATTATTATTATTATTATTATTATTATTATTATTATGGGATGACACTATTACTTCCTTGATCTAGACTAGACACTATACTTAGATTGATGCAGCCTATAATTGCATTGGCTTTTTTAGCTGCTGCATCACAGTGTTGACTCATGTTCAGCTTGTATTCTACTAGGACTCCTAGATCCCTTTCCTACATAGTCTCATTAAGCCAGGTGTCCACCATCCTATATCTATACATTTCTTTTATTTTCTCCTTAAGTGCAGAACCTTGCATTTCTCCAAGTAGAAATTCATTTTGTTAGTTTTGGCCCAGCTTTCTAATCTATTCAGGTCACTTTGAATTTAGATCCTCTCCTCTGAGGTATTAGCTACTCCTCCTAATTTGGTCTACTCATCTGCAAATTTGATAAGCATGCCCTTATTCTTTCATCCTAGTCATTGATAAAAATGTTGAATAGCAGTAGGCATTGTCCAAGATGAAGAGGAGCTATTGCTGAGCACCCTTTGGGTTTGGCCAGTCAACCATTTACAAATCCATCTAATAGTTGCATTATCTAGCCCACATTTTACTAGCTTGTTGGCAAGAATATCAAAGGCCTTACTGAAATCAAGATATGCTACATCCACAGTATTCCCTTCATCTACCAAGATATGCTATATCCACAGTATTCCCTTCATCTACCAAGCTGGTAATTTTATTTTCCAGTGTGGACAAGAGGCCTCTTGGTTGCTGCTCAACCAGATACTCAGTTGCTGCTCTCATGATGGTCAGCAAGGGAGAAGCTTGATTCCATCAGGGCAGAGAAAGACACAGTTGGTGTGTGTGTAGGGGGTTTACAGAGGCCACATGCTCTGGACTGGAGACTGGTGTGGGCCGAAAAGGGAAAGGTTTTAACTTCAGGAGCTGCTCCAAGACAAAGGACTCTTTCCAAGAATCAAGCACAGATACTCCTTCCTCAGAGATGTGTCTTCCCCACACAGCTCCAAGTGTCCACTCTCCCACAAAAAAATGTTTCTTCTGCTACCTCTTCTCTGAAAGAAAGCAAGAGCAGCAGTGCAACCCCAACCTGATAGCAAAGTCCCAGCAAAGCTCACAAAGTTTAAGTAGGGTCTCAAAATTGAAAACTTTTTGCCATCACTTCTCTGCCACCACCATGTGCTCTAACTCTTTTCTCCAGTATGTCCCAAAATAGTGCTGCTTTGAGCCACAGAAGTTGTGCCCTGTGCTCAAGCCTCACACATTTTTCCCGATTGCCACTACTAGTGAAAGGTGCTGGTAAAGTAGTGAACTCACATGGGCAGGCAAAGTATCTGGGAATGGTTATTAAAACAAATCCCAAAAGTGTGACAAAGAGGCAGGTGATCACTTTCAAGCCTATCAGCTATGGCAAATTTGACTACAGTATTAAAAAGAGTGGCAGAAACTAGGGCATAATCAATAGTGCTACTGATATGTGTGTATATTCTCTATATGGATAAAATAGAGGGTTCCCATTGAGTAATCTTAAACCAAGTCACCCCATCATCTGAGCAAAACCAGCATATTTAATCCCAAGGTCCCACTTTGGAGTGTCTATCAACATTAGAAATGTATTCCTCTATTTCAGGTAAATACCAAGTGTGGGAAGAAAAGAGCCTCATTGTTATTCCCAATTTGAATGTTAAAATCCCCCACTAGGATTAGATGGGCTGCAGGGAATTGCCTCTCGAGGTGTACAATTTAATTTTCTAACAGCTCCCAAACCTGATTACTTTGGTCTCTACTGAACTTTGATGGAATATATACATTTATCATCAGCACTCACAAGATACCAAGATCAATTAAACAAGGCATGGCAAACTGTTCACAACTTGCCAGACACTTGAAAGAGGGTTTCAGAGCTGTAAAAATTAAGTTGACAAGCCCTGCCCTTGATCTTCCTTTACCAGAATGAGCAGTAGCTGGTAGCAATAGCAAGTACATTTCTATACCACTTACTGGTGTACTAAGCAGTTTACAAAGTGTAAGCTAATTACCCCCAACAAGCTGGGTACTCATTTTAACAACCTACGGAAGGATTTCAGGCAGAGTCAACCTGGAGCTCCTGGCTGGTATTGAACTCCCAGTCTTGTGGTTTGTGAGTGAGTGGCTGCAGTACAGGTATTTAACCACTGCACCACCAGGGCTCCTTGCTGGTAAATCAAATATAGCATAACTGTTACTATCTAATTTGGTTGTGCACCATGGCTCATGAAGAAGAATCATGTTGAATTTATTGATGTGATCTATTGCATTGGGATCTTTAAACTTAGAATTCCACCCAGCTATGTTCCAAAACATGCATTTAAGTAGGGATTTCATCAATGAGGATGATTTCACATTGATAAAGACTTGGATGTCGAACTCAGGACTGGATTATTGAGACAATTTGAGTGTCCTGGCATGGTCTTCATATTTTCAGTTGATTCTTTGTACCTGGTCTAGTTATCCCTTTTCATTAAGAAATACAGCCAAGTTGTTCAAGTTGCAGTCACTATCCAAAATGTCTTCCTCAGTTCTTTTAGAAAGAGTTGTTGATACTTCACTAAGGACTGAAACAGATGGCCATAAAAGGGTGGCTTCACACCACCCCTTTGATTGCCAGGTTGGGACCATGGCAACCGCATGCCACACCCTCAATCCAGCATTTTCCTGGTGCAAAAAGAAGCAGCAAAAAGCCACTCCTTTTTGCACTGGGAAAAAAGACACCTTTGCCGCTGCTTCTGCATCTTTTCAGCATTTCTGCATTGTGGCATGTGTAAACGCAGAAATGCCATGATGCTGCCTGCTGTGTGGTCAGTGGGGCGGTGTGATGCCAGCTTGGGGGGTGGCATAAGGGTGTGCACCATGCTCCCAAGCCACCCCAAAGCTAGAATTTTTTGCCGGTCTGTTTTGGCTCTATGATATTTATTTATTCCTATTGACAGGCATAATTCTTTATTAGGGCCTGTTTGAAGCAAATGAAAAGTTTTATCTGTGTTTAAATACTTCATCCCATTCTGATAGATGGTCTTATGATTCTCAGCCTTAGATGTTATAGAACTAGATGCCAGAACTATAAGATTTGTCAGTCTCTGTTTGCTATTTCCCTGGAGGCTAAATAAAATTGCTCTCAAGGCAGATCTATGATCTGTGACAGGATTGTTAGGGGCAATATTTCTCCTTCTTTGGAGGTCTTTAAACAGAGGCTGGGTGGTCATCTGTCAGGGATGCTTTGATTGTGAGTTCCTGCATGGCATTGGATTGGACTGGATGGCCCTTGTGGTCTCTTCCAACTCTATGATTCTATGATTCTATTTGAAACTTACTCAGAAGAGACTCCTCCTCAGTGATGATAGTATCATTACATTAAACAGAGTAGTTGTGCCTTTTGATTCAAGAGGCACACTGAGAATTTGTTCCTCTCAAGAGGGATGACTTGGGTAGGATACAGAATCTCCTAAATTTATAAGGTTACCATTCACATTATTATATATTACATTATATTAGTGGAAGAAATTGATTTGGGGACAATTTTAAGTAATGGGGGGCTTTATTCTTAAAGATCTGGGATATTAAGAGTCCCCTATTCAATAACTGGTATCATGAAATAAATACTTTTTTGTGTGGTATGCCCATATAAAAATATTACAACAGCTTGTGCATGTATGTAGTTATAAAATAGGTATTCCACATGAACAATGTCATTGGGAGTGAGGGCCCCTTGATCAAGATATCCTAGAGCAGGGGTCCCCAAACTTTTTGATCTCGGGGCCGGTTCGCTGGCCCCCAGATATCCGGGGGGGCAGAGGCACGCGCTTGCATGCGCACAACTCAGGAGTTATGCGCATGCGCCCAGCATGCACACACATCGCTGGGTGCCATTTTGTATTCCAAAATTGCGCCCGGAGTCATGTGCATGCGCGCGCAACACCAGGTGCACGTGTACGACTCCGAATGCCATTTTGGAATACAAAATGGCACCCCGTGTCGCACACGCAATGCGCATTACTCCGGTGCCATTTTGTCTTCCAAAATGGAGTCCGGAGTCGTGCGCATGCGCCTGGCATCAGATTTTCAGAGGTCAGCTGTTTGTGATCAGAATGTGTTACCACTTCATTCACTTCCCAAAATTTAACAGGTTTCTTTGCTTTATTATTTGTTTGTTGAATTGGTCCAGTTCAGAAAGTTGCTTTTATGCTTTGATGGGAGTCTCCATACTATCCTTGGCCTTAGAGTATGTCTACCTTTCTTAACCACCTTGGGCTTTTCCTGACATGAAGTTTGCTCCCTGGTGGATGTTTCCTGTATACTGGAGTATATCTTGGGTGAGCAATTGGATCTCAAGCTCTGTATCCAGCTTTACCAAGGATTCAGCAATGACTGTTAATAAGGTGTTGAATTCAGAGAGGAAGGACCTGATTGAATGTAGATCCTTGGTTATATTGTTAACCTGATCTGTAAGTTTTAACAATTTCACCTCTTCCTATTCCATCTGAAGCAATATTCCTTGTTGTGTGTCACTGCCAGTTCCAGGTCTTTTTGGAGTTTCTGAGATAGTTCTATTTCTCCACTCTATTTGGTGATTAAAGTTCTCAGCATTTTTATCTTTTTTTATTTAATATTTAAAACATGTATTGACATTAACAAGAAATGACAACACAAAACATTTCTATATACAACAGAAAAACATAACATCTTAACATAATCTACACAATAGGTATTTTGTCTTTGATGTCTACTGTAGAGGGATGCAGACAGGCGGCCATGGGCCGCCCCGAGAAGCATAGGATTGGGGCCGCTGCTAACACATGCAGCAGCCCCAATCCACCCTTCTGCCGGCCCTGGAAGGAGCACTAAAATGCCACTCCTTCCAGAGCGGGCAAAAGGGGAGCCCGAAGAGACACCGCGCGTCTTTTCTGCATCTCTTCCAGGGCATCATGTCCGGACGCTGTGCCAGAAGGACGTCATCATAGCGCTTGCCATGTGCAACGGCATGCACTTTGATGACGTCCTCAGGAAGTGGTTGCGGTGCCCGGCGTGCCATCCCCTTCCCTGGCTCCAAGACGGCATTTTGTGGGGTCTGCAGATCCCCTTAGTTATGTTATCTCAGTTTGAAAATTATGATATTATTATATAATCCCTCTTTGCCTACACACATTTTCCAGAAATAAATGTTTATAAATTCATATATGGAATTTGTATCTTAATATGTTTCCCCATATGTAAATATGTGTTCCACATATACACATATTTTACATAACCTGTATAATCATCCGGCAGTTTTTATCATTTTTCTTATTCTCTAAGATTTATTACTGACAATTCTCCCACTTTTTTCCTAAATATTTTATCATGACATTCAAATCTTTTTCCAACATTTCCTCCAATTTATCAATATGTAAACTTATCTAACTTCAGTCAATATGTTAACTTATCTTTTTTTTAATTATTTATAAAAACTTATTAAGTTAAAATATTACAATACAATACATATACAAAACCCACATATTACAATACAATATAAACATAAATTAATACAAAAACACAAAAAAAGATAAAAGGAAAGAAAAAAAGAAAAGAGAATAAAAGAAAAAGAAAGAAAGAAAATTAAGACATTAAACAATAGAAAAAATTAATTTATTGTTTTAAATAGTCCCATTGTAGTCAGGTACATTTGCATTTTCCATGATCACATTTTATAATTTGTTCCAGTTAAAATTTCAGTGATCATTGTGAGATTAGGATTAGTAGAAGCCATTCTCTATTATTACAGTAGAAAAAAATCTTTCTTGTAGTCAGTATCTTCAGAAGAAGCAGTTTAAAAATAATCTGGAACCTCTTCTGAGACATCACTGGGTCTAGACTGGAACCCCTTCTGGGCCCATAACCCAAAAATGTGGGCTGCAATTTTAATTTCCCATGGTGTTAACCCTTTTTAAAGGAAACAAAAATACATAAGTGTGAAAGTTAAATCTGTTAGAGTGTGAGCCTGACTAAATTATTCTTAATATGCTTTCCTAAAGAATAAAGACTTAACTCAAAAAAGATAACAAACATGCATGTAGTTTAAAAAATAAACAATAATGGCTTTCATAAATATTTACATAAAATAACTAAAACCTACTCTAACTGGAGATGGTTTGGGTAAAGATAAATAAATCTCACCATCTTTAAGATAGCAGGAAAAAACTACAACTGACTTCTTGAAGCAGTTTATAATCTTGGGAGAGAGCTGTTAAATAATCTCCAAGAGTCAGTGAAAAAGTCACATGATAGTTAGAATGAGAGAGAGAGAGAGAGCATCCCTGTCTAACTAAGGAAGGGACAGGAGAATGCAAACAAATTTTCCAACATTTTATGATAAAGTGGTCATTACATTCCTTATTTGCCTTATCTTTCCATAAAGTAAATATTCATGCCACTCAGCATTTTTATCTAAGGTGACATGAGCTACAATATTGTAACTTCCACATTGTACAGATCAAATAAAATCTGTCTGTGATCCAAGAACCAATCTAAAATAGAATCAGATGGCAGTTCCAGTCCTGTGTTATTTATTTCCACTTCTGGAGAAAAATAAGCAAGAATTTTCTCTTATAATGTTATGCAATGTTGTGTTGCCCCCCTGTTTCCAGACTTTTCAGCTGCCAAATTTACTCCAACCCCATTGTATAATTCAGACCTGTCTGTTGTTTAAAGTATAATCTGTAACCAAGTCAGGGAGCAATTCTGGCACTGAGTCATTTGATCCTACTACTGAGGGGAAATAAGCAGAGAGTTTTACTTGTTTTCCTTTTTTATAGGGAAGAGTGCCTGATTCAATAGACTAAATAGGGATGAAACCCAGGTTTTTGTAAACCTGTCTGTCAGAACCACCTTTGTAATTTACATCTCCTTCCTTTTATGTTTTGATATTTCAGTTCTTTTTCTTTATCTGTGATTGGTAGTCACAAGTGGCACATTCATGCAATGGTGTACAAGCATTCAGAGAAGCCCCAAAAATGATAGAGTGGCACAGCTTGATGCTGTTTGGCTTCTTGCATTGGTGGGGGGGGGACTACAGACTCCCCAAGGGTGTTCAACCTGTCATAGGAGCAGGTGTCATGAACTAGTTGAATTCT
This sequence comes from Phrynosoma blainvillii, assembly GCA_026167975.1. NCBI lineage: Eukaryota > Metazoa > Chordata > Lepidosauria > Squamata > Phrynosomatidae > Phrynosoma > Phrynosoma blainvillii. Next base: position 212,968,952 of record JANUYF010000001.1, read on the forward strand.
CCCCAAACTTTCCACTAACTCAGTAAATCAACCTTCTGTACTAGTATTGCAAAACAGCAAAGCTTTATTTCTGAAATCAAAAATCAGGGGACACCTGGCTTAATGAGACTATGTGTGAAAAGAATCTAGGAGTTCTAGTAGACCAGAAGTTGAACATGAGTCAACAGTATGATGCAGCAGCTAAAAGGTCAATGCAATTCTAGGCTGCATCAAGGGAAGTAATAGTGCCACTCTATTCTTTTTGGTCAGGCCTTACCTGGAATACTGTGTCCAGTCCTGAGCACCACAGTTCAAAAAAGATGTTGATAAGCTGGAGCGCATCCAAAGGAGGACTATCAAAACAGTGAAAGGTCTGGAAATTATGCCCTATAAGGAGAGACTTAGGGATCTGGGTGTGTTTAGCCTGGAAAAGAGAGAGGTAAGAGGTGATATGATACCCTGTTTAAATATTTGATAGAGCAAGCTTGTTTTCTGCTGCTCCAGAGAATAGGACCCGTAACAATGGATGTAAGTCACAGGAAAAGAGATTCCACATAAACATTAGGAGGAATTTTCTGACAGTAAGAGCTGTTCAACAGTGGGACAAACACCCTCAGAGTGTGGTGGAATCTCCTTCTTTGGGGGTCTTTAAACCGAGGCTGGATGGCCATCTGTCAGGGATGCTTTGATTGGGAGTTCCTGCATGGCAGAGAGTTGGACTGGATGGCTCTTGTAGTCTCTTCCAACTCTCTGATTCTATGAAAGTGATGCTTCTAGTATAGCATCTTGGACAGACCTAAAGGCTTAACACACATACAGCAATCATGAGCATACAAAAGGCATTGGCTCCACCCTACACAAGTGATGGGCTCAAATTTTCACCCATTCACATAACAATTAGTTCATCTGGTTTCCCTCCCTTTTCCAGATTGTCATCACTTGCCTTTTCTAACCATCATAATAAGTTGATAACAGTGTACAGAGAGGCAAATGGACAGAGAGAAAAAATAGGGGGGGGGGGCTCCTACGCATTCCTTTTGAATACAGTATTCAGTGAAGCCCATTTCATTGACCTTTCCCTAAAGTTACATTAGGCTGTGTAATTAAAATTATTACAATATGTAAAATCATTTTCCAATTAACCATCTATCCAGTGATCAGCCTTTTATAAAATAGGACTAGCAACATATGTTTTCCTGTTTGTTTAACATATGTAACAAACCTGCATCCCCCCCAAAGGTAATACAAACTACTTTCTACACACCATATCGGCTAATAGAAACAATGCACATATCAAACAGAACAAACATATCAACAGTTCTACACAAAGCATGAGATTACTTGGCTTGTTTCAAATACATATCAGTTAGCACACATGATGTAAACCCTTCTTTATACTCTGGCATTCCATAGCATAGTCATATAAAACAAAACATCCAAATTAAGCATCATGACATAATATCATATCATAATATAAGTTGAAACCATACATTACAGTTGGATATACATAGCCTACACATGATGCATAACATGGTCTCCGAGCATAATAATCATGGAAGGATTAGCCCATCTTGACAGCAGGTTGTATGGACAGTGGGTGGTCCCCCCAATTCAGGAAACTTTGAAGGCAACCCAGATTTTTCCCTCTCTCTGCTCAGCACCTGAGTCCTAATTGAATCAATCTTCATCTTTCCCAAGAAACAGTCGAACACTCTGGAGTTGACGTCTAATGGAACTTGTAGAGAAGATGGTGAGATGCTATCAGTGACAGAAAGAAGGCTGAAATTGTTTAATATCTTCTCTACTTCAGTCTTCTCAGCTAAAACAATTGCTGAGACACTAGAGAGAACCCAAGAACACATTGGTTTATGATTCATGAATTTGGCTATGCAGAAGCTGTCGGCCAAGTGGGTGCCAAAATTCTAACTAGAAACAAAATTGTGTGGATACATCCAAGTTGATTTTGTAGCATTTTGAGCAATCTAGTGATAATTTTTTTAACTACTCATCACTGTTGATGAAACATGGTTACATCACTTTGATGCAGAGACCAAACCAAAGTCCTTGCAGTTGCAGCATTCAGGTCCTCCATGGTTGAAAAAATTTAATACCCAAAGGTGAGTAAGAATGGTCGTGGCCAGTTTTGGGGTATAAGGAAGGTATTCTGATGACTGACTGTCTTCAGAATGGTCAAACAATTAATGCAGAATACTAGTTTAACTTGCTTTGCTGATTAAAAGAGGCTTTAAAATAAAAATAATGAGAGAAGCCGTGGAAAGCTGTTCTCTTTTTGCAGGACAATGCACCTGCTCACAGGGTGCAAGACAATGGATGTTATGAAGAAGTTGGTGTTGAGTGCATAGACCATCCACCCTACTCACCAGATCTTGCTCCATCTGACTATTTCCTGTTTCCAAATCTTTAAAAGAGTTTGAAAGGAAATACATTTTTGGATGATTTAGATTTGATAGCAGTATTTTAGTGACCAGAAATGGGGGGAGGGGGGGAGATTGGAAAGGTTAAAGAAACTTCAGAAATGATGTTGACCTTCAGGGTGAATATTAACAAGAAAGGTTAAAGATGAGTGACGGAGGTGGATGGGGCTTTTACAGTCAGGGCTCTGTAATTTCCATGGCTCCAGGTCATTCCCTTCTTGGTCAGGCCAAAACCTTTTCAGCACTGCCTTATATGTACCATCATGCACTAAACATTGTTCAGATGCCAAGAAGAAGTAACTTTTGCATTATGGAAGAATACAGTCTAGCACATGTAGGGTACTTCCAGACAGACAGCACTACTACTCAGATTATATCATGCAGCTATTTCATCTTTCATCTTTGCAAATGAAAGACAACATTTGATCAAATTCCATGACTGAAGCAGGATTTACACATAAAATTCTTCAACTGGAAACTCTCTGACCTCACCCCAAGCTCTCTGACTACTCACCCTTTTGAGCAGTCATATTTTCTTCAGAGGGCTGGAGGAGGTATTGATGTTTAACCACAAAGAGGTGAGAGGCAAATTTCTCTTTTTGAGACTACATGCTTCTTTATATCCCCATATGAATTATATTGCTATGGAATGTAAAGAAGTGTGTGGTTTCAGCGGGAAGAACCTTCACGTAAGAATGTTTTATTTAACATATTTACACAAGTCTCTTTCTGGTACCAGGAAGGAAGGAGAGAAAAAACAGTGACCTGTTTCATGGTTTGTTTTTTTAATTTGCTTAGAAACTGAGAATAATTTTTGCTTATTTAAATGTATTAAATCATAAAGCAGCTATCAATAAACAAATTTGCCATGATGCTTTTAAAAACACTATTAATGTGTATGTATGTATATTGTTATATTTATATGAAAAGTGTTGGTGAATCTTTTACAGGAAAATTATCTTGAGACATTAGCAAAAATACCTAAGAGGAACAAATAGATAAAAATGGAAATTGTGGTTACATTTTGAAACCACTAAATGCAAATCACTTCTTGTTGGAAATTAATAGAAAGTCACAGAATAAAGACAGAGCAGAAATAACTCTGGAGCTTAAAAATGAACATACAAGGACAAAGACTATAGTCCTTTCCTGTTAGTGTAGCATACTTAATCCCACCCACCCAACTTACCATGTTTGTTTTTTAAAAAAATCTTTGACTCAGTAGGGGTAGACAAAACAAGGGGAGTGATATCAAAGAGCTGCTCACTAGCTTTCCATTCCCCATAATGTTTTGATATTGCACCTATGCATAGTCTCTAAGATGGGGGATAACTTTATCCTGTAGGTGTCAAGAACTCCATAAATGTATTTATTGTACACCCCTGAATTTTAAGCAGTTAACAAATCCTATGGTTGATATTAGTTCTGTTCATGAAAGACAGTTGGTATGAAATAAATGTGACTCTCTTCATTAGATTTGAATGACTGTTCTACCCAAGCTTTCAAAAATATGTGTAAAGTGGTGGGAATGATGCTGGCTTTCCCAACATAAGTTCAAGCTGCAGGTCACAGACAAATCCATCCATTCTTAGAATCATAGAGTTAGAAAGGGACCCCAAGGGCCATCCAGTCCAACCCCCTGCCATGCAGGAACTCAAAATCAAAGCATCCCTGACAGATGGCCATCCAGCCTCTGTTTAAAGACCTCCAAAGAAGGAGACTCCACTACTCTCCGAGGGAGTATGTTCCATTGCTGAACAGCTCTCACTGTCAGGAAGTGCCTCCTAATTTTGAGGTGGAATCTCTTTTCCTGTATCTTGCATCCGTTGTTCCGAGTCCTATTCTCTGGAGCAGCAGAAAACAAGCTAGCTCCCTCCTCAAGATGACATCCCTTCAAATATTTAAACAGGGCTATCATATCCCCTTTTAACCATCTCTTCTCCAGGCTGAACATACCCAGTTCCCTAAGTTGTTCCTCATAGGGCATGGTTTCCAGACCCTTCACCATTTTAGTTGCCCTCCTCTAGACACGCTCCAGTTTTTCAGCATCCTTTTTGAATTGTGGTGTCCAGAACTAGACACAGTATTCCAGATGGGGCCTGGCCAAAGCAGAATACAGTGGTACTATTACTTCCCTTGATCAAGATACTATACTTCTATTGATGCAGCCTAAAATTGCATTGGCTTTTTTAGCTGTGGCCTCACACTGTTGCTCATGTTCAACTTGTGGTCTACTAGGACTCCTAGATCCCTTTCACATGTAGTCTTCCTGCAAAGTACACAGATCTACATGCTTTATACATTCTCTGATATCATGTAAGAAATGATAAAGAAGGAGAGAGAAAAACAAAAATTTAACTCTAGCAGTTGTTAACTACAATTAACAAGAAAGATCTTCTGAGATTTTGCAGTAGTCAGCATCTAACATGCATTGATTTTCTTCCTTCTCTTCCACCACATAATTGGTAGTGAATGCTGCAGCTTTTCATCCAGCTTCTTTTAATAACATATGTTAAAGAAAGGAGCTCTGAAAGGTGGGCAACTGAAACCCCTAGTTTTTTGTTTCATATATTTTAGTACTTGTAGAGTGGACTCTGATAGTCACTAACATACCCTCCAGTTATCCTGCTTTGGCAGGGACAGTCATGATTAATTCTGTGTTGTCCTAGTTTTTCAGCTGCTCATAAAGTGTATCAGTTTCTCTCTCCTCTTCCCACTTTTCCTCTTTGTTTTTAACTTATTTTGGCTGATTCAAATTTAGTACAAAATGCTAAACTCGAATCACAGAGTTGGAAGAGACCACAAGGGACATCCAGTCCAACCCCCTTCAGTCATGCAAGAATTCACAATCAAAGTACCCCAAACAGATGGCCACCCAGCCTCTGTTTAAAGATCTCCAAAGAGTGAGATTCCGTTCCACTTTCAAACTGCTATTGTTGTCCAAATGTTCTTCCTAATGTTTAGGTGGAATTTTTGTGTAGTTTGAATCATTGCTCCGTGTCATATTTTCTGGAGCAGAAGAAAACAAACTTGCTCCATCATCAATATGATACCCCTTCAAATATTTAAACTGGGCTATCCTATCACCCCTTAACCTTCTCTTCTCCAGGCTAAACATACCCAGATCCCTAAGTCTCTCCCCATAGGGCATGGTTTCCAGATCCTTCACCATTTTGGTCGCCCTCCTCTGGACACACTCCAGCTTCTCAATGTCTTTTTTGATTTGTGTTCTGGGCACTAGACACAGAATTCCAGGTGAGGCCTGATCAAAGCTGAATAGAGTGGCACTATACTTCACTTGATCTAGATACTATACTTCTATTGATGCAGCCTAGAATTGCATTGGCTTTTTTAGCTGCCGCATCGCAGTGTTGACCCATGTTCAATTTGTGGTCTACTAGGACTGCTAGATCTCTTTCACATTTACTGTTGTTAAGCCAGGTTTCCCCCATCCCATATCTATGCATTTCATTTTTTCTGCCTAAGTGCAGTACCTTGCATTTCTCCCTGTTTAAATTCATTTTGCTAGTTTTGGCCCAGCTTTCCAATCTATTCAGGTCTTCTTGAATTTTGAGACTGTCCACTGGGGTATTAGCTACTCCTCCTAATTTGGTGTCATCTGCAAATTTCATAAGCATGCCCCCCATTATTTCATTCAAGTCATTGACAAAGATGTTGAATAGCACTGGGCCCAAGACAGAACCCTGTGGCACCCCACTGGTCACTTCTTTCCAGGATGAATAGGAGCCATTGCTGAGCACCCTTTGGGTTCACCCAGTCAACTGGTCAAGTAGTTTGCATTTAATTAACTCAGGAGTGGGGAGAGGAAAAGGAGGGATGAAAACATGCCCTTCCCTGTAGATTAATGCCAAAGCAAGCTACTGTCACCTCTTCTATTAAGTTTTGCCTCCTCAACCATCTTCAATATTGTCTGCCTACACATGTGAAATGCTGGAAGATATGGGATAAATACAATTATTGTTCTTTACCTCCCTGGCTTTGTGTTAGGCTTTGTATTGAATGGCTTTGTTATTAGGGATGTAACTCAGGGACTGTCCACATGGGCTGAAAGGCTGAAAGGCCCATGTCCCCACCTGTCAGGGATAGACAGCAGCACCTTGGACAATCAACCAGTCAGTTTGATTGAAGAACCAACAGAACTTTATTGATAGATCCAAAAGTCAGACCCCTGAGGCTGGGGAGGAACCTCGGACGGCGGACAGAGAAACCAGAGCGGTGCCCAAGACCGGGGGGCAACAGCTGCCACAGACCCCACTGGTGCCTGGACAGTGGTTTGGTGCTCCGGTGGTGCCATCGCACACAAAAGAGCGCAGGCGAGTGGTGAGGTGGTCGGACTGGAACACAGGGTTCACGCAACTGCTACAGCTGCTATCGGGAGAAGAAGCCAACCTGGAGACGCTGGGTGAGACATGTCTGACTTTTGGATCTATCGATAAAGTTCTGTTGGTTCTTCAATCAAACTGACTGGTTGATTGTCCAAGGTGCTGCTGTCTATCCCTGACACCACCCCAGCTTCACATTGTCCTGTTTGAACTATGTAGACCAAATCCTTGGGGCTAGGTCAGGCCAGATTCTGGCAGACCAGATTTGGATCCAGTGAATCTGGCTCGATCTTGGGGTAAACAGGGCTTAAGGCAGGTCAAAATGACCCACAGTTTGCCGTTGAGCCTCCACAGCAAATCCCAGCTGATTAGATGGCCCCTGCACACTCCATACCTTATTCTCCCATTGCCACTGCTCAAAAGACCCTTGTTGCCATGTCTGATGAGGAAACAGGGCACCTGGCCATGTGGGCATAGCCAGGCACCCTGTTTCCATATCAGATGCAGTAACAGGGTTCTTCTTACTAGTAGCAATGGGATAGTAGGGTAAGGAGCATTCAGTGGTATCAGTTCTGTGGCAGGGGGAAGGGCAGGTGTGTACAGCAGGCCCCCTAAGTTTCTTCTTCTCCAAATAAGCAACAAGAGATGTTAGCAATTTACTTTCTACTGCAAAACAGTCTTCAAAACTGAGGACTTGGATGATGCCTTCAAGAAACAGATGGACACATATTCAGAAAGGCAAGATGTAGCAGTAATCACTGGCAGGTGATTAAAACTAACAAAAGAGGGGATTCTTCTTTTAACATTTTGCTTTAGAAGAGAATGAGTAAGCAAAACTATAAAAAGGGTATTTTGTGTTATTGCTTTGACTTACAATGTATCATGGAGTACTTGAGCTCTGTGTGTTCACAGATGACAGTTTGTGTATGTTCTCAAATCCTCTAGCTGCCAAATAGATGAGGCTGTCAGAGTTCAGTTCAGAGATGGTAAAGCATGTTTCATGTCAGCCTCTAGCCAGTTCTTTGATACCGGCCTAAAGCAACATAAAACTATCCTGATATCTCCCCATGAGATCCTGAAGTGTCTGGTGATAACTTTGCACCTAGTATATCAGTTCCTATGCCATAGGATTGAGTTTTCTTCACCTATACCTACAGCCATGCTGCTGGATCCTTGGTTTACTCTGCTGAATGCCTTGCTAAAAGCTGTGCCCCTCTGTCTGCTGCTGCCATTCATCCTGCTATGATCAGGAATCCCTTGCATCTTAATTTTTTTAAACCCTGATTTTACTCAGTGTCCTTTAAAAGTGTTTTATTTAATGTATCACAGCATGGAAGTAGCCTCTACCACCACACATCAGCATATTTGGGTATGTGTTGGATTTTATGATCCTTATATCTTTAGAAATTATTCATATGCCAGAAGATTTGTGCTCATGTTTCTCAACATATCATATCTATATCAGAGGGAAAAGAATGCATTTTCTTAGCTAAGCTTTAAAAAAATATATAAAATATTTTCAAAGCAATGCTAAGATCTGATTTCAGCTGAATATTTGCCTCTTCAGTTCCTGCTGTGACTGGGATCCCATAAGATTTAAATCCCCAGCATTTCTTTGTATCTGTTCTTTAACTAGTCCTTTTGCATCTTTTCTTTTTCCTCATTATCTTTTAGTAGTTTAAAATATTACATTTCTTTTTTCCCCATTATATTTTATTAGTTTAAAATATTACAAACATACATATAAACAAGCATGCCGGTATACAAAATTCCCATTGTTCATCTGATTATATAGGACTCAATTTCCTCTCTATTTTTGACTTCTAAGTCAATATACATTTTTTATTTTTATGTCTCTTCACTAATAAAAATTAGTGATATGAATTTCACATATTATGTTTACATCACATAGCAATAGCAATAGCAATAGCAAGTACATTTCTATATCGCTTATCAATGCACTTAAGCACTCCCTAAGTGGTTTACAATGTGTAAGCATCTTTGACACTGTTACTCCTTTCACCTGTTTTTGCAAAATTCCACAACTGGAGACCAAGCCTTTTCTATATATAACAATAAATTCCAAATGAAACACAAGATTTATCTTCTGAATATAACTAATAAGATAACTAAAAATAGCAAAAGGAAACATTAGAATGTACTTTTGTACATGGTAACTATAGCCATAATATTATTGGCCCAAAACTGGAAAACAACTAAAATTCCAACAATAAAAGAATGGTTGTTTAAGTTAGTGAACATGATTGAATTAGTCAAATTAACATGTTGGTTAAATCACAAAGAAATAGAGAAAATAGAAAAGGATTGGTCTTCTTTTGCATTGTTTCTTTAATCAGAAGAAAAGCAGCAGAAACACATGGAGGATGGCATCATGACAGAAAATCCTCTTCCTGAAACATTTCCCACTATGAAAGCTTCCTTAAGAAGCTACTGCTTCAAGTCTCCTGGAAACAAAGTTGGTCCTGATATAGTACATTTCATGGTTCCAAACATGTTTGAAGTTTCAGGCTGGAAAAGGAAGCCAGATATATCAACCATAGCAAGTACATTTCTATACCACTTACCAATGTACTAACTGGTTTACAAAAAGTAAGCTAATGCAACATTTCACAGCCAATATGTTTTTGTAAACTTCAGTTCTTATATATTGCAGGCAGAAAATCTTGAAGATGACCCAGACTGAACTATCTCAAGTTCAAGATGCATGCCTACAGACAGAAACTGAATGCTGCTCTAGCTGGTCAAGTGGAACCAAGGCTGTCTTCCTTGGAGGTTTGGTCCCCTTTAACCAGCTAGAGCCATCCAGAAAACAGTCATCCATTTTCAATCTCCTTGCATTTTAAATAACCACCACAGGATTTCCTCTTTGATCTGTTACTGGTTTCACTCTTTTTTTTTTTAATGAGACAGGTTTGTGAGGGGCAGGGGCAAACATGGCTGTAAGTGTTATAGTTTCTGCCTCAAAAGGAAGCCTGTTTATTATACTCCAGGAGATCAAGTAAAAAATTATTCCTACTTATAACTCCTTCTCTGATATAATGATAATAAACTTTTGCAATAAAAGCTAGGCATAAAGTTAACAAAGGCATAAAGCAACAAATCTATTGCTATAGATATCACCATGGTTACTCTAGTAGTTCTTGAGAAAACAAATACAAAAATCAAGATCCTGACCTAAAATTATTACAAGTAACAAATTAGGCGATAAGGATTTTTTCTTGACTGTATTTGACAGTTTCAGATCATCTGACACCTAAGAAAAGTTTACTATGGGGCTATGTAGATGGGCGGCTCTGGGCCGCCCCTGCTAGCCACAGTTTGGGGCTGTGGCAACCATGCACCATGGCCCCGATTCTCCCTTTTGCTGCTCCGAAAGAGCGGCAAAATGCCGCTCCTTTCAGGGGCAGCAAAAGGGCACCCTAAAAGCCAGCGCGTGGCTCGTTAGCACCCCTTCTGCCGCAGCATGTCAGGATGCTGCGCCGGGAGGACGTCCTGGCACCGTGTGTAATGGTGCCACAATAAACTATATATCCCAGGATTCTCTAGCACTGCCACAGGGCAGTTAAAGCAGTCTCAAACTAAATTATTTCTGCAGTGTGTTTTGGACCCAAGTTAATTGCTTGGAGTGGGGAAGGTATTGTAGCTGAGTACATAACATTTCTAGTGAATTGGATGCTATTGTGAAAATACTACTTCTCACAGATTGCCTGACTTTATTGATCTGATGGACAGATTGATCAAATGGAATAGCCAACATCCATTGTCACATAAGCAGACTTCTACTTTTGCAACAAGACTTTCACTCTTCCCTCCTCCTCTTCCCTTCCCTCTTCTTTGTGCTTGGTTTTGAAGAAACAACAAACATCTAGGGAAGATTTTGGATGGTGTGAAGCATGGTTTCAGGGGGTGGTGAATGCATTCCACCAACAATGTCTCTTTCATTGGCAGACAGGACAGTTGCATTTCACCTAATAAGATTATTTTCAGAACAGTATGACTGACGACAATCAATGCAGACAATAACAAAAAAGAATGAGAAATCTCTTCTACAAGATAAAGGAAATGAAGATGAAGTACAAACCAAAGGCCAGGATGCTCTATAATAAGAACAGGAACATACTGCAAGATCAAGAAGAAATAAAAATATGCTGGATGCAATACACAGAAGACTATGGGCCTTTGCTTCTAAATTGGTTGAGGAATTTCATTCGGCTTATCCTGACAAACCAGGTGGGGTTGGTTGACTTTGTTCTGTGGGATATATATATATATATATATATATATATTGGGGGGGGGGAGCGGACTGTCAGAACCTTGAAGTGAAAGCTTCACTCAAGCAATTGGGAAGAATAAATCACCAAGAACAGATGCCATACCAATACAACTGCTATCATCCATAAAGTCAAGTTCAGTTATAACTAAAATATGCCAAATATTCAAAAATGGAAAACCCTAACCAGTGACATTCAACATACATTCCTATACACCAAAAAGGAGACACAAAAGATTGTAGTAACTACAGGACCATTGCACTAATTTCCCTTGCAAAGAAAGTCCTGCTTGAAATTCTGCAGCAAGACTCCTACCATATGTGGAGTGAGAAATCACTGAGGTGCTATGGTTTCAGAAAAGGAAGAGGTAATAGGGATCACACTGCAAACTTACAATGGATAATGGATAACATCCATCACTGACCATTGCAACCTACATGTAACTTGTCATGGATTTTGCATGCAGTAATCTCTACTGATGTGGGGAGGAGATAGCAGCTATATAGAGAGCTACTGGCTGCTATCTCCTCCCCAGCCACATGATCAGTGGGGTGCCAGAGAAGGGTGACTAAAATGGTGTAGGGTCTGGAAACCATGCCCCATGAGGAACGACTTGGGAACTGGGTATGTTTAGCCTGGAGAAGAGACAGTTAAGAGGGGATATGATAGCCCTGTTTAAATATTTGAAGGGATGTCATCTTGAGGGGGGCGCTAAATTGTTTTCTGCTGCTCCAGAGAACAGGACCCAGAACAACGAATGCAAGCTACAGGAAAAGAGATTCCACCTCAACATTAGGAGGAACTTCCTGACAGTGAAAACTGTTTGACAGTGGAACACACTCCCTCAGAGTGTGGTGGAGTCTCCTTCTTTGGAGGTCTTTAAACAGAGGCTGGTCTTTAAACAATTATGCTTTGATTTTGGTTCCTGCATGGCAGGGGGTTGGACTGGATGGCCCTTGTGGTCTCTTCCAGCTCTATGATTCTATGATTCTATGAAATAAAACAACAGGAATGGATGGCATACCAACAGAGATGTTTCAAGCTACAAAGTCAGAATCCATTCCATTTCTTACAAAAATCTGCCAACAAATATGGACAACAAAATAATGGTTCATAGACTGTAAATGCCAATATAAATTCCAGTCTCCAAGAAGAGAATACTAGGGACTGCAGTAACCTTCAGACTTTTTCACTGATCTGCCCTGGAAGCAAAGAAATGTTTAAGGTATTTCAAGAAAGGTTTTTGATATGTGGCAGAAAATGCCAGATTTGAAAGCTGAGTTTATAAAGGGGAGAGGCATCAGGGATCATATTGCAAACACACATTGGAGAATGGAGGCACACCAAAGAAGATTCAGAACAAAATCTTTGCTTTACAGATTACAATAAAATCTTTGACTATGTAAATCATGAAAAATTACAGTTTGCTCTAAAAGAATGAGGAATGCTACAAGGTCGGATTGTTTTGTGTGTTTTTTTAATGAGGAATGCTACAAGGTCGGATTGTTTTGTGTTTTTGTTTGTTTGTTTGTTTTCTTAATAATTGTTATTGTTAAAATTTTAAAAACACATATAATTTCAAACACATTCACTACATTCAAAATTATTACATTCTCATTGCTGGTTCGTCAATTATCTATTTTCTGTTTTTGGATCCCTATGGACGGCTTCTCAGACCCAGCAATACATCTTAATTATTTTATCATAAAAACACACACATCCCTCAATTTTCCCTTCTTCTTTCCTTATCTCCAACCCTTCTCTCCTACTATCTCTCCTTCATTTACCCTTCTTATCCATCCTTCAACCTCCTTAACTCTTAACTTCTAACTTCCCACGTTCCCTCTATAATTCTTCATTCTTCTCATATCATCTTTTCCTATCACCTGCCTACATTCCAAACCATCTCCTACATTCACCTTCCTTCCTTCTCCTATTTACTTTCGCATACCCTCTCCTACATTCTCTTACCATCTTCTACTTTCTTATTCCTCCTTCTACTTTAATCTTTCATTCTCTTTCCAAACTTCCCGTTCTTTCTAACTTCCTCCTTGTCTTCCCTGGTTTATTACTTAGTATTTTTTTGGTCAGATTGTTTTGATACTTAATCTAAAACTCATGACAAAAGGCCACTGTCAGAATAGAATATTGAGAAATAGGATGGTTTCTGACATTGACAAGGGCAGCAGATAATACTGTATTTGATTACTCTATCCATTTAATTCAGAATCTATCACAAAGAACTCAGGATTAGACTCAGAGGAAGCTGGCATGAAAACTCAGGAAAGGAAAATCAGCAATTTAAGATGTGCAAATGGCATCACATTACTTGCATAAAGTAGCAAAGAACTGGACTGAATCATGATGAAAGTTAAGGAAGAAAGTGCAAAGTCAGATTTATAACTGAATACAGAGAAAATAAAACAATAACCACAGATTATCTATATAGTTTTTAAATGGGTAACAGTCAGACCTGGCAGATTCACTAACTCTGTGTTGCCATTAAACCAGCCAATTGGATTAATTAGGAGTTTATTGAAAACACACAGTCAGTAATTTACTAGTCAGAGTTTAACCGGAACTGCCCCCCTTCCACCAGATGCCATATTAAACCCCTCGAAACCTGTGGGCTCCACCCCTCCTCTTTGGCTCTACTAACTACTAACTACCTTCCCCAAATACTATCCAACCTATCATCCCCCAAACAACTACATATATAACATCCCCAGTCAAACATCTGGCAGAACTCATGCATGCAGGCATGGTTCTGACAGTAACAAACACATTGAAATAGTTAAAGGTTTCCTATACCTTTTCTAAGCCATTAACCACAATGGAGACTCTAGTCAACAAATCAGAAGAAATCTAAGCCTAGGAAAGGAATTAGATAAGATCCTCAAGTGTAAAAACATATCATAAAATACCAAATTCAGAATCATCCAGGTCATAATATTTCTGATTTTTATGTATGATTGTGAAAGCCAGACAGTGAAGAAGGCTGATATGTAAATGTGGAGTTGGAAAATAGTTTTACAAATACCATGGACTACTAAAAAGACAAATGAATGAGTCTTACAGCAAATCAAACCTGAAATTGAACTAAAGTCAGGCTGTCATACTTGGACATATGAGCCAACGTGATTCACTGGAAAAGAAAATAATGCTTGGAAAAGTGGAAGGCGGGGCATTTAGATGACACACGTCTCAAAAGCAGCTGGAAATTGGACTGAAGCCATGGTCCAGGACTAAAAATGGGAGCAAAAGGAAGCCATGATAGTCTGACTCAAGGTGGAAATGCACATCTTTGCTGCTGCATACAAATTCCCCAACATTAGTATGGGCTGTGGCAACACAAAGAAATGAAAGTGTGACAACTCCAATAGATGTAATTACAATATACACAAACCAGACAATCCAACAGGGGAGCATAGGGTGGAGGGGACATGTAAGGAGTTCCTCCATGATTGTTCTTTGCCAATGTATCACTCACACTCCGATTCATTGATGCCCTGAACAGGCAGAATATCACACATGAGACTGTGTGGCCAATCAAAGGGGCAGTCATGCAGTGGGATGGCATCTGAGCAGATATGGGAGGTATTTGGAAGGTGCAGGCTCTGTGTTTGTGTGACGGTGGAGAGGCAACAAAATTTTACCAGCATCATGTCTTGCGGCTGCGCTGTGTGGTTGGGTCATGTGTTTTCAGTCCACCATAGGTGTGGGCCATGTGGGCAGTGGGGTTTTGACCCGCTTTTGGAAAAAGCAGGATTGAACCATTTTTTTCTGCCCATCTATTCTGACCCATAGAAAGCATTAAGGTATTATGTGGTTTAAATACATTTTCAGGTTGAACTTCCCTCTTCTAAGAGGAAAAAAAAGAAAAAGAAATGAAAAATATTATTTATGTACCGGTATTTATTTTCTTTTTATGCCACCTTTCTCCCAAAAAGGGACCCAAGGCAACTCACAAGATGAAAATACTTTAAAAACAATTTTAAGAGCAATTAAAATAACCCAGTTTAAACAGTAATAAATAATAATAATAATAATAATAATAATAATAATAAAATTTATTTTTACCCTGCCCCTCTGAGAGCAATCGGGGCGACTAACAACATGTTAAAATACCAATACAATCAACCCCTATACCCTCCCCCCCCAACAGTATAAAATTAAGATTAAAAACACACAAAAGTTAAAACACACAATCTAAAACACTTACCCCATATAAAAGCTTCCCTGTCATGATTTTAAAATTCAGTAGGACAAACGATGTAATCAAGGCATGTGTCACCGTAGCTAGAACTGTTGACTCAAGGAATGGGCGCAGCTAGAGCACTAGTTTTAAATGTGTGAATACAGTCCTGGGCACTGCTAAAACCTGGACATTCAGGTTCAGAGTTGAGTTCAGGAGCACACCCAAAGTGCAAGCCTGAGATTTCAAGGGGAGTGTAATCCCCATCCAGCACAGGTAAATTCCCCCTTTGCTGATCTGCCATACAAATGACCAGGAGCACTTCTGTCTTGTCTAGATTAAGCTTCAAAAAAATTTTGCCCTCATCCAGTTCATTAATGATAACAGAGACTGGTTCAGTACAGAGATGGCTTTCTTGGAATCAGAGGGAAAGAAAGAGATAGGCTTGGGTGTCACTGGTGACACCACACCCCAAAACTCCAGATAACTCTCCCAGCTGTTTCATATGGATGTTAACTAACATGGAGGACAGAATAGAACCATGTGAGCCAGGGAGTCGAACCACCACTTGGAGGGTCTGTCTCTCCAAGAAAGACCGGAACTACTGCATAATAGTGCCCCCAAGTCCCATCACAGAAAGGCAGCTGAGAAGGACTCTATGGTCAATGGTATCAAAAAATATCATTCCAAGGTCACTTTACCATTATATATTTATATGCAATTTACTACCAATAAAAATCCAAGTGTGATGTACATCTTTTCTTTCTCCCTTCATACTTTGAACAGATTGCAAAGCTTTTTGTGTTC
Source organism: Phrynosoma blainvillii (assembly GCA_026167975.1). NCBI lineage: Eukaryota > Metazoa > Chordata > Lepidosauria > Squamata > Phrynosomatidae > Phrynosoma > Phrynosoma blainvillii. Next base: position 212,985,003 of record JANUYF010000001.1, read on the forward strand.
TTGTATGGCAGGGGGCTGCTCTAGATGTTCCTTGTGGTCCTTTTTAATTCTAAGATCCTTTGCTTCTATGATATTGTTCATTCTTCTGTTTATTGTTCTGTTACACTTTGCATATTTGTGCATGCAAATCTGGAATAATCTGTTTAATGAACAAATGTCTATTTATAGTCATGGGAATCATAAGATGCTCCAAACATGACATGAGAAAAAACTCCTATAGGAAGGATGAGTATTAGGTTTCACATGACTAACTTCTAGCTAGAAAGAATGTGACCCACATTGATTATTTCCGTAAGTGGTTGAAAAGAAAGCACCTTCTGTTTGATGGAAGACTTTCCATTAGTCTCTGTGCTCAGAAATATGAGAGGAAATAAAATTATCTGTTTAAGTGTGGTAAATTTGTACACATTTTTGATGAAGCTGACATAGATCAGAGTTTCCATCTAAAATAGAATCAGGATTACTTGATTCCTTACATGATAAAGTTCCTTTAAACAGTAGTTAAAATACTAAATTATGTTCTTGCCTTGACTGAGCAAGTAAGCAAACAAATCATTTCTTGACCCAATTATAGCACAAGTTTTATATGTATAGTAAATTTCTATGAGAAAACAAACTGTCAAGCTTCTGAAAATGCCAAATTACACATCATATTAAATATATAACTGGCAATGTTCAAACTCTTTGTTTGCTCTGGGGCTGCAGTCCTTGAACAAAAGAACTACAAAGGCACAAAGAGAAATAGCAGAATTGGGATTTATCCACAAACTACAGTCCCTCAGCAATGGATTGATCAAAGACAATGGGTTTCTTACTCACTACACACACTTCAACACTATCTGACCCCATCTTCATAGAGGTGCCCTACATTCTTCTATTCCTCTCACCACAGGCTAGTCCTATTACAAAACTGGATCTGAAAGTTCAGCCCCATGCACAGAGACCAGTTTTCTACGTCTTTGTGCACTATCATTAGTTAAGGCTGGACCTGCCACTTCATTTCCATACCAAAGGATTTGTAATTTGAATTGACATCCTCACATATATATGTCTGTGCCTGGCTTCCACTCCACCAAATGCATCTGAGGAAGTATACTGAAGTCTATGAAAACTCATGCTGCCAATTTCTTTATTTCAGTTAGTCTCAAAGGTGCTACAAGATCTCTATACATACTGATTCTACAGACTAACATGGCTATATCTTTGAATTCATAATATTCGGTTAAGGTAGAATGACATCATCATCATCAGACTTTATTACATGTCAATGCAATTGTGTTAGGGAGAAGAATGGATATGTTTGAGAACTTTCCTTATCACATGTCCTCCATTAATGTGACTGGATCTGTTTCCTGGCATAGACTAACTTTCTCAGCATGCTCTTTAATCCTGCCTCCCTCCCCATTGCTTTACCATTCCCTTACCCAGCATGTCTTGGGTTTTTTGTTTGTTTGTTTGTTTTTTGGTTTTTTGCTATTTATTTCTATTTTTTACTGAATTCAGCAATTACAACAATGCATTTTAGGTGGGGAGAGGGGTAAGAAATGAAAAGAAAGTGACAAGAAGAAGAAAAGAGACTGCTTGGGAATAGCAAGGGTGGGAGGGAAGAGGGAGTAAGCTTGACTGCCCAATCCTGCCGTTACAGTTGGAAACATTACCACACTTTTCTTATAATGCAAGCATAATGGGAGGGAAGCATTCATGGGAGTTCCCCATTAATGGCCAGATATGCCCTAACCATGCTTGGGAGACACAGCAGCAACTGAATAGAGTGACATTGTGTGATTCTTAATGCCAAAGGCACTATTTTCCTGCTTTAATCCCAGTTTAACAGCCATACATGATAAAGTCCATCATCTCTTCTAATGGTAGAGTTCAAAGATATAGTCTGGAAAATCAGTATGCAAAGGGATCTTGTAACACCTTGAGACTAAGGCCCAAAACAGACTGGCCCAAAGAAGTGGCAAGGGCACCAGCGTCATTCATGCCAGGACTGCAGCAAAGCACATACCTGGTCCCAATTCGGGCCTCTGCCATGGTCCGGAACTGAGCCACCAGAAGGAGCAGATTCTATCCACTCCTCCTTGGCCCAGTTCTTTTTTGTTGGCACAGCCTTGGTGCAACTTCAGGCAGTGTTTGGGGCATGTGTCATGTAACTAGCATGCCCTCAACATGGCCTGAATCTACATCATTTTGCTCGTCTGTTTTGGGCCTGAGTCTCAAAGGTGCTACAAGATCTGTTTGCATAGAAAATAATAGTTAGTTAGAACAGCAGTTCTAAATATTTGGCTCTTCAGATTTTATTTTATTTTTTAACTTCATTTTCCAGAAGCTCCAGTCAGCTAGGCCAATGACAGGGAAGTATAAAAGTTGAAAACCAAGACATCTGGAGGACTAAAATAGTGACAGCCAGTGACTTAGGATAAAAGTCACCATATTGCTGAACAGACCAACTAAGAGAAGAACCCCCTCTGATGTTCCAACAACACCTTTTAGACCAGTCAGTATTGTTCTCTGTAAGTTTACCACAGAGGTGTTCTCAGTGGGTGCTTCTTAATTTTTTTCTCATCGTACACTTGCCAAAGCCTGAGTCTGTAACAATTTGTGGGTTTTCTACCATCATATGATTTCTAATTGGCAGGGGGTTGGACTGGATGGCCCTTGTGGTCTTTAAAGGGCAGCCTAGAGGCTCTCCACTTGCTCTTATAAATGATGGGGGGAGAGCATTCAAAGAGGGTTTTTGTGTTTTCCACCAGAAATGCTGTATGTTTTTATTTATTTAAACTAGATAGAAATGGAGTAAAACTTTTAGCAGTTTTCATGGTACACAACTACACAAGTCAGCGTAAAGAACTAAAACTTAAAGATTCTAAACCACTCAGTTTCAATTGAAGCACAAAAGTAGGGGAAGGGAAGTATCCCATAAAGGCCTCGATCCTCTAAGATTTAACCTGAATTGCTGATCGGGTTATATGTCTGTTGTTCCCACTTGAAACCATTCTGATCCTACTGTGCTTGCTTTAAATCATGATGAAGTGAGGCAAACGCCAATGAACCACTCTTTCCGGATACTAGTTTTTGGGCAGTTCTTTTCAAAAGACCCAAATCCAAATCATGTTCAACAAGTGGGAATGACGAGTCAGATTCACATTGGGGGATTGTGCTGGTTCATGCTGGCTTCTCTCAGCCAGCCCCAGTGACAGCCTCGGTGCTCTGGGGGCTGTGCCAGCTCTTGTCACCTTCACTCAACAGCCCCAGTGACAGCCTTGGTGCTCTGGGAGCTGCCGGCTTCAATCAACAGCCCTAGTGCTCTGGGGGCTGTGCCAGGTCTCGGGGCTCAGCTGCAGGGCACCATCAGCTCCTTTCCCTGACACTCCCCGGGTCTCTTCTCCCTGGGCTCCTGAGGAATTGTCTCCTGAAGGGACAAGGAGGAAGAGGAGGCAGAGGAGAGCCTGGAAGCACTCTGGCCGCCGCCCCGCCCCCAGTTTAGGCAGCTGAGGGTGGGTCAGGGCAAGGAGGAGAAGAGGGAGATGGAGTGCCACCACCATTGCCATGGGCAGAGAGGGTCCCCTGGAGGGTTCCAGCAAGCAGCAGTGAGGTGAGAGGTGCATCGGAGGGCAGCCCATCTGAAGGAGGTGGAGGAGGAGCTGCCAGGTATGGGGGGAAGGCCCAAGCCTTCCCCCCATACCACCATCCCTCCTCTATTTGTTGTTGTTGTGTGCCTTCAAGTCATTTCCAACTTAGCAAGGTTTGTTCAGAAGGAGTTTGCCTTTTCTTTTCTTTCCTCTCCTCCTCTTCCTCTCCCCATGGCAGCTGTTCTTCTCTCCCTCTCAAGTGTGAATGACAAAGGGGAGTAAAAGGGGAGTAAACGGCCCCAGAAAGATTCACTCACAAAATAACCCGGTTTCCACACCAGGTTATTTTGTAGTGGGAATAAGCCCAAAGATTTCTATAGGTAGAACACAAACCAGCCAGATTGGGACAAATGTCTTTACTGGGGGTTGGGGTGTTTTTAAGTCACCAGTAATGAGGCCAACTTCTTGGAGAGGGAGCTCCCAAAGCTATTCAGAAACTGCCTACAAACCCTTATTCCCAGTAACCACTAGCCTCATGGCTCTCATTGGTGGCTCTGCAAGCAAGGTCTCCAGTGCTCATTTTAACATTGAGCAGGGGCCTTGATATTGCTATGTTAGCAGTGTCTCATTCCTGGAGATTTCAGGGCCAAAAGCTGAAATCAGGGGTGTGCTCTTGTGATGTCAGAGATGTGGCTTTTAAGGATTGAGAGAAATGCCAAAACTGCCAACAAGTTACCTGATTATTAAAGCAGACATGATGGCACTCTGGGTAAATGGACCCAGAATAAGGGTAAACTCAGTCTAACTGAGTAATATGCAACTCTGCCCAAATATTTTTCAGCAGGTGGTAAATATGCCCAGTAGTTGCAGCAATTTCTGTCATTTCTGTTAGGAATTTCGTCTTGTATGGCTTTATCTACAATACACATGAGGTATGGTGAGCCCATAGGATGTTCTTCGCAGCTCACCCCTGTGCCACTGCAAAGGGTCAAATGATAAAAAAACCTCACCAATTGTAAAGTTGATGCTCCACTTTCCCCCTTGCCCAGGATGTGCCCACATGCATGCAACCATTGTGTCTGCCCCCATTCCCCTCCTTGCTTTTTGGTCCACAGCTATTTTTAGATTGAAATTAGCTATTACTATATGACATTTTCAATTGTTTACATTTACTTTAGTGTATGCTGCTCCAAGATCTTTGGATATATAGGGCAAGGGAAAATGTACATTGTGAGATAGTGCAGCAGCCATGATGACACAGCATTTGGACACAGCTGAGTCATGCAGCCTCATGCTGATGTCACAGGACATGACATCATGGGGGTAGTCACCTGGTGCTGGAAAGCACAGAAACTGCTGCAAAACTGCAGTGTCACTCAGGTGAGTGACAGGTGTCCAGCAGGAAGAGGCAGGGCCAGAGAGCCATGTGGAGGAGCAAAGGCTATATAAGGAACAAGCCTCTGGACACACATGTGGATGTGGACTGTGGTAGTGGACTGTGGTTTATGGATGGTGGATTGGAGATTGCTGTTGGAGTTGCGTTGGTGTATGCTGTACATATCTGTATATAGAGCAACAAAGATTAAAGCCTCATTCATGAGACGTCTGGCTGTAGAGTCTCTGTGCTCTATCTGGAAGGGGAGAGGAGTTTCTCCAGCTGAAAAGCAGCCTGCTTCATCGGAGAAGTCTGGATCCTGGTGCTTCACGTTACGTGGTCTCCACACGCTGCATTACCACGCCTAATAAGATATACATATTTTCAATGCATACATAGATAAATACACTGGAATGATGATTAGTCCCAATTAGAATAGACCCATGGAATCAGTTGTTGAATGGTGACTCCACATGTAGGTAAATTCCATTGAAACATTGGGTATACTTTGCTCCTCCATTTTCGCAAACTTTGAGTCTTCATCCTTCACAAGTTCACCGGGGAGGGGGGGCAAACGGAGGGGATTAAAATGGGGCACATGCCACCATTCAAGCCAATGGGGCTTGAATATTGGCATTTTTCTGTTTTCAGGGAGGGGGGGCTGGAGTCCAGAATGAATCCCCCATGAAAATGGAGGGGCAATTGTATTCAGGCCATAAAGTGCAACAAGTGCAACAGACATGCAAATAGTGTTGTGTCAAATCAATTTTAGTGTTGTGTCAAATCAATTTTCTCGTCTCATTCCAGTAGACCCAGGTGAAATATTTCTTTTTAAAAATAAGACCATATTTATTTTCTAAAGACCATAGTTTTTAAAAGTTATTTGTCCTTCCTTCTCAGGGGGGAGAGGATCATTGTTAAAAATTTCCTGATTGTTGTCAAATATTTATGCTAATTATTGTATGTGGGTACAAATTTCATTTGCATTATACAGAGCTTCTTTTAAAGGTCCTGGTCCCCTCCTCCTCCCCCCCTGCTTCTCTCCTGTTGCTTGGCTGGCTTGCTCACTCTGACTCAACCATGAAACCTACTGAGTGACCTTAGGCAAATCACATGCTCTCAGCCTCAGGGGAAGGCAATGACAAACCTCCTCTGAACAAAATTTGCCAAGAAAATCCCATAATGGGATTCCCATGAATTGGAAACCAAATAGAGAAGAGAGAGAGTTGATTTGTTCCTGCATGGTAGGGGTTTGGACTGAATGGCCCTTGTGATCTCTTCCAACTCTATGATTCTATGATTGCAGTAAGGAAAGTCACCTCTCCAGATGCTGCACTGCAGCTCTAAGCATTCCTGGCCTGAGATGCATTTCCAAGATCTTTAATGTGTGTATTCAAGTGAGGGTGATATTTCAAGGGTGAATTAGAATTGAATTTTATTTAGGAATACGTTGGGAAAACTGGCAGAATTTTTTATTTCTTAAGCACACATTCATGGAAATGCCACTTCATTATATTATAAAATTAGAAAATGCTGGTATAAAAAGGGGTCAGACTGGATGGCCTTTGAGGTCTCATCCAACCTGAAGGGACACAGCACAGCTTTAACAATGCTTTCTTTAGATGCCGGGAACAAAATGCTGTAGACACACACACAAACACACACACATTTTATTAAATCTTATACTACAAACATTGACATAACACATACATTTCTCTTTTACACATTAAACACAACGATCACATAAAATCCTAAAGTAAAAAACACATGTACACATCTGTTAACAAATGGCTTCCTCTTCCCATCCTTCTGGTTTAGAAATATCAAAAAATTTCTTTCTTTCCAACTTTTAGTTTTTAAATAAATTCTGTATTTCTTCCCATAACAATATGATTTAGCAATAATTTACATTATCATTACTGCCCTTCTCACCACCATCAGAGGAGGAGCCAGAGGCAGAGCCTCTGAAGGAAAGCCTAGTACCAACTGCCCTTCTCAGCACCATCAGATGAGGAGTGCAGTGCTCTATTTTTTTTTTGAAAAGGGAATTTAAAATGCACACTCTTACAAAATTGTATGTTGGTGGCTAAAATTGTATATTGACACCCCCTTGTCATGGGGGAGAGGCTTGCGTACCCTAATGTAGTTTTTGAGCTATGCTGGCGGTGGTATAATAGCCACCAGTAGGGCTTCCCATGCCAGACAGGTCAAAACCAAAGGGTCTGACAAAGAGCGTCAAAGAGCAGGATGGGCTCCCTAGCCTTATGGCAACCATCCTAGGAGAGGGAAAACTCTAATTCCAAACCCGGGCAGATGGTGCTCGTCCAACCCTGTAAGGTCAACCATCTAAGAGAAGGAAACTCTAAACAAACCTACGACCCGAGGATCTCGTTGCTACCGTCCATGCTTGCAAGGCCACAGCAGACGAACCTTTGCTTTAAAGGGTGAGGCCAGTTCTGTGCACGCTGCGCTCCACCAGAAAAATCCATTGCACAGGCTCGAAGGACAAATCCAATCTAGTCATCAGCGCGCTTGCAAAAAACGTGGGATGAGTCCTTCCTGAATCTTCGTTTGCGAAGAAAAGCCAGAGAGAGAGAGAGAGACATTATCATAAACCATTTGTTTATTAGATGATAGTTTATATTAAGCAATGTTAAGTGATATGATTAATGGAAGATATACATTAATAAAGGTAAAGGTAAAGGTATTCCCCATTGACAAGGTTGAAGTATCCAACATAGGGGGCGGTGCTCATCTCCGTTACAAGTAGCCAGTGCAGCTGTTTCAACAGGGGAGTGACATGATCCCTGTGGCCAGCCCCAGTCAACAGCCTGGCTGCAGCATTTTACACTCGCTGCAGTTTCCAAACAGTTTCCAAGGGCAGCCCCATATAAAGTGCATGATAATAGTCCAAATGGGATGTAACCAAGGCATGTGTCACTGTAGCTAGATCTGACTTCTCAAGGAATGGATGCATCTAGCACACTTGCTTTAACTGTGCAAATGCACTCCTGGCTGCAGCTTAAACATGGCAATCCAGACTCGGGACCTTATCACACGTGACCCACAAAGCGATAATATTCCTGAAATGACAGATTCTGAAAAGAAACCGAAAATAAACCTTCATTCTGCAAATGGTTTTCACACGCAATTACCTTTATCGCACATTTCAGGAAAGCGCTGCCGGGACACACACAAGTGAGAAAATCCCGTACATGAACAAGCAATGTTCTTGCACATGCGCACTATGCTCGCCGCGGCTATCACTCGCCGTGGCTGTCACCCTTTCCCAGGTCGCCCTCGGTGCAGCCAGCCCTCTGCATGGCCGGCGCTCCGAAGAGGACCTCCCACCGCAGCGTTCACCGAGGAGGTCCTCCTTGGAGCACCAGCCCTGCATCGGAGCGGTGCTCCGAGAAGGTCCCCCTTCGAGAGCCGGCTCTCTGAGGAGGTCCTCCTTGGAGCGCCGGCACTCCGAGGAGGTAATGACGGGAAAATGCTCCCCAATACGTATTTGGTGATACGTATTTGGTGATCGCACTTACGGTAAAAGCGATATTAATCCCATTGCGCAATTAAATTCAAAAGATCTCGGATCATTCCACATTCTTTCGAGGTTCTGTCGGGGTTCTGTGCGACGTCGTGTGGAAACACGGGAAAATAATACGTATTAGGTTGGGATTTCGATTGGATTCTGTCTGGATTGGGCCCCGTGTGATAAGGTCCTCAGATCCGAATCCAGGAACACACTGAAGCTGTGAACCTGAGATTTCAGGGAGATTTTAACCCCATCCAACACAGGCTGAATCCCTATTCTCTGATCTGCATTTCAACTGACCAGGATAACCTCTGTCTTGCCTGGATTAAGTTTCAGTTTGTTCACCCTCATCCATTACTGTCCATTACTGACAGCAGACACTGGTTTAGTACAGAGACAGCTTCCTTGGAGCCAGAGGGAAAGGAGAGTTGGTTGTCATTAGCATACTGGTGACACTGAACCCCAAAACTCCAGATGATCTCTCCCAGTGGTTTCACGTAGATACTGAACAGCATGGAGGACAGAACTGAACCCTGAGGGACACCACAGGCTAGTGACCACGGTGTCAAACAGGTATCGCCCAGTACAACTTTCTGGCTCTGCCCCTCCAAGCAGGACTGAAGCCACTGCAAGCCCTAAGCCCTATCCCTGAAAGATGACCCAGAAGGATACCATGGTTGATGGTATCAAAAGAACCAACAGGGACACACTCCTTCTGTCCAACTCCCTCCGTAGGTCATCCACCAAGGCCACTAAAATTGTTTCTGTCCCATGGCCAGGCCTGAAATGGATCTAGATAATCTGTTTCATCCAAGAAAGATTTAAAAGGGACATGTACAAGAAATGGAAGTAGAATTATCAAAAATTATCAAAGAAGAAATCAAACAAATAGGCAGCATGTGTAGAGAGAACATCAGAAAAGCTAAAGCACAGAATAAGTCAAGTTTGTTAGAGAAGTTAAAAACAATTAAAATATCTTTTTTGATTATATCTGTATTAAAAAGAAGAACAAGAAAATGGTAGGGCCATTGTGTGGAAATGATGGTGAAATACAGATGGAGAACAGAGAAAAAGAATTATTCAATACTTTCTTTGCCAGTCTTTTCTGAAAAGAACAGTGCTCAAACTGGGGGAAATGGAGCAGATGATGCAGTAGGGGAAATGCAAGACAGAATAGATAAAGAGGTAGTATTATAGATGCAATCTAGACTTTAGGAAAGCTGATTAGGGAAATACTGGAGGTGATCAGGAATAGTAAAAGAAAAAGGAGTTCAGGCCAGATCAGAGTTTCTCAAATGGAGATATTGAAGGCATTCCAATGGGGAAGAAAAATGGAAGGTATTTCAAGAATCCAGGATGAATGACTAAAGAACTTTCAACAGAGTTTAGTTTTAAAAAGGAGATATAAGAAATGAAAAAAGGAGAAAATCACCAAAGAGGAATTCAAACAAATAGCAAACTCGTGTAGGGGTAAGGTCAGAAAAGCTAAAGCACAAAATGAGCTCAGGCTTACTAGAGAGGTTAAGAACAATAAAAAGGACTTTGAGGGTATGTCCGTAGCAAAAGGAAAAAGAAGGAAATGGTAGGACCATTGTGTGAAGTTGATAGCAAAATGCTAACAGGGGACAGAGAAAAGGCAGAACTACTCAACACGTTCTTTGCCTCCATCTTCTCACAAAAGAAAAAGGGTGCTCAACCTGAGGAACATGGAACAGAGGACACAACAAGGGAAATGAAGCACAGAGTAAGTACAGAAGTAGTACAGGAATACCTGGTTAACCAAAATGAATTTAAAGTCTCCAGGACCAGATGAACTACATTCAAGTATAGTAAAAGAACTTGCAGAGATAATTTCAGGGCCATTGCCAATAACCTTTGAGAATCCCTGAAGAACTGGAGAAGTTGTAGTGGACTGGAGGAGGGCAAATGTTGTTCAGGCTTCAGTAGCTTGATAGGCCTTGTTTATTAAAAAGAGAATGAATCAAGGCCAGTTCTCTTCTCACATCTTTTTTAGGCTGCATCAATAGAAGTATATGGACATTATCACACGTGGGTCACAAACCGACAATAAACTGGAAATGACAAATCCCGAAAATAAACCGAAAATAAACCTTGATTCCGCAAATGGCTTTCACACGTAATTACCTTAATTGCGCAATTAAAGTAAGCTCCCGCTGAAACCGCATTTAACGTTCACATACAAGTGAGAAAATCCCGTACATGTACTAGAAATGATCTTCTAGCACATGCGCACTATGCTCGCCGCGGCTGTCACTTGCCGTGGCTGTCACTCACCGCAGCTGTCACCCCGATTGGGTGATGTTTCATCCTTTACCCCAATCGGGTGATGTTTCATCTGTCACCACGATCGGCGCCCCAACCCCTTCCCCAGGTCATCCTCGGAGCAGCCAGCCCTCCACACAGCCGGCGCTCCAACACTCGGAGAAGGACCTCCCGTCGCAGCGTTTGCACATGCTGAGGCGGAAGAGTCACCTTTTGCAGCACACCTTCAGCAACTTGTGAAAGGAGCGCCAATTTAGCACTCCTTTCAGGGGCAGCGAAGCTGCGCCGTGGGGTCGAGGTGTGGGGATACCTCGGCCCCGCAGAACAGCTTCCCGGGGCGGCCCACGTCCGCCCGTCCTTTAAGCCGCCGAAGGTGCACCGCAAAAGGCTGCTGCGGTGCACCTTCGTTGACTCCTCCGCCGCAGCATGTGCAAATGCTGCGGCGGGAGGTCCTCCTCGGAGCGCCGGAGCGCCGGCCATGAAGAGGGCCGGCTGCTCCGAGGACGACCTGGGGAAGGGGTTGGAGTGCCGATCGTGCGGCTGCCCCTCCCCTTCCCTGCCCCCAAGACGGCCCTTTAAGCCATCTGCTGAGGGGGAAGGAGACCCCGCGGAACCATGGGAAAATGCGGGGAAATGCTTCCAAATGCGCATTTGCTTTTCACATTATGGCAAATGCGAAATTATCTTAATTGCGCATTTGCATTTCCTCAAAACAGCCGAATTTCAAAAGATATCCGTTAACACCAGTTTCTGTCCACTTTCTGTCCAGTTTCTGTGCGACGTCGTGTGAAAACACGAGGCACTAATCCAGTTTCTGTTTGGGTTTTGTGTGGATTAACCAGCAGATTTGCCCCTGTGTGATAACGTCCTATGTCTAGATCAAGGGAAGTAATAGTGCCACTCTATTCTGCTTTGGTCAGGCCTCACTGGATTCCTGTGTCCAGTTCTGGGCACCACAATTCAAAAAGGATGTTGACAAATTGGAAGGTGTCAAGAGGAGGGCAACCAAAATGGTGAAGGGTCTGGAAACCATGCTTTATGAGGAAAGACTTAGGGAGCTGGGTATGTTTAGCCTAGAGAAGAGAGGGTTAAGGGGGGATATGATAGCCCTGTTTTAAGTATTTGAAGGGGTGTCACATTGAGGATGGAGCAAGCTTGTTTTCTGATGCTCCAGAAACTAGAACACAGAACAATGGATGCAAGCTGCAGGAAAAGAGATTCCACCTCAACATTAGGAGAAACTTCCTGACAGTGAGAGCTGTTTGACAGTAGAACATACTCCCTCAGAGTGTGATGTATTCTCCTTACTTGGGGGTCTTTAAACAAAGGCTGGATGGGATGCTTTGATTGTGATTTCCTGCATGGCAGGGGTTTGGACTGGATGGTCCTTGTGGTCTCTTCCAACTCTGTTATGCTATGATTCTATGATATGGCTGGTACAGGGGTATGGAAGGGTTGTATCCATGACAACAAATAAGCCCAGCAGCTGATAAAACAACTTGGTAATTGGCTTGGGAACACTCTCCCTTCCTTGGGCACAAACTTGACAGGACAGATGATGTGATGTTTTCCCAGAAGCCTGTAGCAGAGTCACAGGTATATATGACAGTAGAGAAGAAAGGATTTTTTCCTCACAGACAAGCTTATAGCCCTGTGTGGACAATGTATGTGTATGTACTTCATCATAGTGTGCAGCTGAGTAGACACTGGGGTCATTCACACTAGGAAATAACTTGGTGTGGAAACTAGGTTATTTCCAGGATCAAATCTCTCCAGTGGCATTGATTTGCCATGATCAAATCTCTCCGTGACATTTTTTCCCAATTCCTGTTCACACTGAAGAATGGGATAAAATGCCACAGAGAGATTTGGGGGCAAGATGAAGAGGTAGGAGAGAGAGGAAGAGCAGAGGTGGCAGGATGCTCCGAATGGGATCAACTTTGAAGTTCCAATTGGCAGCTCCCACAAAAAAAAAAGTTCTTTTGAAAAGAAACCCTAACCTCCTCATTTCAGAAAACCCATTAAGGGGGATGTGAACACCACCACCACTCTGAATTCCAGTCAAGAAAACCCAGTGCAAGTGTGAACGACCCTCGAATTCAACCTGGTGCAAGTGTGAACGACCCAAATTTAAGCCGGTTTGCAAACCAGTTTAAAAAGTGTAAATGACCCCACTTTGTGTCTCAGTTCTTTTCTTTTGACATATGAACTTGTCTGGAGCTAGAGTGTGCATGTTTGGATTGTCTTTCTTTTATTTTACCTGCATCTACTTGTGTGTATGTATGCTCTGTTCTTTCATTTTGCTTGCTTAAATAAAACAGCCTCTCTTGAGACTAGCACTTAGTGGTCATTTTGCCTTCCTCATACTTCCAAACCTACACAGGAAACAGAGTTGGGCTGTGAGTGTTACATTATCTGCAAAAGGGGGGGGGGGGGGGAGAGGATCCAAATAATTCCTGCCCAGTTAGTGTGACATCAATACCAGGAAAGAGATTCTAGAGGAGTTCATTAAACAGGGAGTGAGTAAATATTTAGAAAGGAATGCCATAATCAAACCCTTTAATCTAAGCACTTTCCCTATTCACTGTTTCATTTGATCCCTTCCCTACTCACTGCTTCTATCTGATCATTTTTCCTATTCACCACCTTTCATCTGATTACTTTAATGTGATCTTCCCACCACTACCTTCTCCACTTGAAGGGATTGCCTTCCATGAGCCAAGGTGGTGGGGAAGCAGCAGCAGAGGATAAGCTCGGATCTCCAGGAGCATGTTTTTCCTGTTTCCTTCTTCCTGCTGAGAGCACATGCCCACAGTGCCATCTTTTGAAGTAAAGAGGAGTCACCACAGCAGCTGAAGCTGGAAGAATCTGTGCCTGGTACCCAGGCCTTGGCACCACTACTACTCAGTGCCTATAATTCTCTTTATGACAGATTTGACTTACTTATTGATAAATCATGTCATAAAGTGACAATGTTTCCAAAACAAAGACTCTATTCCTCATATATAATCAAGATTTAGACAATTCTTTGGTAGATGAATTTTTATTATTTTCAAAATTATTTGTGGAGTGCAAAACTCAGAATATAAATTACTGAATAAATACAAATAAACTACAGTGTTTTGCAGATGTATAAATAAAGTTATATAAATAGGAGTTATAAATACTAATAACAACATATTCTGCTTTAAGTCTTCTTGAGTTTCACATTTCACGTGTATCAAGACATATTATATTTATATCAACAAGACAAGTCAACAACATGGTGTAAAGGTAAACATCAAACTCAGTGCAGAACAGAATATCTATACATTTGATAGCTGAAAAGGAGCAGGATTTCAGATTTGGTGTTTAAGGACAAAGGAGAAATGCATCAGTGCATTGAAAACTAAATCAGTCATCTTTCATTTCATATTTCTTATGTAAGACATAAACATTCTAAAATCACTGAGGTTTTACAGTAACATTTGCAAGTAAGAAAACAAATTAAATGCTACCATAAACCCAGCGGTATCTGATTAACCTTATTTGTGCAAATCTAAGGGATCACTTATTTGTGATCATCAAAATGTGTTCTTTCTATGCTGTCTCTTTCTGCCAGCAGTGAACTGTTTGCCACCATAGATCAGTTCTCTGCGTTTTCTGCCACCCTTTGTAGGGTAGGCAAAGATAGTAGGATGGATACAGGTACAACCAACAGTAACCAATTGTTTCTCCAATGAGTAGGTTTGCTGGCAACCAATTTGCTTACGTTTAAGTACTAAGATCTCCTGTTGAATGCGAACAGAGTTCATGTAATGGTCTAAGCCCCGCCCTGTGAAATCCAGACAAGCATCATGGCGGCACTTGGCTTCAGCAATCACATGAGGAAATCTATTGGGGTCTTCATTAATACTGTAAATTAACACACACAAAATGGAAAGTAAGTCCATAAGATTGCTGAAGAGTTTGTTCATCAAAGTACAAGAAACACTGAAAGCTGTTTGCAGGGTGGGAAGATAAATCAGTGTAGGTCAGCTAACTCTAGCTATCAATGGGGGGGGCACGACCCATCCTATGCTTGTAGGTGACACAGATTTTCTTCTCACCCTACTTAGAGAATCAAATAATTAATTGTACAAAGCCATATCACTTGAAAAGGAGAACACCAGGGAATACCAGGTATTTCCATGAAAGGGTTGGAAAGAATCCTGCTTGAAACCCTTCAGAGACAGTCTGACAGTTTCGTTTAAAAATTGGCAAGCATCTTAATTTGACAAGAATAAAATTGTGTCCCAATTTCCAATAGTTAGCAGGTCGTGCACCACAGACATTTTGAAGTAATGAAGAAATACAAATATTTGTCATTTACAATGCTGGTACCCAAGACATCAGCTGCTAGTCCACAGGACTTTTCCAGGCAAGAAAAGGATAGCAGTAGCCAATGGGCCAAAAATGGAACCAGTCCAGTTCTCCATACTGGGGAAGAAAAACTGTTGGTCCATGCCATCAGATAGCCTGAGAAACACTGATTTACACTCTAAATCAAAACTAATACTGTTAGATAAATGAAAATATATACATTACCTGTAGTCCCATGGAGAGAGAGATCTGTTCCTAATATTAGGATGGATTTTGACTGATTCTATGTGTCCAATGCGAACATCAATCTTCACATTCTCAGGAAACTTGGTATTCTCTTGAGTTCCAGCTTGGGTTTGGCAATTTTCGTGCATTCTCTCAGTGTGTTCCTCTTTAGTTTCTCCATGGGCTGTATTGATAATTGTACTCATCAGCATCAGTACACTCACCTAGAAAATAAAATGTATATTTTCTGAATATATGGTAGACTCACAAAATGAGATGTCACATCACATCCAGGTTAGCAGAAACTTGAAACTTGCCAGATAGGGTAGAATTCCTCCATAGATAAAGGACATGAGTGTGTTGCATGAAACATTTTGTGTTAAGTGGATTGCACTGTGCTAATACTGAGAGCTTATGGCTCAAGAACTTATATGGTTGGTTGAGAATTGTGATTAAGTTTTAATATGGGGGATACCAGGGCTCTGGTTTTATTGAAACCCACAAGAAGAACTCTGAGGCTCTTCTTCTTAAGTCCAAGATGTGCATTATCTATCGTAGTTGCTTCCAGTAGAGGTGATAATACAGTAGTCTAGCAGTGATCGATCATAAATGAGCCTCTTTTTTTCCTTCACATCTGGCTAAGTGTGTTCACTGATAACAAACTGATAAGCACTGTTATCAATTTGTGATTTAGGCCTACATGTTGGACAGATAGGTGGTTTCATCATAAAAACTGTCATCATAAGAAGTTATTGGGAAAAGGAAAGTTATGGAGTTGAACATTTATTTATATATTAATCAATTCAAAAGACAAATGGAAAAGTAGCATTTTGGGAAAACAATGAAATCCAGAGTAGATTCACCACCTCATTACATGGAAGCACCAGCTGCTACTGCTGGCAGCAATAGAGGTAAAGGTTTCCCCTTCAATGTGATTTTCAAGTCATGTCTGAGCATAGGGAGCATTGCTCATCTCCGTTACTAAGCCAAAGGAGCCAGCATTGTCAAAGATGACTCCATGGTCATGTGGCCAGCATGACTAAATGCCAAGGTGCACAGAATTCTGTTACCTTCCAACCAAAGTGGTACCTATTTATCTACTTGCACTTTTGCATGCTTTCAAACTGCAAGGTTGGCAGAAGCTGGGACTAGTGACAGGAGCACACTCTGTCACATGGGGCTTGGATCTCAAACTGCCGACCTGGTGACCTTGTGGTCATCAGAGTCAGTGTCTTAACTGCTAAGCCACTGTGTCCCTCACTAGCAGCAATACACAAGACAAAAGCTCTGAAATCTGACTCATTACTAAGTGAAAGTAGTTCTGTAGAATGTAACAAAATGAAATCATAGTCTCACAAGTATTTATCACAGATGAGGTCCAAGAGGACAAGTTTATCTAGAAAAAGTTAAGGATTAAACAAAAATATTTTTTTCCAAATCCTTTAAACTATACTTTCAACCTTAAACTGTGATGCCTTTTGCAAGAGCAATAACAAACAGAAACCACACTAAGGATTAAAACAGGCAGCCTTGACCATGAGTGGTTATGTGTGCATTTTAACATTAATTTGAAATATATTAATCAATTCAAAAGACAAATGGAATCAATTCAAAAGACAAATGGAAAAGTAGCATTTTGGGAAAACAATGAAATCCAAATTATTTGAAAGAGGTTTTAGCAGGGGTGAGTCTTCTACTGTATGGTTCAATGCCTTTTACAGATGATGTAAAATTGCTTGTATTGCTGCTTTGGGCTAGCTGTTTGCCTAGAGATTCTTCCTCAAAATTTCTGACCTATCCATTAGAAATCACTGCTCTCTGTATGACCACACTAACAAGGTAGCAAACCACTTTCACAAAATCATCTGAGTCTGAAGAAGTCAACAGATAGTAGAATATACAATCATTGCCTTTATGGCAAGTAAAGGGCAACTCATCAAATCTGCCTGCTTTCTCAGAATTTTGAAATAAAATATCTTCGGCATGTATCAGAAGACAAAGAAAATAATTATTTGCCAGTTGCTTAAGATAAAAATAGAATCAAATATTACTGTTGCCATAACTTGAGACTATAGGGGGAGGAAAAAAAAGCAAGACAGATTAATATAAAATATTTGGATTTTATTCTATAAAAGTCACTTCAGTTTTGGGTAACAAGTAGGTTAGGATGTTGCAGAACATACAGAAGACATATATTAACAAAATATTGCATGTAGAAGGAAGGAGGAACAAAAATCTCCCTGTTTTTCCCATGATTTGCACAATAAAGTAAATATACAAGAAGTTTACAAAAGTTTACAAAATACTTAAATAATTAGGTATCTACAGAGTTAATTTACATCTTGCATAATCAGTGTACTTACCAGTGAGGGAAATCTTTTAGCAGCCAACATAATAGCCCCTTTTCTGGTATAAAAGTGTCTTGCTTGATGACCTGTACTTGGGTATCAGTACTTTGAGTCATGTCCATAAGTGAAATAGCAGCCCTTTTTATATGTCTTCAGAATCACAGCCATTTTTTCCATTGCTGCACAAAGATTGTTTTCCAGCCCTCATTTGTGGTTCTGGGGCTGTTGTGGCTGACATTTACCATCTTTTTCTATACCACTTCCTCAAAGTATTGCAGCTGTCTCACACAAGGGGAAAACAAAGGAAATGCATGAGGTACTATAACTAGTTATGGAAGATTTAGATCAACTGATTTATTTCAATATTGATGACCTCTGAGATAATGTGTTAACAAGCTTTCCTGATCAGATTTTTTGGGACTATGCATGTGTGACAAGTACCAATCTATTCTAACATTATACAATATATATTGAAAAGAGAACAGTCTTCTAGACATGTATGTCACACATTAATGATATGAATATGAATGGCCTTGCATGTCTCATATGCCCAACTCTATCCTGTTCTCCTCCAAAGGCTGCTACATCCTGTGGTTATTGGCATAATAACCCTTTACTGGTCAGGGAGAGGGAGAAAAAAGGTGAACAGATAGTGCCTGACTGCAGTTCTGTGGAATGAAATTCAACAGAGATTAATACAAATTCTACATTTAGGCCACAAAAATCAAACGCACAGATATAGGATGAGGGAGACTTGGCTTAGTAGCAGTACATGTGAAAAGGACCTTGACATTATTGTTGATCATAAATTGAACATGTCACAGCAGTTTGATGCTGCAACAAATAAGGCAAATACTATTTTAGCTTGCATTAATAGAAATATGGTTTCCAATACAAGGGAAGTAATGGTCTCAATGTATTTTGCACTAGTCAGACCTCATCTGATCACTTCATTCAGTTCTTGGCACTCCATATTAAGATGGATCAAGACAAGCCATAGCAGGTTCAGAGAAGGGCAACAGGGATGATGAGAGGAATGGACAACAAAACATATAAGATGTTGGAAACCAAACAGGAGGAAAACAATTGGAGATGTTAGTCAGATGCCTACATGTTGATTCAGTCTTTAGTTAAGATGATATATGGTGGGGAGGATATCTTTTGCAGGCAGGCTGCTGCTCCTTCTGGCCTTGTGGCTATAGGAGGATTTGCAAAGTCCAGGAATTTTAAAATCCATTTGCATCTCAACAGGGACCCCTCTTTTGCAATCCAATATTTCTCCATTCCAGTGAGGTCACAGGCCTCTTTGTGGCAGAGTACAATTGATTCCTCAAGAAGTGACCATGTGTTTGCAACAGGATTATTTTAGTGGGTGTAGAGGTAAAACATGCAAATTCAGTCCAAATTTAAGAAGGAGGAAAAAAATTGTTTTACCTTGGTTGAAGTTCCCAGTCCACAGGCTATTCTTCTTGGTTCCCCTGTTGCAACTACAATGTGGTATCTCACAATACAGAAAACATGCAGGGGTAGCTATGTTGGCCATTTAGCAAATTCAGACAAAAAACCATCAGTGATATCTTTATTGGCCAACCAAAATGCACAATATACTTGTTGCAAGCTTTTGAAGCTCCATGGCCTTCTTCAGCAGGCAAGATGTTACAAAACAAACAGGAGAAAAACAAAATATTCAAACACACTGAGACTTCTTCAGGAAGGACTTCTTCCAAGTCTGCTTTTCTTATATCTTCTGCATACAAGTTGAACAGATAGGGTGAAAGGATGCAGCCTTGTCTGACCCCTTTGCCAAATGGGGACCATTCTGTTTCTCCATGTTCTGTTCTGACAGTAGCCTCTTGTCCAAAGTACAGATTCCTCATCAGGACTATCAGATGTGTTGGCACTCCCATGTCTTTAAGGGCATTCCATAGCCTTTCATGATCTATGCAGTCAAAGGCTTTGCTATAGTCTATAAAACACATGCTGATTTTCTTTTGGAATTCTCTGGTGCACTCCATTAGCCACTGTATGTTTGCAATGTGATCTCTAGTGCCTTTTCCTTTCCTGAACCCTGCTTGGACCTCTAGGATTTATCTCTCCATGTATGGTTGGAGTCTATGTTGCAGAATTTTGAGCATGATTTTGGTTGCATGGGAGATCAGTTGCATGGTTATATAGTTGCTGCAATCACTTGTGTCTCTCTTTTTGTGGATGGGGATGTATATTGACTGTTTCCAATCTGCTGGTCATCGTTTTGTTTTCCATATCTGTTGACATATGTTGGTTAGCACTAGAGTTGACTCTGTCAGTGTGGATTGCAGCAGTTCAATTGGAATATCATCTGTTCCTGATTATTTGTTTTACGCTATTTTTCTTATTGCAGGTTCCACCTCACTTTTTAGAATTTGGGGTTCATCTTCATATGGCTCTTCATTCCATGTGTCCTTCATTTTGTCATCTCTTTTGTATAATTCTTCTGTGTATTGCATTCAACATCTTTTTATTCCTTCCTGAATTATGTTATTTTTTTTTTATTGTCATAGATCATCCCAGTCCTTGTTCTGAATTTTCCTTTGAGTTCCCTGATCTTGTGAAATAATTGTTGTTCTCTTTTTGTTGTCTTCTACTTCTCTGCATTGGTTGTTGTAGTAATTCTCTTTATCTTTCCGCACAGGCCATTGTACTGTTGCATTCATAATTACATCATTATAATTGCATAATAATTATAATTGTATCATTATAATTGCATAATTATGCATAATTGAATAATTGCATTCATAATTGCATCTGACTAACATCTCCAATTGTTTTTCTCCTGTTTGGTTTGTAACATCTTGCCTGCTGAAGAAGCCCATGGAGCTTCGAAAGCTTGCAACAAGTATATTGTGCATTTTAATTGGCCAATATTTAGTTGGTATCACTGATGGATTTTTGTTTGAATTTGCTAAATGGCCAACATAGCTACCCCTGAATATGAGGAAAGGTTGAGGGCTCTGGATGTGTTCATTGTGGTGAAGAGAAGATGGAGGGGTGACATGATTGCACTCTAAATACCTAAAGGGCTGTCACAGAAAGGTGGGTGCAGGGTTGTTCTCTGCTTCCCCAGGTCTAATGGTTTTAAGTTACAAGAGGGTAGATTTCAATTGAACATTTGAAGGAATTTCTGGACAGTGAGAACTATTTGACAATGATTTAAAAAGGTGGTGGAGTCTCCCTCTCTGGATGTCTTCAAAAAGAGGCTAGATAGCTACCTGCTGGGGATGCTGTAACTGCGTTTCCTACATTGGACTCAGCTCTATGATTCTCTGATTCTATTATTTCCAACAACTGGCTGGAAAGTAGCCTCATATCTTATTCTCCAGCTGCAGAACTTTGTGGGTCTGCCCTTGAAAAGTGTTCAGTAGCTTCAGCTAGTGCAAAATGCAACACCCGACTGGTGTCAGGTGTTCATTTTAGAGACCACAATGCCTATTGGGAGGAAATATCTACCCCAAAGTTACATATAGCCTTTGCAGACTGCTAGAAATAGTGCAAATTGAGTCCACTTTAACTGTCCTGGCTCAGTGCTAGGGAATCATGGGAATTGTATTTTTTTCTGAGACATTGAGCCTGCTCTGTCAGAGAGCTCTGGTGCCACAATAAACTACAGTTCCCATGATTCCCTAGCACTGAATCAGGGCAGTTAAAGTGGACTCAATTTGCACTATTTCTGGCAGTCTGCAAAGGCTAAGTGTCAATGAACTCATGCATCTCTTTGTTCAACTATTAGATTGAGCTGTTAGCAGCAGACAAAAGTGATGATAGTCCAAGCAGAATTGTTGAGTCTGTCTGCTCATGTCTTGCTAATCTAAGCAGCCTAGACTAATCCACTGTTTCTCTTCCTTGTGAATTTTAGTAGAAATTTGTTTATAGTGTGTGAGTCCCTCTGTATTTTAAGGAGTGAAATCTCTCTTCTGTGCCATCTCTAATTGTTAGATGGGCGATTTACTTTTTCAATGTGATTCATTTTTTAAAATTGTCACACTTTCTCTTTTTCAGAGCTATTATCTGTCTGCATTATCCAGTAGTGCATTCACCTTAAATCTGCCAGCAAGCACTTTTATTTTCAAAGCACACAGAATTTATTGTACTGCATATGTAATTCATATTGCAGAGCAAAACATTTACTATTATTTATTGTCCAGTTCATTCACACTGACTGAGGGGAATCACTAAATGTAATTCCATTCTGTCTCCTCATTGGTTAAACGTATTCATCATTTTCAGTTTTAACAGTTATAATTATTGTTGCTAGTTCTATACCTGATCATTAACTTAAGCTAATCATTCATGAGAAATCTCTCCAGTAGTAAAACAAATACCCTAGGGATAAAGGAAGGCAGACTGGCTTGCCTACATTCCCAGTCAAACGTGTAAGGGACAAAATATAGCAAAATCCATAAAAAAGCAGTTCATTCATTGGTCAAACGAAATGCACTAAATATAATGGGCCCTTGGTATACACTGAGGGTTGGATACCAAAATCTGTGGCTGCTCAAGTCCCTTTATATACAGTGACATAGTAAAATGGTGCTGCATGATGAGTGAGCTCCTGTCACTAGTCCCAGCTTCTACCAACCTAGCAGTTAGAAAGCTTGCAAATGCAAGTAGATAAATAGGTAACACTTTGATGGGAAGGTAAACAGCATTCTGTGCAATCATGCTGGCCACATGATCACAGAGTAGTCTCTGATAATGCTGGCTCTTCGGCTTAGTAATGGAGATGAGCACCACCCCCCATGGACGGACACGACTTGACAACCTTGTCAACAGGGAATACCTTTACCTTACCTAGTAAAATTGTGTCCCTTATTTTAATAAATGGCAAAATCAAGCTTTGCTTTTTGGAATATAGATATATAGACATATTCAAGCCATGAGTGTTTGAATCCATGGATAAGGAGAGCCAACTGTACATCATGCAAGTTTTTGAAGTTTTACTGGCCTCTTCATCAGGCGAAAGATGTTAAAAATCATACAGGAGAAGGAGAAGAAAGGTGGTGATGGTGGAGTCATCTTTTGTATCAGATGCTCTTTCTATTGTAGTTCAGTTGTTCTGGAGGGATCTCAGTGCAGGAAAAGGCCACTCTTCCACTTGGGCATGTGAGGAAGAGGAGAAAAGGGCAATAAATGAAAGGTACAACAGATTTAACTTCAATAGCAACAGAATGAGATTCAGGTTGTCCCTGTCTTGTGTGAAGCAAACTGCTCTTTTCTTAGACTGAGAACATTGAATTTCTCAAGAAGTACTTGATAATGCCATTGGCAAACATTCTCAGGAGGACTGTGTCTGTCTGGAAAGGATGCCTCTTGTTCTTCTTTTCCTTTTAGCCTGCCTTCTTGCCTATCTTTGCCAGCCACTTCTGCCTGCCTGCCCATTACTCATGGTGCTGCCTTTCAGTGCACTGCTTTAACCCACTCTGAATATTCTTTGGTCCAGGTCTTCAACTGTCAAACATGAGGGCTGTGAAAACTCAAGGAAGATGTGTCTGATGTTTTTGTACAGTGGCAGGACAAAAGCAGTGTGAATTGGCATGACTGAGCACTCAACTACATGTACATGCTGTTTTAAGTTGTATTTGCTTGAAGGAAATTGAAAATATCATGCTACCAAATTCTCTCAGTTAGTCTCAAAGGTGCTACAAGATATTGATTACATTTTAATTTTCCAGATTAACACAACTGGTCTTTGAATTCCTAAAATACTGTTAGAACAGAGAAGTTTATTTTTCAACAGAATGTCAGCAAGAAGGGAGCCACTATATCCTCCCTTGTTCCAAAGCTCGAGAGCAGTCACTGAGAAAGTTCCTGTGTTCCCATCAGGTGTGCCTGTGAAGTTGATGGGACTAAGAGAAGAGTCTTCCCTGAGGATCTTAGAGCTCAGACAGACTCATATGGGAAGATAAGGTCATTCAGATGGCCTGGACATGAGATGCATAGGTTGTAGGTCATAACTAGCACTTTGAATTGTGCCAGGACACAAACTGGTCTGTCAGGTATGCTTTGATTGGGGGTTCCTGCATGGCAGGAGGTTGGACTGGATGGCCCTTGTGGTCTCTTCCAACTCTATGATTCTGTGATTCTAAGCAGTGCTGTTGTAACACATATGCTTCCTGAAACATGCTCCACAACACATTTGGCCAACTGAAGTATCTGAACACTTCGCAGTAATCCAAATGGCATATAACAAAGTAATCCAAATAGCACATAACAACATTGTCTAACTTACATGTTACACAGTCTCTCAAAGTATGTAGCATGTTTATTAGAACTGAAACTGTATAATTATACTATTTCATCAGATATTGATACAGAGAGAATACCAAATGAGGTAGAGTGATTTTTTCAGGGAGCTTAGAATTCATTCATTAATGAGTGCTATTTATTGTTCATGGTTCATGCATTTATTTTTGTACCTTGTCAGCGAGATCAGATCAAACAGGTTGTAGCTTGAAGCAGTACTTGGAAAAACAGACATAACTCAGAACTAACAGCATCCTCAGTATTGTTGCAATAGATTTGTGAAAGTGTTGGTGTGAGATTTGTGGTCTAAGCATTGGACTGAGCATTGGACTATGATGCTTTGTGATTTGACTACGGCTCTGGAGACCAGGATTCAAATTCCCACTTAGCCATGGAAACTCACTGGGTGACCTTGGGCAAGTCACCCTCCTACAGTTTCAAAGGAAGGTAAAGGCAAACCCCCTTAGAAGAAATTTTGCCAAGAAAACCCTGTGATAGTGTCACCTTTGGGTTACCAAAAATCAAAAACAACAATAATAAAAGGATAGAGTCATTAACAAAATGTGCTCATGCAAGGAGTAGCTGATAAGAAGAAAATTTATAAAATGCATTAAAGAAATTTTGAACATTTATTTTTAAGAATGAATTTTAAAAATTATATTTTTCTACTGTCATCCAAAATACAATAATTCAAATATTGCAGAAATACAAATGTCATTGAGTTTACACTTATCTTTTCATCCTTAAAATTTCTTAATACCTTTATATCTTAATCATATCATCCATGTTAATTATGCTAAATACTCTAAATATCTAATATTTCCATCTGTTAACACATTTACCCATACAAATCTCTAAATATGTCCTCTCTTTTTCTTCCTCCATTCTTAAGTTCATATCTTTCCTTCTTCTTAATCTTCCTGTCCTTTCTTTGACTTTTCTACCTACAATTCCTTCCTATTTCTTTTATTCCTCAAACTTGACCTTCTTTCTTCCCCTCTAACTTTGTCTTATTACCCTCATTTACTTCTTCTGTTTTTAAGAATGAATACTGAAGTAGTCCATAACAAATCCTACAGCATAATTCAGCCTGTTTCCTTGTAGATGGCTTCAGAAATTATATTCATTCTTTCCAAAAGCAAAATTACTATACAAAAAAGTTAAATCTTTCTCCCTCATATTTGCATAGTTATCAGGCTACTAGTGATAAATGAGGAATAGCATTATGTGGTCCTGGTGGAGTGTCACATTTCTTCTAGAAGTGCTCAGTTCATAACAGAAATCTTACAAATTGTTGGCAACCTTCTTCTAATTGGATTTCAGTGATTTTTTTTAATTTTTATTTAATTTTTTGTGATGCTATTTGCTGATAAACTTTGTTTCTCTGCTGATAAAAAATGCTTTGCGTGGTAGGTTTGTACCTGCACAGCTGAGTAACTGTGACTACAGGAAAAGCACTAGATGACAGGTGACCTATTTTCATTTTGTAACTGACTAATTGAGGTGTGGAAATTAAAGGCATTATAGATTCATTGTGACTTTGGCAAATAGTGTATGAAATGGAAAAAAAAATTACAGGTAGCATGCATGTTACGATTCCCTAACAATGTTTCCACCACTGCTTTCCCCTTTTGCCTGACATTGTGTGCCTTCAAGTCATTTCTGACTTATGGCACCTTAAGGCAAACCCATCACTGGATTTTCTGGGTCTGAGTGTCTGTGACTTCCCCAATGTCATCCAGTGGGTTTCCATGGGTGGGCGAGGAACTGAATCATGGTCTCTTTGGTTGTAGTCAGATGCTCAAACCACTACACCACACTGGCTCTCCACTTTTACTACAGAGGGCAATTCCAGCATATGTTGTCCTTCACAGCAAAATATTTCAATTCATACTTGTATCAATTTAATTGGCTACAAATGTGAGATAGTGAGTGGTCAAAGCCAATATGATACATAATGAGAGAAATCAAGAAATATCCAAACCAAAATAAACCCTTGAAACTTTTTACTATTGTCAGAAAATTGGTCATAATATTTCTGTACAACCACCACCACCCCAAATCCCAATACATCATTTAGGGTTATATTTATTTATTTCAGAAATTTAGCTTTAAGCACTATGTGTTTATTTAAACACTTTCTTCAGACTTTTGAAATCTCCAGATCTTATTATTTTTATTTTTAAATTTTTATTGAAACTACACATATAAAAACATATAAAAAACATACATGTAACAAATATAACAAATATAACAAATAACAAAAAATATACACCATAAAAACACTACAGAGGTATTATCCACAAACCAACTACTTTTGAAAATAACTGCTTCCTATTGTGTGAAACTTCCCAGATGCAACATAGCTTTCTACCTTTCTTGTAACTCTTCGTATCTTCTAATTTTTCCTTTAAATTTAACAATGTGGCTCTCTAAGCATCTATACCACCAAATGAAACAAAACATAAACTTTACAGATTTCTATACTTCTCGCATAAACCTTTTCTTTTGTATATATCCCATTCTTCCTATGCTTTCATTTTTCTTTCCTAAATCAATCAGTTATAGCCAAGTTTATTAATTGTTAATTGTTAAATATTGATTATTGGATATTTTCTCCTAATCTGTTAATTTTTATTTTGTATTTTACCACCATCATTTTATTATTGTCTTTATAAATTTACAATCTGTTCTATTTTAGCATACCATATGTTCCATATAGCCCATGACCAGTTTCCAATTTTCTTCCTTTTTTCCTATTGATCTTCCTTTTAAATTCGCTGACAGTATGTCCATATGCATTGCTTCCCTCAGATTTAGTATCCAGTCTTCAATTTTTGGTGTCGTACTCTTTTTCCAGTGTTTGGTGAACAAAATCCGCGCAATGGTTACCATGTATAGTATTGTATGTGTATGTCCTCTTTCTTTTAGCTCATGTTAAGGTGGAAAAGTTGTGGCATAAAAGGTATCTTTATTTTTAATATTTCCATTATTTTATTGTAAATCATTTTCCAGTAAGCTTTTGCACTTTTGCATCTCCACCACATATGAAAGAATTATCCTTGAATGTCTTGACATTTCCAACATCTAGTTTTTCCAGTTTTATAAATGGCATTGATATTATCCGGTGAGAGATACCACCTATATTGCATCTTAATGAATTTTTCTTTATAATTTTGGCATAAGGTAAACTTGTTTGTTTTCTTCCACGTCATTTCCCCGTGGTCCCATTGAACATTCTCCCCAAAGTCTTGAGCCCATCTTATCATGTCGTGTTTGACTGTTTCTGGTTCTATATCTCTCTCTTTTAAAATTTTATAAAATTTTGATATTTGGCCTCGGTTGGCCTCCCAGAACACTTTATCTAAGTCATTTTTTTCCTTCATAATTCCTATAGTTCTCATATCCAATTTAAATCTTTCTGTAATCTGCATATATAGGAACCATTTATTGTTTATCTTTTATGTGTCTAATTGTTCTCTCGTTTTCAGTTTGAAGATTTTCCCCCCGTCTTTCACCAATGGGTCATGATATCTAATCCACGGCTCCTTTTCCCTGCTTCTACTAAAAAGGCCCTCCTGAGAAGAAACCCACATTGGTAAACTTCTGTAAAACTTGTCTTTTACCTTTAGCCATTCTTTCAGTAATGCTCTCCTAATAATGTGGTGATTAAAATCTTTATTGTCCTTTAACTTACTGTACCACATGAAACCATGCCATCCAAACCTGATGTTGTGTGTCTCTCTAAATTTAAAAATCTTTTATCTCTAAGATTTACCCATTCATTTATCCAGTCTAAAGCACAAGCTTGGTAATACAATCTGAAATTTGGTAAGGCACAACCACTTCTTTCTTTTTCATCCATTAGGATTTTCCATTTAATTCTTGTCTTTTTGCCTTCCCATAAAAATTTGGTCATCTCCTTCTGCCACTTATCAAAACATCTATCGTCAGAAATAATCGGTAAATTTTGAAATAAGAACATCAGTCTTGGTAAAATACTCATTTTTATAACTATATCCTACCCAAAAAAGATATGTGGTAGATCTTATTATTTTTAAGTTAAGCAATTTTAATTCTGCTACCAATTTGAATGGAATGTTGCTGTTTTAAGTTTACTCTGTTTGCCGCCTTAGTTTAATTTTTAATTTTTATTTTCTTATTGTACTTCTATTGTGTTCTACTACCTTATTTACTCTGGGAACCTTTTTCCTCCCAAAGGTAAGGCATCCAGAATATAGAATAAATACATAGAATAATAGAATCATAGAGTTGGAAGGGGCCCTATGGATCATCAAGTCTAACCCCTTGCTCAGTGCAGGATCTCCAGCTAGAGCTTCCTGAGCAGGTAGCTGTCCAGTCTCTTTTTCAGAGAAGGAGACTTCACAACCTCACTAGGCAATTAGTTCCATTGCCAAACCACTCTCACACACGATGGCTCCTCGTAATCACTGTGTTGTCATCAAGATACTTGCAGATGGACTCCTGTATAATTTGTTGGTACTGACATCAGGATGACTGGCTTGTAGCAGCCATCACAACCATAATAGGCAGGGGGAGATATGGCATGGGGAGTCGGCACTTTTCTTCTGGTAGAAGGGAGAGTCACAGAGTGTTAGTTTCTCCCAAACTGTCTGCCATTTCAAATAATCTGGATAGCCTTGGCAACAGGCCCCCTGAAAATGCTGCTGTCCAATGCCAGGTTAGTGAATGGGAAAACAGCTCTGATCCAGAACTTGATCCTGGATGAGCATGCCGACTTGGCTTGTATTATGGAGACCTGTCTGGATGAAGCTGGGGTGGGTGGGTTAATCTATCCCAGCTTTGTCCATCTGGGTTCTTTGTACAGCAGCAGGCAAAGCCTGGGGGGCGGGGAGGTGGAGTTTCAGTGGTCTATTTGGATTCCATCTCCCTTACCAGATGCCCTGTCACACACTTTACAGGGTATGAGTGTGTCTACTTAAAGGTGGGTTGCTGGGACAGATCAGGGATTCTGTTGGTGTACTGCCCACTCTGCTGCACAACAATCTCCCTTCCTGAGCTGGCTGAGTTGGTCTCTGCAGTGGCGTCGGAGTCCCCTCAGGGGGACTTCAACATCCACACAGATACTGCTGTTAGGAGCAACTCAGGACTTCATGTCTGCCATGACAACCATGGGGCTGTCCCAAGTAATATCTGGTGCCACTCAAGTTGCAGGACACACTCTGCATCTGTTCTTTTGTTCTGGGCAGATGACAGTGATCTGGGAGTGGAGAAACTCTCTGTGGTTCCTTTTCATGGACTGATAAGGTTTGGACTCACTGGGACTCAAAGCCTCTGCAGGGGTCAGGGGCCAATTAAGATGGTCTGCCCCAGGAGGCTTATGGATCCAGATGGATTCCTGATGGCTCTTGGGAAGTTTCCGGTTGCCTTGTCAGGTGATCCTGGCAGATCTCTGGAAAACGGAAATGGCAAGGGTGGTGGACACAATTGTGTTAGCGCAGGGAAAACTGAGTCCATACACAGAAGACAGAAAGACAGGTAACAAACACCACTGGAAATTCTGGAAGTAGTTGTAGGCAAAAACTCCTTCATCCAAACAGAGTTTTACTCACACTGCTGAGGTTCTTCCGAAGAGGATTTTAATCTTAGTTGCAGCAAATATTTACAAGCACGATACAGCAATTTTTACACGATCCAACATAATGTTCCACCACCATTCGACATCCACCTAACCACAATGCGTTGGAACATTCTTCCTTACATACACAAACTTTGGCTAGGATTCTGACCCAACCCCCTGCCTGTGTTTCATCATTTGTAGATTTTACTGATTGTATTTTGTAGACTATTGCATATTTTATTGTGTAATCCCACCTTGATCCGTAGGGAGAGGAGGGAAATATAAATAAAAACAATTATTATTATTATTTTCCTGCCACATGTCCACAGTGATTGTGCAGTTTTGAACTGTTACCACACAACGTCCTGGTGAAGTTTCATCAACTTCCTCTGAGTCAGCTTTTCGCCTTTGTGCACACTCACCTTTGCACATACTGAGCTCAGGGCACCTTTCACCTTTGTTCCACATTGCATCCATCTGGGACATTTTACAGTTTTGATGCAAATTCTCACTGTCAAATTGCCCCTGAGCATCCCCTCCGATGAAGTAGAGCCAAATTTCTTAGGAGATTTCAACATCCCATTTGAAACCAGTCTGTAAGGTGCAGCTTGGGAATTCATGGCATCCATGTCAAGCATGAGCCTATCCCAACTGGTTTCAGAGCCCACACATACAGCAGGTCATACCCTTGATGCTCTGAGTATATAGATCTATGGGCGGAGGTGATTGTCAGAGGAGTTGTCATGGACAGATCATTTTCTGGTCAGTTAGTACCAGAGCTACAGGGGTGGTGGGTCAATTAAAATGGTCCACCCACAAAGGCCGATGGAGCTTTTAGGATTCCAGAAAGCCTCAGAGGGTTTTATATTTGGTACCGCAGACAATCTAGCTGTATTTTGTTTTAATCTATGCTGTAGATTAATCTATATTGCAGATATATAAAGCATTAAATCTTGAGTCCTGTGCAGGGAGGAAGGCAAAACTCATACTTTGATCGTTTATCAACACAATTCCTAAAAGAATTTGGATTTATAAATGTAAGGAATTCAGTTAAAATTGTATTCACCTTTATTTTATATTGAAATTTGTTATACAGTATTACATTTTATTAAATTCTTTATATTGAAAAAGTAATGATTTTTAATATGTCCACAGAGATTTGAATGCTTTTGCACAATAGAATAGAATGCAAGTCAGAATACAACTGCTTTTCTAATTCAACATGGCTGACATCATTTTCCATTGTATTAGGGTATGAAGATATAGACATAACTCTCCTAGATGCATGTAAAACTAAACTCAATTTCATTCTTAGAACTACCTTTCTATTATAACCAAAGGTATTCCAGGAAGAAGTTAGTGATTCAAAATTATTCTTTCTAAGTTTCAGTTTAAGAATCATGGTTCAAATGATAATGTTGGTGGCATGTATAATGGAAAGAAATATGCTTGTACAGACATATAGCTTGCAGTTCCTAATCATAACACTTAGCATCATTTTTGGTTGTAAATACTTTAATCTAGGCTGTAATAGATAATTACATCATTATTATGTAATAAAATTGGTGAACTAAATTGTAGATATGCAACCTAGGTTTTAATTCACAGGGGAGGGGAAAAAGTAAAAGCCAGAATTCTAACATTGTCACACTGGCCTCTGTAATGAAATGTTTAACTAATGGGCTCTGTGTTTGTCTTTCTTCCAATGTTACCTTCATTTAGGATACAGTAAAACATTGCTTTCAAACTTCAAGTAGTTGGCCTCATTTGTATTTGAAAAAAAGAAAATCTTTCCATTCCTTTCCCTTGAACCAGAAAAAGAAGCCAAAAAAAAAAAAAAAAGGTTTCATAATGAAGATATCAAGTAGCTTTCCTTACAGCAAGTAATCCAAACTGAAGTCAAAGTCAACTAAAGTCAAATCAAGAAAGGCTCAGGTGAGTCAAGCCAAAGGATGGTCCCTGTGCAGTTGCTGACAAGAGTGTCCATATTAAAGCAGTGAAAAGAAACTTGTAGTTCTGCCTAGGTGTCATTTTCAGATCAGGAAAATTATATCGTCTGACATCATGATCTGATTGTCATCTTGCATCTTTTCCAGTGCTATCTTGACTTCTTCAGGCAAAAAAGGGCTTGGGTTGTCTCGATTGATTGACTCCATGAGACTCTTCAGACTCACAGACTGTGCATGAGCAGCTTTGAACACCCCCAGAAGGGCAGTCTTGAATGCTTTAAACCTATGCATATAGAGAAAACAAATTCTCAAAAAGCAAGCCCTTGCCAGTATTATCATTTAGTACTGTTTTAAAACATGTTTATATGGAGACACCTATGCATACGGTGCGTTACCAGGAATAAAAAAACAAGTATCCAGAATGTGCACAGCTGATTCCACAGCTTAGTTCTCAAAGAGTCCTAAACTGGACACTATTCTAAACAGCTATTTACAAGTCAGTCTTAATCCAAAGGCCTTCCAATGCACTGAAATGCCACTAATGGAAAATCTCCACTGAAACACAGCTACTGCACAGTGAGAGTAGCCTTGAGAGGGGACAGACAATGGGAGAAACCCAAATGCACATGGCTATACAGAAGGGACTGGAAATTCAAAACATGGACTCTCATGATTTTTTAGGTGGTTTGTTATACTGCTTTCTGTGCAGCCATGTATACACTAAAACAGTTAGCTTCAGACAATATACACAAATGGGTTAAGTATCCCCACCCACTTTATAGAATTAAAAAAAGTAAGCTGCCTTATGTACTTTACTGACCTATCGTACTTGGTCAGCTTTTTTCTGCATCTAGATCAACAATGTCTACTCTGATTGAGAACAATTTTTAAAACTTTTTATATATTATCCCATTTTCTCCTCTATTGACCTTTACAAGAAAAGTCCATTTTGTACACCTGGTCATTACAAGGACTTCAGGAAAGGAGGGGGCTTCACTGAAACTGCAAACCATTATTTTCAGATTGGACCATTTGCTAGTGTAGGTATCCATCACAAGATAATTAAGTAGCCCTTTGCCACAGTTAAAAATGATAACTCTGAGCCAAAACATTATAGCTATCATAGAATCACAGAATCATAGAGTTGGAAGAGACCACAAGGGCCATCAAGTCCAATCCTCTACCATGCAGGAACTCACAATCAAAGCACTCCCAACAGATGGCCATCCAGCCTCTGTTCAAAGACCTCCAAAGAAGGAGACTCCACCACACTCCGATATTAAAACAGATTGCATGTTAAAAAAATTGCATGTTTAAAAGTGTTTAAAACACTTTAAAACAATAGAACACCCCAGCCCATTCTTTAAAATCTTTGTTTTAAATGTCTGTCTGAATAGAAAGGTCTTAGCTTGTCAGCAGAAAGGCAAGGAAGGAGTCATAAAACCTTCCTGGAACTCTACAAAGCTCCGGGCAGCTCTATACAAATACCTGAGCCAATATTTCTTTAACACTTGTCTTATAGTGTTTTGCTTCATGTTACCCACCTGGATTCAGCCAACGTTGATTTCATTTCCCCAACACCTGTAGTTTCAGAAGTCTTTGGAGTGTGGGCTTGGACTATAATATATCAAGGAAGAAATGGAATTAGCAATTGGTGTTACATATTCCCTATTTGTGCAGCACTTACAACTGAGGTAAATTGAGGGTTTGGGATTGAGTAAATTGGGATTGAGGCACTGCTGCTGGCAGGGTCCCCCACATCAGATAGCCTTTTGCTGAGGAGCCAGATTAATTGTGCCAAACAGCTACCGGGCAGCAGCAAGAGGACCTCACAGAGACAACAGCAGTACCACTATACCTAACATTTGTTAGTACTGTGCAGATGATTGCATTGATAAACCACTTTTGGATGTCTTGTACCACAACAACTCTGTGACAGCACAATCCATGATGAAAGAAGTAACTTCCAGTTCAGAAGGCACTCCATAAGCTACTTGGGAAGAGCAGAGACAACTATTAGTAGTGCTGTGGCTAATGGCTCAAGACAAAAAGATGTTCAGCTGATAACATACTCAGAGCGAAAGGAAAGTCCGAAGCTGCACAACACATATTAAAGGAACATGTAATGTGAAAAGCATGAATCATGGGAAGCTAGACACTGGAATACCAGAAATAGAATGAATAAACATTACAATACTTGAGGTTATTGAGCTAAACTGGGCAAGAATGTGACATTTTCAATCAGATAATTATTTTTATTTAGGAAATGAAAATCAAAGAAAAAATGGGCTAGTATTAATAGTGAGGAGAGATGTAGCCAAAGCAGTCAGGCAATATAATGCAAATTCTAACCAAATAATATAAATAAAACCCATCAATATAACCATAATCCAAGTTTATGCTCCAACTAAAAAGGAAGAAGAAAGATTCTGTGCTATAGATAAGGAGAAAATTGATCACACATCAAAACAGGACATGTTAATAATGATTTTAAAGATATTGTAAAAAAAATAGATTTATACTATTA
Organism: Phrynosoma blainvillii; assembly: GCA_026167975.1. Lineage (NCBI taxonomy): Eukaryota > Metazoa > Chordata > Lepidosauria > Squamata > Phrynosomatidae > Phrynosoma > Phrynosoma blainvillii. The sequence goes on from JANUYF010000001.1 coordinate 213,019,042, forward strand.
AGCCTAACCAACAGGGATCCAGAAATACCCTGGACTGAAGGCAGCAACACTGGAGGTCTACCATTCATAGGATCACCTGAAATTGAGGTTAACCTGACAGCAATTAATAACAAACAACACTATATTCACTTATCTAGGAATATGTACTACTGAACTCAATAGGAGTTACTTCGTATCAAACATATACAGGAATGCACTGTTATCTTCTATTTGTTTTTTATGAATAATGTGGTTATCACAGCAACCATTTTCCAGCTCCTCCAAATGATATTTTAGTTAGCACTGCACTAAATAATATCAAATTGTTTGTATGTATCCATGGAACAAATAACATGTACATGGTGCAAATGGTAAATGTTTGGAATGCTCAAAACCAGCTGGAACTCCACATAATCTGGTTTCAAAAGGTCCATCATTCACAATTTGGTGAGCTACAATTTACTAGCAGTTTTCAGCAACCTTTGAAGATCTGGTTTGCTAGCTATTAAGTGACTTTTCCAGCCTAACATATCTGAGTTAAGTCCCAACTGCTGGCATAGTCCATTATAAATTAAAATTTTGCATAAACCCACTCAAAGCAAATGGTGAAAGACATCTACTCACCTTCTAGCATTTCCTCTTCAGTGTCCCTGAAGTCATAAGGATCAAGGGTACCCTCTTCCATGGACTCCTGATCACTAGAAAGTGTCATCCTTCTACAAAAGGACAAAAAGTTAACAGCCATATTTTTATCATGCACAGATTGCTAGTAAAGGATACCCACAATGTTTGCTTATGCATGCACCCATGTAATTCTGTGCTAGAAATTATTTTTTAACTAGAAAAAAATCCATGTAAGTGATTGGCATAGATCAAACAAATTCTACAATACAGTCTGAATAATTTTGTGGGAAATAATCCATTGTTGATATTTTTCTTCCTTCCATTCCTTTGATGAGGGACTGAAAATTATTGGAAGCTGGAGGGAGAGAGTCAAAGACAGAGTAAAGTTCTTTCCAGGTCATTTTGATTTCTGAGAGTATTTAATATCATATCATCTAGATAGTGCTTTATGCAGCAAGAACTAATCAGGCACAGGCAGCTTAGGCTAGTTCTAAAGTGAACTCTATGTATCAGCTGGAGAACAACTCACAAAGGCAGCCATCATCTAGACAGAAAGCTATAACAAGATGAAAATAGTTATATACTATCACAGTTCAACACTGGGCCTTAACTTTGGGTGTTCCCTAATGGCATGGAGAAAGAGCAGATCTTCTGAGAGCTGAAACATCTGGAGAGCCAAAGGTTAAGAACTACTGCTGTAGACTCTTTTTAAAAAAGTCTTCTTACTCCTCTATTCCTCCTACCTCTTTTTTTGTTGTCTTTCATTTTCATCTGTACCTTCACCATCTGTTTCCTGGTCTGCATCATCTCCAATCTGCTTCTTACGTTTCTTTTCTTTTTCCAAAACCTTTAAAAACAAGAAAAGACAACCAAATTACTAATCAGAGATTTGCTCAGCAACTATGAAATAACTGAGTTTCATAAAAGCAGCTTATTAGCAATGTGGCACTTCACACAGAAATAGGAAACTAAGGAGGGATACAGACAGCCCAAAAGGGGCGGCTTAGAGCTGCCACTTTTAGGCTGGATCGGGGCCTGGACAGACAGATGTCCAGCCCCAATCTAGCCAGATTCAGCCCCAAAAAGGAGCAGAAAAAAGCCACCCCTTCCCTCAAAGAGCCAGCTTTTCCTTGCAAAAAAGCTGGCTCTGGAGAAAGTGGCATCTAAGTACCATGCCCCCAAGCAATAAAGAAGCCAGCTAGTGTGTAATCATGGTCTGGCTTCTCTCCCACTTGCAGGCATGGTGCATCTAATCACCACGCCTCCAAGCCAACCACAAGCGGGACTAAACAGGCCATCTGTTTCGGCCTTTCAATGACAGAATCCCAATTTCAGATGTAAACTGATGGAATTTGTGCTGGCAGAAACTGGCTAAGAATGACACCTTTGGAGCAGCAGCATTAAATCAACAAAAATGCAAAGGTCGGGCAAGGCTGCATCCTATCATCCTACTTGTTTAACTTATATGCTAAAAGCATCATAAGAAAAGCAGAATTAGAAATAGAAAAAGGAGGAGTTAAGATAGGAGGAAGCAACATTAACAACCTAAGATATGCGGATGACACCATAATATTAGCAGAAGACATTCAGGGATTGGAACATTTAATAAGGAAGGTCAAAGATGAGAGTGCAAAGGCAGATCTGATGCTGAACATAAAGAAAACAAAAATAATGACCACAGAAGAAATACACAAATTCATTCTACACAAATTCAATCTAGACAACGAGGAAATTGAAATAGTTAAAGAATTCCCATATCTAGGAACACTGACCAGTATGGAGACTGCAGTCAAGAAATAAGAAGACTAGGAATGGGAAGTGCAGCTATGAAAGAACTGGATATTGAACAACAAAGACATACAACTGAGCACTAAAGTCAGAATCGTTCAGGCCATTGTATTCCCAATTACCATGTATGGATGCAAGAGCTGGACAGTGAAGGAAGCAGACAGAAAGAAAATCAACTCATTTGAAATGTGGTGCTGGAGAAGAGTGCTTAGGATACCGTGGACAGCCAAGAAGACAAACAAATGGGTTCTTGAACAGATCAGACCAGGGCACTCCTTGGAAGCAAAGATGATCAAGTTGAGACTATCATACTTTGGCCACATAATGAGAAGGCATGGATCACTAGAAAAAGAAATAATGCTAGGAAAGGTAGAGGGTAGAAGAAAGAGAAGAAGAACACAAACCAGATGGATAGACTCAATCAGGGGGGTTATGGGGAAGGGCTTGCAAAATTTGGGCAAGGCAGTGGAAGATAGGGATTCTTGGAGGTGTCTCATCCACGGGGTCGCCATGAGTCGGAACTAACTCGAGGGCAGCTAACAACAACAAAAACAACCAAGCTGGTAAAGGTATAGAAAAAGGGACAAGCAAAAGATCAAGAAACTGGCAGAGGGGACTGGGAGCAAGGAGACCCACTGCTACTGGCTACTATCTCTCATCACAAGTGCCACAACTGATTATTTTAAAGAAAGGTAGAAACTGAGAATTGCTATTAAAAACACCCAACTGTTGGTTACAAGTAACTTCCCATGCATTTTACCTCTACAGACTAATAAAAAGTGAGTAACTGCTGACTCAAAGAACAGAGAGGAAGAGGTGTTTTTTGTTTTTTTTTAAAAATGACTATTTTAAGACTTTTGCATTAGAAACCACACTGAAGAAACATGGATTAACCACACAAATTAAAAATCAAGTCTGTTAAGAAAGAAATCTATGAATTGCAATTAAGAGCCTTGAGATTTAAATGCTACAAGTTTAATAGCAAGAGAAGGGTTAAAAGTGTTCATCTTATCGGAGCCATAACCAGGAACTTTCCCACTAAGTGGCAAGAAGGGAAGTAAACTCTAATGAACTCTGTACTCCTGCTGCCTTTTTTGGAATGTATAGAGACAGAGGACTGGATCTACTAAAGAATTTGTGCTCAGCAGTGCCACTGTGTGGATAAGAAGTTTTATTGCATACAAATTTTTGTTCTTTCACAATTTATAATTGTCAAAGAACATTTAAATACCACTATTTGTTAAACATACTGGATGCAAACTAGACTCATGGTGATCAGAGGAGGGAGGAGATTGCTGGATCAATCTGGAAGACCAGTTGACCTAACAGCTCAATTGGTAGAAGAATTTAAACCAGTGATTCTCAAAATGCATGGTACACTCCCGCTGGGAACAGTAGAAAAAATTGGTGAGGGAAAAGTGGGTGGCCTTCAGTACTGGCATACAAGAAAGGCAAAGGGAATCAGCAGCCTTTAGGACTATGGTGGAGATGAGTTTTGCATGAAACTTCTTTTCCAGGTCTCTTAAAACTATGATGTGTGGTGTCTCCTGCTCTTCACCTGCCCATATGGGCTCACTCCCTTAGTTGCATCTTTCACTGGTGGTGGTGTGGGGGGAAGGGGGTTGGCAAACTTGCAAGGCTTAGGTGCAGGACATCATTCTATGGCTCAATGTCACCATTTTGAGACAGACTGACTGGAGCAAGGCATTAGAGCATGTGGAAGTGGAGGAGAAGCAGTAGCAAAAAGGAGCTTTTGAATTTAGGACCCTGCTTAAACTTTGTGAGCTTTGCTGAGACTTGGCTGGCAGGTTGGAGCGGCTCTGCTTCTCCTGTTCTCTTTTATTGGACAGGCCAAGAGGAGAGCTAACAGAAGAAACAATGTTTGTGAGGGGGTGGGGAAAACTTTAAGCTGTGTAGGGAAGACATGTCTCTGGAGAAGGAGAGAGAGGAGTATCTGGGGTCAATTCTTGGAAAGAGTCCTTCGCCTTGGAACAGCTCCAGTAGTTAATATATGGACAGGTTGCTTACCTGTAACAGTATTTCTTCGAGTGGTCATCTGCGAATTCACACAAATGGGTAATGACTGCACATGTGCAGCAACTTCGGATCCTTCTGGAATCACTAGGTAGACTTTAAAGTTGCAACTTTTCCCTGGGCTGGACTTAAGTTGCAACTTTTTGGCGGTAGCACCGCCCGTCCCTATAAAGGCCCTTTGTCGGTACTGCCACCTTCAGTTCCGGAAGTTCGCCGCCAGCTGTGAAGTAAACAGAAACACATGAGCAGGCACACATGAGGGGAGGATGGGCAGGATTTGTGTGAATTCGCAGATGACCACTCGAAGAAATACTGTTACAGGTAAGCAACCTGTCTTTCTTCTTCGTGGTCTCTGCGAATCACACAAATGGGTAAGACTGACAAGCTTTGGTCAGTGGAGGAGGGAGTGTCCTGTCACAAATACAGTTAATAACATATATATCATGAAATAACAGAGAAGGGAATGCACATCACTCACTGCGCCCAATGTGATGGTAGGCGTTGACATCTCAGTGCAGTCCCAACAGTAACACTGCCCTTCCAAAGGCTGCCTCATGTCTGGCTCTGGAGTCCATTCTATACTGCTTGACAAAGGTCAAGGGTTGAGACCAGACCGCAGCCTTGCAGACATCCTCCAACGATATTCCAGACAAAAAGGCAGAGGATGCAGCTACCGCCCGAGTTGAATGAGCTTTTACCCAACCGGTGGTTCTTTTTTAGCAAGTTTGTAACAGAGGAAGTCACACACTTAGAGAATCTCTGAGAAGAAACGGGCAAACCTTTCTTAGCCTCCCTGTAACACACAAAAGGATGTTCAGAATGTCTTGAGCTCGCTGTCCTATTCACATAGAAAGCCAGAGCTCAACGAACGTCCAAGAGATGGAGTCGCCTTTCTCATCAGTGGTTGGGCTCGGGGCTAGAGTTGGAAGTACAATATCTTGCCTCAAATGAAAGGCTGATACCACCTTTGGTAGGAAAGTGATATCAGGTCTCAGTACCACCTTGTCCTTATGAAAAACTAAAAAGGGGGGATCAACTCTGAGGGCATACAGCTCGCTGACCTGGCGGGCCGATGTGATTGCAACCAAGAAGGCTGTCTTCCATGAAAGAAGCCTCATTTCCGTCGTGGCCAGTGGCTCAAAGGGGGGAGAAGCAAGCCTGGATAGGACGATACCGAGATCCCAGCCCGGCATCGGTACCGATATGGGCAGATGAAGGTTTGAAAGACCCTTAAGGAAAGCTTTCACTAGGGGTTCTCTGAAAAAGGAAAGAGCTCCTTGAAATTGAAAATGAGAGCAAATTGCAGCTAAGTAACATTTAACTGATTGTAGACTGAGGCCACTGTCCACCAAAGACATGAGGAAGTCCAGTAAAGTATTCACTGAAACTTGGGATGGAGACAAGCCCCTCGAGTCCAAGAAGTGCTGGAACCTGGACCATTTCAGTGCATAGGACTTCTGTGTAGACGGTTTCAAGGATGCCCCAATAACTGCCTTTATGGGGGAAGCTAATCTTTCCAGGGTTGGATTCTCCATGCGACCAGTTGAAGAGAACTCATGTCTGGATGTAGGACCTGGCCATTGTGGAGAGAGAGGAGGTCTGGTCGAGGATCGAGGTGAAAAAATTCGTTCTTGGAAAGGTCCAGGAGTGGAACGAACCAAGGCTGTCTGGGCCACCATGGGGTGATTAAGATGACATTGGATTGGTCCCATCTGATCTTTGCTATTACTCTGGTGATCAAAGGGAATGGAGGAAACATGTAGAGGAGCCTCTCTGTCCATTGATACACAAAGGTGTCACCTCTGGAACCTGGGTCCCTGAACCTTGAACAAAAGTAGCGGCACTGAGTGTTGAGGTGCGTCGCAAACACGTCGACTTCGGGTTCTCCCCACATCCGAAAGAAGTGGCCCACTGTCTCAGGATGGAGGCGCCACTCGTGACAAGAGTCCACCGACCTGCTGAACTGGTCTGCCAACTCGTTTTCCTCTCCCGGCAGATGAATGGCTTGAAAGGTGATGTTTCTCGCAATGCACCAGTTCCAAATGTGGAGAGTTGCTTGTAGCAGAGACCGAGACCTCGTCCCCCCCTTGCTTGTTGATGTAATACATGACAGTAGTGTTGTCCGTGGACAACAACACTACTTTGTCCCGCAGTAAGGGCTCGAAAGCTCGGAGGGCTTTTTGCACCGCCAACATCTCCAGCTCGTTGATGTGGAACGCTTTTTCTTTCTTGGTCCAGGGGCCCCGAACAGTGAGGTCGTTGACATGGGCTCCCCATCCTTCCATCGATGCGTCCGTGGTTAAGGACAATTGAGGCTGAGGTGGGAGGAACGGCATTCCGGAGCAAACATTCACGGGATCAAGCCACCAGCGTAGGGACCGAGCGACTGCGCTCGGTACCGCCAGTCTCGGGCCGGATCGAAAACGGAAAGGAACCACGATTGCAGAGGCCTGAGATGGAGTCGAGCCCAGGACATCACGAACATAGTGGAGGCCATGTAGCCTAGCGCTACCTGTATGGAATGTGCCGACACATGTCTCTTGTGCAGACAGTCCTGGATGGCACACTTTAGTGCTTGAAAGCGGTCTTGCGGAAGGAATGCCATAGAGACGGTCGAGTCCAGTGTGGCACCGATGAACCTGCACCTTTGGGATGGAACAAGGCAGGACTTTTCCAGGTTGACCACGAGACCCAGAGACTGTAAAAGAGACAAAGTATAGTCTATGTCTTTTAAGAGTCGGTCTCGGGATGGAGCCATCAGGAGCCAATCGTCTAGGTAAGGATAGACTGGAATAGCCTGCTGATGCAAGAAGGCAACGACCGGAGCCATACATTTTGTGAAGACCCTTGGGGCGGTGGAGAGGCCGAAGGGTAGGACTCTGTATCGGAATGCTTGGCCGTCCACTGCGAAGGCTAAGAACCTCCTGTGGTCTTCCTGGATTCCAATATAAAAGTAGGCATCTTTGAGGTCCAGAGTTGCCATCCAAAGGTCCTCCTGCAATAACGGCAAGATAGATGCCAAAGTTACCATACGAAAACATTTGTATGACATCATCTATTAAGTTGTCGAAGGTCTAGAATAGGTCTCAGTCCACCATCCTTTTTCGGTACCGTGAAGTATCGAGAAAAGAAACAAGAAGAGTAGGCTGAGGGGTCTACGGGCTCTATAGTGTCCTTGTCCAGCAAAGAGCGTACTTCGTCGAGTAAGGTGTGGGAGGGAAGTGTGGACAGAAAAACCCCTGTGAGGGGTAGTTCAGAGAACTCGAGGGTGTAGCCATTAGCTATGATGGATAAGACCCAAGAGTCAGATGTAATTTGAGACCAAGAGGTGATAAACGGTCTCAGTCTGTCCCCAAACAAAAAGGGACCTGCGAAGTACGCTGGGACACATCATAAAGCCTTCTTAGGCCTGTCACCATCCTTCTTATGGTACTGCTGGAACCTTGACTGGGGAAAGGGGTGGCGTCCCGAAGACGAGGTTGACTGAGAGTGGTATCTCTGTCTGAGTGGATCAGGTTGGAAAGGCCTGTCTACATAGGAGGGCCTTTACTGTTGCTGTGGGTACCACGGTCTCGATCCCCCAAAGCGGCGGCGTTGGTGCTAATGTGGGATTGAGGACGTACCATGTTTTTTGCTGCAACCTTCATTTTGTACTTCAGGTTGAGCTTCTCATCCGTACTCTTATTGAAGAGACCGGAATCATCAAACGGTAGATCCTCAATCATGGCCTTGGCATTGGTGGTGAGATCGGAAGAGCGGAGCCAGGCAAACCTCTGTAGAGCAATCGAACCTGCAACCAGCTTGCCGGAGCAGTCCGCAGCATGACGCGCCGAGACGATCTGCTGAGTGCCGATGGAATGCGACTCCGACTGCAGGGCAATCGCCAGGGCCTTCTTGTCCTCAGGAAGATCATCCAGAAGCAGTAACAGTCTCTCCATGATGTGCTGCTGGTATGCCCCCATGCAGGCGGCATAGTTGGCCACCTTTATGTTGATCACAGCAGTAGCATACGATTTCTTTGCCAGACCGTCAATTTTCTTTCCGTCCTTGTCCACCGGGGAGGAAAATTTAGAGGATGCCACCGTCTAAGCCCCTTTGACAAGATCCGAATTTGGCTTGGGGTGTTGAAACAGCCAAGAAGACTGTGAAGGAGTGATACGGTATAGGTTCTCAATCTTCCTCAAAGTAGACGAGACAGAAGCCAGGGCCAACCAAGAATGTTCCACGATGTCTTGGAGAGACGGTAAGAAGCCCAGAGCCGGTGGTGTGGGGACTCTACCATGGACCCTACGCTCGACGGAATCCTTAGGCTGAGTATCAGAGCACACTAGCTCGATATCCAACGCCTCTGCCATGCGGACAAATTGTTCTGTGAAGAACTTCACATCATCCGTGGGAGAAGCCAGCTGGTGCTCGACCAGGGTGGTGTCTCCTCGAGGTGGAACTGGTGAGGATGAAGACGAGGACGAGGCAACGGAGAACACAGAGGGTGACCTCGAGCGAGGTGTAGATGAACGGGACCGTGAGCGGTCTCGACGGGACCAATGGCGCTTGGCCTGGTGGTCTCAAGGTGGAGGAGCCAGAGGCAATGCGGAGCGAGACCGAGAGTCGGCGAAGGGGGAAGCGATGAGAAGAGCGAGCTGATGGGATCGGAGGAGAAGACCGCGACCCCCCTTGTACTTGGGGCTGAGCAGGCAAAGCGGACGGGTGAGAAGAGAGGGCTCTCGGGTCTACTTGCATAAGGAAGCAGCCAGTTAAAAAGTCGAAGACCAGGTCGGGATTTTCCCTCAATATCTTCTCTGCCTCGGGATCGAGGGGAACATCCTCCGCTTCGGTACCGAGGGTGGCACGGTCCCTATGAAGGGTGGAAGTCTCAGGAGCCAACACCGGCACTTCTTCCCTGATCTCTTCGGATTCGGAGTCGGATATTAGGGCTCTTGTAGAAGGGCACATGAGAGACACAACCTTGACAGCAGGCGGGCTAAGGATCACTGAAGACGGTCCCAGGACAGGAGAAGGAGACCTCGAGCGGGATGGAAGTGCCGGCTCGGGCTCGGGCTCGTGTTGGTCCTTGGGCTTGTCAGGACGCACACAAGACTTTTTTACAGCGGGATCCTTGGTTTTTCCATCTCTCGTTCCGAGGAGTGGTGCCTCTTTGTCGCCTTCTTGTGCTTGCGGGACTCAGGAGAGCGGGCCCGCTCTGAAAAAGCCTTTTTAGAGGCTTTGGTGGATCCACTCCCAGCGACCTCAGCCTTTTTCTTTGAGGCAGGCTTAGAGGAAGATTCTCCTGTATCCCTATCTCCTGGAAAGAGCTCCTTAGAAGGAGGACAAAGAGCCTCCTCGTAGAGGGCAGCCTTCAGCCGCTTATCCCGATTTCTCAGGGCTTGAGAGGTCATCGAGCAGCAATCCAAACAGGCCTTGGTGTTATGGCCCTGACCCAAGCACAGCAGGCACAGGGAGTGGAGGTCGGAATTCGGAATCTTATTGTTGCATTTAGGGCATTGTCTGAACGACCTAGATGCCATTTTCAGAAGAGAGAAGTCAAACGTACCGAGTCACCAGGAGCAAACGAGGATGTTGGAGAAGCCAGAACAAAGTCAAAAAACAGTCCGAGTTTCAAAAACGAGTGATTCCAAACGCTGAGTATTGCTAAAGAGCAAGGCAAAGGTTCTTCCGAAGCTGCTAACACGGCGGACGAAAGGAACTGAAGGGGGTGGTACCAACAGAGGGCCTTTATAGGAATGGGCGGCGCTACCGCCAAAAAGTTGCAACTTAAGTCCAGCCCAGGGAAAAGTGGCAACTTTAAAGTCTGCCTAGTAATTCCAGAAGGATCCGAAGTTGCTGCGCACGCGCAGTCATTACCCATTTGTGTGATTCGCAGAGACCACGAAGAACTCCCTTTCCCTGTCCACACCAGTTTCTAGTGCAGAGCATGTCGCCTCTAAACCCACAACAAACACACTGGCTCTGTTCCTCTCCACCCCAATGAAGAAGGATTGAGAGTCCTTCCTTGCCTGGGAGAAGCTGCTCCCCTCTAAACCCACAACAAACACACTGGCTCTGCTCCTCTCTACCCCAATGGAGAAGGGTCGAGAGTCCTTCCTTGCCTGAGAGAAGCTGCTCCCTTTGCACCTGGTCACCTTGGGAGCAACAACCAAGCAGCTGGCTGAGCAGTGACTGAGGGGCCTCTTGGCCTTTGCTGGATGGGTGGCATGTATAAGAGGCTTGCTTGCCAGCCAGCTGCTCTGCTGTGGCTCCCAAGGTGACTGAGTGCAAAGGAAGCAGCAACCAAGCAACTAGTCAAGCAGAAACTGAGAAGTCTCTTTCCTGGGCCGGCCTGCAGGGCTGGCTCAGACAAGAGGCTTCTTAGTTACTGCTCAGCCAGTTGCTGTTCCCAAAGTCACAAGGTTCAAAGGGAGCAGCATACAATATTGGTCATTCCAAATTTGCAGTAGACATGTAGACCTAATATCAAGAAATATGCACTGGGGGTCACTAGGGTTGTTAGCCAAGAGGAAAGGGGGCTGTAGCCAGAAAAGGTTTAGGGACCACTAATTTAAACAAATGAAAAGGGAATTTTCTTCTGATTTAAAGGATATAAGAAATATTTTGGAAAGAATGAAGGGGAATTGAACCAAGTGAATCAAAAGCTAGAATGTTCAGAGCAGAAAATACAGAAGTTGGACAAGACAGCAGAGAAGATGAATCAGGAAAGTTATCAGATGAGGTCATTCTTGTTGAGTTCAAAAAGAGAAATGTATGAAAATAAGAGGACTACCTAAGCAACCGAATGAAGAAATTCCTATAATAATGACTGAAGTATTGGCAGATTATTTGGATATACCAGCTAAATATTGGTACATATCCAAAGGGGTTCCATTCCAGACTGATGGTGGATGGCAAATTTCATGGGACCTTAGTTCCTGTGTTCCTCAATGGTGGCGTGACCACATGCACATGCTGTCATTGAGGAGAACAGCACAGGGCTATTTGCAGATGCTCCAATCTGCAAATGGCAAACCCACAGATAGGAAGACTCAACAAGTTTAAGATTGATGACAAGGAATTAATCCTTTTCAAAGATATTCCACAAAAGAATTGGAAAAAGAGAAGAGAGTGTACCTTCTTGATTGATAAATTGAAATTGAAAAAAAAATACATATCAGATGGGAGAAACTGGAAGAAACCCTTTGGTTTAAACAGAGAAGATTTAGGCTGAACAATGTCTAAAAGGCAAAGAATTTTTGAAAAAAAATATGCAAACAATGTCAATGAACACCAAGAAAGGATGAAGATGAGACCCTAGGAGGAGAAAAGGCTATGGTTGCTTTAGAAGATGGTAAAGATCTTGAAGACAAAGATGAAACGGATCAGATTTCAAAACAGATAAAGCAAAATGGTGGACATTAAAATATTGTCATGGAATTACATCATGCAAAAGAAAACAAATATTTCATCATCTACAAAACTAAGGCATGATATAATTTATTTTACATAAGAAGCTAAATTAAGAGGGGCTATTAATACTCACTGGAATCACTGGACTAAGGAAAAGGGGGGGGAGTTGACATTAAAATTAAAGATGGAGAAAGAGAAATTATAGATCAAGGATAAAATTACGGAATATTCCACAATTTTTAGTCATCTCTTTTCAAAACATGATATGTGATGGATCAAGAAATAGAAGAATTTGTTTTAAAATTATTTTTGTATTATACACTTTTGCATATGAGAATGCTACATATTGAAAAGTTGAGTTCAGACACAGTGTCTGTGGTGGCAGCAGTTTACCTAAAGTGCTGATGTCCAGTGGGGATACAAGATAAACAGAATCTCACACAGGAACCACAAGGTTATCTAGGAGTCCCCTGTGATGTGAGGGAATTTTGGTTGTAAAATGTTGTTTAATTTACTATCTATATTATTGGTAATAAGTTAAGAAACTGTAAGGCAGAGGAGAGAGAATGGAATGTTGAAAATGAGTGGAAACTGGTGAATTGTATGAGGGAATTTGAGTAAGGTTGCTGGATGACAGTTGGGAATGGCACTTGATATAATTAGAATAATTTCAGTAGTAAGAAAGAAGAAAAAAGTTAGATCAGGTTTGGGAATGAACAAGTGATGTTTAAGAGTCTGAATTAGCCTAAAAGCAGACTGTGAGAGAGTGTGAACTATGTTCTAAATGTAGCAAATAATCTGTTTTACTTGCTCAACTTATGTTAATAAAATATTGCTTTTGTTTTTATACAGTTTTGGCCTTTGGGATTGATATATATTATAAAGTTTGGATTCATACACAGTTTCTATAGTGGCAGCAGTGAAAAAAGGGGGTAGTATCTGGGGGGGGGGATATACATCACATAATGTCTCTCTCAGTTATCTTGAAGGAATTTAGGAGGTCCCCACCAGTTGGTGGCCACAGCAGCAGGACAGGAGGAGGTCCTTAGTTTGGTGTCAGAGGTGGGGGGAAAGAAAAGCCCTTGCTCTTGGTGGTAGCCATGAGATTTGTGGAAATTTTCATATTTAGTGGCAGCGGAGGTTTAGGTTGAGCTTCATACCTGGTGAAAGACTGGGGAGTAAAGTGGGAAACCCCAACAGTCCTCACAGTTGGTGGTCATAGCAGTGGGATCCTCACATTCATAGCAGAGGAAGGAATAAGTGGAAGCCCTCACACTTGTTGGCAGCAGAGCAACAGGCAGAGAACCTTCCCATTTGGTGGCAGCAGACCAAGCCAACCAATTATCTATTCCAATGTAGGTTTTTTGTTTTGTTTCATGTTATAACAGGCAACCCTACACCCATCAACACACCTTTCTAAAGTAGGCAAACTGAACCAGCTCTAAAGCAGCTTCAGCATCCTGCTTGTCAACTGTTTTACTCATCCTTGCTTTAGCATGTGCAGTTGAGAGTCTGATCAGTGTCTCCAATGTGCGGGCTGTGATTGGAGAAGTCTGGAAAAGAACAGATATAACCAATCAGCTGCTGAAGAACAAAAATAATAGATTCTGATATTTATGGTTATTCTGGCTTTGGGCACTCACTTAATAGATAAACAAAACAGCATATTAATAAGAGAAGCCCGTAGAGCATAGAGACAACCAAAATTATGTAGCTGCTGATTGCAACTGAAGCACAAGCATATCAACAGGGCAGTATTGCCCACTTTATGTGATCTTCTGTGATATGAAAGAAACAACAAAGGTCACAAATTAATCTAACTAGGAGACTGCAGAGAATCATCTTCATGTCCCTTCTAGTTGTATGGATATTAAACTGTGTTAAGTGCAGTAGTTCTGGCTCTCCAGCCCTTCAGTGGAAACCACTCAGTTCTCCAGGGAAGGAAAATATCCTCCTCTCAAAATTTAAAGAGATACTTCTCAAAGAGAAAAATTAACATTTTCAGACAGAACTATCCTGATTCTCAGAGCAGTCAATCTACATTATCTGAAGGCAAAACATGCCTCCATCCAGGGGCAATGTGTCCATTCAATACACTTTCTAGTTCTTCAAGAAGTTCAGCTTGGGTTCAGTCATGCCACAACAGTGCACAGTACTAATACAGAATAAGATTTTCTCATAGGCAATATATGGTATTGGAATTGAATCCACCGGATCATTATTCTCATTTGATCTTTGATCTTCTTCCCCTCTCCTTCTCATCAAAAATACCAAGCTTGCTACTTACCCTGGCAATGTTTGAGCTGATTTGGTCCTGACTGCGAAGGGAAGAATATTCCTGTGCTATGAAGGCAGCAGCTTCCTCAGTCAAGACTGGCTTGAGCATTTTGGCAAAATGTATGTATTTCCTCATGAATGCCACACTTACTATTTTCTCTCTGCATGATAAAGCAATCACGTTTCACTAATGATGAGCCTCACTCACTAACACATCCGTTGTAACACTTCTAAGAAGGACAGGTTGCTTACCTGTAACAGTATTTCTTCGAGTGGTCATCTGCGAATTCACACAAATGGGTAATGACTGCGCATGCGCAGCAACATCGGATCCTTCTGGAATCACTAGGTAGACTTTAAAGTTGCAACTTTTCCCTGGGCTGGACTTAAGTTGCAACTTTTTGGCGGTAGCACCGCCCATCCCTATAAAGGCCCTCTGCCGGTACCACCCCCTTCAGTTCCGGAAGTTCGCCGCCAGCTGTGAAATAAACAAAAACATAAGCAGGCACAATGAGGGGAGGATGGGCGGGATTTGTGTGAATTCGCAGATGACCACTCAAAGAAATACTGTTACAGGTAAGCAACCTGTCCTTTTTCTTCGTGGTCTCTGCGAATCACACAAATGGATAAGACTGACAAGCTTTGGTGAATGGAGGAGGGAGTGTCCTGCCACAATATAGGTACCGGCATATAAAATGCTTTAGAGGAGAAGGGAATTCACAATACTCACTGCATCCAGCTCGACGACAGGCACTGACATCTCAGTGCAGTCCCGACAGTAGCACTGCCCTTCCGAAAGCTGCCTCACGTTTGGCTCTCGCGTCCATTCTATAATGCTTGACAAAAGTCAAGGGTTGAGACCAGACTGCAGCCTTGCAGATGTCCTCCAGTGGCACCCCAGACAAGAAGGCAGAGGATGTGGCCACAGCTCGAGTTGAATGAGCCCTAAGTCCAGCTGGAGGTTCCTTGTTAGCAAGTTCATAGCAGAGGTGAATGGCGGCAGTCACCCACTTAGAAAATCTCTGCGAGGAGACAGGTACGCCCTTCTTAGCCTCTCTGTAACATACAAAAAGATGTTCTGAGCGTCTCGAGTCCGACGTTCTGCTTACATAAAAGGCTAGAGCTCGACGCACATCCAAAAGGTGAAGCCGCCTCTCCTCAGCAGTGGTAGGATTCAGGGCCAAGGTTGGGAGCACGATATCCTGGATTAAATGAAGGGCTGACACCACCTTTGGCAAGAAGGTGATGTCAGGTCTCAAAACAACTTTGTCCTTGTGGAAGATCAGAAAGGGTGGATCTACTCTAAGAGCACAGAGTTCACTGACTTGGTGGGCTGAGGTGATAGCTACCAAAAAGGCCGTCTTCCAAGACAAGAGTCTCAACTCAGTGGTGGCCAGAGGTTCAAATGGAGCTGATGCCAGCTTGGAGAGGACGATACCGAGGTCCCAGCCCGGCGTCGGTACCAACGTGGGCGGATGAAGGTTAGAGAGTCCCTTAAGGAAGGCCTTTACGAGAGGTTCCTTGAAGAAAGAAGGCATCCCTCGAAGGTGGTAGTAGGAACAAATTGCTGATAGGTAGCATTTGATCGACTGGAGGCCGAGACTGCTGTCTACCAAGGACATCAAGAAGTCCAGGACTGTTTCCACAGAAACTCGGGACAGAGATAGGTTCTTAGAGTCCAGAAAGAGCTGAAACCTGGACCATTTCAAGGCGTAAGATCTCCGTGTAGAAGGTTTCAGAGAAGCTCCAATAACAGCCCTTACAGGGAATGGTAGTCTACTCAGAGCAGAATCCTCCAAGCAACCAACTGGAGGGAGTCTATGTCCGGGTGTAGGGCTTGGCCGTCGTGGAGAGACAGTAAGTCTGGCCGAGGATTGAGACGGAGAAAGTTCCCTCTCGAGAGATCCAAGAGCGGGACGAACCACGGTTACCTGGGCCACCAAGGGGTGATCAAGATGACATCGGACCGCTCCCGCCTGATCTTGGCAACCACCCTGGCGATCAGAGGGAGGGGAGGAAACATGTATAGGAGTTTCCCTGTCCACTGGTACACGAAGGCGTCTCCCTGAGAACTTGGGGCTCTGAACCTGGAACAAAAGCGTCGGCATTGGGTGTTCAGATACGTTGCAAAGACGTCGACCTCGGGTTCCCCCCATGTCTGGAAGAGATGAGCCACCGTCTCGGGATGAAGACGCCACTCGTGACACGAGTCTGTAGACCTGCTGAGCTGGTCCACGAGCTCGTTGTCTTCTCCCGGGAGATGGATCACCTGCAAGGTGATGTTTCTTGCGATGCACTAGTCCCAAACGTGGAGCGTAGTCTGGAGCAGAGAGCGGGACCTTGTTCCCCCTTGCTTGTTGATATAGTACATTACAGTAGTGTTGTCCGTAGAGAGCAACACTACTTTGTTCCGAAGCAAGAGTTCGAAGGCCCAAAGAGCTTTCTGAACAGCAAGCATTTCCAGCTCGTTGATGTGGAGCAATTTCCCGTTGTTGTTCCAGTGGCCCCGAACAGTGAGATCGTTGACGTGGGCTCCCCATCCCTCCATCAATGTGTCTGTCATCAGGGATAACTTGGGCTGCAGAGGAAGAAATGCCATCCCCAAGCATACGTTTACGGGATCAAGCCACCAGCGCAGGGATCGAGCCACTGCCCTCGGTACCGCGAGGCGTCAGGATGGAGAGTCTCGAAGGGGATCGAAGACAGATAGAAACCAGGCTTGTAGGGACCTGAAGTGAAGACGAGCCCATGGTGTCACGAAGGTAGTTGACGCCATGTAGCCTAAGGCTACCTGTACGGAGTACGCTGAGACATGTCTTCTGTGTAGACAATCCTGTATGGCACTCTTTAAGGCTTGGAAGTGGTCCGCTGGAAGAAAGGCCATGGAGAGGGTGGAGTCCAGAATAGCCCCAATGAACCTGCATCTCTTGGAAGGGATGAAGCAGGGTTTTTCTAGATTGACCATGAGTCCTAAGGACCGAAGAAGATCCATAGTGTAGTCGATATTTTGTAAGAGTCACTCTCGGGATGGAGCCACCAGGAGCCAATCGTCCAGGTATGGGTAGACAGAGATGGCCCGTTGATGTAGGAAGGCTCACTGGAGCCATGCATTTTGTGAAGACCCGAGGGGCGGTGGAGAGGCCAAAGGGCAGGACTCTGTACTGGAACACTTGGTCGCCTACAGCAAAGGCCAGGAATCTTCTGTGGTCCTCTCGAATCCCAATGTGAAAATAGGCATCCTTGAGGTCCAGAGTTGCCATCCACAGATCCTCCTGTAACAATGGTAGAATAGATGCCAAGGTTACCATACGGAATCGCTTGTAAGTCATGGACCTATTAAGCTGTCGCAGGTCTAAGATAGGTCTCAGGCCCCCATCCCGTTTTGGTACCGTGAAGTATCGAGAAAAGAAGCAACAGGGATAAGAAGAACAGTCCACTGGCTCTATAGCCCCTTTATCCAATAATGAGCGCACTTCATCGAGTAGGGTGGGAGGGGGGGGGTGGAGAGGAATACTCCTGTGGAAGGGAGCTCTGAAAACTCGAGGGCATAGCCATTGGCCACAATGGAGAGCACCCAAAAATCAGATGTAATTTGAGAATAAGAGGTGAGAAAAGGTCTCAATCTGTCCCCAAACAGGAAAGGGCCGGCGAAATGCGCTGCAACACATCACAGTGCCTTTTTGGGCCTATCTCCGTCCCTTTTCTTGAACTGGTGGAATCTGGACTGGGGCTGGGGGCGGCGTCCCGAGGAGGAGGATGACTGGGAAGGATTCCTCTGCCTGGGCTGCTCGGGCTGTTAAGATCTCTCCTGATAGAAGGAGCATTGGTGGTGCTGTGGGTACCAGGGTCTGGCGCCCCCAAAGCGGCGGCATGGATGCAGGGATGATGAGGCCGTACCGTGTTTTTTAGCTGCAACCTTCATTTTATACTTCAGGTTGAGCTTCTCATCTGTACTCCTATTGAAGAGGCCAGAATCATCGAATGATAGGTCCTCAATCATGGCCTTGGCATTGGTGGTCAGATCGGAGGACCGGAGCCAGGCGAACCTCCTTAGGGTGATCGAACCTGCGACCAAGTTGGCGGAGCAGTCTGCGGCATGGTGTGCCAACACAATCTGTTGGGTCCCGATGGAGTGAGACTCTGACTGGAGGGCTATAGCCAGGGCTTTCTTGTGATCCGGGAGGTCTTCCAGGAGAAGCAAGAGTCTCTCCATAATGTGCTGCTGATAAGCCCCCATACAAGCAGTGTAGTTCGCAACCTTCATGTTGAGGACAGCCGCAGCGTAGCATTTCTTGGCCAGTCCATCAATCTTTTTGCCATCTTTGTCTACCAGAGAGGTGAGCTTCGAAGGCGTCACCGTCTGAGCATCTTCAACAATGTCGGAGTTAGGCTTGGGATGTTTGAATAACCAAGACGCGTGTGAAGGGGCAATCCGGTAGAGGTTTTTGATCTTCCTGGAGGTGGATGAGACCGAGGCTGGGGCTGACCAGGAACGCTCTGCAATGTTCTGGAGTGAAGGAACGAACCCAAGAGCTGGAGGTGTGGGAACTCTGCCGTGAACTCTACGTTCAATAGAATCCTTTTGCTGGCTACCAGACCGCACCAATTCAACATCCAGCGCGTCTGCCATACGGACGATCTGCTCTGAGAAGAACTTGACATTGGGTGAAGCTGGGTGATGTTCGACCAAGACACTGGCTTCCTGCGAAGGTGGAGAAGACGAATTGGAAGAGGAGACGGAGTGAGCAGAGAGGACAGAAGGTGACCTGGAGTGAGGCGTGGGAGAGCAATGGTCCTGGCGAGAACGATGGGCTCTGGCCTAATGGTCCCAGGCAGGAGGTGGCGAGGGAGAACGAGACCGAGTATGGTCACGACGAGACCAGGAGCGATGACAAGACAGCCGAACCGGTGGAGAAGGAGAGAACATCCGGTGTACCTGAGCTTGAACTTGCAGAGTGGAAGGACAGGACAAGTAAGTCTTCGGATCCACTTGCATAAGGAAACGATGAGTTAGAGTATCATAAACCAGGTCGGGGTTTTCCTGGAGGATCTTTTCAGTCTCAGGATCGAGGAGACTAGATTCAGCCTCGGTACCGAGGGTGGCATGATCTTTATGGAGAGTAAACGGTCCAGGAGCTGGAACTGGGACGTCTTCTCTGATCTCCCCTTCGGATTTGGAGTCAGACGACACAACGCGAGGCGGAGGGTGTGTCAGGAACTCCACGACGGCCTCCAGAACTGGCGGGCTGAGGACAGACGGTACCAAGGGTGGAGAGGACGACTTGGAGCGGGATGGAGGAAGGGGCTCGAGCCCATGATGGTCTTTAGGCTTTCCCGATCGCGAACAGGATTTCTTAGCTGGTGCGTCCTTAGACGACTCTCCTTCCCTGTCCAGGGAGCGATGCCTCTTGGACGAGCTCTTTCCCTTGCTGGGCCCAGGGGATCGACCCCACTCAGACTGGGCCTTCTTAGAGGTCTTAGGAGCCTCGTCTCCGGTAGTGCCTGTCGCGCCTGCCTTCTTCTTGGATTTAGAAGGGGCTCCTGTAGGCACATCTCCTGATGAAGCCTCTTTAGAGGGGGGGCGCAAAGCCTTCAGCCGCCTGTCCCGATTTCTCAGGGCTTGGGACATCATGGAGAGGCAGTCAGAACAGGCCTTGGGATTATGGGCCTGACCCAAACAAAGGAGGCAGAGAGAGTGCGGATCAGAGTTTGGGATTTTGTTGTTGCACTTAGGGCATTGTTTGAAGGATTTGGAAACCATCCTCTCAAACAAAGAGCAGTCAACGTACCGGGTCACCAACAGCAAACAAGAACACCGAAGAAGCAAGTCGTAGTCAAAAACAGTCCAAAGTTCGATAACACGTGTGATTCCAAACGAAGAGTTTGCTAGCCAAGCGAGCAAAGGTTCCTCCGAAGCTGCTAACGCGGCGGACGAAAGGAACTGAAGGGGGAGGTACCGGCAGAGGGCCTTTATAGGGATGGCCGGCGCTACCACCAAAAAGTTGCAACTTAAGTCCAGCCCAGGGAAAAGTTGCAACTTTAAAGTCTGCCTAGTGATTCCAGAAGGATCCGAAGTTGCTGCACATGCGCAGTCATTACCCATTTGTGTGATTCGCAGAGACCACGAAGAAGAATCAAATATTCACAACCCAAAGGGTGTTCAAAGATGTAAAATGAACAAAGTAAATGGCAGGGAACCTATTTAGAATCCACATTCATCTTCAACTCCCAAAACTGCCAATCCTAGGACAGGTGGTGGCATTCAGAATTTTCTTTTATAAAGACAAAATTCAGACTTTGTTGTTTAAAAGGAAAAAAATGACTGGGAGAACAGATCAAGTAAAACTATGAACAAACCTGCATGATTTCTCCCTCATAATACATGTGATCGTTCCAACGAAACATGACAGGCATCAGATGTAGTTACAAGACAGATTACTGGGAGATGTGGTAGCTATCCCTGGTTGAAATAGTTTTAAAAGGGGAACAGACAAATTCATGAAGGGTTGGGTCTGCCTAGCACTGGTCTGTAACCTTGGAAATATTGCTCATCCTTGCTAACGATGATGGAATCATGTTTTTCAAGAAAAAGTAAATTATCTGATTTAGCAGATTCAATTCAAATGTTACATTCAAACATGTTCAGAGATTCAATGTGGAAATTATTTTACTAGAACACTTGCAATAAGGTAAAGAAAATGGCATATACTTTCTTTATATTTAACAAAAAATGGTTACCCTGAAAGAATATTTTTTTAGACTCACAGGGAGCAGCTATAACTTACACAAGAGTTTAATTTTTTTTTTGCTGAAGTACCTTCAACTTCACTCACTTTCTGCAACACTTAGTTCCATTTCAAACTTGGAAAAATCTCATTTAGTAAAACTAGTTGATCATTGCATTTCATTAAAAGATGGATGTGAGTCTGTGGGCACAGTTAACCTATCATATTTTGTCTTGACTACTCATGACTGATTTCAAAAACAGTCTGTGGAAATCAAAACAATTATGGTCGTATGGCCATTTGTTAGTCTATTCCTCTGAGCACTATGGTTTGCCCATGCTTGTTCACTTAAAAGAATAACTACACGTTCACTCCCTATATTTAGTCTATCTAACAGAACTGATTGCAGTACAACAGCCCAGTTTACTATGGCTTGTACGGGAAAATATAGCCATAGAAAATGTTCTGAAAAATCTCTGGATTTCATCTCTGAAGGGAAGTTACAGCCTCATAACATCCAAGGATCTAAGGCTGGAAAATTCTTATCCACAGTAAATGTATCTGTGTTGAAAGGGATATACTATAGGCAAACAATAGGGAAGGGGTATTGGCTTGTCATTGTGCTTGTGCCTCACTACTATTAGGGCCTTTACAGACTGCCAGAAATAATGCAGCTTGAGACCACTTTAACTGTCCTGGCTCAGTGCTAGGGAATCATGGGAACTGTAGTTTATTGTGGGACCAGAGCTTTCTGACAGAGAAGGCTCAATGTCTCAGAAAAACTACAGTTCCCATAAATCTCTAGCACTGAGCCAGGACAGTTAAAAGTGGTCTCAAGCTGCATTATTTCTGGCAGTCTGTAAAGGCCCTTAGTAACTGAAAGCTGTCCTTTGGTCAATCCAGAATTGCTTTTGACATCAGTTTCCTCATCCTGAGAATGGAAAAGTGCAGGAGTGTGGTGTTAAATATTTCTGGTATTCAGATTTTTATCCTATTGACTATATTTTTCCGTAGTAAAAGTGTATATTATTGTAAGGCACCTTAAGCGCTGGGGAGAACAGGTTGCTTACCTGTAACTGTATTTCTTTGAGTGATCATCTGTTAAATTGCACAACCCCTCCCACCCTCCCCTCACTATGTTGTACCTCTCCTTAGAGAGCGTTTGGCGTTCATGCAACTGAAAACTTAGTCAGGAAGTGAGATGGTAGGTTGCTCGGAACGTGGGTGGGGCTACCGCCAAAACACTTATGTAATTGCTCTAGAAGTTTCCAAAGAGGCACTGTGCAAGCACATAATAACCCATTTGTGTGATTCACAGAGACCACAAAGAAGGAACAATTATTCAACTAGCCATGAGGAAGAAGACAACTAAGAAACTGCTTACTTCCGCCGCTTAGGCCCATGCAGTAAGTCATCATGTTTTTCATACACCTGCAGCTCCTGATCGTCCTCTGCAGAAAAAGCAGGATCCTCAGTAGCCAGAAGGTCTACTGTGCTACCTAATAGCATGGCTGGAAATATAAAGGAACAATTTCTGAGACATCTCTATAGTACACCCAACTAAGCTGCTGGATGAAATGATACCATGAACAATTTGTCAGGGAATCTGCACTTTTGGCACATGAAAATTGCAGTGTTCTTTATTGTTATTGTAGCAGCGAAAATATTTGAGGAAAACTGACATGCATCATCAGACTGATTTAAGTCTCTCTACAGGTTAAATACAGTTACTCCCAACTGTCAGATGGGCCAAATGTATTGGGTATTGTGGTATTTGTTCCTTTAGTTCAGGGGTAGGCAACCTAAGGCCTCGGGGGGGGGGGGGGGGCGGATGCGGCCCCCCGAGGCCTTTGGACCGGCCCCAGGCCGGTCCTGCCGCCGCCGCTGCCGCCGCCCACCATAATGATATTGATTATTGTTTTTATTACTTGTTCTTGGGGTTTTCTTGGCAAAATGTCCACAGGGGTTTTGCCATGGCTTTTCTGGGGCTGAGAGAGTGTGCATGCATATTTTTTTAAAAAATTAAAAAATTATTTTTTTTATATTTATTTATTTATTTAATTAATTAATTTTTGATGCTTCGGCCCCCCAATTGTCTGAGGGACAGCAACCCGGCCCCCAACTCAAAAAGGTTGCCTACCCCTGCTTTAGTTCTAAGGGCTGTTGTTGTTGTTTTTTAAATATCCAAATTGCATTTTGTTGTCCCAGACTATTTTCTGGCAATTCCTGACACCAGTCACAATATTTTCTTCCAACCCTCAAGCAGCTTTCTTTTTAATTACGATACATATCAGAATAATAGTCCTTTCTCAAGTTCCCTTCTTGTCTCCTTCTTTTTGTTTCTTCCTAAAAGGGTTCATGGTGCTATAATGCACCAGTGAAATGCCACTTTTGCACTGTAACTTACAGCTTTTAAAAATAAAAAATTCAGAGGGAAACTTTTGCCCTTCAAATAATAAAACCACTTCAGCAAGATTTTAAAAAACCCAAAACCTTTGGAACTGCCATAAAGCAGATCCAAGACATCTCTACAGTCCACTGAAAGAATGGAATGAGAGGGTACAGAGTCATCAACAACTGACAAAACCTGAAAAAAGCCCAAGGAACTGCACTGCAAGAACTCATGCTTCGTTAAGCCAGTCTGGAAGCACCTTGTATTGCCCTCCCCACTCTGGGTGTTTTATGTGGAAGAGGAATTATTGGATAATACACTTTGTGCCAGAGAACAAAGAACAAAAGTTGTTCCAAGTTCATTCTAATAATCAAATATATGTAAATGAAATAACAGCATAGTCTTCTCCCACTAGGCAAAGTTCTCTGTTGCCCTACGCCAGATGTAAACTGTAAGTCCCTTGTCAAAAGTCAATCTGCCTTTTACCAAGCACCATGTGCATTCAACTAAAAGTAATCTACAATTATTAAAATGCTGGACTTCTCTTGATCACCAGGATCTGATATTCAGATACACTACCTCAGGGTAAAGATATTTTATCTGGTTATCATGAAGGAGAAATGGTCAAACGTTTTAAGGTCATTTAAGCTGATTAGTTAAGGACAGAAAAAGAAGGAAGAACAGTCTGTAGCTAAATTAGATGGTAGCCAATAAGTAGAATGTGAAATTTGTAACATTATGACCAACTTTTTGTGAGTTTTTCGGGCTGTGTGGCCATGTTCTAGAAGAGTTTCTTTCTGACGTTTCACCAGCATCTGTGGCTGGCATCTTCAGAGAATACTGTAATAGAAGAGAGTGGGTCTATATATACTGTGAGACCCTGGGTAGGGAGGAGTAATTTCCATGTAAACTGTGTATTGTTCTGTGTTGAATAGGTATTGTTATGTTGTTAATGGCATGGCTTCAGGGTAGGAGGATATGCAATAAGGAGATTGTCTGCTATTCCCATGTAAACTGTATTACATGGAAATCACTCCTCCCTACCCAGGGTCTCACAGTATATATACCCACTCTCTTCTATTACAGTATTCTCTGAAGATGCCAGCCACAAATGCTGGTGAAACGTCAGAAAGAAACTCTTCTAGAACATGGCCACACAGCCCGAAAAACCCACAAAAACCTATGGGTGCTGGCCATGAAATCCTATGACTTCACATTATGACCAACTTATAATTACAAAACTTATTCAATGTTATTTCACTCTACCCTGTTTCAAATAGACACTGAAACTTCTATTTTATACAGTGTGCTCTTGTTATCCACTAGGGTTTGGTTCCAGGGTGTCCTGTAAATACCAAAATCCATGGATATTCAAGTCCCATTAAATACAATGGCATAGTAAGATTGTGTCCCTTGCATACAATGGCAAAATCAAGGTTTGCTTTTTGGAATTTATTATTTTAGAAATATTTTCAGCCTGTAGATGCTTCAGAAGAAGAAGCAGCTGCCAGAGGCTTTAAAAACTGCCTCCCTTCCACCAGGGCAGAAGAAGAAGCAGCTGCCAGAGGCTTTAAAAACTGCCTCCCTTCCACCAGGGCAGGAGAAGAAACAGCTGCCAGAGGCTTTAAAAACTGCCTCCTCTCCCTTCCACCAGGGCAGGAGAAGAAGCAGCTGCCAGAGGCTTTAAAAACTGCCTCCTCTCCCTTCCACCAGGGCAGAAGAAGAAGCAGCTGCCAGAGGCTCTAAAAACTGCCTCCCCTCCCTTCAGACTGTCGGCGGCATGTGTCCAGGACCATCCTTCCCCTGCACCGGCAGTTCTCTTTGAGGCTCAGGCCCCTGAAGGACTCTCTTGCCCCTTACCATCACCTGGGGGCCGGGAGCAGCTGGGGATGATGCGGGGCCAAGGAGAACGCCAGCGGGTTTTTAATACTATTGTTTAATTGTGTATTGTTTAACTGATTAATTGTTTAACTGTTTAATTGTTTAATTGCTTATTGTTATTTAATCCAGTTAGTTTGTTTTGTTTTTAGGGGTTGGGTGGATGTGGGAAGAAGATAGGGGATTTGAAGTGATTTTATTTGTCCTTATGTTTTGATATGTTGTACGCCGCCCCGATTGCTTGGCAGAGGGGCGGGATATAAATAAAAATTATTATTATTATTATTATTATTATTCAATCCATGGATTTTAAAAATTGTGGATATTGAGGGCTGATTATATAACCTTTGCTAAAGCCTCTGATAACCAAAGGGCAGAAAGTAGGACTGAAACCTTACAGTATGACTTAGAGCAGGGGTAGGCAACCTTTCCCCTTTAAGGGCTGAGGGACTTCAGCTCCCAGAATACTAGGAGCTATTGCCAACATGGGACTATTGGCCAACATGGCTGAGGCTTCTGGGAGCTGAAGTCCCTTGGCCCTTAAAGGGGAAAGATTGCCTACTCCTGACTTAGAGAATCAAGCAGAAGACCTTTGAGTTAGCAACTGACATTCTTTTCCCAGGGAACTTAAAGTACAGCTACAACAGATAATTGTTTCTGAGGGGTTAATAGACAATAGATGAATTCAGTTTTGTCATGCATAAGCAAAAAAACAAAAAAACAACCCATATATCTGATGTACTAAGCATACTGCCAGAAATAGTGCACATTAAATTGAGGCACTGCCCTGGCTCAGTGCTAGGGAGTCATGGGAATTGTATTTTTTTCTGGGACATTGAGCCTTCTCTGTCAGAGAGCTCTGGTACCACAATAAATTACAGTTCCCATGATTCCCTAGCACTGAGCCAGGGCAGTGCCTCAATTTAATGTGCACTATTTCTGGCAGTCTGCAAAGGCCCCTAGTGTCCATGCAGTGTCCATGAGCTTAGGTTATGTTTGTATGTAGACTGCAGTCTTCCAATCTCAGCTTGCTCTGATGTCATCAAATTGCATAAGAATGCTGTTCTCACCAGCAATGGGAGGACATGTGATTTGCTTCTAAGCTGCGTGTACTCAATCTTGCAAGATTTAATAAAGTGCCATAAAAAAATCTCTCTCAGCATGTGAATTGGGACCCTAGCATGTTGGGCACAAATCCACATTCTGGAGGTTTCAGGTGACACCTCGAAGGCTTATAATGGATCCACTCTACATGATACACAGTTTTTATTTTTGGCCCATTCAGTGAATCTCCTAACTTCCTGTTCAGCTGCAAGTCCTGCTTTTTATTCAAAACCTTTTATCAGAAATAGAATTTTATTGTAGGCACATCTGTGTTTCCAGTTGTAATTACTGTCCCTTTACTTCCAGCAGGTGGAGACCAGCATCATCTTGACACACGTAGGCAAAATTCCATTTCCCTCTACCTTTCAGGCTGACTTCTGATTAGGTGGGGTAAAATTGTCCCTTAGGCTGTTAATTAAGAATAGTCTTTTAAGTCTGTATGCCTCGTGCACAGGCAATAAAGTAGAAGCATTCTACTATCATCTAGAACATCCTTGATTCCATGAGGACATGAAAAATAGAGTAAAGGAGTAAGAAAGAGAAGCCCTATGTAATATTTTGACTGATTTTCCATTTGCCACACAGAAAAGAATAGGCAAGAGACACTCACCATCCCCATCCTGTTCACCAGCTGCTCTGTAACGATGCATTCGCAGGACATGGTCTGAGATTTCTCTATCTCGTTCTGGATCCATTTGATCCAACACAATGAAAAGCAAATCAAATCGAGATAGTAAAGAGTCTTGAAGGCCAATATTCTCCATGGGAGTTTTGTACTGATCATACTGTAAATATGAATTAAAGATGTTAGTGTTTGACTCTTAGAAACTAAAATAAAACATGTAGTGGTAAAAGTGTGTGTGCATGCGTGTCTGAAAGCACACCTTCAAGTCACCTGTCAACTTATGGTGACCCCCATGAATTTCATAGGGTTTTCTTAGGGATACCTTTCAAAGCTACCTTTCAAAGGTAGCTTTCCTGATTGATCCCAGCCTTACGAGTTTACCCTTGCCCTTTTTCTGTCTTGATTGCCGCTCTCTGATTTTTGTCTATTTATTTTTACTTTTTACTTTATGTTAGTTTGATCTACTTGGTTTTAATGGATATTAGTTTAATACGCTTTTATGGGAGAGGGTTGGGGTTGGGGTTTTTAGATTGTACTGATGTATTTTTAATTGTTGTAAGCCGCCCCGATTGTTTTAACAGAAAGGCAGGGTATAAATAAATTTTATTATGATTATGATTATTATTATTAGCTTTGACAGTTTCTTCCTTTGAAAAATAGCCTACAGCACCTAGTATTCATTGGTGGTCTTCCCTTCAAGTACTAACCAGAGCTGACCCTGCTTAGCTTCCAAAATCAGATGGGATCTGATGCATTTAGGATATTTAGGCTATGGTAAAGGTGTACATGTATTCAAAATAATTTTCTTAAAACCAAAAAATGAGACATCCAAATCTTGCAAATTATAATTTGTATAAACTGATTCTCAGTCCTGAAAATATGAGGAAGTTCATCCAATGCTTGCTATGTATTTTGTCCTGTGCTTCTTTTCTATCAAAACTTAGGAAGAAAAATACCTCACTGGTTGCTTACGGTGAAGGTGCATTCTGGATTGTTGAGAGGAATCCACACAACTTGGGTTATATTTCCATCACTGCTCAGTCAGGCAAGAAGACCTACATGTCTTGAGACAGCTGAAGACAGACTTTGATAAGTCCTCAGCCATCTTGGAGACCACTTACTAGCCAAGCCTTAATACAGAGAACTCAGAGAATAACATATTGAGAAAAATGTAGATACCTTGAGCGTTAGAGAACTGTGGACAAGGCAATACCTCTAAGGTCCTTTCTGCATCAAAGCCTGGAGAAGCAATTCCACCACAACATTAGGCTTTGATTCCTGACAGTAAGAGCTGTTCAACAATGAAACACACTCTCTCAGAGTGTGGTGGAGTTTCCTTCTTTGGAGGTCTTTAAACAGAGGCTGGATGGCCTTTCTGCATCAAAGCCTGGAGAAGCAATTCTACCACAACATTAGGAAAAACTTCCTGACAGTAAGAGCTGTTCAACAATGAAACACACTCTCTCAGAGTGTGGTGGAGTTTCCTTCTTTGGAGGTCTTTAAACAGATGCTGGATAGCCATCTGTTGGAGGTGCTTTGATTGTGAGTTCCTGCATGCCGGGGGGGTGGGTGGGTGGGTGGACTGGATGTTCCTTGAAGTATCTTCCAGTTCTATGATTCTATGAGACACTGTTAGATTGAATGGCCTTGGTTTTACACCACCTAATAAAGGCCTTCTATGTGGCCTCATAGATTATTGCAGTAGAATGACTGCAGGAAGACAAAAGCATCTTAACTATGGAATCATCATAACCATACTCTTTCAATGCTTGCTGTTCAACCTCCAAGTGGCTAGCTTGAGCCAAACTGCATCTGGATGTTGAATGGGGCCTTGAGACAATAGATCTTGCTGATGTAGAAGATGTCACATGTCCATGTGCTCTGAAAACTAAGACCTGAACCAATAAGAGGCTATGAGAATCACTTGAGCCTTCTCTTTCTTCACTTTACTGATCACCCCGACTATGAGAGGAAAGGGACGGAAAAAATACAGGACACCCTTTGACCAGTGATACTGTAGAGCATCCATGCCCTCTGCTTGTGGACAATGAAACTTTATGCAAAATTTAGGAAGTTTGTGATTGGACACTGAGGCAAACATATCTATTGCTAGTGTCCCAAACTTGGTTTCTATCTGGAAAAAACATCTCCATGTTTAAGCTCCACTCCTCTCCCAGTAAGATGTGTCTACTCAGAAAGTCTACCCAGAGATTTGTGATGCCCTGGACATGCTGAGCTGACAGGGACTGAACTGATCTTTTTGCCCACTGGAACAGGAAAACTGCCTCCCTGTACAGGGAAAAAGATCAGTCACCCTTATTTTGTGACATAGGAATGTGCAGTTGTGTTGTCTGTGAAAACCAATACATGATTCCCTTTGAGCACTGGGGCAAAGTGGAGGCAAGCTAAACCTGCTTGCGGCTCCAACCAGTTGAAGCTTACAATGCCCTCCCCCACCCCCAAACCTAGGAGACTGGCGTCTGAGGTTACTGTAATGTCTCTCTCTCTGGCTTTTCTTCACAAATGAAGATTCAGGAAGGACTCATCCCAGGCTTTCTGCAAGCGCGCTGATGACTAAAAAGGCCAATCCGAGATAAAGAAGTCCGGTTGCAGAAAGCACAGCAGATGGTCTCCTTGGGTGATGTTTCCGGGTTGTGATTCTTTCTGCGTTGTTGTTTCTCTTCAAGACTTGTTCGGTCTGAGTTCTCAAATAAGGCTGCAGCATTCTGGATAGTGCATCTCCATGCCTCCCAATGTGAGGCCACGGTGGACCATTGTTGGTGATCAATTTGGCCGAGCCTGAGATGTTGTTTCAGGGAGTCCTTGTATCGTTTTTTTTAGCACCCCTCTTACACTGACCCTTGGCAAGTTCACTGTAGAATACTATTTTTGGGAGGTGATGGTCCTCCATCCTAGAAACGTGCCCTGCCCAGTGCAGCTGCGTTCTCAATAGCATGGCCTTGATACTGGTGATCCCTGCTTGCTCAAGGATAGCAACATTCGTCACATAGTCAGTCCAGTGTATATTTAGGATTGTGCGTATACAGCTCTGATGAAAGTGTTCAAGGAGTCGTAAGTGTTGGCGATAGGTGACCCATGTTTCAGACCCGTAAAGGAGAATAGACAGTACAATGGCTCTATACATACTGATTTTTGTGCTTCGCCTAAGGTGTTTGTTACTCCAGACTCTTTTGTAAAGTCTTCCAAATGTGCTATATGCCTTTGCTAATCTGTGATCAATCTCTTTGTCAATCTTGGTGTCTGAGGAGATGATTCTTCCCAGGTAGGTGAACTGCTGAATGGACTTAAGCACAGATTTGCCTACGGCGATGTGGGGGTGGTGGTGTTTGTCCTGTGGTGCAGGCTGGTAGAGAACTTCCGTTTTTTTCAGGTTGACTTCCAGCCCAAACAGCTCTGCAGCTGTTGCAAAGTAGGATGTTAGGTGCTGCAGAGCTGCTTCTGTGTGGGCAACAAGAGCAGCATCATCAGAGAAGAGCAGCTCACGGACTAGATAGTTTAGAGTCTTAGTGTGAGCCCTCAGACGGCTTAAGTTAAACAAGCTACCATCAACATGGTAACATATATAAATGCCGTTTTCTTCTTCGAGCTCTGCTGTAGCCCTTTGGAGCATCATGCTGAAGAAGATTGTAAATAAAGTTGGAGCAAGAACACAACCTTGCTTCACTCCATTAGTTATTAGAAAGGGCTCTGAAAGAGCATCGCCATATCTGACTGTAATGTGACGGCTCTCCAAATGCCGATCAGCTCTGAAGATTGGAATTTCTGGACTTCCATGCTACAGAAAAGATGACCTCAGGAAAGAGATGCAGTAATGTTTGCACCTCACAATCTGGAGGGGCCTGGAATGGAATCTGGCCCAAGGCATGATCTAGATAACCAAAATCATGAAGCCTAGGAGCCTTACTAAAGTCATGAGAAGCACAGTGGGTAGAGAACATATTCTCTGCACCTCTGCTCTGAGATTGTCCTGTCTCTCTTTAGAAATATAAATCAACATTTCAGTAAGGCCTTTGACAAGGTCCCCCATGATATTCTTGCAAACAAGCTAGTAAAATGTGGGCTAGACAATGCAACTGTTAGGTGAATTTATAATTGGTTGACTGGTGGAACCCAAAGAGTGCTCAGCAATGGCTCCTCTTCATCCTGAAGAGAAGGGACCAGTGGGGTGCCACAGGGTTTTCTCCTGGGCCCAGTGTTATATTCAACATTTGACTTTGGAACACACTCCACTTTGGAATCACAATCTGAATTATCAGAGGAGTGAGGGAGAAATTCTGCCTTCCTCTTATAGACAGCCTTTGAAAAAGACAAGCTTACTTGGGAACATGTTTGAAACCTAAAGACCCCATGAGCGACCTTATGCCAAGGCTGAACTTGCTTCTTAGGCTCACTCTGCTTGCCTGAGAGATTGCCAAGAGCTCCTTAGAATAAACTTTTCAGACCCTCTTCTGGCCAGACTGAGAAACAGTCTGGGCTTGCAGAAGCTGATTCAACTGTAGCATTAACAAATGCATATCTTCCCCACCAGACACACACTGAGTTTTTTGCTTCAGGGTGGGAAGAGGGGGGACACCTTTCCAATAGACCTTTAACCTGACTGTAATGTAGTCTCTTCCTCCAAAGGTAGAAGGGGCGCTATCATCAAGTGGCTATGCTGAGGCCATGCTGATTCTGATCATGCTGATAGCTCTGCTACTCTGCATTAAGAGTATGGCTTGTCTCTTTCTCAACAAAGCCTGTGAATAAGTCTCCGGCACTGCCTTTAAGCCATGGCTAAACCCTCTGTTCTCTGACTGTGGAGGAGCAGAAGGGTTATAATAAGCAGGCAGCTTAAGATGATGGGTTCTGCATTGACACCCAAAATGGCCACCACCATCGTTTTCCTGCTCTCTGGCAAAAAGGCAGGGAAACTGTGGAGCCAAAAAAAGACAGTCACTGGCTGAGACATGCACTGCTGAACCCAAGGAGGGGATTTAGAACCCTTCTGCAAGCAGTTTGAACCCCAAAAAGGATGTGGTATTACCTAACGGCAATCCTTGCTCCTAGCTTCCTCCCTGACCAGAAGCTCCAGCTACTGAGTCTCCTTCTGAAGCTCCAGTTTTCTCGTGACCAGTCATCACCTCCATAATGTCCTCCTTGGACACTGAGTCAGCTGTACAAGGACTGGAGGTTGTCTTCAATAACACCTGCTGTAGCGGCTTCAGTGGTGGAGAAGCTTTTTCCTGTTCCAGGCCTGACACACCATATGAGTGGTCTTGGCCGGCCCAATCCCCAAACATGCTTTCTAAGGCACAACTTGTGAAAGGCTTCTTCTTTTTAATAATGTCACCCTTTTCAACTGCCATAACCATTCTCAAAAGCAGTCAAAAAAGAAGAAGAAAAAGAGTAAGAAGTCTAGATAAGCAAAAGAAGCAGTAAGAACAATAAATGGCAGATTAGGCTAGATGCAAGCAATTAAGAGATAATAAAAACTCTGAGAGAAGAAAGCGAACAAGCAGAACTCTGCTTTTGGCAAAGACAGAAAGAAGAACTAGTCTCCAAGATGGCTGAATGGTAGGAGACATCAAAGTCTGTCTTCAACTATCATGAGACCATGTGGTTATTCCTGCCTAACTCTGGATGGTGATGGAATATAACCCATGTTGTGTGGATTCCTCCCCTCACCAACAAAGAAAATGCAATGAACTCAGCCTGCTTACAAGTCTGCTGCCATTTTTAAAAGCTTATGTGAGGCTGGCTCCTCACATATCCTAATTAATATTAATGACCACATTTATTTGATATAGCCTCATTTACTCTAAATAAAGTACTTACCCTGCCATACACTGGATTTGCAGCTGCCAGGACGCTGCAGCGTGCATTGAGCTGGGCCTGAATACCTGCTTTGGCAATGGTAACACGACCTTGTTCCATTACCTCATGGATAGCCGTACGATCAATATCAGACATTTTATCAAATTCATCAATGCAAACCACACCCCGGTCAGCCAAGACCATGGCACCTGCCTCTAGACAACGCTCCCCTAAAGAGAGAAAATTAAGACTGGGAATAGTTTGGCTGGTTAAGAATGAATACACACATGCACACAAGCTTGAATGAAATAGCCTCATGCATTTCTTTTTGAGTGAAAAGCCATTCACTGTGAGTAGAAATTTAGAAACTCTAAGTGGTAGGGTTACTAGGAGAATTCCTAATAAATACAAATATTTATCATTTTATGCCTATTACAGAGAAGCCAATGTGGAAGAACATGTTTTTTTCTGATCTAGACAACTGGAAATAAATAATCCTAGACATATTTACAAACTTATCCATTGCAACATGAGTACCAGTTTCCGTGGCAGAAACTAAGCAGCCTCGAATTAAGCAAAGAATATTGGAGATCAATGGCAGGGTCCATATAGACTTTGCCTGCAAGACAGAAATGTTTCAAAGAGTCCATTTCCAGCTGAAAAAAATGCCAATATCTATACAGGGTGAGTCTTCCTGAATTCTGAAATCCAAAATACTCTAAAAACCTTTTTTTTTTCATGGATAGCTGAGATAGTGACATTTTTGCCTTTTGGTGGTTTAACATAAAAAAACATATTATTTTAAAAATTGTATAAAATTGTCTTCAGGCTATGGGCATAAGATATATGAAACATAAATGAATTTTGTGTATAGACTTGGCTCCATCTCCAAAATACCTCATTATGTACGTATATACAAATATAGGTATACCAAAACAATTAAAAAAAAACAAAAACAGGCCCTGAGCATTTTGTATGAGTGAAGCTCATCCTGTACCATTTCTTGACATAATGGAATGCTTAGTTCTGGTATTCAACACAGCCAATTTACTCATGCTTCATCTCTGCTAAAAATCAATGGGTTTCAAAACAAAAAGAAGGGATATTAAAACTTACTCCCATGCTAGAATTTAACCAAAAATTGCAAATAACCACCAATTTAAGGCAAGAGGCACTATTAGTCAAGACACTGGCAGATCTAGAAATCTAACGCACTTCAACATTAACAACAGTTTAGTGCCCATACAACAAATCTACTGTGCTTACTTCCCTGGGTCACTGCCATACTATTTCCCATCTATAATGCAAGAACAAACATAATCTCTGGTTCAGAGAGCCAGAGACCAGTAATTTTTCCAATTGCAGAGACTATTCCCTTTGCAGTCCAGCTTGTTCCTTACCAGTTTCTTGATCTGTAGTGACCGCAGCAGTCAGACCAACACCAGAAGAGCCCCTGCCTGTAGTTGGGATGGCCCGGGGAGCTGTACATAACACGTAACGGAGCAACTGAGACTTTGCCACAGAAGGATCACCTGAAACAGAAGAAACACTGGCTCTGTAAAAGCTTTAGAGTTCCATAATTAACTTATCACTCATACACTCCTATCATAGGATGCAACCATCTCTTAGAAATGTTACAAGTCTCTCCCTGCCCCATCCAATCATACCAATTAGCAAGATGTTAATGTCCCCTCTGAGACGGCTTCTGTTCTCCAGCACTTTCTCCACACCCCCCAGGAGCATGCACAGAATTGCCTTCTTGATAAACTCATGTCCATGGATACTAGGAGCCAGAGACCTAGAAAGCTGATTGAATACATCCTATGGCACAAGAAGAAAAGATGAATCACAGACAGGAAAACAAGAGTTTCAAATGCCACCAAAAAGCATGGATTTATTTCAATAACATGAAGTAGCATATTAAGAGAAGGAGCTTAACACCATTATTGCGTGGAGTGATTTGCCACAAAAAAACCCCCAAAAAATAAGAAATTAAGCACCCATACAATATTAAACATACTGTATATACTCATGTATAAGTCTAAAAATTTTAATTAAAAATTGACCCAAAAAACCTGAGTTGACTTATCCATGGGTCAATGTAAGTAATGTATTTTAAGTCTTACTAAAAAAGGAACCATTTCTTGGTGAAAGGCAAGAGTGTAATATGTCCTGAAAGCACTGACTAACACACACACACACACACACACACACACACACACACACTGATTCTCTTATCCATCCAGCCTTTAGTGTGAGCACAAACAATTATGCCTGTTGGAATTCTGAAAGTTCTTTGGCATTTGTCATTCTTTAGATCCTTTTCTACATTCCCCTTGATTTATCCATGGGTCATATTAAAATCCATAATTTTGGCCCCAAAATGTGCCCTCGTCTTATACATTAGGTCAATTTACAGTTGAGTATATATGATATTTAAGTATGGGTTGCAAAAACAGGAAGCATTACAGATTACATTTTATGTTACATTTTCTCATTCCAAGAAAACAATGAACAAATGAATGTTTATTGCTAAAAGTTATAAGCCGTCACAATTCGATGTAATTCAGATTAAAAAAGGAAAATACAATAACAATAATAAATATGAAACAGGGGATCTTGGAGATGTCTCAACCACAGGATCACCATAAGTCAGGATCGACTTGAGGGAAGCTAAGAACAATAACAAAGATTACAGATAATGAGCAAGTAATACAGTAAATGTACAAATACAAAAATATAAAACCATGTTAAAAGCCCCAGACGGGGAACTATGTTCAAGGATACCATGGAAACCAAAATCTGTGGACGCTCAAGTCCCATTAAATACAGTGATGTAGTAAAATGATGTTCCTTATATAAAATAGCAAAATCAAGGTTCGCTTTTCAGAATTTTTTGAAAGTATTTCCAAACTGGGGATGATTGATTCTGTGGAAGAACAATCTGTAGATACAGAAAGCCTACTATATCTTCATCACCACCATATAATTCTTATAAATGATTTTGATGCCTAGATCTTAACTTACTTGCAGCCAAGGCAAATTTTGGGACCATAATGGTGGCATATGCATTGTTGCCAGCCAATAGGATGCAAATCTGCTGAAGGGAAAGTCAACTGGAAAAATAAGAAACTTTCGTCTAGGGGTTACATAGAGAGGACACTGCAAAAGCTAGTGTTAGATGTCCTCCACTCCCCCTGACTCACATATGCAAAATCTTTTATGCACTTAAGTATTACTATATCTTCCCTTCAAATAGTTGGATGGCATACACTGAAAATATAGGGTTGTAAATACACTTCTAAGTGGAGGCAAGGTGAGGTTAAAAAATATTGCTCCATTCCAAAACTTTTTTTATATAATGAGTACCTTAAAGAATATGTTGTTTGGGAAAGCATATGTTGGTCCCACCATTTGGAGGCAAGTTTTCTTTAACTAGTTGTTTAACTCTGTTGGGGGAATAATTTGGAAGGGCTTCTACATTAATCCCACAATGAGGGAGCATCATCCTAACTGAATTTGTCCAAGAGCTTTGTAAGAGAGAGAGAGAGAGAGACTGTAATTGCTCAAGGAAGCATTTTTTAGTAGGCAGGTGTCACTTAGGAGCCCTGGTGGTGCAGTTTACTGCAGCCACTCACTGATAGACCACAAGGTTGCAAGTTCAATACTAGCCAGGGCTCAGGCTAGACTCAGGCCTGCATCTTTCCGAGGTCGCTAAAATGAGTACCCAACTGTTGGGGGCAATGAGCTTACAGCTGTAAACCGCTTAGACACTCCATAGCACGGTACGAAGCGGTATATAAATGAAGCTGCTTTGCTTTTGCTTACTCATGCTAGCCAGCTTCAGCCAATAAGAGGCTAGTGCCATAGGCACACCAGCTTTAAGAGCGATTACTCCTTTTCCAGCTCTTAAAAGGGAAGCAGGTGTACCTTTGGCGGCAGCCAGCAGAGATTTCAAGAAAGATTCTGCACAGTTTCTAATGGGAAAACATTATTGTATTGCCAAATCTCTCTGCGCAATACAGTAATTGTGGAACAGTTTTCTTTTGGAAAACCTCCAAATGTAGGAGACACCAAGTTCCCCACACAAAATCTACAATATCTCAGTAAGGAATTAATGGAATGAGAGGATTTGAATTTAGCTGCAGAGGAGTGAGCTTTCCAAGACAAAATCAAATTAAATCCCAAGCCCAGGCATTTCAAGTAGAATTGTTGTTCCAGGGCTTTGTATTCAATCAGTAAGGAATTAATGAAATGGCAGGATTTCCCATTCTCTTCTTCCCAAAGACTACTTACCATTTTAGTTTTAAAGTATTTAACTGCTCATTGTTGTTTTAAGCAAAATAAATTCAACTTCTTTAAAAGTCTCCATATCCTAACCAGGGTGGCAGACATCAAAACAATATAGGGCCTTTACAGACTGAAGAAATAATGCAGATTGAGGTCAATTTAACAGTCCTGGCTCAGTGCTAGGGAATCATGGGAATTGTATTTGTTTTTCTGAGACATTGAGCCTTCTCTGTCAGAGACCACTGGTGCCACAATAAACTACAGTTCCTATGATTCCTTAGTAATGAGCCAGGACAGTTACAATGGCCTCAAGCTGCATTATTCCTAGCAGTCTGTAAAGGCCCATAATCTGCTACAAAAGAGTTGAGAGTTTGGCTTCCTGTATGGAAACTGGGAAAAATTCAAGTCCAGTCAGACCTTGAATATCATTTATATAGAAGTTGAATAAAAAAGGGGGCCAGGAGACATCCTCACTGAACCCATGGGGGAGATGTTGTCAGACAGCAGTCCATTTGTCCTGAGTCTAACTATAACGGAAGTATTAGGGCCTTTGCAGACTGCTAGAAATAGTGCAAATTGAGTCCACTTTAACTGTCCTGGCTCAGTGCTAGTGAATCATGGGAACTGTATTTTTTCTGAGACATTTAGCCTTCTCTGTCAGAGAGCTCTGGTGCCACAATAAACTACAGATTCCCTAGCACTGAGTCAGGACAGTTAAAGTGGACTCAATTTGCACTATTTCTGGCAGTCTGCAAAGGCCCTTAGTGTTCAACAAGTGGATTAAAAAGAGCAGCCTTCTATCAATATTAGTGGCAGTTAACTTTTCCCAAGAGTGTTCTCTATCAATAAGGTCAAAGGTGGAGCTGAATCCACAAAAGTGAGGAAAAGTTCTTTTCTACCTTTTGGGGAGAATTTTTCAATCACATGATGGAAGACAAAACATTGCTCTATTGTCGATTTACCCTTCGCAAATCCTGCTTGTTCTACTGCAATAGTAGCATTTTCAGTCACTCACAAGTCACACAATAGGGACTGTGAAGAGAGCTAGAACTTAAATCCCGGAAGCCAACTGGAAAGCATGTTCATAAAAATTAAAGGGGAAAGCAACAACAGTGATGTTATTTGGGAATCTACTACAGACCTTCAAGTCAGACTGAGAAACTGGATGATGCTTTTCTAGAACAGATGACCACGTGCTCAGAAAGGAGAGACTTAATAGTAATGGTGACTTCAACTATCCTGGTATTTGCTAGAAATCAAACTTTAAGGTCTAGGAAATTCTCACTTGCCTGGAAGACAATTTCATTGCCCAAAAGGTGGAAGAGGCAACAAGGTGATCAGCTATTTTAGATCTGACCCTAACCAACAGGGATGACCTGGTTAATGGGCTGAAAGTGTCAATATCCTTAGAAGGCAGTTATCATGGTCGCCTGGATTTTGTTACAAAGTGGAAAGAGGAAGCCAAGCATAGTGAAACACGCATTCTAGACTTTAGGAAAGCTGATTTCAGTGAACTTAGGGAAATACTGGCAGTGATCTCATGATTAGGAAGACTAGAAGAGAAGGGAGTTCAGGATGGATGGGAGTTTCTTAAAACGGAGATACTGAAGGTACAATTTCAAACAGTTCCAATGAGGAGGGAAAATGGGAGGTATCTAAAAAAAAACTAGAATTGCTGTCTAAAGAACTTTCAACAGAGCTAAGTTTTAAAAGGGATATGTTTAAGAATTGAAAAAGGGGGGAAATCTCCAAAGAGGAATTCAAACAAATAGCTAGCACATGTAGGGGTAAAGCCAGAAACGCTAAAGCACATAATGAGTTCAGGCTTGTCAGAGAGATTAAGAACAACAAAAAGAGCTTTTTTGGTTATGTCTGTATCAAAGAGAAGAAGGAAATGGTAGGGGCGATTGAGTGAAATGCCTACAAGGTTCAGATAAAAGGTAGAACTACTCAACATCTTTGTCTCAGTCTTCTCAGAAAAGGAAAAGGGTGCTCAACCTGAGGAAAATGGAGAAGAGGACACAGTAGGGAATATGCAGCCTAGAATAGGTAAAGAGGTAGTACATATGGTCAAGCTAAATGAATTCAAGTCGACTGAGCCAGATGAACTATATCCAAGGGTATTAAAAGATCTAGCAAACATAATCTTACAGTCACTGTCAATAATCTTTGAGAATTCCTGGAGAACAGAAGTCCCAGCACATTGGAGGAGGGCAAATGTTGTACCTATTTTCAAAAAGGGGGAAAAAAGAGGATCCAAACAATCACCAACCAGTCAGCCTGACACTGATACCAGGAAAAAGTAAATAGCAAACATGTATATTAAAAAGCCATCAAGACGGATCTCTTCCGGCAGAGAATGACATCTCTCCCGCCATCAGACCACTCTTCTATATATTCAGAGTGCTGGCCGTTTAATAGTATTGACTTGTAGTCTTATTTTAAGTTAATTTTAATGTTGATAATGATTTAATATATTTTTAAGGGGGGGGGTTATATGTCTATTATAATTATATGGGATTGTATTTTAATTGTAAGCCGCCTTGATAGCCTTGGCTAAAGGGGGGATATAAATAAAATTTTATTATATTATTATCAGATGGGATCTGGTGCCTTTAGTATACTTAGGCCTTTTCATTTACTACTACTTAATCATTAATTTATAATCTCACATTATATTTTAGGCAGGTAACTAAAACAAAGCCAGGGTCCGTCATAAGCATTCAGTGTAGACATACAACCCTAACATATGTTGAAAACATGCGGCGCCTGGAAGGCTGCCCACCCACCAGCTCTTTCATTGCTGAAGAATAATGATTCGTATTTATTATATACAGAGATCGTAACGTGGAGAACTCCTCAGCTCAGGAAGACAGTGTCCTTCCTTGAGTATCAGGAGATCTTCATGTAAACTCCCCCTGTGTGCTACTTACATCTTTGACAGTATGGCAAGCCTAGCATTCTTAAGATAATAAAGTGTGATGTCCATAACACTATTATCATCCAACTTACCTTTGGATGGCTTCTGCTGAATTTTTTAATCTTGTTAATATCACTTGATGAAAATTCAGGCTGAACTTCTTTATTCATTTGCTTCACATGGCAAGCAATCAGAATGGTCCTATGGATGTCAAAGCAAGGCAATTATGGACTTTTGTGACTTTCCTATATTCACTGCTGCAGCGGTAAGCAGCTATGTCCCAACCCTCACAGACATATTAGTTGCTACATTACTGGTTTAATTCCTGTGGGAAGAAATAGCACTTTTTATACCCAATACTATGTGTATTTACAGTGAACACTTCTATCCTTCAATGTTTTAATTTTAAAAGGACTTATGTCTATTAAAAAGGTGCATAGAAGTAATCAGGCAAGGGATTTCTGAAACATGTGTAGGTAAACGCCTAAACTGAATTGCTAGCCTGAACTAGAGCAGGCCCACAGAATAGTAAATCAATTTATATCAATCCCACTGTTTCAATGGGCCTACTTGGAACTAGCAAAGTGAATTTAAGCCAACAACTGCAAATGACAGATATCATATATTAATAGGCTTTCTCCACTTCTCTCTCATATAGGAGGAATATTTCTTACTGGAATACTTCATCTGAGAAAAGAAGGGTCTGCTTGCTTTAAAAATATTGGCCTTACTAGTATTTGATCAATAAACAAAAACATAAACACACATTTTGTTTTAATATTATAATAATTTAATTCTGTTTTAATGTAAAAATTTTCTGTTTTATCTTTAATCTTGTAAGCCGCTCTGAGTCCCAGTTTTGGGGAAAGGGTGGGGAATAAATAAATAAATAAATAATAACACACACACACACCCCAGATACAGCTATGTGTTTATCCTGCTTAAATTGTAAGCCTATGCTGTACCTATTTATATTAGCTGAATAAGTTCAAGAGAAACTCTCTGTTATTCTGCTAATCTTATAAACTGGTACATTATTATAGTCATCAATAATTTTATCTGTATATTTCCATAGCTAACTCACAAGAGAACTTACCAGGGTGTGTCATGGAGGAATGCAACATTAACACACAATATGAAAGAAACTAAAACAACAACAGCTCAAAAACTCCAAGTACAAGACATCATTTTAGAAGAGGCACAACTGGACAAAAGGACTCTATATGTTGGTAGCATTATACCATGCCCATCAAGCCTAACAGAATCACTATTTCATTTTTTTCAAGATTTATGATGTAATTATCTGAAAGATCAACTTCTCCCATATCAACCTAAGTCTCAACACTCTCTTTAGAGACCTTGGATGAGTTTGGTCCAAAAAAGACAAAACAGATATCCCTAGAGAGAGCAGCCACTCCAATCAGGAACACCTCTCTTTTCATGGTCTTTTCAGATTTGCAGGTAAAATTGTTTTATTCACCCAGATTCTTCTCAACAACCTAGGTCATTTAACCTGGACCTCTCAAATTAAAATCTGTACTTTTATTATTGCAGTTGTCCTAGGACTAATATTCTCATAATCTGTCTGACCAGCTATGCGTCTTCATATGTACAATTGCTGTCCTCTGTTATGGCAAGAATATCTTCCTGATTTCTGAAACCAGTGAAGCTTCTTCCCTATCAAGATTAAGGTCTCCTAGAAACTTTCATGCCAAAAACAATACTGACAAGAGAAAAAAAATTATCATGATCATGATCATCTCATTTTGTAAAATTGGTTTCATACTAGATAGCAATGAGAAGTACCGTATTTTTCGGCATATAAGACGCACTTTTTCTTCCCCAAAACGAGGGTGGGGAAGTTGCTGCGCCTAATGAAGCGAATATACAAGCTGAGGGCAAACTGCCGAGGCCTAGGCTAAAAGTAGGCCTCATTTCAACCTCAGCCTCGGTGCTCCAGTGGGCTCCTCCCATCCCAGGAAGAGCCCATTGGAGCAGCCAGGACGGGGGTGGAAAGAGTCCTCTTTTCCTGGCTAGCTGAATGTGCTCCTCCTCTTTCCACCCCCATCCTGGGTGCTTCAATGGACTCTTCCTGGGGTCAGAGGACATCCTCCCATCCCAGGAAGAGTCCATTGGAGCACCCAGGACGGGGGGTGGAAAGAGTCCCCCCCTTGAAGAAATCTGCCAGGAAAACCCTCATGGTAGGATCAAAATGAGCCAGAAATTACTCCAAGGCACTGGATTAGTACCCTGGCCAAGTTGCACTGTCTCAGCCTCAGAGGGTGGAAATTGCAAACTCCCTCCTCTGAAGAAATCTGCCAAGAAAACCCTCATGGTAGTGTCAAAATGAGCCAGAAATTACTCCAAGGCACTGGATTACTCTGGCCAAATCACACTCTCTCAGCCTCAGAGGATGGAAATGGCAAACCCCCCCCCTTGAAGAAATCTGCCAAGAAAACCCTCATGGTAGGGTCAAAATAAGCCATAAATTACTCCATAAGACAATGGCCTAAAAACTCCAAAGGTACCAGTCCATCTGATCTTGGAAGCTAAGCAGGGTCAGCCCTGGATAGTCCTTGGATGAGAGACCGCCAAAGAATCCCAGGTGCTGCAGGCTGTATTTCAGAGGAAGGAACTGGCAAAACCACTTCTCGAGTCTTCCTTGCCTAAGAAATCCCTAAGAAATTCATGGAGTCACTATAAGGCGACAGGAGACTTGCAAGAAAGTTGGGCAGGGAATTTGTGCAATACCTGGCCCTGCTGCTGGCTTAAACTTACATTTACAACTTAAAATTGTTCTTAAACTGCTGTTAACTTTATACAGTTGATATAAAATATTTTACTACAGTATTTGGTTAAGAATCTTTTTTTTTCTAGATTTTTCCTCCTTTAAAATTGGGTGCGTCTTATATGCCGGAGCGTCTTATATGCCGAAAAATACGGTACATACTGTACTGGAACTCCACTAGAAGCAGACAGATTATCAGGGGTCCACAGCATTTAGGCTCTGAGCCAGCAATAAGTTACTGTCATGAGTCTTGTTAAGCAACTAAAAGTTATGGTATCAAGCCAAAAGTAAGTCTGCTTACTGCACAGATTACCTAAATGTCCCTGAAGTGTAACCACCTTTCTTTCCAGGCAGACAACGGAATGTCCCAATGACCTGAACTCTGTCCCCTGGCTTCACTATGTCCACCAAGTCATCGTCTAAAATTATGTCTACAGAGCGAGGGAGCTGTCCAGCTGGTGCCTTTTCTGGCATCTCTTGGATTGTGATGGTCTGATGATCCTTGTAGACAGACAGGCCAAATTCTGTCTCAAGGGGATTATTTTCTTCATCCTAGACAGGAAACATTTTTGGGGAAAAAATGTCATCTTACTTTATTTGGGTAAAGATTTGAAAACTTAGAAACAGCAGGGTACTTTGTTGGTTTTTTTTAAAAAAATTATTAGAGACCAAAAACAACCCAAACACATACACAATTCATAAAAAATAACTACCACTACATACATATTCATACTGACCTATATCTTCTTTTTAATCATTACAGGTCTATGAACCTTCCATCTCTCCTAAAACTTTTCTTCTTTTACTTAATCCATCTTGTTCTTTCTCCAATCATTTCCTTTCTCTTTAAAACTTTCATCATCTATTTCCTTCTCTTTATCTCTTGCCTATCCTCCTTCCTGATAAAACCCTCCTTTAAATATATAATCTACATGCATCTACTTCCTTTCCCCACTTACCCATACTTGTCGACATACTAGAACAATCTTTCAAAATTCCTTTCTTTTTAGTACCTGACTTAATATAATTTTTCTCTGCTATATAGTAAAATTATGTAAGAAACATATATAAGTATATAATAAGTAAATACAGTTGTCCCTCCATTTTCGCGGGGGAATCCAGTCCAGATTCGCCCCCCCCATGGAAATCTGCAAATATTCAAGCCCCATAGGCTTGAATGGCTGCATGCGCTACAGTCGCACACATCGTTTTAACCCTCCCCGCTTGCTGGTCCACGCAGGACCGAAACCATGGACGCGAAGACCACAAAAATAGAGAAATGAGTGTACATATATAGAACAAAGGGACATACAAATTTACAAACAAAATCACTTCCTACTCCTATCAATGCTGGGTTATTGATAGAACCTTTGTACTTCTTTCTATATAATGGAATAAATGTTAATTCCTTACTAATCCAGAGATCCACTGTCATTTTTCCTTCATAATCCTTTTTGATGTTGCAAATTACCACTGAAAATTTATCTTATTTCCTATACACCTATTTACCATGCTTTACTTTCTCTCTAATTCTCCTTTCCAGCCTTCTCCATAGTTTTCCCTAATCTCTAAAGCTTATTACTGCTTATTTCCTC
Source organism: Phrynosoma blainvillii (assembly GCA_026167975.1). Classification (NCBI taxonomy): domain Eukaryota; kingdom Metazoa; phylum Chordata; class Lepidosauria; order Squamata; family Phrynosomatidae; genus Phrynosoma; species Phrynosoma blainvillii. The sequence goes on from JANUYF010000001.1 coordinate 213,063,273, forward strand.
CATTTCTCTTCCCAGAGGGGCATAATACAACTCCAATCTTCTCTGTAGTAGAAACAGCAGGATGCTTTCATTATTTGGGCTCTGGGATACATGGCTTTTGAATTATGATTGCAGAGAATTTACACCAGAGAATATGGAAATTTAACTTAGAAAAAAAAATCTGTCCTCTCGCTAGAAATACCAACATAAAGCCACTGGGGATAAAACCACATTATACACCAACTTCCAGTTTGGGGGGTGCAGGTTTGGGGAGACTCCTCAACCTCTTCAAACTCATAGAAAAATTTATGATGAATGAGGTATTCTTACAAAGGTAAGAATTAAGTGAATGCTTGGTATCAACTGGGGTTTGGTTTCAGGACCCCCCCTTGTATATCTCAGAACATCTGGGAAAAAGTTATTAGAACACCATAAAACCAGACTTACCATGACTTCCCAAAAATCGTTTACGGCCGCAGCTCCCAAGTTGTGGAACAGCCTGCCAGAGGAGATCCGTCTTATTACTACTTTAGAAGCCTTCAAGAAGGCACTTAAGATGGAGCTCTTCCGGCGGGCCTATCCATCTGATCTTCCAGATTTTTAGACTCTGACAATGATTGGCTATTTTATTTTATCCTATTTTATTTTATTTTCATTTATTTTATTATATTGTATTTCATTCTCTTAATCTATTATTATTGTTCTGATTTGTATTATTTTATTGTTTATACTTTATACATTGTATTCATTTTATTGTGTAATCCTGCCTCGATCTGTAGGGAGAGGCGGGAAATATAAATAAAACTTATTATTATTTCAAAATCTGTGGTTGTTCAAGTCCCATTATAAACAATTGTGTAGTAAAATTGTGTCCTTTATTTAATCTGGTAAAATTAAGGTTTGCTTTTTGGATTTTTTTTTGGGGGGGGGTGGATAGTTGAATCCATGGATGCAGAATCCGTGGATACAAAAGGCCAACTGCACAATTGCTCTGCCTCTGAAGAATCTCCTTTTTTATCCAAACAAATTCTTCAAGGACACTAAATCAACTTAGCTTACCTTAGTGGGATAAACAGCAGTTGAAGGGAAAGCTTCCAGGGATGTCATGTCTGTATACCGACGCTCAATAGTCTTCTTCGTAGCAGGGCAGTAATGTACACTGCGGACTATCTTGGGACGTATCAAGGAGCCTGTGTTAGGATGGGAAAGAAGCAGTCTTGAATTTTGGATAACTCACCCCACAAATGGAAATGTCAGTGGAAACAGTGTTCACCCCAGATACTAATGGGCAAAATTACCAAGTTCCATTTCAGAGTATAGCATTTTTTTATTCTTACATTGTGTTTTGGGTGTGTTGCGTGCCTTCAAGTCATTTCTGACTATCATGGGGCAAGATTTGTTCAGAGGAGGTTTGCCACTGCCTTCCCCTAAGGATGAGAGCATGTGACCTGCCCAAGGTCACCCAGTGGGTTTCATGCCAAGCAGGGAATCAAATCCTGGTCTCCAGAATCATAGTCCAACACTCAAACCACTAGGTCATGCTGGCTCTCCTATTCTCATATTAAAATACTAATTTTATTTATATTCTCTAAAAACTGAATGTCACTAATTTCAGTGAAATTATTCTCAAGCAAGCATGCAAAGAATTAGTTTAAGACTCATTTAAAAGCATTGTAGCAGGACCTGAGCCTTTGAACAGAAAGTAAGTGATACAAAATCTTCTTGGACATAAAATCTTGTGGCACATAGATGAGAAGATTCGTCCCAAATAACCACAAGGGGTTCTTTCCTCCTACAAGAGGGTTCCTCCGTCATAAGCAAATAACCAACATGCCTATCAGATGTGGTGATCATTCTTATCCAGGCTTCAAAATGTTTGGCCTTCCTTGTTAAAACAAGGCTTGTCTTCAAGTGCAAACACTTTGGATAAAAAGGTTACTTTGCTGAAGAAGTGAGCTAAAATCCATGGAATCATGCTAAATAAATCAGTTTTAAAGGTGCTGCCAGATTCCTCCTTCTCTTAGTCTTTTTATCTTTATTATACATATTTTTAGCAGACAGATAAGACCTATCCATGATAATCAGAAATGGAGGATAAAGTCTACTGAGATATTGTCAGAATGAACTACTTCATAAGACTACCATTTGTCCCACTACCCATAATATTCTCACATATTCAGTATCACTGGACACTTTTGCCCTTTCCACTCACATTTTGTAACAATACCCTCCACACAGACAATGCAGCTGAGAAACTGGGATGTCAATGTCCGGGGCGTCACATGCTTAGAACCAAAGCTGCCCTCAAGCCCAATATAAAAATCTTCATATTGCTTTGAATACGTTGCATCAATAGACGCAACAAAGTCTTTTAAGGCACGCTGGAATGCCACCATCTCCTCAAAGGCACTGTTCAGCAGACTAGAAGAAAGATGAATAAGACAAAGTCAGGATGACATAGAAGGGAGGGGGAATACTGTTGTGTCAGACTCTACTAAGATGTTAACAATTGCCAGTTTGGGGATATACTAATCTTCTTGGAGGATACCTGTTACTTTTTCTCTGATCTGGCGAATTTAAGTCCTTTTTTGTAAAGAGAAATTGTACCAGCTTCTGCTCAACATTAGAGCACTGCTGAACACCTTTACCAAATTACAAATAGTGAGCTAGGGAGGCTCCTCTAGTGGTCCAGATTACCAGGAATTCACAGAATATAATGATTTTAATTTTATTTTTTAATCAAGAAATGCTACCAGCAAAAGTACGGTACAATGCTAACAATAATGCATGTTAACCCATTCAAAAGACTTACCGGCTGGCTCTTTTTTCATTCTTTTTTCGGAGATCATTGATATTCACAATCAGACGGTACCGACTGTCACTGATCATGTTCCGGACTTTACTCTGGTAAATTCCCTGATCCTCCTGCAATGAAGGAAGCATTACTGAGGTACTGCACTGACTGTCTGAAAGGAATTTCTTTGGGAAGCAAATTAACATCGTTAACATCCTTTCTAATTTTTTATTAAAGCATGCACTCTTTTCAGCAGCTAGTCTTAAACATTCCCCTTGTCTGTATTGCTGAAAATTGCTGTTTAGGGGTCTTGGTGGACCAGTTCATGTGACTGTGTGTATATACATATGTTTTGAAAGATGATGCAAATGGTGTGGGGGGGGAGGAGATCTGTGGTGAGGCAAATGACCTTTCAGAATTCTCATACAAGGAACTCTCCCTCAGTTTGCTCCCTTCCGTCAGAACTGGTTACCTATCATTAATACTGATCCTGTTCTAGAAAATGTATTTCTATTAATAGAAACACAAATATATAAAGCAGTTTTTTACAGTTTTCAATGATCTTTCAAAAGAAGGAACAGCATTTAGAAATCTGCAGATGAGAATCAAAAGCCTGCAATTGTTATGTTAATGTAACCACACACAGTTTGAATTAACCTAATTAAGATACTTTCTTTCTTAATGTGATTTAATGAAATTACTGTTTATTTTTTATAACAGATGCCTCTGTCTGAGTGATGTTCAATGCGATAAACAATGACAAGCACACTAACTAAACATTTAAGTTGTTTGTGGGACACTTGGGAGCCTGGCTATAAATCATTTAACATTTTCAAATCCAAACCCATGACATCACAGTGTTAACAGATTGTGCATTCCCAATAGCGTATGCAGACTGGGCTTTCAAGGACAGATGACTGGAGTGTTACATCTAAACATTTATATGACCTTCTTAATGGGGTGCAAATGGTGGGATCCTAAGGTGGGAGTGACCATGCTGTCTTGGAATTTGTTATGCAGTGGGACACGCAGTCTAAACTTTAAGAATGCCAGTTTCTGTAAACTTAGAGCATTGCTGTAATTCCATGGACAAGGATACTGAAAGAGAAGAGAGTTCAGGATGGATGGAAGTTTCTTTAAAAAGTGAGATACTAAAGACACAAACTTAAGTGACTTTGGGCTAGTCATCCTCAGAGGATGACAGTGGCAAACCCCTCTAAAGAAACTTGCCAAGAAAACCCCATAAACTGCGCCTTAGGGTCACCATAAGTTGGGAATGACTTAAAGGCACACAACAAGAACAAACAATTGACAACACAATTATTGTCAATTGTCCAGCAGAAATAGGACTGTTCTAGGGCTGTTCAGCAGAAAAGAAGTTAGAAACCACTCTTTTTTAGTCTCTGTAAGTACCGTATCTTGAATACAATTTTTTTCAAAAAGGCCTTGCCACAAATCAAAAAGGCAACACTCTACCCAAATGGCAGTTTAGACCACAGTTCTTTACATGTAAACATATTATTTTTAAAAGTCACACTCTAAACCAAATCAAAAGCCCCACTGCATTCACATGAAACCAACAAGAACTTAAATTAGAAGCTTGTAATTTCTAAATTAGAAAGTTCTAGTTCACATTCACTCCCCTTCAAAAAGTAGACAAATCAATGATAGCATATGGCACAGTGCAAACAGGGTCTCTGAAATCATAACGCAAAACCACTGCATGGTAAATGGACAGATTTCTAACCATTGTTTTGTCCACCTTCTTGCCTCTTTATAAAGAGAAAGAGAATTCTGTCATTCTGCACCTGCTACAAATCAAGCTCTCCATTAACTGAAGTGGGCTCTAATGCCATCCAAGTAAGATGATGCTTAAGGGAGAAGTTGATAAATTATGGAAATCACCACACTTATAGTGTTGCTATTCCACTTTTATGGCTCTGGCTGCCTCCTGTGGCATTCTGGGATTTGCAGTTTAAGGAGAGGCATTAAGAATTATCAGCTAGAGAGCTTTTAGGCCTCACTGAACCGCAAACCCCAGAATATATATCCAGGGGTAGCTGTGTTGGACCCATATACAAGGAGGCACTATCCTGCCTGCAAATTGCCCTCCCTACCTAAGACCAGAAACAACAGAAAATGCAGGCCTATGACTAACATCTTCAGTTTTTTCCCCTCCTGCTTGCCTTGGCCCAATAAAGGTATCATTGTTTGGATGCTATTACAAACTCCAGAATGCAACAGGAGGCAGACAGGGCAGTAAAAGAGGAATAGCAGCACTATAAAAGTGTACTCTAGTGAAGACTGCATTAACTCCTCAAACTGCCTGACTGGGGCTGAACAAAAGTGGCACGGCTGTCAATCCTGGTGAAAGGTCTGCACTTTGTATCTCGTTCTCAGCGAGGAAGCGGTGGCCTCTCTCTCTCTCTCTGGCTTTCTGTGCAGCTGCCGCCAGGGATCATGAATTGATGGCAAGGCGGCCCAACACGATCCCAGGGAGAGTGGGAGGGAGGGAGGGGGGCGCTCTTCCTTGAGGCGCCCCTCGGCTTTTTAAACTCTTAAGACTACTCCCCCTTGCCTCCCAACTGAAGGCACTCCGGGACAAGACTGTGCCAATTAGTTCACTTGGCTAGGAGACTATTGCACTACGCTCTGAAAATGGGGCTAGGTCATTTTTCGGGATTCACTGGCTCAAGTGGTTAAGACGCTGACTGTGTTGATTGAAAGATCTGCAGCTTGGCAGTTTGAGGCCCAGGTGCCACGTGATTGGGGTGAGCTCCCATCATTAGTCTCAGCTTCTGCCAACCCAGCAGTTCAAAAGCATGCAAATGCAAGTAGATAAATAGGTACCACTTTGGTAGGAAGGTAAACAGCGTTCTGTGCAATCATTCTGGCCACATGATCACAGAGTAGTCTCTAACAACGCTGGCTCTTCAGCTTAGTAACGGAGATGAGCACTGCTCCCTATGGTCGGACACGATTTGACAACCTTGTCGACGGGGAATACCTTTACCTTTAGGTCGCTTTACTGCTCTGCCTGCCTCGTGTTGCATTCTGGAACTTGTAGTTTAGGAAGGGGCATTTCGAATATTCAGCCAGAGAGCCTTTAAGCCTCGCTGAACTACAAACCCCAAAAGCTAGCGTCGTTAAAGCGACCTAGCCCCGTTTTAAGAGTGTGGTGGGATAAGCTACCGGGCAGGAACGACAGGGGTGTTCGAGCCATCTCCTCCTGAGCAGAAATGCATTGACTGAGTGGCGCGTCCAGTCAGCTAAATAAAGCCAACGCCTCAAGGCCACAGAATAAACTACTGTCCCTCAGCTGCCGACTAGATGCCTTCCCTGCGAAGCGCCGGAGCTGAGGGTCGTCCGGGAATCCCTCCCAGTCGGTGCCGCGGACTCCAGGCGAGGGGCTACCCTGGCCCCAGGGGCTCCGACCTAGCGGCCTTTCCCTCCCGGCCCCGCCACTCGGGGGAAGGAGCCTCCTGATCCCCCAGAAAGGGCCCTGTCCTGAGGCCCCGCGCCGCCAGGGCTCTCCTCCGCTCCTCAGGGCAACCCGGCTCACCTCGTCGTCCAGGAAATCCAGGTAGTCCCGCTGAGCCTCTCGCAGCTCCGCGTCGTCCAGCGTGGCTGTTCCGGGGGCGGCCATCGCGACAGGAGGAGCGGGAACCAAATGGCGGATGCCCCTGCTCTGCCCTGACCTTCTTCCTCCTCCTCCTCCTCCTTCGGCGCGAAAAGACAGGACTTTTTCCCGCCAAGAGGAGATGGGGGAGGAGCCGGGAGGTTCTCCCCTCCTCCTCCCTCTTCGCCATTCCATTGGCTTAGATCGAGGCCGCCGACCAATAGGCTCAATCAGATGGAAAGCACTTCCGGCCCGGGCTCCAATGACGCGAACGTTCCGAAACAGTAGCCAATGAGAATGAGTTTGCTTTGAGCGTTTGCGTTGCGGAAGGACTGTCGTCTATGAAGACGGTGTCCTGAGCGGAGTCTGGAGCAGTAGGGCCTCGGCCTTTTGACAGCTTTCTTTGCACACACGCACGCACACCCCACAGTCAGTAAAGTACAAATGTCTAGGCAACTGAAGGGCACTCGCAAAATGCCTCTTTTGATTCTGAACTGCTGTACAGATTGAAGCTGTGTTCTGTCCATGTTGTTAACTGCCTTCGCGTCAGTCTCAACCCATGGCGACCCTATGGATGAGACATTTCCAAGACCCCCTGTCCTCTACTGCTCTGCCCAGCTCCTGCAAACTCATATTCTTTAATAAAGTCCATCCATTCTAGCATGTGGCTTTCCTCTCTTTCTACTTCCCTCCACATTTCCTAACACTATTGTCTTTTCCAACAGTTCATGCCTTCTTATGATGTGTCCAAAGTACGACAGTCTAAGTCTTGTCATCTGGGCTTCTAGGGATATCTCTGGCTTGATCTGTTCTAAGACCCATTTGTTTGTCCTTTTGGCTGTCCATGGAACCCTCAGCACTCTTCTTCAGCACCACATCTCAAATGCATTGATTTTCTTCCTATCTTCTTTCCTGACTTTCCAGCTCTCACAACCATACATGGTAATAGAAAATACGATGGCTTGTAGAGGACAGAGGGGCCTGGAGATGTCTCATTCTGATTTTTGTGCTGAGTCGTATGTCTTTGCATTTTAGGATCTTTTCTAGTTCTTTCATAGCTGCCTTCCCTATTCTGAATCTTCTCCTGATTTCCTGGCTGCAGTCCCTATTCCAATCAATGTTTGATCCCAGATATGAAAACACTTTTACTATTTCTATTTCCTCATTGTCTAGTCTGAATGTACGTAAGTTCTCTGTGGTCAATTTTTTTTTTCTTTATGTTCAACAGTAAACCTGCCTTTGGACTTTCTTCTTTGATCTTCCTTAATACTTCGAGATCTGTGAGGTTTTCTGCTAATATTATGGTGTCGTCAGCTTATCTCAGATTGTTGATATTTCTTCCTCCTATTTTCCTTACAATATTTTCTGCATATAAGTTGAATAGGTAGAGTGATAGGATGCAGCCTTATCTGACTCCTTTGCCGATTGGCAACCATTCTATTTCTCTATGTTCTGTTCATATCCTGCTCATAGACCCAGCCTGTTCCCACCCCTGCCAACTATCTGGTCTGGCATGGTGACAACTGCCATATTGTGGAAATGCTGTCACCACTGCTTTGCCTATCACTGCCTTTCTAATTACAGAGCCTCATTGTGGCATGTAAGGGTGGAAACAGGGTGTCTGGATTCACCCACACAGCCAGGTGTCACCTTCTGTCATCCCAGGTCACAAGTGGGGCTTTTGAATAGACAGTGGCAGCAGCAGGTAAGGGCACATTCACCATCTGTTCTAATGGTTGTCATGACAGAGTTCCTAGGAAATTCCACCACAAACAGCTGGTCTTTTTAGATTGGACTAAGGGGCAATTGGGCTGGGGCCAAGCCTGGAATCTTCTGGGATAGAATTTGGTCTGCCTGGACCTGATTCAGCACTGTTGGTCTGCATAATTTAAGCAGAATGGCAGTAGATTGGGGAAAACATGAGCCTTTTGGCTTATGTGTACAGCCTCTAGTGAAATCAAGGCACCCATTCCATCAGCACAGGCCTTACTGGCAAAAATCCAATCACCCTGTTACATGAGATCATGGTATCCATTCTTACCAGTCATGCCAGTCATTGCAGTCAACAGGATCCCATTGTCTCTTGCGGTATTCTCACAATCAATCCCCCTTCCTTTCTGCTTGTGTCTTTGAGCCATTGTCTTTGCAACCACCACCCTCTTTATAATAATAATAATAATATAATTTATTTATATTTCCCGCCTCTCCCTACGGATCGAGGCGGGAGTACAAGGATAAAATGTACAAAATGTACAGTAATACAATCAATAAAGAAAGAAAACATAACAATAAAACCACAACAGTAATAAAAAGAACAGTAATAAACAATAAACCCAGCAGTAAAAACAATAAAATAACAGCAATAATTTAAAAAATAATAAAATTGCAATACAAGTCTATGCCGCGAGTTGCAATACAAGTCTATGCCGCAACATGGGACTATTGGCCATGATAAAAATAATCTTTTTTCACCCGGGAGGTCCTTATAAGATGGTCATATCTAATCAGTTAGGGAGGTCAGGTGGATAGGCCCGCCGGAAAAGCTCCGTCTTAAGTGCCTTCTTAAAGGCCTCTAGCATGGAAATAAGACTAATCTCCTCCGGCAGGCCATTCCATAACTTGGGGGCTGCAGCCGTGAATGATCTTTGGGAAGTAGATATTAATTTAGTTTTACAGTAGTTTGGTAAATTCTTCCCTGATGTTCTGAGGGTGTGGGACGGATTGTGTGGGGAGAGGCGTGAGGCGTTCCTTCAAGTAACTCGGACCCAAGCCATGTAGGGCTTTATAGGTAATGACCAACACTTTGTATTGCGCCCGGAAGCTAATCGGCAGCCAGTGAAGAGCTTTTAATACTGGTGTAATGTGGTCCGCTCTAGATGTTCCGGCGACCAGTCTGGCTGCCGCATTTTGGACCAGTTGAAGCTTCCGAACTTGGTACAAAGGTAGCCCCATGTAGAGCGCGTTACAGAAGTCCAAACGAGAGATTACCAGGGCAAGTACTACTGCTTCAAGGTCCCTTCGGTCCAGGTAGGGGCGCAGTTGACGAATCAGCCGAAGCTGATTCCAAGCACTCCTGGCCATCGCATCCACTTGAGTTGACAACTGCAGGGATGAGTCCAGTACTCCCAAACTGTGTACTTTGTCCTTTAGGGGAAGTGTGACCCCATCCAGGACTGGATGACAAAACTCCCTTCCTGGACCGGGGGTACCTATCGCTAGTACCTCTGTTTTCTCTGGATTCAGCTTGAGTTTGTTTTCCCTCATTTATCTTCATCAAGTGGCATGTTGGAGACTTAAGTGGCATGTTGTCAAGTGGCATGTTGGGGATTCACCTTGGCCAGGGGTAGGCAACCTTTCCCCTTTAAGGCCCGAGGGACTTCAGTTCCCAGAATCCCAGGAGCTATTGGCCAACATGGGACTATTGGCCAACATGGCTGAGGCTTCTGGGAGCTGAAGTCCCTCAGCCCTTAAAGGGGAAAGGTTGCCTACCCCTGACCTAGGCTATGTGATCATGTTTGCTCACATAACTCGTATCAGGCATTTTTCACTACACCCCTGCCTTGTCGGTCTTCCTCTAAGAGGTAATGATGCTGATTCAAAAAGATACCATCAAAAACCTGTCCCACTATGCATGTTGTAAGTTTTTTATCCTCCTGGTATTTCATCATACCAAAGGATGGCTGGCTGAGGCCCATCATGGATCTCAGGGATGTAAACTGTATACATCCTTACCAAGAAGTTTCAAATGGTTACCTTATCTACCATTCTTCCCCTCTTGAAACCTGGGGATTGGGTTGTCTCTGAATGTACAAGATGCTTACTTCCATATCCGCATCTGTCCTCAGCACAGGAATTACCTACATTTCACAGTTGGGCACAGGCTGTATATGTATAAGGTATTCCCCTTCACTTTGGCAAATGCTCCCTATGAAAGTGATGGCAGTGGTGACCTCTTACCTCAGAACCAAAGCGATAAGAATCTTCCCATAGCTGGATGATTGGCTAGTTATTGCTTTGACAGAGGACAAGTTGAGGAAAGACATGGGCAGAACCCTCTCTCTTCTGGTCACTCTGAGCCTCTGGTGAACATACAAAAGGTGTCTCTCACTCCTTCCAAATCTCTCCTTCATAGGGGTGATCTTGGACTTCAGACTTGCCCAGGCGTTCCTGCCAGTGGACAAAGTGCAAACTATACAGCACCTGCTCAGTCACATTCTGCACATGACATGTGTTAGGTCACCTGATCGTGAGACTATTTGCTGCCTCCACGACAGTCACCCCATGTATGGAGCTCCTATCCTCACTCCTACATCTTTGGTTCCTGCATCACTTCAATCCAGGATGGGACTCCCCCAAACATGTGGCTTCAGCTTTCAACACAAGCTCACTCAGCACAGTATTGGTGGCTCCAGCCGATCACCTCTTCAAGGTGATGCCTTTTTGTCCTCCTCAGCCTATGACCCTTGTGACTTTGAATGGCTCCCACTCCAGATGGGGAACGCACTATGCTGGCCTCTGCCTGCAGTTGTTAGTCAGGGGCAGGGGTAGGCAACCTTTCCCCTTTAAGGGCCAAGGGACTTCAGCTCCCAGAATCCCAGGAGCTATTGGCCAACATGGGACTATTGGCCAACATAGCTGAGGCTTCTGGGAGCTGAAGTCCCTTGGCCCTTAAAAGGGAAAGGTTGCCTACCCCTGGTCAAGGGCCAAAGTCACTACTACATCAATACCTTGGAGATGATTGTGGTCATGAAGGTCCTCAAAACATTCTGAAGAAGATGGTGGTACAGATACTGTTGGACAACATGACCACAGTATTCCATATAAAGAAGCATGACAGTCCCATGTCCTCCACAATTAAGTGGTTACCATGCACCATTGCGACTGGTGCATTTGCAAACACATTTTTCCATTGGCTCTACATGTCCCCCAAATGAGAGAACCTCCTTGTAGACTCTCAGTCGGATAGCTGCATAATCCCTATCCCCTTGTTCCATCGATCTGATTGTACACCAGTAGGGCCATCCACAGATAGATGTGTTAGCTTCCAGACAGAACTGCAAATGCAAATTCTTCTACAGCAGGGGAGGCCATGGTCACAGCTCTCTAGTCCTGTGGTCCCCAAACTTTTTTGGGCCGGTGCCCTCTTTCCTCTTGGGAGACAACCCTAGCACCCCACAAACGCTTATTTTCCAATATTGTGTACTGTTTTATTGCAAATTTAGAACAACCAATCTCAGTCGCTGCTCCCTTTGCACCCAGCCATCTTGGGGCAGCAACCAAGCAGCCAGCTGAGTACAGACCAAGAAGCCTCTCGCCTGTGCCAGCCTCGCAGTAAGGGCTGGTGCAGACAAGAGGCTTCTCAGTCACTGCTCAACTGGTTGCTTGGTTGCTACTCCCTTTGTACCTGGTCACAGTCACAGCAGCAGCCATGTAGCTGGATGAGCAGTGACAGAGAAGCCTCTCATCAATTCTGGCTTTGTCAGGAAGACCAGTGTGAGTAAGAAGCTTCTTGCTCGCTGCTTGATCGCTGCTCCCAATGTGACCCTTCTCCCACAAATCCAGGTATCTTCCGCTACATCTTCATTTAATTTTTCCTAATTGCATTTACTTACTTACATTTACTCCTCTGGGAATTCATTTTGTTAGCTCTGGCTCTGCTCTCCAGTCTGTTAAGATCATTTTCAATTGTGATCTTGGAAGGAAGAGGACTGTGCTAGATCCGTTTAATGTATCTTTTTGACTCTCATTTTTCCCACGTCTTTTGTAATAAATTCATTAAGCACAAGTGTGAATGGTATGTGGATGATTTTGGGATGTGGATGGACTGGAATCGATTTAAATTTGCCCTTTAAATTTGCCAGCTGGCTGATGAGGATCCATTTTGAATCGATTCATTAGTCAATGTGAATGACAAGTGGGTTCTTTTACAACAAGAACATGCGATCAGGGCAAATGTCGTGTAAACCATGCTCCGTTGTCAAATCGATCCATCAATTCAGATCGCAAACTGATTTATTTGTAAGTGGGAATGAGGCCACGAAAACCTTGTTGCCTGCATTCTGGTGGTACTGGGCCCCCGTCTTCCCAGTGGCTTCCTTATAAAATGCGGGACAGAATCAGGCCCTGAGGAGAGACCCTGGAAATCAAGGGCCGAGGAGGCTGCCACTGACTGAGGGCCGCCCAAGGCTTCCGAGGTGAGAAGGGCCCAGGGAACGAGGCCTGCTCAGTCCCTTCCCCTAAAAAAGAGGACCGCAGCCTTAAGAGCCTCGCCTCAAGTGTGCGAATCCACACTCCGCACCACAGCCTTTAGGGCGCTCCCATGCCGCGTCAACGGCATCCCTGGGTTTGTTCGGGCCTTTACAGACTGCCAGAAATAATGCAGTTTGGGGCCACTTTAACTGTCCTAGTTCAGTGCTAGGGAATCATGGGAATTGTACTTTTTTCTGAGACATTGAGCCTCCTTCTGTCAGAGAGCTCTGGTGCCACAATAAACTACAGCTCCCATGATACCCTAGCACTGAGCGAGGACAGTTAAAGGGGCCTCAAGCTGCATTATTTCTGGCAGTCTGTAAAGGCCCTTCGTCAGGCGTTTAAGAAATTCCATGCCGAGCTCCACAAACCCCGGGAGGATTGACGAGGGAGCCATGGCCGCTAAGGTGCAACATTTATGTGGGTTCTACGAAGTCGCCCCCGCCCCCAAAGGCCTCTTCGCCATCGCACTTCTCCGTCCGCTCGGGGGGCGGGGCTTAGTGGGAAGAGGAAGGCGCATGCGCAGCCAGAATGTTGACAGTTACCGAGGCTACGGGGGTGGAAGAGAAATATTCCTGGCCTAGTGACCCTCGGAAGAGAGGCCCTCGCCATGAGCTCCCAGCCGGTGCAAGGGCTGCCCCTCCTGCCGGGCTCCTCCTTTCGGGACTCCACGGTGAGGGTGCTGAGCCCCTTCCCTTTCCCTTGCCCCGCTGCTCCCCTCTCCAAGGAGGGCCCCCGGACCCTTCGCTCCCGCATGAGTCCTTCCTCCTCCTCGGATGGCTCTGGAGAGGGAGACCCAGGGCTGGGCAGGGCGCCCTTTCCCCCAGCATCCCAGGACCCTGAATGCCCTGCCTAAGCTTCTTCCCCTGACCTCCGGAGCTTTTCCAGCAGGTCTGGCAGCCCATTTCTAAGGCAACAGTGCCCCCCCTCCTTCCTTCCCTCCTTCTTTCCATTCTTTCCTTCCTTCCTTCCTTCCTTCCTCTTTTCTTTTCTTTTCTTTTCCTCCCTTTCCCCTTTCCCCTTCCCCTTCCCCTTCTCTTCCTTCCTTCTTCCCTTCCCTTCCCTTCCCTTCCCTTCCCTCGCCCGGGCCAACCTTCCTGCAGGCCAACCTTTAGAAGATGCAAGCCCAAGGCTCCTCTTTTCTTTTCCTTCAGGGCATTATAGTTGTCCCTCCACATTTGCAGATTTGATTATTCACTTATCGTATTAGTATGTTCTCTCTTGGAATATCTAGCTCCTCCAGACTTCTTGTAGCACCTTTGAGATTAACTGAAAGAAAGAAATTGGCAGCATGAGCTTTCGTAGACTTCAGTCTGCTTCCTCAGATGTATTTGGTGGTGGCCAGGCACAGACATATATATGTGAGGATGTCAATTCAAATTACAAATCCTTTGTGTATGGAAATGAAGTGGCAGGTCCAGTCTTAACGATGGTCATTAGTGCACAAAGACATAGGAAACTTGTCTTTGTGCATGGGGCTGAACTGGCAGGTCCAGTTTTGTAATGGGACTAGCCTGTGGTGAGGGGAATAGATGAATGTGGGCACCCCTGTAAGGATGGGGTCAGCTAGTGTTGAAATGTGTGTAGTGAGTAAGGAACCCATTGTCTTTGTTAAATCCATTGCTAAGAGACTGTAGTTTATGGATAAATTCCAATTCTGCAGTTTCTCTTTCCAATCTACCTTTGTAGTTCTTTTGTTCAAGGACCACTGTTCTGAGGTCTGATGCAATGCCCAGGGAGAGTGAAATGTTCTGCCACTGGTTTCTGTGTATTCCCATTCCTAATGTTTAATTTTTGTCCATTTATCCTCTGGCACAGGGCCTGGCCTGTTTGATCGATGTAGAGTGCTGAAGGGCATTTCTGACACAGTATAACATAGATCACATTGGAGGATGAGCATGTGAAGCCCCTCCTTAATATTGTGGGTGATGCCATTAGGTCTTGTGATGACATTTCCTGGATAAATGTGGGGACAGAGTTGGCATCTGTTTGTGGCAAGGCTTGTCGCCATCTGAGTTGTGTGTTGGCCTGTAGGTGAGTACCTGTTTAAGGTTAAGGTCCTCGAGCTCAACTCTGTGGTCAACTTTAACCAAAAGTCTCACTGAAGGACCTAGAGATTCCTAGACAGAACCCTCCACTAGACATCCTCACATCCTCCAGCACAATTCTGTGGTCAATGTCTGGCAGACCAAAGAGTTGCATTGGAGGACCTAGAGTTTCCACATAGTGTTTTTTGTTATTTGTAGTTTTTCCACATTCACCTAACCCCAGTGAATATGGAGGGACCACTGAATATCTATTTCTTCTGCGCTTTTTAAAATTCAGCACAGTAGGTTTAACGATATATCATCAAAGACTTTGCTGTGATCTATAAAGCACAGCCTGATTTTCTTCTGAAATGCTTTAGTATGATCCATTATCCTGAATATGTTTGCAGTGTGATCCCTAGTGCCTCTTCCTTTCTTGAACCCAGCTTGGATCTCTGGTATTTCTGGTAAAAGTCTTTCTTGTGCAATTTTGAGTATAGCTTTGCTTGTATGAGAGATTAATGCAATGGTCCTGAGGTTACTGCAAATCGCTTGGGTCTCCTTTCCTGGGGATTGGAATGTGTTTTGGGTGTTTCCAATCTGTGGACCATTGTTTTCTTTTCCCTATTTGTTGACATGTTTTAATTAGTACTGGAGTAGATTATTTCTCTGTTGCTTGAAACGTCTCTGTTGGTATGCCATCCAATCTTGGTGATTTATTTCTCCCAAGTGATCTGAATGCAGCTTCCATTTCACTTTCTAAAACTGTAGGTTCATCTTGAAATGATTCTTCCCTTAATGAACCAGTCATCCTTTCATCTCTTTATCTCTTTTTTCTTCAGTTTGTTGGTTCCATCATCTTTTTATTTAGAGTCATAAAGCCATAGAATCAGAGTTTGAATAGGCCTAAGTGACCATCAATTCCAAACCCCTGTTCAGTGCAAGATCTCCAGCTAAAGCATCCCCAGCAAGTAGCTGTCCAGCCTCTTTTCAAAGAGAAGAAGACCCCATTACCTCTCTAGGCAGTTGGTTCTGTTGCCAACCTGCTCTTACTGTCAACAAGTTCCATCTAATGTTCAATCAAAATCTACTCTTCTGTAACTTCAAGCCATTAGGGCTGGTCTGGGCAGCAGAGAACAGGCCTGCCCCTTTCCTCTCAGTGACAGCCCTGGAGGCATTGAAAGAGTGCAATCATGTCATTTGTACTTGTTCATGTAATTTGTTCCCCTGCTGATTGTATAGCATCCACACTCTTGTGGGGATTCCCCCCCTCTTTATTTTTATAACAATAACATTTATTTTAAAGAATAATAACAGATATCACTATAATTGCCATGTACAAATGTTCCATATACAGTCTCCCCCCCCCCCGCTTTCAAATTTATACTTCCCTTTGTTCATCTGGTTTATAAAAACATGTTTTACTTATTTCCCCTAACTTCAGACTCAAATGAGTATAAATTTCCAACATTGTTTCTCCATTTCATTATTAGTACTCTTTTCCTTATATGACCAAATAGTTATTCGATTTATACTCTTTTCTGTTTTTCTCATAACCACTTCTTTTTGTAATATTCTATTATTGGTGCCCAATCGTATTCTGTCTTCTTCATCATTCATTTCATTAACAAGTTCATTAATATGTCTAATTCTTGCATAGCCATTAGTGTCAACAGCCAGTCATCTATAGATGGAGTTTCTTTTTCTTTCTGTCTTTTTGTTAAGACTAACCTTTCTGCTGAGATCATATATAGCAGCACTCTCCCATGGATTTTCTCAACATTTTTTGTAATTTTGCTATCATGTTGAGCAGGTATATTTCTGGTAGCATTTGAACACCAGCTCTAAAATCCTTCAGATTGTTATGTGGGTCTTTTTCCAATACATTTTCACAATATAGCAATTCTACTACATATGATACTATGTTCTTACATAGCAGCCACGCTCTTGGTTTAAAATTCCTTTTGATTTCTTGGATCTTGTGGAAGAGGTCTCTTGTTCTTCCTTTTTTGTTACCATCTGCTATTTTCCTGCATTGCTTATTATAGTGGTTCTCTTTGTCCCTGCAATCAAGTTATTGAAAGTTGTACTCAGAGTTCTGACTCTGTTTCTGTCCCCTTTTTACTTTTGCTTCTCTGCCCTTAACTGCTTGACAAGCTTCATCTGTCATCCATTGAGGCTTCTCTTTCTTTTTGGCTGCAGATAGTGTTCTTTTACATCCCTTCCTGATAATGCCCCTTGCTTTGGTCCAGAGTTCTTTTACCTACCTGTCACTTAAGCTTAATTGTATTTTAATAGTAGTAGTAGTAAAATTTTATTCAGTCATTGACCAATACAAAAATTGATAAAATAATAATTACACAATACAGTTATTAAAAATTATTAAACAATTTCAAATACAAATTCAGAATCAGTTAGATCCATGTTAATTTCTGTCAACCAGTTGGGGACATAATTTGCATAAAATGTAGCAGAATTTTGCTACCTTGTGAACAACATTTAGTTTCTGATTGTCCAGAAGATAACATAAATATAAAGTGTCAGTGTGACCAGGGTATTTATTAAGGAGAGGAGTAATCAGCTGATGGCGAATGTCCTTATAGAATTGGCAGTACAAAAGAACATGCTCTGTGGTTTCAGTAACACCAGAAAATGAAGGAGAAGTCACTTAGATGTTCGGCACTCTCTCTTTAGAGGAACAACAGCATATATTGTGTAAGCTAGAAACTGTTAAATCAGTGCTACAGTCTGTAACAGCCGCAACAAAAACCATCAATGAATTGCTACCTTCCAGTTGTTCTTTAGCTGAACCACTGACACCATCAATGACTGTGCCAAAATGTCCTGCTGATTGTCAGGACGAACCATTGACATAATTAATGTATATGTCCCCCAAACGTCCTATGGAATGCCCAATTGAACTTTTGATACCACTAATACAATTGTCTCCCAAATGCACTGTGCCATTAATACCATTAGCACACAAGTCTCCTAAATGTTCATCTATAAAAAAAGGAGACACTCCAGTTCATATACTTTAACCACAACTCCAGTTAAACAGCTTGACGGAGATTCAGTTAATCAGATTGGAGAGATGGGAGATAAAAATATAGACACTCGGAAAACTATAGTTGTTGGACAACATCCAAAGGATGTTGATTCAGCCACTTCTAAAGATACATGGACACTTAACTCTAATCGTACCAACATAGTAACTGAAAAATCAGGTGATAAGGAATTTCATGCTAATGCCTCTCAGGGAGTGTCTACATTAACATCTTCGCTGATTCTAAATGCTTGACAGCTAATAGACTCTAACACTTTGACCCTTATTTCCTGGAATATTGCCGGATGGAAATGCAGAAGCAGAGATCCTTCCTTTATGTCCTTTATCACCAGACATGACATCATTTTTCTACAAGAAACTTGGCTAACTGAGGAATTGCATGTAGAGGGTTATAAATCAATAGTATTAGATGCGGTGCAAGGTAAAGGCCATGGGAGGTTCTGTGGGAGATTAGGTGTGTTGATATCTGCTTCATTGCAAGTGCAGATTTCTAAACTATCTACATTAAATCAATATGCCTTGACAATGCTATTGCAATTTAAAAACAGTCTGTTATACTTGATCAATGTGTATATTTCACCATTGCAAAGTTACTCAAAAATAAAATGTGTTTGGGACAAACTGGATAGTTACGTTAGGAAATTAATGGCTATATCTTCGGCAGCACACCTTATACTGGCTGGTGATCTTAATGCTAGAATTGGGGCAAATATAATACAAATTATAATACTATAATTTTTGATATTAGAAGTTCTTGTTCTGTACCATCTGCTCCTGGTCTTGGTTTTGCACAGAGTAGAGTTTCTCCATCTTCTACTTCTAATTACGTAATCTGCTTCAGTGGTCCTAACCAGTGGCTCACAGCACTAAGGCCTCAAGGTTACTCAGACCACCTCGTCCCTGCGTGACTAGAGCCAAGGCAAAGGCTGGCCGACTGACTGGCTGGGGCTCTCACATGGCTGCTCCATGGTTGGGAGGGGACTGGCTGAGCAGTCGAGCGACAGTGGACTTAAAAGCCAGCCAACCAGTTCACCTGTGCCCTTCTGTCTCTTCCTCCCCCCCCCCTTTCCAGGGGAAAGACAGGATACCTAAAACAAGGACTTGAGACAATATCAGGGGGAGGATAATCTTTTCTTCCAAAATCTCTTGAAACAGAGCAGAGCAGCTACATGACAGGAGCCAAGGCAAAGGCTGACTGGCTGGCTAAGGCTGTGCATTGCTGTTCATTTTGCTCTAGCCTAAATTGGTGAGAAGCAGGAGAAAAGTCTTCCCTCCCCTTCTGTGCCTCTGAGAGAAGGTTTAACAGCTGATGTAATTGTTAATGGTTCGGTTACAGATGGTATTATTATTATTATTATTATTATTATTATTATTATTATGCCAGTCATCTGCATAGCACATGACTTTTTCTTTTCTTTTTCTAGAAAACTACTTTTCATCGTTCTCAGACTCTAGGTTATAGAAATGGCTTTGCCTTTAAGCGACTTCCAACTGTGGGCATAGGTGGAACTCGACTTTATGTAAACCAGCTGTCCCAAGCAGAACTGGATGAACTCTCCAACAAAAGACCCACATTAACTTATGGTCAACCAAAGCAAGCGCCACCATCAGACTTCATTCCTGCACACGTGGCTTTTGACAAAAAGGTATTGCTCAATAACATCTTATTGTAGATACAGTTATATCTCAGTTAACTAAGTGTTCCTGGACAGTACTTTTTTAACGGAAAAATTGGTGCCAGAGGCAGAAATAACATGGAAAGAATGGGGATACATTTTTACAAATCCCAAAAAGGAAGATCTGTTCAACATGTTTCAGGTAACATTTTTCCCCAGAACTAACAATACGCATTGTGAGGAAAGTCTTGCATAACAAAAACATTTTGAACTTTCTTGTGACCATTTAAGGGGTTCTTCAAAAATGCAGCCAGGTATGACTTTTTCTCCCTACCAGACTCTTTAATGACAATATTGTGATTGTTCGTGAGACTGTTTATTACATCTTGTACCTTGCAGCTGATATTGCCTGATGAAGTACATCTCTTATTGATAATTTCTGTCAGAGATAATTTTAGTGTTAGGATAGACCATGCTATTAGGTGCTGTCAGAACATAGTACTAGCAACTTTTTCTGAAACAAAAAACAGTCTGACTAAGAACAATTGAAGACTGATTGGCTATTTACAGTTGGTACTTGTCACCAGATACCTCATCTATGCCTGCATGCTTACAAGAAAAATGTAAGATAACTCACATCAACATCAATACAGAATTCATTCAGAATTCATTATAACCCATAAAATAAATACAACCCAAACTGTTCTTGCCTCTGCAGTAGAAAGAAAGTGATTTTCCCTTTATATTATGTAAATTCAGAGATCACAAGCTTAATGAGCACATCTTCTACAATGCTGAGACATCTTTTATAGGGTTTAGAGAAAAGAGAGATGAGATACTTTGTTCTACTGTTAGCTGGATGTTGAATTGGGTTTCTTGCTTTTTCCATGGACAGCACATCCTTGCTATACGTCATATTGAATGAATGTAGCACATTCCCATCTACTCATGTTCTCACAGCAATATTCCTTTACAAGAGGGTCCCTTACAGTTCTGTAATTCAGGTCCTTCTGGCTGATCCTTTTTTGCAGGTGCTGAAGTTTGATGGTTACTTTCAAGAAGATGTTCCTATGTCTACAGAAGAGCATTTTCGCATCCGCCAAGTGGGCATATATTATTATCTGGAAGATGATAGCATGTCTGTCATGGAACCAATTGTGGAAAACTCTGGGATTCCTCAGGGCAAGTTCATAAAACGGCAGCGTTTACCCAAGAATGATCATGGGGACCACTATCACTGGAAAGATCTTAACCGAGGAATCAACATCACAATCTATGGCAGGACTTTCCGAATAGTTGATTGTGATGCATTCACAGAGGTACTGTAAACGTGATCACAAATTGCAGAATTATCTGGATACAAGATTTTTAAAAAATATAAATTAACCTAAAATATTTGGAGGCAGATATATTGAAATACTTGTCCATTCTTAACGTCACAAAATGTTTGTATATTTCACAGGGTGTAAGGACAATGATTTTTATTTTCATTTTGTAGAAAATTCAGAGGACTAAGGCTGCCCAGTTTTTTTTCCTATGAAATAGATAAAAAGCTGCAGCCAGTTACAGCACTTGGTTGAGTCAATTTGCAGACACATGTTCCTTTTACATATTTTGAAACATTCATGAAAAACATAGAGTCATAGAGTTGGAATCTCAAGGGCCATCAACCCCCTGCCATGCAAGAATATACAATCAAAGAATATACAATCAAAGAATATACAACAGATTGCAATCCAGCCTGTTTAAAAACCTCCAACGAAGGAGACTCTAACACACTCTGAGGGAGTGTGAAACGCACTGTGAAACAGCTCTTACTGTCAGGAAGTTCTTCCTCATGTTGAGGTGGAATCTCTTTTGCATGCTTCGTGTCCTAGTCTCTGGAGCAGCAGAAAACAAGCTTGCTCTAACCACAATATGACATGCTTTCAAATATTTAAACAAGCTATCATATAACCTCTTAACCTTCTCTTCTTCAGGCTAAACATGCCCAGTTCCCTAAGTCGCTCCTCATAAGGCATGGTTTCCAAATCCTTCACCAGTTTGGTTGCCCTCCTCTGGTTTGGTTTGGTTGTCCTCCAGCTTGCCAACATCCTTTTTGAATTATGTTGAGAACTGGGTGCAGTATTCCAGGTGAGGCCTCTGACCAAAGCAGAATGGAGTGGCACTATTACTTCTTTCGATCTAGACATTATATTTCTATTAATGCAGCCTAGAATCTCATTGTCTTTATTAGCTGCAGCATCACACTCTTGACTCATCTTCAACCTAGTGGTCTACTAGTACTCCTAGATCCCTTTCACATGTATTGTTATAAAGGCAGATGTCCCCCATCCCATCTAATTTCATTTTTTTCTGCCTAACCTTACATTTCTCCCTGCTGGAATTCATTTTGTTAGTTTTGACTCAGCTTTCTAATCTATTAAGATCATTTTAAATTTTGATCCTGTCCTCTGAGATATTAGCTGCTACTCCTAATTTGGTGTCATCTCCAAATCTCCTAAGCATGCCTCCCATTCTTTCATCCAAGACATTGATAAAAATGTTGAATAGCACTGGGCCCAGGACAGAACCCTGTGGCACCTCATTGGTCACTTCTCTCCAGGATTAAGAGGGGCCATTGCTGAGCACCCTTTGAGTTTAGCTGGTCAGCCAGGTACAACTCTATCTAACAGTTGCAATGTCTTCTTTTTTCCCCTTTTTGAAGATGGGGACAACATTTGCCCTCTTCCTGTCTGTGGGGACTTCTCCAGGAATTCTCAAAGATTATTGACAACGGCTCTGTGATTACTTCTCTCAGTTCTTTTAAAAGCCTTTGTTAGCACTGGACACACCTGGATCTACCCCTCCTCTTTGATATCTGAGTTGGTATAAAATCTGCCTCTATGATCCTAATGCAGACGCCATTATTTATGGGGGAGCAGGTCATGTCAGCCAGCTTAGTAATTGCCAAGAGAATTTATGTTCTGGACATGTCAGAGGAGGTGAGGAAGAGCCTGGCTATGAAACGACAGGATCTCTCCGGTTGGAATAAACAACTCCATTGACCTAACACTTAAGCTGTGCTGCGGCAGAAATACACCAACTCATATTTCCAAGTCCCACCTTTGGAAAACCCTACTTCAAAGTGTCACTTATGCATATCAAAGATTTGGACCAGGGGTAGGCAACCTTTCCCCTTTAAGGGCCGAGGGACTTCAGCTCCCAGAAGCCTCAGCCATGTTGGCCAATAGTCCCATGTTGGCCAGTAGCTCCTGGGATTCTGGGAGCTGAAGTCCCTCGGCCCTTAAAGGGGAAAGGTTGCCTACCCCTGATTTGGACCATTTGGCCATATCGACTCTCTGGACTTTGCTCCAGGGCACAAATTTCCTATAAATTAGAGAACCTGTCTTTTTTTATTTGGATTAGCTTGGTTTGCAGGCAGAGGTGCTGCCAGTTTGTACTTTGCTAAACCCTCTTCTGCTTGCCAAACTCCGGTGGCCTGGGAGTGATCAATTTCCCATTTCTCTGTCCCGGAACATCATCAAGAGGAGCAGCATTCCAATAGGGTGTTGTATCTCCATTAGAAGGCCTTCCTCTGTTCCAACTTAACACTTTTATTTCTCAGTTCTTGTGTGCCTATGTGAGTGTTTGTTAAGCGTGGATGTTGGTTTTCCCCTTAATTCATTGAGGATTTGCCTCTCCAGTTCTTTGTGCCTCCAACCTTGGCATACATAAGGATGATCCCAAGGATGTGTAACCCAGCCATCAATTGAGCTAATATTTAATTCCCCTATAGTAAGCAGAACTCCTGTCCTGGTTACACCTTGGATGTAGTTCATCTGGCCCTAGAGATTTGAATTCAGTTAGATTAATCAGGTATTCCTGTACTACCTCTTTACTTATTCTGTGCTGCATTTCTTCTATGCATCATTTGCTCCATTTTCCTTGGGTTGAGCACCCTTTATCTTATGTCAGAAGACTGAGGCAAATAAAATGTTTAGTAGTTGTGCCTCTTCTTCATGCCCTGTTATCATTTCACCATCTTCTCCATGCAGCATAAGATTCTTGAGCTTACTTGGAAAACGCACCACTGCATTACCTGCTCCCTGTTTTTCTGTGCAATTTGATGTGTCCTATGATCCAGCTTCACATGAGTCAACAGTGTGAGGCAGCAGCTAAAAAGGCCAATGCAATTGTAGGCTGCATCAATAGAAGTATAGTGTCTAGATCAGGGGTAGGCAACCTTTCCCCTTTAAGGGCCGAGGGACTTCAGCTCCCAGAATCCCAGAGGCTATTGGCCAACATGGGATTGTTGGCCAACATGGCTGAGGCTTCTGGGAGCTGAAGTCCCTCGGCCCTTAAAGGGGAAAGGTTGCCTACCCCTGGTCTAGATCAAGGGAAGTAATAGTGCCACTCTATTCTGCTTTGATCAGGACTCACCTGGAATACCGTGTCCAGTTCTGGGCACCACAGTTCAAAAGGATGCTGAGAAGCTGGAGTGTGTCCAGAGGAGGGCAACCAAAATGCTGAAGAGTGGAAATCATGCCCTTTGAAGAGAGACGTAGAGAGCTGGATATGTTTAGCTTGGAGAAGAGACGGTTAGGAGGTGATATGATTGCTCTGTTTAAGTATTTGAAGGGATGTCATATTGAGGATGGAGAAGTTTGTTTTCTGCTGCTCCAGAGAATAGGACACAGAACAATGAATGCAAGCTATAGGAAAATCGATTCCACCTAAACATTAGAAGGAACTTTCTGACAGTAAGAGCTCTTTTAACAGTGGAACACGCTCCCTGTGTGTGTGGTGGAGTCTCCTTCTTTGAAGGTCTTTAAATAGAGGCTAGATGGCCATCTGTCAGGGGTGATTTGATTGTGAGTTCCTGCATGACAAAGGGGTTAGACTTGTGGTCTCTTCCAACTCTATGATTCTATGACCCCCCCTCAGCTATCCAGAGATCTCCTGCTCCTACTTGTTTCCTTTATGTCCCCTTGTATCTGCAATTTCTTCCCAGGACACTTTGTAGCAGCTGCCTATCCTATTTCCTTTAAATTCATCTTTCAACCCCACCTTTTCTGGAAGGCCTTTAGATCACACTCCTATTCCCACTTTTTTGCAACTAAGATGAAGTATAGGTGATCAAAATTATCTCATATTCTTCTCTCTAAACCTACCTCATTTCCCCCCTTCCTTTGTTGTGTCTATCATAGTTGGTAAACTACTTGTGGTAGTTGGGGATCTATCATGCTTCTTTTCTGTAAAATACCATGATTCTATATAAATGAGTATTATTGATATGACTCTCTTTCTCCAGACCTTTCTACAGAGCCAGGGAATTGAGTTGAATCCTCCAGAGAGAATGATTTTTGATCCTTACACAGAACTACGTAAGATGCCTTTACGCAAGTATGTCACACCTTCAGATTTTGACCAGCTCAAACAGTTTTTAACCTTTGACAAAAAGGTATGTCTCAATTCTGTTGTTTGTTGCACATGGGATACTAAGTCAGAGTGTTCCTACTGCCAGCGCATCTCTGCTAGTGGAGGGGGCTTAAAGGGACAATAATAGGCATAGGTTAGTAGATGGAAACAGAGTCTTCATCATTTGTGTTATCCCAAGATCTAGCCCTCTGCATCCTTCTACCATATCAATATCAAATTGATATCAGTGGGGTGTTTAAATCAGGTAGCCACATGGGTGCCACAGTCAGGGAAATTGCCTCTATATAAGAAAATCAGGTAAGCATGGAGAAGGCTCAAGAGAATGTAGACAGGATAGATTGTTTGAGACTGGAATCTGCATGGGCGATAGACCTGGTGCTTATAAATGAACAGAAATCCAAGAATGCTCCCCTCTGGGAACAATGCTCTTTTTGTCCAAAGACATTTCCAGATTGTCCAGCCATTTTCACATTCATTGCTCCTCCTGGAAATCCTTTCCCATCCCAAAACCTGCCCTGGGATATATTTTGCCATATAACTATGCCTATCAAAGCCCCCCTAATTCAGTCTCATTTTGAGATTCACACAGACACTCTCTCTGTAGCTCACCTGGCTCCTCAACACAAACTGACCACACCACAGTCCCAAGGCAGTTAATGAGCCATTTTCCATTTTGGTTGTCATTTGCGCTAATAAAATTCCCCTATTTGAATATTAAGTGTGGGTGCCTTCTTAGGACCCTTGCATTTTGAGTAATAATTGTCTAAACATTTAAAATTCAGTTTAGCTTTTAATTATTTTAATTATTTATTTCAAGGATTTATATCCCACCTTTCTCCCACAATGGGATTTAAGGCAGGTTACAATAATTTAAAAAAGACAAAATAATTTTTAAAAGACAAAAGAAAAACCGTTAATTTACAAAAGTTAAAAATATTATTAAACATTATTAATATTAAAACATAAGTTAAAACACAGTTAAAATCAGCACAAGTAAAATTCAACCACCAAACACCTGCCTAAATGTCATCAGCTACCAGTGGAAAGAGAGCAGGGAGGGGGGCAACCTGACCTCCCATTGCAGGGAGTTCCACAGTCTGGGAGCAGCCAAGGAGAAGGTTCTCTCCTGAGTTCTCCTCACCAACCACATCTGCAAAGGTGGCGGGACTGAGAGGAAGCCCTCTCCTGCCAATCTTAGTGCCCAGGTGGCTTGTATAGGGAGTATGATCCTTCAGATAGTCTGGACCCAACACATTTAGGGCTTTAAAAGTCAAAACCAGCACCTTGAATTCTGCCCAGAAATGGACCAGGAGCCAGTACAGCTGTTTCAACAGGGAAGTGACATGATCCCTGTAGCCAGCCCCAGTCAACAGCCTGGCCACAGCATTTTTCATCTGCTGCAGTTTTGAAACAGTTTCCAAGGGCAACCTCATGTAGAGCACATTATAATAGTCCAAACGAGATGTAATCAAGGCATGTGTCACCATAGCCACATCCAACTTCTCAAGGAACGGTCACAGCTGGCACACTAGTTTTAACTATGCAAATGAACTCCTAGCTGCAGCTGAAACCTGGACATCCAGGCTCAGATTCGAATCCAGGAGCACACCTAAGCTGCAAGCCTGAGATTTCAGGGGAAGTGTAATCCCATCCATCACAGGCTAAATCCCTTTTCCAGAAATTGATTCTGGATAATCAATTTCATCCAGAAACCCCTGGAACTGGGAGGCCACCACTTGCTCCAGAACCTTGCCCAAGAATGGAATGTTAGAGACTGGCTGATAATTATGCAAAATGGTGGGATCTAGGGAGGCCTTTTTCATTAACAGCCTCACCACAGCCTTCTTTAGTCAGGATGGAAATTGTCTTGTTGC
Organism: Phrynosoma blainvillii; assembly: GCA_026167975.1. Taxonomy (NCBI): domain Eukaryota; kingdom Metazoa; phylum Chordata; class Lepidosauria; order Squamata; family Phrynosomatidae; genus Phrynosoma; species Phrynosoma blainvillii. The sequence goes on from JANUYF010000001.1 coordinate 213,089,919, forward strand.
AGTGAAGCATTCACCATTGCCCTTGCCCACTCAGCCCAGCCCCCTCTAGCTGTCTTCAGAAGCCAGGAAGAGCAAGGATTCAGTAGGCATGGGTTGGCCCTCACTTCTCCAAGGATCCTGTCCACCTCTGGTTGCACAAATTGAAACATCACTGATCTGCCTTACAACTGACTAGAAGCACCTCTGTCTTCTCTGGATTAAGTTTTAATTTGTTTGCCCTCATCCAGTCTGTTACTGACATCAGACACTGGTTCAGCACAGAGACAGCTTTCTTGAAGTCAGATGGAAAGAAGAGATAGAGTTGGGTGTCATCTGCATACTGATGACACTACATCCCAGAGCTCCAGATGACTTCTCCCAGCGGTTTCATATAGATGTTAACATGGGGGACAACAGAGAACCCTGTGGGACTTCACAGGCCAGCGGCTAAGGAGTCGAACAGGAGTCCTCCAACACCACCTTTCCGAGAAAGATCGGAATCACTGCATAACGGTGTCCCATCCCAGAAAGGCAGCTCAGAAGGATGCCATGGTTGAGGGTATTGAAAGCCGCTGAGAGATCTAGCAAGACCAACAGGGACATACTCCCCTGTCCAGTTCCCTGCACAGGTCATCCACCAAGGTGACTAAAGCTGTCTCCATGCCATAGCCAGGTCTGAAGCCAGATTGAAATGGATCTAGATAATCAATTTCATCCAGAAACCCCTGGAACTGGGAGGCCACCACTTGCTCCAGAACCTTGCCCAAGAATGGAATGTTAGAGACTGGCTGATAATTATGCAAAATGGTGGGATCCAGGGAAGCCTTTTTCATTAACAGCCTCACCACAGCCTCCTTTAGTCAGGATGGAAATTGTCTTGTTGCAGTGAAGCATTCACCCTTGCCCTTGCCCACTCAGCCCAGCCCCCTCTAGCTGTCTTCAGAAGCCAGGAAGAGCAAGGATTCAGTAGGCATGGGATGGCCCTCACTTCTCCAAGGATCCTGTCCACCTCTGGTTGCACAAATTGAAGCATCACTAATACAGGACAAGCAGGTGCCAAGATTAATCCACTGGGCCTGTGTAAACTACAGCATCTAACTCAGAGTGAATCAGAGCAATTTTATTTGCAAAGTGTCTTCCAAATTCTTCACAGTGAGCAGTTGAGTGGTATTCATTTCTTCTTGGAGGCCATAATTTAAGAAGCTCCTGACCACTTGGAACAGCTCTGCTGGATGGCACTGTACAAATGCAGTAGTGGCAAAGAAGTATGATTTCTTTGCTGCCACCACTGTCACAGCATAAACTTTGCAATGAGCTCTAGCTCGTCTTCGGTAGGACTCACTCCGTGTCTTCTGCCATCGTCGCTCTAGTCTCAGTCCCACTCATTTCATCACCGACATCTCCTTCATAAACCAGGGTGCTCATTTGACTCTTCTTCATGGGAGGGGATGTTTAGGAGCAATAACTGATGTACTATTTCATTTTTGTTGTTGTTGTTGTTTTACTTTGGACAGTTTTAATGTCACTGTGTTAAGTTGGTACTTGTGTTGTAACATGCCATTATTTTAATGACGATGACATTTTATGGGGAGGGAGTTGGTTCTCTATTGTAAGCTATTTTGGTTATAATTTTAATAGAAAGAGGTATAAATATTGAGTAAATGCTTCATCCTTGTGGATATGGCATATACAACCGTTTTCGGTCCTTGCTGTGGGAAGTAGGGAAAATTGGAGGCAGAAACAGCAACAATTTAAGATATTCAAATGATACCATATTACTAGCAGAAAATAGCAAAGACTGGGTACATATCTTAAGAGAAGTTAAAAAAGAACGTGCACAAGCAGGGTTTATGGTGAGTATTAAGAAAACAAAAATAAAGACCACAGATGATTTACATAACCTGAAACTGTGTAATGAAGACATTGAAATTGTCAACTTCAACTTCACTGAGCATTATTTTTTCTATGTTGTGGCTGAATCATAAATCAAAATGGAGACAAGAAATCAGAAAACTAAGACTCAGAATGGCAACTGTGAAGGAGCTAGATTAGATCCTTATGAGTAAAGCTAAGTTATTAAATACCAAAATCAGAATAATCAATGCCCTAGTTTTTCTAATTTCTATTATTATTTTTATTATTATGGTGCATTTATACCCCGCTCGTCAGCCAAAGGCTATCAGAGCGGCTTACAAATGGTTAATTAGACATTTCCCTGCCCTCAGGCTTACAATCTAAAAAGACAAGACACAAAAGGAGAAGAGAATGGTGGTGGGAAAGGGGAATAGGTCCAGCAGATCTTCTCTCCCTCTGAGGCCTGGACCATGGCAGATGGACTGGAGGGAGGGCTCTCTTTCTTTATCTAGGCTAGGCTCGATGGAGCTGGCCTGCCTTCTCTCCCTCCAGATGATGGTGGAGGGAGGGAGGGCCTTCTTCTTCAGGCTAGGTCCAATGGAGCTGGCCTGCCTTCTCTCCCTCCAGTTGATGTATTTCTATGTATGATTGTGAAAGCTGATCAGTAAAGGAAGCTGACAAAAAGGAAATCATTTGAAATGTAGCTTGTCTAAGAGGATGGTGAACTCTCCTTTGGAGGTCTTTAAACAGGTTGGATCAGCATCTTTCAGGACTGCTTTAGTTGTGTTTAGTTGTGGTAGGGGATTAGACTAAATGCTGCTTCCACTTTCAGATTCTATGATTTTTTGTAGTGACAGAGGAGAGTTCTACCACCACCCTTCCCTGCAACAAATAAATGGCTCCCAGGGCAAAATAAACCTGAACTCTCACTAGAACCCAAAATTATTAAACTGAGGCTATTGTATTTTGGATACATCACGTGATGACATGGCACACTGGAAAAGACAATAATGCTCAGTGAAGTTGAATGCAGTACAAAGAGAGGAAGGCAACAATACACATAAATTCAATAAAGAACACCATGGTGCTGGATGTATAAAAATGCTTAGAGGCTTCTCATTCTTAGGACTGCCATACATTAATGTTTACTTGATGGCAAATAACAACCAAGCAGGCAGACTCAGGCCCATTTGGAAGGGGAGGGTGTTGGGGGACTGGGGAGTTATAGGCCACATGCAGACCATTGACTTTCTCTGCCACAACAGTTGTAGCACATGGAACACATTCACAGACATGGGACTAGAATGGAGCATCTCATACTGAGAATCCTACTGAGAATTCAGGAGAATATTTTCTTTGTGTACCTTAATTGGAAAAGTTCACTATGCGTGTCCACTAAGTCTCTCGGACTTTAACTCTGGTTTGCCCTCCTGAGGGAGATACTTTTTGGGCTGACCTTGGCTGCAATCCTTTATTGCCCAGTGTAGCATAACAGTTCCACATGCAGAACTACACTACACCAAGCCATTTACCCCCCCCCCCGACCCACTCTAGAGCTACTGAAGCACCCCACCCACAGCCATTTTTGCCTGGAGGAGAGCAGGTGGATCACAGAAGCTTCTAGCTTCGTCTCTGCAGCCAGATACAAAGTGATTATGTCAGCTGCCAAGATCTGCTGGAGTCCTTCGGAGATCTCAGTAACTGATGCAATCATTTTACAGGGAAAGCCAGACATGTCTGCAAACCCACCCACCCCATCCTGCAGATATTTATGGCTCAGCAGCTCTATGGTTAGTGGTGTTTGTGTGCTTTGTTTACCGCAGAGGGAGGAATAGAATACCAAGCTTTTTAGGGTTAACGTATGCCTGGATATATCACTAAAAGGACACCATCCTATTTGTTCTTTTGGAAGAGGATGTCAAAATGGTTTATGGTTTTTATGCTTCCAATTTTACTGTTACTATAGTATTTTTAAATATAATTTTATATATGCCACCCTGAAATCACCTTGGCAATTAGAAAAATGATAAAGATATTAAGGAAGTAAATAAATACGGAGGGTCCTTGTTATCCGCTGGAGTTTGGTTCCAGGGCCACTCTACCTTATGTGGACACCAAGATTTGTGGATGAGAAAGTCTCATTACATATAATGGTCTAGTAAAATGGTGCCACTTATATAAAATAGCAAAATCAAGATTTGCTTTTTGGAATTTAAAAATATTTTCAAGCCATGAATGATTGAATCTGTGGATATGGAGGGCTGACTGTAAATATATAAATTTCACATCTATATATGAGAATTCTACTGAGTTCTGTCTCCTCCAACCTGAAAGATATCTTCTGGATCTCTTTTTTAGCCCTGCTACTCAAGATTCTTTTGAGTGGAGATGCTGTAGATTAAATTAATTATATGAGCTAAATATGCTCTGTCACGCTATGCTCTGACCCCACAGGTCCTTCGTTTCTATGCCATGTGGGATGACACAGAGAACATGTTTGGTGAGAACCGTTGTTTTATCATCCACTATTATTTGGCGGATGATACAGTGGAGGTGCGGGAAGTCCATGAGCGGAATGATGGCAGAGATCCTTTCCCAGTCCTGATAAGACGCCAGCGCCTGCCCAAAAAATTTGTGGAGAACAAAGGTAAGATGAACCTTAGCTCCTGCTCTTTGAAGATGGAATATTTGCAAGGTTAATGCATATGATGATATGTAAGTGCAGATTTTTGTGCATGTAGATATATGAATCCTATTAAACATTGTTATGACAGGGACACTTGGATAGGGAATCAAACCTGTGACAGGCAATAAGAACAGCAGAGATTAAGACCAAATTATGAACTATACCACTAAAATACCCTATTCTAATCACTGTATTACATTCAAAGACATAGCCATGTTAGTCTGGAAAATCAGTTTGCAAAGGGATCTTGTAGCACCTTTGAGACCAACTGAAAGAAAGACTATCGAGCTAAACAGACCAGCTTGAAGTGCCAGCATAAGGATGGAGTGAGGGCGTGGCGACCACCCCGATACCAGCGGGCGGCATTAAGGCATTCATTGAGCATGGCATTTAGATGCTGCATGCCAAAAAGGAGCACCGAACATGGGTGCTCTTTTTCTGCTCCCAAAAGGAGCGGCATTTTGCCACTTTTTGGGGGGCCAAAAAATTGCCAAATCAGGGCCACGGCATGAGGTTGCCGCAGGCCCGATCCACTGAGCAAACAGGCACTCCTTGGGGGCTGTTTTTTAACTCCTATGAAAGCTCATGCTATCAGCTTCTTTCTTTCAGTTACTCTCACAGATGCTACAAGAGCTCCTTGCACATACGCACACACACACACTACATCTCAACCTATGTGTTGTCCCAAAAACCTCTACGCTTTGTCTAAATGCTGTAATATTTTTTTTTTAGAGTCTTGCTAAATCTTGTCTGATTATGTTCATGAGCCTGCGAGAGCTTGCGAGAATTACTTTCAGAATCTAGGCATGCCACAGTCAGTTTATTTCTATTTAAAATGATTAGTCTTGTTAATATGTCAGAGTAAGGGCTATCATATTACCTCTTAACCTCTGTTATCATTTTCATTTGTTCCTGGAAATGGTCTGTATTTTTAACTGTTACTTCTTCTGATTTTTCTTCTGGAATTTACACAAGTTTAATCAACATGTCTTCATTCTACAAGGAACCTTCCCATCCTGTGTGCTTGAAATCTCTGATCAGGAAGTCTTGGAATGGTTTACAGCTAAAGATTTTGCTGTAGGCAAATCCACCACTCTTCTTGGGCGCTCCTTTTTTATATATGATTGTGATGAGTTCACTCGGCAGTTCTATCAGGACAAGTTTGGCATCACTAACCTCCAGCCAGTTGATATAAAGAAGCCACCATCAGAAGAAATCAAACAGGTAATGAATAGCATCAAATGACGCAGAAAATGTAGAGCAAGCACTCAAGGCTAAAGCTTATTTTAGTCTTCAGCTTGTTTTCTTGACAAAGAGTTTCACTGAAATTAGCAGGTCATGTTTCCAAAGAATGAAAACCCAACTCCTTGCTCTATCTTTCAAAGCCCTTAAAAGTCACAGCACAGCGCCTCTGCACTAGTCATTTTTTAAAATTCACCATTAAATTTGCTCCCAAGGGGTGAGAAATATTCTTTCAGTCATAGTTAAACCAAATGCACGATGAAGCCTTAGAAAAGTTATCCAGAACAAGCAGTATCTGGTTCTCAATGGAATGTTGGTTCAGATTATTCAAACCAAGTTCTTAGTTATCTAGAAAGGTGTAGAGCTGGAAAGCAGGAGCAGGAGCATCTAAGAAAAATGCAGAAAACAGACAAATCTGGGTAACACTGAAGGCCAAAAGCACCAGCACTCACAGTGTACAGGTTACAGGTCTGAGACAATGTTGAGCATGTTCATTCCAAGTCATGATAGTTTCTTGGACAATATTGTAGGATTATTTTAAAAGAAGATAATTGTATGGTAATCTTTAAAGTACTTGTTTTCTTTAGAAATAAAAACAACATGGTGGAAGCAAACAGTATGCAGTAGCATTCCCAGAGAGCAAGTGGTACTGCTTCCTGAGGCTGCACCCACTTTTATACATTATTTTTCTCTCCCTCCACTCCCTTCCTTCACAGTTTAAACTAACAGATACATTGCTGTTTCTCTGTCATACCCTCCTAGATGGAAGGGTGTCATTTTCTCTGATATTCCATTCCAAAAGTTGGAAAATGCACAACTATCAGGAGGTAGTCTCCTGTTTCAGCTGTTCGATAAAACATCAGCTGATCATCCAAGCAATCAGTTCTACAAAAGAGAATGAAGAATGAAGTTAGCTGGGAACAGAATATCATGGCTATCCCGTGTCTCTTAATTTTTGCTATGACTTGCAGCTGCAGCAAATTATTCCGAGACACCTTAAATGTGTGTCATCTATTTTAAATTGACTATTTTACAGTGTCTCACTCTGCTGCCCAGCAGCATCCCTGCCTGAGTTGGCCAAGGTTGTCTCAGAGGTGGCGTTGGAACGCCAGTACAGATATTCATGATGAGTCTGTTATGACAGGACATACTCAAGATGCTATGGCTACCATGGCAATAATGGTGCAGTCTCAGTACATCATTGGTCCAAAAAATGTGGCAGAACATATCTTTACATAACGTAAACCATGACAGAAGATTCTGGCCCTTGTTTTTAACCTTTATTTTGGTCAAACCTATACTGTAAACTTCTTTATACTGTAAATCTGTTAGAAAGATATGTATTAATAAAAAAAATATTCTTTCTTGTTGGCTTTTTAAAATCTGCAGATAATCCCACCTTACAATGGTTATGGCTTCCTAGAGGACTCGCTCCAGAACTGTTTCAGCCTGATTCCACAACCACCTAGGAAAAATATTATTAAGATGCTAGAGAATGACCATAAAGTGTTGCGCTATGCAGTTATATTGGTGAGATATTTTGATGTGTGATGTACTTTCTGGAAGGATGAGTCTGGGGAACTGGATTTGTTCTGTGCCTGATGTTGGCCTCCAGCAACAGTGTCTAAGCCTCTGATGGACGCAGAGTTACATATAGCAGGAAAGTAGAGAGGATGGATTCTAAATATAAGAGTCTGCTTTTAATTTGATCTCCTGACGCATTTGCAACATAATGATTTCATAATATCACAAAACCATAGAGTTGGAAGATACCAGAAGGGTCATCCAGTCCAATCCCCCTGCCATGCAGGAACTCTCAAAGCATCCCTGACAGATGGCTATCCAGCCTCTGTTTAAAACCTCTAAAGAAGGAGACTCTGCCACACACTGAGTATATTCCACTGTCGGACCCCAATTTTAGGAAGTTCCTCCTAATATTTAGGTGGAATCTCTTTTCCTATAGCATGTATCCATTGTTCCGGGTCCTATTCTCTGGATCAGCAGAATACAAGCTTGCTCCAGCCCCAATATGACATCCCTTCAAATATTTAAACAGGGCTATCATATTACCTCTTAACCTTCTCTTCTCCAGTCTGTATTATTAACTGCTCTTGAATTGGTCTCAACTCATGGCGGCCGTATGGATGAGACATCTCCAAGACCCTCTGTCCTCCACTGCTCTGCTTAATTCCTGCAACCCCATACCCGTGACCTCCTTAATAGAGTCCTAGCATGTGGCCTTCCTCTCTTCCTACCTCCCTCCACATTTCCCAGCATTAATTGTCTTTTCCAATGAGTCCTCTCTTCTCATGATGTGTCCAAAGTACGACAGCCTCAGTTTGGTCATCTTGGCTTCTGGAGCTTTCTGGCTTGATCTGCTCTATGACCTTTTTGTTTGTCCTATTGGCTGTCCATGGGATCCTTAGCACTCTTCTCCAGCACCACATCTCAAATGCATTCAGATTCACCCACCTGACAATCCTTCCAATGGGTTATTATCTCTTCTAAAGGAAATACAGGACCCGTGGCAATATGTGTTTGCCCAGAGCTGCACACAAGACTTCAAGCAATGTAGATTTGTTTATGATGATATTAAACAATCCTTATCTTCTTGGAATTTGGTTTTGGATCACTCAAAGCTGTTTGTTTTTTTAATTTTTCAAATGCCAACGTAAATCCCATTAATATAGACAATATCCTTATTATTGATTACTCTTTTTATAACTATCACTGTGCTTGTGCAGTTATGACTTTCAAGAGCAATGCAATCACTTGTGATATTTACAAACATAAGTCTAATTTTTCAGAGATTGGCATTGAAGTTAGTAGATATTTTAAGAACATGTCTATTATGCCTCTTTTACATAACACAGCGCAATCAGCCCAACAATGCAAAACTGATATTTTGATAAGTCTTGAAAACAGTCAAATAAAGGATCCCAATTTCATAGAAGGATCTGTTTCCAGAGACCTTGTGCTCTTCACAGAAGAGGAAAGAAGATTGATAAATTTCTTCTCAACCCTTCCTACTTATTCTCAAAGAGAAATTGAGAAATAAATAAAAAAAATGCTTTTTAGAACAATTACTTTCCTCCTCCCTAAACTGTTGGGCACATAACAGTTAGAACGATACTTCAGTGTTATGAGATTAATGTTGACTTATTACCAAATTTTGCCACTGGCAGAGTTAAGCGACTGATTAAAGGAAAAATTCATCTTGTCTCTGAATGGGCCGATTTACTTATGCTCTCCATTCTACATTCTCTTTTGGTACCCATTATATAAAACATCTTTTAGATTAGAGCATTATTTCACTAATCTCACTCTGGCCCCTGTTAGAAAAGCATTTACAGCCTTACAGTTCCAATGTCTGCCTTCGGCCTACTTGTTGGACAGATATAATAATAGCCCTGTCCAATTAGGATTGTGTATATGTAAAACCGGCAGTGGAAGATACTGAACATTATCTTTTACAGTGCACCCTTTATACATCCCCCAGGCAAAGATTCCTTGTTCATATTTTACATTCCCTTTCTGACCAATCTTATACCCAGCAAATCTGTATTCTTTTGGCAGGTAATGATGTATACTTTACCTCCATGGTAGCAAAATTTGGTTTAGCAGCCAGCAATATTAGGCTTAGTTACCAAGCTGGGGATAGGAATTAGAAGTCTTACTTGTCATATGTTTTTTATCATTATTATCGTATCTTATTCATTTTTCCTTTATAAATTCTTATAAAATTTGGTGCCCTGTTTTCATATATTGTTTTTGTATTCATTGGTTTGATCTGTACCAAATTGTGACGGCTTTTAGCTTTTAAGAATGAAGTTATTACTTAATACAGTCCATCCATCTAGCATGTGGACTTCCTTTCTTCCTACTTTCCTCTACCCTCCCCAGCATTATTGTTTTTTCCAAAGAGTTCTCCCTTCTCATGATGTGTCCAAAGTACGACAGTCTCAGCTTGGTCATCTTGGCTTCCAGGGAGGTTTCTGGTTTGATCTGCTCTAGGACCCACTTGCTTGGGAATGCCAAAAGAAAATCATCATGTGCTTTATAGACGATAGCAAAGCCTTTGACTGCATAGATGTCCAGGATAAACATACCCAGATCCCTAAGCCATTCCTCATAGGATATGGTTTCCAAACCCTTCACCATTTTAGTTGCCTTCCTTTGGACATGCTCCAGCTTGTCAACATCTTTGTTGAATTGTGGTGCCCAGAACTGGAAACAGTATTCCAGGTGAGGCCTGACCAAGGCAGAATAGAGTGGCACTACTAAGTCCCTTGATCTAGACACTATACTAATAATAATAATAATAATAATAATAATAATAATTTTTATTTAATACCCCGCCCCTCTGTGCGCAATCGGGGCGGCTTACATCATAAAATCGTCAAACATTAATTAAGAGCAATTTCCTCCCCCTCCCCCCCTTAAAAAATTATTAAACCTAATACAATTTAAAAACACAAAATGAGGAGGTAGATTCCTCCATTAAAAGAGCAGACAATACATAAGAAAAAGTGCAGGCAGATGTATAAATGCTGGCTCATGGAGGAACCCAAACACAGAAGAGGGGAGCATCTCGGCGAAAAAAAAAAAATTCTGGGGCCAAGCTGGTAAATTAATCCGGGAAGGCCTGCCAGAAGAGATCCGTCTTGACAGCTTTCTTGAAGCTGTCAAGTGATGACAATTGGCGGATCTCCTCCGGCAGGCCATTCCACAGTTTGGGGGCAACTACAGAAAAAGCCCTCTGGGAGGTCGTTACCAGCCTCGTTTTTTGAGGCTGCAACAAGTTCCTCCCAGAGGACCGGAGAGCGCGGGGAGGATTATATGGGAGGAGGCGGTCCTTAAGATAGGTCCTTAAGATAGAAGGCAGTATCTCCCTCCTGCCTTCTAAAATACAAATCAATACTTCTATTGATGCAGCCTAAAATTGCATTGGCCTTTTAGCTGCCGCATCACACTGTTGACTCATGTTCAACTTGTGGTCTGCCAGGATTCCTAGGGCCTTTACAGACTGCCAGAAATAAGGTAGCTTGAGGCCACTTTAACTGTCCTGGCTCAGTGCTAGAGAATCATAGGAACTGCTGTTGTTTTTCTGGGACATTGAGGATTCTCTGTCAGAGAGCTCTGGGGACCCAATAAAGTACAGATCCCATGATTCCTTAGCACTGTGCCAGGACAGTTAAAGTGGCCTCAAGCTGCATTATTTCTGGCAGTCTGTAAGGCCCCTAGATCCCTTTCACATGTAATTTCGTTAGGTGTCACCCATCCTATATCTATGCATTTAATTTTTCCACCCTAACTGCAGTACCTTACATTTCGTCATGTTGAAATTCATTTTGTTAGCTTTGACCCATCTTTCTAACCTATTGAGGTCATTTTGAATGTTGAACTTCTCTTCTCAGGTTTTAGTTACTCCTAATTTGGTGTCATCTGCAAATTTGATAAGCATGCCCCCTGTTCTTTCATCCAAGTCATTGATAAAGATGTTATTTACTAGCTTGTTTGCAAGAATGTCATGGGGAACCTTGTCAAAGGCCTTACTGAAATCAAGATATGCTATATTCACAGCATTCCCTTCATCTAGCAAGCTGGTAATTTTATTTTATTTAAAAAAAAAACAGATCAGATTAGTCTGGCTTGATTTGTTTCTCTGAAACCAATATTGACTTTCTGTGATTATGGCATTCCCTTCTAAATGTTCACAGACACTATTTAATGATTTGCTCTAGAATCTTTCCCGGTATTGATGTCAAACTAACTGGATGATAGTTATTGAGATCCTCTTTTTTTTCCTTTTTGAAGATGGGGACAATGTTTGCCTTCCTCCAGTCTGTTGGGACTTCTCCTGTTCTCCAGGAGTTCTCAAAGATTATTGCCAATGGTTCCGAGATTACATATTCCAGTTCTTTTAATATGCTTGAATGTAGTTCATCTGGTCTTGGAAACGTAAATTCATTTAGATTAACCAGTTATTTCTGTACTAACTCTTTACTTATATTGTGCTGCATTTCCCCTAGTGTTCTCTGCTCTATTTTCCTCAGTTTGAGCATCCTTTTCCTTTTGTAAGAAGACTGAGACAAAGGAGGTGTTGAGTAGTTCTGCCTTTTCTCTTTCCCATTAGCATTTTGCCTTCTTCTCCGTTCAATGGCCTTACTATTTCCCTCTTCTTCCTTTTGCTATGGTCATACACCAAAAAAGCCCTTTTTATTAATCTCTCTAGCAAGCCTGAGCTCATTCTGCGCTTTAGCTTTTCTGACTTTACCCCTTCACGTGCTAGCTATTTGTTTGAATTCTTCTTTGGTGATTTCCCCTTTTTTCCATTTCTTATATATGTTCCATTTGAAACTTAGCTCAGTTGAAAGTTCTTTAGTCATCCATCCCGGTTTCCTGAGACACCTCCCATTTTTCCTCATTGGACCTGTTTGAAATTGTGTCTTCAGTATCTCCCTCCTGCCTTCTAAAATACATCAGAATGATTATCCTCCTCAAAACAAAGCAGTGCAGACTGTCTGAAACTGCTTTCAGGTATATATTTGTTGGCTCATCCAATCAAAGTATCAGTTCTTAAACCACCAAGTGATGTGTATGTGTAAATCTGTTTATAAATGTTTACCTCCTTAGAGAGTGGCTATGATTCCAGGGAGTGGGCCTTCAGCTTCTTCAGCTGTACTACTTCTTCCTGGCTTCTGTTTTAAAGCATCTAATAGTATTGTTTCTTTCTGAGTGATTGCATTATAGCTGGATCACTGGGTTCTACTGCTGCACATTAAAAGCCTAGAAATGAGACAGACAGCCCAATTATATGCAGCCCCTTTGAGACTAACTGAAAGTTCGGGCCTTTACAGACTGGCAGAAATAATGCAGCTTGAGGCCACTTTAACTGTCCTGGCTCAGTGCTAAGGAATCATGGGAACTGTAGTGGGATGATGTGGTTTGGTTTTTATTATTTTAATTGTTATGATTTTTCGTTATATTGTCATTAGGATTTTAACTATGTTATTGTTTAATACTGTTTTAAGGGGGGGAGGGATATGCTGTTTATTGTAACTGTTTTATGCTATAAACCGCCCGGATTGGGCAACCATTGGGCGGTATATAAATAAATATTATTATTATTATTATTATTATTATTATTATTATTATTATTAGTTTATTGTAGCACCAGAGCTCTCTGACAGAGAAAAAATATAATTCCCATGATTCCCTAGCACTGAGCCAGGACAGTTAAAGTGGCCTCAAGCTGCATTATTTCTAGCAGGCCTTTAGTCTCAAAAGTGCTACAAGATCTCTCTACATGCTGATTCTACAACTAACATGGCTATATCTTTGAATTCTACCAATTATATGCAGTTACAAATAAGAAGCCTAAGAGCAGATGCTTGTAAAATTGGAATATAATTTGGACCATACAGGAAGGAGGCTTGCTCTTCATAGGGACTGACTGTATAAAATGTGCTCTTCAGTAACTTTCAATACATCTTAGTTTTATTGGAATTCATGTCAGAAGGATCAACTTTCGTTTTTATTTAATCATGCATGTGACCCCAGATACATGCAAATCAACAGATGGCCTTTCTTAAACTCTCACAGTAACAAAAGTAGACTGCATACTCTCAGGATTAAAATCATAATTCATAAGAAAGCAAAGCTTTCTATAGTTGTATTTATTATTGACCATTTTGAAACCAGGCCTCACTCTGTTGCTGTTTAGGCAGATCTAGTTTCAAAACTGCTCTGAATTTTCAGTTTCTCATAAGCAGATTTTCAGATAATTGCTTCTATGTATCTACAGGAATCACCTCACCTTGAAGATGGCAAGCGTCGGTTTGTCCTCTCTTATTGCCTTGCTACTGACATGATCAGTATCTATGAACCACCTGTGCGTAATTCAGGAATTATTGGGGGCAAGTACCTGGGGAAGACCAGAGTTCCCAAACCAGGGTCTTCAACAGAAAACCCTGTTTATTATGGACCATCTGACTTCACTATTGGAGCTTTGGTGGAAGGTATGTAGAAAGTGGGAAATAGATGAAATATAAATATTTTAAATTAAATTTGATCTGGATACAGCTCATTCTTCACTATTTTAATAGGTAATTTTTATATAAGAAGATATTGTGTGTGTTTTCCCCAATAATTAGCTAGAAAAATATTTCAATGAAAATATTTCAATAGTTAAGACCTCTTTTCACAGAAACTAATCTCGAAGAATGGATTATTTGGATAAAATTTATTCAGTTTTCAATGCTTTTATGAGTGAAATAGCTAAAATCGAAGGAATCTTTTTTTCCTCTCGATATTTTACCCAAATCTTAAGAGAGATCTTCAGACAAAATGATTGTTAAAGTTAGCATTGACTTTAAGTTTATCGTACCATAAAAAAAACATGCCATCTAAATGCCATCTAAAATGCTGGGCACCACAATTAAAAAAGGATGTTGAAAAACTGGAGCGTGTCCAGAGAAGGGCAACTAAAATGGTGAAAGGTCTGGAAACCATGCCCTATGAGGAACGACTTAGGGAACTGGGTATGTTTAGCCTAGAGAAGAGACAGTTAAGAGAGGATATGATAGCCCTGTTTAAATATTTGAAGGGATGTCATATTGAGGAGGGTGCTAGCTTGTTTTCTGCTTCCCCAGAGAACAGGACCAGAAACAATGGATGCAAGCTGCAGGAAAAGAGATTCCACCTCAATATTAGGAGAAACTTCCTGACAGTGAGAGCTGTTTGATGGTGGAACACACTCCCTCGGAGAGTGGTGGAGTCTCCTTCTTTGGAGGTCTTTAAACGGGCTGGATGGCCATCTGTTGGGGACGCTTTGATTTTTTTTTTAAACTTTATTATGAATACTTTAAAATACATATACATACATACACAATCTGACATTCAACATTGCATATCAATATAAACAAATATATAAACAGAAAAAATAAACTTGAACTTATAAAAAAGAAAAGATGAAATAAAATAAACATATAGACACACACACACACACATGCATACATACATACATATATACATATACATACATACCTACACATACAAACATATAATTGTTAAAAAAAGATTTAACTGGCAGAACTAACAAAACAATAATCGTTACTTTCAATCATACATTCCAATGACTTCCTTAACACTAAACCAAATCCTATTTCTCAACTTAAAAATAACTACCTCTCTTCTTTTTCCTTAACTGAGAAAGACATTACCGAATCTTTCTCCTTAATATTCCCGGACATAAATGCTTATTTGTCTCTTCTCATTTATCTACAGACTATTTTCCTTATCTACATTCAATTACTTCTCGTTAACATATTTAAATAAAGGATTCCATATTTCTTCACACTCCTCCCAGTCTTGTCCTCTCAAAAAAGCTGTGAATCTCTCTAATTCTACTATATTAATTAATTTAGACAGCCATTCTTCCTTGTTTGGAATGATCTCACTTTTCCATTTACTAGCATAAGTGATTCTAGCACTTACAATCGTAAAGAAGAGAAGTTTACCATGTTTTAATTCTAACTGCTTATCTTCACATATATTCAGCAAATATAATTTTGGATCTTTTTCCACTTTAGTTCGTAGTATTTATTCGATACATTTATGTACACTTGACCAATATTTCCTGGCTCTCTTACAATGCCACCATACATGAATTAATGTACCTACTTCATGCTTGCATTTCCAGCACTTATTAGACAAACCTTTGTAAATTTTTGCAAGTTGAGTTGGTGTTGTGTACCATCTAAAATGCATTTTATATACATTTTCCCTTAGGTCAAAACATAATAATAATAATAATAATAATAATAATAATAATTTATTTATATCCCGCCCCTCTGCAGAGCAATCGGGGCAGCTTACAACATTAAAATTTCCATACAGATATATTAATATAATTTAAACAGAACATAAAAATCCCAAATCCCACCCGTCCTTTAAGAAGCGTTCTTCTTATTCCAGGCCGGATGGTGCTGGGCCTGTTGCCTCTCCCCCAGATGACATCAGATGGAATGGAGGGAGGGCTCTTATTATTATTTCAGGCCCGATGGTGCTGGGCCTAGTGTCTCTCTCCCAGATGACATCGGATGGAATGGAGGGAGGGCTCTTATTATTATTTCAGGCCCGATGGTGCTGGGCCTAGTGTCTCTCCCAGGTGACATCGGATGGAATGGAGGGAGGGCTCTTCTTCTTATTTCAGGCCCGATGGTGCTGGGCCTAGTGTCTCTCTCCCAGATGACATCAGATGGAATGGAGGGAGGGCTCTTCTTCTTACTCTAGGCCCGATGGTGCGGGGCCTAGTGTCTCTCTCCCAGATGACATCAGATGGAATGGAGGGAGGGCTCTTCTTCTTACTCTAGGCCCGATGGTGCTAGGCCCAGTGTCTCTCTCCCAGATGACATCGGATGGAATGGAGGGAGGGCTCTTCTTCTTATTTCAGGCCCGATGGTGCTGGGCCTAGTGTCTCTCTCCCAGATGACATCGGATGGAATGGAGGGAGGGCTCTTCTTACTCTAGGCCCGATGGTAAAACATACTGTATACTTAATTATTCTATCCCATACTTTCTCCCATTGATCTAGTGTGATGTTTTTTCTAATGTCTTGGGCCCATTTAATCATATACTCTTTAACTGTCTCCTCTTCCATCTCGATATCTAATAAACATCTATAAAAGAGGGTTATCTTATGTCTATTATCTGAAAACATATATTCTTCGAATTTACTCTTTTTCGTTCTTATAGTATTAATTTTACAATCTGCCAAAAATCTTTCTCTTAGCTGCCTATGTAAAAGCCAGCCTAGACAATATCCTTCTTCTTGCAATTGTTGCAAGGTTTTAAATTCAAGTTTAATACTATTTGGCGTGACAGTTAATAAGTCTTCATAGGTAACCCATTTCTCTTTTAGTATCGTTTCCCTACTATGAAGGGCCTCGTGTATTGAAACCCAAATTGGTATATCCGGACATATTCTTGTTTTATATTTCAGCCAAACTCTCATAAGAGATTTCCTCACAAAATGGTTGGTAAAATCCCTATAAACCTTTTGTTTTCCGTAAAAAAGGTACGCATGTAAGCCAAATCTTTGACCCATTCCTTCCAAACTCAATAGTTCTTTATCCTTTAATAATAACCATTCACTTAACCAGTCAAGACAGCTTGCCTCGAAATACGTTTGCAAATTTGGTAGCGATAGACCTCCTCTTGCCTTCCTATCTTGCATTTCTTTGAATCTTACTCTGGCTCTTCTGCCACTCCAGATGAATTTAGATAATGTTTTATTCCATGTTTTAAAGGGTGTATTGTTCGTTATAATTGGAATATTTTGGAATAAAAATTGAAACTTTGGTAGAATGGACATCTTTATAGCAGATATTTTCCCCAGCCAAGAAAGATTTAACTTGCTCCACCTCCATAGATCTTTCATGATATCATTTGCTACTCTTTCATAATTATTTTTAAATAGGTCTACATTTTTGTTTGTGAGTTCAATCCCTAGATATCTAACCTTTTTAACTATTTGATAACCAGCAATTTCCTTTATATTTGTTTGTCCTTATCTAAAAGGTTCTTTGTTAATACCACAGTCTTACCTTTATTAATTTTCAATCCAGAGACTTTACAAAATTCTTCCATTAGACTTACAAATTGTCTTAAACTATCTTCCACATCTGATAGCACAACCAAGAGGTCATCCGCATATGCTCTCATTTTTGTTTCGTAACTTTTATGCTTTACACCTCTTATATCTTTATTTCTCTTTATGTTATCAATTAATACTTCTATTACAATTAGGAACAATAAGGGTGACAAAGGACACCCTTGCCTAGTTCCATTCTGGATTTCAATATTTCCAGTTCTCTCACCATTTACTACTATCCTAGCTTCTTGTCACTTATAGATTAATTTTACCCAATTAATAAAATTTGTCCCTGCCTTAATCTTTTCCAAAACGTGGAACATGAATTGCCAATTTACCTTATCAAAGGCTTTCTCAAAGTCACAAAATATCATAGCCAATTTCTTATCAGGTCTTTGTTCATGCATTTCAATTAAGTCCAACACGAATCTCATATTTTCTTTGATTTTCCTTGCGGGTAGAAAACCATTTTGATCTCTTCCGATCCATTCTTTTAAGACAGTCTTTAATCTCTCCGCTAAAACTACAGCAAATATTTTATAATCACTGTTTAACAATGATATTGGTCTATAGTTTCCACGTAGTTCTTATCTTTGTTCTCCTTCGGAATTAACACTATATTTGCTTGATTCCATGAATTAGGAACTCCACTATTTCTAAATTCGTTTATCATTTCAATAAGTGGTTTAGCTAGTTGGTGGGCATATTTTTTGTAAAATTCAGCTGGAAATCCATCTGGACCGGCTGCTTTTCCTGGTTTCATTTTTTTAATAGCATCCAATATCTCTTGCATTTTGATGTCCTTATTTAAAAATTCTCTCTGATCTTCCCTTAATGGTTCTAAATCACTTTTCTCCAAATATTCTTTATTTTCCCTTCCTGTATATCATCTACCTTGTACAGTTGTTTATAAAAGTCATAAATTATATCCTTTATTTTGTCCTGATTGGTGACTTTTTGTTCTTCTTTCATTAACGAGGTTATCTGTTTATTTTCCTTGTCTTTTTTTCATTTTATAAGCCATTTACCCGGTCTGTTGGCTCCTTCAAAGTTCTTTTGTTTTATATAATTTATCTCTTTTTGTCTTTCTTCCATTAGGCACGTAGAGATCTGTTTTGTATTAATTTAACCTTTAAATTCAAGTCTTTATCATTTGGGGACTGTTTCAATTTATTCTCTTCTACAACTAGTTCAGCCTGCAATTCTGAAAGTTTCTGCTTTCTTGCTTTTTTTAACCAGTGACTTTTTTTCATAAAATACCCTCTGAATACTGCCTTAGCAGCATCCCAGGCTATGTTCATTTGCATCCCTTTATACATATTTTCTTTAAAGTATTTTTCTATCCAATCTGAGACTTCTTCACCTATTTTTTTGTTCTCCAATAATTCTGAGTTTCCAGCTGAATTCTTTTGGTCTTATTATCATCTTCATTATCAGCGGGTTATGATCTGATAAAATTCTGGGTTTGATTGTAATTTCAGAGATTCTGGGGATGATATGCATTGATGTCAATATCATATCGATTCTTGCCCAGGATTTATGTCTATCAGAGAAAAATGTATATTCTCTCCTGTCGCCCTTCTTTTCTCTCCAGATATCTTTCACATCCGTTCTTTCCATTAATTCAAAAAATTCCCTCGGTAATTTACCTTGGTTTGATTTAATTTTTCCCCCCGGAATGTCTATCTAATTCTAGGTTCACAACCGCATTCCAGTCCCCCATCAATACACATACATCATACGTTAAGTTCTCTATTTTATTTAACAAAACTTTAAAAAAAATTCCTTTCTTTTCTAATGGTCCATATACCCCAACCAACAAAATATTTTCCCCATTCAAATATATCATAACTCTGACATAGTGACCCTTAGAGTCATTTATCACTTCTGCCGCCTCATATTTAGAATTAATGTATAAGATTACACCCTTTTTTTTTCAGCCAATGAAACAAACACTTTCCCCAATAATTTTTTAATGTAATGAAATATTTTACCCCTTTTTTCTTTTCCATTTAACCCTTTTACATTCCATGAGGCTATTTTAAGATTATCCATCTTCTCTTTTTGGATTTTACTCTTTCTTTATGCCTCTTCTAATTCCTCTTCACTATTAGATGAATAAGATTGTCCTTCTAATTCTTCTTCTTCTTCCTCACTATCTAATTTTAAATCACTTTCCTCCTGAGAGGGTTTAAGGTCTTTTTCTCCTATTTGTAATGTTTTATCCTCTACTATCGGTGTTTTTCTTTTTCTTCTCTCTCCTCTAGCGATACCATTATTATCAATTCTATCTTCCAGGATTTTTTTCTTTTTTCCAATCTTATTAGTCTGCTCATCATTTATTTTCTCCCCATCTTTAAAGCTTTCTTTTTACTTTCTTTTTCTCTCTCAGGTGGTGGGGTATTTTTTCTATTGTCTTTCCTTTAAAGTCTCCAAAATTCCCTCGCTTCTTTAGTTGTTTTTATCTCAGTTCTTTTCTTCTTGTACCAGAGGGTTAAACCTTCCGGTAACCTCCATCTGTATTGAATTTGTTTTTCTCTGAGTAGTGAGGTTAAAAAGTTATACTCCTTTCTTTTTCTGATGACTCCTGGAGGGTAATCTTTAAACAAATATAAATCTCGACCTTCGAATGTTATTGGGTTACTTTTGTGTTTGTACCATATTGTATCCCTCATTTGCTTTCTAACAAAATAGATTACTACATCCCTTGGAACTTTATTTTTCTTTGCTATATATGAGTTTAATCAATACAGATTGTCTACCTCCAGTTCGCATTGGGAGAATTCTCTATTCAAATAGGAGCTCAATACATGTATTACTTTTTGCCATAAATCTTCATTTTCTTCTTCTAGTAGTCCCCTGATCTTTAACGATATTTCCCTAGCCCTCACATCTTTCATAACATTTTCCTCCACTAAATCTTTTTGTTTTCATTTTATTTCTTTTATATTTTCAAAATTTTCATGTTTTGCTTCTATATTTTCCACTTTATGTTTAATTTTACTCATTTCCATTGACACCTTATCGATGGTTTCTCTAACACCTTTTATATCATCTCTTAATTCACTCTTAATCTCTATCTTAAGTTCATTCATCTCCTGTCTTAATTGTTGGATCTCTTTACTCAGATCCGTTCTCATTTTCCTGATTTCCTCCATCAGAGCCATATTTGATTCTGGACCCTTAGCTTGTTCAAATGATGGTCTGTGATTGCTTTACGCTTGTGCTTGTGCTTGGGCTTGAGATCTCATCAATTTAGATGTAGCCATTTATGGGGAGAATAATACTCTCCACTCTAATTCCAAAGCACAATTTATAATTAATAAATCAATTTCCTCTTACCCTTTTGGATGGATGCAAGCTGCAGGAAAAGAGATTCCACCTCAATATTAGGAGAAACTTCCTGACAGTGAGAGCTGTTTGATGGTGGAACACACTCTCGGAGAGTGGTGGAGTCTCCTTCTTTGGAGGTCTTTAAACAGGGGCTGGATGGCCATCTGTTGGGGACGCTTTGATTTTGAATTCCTGCATGGCTGGGGGTTGGACTGGATGGCCCTTGGTGGTCTTTTTCAACTCTATGATTCTATGATTCTACTTTCTACTTATGAAAGTCTTTGTTTTCTGAAGTTATTGACTCCCTCATCCAAACCAAACTGCATGTATAAAAATATAATTTCAAATCCAGGAGTCTCAGATCTCCCGTTTGTTTTCATCTTGTACAGTGGGTGCTTGGTACCCACTGGGGTTTTGTTCCAGGACCCCCATGGATGACATTTTCCTTGCATGTTCAAGTCTCATTAAATACAATGGAATAGTAAAATGGTGTCTCTTATGTAAAATGGCAAAGTCAAGGTTTGCTTTTTGGAATTTAGAATTTTTAAGAATCTATGGGTACAGAGGGCCAACTGTAAAACCTTAAATTTTGTTCTGGATTTCATCTTTTGCCATATAATACTTGAAATATCTTTTTGCCATTGTTTGAATGGGATATCATTTGTCAAAATATGAATTATTTGAAACAAAAAGAGCTCCAATCCCTGGTTGTAGGTCTATTCCAGGCTCTACTTCACTTAACTTTGCAAAACAAATTAGACTACCAAGCTGCAGGATCAACTAAAAAAATTGATTCTTTGGATTGTATTTTGTTTTACAGGAAAAAAAACTCATGTTTCTAAGTGTCATGAACAGTATTTCTGATTATTATTTTTTTGGCTCTCTTTCATCCAGTGTTTGGCCACAGATTCATTATTGTAGATGCTGATGAATATGTCCTGAGTTATATGGAAAGCAATTTGGACAGCTTCCCAGCAGCAGTTGTGGAATCTATGAGGAATCACTTTGCACCTCGCCAGGCAGCTAAAGAAGCAGTTAAAAAGTGAGCTCTTAAATCTTCAAGAATCATCAGTCAACTTGGATTTCTTAACCTGACATAGGCTGCATCTGCACTGCAGAAATAATGCAGGTTGACACCACTTTAACTGTCATAGCTAAATGCTATGGGATTTTGGAAATTATAGTTTTGTGAGATAGTCTACTCTGTCAGACAGCTCTGGGGCCACAACAAACTACAAATCCCAGGATTCCATAGGATGGTGACATGACAAAGCAGTGTCAAACTGCCATTGTGTCATACAGATAAATTTTCCTCATTGTAGTAAAGGTACCATGACAAGCCTCAAGCATCATAAAGATTATGTCTCCTTTACCAATTTGGAGGCAGGAAATAAACAGAAGACAGCTATTGCCTTGTTTGTAGGTCTCAGAGAATGTATCTGGTTGGTTATAGTGAGAAATGCAATGCTGGATGAGATGGATGCAGTTTTAGGAGGATGCATATTTTGTTCCTATTCATATTTTACTTAATAATTCAGTTCATGTTCAGACTTAACAAGGATAAATACTCTCTAATCAATGTGTAAGACAGTTCAATAAACATGTCATACATTCACATACATAAAAAATGCATTAACCAGAAAATTAAAGGAAAATCAGAGTGTTTGCCTGTCTCTTGTAATAATAAAGAAATCAGTTGCTGAAGATGGAAATGAAACCAAGTTAACAAAAATCCATTGGTGTTGTATTTTAAATTATCTCAAAAGTATAATGCTAAACATTTCTCCCTGTTCTACAATTCTTCTACATGCATATAGTTGCTGCTGTTGAGAAGCATAAAAATGCAGTTTTCCAGCCATATACCTAGCCATATCTATCATTCTGCCTTTTCACAATGGACCGCCACTGAACAGTATTTTGAAGATTTGCTGCTGATAGACCACAGTTCCTATAGAAAATATAGGAGGAGAAAAATGGGCACAAATAAGTTTGTTCCATGTAATGAATTTTGTCACAAGAGTGAGATTCTTTGCCCAGCAGAGAGGGTCAAATTAGCAAGATATGGGGGGGGGGGTGTCTATTTCTGCAGAAAGATCCACCAGGAGAGATCCAAAGTGGGAGAACTGAATGATTCTCAGAATTCAGTTTTTATATCCTTTTAATGGTTGGAAACATTGGCATCATAGATTAAATCACAGCCTCTCTGTCTACCACTCAACAACACCTTTGGTCAGAAATGGCTATGTTTGTTCTGATCTACTTATCAAAGTAAACAGTATATGAAAGTCAATCAACAAGGACTTTAGATGTTTACAACAAGGGGTCTGTTTCTTAAAGAAGGAATTTCTTGATTAACACTTGCAAATCAAGCAGGAAGTTCCTCTTCTTAGGTAAAGGTATTCCCCATTGACAAGGTTGTCAAGTCATGTCTGACTGTAGGAAGCGGTGCTCATCTCTGTTGATAAGCCAAAGAGCCAGCATTGTCAGAGACTACTCTGTGATCATGTGCCCAGCATGATTGCGCAGAACACTGTTTACCTTCCCACCGAAGTGGTACCTATTTACCTACTTGCATTTGCATGCTTTCAAACTGCTAGGTTGGCAGAAGCTAGGACTAGTGACAGGAGCACATCATGCAGCACTCGGACCTCGAACTGCCAACCTGCCAATCTTACAATCGACAGTCAGTGTCTTAACCACTTGAGCCACTGCATCCCCTTCTTATCCATACATTAAACACAAAACAAAGATGGGTGTGAAGAGCAGAGAGTCACTAATTGCCTACAAGAGTCTGCTGTTTTCAAATGATGGGATATCAGGGCTTGAGTCCCACTCAGGAATAAGAAATTTATAAACTAAGAGAATTTCAATTTATTATTTTCATCACAAATGTCATATTTTATTTGTGTCGGATTGTTATTGGCAAGGTGTGACAGTCCAATTTGAGAAATCTTGCACATCAACCAAAAAATGGAAAGAAGAACAGATAGTTTGTCTGTCAGAATACATCCTGAAACTTCTGCAATCTGATATATATATCATATAAAGACATATGATTTGTAGGACTAAAAGGTTTATTTGGTAGGCTTAATTAGTAAGTTGATTACTTATAGATTTAGTAAATTCATATTTGGTGGTGAATTTTAATCAGATAGTGAGTTGAGTATGTGTGTGAACTTTGTTTTGTTTGCATTAGATTAAAATAAAAGAAAATTTTAAAATACGGCCTTTCTTTTGAAAAGTAAATGTTTAGTTATCAAATTGTAAAATGAACAGGACCATCCCATAGTTTTCATCACTAGCATTCTGCAGTCAAGGGGCCTGATATATAGTACAAAGCCCTACAAAGATCCTTCTGGTGGGATGGATGTGAAGGATACAGAAATGAGAGGAACATATGAGGTGATGAAATGGAATGGGAATACTTGCCAGAATGAAACATGCATCTATCACCATGTTTTTTAAAAGCCTATTCCTTTTCCATTTGTTGAAAGGTGGCACATAAATTAAATAAACAACATTTGTCCTATATCTGTATGGTGTGGAATTGGAATATCATAGATTGTGTATAGCCATGTCTTCTCTGATTCATGCATGCCACACTTCTCTACCTCTTCTTGGATCTTCCCACTTACTTATTGTTCCTTCTTTAGACACACTTCTAAGGGCTTGTCTACACAGGTGAAGAACCCTGAATTCACCCTGAAGCCAGAGCTGGCTGTCTCCATGACACACAGGGACTTCCACAGAAAAAACATGGTTTTTCAATGTTTACACAACTGTACTTGTCAGCTGGTATAGACAAGCTGTAAATTTTTACTCCCTGCACATTGTCTAATCAAAACTACCCACTTCTTACATCTACTTAGTTCCATTTTTTAAAAAGACTTTGTCTCCATATAGGAAAACCTTACATGAGCCTGATACACAGGAGATGGATGCATTAATTGAGCAGATACAAGAACATATGAGGCGGCATAACTACTTGCCAGATAGCGCCATGCATGCAGCTTTCCTTGAGCAAGACAAAAATGGCTCAGGGCTACTGAACAAAGTGGAGTTCTTTGCTCTCTGTGACCATTTTAAAGTGCCTGTTGATGATCCCATTTTTGAAAAGGTAAATAGTAATAGCAGTATCACATCTTAATTCTATCAGAAAAGCTATATCAGTTATTTACACAAGTGTCTTCACACATTTTCTTGCAAATCTGTTTGAATTCAGTGGTTCTTCTGTGTCAATATATAATGCTGAAAAAACTCATCCTCAAAGAATGAGCAGGGCAGGTGCAGCTAATGTCAGCAGGGGAGGCTATGATTGTAATATAAAATAAAAGCAAAGAACAAGGGAACATTGGTTTTTGAAAGCATTTGGGTGTAGATCTTGCATGCATGGAGAAACAAGAGCATTGTTCAATGTTAGTCTATTCCACATTGCTGGTGACCTTCCCTAGACTGGGAACAGCTCCTTATCACTTCCAGAAGTGTAATGTAACTACAAAAGTGAAGTTGGAGCATGATTTAGTGCTTAGAGAAAGGGCCTTCAAGCAGGGCTAAATTCAAGACCCTTGTTCGGTTTCATGTAAGTTGCCAAAAAGACGTAGCTAGAGGAAACTGCTGTTCAAAGCAGTGCAAGACTAGGCTGGACTGCAGTCATCTTTCTGTTGTTAGAAGGTAAAACAGGAGCTTTAGTGGAATGAATGAAGTTCAAGAGTGAAGCAAGGGATCAGCTGGGCCTCCTTAGAACAATGCAGAGCTAGACCTATGTGTGGGAGAAGGTATCTCAGCCAACTCACTTTTCTGTGGCTCAGACACCCACAATTGTGTTCTTCCTGTCATTTCAGCACAAAGCAGGGGCTGGACTCCTGTTACTAGAAGAGTAAAGCGTGGGGGGGGGGGCAGAAATGTCAGTCTTTCAGAAGGTGCAAACAATGCTGAGTGTGTTGCTTTCTCAATTGACTGGATGCTCACCCTCACCCCATCAGGTGATTTTTGTGGTTGGGGGGGGGGGGGAGAGAGAGACCAGGATAGTGGGGGGGGAGGGGGGTTCCTTGTATCATACCTGCCCTTAGAACCTGCTTCCCCGGGAAGCTTGACAGAAGTCATCTCTTACATTTTAGCAACAGGTGAAGACTGCTATCTGCTTTTCTAGGATGTTTAATTAAAGTGATTTGGGTTTATCAGAGGCCTTAAAATGCTGTTCCACTTCAATCTTCAGTAATATAATACATTTTTGATACTGTTATTGTTTTACAATTTTGTAAACTAAGTTGAGTGTTAGTATTCTTAAAAAGTTATGTATAAATACTTGATATAAAATGTGGGGGGATCAGCAGTTCCCCACTACCCAATTCACACAGAAGAGCAAACCAAACATGGAACAAATTCTGAGCCATTGACTTCTCCCCCACCACAAAGAGAGAGGGGTAATACTTTTTTTGTTCCTTTCAGTGCAGCGGGCCCATTGAGACACATAATTTCTGTTCATTGAACAACAATGTAGATTAGTGGAATTAAAAGAAAGATTTGTCTTAGAGACACCTAGCTGGGGATGTTTGTGTGTTGGTAATAGCAATAGCATTTACATTTATATACCGCTTAAAAATGAACTCAGCACTCGCTAAGTGGTTTACAATGTGTAAGCCAATTGCCTTCAACAAGCTGGGTAATCATTTTACCAACCTACAAAAGGATGGAAGGCTGAATCAACCTGGAACCTGGATCAAATTCAAAATGTTGTGGCTGCAGTACTGGCATTTAAACACTGCACCACCAGGGCACCACTTTTTACACTTTCGTTCTCAAATTCTAGCCTACGACATGGTTGTGGGTATTTTAAAGGTGATCTTAGAATGTTATTTTTGGAAAATGGAACAGACAATGTACTCCAAGCCTAATTAGTCACTCTTAGAAGTCGATACATAGACATCTGAAGAGAGAGAAAAAATATGTTGCAGTATACGTAGTTCAGAAACATTTTTGGGTACATATGCTAGGAACGTAACATATCAGTTCATTAAAAGCTACTCACAGAAGGGGAAGAGAAGCAATCCATTCTGCCACTTTAGGCGTACAGGACAATATTATTATTATTATTATTATTATTATTATTATTATTATTTGTATCCTGCTTTTCCCCAAAATTGGGACTCAATGTGGCTTACAGTCTAAAAGCACAGTACAATTAAAAACTTACAGAAGTGACAATTAAAATGAAATTAAACTATTACAATATTTAAACAGATCATTTGTTTAAAAATAGAATATAAATCCTCACTACAGTGGAGAAGCCAAGCCTGTTTCTTAATGATAGCCATCATCCTAATGAAATGACAGCATTAATCACTTGGAATCTCTTGTTTTTCTCTTCCAGCTTATCAACCTGTGTTCTCATGGGGAAGACCAGATAAGATATCCCAGCTTTCTGAAAGCTTTTCAGTGCTGATTGCCATGAAAAAATACAAAAAAACATTAGAAACCATATAAATCAATGTGTATTAAAAGGTGCATCTTGAGCATTTGCCTGGTCTCTTGTCACCCAGACTCATCCAAACAATTTTCTGGCTGAGAGCAGCAGTCTGTCACAGGGCTAGAGCTACAATTAGCCCAGGGAAAGGGATCGAGGAGTTTTACTGCACCACAGGCTGAACATGAATCAACAATGTGATGTGGCAGCCAGGAAAGCCAAATGCTATTCTAGTCTGCATCAATAGGAGTATAATGCCTAGATCAATGGTACCACTCTATTCTGCTTTGGTCAAACCTTACCTGGAATATTATATCCAGTTCTGGGCACCACAATTTGGGTGAGGTAGTCACTTCAGGCTGCTAATACTGAGGTATCATGACAGGTGATAAAGTTATTTATTACTGTTGTAGTTTTACCACCAGAGGAAGGGAACCTGTGGGATTTTCTGTCTTGGGTACCAAGTGCAGTCAGATCTTTGTGGCTGAGGGGGATCTGTTCCAGACCCCTCCCCACACAGATATGAAAAAATACAGGACCTCAAGTCCTATTGTCCCTGATGGTGGTGCGACATGTTCAAGCTTGCAAATGCTCACTGTAACTTGACCAGCATTCCTTTCTATGGCTATGCACTTTTACTTGGGGAGGGTGAGTGCTCTGGCAGCAAATGTCTTGTGGGTGGCATTTGCAGCAAACAAGACATTATGAGTGAACACCTTATATCTTATGAGGTATTTCCCCCAAATCCCACTATTAATGTAGTCGGCTGTGTGAACAAAGCAATTTAATATATCACTAGTAGCCATGCCATTGAGAAAATCTAAGTGTTGTGCTAAGGCTCAAAGAACAACACAGACTTCAGTATCAGCATTATGCTTGGGCTATCCACATCTTTAAATGATTTTTCCACGTTTAGGTGAAATAGTAAACAGAGGATAGAACAGCTTGTTGTATATAGCAACACCTCTTACACTGGTAAGAGCATAGCATTAAAGTGGAAAGAGTGAAAGAACAATTTTGTTAAATACAAACCCTGAAATTTGGAATCCTCCCCAAACCTTTGTCAGAGTTTTGCAACTATTTTGCAACAAAAATCCCATGTTTTTGCAAGACCCTCAAAACTGAATAATGGTTGTTTCAGATCAGGGTTCCTAATAAACCCCCCAAATCCAATATTTTCTGATGTTCTCCAAACTTGTGCCAAAGTTTTGGTCTTGTTTTGCAACACACACACACACACACCGCTGCTACATTTTGCAATGGCCCCAAACGTTAGTAATGGACATTTCAAGCCAGGTTGCCCAAATTTAATATTGTCCAGTTCACTCCAATCCTGTGTCAGAATTTTGCTATTGTTTTCCACTCCAATTACTGTAATTTACATACCCAGTAATTTTGCAGTATCTTTGCAGCATTTTGTAGTGCAAACTTTAAATCTGGCAGGTCTGTACTATCTGAGCAGATGGTCTAATGGTCATCCAAATCCAACATTGTACTGTTCACTCCAAACCTGTGAAAATGTTTTTCAATTTTTATAGAATTTTGCAAGCATATCCCTTTATTTGGTTGTCCTATCAAAGGATATGTTACTGACTTTCTCAACAGGTCTGTGGTAGTTGTGTAGTTCAAATTCTGAATTTAATAATACTACTAAAAACTGTGTATCTGACCAGTCCTGATCTGACAATGTATATTTTCCAGCAATCGAAGAAGTGGCTTGCTCCTCCCATTCTCTTTGATAGGCAGGACAAAGTTCACTGTAGCCAGCAGGGGGAGAAACATGTAAATTCTTCAGCCTTGATCCTGTGTCTGCTCTGTATAGGTTTGTTTCTTCATCTCTTGTTTATTCATGTCTTGTCCCTTCTGCACAATAAACCAACCAACCAACCAACCTTTTTTCTTCTTCATTTTTTTCTTTCTCTTTCTTTTCTTACTCTCAAGCCTGGCCACTTCCTTGACCCAAAAGGATGAGAGCCAAGGAGAAATCCCTTCATCCTGTATCAAGGCACCACGAGTGCCAGGCCCACAGTGGCCCTAGGGATATAGCTATAACATCCAGTGCTGCTGGGATGAGTGATGACCACATATCTTCCTCCATTGTTGCTGGCCAATTCTCCATTTGCACTTTTGTAAATCTGTCTGGATGCTTATTACACAGGAGACCCTTTTCAAGAAGCTCTGTCCCATTCCCATCCTTCTCCCTCCTCCAGTCCTCTATAAAGACCATCTTAACCTGACCAGATTACCTGTTAGGAAGCTGAATCACATTGAGTGTGTGTGTACCTGAGTCTGAAAACCAGGGATAAACTGGGGATTCTGTTAGTATATCATCCACCCCACTGCCTAACAGACTCCCTGGCTGAGCTCATGGAAATGGTCTTGGAGGTGTTGTTGGAGTTGCCCAGACTTTTGCTTCTGGGTGACCTCAACATACCACTGGAGGCCAGTTTGTCAGGTGCAGCTCAGGAGTTCATGGTATCCACGACAAACATGGGCCTATACCAATTGGCTTTTGGACCGACACATTCATCAGGTCATCCCCTTGTTGTGATTTTCAGCTTGGAACATACAGATCTGTGGGCACAGTTGATCGATACCTCTGAATTGTCATGGAGAGATCATTTTCTGATCAGGGTCAGCGTCACAGCTACAACCTACCCTTGCAGGTGGTGGAACTGTTAAAATAGTCTGCCCTCGAAGGCTAATGGATCCTTTGAGATTGCAGGAGGCCTTGGAGGATACTATGGATGGCATCACTGATGGTCCTGTTGAATCTCAAGTCAATAAGTGGAATCAAAATTTGACCAGGGCTATTAACATAATCTCCCCCAATCATTCTCTACGACCCTACAAATAAGGCTCCCTGGTATATAGAGACCCTCAGGGAAATGAAATGGGAAGGACAGTGATGGCAGAAAACTCAACTTATAAGTGTATAGGTGAAGTTGGAATTTTTTGACCCAATACCATAATTTCATTCTTATTCTAGAACATTTGATAATAAATTATTATGTTTTTATGAACCTCAATGCTGAAGTTATTTAAACCCAGTTACACCATTGTGGTGGGTAGAATGAGACTGTAATGAGATATACAGCAATGCAAATTGTGATACTGGCAACTTAAAAGTGTTGTGTTAAGAGGATTCAAGTCTCTTCAGCAAATTTTCTTACTTAGTTTCAGGTAATTGCTTCCAAATTAAAAGCTTGCACTATAAAACACTGGAAAAACACCAAAATTGCTGGGTATGGAGTCAAAAACAATTGCAAAACATTGGCATAGTGTAGCAGAAAAATAGGACTGGAGTGAATTGAGCAATACTGCTTTTTGGGGTGTTTGCTGAGAATCAGACAGTGCTGGGGTTTAGTAGGAACCCTGTTTGAGACAGCCATTACTCATAGCCAATCTTCATAGAGTAAAAGCAAAAGAAGGCTTTTCTCCTTTATTATCCATGGCTATATGAGAATTTTATACTGAAGGCTTGGTGTAGAGGAAAGAATAGGAATAGAATAAGAACTTTACATTGACCAACACATCTGGCCTCTACTTTATTGAAGACGTGTCAAGACTCTCCCATTCTTCAGCTACAAATATATGCCTTATATGAACTTTTGCCTTCATTAGTTTGGACCAAACATATTTTATACAGGAAAAATGTATTACTTTTAAATGTGTTATATAATTTGACTCCTGAATCCTTTTTCACTGGTTTTGTAAGTCAGTTTCTATATTCTTTTATTTTGATATGCTAGTTCTATACCACTTTATGTTATTTTAGATCCACATAGTATACGGTATATACATTAAAATGTAAGGTTTAGTTGTGGTGCTGGAGAAGAATTTTATGGATACCATGGACAGCTAAAAAGATGAATAAATGGGTACTAGAGCAAATCAAGATCCAGCATGGTGTAGTGCAGTGGTAGGCAACCTTTCCCCTTTAAGGGCCAAGGGACTTCAGCTCCCAGAACCCCAGGAGCTATTGGCCAACATGGGACTATTGGCCAACATGGCTGAGGCTTCTGGGAGCTGAAGTCCCTCGGCCCTTAAAGGGGAAAGGTTGCCTACCCCTGGTGTAGTGGTTTGAGCATTGGACTATGGAAATCAGGGTCCAGTTGGAATGGAAATCCATTGGGTGACCTTGGGCAGCCCAGAAAACCCTATGAAAACCTTTAGGTTCACCATAAGGACAGGTTGCTTACCTGTAACTGTAATTCTTTGAGTGGTGATCTATAAATTCACACAATTGGGTATTCCTGTGCCTGCACAGAGTATTTTTGGAGTATCTTCTAGAATTGCTAGGCAGATTTCTGGCAGCAGCTCCTCCTAACTCTTATTACACCCTAATGTTCCCATTCATTTACCTTAGTTCCAAACAGATGCCACTTGGCAACATCTCGAGGTAACATGTGCAGGACACGACATGAGGGGAACATGGGCAGGTTTGTGTGAATTCACAGATGACCACTTGAAGAACTACAGTTACAGGTAAGCAACCTGTCCTTTTTCATGGTCTCTGAACCCACAATTGGGAGACTAGCAAGTTAACTGTGTCAAGTGAAGGGAGTGTCATGACACAATCAATCATACTGATGAACCATAACCATGTTTATTAACAATAAAGACAAAACCATTAAACTGTAAGTAAAAACACCTAATGCACATCTAACTGTAATGCTACCCTCCCAAAAGCTGCATCATTCTATAACCTGGTATCCAGCTTGTAATGAGAGCTGAATGTCAAAGGCTGAGACCAGACAGCAGCTTTGCAGACATCCTCTAAGGACACTCCATTAAGGAAAAGCAGGGGAAGTTGCTACTTCCCTAGTAGAGTGCGCTCAAATTTGAGTGTGTGTGTGGGATAGCCTTGCTCAAGAGTTCATATGCTAGATGTATCATAGCAGCCACCCCTTTTGTGAACCTTTGAGGTAACTGTCTGTCCAACCTCAAATTTAAGTAACAGACAATAGTCTCTTACTTTGATGTGAATTCGAGATTCTGCCAACGCTCTTTGAACATTGAGAGACTGCAAAGCGCAATCAGTATTAGAGATTGGGTTCACTACAAAGGTAGGCAGTACATGTACAAGGACAAAACCACCTTGGGCAAAAAGGTAACGTCCAGTGATAGAACAACTTTATCCTTATGAAACTGAAGATAAGGATGGTCCACAAAGAGAACACATAGTTCACAGCCTGGCAGAAGTGATGGCAAAAAAAAACCCCCCCCAAAAAAACCCATCTTCCAGGTAAGCAGATGCAAGTCCATTCTAACCAAAGACTCAAAGGGCTTCCCAGATAGAACCAGTTTGAGACTCCACACTGGTGTTGGTACCAATGTAGGAGGATGAAGATTGCTGACACTTTTAAGAAACTTTTTAACATGAGAGTTTCTAAAAAATGAAGGTCGACTGTCAGATTGAACGTGTGAAGTAAAGGCAGTAAGGTAACACTTTAAGGAGGACAAAGATAGACCTGCACCCACCAGTGTCCCCATCTTCAAAAGGGGTGGGGGGGGGAGAGGATCCCAACAACTATTGTCCAAGTAGTCTGACATCAATACCAGGAAAGATTCTAGAACAGCTCACTAAACAGAGTTTGTGAACATCTAGAAAGCAATGCCATAATCACAAAAAGTCAACATGCATTTCTCAAAAACAAGTCATCTGATCTCTCTCTCTCTCTCTCTCTCTCTTTCTTTTTTTTTTTTTTTTAATAAAATTACCAGTTTGGTAGATGAAGGGAATATGGTAGACATGGCTTATCTTGATTCCAGTAAGGCTTTTGAAAAGGTCTCTCATGATATTCTTGCAAACAAGATAGTAAAATGTGGACGAGACAATACAACTGTTAGGTGGATTAGTAACTGGTTGACTGACCGAACCCAAAAGGTGCTCAGCAATGGCTCCTCTTCATCCTGGAGAGAAGTGACCAGTGGGGTACCACAAGGTTCTGTCTTGGGCCCAGTGCTATTCAACATCTTTATCAATGATTTGGATGAAGGAATAGGGGGCATGTTTCTCAAATTTGCAGATGACACCAAATTAGGAGGAATAGCTAATACCCCAGAAGACAGGATGAAAATTCAAAATGGCCTTAATAGATTAGAAAGCTGGGCCAAAGCTAACAAAATGAATTTCAACATGGAGAAATGTAAGTTATTGCACTTATGGCAGGAAAATGAAATGCACAGATATAAGATGGGGGGAAACTGGCTTAACAAGACTATGTGTGAAAGGGATCTAGGAGTCCTAGTAGACTACAAGTTAAACATGAGTCAACAGTGTGATGTGGCAGCTAAGGAGACCAATGCGATTTTAGGCTGCATCAACAGAAGTATAGTGTCTAGATCAAGGGAACTAATAGTGCCACTCTATTCTGCTTTGGTCAGACCCACCTGGAATACGGTGTCCAGTTCTGGGCACAATTCAAAAAGGATGTTGAGAAGCTGGGGAGTGTGCAAAGGAGGGCGACAAAAATGGTGACAGGTCTGGAAACCATACCCTATGAGAAGAGACTTAGGGAGCTGGGTATGTTTAGCCTGGAGAAGAGACCATTAAGAGGTGATATGATATTTGAAGGGATGTCAAATTGAGGAGGGAGCAAGCTTGTTTTCTGCTGCTCCAGAGAATAGGATCCAGAACAATGGATGCAAGCTACAGGAAAAGAGATTCCACCTCAACATTAGGAGAAACTTCCTGACAGTGAGAGCTGTTCGACACTGGAAGACACTCCCTCGGAGTGTGATGGACTCTCCTTCTTTGGAGGTTTTTAAACAGAAGCTGGATGGCTATCTGTTAGGGATGCTTTGATTTTGAGTTTCTGCATGGCATGAGGTTGGACTGAATGGCCCTTGAGGTCTCTTCCAACTCTGACTGTATGATTCTATGATTCTATGAATGACATAAGGAAGTCAAGGACGTGTCTCACCTCAATATGAGATGGCTTATTGTCAATCAAAAATGTCTGAAACATGGCCCACTTAAGGTGACAAGACTTCTTCATTGAGGGCTTGTGGCAGCTGAAATGACCTCATGCATGGATTCAGATAAAGACCTCAAGGTCAAATCCTCTTTGCAACCAGTCATAAAGTCTCTACATCTGAGTGTCAAATCCGACTGTCATGGAGCATGAGAAGAGCTGGACAAAAAGGCAAATGGAGATACTCTTTGCATGCCAAGTGCAGGAGAGAAACAAACAACAGCTGCCTGGCCCACCATGGGGTGATCAGGATGGCATTCTTCTGATCAATTCTCATTTTTAAACCACTTTGGTGATGAGAGAGACGGGTGAGAAGGCATAGAGCAATTTCCATTTCTATTTGAAAAGGAAGGCTTCAGCTCAAGAGCCATGGCTCTGAGTCCTGGAAAAGAACTGTGGACACTGACTGATCAATCTTCGGAAATCCCCATTGTTGAAATAACCTCCAAACCACCTCAGGATGGAGCATCTATTCGTGACACAGATCCAATGAACGGATGAGTTTGTCTGCAAGGGTGTTCTCTTCTCTTGGCAGATGAATTGCCTGAAGAATGAAGTTCCTGGGGATGTACCATTCCCATATTCAAATTATCAAATCCAGCAGAATCTGTGATTTCATACCTCATTATTTGTTCAAATAAAATATGATGGTCATGTTGTCTGACACCAGTAAAATTGCCTTGGGGATTCAAAAGCTCTCAATGCCCTTTCCACTGCATGCGTCCATTGGTGTCATGGAGGACTCATTTCAAGAGCATTGATATGAAGTCTTGCCTCAATTGCAGTCCACTTCCCTTTGACCATGAGACCCTTAGAATGGGTGCCCCAGCCCTCCATTGAAGCATCTATGGTCAGTGACAATTGAGGTTGTGGTGGAAGGAATGACACCACTATGCAGACTTTCTTGGGATCAAGACACCAGTCTAATGTCCTGGTGACAGAATGAGAAATGGTGAGAGTTTTGAAAGGGGAATCCACAAGTGGATTGAACATTGAAAGAAACCAAGGGCTCATTCCCACTTACATTTAAACTGGTTTGCGATTTGCTTTCACTCTGGGTCGGTGAATCAATTCCAGAATTCTCCCCTGGGATGCACGGATTTCTAAGTGTCATAGAGGACTCTCCCCTGGGAAAAATGGATCCATGAGTGTCATGGAGAACTCTCCCTGGGATGCATGAATCCATGGGTGTCATGGAAGACTCTCCCCCAGAATTCATGCAATTTTTTTTTTAAATTGAGAGTATATGCACTCCATTGTTTTTGCAATTATTTGTCCCAGTGAGCTGTAGTCGGTCCACTCTGCCCGCAAGTAATTGCAAATACAATGGAGCACATATGGGGATGAGGTGGCTCAAGTGGTTAAGACACTGACTCTGTTGATTGCAAGATCGGCAGTTCGAGGCCCGGGTGCTGCATGATAATAATAATAATAATAATAATAATAATAATAATAATGCCTCTCTACAGCGCAATCGAGGTGGCGTACAATAAATTAAAACAACATTACAAGTTAAAACAGTCAAACAACCCCTTCCCTAACCCACCCACCCCTTAAAAATATATTAAACTATAACAGGATTAAAATACAAGATAAAAGAAAACAATACAATTCTATGGGCCGGGATGTTATTCAGGGAAGGCCTGCCGGAAGAGAACCGTTTTTACTGCTTTTTTAAAGCAGTCAAGAGTAGTAATAAGACGGATCTCATCTTCCATAATCTGGGGGCAGAGGCAGAGAAGGCCCTCTGGTTTTTATGGGCTATAACAGGTTCCTCCCAGAAGACCGAAATGCCCAAGGAGGATCATAGGGAAGGAGGCGGTCCCGAAGATAAGTTGGGCCCAAGCCATGTAGGGCTTTAAAGGTCATAACCAACACCTTGTACTGGGCTTGGAAACTAATAGGCAGCCAGTGGAGAGATTTCAGCACTGGTGTTATGTGCTCTCTCCTAGATGTACCCGTAAGTAACCTGGCTGCCATATTTTGAACTAATTGAAGTTTCCGAATTAAGCACAAGGGTAGCCCCATGTAGAGTGTGTTACAAAAGTCCAGACGTGAGGTTACCAGAGCGTGTATCACAGTTTAGAGATCCCTACTTTCCAGGAAAGGGCGCAGCTGGCGTATCAGCCGAAGCTGATAACAGGCACTCCTCACTGTCACATTCACCTGATTTGTCATGTGACGCGACGAATCTAGGAGTACCCCCAGACTGCGAACACAGTCCTTGGAGGAGAGTGTGACTCCATCCAGAGCTGGGAGTTGTATTCCCAGACCTGGTTTCGGGCCCGTGACTGTTAACACCTCCGTTTTGTCTGGATTCAGTCTCAATCTGTTTTTCCTCATCCAGTCCATTACTGCCTTAAGACAATCATTGAGAGGAGAGACGCCATCTGAAGTCTGAGCTGACGACTGGGTCATGGAGAGATATATCTGAATGTCATCAGCATACTGAAGACACCGTGCTCCATGCCTCCAAATGATCTCTCCCAGCGGCTTCATATAAATGTTAAATAGCATGATGGGGTGAGTGCCCATCACTGTCCCAGCTTCTGCCAACCTAGCAGTTCGAAAGCATGCAAATGCAAGTGGATAAATAGATACTTCTCAGTGGGAAGGTAAACAGCGTTCTGTGCAATCATGCTGGGCACATGATCACAGGGTAGTCTCTGACAACACTGGCTCCTTGGCTTAGTAACAGAGATGAGTACAGCCCCTATGGGGGATATATGGACAGGTTGCTTACCTGTAACAGTATTTCTTCGAGTGGTCATCTGCGAATTCACACAAATGGGTTTTATCTGCGCATGCGCAGCCAGCTCAGAACCTTCTGGAATCACTAGGCAGAAGTTGGATTGCAACTTTTTGGCGGTAGCTCCGCCCACCTCTATATAGGCCCCGTGTTCCCGCTCGCTCCTCAGTTCCAAGTATGCCGCTAAAAAGTGACAGCAAGGTTATCAAATAGAGCAGGACACGACTGAGGGGAGGTTGGGTGAGATTTGTGTGAATTCGCAGATGACCACTCAAAGAAATACTGTTACAGGTAAGCAACCTGTCTTTCTTCTTTGTGGTCTCTGCGAATCACACAAATGGGTTACTCAGACTAGCAAGCTAAAGTCAATGGAGGAGGGAGTGTCCTGACACGAGGCTTGCAGGTGCAAACAAGAACGTTTATTGGCACAAACATCAATCAAATCAAAATAGACATATGAAAATGGTCATATGCATAAATTTCAAGTGCATCAGGAATTGAAATGTAACCCATCAGAAATTGCATTTAGTACCAAGAATGGAATGAAAGTAGTAATAACTTGCAAAAATTCAAGTGTCAAACGAGAAATAAGGCACTATCCCGTGGTTATTTCAAGTAGAAAGCATATCAATATACCTTTGTATTATAATTCAAGTAATCAAAGCATTCAGACTTGTGTAAACATAATATTAACTTATTAGTGCAAACACATTTGTACAAATAAACTCAATGCAGTCCTGATAATAATACTGCTCTCCCAAAGGCAGCATCTTGTCTGGCCCGTGTGTCCAACCTGTAGTGCTTAATAAAAGTCATTGGTTGGGACCAGACAGCTGCATCCTCTAAGGGGACACCAAACAGGAAAGCAGATGATGATGCTACTACCCTTGTGGAGTGCGCACGCACCTGGCCAGGTGGAGTCTTGCCTGCCAGTTCATAACACAAGTGAATGGTGGAGGTCACCCACTTTGATAGTCTTTGAGGAGTGACAGGCAGTCCTTTCTTGGGCTCAGAGTAGCACACAGAGTCTTTCCGAGCGTCTCGAGCCCGAGGTACGCTCCAAGTAGAAAGCCAAGGCTCTACGAACGTCCAGTGTGTGCAGACTTTGCTCGACCTCAGTGGTCGGGTTTGGGGCCAGGGTGGGTAGCACAATGTCTTGGTTGATGCGGAAGGCAGAAACCACCTTTGGTAGAAAGGTGATGTTGGTACGGAGGACCACCTTGTCCCTATGGAACTGGAGATAGGGCTGGTCCATCCTTAAGGCACATAGCTCACCAGCCCGGCGAGCTGAAGTCAAGGCCACAAGGAACGCCGTCTTCCACGTCAACAGTCTCATGTCAGTAGTAGCCATTGGTTCAAAGGGCTTGGTAGACAGATAGGATAACACTAGGTCCAGGCTCCAAGCCAGGGTTGGTACCGAGGATGGTGGACGTAGATTATTGAGTCCTTTAAGGAATCTCTTAACTAAGGGATCAGAGAAGAAGGATGGTCGTCCCTCGAGCTGGTAGTGTGAAAAGATGGCAGAGAGGTAACACTTCATAGACGTGAGGCAAAGTCCTGAATTGGAGAGGGACAAAGGAATTCAAGTATTGTTGGTATCGAGACACGGGATGGAGAGATCCCTTTGGTTGATAAAAAGTCTGCAAACTTTTTCCACTTGAGAGAGTAGGATCTTCTAGTGCAGGGGTAGGCAACCTTTCCCCTTTAAGGGTTGAGGGACTTCAGCTCCCAGAAGCCTCAGCCATGTTGGTCAATAGTCCCATGTTGGCTAATAGCTCCTGGGATTCTGGGAGCTGAAGTTCCTCGGCCCTTAAAGGGGAAAGGTTGCCTACCCCTGTT
Organism: Phrynosoma blainvillii; assembly: GCA_026167975.1. Lineage (NCBI taxonomy): Eukaryota > Metazoa > Chordata > Lepidosauria > Squamata > Phrynosomatidae > Phrynosoma > Phrynosoma blainvillii. The sequence goes on from JANUYF010000001.1 coordinate 213,128,700, forward strand.
CTAGTGGAAGGTTTTTGAGCCGCCTCAATTATTGTCTGTAGAGTAGTGGGAAGTGAACTCAAGGTAGGATTCTCCACGCTACCATAGGTAGAGAGTCCAGATCCGGATGATGCACTCTGCCCCTGTGCATGGTGAGGAGGTCTGGGCGATAGTCCAGGTGGCAGTAAGTCTCTTGGGACAGTTGTAGGAGCGGGGCGAATCAGGCTGTCTCGGCCACCATGGAGTGATATGGTATCTGTCCTGTCCAGCCTCATCTTGGCGAGAACCCTGGTTGGAAATGGAGGGAATGCGTAGAACCTCCTCCCGTACCACGCGAACTGGAAGGTATTGCCTCGAGAGGTTCGTGCTGGCTTTGTGTCACCACTTCGGGATGGAGACACCACTTATGACAGGGATTGGTTGATCTGCTGAGGCTGTCAGACAGTTTGTTTTGTTGTCCAGGAAGATGAATGGATTGGAGCAGGATGTTGTAGTCAATGCACCAATCCCAAATGCGTAGAGTGATGTTGAGCAGGGTTGAGGATTTGGTCCCGCCTTGCTTGCTGAGGTAGTACATGACGGTGGTGTTGTCCGTCATGAGTAGAACTACCTTGTCTGACAAGTCCATCTGGAACGCCTTGAGGGCCTTCTCCACGGCAAGCATCTCCAAGGCGTTGATGTGCAGAGTCTTTTTGGCTCGGGACCATGAGCCCCTCACAGTCAGCCCTTGGGAGTAGGCTCCAGAGCCCTCCATCGATGCATCTGTGGTTAAAGTGATGTCCGGTTGAGGAGGGAGGAACGGTATCCCTATGCAGACATTGTCAGGATGGAGCCACCATTGCAGAGACGTGGCGACCTGTGTCAGGATGGTGAGCCCCTTCGAGGGGGAGTCGCATGTAGCATCAAACGACAATAGGAACCAAGACTGTACAGGTCATAGACGTAGTCTCGCCCATGGTGTCACAAAGGTTGTTGAGGCCAAATGTCCCATAACTGTCTGTACCAGATGAGCCCTGACCTTCCTGTGTTTGAGGCAAGCTCTGATGGAGGCGGTGAATGCTGTGAATCTGTCTTCCGGAAGGAAGGCCTTCTCCAGTTCGGAGTCCAGTAATGCCCCGATAAACTTGACTCGTCTGGACGGAGTGAGGTTTGACTTTTCCTTGTTGACTTTCAGACCGAGAGAATGCAATAGTCTGAGGGCGAACTGGATGTCGTCTTGGAGTTTTCCTCGGGATGGTGCAATGAAGAGCCAGTCGTCCAGGTACGGGAAGACTGTGATTCCTTTGCGATGTAGATAGGCGGCAACCGGGGCCATGCATTTAGTGAATACCCTCGGTGCCGATGACAGTCCGAACGGAAGAACTTTGTATTGATAATAGTCGGTTCCGACTGAGAAGGCCAGGAACCTGTGGTGGTCCTTTCGGATGCTGATGTGGAAATAAGCGTCTTTCTGCAAAAGGGGTAAAATAGAAGACAAAGTTGTCATACGAAAGCATCGATATGTAACAAAGGCATTCAATGCTCTTAAGTCCAAAATAGGCCTGAGGCCAGAGTCTTTCTTAGGCACAATAAAATAACAGGAGAAGAAGCAGTGTCAAGCCTGAGAAGCAGGGACGGGTTCAATAGCTCCTTTTTCAATCAAGGCGCTCACTTCGTCGAGTAGGGTGTCAGAAGGGTTTGTGATGACAATAGCTCCAGTTGGTGGGAGCTCTTCGATTTCCAGGGCATAACCCCTTCTAACAATGTCAAGCACCCAAGAATCGGAAGTGATGGTGGCCGAGGTGTCAAAAAAGGGCCTGAGTCTGTCATCAAATTTTAGGTTGACGGAGTGGGCAGCAACAGATCATTGTCTTCTTTTATTGTCAAATGGCCTTTTACGGAAAGCCTGTCTCGGTTGATGTTGCAGCTGCCTGTGGCCAGAGGACGAAGAAGAGCAGGAAGATTGTCTTCTGCGAGGCTGGTTTTGTGGCTGGACATTGTCCTGCTGGAAAGAATGCTGATTTGGGGGGTACCAAGATCTTGGTTGGTAAAAACCAAAACGGCACCTTGAGGATTGTGGTGGTTGTATGGCGTGCTTATGAGCGGCAGTTTTAATTTTATATTTTAAATTTAATTTCTCATCAGTTTCTTTATGAAAAAGACCCGACTGATCAAATGGTAGATCTTCGATGGTTGCTTTGGCCTGAGATGTAAGATCGACCGCACGCAACCATGCATGCCGTCGTAGAGAAATTGCATTGAGGAGGCTTTTAGATGAACAGTTTCGGGCACAAACAATTCTCTGCGAATCACACAAATGAGTTTTATCTGTGCATGTGCAGCCAGCTCGGAACCTTCTGGAATCACTAGGCAGAAGTTGGATTGCAACTTTTTGGCGGTAGCTCTGCCCACCTCTATATAGGCCCCCGCATTCCCACTTGCTCCTCAGTTCCTTTCGTCCACCGCTTTTGCAGCTAGCAAGGAACTTTGCTACTAGGCAGTTTACTCGATTAATGGCTTTGACCTCGTTTTTGGCTTGACTACTCTTTGGATTGCGATATATATAGTTCCCATAGGTCACACCACACCACACAGCACAAAGGCAGAGCTGAGAGGGAGAAAACCCAAAAACTGGTGAAGGATGGGATATACACCTTTGCGCCAACCCTCTGCAACAGTAATCCCTCCCCTTCAGTTTGACGTGACTCAGGTCTGTCATTTCCACTTGCTGAACATGCTTGATAATCTTCCTATTTTCACTCCTTCTTCTTCTGTGTCCAACCCTGCTTTTCTTATATGTTCTGCATACAAGTTGAACAGATAGGGTGAAAGGATGAAGCCTTGTCTGACTCCTTTGCCAATTGGGAACCATTCTGTCTCTCCGTGTTCTGTTTTGACAGTAGCCTCTTTCCAGAGTACAGATTCCTCATCAGGACTATCAGATGTGTTGGTGCTCCCATGTCTTTAAGGGCATTGCATAGCCTTTCATGATCTATGCCAGGGGTAGGCAACCTTTCCCCTTTAAGGGCCGAGGGACTTCAGCTCCCAGAATCCCAGGAGCTATTGGCCAACATGGGACTATTGGCCAACATGGCTGAGGCTTCTGGGAGCTGAAGTCCCTCGGCCCTTAAAGGGGAAAGGTTGCCTACCCCTGATCTATGCAGTTGAAGGCTTTGTTATAGTCTATAAAACAAATGCTGATTTTCTTTTGGAATTCTCTGACACACTCCATTAGCCATTGTATGTTTGTAATGTGGTTCCTAGTGCCTCTTTCTTTCCTGAACCCTGCTTGGACCTCTGGGATCTCTCTTTCCATGTATGGTGGGAGTCTATGTTGCAGAATTTTTGCATGGGAGATCAGTGCTATGGTTCTATAGTTGCTGCAGTCTCTTGTGTCTCCCTTTTTGTGGATACAGATGTATATTGACCACTTCCAATATGTTGACCATCGTTTTGTTGGCCAGATGTTGGCAAGATACCATCCAGTATCTTTAGTATCCAACTCCATCAGTTCACAGAATTTGGCTGGAGAGTATCAAGAGGCATGCATGGAATGGAAAGCAGTGAAACATCTCAAGAAACATCTTGAAACTGATGGTGAAAGTCAGATTCATGTCTCAAAGGAGATCTCCCATGGTATCGAGGCGAAGGAGACGTGGAGGAAGATGTGGCCAAAAACCGGCCTGATATCTTTGAGGAGATGGGATCCTCTGAGGATCACTCTTGACACCACTAGACAAGGAACCGGTGATCCAGAAAATGGAGACACCACCTGTCAAGGGGAGTCCACAATTTCACACTCCAAAGCCAAACCAACTTGAATCTCCACCATTTGCAGGAAACAGTGGGAGATAATGGTGTGTGAGTCAACTCAGTCTCATGCTGTACAGTAGCTCAGTCAACCTACCCCAAGGGGGCCTTGTGCACTTTAGGTTGCGAGTTGTCCTCAGAAGAATGTTTGGAATGTTTCATCTTGGGAGGGAGGGCTCTCCAGAGTGAAGAGACACTGATAGCCCAAGTGAAAGAGAATGACCCAGAGTTGGAGGAATATCATCTTTAGCCAGAAAAGGGTAGTAGTGCTCTTCTTGGGCACCATGTCAATATCAATACTTGATACTGTACTCTTCCAATTATGCAGTTTTGCCTGGTCCTCAGTTCAGCCGGTGGTTCTGAGGGCAAAGGTGAGATCCCAGGCTGAACATTGCTCCAGCCAAAGGTTTATTTTAACTGAACTAACTTAATTTCCCTATTATATATTAATTTATGGGTGACTTCTTGGTAACATAGCAATTTGGGTAACAAGAGGAAAAGATGAAGATCACAGTATAGATGGATAGTCAATCAAGAAAACCATGGCCTCGAGTTTGCAAGATATGAACAGGGCTGTTGATGAGGATGTGTCTTGGAGGTCTCGTCTTCATAGGATTGCCATAAACTGAAGCCAACTTGGCAGCAGTTAATACTAAAATAATAATAATAATAATAATAATAATAATAATAATAATAAAGTTTATTTATATCCTGCCCCTTTGAGATCAATCGGGGCGGCTAACAAGAATAAAATATGCATACAACTGTAAAATCTAACTCCCCCCCCTAAAAAATTATTAAATCAATTATAAATTAAAACATACAATAAAATACAACAATAATTTAAAAACGATCACAATGCGGCTGCGGTTCTTAAGACTAAAAACCTAGAAGCCCTCTTAGGAGAGGGATTCCTGAGGCCGGGATTATGGTGAGCTCATGGTGAGCTCACTTTCCATTAATATGCAAAACCACTGATAAAAGGGAAAGGTGGTAAAAATAGTCTGTTTACTCCTTAATGTAAGCACATGATATGAACTACTCCTTTAAAATAAGGCATCATTTCTTTAATATCCTGTGCTTTCTCAAAAAAGTGCAAGATGATGTAACTGCCACACACACATCTATCCTTTATGTAGGCCCTTCCCTATGAGGCAGCTTAGGCTGAATAAATATAAAGCTTGCTGGGTAATCTTATGATCCAAAACACACTGGAGAAGTTTGTGACTGTTTTAACTGTCCTGGCTCAATACTAGGGAATTCTGGGAATGGTAGTTTTGTGAGACATTTAGCCTTCTCTGCCAGAGAGCTCTAGTGCCACAATAAACTACAATTCCTAGGATTCCCTAGCACTGGGCCAGAGCAGTTAAAGCAATCTCAAACTGGATTATTTCTCCAGTATGTTTTGAACCTAAGGGACTTAACAAAAAGACTATTCAGGTTTCAAAAGCTTCTAAAGTCAGTGTCCTTTATAGGTTAAGTAGCTTGTCAAACAAGTATCCCTATGAAATTATCTAAAACACTAGGTTTGTACACATATACTAGCAGGAAAAAAAATCCTGTCTAAAATCATCTCAAGGAGGCTGGATGACCAGGGACTGAACCTGTACTCTTCTGTCTGCTATAGCAGTAACCAAAATATTCTAAGGCTGTTGCTCTATTTCAGCTAGACAAATTGAGGATGAACCACAGTATCATAAGCACATTTATTATGGCAACCTTCAAGGAGCCATAGAATCATAGAATTGGAAGAGACCACAAGGGCCATCCTGTCCAACCCCCTGCCATGCATGAACTCCCAATCAAAGCATCCCCGACAGATGGCCATCCAGCCTCTGCTTAAAGTCCTCTAAGGAAGGAGACTCCACTATTCTCTGAGGGAGTGTGTTCCACTGTCGAACCGCCGGTGGAATCTCTTTTCCTGGAGCGTGCATCCATTGTTCTGGCTCCTAGTCTCTGGAGCAGCAGAAAACAAGCTTGTTCCCTCCTCAATATGACATCCCTTCAAATATTTAAACACGGCTATCATATCACCTCTTAACCTTCTCTTCTCCAGGCTAAACATCCCCAGCTCCCTAAGTCGTTCCTCATAAGGCTTGGTTTCCAGACCCTTCACCATTTTAGTTGCCCTCCTTTGGACACGCTCGTTTCTCCACATCCTTTTTGAATTGTGGTGCCCAGAACTGGACACAGTATTCGAAGTGAGGCCTGACCAAAGCAGAAAGGCCTGATCATGTTTGCTTAGATTGATGTTTGGCCAATATTTGGGGTGGGGGCGGGGGGGGGGTACAAAAGTGCCAGCAGCCAGTCTTGAAGCAGCATTTTTGACCATTCTATGCCTTTTTATTTCAGAAAATATTGTGTCACAATATTTTATAAAAATTGGATTAACAATTATAAAAATCTATACACAAAAATACAACTTGCATTTTTCAGGAGTAGAGGTGAATACATATCAAAAAGAAAAAATTTGGAGAAAAAGCTATCACCTTTTCTCCCAGGAAACATCCAGATTAAACTTACAAATGGAAAAGCAGGCATTTTATATCTGATTCCTCATACAAAATTGATCCAAAATAAGAAATATTAATGGTAACCATGTACACACTGACTATCTTCAGCTGTACCCCTCCCTATGTACTCTCTTGCAGAAAAGTGGTAACAATATATAGCTTCTGCATGAAGAACAGACTATATTGCATAAATAACAATCCTGACATAGCTGTGCACTCAGGATAATGAAGCATGGTCTTTTGGAAGACATGATAAAACCATTACCCTGAGCATACAGCTACAGGATAATTGTTTTTCATCATTAGCAACAGAAAAAGAATAGTTCATCTGTACTGAAAATCAAGTATTTGCAACCACCACAAGTTGTTTATACCAAGCCTCTGCATTCTGTTCCAGAAGTTGGCACTAAACACAATTGTTTTCTGTGGGCAGAACAATTAAAGGAAATTCAGTTTTCTTGACCATTTTACTAGATGAATAATTAAACACAACACCCAAATAAAGCTATTTTTTTTAAAAAAATACAGATATTAATGCCCTGCTGTGCAAAGATTGATTTATTGAACTTTGGAAAGTTTTTTTTGTTACATCTTAAAAATGGTGCTACAGATCTTCAGAGGCCAAGGACAAGACAGGCAGGAAAAGCACTAAGAGGTTCTCCTTTTCACAGTAGAGTAGGTGATGCTAGGAGGAACATAGGTGAGTTCCAAATATAACAAACATCTCCTCACATGATCACAGAAACTTGGATCACATTAAATATAAACTATCATCCCTATTTCCTCCTCCCATGGTGAGAATACTCACAAGGGAACTCAAGCCTGGAAAAGTTATTTAGTTGGCCAACCTTAGAGGTAGTATATGGGGCCATGGCAGTGCAATACTGATTCAGGAATTAAGAGCCTATAAAATAGGCTCTTTCATTTCTGTGTGCACAAGGCTATGCCTGGTTTTCCTTCCTCATACATTAGACTTTCCTCAGCTGAAAATATGTTACATAAAATTCCGTAATGCTTCTGGAAAGCTCTTTTCACACACGTATGCGCATACACACAAACATACTGGCTAAGGCAGACAGGCAGGAGAGACAGGGTTGGGAAAATTCTCCAAGATACTTGCTCCCAAGTTGCATTCATTTCTGTTGTAATATGGCCATCTTTTCTGTTTAAAGTGTGAAATAGTGGAGTGCTGGGAGGCACCTTTCAGTGGAAAAGTGACACAAAGAGGAGACAGTTAGATATATCTTCCACAACAAACTGCAGCCTCCACAAGGGCAGATTTTAAAATACACCCAAAAGCAAAACCACAGAACTAGATTTAACATCCAGTTCTATCAGCACTTCCTACTAAAGGACCTCAAAAAAAAAAAAAAAAAAAAAAAAAAAAAAAGGACAGAAATGAAACTCTTGCACCTTCTGTAATTTTAGAAATAGTTATCTTGAATTAAAAGCAGGAAATAGAAACTGATTTGCAAGAGAAGTGAGAAAACTTTGTGGTTTGTATGGTATTGTGCTACACCACAACAAATATGATTGTATCTAGTGGTGGATAAATGAGGATAAAGTTTATACTTACCAAGACAGACAAACCTACTTACAGTCAAAAAGGCATAGAAACAGAGACAGTTCTGTTCAGCAAAACCTATCCATTTTATGAAAAGTTAAACTAGCGTATATATGTCATATTTACCAAAACATACAGAGAAAGAAATACATAAATGAAAGCTAAGAAGGCACTGAAGGTTATAGCAATGTAAGGCACTTTCACAAACTGTAATATGCTACACCGTGGCATAATAACCTTCCATGGGACAAAGGTAGTTGAGCAAATTGAGCTGGTGGAAGGGTATTTTCCGCAGCTTTTATTGCAATCCTCTGAACTGCCTTGCAAGATGGAAGACTGGTGGTTGCTGCAGTAGCTGCAAAATAAGGGATGCCCCATTTGGTAAAGGTGAGTGTAGTCACAGCAGCTCAGGATCCCAATGAAATGGGAAGAGTTCCCAATTTATAACAGTGATCTCTGTCTTTGGAATAGTGTACAATTACCTGTAGAAAGGAAGTTGGCAGAAGGACAGGATGACTGGTTGCCATCAGTATACAAAGAGATCTTGTTGCAGCTTTGAGACATTGGCCTGAAACACACGGGCAAGATAGAGCAGCTTCCGGCCACTTCGGGGGCGGGATGTGCACATGACGCATGCTCCCGGAGTGGCCGGAAGCCAGCCTGAGGTCACCTAAGGTGGCCTGGGGCCACCGGGGAAAACAATGCAAAAAAAGCACTCCTTGCTGGGAATCTGTTTGGGACCATGGCGGCAGCCTGCTTTAAGAGTGGGCCATGCAGTTGCCGCGATCCTCAGGTGATTACTGGCCGATTGCAGGCCGAGAGGGCTCTGGCCGCATTTCCCTGCCTATCTGCTTGACCCTAAGGTCCAAAACACACTGCAGAAATAATCCAGTCTGAGACCACTTTAATGACCCTGGTTCAGTGCTAGGGAGTTCTGGGAACTGTACTTTTGTGATAAATTTAGCCCTCTCTGTCAGAGAGTTCTGGTAACACAATAAACTATAATTCCCAGGATTGCCTAGCATTGAGTTAAGACTGTTAAAATGGTCTGAAACTGGATTATTTCTGCAGTGTGATTTGGACCTAACAGAGAGAAATTAGTAATAGCATAAAATTTCTAAGTCTATGAAAGTCTATGAAAGCTTACGCTACTAACTTCTTTATCTCAGTCAGTGTCAAACGTGCTACAAGATCCCTTTGGATACTGATTTTCCAGACTAACATGGGTATATCTTTGGTTTCCATCAGGTTCAACTGACAGAACTGTTTCACAGTTCCATCATGCTATTTTGACCTCACCATAGCTTACATAGCACCATCGTCTACCCAGCTCCTATATACAGAAATTAATGCAGATGAGGTATATTTGGGACTTGGCAAGAGCTAAGAGATTATAGGCACAATATGGTAGTTTGTTTCAGTTCTAATATTTCAAGGATCTGGAGAGAAGGAAAATCTAGTACTTTCCCAGCAGTGCAAGCAAAACTAGAATGTACAATAAAAGAATGAGGGAAGAGGTGCTAGATGTCAAATGAAGTAAGTGGCTTAGGCAGTCTTGTCCATCTTCTCATTGTATAGTCAACACTTCTTAAAAGTGCAGTGCTGTTCCTGGAACCCACCAAGGTTATGGCCTAACAGATCCAGGTAAGCATGTCCAGACAAAAGTCACTGATGACATGTAGCACATGGCTGGTGTACTGCATTTGATTCTGAGGATCACAAGTTGTGCAGACTTGGTTTAGGAACATGACAGAGGATGAAAGAAGCATGCATGAAAAGAGATTTCAAAGTGAAGCCTGTATAGTTTTCTAAGAGATTTCAATTTTGCCAAAATGAGTAAAAACCTATAAACTGGGTACTTTTTCATGGCCTGGTACTTCTTTCTTGCATCATCATAAGGCTAACTTTCAGTAAAATGAAGCAGCATTCACAATTGTGAATCAATAGTCCCAGCAACCCCCCACCCCCTTGTGAAAGCAGGAATGTCTTCATCATGTATCAGCCAGAAAAAAATTGCTGTTGTGATCAAGAAAATAAAGGAAAACTCCACAGGGAAATTTATCTATTACCAGTTATGGTAAAAGAGACAAGAAATTTCATGTCCCTTCTTCAGATTAAATGATGATCTCAAATTCAGAGGGCTTTCACAGAGAAATCATTCATAAGGTGATCCAGTTGCATTTGACCTCAGGGTGGGCCTTGGAGTACATCTTAGTACTCATATCTAACTCTGCTGAATGAGGCAACCTCGGTTGTATAGAGGATAGGAGATGCCTCTTTTGAAAGCAAACAGTGTAGTAGTACAAATAACCCATACATTATTCTTGAGTAAGGGACCAATTCCCTCTTCCCATTTACTGTGTCATGTCTAGTTCTGTTTTAAGAACAAGAAGAAATGTAGAAATCAGAAAATGGTGGCCTCTGAGGTAGAGTTTATATTTAACATCAACCACCAGCTGTTAGGAGTAGATGACTAAGTAGGTGGAGAAATTCCCCATTATTTAACAGCTTCCTTCTTGTTACATTCATAATTCAGTCAAATTATTAAGGCGTTAAGAATTGAGCTGCCTGGCATCCACCATAGAAACAACCCATCTAATAAGCAGGGAAGAAGAATATAAGCAGTCACAGATCCCCTTAGGCAAAACTTATGAAAAAGGAGTCAAGGAAAAGATGAAGTCAAAAGTTGCAGTCCTGAAGACAATTACTAGGGAGTAATCCCTTTTGAATATTGCCGGACATACTTCTGAGTAAATATGCATGAAATATGCTGCACTATATGCACACAATATTGCACTATATGCACAACAATATTGTGTTTGGATGGACCCAGGCATATAGATCACACCAGCATTTCATTGAAAAATTTTGCTACATAAGAATAAATATTTTAAGAAAGCTGTCCGCATATTAAATAAGGAAATTGCTCCCTTCACTAAGGCACTTTAGGTTAAGAAAAATTCTATGGGCTAGTAGAGATGGAAAGTGTATCACACACATACTAAGCTGTTAGACCAGCAGGTCACTATGTTGTTGTTTTAAGGTAAATCTCTTCTAAGACATTAGTAAATCTATTTTGTGCTAGGCAAACAAAAAGCATATGAAATAAGAGCTTTGCATCTGCTTAACTCCCCAGAATTCAGCAGGAGTCACAAGGTAGTATTTTAGCCTTTGAGACGGGTCTTTGCACTGTATATTTTTATCATTGTTCGTAAGGCCTGGAATATCCTAAAAACTTGCTGTCTGCAATAGGAAGCATTGCTAGATGCAATCAGAATGGAGGGGTGAATGGAATTAGGAATAGATTTTTGGGGGGGAAATGGTTGGCCAACATCTGGGAAACAGGAAAACAAGAAAAAAAAACATAAAAGAAAAAATGTACAATAAGGTAGTATATCAGACGGAGGAAGTGTTTGGTGTTCTTAAGCCCCACTATAAAATGAAAAGGTTTGGTTTTTGCAAACTGTCTGACAAGAGAAAATGAGATCTTTCCATAATGTGTCTTTAAGCTATCTGAGGTGGACCTTGGAAGGACAGACAGGCGAAATATGTTCCTTATTCTCAAAGTCTTCAATTTTGCTTTCTCCATCTCCAAATATCCCTTGCAAGCTGTGCTTTGGCTCTATGGAGACTTGAGTTTCTTGATCCGTGGTGAGGTACCATTTTCTGATTTTACAACTCCATTTTCATGGTAGCCTATAGTGGGATGAGGTGACAAAAAAGAGAATTAGCTTTTGATTTTAAAAAGGACTTGCCTATTTAAGTGAAGTTTTTTAAAAATTGGAACTCTATACTTGGAAAGTTGTCCTAAGCCTTCATCCATCCAGTTTACAGGATCATATCAGCCACTTCCTGTGATCTTGAACTACTTTCTGGGCTATTAAATTTGAGCACTTGCCCCAGAATTATGGTGGCAAAGACTACAAGGAAATTGGTGGGCATTTTTAGGCCACTGGTAGACCAAAATGGAATGCTGTAGCTGTACAGCATTTCCAAGTACCTCATTTGTCATTAGCATTCACTACACAGGAAAAATCAGTAGAGATATAAAGCAGAACTGTCAACCTATTAAAGCAATATTAGCTTATTATTTGTACATTTTAAATACTGTATATACCTGTGTACCAGGTGACCTCACGTATAAGTCGAGGTATGGTTTCAGGGTAAAAATCATGGATTTTAATATGACCCATGGCAAGTCAAGGGTAAAACTTAGGGGGCTATAAAAAGGATGGAAAGGGAAAAACACCACTTCTGTCCCTCCTTCTCCATCTCTGCACCTTTCCCAGCCACCTATCACCATTTCCCAGGTGCTGGAGGAGAGGTTTTAACATTGGATTGGGGAGGAAAGGGAGTTAAATGGAGTGTTTCTTTGATAGGAAGAGAAGGCTTTCAAATCAGATTGGGAAGGGAAAGAAGTGGAGTTAAATGGGGTGTTTCTTTGATGGGAAGAGGAGGCTTTCAAGTCAGATTGGGAAACGCCCACACACACCTCCTGCCTCGAGGCACAAAAAGTGGGGAAGAGTGGGGCATCACGGTGGTGCTTGTTTCAGGACCTTTCTAAGCAGTACTAGTGTATTGACCCATATATAAGTCAACCTAGGATTTTAGGGTTCTGGGGCATAAGTGTCTTGACTTATAGTTGAGTATATACGGTAAGTGTTAGCTACCTTGGGATCCCATCAGGAAGGCTGGCACACAAATCAAGTACATTTTAAAAAGATGAATCAAGTCCACATACACTCGTATATTATGAAAATAACAGGTCTGAAGAAAAAGTATATTATTTTTTTCTGCTCCTCACATGTCACAATAGATGCACCTCTTTAAAATCCCATCATCTCTTTTACAGAGGAGAGGCTACTGCAATTTTTGATACAAACTTGTATCAAAATGTCAAAAATATTTCTTTGAAAATATAATTTGCTATCGAACTAATCCGTTTAATTGATGAAAATATGTTTTCAGTGATTTATATAAGTGACTACAGCATACTGCAGCCCTTGTTAAAAATCAGATACAGGTTTAAATTATGTGTCTGCTCAGGCATGATGCTCACCAGACTCCCTTTTCATGGTCTTCAGTTGTTGTTTGGCAGGGACAATTGCTGCAGTTTTTTTTCTAGCATACTGTTCATTCCAATACTCCCGCCAGCGTCGTAGCTGGAAGTGGATGAAGTGCCACATCATCCATGCCTGTGAGAAGCACACGAGAAGCAACACACACATCCTACAAGAGGACAAGAGAGTCAGGTTGGTAATGAGCCATGATTTCTAAATAGCCAATTACTTCTAAGAAGGTATCAAAGGGATGAACCTCAGTCCATAAACCAACAAAATAATCCACACTAATTTAAGTGTTCTGCTACCAAGCCACCCTTCCGTAATGAAAGGGATATTAAAGCCACCAACCCAAATCATCAGCTCTTTCTCTGTTCCTCAAAAACTAAAGCAAAGCAGCTTATTTATATACCGCTTCATATCACGCTATGGGATGTCTAAGCGGTTTACAACTGTGAGCTGATTGCCCCCCAACAAGCTGGGTACTCATTTTAGCGACCTCGGAAGGATGCAGGCCTGAGTTGAGCCTCAGCCCTGGCTGGTATTGAACTCGCAACCTTGTGGTCTATGAGTGAGTAGCTGCAGTACAGGCATTTAACCACTGCACCACCAGGGCTGCTTTAATACTGGCAGACAAAGACTTTTGTTTTAATGTAAAGCCTTCAAAATAAGGAGTTACGTTGTTTGTTTGCAAAAATAAGATAATTATTACCATTATTAATGTGAAGGGCAGCTGCCTTCATTTACAAAGACAAACTATCTCACAATGTTAAAGATCTATAATCATGTGTATCAGCACACTCCAATAATAGGTTACAGTATTTATGAGCATTCTAAATATACAAATATGTACAGGAAAGCTACGAACTGGTATCTGTGTAATATACCCAAATACTTATCAGAAACATCACACATTATGTAATATACCCAAATACTTATCAGAAACATCACACATTACTTAGGTAGAAACTGGGAGTGATGTGTGAGGTTGAGTGTCCTTTCATCATTCCCTGGAAGAAATGCCTTCCATCCCTTCCCAGCTAGCTTTAATCATAGGTAACCATTGTATCAGAACAATCACAGCTAGTGCTGTGAAACAGAATAATATTTGCTGGTTTAAAATACTAGTGATGAAGGATTCTTTAATATTTAACTGTGTTTAAACCCAGCAAGGGAAACACGGTGGGAATCTGCATACGAGAAAGAACGTACATCCCTGCAGCTGGTTCCCATTCTAAACCGCTGATAAGACATTTTCCTAGTCTTACTATAAGTGACTCTAGAATTCCTATTCTTCTATCTACTAAACTAATCCTTTCTTTGTCTGCTAGACACAGAACTTACCAGAGTCTTACCTGAAAAGTAAAGTGTTGAAATTTCCTTTCTCAGGGTCAAATGCTTGATTTTCTGACCGAGCCAACCCAAAACCAATGACCAACACAGAAAGGGTAAGGGTAAAAAGCCGAGTGATGACGAAAACCACTGCCCATGCATGGAACCTTGTAAAGAGAAACATATCATCCCACTATTAGCAACAGCAAGTGAAAATCTGGTAGGCATTTTAGCATATAGCAGGTGTCTCAAAATCACCAACATGCAGTTGCACTCCTTAAATGTATCCAGAAAGCAAAGATTAGCTTCTGCACCATTTGTAAGCCGCTCTGATAGCCTTTTGGCTGAAGAGCAGGATATAAATACTTCATAATAATAATAATAATAATAATAATAATAATAAGGATCATGCAACTCAAGTCAATACTCCTGGCTGCTCACTATGAAGATCGACCAACAATAAGCTGTGATCCAGAATTCTCAGGATGTGACAACCAAGTCACATACCTGAATGTCTTTATATTAATACCCAAGTATCTCATCAGTTATAATACCATGCAAGCGTGGAAAACAGCACCGTTGTAACTTTATTTCCCTATGTAAGTACTTTGGTAACTATCTTCCAAGACCTCCCCAGATCTCACAGTACTGGGAAAAGAAAGCTACTGGAAAATGAAAGTGCAAATACCACACAATTGCTATCAAAGTAGGAGGGAGAGATATGTTTTGCCTTTCCTCCAGTCTGAGCCTGTCTTTTCTACAAATATTTACTAGCCAGTGGCCCAGTGCTAAGCACCCATTGTTTATCATAGTTAACTCTGCCAACTCTGAAGAGCAGAAGGAAGATTTGGCTCTAGTTAGTGTTCTGCATATATTGGGGGGATGGGGATGGGGGGTGGCTTCGATCCATCTAATTTCTTGCCTGTTCGCTTTCCCTTGAGCATAGCAATAAAGCTTCTTTCTTAAATTTTTAAATATCCTTCCCCTTCCCTCCCTGAAATCACTGTGCTTTTTCGTCAAGAGTATATTTTTACAGTTAAATCAGGTTTTCCCATTCTTAAAAAAAAAAGGGCGAGGGTGTGTGTGTACAAAAAGCAGATTTCATATTGTATCCAAAGTAACAAATACTAATAAGTGAGAACATCACTTGAAATTTTGCATTTGGTTTATAAGACACTGAATAACAATGTAGTAGAGGGGATTACTATTATGCAATTTTAAACCCAAAACACAACAAGAGATACTGGAGTGAGGACCCTCAGAATCACTAAAAGGTTTGTTGGTGGGCTTCAGAAGCTCTGCCTAACCATGACAAGGAAGTCATATCTTTCCCCAAAGAACACTCCAGAGCACTTACAATTTTTCATTGTTTTCATCTGTGAAATAGAAAAGGCGAGCCATGTGGAAGAGGAATTCAGCCACATACTGCAGTAGCAGCAAGATTAATCCCAGGCGTGTGAGGCTGGAAAAATGGAGGAATAATGTTTAGTCTGGTAAAAGTGATCAGTATCTAATGAACCTTTTCCCCAGCCACCCCTCACTCCCCATCCTGCTCCTCAATATTTGTCCCGATGTCAAGATATGTCCTGATCGAGACAGTTGATCTTGATTTCACACACACTACATGACTTTACACTAAGAAAACACAAATTGTGCAATCTGCATAAATCAAGCAAATAAATATTTACTTAGCTTGCTAATTCTGTCAGATGGAGAAAGTAGCACAAAAAAAAAAAAGGAAAACGAATTCTCTATACCAGGGGTAGGCAACCTTTTTGAGCTGGGGGCCGGGTTGCTGTCCCTCAGACAATTGGGCGGATGAAGCACCATAAATAAATAAATAAATATTTATTTATTTTTTTTAAAAAAATAATTTTTTAAAAAAAAATGCATGCACACTCTCTCAGTCCCAGAAAAGCCATGGCAAAACCACTGTGGAGATTTTGCCAAGAAAACCCCAAGAACAAGTAATAACTACAATCATCAACATCATTATGGTGGGCGGCGGCAGGACCGGCCTGGGGCCGGTCCAAAGGCCTCGGGGGGCCGCATCCGGCCCCTGGGCCTTAGGTTGCCTACCCCTGCTCTATACTCTGTGGTCATTGGAACTCTACCTAAACTATAAACTTGTCATCTCTTCTGGGAATTCATGAAGCACTGCATACACACCTCTCAAGCCTAAAAATATATTGCCAAGCATACCCCATATCACTTTCACGATACTCCTTGAAAAAGCATACTTAACACCAAACACTTTTATTCTGATGCAAAGACATCTGTGTGGACTAGATGCCATACTCCTCCTGATTTGGATGAGGGATCTCCATTTAATCCCACCTGAAATTCCTCAGTATATGTTTCCATTCATTTTACTACAAAAAACCAAAAAACCAAACAAACCCATCTTTTTGATGAAAACCATGTGAAGTCAAACTGGTCCTAAGCAAGCTTCATATAGCTGTTTCTTTCAAACGAACAGTAGCATTAAGCACATATAGGGATGGAACAGATATTCATCAATTGATTTATGATCCATAGCAGTCCACAGTATCCGTAGAACTCTTCTCCAGCACCATAGCTGATTTTCTTCCTATGATTTTTTTCACTGTCCAGCTTTCACAACCATACATAGAAACCATACATAGAACTTTAGCATTCAATGATATATCTTTAAACTTCAGGATCTTGTCTAGTTCCTAGTTCCTTCACAGCTGCCTTTCCAAGTCCAGCCTTCTTCTGAGGAAAACTTCAAACAGTTCCAAAGAGAAGGAAAAATGGGGGAGTGTCTCAAGAAACCAGGATGGATGACTAAAGAACTTTCAACTGAGCTAAGTTTTTAAAAGGACATGTGTAAGAAATTGAAATGGGGAGAAATCACCAAAGAGGAATTCAAACAAATAGCTAGCACATATAGGGGGAAGTAATAAAATCTAAAGAGCAGAATGAGCTCAGGCTTGCTAGAAAGGTTAAAAATAAAAAGAGCTTTTTGGTTATGTCCATAACAAAAGGAAGAAGAAGGAAATGATAGGGCCATTCTATGGAGAAGATGGTGAAATGCTAACAGGGGTCAGAGAAAAGGCAGAACTACTCAACATCTTTGCCTCAGTCTCCTCATAAAAGTAAAAGGGTGCTCAACCAGAGGAAAATGGAACAGATGATGCAACAGGGAAATGCAGCATAGAATAAGTAAAGAGGTAATACAGGAGTACTTGGTTAATCTAAATGAATTTAAGTTTGTAGGGCCAGTTGAACTACATCCAAGGGTATTAAAAGAGCTGGCAAATGTAATCTCAGAGCCATTTTGAGAATTCCTGGAGAACAAGAGAAATCCCAGCAAATTGGAGGAGGACAAATGTTGTTACTATTGTCAAAAAGGGGGGAAAAGAGGACCCAAACAATTACCGCCATTTAGCCTGACATCAATACCACAAAGGATTCTAAAACAGATCATTAAACAGTGAGTCTGTCAGTAATGCCATAATCACTAAAAGTCAACATAGGTTTCTCAAAAGCAAGTAATGCCAGACTAATCTGATCTCTTTTTAAAAATAAAATTACCAGGTTGGTAGATGAAGGGAAAGCAGTGGATGTAGCATATCTTGATTTCGATAAGGCCTTTGATAGTTCCTCCATGATATTCTTGCAAACAAGCTAGTAAAATGTGGGCTAGACAATGCAACTGTTAGATAGATTTGTAATTGGTTGAATGGCCAAACCCAAAGTGTGCTCAGCAACGGCTCCTTTTCATCCTAGAGAGAAGCAACCCTGGGGGATCCCATAGGTTCTGTTCTGGGCCCATGCTATTTGACATATTTATCAATGACCTGGATAATGGATTAGGGAGAGTGGATATCAAATTTGCAGATGACACCAAATTAAACGGGATAGCTAATACTCCAGAGGACAGTATCAACATTAAAAATGTCCTTCATGGATTAGAAAGCTGGGCCAAAACTGACAAAATGAATTTCATCATGGAGAAATGTAAGGTACTACTTCTAGGCAGAAAAAAAAAATGAAATGCTCAGATATAGGATGTGGGACACTAGCTTGAGAATAATAAATGTGAAAGGGATCTAGGAGTCCTAGTAGACTATAAGTTAAACATGAGTCAACAGTGTGATGCGGCAGTTAAAAAAGCCAATGCGATTCTAGGCTGCATCAATATAAGTATAGTGTCTAGATCAAGGAAAGTAATAGTGCCAGTATATTCTGCTTTAATCAGGCCTCACCTGAAATATTGTGACCAGTTCTGGGAACCACAATTCAAAAAGGATGTTGACATGCTGGAGCATGACCAAAGGAGGGCAGCTAAAACGGTGAAGGGTCTGGAAATCATGCCCTATGAGGAACAACTTAGGGAACTGGGTATGTTTAGCCTGGAATAGAGACGGTTAAGAGGTGATATGACAGCCCTGTTTAAATATTTGAAGGGATGTCATATTGAGGAGGGCGCTAGCTTGTTTTCTGCTGCTCCAGAGAATAGGACCCGGAACAATGGATGCAAGCTACAGGAAAAGAGATTCCACCTTAATATTAGGAGGACCTTCCTGACAGTGAGAGCTGTTCGACAGTGGAACACACTCTCTCGGAGCATGGTAGAGTCTTCTTCTTTGGAGGTCTTTAAACAGAGGCTGGATGGCCATCTGTCAAGGATGTTTTGATTTTGAGTTCCAGCATGGCAGAATGGGGTTGGACTGGATGGCCTTGAGGTTTCTTCCAACTCTATGATTCCAAGTATAGTGTCTAGATCAAGGAAAGTAAAAGTACCATTCTATTCTGTTTTGGTCAGACTTCACCTGGAATACTGTGTCCAGTTCTGGGCACCACAATTCAAACAAGGTATTGGCAAGCTGGAGCCTGTCCAGAGGAGGGTGATTAAAATTGTGAAAGGTCTGAACACTATGCCTTATGAAGAGAGACTTAGGGAGCTGGTATTTTAAGCCTGGAATTAAAAAGGTTAAGAGCCTTCTTGCTGAAACACTTAAAATGATGTCATACTGAAGCTGGAGCAGGTTTGTTTTCTGCAGCTGCAGAGAACAGGATGCTGAGCAATTGATTCAAATGACAGGAAAAGAGATTCCACCTCAAAATTTGGAAGAACTTCCTGCCAGTAAGAACTATCCAACAGTAGAATATGCTGCCTCAGAGTCTCCATTTTTGGAAGATTTTAAACAGAGATGGGATGGGGGTGCTTTGACTGTGTATTCCTGCATGGCAGGGGGTTGGACTTCATGGCCCTTGAGATCTCTTCTAATTCTTGGATTCTATGATTTCTTGAATGCAATCTCCATCTTGAACTATTTCATTGTTTTCAGTGTCTGCTTAAGAATTATGTAAATCATCTCTGGTCATTATTTTTGTTTTTTAAATGTTCAGCTGTAACCCTCTTTCTTCCTTGATTTTCTTTAGTAATCATTCCAAGTCTTTGCTATTTTCTGCTAATAGTATGGTGTCATCTGCATATCGTAAATGGATAATGTCCCTTCCTCCAATTTTCATGGGTCCTTTTTCCTCCAAGTCTAATCCTGTTTTACATATATGTTCAGCGTACATGCTAAACAGATAGGACTTGCTAGAGAGGTTAAGAACAATAAAAAGGGCTTTTTTGGGTATGTCCACAGCAAAAGGAAGAAGAAGGATATGGTAGGGCCACTGTGTGGAGAAGATGGCAAAAAGTTAACAGGGGACAGAGAAAAGGCAGTCTTCTCTTTGCTTCAGTCTTCTCAGAAAAGGTAAAGGGTGCTCAACCTGAGGATAATGGAGCAGAGGACAGAATAGGAGAATTTCAGCACAGAATAAGTAAAGAGATAGTACAGGAACACTTGTTAATCTAAATGAATATAGGTTTCCAGGACCAGACGAATTACATCCAAGGGTATTATTAAAAGAACTGGCAAATGTAATATCGGAAACATTGGCAATAATCTTTGAGAACTCCTGGAGAACAGGAGAAGTCCCAGCAGACTGGAGGAGAGCAAATGTTGTCCCCATCTTCAAAAAGGGGAAAAAAAAAGAGGATCCTAACAATTATCGTCCAGTTAATCTGACATCAATACCAGGAAAGATTCTGGAGCAGATCATTAAACAGAAAGTCTGTGAACATCTGGAAGGTAATTCCATAATGGGTTTCAGAGAAACAAGTCATGCCAGACAAATCTGATCTATTTTTTTTGATAAAATTACCAGCTCGGTAGATGAAGGGAATGCTGTGGATATAGTATATCTTGATTTCAGTAAGGCCTTTGACAAGGTTCCCCATGACATTCTTGCAAACAAGCTGGTAAAATGTGGGCTAGACAAAGTAACTGTTACATGGATTTGTAATTGGTTGACTGGCCGAACCCAAAGGGTGCTCAACAATGGCCCCTCTTCAACCTGGAAAGAAGTGACTAGTGGGGTGCCACAGGGCTCTGTCCTGGGCCCAGTGCTATTCAATATCTTTATTAATGACTTGGATGACAGTATTGGGGGCATAGTTATCAAATTTGCATACGACACCAAATTAGGAGGAGTAGCTAATGCCCCAGAAGACAGGATCAAAATTCAAAATGACTTGAACAGACTAGAAAGCTGGGCCAAAGCTAACAAAATGAAATTCAACATGGAGAAATATAAGGTACTGCACTCAGGGCAGAAAAACGAAAAGCACAGATATACGATGGGGACACCTGGCTGAATGAGACGACGTGTGAAAGGGAACTAGGAGTCCAGGTACACCACCAGTTGAACATGAGACAACAGTGTGATGCAGCAGCTAAAAAGGCCAATGCAATTTTAGGCTGCATCAATAGAAGTACAGTGTCTAGATCAAGGGACTTAGTAGTGCCACTCTATTCTGCTTTGGTCAGGCCTCACCTGGAATACTGTGTCCAGTTCTGGGAACCACAATTCAAAAAGGATGTGGAGAAACTGTAGCATGTCCAAAGGAGGGCAACTAAAATGGTGAAGGGTCTGGAAACCAAGCCCTATGAGGAACGACTTAGGGAGCTGGGGATGTTTAGCCTGGAGAAGAGAAGGTTAATAGGTGATATGATAGCCGTGTTTAAATATTTGAAGGGATGTCATATTGAGGAGGGAACAAGCTTGTTTTTTGCTGCTCCAGAGACTAGGACCTGGAACAATGGATGCAAGCTCCAGGAAAAGAGATTCCACCTCAACATTAGGAGAAACTTCCTGACAGTAAGGGCTGTTCGACAGTGGAACACACTCCCTCGGAGAGTAGTGGAGTCTCCTTCCTTGGAGGTCTTTAAGCAGAGGCTGGATGGCCATATGTTGGAGATGCTTTGATTGGGAGTTCATGCATGGCATAATGGGGTTGTACTGAATGGCCCTTGTGGTCTCTTCTGACTCTATGATCCTAGGATGATAAAATGTAGCCTTGCCTGACCCCTATGCCAACTGCTAACCTTTCCGTCTGTCCGTATTCTGTCCTGATGGTAGCTTCTTTTCCTGAGTACAGGTTATGCATCAGAACAATCAAATGTTGTGGCACATCCATTTCTGTAAGATTGATGCATAGCTTTTCATGATCTAGACCAGGGGTAGGCAACCTTTCCCCTTTAAGGGCCGAGGGACTTCAGCTCCCAGAAGCCTTAGCCATGTTGGCCAATAGTCCCATGTTGGCCAATAGCTCCTGGGATTCTGGGAGCTGAAGTCCCTCAGCCCTTAAAGGGGAAAGGTTGCCTACCCCTGATCTAGACAGTCAAAGACTTTGCCATAATCTACAAAGCACAGGTTGTTTTCCCCCCTCTGAACTTCTTTTGTGCACATCCTTACCCAACATATATTTGCAATATGATCCCTAGTGGCTTTTCCTACCTTGAAGCCAGCTTGTGCATCTGGCATTTCTCAATCTATATAGAGTAAAAATCTTTGTTGTATAATTTTGAGTATAATTTTTCTTGTACAGAAATTAATGCAGGAGTTTCTGATTACAGCAATCCCTTTCTTGGGGAAAAGGATGTATATTGAGTATTTCCAATCTGTGGCCTATGCTTTTGGTTTCCATATTTGTTGACAAATTTTAGTTAGAACAGGAGAGATTCTGTATCTGTAGCCTGAAACAGCTCTATTCGTATGCCATTTGTTCCTGGTGACTTATTTCTCCTAAGTGCTATCAGTGCAGCTTCCACTTCACTTTTTAAAATTTTAGGTTCACCTTCAAATGGTTCTTCCTTGGATGAACTGTCATCCTTTCATCTCTTTTATATAGTTCTTCAGTTTATTGTTTCCATCATCATTTTATTTTTTCTTGGTCATGAAATGTGCTTCCCTGCTGGTCATAAAACATACCAATTTTTGATTTCTTAAAATCAAATTTTAAATTTCCCTCTAAATTGCTTGAAGAATTTCATCTAGCTTCTCTTATTGGCTGCAGATAATGTCTTTTTGCATTCTCTTTGATAATGTCCTTGGCTTCAGTCCAGAGAGCTTCTGGTTTCTGCCAAATTATGCTGAATAGTGCAAATCTATCTATCTATTTATCTTACATTATCTTTAAAATTTAGGAGAATTTCTTCAGGGTGTATTTTGTTGTTCTTTAGCTTTACTCTAATTTTTGATATTTGCAGTTCATGGTCTGTGCCACAATGTGCTCCTGGTGTCAAGACCAGAATCTCTCAGAATTCCTACCATGCTTGCTACTCAATTATGCTGTACCTGCTTTGCTTTGTATTACTGGATTATGGGTTATATCATACCTTTGGTGTTGCTGAGTGGAAGTGATGTTTATCTTTCTTCAAGTTGGGTAATAAGCAGATGTGGAGGGGAGGTAATATGTATTGGGAGCTGTCAAGGTCAGTCCCGTGGTAATGCCTGGTACAGAGAGAGATAATAGGGCAGTCATGGAAAAGGGATGTTTTGGGAATGGAAGTGAATGGGATTTGAGTTCATGAAAGGTTCTGAATTGTTCTGTGCCTTTAATCAATTGTATAAGCTAAATTGCTTTAGTCCTAACAGCACTGCCATGCTGTGAACTCTCTTAGTTTCTCAAATAAAGCTCTCTGTTTTTATACAGAGGCTTGGCTTTCTGAACTAAAGTAAGCTAGAACATGATACCTGGTTTTCTTTTTGCAGAGAATGGAGCGTCTCCATTTTGTGCTTCCAATTATATAGCCTATTTGTTTTTTTACATTGGTCATCTAGTGATGTTCATGATTAGAGTTGCCTTTTGGGTTGCTTGAAGCTGAAAGAGGGAAGGGCAATGTGTTTGCTTAGGTGGGAAGAAAAATTATATGTCAAAAGTTCACACTAATTGCAGGAACATTTTTTTGTTCCTGTCACAACATAAACTATACACATTTTGAGAAATATGCAAGAGTTTGAGAATTTGTGCAGCTTTTCAGTCAAAATATACAAAGTCTGTTTTACTACACATAGAAAACTGCACAGCGTTCCAAGGGAAAAACATATCCCTTGCTTCCATTGCTTTTTGCTATATTCTTGGGGAAAGTGCATTTTTGTTGTGCCACACTGCAACATTTGTATGTTGAAAATAGCAATTTTGCACAACAGAAATGTTGCATAAAATCAGTAATATTTAACAAAAAATAGCCACTGCGGTTGTGTGTGCAACATTACTGATTTTATGCAACATGCAATATTGTTGTTGTGCAATATTGTTGTTTTCTATATAAAAGCCAGCAATATCACACAATAAAAATGTTGCTTAGTAATTATTACCAATCCTTGGTATCTATAGAGTAAAACTGAATTCTGACTCCTATTGCACATTGTGCACATAATTAAGGCTACAATCCTGTAACTGTGTACAGGACTGCAAGTCTTAGACTGAGATTCTAGTCACTACTGATGGAGCAAAATACCTGTTGGTGTATCACCTACCTGGGCCCATGAGCAAATGTCAATTGGATACCTCAGGGCACAAACTGCAAAAATATCTAAGTGCTCATGCAACAGCCTGTTGCACAAATGGTTTGACAGTGTAAGATTCTGGCTCTTGTGTGTGGAGAATGGTATATATATTAATTATATAGGCTTATCTTAGGGTAACACAATGAACTGAACAAGATTTATTTTTCAGTAGTTTGACAAGGATTGTTAAAGAGATCTAAATATAAATGTTACATGTCACTTGAAGCTGCACAGACAAGTTGCTGCTACTGTTGTTATTACAAAGTTTATTTATATCCAGCCTTTTGCCCAATAATGGGTCTCAAGGTGGTTTACAAATTATTAACAAATTATTAATAAGCATACAAAAGCACCAATAATAAATAAGTTATTTTTAAGTTAAACAATATTTAGAGTTAAAACAATTTAAAATTCATTAAAACAACTAAAAAAAAATCAACAAAACAGCACAGAATACCATTAAAAACCCATTACAGACAATTATTCCTCTCATCAACCACACTGGTTACCTACCATGAAGATGCATTCTGGGTTGCTGATAGAAGGAATCCAAACATCCTGGGTTTTTGCCATCATCATCCAGAGACAGGCAGGATGTATCATGAAGGCCTGTGATATCTAATGAAAAAACTGAATTGACTTCTCCCAGCTTGACTATCTTAGTGCTCAGTTCACCTCCTAGCCAAGCCTACAAACACAGAACTAGAAGGCAGGTAACAGCACGGGTGAAAGAAAAGACGTGGAAAGCATCACACCGTGAACAAAATTTAGCAGCCATATAGGGATTGGGTAGATTTCTGCTTTCAACTACCCAAAATGCACCTACAGGTAAGTAACTAATGTGACATTCTCTGGGTTGGTGAGAGGAATAATCCACACATCCTGGGACTTACCCAAGGCCTCCTCATCAAAATCCTCCTAGGGAAGGTAGTGAGTGCCTCCTAGACTTTAATGACCTCTGGATGATTTGTACTGATTTTGTAGTGGAGAATGAAAGAAGGTATACTCCAGGTGGCAGCCCTACAAACGTGACTGATAAGAGCATTAGAGGAGCAAATGTAGTAGCAGCAGCCACTCTGGAAGGATGTGCAACCACAATTGAAGAATGAGGCATTCTGGCAAGGTCATATGCCATGAGGATGCATGTACTGAGCCACATAGCTATTGTAGAATGAGACAAGTTGTGCCCCAGGGAAGCTGGATTAAAGGAAGAAAGAGTCACAGTACCTAAAACAACTTGTCCTATCGCCTTGCCCTGTTAGTTTTGAAAGACGAACATTAATCTAAAAGAAATCAAGTAGTTATAACTAAAATTCTATCCTTGGGCCTCTCTCCCAACTTTCTGCGTAGCAAGGGATATGATCAGGCTAAAATAGATATTAAACAACATATCACTGACATAGAGCATCAAATTGATATAGCTATGTCTTCTTTTATTGCCAGTGAGAACAGTAGATACTTTACAGCAGGGGTAGGCAACCTTTCCCCTTTAAGGGCCGAGGGACTTCAGCTCCCAGAATCCCAGGAGCTATTGGCCAACATGGAACTATTGGCCAACATAGATGAGGCTTCTGGGAGCTGAAGTCCCTCGGCCCTTAAAGGGGAAAGATTGCCTACCCCTGTTCTATGGCATATATAAGTAACCTAGAAGTGCCCAAACACGATCATACTTTCACCTTGGCTCGATGTAGTGTTCTTCCTTCAGCTGTCCTTGAAGGACACTATAGGAAGATCCCATATCTGGAAAGACACTGCCCTTGTGATTCTGGTCAATCAGTGGAACATGTGCTTTTTCAGTGTCTATACTATAGAGCAGGGGTAGGCAACCTTTCCCCTTTAAGGGCCGAGGGACTTCAGCTTCCAGAAGCCTCAGCCATGTTGGCCAATAGTCCCATGTTGGCCAATAGCTCCTGGGATTCTGGGAGCTGAAGTCCCTCAGCCCTTAAAGGGGAAAGGTTGCCTACCCCTGCTATAGAGATCTATGTACTGACCTTATTTTGCCAATACTTCTAAAACATACAGGATGTTCAGAACAGTATTTTGTTCCTTGCTGCTTTCTAACACTAATCCTACTATAACTCATACTTTTTGTGCTAATTTTTGTGCAGCAGCAATTAAAATCCAATGGGTGATGACTTGCACTACATCAGGGGTAGGCAACCTTTCCCCTTTAAGGGCCGAGGGACTTCAGCTCCCAGAATCCCAGGAGCTATTGGCCAACATGGGACTATTGGCCAACATGGCTGAGGCTTCTGGGAGCTGAAGTCCCTCGGCCCTTAAAGGGGAAAGGTTGCCTACCCCTGCACTACATATTAGTAACTGAACTTCTAGTTGGGCTTTTGTCAGGATTAGCTGGGCTTGGTCCTCTGACAGATTATTATCTGTATTAGCTTTTTTAAGGGATATTTATATGTATTTTACTTCTTTTATGAGTTTTGTTGTTGTATATAGTATTTTTATACTGTATTTTGTTGTTCTTATGCTGGTCTGTGACCATAATAAATATTTATCCTAACTAGTCCTATGAACATAAATTTTTAATGCTCTACACATATCAACACATATCAAGTTTCTGCCATAGTTTCTCCTCAGGGTCCTTAAAGAAAACTTTTCCTTCTTTTGGAGAGTCTGCAAAAGTTCCTCCATAACTTGCTTACTAGGGGTATAGAACCTGTGTGCCATCAGAATCCCCTTATTAGTTTACAGAGGATAGCCTATTCTGAGCTTACGAAGTGGAGAAAAACTGATGGAAAAGATTTTTTTCTTCTTGAAGATTTTGGTTGAAGGAGGACTGAGGCACCCATTCCTGACACTATGAAAAACAGACTTGGAAGAAGTGAGACCCAACATTGCAGAGACCTTAAAAAACAAGGGTATAAACTTTTCTGAATGAAACAAATGACCAGAGGATTCCTCCTGAGTGGAACCCATATCCAACAACTCGCCTTCCTCTTTATCAGAAATAGTATTGCTTCCCACAAAACCCTGGGAGTCACCATCCAAGATCAGAGATTCAAAAACTGACTCACAGTCAGAGGCCTCTGAGGAGTGAGATGGAGAAATAGTTTTCCTCTTTGCTTGGGAGTGATTGGGTGGGCAGCACCCTACTGTGAAGCACCCTGGAAGACTGAGGCACAACACAGAAGATTGGGACTGCACAAACATCTGTAAAGGGCCTTTGTTTAAAAGAGAAATTGTATTGTAACTACAACTCAGGACTGCCTTCTGGTGGCCGGACTGACTTGTACCCTGCCCCTCAAATTCTCCTCACATTCCCCAACAATTGTTTCTCAAGGCAACATTTGCTTAGGATTGGAGAGAGGAGCAGCAGCTTACTTTTCAAATAAGGACTTAAACAACTGTTGGTCTCATTGCTCACGGAGGATGGGGGAGATGAGGAGTGTGAATGGTGATGCTGATGGCTTACAACTGGAGGAGGGAACAGCTGAATCTTAAGAAAGGACTTGAGAAAAAGCTAAGCTTTTACTATGCATTTAGGATTTACTGACTGAAGGACAAGAAACACCATTTTGTGGTGCTACAGCAACAAAGAAAATGGCAGCCAGCATTGCTACCTGGGATGAAAAATACGGAAAAAGGCACCAGATGCATAAATGGTGGGTGTGGCCAAACCCTTTTGCTGCCATCACATGGCTCAAGATGGGAAGTTGGGAAGGAACCCCTCACTAAACTCTCCGACCCCTAGGGTGTTTGAGCAAGAGCCTGCTCCTCCATAGTAAGCTCTGGCAGGTCATCTAGCGAAATTGCAACTTTCCCTTCCCTGCTTGCCTCTGCTAATCTCAAATGTTCTGCCTCCAAAACTGCTTCCTCTTCAAGTGCTGCAGCCATATGAGGTACAATATGGGCCATGGCATCCAACATTGCCTGCTGAAGCTGCTTCAGGCATGCAGGAGCCCTTTCCATGGTTGAACGTTTTGTGCCATCTGAGAATTCCAAACTGGCTTGAGTTTATATCAAACACTTGTGGTCTAGACTTATGCAGTCTGGGGAGAGCTTTTTTTTCTTCAGTGGAACATCACTCTTCTCACTCTCAAGAGCCATTGCAGAGCAGAGGAGGGAGAAAAAGAGAGGGGGGGATGGAAAAAGAGGAAAGAGGAGTCTTTAAAAAATCTGAAGAAAGGAGAGCAGAAAAATAAGAATAAAAAAGAAAAGAATAAGAAGGAGCTTGAAAAACAGACTAATGAGCAAAGGCAAGAGCTGGGCTCTTGGAACAGTCAAGAAACAGAATTCAGCACTAAGACGGCCCAGCTGGAGGAGCCAATTCATTTTTTCCCCTTTGAATATTGTGAGACTTCATGATACTTCCTATCGGTCTCTGGATAGTGATGGGAGAAACCCAAAATGTGTGGATTCTTCCTCTCATCAACCCAGAGAATAGGAATGTATTTGCCTGCAGAAGGAGGGCAAGGAGGGGGACATCCTATTCTCCTTAGGAAAGGAGTCTGAGAGCAGCCACCAAGAAGGCCCTCTTATTTGTTGCCACCCAAGAACCCTGAGAAGGTAGTGGGACAGAAAAAAGGATCTCTCCTGGAGATCTTAGAGCTCTCACAGACTCATACAGGATCCTACAAACAGCCTGGGCCCAAGCCATATAGGGCTTTATTTGTCATCACCAGACCTTTGAATTGTGCCTGGAAATAAACCAGCAGCCAGTGGAGCTATAGCAACATGTGCTCCCTGTAGCCAGCTTTGGCTCCAGCTCTTTGAGGGAGCTGAAGTTTCTGAACAGATTTCAAAGGGATATAAAGTACATTACACTAATCTTAACAGGATGTAACCAAAGCACATCTTCTCATGGCCAGATCAGACTTACTCATAGAACCATAGAGCTGGAAGATAGCTCAACAGACCATGCAGGAACACACATTCAAATAATCCTCGACAGATAACCATCCAGCCTCTATTTGAAAACCTCCAAAGAAAGAGACTCCACCACACTCTGAGGGAGTGTGTTCCACAGTTGAACAGCTCTTACTGTCAGGAAGTTCCTCCTAATATTGAGGTGGAATCTCTTTTCCTGTACTTGCATCCATTGTTGTGTGTCCTATTCTCTGGAGCAGCAGAAAAAAAGTTTGCTCCATCTTCAATATGACAGCCCCTCAAATATTTAAACAGGGCTATCATATTACCTCGTAACCTTCTCCAGGCTAAACATTCCCAGCTCCCCAAGTCTCTCATTATAAGGTATGGTTTCCAGACCCTTCACCATCTCCTCTAGACACTTTATTCTGAAGGTGTGCAGCTCGCACACTAGCTTTAGAGGTACTCTTGGTCATCATTGAAACCTGGGCCTCCAGGCTCAATGATAGTTCCAGGAGTACTTGCAAATTGTGAACCTTTATCTTCAGGAGAACTGTGATCTCATCTAGCACAGAAGGAATCCACATTTCCACATCTGTCTTTTGAATGACCAGGAGAACCTCTGTCTTATCTGGGCTACACTTTAATTTGTTCACCCTCATCCAGTTCATTAAAGATGCCAGCCACCAGTGCAGCATGGAATTAGCTTCCTTTGAATTAGGTGGAAAGAAGTAATAGAGCTAGGTGTCACCAGCATACTGGTGCACGAAACTCTGGACTGCATCTCCATAAATAGCATACACAAAATGGAACCTTGAGGTACTCCACAGACAATTGGCAAAGAACAAGAATCCTTCAGTAGCACCTCTGACAGCATCTCTCCAGGAAGAACCAGATCCACTTCAAAATAGTGCCTCCAAGCCACTTCCCAACAACCTAACCAAGAAGAGTGAAGCCACAATGAAGTTCAGCAGAACCAAAAGGGAGATACACCCCGGCCAGTTGCCAGTGTAGGTTATCTACCAAGCAATCAAACCCATCTCTGTGCTACAACCAGATATGAAAGCTAGTCTGAAACTGATCTAGACTAAGCTACAGCATGATGTTGGCCAATGTACACTTACTTCAGAATGAGTCCCATTAAAATCCCCATAATTTATTTTTTAATAAATGTGCACAGAATTTGATTGTTAAGGAGCTCCTTTGCCAGCCTATTCCTGAATGTTATTCTTGGTTTCTTTATAGATTTTCTTAAAATGAAAAAGACATAAATCAGACATTAGGAATGGGAATACACAAAAACTGGTTGCAGAACATTTCAATCATCACTTTGGACCTCAAAACAACAGTCCTTGAACAAAAGAACTATAAAGGAAGATTGGAAAGAGAAATAGCAGAATTGGAATGTATCCACAGGCTCCAGTCCATCAGCAGTGGGTTGAAAAGACAATGGTTTCCTGACAAAATACACACATTTTAACATTATCTATTATCTATCCTCATGAAGGTGTCCTTGATCAGTTCATCACATCTCCTCTCTGGTTCCCACACTACATTCCAATAATTCATAAGGTTATCTACTCTCCTTGGCTTTAGGCAACATCCTTCCCCCTGCCTTTGTCCCCAAATGACCACTGTTAAAACTTGCCACCTTATCTCCATAATCACAAGGTTTTGAATTTCATTTGACATTCTCACATACCACCAGCTTACATAGGACTCTTTACTCCACCCCATGCATCTGCGGAAGTAAGCTCAAATCTATCTACAAAATCTCAAATCTACAAAAGCTCAGCTTTTTTCCCCTTTCAGTTAGTCTCAAAGGTGCTACAAGATTGCTTTGCAAACTGATTTTCCAGACTAACACAGCTATGTCTTTGACTTAAAATGAAAAAAAGCAATGAAAAAACAATACAACATTTTCAACTTTGGATTTGTAGAGTTCTTAAAGAATATTTTTCATGTTCTTTAGAAGAATGCTCTTTAGAATATAAACTCAGTAGCACTTACTTTAAGAGGTATGCTCCAGCTATATGTAACAGATAGAGACTGATATATTGCAGCTGACGAGGAATCTCTTCCTGGAAAGCAAGCAAAGCAAAGCAGCTTATTTATATACCGCTTCATATCACACTATGGGATGTCTAAGCGGTTTACAACTGTGAGCTGATTGCCCCCCAACAATCTGGGTACTCATTTTAGCGACCTCGGAAGGAAGGAAGGAAAAACCAGAAGAAACCAATGATAATTCTAAGCCACACTGCACTTGCAACACAGGCTGTTCCCAATCAGATTTTGAGACTAGATTCAGGATTTTATAGATCTCTCATAAAAAAATTGGAGTGCCAGTACATTAAATGGTTGTAATTCCTCAAGAAGTCATTATGTGTAGTACTGAATATTTTAATTAATTAGGTAAACAAACTGTTAGATACATTTCATATCATGCCAGCATCTGGGTAAGATGGACATGAGAGCCTGCTCCCACCCTCTGGAACTCCCTTCCATGGGAGGCTAATTTGGCCCCTCCCTGCTGGCCTTTCACTGGCAAGTATTTTTTTTTCCAGGCAGGCATTTTAAAATCATGACAGGGTGGCTTTTCTGTTTTTTTTAAGTTCTGTGTGATTTTAATCTTAATTTTTTACTGTTTTAACTGGGTTATTTTTAATTGGGCTTTTTTGGTAATTGTTTTTAAAGTGTTTTTATCTTGTGAGCCACCTTGGGTCCCTTTTTGGGAGAAAGGTGGGAAAAAATGAAATAAATTTATACAAAATAAAAAATAAGAAGTTAAAAAGTGATTTTTTTAAAAAAAAATATTCTATAGAGAAAAGAACTGATTTGTGGATTTGCTTGTCTCAAGTTAGGCATTTATTTAAAACATTCATTCATTAAGAATACTTGATATTTTTCCACACTTGTTTCCAAAGGCAATAAGGAATTCCATATGAAGAAGTGAACTGAGTGGTGGCAGAAGAACAGACTCCTTCTATCAGTTTATTGTGCTTCCATACTGACTAAAGATAAAGAGAAGCCAGTCTCTCAGCTCTTCCAATACATGTTTAAGAATGCATTTTACCCTTTTCATTAGCTGGCTACATGCCTAGTACCTTGCTTTTCAGATGCAAGATAGAATTATTATTTTTAAGACAGCATGAAGGAGAAAGACTTGGAATCTTGTGGGTCTCTTTACAATATTAATTTAAAATATTTATAACCCAAGATACCAGCTTCTCAAACAAAATATTTGTAACCCAAGATACCAGTTACTCAAACAAAATGGGACAACAACCAAAACAGAGAGAAAAAAAGAACCTAAGTAGGCTAAATCAATGATGTAAACAAAAATATTATCACAATATACCGTATTTTTCGCCCTATAGGGTGCTCCGGCATATTAGGCGCACCCAATTTTAAAGGGGGAAAATCCAAGAAAAAAGGATTCCTCCCTTTAGCCGGAGGCCGGTTGTTCAATGGGCTGGTGCTGGGATCGGAGACCGATCCCAGCACCAGCCCATTGAACTGAGGTCGTGGGGTGAAGGAGGGCTTCTTCCCCCCGCGACCTCAGTCTTTGAATGGGCTGGTGCCGGGATCGAAGCGATCCCGGCGCCAGCCCATTGAAAGACTGAGGTTGCGGGGAGAAGGAGGGCTCCTTCCCCCCCCCCCCGCCTCAGTCTTGGAATGGGCTGGTGCCGGGATCGAAGCGATCCCGGCACCAGCCCATTGAAAGACTGAGGCCGGGGGGAGAAGGAGCCTTCCTTCCCCCCCCCCCGCCTCAGTCTTGGAATTGGCTGGTGCCGGGATCGAAGCGATCCCGGCGCCAGCCCATTGAAACACTGAGGCCACGGGGAGAAGGAGGGCTCCTTCTCCCCACGGCCTCAGTCTTGGAATGGGCTGGTGCCGGGATCGAAGCGATCCCGGCACCAGCCCATTGAAACACTGAGGCCGGGGGGAGAAGGAGCCCTCCTTCCCCCCCTGGCCTCAGTCTTGGAATGGGCTGGTGCCGGGATCGAAGCGATCCCGGCACCAGCCCATTCCAAGACTGAGGCCGGGGGGGGGGGGGGGGGGGAAGGAGGGCTCCTTCTCCCCCCCGGCCCCAGTCTTTCAATGGGCTTGTGCCGGGATCGAAACGATCCCGGCACCAGCCCATTCCAAGACTGAGGCCGGGGGGAGAAGGAGGGCTCCTTCTCCCCCCCGGCCTCAGTCTTTCAATGGGCTTGTGCCGGGATCGTTTCGATCCCGGCACCAGCCCATTCCAAGACTGAGGCCGGGGGGGGGGGGAAGGAGGGCTCCTTCTCCCCCCGGCCTCAGTCTTTCAATGGGCTTGTGCCGGGATCGAAATGATCCCGGCACCAGCCCATTCCAAGACTGAGGCCGGGGGGGGGGGGGGGGGAAGGAGGGCTCCTTCTCCCCCCCGGCCTCAGTCTTTCAATGGGCTTGTGCCGGGATCGAAACGATCCCGGCACCAGCCCATTCCAAGACTGAGGCCGGGGGGGGAAGGAGGGCTCCTTCTCCCCCCGGCCTCAGTCTTTCAATGGGCTTGTGCCGGGATTGAAACGATCCCGGCACCAGCCCATTCCAAGACTGAGGCCGGGGGGGGGGGGGAAGGAGGGCTCCTTCTCCCCCCGGCCTCAGTCTTTCAATGGGCTTGTGCCGGGATCGAAACGATCCCGGCACCAGCCGATTCCAAGACTGAGGCCGGGGGGAGAAGGAGGGCTCCTTCTCCCCCCGGCCTCAGTCTTTCAATGGGCTTGTGCCGGGATCGAAACGATCCCGGCACCAGCCCATTCCAAGACTGAGGCCGGGGTGGAAGGAGGGCTCCTTCTCCCCCCGGCCTCAGTCTTTCAATGGGCTTGTGCCGGGATCGAAACGATCCCGGCACCAGCCCATTCCAAGACTGAGGCCGGGGGGGGGGGGGGGGGAAGGAGGGCTCCTTCTCCCCCCCGGCCTCAGTCTTTCAATGGGCTTGTGCCGGGATCGAAACGATCCCGGCACCAGCCCATTCCAAGACTGAGGCCGGGGGGGGGGGGGGGGAAGGAGGGCTCCTTCTCCCCCCCGGCCTCAGTCTTTCAATGGGCTTGTGCCGGGATCGAAACGATCCCGGCACCAGCCCATTCCAAGACTGAGGCCGGGGGGAGAAGGAGGGCTCCTTCTCCCCCCGGCCTCAGTCTTTCAATGGGCTTGTGCCGGGATCGAAACGATCCCGGCACCAGCCCATTCCAAGACTGAGGCCGGGGGGGGAAGGAGGGCTCCTTCTCCCCCCGGCCTCAGTCTTTCAATGGGCTTGTGCCGGGATTGAAACGATCCCGGCACCAGCCCATTCCAAGACTGAGGCCGGGGGGGGGGGGAAGGAGGGCTCCTTCTCCCCCCGGCCTCAGTCTTTCAATGGGCTTGTGCCGGGATCGAAACGATCCCGGCACCAGCCGATTCCAAGACTGAGGCCGGGGGGAGAAGGAGGGCTCCTTCTCCCCCCGGCCTCAGTCTTTCAATGGGCTTGTGCCGGGATCGAAACGATCCCGGCACCAGCCCATTCCAAGACTGAGGCCGGGGTGGAAGGAGGGCTCCTTCTCCCCCCGGCCTCAGTCTTTCAATGGGCTTGTGCCGGGATCGAAACGATCCCGGCACCAGCCCATTCCAAGACTGAGGCCGGGGGGAGAAGGGCTCCTTCTCCCCCCGGCCTCAGTTTTTCAATGGGCTTGTGCCGGGATCGAAACGATCCCGGCACCAGCCGATTCCAAGACTGAGGCCGCGGGGAGAAGGAGCCCTCCTTCTCCCCGTGGCCTCAGTCTTTCAATGGGCTGGCGCCAGGATCGCTTCGATCCCAGCACGAGTCCATTCGCCCTATAGGGCGCACTCACTTCCCCACGCACATTTAGGGGAAGAAAAAGTGCGCCCTATAGGGCGAAAAATACGGTACTTGTGACAAATTTAATTATAATTGCCCTTCAACAGGAAAATCTACAAATAATAGTAGGTATCAAACTAACACACGCTTCTATACTTAATACCAGCTTACTCTTATACATACTACATATGGACATCCACAAACACACACACAGTCAGAGGGAGGGAGGGAGGAAGAGGGACGGGGAGAGAGAGAGAAACATAACTGAAAGGGACTGCAAGGGCTATCTGGTCCAACTCTCCATCATGCTTGAATACAGCTAAAGCACTCCTGAAAGATGCCCATTTAACCTCTGCTTAAACACCTCCACACAAGGAGAGTCCACCACCCTTCAAGGCAGCCTCCACCATCAAATAGTTCTTACAATGAAGAATTTCTCCCTTATGTTTAGATAAATCTCTTTTCCTGTAATTTGACTCCAATGGCTTGTATTCTATCTAGTCTTTAGAGCAGCAGAAAACTTTTTCTATCTTCTACAGTAAAAGTGGGCAAAGTAAACCTGCATTAAACTGAGTAATACTGCATTGCACTGCATTGGCAATTTTGGCCACCACATCACACTGCTGACTTACGTTAAGCCTATGGCCTAATAAAGATTGCCAGATCACTTCCACATACCACTTTCAAAACTGGAATCACTCATCATGTTTCCTGCCTAAATGTAATACTTCACATTTATCCCTGTCAAAATCCATCACTCAACTAATGTATAAAGATGTCAAATAACACTGGGCCCAGGGCGCAACTCCGAGGCACTCCAATAATAATTTTCTCCAAGATGAAGAACCTTTGGTAAGCACACTTTGGATCTGATTAGTTGACTAATCCAAATCCATGTAACAGTAGCACTGTCTACCCAACATTTCACCAACTTCTCTACAAAAAATAGCATGGGAACCCTGTCAAAAGTCTTACTGATATCTATATATACTACATCCACAGCACCTCCCTGATCTACCAAGATTGAAATTCCGTTTTTTTAAAAAATAAAAAAATAGATGACATCAGTTTGTCATGGCTTGCTTTTGAGAAACCCATGCTGGCTCTTAGTAATTGTTCTTGTTGTTAACTGCCCTCAAGTCAACTTCAACTCATAGCAGCCCTGTGGATGAGACATCTTCAAGACTCCCTGTCCTCAACCTCTCTGATCAGGTCCTGAAGACCCATGCCTGTGTCCTCTCTGATCAAATTTAATGACATGTGGTCATCCTCTCTTTCTACTGCCTTCCACCTTCTTAGCATCATCGTCTTTTCTAATGATTCATTTTTCCTCATGATGTGGCCAAAGTATGACAGCTTCAATTTGGTCATCCTGGCTTCAAGAGAGAGTTCAGACTTGATCTATTCTAGAACCCATTTATTTGTCTGTTTGGCCACCCATGATATTCTCAGAACTTTTCTCTGGCAAATCTCAAATGAACTGGTTTTCTTCCTATTGGTTTTTTTCACTGTCCAGCTCTCACATTGATACATAGTGATGGGGAATACAACTGGCTTAGACTATCCTCACTTGAGCATTCAGAGTTATATTAATAATTCTTTCATAGCTGCCCTTCCCAATCCTAGTCTTCTTCTCATTTCTTCACTGAAATCTTTCTAATGAATATTTGGACCAAGGTATGGGAACTCTGACTATTTCAATGTTATCTAGGGTGAATTCTTATACTTCTCCCATGGTCATTATTTTTCACTTTCCTCCTTGAGCTTCTTGAGTAGGTCTTTCTTGGGTCTCCAGGTCTTTCAGTTTCCAGCTGCTTTCTTTGGTTTTGGCAATGGTACTGTGTTGGCTACGTATCTTAGATGGTTAATGTTCCTTCCTCCTATCTCCACTCCTCGTGACTCTAAACCAGAGGTCAGCAACTTTTTTTGCCGGCGGGCCAGGAGGAGGGGGAGATGGCGCTGGGGGCCAGCGTGCGTGTGCTTGCGCGTGCATGCGCACGACTCACACTGTTGTGTGCATGCGTGCACGCATGGGGGCACCATTTTGGAAAACAAAATGGTGTCCTGCGTTGCGCGTGCATGCGCACGATGGTGGGGTGCCATTTTTGCAGCCACGGGGGCCCCCCAGGAGGGCTCCCTCGACCACGCTGGGCTGGGCTGGAATCCAAAATAGCGCCCCGGAGGACCCCCGTGGCCACGAAAGGCGGCGGCGGCAGCACTGGGCAGGGGCTGGTCCGAAGGCCTCCGTGGGCTGGGTGCGGCCCGCAGACCTTAGGTTGCCGACCCCTGCTCTAAACCTACTCTACATATGGTATTTTCTGCATACAGAAATAGGTAGAGTGATAGTATGAAGCCTTGCCTGACCCCTTTGCCAACTAGGAACCATTCTGTTTCTCTATATTCCGTTCTGACGGCAGACTCTTGTCTTGAGAATAGGTTATGCACCAGGACACTCAGATGTTGTGGCACTCCCATTCCTCTAAGCGCAAGCCTTAATCATTACAGCTTTCCTTTTTAAGTGCTCAAGGACTGACTTTTTAGTTCCAGAAAATTTCCTGGTATTGACGTTCAGCTAACTGGTTGGTAGGTGCTCTGCAACTTTTTTCAAGATGGGGGGACAACAGTCAAC
Organism: Phrynosoma blainvillii; assembly: GCA_026167975.1. NCBI lineage: Eukaryota > Metazoa > Chordata > Lepidosauria > Squamata > Phrynosomatidae > Phrynosoma > Phrynosoma blainvillii. The sequence goes on from JANUYF010000001.1 coordinate 213,166,105, forward strand.
CTCTTTCACTTTACTGTTCCCCCAAAATTATCAACAGTGGTTCTGAGATTACATCTGCAAGTTTCTTTAGTTTCTTGGATGTACCGGGAGGCTTGTATTCATTTAGAGTGGCTAGGAACTCTTTTACAACCACTTTATCTATTCTAAGGCTGAAGTTTTCTTGCTGCACCATTTGTGGAGCATCGTTTTGTTGTGAGAAGAATGAAGCAAAGAAAGTCTTGAACAATTCAGCCTTTTGTCTGTCCTGTTAGCATTTCACCATCTACTTTATACGGTAACCCTAACATTTCCTTGTTCTTACTCTTGCTTCAAACACAGCCAAAAATACTCATTTTTTTAACCTCTCCAGTTCTTGAGTTTTTGCTTTCCTGACTTTTGCAGGCGGCTGTTTGACTGTGATCTCTTCCTTCTTCCATTTCTGATATAGGTCCTTTTAACACCTTTTTATTTAGGAAGGTGTTTGATTCTTAAGTCATGTGGCAAAAGGGTGTTGAAATTTGTGTGCCATGTTTTTTTATTCTCCATCTTTTAAATTATATTTTAATGTATTTTAATGTTTATTTATATTTTAATGTTATATTTTATATTTTAATGTGTTTAATGTGCCTTGTTCTTTTTAGATTTGCTTGTTTAATTGTTTTTAAATTTCTAAACTTTTGTAATTTTAAGACTTTAAAACTTTTTACATTTTGTTGAGAGCCAATGTAGTGCAGTGTAGAGCACTGGACTATGACTCTGGAGACAAGAATTCAAATTCCGATTCAGCCATGTAAAGTCACGGAGTGACCTTAGGCAAGTCAAACTTTCTCATCCTCAGAGGATAGCAATGGAAAACCTCCTCTGAAGAAACTTGCCAAGGTTCACCTTAGGGTCACTGTAAGTCGAAAATGACTTGAAGGCACACAACAATAACGTGTTTTTTTTTCTTTATTTAGCTAAATTTTGTTTTAAATTATTCTAACCTCCTTTGGGCCCTATACCTGGAGAAAAACAGGGAAATTAATAAATAAACACCTCTGTTCATCTGGCATTATTTATACACCCACCTTGGTTTCTTCAGACATCTTCCATTTTTCTTACACATTTGAATTGTTTGCGGTTGTATTTTTAATATCTTACCATGCATCATAAACTCCCTTTCCTTTGAGCACTTCTGATCAACGGATTTCACCCAGGATTTCCCTAAGCCTATTGAAATTAGCTGTGTGCACTTTCTTGAAATCCAAAATATGTGTTTGACTATGTATGGCCTCTCCTTTCCTTAGGATAACAACTTTCAAGAATAAATGTTCACTCTTACCCAAGGATCCCACTTCTTTTACTCTATTGAAGAGGTCTTGTATGTTGGTTAGAATCAAATCCAAAATAGTTGATCTGTTGTTGCCTCCTCCCCTCCTTCTGGACAATAAAATTATCATAAAAACAAATGAAGAATTTGTTGGGCCTCACATTCTTGGCCGAGTTTCACTTGCAACAAATATCAGGGTGGTTGAATTATCCCATTACTACTATATATCTCACTTTTGAATGTTTGGTCATTTTTTTCTAGAAGACTTTATCCAAATCTGGTTTGAGTAGTCGAGTCCCATAAAGATGTCACTGTTGCTTCTCCACAATTCAATTTTTTAAAAAATGCTTTCAGATCTGTTGTCTTAGAGTATAAGCTCTAAGTTGTGAATCTTTTGACAAGTGTACACACTCTTGATGTATAATGTTTCTTTTTTCCTGTTTGGTCTTTTTTTGGAACAGATTATAACCCTCTATTACTATAGCCTAATTATCAGACTCATCACACCAGGTTTCAGTGCTACCTATTAAATCATGCATGCCTCCCTGTGTATCCTGTATCTCTGTAACTCAAAGGATATTTTCTTAGGCCACTCACAGATTGTGGAATGAACTGCTGGAAGAGATTTGTCAGCTAAAGATGCCATCTGAATTCAAGTTAGCAGTAAAGTCTCTTCCAGCAGGTCTATTCAGTCTTTTAAAACTATGGTTTTTAAAGCATTTATCGATTGATTTTAATCTGCATTGGTTTCATATGCTTAACTGTTGTCATGTCGTGTGATGTTATTGTTGTTTCTCACCTCAATCTGGATGGAGAGGCACATTAATAAAATAATAATAATAATAATAATAATAATATAATAACAACAATTATTATTATTATTATTATTATTATTATTATTATTCCCATTCTACACTAGTGTAGAAACATCTAAAACATGGGCCATTGTCTCCAGTGGATTCCTTGTTGCTTTTTTCTGCCCATGGTTGGGTTCTTGTACAATTGGTCTAGTTCGTTCTGTATCAATTGAGGCTTTAGTATTCAGTACTTGGTGTCCCTGGTCATCTGGAATACTGTCTTCCTTCCCTGCACAACTCAGATAAAGCCCTCCTGATTAGGTTTGTGAAATTCCTAGAAAACAGATTCTTACCAATTGCTGTAAGATGAAACTCATATCCTGCCAGAAGTCTTTCATGAATACAAAAACCTTGGATCAAACATTTCCTGATGGCACCATATATAAATCCAGATGTTCACTTCTAGTATTTTTCTTTCTTTTCCTAGGTCATGTCCTTCAACAGGAAGGAGCAAGGAAATAACTATCTGTTCCCCTAAAGAGCCTTTAGTTTTTGACCAGAGGGACATAGCACCTTGTAATATATTGTCTAGTATCATTTATTCCCAGGTTAATTTGAAAAAAGGCAGTATCTTGCAGTATCATATTTCAATGTGGATCAGAAGAAAAGTGGTCAGTGGGATTGATTGGTATTATCAGCTTCTCTGTTAAATCAGGAATCTTTGCCCTGGGAGACAGCTCACATCTCAAGACATATTATTGGGCCCACACACCACTGCTTCTGTTCACCTCAGGAGGGAATCCCCTTTCACCAGCACACACCTCTTCTTTGTAAGGAACTGGCAGGAGCGCTTCCATCCACAGAATCCTCTGAAGTCACCTTCATGCTCACTGAGGCTGTTGCCCCTGTTCCTGTACCTTATAATTACTGATTAAAAGAAGAGCTTGAAAATGATAGTGTAGCTCCAAACTTGAATGATGGTTCCTGATAGTTCTGCTCTATGTGATACATTTTCCAAGTCTCTACCTCCAGTGTTTGGGAATTGTCCCTCACCTTAGAGGCATTTCCCATGTCTTGCTCTTCCAGGAGAGTTTGTGCTCCTCTTTCTAAAACTCTTTGTCCTCCCTGATAAGTTGAAATGCACATATACCAAACTCAAGTTGCCTTGCCACCTCTTCCAGCAGATGTAACATCACAAACATGGGACAAATGCTGGAACAGCTCATTCAATATCCATGTTAAGTTGTCCATTGTAGTCAGTGGCACAGCACTCTAGACCTTCCCCTCAAACTCAACCATATAATTCCTACAAAATTATGTTTTTCTCTTCTTGTTTGCTGAGTTCCATAAACTGATGCAGCAGTGATATGGAACTACTGACTGCCAACTCAGACTCAACCAAGTCAGTGATTCACATCTTCTCAGCTAAAGCCCTGCCCCTTTAAGCCATGTTCTCAGGGGGGGTGTCCTGGAACCCAACGTCAGTGGAGAGTACATAGCCCAAAACACTTTCCACGCATGCACAAACACACACCCAAGCCTCCAAACAGTTTTACATAATGATCAACTGTGATCCCCAAAACTTCTGCCTCTGCACAGACTGAGCTCCAGAAACTCAGTCAGTATGTCTACCAATCTGAGATATTATTTGAGATAAAGTAGTCTATAAATGTATTTAATTATTAACATGTAAATAATTATATACCTGTCCTTAAAAACACAACTGTTATCCAACCCTTACAGTGTTTATAAAACAAAGCTCCATTTCTAGCTATAGTTCAAAAAGTTGTTCAGATTGGCACTCACCTTCCTCACCTTCTGGAAATATAGTTCAGGTAGTGCATGCAGCCAATAGGACAACTGGCAAAGGTAGAAAAACTTGACCTGGAACCTATCATTTAAGAAGGAGCAAAATAGGCTTTTTAAACATGTACATCAACCAATACACATTCCAGTTACACTTTTTAATATATATTTTCCCAATTGAATGTAAAGTCATTTGTCTCCAGTTCAATGGTAGAAACATCTTGGGAAACATTCCCAAGTTCATATGTATAGATAAAAACTAGTCATAGATACTTGGTTCATCCTATGAAAAACTAAACATAATATCCAAATGGTGTTTATTGAGGAGCTACATGGAACCTAAGGATATTAACAGCATTAAGAGTGAGAGTGATGAGACAAAATAGTCAAAATCTGAAAAGGTTTGTATAGCTGAGCAGTGTAGTCTTTTGTAAGCAGGAAACCCCTATTCCTAATTTCTTTTCTTAGGGCCTTCCAAACAAGTTACAGCCTCTCTGCCAATTACAGTTGCCCCTCCCAGTTTGTGGGGGATCCGTTCTAGCCCCCCCCCCCGGCAGCTCACTAATATTGGAGCCCCATTGGAACTAATGGTGCACGCACCCATAGTGCACACACAACCATTTTAGGAATGGCAGTTATCCCTCCCCACAAAGGGTCAGACCATGGACCTCAGGTCCGTGAGCGGGGAGGGACAACTATAGTGTGCTCTACTTTACAGGCACACAGAATGCACTTCTCTGCTATTGTATTCAAGTAGTGCTTACTCAACTATGCCTCACAAAACCCTTTTTAAAATCATGTCACTGAAGCAAATGGAGGAGTCTCCTTGAAATACACAAATAGAGGCAAGGACTACCATGGGCCAATTTATAACACACCAACACAGCTCCACAGAATGGGAATTCATACTGAAGGTGGGGCAGTGGGGAGAAGCATTTCAATTTCTTCACTGCTTTTAGGCACAAAGTGTGATGTTACACAAAATGTATGACAAAGCATCTAAGTTATTATTATTTATTTATCTACTTATATCCTGCCCTTTTCCCAAAACTTTTCAGGGTGGCTCACAGTAAGTTTCACCATTCCCTTAGATCAGGTTCACCCTTCGTATCTCTGAGGATTTCATTCCAGATCCCCCCTCCCTACCACAGATGGCAAATTCTATGGGACCTCAAGTCCCATTCTCCTCAATGGCGACATGATGTACACGTGACCAAGTTGGTGTAGCACATGCATTCACCATCAGCAGAAACAGAGTGGGGCTATCCACAGATGCTCCAATCCATGAATGGCAAGCCTGTGGAAAGGAAGAGACTATTTCTCTATACTAGGCACTTACCAACCACACCAAAGAAAAACACCAAAGCATTATATGTTGAAAAAGTGTTTTTCATGAACTGACACTTGGTTTCAAGTGAGACGTAAAAGGGTGGCAGGTGAAGGAACTATAATTTGCTCTTCGCATCTAGAGAATCTACATCCACAGATTTAACCATCCACCCTTGCCCCCCCCCAAAAAAATTCAAAAAGCTAAGCTTGATTTTGCCATTTTATATAAGGGACACCATTTTTATTATGCCCCAGTATATAATGAGACTTGAGCATCTACAGACCAACTACAGGTTCCACTGGGAGTGGGGGTTCCTGGAACCAAACCTCAGCTGAAAGCAAGGACCCACTGTACATATAAACACTGTACATACCAATATGAGGGCCCTTAGCATCTTTTGTTTTTCAGATCCAATTCTGTATACACATACAAAAATATAAGATTGATTAAGAGCCAGTTTGGTGTAGTGGTTTGAGCACTGGACTGTGGTTCTGGAGACTAGAGTTCAAATTCTGGCTTGGCCATGTAAACCTACTGGGTGACCCTGGGCAAGTCACACTCTTTTAGAAGATGGCAATGGCAACCCCTCTCTAAAGAAACTTGCCAAGAAAATCCCATGATAGGGTTGTCATAAGTTGGAAATTACTGGAAGGCACACAACAACAACAACGATTTATAACCACTTAAAACTGGAGCCATGAGAGTCTATGATTACTGAAGATAATGGATTTACACCTAATTCATGCACAGGAACTAGGGGCCGATGCAGACCGGCCAAAAGGGCTGGTCTGGGGGTGAAGTTGGGGTGGGGCAGCCACATGCCAGCTGCCCCAACGCTGGCATCAGGGTGCCCAAAGGGGCGCAAAAGAGCTGCAGTGGCAGCACTAAATGTGGCTTTTTGCCATCCCAAAAAGAAGCAGCATTGTCTATATGGCCCCTTGGTGTAGCTGTGGGCCTCGGCAGACGACTAATAGAGTCGTCTTGGAGGCCAGGAAGAAGAGGAGCAGCCGCACGCGCGGCGCTCCTTCCTCTTCCTGAGGTTGCCCTCGGAGCTGCCGGCCCTCCGCATGGCTGGCGCTCCCAGGGCAACCTCCCGCCGCAGCGTCCGCACACGCTGCGGCGGATAAGTCAGGGAAAGTGCGCCCTACGCGTTTAGGGCGCACTTTCCCTGACTTATGAATGGAGCACTATTTTTGCGCTCCTTTCAGGGACGCCGCAGGAGTGCCGCGGTGCAGAGGCTACGGTCCCGCAGCGCTCTGTCCGGCGGCATCCTGGAAGCACTCGTGTGCTTCCCCCCTGTGTTTAATGACAACTGGCAATTTCCTTCAAAGAAATGTTTCCTTCTTGTTCAAGAATTTGCAGAAGGCAGATTTCATTTAGGAGGTTCTTCATGATTTGGACTAAGAAAGATCGTGCACATCAGCAGGAGGGGTTCTCTGTTTCACTTTCATTAACGGGGGGGGGGGGGGGGGGGAATCTTTAGATGCATTCCTTGGCTACTTCCAGAGGGCCAGTTCCTCATGCTATCATCTGGTCAGCTATTCTGTGTTTCCCTCACTAATGCAATTTTTGTGGTAAGGAAAAAAGAGGAAAACAGTAGGAAAACAGAAAGAGATGCCTGGACCCTTGCTTCACACATTGTACATTTGGGGAGGGTGACCACTGGATAAAAGCCTCATCTGGAAGCACCTCTGTGTCTGATATAAACAGACAGAAATTTACTAGGGAGCAGAGAGATTAAATCAAGGCTAAGTCAGCCTCTCCCATTCCAAGAATGCAACTGTGAGCTTTGTAGTATGCTATCAGTTCAGTCATGCCATGACACACATTTCCAAAGACACTACTGATAGGAATAACATCATATTCTCCTGCATTTCATTATTTTTGGCTTTACATTTGGAAAGTAAGAATGAATTATCAATCTCAGCAGTAATGTAAAATGGAAGTAAAACCTTCTGACAAATAGAATTAGAAGCTCCTTTTACAAATCTACTTTGATAGATTTGAACTTTTAAAATTTTTAAAACCACTCTATTTTATAGCTTAATGTTACATGTTTTATAATATTATGTTCATATGTTAACTAATGTTGCTCAGGAAACTGTAGTTTTGGAGCAGTACAGGAATACCATAAGACATGCATCTTGTTGAGCTTACATATCTTTATTAAAAACAGTAGAAATATAAGTGTTAGGGACACCTCAAGACCTTCAAATAGATATTCAATACAGTAGTGCTCTCTGGGGCAAATATAAGATGAAATTTGTATGAGGGGCAGCCATTGGTGGCTTTGGGGTATAAATACATAGACCTTTTTTTTACAGGAGTAGAATCATCAGTCAGAATAACTGACTTAATGTGAAAATTCTGAGACCTGCAATAATCTCAAACTAATATGTACTGTGACTCAGATGCTTTAAGAAAAGAGGTTTCTCAAATTCTCTTATCTGCTTGACATTACACTTCTTATTCCTCTTTTTTTTAAAAAAATATTGGGGGTAAAAGCACAGGATTATCTAAGTCATCAGAAGATCAAAATCAATGGTAGTATCTTAAACAAATTAGCACAAAAGAAGATCAAGTATCATGTGACAGTACAATATTTTGTAAACCTATATGAATAGCTGGAGGAACAAATGTTTTTTTCTGCTTGTTTAACTGATTTAAGAAATAAATAAATTCCTGATTTTCAAAAAAAGAATATGCTTAAAAAGTTTTGTGATCTTCACTATTCCTTTTACTTCAAACTTGGTTAGTTAATTTTTTCATTACTGTCACATTCCATAATTTGTTTTTCCATTCCACTACTGTACTCCTCTGATTTTTAGCAATGAACAAATGAGCTGAGAAACTCATAAATGAAATCAGGAATTTATGAAATAAGTTATTGCTACAAAACAGCAAGACTAAAACCAGTTCTCGTAGAGATCTGAACTTGTGATTTGGACTCTATATATTTCTTTCAAGAAACAATTTAATACTGGGCATGACCACAATGTGTGGAGATAAGATCCTAACATCCCTCCATCTGCTCTGTCTCCAACATTTGTTATATTTCACAAGTGTCATATCTATTTAGCATTTTATATTCTCTGATGTTTGCACATATTAGTTTATTTGGCCCTAGCTTTAAGCATTTTTCAACAGAGATTTTTATATTAGGGTCATTTTCCCATGATATTTTTCTATATTTTTAGGAAAAATATGAGAAAACAGAATTTAACATACCCTGACTGCTAAACTTTAAACTTCTCTGATACAGACCTAAGTAATTGTTAAAATAGGAATAAAGAGTACATTGGTTGCTGCCTCTTTGTTACCCCCAAGCCTATGCTTTTACAGAAAACGAAGCAGTGGCAAGAGGTAAAAAGCAACAGCAGCTTTTGGCAGTCACAACATATAGAGCTACACAGTAGATACACACAAACACACTTTTAAATACAACAAAGGCTTTAGCAGAATAAAAGCAGTGTTTGAAGTCTGAAAAGAACCCACACATTATTTAACACCAGCATGTGGCTGTTCAGGATGAGAGCCTTTGTTCCTCTTGCAAAAATTTTTGCTTGCAGTATTGGCACAGTTCACTGGAGGGAGCTTGTGATCATTTTTTTTTTTTTTTTTAGGAGTGAAGATGATGCAGAAGTACTTGATGCAATATTATTTCTATCAATATGTCCTGACTACAGAAAAACTAAGAAGTGGTTAGATTTCATAGAACAAAGTTTACTCTGTGGCTACTTACGGAAGATGAATATGAGGGTAGCTCTCCCACAGACTCTTGGGGTTTGATAAGTATCCTTCCTGAATAGAGATGAGAGGGGGAAATGTGCAAAGTAAGTCAGAAGCCACATTTGGTCAAATAACAGTCTTCCAAAATTCTTCTAGGTTATGGGAAAGCAAAATACTGATATGCAAATAAATGATAACATCTAATTTAAATCCATTACTGGCCAGACTATAAAACCAACTGACCATAACCATGGTAATTGCAGGATGTGGGGAGATCCATCTTGTTCTCTCTGTAATCACTATCTGCCATGCAGTAAGCCTCTGTAGCAGACAACGTCTGGAGACAAACAAAGGATTGGCTATCAATTTCATCCCCTGCTTGCCATTGTGATGATGAATCAAGCTGTCATGTGTATAAAAGGGGGAGCTCAAAAGAACATTCACTGCTCCCCTCAGAAGCACAGCTGTTACATTTCTTATGAAATCACACAGTTGGAAAAGACCATCAAGTCCAATCCCCTGCTCAATGCAGGATTTCTAGGTAGAGCATTCCCAACAGGTAGCCATTCAGCTTCTTTTTGAAGACTACATGTAGAGGAGGAAACTTCACCCCCTCTCTAGGCAATTGGTTCCATTGTTGAACTGCTCTTACTGTTTAGACTAGGGGTAGGCAACCTTTCCCCTTTAAGGGCCGAGGGACTTCAGCTCCCAGAAGCCTCAGCCATGTTGGCCAATAGTCCCATGTTGGCCAATAGCTCCTGGGATTCTGGGAGCTGAAGTCCCTCGGCCCTTAAAGGGGAAAGGTTGCCTACCCCTGGTTTAGACATTCCTTCTAATGTTGTCGAAATCTACCCTCCAGTAACTTAAAATTATTAGACCTAATCTTACCCTCTGAGGCAGCAGAGAACAAGCCAGGACCCTCCTCTTTGTGGCTGCCCTTGAAGTAATTAAACAGTATGATCATGTCATCCCTCAATCTTCTCTTCACCAAAATGAACATACCCGACTCCCTCAACCTCTCCTCATATATATTGTTCTCTATACCTCTTATCATCCTCATTGCCTTTCTCTGAACTTGCTCCAACTGTCTATATCCTTTTTAAAGTGAAGCACCCAGAACTGAACACAGTATTCCTGATGAGGCCTGACCAGTGCAGAACATATGGGGACTATCAGTTCTATGTTTTTATTAATGCAGGCTAAGACAAGATGCTCAGCAATGGCTCCTCTTTATCCTGGAGAGAAGTGACTAGTGGGGTGCCACAGGGTTCTGTCCGGGCCCCAGTGCTACTCAACATCTTTATCAATGACTTGGATGAAGGAATAGGAAGTATGCTTATCAAATTTGCAGATGGGACCAAATCAGGAGTAGCTAATACCCCAGAGGTCAGGATCAAAATTCAAGAAAACCTTAATAGATTAGAAAGCTGGGCTAAAACTAACAAAATGAATTTCAACATGGAAAAATGTAAGGTACTACACTTAGAGAGCAAAAATTAAATGCACAGATATAGGATGGGGGGACACCTGGCTTAATATGTGAAAGGGATCTAGGAGTCCTAGTAGACCACAAGTTGAATGTGAGTCAACAGTGTGATGCGGCAGCTAAAAAGGCCAATGTGATTTAGGATGCATCAACAGAAGTATAGTGTCTAGATCAAGGGAAGTAATAGCGCCACTCTATTCTGCTTTGGTGAGGCCTCACCTGGAATACTTTGTCCAGTTCTGGGCACCACAATTCAAAAAGGATGTTGACAAATTGGAGTGTGTCCAGAGGAGGGCGACCAAAATGGTGAAGGGTCTGGAAACCATGCCTTATGAGGAGCTGGGTATTTTTAGCCTGGAGAAGAGATAGTTAAGGAGTGGTATGATAGCCCTGTTGAAGGGGTGTCATATTGATGAGGGAGCAGGCTTGTTTTCTGTTGCTCCAGAGACAAGAATATGGAACAAAGGATGCAACCTACAGGAAAAGAGATTCCACCTCAACAGTAGGAGGAACATCCTGACAATAAGAGCTGTTCGACAGTGGAACACACTCCCTCAGTGTGTGGTGGAGTCTCCTTCTTTGGAGATTTTTAAACAGAGACCAGATGGCCATCTGTTGGGGATGCTTTGATTGTGATTCCCTGCCTGGCAGGGGGTTAAACTGGATGGTCCTTGTGGTCTCTTCCGATTCTATGATAGCATTCGCCTTCTTTACTGCAGAATCACAATGCTATGTTATGATCAACAATACTCCCACGATCCTTTTCATATACAGTACTGGTAAGCCAGGTATCTGCCATTTATACCAGTTTTTGTGGCCTGAACATAGTATTTTCCCTATAAAATTTCATTTTATTAATTTCAGCCCAGTTTTCTAGTTTTATCTAGGTCGTTCTGAATTCTGTTCCTACTTCCCAATGTGTTAGTTGTCCCTCCCAGTTTTGTGTCATCTGCCAATTTGATAAGAATTACCTCCATCCTATAATCTAAATAAATCAAATAAATATATTGAAGAGCATCGGCTCCAGACCATTCTGTGAATATGGAAGGCAGCTGATACCATAATGACCATTTTCCCCCATTTTAAAAAAATGTACTGCTATGGAAGGAAGAAACTGGTAAAACCACCTCTGAGTATTCCTTTCCTAAGAAAACCCTATGAAAATCATGGATATGTAGTTCTGCAAATTGGTATTCATGGCATGGTAACTTATACTTTTACTGTGTGTGCCTTCAGGTTGTCTAGGTCAGTCATTACACCATGCCATAAAAACCAATTTGCAAAATTACATATCAGCAGACATGAAATCAAAGCAAAATAAAAACTAATGGGAAAATGGAACTTCAATGACCTTACAGCAGGCAATATAAAATAACAGATCTGTATTTTAGCAGGTGAGTTGGTCTTGGTAGAAGTCAGCATTTATGAAGTAGACAGAGAAGGATCATGAAATCGTCTATGATTAATGCTTTTCCAGAATATGGATTGTGACTCTGGTGCACCAACTGGCTTACCATGTTCATTCACAGAGTAAATGAAGGGGTGCCATGTTTCCCAAAATGCATATTCATCCTCTATTCCTCCTGTTCTAGACACATAAGTCATTTTTTTTAATTAGAACGATGATCCAAACCTTTGCCCACCCGTTGTAAGTTTTTAAAAATCTTTCCATTTACAGGAACCATCAGCAACTATAAGGAGTGGAATCAATTTTTTATGTGACTGTATCTTATTTTTGTTTCCAAAACCATGAGGTAATAAAAGTTTACTACAAAAATTACCAATTTGATTTGTGACAAATGATAACCTTTCTAATAACTTTGACTAATATTTGTGAACTTCTTTGCAATATATCCAGGAACGGAGGAATATTCTCTTTTCTTTATAGCCTAGCCAGCAAAAAAGTGATAGAGGAGTTGATTCTATATAACCTGAGTGCATACTGCCTTTGAATTTGGAATTTAAGCCTTTGACATTCCAAGAACATATTTGAGTTGCCATCTTATTAATTTCTCCCCCCCCCCCCCCCCGGTGATCTATTATTCTATTATTCTCTATCAATTCTCATCTGGTCCTTCTGGTATTACCTCTTTTTCCTCTTTATCATTTGTTTAGTTGCCCGATTACTCTTTTTCTGATATTAGTTCTTCCTCTTCCCCATCATTTCCTGCCTCCTTTTTCTTCTCTCCTTATTTTCCTTGTCACTCTTCCATTCTCTCTCTCTTGAACTTTCCTCTTCTTGTCTTGATCCTCCTCTCTTTTCTGTCTCTGATTGTAATCTCTTGCAGAATACTTTTGCTTTTTTGATAGTATTTATTTTCATTCTTCTGTGTTTGTATGTACAAGTTATCCCTTCCACTCTTTCCAAAACATAATTTATTTTGTGTTTTGTCAATGTGAAGAACTTATATTCCTGACTTTTTTTTATAACTGAAATTGGAGTATCCTTGTAAATTTCTATATTATATCCTTTACTCTGCAGATCTGCTTCATAGCTTATTTGAATTATTAGATCTTCTAGTTCTCATAAAGTAGATCACCATGTCCCGAGGTAGCTTTTTTTGCTCTAGCCGTTGCGGAGTTTATTCTAAACATCTTATCTATGTTTTGGTCTAGTTCTCCTTCTTTCATTCCTATATAGTTCCTCAAAGTAGGAATATCCGCTTATAAGGATTTTCATTTGCTTCTTCAGGAATCCCCCTCAGTTTCAGACATTTTTCCCTATATCAAATTTTTTGCCACACTATCATGTTTTAGTCTCTTCTTTGGGTTTCGACTGCCACTTCTGACATCTTCTGCATGTCCTGTGTTGTTTCTTTCAGGGTATCTACCTTAGACTGTAGATTGTCCACTACTTTGGTTATTTTATCAATTTATTTTTAATAATAATAATAATAATAATTTATATCCCGCCCCTCTGCAGAGCAATCAGGGCAGCTTACAACATTTCCATACAGATATATTAAACAGAACATAAAATCCTGAATCCCACCCATCCTATAATAATTATTTACCAAAGGCTCCCTAGTTTGCTCCTCATCTTCCTTTATCTCTTTTTTCTTTTCTTTTTTTTACACCTTGTCTTATTTCCTATATTTCTGCTTTAAAGTTCCTCTAGTATTGGTATATTTTGGTAATTCTGTTGATCCTCTTCTTTGATTTACAGTTTGAATTTGTGTTTGGGCTACATTCCTTCTTGTGCCTGAAGCCATCATGTACTTCCTTTTTCTCTCTATTTCACTTCTTATAACTTCAGTCTCTCCTCTATTTCTTTGGTATTCTCTTCTTCTACCCTTATGTCTTCTTCCTCTTTTCTCCGCTTCCTCATCTATATCTGTTAATTGGCCCCCTCCCCCCATGGAATGTAATTTTGTTGTTCTCTCGTCCTCCACTTCTGTTTGTCTAATTATTGTTTCACTTGTTTTGTTTTGTAACTTTTTGTTTGTCTGTTCTTAACTGGTTTTTTTTTTTTTAGTTGACAGCCCCCAGTCTCTTAAATTTCTACTCATTAACAATGTTTTATGTCACTATAATTGTAATATTGGAATCTATTATAGTATCTACTAGAGAAGAACCATCAATGTTTAACCTTAATTTATGCCTTAATTCATTATTTCCCTGCCCACTTACATAATAAACAGAATTCAAAGTTATTGTCTTCTTTGTTAATAAAAGGCAATGGGTAAAGAAAGGAGATCTAGAAATTGCAAGGGGAAGATTGGGAGATTATATATTTATTTATTGTATTTATACCTCGCCCTTCAGCCAGAAAGGCTCTCAAGAGTGGCTTACAGATAGTTAGCTAGACATTTCCCTGTCCTCAGGCTTACAATCTAGAAAGATGACACACAAGAAGAAGGGAATGGCAGTGGGGAGGGGGAATAAGCCCAGTGGTTCTTCTCTCCCTCCAGGGCAGATAGCATGGAGGGAAGGCTCTTCTTCTTACTTTAGGCCAGGCCTGATGGAGCTGGCTTGGCCTTTCTCTTCCTTTGAGACCAGATGATGTCATATGGCAAAAAGGGAGGGCTCTTCTTCTTACTTTAGGACAGGCTTGATGGAGCTGGCTGGCCCTTACTCTCCCTCTGAGGCAGATGATGGTAAAAAGTTTTTTGCTTGCTGACAAATTAAGCACCACAAAAGATAGGTTAAATAGTCAATATTCAGTAACTGATCACTATTGTTATATCTCTACAATCAGTAATCTTACCCAACCACAATCTCAGTCACTTCCTTTAAATCTTCAGTTATAATCAAAATTCTACTCATAAATCTAAGGTAATTCTTTGTTATCAAAATATAACTATGCATGTCTATACTTATTAAAGTTTTTATATTTTAATCAGCATTATCAGTAGATCTTTCCTAACATATACCTAAACCTTATATGTCTTATCAAAATGAAAAAAGTAAAAACCATAGGAAAACAGGAATGAGTTTTCAATTATAATCAATAATCTACATAAATGTCTTTTTTTCTTGCTGTGGATGACAGTATTGCACTATTCATAGACACTTGTGTTTTGTTGCTGGAGGTTTTTCCTTAAGTCTTATGTTGTCCGTGTGTTATCCTTTTTTTTTTTTAAATGTCCTTGAGATATTCACCCAGCTGCTATTTTTAAGATTAAGACAGCTCTTACTATTGTTCTTTGGGTGTGAGCTCTGAGTAGGCAAAGAGGGAGCAACCGTCAAGAATCAAAGTGTTAATAAGTTATTTTAGGTTTGCCTCTAATGTATCAATTGAAGAGGTTCTATTTTTCTTCCTCTATTCTCCAGTTTTCTTTCTCCCTTTTACCACTCCTTTAAATTCCTCTTACCAGCCTCTGTTTTCGCCTCCCTTCTCTTGCCACCTTTCTCCAGTCTCTCTTGCTGTAACATGTTTTCCTTCAGTTTCCAGTCATCTCTCTTTGAATCTCTTTCACCTGCCTCCAGTTCCACCATGCCCCATTTCCCACCTCTCCAACCTCTAGTATCACCTCCTGTCTCTTGCCACCTCTTCCACGTCTCTCTCGCTACTCTCTCAATGCTCTCCTCTCTGGATCCTTTCTCCAACCTCCACTGTTGCTTCCTGTCTACTGCTGCCTCTTCCTGGTCTCTCTTGCTGGTCTGTTTCTCCACTGAACCTCTCTCTAGATCTTTTCTCCAACCTCCAATGTCACCTTTCATCTCCTGCCGCAAGTCTCTCTCACCACTCTCTTGCCATCTCCTGTCTCCTACTACCTCTTCTATGTCTTGCCACCTTTCCTGAATCTCTCTCACTGCCACTTCTTCTCCTGTCTCCTGCCACCTCTCTCTCTCTCTCTCGTCTCTGGTTCTCCTCCCATCTCCTATCACTTCTCCATGTCTGGTAAATAGTGTTGTTGGTTTTCCAAGCTCTTTCTCTAACCTTGGTTCACCAGTTTGCCTCCTGTCTCCTGCCACTTCTTTCCAATTCACTTATACTTTCACCAATCTCCGGTTTGCCTCCCATCTCCTGTCTCTTCATAAATTTGATCTCTGCTTTGGTCTTAGGTATTTAATTCGTTTTTTCTCTATATACTAGTACTCTGCTTTGCTAATCCATCTGGGAAATTTTTGAAGAAACTGATGATTTGTATTATCAGGTCTTCTCATTAAAGCTTGTGTAGTGTGATTAAAAAAGGCTGTCGGCAAGATTTGTGTCCCACTGGACAGCCATAATGAGGTCTCAGCTGCTCTATAACCCACACCCTTGTCAATCCATAGGTTACCTCCACAATCCACTGATTTCGATGGGTGAAAAGAAATTTCCAACGAGCCCCAACTTTTTTCTCCTTCCCTGGAGATGAATTTCAGGAATTTTCCAACCCTGAATACCCCATATGGCAATCACTGAGACAAGTTCACATCTTCAACTACCAGTCCTCTTGCCATCAGAACTGGAAGTCTGTATCTTTGCAATTTGATTCCTATGCCACTTCCTTTCCTGAACCCAGCCTGCATACCTGGCATTTCTCACTCAATATATGGCAAAAGTCTTTGCTTCAAAATGTTGAGAATTTGCTTGAACAGGAAATTAATCCAATGGTCCTGTGGTTGTTTCAATCCCTTGTGTCCTCTTTCTTTCAGATTGGGATGTATATTGAGCATTTCCAATCTGTGGGCTATCCTTTCATTTTCCATATTTGTTGACAGATTTCTGTTAGAACTAGAGTAGAATCTGTATCTGTTGAATGAACCAGCTACAGTGCTATGTGATCTGTTCCTGGCATTTTATTTCTCTCAAATGCTCTGAATGCAGCTTCTACTTGACTTTCTAAATGGAGGTTTGTTTTCATATGGTTCTTCCTCAAATGAATCTGATGCCCTTTCATCTCTCTTCTATAGTTCTTCAGGGTACTATTTCCACCACCTTTTTATTTCTACTAGGTTATGTACAGTGGACCCTTGGTATCTGCTGGGATTTGGTTCCATGCCCCCCTGGTGGTGCAGTGGTTAAATGCCTGTACTGCAGCCACACACTCACAAACCACAAGTTTATGGGTTCAATACTAGCCAGGGGCTCAACGTTGACTCAGCCTGGCATCCTTCCAAGGTCGCTAAAATGAGCTTGTTGGGGGCAATTAGCTTACACATTGTAAACCGCTTAGGAAGTGCTTAAATGCATTGATAAGCAGTATAGAAATGTACTTGCTATTGCTGTGGATACCAAAATCCATGATACTCAAGTCCCATTAAATACAATTGAATAAAAAAATGGTGTCCCTTGTATAAATTGGGGGGAAAAAAACAAAGCTTGCTTTTTGGAATTTATATATTTTAAAAATATTGTCAAATATTTTGGATGCTTGAATCCATGGATAAAAAAAATCCATGGATATGGAGGGCTGACTATAATGTGTCCCCTGCTCATCATAGCGGATCCCCACAGTTGGTTTAAATTTCCCTTTGATTTCTCAGATCTTGTGGAAGAGGTGTCTTGCCTTCCTTTTTGGTTTTCACCTCTGTTTGTCTGCACTGATTACTGTAATAGTTTTTTGTCCATGAGAACAAGTTGTTGAACAGTTGTTTTCACGGTTCTGACTCTATTTCTGTCACCATCTCATCTATTCTTAACTGCTTGAAGAGTTTCATTTACCATCCACCACTGAGGTGTCATTCTTTTTGGCTGTAGATAATGTCTTTTTGCATTCCTCCTTGACAATGTCCCTGGCTTCAGTCCACCATTCTTCTTGCTCCTGGTTAATTAGGCTTAATAGTGTAAATCATTTTTTTTCATTATCTTTAAATTCTACCAGTATTTTCTTCAGACTGCATTTCACTATGAAGGTTAGTTTAGTGTTTTTTTAGTTTTATTTTAATTTTTAATATTAGCAGTTTGCGGTCTGTGCCATGGTATGCTCCTGGACTTGTTTTTGTAGAGAGAATGGAGCTTCACTATCCCCTGCTTCCAATTAAGTAGTCTATTTGATTTCTATATTGGCCATCAGGTGATGTCTATGTATACAGTCACTTCTTGGGTTGCTTAAAGAATTTGTTTGCAATGAACAAAAGTTATTCCTAATGTTGACATGGAATCTCTTCCTGTAGTCTGAATCTATTGCTCCGAGTCCTATTCTCTGGAGCTGCAGAAAACAACCTTGCTCCAACCTCAATATGACATCCCTTCAAATATTTAAACAGGTCTATCATATCACCTCTTAATCATCTCTTCCACAGGCTAAACATACCCAGCTCCCTAAGCCTCTCCTCATAAAGCAAGGTTTCTAGTACCTTCACCATTTTGGTTGCCCTCCTCTGCACACGCTTCACTCGTCAACATCCTTTTTGAACTGTAGTGCCCAGGACTGGACACAGTATTCCAGGTGAGGCCTGACCAAAGCAGAATAGTGATACTATCACTCCCCTCAATCTAGATCCCTTTCACACGTACTGTTGTCAAGCCAGGTGTCCCCCATCCCATACCTGTATATTTCATTTTTTTTTCTGCCTAAGTTTTCTGCCTTACATTTCTCCTTGTTGAAATTCACTCTTCTAGGCAAGTTCCTGCTAGAGAGGAGGAGGAGGAGGTGGTGAGCAGTTCCTGGGAAGCCATTCTAAGGGGGTGAGTTTTGAACTTTTAAAAACTCTTGGGGAGAGTGTGTTGTTGCTGAGAAGGTGGAGCTTCTGTGAATCACACTTGTGAGTCACTAGGGGGTGGAGGTAGCAGTCTAGCTTTATACAACTCCTCTCAGAGCCTTCTAGACTCTTCTAGTCAAGTTCCTGCTAGGGAGGAGGAGGAGGAGGTGAGCAGTTCCTGGGAAGCCATTCTAAGGGAGTGAGTTTTGAACTTTTAAAAACTGTTGGGGAGAGTGTGTTGTTGCTAAGAGGGTGAAATTTTTATTTTTAGCACTGGCAGCTATTGGTAAAAAGTTCAGGTCATCAGGAGCCTTTAACAAAGGTGTTTAGTGAGGGATTTTCTTTGAGGAGGGAGGCATAGTCCTGTTTCAGGGACTTAATTAAGACTTCTCAGTATGGACACTGAGGGAACTGCTGCCGTTACCTGCAACACTTGTGGAATGTTTGTCTTCTTGCCTACAGAGGTGGGAAAGTTCACATGCCCAAAGTGCAAGTTGGTAGCCCTTTTGGAAGAGAAAGTACAGCAGCTGGAGGCATGGGTAGCTACACTTCAGCATACTAGGGAGCACAAGGTTTTCCTAGACAGAACAGAACGAACTGTCTTGGACAGGGACCACACAGAGGAAGTTGCTAGGGAAGAGAAGGTTACTTCACATACACAGGTGGTAGACAACTGGAGGAATGTCACACACAGAAGTAGGGAGACCAGGGATCGTTCTGGGAGCTCTTTCCCTTATTAAGGAAGATGAGGAAGAGCAGCATGGACAGACTTCAGGGACAAAGCAGGGGACCCTGGGAGTTCCACCACAGGGAACAGTCGCTGCTAAGCCTTGGAGGAGGCATGTGGTCATGGTGGGGGACTCCTTGCTGAGGGGTACAGAAGCAGTGATTTGTGGTCCTGGCAAGATGTCTCGGGAGGTGTGTTGTCTCCCTGGGGCAAAGATCCGAGATGTGACAGAGGCTGACAAGACTGATCAAGCCTACTGACCTCTTCCTTTTGGTCCATGTGGGAACAAATGACACGGCAAGACACAGTCTTCAGAACATCATAAGGGATTACGAGGCTCTGGGTAAGAAGCTGAAAGAAATGGATGCACAGATTGTCATCTCATCTCTTCTGCCAGTTGAAGGGCATGGTCCAGGATGAGAGAGGAAAATAGCAGATGTCAACAACTGCCTCCGCAGATGGTGTCGCCGAGAACGATTTGGATTCTTAGATCATGGGCTTCGGTTCCATGAGGGTGGACTCCTGGCAAGGGATGGGCTGCATCTCACACCAGTTGGATGAAACCTTTTTGCTAACATTCTCAAGAATTTGATCAGGAGGGCTTTAAACTGAGTTATTTGGGGAAGGGAGAGTGTTCTGGAAGAGAAAAGCACTGGAAAAAAGTCAAACTGTCATAGAGGGAACAAGGCAAACAGCAAGGACCTAACAGTGGGAGGCAAAAAAAACATGCATAGGTAGCGAGTAAAGGGGACATATGATCTTAGATGTCTCTACACTAATGCACAGAGCATGGGAAATAAGCAAGATGAACTTGAACTCCTAGCACAACAAAACAAATATGATATAATAGGCATCACTGAAACCTGGGGGGATGAGTCTCATGACTGGAATGTAGAAATACAGGGGTATAACCTTTTCAAGAGAAACAGGCCAAAGAGGAAAGGAGGAGGAATAGCATTATATGTCAGGGATATTTACACCAGTGAAGAAATCCAGGACATCAATCCTGGAAGCCAGGTGGAGAGCATCTGGACCAGGGACCGGCAACCTACGGCCCGGGGGCCGGTTAAGGCCCCGGACTTACCGGCCCAGGGCGTAGGCTGCCGCCGCGCGCCGCTGCTACCGCGCGCCGCCATCGGAGCGCGTTTTTGGCCGTGCTTGCTGCGGCTGCCATTTTGGAAGTCAAAATGGCGGTCACGACGCGTTTGCGCATGTGCAGTACTCTGCGCATGCGCAAACGCGTTGTGACCACCATTTTGACTTCCAAAATGGCGGCTGCGACATGCGCCGTGGCGGCCGCGGCCGCACCCACTACGGCGGTGGCCGCGGTAGTGGCCGCGTGGAGGAGGAGGAGGGTGCGCGCGCGTGCGTGAACGCACGCGCCACCATTCCCCCCCCTTGGCCCAGCCGAGAGCTGGGCGACGGGAGACCGGCCCAGGTCTCAAAAAGGTTGCCTGTCCCTGATCTGGATAAAAATTAAAGGGGAGGGAAACAACAGGGATGTTGTTGTGGGAGTCTACTACAGACCCCCGACTCAGGCAGAGGAATTGGATGATGCCTTTCTAGAACAGATGACCACACACTCAGAAAGGAGAAATGTAGTAGTGATGGGTGACTTCAACTATCCTGATATTTGCTGGAATTCAAACTCGGCAAAATCCTCAAGGTCTAACAAATTCCTCACCTGCCTTGAAGACAATTTCATGGTCCAAAAGGTGGAAGAGGCAACAAGGGAGTCAGCTATTTTGGATCTGATCCTAACTAACAGGGAAGACATAGTTAATGGGGTGCAAGTGGTTGGATCCTTCTGGAATTTATTATACAGTGGAAAGGAGAAGCCAGGCATAGTCAGACACGCATTCTAGACTTTAGTAATGCTGATTTAATAAACTTAGAGAAATACTGGGGGCGATCCCATGGTCAGGAATACTAAAAGAGAAGGGAGTTCAAGATGGATGGGAGTTTCTCAAAAGGGAGATACTGAAGGCACAATTTCAAACAGTTCCAATGAGGAAGAAAAATGGGAGGTGCCTCAGGAAACCAGGATGGATGACTAAGGAACTTTCAACTGAACTAAGTTTTAAACAGAACATGTATAAGAAATGGAAAAATGGGGAAATCACCAAAGAGGAATTCAAACAAATAGCTAGCACATGTAGGGGTAAAGTCAAAAAAGCTAAAGCACAGAATGAACTCAGGCTTGCTAGAGAGGTTAAGAACAATAAAAAGGGTTTTTTTGGGTATGTCCGCAGCAAAAGGAAGAAGGAGGAAATGGTAGGGCCACTGTGTGGAGAAGATGGCAAAAAGTTAACAGGGGACAGAGAAAAGGCAGAATTACTCAACATATTCTTTGCTCCAGTCTTTTCAAAAAAGGCAAAGAGTGCTAAACCTGAGGATAATGGAGCAGAGGACAGAATAGGAGAATTTCAGCACAGAATAAGTAAAGAGATAGTACAGGAATACCTGTTTAATCTAAATGAATATAAGTCTCCAGGACCAGATGAATTACATTTAAGGGTACTAAAAGAACTGGCAAATGTAAGATCGGAACCATTGGCAATAATCTTTGAGAACTCTTAGAGAACAGAAGTCCCAGCAGACTGGAGGAGGGCAAACATTGTCCCCATCTTCAAAAAGAGAAAAAAAGAGGATCCCAACAATTATCATCCAGTTAGTCTGACATCAATACCGGGAAAGATTCTGGAGCAGATCATTAAACAGAGAGTCTGTGAACACCTGGAAGGTAATTCCATAATCACAAAAAGTCAACATGGGTTTCAGAGAAACAAGTCATGTCAGACAAATCTGATCTCTTTTTTTTTTATAAAATAACCAGCTTGGTAGATGAAGGGAATGCTGTGGATACAGTATATCTTGATTTCAGTAAGGCCTTTGACAAGGTTTCCCATGACATTTTTGCAAAGAAGCTGGTAAAATGTGGGCTAGACAAAGTAACTGTTACATGGATTTGTAATTGGTTGATTGGCCGAACCCAAAGGGTGCTCAACAATGGCTCCTTTTCAACCTGGAAAGAAGTGACCAGTGGGGTGCCACAGGGCTCTGTCCTGGGCCCAGTGCTATTCAATATCTTTATTAATGACTTGGATGACAGTATTGGGGGCATAGTTATCAAATTTGCAATGACATCAAATTAGGAGTAGTAGTTAATACCCCTGAGGACAGGATCAAAATTCAAAATGACTTCAGGGATGCTTTAATTGGGAGTTCCTGCATGGCAGGGGGTTGGACTGGATGGCCCTTGTGGTCTCTTCCAACTCTATAATTCTATGATTGTATGATTTTATTAATTTACTAGTCCAGCTTTATAATCTATTAAAGTCATTTTGAATTTTCATCCTGTCCTCTGGGGTATTTGCTAACCCTCCTAATTTGGTATCAGCTGCAAATTTCATAAACATGCCTATACACATGCACATTCTTACAGATTTAAAGTTAGCTGTGTTGGGACAATGGATTTGAAAAGGGACAAAACAAGACTAAGGTACTATAAATAAGGCTTTATCTAGAAATGCTTAAAAGGGTAAACAATATATGCAACAGATTCATACAAAACCCATATATACAATAGATACAACATAAACCATAGTAGTAATGGCAAACATAATCACAAATAGCAAACAAACTATATAATACAAGCAAATAGCACAAGTATAATGTAACAGAAAAGAAGGCTGAGAATAGAGTGAACAAAAGAGGAAGAGAGCGAGGGAGAGCTCACTACAAAACCAGCCTTATTAAGACTCTAAGGTTGATTAGAGCTATGCATATACAGCTGGAGGTCATCTGTTTTCTCAGTAGCTCTTCATTAACCCTGTAATGGTCATTAACCCTATAATGGCTCAAGTGTAGAGCTTGTTACTATTCCAACAAGCTGAAGCTCAAGTCACAGTCTGTTCAGTTAAGTTCATCTTTATTATGGTCATAGACCAGCATAGGAGAAAGGGGGATATGGAACAAAAGAAGGTAAAAACAAGATAAAAACACAGGTTAAAAACAATATTTAAAAAATCTTTTTAAAATCTACTGTGGCAGAGCAAGATTGGTACTAGCCTATTGAGGAGGTCATTGCCTGACAGATTTTAACCGCAGCTGTACAGAATCTCTCAACATTATATGTTATATCAGGGTTGGTGTCTGAAATCAACAGAGAAATGTAAAATTATCTAGTGTGGCATTGATGTTTATACAATAGAGGTGAAATAATGCTGAGGTGGATGTCCCTGTCTAGTATGAGCACTGGAGTAATACATGCTCTGTTGTCTCTATTTGGCCAGAGTCACGGGGCATAATCTGTCTGAGAAGGGAATCTTCTTCTATCGGCCTTCAAGGACAACTGAGGAAAGGTCATAGCATCATGGCAACATAAAGGCTATCCAGTGTTTAGGTACTTCGAGTTTTGCTAGGTATGCCATAGGTGATGCTAAGTATCTGTTGGGAATCACTAACAATAAAAATTGGGGCACTAGCGAGGAATAGCTGTCTCTATATCACCTGTTTGATGGTTGCTTTAGCCTTTTCATATCCCATGCTGAGCAAAAGATGTGAAGAGAACCCCAGTGAAGAAATTTTAGTTATCACCATCTGTTTCCACGTAGACTGGAATTCATCAGTCAAGATGAGTGGGGCAAGGCTGGTGGGAAAAAAGGATAGTCTGAGCCAGTAGCTGAGTATAGTCACCCACACTCTGGCCTTCATTTTCATAAAGCCTGACTCTAGTCTCACAGTTGCATTAGAAACACATTTTGGAATGCTGATCTTAGAAATTTGGATTGCACAAGTTCTAATGGTGCAGAGTTGGGGAGGGGTCCCAGTTGGGATCCATAAAGCAATTGTGCAACCGATTTGGCTTCAAAAGTTTGAGTGCCACCAGTAGATAATGGCCTCCTCTTGTCATAAGAAATTTGAGGATAGCTGTTAAGCTCCTCTGTGCATTACCAGCAGCACAATCTCCATGCATTTTCCTACTACTAGTAGCATGATAGATTACCCCCAGATATTTGAAGCAGGAGACTTTTCATTGTTGTGGTTTCAGTTCTTGGGCCTTTTAGCAAATGGCATGATTTTAGTTTTTTGGTAGTTAAATTCTAGCTGATCCTCTCTGCAATACTGTTAGTGTTCTAAGTGTTCTTTTTAGACCAATAGATGTTCTTGAAATTACTGCACTAGTATCTGCATAAAGCAGAGCTGAGATATGCTTTTCCTCTAGTTTCGAAGGATGGAAATTTGTGTTGTTGAGATGACCCACCATGTCATTGATGAACAGGAGTGGAGCTAGAATAAAACCTTGCTTGACAACCTTCTCGGTGGCAATGGCATTGGTGAGATGACCCTGGGGGTTGCACCTTACTTTGAGTGAAGTCCCTTCATACAGCGTACAAATTAAGTATGGTACATGCCAGTCAATCGAGGAAGCCTTCAGTTTTTCCCAGTTTCGTTCTAGATACAGAGTCAAAAGCTGCTTTAAAGTCTATAAAGGCAACACAGAGAGAGACTTATGTTGCAAGTGCCATATTTTTCTATGAGATGTTGGAGTACACTGATCTATGTAGATCAGTCTTCCATAAAGCCAGCTTGTTCCCCTGCAAGTATGTTTTCTTGCTCCTGCCAGTCCTTGAGTTGTCAATATTGTCAATGCAGGTGAAGAGAGATGCAAAATAGGGGGCCAAAAATTACTAATTATTTTAATGGCTTCTGAAGGTATTAAATCTTCCCCTGGAGCCTTCCCCATTCTCAGTAGGTATACAAGGTTCTTGATCTCTGCCTCAGACACCAGTGCCCACTTTGGGAGCTTCTCTATATTTTGTCTTGCAGATCTACTTTTGACAGAAGTGTCTTTATAAAGTGTTTGGAAGTGTTCCTCCCACTGGGGGAGGATGTGACAATCCACTGTAGCTGGTGCATTGCTTTGAGAGCTAGATTTAATGTGCCAGAATAAAGCTGAGCTGTTGGTTTTGACTGTGTTCTCCCTTCTGCTGTATTGGATGGCAGATATAAAAAGATCCCATTTGTCCTTGTGGTTTAGATGAAGTTGAATCAGTTTGTCGTGTCCTATTTATTGAACTTTTTTATCAACACATCAGAGCCTCACTTATAACAGCTCTTATTCAAAGATTCCCAGGTAGATGAGATAAATTCTATGTAGAATATCTTCTCTCAGATCTAAATGATCAGATAGCTGCCAAAGTTTTTTGATCCTGTGCAGCTGCTATCGATTGGCATAGAGGGTTAGTGAAAAAACGTTGTTAAATATTTGGTTATTTCTCCTACCATGACTTCCTTTTATGACGACTGAAGTGATTTTAAAATGTATATATTATACTGTTGGCTGTCTTGTAATATTTGTATTTATTTATTTTATTATGCTGGCTATTCACCTTAATAAACAAAATGAATGAAAGGATTATGACCGCCTGAAAAAGATGTGCCTAATTATTTTTCATGGCTTTTTTTTTTTCTTGTAGACTAGCAGTTTTTCTGTAACCTCTCTTCGCTTTGTTGGACAGACCTGTTGTTCCATCGATAGTAAATATATTTATGGCACAGCTGGAATCAACTCACATCTGTAAACCTCAGCCTCAAGTCATAGTGTGTGTTTTTACACCCACAGATTTATGTTTGGTAGCTCTTTCATATCATAAGTCTGCTTCTGTGCAAGTGGACATCAAAGAATTCATGCAGTTTAAAATTGTTTACAACATTCCTTCAGGGCCTTCACAGTACTATATTCTATAACACAGCAGAGGCTGGATGGCCATCTGTCGGGGATGCTTTGATTGGGAGTTCCTGCATGGCAGGGGGTTGGACTGGATGGCCCTTGTGGTCTCTTTCAACTCTATGATTCTATGATTCTATGACTCAATACGACTTCTAAAAACCAGCATGTTATAGCTTTATTATAAGATTTTCTGTCAAAAAATATCTTGCATCATACTGCTGGGTTGGAGCTGAAATTTTTTAGCTTCTACAGTTTTGGAACACAGAGGCCTCAGTGCCAAAAATGTGTATCACTTTGTAGCTAGAAGATTTTCTAAAAGTTTTTTTTAAAAAAAAAAAATCATTGCCAAGCCAGTGGAAGAGCAGAAAACAAGATTGTTCTTTTTCATACAGACATCCCTTCAAATATTAAAAGATGGCTATCATGTCACATCTCAGTCTTTTCTTCACCAAGAAAAACACACTCAGCTTACTTAGCCACTTCTCATAGGGCTTGGTTTCCAGAACTTCTACCATCTTTGTTGCCCTCCTCTGGACATGTTCCAGTTGTAAATATTCTTCCTGAACTGTGGTGCCCAGAATTGTTCACAATATTCCAATTTAAGTTCAGATCAAAGCAGAACAGAATTTGAACATTTCTTCCCTTCATCTGGACACTATGCTTCTGTTGATGCACCCTAGAATTACACTAGCTTTTTTTGCTGAGACTGTTGGCTCATACTTAGCTTGTGGACTTTTGGCCTTGTCTATTAGCTAGAAGTTATCTTCAGCTCACAACAGTTTAATTGCCAAATTGGCATTGGAAGAAAGCAATGGTGCAGGATCTGTTAAAATACAAGCAACATTACTATACAGTAGGCCCTCTATAACCACAGATTTTTTATCCACCGATTCAAGCATTCATGCTTGAAAATATTTTTAAAAGAATACAATTCAAATAGCAAACCTTGACTTTGCCATTTTATGTAATGGACACCATTTTACTATCTCATTATATTTAATGGGACTTGAGTATCCACAGATGTTGGCATCCACGGAGGTCCTGGAACCAAAGCCCAGCAGATACCAAGGACTCACTGTAGTCTACAAAGATCAGGCAATGAATCATGCCTATTTTTACTGTGTGTGTGTGTGTGTGTGTGTCACAAAAGAGCAATAGTCATTCATTTTCATATTAACTTTTCAAAAAGATGAGGGTCAAAAAAATTTCCATAGGGCCAGGGGATGCATGTGCCTCCACCAGACCTTGGAAAACCACACTTTCTGCATTCTCTTCAAGTTCCTTTTGGGGGCAGGGCTGAGAGTTAATGTTGCTGTTTTATCCTGTCTCCCCCACTTGTCACTAGGCCCAGCTTCTACCAACCTAGCAGTTCGAAAGCATGCAAATGCAAGTAGATAAATAGGTATCACTTCAGTGGGAAGGTAAACAGCGTTCTGTGCAATCATGCTGGCCACATGATCACAGAGTAGTCTCTGACAACGCTGGCTTTTTGGCTTAGTAACAGAGATGAGCACTGCTCCCTATGGTCAGACACGATTTGACAACCTTATAAATGGGGAATACCTTTATCTTATAAAGGAAATAGGCACTCATATTCTTCTCACAATTTCTTCAGTAAGCCACAGTCTAGAATATACATAAAATATATTCTTCATTCTTTGTTGACATATCTTAATATTACATCCAAACTGATTACCCACCTTTTTAATAGAAATCAGTCAGCTTACCGTTATTACCACATACAAGCTCCAGATCACAGAGGCAAGATGAAATGCTACCAACTGTCCAGACTCATTGAACTTGCTGTGCTTGATCTTAGAAAGATGAAGCCTCCGGTTGATTTTCTAAAGGAAATAAAAGAAAAAAACAAGAGCAGAGCTAAGAACATTTTACACCACATTTCTTCTCCCATAAAAATACGCAGCACCTCTGTCAATATGCCATCTTAACAACTTTTGAAAGATTAACCCAGAAGACACCAAGCAAGGCCTCTGCAATTTGACAAGACTTACTGACTGGTTCTCATTATCTGTGGCTGCCATCTCCTTTCCCATCTCATGTAACAATAGCACACAAGTACACCAGAAAGTCAGTATACAGGCTCCTCCAAATGGGGAAAACTTTCTGGAAGTTCCATATTTTTGTCCTGTACAAACCAATTTTATTTTGAAGATCCACATAACGTTTTCCCCATTCTGAAATATTCCCTGGGAGCTCCCACATTACCAAAGTCTTCATTAGCACTCCCTAGCTCACTTTAAATTAAACCAATATTCCCAAAATAAATTGTATCTGCACATGTGTGTGTATTCCTACTGTCTCAGACCTAGTAAATGTTACTGCCTAGTAAACACAGCTATTATTTCCAGGTCACAGATTCAAAAGAGATCAAGCAAGGGAAGAATGAATGTTAGCACTGCAATAGAATCAAATAATAGAATTAGAAGAGACTTCAAGGCCATCAAGTCCAACCTCATTCTACCATGTAGGATTATACAATCATAGAATCATAGAGTTGGAAAAGATCACAAGGGCCATCCAGTCCAAGCCCCTGTCATGCAGGAAATCAAAATCAAAGCATCCCCGACAGATGGCCATCCAGCTTCTGTTTAAAAACCTCCAAAGAATGAGACTCCACCACACTCTGAGGGGGTATGCTCCACTGCTGAATAGCTCTCACTGTCAGGAACTCCCTCCTAATGTTGGGGTGGAATCTCTTTTCCTATAGCTTGGATCTGTTGTTCCGGGTCCTATTCTCTGGAGCAGCAGAAAACAAGCTAGCACCCTCCTCAATATGACATTCCTTCAAATATTTAAACAGGCCTATCATATCCCCTCTTAACTTTCTCTTCTCCAGGCTAAACATACCCAGATCCCTAAGTCTCTCCTCATACAGCATGGTTTCCAGACCCTTCACCATTTTTGTTGCCTTCCTCTGGACACTCTCCAGGCTTCTCAACATCTTTTTTGAATTGTGGTGCCCAGAACTGGACACTGTATTCCAGGTGAGGCCTGACAAAAGCAGAATTGATCTAGACACTATACTTCTGTTGATGCATCATCACATTGGCCTTTTTAGCTGCTGCATCACATTGTTGACTCATGTTTAACTTGTGGTCTACTAGGACTCCTAGATCCCTTTCACACATAGTCTAACTAAGCCAGGTGTCCCCCATCCTATATCTATGCAATGGTATAATGGGAGTTGACTATTTGGGAAATTCCTCCCTCCCTGCCTTACCGGCATCTTTCCCTGGCCGCCAGGGCCTACAATCAGAACCTGGGCTGTCAGGGCCTGTAATCAGTCTGGCAGCCATCAGGACTCGCTTTCCCAGCAGCGCTCAGGGCTCGGCATGTGCACGTCCTGCCTCCCTCTGTCGCAGCCAATTGACGTATCGCATGCCTGATAGCTCTGGCAGAGGGGAGTGGGGCGTGCGCATGCCAGGCCCTGAGCACTGCTGGAAAAGCAAGTCCCGATGGCTGCGGGGGCTGATTACAAGCCCCAGCAGCCTGGGCTCCGATTACAGGCCCCAGCCCCGGGAGGAAGATACCGGTAAGGAAAGAGGGAGCTGAGGCCTTGGCCTCGTGAATTATCGTAACCAGGCCGTGAATGGGGAGAGACAAGTGTATAGCTTAAAAAACATTTAGCACTTAAATTGTAATTCCTGAATAGTAAGTAACAAAAAAGGCGCAGTGGAAATGGGTGAAAATTTGTTTCTGAAAGAAACTCATTATATTTCAAGAAATAGAGTGGATGCAAGCCATAAATATGCAGGCACAAAAGGAACAGAAAATCTTCATATTTTATGAGAAGCACCCTGACCTTTGTTTCAACTTATGCAGGGCTCTGGAGAGCATAAAACAAAGAAATCCTACTTCTCCATTACTATTTATTTTACTTTGTGGGAATAGTCCCAACCACAGTTACTCTGGTCTTTCTGTTGGAGACAAATAGAAGGTATAAGAGTATGTGTCTCCCTCTTCAGCAGCAAGAGGAGTTGCTCTTGCTCCTCATTGTGGTCTTCACTTATTTTCACCCAGGAACACCCACACAAATACCTGCAGACACTAGTAGCATCCAGTCATCCAAAAAAACAAAAATAACAAACAAAACAAAAAAAAAAATCCCAGAAAAATATGGGTATGGATATACCCTTAAGAGCAAAGAGAAGATGAAATGGGAAACTAGATTTTGTCCTAGACAAGAAATGAAAGAATAGGGAATATGAAAATGCAAGAAAAAGGAAAGAGTATTAAAGTAACATCTAGGCCAGAAAGGGAAGAATTTCAAACACACAATGTAATGAAAATTTAGTGTAAAACAAAGCCTGAAGGTTTGCTGCTACTTCATACAACCACAAAATGGAACTAAGAACATGTTTCTGGCTTCATGGGGACATTGTGACTAACATCAACCAATTCCACATTTTCTATAGTCCCAGAAGCCAAGAAAGAAATTTAGGTGTCCAGTAGCTTGTTTTGAAAACAAAACTTACGTCCAAGACATATTCCTGTACTACAGCATGGAGAATTATTGCTATGAAGATGTAGAAGAGGATTGTAACCAAATCCTTTGGCCCATAGTGATAAAGAACAACTTCACCATCTAAAGAAAAGGAATTGAGATGAGATTAATATCAACTTTTACGTTCAGAAGCCTCAGACTCCTAAGACTTTAACATTTTATGTCTGATGCAGAAAAGAAATAAAATAAAATGAAATTGACAAGCTGACATTTTTCTTTGCAAATAGTTTTGGTTTGGTGCATAACCGAAAGAACCCCTAGGGTAAGGCAGAGTGAGTATTGTGAAGAAGTTGGTGTTGTACTAAGCATTAATTAGCATGTTAATTAGCATTAATTAAACACTCTAGTTCTAACATGCCACTGTAAATGCTTAGAAAGCATATAAAATGCATGTGTTCTGTAATCAAATAACCTTGGCCCATGATGGCAAACCTATGGCACACAAAGCTATTTTACCTGGCATGCGGAGAGCAGGGAGGAGGAGGAAGAGGTGGGTGCCTTTTCCTCCTCCTTCCTGGCTGTCTCAGGCTTCCAGCTCATGCCAGGGATGGCACAGGGGGAAGAGGAGGAACAGGGGTGTGCCTGTTCCCCTTCTTCCCCCCCTCACCCCCCCCCAGACCTTCAGCTGTTTCTGGAGCTGAAGGCCCAGGAGGGTGGGGGGAAGAAGTCCCACCCCCAGAGAGCAGACGTCCTGCCCCTGGAAAGTGAAAGTCCAACACCAGGTAACAACCGCTGCCCGAAGGTCTTTTAGTTTGGGCACTCAACCCCTAAAAGGTTTGCTATCACTGGCCTAGGCCATGGAGCTGGAAGTGATACAGCTCAAGTCCAAATAACACTTCCTTGACTGTCCAGTCAGATGGGCTGGAAAACAAGGGATCAGTGGCTATAACAATTAGATATGGTCGGGAAGCACTGCTCAAATTACAGTTGGGCTAGTGGGACTCTTATCTTATGGCAGGGGTCCTCAAACTACAGCTTGCGGGCTGGGTCTGGCCCGGCAAGGCCTTTTAACCAGCCCGCAGCCCGCCTGGTTTTGTTTTGTTTTTTTGTTTTGTTTTGTTTTGCCGCCTGGCTTGTTCCTGATTTGAGCCCCACCTCTGGCTTAGCTCCCTTCGGGGAGGGGAGGGGAGGGGAGGCTCCCAGTCAGTTCCCTGTGTGCCGCTGGGGTGGCTTGGCCTGGGGGAAGAGGAGGAGGAAAAGGGCCGAGGTGGTGTTTCTGGGAGGGCCTCCCTTCCTCGCTGCCCTGGGCTGGTCGGCCCTCCTCTGCCTTGCCTGTCCTGCCTCTCTACAGGGAAAGCCCTGAAAAAAACCCACTGGGTGGCCTTGGGCAAGTCACACTCTCTCAGCCTCAGGGTGGGGCCTCAGCTTGCTTCCTTCCCTTCTTTCCCCCCTTCCTTCCTTCCTTCCTTTCCCTCCCTCCCTTCTTTCTTCCCTCCATTCCTCCCTCCCTCCCTTCCCCTCAGCAAAAGCCCCCCCACAGGAGGAGGAGGAGGAGGAAGAAGAGAGAATAATAACAACAACAACAACAATAATAATAATAATAATAATAATAATATACCCCGCTTAAATGAAAACAATCTAAGCGGCTTACATCAGTTAAAACCCCATACAACAAAATTCATACCCCAACCCACCCCCTTAAAACAGTATTAAATGGCAAGATAATTAAAACAGGAATATAAACATTCCAACACAAATAAAACAAACATGAATATATATATATATATATATATATATATATATATATATATATATATATAGTAAAAATATAAAAATGCCCTGATTAGACTATATATATATATATATATATATATATATGAATATATATATATATAAAGTAAAAATATAAAAATGCCCTGATTAGACTCAACTATGCTCCCCATCCATCAGCAATTGATGGGGCCAGAGAGGGTCAGGGAAGTCCCCTTGCAGGGTGGGGATGCCCTCTTCCTCCTCCTCCTCCAACAATATGATTCTAACGTTTGTGCTGAGTTGTATATCTTTGCATTTTAGAATCCTTTTTAGTTCTTTCATAGCCACCCTCCCTATTCTTCCTTTTCTTCTGATTTCCTGACTACAGTCCCCATTTCTATCAATGTTTGATCCCAGTATGGGAATTTTTTACTATTTCTATTTCTTCATTGTCTAAGTTGAACTTGTGAAGGTCCCTGGTAGTGATTGTTTTTGTTTTCTTTATGTTCAGCATTCTCTTCTTTGATCTTCCTTAGTAGGTGTTCCAGGTCTGTGAGGTTTTCTGCTAGTATTATGGTGTCATCTGCATATCTCACATTGTTGATATTCCTACCTCCTATTTTCACTCCTCCTTTTTGTGTCCAAACCTGCTTTTCTTATAATATGTTCTGCATACAAGTTGAACATATTGGGTGAAAGGATCCTGTCTGACTCCCTTGCCAATTGGGAACCATTCTGTTTCTCCATGTTTTGTTCTGACAGTAGCCTCTTGTCCTAAGTATAGATTCCTCATCAGGACTATCAGATGTGTTGGCACTCCAATGTCTTTAAGGGCATTCCATAGCCTTTCATGGTCTATGCCAGGGGTAGGCAACCTTTTTGAGCCGGGGGCCAGGTTGCTGTCCCTCAGACAATTGGGGAGCCGAAGCACCAATAAATAAATAAATAAATAAATAAATAATACGCATGCACACTCTCTCAGCCCCAGAAAAGCCATGGCAAAACCCCTGTGGAGATTTTGCCAAGAAAACCCCAAGAACAAGTAATAATGACAATAATCAATATCATCATGGCGGGCGGCATCCAGCCCCCCCCCCCGGGCCTTAGGTTGCCTACCCATGGTCTATGCAGTCAAAGGCTTTGCTATAGTCTATAAAGCATGCTGATTTTCTTTTGAAATTTCCCAGTCTGCTCCACTAGACATCGTATGTTTGCAATGTGATCTCTAGTGCCTCCTCCTTTCCTGACCCCCACTTGGACCTCTGGGATTTCTCTTTTCATGTATGGTTGGAGTCTATGATGCAGAATTTTGAGCATGATTTTGCTTGCATGGGAAATCAGTACTATAGTCCTATGGTTGCTGCAGTCTCTTGTGTCTACCTTTTAATTACCTTTAATTACTTACCATATTTTCCGGAATATAAGACAACTTTTTAACCCTGGAAAAGGGTCTCAAAAGTCGGGGGTTGTCTTATACGCTGGGTAGAGGAGAAGGAGGAGGAGGAGAGAAAGAGAAGGAAGCCAGGGAGAGGAGGAGGACAAGGGGAGAAAGCGAAGGAAGCCAGCAAGAGGAGGAGGACGAGGGGAGAAGGAGAAGGAAGCCAGTTCTACAGTATGGATGCAGCCTGAATCTGCACAGCAGAAATAATGCAGTTTAACACTGCTTTAACTGCCATGGATCCTATGGATTCCTAGGATCTGAAGTTTGCTTTGTGGTATCAAAGCTCTCTGACAGAAAAGGCTAAATATCTCACAAAATTGCAAATCCCAGAATTCCATAGCCTTGAGCCAGGGCAGTTAAAGCAGTGTCAAACTGCTTTAATAAATTTCTGCAATGCAGATGCAGCCAAAGTTAATGTGTTGCTTGGGCATGGCTTCTTTAACAAATAATTCTGCACAATAAGAGAGAGAGAGAGTACCCTTGAAGATTTATCTAAAGAAGAACCAAGTTCCTTAACTTGGAGGTTATATGTGTATGTTGTACGCCTTCAAATTGTTCCTGACTTACAGTGATCATGGGGTTTTCTTGGCAAGATTTGCTCAGAAGAGGTTTGCCACTGCCCTCCCCTAAGGCTGAGAGTGTGTGACTTGTCCAAGTTCACTCAATGGGTTTCATGGCAGAATGGGGAATCAAACCCAGGTCTCCAGAGTGGTAGTCCAACACTCAAACCACTACACCATGCTGGCTCCTATTCCCATGTACTACCTATGAAGCAATTGCAGACTTTTTGTTGTTCTTGTGTGTCTTCCTTTCCAACGTATGGCAACCCTAAGGCAACCTTATCATGGGGTTTTCTTAGCATGTTTCTTCAAATGTGGGTTGCCATTACCATCGTCTGAGGCTGAGAGTGTGTGACATGTCCAGGGTCACTTATTTGGCCACAAATTGTACATACCCCAGAATGCATCACCTAGTATATTGGCAGTCCTTCCCCCCAACACTTTCTCATTTTCCCCCAACCATCTCATAGCTTTTTAAAGCAGCATTTAAATCTGGACTATTTTTTAAAAAGTAAGGTCCAAAACACACTGCATGAATAATAAGGTCCAAAACATACTGCAGAAATAAATGCTAGGGAACATGCGAGCTGAAGTTTGTTGTGTTTATAAGTGACAGTTTTCCTGCTAAGTACCTGCATGTCATAAGCATCTGAATTAAATTACCATATTGAAATCAAATCTGATTTTTAAATTTTTTTATTTGGTGTGCGTTGGAAAGGGGTAGTCTTATACGGCGAGTATATCCCAAACTATATTTTAACTGAAGAAGTTGGAAGCCGTCTTATACGCCCAGTTGTCTTATGCGCTGGAAAATATGGTACCTGCCTTTTACCTATTATTTTCCAGCTTGATAACAATGGTTTAGCAAGTTTGTAGCTTTAAAATAATATTAATTAATAATTAGTTAATATAATTTAAGTATTTATATTTATCCTCTTCTACAACCAATGAATTATTAAGAGTGAAAGGATGGGAATAACAATAATAACGTTAATAACTTTAACTGAGTATGGTGCTTAACAACAATGAACATTTTAATACACATGCAAGAAATAATTAAAAATAAGTAAACCTATTATTTGGTAACATTATCATAAGCTACTGAAAACAGAGGAAAGTCTTTCTAATCGTCCAGACTTAATATTGTAAAGTAATCCTATCTTTTTTTGCAATATAGTATCATATTTTTCCAGTCTTCCTTGTACCTAGTCATTGATTCACCCTTGATTGATATGAAAGAATGAATCAACCTTGGAGCCCTGGGATCAAACTCACAACCTTGTGGCTGCAGTACCAGCATTTAACCATGTAGAGCTCCCTTTGTTTGTCGCAAAGATAACAAACAAGTAGTAAGAACCTGAACTTCATTACCCTCAAACACACTGACAGTGACATCATTAGCTTCAGAGACAATGGAGATGCTGCTGAATTAAATGCCAAAAGGTGTATTAGCCAACTGGGAGAAAAGCAATAGCAAAATTACTATTTATTTAGTCAACCTCACTTTTTTCCCATAATTGTCCCTCTGCCAACTCCTTATCATGTGTTAATAAAATGTGCATAGGTAATCTTACCTGTTGTAGGCATACTAACATTATACTGAGGTAAGATAAACAAGAAGGCAGTCTTGGCTGTAACCTGTAAAGATAATAAAAAATTCTCTATTAGTTCACTTGAGTTCCTCTACAAAACCTGCCCTCGACTTATACATGAGGTCAACTTATAGTCAAGTATATACGGTATATGTTTTTAATGTTCATGTTGATGTTACAGTGGACCCTTTGTATTCACGGGGGATCCATTCTGGACCCCCCTGCATATGGCAAAAAACATGGGACCTCAATTCCTGTGTTTTTCTATGGCTGCGCTAGGCTGTTTGATTTTGGACCCCTGGGCTTGCCACCCACGTAAGTTCAAAGCTGCAGATGGCAAGCCCCCGTATGGCGCAGGTGCACTGTATATGCTTTATGGGTTTTGTATTCTTCCATGATGGATGCTGTGCTGTTAATTTGATATGGAATACTTGGCAATGTGGTATTCTCAGTATCCCCCCCCCCCCCACTTCAATGTTGTTTTCTCCTCAGGTACTTAAGAAGAAATGTTTATGGCTAAAATCCTCAAACAAATTAAGAAACTTCATCCTAATGCGATGTTTACAGGAAACACACAACAGAGGGCTTAAACTGATATTGCCTGCCTCATGGTTTAAAGCAGGGGTAGGCAACCTTTTCCCTTTAAGGGCCGAGGGACTTTAGCTCCCAGAAGCCTCAGCCATGTTGGCCAATAGTCCCATGTTGGCCAATAGCTCCTAGGATTCTGGGAGCTGAAGTTCCTCGGTCCTTAAAGGGGAAAAGTTGCCTACCCCTGGTTTAAAGATTAATACATACAGGGGAGGGTGGTAACAGGGAAGACAAAAGGTGTAGCCATTTTATTTGACAAAAGCTGCACATTTCAACTGCAGAACATTAGAAAAGACCTCAAATGAAGGAATATAATTTTACAAGGTAAAATGTTAAACCGTCCAATGACACTAGGCACTTTCAACAGAAAATTTATAAGCCTCTTTTTACAAATCTTAAGAGAATTAACACTTGAAGAAGTAATAGTGGAGGCGGGCAATTCAAATGAAGTTTTAGCTATATTTTTAGACAGATCAGGCCATTGATTTACAAAAAAATAAAAAATAAATCCCAATTCGCCCACACTATTGAATGTAGTTAACAAAGCTGGATTGATTGATCCATGGAGAGCTTTACATCCAAATGAAAGACACTTTTTATTTTGCCTCTCATCAATCCTACACTCAGACAGGTCAGTTTGTCATAAATAAGCCATTATTATCAAACATTAAAGATGTAGTATTCCACCTGGAATACTGTGTCCAGTTCTGGGCACCACAATTCAAAAAGGATGTTGAAAAACTGGAGCATGTCCAAAGAAGAGTGACTAAAATGGTGAAGGGTCTGGAAACCATACCCTATGAGAAACTACTTAGGGAACTGGGTGTGTATAGCCTGGAGAATACACTATCTATTAAGCTATCATTAAGAGGGGATATGATAGCACTGTTTAAATATTTGAAGGGATGTCATATTGAGGAGGGAGCTAGCTTGTTTTCTGCTGCTCCAGAGAATAGGACCAGGAACAATGAATGCAAGCTCCAGGAAAAGAGATTCCACCTCAACATTAGGAGCTTCCTGACAGTGAGAGCTGTTCGGCAGTGGAACACACTCCCTCAGAGATTGGTGGTCTCCTTCTTTGGAGATCTTTAAACAGAGGCTGGATGGTCATCTGTTGGGGATACTTTGATTTTGAGGTCCTGCAGAGCAGGGGGTTGGACTGGGTGGCCCTTGTGGTCTCTTCCAACTCTATGATTCTATGATCTTAAGTTATTGAACCAAACCAATCACTTGCCTATAATTTTAAACTAGACAATTTACCCCCACAAAAACTTGGAGATGTAATCCTTATTTATTTATGAAATATCATTTTAGAAGCTCAATACAAGAAGCTATAAAATATTTTAAAAAAAAGAACCTCCTAATACTTCAGATTCTCTGTTATGGGAAAGATTAAAGATAGTTCTTAGGGGATCTCTTTAAACAGTGGGCCCTCAGTATCCATGGGGGGTTCGTTCCAGAAATCCTTGCGGATACCGAAACATGTGGATGCTTAAATCAGTATTTAACATTTAAAGTTTTCTGGGTGACAAAGTCTGGGTACCAGGAAGGCATTCTTCTGCACTGTTTCCCACCTTCCAATCATGAAGGCTCTGCTAGAATGTAAACATTTTTGCCACTGATCCATCTAAGGGAGGGGCAAAGGAAGGGGTGGGTAAAGGAGATGTATTGGTGGGAAGGGGGTTTAAATTCTGGCAGAGGCTTCTTTGTGTGAAGGTGGGAAACGAAGAGGCAAGTAGTTCTGGCAGTGGCTCCCTTATGAAAAAGTGGGAAACAGAGTGAGGTAGGGCTCTAAGTTTTGGCAGCAGCTTTGTGATGGGAAAATGGGAAAGAAAGTGAGGTATAAGTTCTGATTGTGGCTTTGTGGGGGGATTCCATGGGAGGGAAGCATTGGCTTCCCAGGGTCTTTCTTCAGCCTCTGCTAGTGCCCTGGGACTGCTTCTCAGGTTAAAAAAAAATCAAATGTTTCTTCATTTCAATCTGCGCAAATCTTAAGAAAGAGAGGTTAAAGTGCAGGGCCTTAAATACTAGGACCAAAAGCTTATAATGGGAACTGGCCTGAACTGGAAGCCAGTGGAGGGATCTGTGAAGGAAATGACACATGAGTATTTGGAAAGATTTAAGATAACCAGGACACCAGTGTTCTGGATTAAAACCAGAGGATTAAGAGAACAGGAAGACAAACCTGCCAGTAGGCTATTACAATAATCCAGACATAAAATAACCCAGGCCTGGACAAGCAAATGGGCAGTCTCAACAGTCAAAAACCTACAGATCCTATGGATGTTCAAAAGTTGGCAGCTACATGCTATCAAGATGGGGCTCACCCACCCAACTTCTTTTCTTAGATGGCAGCACAATGGGTCTTTTTGATCCCACCAGTACCACCAATTATGTGATGGAGACACTTGAACTTGGGACTCCCTTTTATAATTTTCTTTTGATCTTGGCCCTCTGGGTTCCAAATTTTTCCCCAGCTTGGCACCAACTACCGTATTTTTCGGCATATTAGGCGCACCCGATTTTAAAGGAAGAAAATCCAAGAAAAAAGGATTCCTCCCTTTAGTCGGAGGCCGGTTGTTCAATGGGCTGGTGCTGGGATCGGAGAACTTCTCCGATCCCAGCACCAGCCCACTGAACTGGGGTCGCAGGGGGAAGGAGGGCTCCTTCCCCCCGCGACCTCAGTCTTTGAATGGGCTGGTGCTGGGATCGAAGCGAGTGCTCCTTCCCCCCCGGCCTCAGTCTTTCAATGGGCTGGTGCCGGGATCGCTTCGATCCCGGCACCAGCCCATTGAAAGACTGAGGCCGCGGGGAGAAGGAGCCCTCCTTCCCCCCCGGCCTCAGTCTTGGAATGGGCTGGTGCCGGGATCGAAGCGATCCCGGCACCAGCCCATTGAAAGACTGAGGCCGGGGGGGAAGGAGCCCTCCTTCCCCCAACCAGCCTCAGTCTTGGAATGGGCTGGTGCCGGGATCGAAGCGATCCCGGCACCAGCCCATTGAAAGACTGAGGCCGGGGGGGAAGGAGCCCTCCTTCCCCCCCGGCTTCAGTATTGCAATGGGCTGGTGCCGGGATCGAAGCGATCCCGGCACCAGCCCATTGAAAGACTGAGGCCGCCGGGAGAAGGAGCCCTCCTTCCCCCCCCCCCCCCCCCCGGCCTCAGTCTTGGAATGGGCTGGTGCCGGGATCAAAGCGATCCCGGCACCAGCCCATTGAAAGACTGAGGCCGGGGGGGAAGGAGCCCTCCTTCCCCCCCGGCCTCAGTCTTGGAATGGGCTGGTGCCGCGGCCTCAGTCTTTCAATGGGCTGGTGCCGGGATCGCTTTGATCCCGGCACCAGCCCATTCCAAGACTGAGGCCGGGGGGGGGGGGGGAAGGAGGGCTCCTTCTCCCGGCGGCCTCAGTCTTTCAATGGGCTGGTGCCGGGATCGCTTCGATCCCGGCACCAGCCCATTGAAATACTGAGGCCGGGGGGGAAGGAGCCCTCCTTCCCCCCCGGCCTCAGTCTTGGAATGGGCTGGTGCCGCGGCCTCAGTCTTTCAATGGGCTGGTGCCGGGATCGCTTCGATCCCGGCACCAGCCCATTGCAAGACTGAGGCCGGGGGGGAAGGAGGGCTCCTTCTCCCAGTGGCCTCAGTCTTTCAATGGGCTGGTGCCGGGATCGCTTCGATCCCGGCACCAGCCCATTCCAAGACTGAGGCCGGGGGGGGAAGGAGGGCTCCTTCTCCCCGCGGCCTCAGTCTTTCAATGGGCTGGTGCCGGGATCGCTTCGATCCCGGCACCAGCCCATTCCAAGACTGAGGCCGGGGGGAAGGAGGGCTCCTTCTCCCCGCGGCCTCAGTCTTTCAATGGGCTGGCGCCGGGATCACTTCGATCCCGGCACCAGCCCATTCCAAGACTGAGGCCGGGGGGGGGGGGAAGGAGGGCTCCTTCTCCCCGCGGCCTCAGTCTTTCAATGGGCTGGCGCCGGGATCGCTTCGATCCCGGCGCCAGCCCATTCCAAGACTGAGGCCGCGGGGAGAAGGAGCCCTCCTTCTCCCCGTGGCCTCAGTCTTTCAATGGGCTGGTGCCGGGATCGCTTCGATCCCAGCACCAGCCCATTCAAAGACTGAGGTCGCGGGGGGAAGGAGGGCTCCTTCTCCCCGCGGCCTCGGCCCTTCGCCCTATAGGGCGCACTCACTTCCCCACGTACATTTAGGGGAAGAAAAAGTGCGTGTTATAGGGTGAAAAATACGGTATTCTTTGACAGCCACACACCCACTATCTAATGTGTCCCAAACCTAAAAGACTTTTCTTAATGTTCTGAAATCACTCCAGACAACTGCTTGTTGAAACAAAGTAACAGATTGATTTACAAGTCAGGCTGAATACAGTATCTCTTTTAGTGGATGGTGTTCACAATGGATACAGTGTTTAAATACTTTATTTCTTACACAGTTTGACAGTTCCTTTAGCAGCTTGTCTTTGTAACTGTTTCCTTATAACTTTATATCCTTTCTGGTAAACTGTGACTTCCCTAGTCACCCTAATTAAACTCTCACACTTGAACTCTCTTAGTTCTAACCACCACTCAAGCACTTATAGTAATTTCCATAGCCTTTTTGGCTGTAATCCCTCAGGATTTTTCTGGACACTATTTACCAAGAACTCTCCTTGTCCCTAACCTGGGTACTCAACACTCTTATCCAACTGCCTCTCTCAGGAATATACCTCAGCCACCTTAGATGTTAAAACCCTCAGAGTGTAATAAACATTGAACTCTAACTCAGTTCTGTCCCTATCTACCTCACACACGACCCTGTCTTCCTATTTATACTTGCTCCTGGGAGTAGTCCCCACCTTTTGTTGGCTTTGTTCCCATTGGAGGCTGCCAGGCTCACTCTGATTGGATATTGCCAACGTTCTGATTTGCCTTTTCTCAACACATGTCTTAGCAGTTGCCCCAATAAAGCGGCATTGGGACAAATAATCATCCAGCAGGACTCCAAAGGTTCCCGACAACCGAGACAGAGGGCAGTATGTAACCCTGCAAACACAATGAAGGGCATGAAAGTGGGGCTACTGGGCAGTCAGGCTGAAACACCAGGATCTCTGTTTTATCCATATTCAGCTTAAGACAGTGAGTGGTCATCCACAGAGAAACGTTCAATAGGCAGTCTATGACAGACTTCCAAACAGTAGCATCAATTGAATCAAAACTCTGGAAAATCTGACTGCCATCTGCATAGATATGATATTGGAAACCAACCTCTGAAATAAGAAGTCCAAGGGGAAGTAAGATGACCCAATACTGATCCCTGAAGTACTCTTACAGGTTACAGGGAATGTTGATGACATAGCTCCCTGAAATGAAACAGCAGAGCAACAATCCAACAAAATATATATATATATATATTTAAACCAGGTCAGAGCATTCCCTTTTATTCCCAATGATGCCAACCATAGAAGTAAGATCTGATGATCCAAAATGTCAAAGGTTGCAGAAAGATCCAATAGGATCAGCACCGATGTTTGATGCTGAGTCTTTGCCACTAAAATATCATTTACAACATGAGTCAGAGCTGTTTCTGTGGAATGACCTGTCCAAAACCCTGACTGAAAAAAAAAAATCATGTGCGTTCAAATAAGGCATCAATTGGGAAAAGGCCTCTCCAAAACTTTAGAGAGAAATGGAAGGAGAGACACAGGATGATAATTAACAGAAAGTGAAGGATCTTGGGAAGGTTTCTGTAATAAAGGGTGCACAGCAGCATGCTTAAAACAGCTTGGGAAAATACCATTTGAAAAGGAGCAGTTCATCATGTGGGTTATACAAGGTAGAAACAAAGACAGAAGGACTTAATAAAGAAAAGATGGGAAAGGGTCAGTAGGGCAGGAAGTACAGGAAGAAGACAACACAATCTGACCCAAGATTGTTCCTGTAATAGGGGACAATTGGAATTTTGCCCATGGGGATAAAGACATAGTCTGAGCCTGTGGTAAATCATCTCATGGCAATGGCTGTAGTAAATCATCTGATAGCAGAGAAGATCCATCTACAAAAAATGATTTAACAACTGAGGCCACCTTCTAGTCAAAAAATGAGGCTAAGTCACTTGCAGTGAGATCTTTGACTGCCAAACCTTCACTGAAACCAGCCACTGGAATAAATAAAATGTTAAAGGTACCAAATAACTGACGTGGCATATGAGCATGAGCTTGAATCGTCTCCTGTAGATAAGATTGTTGGGATTTGTCTGCATGGGAGTGACAGGTTGTACAAGCAGTCCTCAACCTTTGACGTAACTTGACCAATGGATTCTGTCTCCACCGCCTTTCCAACCGATGGATGATAGTTCATTCCATACACAGCGCCAGATGCAGACAAGGTCTTGTTTAGCGCACGTGACTAGGCAAGTTCTTGATGGTGCACAGCTTCTAGGGCAGATTTTGTTACAGTGCTGAATTGATTAGACAAATCATCAGCAAAAGTTTATCTCCCAGCTCAGTCTGGTCCCCTATATTCTGTTCCTTCATTCACTCTTACACCACCCCACGATTGTAGCTAAGATGTCACCAGGTAACTCACTAGGGGCCTTTGCAGACTGCTAGAAAGAGTGCAAATTGAGTCCACTTTAGCTGCTCTGGCTCAGTGGGAACCATGGGAATTGTATTTTTTTTTTTCTGAGATGTTGAGCCTTCTCTGTCAGAGAGCTCTGGTGCCACAATAAACTACAGTTCCCATGATTCCCTAGCACTGAGTCAGAGCAGTTAAAGTGGACTCAATTTGCACTATTTCTGGCAGTCTGCAAAGGCCCTAAGAGATTCAGAAAAGGACTCCAAATATATCCTAGATAAGTCCCAACAATACTTCATTTG
Organism: Phrynosoma blainvillii; assembly: GCA_026167975.1. Lineage (NCBI taxonomy): Eukaryota > Metazoa > Chordata > Lepidosauria > Squamata > Phrynosomatidae > Phrynosoma > Phrynosoma blainvillii. Next base: position 213,209,330 of record JANUYF010000001.1, read on the forward strand.
GGTAATGATGGGAGGCAAAAGTGGTATGTTAAGTTTGCAGGAGACCAGCAAGTGATCTGACATTCCTACATCTATAACCTGATCCAACTCAATAGCTAGCTTCCTAAACAGGAACAGACTCAAAGTTCCTTCAGTTACATGAGTGGGACATGCTTCCACAATTTTCAAATTAAAAACTTCCAAAAGGGAGAAAATTCTGAGAAAATGAAGTGGTACCTCTATAGATATTAAACTCCCCACAAATAACATGAACAGGGGTTTGTGACACAAATGTGGATAGCCACTCTGAAAAGGCTCCATTTACTCCAGGGGGCCTATAAATCCCAGTTACTACCACTGTTGGATAACCTAATTGCAGTGTTGTCACTTCAAAGGACGTTAATGAAATTCATGGCAAGAGGTTTAGTGGGCATAAAATCAGAGCTTGAAGAGACCACAAGGGCCATCCAGTCCAACCCCCTGCCATGCAGGAACACACAATCAAAGCACCACCAACAGATGGCCATTCAGTCTCTGTTTAAAAACCTCCAAAGGAGACCACTCTCCGAGAGAGGGAGTTCCACTGTCGAACAGCTCTTACTGTAGGAAGTCCTTCCTAATGTTGAACTGGAATCTCTTTTCCTGTAGTTTGAATCCACTGTCTGTGGCCCAGTCTCTGGAGCAGCAGAAAACAAGTTTGCTCCCTCCTCAACATGACATCCCTTCAATTTGGGGCTGCGGAGGACTGTTTGGCTTCGTCCTACAGCCCTCAGAAGACCAGCCAGCCAGCCTGAACTGCATCAGCTGTGGAGGCTGGGAGGAGCACCGGCGGGAATAAAATCCCCGCCAGAGTCCATCTCTTCCCCGGCAACCTCGCAGCGGCGTTTGGGGCTGCGGAGGACCTTTGACCCTGTTCTACAGCCCTTAGAGGACCATCAAGGGGACTCTGCAGCTCCAACTAGCCCAATTACCATCGGGCTCCTGGGCTCACCTGCGTGAGGAGAGGCAGACATAAAAACTCCGCACGGACCATCTTCCTTCAAAACGCAGTAGCGGCGGGGCCTGAGCCGCTAAGGGGACTCTGCAGTTCTAGCAAGTCCTCATTACCATCAGGCTTCCTGGGCACACCTGCGACCGAGCGGGGAGAGGCGGATATAAAAACTCCGTCCGGACCATCCTCCCTCCAAAACGCGGCAGTGGTGGTACCTGAACTGCTAAGAGGACTCTATAGCCCAGCCACCGGGGTGGGGACTTTTTAAGATGAAATTGTGTTGGATTCATTGGGGATGAGGACGATATATAGAAATTATTCTTTTTTCTATCTTGGAGGCTGCGGAGGACTGCCTTCCAACTTGCAGTCCTACAAGGACCACCTGAGCAGCCTGAGCCGCCCCACCCCTGAGAGTTTGGGAAGGGTTTATAATCTTTCCCCAGTAATACCTTTTAGTAACAATGCAATCAAGCATTTTTGTTGTTTTTGCATATTTATATTGTGTGTTGTATATTTTTAATAACTGTTTTGTAATTTGTTTTGCTGAGTTGTTTTTTGGGGGTGAGTGGGGGTGGGAATGAGGGAGGGGATCTGATTTTATGTGAACTGTTGATGTTTTGAATTCTGTACGCCGCCCCGATTGCCTGGCAGAGGGGCGGGATATAAATAAAATGTATTATTATTATTATTATTATTAAATATTTAAACAGGGCTATCATATCACCTCTTGATTGTCTCTTCCACAGGCTAAACATACCCAGTTCCCTAAGTTGTTCCTCATAGGGCATGGTTTCCAGGCCCTTCACCATTTTGGTTGCCCTCCTCTGGAGACACGGTCCAGCTTCTCAACATCCTTTTTGAGCTCTGGTACCCAGAATTGGACAAGTATTCCAGGTGAGGCTTGACCAAAGCAGAATAGAATGGTACTATTACATCCCTTGATCTAGACCAGGGGTAGGCAACCTTTTTGAGCCGGGGGCCGGTCCCCCGAAGTCATCCCTTCCGGCGGGCCGGGGGGGGGGGGAATGGTGGCGCACGCACTCGGGCGACCCCACGCGCGCACTGCCGCTGCTGCACGTGCTTCCGCAGCCCCCTCCGCACATGTCGTGGCCGCCATTTTGTTCTCCAAATGTCGCGGCCGCCATTTTGTTTGTTTGTGATGCGTTTGGAAATCAAAATGGTGGTTGCGGCGCGCGCAGCCATGGCAGGGGGCGGCGGCAGAGGTCCGCCTGGGCCGGTAAGCGTGGGGCCCTGGGCTGGAACCGGCCTGTGGGCCATAGGTTGCCGGCCCCTGATCTAGACATTACAGTCAGCCCTCAGTATCCGCGAACTTGCCATCTGCAGATTCAAGCAGATGTCCCTGTGCCATTAAGGACAGCTCCCGTTGTCTTGTGGTGGTGCGTGCATGCAGTTGCACTGCCATTAAATCCTGTTGTCACTAATGTGGGCTCACCACCACTGGGGACAATGGGGGCTGCTTCTAATGGTGGAGCAGCTATGTGCACACATCATTATTGAAGTTCCGTGGTCCCTAATGGTGGAGTGGTTGCATTTGAGGGGAGTACACACACACAGACAACCTTGTGATTTAAGGCCATTGAAGACAATAGAACTGTGTCCATAGATTTTAGTATCTGCAGGGGGGTCTGGAATATCAATGCAGAATCACATTGGCCTTTTTAGCTGACGCATCACACTACTGACTCATGTTCAACTTGTGGTCTACTAGGACTCCTAAATCCCTTTTACATGTACTGTTGTCAAGCCAGATGTTCCCCATCCTGTTTCTGTGCATTTCATTTTTTTGCCCTAAGTAGTAGTGATGTGTTAGAATGTATTGCCATCCCTCCTCCCCAGCTAACTGCTCATGCACATGCACACACACACACACACACACACTTTGTCCTTTAAGGGTAGCCAAAGAAACAGTCATCCATTGATAGCCAGGTCTCAGTGATCTAACACTTGTTAGCAAAAATCCTGCTTTTGAAACCAGTGAGAGAGCATTCCACAATGACAGCAGCCATGGCACACACTCCCATAAAGTAGATAAAGAAACAGGAATTAAATCGTGAAAGCTGTGTTGACTGCAAGTACACCATAAGCATGATAAGTGTGGTCGCTCTAAAGCAGTAGGGGCAGACATCACAGCGATACTAGAAATCAATCAGTCTTAGAATGTAGTCATGACATTTCCTTTTTCATTTTGCCCTCATCAGCAATTAACTCTTTCTGCTCCCCATGCTTTCAACTCCCAACTACCAAACAGAGCAAGATAGGTAGATTTACAACTCCCTAATCCACAGTCTGAATTCAACACTGCCTTCTGTCTGGGATAAGACTCACACTATGATTTTACAGTTTAAATCCTTACATCTTAATTTTGCCCTCTGTTTTACTCTACAGGCTTCAAGGTTACCAACTTCTAGAACAAAAATCTTTTATTGAGAATGCACGTGGTTGTGCCATCATTAGGGACAGCCCCTGTTACCTTTTATTGATTATGTTAATCATAAAATATAACACTTGAAATCACCATCTCATCATCTTGACCAATGGAAAAATGTTAAACACAGTGAACATTTTTAAACCAAATACCAAAAAATTGTATGGAGGAGGACAGCTGAAGTTTGGTCAATCAGATTAAACGGAGATAATTTTCAAGTGAAAACAATCATTTTTCACCTTGTAAAAGTGAACTCCAAACAACAGTTACCATCTCATTGTTTGTCTCTGTATATTTTATCTTAAGTCAGATTTCCCCTCCAAGCTAAAGAAACACAGCCACTCATAAGAAGTTTTTGAAATATTTAGTTTTTTAAAAGTAGCTACGAAACTTGTAGTCAATGTGCAACTGGATTTGCATGTGATTTTGGAATCCATATCCCTGCCAGCTGGGATTTTTGAATAATTAAATCAGCTCTCTTAACCCTTCTCTCACAGGCCATTAAAATTTCTGTTTACCAGAAAACTACCTAATTGAAATGAATGGAAATCAAGAAAATGAGAAATGTTCTAGGTAAAGCAGTTAAAACTCCCTTTTCTTTAATTTGCTAGTACAAAGATACCCTCCCACCAGCAGTTTGCTTTGAAACGTGGCACTGAGCTGGAAAAGAGAAGATGCTTTTTAAACTAAACTTCTCAATCATACAGTCAACAGAGCAAAAGACATGGGTGTGCACTTACATACAAACACACACCATGCTTGTTGACTAGGCTACTCTAGCATCCACATCAGGAGAGTGTGATGGACCAAGTTCACAAGAGTTGCTACTCTGCCTAGAAAAGTGGGAGAGGGTAAAAGAGAAGAGGGGAGAGAAAGGGAGAGCTAGAAAGATGGAAGGAAGAGCTCAGCATTCCTGGAATTTCTTGCAAAGTGCCAGGACTGCTGAGGCAAAAAAAGCATACAGTTACATGGAGAAAAAAATTGAAAGAAACCACAAGGGGGAGGGAGTGAAAGCTTTAAATCTTTCTATACAGTTTGCTATACAGTTTGGGACTGTTTCAAGTTAAGAAAGGAACCCTCCAGCTGCATGCCACAAAAAGGCAGGCCTGCATATGAATCATACATAAGATAGTCTCAATCAAGTCAGCAGTAAAATGTTCACAAGAGTCCACCAAGCAGGAGATGGGAAGAGAGAGGAAACTAAACCTGAAGGAAATGTGAGACTGGATCCTAGGCATCAGTTATACAGAAATGAAGCTGAAGAACCTGAGAAAAGGGTGAAGTATCAGAATAAAGCAAGAAAGCCAGGAGTATCACAACAAAGATAAAAAAAACATCAAAGGGAGGAAAGAAGAAGAAATAGGTTATTACTGTATGGCTTGATGCTACTCTGAGATTAACTGATTTGGTTTCAAAACTAATATGCTAGGCTTTAGTCTTTATTGTTAGCATTGTGTTTTTTGATGTTTGCTTTATTATTTGATGGTTATGGTATGTTGTGGTTAACTTCTTGATTTGTTACAGTGGAAGCTGCCTTGAAAGGATTTCACTCAGAAATGAAATAAAAATCAGAAAGGCCTGCTCAGGAACCCTTCTGACTGTACTACAGATGTACAGGGGTAGGTAGGTGTGGGGAGGAATGGGGCAGGGGGGTCTTTCATGGAAATTTGTCCTCTATTTCATCTTACAGAGATAAAAAGCTGAAAAGCTTCTGAGGCTCCTCAGAGTTCCTGGTTCCTCATAGTTTTAAAAACACCACCACATACAGAGGTTTAAATCCTGTTATTAGAGTAGACTCTTTAAATCAGTGGGATTTACCTGTATGTTGACTTCAGCAATATTGAATGGATCTACTCTAGGGAGTAACCAACAGGATACCAGCCATAGAGTGCTACACAATGAAAAAACCACATGACCCACTGACTAAAGGCAGCTACATCAGTGACAATTTCAATAGGGCTACTGTTTTATGACAAAATACCACACAGAGAAAAGAAGTTATAAAGCCAACACAGCCTCCTGCCTGAGTATGAACAATGCTCTTACAGGATGGCTTTCTGTTAGTAAAATCTAGCAGTTCACCTATGAATGAGTTAATGGGCTACCAGCCTGTGAACCAGGGGAGTACTAAGAAGGATTTCAGAATTAAAAATTCCATAGAAATACTGACTTCTTGTTGTTGTTGTGTGCCTCCCAGTCATTTTTGACTTATGACAACCCATTTGCCGGTTTCTTCAGAGGGGGGTTGCCATGGCCATCCTCTGAAGCTGAGAGTGTGTGACTTGTCCAAGGTCACCCAGTGGGTTTTCATGCTCGAGTGGGGAATGAAACCCTGATCTCCAGAGTAGCAGTCCAACACTCAAAAAATTACAGCATGTTGTTTCTCTCTAACTACCGGGCATGTATCAAAACAAATAAGCTCCATAAAAAGATTTTCCTCTTTTAAAAGAAAAGAACAGAACAATAGCCCAGGATAAAAATGCTCTGTTTCTAATTTGGGCCTTGGGCATCTTGGAAAAGACTTCAGAATGAAGTGAAAAGGAAAGTGGACAGGACCATAATGGTGGAAGGGGAGAAGACTTTGTTTAACAACAGCATGTTGTCAGGAAAGGGGATAGGATAACAAGGTACAAAGGACCTTTCTTTTTTTTTTTACAGACATGTCCTTAAGAGGAATGCTTTCAGGGCTGCTGGACAAGTAGAGAGGAAGGGCAACAGGCACTTGTTGACTTGCTATCCTAACCCCGCTTCTGTTTTTTATTTGGGAAATATGGCACTTACAATTTGTGCCTGCTATGCCACAGAGAACAACTAGCATAGTAAGTGAAGGCAGCATCTTTTCCCTGCAAACTCTTTTTTTGCATGACAAAGCAGCAAAAGAAGGAACTTACAGAGTGAGTGAGGAACCAGTACAAAGAGCAGCTGCTGCTTTCACTCCCATCTCTTGGGCCCTGGCCTGCTTCACCCAGATGTGCCTCCCAAGAAAGCAGAAGCCACAGCTGCTGCTCTTCACAACCACTTGAGCTATTTGTTTTTCTGACGGCCAACAGCAAGGAGCAGTACCTGTGACTGCTTACTCACCCTCTCCTTCAGAAGTATGGGGTGTGTGTGCAGAATTAGGTCTAACTCCTTTAGTTTCACACCAACCAGAGAGTAAACAAAGGCTTCATCCCCACTGCAGAAATAATCTAGTTCGACACCACTTTAACTGCCATGGCTCAATACTATGCAATTCTGGGAACTGTAGTTTGTTATGGCACCAGAACTCTCTGACAGAGGAAGCTAGATGTCTCACAAAACTACAGTTCCCAGAATTCCATAGAAGTGAGCCATGGCAGTTAAAGTGGTGTCAAAATGGATTATTTCAGTAGCATGGATGCAGTCAAAAATGAGGTGAGTAAAAGCATTTCCTTTTGCTTGTCTACTTCCTTTGGCTCTACAGATGATCGAGCAACAAAGACCACCACCAGCAGCAATGCTTCCATTCTCCCTTTTTCTGGGAGGTACAGCAGTAGGAAGAGGACCAGCAGGCATATGATCTAGCTATATTTCCCAGGGCTTTTATATATCTGCATGAAGTTCTTCCTGTCCCATTGTTTCCCCCCAGAAATTCCATTATTAGCTGCAACCTTTTATACTTGCTGCAGGAGGTAAGTTTTTTTCCTCTCTTAGACATTTCTGATACAGGTCAGGGTCAATGTCACATTTTGATGCCCACAATCTTGGTCCCTCCTGAAATGTTTTTGATGACATTTCATATAGGGGTGTCACCTTCACTATAGAGGTTTCCCAAAGACCTGCATTTCCCACTTTACATTTCCAGTCACTAGATGTTCCAGATGTTTCTTTCCCCTCTTCTTTTCACAGTTATGGTAATAAATCAAAATAGTGTTATATCACTTTAGCATAGAGTACAGTATTATTGCTCTACAGAATTACTTTTGAAATAGAAAATTAGAAATAGAAAACTTAAATAATGTATGAGGTGGATACATGGATACATTCCACTCGCCGAACAAGTCATCTTTTCAAAGCTACAGTGCTATAGCTGCTTTCTAGCGCTAAACAGGTACAAGGATACTGGGGGAGAAGCAAATGGGGGGGGGGGGGAGGAAGGTGTTGAGTTCCCAGAGGGAACTTGCAGCACAGATGTAAAGAAACCAGGAGAAAAGCCTAACGTTCCATCACGAGCAGCAATAACACCCACCAGCAGCAAGCAAGGGCCCAAACCTGGCACATTTAGGGCACGACTGACCAGGAGAGCAGAAACAAACATTACAAGGCAGTACAAGGGATAAACTCCCAAACCTGAACCCCTTGGCCTTTAGCAGAACCGCTGGAGGGGCCCAGAAAGGAAATTGAGAGGGAAAGAAGGAGGAGATTAAGAAGGAAGGAAAGAGACTGAGAGGGAAGGAAGGAGAGCGATTGGGAAGGAATGAAGGAAGGAAGGAAGGAAGGAAGGAAGGAAGGAAGGGGGTGTCCATGTCAGCAGAAGCTGCTTGAAAAGGCGGCAGGGAGCCCACTGCCTCCCCCCCTCCTCTCTCTGCGGCGTCCCTCTCGGGAGGAAAAGGAGACCTCAGGCGGCGTCTCTTCTTCGCCAGCGGCTTCCTCCCTCTTCCTCTCCCTTTAAGGGGGAAGGCGGGGGTTTGGCACTGGGGTCCCGGGCGGCCGGTCCCTCGGGCCTTCCAGCGCTGAGCCTCTGGGGAAGGAGGGGAGTTTGGGGAACGGGGCTTTGCGGGAGGCCCCGAGGAAGAGGGCGGCGGCGAGGCGAGGCGAGCGGCGGAGGCGCCCACCGGGGCAGGAAGGAGGGAGGCCTTGTGGGGTCCGGGCGTGAGCCTTTGTTGCTGCTCACCTCGAACATGAGCGAGAGGAGGACGCAGAGCACCAGGCAGAAGCCGATGTCGGCGTGGTTGTGGATGAGGAACTCCTGGCTGAAGAGCGGGTGGCTCTTGGTCCGCCGGCGGAACGCCATGGCCGGCAGGGAGCGGGGCCAGCCAGCAACGGAGAGGAGAGGAGCCGCCGCCCAGCGCCGCCCACTTCTTCCTGGCCTTGGGCGGCTGCGCCAGCGCCTCCACACCGGCCTCTCTGCGCAGGCGCGGCCCCGCCCACCCTCGCTTAACCCCGCCTGCACCGTGAGGAGTCCGAGGTCGGGCGCCGCGTGGCACTTCTGCGGCCGTCCTCAAGCTCCGCCCCCTGCCCGGGAGCTCTGGCTCGGCGGCTGCGCAGTGAGGAGGTCCCTCCTGCGAGCATCAGATGAGAGCTTGGAGAGATTCTCGAGGGCTCTCCCAGTCGGCTTCTCAAAGAGGGCAGTTGTGGGGCAGTGTTTCTCGTTTAGATTAATGGAGGCTGCTCCCCAAGTGACGCACTGCGTACTAATAAGCCTTAATATGTGTGCCAAGTTATATTCACAGTCTTAAGATCCCAGGCGAAAGTGGGATATCCAGTGGTATAAAAACCGGAGCCTTCTGATTTTACATTATTTTTGCATTCAAAGCATTCTCACACCGGAGGTTTCCTTTCATTCCATAGACCAGGGGTAGGCAACCTAAGGCCCGGGGGCTGGATGCGCCCCCCTCGAGGCTTTTGGACCGGCCCCAGGCCGGTCTTGCCACTGCCGCCCCCCCGCTGCCTGCCGTGATGATATTGATTATTGTTGTTATTACTTGTTCTTGGGGTTTTCTTGGCAAAATCTCCACAAGGGTTTTGCCATGGCTTTTCTGGGGCTGAGAGAGTGTGCATGCATATATTTTAATTTTTTTAATTTTATTTATTTATTTATTTATTTATGGTGCTTCAGCCCCCCCCCCCCCATTGTCTGAGGGACAGCAACCCAGCCCCCAGCTCAGAAAGGTTGCCTACCCCTGCCATAGACTGAAACAGCACAATTGTATACCTGGCACTGCCACCATGCAAAAACTCCACAAATTGCATGCACAAAAAAGCCTCAGGAATTCATAGAATTTTTATTTTTATTTTTATTTATTTGTTTGTTTTAGTTGAGATCAGCTTGAGCCACATTCAAGTCAGTCTCCCATCTCTAGTTAATTAGGGGACAAATTACAAGATCTTGTACATCACAGTACAAATACATCAGTGCCCAGGATCTCTGTTACCCCAAATAGTGGGGAGACAAGGAGTCCCCGACAGGGAAAGCATTTCCTTGATATTTCAGGGAATTATTAGCTCAACAAGAGGCCTGCAAGAAGTTGGGTAACCTAAAGGGATCTTTCCATCTATGTATACCAATACTAACTGCAAAGAAACTCTAAATTTGATGAATAAAAAGAGTTTTATTTAGCATTATGCAAAGGTTTATACCATCATATTTTCTATTACCATGAATGGATGTGAGAGCTGGACAGTTAAAGATGATAGGAAGAAAATCCATGCATTTGAGATAATGTGGTGCTGGAGAAGAGTGCTGAGGATCCCATGGACAGCCAAAAGGACAAACAAATGGGTCCTAGAGCAGATCAAGCAAGAAATCTCCCTGGAAGCCAAGATGACAAAACTGAGACTGTCATACTTTGGACACATCATGAGAAGGAAGGACTCTTTGGAAAAAAACCAATAATGCTAGTGAAGGTGGAGGGCTGTAGGAAGAGAGGAAGGCCATATGCCAGATGGATGGACTTTATTAAGGAGGTCACGGGTATTGAGGGGTTGCAGGAATTAAGCAGAGCAGTGAAGGACAGAGGGTCCTGGAGATGTCTCATCCATAGGGTTGCCATGAGTCAAGATCTACTTGAGGGCAGTTAATAACAACAAAGGGGGGAATCAAAGCAAATGTGAATGGGGGAACAGATGTCTGGAACAGGAAACCTGGAGCTATTTATGACCTTTATTGAGGATGCCTTCCTTCCCTCTTTGGAAGATGGTGAAGATAAGAATGGAAGGGGCGAACGTCAAAGCTCTTTTGATTTGGACAAACAGCCCTGCTTGCAAGTGTGGGAAGGGGGGCTGGACAAAGGGATTTTAAAGTGATGTTTAACCTGGGAAAATTCAGATTCGATTCTACCAGTTATGGAGTACCAACATTTAATGACTGCACCACCAGGGATCCTTAAGGGTTTAGGGAAACCATGGTGCTTTTTTTGTTCACACTTTGGCTATGCATGTGAGACATGATTATGGAGTAGTTTATGTCTCTTAGAATCCAGAATAAATGCAATAGTTAATTCTAACTAAACTGCTGTCCTGGTTCTTCAATCTCTAATTACCAATCATTACAAAGGGATGCTACCCTACAGTATAACAAAGACCTGGTGGTCTTCCCAAGGAATCAGTAATAGTATTCTAGAATAACTGATAGCCTTGACATTTGGATAGCCTTAATTGGATTTAAGAACCCTCCTAGATCATTGGCTAGGATGGGTTAATTAGGACACAGCTGAGGATGGGAAGGAAGGCCTTTAACTGCTTTACAGTGGGACTTGTTCAGTTCCTATTGTGAGAAGAAAGCTTAGAGGAGGATGGAGAGAAGAGAAGAGACTGAGAACCACAGAGATGATCAGGGAGGTTTAGGAAGGAAGAGGCTTCAGTATTTGCTACTGCCTTGGACCTCTGGTTCTCTCAGAGGTCTTACTCTTTGCAGGATTGAAGCCCTCACTCTGCAGGCACTGAACTCCACCCAGCACAGCAGCCTTGCCTTGCTGAACTATAAAAACAGGACCTTGAGGGAGGCCTTACCACACAACACCCAGCAAAGAGACTAAGGACCACAGAGACCATCAGCGGGCTGTAGAAAGGAAGAGGCTACTGTGTTTGCTACTACCTCTGTTTCCCTCAGTGGTATAACTCTTTGCAGGACTGAAACCCTGATTCAGCAGGCACTGCTCTTTACACTTGCACTTTATTCTTGAACTTTTGCTGGACATAGACAAGGGTCTGTTACCTGCATTAACTCTGCAACCTCAGAGGGAGAGAGGCAGGTCAGCTCCATTGGTTTTCATTCCATCCTTCTGCCATTTATATACCTCTCTTGGGTCACAATGGCTCTCAGAGAGGCTTACAAATGGTTAATTAGATGGGTCCCCTGCCCTCAGGCTTACAATCTAAAAAGACATGACACAAAAGCAGAAGGGAATGGGCAGGAAGGAAGGGGATCAGGTCCAGCAGTTCTCTCGAAGAGAAGAAGATTGTAAGCCTGAGGGCAGGGGACCCATCTAATTAACCATTTCATAGAATCATAGAATCATAGAGTTGGAAGAGACCACAAGGGCCATCCAGTCCAACCCCCTGCCATGCAGGAACTCCCAATCAAAGCATCCCCGACAGATGGCCATCCAGCCTCTGCTTAAAGACCTCCAAGGAAGGAGACTCCACTACTCTCCGAGGGAGTGTGTTCCACTGTCGAACTGCCCTTACTGTCAGGAAGTTCCTCCTAATGTTGAGGTGGAATCTCTTTTCTTGCAGCTTGCACCCATTGTTTTGGGTTCTAGTCTCTGGAGCAGCAGAAAACAAGCTTGTTCCCTCCTCAATATGACATCCCTTCAAATATATAAAGATGGCTATCATATCACCTCTTAACCTTCTCTTCTCCAGGCTAAACATTCCCAGCTCCCTAAGTCGTTCCTCATAGGGCTTAGTTTCCAGACCCTTCACCATTTTAGTTGCCCTCCTTTGGACACGCTCCAGTTTCTCCACATCCTTTTTGAATTGTGGTGTCCAGAACTGGACACAGTATTCCAGGTGAGGCCTGACCAAAGCAGAACAGAGTGGCACTATTACTTCTCTTGATCTAGACACTGTACTTCTACTGATGCAGCCTAAAATTGCATTGGCCTTTTTAGCTGCTGCATCGCACTGTTGACTCATGTTCAACGTGTGGTCCACCTGGATTCCTAGATCCCTTTCACACGTAGTCTCATTCAGCCAGGTGTCCCCCATCGTATATCTGTACTTTTCATTTTTCATTTGTAAGCCTCTCTGAGAGCCATTGTGGCCAAAGAGAGGTATATAAATACTTGAAATAAATGAATAAATAAATAAATAAAGCTAATGTGGCTCTAGAATAGGGACATTCCCACAAAACCTGTGTACAAAATTTAGAACAAATGAACAAAAACTTTTCAGACAAGTTGGAGGATTTGGAAAACATGAATAGATGCTTAAATATTAGAATTCATGAAATTTCTGAATGGGAATGAGTGAAATGACATGATTTCATTTCTCCTTACGTGGCTGAATAATACCTATCCAGGATTTGATCTCCTTTCAACTGACATAGAAAGAAAATATCAAACATCATCTCTCAACCCATGACAAAATACATTCTTCAGAGACATAATTATACATTTTGCACATTATCCAAAAAAAAGCACAAATACTGAAGAAGCACCCCAGACCTTGCCTACCAGGTTTCCACTGTTAGGAAGGATCTAATTAGAGGAATTTATAATTAGCTCATAATATGCAAGAGTGGAGTCCTAACAACACCCCGTGAGACCGGACTACTGTTGTATATACTGGAGGACTAAGAGATCCCACAATGGATGATGCTGAGAAAAGCTTCTTCAATTAAGGTCTAAATATTGAAAGGGAAAAACTGCACGCATACACATATGACACACACTGCACACTTGGAAGTAAAGGAGTGAAAGTGGGAATGGATTGAGATGGGCCAAACTACGGGCGATACTCACTTCTGAAGGCTTCTCCAGGATCCGCTGTGGATGTGAATGATGATGATGATATGCAGCTGCCGAAATGGGGGAAGGGATGGCCGAGGGAGCTATGATCAGAATGCAGACTGATGTGGAGCCAAAATGCACGCTAAGGATAGCATGTGGAGTCTAAAAATCTAGGGATTTATATTGGCAACATCTAGTCTCTGGCTAGAGACTTGATGGCTTGACTGATTGCCTGGGCTTCGTCAAGCTGAGGTGTGAGGATGGCCTAAACAATGCACTCAGCTCTTGACACAATCAAGGAGGGAGGCTAGAGGACAAAGGGCACAGTTAAATGTGATCATTACCCCATTAGGTGTAAAAATCAGGACAAACAAGCACCCTTTAGCAACTCCCAAACCTGTCTGGTAGGGAAGTTTCTAGTTGTTTGGCAGGCCTCTTCCCTGTGCCTACCTGACGTACCATCTAGAGCAGGGGTAGGCAACCTTTCCCCTTTAAGGGCCGAGGGACTTCAGCTCCCAGAAGCCTCAGCCATGTTGGCCAATAGTCCCATGTTGGCCAATAGCTCCTGGGATTCTGGGAGCTGAAGTCCCTCGGCCCTTAAAGGGGAAAGGTTGCCTACCCCTGATCTAGAGGCTTATGGCTGACATCCCACAGAGGTCAGTTTGGGGACATCAAAGAAATTCCATATGTCCCAAAATTTTATTAAAATCATATATGCCAGGGGTAGGCAACCTGTCCCCTTTAAGGGCTGAGGGACTTCAGCTCCCAGAATCCCAGGAGCTATTGGCCAACATGGGACTATTGGTCAACATGGCTGAGGCTTCTGGGAGCTGAAGTCCCTCGGCCCTTAAAGGGGACAGGTTGCCTACCCCTGATATATGCTAACACCACTGTGCAAGTATGCTAGGATATCTCCCCTGAAATCCTGAGGAAAAGCTGCAGTTTTAAACCCTTCACCACTCTACTCCAACAAGCAAGCATACAATACAAATAAGGCTTCCCTTTTAAACTAATAGTCTTTTATAATGACTCTGTCATGACCACCTCCACTAAAACTCATCTATTTCATATATGCAAAGCCTTAGACATTAAAGTGTCCAGGAATTTCAGAGAGAGGTGAAGAATAATATCTCCTCTTCAGCTGCACCCAAGCCCAAATGAACAGCTAAACCATGGATGGCAGAAAACGGGGAAACACAAGCAACTTGATAAACCTGCACAGTTAAAAGCCACATAGCCAAACTGACTCTGATCAACTTTCAATACAGAAGACCTCTTCTCTGATTTTTTGACATCATAAAGTGGATTGGTAAACATAACTACTTCACCCTGTACTAATTTTTGGTTTCTCTCTGACTCTTCACGACTTTATTATTCTCCCCTGTCATCTTGTCTCTTCCCCCTTCTCTTGTTTTCCTACCCTAATCTTAGTGACTGATGGCTGCTGTGATTGAAGAGAATAGACTTCTTGTTATGCTTGGTAACAAGAAACCAGGAAAGCATTTTTAAGTGTAAATTCATTATAGCTTTATTCCGGAATCAAGACACTTCACGAAAGCAATCCTTTTAGGAACAACTCTTGAGTATTTCCCACCCAAGCTCTCTGACCAACCCCCTTTTCTCTCTCTCCAGTAGTCTGGTTGTTCATATCAAAGGATCTTTGAAGTTTAGTTCCTCCAGGTCCATTTCCTTTCATCTCCTGGGTTGGAAGGCAAATTCTCATCCCAGTCATAAACCTGCCTCAATGTCCCATCTACTATTTACAATGCCCATCTGCCATTCTCTTTGATTCCACCCCCCCCCCCATGCATCATCCCTTGGTGGTCGGATTCCTATGAGAAACATAGAATCCTGACACTTCCTGTTTACAGCTGTTAATTTTCTGAGTTATCAAAATGACCTTTTACATGTAAATCATCTCACTCTAAAATTCACCTTTATTGTTTTAACTATCTTTCTACCTCAATAACCCATTCCCACCCC
Source organism: Phrynosoma blainvillii (assembly GCA_026167975.1). NCBI lineage: Eukaryota > Metazoa > Chordata > Lepidosauria > Squamata > Phrynosomatidae > Phrynosoma > Phrynosoma blainvillii. Next base: position 213,224,361 of record JANUYF010000001.1, read on the forward strand.
ATTCCTTGCTCTAAAACTATAACTGAAGTGCCCTCATTTCCTCTTTTGCTCTCCTAAATGCAAACAGTCATTGCCACTTTCCTGCTGTGGCACTAATGTTAATGTGCTACCATTTTCTTCTTTTGGATGTAAATTGCCTTGCAACACCTGCAGCACAGGGGGGGGGGGCCAGCGGAGGACTTAAAGCCTCCTCTCTAACATCCCCCGGCAGCAGCAATAACACCTGCAGCACACCGGGAGAGGCCAGCGGAGGACATAAAGCACCCAGAGCTACCTATTGGTGATGGCTGTGGCCAGGAGGGCAGCGCCGTGGCTGCAGAGATGCTGGGTGGAGCTGTGAGCCAGAGCCAGGTTGAGTGGGAAGTGGAGGAGGAACAGAGGCTAATTACAGCGGCCTTGGAGGCAGAAAAGAGGAGTTGGAGGTGTGGGCTGTCCACCCTCCCCTCCTTGCAAACCACCTGAGTGATAACACAACAATTACACCTATATGGGTCTGGAGGGACTTAGGCCCTTTGCAGACTGCCAGAAATAGTGCACATTAAATTGAGGCACTGCCCTGGCTCAGTGCTAGGGAGTCATGGGAATTGTATTTTTTTCTGGGACATTGAGCCTTCTCTGTCAGAGAGCTCTGGTGCCACAATAAATTACAGTTCCCATGATTCCCTAGCACTGAGCCAGGGCAGTGCCTCAATTTAATGTGCACTATTTCTGGCAGTCTGCAAAGGCCCTTAGCTGAGGTTTTCATGCCGCATTTTTCCAACAATAGCGGCATATTTAAAGCTGGGCTAGGACTTTTCCACCAATCTGCCTTGCTACATTGTCATAGTTGATCTGACTTCACTGTCCCCTCCGTTGTCTGAGGTCGGGAATGAAGTGGGGGCGGCAATTGGAGTTGTACTGAGGAAAGGGAGATATGGCTGGAATGGAGTGAACAGATGTTACAAAAGAAGGCAGGATCGCTGCTTAAAAGCTATCCTCCCCTCAGTTCACTCTGTTTCCCAGATTGGTTTGGAGAGTGTACCTCCCATTCCACAGAACCTTAACTTGCTCCTTTGCAATGCCAGGTCGGTGAAAAATAAAACTCATATCATCTATGATCTTCTAGATGAGGATGTGGGCCTGGCTTGCCTTACAGAGACCTGGTTGAGAGAGGACAGTGCTGTCACCTGGACGCAAGCCCTCCCAGCCAGGTGCTCTGTTATTGGGCAGGTGAGGGGAAGTGGTCGGGGGTTGGCTCTGGTTCATAAGGACAACCTGACCTTGACCAGGATACCTGTCCAGAAAACAGCCCACTTCGAGTGTGTGTACCTGAGCCAGAGGACCAAGGATAGTTTAGGTATTCTGCTGGTCTATCAATCTCCCCGTTGTCTAGCAAACTCCCTATCCGAGCTGACGCAGCTGGTCTCAGAGCTGCTGCTGGAGTCATCCAGATGTTTAGTTCTGGGTGACTTCAACATTCCGCTTGAAACCAGTTTAACAGGTGTGGCTTGGGAGTTCATGGAAACCATGACAAACATGGGCCTATCCCAGTTGGTAGTCGGGTCCACTCATTGTGCATGTCATACACTTGATGTGGTCTTTAGTACAGAACAGGAATATCCATGGGCGGAGGTCACAGAAACCTCCACATTGTCATGGATGGATCATTTCCTGGTCAAGGCTGAACTAAGAGCATCTATCTGCCCCACTGGGGGTGGTGGATCCATTAGAATGGTGCGCCCTTGAAGGCTAATGGAACCAATTGGTTTCTGGAAAGCCTTGGAGGGTTTAATGGTTGGTAACACCGGTGATTCTGTTGCTTTGGTTAACACGTGGAACACCGATCTCACCAAAGCTATTGCCACAATCGCTCCCAAGCGTTGCATCGGCACAAAAGGACACTAACGCGATTAGTTTTGCTAAAGACTTAGTATGGACACTGAAGGAACTGCTGCCGTCACCTGCAATACCTGTGGGATGTTTGTCTTCTTACCTACAGATGTGGGGAACTACACATGCTCCAAGTGCAAGTTGGTAGCCTTCTTGGAGGAGAAAATACAGCAGCCGGAGACGCGGGTAGCTACACTTCAGCATATTAGGGAGCAAGAGGCTTTCCTAGACAGAACTGAACGAATGGTCTTGGACGAGGACCACACAGAGGAAGTTGCTGGGGAAGAGAAGGTCATATCACATACACAGGAGGTAGACGGAGGAATGTCACACGCAGTAGTAGGGAGACCAAGGATTGTTCTGGGAGCTTGCAGCTACAGAATTGATTTCAAGCTCTTTCCCTTATCAAGGAGGACTAGGAAGAGCAGCAGGGACAGACTTCAGGGACAGAGCAGGGGACCCTGGGAGTTCCACCACAGGGAACAGTTGCTGCTAAGCCTCGGAGGAGGCATGTGGTCGTGGTGGGGGACTCCTTGCTGAGGGGGACAGAAGCAGTGATTTGTGGGCCTGACAAGATGTCTCGGGAGGTGTGTTGTCTCCCTGGGGCAAAGATCTGAGATGTGACAGAGAGGCTGACAAGACTGGTCAAGCCTACTGACCAATACCCCTTCCTTTTAGTCCATGGGGGAACGAATAACACAGCAAGGCACAGCCTTCAGAACATCAAAAGGGATTACGAGGCTCTAGGTAAGGAGCTGAAGGAAATGGAGGCACAGATTGTCATCTCGTCTCTTCTGCCAGTTGAAGGGCATGGTCCAGGAAGAGAGAGGAAAATAGCAGATGTCAAAAATTGGCTCCACAAATGGTGTCGTCAAGAATGATTTGGATTCTTAGATCATGGGCTGCAGTTCCATGAGGGCGGACTCCTGGTAAGAGATGGGCTGCATCTCATGCCAGTTGGAAGAAACATTTTTGCCAACAGTCTCAAGAATTTGATCAGGAGGGCTTTAAACTGAATTATGTGGTGAAGGGAGACAGCGTCCTGGAAGACAAAAGGACTGGAAAAAATAGTCAAACTGTCATAGAGGAAACAAGGCAAACAATACAGGCACCCAACAGTGGGAGGCAAAAAAACGTGCACAGGCAGCAAGTAAGGGGGACATATGGTTTTAGATATCTCTACACAAATGCACAGAGCATGGGAAATAAGCAAGATGAACTTGAACTCCTAGCACAACAAAACAAATATTATATAATAGGCATCACTGAAACCTGGTGGGATGAGTCTCATGACTTGAATGTAGAAATACAGGGGTATAACTTTTTCAAGAGAAACAGGTCAAACAGGAAAGGAGGAGGAATAGCATTATATGTCAGGGATATTTACATCATTGAAGAAATCCAGGACATCAATCCTGGAAGCCAGGTGGAGAGCATCTGGATAAAAATTAAAGGGGAGGGAAACAACAGGGATGTTAGTGTGGGAGTCTACTACAGACCCCCCCAAGTCAAGCAGAAGAATTGGATGATGCCTTTCTAGAACAGATGACCACACACTCAGAAAGGAGAAATTTAGTAGTGATGGGTGACTTCAACTATCCTGATATTTAGCAAACTTAGAAAAATCCTCAAGGTCTTGCAAATTCCTCACTTGCCTCGAAGACAATTTCTTTGTCCAAAAGGTGGAAGAGGCAACAAGGGAGTCAGCTATTTTGGATCTGATCCTAACTAACATGGAAGACCTAGTTAATGGGGTGCAAGTGGTTGGATCCTTAAGCGGGAGTGATCATGTCCTCCTGGAGTTTATTATACAGTGGAAAGGAGAAGCCAGGCATAGTCAGACATGCATTCTAGACTTTAGGAAAGCTGATTTTACTAAACTTAGAGAAATACTGGGGGTGATCCCATGGACAGGAATACTAAAAGAGAAGGGAGTTCAAGACGGATGGGAGTTTCTCAAAAGGGAGATATTGAAGGCACAATTTCAAACCGTGCCAACGAGGAGGAAAAATGGGAGGTGCCTCAAGAAACCAGGATGGATGACTAAGGAACTTGCAACTGAACTAAGTTTTAAATGGAACATGTATAAGAAATGGAAAAATGGGGAAATCACCAAAGAGGAATTCAAACAAATAGCTAGCACATGTAGGGGTAAAGTCAGAAAAGCTAAAGCACAGAATGAACTCAGGCTTGCTAGAGAGGTTAAGAACAATAAAAAGGGCTTTTTTGGGTATGTCAGCAGCAAAAGGAAGAAGAAGGAAATGGTAGGGCCACTGTGTGAAGAAGATGGCAAAAAGTTATCAGGGGACAGAGAAAAGGCAGAATTACTCAACACCTTCTTTGCTTCAGTCTTCTCAGAAAAGGCAAAGGGAGCTCAACCTGAGGATAATACAGCAGAGGACAGAATAGGAGAATTTCAGCACAGAATAAGTAAAGAGATAGTACAGAAATATCTGGTTAATCTAAATGAATAGATGGACCAGACCAGATGAATTACATCCAAGGGTATTAAAAGAACTGGCAAACGTAATATTGGAACCATTAGCAATAATCTTTGAGAACTCCTGGAAAACAGGAGAAGTCCCAGTGGACTGGAGGAGGGCAAATGTTGTCCCTATCTTCAAAAAGGGGAAAAAAAGAGGATTCTAACAATTATGGTCCAGTTAGGCTGACATCAATACCAGAAAAGATTCTGGAGCAGATCATTAAGCATAGAGTCTGTGAACATCTGGAAGGTAATTTCATAATCATAAAAAGTCAACATGGGTTTCAGAGAAACAGGTCATGCCAGACAAATCTGATCTCTTTTTTTGATAAAATTGCCAGATTGGTAGATGAAGGGAATGCTGTGGATATAGTATATCTTGATTTCAGTAAGGCCTTTGACAAGGTTCCCCATGACATTCTTGCAAACAAGCTGGTAAAATGTGGGCTAGACAAAGTAACTGTTACATGGATTTGTAATTGGGTGACTGGCCAAACCCAAAGGTGCTCAACAATGGCTCCTTTTCATCCTGGAAAGAAGTGACCAGTGGGGTGCCACAGGGCTCTGTCCTGGGCCCAGTGCTATTCAATATCTTTATTAATGACTTGGATGACAGTATTGGGGGCATTGTTATCAAATTTGCAGACGACACCAAATTAGGAGGAGTAGCTAATACCCCAGAGGACAGGATCAAAATTCAAAATGACTTGAACAGACTAGAAAGCTGGGCCAAAGCTAACAAAATGAAATTCAACACGGAGAAATGTATGGTACTGCACTTAGGGCGGAAAAACGAAACGTACAGATATACGATGGGGGACACCTGGCTGAATGAGACTACGTGTGAAAGGGATCTAGGAATCCAGGTGGACCACATGTTGAACATGAGTCAACAGTGCGATGCAGCAGCTAAAAAGGTCAATGCAATTTTAGGCTGCATCAGTAGAAGTACAGTGTCTAGATCAAGGGACTTAGTAGTGCCACTCTATTCTGCTTTGGTCAGACCTCACCTGGAATACTGTGTCCAGTTCTGGGCACCACAATTCAAAAAGGATGTGGAGAAACTGGAGCGTGTCCAAAGGAGGGCAACTAAAATGGTGAAGGGTCTGGAAACCAAGTCCTATGAGGAACGACTTAGGGAGCTGGGGATGTTCATCAAATATCAGTAACTCATCACTACTACATCTCTCCTTTTTGAGCGTGTGATTATCTGTTCTAGAAAAGCATCATCCAATTCCTCAGTCTGACTTGGGAGTCTGCAAGAGACTCCCACAATAACATCCCTGTTGTTTTCCTATCCTTTCATTTTTATCCATATGCTCTCCACTACCACACACTTCCTCCAAGGCTTAGCAGCAGCTATTCCCTAGGGTGGTACTCCCAGAGTTCCCTACATTTTCCCTGAGGACTATGCCTGCTGCTCCTCATCCTCATCCCTGTGCAGGGATGGGGCTTTAAAGTCTCTGGCAACAGTTACAAACAGCTAGGCTGCTAGGCTCAGCCCCAGTGATCCACAGAAGCCCCCCACCCCAGAACAAAGACACTCCCTCACATTTGAAAAAACCCTCATCAGGTCAAAATGTCCTCCCAGACACAGCTCTCCATCTCCCTATGCAGAGACATGGCATGCATTGCTTTGTATTGGACACCCTGGGGGCACACATGTTGGATCAGGAGGTGCAGAAGAAGCCCGAGGAGGAGCTGATGCATGGAATGACCAGGAGGTCCATATCCTCTTGGAGAGCCCCAAGGACAATATTGCTACTCAGTAAATATGTGTCAGAACTGGTGGCCACCCTTCCTGTACTCAGTCAATTTGCTTCTGAGGGTTAGCAGCCAGTTTTTATTGAACAGTCAGGAAACTACTACTAGTAAGACATTTTTTTTTTGACAGAACTGAGGCTTTAACATATACATCAAATTAAAACAGTAGCAAATTCCAACTCCTCCTCTCCAAATGTGACAGGCACTTGATTTTCATAACAATATTAAAAATACAATGGTTCACAAAATAATATCTCTTATTGATGGTTTCTTTAGTCTTTCTCAAAACATGCTACCCTGGTAGTACCACTTTACATAATAAACCTCAAAGCCATATAGATAGCATTTTAGTATATTCCATTCCCAGACTGTTAATAATCCCCAACAGCATCTCTCTGTGCTGCTGTTTTCACTCAAACATTTTTCACTCAGTTAACATATTCAAAACTTTTCAAACACATTAAAACATATTAAAAATCTCACATGTTTTATCTATTCATAAATTCCATATAACACCAATAAAATAACTCAGTTATATTTTTTCTCTTGACTCTATTCTTAATCAAACTTATGAAACTTATAACAACTTATACAAATCTTAAACTGTCACTGATTTCTTTAATTCTTTGAATAGGTATTGATGGTCTGGAATGGATCATTTTAACAAATGGTAGAACAAATCTTCATTCTCAGTCAATCAAATATAAAACAGCCAACTATAACATCCTCTTATACAATTTATCATTATAATAACATAACAAATTAAACTATATTATACCTCTATATAACTAAATATAACAACCAAATAACAAATTCTATAAACACATTACATAACTGTCCCATAAACATATTACATAATTGTCCCTTACATAACTGTCTCTTAACTGCCCCCACTAACAATCATATAATCCCAGCACCCAGTATCACTTAATATCTAACATACCCCATAACTACAAATCTCATAACACAAAACTTAATTGCCAACTCTAAATTAACTAGGATCTAGCACAGCTCTTACAAACCATCAAACATAAACTTAACCACCAGAAGAAAATAATTAACCCAACCCTGAGACTGTGTTGCTTGGTGGTAATAATAATAATAATAATAATAATATTTTTTATCCCGCCCCTCTGCAGATGCAACCGGGGCAGCATACAGCATTAAAAATACCATAAAATACAGTATAAATCTCAAGACCCACCAACCCATTAAAATAATATTAAACAATAAGCAAATTAAATCATACTTAAAATAACTCGCAATAACAAGACAAGCAAATAACGAGACTGTGACAGAGAATAGGAGAAAAGATGGGCTAACTCTTGAGGTCAGGATCTTTATTCAAGTAAGGCCTGCTACAAGAGATCCATCTTAACAGCTTTTTAAAAACTTCTTAAGGTGGTGATATGATGGATCTCATATGGCAGACCATTCCATAATTTGGGAGTGGTTACTGAAAAGGCCCTCTGGGCTGTTGCAGACAGCCTCATTTTTAAAGGCTGGAGCAAATTCCTTCCAGAGGACCTAAGTGTGTGGGGTGGATTATATGGGAGGAGGTGGTCCTGAAGATAGGTTGGACTCAAGCCATTTAGGGCTTTAAAGATGATAACCAACACCTTGCACTGTGCCCGGAAACTAATAAGCAGCCAGTGAAGTGACTTTAGAACTGGCATTATATGGTCTCTTCTAGTTGTTCCCGAGACCAACCTGATCTCCATATTCTGTACTAATTGGAGTTTCCAGACCAAGCACGAGGGTAGCCCCATGTAGAGCATATTACAGAAATCAAGATGGGAGGTTACCAGCACATGCACCACATTTTTAAGGTTTTAAGGTCCCCAACTTCTAGGAAAGGGCACAGCTGGCATATCAGCCAATGCTGATAACAGGCACTCCTGACCGTTGCATTTACCCGATTTATAATCTGAAGCAACAGATCCAGGAGCACCCCCAGATTGCGAACACAGTCCTTAGAGGAGAGTGTGACCCCATCCAGGACTGGAGGTTGTATCCTAATACCTGGTTTCAGGACTGCTACTGTAAGTACCTCTGTTTTATATGGATTCAGTTTCAATCTGTTTTTCCTCATCCAGTCCATTACTGCCTTAAGACAATCATTGAGAGGAGAGATGCCATCTGAGGTCAAAGCTGAGGACGGAGGCATGGAGAAATATATTTGGGTGTCATCGGCTTACTGATAACACCCTGCCCCATGTCTCTGAATGATCTCTCCCAGCAGCTTCATATATATATATATATATATATATATATATATATATATATATATATATGTTGAATAGCATCAGGGACAGGATGGCACCTTGAGGGATGCCACAATTAAGCTCTTTCCTTGTAGAGCAATTGTCCCTGAGCAACACCCTCTGGAATCTTCCCAAGAGGAAGGAAAGGAACCACTGCAATGCAGTGCCTCCAATTCTTAACCTACTCAGGCGATCCAAGAGGATGTTATGATCTATTGTATCAAAAGCCGCTGAGAGGTCTAGGAACACCAGCAGGGTCATAATACCCCTGTCGATGCCCAGAAAAAGGTCATCAGCCAAGTTGACCACGGTAGTCTCAACTCCAAATTCTGTCCTAAAGCCAGTTTGAAATGGATCTAGATAATCAGTTTCCTCCAAGACAGCATGGAGTTGAAGAGCAACCTCTCTCTTGATCACTTTGCTCAAAAAAGGTAATAAAGAGACTGGCCTATAGTTGTTCATATCCAGTTGGTCCAGGGAAGGTTTTTTCAGAAGCGGCCTAACTGCCGCTTCCTTCAAACAGGATGGAACATGACCTTCCCTAAGGGATGCATTAATGATGTCCATAAGGAACATCCTCAAGACATTCCCCCCCCCCCCCGGATGGCTAGCCATGATGGGCAAGGATCAAGAGGGCAAGTTGTTTTCCTCACTCTACCATGGAGCTTGTCCACGTCAGCAGTACTCACAGATTGAACCAATGCAGTATAATTTCATTAACTGAGTTGCTGGATCTCATCCATTGATTCTGCTACAACACTGGCATCTAAGTCAGCTCTTATCTGAGAGATTTTATCTTCAAAAAAGTTGTTAAATGCTTCACAGCAGGCAACTGATGATCATCTGCAATAGTCTGAATTGAGGATTCTTCATTGTGGCCTCCTGTGTCCTGTATCACCAGGACTTCAATAGGACATTCCTTCAGTGCTAGAGTAAGTTCAAGGTGCTTAAGGGAGTTTTCTTTGATGCCCTGGAGGTGCATGGGGAGAAGCCCCCAGTACAAGTGATGGCCCCTATTCTTTGGCCCATTGCACACCTTCTGTGAAAGGGCAGGCCAGCTGAGCTGGTGCAACTATTAGCTGCCAGGTGAGTGCCAGGTCTGTACCATGCTTTCCAATGCCCATAGGGACCATGCCCCCCCACCTCAACCATTATTATTATTATTATTATTATTATTATTATTACCCCGCCCCTCTGAGAACAATCAGGGCAGCTAACAATGTTAAAATACAGAGATACAATTATACACCCCAATACCCACCCACCCCTTAAAAAAGTATTAAATCAATGGTACATTAAAAGGTCATAATTAAACATAATAATAAAACCAGAATAACATGGGAAGTTACACAACTAGTGACAAGGAGGTGGCAACGTTCATAATAGGAGGGATGAGACTGAAGGGAATTTCCTGAGGCCGGGACAACTATTCTGGAAAGGCCTGTTGTTGGGTCCAAGAGTTCTTATGCTTGTAAATCATCTTATTGAAATAACTTATTTTGCCATGCATCTGAAGTCTGATTAAATTTCCTTCTGTGTCCAAGCCTGTTTTTCTTACAATATGTTCTGCAAATAAATTGATCAGGTAGGCAGGTTACAATATATTTGAAAAGACAAACCTACAATATTGATTAGAAAAGTTAAAAAAAATGAATTCAATACTACTAACATTAAATAAAAACAGCATTATTTAAAAGAGTAACATTAAACATTGAAACAGCATCCCTTCTATAAAATGAGAAAGATCAAGGTTTGCTTCCCCCCCCCCCCCGTTTATGTGTGTGTGTGTGGCAGAGGAGCAGGGCCAAAACCATTGCCACATGTTGTGCCTGAAGCCTTTCTAGTTATGCTCCATTGCAGGGGTGCATAGGTGCCAGTGATGGGGAAATTGGAATAGGGAGGGGGAATCATCCAACTCTTCATCCTCTGTCTCCCAAGAGACTGGGACTGGCATAAAGGGGCAGGAAGGGGAGAAGGTAGCTCCCTCAAGGGGAGGGGCATGGCTGCATGGTGCTGCTGTTAGGTGGGTCCGGTGGGTCCCCTCCCTATTCCAGCACCAAGGTGACAATAGTGGGGCTAGTCCCAGCCATGGCACAAGAGGCAGTATATGGGAGGGGAAGTCCTGGATTCCCTGCTTGCCCAGCTCATCACCTTGCAGTAGCAGGATAAAGCTTGAAGTGAGTCATTCAGTCAATGGACTATGTGGGGGGAACAAGGGCCTTCCCCTGTACACATTGCTGAAATGCTGGTGACTGCCCATGGCATACCCTGCCAACAATTCCCAGTAGACAAGTCCATAGCAGATCTCTCCTTCATCATCACCATGGAAGGCCAAATGAGGGAGTTCCAAGGGAGGTTTCAGGCCATCTTAATCCCCAAGGTACCCAATTTGATCACTAAGTCTGTCCATACTTTTAATAAATACTTTTTATTGTTTATAAAATGATGTGTTTGTTGCTGTTCTGCTGGACAAGAATTCGATGGGTCAATGTGGTGCATCAGGGCAGGAAGTTTAATGGGAGACAGGGTTCTATTGGGCATTCAGGACAAGGGATTAGGGATGGACAGGTGTGTGCAGGTGGAAGGGGATGTCGGGGTGGTGGTTCCCTTGTTTCATTCCCATCTCATGTCACTTGGTGCTGAGATGATGAGATAATCTGGGTACCCCCATCTTGGAAAGACCACCCTCTCACCATGGAGAGGGGGGATCAGGCCACTGAGGAGATTGACTGATGCCTGCACGAGGGGTTCCTCAGTATCCACTTCCATAGTTGCCCCCTCCTCCTGGAGTGCAGGCACAATCCCTAGATCTGTCCCAAGGCCCACAGTCCCTTCACCAATGCTTTGGGCCAGGCTGATCCATGCCATGAGAGTAGCCAACCAGGTGGTCTGGGCATCCAGGGTGTCAGCAAGGCATTCCTGCTGCTGCTGGAGGTCACTCTCACTCATGCATCCCTGGCACTTTGCCTCCCTCTCCCTGAGCTTCTGTTTGTGCTCTACCTCTTTCCCTCTTTCCTATGCATCCCTCTCCCTGTACCTATGGAACACTCCCCCCTCTCCTGGGCCACATGTACCAGCAGATCCCTCATGTGTGCCACATTCATGAGGTGATAAACTGTATCTGTGGCTATCCCCATTGCTGGCCATTGCTCCCTCCTCCAGTGGATCCTGGCTAGGTGGCCCATTAGGAGCAGAGTGGCAGCACAGTTTGGTAATTCAGGATCTGTGGGGCACAGCACAGGGCGTTGGTGAACCACCCGAAACATCCCCATGAGTTTGGTTAGGGTGACAGGATTCTTTTGGCCAGTGACCACAACACTGCCATCCACCCTCTGGCCACTGCCCCCATTGCATACCTAGTCAGGATGTATGCCACAGTGCATCCTATGTCATGCTCTACAACATGCCTAGTGTGAGCACTGTATGGTAGTCACAGCATCAATGAACAAATGTGACGTGATGCACTCATCCTTTTGGGGGAGAGTATATCTTGCATAGCTGCTCCTGTAGTCCAAAGCAACTCATTGCCTGTTGTCTTCCTGCTCTGGCACTCCTCACTGGCTGCTGTGTCAGCCTGTGTCAAAGTGACCAGTCATGGAAGTAACTGGCCATGGAGGAGGTGGAGGTGTCCTCCCCCCACTGGCATGTCATTCCAGAAGATTGCTCCACAGGTGTTTGACTTGTGCACATCACACCAGCATCCTGGACATCCTCCTGGTCACCTGTGTAGTGGGGGAATGGGCTCATGGATGTACTATGCTCACCTGGTCGGCCATGTCAGCAGCTGTCTGGTGGGGGGGCTGCTGCATGTCTGCATGTTGTTGCCCCCCACTCCATATTCTCACCTAGGCCTCCTCGGCACATGGTACCTGGAGTGGTGTTGAAGTGCTCCTGGGAGCCTGCTGTCAGGGTGGAGATGTCCCTTGTCAGGATCTGGGCGCCTGGTCAACTGGAACCTGGTAAATGTCAGCTCCTTGAAAAATGGTATGATGACCATACTTTGGCCACTGGGTGCATTGTGGTTGTACACTTTCAGAGGGCCCTGCTTTTCATCCTGCATTCCTCAGGTGTGCATTCTTACCACTTGGTCCTAATCTCTTCTGTGACCCAGGACAGCTCAGTGTTCCAGTGGGATTTCCAAAGTTCTTTGTGTAGGGTGTTCTGTCCCCTATGGCTTTGAGGTCAACTGTTTCCACAGTTCTCCAGAAGACCCTCATTTTTCATGGCTCATGAATACCTCAGTCATTCTGACATGTGTGGATGAAGAGCACCAATGGTGCAGTTGGGCACTCAAGTGTCCATGCACATGAAGGGTGGGAGGAAAACAGGAAAACCCCTATGGAGAGTAATGGCATCAGTGGCTGCATGGGAGGCAGAAAGTGAAAGTGCTTTCAGTGGCACAGAAATATCCATCAGGGAAAGAGTTGGTATCTTTCTGGGCCCAGGGTTCATGGTTCAGACCATTTCCTTAAGCCTCCTAGCCCTTCCTGCATTCCTGCACTAGTGTTGTGCTGTTCATACACCAGTGCGATAGTGTGCACTTTCTTGACATGGGGCAAACTGGGGGTTATTTTGCTCTGATGCTTAGCCCTAGAGCAGGGGTAGGCAACCTTTCCCCTTTAAGGGCCGAGGGACTTCAGCTCCCAGAAGCCTCAGCCATGTTGGCCAATAGTTCCATGTTGGCCAATAGCTCCTGGGATTCTGGGAGTTGAAGTCCCTTGGCCCTTAAAGGGGAAAGGTTGCCTACCCCTGCCCTAGAGTATGGCTTCATCATACTTTCCTCCTGTTTTGGCCTCATGTATTGTATGCACTGGTGAGTCTCAAAACAGAGTGAAACCACATTATATTGCTCACATGGACAGCCCCTATATCTAGTAGATATCATATCGAACTACAAAGTTCAAAGAAAGGTAAAATACTTGGGCATAAATTTAACTAAGAAAAATTCAGAATTATGAAGTAACAATTATCAAAAATGAAAAAACTATTAGATCTAGAAGGTTTTAATACCCAATTTGGTCTTCATGCATACTTTTGGTATGAGAAAGATAAAATTAAAGTTTATAAAGATTTTATGAACCCATATAACATTTGATAAATCCTTATTCCAGTCCCTAAAGGGTTTTTCATTTGTTATTATAGGAGTTTTTTTTAAAGTAGTATAGCATTTTTGGTAAGATCATCATTTTTATAGCCACTATTATACCCAGTAGGGAAAGTCCTAATTTTTTCAGTTTCTTTAAGTCACTTTTAATTTTATTCCAGGTTTTTGATAATTGTTACTATGTAATTCTGAATTTTTCTTAGTTAAATTTATACCCAAGTATTTTACCTTTGTTTTTTTGTAGGTTTTTTCGGGCTGTGTGGCCATGTTCTAGAAGAGTTTCTTTCTGACGTTTCGCCAGCATCTGTGGCTAGCATCTTCAGAGAAAACTGAGATGGAAAAGCATGGGTGTATATATACTGTGAGACCCTGGGTAGGGAGGAGTGGTTCCCAGGTGAACTGTGTGTTGTTCTGTGTTGAATAGGTATTGTTCTGTGTTAATGGCAAGCTTCAGGATATGCAATCAAGGATATTGTCTGCTATTCCCATGTAAACTGTGTATTGTTCTGTGTTTGAATAGGTGTTGTTCTGTGTTAATGGCATGGCTTCCAGGTGAGGATATGCAATCAAGGAGATTGTCTGCTATTGTCTGCTGGGAAAGCCCCTGACCCTGTTTGGTTTTCCCTTTGCATTTGCTGAGTACAGATTTTCTTATTTTGTAGGACTGGTAGCCATATCTTGTTTACTTTGAGGGTTTCTTCTTTCCTGTTGAAGTTGTCTGAGTGTTTGTGGATTTCGATGGCTTCCCTGTGCATTCTGACCTGGTAGTTGTTGGCATGGTCCAGGATTTCAGTGTTTTCAAACAGCATTTTGTGCCCAGGATGGTTTATGATGTGTTCTGCTACTGCTGATTTTTCTGGCTGGCCCAGTCTGCAGTGTCTCTCATGTTCCTTGATGAAAAACTATGGATGCCGGCCATGAAAGCCTACGACTTCATATTTTACCTTTCTTTGAACTTTGTAGTTCGATATGTTTTCCAAAATTTCTTCTTCTTTCCCCCCATGTTTTTAGTCAAAATGACCGTTTTATCTTTATTTACTCTAAATCCTGACCATTTCCCAAATTCCTTTAAGACTTGCTTTAATCTTTCTAGACTCCATTTTGGGTCTTCTAAGAAAAGAACAATATCGTCTGCAAATGCTTTAAGTTTGTAAGGGTGACTTTTTGTTAGCAGGCATTTTATTAAATCATTTTTCCTGATTTTTCTTAACAATATTTCAATTCCCACTAAGAAAAGTAGAGGGAATAGAGGGCAGCCTTGTCTAGTGCCCTTATTTATCTTAAGTGCAGACTTTTTTCTCCATTTATAATAATTTTCGCTGATTGCTCTTCTTTTGATCCATTTTATAAAGTTTGGTCCTGTTCCCATTTTTTCCAACACTGTTTGCATAAATTCCCAATTAACATTGTCAAAAGCCTTTTCGGCATCTAAGAATACCATAGCCATTTTTTTCCATTATGTTTTTCACAGAATTCTAATAAATTTAAAACTACTCTAAGATTGTCTTTGGTTTGCCTTCCTGGCATGTCTTTGGTTTGCCTTCCTGGTAAGTCTTCTTGAATCCACACTTTTAGAACTTTTTTGAATCTTTCCGCTAGAATTGACATAAATATTTTAAAATCCAAATTTAACAGTTAAATTGATCTATAGTTTTTAATTTCTAAATTATCTTTGTCTTCTTTTGGAATCATTGTTATTAGTGCTTCCCCCCATGACTTTGGTTTGGAATATAAGTTTAGGTTTGATATAACTTTATGAAATGGTAAAAGTAAACAGTCTTCCAATGATTTGTAGTATCTAGCTGTAAAGCCATCTGGGCCAGATCTATTTTTATTTTTTTAATAGCTTCAACAATTTCCATTACTGAGATTGGGGCTTCTAATTCTTTCCTTTGGTTATCTGTAATGTGAGAAATGTCTTCCCTTTCTAAATATTTTAACATTGCTTCTTTTTTTCTTTTGTCGTGGGTTCCTTTTTTGAATAATTCCGAGTAAAAATTGTGAAATGATTGTTTAATTTTGTTTTGATTAGTTATAATTTCCTCTTTTTCTTTTATATTTAATATCAATTTTTCCTCCCATTCTTTTCTTAGGGTATATTTAATTTTTTCTCAAGGAACTTTAATTTTTTTCTCAATTTCTAATGACATTTCCATATCTAGTTCTTTTTGAAGCATTTTAGCTTGATTTATTTTTTTGTCTTGGAGGTATGATTTTAGTTCTTTTTCTTTTTTGCTTATGGCATCTTGGAGTTGTAGTTCCCTTTCCTTCCTTTTTCTTTTTTGTCTCTATTTTATTTTGTATGAAGAAGACTCTTATAAAGGCTTTAGATGCTTCCCAGGCTATGTTGACTGCAGTGCCTTTATGTAAGTTATCATCAAAAATGTTTTTCAATGCATTTTTAGCTTCTTGAACCATTGACTTTTCCAGAAGTAAATTTTAGTTAAGTTTCCAATTGTATTCATACTTTCTATTAGTAATTTTCATTAGTACTGAGTTATGGTCTGAAGTAATTTTAGGGAGTACTTCAATTTTTAAAATTTGTTTAATTAAAGTTTTGGAGATAAAGATCATGTCTAATCTTGACCACAATTGATGTCTGAGTAGAATGTAAAATCTCTTTCTGTTGGGTATTTTAGTCTCCATATATCTTCTAATGTGAAATTCTCTAATAGCTCAAAAAAGTTCTTAGGTAATTTCCCTTGTTTACTTCTGCTTTTAGATTTTCTATCTAATTCTGGATCTATTACTCCATTCCAATCACCTACTAGGATCAGGTTATCAAACTCTTGCTTGAAAATTTATTCTTGAAATTTCTTTAAAAATTATGTTGATTTTCTAAGGGTGCATATATACCAACTACTAAAATATTTAGTTCTTGCATCTTAACTCAAACTCCTAACACATGTCCCTCATTGTGCTTAAAAAGTTCTTTTTTTTAAGTTTATTGATTTAAAGAAAACATACAGTTAAACATACAAATAAACAATAACAAATAATAATAAACAAATAATAACATAACCTACATATAACACAGACAAACACACATAAAAACACAAATCTATAAACATGATTACAAAATAATATTGCTAATCTAACAAAAATTCCTCATGAAATTCTCACTTTCTGAATCAGATATTAGCGAATAACTATTTTCTATTCCATCCTAACTAAAATACTTCCAGCCAATTATCCTTGTGCTTAGCCTGATACATTTACTTCTATTTAATCATCAGTTTTTATACTACATACCATACATTGATATTTCCTTTTATTCTAAATATTAAGTTACATTACTGTCTTAATATCTTCCACCAAACCGTTACATTTGCTCTTCATTCTTTAATATCAAACACTCAAATATCTTCTATATTTTTAATTCATTCCCCAATCACTTGTTGATATTTTCCACCCTTGTTTTATCCAATAATTTAACAGTGGTTTCCAGTTATTGATGAAAGATTCGTTATCTTCTCCTCTTAACAATCCTGTTAACCTGTCCATTTCAAATAAGTCCATCATTTTTAATAACCAATCCTGAGTTGTGGGTATCTCCTTGATCTTCCATTTAGTTGCATAACAGATTCTGGCTGCGGTTAAAATATTAAACATTAGTTTTCCATACTTCCTTTCTAGCTCTACATCGGAAATCATCCCTAGTAAAAACATTTGTGGATTATTTTCTAATGAGCTATCAACAATCTCCATTATAACACGTCTTATCTCCCCCCAGAATTTTTGCACTTTCTCACAACTCCACCACATATGAAAAAGAGAACCTTCTTTCTTGCCACATTTCCAGCATTCACATTTCTTTGATTTTCTCATTTTAGCGAGTTTACTCGGCGTTAAATGCCATCTAAATTGTAATTTATAAAAGTTTTCTTTTAAATTTATGTTTAATGTGTATTTTATTCTTTTGGTCCAGCATTTTTCCCATTGTTCCAGTTCAATACTAAATCCAAAATCCTGAGCCCATCTAATCATTTGCAGTTTTATTAGTTCTCTCTCTAATTCTCTTTTTAGTAATAATTGATATAACTTTCTTATCTTATGTTTGCCTTCATCCATTATTACCTCTTCGAATTGCTCATCCAGAATTCCTATTTGTCTTGTCTTTATGTCAACTTTATATTGCTCTCTAATTTGTCTATAGGTGAACCAGCTGTAATTATAACCTTCCTGGTTAAGTTCTTCTTGGGATTTAATCGTCATCTCTTTACCCGTTTTTTTTCAGTAAATCTTTGTATGTCAGCCAATGATTATCTCCAAATTTGTTATTTTTATCGACCACTTCTCCTATAGCCGTCCAATACGGTATAATATCCGGCCAATTTTTCTTTACTTTCAACCAAATTTTTAATAACGTCCTTCTCACATAATGGTCATTGAAATCCTTATGAAGTTTTACCTTATCGTATATTAAATAACCATGCCAGGAATAAACATTATCATGTCCTTCTAATTTTTTTCTTTATGAAGACAGATCCAATCTCTTAGCCAGTATATGACACACGCATAATAATAAAGTCTAAGGTTTGGAACTCCCAGTCCGCCCTGTTCCACTGTATCTTGTAGATATTTTAGTTTGACTCTTGGTTTTTTGTTATCCCATATAAATTTTGATAGATCTCTATCCCATTTTAAAAATGGAAAATCATTTGTTATTATTGGGATATTTAAGAAGAGGTAAGTCAGTTTAGGCAAAACATTCATTTTTATCACCGCAATTCTCCCCATCCAAGATAATTTCCATCTTTTCAAGTCCTGTTTAATTTCCACCCCAATTTTTTCATAATTATTTTTATAAAGATCAGCATTTTTTTTTTGGTAAAGTTTATACCTAAATATCTGATTATGTTTACTTCTTCAAATTGTATTCTTTCCTTTAATTTCTGTTTTTCTTTATCATCTAAATTTAACAACATCATTTTTGTTTTTCCTTTATTGATTTTCAAGCCTGACACTTTACTAAATTTTCTCATTGTTTCCATCAAATTCTGTATGTTGTCTCCTGGGTCTGCTAATGAAACCATTAGGTCATCCACGAATGCTTTTAATTTATATTCTGACCCCTTTACTTTGATACCTTTAATTTCTTCATTTTTATGGATATCATTAAGTAAAACTTCAAAGCACATAATAAAAAGCAGTGGGGATAGTGGGTGCTTAAAAAGTTCTGATGTTTGGAATTTTTTGTTTACATGAATTACTACCCCTTTTTTTCTTTTTTTTGTTTGTTGCTGGAGATGAAAGCATTGCTTAATTTAGGTTTATTCAAATATTTTGTATCTTTAGTCGTAATATTACTTTCCTGTAAACATATGATGTCCAGGTTTTGTTTCTCTAGATAGTGGAAGACGTTCCTTCTCTTATGGATGAATTCAGACCTCTTATGTTCCATGTGATTACTTTTCTGTTCATGTAACTGAAAATATTCTCCACCAGAGATTAATAAATAGGATTGGTATGAATTTTAGTATACTTAGTGTAGTATTGTAGCCTCTAACAGGTCTTCCTCTTCGTCTGAGATTTTGTCTTCACTTACATTCTCTCTCTCTTCAAGTTCTAGTTGTCTATTTTCTTTGTCTTCTTTTTGAGAGTTTTCTTCTTGTCTCATCCTTCTTATCTTTAGATGTTTCCCTTGCCTTTTTTCCCTTGTTTTGTCCTGGGTAAAATTGATCTTCTCTGTCCCTTCTTGGTGTTAATTCTTACAATTCCCTTTTAAATCTGTGCAGGAAGTCTTTTGCCTTTAGAACTGAGTTTAAGATATATCTTTGCTGGTGAAACATCAGTGAGATTCCTTCCAATTTTCCCCATTTGTATGGAATTCCTTTCTTCCTTAAAATTTGTGTTATAAAATGGTATTCTTTCCTTTTCCCCAAAATCTCTTGAGGGACATCTCTAAATATCTTCACCTCTTCTCTCTCAATTGTTAAGTTGTTTTTATGGTTTTGTTGGAGAATAATTTCTTTAACTCTTTCTTAGACCAAGTAAATGACGATATCCCATGGGAGTTTTCTTTCTCCTGTCGTCCTTGAGCTAATCCTGAAAATTTTATCAATCTCGAGGTCCAGTTGTTCTGGTAGCCATCCAATAAAGTCTGCTAAAGCAGTATTAGTCTGTCATATAAGTCTTGTTCTTTCTTCTCACTTAGGCCTCTTATTTTTAGGTATTTTGCCTGGCTTTTAATTTCTGATATCGTATTCATTACTGCCCCATTTTCCACTGCTTGTTCTAGTTTCCTTGTTCTGTTTTCTAATCTATTTATCTTTTTTTTTTTTTTTGCACTGAGAATATGGAAGGTTGGAAATCAGACTGAGGTTTTGAGTCACATTCAATGTTACTTGTCCTGGTTTTTGATTGATTGTTTCCAGAACCTTCCTAATTTCTACTTTGATTTGTTCTTTAATCTCTTTCATTTCTCTGCTTATCTCATTCCTCATGCATTTCATTTTTTCCAATGTTGCCATATTTGAATATGGAAATTTGTTTTGTTGGTCTGATGAGTTCCTCCTCCTCCTCTTCCACTGGACTCCTCAAGTTTTGCAAGATATGTTAATACTATGGCCCTTTCTTTCAAAAGACAAAGACATTTAAGGAGCCACAGTGGCATTGCCAGGGTGGTGGTCATGGTGTCACCCCACTGATGGTGTCACCTGGTGCAACCTGTACACTGCATGCCCCCTAGTGACATCTCTGTTGCAAGGCAGCACAGGCAAGAGGCTTCTCAGTCACTGCTCTGACAGCTACTTGGTTGCTGCTCCCAGCATGACTGGGTGGCAAAGGGAGCAGTGACAGATTAATTCTTTTGGGTGTGAAGTAGATCAGTAGACCTAATATCAAGAAATACCTGGTGGTAGTGGGTGCTAGGGTTGTCATACAAGAGAAAAGGGAGTGATAGGCCAAAAAGATTTGAGGAGACTGTTATATACTTTTTAAGATTTTGACAAACAGTATACCTTCATACTTTAATTAACCCTTCCCCTCTCACATCAATTTAATGGTATCTTCCCATACTGATTAAGTGGGAGAAAAGCCTAACTTTCTCTAACTTTCCCTCCTCTACACCCCTACTGGTTCTTTCCTTTTTACTATTGACTCCTTTCCCTTTCCCACTTCCACCTCCCCTTACTTCTTCATTTCTTCTTTCTTAATTCTTCTCCTTTTTCCCCTCCTTTTTCTCTTTCTTCTTACTTTCCCTTTCATCTCTGTCTTTCCTTTCCGTTTTTAATCTGTCCTTAGTCTTTTTATTTTCCACAATTTCTTTAGCATTCTTTAAGATAAACTCTAACTTCCTAATTTGAATCAGCTGTACTTGTCTCCCCTTAGTTAACCCACTTAATTACTATTCAAAAAACTGCTGTCAATTAAGTTTTCATAGTCCCCTCTTACAGATGAAGTATCAGAAGCATAAGAAAACAAAGGAAGAGCTTCTCAAATTCATATGGAAGTTTTTAATATTAATCTCAAAATGATCAACCCATTCTTCTTAATCAAAATGGGTGATAAACAATCTCCTAGTCAGTAGCATCACTGGGGGGTATGGAGTGTGTGGATTGCAGCGGGTGATGTCCCAGAGGGAGGTGAAATCCAGTCACACACTCTGCCCTTCCTCTGCTTGCTGCAGCCTGGTTTTCCTCAGAGGAGAGTCAGGTTGCAGCAAGGAGCAATGCTCAGTGCACACATGCCCCCCCCACCTCCTTGCTATGGTGAACAGAAGATGTGAGGGCTTCTGTAAGCAGATGCAGGGAGGCTGGGCTCAACCTTGCCAAGCATGCACATGCCCCTCTGTCACTCCTTGCTTCAGCTTTCCTCTGAGGGAAATCAAGCCACAGGAAGGAGAGTCAGGGCCTCCCCGTAACTATGTGAATGAGCAAAAAGTTTAGGGAAAATGGACATAAGCAATTTTATTTAAACAGTGTATTGCACTCAAATGTAGTGAATGTATTTAAAAAATTTTTTAACAAAAACACAAGCATACGATCTATAAAAAATAATTCAAGCCTGTGGGCCACGCCCTAACAGACATAAACATAAAATGAGCAATCAGTACTGGGCCAGAAAACTGCAAATCCCATGGAAACTTACACAGTACATGAAATATCAGTCCATTTGTGCCTCACAGAGTCAGATTAAAAAGTATACAACAAATTAGAGACTGCACAATGACCAACAAATTAAAAGGGATAATACAGTATGCCCATTACAAGATAGTAAATGTAGACAAAACGCGTTTCGACATATATGTCTTCCTCAGTGGTCAAATACAACTAATGAAACAATCTTGAAAAGGTACTCATAAGACGTATGGGGACATCCCGTCTCTATGGGTAAGTTGTAGCTCCTAATGGACCAAATATCCTGCCTAGAACTGGGATGTCCCACACACAGAAGCAAGCAGAAGCTCGACTCATACCACTTTGGAAGTCCTGCCCCTGGATTGGGTGACACCAGAGACAGGCATGCCACTGCTCCTAGTATCTATCAATTTTGTTAAAGTCAGAAGGGAGTAGCAGACACAAACTCTGTCACAAATGCCAATGTCTTCCTCCTTAAATCTTCTTTAGCAGTGGAAAATTATTGTTGAATTCCAGTTAATTACCAACTCAGTCTTATTTTATTTTAACCACAACTCAGAATAATTCTCAGGAAAATAATTCATCTCAAACAGTTTCATTGCCATTTTTAAGAATTCATCTTTCTCATATCTTAGTTAAGTCCATATCCATAGCCAAAAAAAAAAAAGGAGGGAGGGAGGGAGGGAGGGAGGGAGGGAGGGAGGGAGGGAGGGAGCCCTTCTCTGTGTTAAATAATGCAGTCTGTGGCTTATTTACAGTAAGAGAGAGTACTCACTGTCCTTGGCATTAGTGTTTATTAATAAAAATACTTTCAAATATAACTTCTAACATGAAAATGAAGATGTCTGGCAATAGAGAAAGCAGAGTGAGAGCCAAACACCTCCACTCCTCCACATTGCTGTGGATGACATAGTAATGGTTGTGACAGGCTCCGAAGTCTCTCTCTTCTTCATGGAGTGAGCATTCAGTGGTGTGACTAGGCTTGGTATCACCCAGCATGGTAATTCATGATGTGTGTCCCCATTGACCTCCTCCCATACCAGACCAAACAGAATCCTTAGTAAATGTTTTGTACTAATGTTACTCATACATCATAATTCGTGAATACACTGAATGTAATGGCAATAGTAGTGCCATAAAACAAAATTATTTATGGAGCATTTTGTAAAAATTCTCTTTGACATCCATACTTAATGTGAATTTTAGATTTTGATTCCATGCCTTTACTCTCAATGTCACAATAATAACAGGAATATATATATATATATATATATATATGCACACACATGCACATATGCCCCAAGGCATATATGTTAACAATTAAACAATAATGGTAATGATAAAAGCACTAGGAAACAGGAAACATAGAGCTTCCATGATTGGAAGCACATTTAATATAGTAGTATACTGGTATATAAAAATAATAACAATAACAAATAATCATATATATATGTTATATACATATACACACACATACACACACATAACCATGGAGGCATAGATTTATATACTTATGCCAACAAGCAACAGTACAACAACATAATGGTATATAACAGTAATAACAATTATACACACACACATACCCATAACTATGGCAATGAAGTGCTGTAAAGGCATATCTCTTTTTGAAGTTAGTTATACTATTTAGATATGGTGGGTAACTTGGTTGGGAAGGGAGTTTGGCATACCAAGGAGCACATTTTGATAGGGCAGCAGAGGTAAAATCTAATTGAAAGTCCTGCTTCAGAATGTGAGACTTCATATATTTTACAGCTCTATTGTAGTTTAAAGAGCATAGCAAGTCCCTTAAAAGCCCATACAAATCAATAAGTTGTAAAATGTCTTGATTCCAAGATAAAAGTGTCGTGTTTTCAAATTTCAGCATTTATTTGAAAGTAAACAATGCAAGGACTGTTCCTATTCCTTTAGTAAGTTTCAGCCAGTATTTAATAGCTTGAACCTGGGTTATAGCCTTTACAATATGAAGTCCACTTTCCAATCAAAGGATAGAGGTCTCAGTTTCTTTGGGCAGACCTAAAATTGTTCGTAGATAATTATTTTGGACTGTTTCCAAATTTGATTTTATCTTAGCTCCCATATTTCTGCCATATAATGTATCTGAGCTATAACTTTAGTCTCATAAATTTTGATAGCCGGTGGAAACTGTTTACCACCTCTGCTCAAATAGAATCTTAATAAAGATTTGGCAGTATTAATAGCAATTGCTTTTGTATTTTCAAAGTGATATTTCCAAGATCCAGTAGAGGAAAAAATTAGTCCTCAATATTTCATAGAATCATAGAATCATAGAGTTGGAAGAGACCACAAGGGCCATCCAGTCCAACCCCCTGCCATGCAGGAACTCCCAATTAAAGCATCCCCAACAGATGGCCATCCAGCCTCTGCTTAAAGACCTCCAAGGAAGGAGACTTCACTACTCTCCGAAGGAGTGTGTTCCACTGTCGAACCGCCCTTACTGTCAGGAAGTTCCCCCTAATGTTGAGGTGGAATCTCTTTTCCTGGAGCTTACATCCATTGTTTCGGGTCCTATTCTCTGAAGCAGCAGAAAACAAGCTTGTTCCCTCAATATGACATCCCTTCAAATATTTAAACACGGCTATCATATCACCTCTCAACCTTCTCTTCTCCAGGCTAAACATCCTCAGCTCCCTAAGTCGTTCCTCATAGGGCTTGGTTTCCAGACCCTTCACCATTTTAGTTGCCCTCCTTTGGACACGCTCCAGTTTTTCCACATCCTTTTTGAATTGTGGTGCCCAGAACTGGACACAGTATTCCAGGTAACAGTGGCACTATTACTTCTCTTGATCTAGACACTAAACTTCTACTGATGCAGCCTAAAATTGCATTGTCCTTTTTAGCTGCTGCATCACACTGTTTGAAGGACTTCACTTGTTCTATAGGTTGTCCATCAATTTGCCATGTATGTTTTTTCTACCTATTGGCAAAAACTAATATTTTTATCTTTTTGTACTTAATTTTCAATTTGTCTTGTGTTGCTAGTTGACTAAAAACTTTTAGTAATCTCCTCAAACCTTGCTGTGATTGTGACAATAAAATACTATCTTCTGCATACATGAGAACTGATATTTTCCTAGGTACCAATTTAGGTGGTACATACATGTCATTATCTTTTAAATCTGTTATTAATGAATTAGCATAAACATTAAACAATGCTGGTGCTAACAGGCAGACTTGATTGACACCTCAAGTGGTTGGTATTGGGTTTGATAGTGAGCCAGCAGAATCCAATCTGACTTGAATTTTAGTGTCAGCGTGGAGCGCTTGTATCAGCATCAGCAATCTTTTATCTATGGATGTTTTACTTAGGGGGGAAGCAGACGGGCAGCCGTGGGCCACCCCGGGAAGCTGCACCACAGAGCTGAGGTATCCCCACACCTCGGCCCCACGGCACAACTTCGCCGCCCCTGGAAGAAGCGCTAAAATAGTGTTCCTTCCACAAGTCGCCAAAAGTGCACCGCAAAAGGTTGCCGGCACACCTTCAGTGACTCTTCTGCTGCAGCGTGTATAGATGCTGCAGCGAGAGGTCATCCTTGGAGCACCGGCCATGCGGAGGGCCGGCTGCTCTGAGGACGATTTGGGGAAGGGGTTGGGGCACCCAACATGTGGCTGCCCCTCCCCTTCCTTGCCCCCAAAACGGCCCTTTTCACCATTTGCTTCCCCCCTTAGTTTATCCCAGAGGTGTTCTCTACTGATAGAGTCAAAGGCTGCTGTAAAATCAATATATGCAACATAAAAGTGCTTTCATTTTAATTTGACATATTTGTGTATCAAATGGCATAACACAAAACAGTGATCTATTGTTGAGCAATGGCTTCAAAAACCTGCCTGTTCTTCTGCTAATATCTAATTATATTCAAGCCAATCATTACATTGTTTTGATAGATATTTGGTATATATTTTGTAGGAAATGTCCAACAGATTGATGGGATGAAAATTGGCTGGGTTGTTTGGGTCACTTTTTTTGATATAGGGACAACAGTACTTATGTTCCATTGGGGAGGTAGTAACCACTATTATTAATTTCAGTAAATAAAACTGAAAGAATAAAGCCCACCAATTTGGAGCTGCTTTGTAGATTTCACCTACAATTCCATCTTCACCTGGGGCCTTCCCATTCTTTAAAGTTGCAATTATTTCACATACTTCCTTAGGGGAAATGGGCTCCCAACCTGCTAAGTCTTTTTCTTTTTCACAGATATAACTGTTAATCTTTGAGTTATTTATAGAAACCTCCAAGGAATTATTTCTAGAGATTTCATTAATAGATTATAAAAATGATTCTCCCAGACATGTGAAGTGATTTGGGGTTCAATTAATGATTGCCTGTTTGGATTTGATTGATCATTAAGTTTTCAGAATTGCTGGGGGTCTTTGCTTTGAATGAAGTTCCTTTCATTGTGAACTAATGTAAATCTGTTTTTTGTACTTATTGTAATTGTGTCATACTTGACAGTAATGGTAAATTAGTCTAGGTGCTTGTGTCTTGCAAGCTATTCTTGCTGGAGCTTGCAATTGGGATATTACCTACTTGCATTCCTTATCATATCACCCAGAAGAATTGGTCTTCTGTAGGTTCAAATTTGATTTCTTAGAGAACAATGAGTCTACCTATAATATTTCAGAGAATTGTATGATTAAGCCTTTGTAATCTGACATATGAATGAATTTGCTACATAGATGAAGGTATTCCTCATCATAAAGTATCCCCAACAGTTGGTGTTCTGTATGAGCAGTCCATCTGATTCTTTATAATTAGTTATAATTAGAGATGATTTTAGGTCATTCTTTCTGTATTGGATATGAATCCGATATAGCAGAGAATGACAGAAAAATTGGAAAATGGTCACTCTCTGAATAGTAAATTATTTTAAATCCCATTATAAAAGAAATCAGGTCAGGATAAACCACTGCATAGTCTATAACACTTCCTCCACACCCAGCAAAGTGGGTTATATTGCCTGGTCTGTCATCAGGGTGATTGCCTTTAAGGATGTACCAATTACATTTCAAAATCAAACTATAGAAGGCTTTACCTTGTTCATTAATTATACTGTCTTTTTACTTTCTAGCAGCATTTAAGGGTGGAAATTGAGATTGTAGGCCATACATATTAAGATTATTCATTAGTAGCTCCTCATTTGGGCCAATAAGGACATTTAAATCCCCCATCAAGATTATAGATCCACCATGATTTATAGATTACATAAATGGCCAAAATTATAATTCGAACACTTAGGTGGAATGTAAATGTTTATCAAGTACATGTTATTTTTAATATTTGAGTTCCTTATACATTGGAAATTAGGGTTAGCAACAGATACTTCAATACATTTGAAATTACATTTGTCAGCTATGTAAATGATTAGTCCTCCACTTGGCCAACCATATTTTGTCAATTTACATGCTGGTTTCAGCCAATGTTTATAGCCTACAATGCTAACATCAGTTTGATTAGAGCAGGTCAAAGTCTCTTGAAAACTTATGGCTGTGTATTTCATTAGCAAGTTAACTATCTTTTTGTCATGCATCTTATTTGTGAGACCAGCCACATTACATGAGGTCAACTCAAAGTGGGAATTTAAGGTGGTAGCTAAATTAGATATGACTGTAAACTTTTGGGTAGTATTAACTCATCAATTTTCTCCATCTGCTTACAAAAATGAGAGGCATAATTTGTTCCTAATTCCTTGGTTGGTCATGTAAGGTTGTTATCAATGCATCTAGTATCTGCCCCAATTGAACAATTACTTCCCAGTTCAGTTAAAAAATCATCCATGACAAGATGACACCCATTGTTTGTATTCTAGTCTGGCAGTGTCATCCTGTCAGGTTGGGCCATGCTCAGAGGACATGGGTCTTTAGACATAACTTCTTTTAATGGGTGGATTTCCACCTGGACCACTAATAGGCAGCCACTTCCTACGGGGTTATGGTCATCCTGTGACTTTCTATCTGTTACATTTTAGTGAGTTTCCATTGTGCTTTGACATTGAGAATTAAAAAATGAGGGTAGCTGATAGCTTTCCCTTCTACCAGTATTTACCATAGAATTCTTTTAACAATCCCTGCCAATCTTCTATCTGGTTTAAGGGTGGCCTAGATTCAGATGGTTCCTCCAGATTAATAAGATCTTTCTCAGATACCATTTCATTTTTGGGGGCTGGATTGTACCTGTTAATCCCACCTTGGTGAAGGTTTATCAGGGATAAAGGGGGAGCTGGGTTTTTGTAGTATCTAGATAGTTTTACCCAAGGTCAGTATTTCCTATCTCTTCTCATACACCTTTTTAGCTATAACGTTATTCTTAAAGGTCACTGCTGCATGTACATGAGTATAATTATAAAACAGGTATTCTACCTTCAAGATTTTTGATGACGTAAGTAGATCGGGAGTGTTAGCTTGTAATGTTTTAATTAGATGTAGTTTATGATTATATTGATTAAGCATTCTCCTTTGTTTTGGGTAGCCAACAAACACCAGGGTGTGGGCCAATAATCTTAGTTCCCAGGTATCATTATACTTTGTTTGTATGGAAAGTTGGGATGTCTGGTTGCTTTTGCTGTTAATATTCATTAAGGTATCCATCCATGGGTCTTGGCCCTCCTTATTATTATCTAACGCTGAGGTGTTGTAAAGTTTTTTATGATGTGTGTTAGCCTTAAGGCTTTTTAGTTTTGAGGTCTTTTTGGGGGGGGTCTAAGTTATTTTTGTGGTCCAGGGGCATTATCAAAGGACAACCTGGGAAGAAAGAGTCCTTCTCTCTCAGTTGCCTGGCTAACAATGGCTGCAGCCATGTGGAGAAAGGCCTAATATAGCCCCCAAATCTCAACCCAAATCTCATGAGATTATATAATCTCACAAGATTATAGCAGTTGCTAGGGGATCTTGTGTGATCCCCCTGATTGGTTGGGAGCCATAGGAAGGGGTGGGATTTCCTGTGGCCTCAACCAATTGTGACGCCAGCCTCCCAAAATGGACATTGCAACAAAAGGCCCCTCCTGATGAGTCGGTGTGTGTGTGTCTTTCTTTCCATTAGTGAAAGATTTAGATTGGACTATCTTTTAAAACATTTCCATATGTCTTTCCAAGCCCACAACTGTTATCAAATAGATCTGAATTTTTCTTGGTTATGTTAATCCCCCAGTATTTAACTTTGTTTTGTATCTTTTTCTTCTCTTTGCATCATGATTTTTGTTAACAAAGCTGATTTTATTTTATTAATTTTAAACCCTGCACTTTGTCCAAATTCTTGTAAAATTTGTAATAATGTAGATATACCATTTTCTTGTTTTTCAATAATAATAATAATAATAATAATAATAATACCGATGCATCTGCAAAGGTTCAGATCTTGTAGTCATATCCTTTAACAGAAGCTTCTTTCATATTTTTATGCATCCAAACATAATATGAACAGCAATGAGGATAATAGACAACTTTGTCTGGTTCTTGTTGAATTTTTTCAGGGTTTCTTTTTTTCCTCCATTGACCAATATCTGTGCATGTTGTTCTGCATAAATTGTTCTTATCCAATTAATGAAATTTTTGCCTAATCCCATGTTTTCCATAGTTTCAATCATAAATTACTAGCTGACATTATCAAAATTTTTCTTGGCATCTAGAAAAATCATTGCACCTTGGTTCTTTTTGTAATATTCAATCATATCAATTAATATTTTTATGCTTTGCCTCAACTGTTTTTGGGATAGATCTTCATAGATCCTAGTCTATAATATATTTTAAAGTCATGTAGCTAATACTGAAGCAAGTATTTTAATCTACATTTAAGAGTGATATTGGTCTATAATTCTTTGGGGGGGGGAGTGTCAAATGTTTATCTTCTTTTGGAATTAATGTAATATTAGATCACCTCGAACATTCAGGTCTATCCTTTTATAATATGTATTTCAGAGTTGTGTGAAGTGGCTTTATAAGTTTATTTTGTAATTGTTAAGCCATCTGTTCCAGGTGACTTTCCTGTTTTAATCTTTTTGATTGTCTTGACCACCTCTGCCATTGTAATTAGTTGATTTAGTGACGTCTCTTGTTCATCCGTTACCCTGACAATATCTTCTTGTTTTAAGTATTGATCTATTTTCTTTTGTTGTAGTGTGTCAAATTGTTCCTTAAATAGGCTGGTACAATATTTCTCAAAAACCTTTTTGATCCATACCCCTCACCTGTTCATGGATGGAAAATGGAGGGGGACAAAATGTAGCAAAAAAAAAAAAAAAAAAAAAGGGACATAGAGACTCCATGGACTGAAGAAAAGTGAGTTTTATTCTGAAAAAAACAAAATTATGCTTGTGGGCTCAACAGGAAATAACTTTCCAAAGATACTGAGCCCTGATTTTAGCAAAATGAGAATCTTATATAGCAGGGGTAGGCAACCTTTCTCCTTTAAGGGCTGAGGGACTTCAGCTCCCAGAATCCCAGGAGCTATTGACCAACATGGGACTATTGGCCAACATGGCTGAAGCTTCTGGGAGCTGAAGTCCCTCAGCTCTTAAAGGGGAAAGGTTGCCTACCCCTGTTATATAGTGATCTTACAAATATGTCTAGCATATAGAAAAACCACTCCCTCTTCCCCCTCTAGTTCAATTAGTTTCACAATATTCAGCACTTTTTGCTAAGCAGACATCATTTTCAGAACATAGGAATCTTACAAAGGATAAAGAAATTGTTTACAGTACATGAAGTCTAGGTTGTTATCAACGAGAACCTTGACTGCTGTGCAGAGCACAGAGCTAAGAGAAGCAAATAGACAGGCAGAAAAAATTCTATAGTCTCATCTAGAGTCCCAGTTGATTATCTAGTCTGACCCCGAATCATAGGCAATCATGGACAGTCTTTTTAAAATACAATTTTCAAGCAATTGGCTACTTCAAAATGGGGTGCATGCCTGCACGTGCCATTATTCTCAATAAGGCTTGAATATTTGCAAGTCACCATTTTTGTGGGGAGGTCCAGAATGAATCCCCTATGAATTGGGATGGGCCACTGTATGTGGAAGACCTGTTTCCTTTTATGTGAGGAGTTCATACTCCTCACATTTCATGATATACATTTCATACTGGATATCTACTTTTTCCCTTATTTTTATACTTTTTCTGTTCTGTCTTTTATTATGTCTTCCCTTGATCTTAATTGTCCATTTATATCTTCTTGTTCCGAGAATTCTTCTCCAATTTCTTCATTTTGTTGTGCCTCTTCATGCTCTTCTTCATCCTCTTCCTCTCATGTCTCTGAATTTCCTCCTGTTTGTCTATAATGTCCTTCCAAGTCTCTTTGTCTTACTTTGTGATACTGTCCTTCTTCATTTTAATTTCTCAATTGAGAAATTGGCTAATTTTCCCAATTTTTTTGCCCTCTCCAATGTATTCAGTTTGTAAGTCTTTTGATTCCAGGAGAATGAGATTCCCTCTATTGGTTCCCATCTATATCTTATTTTTTTTTTGGCTTAGAGCTATCTTGTTAGAAATATATAGTCTCCTTTCTTCCTTAATATCAAGGCAGGGACATCTTTTAAAAGTTTAATTTCTGTGTCTTCAATCCTTAATTTCCTTTCAAACCTCTAGGATTATTTGATCTCTGATTCTTTCCCTAGCCATAGACTCCAACTATACATGGAGATAGAAATCTCAGAGGTTCAAGCAGGATTCAGAAAAGGAAGAGGCACTAGGCACCACATTACAAACATATGGTAGCTAATGGAATGCACCAAGGAATTCCAAAAGAAAATCAACATGTACTTTATAAACTATAGCAAAGCCTTTGACTGCATTGATCATGAAAAGCTATGGAATGTCCTTAAAGACATGGGAGTGCCAACACATCTGATAGTCCTGATGAGAAATCTGTACTTAGGATAAGAGGCTGTGAAAGAGCTAGAAAAGATCCTAAAAAGTAAAGATATACATCTAAGCACAAAAGCTGGAATCATACAAGCCATTGTATTTCTTATTACAATGTATGAATGTGAGAGCTGGACAGTTAAGAAACAAGATAGGAAGAAAATAAATTCATTTGAGATTTGATGCTGGAGAAGAGTGCCAAGGATTCCATGGACAGCCAAAAAGACAAACAAATGGGTCCTAGAGCAAATCAAGTTTGAATTCTCCCTGGAAGCCAAAATGACAAAACAGGCTGTTTTATTTTGGAGTCGTTGAAGCAAAAAGGTGTTGTCCTAAACCAAAACACACATACACACAAAAACAACAACAACAACACACAGTATGGCAAACAGAAAGGTCTAGGGAAAAGTAATGAAAAAGTAATACATAAGAAAGTGTTATTATTTAAAATATACAGTAAATATAGCAACAGTAGTTTTTTTGGCATCCAGGTAAATGGTGTGGTCAAGGCAATACAGTGTGCCAGAAAGTAAAAACCACAAGTAATGGGTATGCTTCCTGTATATATGTAAATAAAAAGTAAATACACCACCAATATACAAAGAATATTAGAAATATATAAATCTCAAATGACATATACAATATAAAAATATTCAACATTCAAAGAGCACGAAGGATCAGAAGTATATGCACTTCCAGAGGACATGTAAAAAACCAAACACATTTTGACTAAACATCTTCCTCAGTGGAAAATTAAGCTAAAAAAATAGGAAAATATAATATAGTTAGCATATTTATTAGTCAATGAAGATCATATTGTAAAATAATAATCTAGCAGATATACCTGTCATAACAGCACAATAATTTCTGTTTTACATCCTTCACTTGGAACCCACTACCACCCAACAAGAAAGGAAACTCTCACAGAAAGTTGTAGGGGAAGAGGAGAAGGAAAGAATCCACTCACTACCTCACTGGCTACAATGAGATGGTAAAAGTCCTTATTAGGTGTCAGACAGTCACTAGGGCAACCAGGAATGGATGGGCACAAGGAGAGGTTACTGACAGCCCTGAGAGAGAAGCTTGCTTGCTAGCAGTGAGCAGGAGAGTGTCTCTGCTTCCTGACACACACACATGCATGCACACACACACGCACACACATCTCCCAACCAAGCTCAGCAGGTGGAGAGAAACATCCTCATTGGCTGCCCTGACTGTGAGAGAGAAGGGTATATTTCTGTCTCTGAGCCTTCCCTGCCCACTTGTACATATATATAGAAACAAACACACTCCTATCTTCCAGCCAGGCTCACTGGACAGAGAGAGCCCTCCTCGCAGGCTACCTTGACTATGAGGGAGGTGGGTGTCTCTCTGTCTCCTG
This sequence comes from Phrynosoma blainvillii, assembly GCA_026167975.1. Classification (NCBI taxonomy): domain Eukaryota; kingdom Metazoa; phylum Chordata; class Lepidosauria; order Squamata; family Phrynosomatidae; genus Phrynosoma; species Phrynosoma blainvillii. Next base: position 213,257,205 of record JANUYF010000001.1, read on the forward strand.
AGCCTCATCCTCATACTGTTACCCCTGGACCAGACCTCTGATTAGCCCTCATGTTTATTATCAAATTAATATTAAAAGGGAAGCTGGGGGGTTGACCTAGGCATGACTGCATTGTGACCGTCATGCCTAGGAAAACAGGTTAGGGCTAGTCAGGGTCTAGAAGGCACTCACTGTGATAGGATTCCCTGGGGCCCCAGCATAATCCCTTTTGTTTACAGAAGGCAGTGAGAGGATCATGGCCTAAAGGTAGTGATTGTTTTTGGTTACCTAGACAGGGAAACACTGGCAAATCCCTTTGTCTAGCACATTCACATGAATTATCCAACCATCTGCTTCTAGTCCAAAATATTCTTTCCCCCCCCAGGAAACCAATTAGCAGAGCTTCTAATCCTTTCATGCCTTGGTTTCTTTCATGCCTAGGAGCCCTGGTGGCACAGTGGTTAAATGCCTGTACTGCAGCCACTCACTCATAAACCACAAGGTTGCAAGTTCAATACTAGCCAGGGCTCAGGCTTGACTCAGGCTTGCATCCTTCCAAGGTCACTAAAATGAGTACCCAGCTGTTAGCAGCCAGTCTTCGGTCTAATTTGCAAGCAGGCAGGCACTCTGTCGGTTTGACTAGACTAGGCTCCTCAATACACTGGCTACCCCCCCCCCCCTTGCCACAGTGACTATTGAGTCTTCTCCATTCTGGACTCTCATCAATTGGAATCATGACCACCTCGGTTACCATTAGCTAGGTCTTAAACCTATTCCACTTCTCCCACCTTTGCTTCCTTACCTCTTGTGTGTGTGCATGAGTGTGTGTGTCTGTGTGTGGATTATTTAATCTAATAAAAATACAAAAACCTATTTGAAATTGCCTCTGGAGTTCTATGTGATTTGGAGCTGGTATACAATTGGCTTCCTATCCTGGGCCATTGTTACCCCCACCATATTATTAATCTCATTTGAGCAAATATTAAATTCCCCTAAGATACATTAATTTATGAGTATCCTCCCCAGATTCCAGCAATTTGTGTAACACTGCACATACACATACAAAAAACCACCACCCCTTTCTTCCAGCCAGGCTTAGGGAACAGAGAGGGCCTTCCTCGCTGAATAATTGATTATGAGGGAGAAGAGCATCTCTCTGCTCCCCGAGGTAATCTAAAATGTTTTAGGGGGGATGCAGACAGGCGACCATGGGCCCCCTGGGAAGTGGTGGATTGGGGCCAAGGCTGCCCCATGCCTCGGCCCCGATCCTCATTTTCACTGCCTGGGAAAGGAGCACTAAAATAGCGCTCCTTCCACAAGCCATGAAAGGAGCACCCAAAGAACTGCCATGCACCTCTTCCGGCTCAGTGTGTCCGGACGCTGAGCTGGAAGGATGTCATCAGAGCACTCACCGTGTGCAACAGTGGGTGCTCTGATGACGTCCTTGGGAAGGGGTTGGGGTGCCCAGCGTGAGGCTGCCCCCTTCCTTGCCTCCAAGATGGCACAAAGCGCCATTTGCAAAGGAGATTAGTTATTATATAGGTTGTAGATGGTAGGAGATTGTGGGTCTGTTAGTAGTCATAGCAAATAGGTTAGCTGGTATGGGGGTTTGGGAATAATTGTAGTGGGTTAGGATAGTTTTGAGAAAGTTGAGCCATTGGAATGCGTAAGCTGTGGGATGCAGAGAGTTGGTGTCTGGATGTAACTGAAAGGAGGGAGGTTGGATGGAATGCCTGTGCTGAAGAGAGATAGCACTGGTGAGAAGGTTTGGAAAAGGGGGACTGGCTTAATGGGGGGGGAGGCTATGGCAATTGGAAGTGGGTACTAGTTTTGGCACCTAGGGTGTTGGGAGGAGTTTACAATTTTGGGGTTTTTAAGATATCATTTGACTTGGAGGGGTCAGTCCTGGCTTAAATGCTGACTGGTGAATTTCTGACTATGTATTCTCAATAAACTCTTTTGTTGGTTCAATGCACTGGACTTATTGCTACACAGAGTTCCTGAATTTGCTCAAGTCTGACACACAAATACACACCTACATTCCAGCCAGGCTCAGGGGGCACAGAGAGCCCTCCTCGCTGCATGTCATGACTGCAAGGGAGAAGGTTGTCTCTTCACCCCACCCTGAGCTGCATTCCATGAACACACACCCACGCCTTCTATCTAGCCTCAGCAGGCAAAGCATTCTTTCATTGCTTGCAGTCACCAGCAGCGAGTGGGAGAACACTTTTGGGGAGCAGTGGTGTCACCCCACTTAGGGTGTTACCCGCTGTGCCCCGCACCTCCCACACTCCCATACTAATGCCTCTGGGAGCAGTCCTGGCTTTTGGTCACCTGTCCAATTGCAGCTGTCCTTCTCTTAATCCCAGGGGATAAGCAAGCCCTGGAAGGGGATTTACAGTCAACCTACACTGGTAGTTAGTAGCAGGGGTAGTCTCCAACACAGAGCATTGTTGTCTCTCCACTCTTGTATCCACAACTGAAGTCCAATAATTTCACTCTAGATTAATTCTTTTTTTAGTGTTTTTGTAGGTTTTAACTATATTGCTCTTTTAAACTGTAAGCTCCTTTGAGTGCTGATTTGTATAGGTGGGATACAAATTATGCAACAGTACCATGAGCATTCCAGTCCAAGAAAATAACGTCTCATGGGATCTTCTTGTCCCAAACCCCTTTTTCTTTCCTCTCTGTATATAGTCATATTTTAGCCATTAAATGCTAAACTTGTTTTGTACTAGAACTCACATGATTCAGTGAGTTTGATTTGAAAGAGGAACTCATGCTGTCACATATTAGTACTACATGTATGAAGTGACAGGCTAGGCTCTCTTTGCTTTAATATTATTACTTAATGTGAGTTGCTAATTAACCTCATCCCATCTAGGAAGAAAATAACATGACATCTCTTTATAATTTTTTGATATTTTGTTCTTTTAAATGGCTCTCATTTCCCTTTGCTTTGTAAAGCATCCACAGAATTTTTGTTTATGAGTAACCATATATAATGAAGTAAAGAAGTTGTTATTTCAGTCTCATTGAAGGAGTGTGTGTGCATTATCACTGATGGGCTTTCTCTAAGCTATCTAATAACTCAATTTTGTTGGATGGGGTACTACAAATTCCAGCATTCTACGGCATTGAACCATGGTAGTTAAAACAGTGTCAAACTGCATTATTTCTACAGTGCAGATGTAGCCTGTTACTCTTCAGTGCTAAATGTTGATGCAATTCTAACACAGCAGAGGTTGGGAAAGAGTGAGTGAAAAAGAAAAGCAATAAAAGCTTTTGAGAGATCATGGGATTCTCCCCTCCAAACAAAACAAAACAAAACAAAACACCTGAAGCATCTGTAGCTTTCTTTCTTTCTTTCTTTCTTTCTTTCTTTCTTTCTTTTTCTTCTTTTTTTTTTTGCAGAGACCGCAATACAATCCCCATTTCAATCATATGCACACTCAGAAATACACAGCCATCTCAAAATATACAAAGAATCTTATTTTTAAAAGGTGGTTTATTTCATCATAAAGCCAATGAGAGAGAGCTAAGCTTCCTTGCCTCTTGCTAGGGTACATTTACTTTTCTTTTGGTGCTGAGGGGAAAAAGTTTCCTGTTTAAAATAAGCTGAAGTAGAGAAGACATAGAATATTTAAGTAGCCTTGTCAGTTAAAACAGGCCTTCACTGGGTACATGAGATGAATTATCTTATTTTAAAGGACATGATAGCTGCCTTCTCTTCTGCTATACTGCCATCACCATTTCCAGCAACAGCACTGTGGGATGGAGGAAGTGATCTTCACAATCACTTCTTCTATTGACTAAGGTTTTGATCCTTTTAGTGATAATTTCCTCAATCTTGAAAGAAGGAGGCACACATGCATCTCCTGAAAGAGTCCTAGCTCACAATTTTGAATTATGTAGAATACTGAGGCTATCATTTCTACAAGTCCTTTGTGGTTTAAATGAGCATAAGCGAAATGAGTGTTGAGAATGACTGGAGAGAGACTTGAGGAAAAACACTGCTAGAATGTCATAAATGATGATGTCATAGGGATGCTGTGGTGAATGTTCTGTTCTGTATCCATCTGTGACCAGGCTGACACTGGTGACAGACATTGGTGGCAACACCTGGGGGAAGAAATATTGTGATATAAATACAAACCAGGCAGCACCACTGTTCACAAAGACTCCAGTTTCTTACAGATTCATCACACAGGCTTAAAGGAAAGGTGAAAAAGGTAATGAAACACATAATCCAACAACAAAAACACAAAATATTGTAATTAAAGTTTACCCTGTACTTCTTGGGGACTTTTGGGAATCTTTAAAGCTGCAAGTTTTATACACATGTATCTGGAAGAAGGTCCCATTGAGTTCAATGGTATTTGCTCCTGAGGTGGTATGGATAAGATTGTATTATAAATTAGCCAAATATGGGACAAACGCTCAGAATAATTTTGTCATTTGTGAGATCAGTTGCTTTTTGAGAAATAAGATGCAGAAGATGGCTACACAAGTCTTCCCATGGGGTGCTCATTCTTTATTCTACTAAAATTATCACTCCCTATTCATACCATAGCACTTAATTGCTGTAGTATAGAGAAGGAAGTTCTGAGCCTCTGCCTAAATCCTGTTTTGTTCTATTATTATCTCAGTGATAACACCTAACTTACTTCACAGAACTAGAGCTGTAAAGAACCACAAGAGCAATCTAGTTCAGCCCCCTCCCACGCAGGAATACACGACTAAAGCACACTTGGTAGATGCCCTTCCAAACTCTGCTTAAAGACCCACAAAATGTAGAGTCTACCATCCTCTAAGACTGTTTCTACTGTCAAACAGCTCTTAAAGAAAAAAATAGTTCTTCCTAATGTTTAGGTGGAGTCTCTTTTCTTATAATTTGGATCCATTGGTTTGTTTTCTAGTCTCTGCAGCAGCAGAAAACAAGCTTGCTCCATCTTCTACATGACATCCCTTCAGACATTTAAAGATAGCTATCATGTCACCTTTCAATCATATTTTCTCCCAAATAAACATACCCAGCTCCTTAAGTTATTCCTCAATAGGGTTGATTTCCAAATCATCAGTCATTTTTGTTGCCCTTCTCTGGATACATTCCAGTTTGTTGACATCCTTCTTGAACTGTGATTCTCAAAAATTGACACAAGATTCTAGGCAAGGTCCGACCAACAGAATAGCATGACACTACTACTTCTCTTAGACTGGACCTTATACCTCTGTTGATGCAGCTTAGAATTGCACTAGCTTTTTTTGCTTTTGCATCAGATTGTTGAATCATGCTTAACTTTTGGGCTACTCAGCTCCCTAGATGCTTTTCATATGTACTTTTTTCCCCCTGCCCAGATATAGTATCTGCTGAAATTTAATGTATTAGTTTTTGCCCAGATCTTAAATCTGTCAAGGTCATTTTGTTCCTATCTTCTGCTGTATTAGCTCACCCCTCCTTCATAGGTGCTCTCTGCAAATTTCATAAGCATGCCTTCTATTTCAAGTCATCTATAATGATGCTCAACAACACCAGGGCTAGTTTAAAACCCAGGTTGAATCCCTATTCCCAGATTCATCTTTCAAATAATCAAGAGCATCTCTATCTTATCTGGATTAAGCTTCAGAACACTGAAGCACACTACTACTCACTTCTCTTCAGGATGGAGTGGTAGTATGTTGTCCTTCCTTCAAGCCAGCAATGAAACCATTTTATGTAATATAAACAAACTTGGAATTCAAGATATGTTCAGTTCTCCAGGCTTGTGCTTCTCACAGCTGGTTTACTGATCACGACTTAAAGTAATCCTTTACCAATACCATCAGCTTTCACACATTGAAGTGTTTATACAGAGTAGCTCAGTCACATTGCTAGCCTTACCATAAGACATTTTTTGTTTTGTTTTCTTGTTTTTGCCATAGTCATTACATATTTTAGCATTTTGTTCATCCAGGAAATGTGGCTCCAATCTGAGGAAACAGGCCCTAGAAGGCATATTTTAGTACTTATTTAAATTGGCTTCATGTTAATAGCTATTTTAAAGATATTTTTTCAAAGCTAAAGTTATCATTTTAAAGCTATTAAAATTTTAATGGGCCCTCAGAGGCAAAAAATGAAAATAAAAATCCAGCTCTAGGCAAAAAAAAACATGTTACAGAGGTAGTGCCCTTATTTCCCCTTAAAAAGCTAATATCAGCAGAAAACAACACAAAAGACAGAGGCAGGCTTTCTGCAAGATTCATTAACCAGAAACATAATTCTTTAGGCAAACAAAGTAGCATGCCATTCTGTTGAAATACATTCTCATAGGCAAGCTCTTCTTTCATAAGGAATAGTTTATTGTTGAATTTACCCTCAAGAACACAGACAAGAAGCTGTTTGTATACTGATGAGACAGCCAGATCTCTCTAGCCATTCATAGAGGAAGATGGGCAAAAAGGAATTGCCCTCAAATTAAGAAAGACCTGAGAAACAGAGGATAGAGAGAGGGGAGGGAAATATTTGTTGATGATCAGTGAAAATATTTGTTGATGATATTTGTGAGGCTGGGAGTAATTCCTCTTCATTTTATGGGTTTTAATTTCTTTTTAGGTTGAGGTGCCTGTAAAGTTCTGTTCTACTTTTTTCCTTGATCATCTTTAAAAAGCCATGCCACCTCCTCTGTGGATTTCTGAGTTCCTTTTTCTGTGACAAATCAGCAAGAGAATCTAGATCTTCATCACAGAACTCTATGATGTCCTTAAAAAAAAAAAGAATTGTAAACTAAGGAGATTATCCCATTCATTTTAAAGTGACTTATCCCTGATGGAAAAAAATCACATTTAGTTTTAATAGTGGATATTATCACATTCAAATGCAGCTGGGTAAACTGCAACCATATACAGCCCAGGTCCTAGCTGCACTTATCCAGCTGCTTTTCAAAAGTGGCAAGCTCCCGTTTTTGAAAAGTGGCCAGATAAGTGTGTCTGGGACCCACACTGCATATGGGTTGCAGTTGCATGGCTGCATTTGAATGTGATAATACCCACTGTTAAAATTAAATTTAACTTTATCTTGTTGGAGATAAGTCACTTTAAAATGAATGAGCTAATCTCCTAAAGGTGTTCTTACTTGGATTAGGATTACAGCAAGGTGGTAGCATTAACCTCTCCCCCATGCACAGAGATCCCAAATGAAACTGGGACCTACATAGCAGCTATACTTTTAAAATATGTCCCACTGATATCAAAGTACAAAAAGAGAGAGATTCTGGTCTCCAGCCAGAATCCTGATCAAAATTTCCCTTTTCATGCCATAGTTATATTACCCTGATATTTGGTGCAGTTCACAGTAAGGAAAAAGAAACATAATACAGTAAAACACTTTGGCAGCCTTAGGTCACATACAACCTTCTGAGTTTCAGGTTTTCCATTAGCTATGTTGATGTTTAGCTGTCCCACCACAAGAAGTGTCAATCACTTTACTATCAAATGTACAAACTCATATTGGATATTTATACCCCATCAAAGCTGATTATCATCAAAATGTTGGAACCACTTCATCAAAATAGTAGCACAGCCACACTAAAGAATAGGGATAGGAAAGAGACAGCCCTTCACACACAGGGTTGGCCTTGGCTATTTTACTTTCTGTGGCAAAGGACAAGATGGCAAACCCATTTGAACCTTCCACATACATAAACCAATTGGATTGATAGCTCAATAAATGGTACAATGCACTAGCATTGAAACCTGAATTCATCACTTACATAATGGGTGTCAAATCCTAATTTCAGTACTAATACTATACACAATATCTGCTGGAGAAGTTTCCCACTGGCAATGTCTGTGATGAAGTGGGAAAAGAAGAGCAAATGAGCTACTCACCCCAGATCAGCAAATAGCAAGTACTGATACTGCTAGGGCATCAACTCAGGTAGAAGGGAACAGTAAGGGAATTGCTGACACTATCATTCCACCCATACCTGCTGCCCATGCAGCTGTCTTGTTCTTGCACTACCTTTTAATAATTACAGGATTGCATGATCCTGTTGGGCAATAAACTAATTCTGGTAAACGATGCTGGTAAGACCAGCACCAGATAGGCTTTTGATGAGGAGCCAGATGGAATGTGCCAAATAACTACCAAGTAGCCTCAGAAGTTGGGGGTGATACTGGCAGATCTCTCAAAGACAAACAATTTTATCACACAAGGCTAGAAAAGTGGGATTTAAACAGGACAAAAGTGTCTTTGGCTGGTATTTGTTACATGACATTGTGTTTGTCCCATTGCAGCTTTCCATTCCATTCATTACTGAAGGGAATATTTTCATTGACAGCCAAAACCCATCAATATGCTCTCAATCACACTGCTTTGGGGGGAAATTCATGAAACAATGCAAGAATTATTTGACATCAAGATAGGTTTGAATCCGAAATTATTTTTGTTGAATATAACTGAAGATTGTAAAGGCAAATTGAATAAGGAGGAAATTGGAGTAGTTTTATATATGATAACCGCAGCACGGATAATATTTGCCAGATATTGGAAGAAAGAGAATGAGTATATAATAGAAGAATGGAAAAAGAAATTAAGGATATGATGCAGATGGATAAATTGACAATGTTGATCAATGACAAACAGGACAAGCAATATATTAGGATATGGGCAAAAATAGAAAACTTTGTGGATGTAATAACACGATAGAAATAGAGCATAAGAGTATTACAAGGATTCAATGAAATAGATCTATAATATTAGGATTTTTTATTTGAAAACATTTCTGAAAATAAGCTTACGATATGAAACTTAATGAGGTGTAGATAATTTAATTAAGATATAATTATAATAGATCCCGCATTAATGTTAATCAAACAAAATAATTATGATTTAATACATTTATTAAGAAAGAAGTTGACAGATAAACTTTATGTTGTTGAAATACTCTAGACTATTGTATGTATGTATACATACCATCCATTCCAGCATACATACAATAGTCTATATATATATCTTTTTTTTCTTTTCTTATTACTAAAATAAAATAAAAATAAAAAATATGCTCTCAATCACACTGCTATTTCATTGCTGCCTTTGAGTAACAGGTCGCTTCCACTGCACTTCTGCTTCTCAGCCAGTCATGTAGTGTGAATGAATGTGATTCTGCTCCACTTCACATCTCCCTCACAGCAACTGCAGCTGTCAATACCTTCCTGAAGCCATTTGTAGCACAGCCACACTAAAGAATAGGGATAGGAAAGCCATTTGGCTTCAGGAGGTGTTTGGCAGCCATGATCATGTAGGGGAGTTATGTGAATGTACATACAGTAGCACCATATTTCAGGAGGGGGGCAGAACAGTGATTGCAATGGCCAATAACTTCCCAAAGTCATCTGCTGTCTGTACATCCACACATCAGCTGGTTTCAGGAGGCAGCTGGCAGCTGCAGTCACTCATTCCCACCCTTCCTGATGGAAGGCAGCATTTGGTAGTGTGGAAAACAGATCAGATGACTATGGATATTCACTATCATGGGGGAAAGTGTGATAAGAAATGATGCCAAACCAGTATATTTCCATACTATCAATGACATTTCAAGGAAAACCTATCAATATAACCTTAATGCAAGTTTATGCTCGGACTACAGAGGGAGAAGAGGAAGAAATTTAAAGATTCTGTCCTGGAGTCCAGAAAGAAATTGATCACACACCCAAATAAGACACACTGGCAGTCATAGGCAATTGGTAAGAAAGTAGGAAACAGAGCAAACCATTCATTGTTGGAGAATTTGGGCTACGATCAAGAAAAAAAAAAGCAGAATAGCTTATCAAATTCTGAAGTTATCTGTTTGTTAATGTAAAAGACAAGCTTCTGGCAACTAAAGAGACAACTTTATGATACAGAAATAAAAAAGGCTACATAATTGAAAGTAGAAGGTGGAGAAGTTTCATTCTGTCTACAAAAACAAGACTAGGGGCAGATTGTGAAACAAACCATATTAAAAAACAGAGTAAAGTTTTAAAAGTGCACTAAATAACTATATCTATAAATAATTATGCGAAAAATCCTGAAGAATATCTTGTAACATTTAAAGACTATTAAAGACCATGTAAATAATAGTTTTGCACTATTAAGTCCATTAGACCAGGATCAAAAAGAATTCTGGACCAAATCCAAGGAAGTTGTCAGGGGAAAATGCTCAAAGACATTATCTGCAGCCAAAAATAAAGAAAACCTAAAACTCTTCAAACAATTAAGAAGTGAGAAGCAAAAGTAAGGGTGATAGATCAGAATCCTGAACACAACTGTTCAATGAGTTGTGGGAAGAGACAAAAAGAACTATTATAATAATCAATGCAAAGAAATAGAAAAAGATAACAAATAAGGTGGACCAAAAGACATCTTTCTCAAGATCTAAGAAATCAAGGGGAAATTCAAACCATCATTAGGGGGGTTCGGTGATGTGGAATTCATTGGGTGGCATCCCAGAGGTCAGTATCACCCATTGGGGTAGTATACCCAGGGGGAAGCAGTCAGCTCCCTTCCTGATCCCCCATGGCCATACCACATGGGACTTGGAAAGCAAGGGGAAGGAGACTGCCTTCCAGGTCTTGTGTGGCCATGGCCACACAGGACTTAGAAGGGGGGGGGCTGCTGAGAGGGTCAAACAAGCCACCCTCCTCGCTGCTGTGGTGCCATTCCATGCACCATGACAGTGAGATGGGGAGTGGCCTTTTGGCCCCACCCCTGGAAGCACCGCCCCTCAGAAGCATCACCTCCCTGCACAGGGTGACATCATAGGCAGGGATGCCACTGGTTTATAGAGAAGTGACACTGAATTAATTAAGCTTACTGAACAGCATTTAACAGCAACACTCTTCCAAAAGAACAAAGTGAAACAATATGTACTGAGGTTTCACATGGGAGGGAGCTAAATAGTAAACTAGATGTTAAATATATCTGGCAACCTCTTGACTTCACCTTTAATTAGTTTCACCAGCCTTAGTTGACATCAGCTGTCACTGACTTACTCTTGAGTATGTGCGTACTGGGCTGCAGTTTGTGATATCAGTTGCTATGCTCTTCTTGCCAATAAATAAAAGTAAATTAAAGACTTCACACAAACTACTCCCCTCCCAATATAGATGAATTGGTCTTTATTTGGATAACAGAAAGTGTTCATAAATATGACATATACACAGATTTAAGAATTACTGTTTTATTGTATCTTTCTGCCTTTCCTCCTAAGGCCATACCAGGCTGAGCAGTAATTCAACCACCATGAGGTTCCTTTATATTTTCCTATTTGTCTTTTTACTGTTCCACCAGGTCTACCTGGACAAATCAGGTAAGAATTTCAAAAGAGTAGGGAACAGTTCATGTTTCCTAAGGGGAAGTACTTGTTTTTCTCTTCTGTATTGCTTCTACAAAGATAATGTCAATATGTGTGTGTGCACATCTCTCTGTCTGTGTATACCCTCAAGTCACATGCTGACTTATACCCTGTTGTAAAACCATAGAATCATAGAGTTGGAAGGAGCCCTATAGGCCATTGAGTATTCCCTCTTGGCCTCCTCCCTTAGAATGTCTTGAATGAAACATTTAGATAAACATTACCAAATTTTATCTATTGAAGTACAGTATCATGCAAAATCTAAAAACATTGATACCTTTATTGGACTAACCAAAATGCACATTATAAATGTTACAAGCTTTTAAAGCTCCAATGGATTCTTTGTCAGGCAAAAGTGTTAAAAATCACACAGAAGAAAGAAAAAAATTAACAATAGAATTACAGAATCATAGAATAATAGAGCTGGAAGAGACCACAATGGCCATCCAGTCCAACTCCTTGCCATGCAGGAATCAAAGCTGACAGATGACCATCCACCCTCTGTTTAAAAATCTCAAACAGCTGTTACTGTCAGGAGGTTCCCCCTAATGTTTAGGTGGAATCTCTTTTCCTGCATCCATTTCTCCAGATCCTGTTCTCTGGGGCTGCAGAAAACAAGCTTGCTTCATCCTCAATATGACACCCCTTCAAATACTTAAACAGGTCTATCATATTAACTTTCCCTTCTCCAGGCTAAACATACTGAGCTCTCATGATTGCTCTGCATAGGGCATGGTTTCCAGACCCTTCACTATTTTGGTTGTCCTCCTCTGGACATGTTCAAGCTTCTGAACATCCTTTTTGAATTGTGATGTCCAGAACTGGACACAGTATTCCAGGCCTGAACAACACAGAATAGAGTGGTACTATTACTTCCCTCAATCTAATACTTCTATTGATGCAGCCTAGAATCACATTGGCTTTTTTAGATGCAGCATTACACTGTTGACTCATATACAACTTATGGGTCTACTAGGACTCCTAGATCCCTTTCACATATAGTGTTGTTAAGCCAGGTGTCCCCAGTCCTATATCTGTGCATTTCATTTTTTCTCCCTAGGGAAGTACCTTACATTTCTCCCTATTGTAATTTATTTCATTAGTTTTGGTCCAACTTTCTAATCTATTAAGGTCATTTTGAATGTTGATCTTTTCCTCTGTAGTATTAGCACTCCACCTAATTTAGTGTCATCTGCAGGTCTCAGAGGGTGCTGCTCGGGGACTGTAGCTCCAATAAGAGGAACCTCACTTGTGGGGTCCCTCAAGGAGCTATTTTGTCCCCGATGTTATTCAACATCTATATGAAGCCGCTGGGTGAGATAATACGGAGTTATGGTGCTGGGTGTTAACAGTACGCTGATGACACCCAAATCTATTTCTCCGTGTCTCATTCATCGTTCTTGAATTCCAATGGCATCTCCTCTCTCAATGAATGTCTTCGAGCGGTAATGGGCTGGATGAGGAAAAACAGATTGAAACTGAATCCAGACAAGAGAGAGGTGCTCACGGTAGCGGCCCCAAAACCAAGAAACTGAATCCAGACAAGATGGAGGTGCTCATGGTAGTGGCCCCGAAACCAAGAATTGGGCTGCGACCTCCAGTCCTGGATGGGGTCACACTCTTGTCCAGTGACTGTGTTCGCAGCCTGGGGGTCGCTCCTGATGACAAATCAGGTTAATGCGACAGTCGAGAGCGCCTGTTATCAGCTTCGGCTGATTCGCCAGCTGCGCCCTTTTCTGGAAGTAAGGGATCTCGAGACCATTGTGTACGCGCTGGTAACCTCATGCCTTGACTTCTGTAATGCGCTCTATATGGGGCTACCCCTGTACTTGGTTCAGAAGCTTCAGTTAGTCCAAAACATAGCAGCCAGACTTATCTCTGGAACATCTAGGAGGGACCACATTACTCCTGTTTTGAGGTCCCTCCACTGGCTGCCTATCAGCTTCCGGGCCCAGTACAAGGTGTTGGTTATTACCTTTAAAGCCCTAAATGGCTTGGGTCCAAGTTATCTCAGGGAACACCTCCTTCCATATAATCCTCCCCGTGCTCTCCGGTCCTCTGGGAGGAATTTGCTACAGCCTCAAAAATCTAGGCTGGCGGCGACCTCCCAGAGGGCCTTTTGTATTGTCACCCCCAAGCTCTGGAACGACCTGCCGGACAAGATCCATCAGCTGACATCTTTAGACAGCTTCAAGAAAGCTGTCAAGATGGATCTCTTCTGGCAGGCCTTTCCAGATTTATTATCCTGGCCTTGGGCTCTTTTGATCCCTGCGCTCCCCCCGTGGCCCCATCAATCGCTGATGGATGGGGAGCGCAGTTGAGTCTAATCAGGGCATTTTTATATTTTTATATTTTCAAGTTTGTTTTATCTGTATTGGAATGTTTATATTCCTGTTTTAATTATCTTGTCATTTAATACTGTTTTAAGGGGTGTGGGTTGGGGTATGAATTTTGTTGTATGGGGTTTAAACTGATGTAAGCCGCTTAGATAGTTTTCATTTAAGCGGGGTATAAACACATTTTATTAATTATTTATTATTATTATTATTATTATTATTATTATTATTATTATTATTATTTGATAAGTATGCCCTCAATTATTTCATCCAAGTCATTTATAAAGATGTTGGATAGCACTGGGCCCTGCAGCATCCCACAGGTCACTTTTCTCCAAGATGAAGAGGAGACATTGCTGAGCACTTTTTGGGTTCAGCTGGTCAACCAATTCAGCTAGTCCACCTAACAGTTGCAAGATGGCAATTTTATCCAAAAAAATTATCAAATTAGTCTGGCATAACTTTTTTTCTCAGAAACCCATGCTGACCTTTTGTGATTATGGCATTACCTTGTAAATGTTTGCAGACTCTCTGTTTAATGATCTACTCTAGACCCTTTCCTAGTATTGATGTCAAATTAACTGGGCAATAATTGTTGGCATTCTCTTTATTTCCCTTTTGGAAGATGGGACAACCTTTGCCCTCCTCCAGTCTGCTGGGACCTCTCCTGTTCTTCAGGAATTTTTAAAGTTTATTGCCAGTGGTTCTAAGATGACTTCTGACTGTTCTTTTAATACTCCTGGATGTAGTTCATCTGTTCCTGGAGACTTAAATTCATTTAGATTAACCAAATAACTATTGAATTTACACAAATTCAACCTAGACAATAAGGAAATCAAAATAGTAAAAGAGTTCCCATACCTAGGATCAAATATTGATCAGAATGGGGACTGCAGTCAAAAGATAGCAACAGGGAGAGCAGCAATGGAAGAACTAGAAAAGATCCTAAAGTGTAGATATAGACAACTGAGCACGAAAGTTGGATTCATCCAAGCCATTGTATTCCTCATTTCCATGTATGTATGTAAAAGCTGGACAGTGAGAAAAGCAGGTAAGAGGAAAATAAATTCTTTTGAAATGTGATGCTGGAAAAGAGTGCTGAGGATAACATGGGCAGCTAAAAAGACAAAACAAATGGAACCTAGAACAGATCAAGCCTGAAAGCTCCCTGGGAGTGAATATCATAAAGTCAAGGCTGTCGTACTGTGGCCATATCATGAGAAGGCATGACTTACTGGGAAAGACGAATAATGCTAGGAAAGATGGAGGGATGTAGAAAGAGAGGAAGACTGCATGCTGGATGGATGGATGTTACAGTATGAAATCTGGACCTCAGCAGAGCAGTGAAGAATAGGGAGTCTTGTAGATTGACTTGAAGATGGTTAACAACAACAACATATTTAACTTTGCAGCCATCACCAACACTTACACTGATGTAGCTACACCAGTCTATCTATCTATCTATCTATCTATCTATCTATCTATCTATCTATCATCTATCTCCACACACACACTTTTGAGGACTAAATTTTCCACAAATTCTTTTTTATTTTGAAAATCTGTATATTTAATATTTTTTTGTTTATTTTCTGATTCCTTGTGTTATTGAGGATTGTTTTATTTTATTGTATTTTTTAACTTTCTTCTAGTTTAATTCTGTTTTAAGGGGATGGGAGGGTTGGATTATGGGACGAGGGAATGTTTTAACTTGTTTGTTTTAAAAATGTTGTACCCCACCCCAATTGCTGCGCAGAGGGACGGGCAATAAATAAATTAATAATAAGAAGAAGAAGAATATGAGGGCAAATTATTGTATACAGACCAATCAAAGTGCATGAAAAGCTGCATGTAGATCAGGGGTGGGAATTGTATAGCCTTGCAGATACTGTGGAACAGGAATACTTCACAAAACTGGATATGCTACCTATGGCTACTGGTAATTATAGTCAAATAACATCTGGAGCACAATTTCCACTTTAGTGTAGATTGTCGCATGGTGATGTATCTGCCAATTTTACAGTATTGCATATCTATGGGGAAACCACTGCCAGACATCACACATTTGAGATATATGTATGCAGTGCTCATATTTTCTCCTGTGCAGAAGTACTGTCCATGTTGGAAATGTGTTCATTCTAAGGTGACCTTCACCAAAATATGCAGATCATCACTTGCTATAGTCAAGAAGTGATGAGCATGCATGTGCAAGCCATTTCTTTGAATGTGTGCAATATTTATCCTGAGGGCCTAAGTAAACTTCAGGCATCAGATTCCCCTCTGATCTTGGAAGCTAAGAATGGTCAGCTCATGTTAGTATTTGGATGGGAGACCAATGTATTTCAGAGGAAGGAACTGGCACAACCACCTCTGAGTTTTCTTTACCTATGCAATTTTATGGAGTCACCATAAGTCAACACATTACTTAAAGGCACATACACACATACACTATATCTATCCAAAATAAATGCTGAGCACCAGGATTTGGACAAGACTGTTCTCCATATAGACAACTGAGGGGAAAATCACAGATTTTGTATAATAATATTAAACTATGCGGATATGCCAATGGTTGATATAAACATGCTGATTAATTTAGATGAGTATAACAGGGTATAACAGGGTGGCAGGAATATTGACCTTCTCATTTTTATCCTACTCTCTTTTTTCTGTTAGAACATTTTTGCAGCTCTTCTGAACATTACCCCTCCTATTTTAACCCTCTTAGTCATTGTACATGCATGACTTGATTTTCTCAAGTTTCATGAAAAGTTTTCTGTATAAAGGGAACAGAAATACAAATAAGGATCACAAACTCTCCAATTGTCTTTTAAGGCACGGGACGATGTAGGAGATTAAAGGGAGTTTGTCGACATACACTTTGTCATCCTGTGGAAGTCTATGTTGGTCGATGCAACAATGGAATGGGAAATTGCTGTGTTGATGATGCTGAAGACATTCGGAAACATAGACAGTAGAATCCCTTAACGGCAGTGAAGAAGTCCAAAAGAATGCTTGTGAACTTCAATGATCAGGAGAGAGAACAAATATTGCATTGTATGTTCTCATAATAAACACTATACATTGTTATGAACCTGTACTGCTACGTATTTGTCTAGTACTTTTTCAAATCAATAGGGTTTATTTAAAAAATAATCAAAAATAGCCTGTTGAAACCCAGAAATCTTATGCAATACTGTCTGGAGGAAAGTTAGTATAAGAAATTAGTTAAAATGAGATGTGCAGAATTTTTAGAGCGGAACAAAGAATGATAGAATAATAGAATCTTGGAGTTCAAGAGAGCTACAATGGCCATCTATTCCAGTGATGATGAGCCTTTTAGAATCCGGGTGCCCAAACTCAGTGGCATTCCTGCACTGGGTGTCACCCGGTGAAGGGTAGGTGGGATTTCTCCCAGCTTTCCAGGGTGAGAAATGAAGCACTCCTTTCCTTCACCCCTCCCACCTAGGAAAGGCTTTCCCCCTGGCATTTCCAGAGTGGGAGAAGTGGAGAAACAGAGCATTCCTTTCCTTCACCCCTCCTACCTTGGAAAGGTTTTCTCCCAGTCATTCAAGGGTGGGAGAGGTGGAGAAATGGGGCACTCCTTCTCCCTCACTCCTCCTGGCCTCTGCTATGATAGTGTGTGCCCTCAGAGAGGGTTCTGTGTGCCCTCCCTGGCATGTGTGCCATAGGTCTACCATCATGGATATAGTCCAAACCCTGCCATGCAGGGATACGCAACTAAAACACTCCTCTGAGAGATGACCATCCAACCTCTGTTGAAAGACCTCCAAAGATGGAGAGTCCACAACCCTCTGAAGCAATCTATTCCACTGTTGAACAACTCTTACAGTTTAAAAGTTCTTCTTAATATTTAGGTGAATTTTTCCTTGTTATTTGAATCCATTGGCTTGTGGTATAGTCTCTGAAGCAGGAAAAAACAAGTTTGCACCATCTTCTACATGACACCTCTTATGGTATTTAAACATAGCTATCATATCACCGGTCAATCTCTCCTTTAAGTTGAACATATCCAGATCCATAAGTCATTCTTATCAGGATTTGATTTACAGCCTTCTGTTACCCTTGTCACTCTTCTCTGGACATGTTCCACCTTGTCAGTATCCTGCTTGGACTGGCCATCAACATGACCATCAAAGGTAAGGTATACATTTTGCATAACATGTGACCGATGAAAACAGCTACAGTTGTAAAACTACCAGTACATAAATAGGTGCATACAAGAAATGGATGTTGTGTCCAAGGACTTGTATAACTGCCTTGTCTGGGTCTATTTAATATCTGGATAGGCTGTTATAGAGAAACAGAAAAGAGAGAAAAAAATGCATTGGCATTTTGTGCTTGTGCATTGGAGTAAAAATGGCTTATTGCCCTAGTTAGGGTCTTGAATAAGAGAGATAAAGTTTGATATTTATCTGCTTGAAATTTTAAAATTAATATTTGAGCTTCATTTAAGGTTACATTTTTCTTTTCCCTTCCTGAATTCTGTTCATGAACACACTTAAGTTTGACAATGAGCTGTAAGTTTCTGGATGTTGTTGCTGTTGAACCGCATTTGAAATAATTATGCACATAAAGCATGTAAGAAACTGTAATGAAAAATTTCAGAAACAGCAGATTTTATAAACATCTTTCACAGTAGTGGTATCACCGGAGGGGGGGAGGATAAAGGGGTGTGCTGTGCCATGCTATGCCATCCTGTCCCCTCCTTTTCTAGCACTCAGAGAGGCTGTCGGCAGTCCCTCCCCTCCCCTCCTCTTCCTCATGAGGAAAAGGACAAAACAGCACCAAGGAAGGTTGTACATGCCAATCCAGAAGCCCCACCCCCTGGAAGCCCTGCCCCCATACCAGGGCCACCACTGTTTAACAATATGATTTATAAGTTCCTTTGCAGCTTTCAGTTCCCTTCTGTCCCTACTGCTTTTCATCATCACCCCTGATAAGGAACAGAGCTTCAAATCAATTCTGTAGCTGCAAGTTAGCAGAATGATACCTGGTCTCCCTACTTCTACTTGTCACATTCCTCCAACTGTCTACCTCCTGTTTATGTGAGGTGATCTCCTTCCCCATCCAGGACCACCCATTCTGTTTTGTCCAGGAAAACCTCTTGCTCCCTAATATGGTGAAGTGTAAATATCTGGGCCTCCAGCTGCTAAATCTTCTCTTTCAACAGGACCACCAACTGGTACTTGGTGCAGGTAAAGTTCCCCACATCCATAGTCAAGAACACAAGCAATCCTACAGATTTTGCAGATGACTGCAGATTCTCCCTCACTATCCATCTTGAGAAGTCTTAAATAGACAATGAAACAGGACTCTGGGCCTCCCACTCAAACACTCCCCCATTAAACTCCCATGTAAAACACCCCTATTGGCTTTGCCTGTTCACAGCACTCTGTCACCAAGCTCAAGAGACCAGGGCTATAGCCATATAGAGCACTACTTGCTGCTAGCTCTTTCCCCAGGTAAGTATCCAACTCATTTCCTCTGAGAATACCCCCCATCCCTTAAACAACAACAACAACCCCCCAAAAGGAAAAAGTAAAGAGGGACCCTTTAAACACATCTCATTTTCTGTTCTGTGCTGTATGTCATTCTTGGTTATTGGTAAAATTTTGTATCAGGAACAAACACACTCACTCAACTCCACCACTCTCCATTGTCAAACTGTGTTCCACTGTCAACCAGCCCTTACTGTCAGGAAGTGACACCTAATGTTGAGGTGGAATCTATTTTCCTGTAGCTTGCATCCATTGCTCTGTGTCCTGTTCTCCAGAACAGCAGAAAACAAGCCTGCTCCCACCTCAATATGACAC
This sequence comes from Phrynosoma blainvillii, assembly GCA_026167975.1. NCBI lineage: Eukaryota > Metazoa > Chordata > Lepidosauria > Squamata > Phrynosomatidae > Phrynosoma > Phrynosoma blainvillii. Next base: position 213,276,726 of record JANUYF010000001.1, read on the forward strand.
CCCTTCAAATTCTTAAACAAAGCTATTATATCACCATCTTAACCATCTATTCTCCAGGCAAAACATACCCAGTTCCCTAAGTCATTCCTCATGGGTCATGGTTTCCGGACCCTTCACCATTTTAGTTACCCTCCTCTGAACATGCTCCAGTTTTTCAACATCCTTTTTGAATTGTGGTGCCCAGAACTGGATAAAAGCAGAATACAGTAACACTGTTACTTCCCTTCATCTAGATACTATACTTCTATTGATGCAGCCTAAAATTGCAATGGCCTTTTTAGCTGACGCATCACACTGTTGACTCATGTTCAACTTGTGGTGCACTAGGACTCCTAGATCCCTTTCATACATAGTCTCATTAAGCCAGATGTCCCCCATCTTATATCTATGCGTTTCATTATTATTTTTTGTCCTAAGTGCAATACCCCACATTTCTCTGTGTTGAAATTCATTTTGTTAGCTTTGGCCCAGCTTTCTAATCTATTAAGGTCATTTTGAATTTTCATCCTGTCCTCTGGGGTATTAGCTACTCCTCCTAATTTGGTGTCATCTGCAAATTTGAGAAGTATGCCTTCTATTCTTTCATCCAAGTCATTGATAAAGATGTTGAATAGCATTGCGTCCAGGACAGAACCCTGTGGCACCCCACTGGTCACTTCTCTCCAAAGGAAAGCAAAGCAGCTTCATTTATATATCGCTTCATATCACGCTATGGGATGTCTAAGCGGTTTACAACTGTAAGCTCATTGCCCCACAACAGCTGGGTACTCATTTTAGCGACCTCGGAAGAATGCAGGCCTGAGTCTAGCCTGAGCCCTGGCTGGTATTGAACTCGTAGCCTTGTGGTCTATGAGTGAGTGGCTGCAGTACAGGCATTTAAGCACTGCACCCCCAGGGCTGCACCCCCAGGGCTCTCCAGGATGAAGAGGAGACATTGCTGAGCATGCTTTGGGTTCGACTGGTCAACCAATTACAAATCCATTTAACAACTGCATTGTCTAGCCCACATTTTACTAGCCTGTTTGCAAGAATATCATGGGGACCTTGTCAAAGGCCTCACTGAAATCAAGATATGCTATGTCTACAGCATTCCCTTCATCTACCAAGCTGATAATTTTATCAAAAAACAACAACAGATCAAATTAGGCTGACATGACTTGTTTTTGAGAAACCATGTTGACTTTTAGTGTTTATGACACTCCCTTCTAAATGTTCACAAACTCTCTGTTTAATGAACTGTTCTAGAATTGTTCCCGGTATTGATGTCAGACTAACTGGGCGATAGTTGTTGGGATCCTCTTTTTTCCTCTTTTTGAAGATGGGGACAATGTTTGTTCTCCTCCAGTCTGCTGGGACTTCTCCTGTTCTTCAGGAGTTCTCAAAGATTATTGCCAGTGGCTCTGAAATTACATTTGCCAGTTCTTTTAATATCCTTGGATGTAGTTCATCTGGTCCTGGAGACTTAAATTCATTTAGGTTAACCAGGTATTCCTGTACTACCTCTTTATTTATCCTGTGCTGCATTTCCCCTATTGTGTTCTCTGCTCCATTTTCCTCAGGTTGAGCACCCTTTTCCTTTTGTGAAAAGACTGAGGCAAAGAAGGTGTTGAGTTTTCTATGTCCTCTGTTAGAATTTCTCCATTTTCTCTGTACAGTGGCCCTACCATTCCCTTCTTTCTTTTGCTACAGACATACCCCCAAAGCCCTTTTTATTGTTCTTATCCCTTCCACTAAGCCCGAGCTCATTCTGTGCTTTGGCTTTCCTGACTTTACTACATGTGCTAGCTATTTGTTTGAATTCCTCTTTAGTTATTATTATTATTAACTTTATTTATTAAGCGCCATAGATGTACACGGCACTGTACAAAACCAAATAAAAAATCCAGAATATATAAAAAGCCTGCCTGTGGCGTACAATCTAAAAGTAAAACAACAAATTAAAACATCATAAAAACAAGTTAAAACATCAAATATCCAAATTGGGTCACGCATCAGGAACAACCAAGTCACGATCACAGACTCCCTGGGAACGCTTCCCTAAACAGTGCGGTCTTTAACTCGGCTTTGAAGCTGGTTAGGGACGTGCTGAGTCATAGTTGTAAGGGAAGGAGGTTCCAGGAGTGAGGGGCAGTGAGCGAAAAGGGACGGATCCGGGACGGGGCAGTGGAAATCCGGGGCTGGGACAGGAGACCTTGGCTACCAGAACGGAGGGAATGAGAGGGGGTGTAGGGAGAAAGAAGTTCAGAGAGATAGGGAGGGGCGAGCCCATGCAGGGCTTTGAAGGTGAGCAAGAGAAGCTTATAGCGAATGCAGAAGGGAACGGGGAGCCAGTGAAGGGATGACAAAAGGGGAGAGACATGGTCATATCGACGAGCGAGTGAGATAATACGGGCAGCTGAGTGCTGATTTCTATCAATGGGTTTAGTGATTTTGCCCCTTTTCCATTTCTTATACATCTCCCATTTAAAACTTAGTTCAGTTGAAAGTTCTTTTGTCATCCAACCCGGTTTCTTGAGACACCACCCATTTTTTCATTTTCTCCCATTTCACAGTTTGAGATTGTGCCTTCAGTATTTCCCTTTTGAGAAACTCCCATCCATCCTGAACTCCCTTCTCCTTTAGTATTCCTGACCATGGGATCACTCCCAGTGTTTCCCTAAATTTATTGAAATCAGCTCTCCTAAAGTCTAGAATGAGTGTCTGACTATGCCTAGCTTCTCCTTTCCACTGTATACATGATCATTCCCACCTAAGGATCCCACCACTTGCACCCCATTGACTTGGTCATCCCTATTGGTTAGGATCAAATCTAAAATAGATGATTACCTTGTTGCCTCATCCACCTTTTGGACAATGAAATTGTTTTCGAGGCAAGTGGGGAATTTGCTAGACTTTGAAGTATTGGCTGAGTTTGACTTCCAGTAAATAGTTGGATAGTTGAAGTCACTTATCACTACTACCTCTCTCCTTTCTAAATGTGTGGCCATCTGTTCTAGAAAGGCCTCATCCAATTCCTCAGTCTGACTTGGGGGTCTGTAGTAGATTCCCACAATAACATCCCTGTTGTTTCCTTCCCCTTTAATTTTTATCCAGATGCTCTCCACCTGATTTCCAGGATTTAAGTCCTGGATCTCTTCACAGGTGTAAACATCTCTGACATATAATGCTATTCCTCCTCCTTTCCTGTTTGGCCTCTTTCTCTTAAAATGGTTATACCCCTCTATTCCTACATTCCAATTATGAGACTCATCCCACTAGGTTTCAGTGATGCCTATTATATCATATTTTCTTTGTTGTGCTAGAAATTCAAGTTCATCTTGTTGGTTTCTCATGCTCTTGGCATTTGTTTGGAGACACCTAAGGCCTTGCTGTCTGTGTGAGTTTTTTTGCCTCCCACTGTTGGGCCCTTGCATCATTTGTCTTCTTCCCTCTAGCTGCGGTGGCGAGGAGGGACCCTTTAAAAGTCTGCCTTCACCACCTTGGGCAGCGGAGCAGCTGCGGCAGCGAGGAGGGACCCTTTAAAAGGCTGCCTTCACCACCTTGGGCAGCGGAGCAGCTGCGGCGGCAAGGAGGGACCCTTTAAAAGGCTGCCATCACCACCTTGGGCAGCGGAGCAGCTGCGGCGGTGAGGAGGGACCCTTTAAAAGGCTGCCTTTACCACCTTGGGCAGCGGAGCAGCTGCGGCGGTGAGGAGGGTCTTTTTAAGGCTCAAGTGGAGCTTTAATCCTCCACCACGAACATCTGGGGAGAGCCAGGGAGGCCATGCGGAGCCCTGAAGCTCCAGAGAAACATCCACTACCAGTGGCGCAGCAGCAGCTGCAGCGACTGAGCTGGGGAGGCCGGGCGGAGCCTTCAAAAGCTTCGGAGGACCATCTGCTCCCGGCAGCGCAGCAGCAGTGGCAGGGGGAGAGCCGGGGAGGCCGTATGGAGCCTTGAAGCTCTGGAGAGGTTAATGTCTTCACCAATCCTCTTGGTGGAAGAACGCTGCTGAGAAGCCAGAAGGTTGGGCGGAGCCTCTTCAATCCTGTCCTCCCTCTTACCATCAGTAGGGACCCAGGTGCTGAAGGTGCGCCAGGGTGATGCCTCTTTAATCTTCTTGTAGTTATTGCTGACGATAGTAGAGCATCTATATACTGTCTTGCCCTATTTGCATAAGGCAGCTGGATAGCCCAGCGTTGGGAACTAATACTAGAACCCATTAAGACCAGGAATGGATACAAAGAGGTGCTGGTGAGAGCAGCATCTCCCGGAAGTTGGGCTCCCAGTCAGAGGAATGGGTTGGTGAGAGTGGCCCCTCTACAGACTAGGTGGCTAGACGATCCATGGACATAAGCAGCTGGGACAATTCAAGCTGCTTAGTGGGGGTGAATATGCTGGTGAGAGCGGCATTTCTTTTGACAGTAGATTGTAAGCGCCAGTAATAATAAGAGAAGAGAGATCCCGGTGGGAGAGGTATTCTCTTAGAGGCTAATCTTAGAGTATAAATGATTACATCAATGTTAGGATGGTAGAGGGGGGAAGAGTGGGGAGAAAGATAATTTCTAGAGGTTCACTTGCTGAGAAGAGTTTAGTGATATGGCTGCTGGTGGTGATCAATCTGTTAAAGTTGTGCGGGGCAAGGGAGATATGGTGTTAACAGAGTGGGAATGATACAAAAAGGAAGACGGGATCGATATCTGAAAGCTATCCCATCTTCCACTCACTCTGTTAGCCTGAAAGTACCGAGAGTCACCCCAACCATACCACAGACCCCCACCTTGCTCCTGTGCAATGCCAGGTCGGTGAGGAACAAATCTCATATCATCTATGATTTATTGGAAGGAGAGAATGCCGACCTGGCTTGTTTTACTGAAACCTGGCTGGGGGAGGATAGCAGTGAAACTTGGGTGAAGGCTCTCCCAGCCGGGTATACTGTTAAGGAGCAGGTTAGGGAAAGTGGGCAAGGGGGTGGGGTGGCCTTGGTCCATAAAAATACTATCACATTGTTCAGAAGACCTATCCGGAAAATGACGTACATCGAATGTATTTACCTGACCTTGAAATCTAGGGACAGTCTGGGGATTCTGTTGGCTTACCATCCACCCCGTTGCCTAATAGACTCCCTGGCTGAGCTGACACAGTTGGTCTCAGAACTGCTGTTGGAGTCCCCCAGGCTTCTAGTTCTGGGGGACCTCAACATCCCCTTTGAGTCCAACTCATTGGATCTAAAAGGTGCAGCTCGGGAGTTCATGGCATCCATGACAGCCATGGGTCTGTTCCAATTAGTTTCAGGTCCAACACATTGTGCTGGTAATACACTCAATGTGGTCTTTAGTACGGACCAGGAATATCCGTGGGCAGAAGTAATTCAAACTTCTGCTCTGTCATGGACGGATCACTATCTGATCAAAGTTGGACTAAGGGCCATTTCCTACATCCCTCTCGGGTGTGGAGGACCTATTAAAATGGTCTGGCCTCGAAGGCTGATGGAACCCAAAAGGTTCCAGGAAGCCCTAGAGGGTTCTATGGTTGGGAATGATGGCAATTCTGTCGAAACCCTGGTAAATACCTGGAATAACGATCTTACCAGGGCGATAGACATTATCGTTCCCGAGCGTCCTTTCCAGCCTGCTTCTAATAAAAAACCATGGTTTACAGAAAATCTTCGTTTAATGAAGCGGGCTGTGCAATGACTAGAGCGCCGCTGGCAGAAACATCAACGTTTAGCTGACAAGACACGTCATAGGAACATGTTAGATTCCTATCGAGTGGCAATAGATGCAGCAAAGAATTCCTTCTACGCTGCACGTATTGCATCTGCAAAGTCTCATCCAGCAGAGCTGTTCAGGGTGGTTAAAGAATTAACTCAATTGGCTCCCACCCTGAACCCATTACTGGAACCAACTAAAGCAGGGATAGGCAACCTTTCCCCTTTAAGGGCCGAGGGACTTCAGCTCCCAGAATCCCAGGAGCTATTGGCCAACATGGGACTATTGGCCAACATGGCTGAGGCTTCTGGGAGCTGAAGTCCCTCGGCCCTTAAAGGGGAAAGGTTGCCTACCCCTGAACTAAAGCATGCTGTGACGCATTTAATGACTTTTTTGCAGATAAAATCTCTCAGCGAAGGGCCGGTCTGGATGCGGGCATTATAACGGAGCCAAAAAGAGGGGTGTCCAGGGACTCTGTGGACTGTATTAAACTGGATCAATTTGAGTTTGTAAATACCGATGAAGTGGACAAGCTTCTTGGATGTGTAAGGAAGACAACATGCCCTCTTGATCCTTGCCCATCATGGCTGACCGGTCAGGGAGGAGATGCTGTAAAATTACTATTTTTGCATCCTTCAGGGAGGGTAAATTTCCAGCGAGCTTAAAACTAGCGATAGTGAAACCACTCTTGAAAAACCCCTCCCTTGATCCCCTGATGAGATGCAATTATAGACTGGTCTCTTTATTACCATTTTTGGGCAAAGTGATTGAGAGGGCGGTTGCCTTCCAGCTCCAGGCAGTCTTGGAAGAAACCGATTATCTGGACCCATTTCAAACTGGCTTCAGGGCGGGATACGGGGGTTGAGACTGCCATGGTCGCCTTAGTCGATGATCTCCATCTGGGTATCGACAGGGGAAGTGTGACCCTGTTGGTCCTCTTGGACATCTCAGTGGCATTCGATACCATAGACCATGGTATCCTTCTGGGACGCCTGATGGAGTTAGGTATTGGGGGCACTGCGCTCCAGTGGCTCCGGTCCTACCTCTCGGGCAGATCCCAGATGGTGAGGCTGGGCGACAGTTGCTCCTCTAAGAGGGAGCTGACATCTGGTGTCCCGCAGGGCTCCATAGTGTCTCCCATGCTGTTCAACATTTACATGAAGCCACTGGGAGAGATCATCCGGAGATATGGGGCGCGGGGTTATCAATATGCTGATGACACCCAATTATATTTCTCTATGTCTCCGACTGCTGCAGTGACTAAGGATGGCATCTCTCCTCTGGACGCCTGCCTTGGGTCAGTTATGGGGTGGATGAGGGAAAACAAACTCAGGCTGAATCCAGAGAAAACAGAGGTACTCGCGATAGGTACCCCTGATCTGGGGAGGGAATTTTGTCAACCAGTCCTTGACGGGGTCACACTTCCCCTGAAGGACAAAGTGTGCAGTTTGGGAGTACTCCTGGACTCATCTCTACAGTTGTCATTCCAGGTGAATGCGGTGGCCAGGAGTGCTTGGAATCAGCTTCGGTTGATTCACCAACTGCGCCCCTATCTGGACCAGAAGGACCTTGAAGCAGTAGTACTTGCCCTGGTAATCTCTTATGTGGACTTCTGTAACACGCTCTACTTGGGGCTACCTTTGTACGAAGTCCGGAAACTTCAATTGGTTCAAAATACGGCAGCCAGGTTGGTCACCAGGACAACTAGGGCGGACCATATTACACCTGTGTTGAAAGCTCTTCACTGGCTGCCGATTAGTTTCCGGGTGCAATACAAAGTGTTGGTCACTACCTTTAAAGCCCTTCATGGCTTGGATCCGAGTTACTTGAAGGAACGCCTCTCCCTACATAATCCGCCTTGCACTCTTTGAACATCAGGGAAGTATTTGTTAGAATATCATAACACCAGATTAAAGGTAACTTCCCAGAGATCATTCACAGCAGCAGCTCCTAAGCTTTGGAATAGCCTGCCGGAGGAGATCCACCTTATTAATACACTAGAAGCCTTTAAGAAGCCACTTAAGACGGAGCTCTTCCTGCAGGCTTACCCACCTGACCTTCCTAATTTGTAAAAAACTAATTGCCTTATCAATATGACCTTCCGGGTGTGTGAAGATGAAGACAACCGGCTCTCTGGATAGGGTATTGGTTTTGATTTAGAGGGATTATGGGGTTTTATTGTGGGGAGGGATATTGTTGTTGTGGTTTTTATATATTTTATGCTTTGTATTTTTATATTACTTGTTATCCTGCTTCGATCCATAGGGAGAGGCGGGAAATATAAATAATAATAATAATAATAATTTATTACATTTTGACTATTATCTCCAGCCCATAATGCACTCCTTCCTTCCAAGATACCTTCCAAGATACTGTATCCCTCCCCCACATGACTCAGTTTAGAGCCCTCCTGAACAAATGTTTGAGACTATTGGCAAAAATGTTTCTGCCAAATGGTGTGAAATGCAGCCCATCTCTTGCTAGAAGTCCATCCTCATGGAACTGCAGCCCATGATTCAAGATCCAAATCATTCTTGGTGGCACTATCTATGGAGCCAGTTATGCATGTCTGGTATCTTCCTCTCACTTCCTGGACCAAACCCTTCAACTGGGAGAAGAGATGAGCTAACAACCTGTGCATCCAGCTCTTTCAGCTTCCTACCCAAAGCCTCATAATCCCTTCTGATATTCTGAAGGCTATGCCTTGCAGTATCATTAGTTCCCACATGGACCAAGAGAAGGGGTAATGGTCAGTAGGCTTGGCAAGTCTTGTCAGCCTCACTGTCACATAAAAGATTTTTGCCCCAGGGAGACAACACACCTTCTGGGACACCTGGTCAGGCCCACAGGCCACTGCTTCTGTACCCCTCAACAAAGAGTCCCCACCACCACATGCCTCCTCTGAGGCTTAGCAATGGCTGTCCCCTGAGGACTGTCCCTGCTGCTCTTCTTCTTCATCCTTGATAAGGGAGAGAGCTTCAAATTGATACTATAGTTTCAAGCTCCCAGAACAACCCCTGATTTCCCTACTTCTCCAGCTGTCTACCACCTGTGTGCGTGAAATGACCTCCTCCCCAACAACCTCCTCTGTGTGGTCTCCATCCAAGACCATTCATTCTGCTCTGTCCAGTAAAACCTCTTGCTCTCTAATATACTGAAGTGTAGCTACCCAGGCCTCCAGCTGCTGGAGATTTCCGGCTGGCAAGCAGAGGCATGAGGAGTGGTTTTCATGGAGCTCTGTGAAACCTGCTCTTTGAACAGGAGCTTTTTGCCATACCAAAGCAAGAATAAATCTCTGGCGACCTTTCCCCTTGGCATAGGGGATACTAGGAGACCACGCACAGAGGCTCAAATCCCAGCTGGAACTGGCTGGTTCAAAAGGGAGGAGGAGGAATCAGCAGAGGAGATCTGGAGGGAGCCATGGGGGAAGCTAAATGTAGCTGCTGGCTCTATTACATTGAAATAACTAAAAAATACAAAACAACAAATTCTGGGACACTTTTGACCAGATTGAGATAGAATAAGTTTCTAAAGGAGAGAGTATCTTTCATAACATAATATCTGCAATACAGTGGGAAACAACTGAAGGGAAAAATTAAGTAAAGAACTGTGGCGATGTTAAGTCAACTGAATAAGACATCAAAACAAGTTGCAAGATGTCACAAGATAAGTAAGTGAATTTAAATACCAACTAAAATAATAAAACAGATTACAAGAGAACAGAATAACTACAAAGAAGGAAGTCTCTATCTCAGCTGTAATTAATTGCTCATGATGAAATGAGCAATTACTATTGGTGTAGTATTGAGGAAAAAAAGAACATTAGCTTTCTTCACCTGAATATAAAAGAGTAAAAAGTGAAAATCAATTTGGAGAACTTTCTGATTGAAAGAGCTGGAGGAACTTTAAAGAGTCTACAGGAATTGTGAATGTCAAAGGAATAAATACATAAAGAGAATACTAAGGAGATATATATATATATATATATATATATATATGAAAGAAGAAAACAAGATGTCAATGACCTCAAGAAATGCAGCAGCAGCTCAAACAATGGCTCAAACACAAAGGAGAGCCTCAACTAAACAAAATTTCTTTTTGGAAGAAATCAGAAAAATGCAAATAGAAGCGGAACAAAACTTAAAACATGAGATTAAAATATTAAGAGTGGACCTTAAACAAAACATAAAATTGGAATTAAAGACAGAACTAAAAGATGTGAAACAATCATTAAAAGTGAAGTAGGACATCAAAAGGACAAACACAAGAATAGAAAAGTTAGAAGAAAAAACTAAGGAAGTGGAAGAAACAACAACAGAATTAAAAGCATTAAAAGAAAAATTTAGACAACAAAGCACTTGAAGAACAAAAACTAAGAGAAAACTGTTTAAAGATTAAAGGTTTAAAAGAAAAGAAAAATGAAGATTTATACAAATATTTGATACCAGCCCTAGCAGAATATATGAATTTAACAAAACAAGATATGATGTGGGAAATAAACAAATTATTTAGAATAAACTCCCAAGTGGCAATAGAAAAAAAATATCTAGAGATGTGGTCATATATTTTTTGAGAAAGAAAACTAGAGATGAGATTTTATTTCAAAGTTATCCAAAGGATTTAATCATAGAATAAAAGGTGATTAGAATTTACAAAGACATACCAAAAAGGATATTGAAAAAAAGAGAAGGATATAAATTCTTAACTACTCAATAATAGAAGAAGAATTACATATAGATGGGAAAAATTAGAAGGTATATCAATTAAATTTAAACAGAAATGGTATAAACTCAACACAATTTAAAAAGCAAGGGATTTCTGGAAAGAACACAAAACAGAACTGTAAAACTGGTCTACACCAAAAGAGAAAAGAAAAGATAAAGATTAAAAGATACAGCAAGAAGATCAAGAAGACCAAAGCAGAGAAGAATCAGAAAGGGAATCTGAATTAGAACAAGAAACAGATATTGAAGATCTGGAAGAATACACAAGAGGAGGAAGAACAAGGAGTTGAAAATTTAAATAAAACTTTCCTTCCAGAACGACTCGGTTTGTCCAATTTGTTAACACTTTCTCCTAGTAATTAAATCATCCTTAAACCAATCTTATCTTCTTAGTTTCTCATGATTCTTTATGAGATTTGCCATCTTGAATAAGCCCCCCCCCCCTAATTCTCGGAGTTCTGGGAATAGAAAAAGACAGTAAAGAGATAATAAAGCTCACTGGCCTCTTAGTGGTGAGCGTGGGCTTGGTCTGGGAAGTGGAGGAGTGGTTCGACACTGTGGAGTTAGTGGTGGTTGGTTGCGCTGAGGAGGAGACCCGGATGTGTGCTTTTCTTATCTTTGGCTGAATTCGTGTCAGAGTGGGGGCACCAATAAGAGGCCTTCAGGAAGTACCTTGGAACTTTGGGAAGAAGGGAATTTGTCAATGTTGAGAGCAAGGAAGGATCTTGGAAACACAACATCCCCTTATCGGAACCATAGAGGAGGAAAGGGTAGAGAAGGACTTACAAGAGAACAACTATAGGCTCCTGGTCTGCGTCGGGACAGCGTTTTGGACGAAGACAATTGGTTAACTATTTAGGTTTGCTTTCAGGGAATTTAGAACTTGCCCATTTGGGCTTTCTATTTGGCTTAGACCCACTCTTTGGGTTTGTTTAATGTTTTAACTCTTGATTATCTAAGAAATTTTCTTAAGCTACACTGTAACTACTGTGATAGTGGAAGAGAGGGAAGTGGAAAGGAAGGAAAAAATTATATTTAATGCAAATTTGACTTCAATATTTTTAAAGGGTTTTTGGGATTGTTTGGAATTGATTGATAAACATATTGATTAGGCAAGGTTAACAAACTTAAAATTTTCTTTGTTTTTTCTCCTTCTTTCCACTTTAATCCACACAGTAGAAAGCCTAGCTAAGAGTGTATAAAGATCAGAATTTTTTGACCAGTGTCCAGAACCGAATTTATTAATCATCTAATTCTAATTATTGAGTGAATTTTGGATTGTTATCTCTCAGTGAAAGAATCAGTTCTGGAGTTTATTTCATATTTGGTGAATACTTTTTATATATATATATATTGGGTTTGTTTATTCTTTTCTCCTCTCTTCCCTTTCTTTCTCAGCTTTGTAACCCACTTTAAATACGAAATATGATGTCCAGAAATCAATCAGCCAAGTCACAGAATGTAAATGTAAATCTGAATGTAAGACATGCTTCAATAGATCAACCCAAAAACTCTGACACCAATCTTCTTGATGAGATTAGAAAATGTATTAAACAGGAACTGTACAATTTTAAAGTAGAAATTCGTCAAGAGATAAGGGTGGAATTACAGGAAATTGGGCATTCAATTGATAAAATTACAAATGAGATCTCATCTGTCAATCATAGAGTTGGAGATCTAGAATATAAGGGAGAGAGGTTATCAGAAGAACTGGAAGAAGTCAGGAAACTAAGGGAAAAGGACTTAGATGAAAAAGCCAACTGGGATCAAAAATTAAGCGAGAAATGCCTCAAGATTTGCGGCTTTCCAGAAAACAAACACGAAAATCTAATGGAATATTTTATTCCCAAATTGGCAGTTTTCTTAAATAAAGATAGAGACTCCTTCCAGTTTGAGGTGGATAGGATCTTTCACCTTAATTCCCTAACAGCCAAAAAGAAAAATTTGCCCAGAGATATTGTGGTATATTTGGTCAGGAGACAGATTTGAGACCTAATTTTAAAAGTACATAACGAGTCTCCTTTGACTTTGGATGGTCACCCAATTCAGATTTTAAAGGATATCCCTGCCAGGATTCTCTGGAGGAGAAAAGAATATGTCTTTTTGACAACATACTTAAGATAACATGGTGTTCATTACAGATGGGGTTCCCCAGATGGAATAGTATTCTGGTGGGGTAAAAGAAGGATAATCCTTAGGAATTTAGAGGAAGCACAAAGGTTTTGGGACCAAGAGGATAGGGCAGGGAAAATCAGAGTGAAACCCCCAGATAACACAGATCATCAAGACACCTCAAAAAGAAAAACAAATTCTAGAAGTGAAGGAAACTTAGATAAAGGCAAAGGAGCATTGATTTTGGAACAAAGTGAAAAGAAAGGAGAGCTAGAAGAAGAACCTTCCACTGATTTAGACAATAAAAATTTGAGCAATGGAGGAGGTTTGACTGACGAAGGCGAAACAACAGAGCAATAAGAAATAAGTATTGATCCCTTTGTTGTAAATGGACAATCTTAAATTACTAAGCTGGAATGTGAGGGGACTAAACATGCCCCAGAAAAGGAAAAAAATATTTCATCAAATTGGGAAAGTTAAGGCAGACATCGTCTGCCTTCAGGAAACACATATTCAGACTAAGAACATAAAGTACCTGAAGAATAGAAAAATAGGTAGAGAATATGCCTCGACAATCTCTTCTAAAAAGAAAGGGGTAGTGATTTATATTGCAGATAAATATAATTCCAGACTTCTCAAATCAGATCCAAAAGGATACTACATAATAGTAGAAATAAATGTTAAGGGACATTAAATCATGGTTTTAAGAATATATTCCCCTTTGTCAAACAAAAATTACTTTTTCAAGAAGCTGTTAGATGATCTTTTGCCTATTAATAATGACTCAATTATAGCCTTAGGTGATTGGAATGGGGTTATTGATCCCCAGATGGATAGATCTTCATCTAAAAGGAGTAAAGTCCGGGGGAAATTACCTAAAAGCTTCTTTAACTTTCAAAAAACCTTGGCCTTAAAAGATGTATGGAGAATGCTATATACAAATGCAAGAGACTACACTTTCTTTTCTCACATTCATTCTTCTTGGTCTCGAATTGATATGCTTTTAGCTTCCCCCCAATTATGTAATCGTATCATAAAAATTGAAAATCTACCCGCTGTATGGTCAGACCATAACCCTGTGCTAATGAAAATGTCAATTGGACCTAGAGAATACAGATGGATATTAAATGACAATTTGTTGAAAAATGAAAAAAACTTTAAAAGAGGTTCAAGAACAATTACAATTTTATTTCCAACAAAACTTGAATAGTGGAACAAATATAAATATAGTATGGGATGTTTCAAAAGCATTCATAAGAGGTTTTCTTATGAAAAAGAATATAGAAATAAAGAGGAACAAGGAAAGAAAAATGAAGGAATTAGAACAGGAACTCAAATCTTACAAGAATCAGTTAAAAATGCAAAGTAATGCAAGGAAAAAAGTAGTGAATGAATGAAAAAATAAAATTCATAATATACGTCATCAGATATCTAATTTAACAATGGAAGAGATCCATGTGAAGTTGAAATTCATTAAACAAAGGTACTTTGAACATTCAAATAAACCCGGGAAAATCTTAGCCGCAATGTTAAAAAAAGAACAGGACAAAAGAATAATTACTAAATTAAAAGAGGGTGACTGTACGTTTACTCGTCAATCTCACTTAAAAAGAATCCTTTTCAATTTCTATAGAAATTTGTATAAAGAAAGTGATGGAAATATTGACTATATTAAACAGTATCTTAATGAACAATATATTATTAGAATCCCTGAAGAATATAAGAAATTTCTAAATAAAAGAATAGAATTACAAAAACTTGCAGACAGGATCCAAAACATGAGGTCAGGTAAGGCTCTAGAGCCAGATGGTTTTACTGCAGACTATTATAAAAAATGTAAAGATCAATTAGCGTCCCCCTTTCTTCAAACAATGAATGCAGTCCTTGATGGAATATATCCGGACTCCTGGAGGCAAGCTAACATTATACTTATCCCTAAAGAGAATAAAGATAGATTAAATCCAAAAAATTATAGGCCCATTTCTTTATTGAATAATGATTATAAAATTTTTGCTTCAATTTTAGCCAATAGGACAAAAGAATGGTTACCTTCATGGATTAAAAGTGAACAGGCTGGATTCCTCCCAGGTAGAACGATAAAAGATAATGTTCGACATTTAATTAATTTGATTGAATTTCATAACAAAAAAATGACCACAAATTAGTGCTAATCTTTTTTGATATAGAAAAACTTTGATAGCTTAAATTTGTTTTTTATGCAAAATCTCCTTGATAAAATAGATATTGGCCCAAATATGTCTAAATGGATTCGAACAATTTATCAAAATCAAGAAGCCAAATTAATAGTTAACGGGGAGACGACATTATCTTTCAAAATTCAGAAAGGAGTCAGACAAGGCTATCCTTTATCCCCTCTATTATTTATTTTAAATTTTGAATTGTTGTTGAATAATATACACAAGAATGCAAATATTCATGGTACAAAAATAAAACTAAGCATGAATACAAAACTAAGGCCTTCGCAGACAATCTGATGGTGTCATTATCTGACCCCTGCTCTGATATTGACTCTTTACTTAAAAGTTTTGAACCAATTCGGTAAAGCTACAGGTTTAAAGGTAAATAAAGACAAAACAATGATGTTATTAATAAATTTGAATTCTGAAGAGAAAAAAGAAATAATACGTATATCCAAATTTCAAGAATCTAAAATAGTTAGATATTTGGGAATAAATATTACGAATAAAAACAGCGACCTCTTTAAGAATAATTATAATAAAAAATGGGCAGAGATCAAAGATGATTTGAACAGGTGGTCAAAACTCAACATTTCTTGGTTAGGTAGAATTTCCATGATTAAAATGTGTGTATTACCTAAATTAATGTATTTATTTCAGAATATACCAATTATACTTAATGACAAGCCCTTTAAGGAATGGGATAAGGAAATTTCTGAATTTGTATGGAACAAAAAAAAACCCAAGAATAAAGTTTAAATATTTACAAGATTCAATGAATAGAGGTGGACTAGGACTGCCCAATCTTAAAAATTATTATTATGCTTGTTCGCTATTCTGGTTAATTGATTGGTTTAGACTTGAAAATGTCTAAATATTTGGTGGAAAAATCTAATGTGATTATATTGTATTTCTCTTTATAATTTCTTTTTTAACCAATAAAATATTTTTAAAAAGAAAATTTAAGTAAAACAAAAGAAAAAAGGGAAAGAACAAAAGAAAGAACAAAACCAACAATGGATTAAACAACAACAACAACAAAAAAAGTAGAAGTAGAAGGAAGAAAAAATATGGAAAGACAAAAAAGAGGAAATATTGAATGATTCAAGGAAAAAAATTACAGGAAAAAATTGCTTAAACAAAATTAACATAACATCATGGAATGTGAAAGGGATGAACATACCTCAAAAAAGGAAAAATATATCATTATTTAGGAAAATATAAACAATGACATTGTCTGTATTCAGGAGACACAAATCAGAAGTCTATTGAGCAAATTACTCAAATAAAATTTAAAAACTTAATCAAATTAGACATTAGAAATTAACTTCTTATTAAATTATTTATAACTCTAGTTGCTTAAGCAATACTTATCTATTGTGCATTTGTGACTTCCTTCTATTTGCAATGATTATAAAGGTAAAGGTAAAGGTAGTCCCTTGACGTGAATGTCTAGTTATAACCAACTGTATGGAATGGTGCTCATCTCCATTACTAAGCTGAAGAGCCAGCATTGTCCAAGGACTGTTGTGGTGAACATGTGGCCAGTATGATTGCACTGAATACTGTTACCTTCCCACTGAAATGGTATCTATTTATTTACTTGTATTTGCATGCTAGATTGGCAGAAGCTGAGACTAGTGACAGGAGCTCACTCCATCATGCAGCACTTGGGCCTCGAACTGCCAACCTTCTGATCTTTTGATCATCAGAAATGGCACCTTAACCACACATCTCAGTTAATTAACCAGTTAAAAAAACAGGAAAAAGGAGAATTCTAGTTGCCCACGGTGATGTTAAGGTCAGTTCCCCAGGAGGTCCTTGGTGATGATAGCTTTGCATGACTTAAAACCTCCCAAAAATACATCGGGTACTAGGTGGGGAGACAAGAGGGCTCACGGAGGCTCAGACCAGAGAGGAGAGGAAAGCTCCCAAAAATGAGCCAAACTCACCCATGAGGGGGCTAGGAGCAGCCACTGCCATGTGGAACACCTGACAGGCAATTCAAGCTGACAATTGGCACAAACATCACCAACAACTTTTTAAAGTAAGAAAACAAAAGAAAAATACAGCTGCAGTAATCACATATCTACAGAAGATTGGTCCATCTAAGATTCCTACTAACAAGAGCTATGAGAATGAGAAAAGTGAGTAAATATTTACTGCTGATTACAACCTAAGGAGACAGAGAAAGGAGTTGGAAAGTGAAAGTAGAAAGGGAAGATGGAAAGACAAAACTATGTATTAGAGATAGAAGGACTGGGAAACAAACTGAAAGGAGAACCCAGAAGACAGGATCAAAATTCAAAATGACTTGAACAGACTAGAAAGCTGGGCCAAAGCTAACAAAATTAAATTCAACATGGAGAAATGTAACATGCACATAGGGCGGGAAAATGAAAATCACAGATATACAATGGGGGACACCTGGCTGAATGAGACTACGTGTGAAAGGGTTCTAGGAGTCCAGGTAGACCACAAGTTGAACATGAGTCAACAGCACGATGCAGCAGCTAAAAAGGCCAATGCAATTTTAGGCTGCATCAATAGTGTCTAGTGTCTAAATCAAGAGAAGTAATAGTGCCACTCTATTCTGCTTTGGTCAGGCCTCACCTGGAATACTGTGTCCAGTTCAGGGCACCACAATTCAAAAAGGTTGTGGAGAAACTGGAGAGTGTCCAAAGGAGGGCAACTAAAATGGTGAAGGGTCTGGAAACCAAGCCCTATGAGGTACAACTTAGGGAGCTGGGGATGTTTAGCCTGGAGAAGAGAAGGTTAAGAGGTGATATGATATCTGTGTTTAAATATTTAAAGGGATGTCATATTGAGGAGGGAACAAGCTTGTTTAAAAAAACCCCTTTGGCATAAAGATATATTGTGATTTATATGGTCAGGACAAAAAAAAAATCAAGGGTAAGGTTCAAAATCCTACAAGACACGCCAGAGAGAAGGGAGCTATCTCTACCTAATCTTAAAACATATCATGAGGCAAGTTGTTTAATGTCAATAAAAGAAGGGATAAACCTGGAAGACAAGAAACTATTACAATTAGCGAGCTCAGGCATTATATTTGGCTGGCATGGATATTTATACTATGATAAGATAAAGACCAATAAGGAATTTAAGAAACATTGGATGAGAAAACCATTATTAAAAATGTGGAAAAATACAGGGGAAAATTAGGAAATAAAATATCCTTGGAAGCATCACTACACAAAGCCTTTTTAAGAAGAGAAATGGGAAGAATTAAAAAATGGTTAAGATATAGGGACTTAATAGTCCATCAAGGTGAGGGATATAGGTTTAAAACACAGGAAGAACTGTTATAGGAAAGAATAGAGATACATTGGTATTTATTAAGACAACTAATGGAAAGGTTTAGACAAGATTATAAAGCAAAAGGATTGGAATTAAAAAAAACTGAATTAGGGCCTTTATAGACTGCAAGAAATAATGCAGCTTGAGGCCAATTTAACTGTCCTGGCTCAGTGCTAGGGAATCTTGGGAACTGTATTTTTTTTTTCTGGGATATTGAGCCTTCTCTGTCAGAGAGCTCTGGTGCCACAATAAATTACAGTTCCCATGATTCCTTAGTACTGAGCCAGGACAGTTAGTGGTCTCAAGCTGCATTATTTCTGGCAGTCTGTAAAGGCCCTTAGAGGATAGTAGAATTAGAAAATAAAGGGATGGTGTTCAAATTATATAAATTCTTGTTACAATTTTACATGAAAAAAGAAAGAATAAAAATAATATGATCAGTTGGGTGCAAAATATAGGACAACAAATAAATCTAGAACAATGGGAAACTACATGGACTAAAAGATTGAAATATACAAAAAGTCAAAATATTAGAGAAAATTATTACAAAATATTCTTTAGATGGTACCTTACACCTGATAGACTTTCTAAGATATACAGAATTGACAATACTTGTTGGAAATGTGCAAAAAAAGGATTTTTTTCCCATATTTGCTGGAGTTGCAAAAAAGCCAAAAATATTGGTTAAAAATACATAAATAATTAGAAGAGATTATCCAAATCAATATAGAATTTAAAGCAGAATTGCTTTTATTGTTGACTCAAAAAAAAAAAAGATAAGTTATGTGGAAGGATACTATTTCATTTAATTACAATGGCAAGAATGATTTTTTGCCCAACTATGGAAAATGGACAAGATTCCAACAATAGAAGACTGGATGCTAAAAATTTATGACATTGCTGAAATGGACAGATTGACAAGATTAATAACTGATGGGAATTTAGAGAAGTAAAAAAAGAATGAGTGATACTTATCAGATAAATGGAGCTCAATTGCAACAGAACAATTTGGAGATGAATTGAGGATGATAGTTTGTATTCAGGATATAGATATATAGTTAAACATTTTGGTTTAAATTTACATATATGATAGGGAATATGAAAATTTGTAGAAAGAATTACTTATTATAAATTGATTTAGTTCATAGCACACAATAATATATGTGTACAAATGAGAGGAATATTGATATTTGTACAACAAGAACCAGAACTGTAGATAAAGGAAGTGTTGTACGTAAAATGAAGTTTTTTTTCTTTTTCTGAAGGTTATTATTCATAGTGTTTTAAAAGTTAATGTTGAATCAAGAAATCATATTTGCACATATGCTGAGATTGATTAAAAGGCAAGAAAAGGAATAATATTGAATGAAAGTATAGTAAGTAATTAGAAGAAAAGAGCAAGTGGTTAGAAGGTTAGAGAAGGTGTAACACAAAGGATGAAGAAGGGAGAAAGGAGGGAAGAAAAGAACTGGATGGAAGAAATAAAGAAATGAAGAAAGGAGTACAAGAAGAAGAAGGAAGGAAGGAAGGATAGAATAAGGAAGGTTATGTTGTGATCTAGACCATTTAATTCATCATAGCTTCAGGAAAAGAAATAATTCTTGTTATATGACTGAGTACTCTAGATCTTTCCAAAATATATATGCATGTATGTATGTTATGTTATAAGTTTGATATATGAATGTATAGTTATATATTGTTTATGTCAGAACTTGGGTTCAGGTCCTGCCAGAATAGGTTGGGGGGATGATGGTTAAGAAGAATAGTCTGGAAGGAGCTGGAAAGTCTGGGGGGATGGGATGTGTGTAGCTGCTGGGGTGTTTTGATAATGGGCGCTTTGGAATGCTGAGAACTGGAAGGGAGGATGGTACTCCTTGGAGCAGTTGGTATGGGATGAGCTAAGGGTGTGTGTGATGTAATTGGGGAAACAAAACTGTGGGAAATGTAGATGGGTTTACACGCCTAAATGTCCAGTGGGTGAGGTAAAGATTTAATTGGGTTTAATTATGGGTCTGTAATGCTGGGGGGGGCAGTTCTGGCTTAAACGCAGTGCTGTGAAATACTGACTTTGTGTATTCAATAAACTCTGATTGCTGCTATCGGTTGGTTTACTGATTTCACAGAGTTCTGATTTTGCTAAACCTGACAGTAAACTAGAACTCTCGTAAGTCTGGGGTGATGGATCCGAGCCAGACTGAACAACCTCTACCTCAAACAGAAGGTGCTGGCACCCTGTTGGCCACAGTGCCCGCCGAGGCAACGTAGAGGCCTCAGATGGAAGGGGCAAGACCTAAGGAGTGGGAATGGACACTGGAAGACACCCCTGTTAGTACCGGTGAAGACAGGTGGTTCCCTCCCAAGGGACCCTCACAGGGGCGAACCCGTGAATGACGGAGAGCTGGCAGAGTTTCAGCTTGGGATGTTGGCGTGGGCGATCCAGTTGAAAAACCAGCGGATTACTCAGAGGATGAAGAAGAGGTGCATGGAGAAATAAAGGAGCTGTGAGGAAAGGTGGATGAATTGGCTCAAAATCTCAGAGAGATGATGGACCTGATACGAGGGGACCAAACAGGAGCAGCGGCACCAAGGATGGAAGCACCCCGGCCAGCACCGGCTCCAGCAGCCCAGGTGAGAGGTCCCCCAATAGCAATTGCACCTATGCCTCTGGTGGTGAGATTCCAAGACCCAGCAGCTAGGAGAATAGGGGTGAAATTCAATGGTCAGCCCCAGGCGCTCCCCTATTTTCTAACAACAGTGGCTGGTCACATGCATGAATGGGGCCACTCTTTTGCCACAGAAGCGTCTAGAGTTAGGTGTGTGGCAGCTCATTTGGAAGGAGAAGCTGCAGATTGGGTGGTGCAGTTGTATGACAGTGGCGCCCCGGAGTTGCAGAATTTGCAAGAGTTTATGGTGACTGTTAGATCAAGATTTGAGGACCCAATGAGATCCGAGAAGGCTAGAGCCAAGATAACCACCCTGATGCAAGGGCTAAGGTCTGTGGCTGAATATGCAACAGAATATCGTAGTCTAGCAGCCATGATTCCAGACTGGCCAGAATCTACTAGGATCCAATATTTCAGAGATGGCCTTCGTCCAGAAATTCTTGAGTGTGCGATAAATCGAGGAAATCCCATTACGTTGAGAGGGTGGATTCGCTTAGCAGGAAAAGCTGAAATGGCTTGTGAGACAGTGAAACTTGTCAAGCAGAGAGCGGCAGTAATGCAGGTGCGGGGAGAAACTAAGTCCCAGCAACCTCAACCGATGGGGAAAGGCAAGCCAGTTGGGGAGACAGAGAAGCAACGACGTATGAGGTTGGGGCTGTGTCTGCAGTGTGGCAAGAAGGGCCACAGAATTGCCAGTTGTCCAGAGAGGGCTGACAGCGGTGGATTCGGCCAGGACAAGACAGCAAAGCAGGGAGCATCGACCCCCAGGGAGAGCAGAGATGGTGCTCCAGTAAGAGCCGGCAGAAGAGCAGGCCAAATGGCAGAGCCGTTGGAGAAAGAGATGGGAGAGGTGTGGACCGACAGTGATGAAGAACCCACTGTCCAGCCGTCGGGAAATGGACCAAGCCTGGCTTAGGGGGCAGCGGAAGCCAGGCTGAGCAGAGAGACAGCCGCAGATGCTTGGTGAGTGGGGGAGTGCCCATATGTGTAATAAAAGTAAGACTTTTCCATCCCTCAAAGGGAATCAGTGTGGAGATGAAGGCAGCCCTGAACTGTGGTTGCACCAGATGTCTAATTAATCAAGAGGTGGTAAAAAACTTTAAATATTGATACCAAGCCTCTCACTCAGTCCATCCCTTTTAATCAAATGGATGGCAGCTTACTTGGAGGGCAACCGATCTCCCAAAGAACTGTATGGTTGGGAGTGGCAGAACATTGGGAAAGAATTAGCCTAATTGTGAGCCCTACTCACGGCCACGATGTGGTGTTGGGAATTGATTGGCTGAAATTCCACAATCCATCTATAGACTGGAAAAACCTTCAGTTGGTATTTGATGATCCTGTGTGTAGAAAGCATGTTTGGGCTGGGGAAGGACTGAACAAAGCTGTTGTCATGGCAACAATGCGAAAACAGCTTGAAGGGAGGGAGAGTGGTGGTAGAGTGACGGAGGAAACCCTCCCTGACTATCCCCCAGAATATGCGGACTTAAAAGAGGTTTTTGAGGAGAAAGAGAGTGATCAATTGCCACCTCATAGAGAGACTGACTGTGCAATTGAACTGGTGCCAGGGTCAGTGCCTCCCAAACCTAAATTGTATTCTATGACTCCTCTGGAAATGAAAACTTTGAAAGAGTTCATAGAGAAAGACCTGGCAAGGGGATTTATTAGACCTTCCACCTCCACATTTGCGGCGCTGGTCTTTTTCAGAGAAAAGAAAGATGGCTCTTTACGATTGGTGACTGATTATAAAAACCTCAATGCCATTAGTATCTCCAACAAGTATCCCTTGCCATGGATGAAAGATATGTTGGGGAGATTGGCCACTGGCAAAATATTCACCAAACTGGACTTGAGGGATGCATACTTCTGAGTACGCATCCGTGAAGAAGATGAATATAAAATGGCTTTTAATTGTCCTTTGGGGTTTTTTGAATACAGCGTCCTTCCTTTTGGACTTTCGGGCGGGCCCGGCTGTTTTATGCGGCTGGTTAATGAGGTTCTGCATGACCTGTTATTCGAGGGGGTTCTTGTCTATTCGGACAATGTTCTGAGCTATTCGGATAATTTAGACTCTCATGTTAAACTAGTGCGAGAGGTATTGAAAAGGCTGCTTGACCATTAACTATATGTTAAACTATCCAAATGCCACTTTCACACTAAAGAATTAGACTTTTTGGGTTATAGAGTGTCTGTACGTGGCATTGAAATGGACCCTGCCAATGTCCAAACTGTGATGGAATGGCCCCCACCACGAACCATAAGACAAATGCAAAAGCTTTTGGGCTTTGCCAACTTTTACAGGCAATTCATTCCTAACTTTGCTCAGGTTGCTTTGCCAATTACTAATTTGCTGAAAACTGTATCTGTAGGGGAAAAAGAGGCTCAGAGGGGAGCCGAGGGAAAAGCCAAATCCATCAGCTAAAATAAAATGGTCCCCTCAGTGTCAACAAGCTTTTGATAAGTTAAAACAACTGTTCAGTTCAGAACCAATTTTAAAACATCCTGATCCTGAAGTTTCTTTTGTTGTTCAAGTGGATGCTTCAGACTTTGCTGTGGGAGTGGTGCTAATGCAAAGAGATGGGGAGGGTGTTCTCTGTTCATGTGCCTATCTTTCTAGAAAGTTTTAGCAGGGGGAGCTATCACAACCGATTTGGGAAAAGAAGCTCTTGCTATAAAATGGGTGCTTCAAAATTGGAGACAATATTTAGAGGCAGCCTCTCATCCTTTTGAGTTTTGGACAGATCACCGCAATTTGGAAGCTTTGCAGGCCCCTCACAAGTTAACACCCAAACAGCTCAGATGGGCCAAAGACTTTTACAAATATAATTTCACTCTTAAATTCATTCCTGGAAAGGACAATGGGTTAGCTGATGCATTGTCAAGATTGCCACAACACATGGGAAAGGAATCAGAACTGATGCAGACCTTATTTTCACCAACCCAGGTCAGGCTGGCAGTAACTACAAGGAGTCAAACCAAACAAAAAACTAAGAGCACAGACAGTGTTTTAGACCCTCTGCATGAGAACATTAGACAACAGTCTGCATCAAACTAATGGCTGGTAGAACACAGACACGAACTGATACAAGGGGAATCAGGATTATGGTACAAAGGACCCAGAATATATGTACCTGCCTCTTTAAGATTAGAAGTGTTGAAAACTTTTCATGATTCTAAAGCTGCTGGTCATTGGGGATTTGTAAAAACTTTGCACTTGATCAGAAAACAATTTTGGTGGGAAGGTATGAGAAGTGACATTGACCAATATATAAAAAGCTGTTCTGTGTGTGCCAGAGCAAAACTTTTGGTAAGAAAACCAAGGGCCTCGGCAGACAGCTAATAGAGCCATCCTCGGCACAAAGAAGGGGAGGGGCAGCTGCACACTCGGCGCCCCTTCCTCCTCCCGAGGTCGTCCTCGGAGCCACCGGCCCTCTGCATGGCCAGCGCTCCGAAGACAACCTCCCGCCGCAGCGTCCAGACACTCTGCAGCGGAAGGGTCACCGAAGGTGTGCCGCAAGCTTTTGCGGCACACTTTCGGCGACATATGAAAGGAGCGCTATTTTAGCGCTCCTTTCTTGGGGCACCAATGGTGCACCGCGGGATCAAGGCATGAGGATGCCTCGGTCCCATGGTGCACCTTCCCTGGGCAGCCCACGGCCTCCCGTCTGCTGAGGCCCTTAGTGGACTATTACATCCTCTGAAGACCCCTAGTGGCCCTTGGAAGCACATTGCCATGGATTTTATTACTGATTTGCCAAAGAGTCATGGCAGAGACACTATCTGGGTGGTCACAGATCTGTTCTCTGCAAGGGGGTGCCTTCTGCCCCTAGATTGGCTATGATGTTCATTCAACACATATATTGGCTTCATGGACTGCCCAATAAGATTGTCTCGGACCGGGGAGGTAATTTCACCTCACATTTTTGGAAAGCATTGCAATCCAAATTGGGGGTGCAATTGGCTTTTAGCACCTCGCGTCACCCTGAATCAGATGGCCAATCAGAATGCATGAACCAGACTTTACAAAAATGTTTGCGTTGTTATGTCAATCATTTACAGGACAATTGGTATGAATTGTTGCCACATGCTGAAATTACTTTTAATGGAGCCATACACCAAAGTACTGGACATTCTCCTTTTGAAATTGTGTATAGATATGAGCCTAAACTATTGCCCAAGATTCAAGCCAACTCCACTGACCCATGTACTGTCACCCAATGGCTAGACAAAATACAAAAAGGATGGCCACTTATAGTCAAAGCTTTGGAAAGTGCCAAAGCTACCTATAAATGTTTTGCTGACAAACATCGAAAGGACAATTGGCAAATTAAACAGGGTGATCTGGTATATTTGTCAACCAAACATTTGAAGCCTAGACAACCTTCTAAAAAGCTGGGGCCTAAATTTATTGGACCTTTTCCTGTTAAAACTCTGGTTAATGATGTTACAGCTGAGTTGACTTTGCCTAAAAATATAGACATTTGCATCCTGTTTTTCATTTCAGTCTGCTGAAACCTGCTTTTACTGATGGTATGGGAAGATCTGTGAAGACTCCACCCTTGCCGATGTTGATTGATGGTGACACTCACTTCAAAATTTCTAAGATTTTGGATTCTAAACTTCATAAGGGGGGATTGTATTACTTGGTCAAATGGAAGCATTTTCCTTTAGACCATGCTGAATGGGTTCATATGTTATAACGTACTATATATATTAATAACCTATTACATATTTTACTTACATTTTCCACCCCAATACTAAAATTATTGCCAGCTGTAGTAGATTTTAATAAGATATGTAATTCTTAATTATATTTTCAGATCCCTAATGTACATCTACTTATCATACATATACCAAGTACAAATTTCATTAAAGGTAAAGGTATGCCCCGTTCACAAGATTGTCAAGTTGTGTCTAACTATAGGGGGCAGTGCTCATCTCTGTTACAAAGCCGAAGAGCCAGTGTTGTCAGAGACTACTCTGTGATCATGTGGCCAGCATGATTACACAGAACACTGTTTACCTTCCCACAAAGAAGTGGTACCTATTTATCTACTTGCATTTGCATGCTTTCGAACTGCTAGGTTGGCAGAAACTGGGACTAGTGGCAGGAACTCACCCCATCATGCAGCACCTGGGCCTCAAACTGCCAACCTGCCAATCCTACAATCAACAGAGTCAGCGTCTTAACCACTTGAACCACTGCATCTCATTAGACCAACCAAAACTGGTTCACAGCAATATATTCGTTAAACAAACCAATCAATCAATCTTTATTGCTTTTGGCCAATGGCCATTGCAAAGACCAAGACGATAAAACAATACACATGAAATCTCCATGAAACGAATATACAATAAATTTAAACAATTACATATGAGATATATGACATGAATACATTACAATTCACAGCTATATCCTTTTAACTAAAATTACCCTCTTACAAGAAACAGCTGCTATATATTTTTTCCTGGTCTTTTTGGCATCAAGGACAAATAGGGCTACATGTCAGGTCTATGTGCATTAGAAGATAAAGTATCTTTTCTTGGGAATTCAAAAATATTCTATTTCCAATTAAAGGTAAAATAAAACGCTCCCCAGGATCTTTATATAATGGACAGATCTTTATATAATGGACAATGGATTAAGTAATGTATCAGGTCCTCTGAGTGAGGACAACCAGCTATACATTTTCATTCATTTTTCAGAACTTTCTTAAGCCTCCCATCTCTTTCAGCTTAATCAAACATATTAAGTCTCAGTTTTGTGAAAAATCGATGCAACTGAACAAAAGTTAGATTGTCAAAATAATCTGGGTGATCACAGAATTGTCTGATGCTATAATATAAGGGGGCACACGAGGAACGGTAGACAGTATGTAAGTCTGTAGGTATAGTAATCTCTAATATTAAGGGTTTTTTTCTTCCTTGCAGGATGGTCTAGCCCAGGGGTAGGCAACCTTTCCCCTTTAAGGGCCGAGGGACTTCAGCTCCCAGAAGCCTCAGCCATGTTGGTCAATAGTCCCATGTTGGCCAATAGCTCCTGGGATTCTGGGAGCTGAAGTCCCTCAGCCCTTAAAGGGGAAAGGTTGCCTACCCCTGGTCTAGCCCTTCCAGTTCATTAATTGAAAGCCCATACTTGGTAATTAATTGACAGGTAGTCCATTATTAAGTTCCAGGAGACATTTTTTGGTAGTCTAGAGAATGACATCTCCTGGATCTTAAATCAATAACACAGGATTCTTTTGTCTATTTGGCTTTCTAATGTTGGAACAGAAGTATCAAGGTGGATCATAGCAATTGGATGTCCATAGGAAATCCTAGCAATGTCCTTAGAAAATAATTCTGAGATACTATTAAACCTGAAATCTTAGATATGCCCCAGATTTCTGCCCCATTAAACAAACCAGATGTCAGTAATTTGAATTTAACTTTCAACAAACATCAATAATTGTCCTTCTGTCATAAAACTATAGATGGCAGTCTTGTATCACCTTTCTATTTCTGTTATCTATAACAGTAATGGAGATAAGCACCACCCCCTATGGTCAGACATGACTTGACAACCTTGTCAACGGGGAATAACTTTACCTTGAATCTATACTACTTCTGTTGTCTAATCAGCTGCAGCCTCTGCCTTCCAGTTCTTTTGCCTGTGCCTGTTAATCACTTTCTGTTACTTGTAGCTGACCCTGAAGTACTGAATACTTTAATGTAGAGAGATCTTGTACTACCTTTGAGACTAACTGAAAGAAAGAAGTTGGCAGCATGAGCTTTCATAGACTTTAGTCTACAAAAGCTCGTGCTGCCAACTTCTTTCTTTCAGTTAGTCTCAAAGGTGCTACAAGATCTCAAAGGTGCTACAAGATCTCTCTACATGCTGATTCTGCAGACTAACATGACCATATCTTTGAGTACTTTAAGGTTGGCTTTCAACCTTCTTGCTTTTCCTCTGTCTAACTCTACTAACTTGCCCTGACCAACCTCCATAAATGCCTCTCCTCAGCCCCTTCTATGCCTTTCCACATCTTTCTACCTCTCTTATTTGTGCTTTACCTCACACTCTTAATGTCGCTCTCATTCCTATCTCACTTACTCTGACCTTCTTTTAGATTCTTATCCATCTTTGTCTTCCCCTCTTTCTGTCCTCAAAACCTATCTAAAAACAAGTTTCTCCCTGGCTTTCTGCACCAATGCAGAATTGATTTATTTAACCAATCTCTTTAATTCAATACCAGTCCCCCTTTTCCTTCCTGGATAAATCTAAAGATGAAATCCCCCATTCTCTTCATTCTCTTTTCTCTTGTCAACCCCTGAGCCACCTTCCTCCTTCATGTCCATTTTTTTTGTCCTTCCTCTTTTTCTTCTTTCTTCTTTCTTCCTTCTTCTTTTTCCTCTTCCCTTCCTTTCTCCTTTGAGGCTGTCTCCTCCATTCACAGCCAGCAAGTCTTTCACCAAATCACAATATGTCTGCTCAGTCCAGTCCAGTCCAGTCCAGTCTAAAGTAGTATGCCAGGCACACAATAAATCCCTTTTGATTTCTATCAAATTCTATCAAATTCAATTATAATCCAATTGCAGTCCACAATTTAACCTGTTTAAAAAATTATCACAGATAGTGATTTCCAAGCCTATATCACTTTAAAGTGCCCAAGGGAGATTTGTTCTATTTACTCTATCTCTCCTCCTCACCCATCTGACTGTCATAGCCTATCTCTCCCTCTAGGGCACAAAAGATTCAAAGTCCAATTATATAAGTTATTTTTACTTTGTTACTTATAATTTAGTTATAATTTAGTCTCCAACAGTTTCAAACAGTTTAGCTTCTGACAGTTTATATGGTCTCCTACCTTAAAGGTTATACTGTCTGTTTCCCCTTTCATTCATTCCTCTCCTAACTCTCATTGTTTTCTATAAACCATCTCACCAGTTTCCCCATCATTCTCTGCCTCTTCTCAAATTATTCTGTTTTCCTTTGCTGGCAAAGATATAACTGGTCAAAAAGACCTCTCATTCTAAATTACTGTTGGATGAATTGTTGTTTTCTATTTCTGTTTTATACTAAGTTTAAAATTGTTGCAGGATGTTCCTCATTCTACCAAGGTGGGTGTCTGGAATAGCCATGGTGACTCTCTAACTTCTTTGGGTCTTCCTTACTAGTCAGATGAATTTTTCTTCTCCCATCAATAAGGTCCTAAAATTTAAGTCTCCGATGAATCCCTCAGTATCCTCTTTACTGAGAGGGTTTCTCCTGCTCCAGACAGGCAAACTGTCTACCCTGCTAATGTGACTTCATTGCAACCAGAATCCAGATTAAGGATCTAATGAAGTCCCTCAACTTTTATTGATATTATTATATCAGACTTTACATTATACCCCCTCAAATAATAATAATAATAATAATAATAATAATAATAATAATAATAATTTATTTATAAGCCACCCCTCTGCTTGGCAATCAGGGCGGCGAACAACATATTAAAACAAGGAACAGTTAAAATGTGCCCAAACCCCATGCCCTACCCCTCCTACCCCTTAAAAAAGAATTAAATTATGAAGAAATTAAAACCATACATTAAAACATGATACAATACAGCCCCTTGGCTGATCTGTATATAGTAGGACAGGGTGGGAGGTGCACAGTAAAAATAAATGCTTTAACCTGATGAGGAGGTTTGAATATATGAGGGAAGGTGAGAATAATATTATCAGAAGACTAGATATCATAAGTCTAGATCAGGGGTAGGCAACCTTTCTCCTTTAAGGGCCAAGGGACTTCAGCTCCCAGAAGCCTCAGCCATGTTGGCCAATAGTCCCATGTTGGCCAATAGCTCCTGGGATTCTGGGAGCTGAAGTCCCTCAGCCCTTAAAGGGGAAAGGTTGCCTACCCCTGGTCTAGATCCTAGTAAAGTCACACAAGGCAAAATGCTCAGAGTAGAGGCAGCACATTTCTTCAGAAAATACAGTCAGATCTTTATATCTGTGGGGGATCTGTCCTGGACACCTCCATGGATATAACAAAAATGAGGGACCTCATGACCCATTGTCCTTAATGGTGGTGTGATGTGTGCACAGTCGCTACTGTGGCACTGCCATTGGGGACAATTGAGCTTTCCATCAGCGGATGCTAAAATTCATTGATAGCAAGCCTGCAGATGTTGAGATCCCACTGTAACAGTTGAAGAAAATTGACAGTTCCAGTGACAAAGGAGCAACTGTAGTGTGGTGACACTGGTGGAGAGTTCAGAGACAATGGCAGTGGCACTTTAGTTAACCATTTGGTAAACCACTTCTGAATATATTTTACCATGAAGACTCTATGATCAACCTATGAATGAAAAATCCCAGGTCAGCAAAAACAGAGCCATGGCTTCCTTGACTGAATCAATCTATCTGTAATGAGCATCTGTCAAATACCTCTTCATTTTAGTGTTCTTACAATATCCTTCACATCCAATCATTTGTTGGTTTTCTTAATATTCCTTATGT
Organism: Phrynosoma blainvillii; assembly: GCA_026167975.1. Lineage (NCBI taxonomy): Eukaryota > Metazoa > Chordata > Lepidosauria > Squamata > Phrynosomatidae > Phrynosoma > Phrynosoma blainvillii. Next base: position 213,306,914 of record JANUYF010000001.1, read on the forward strand.
GAAGCTTGTGTGAATGTTGACATATTCTAAAGCTTTCTATTAGCAAATATAGCACACCATTTCTCTCCCACATCAAGTTAATGCTGTAAGGCTTTTTAAATTTATCACATTCTGTTCCCTCTAGAAATCGCTGTTTGGTGAATACGATGGATGCTTTATTGAACTGTGAGCTTTATAGGCTAAGATATTTATTTATTTATTTATTTATAGAAATACTTGTTCTTGATGGAAAAAATGCATCCCTCCTTTCTTTTCCTTCCTCCATCTCTATTTGCAAATCAGAAAGTGTCCCTAATAATTTTCTTTTACAGAGCAGAAAGAGTTCCAGTATATGTACCTCTCTATGCAACTGAGGTCTATCAGACTGTAATCTTCAGAAGAAACAGAAAATACTTACTGAGAAAGGTAATGTAGATAAGCATTCATTATTTACTGCATTCTGCTTATATTTCAAGTAGATATCTTTAAGTGGTTTTAAAAATATATCACATTTTCTCTAATATAATACACATAATGCCTCTTATGAATTATATTAAAAAATTCATCTACTATATGTTGCCCTGTTAATACTACTAGAGTTCAGAGATTAGGCAGATGGCTACCAGAGAAATGACATTTTCAGTGGTCATCTGTACATTTTAACTTGGATTCTTTTTAGGTGCTTTTTGGTTCCTCATGAAGTCTCCCCCACTGCCTCAGGCTTCTACTGGCATTTGAGTACTTTCAGTGAAATGTCTCCCTCTTTACTAGACTGATTTCTCCTTTAATAGTCACCATTTACCATTGTTGTTTTTACCATTTTACAATTGTTGATTTTATGTATTGTTGTATTTACTGTTTACTGCTTTGTTCATTTACTACTTTGCCAATTCTTTTTATTATATTATATGATTTTGGTCATCCATAAGATAGGCTATAACTCTCTAAAATATATAGGATAGGTGACACCAGGCTTGGAGGCAGTACATGTAAAAGAAATCTAGTAGTACAGGCTGAACATGAGTCACCTATGTGATGCAGCAGCTAAAAAAAAAACAATGTGAATCTAGGTTGCATGAATAGAATCAACTCCCTGCTATGCAAGAACTCACAATCAAAGCATTCCCTACAGATGGCCATCCAGCCTCTGTTTAAAGATCTCCAGAGAAGGAGACTCCAACACACTCCAAACAGCTCTTACTGTCAGGAAGTTCTTCCTGATGTTTAGGTGGAATCTCTTTTCCTGTAGCTTGCATCAATTCTTCTGGGATCTGTTCTCTGGAGCAGCAGAAAACAAGCTTGCTCCATCCTCCATATGATATCCTTTCAAATATTTAAACAGGGCTATCATATCACCTCTTAACCTTCTCTTCTCTGGGCTAAACATACCCAACTCCCTAAGTCGCTCCTCACAGGGCATGGTTTCCAGAACCTTCACCATTTTAGTTTTGGCCCACCTTTCTAATCTATTACGGTCATTTTAAATTTCGATCCTCTCCTCTGGGGTATTAGCCACTCCTAATTTGGTGCCATCTGCAAATTCGATAAACATGCCTCCTATTCTTTCTCCAAGTCACTGATAAAGATGTTGCCCTGTTAATACTACTAGAGGCAGTACTAGAGGCACTGGGCCCAGGACAGAACCCTGTGGCACCCCACTGGTCACATCTTTCCAGGATGAAGAGGAGACATTACTGAGCATCCTTTAGATCAGGGGTAGGCAACCTTTCCCCTTTAAGGGCTGAGGGACTTCAGCTCCCAGAATCCCAGGAGCTATTGGCTAACATGTGACTATTGTTCAACATGGCTGAGGTTTCTGGGAGCTGAAGTCCCTCGGCCCTTAAAGGGGAAAGGTTGCCTAGCCCTGCTTTAGATTCAGCTATTCAACCAATTACAAATCCATTTAACAGTTGCATTTCCTAGCACATATTTTACTAGCTTGTTTGCAAGAATGTCATGGGGAACCTTGTCCAAGGCCTTACTGAGATCAAGATATGCTATACCCACAGCATTCCCTTTATTTACCAAGCTGCTAAGTTTTATTTAAAAAAAACAAAAAACAGATCATATTAGTCTAGCATGACTTGTTTTTGGGAAACCCATGTTGATTTTTCATGATTATAGCATTCCTTTCTATATGCTTACAGATTTTCTGTTTAATAATCTGCTCTAGAATCTTTTCTGATATTGATGTCAGACTAACTGGGAGATAATTGTTGGGATCCTCTTTTTTCCCCTTTTTTGAAAATGGGGATGACATTTGCCTTCCTCCAGTTTGTTAGGGCTTCTGTTCCCCAGCATTACTAAAAGATTATTGTCAATGGCTCTGAGATTACGTTTCCTAGTTTTTTTTAATACCTTTGGCTGTATTTCATCTGGTCCTGGAGATGAGTAGTTCTGCTTTTTCTCTGTCCCCTGTTTTTTGCCATCTTCTTCATGCAGTGGCCCTACCATTTCCTCCTTCTTCCTTTTCCTATGGACATACCCCCCAAAACCCATTTTTATTGTTTTTAACCTCTCAAGCACACCTGAGCTTATTCTGTGCTTTAGCTTTTCTGACTTTACTGCTACACATGCCTCTTTGGAGATTTCCCCCCTTTTCCATTTCTAACAGAAGTTCTTTTTGAAAATTAGCTCAGTTGAATCATAGAATTATAGAATCATAGAATCATAGAGTTGGAAGAGACCACAAGGGTCATCCAGTCCAACTCCTGCCATGCAGGAACTCCCAATCAAAGCATCCCCAATAGATGGTCATCCAGCCTCTGCTTAAAGACCTCCAATTAAGGTGACACCACTACACTCCGAGAGAGTGTGTTCCACTGTCGAACAGCCCTTACTGTCAGGAAGTTCCTCCTAATGTTCAGGTGGAAACTCTTTTCCTGGAGCTTGCATCCATTGCTCCGGGTCCTAGTCTCTGGAGCAGCAGAAAACAAGCTTGTTCCCATCTCAATATGACATCCCTTCAAATATTTAAACACGGCTATCATAACATGGCTATCATAAGGCTCTTAACCTTTGCTTCTCCAGGCTAAACATCCCCAGCTCCCTAAGTCGTTCCTCATAGGGCTTGGTTTCCAGACCCTTCACCATTTTAGTTGCCCTCCTTTGGACACACTCCAGTTTCTCCACATCCTTTTTAAATTGTAGTGCTCAGAATTGGACACAGTATTCCAGGTGAGGCCTGACCAAAGCAGAATAGAATGGCACTATTACTTCTCTTGATCTAGACACTATACTTCTATTGATGCAGCCTAAAATTGCATTGGCCTTTTTAACTGCTGCATCACACTGTTGACTCATGTTCAACTTGTGGTCTACCTGGACTCCTAGATCCCTTTCACATGTAGTCTCATTCAGCCATTGTATATCTGTGCTTTTCGTTTTTCCACCCTAAGTACCTTACATTTCTCCAAGTTTAATTTCATTTTGTTAGGTTTGGCCCAGCTTTCTAGTCTGTTCAAGTCATTTTGAAATTTGATCCTGTCTTCTGGGGTATTAGCTACTCCTCCTAATTTGGTGTCGTCTGCAAATTTGATAACTATGCCCCCAATACTGTCATCCAAGTCATTAATAAATATACTGAATAGCACTGGGCCCAGGACAGAGCCCTGTGGCACCCCATTGGTCACTTCTTTCAGGTTGAAAAGAAGCCATTGTTGAGCACCCTTTGGGTTAAGCCAGTCAACCAATTACAAATCCATGTAACAGTTACTTTGTCTAGCCCAATTTTACCAGCTTCTTTGCCAGAATATCATGGGGAACCTTGTCAAAGGCCTTATTGAAATCAAGATATACTATATCCACAGCATTCCCTTCATCCACCAAGCTGGTAATTTTATTTAAAAAAAAAGAGAGAGATCAGATTTGTCTGGCATTACTTGTTTCTCTGAAACCCATGTTGACTTTTTGTGATTATGGAATTACCTTCCAGATGTTAACAGACTCTCTGTTTAATGATCTGCTCCAGAATCTTTCCTGGTATTGATGTCAGACTAACTGGATGATAATTGTTGGGATCCTTTTTTTCCCCCCTTTTTGAAGATGGGGATAACATTTGCCCTCCTCCAGCCTGCTGGGACTTCTTTTCTCCAGGATTTCTCAAAGATTATTGCCAATGGTTCCGATATTACATTTGCCAGTTCTTTTAATACCCTTGGATGTAATTCGTCTGGCCTGGAGACTTCTATTAATTTATATTCATAATGGTGAGGGGTCTAGAAATCATGCCTTATGAGGAGAGACTTAGGGAGATTGTTATGTTTAGCCTGGAGAAGAGAAGATTAAGAGATGACATGATAGCTGGCTTTAAATATTTGAGGATGGAGTAAGCTGTTACTGCTGCTCCAGAGTCTAGGACATGGATCAATTGATTCATACTACAGGAAAAGTGATTCCACCTAAACATTAGGAGGAACTTCCTGACAGTAACAGCTGTTCAACAACTAAACATACTCCCTCGGAGTGCGATAGAGTCTCTTTCTTTGGAGGCTTTCAAACTGGATGGCCATCATCAGGGTGCTTTGATTCTGAATTCTTGCATGGCTGGGGGTTGGACTGGATGGCTCTTGTGGTTTCTTCCAACTCTATGATTCTAGGATTCTATGAAAATAATTATAAATAACTAAAATAAATTAATACTATCTTAGTGTGGTGTTTTCAAGTTGCATTCATTAGACTCACAGAAAGGGTTTTTTAAATTACATTTTATTATTAAAAAAACATAGAAGCAATACACAAATGCACAATTATCAACATTAACTATGACATACACAATCATATACCTCCTTTCTTTCTAAACCAACATCCTTAATATTCCCCCCTCCTCTTCCCCGCAATCACTACCTATTTACATACCTACCTCTCTACAGGATTATACTCCCATGCAAACTATACATTCAAACCATACGTTCAGTGCAAACATGGACAAAAATAAATTTTAAAAAAAGAAAAAAAACTTCCTACGTTTCGTCTGAGAATCTTCCATCATTCCATTTACATTCTACATTCCTTGTGCTTTTACAACTATCTTCCCCACAAAGTTTAATCCTTTAACTCCGATAATTAAGAATTATGAAGTGGTAGCCATCATAACTTAAATTGTCAATGACATTACTAATTTGTACTTCCAGAGCTCCCTCTAGGTTTTAAACTCAAATTCGCGCTTCCTTAAATATTCAAATTCCTACTCCTACAATGTATCTACAACACAATCCATGTCATTCTAATAGTTTAACAACTAGCCCCGAGTATGTATTATTTTTTAAATAGGATATAAGTGACTCCTAGATTTTACTTTGTCTTTCCCATGAGTCCCCTCTGAGCAACAATGTCAATTTATCCACTACTACCGATTCTAGCAGCTTGTATAACCATTCTGTTACATCTGGGCATTCTTTACATCTCCATTTCATGGCAAAGACAATCGTAGCTGTTGTAGTAATATAGAATAACAATTTTCCATATTTCCATTCCAATATTTAATCACAGAATATCCCGAGAAGATGCATGTTGGGATCTTTTTCGACTTTCTTAGGTATGACTGACCACTTTGTGAATATTGGACCAATATTGCTTGGCACATTGGCAGTACCACCACATATGTATTAGGGTGCCTTTAGTATCCTGGCATTTCCAACATATGTTACTGACCTCCTTTTGCATTCTAGTTAATCTAGCTGGGGTCAGATACCATCTGTGCGCCAGTTTATGAGAATTCTCCCTTAGATCATAGCTTAAAGTATATTTTAGCCTACAATTCCATGATTTTTCCCATTGGCCCAACGGAATAGCTTGTTTTACATCCTTTGCCCACTGTATCATATTTTCCTTAATAATATCTTTTTCCTGATTTAGTTTTAACAACCATTCGTAAAAACAGGATATTTTTGGCTTCTCATATTTTTCCAAAATTGATTCAAACTCTTTGTCTGTCTTTCTGATACCATTACTGTTTCCATCAACCATAAATCTTTCTTTAAGCTGTCGATAAAGAAACCAGCCACACTCATAGCCTTCAGATATTAATTCATTTTGGGATTTAAGTATTATTTTGCCTGTATTGTTCTTGATCTTAATGAGGTCAGCATAAGTCACCCATCTATTCGCATCTAATCTTTCCCTTCTAAAGACGGCTTCATTTGTGGGTGCCCACAAAGGGATGTTTTTGCCAATATATGCTTTATATTTCAACCAGACTCTCAATAAGGATTTTCGGATGAAGTGATTATCAAAATCTCTATTTGCTTTTAATTTTTCATAAAATAAATAGGCGTGGAAGCCAAATCTCAAATCCGCTCCTTCTGTTGATAGCATTTCCCTGTTTTTTAGTCAGAACCAGTCAGCCAGCCATGAGAAACATCATACTTCATAGTATATTTGGAAATTTGATACCGCCAAGCCACCTCTTTCTATTCTATCCTATAATACTTTAATCTGTACCCTAGGTTTCTTGCCGCCCCATAGGAACTTTGAAATGTCTTGGTGCCCTTTTTTAAATGGTGCTTCATTTGTAATTATTGGGAGATTTTGATATAGGAATAGTATCTTTGGTAAGATGTTCATTTTGATTGCTGCGATTTTCCCTAACCATGATAACTTTATACTCTTGCATTTTTCTAGGTCTTTCTTTATCTCGTTCCACTTCTTTTCATAGTTATTTTTGAATAAATCTACATTTTTTTGGTGGTTATAGTAATACAGAGATATTTTACTTCTTTTTTTATTGTAAATCCTGATTTCTCTCTAATCATTACTTTTTCCTCAGCATTTATATTCATTACAAGAATTGCAATTTTACTTTTATTAACACTTAATCCTGCGACTTCTGTGAAGGCCTCCAGATCCTTGGTTACCTCCTCTATATTTTCAAGTTTAGTTATAGTTAATACAATGTCATCAGCATATGCCCTGATTTTCATCTGTCTCCCTTGAATTTTAACACCCTCTATATTCCTATTTTCTCTGATATTCGTATTTAGAGGGGTTTTTTTGTAAACAGTTTAGTTAATATTAAGATATGATTTGGGAATCACCCTGTTAAATGCAAATCCCACCATTAACACAATGTGTTCTTTGAAAATACAATAAAATGTCTCATTGAAGACAGTGCTAAATGAAAGCATAAAATTAAAGCTTTATCTGTTGTTGGACTACAACTTTCCTCATGCCTCATTACTGGCTATTCTGGCCAAAGTTAATGGGAGTTTGTGAAGCCAAAGGCTTTCACAGCTGGCATCCATAGTTTTTGTGGGTCTTGTTCTAGAAGAATTTCTTCCTGGTGTTTCATCTGCATCTATGGCTGGCATCTTCAGAGAAAAAACTATTAATGGGAGTTGCAGTTTAATATTTGAAGGTATGCATGATTCCCATCCTTGATGCAAAGAAAACTGATAGTCTTTACATTGTTTACCCTAAAGTCACTCTAAAGTGTGATACCACTTTACTGGAACTGGAACATTATCTTGGACTAACATGGTCAGCTTGCAACATAAAACCTGTCCTATATACTTTACAGTCTTCAACCCAAAAGGCTTAGTCCCTGCAAAGTCCCAGCCCAACAATTCAGGTGAGTCTCACAGCTGAACAAGTCCAGAAATGGTTGCTTCATTTCCATATGAATGACCAAATTTTGAAGGTGTACTTGTGTACTTTAATTATACATTCTTAGATTGAGGCAAATCTTAGGGGACTTTCTAATTATGTTCTGAATTAGATTGCAAAGATACAGCAGCAGAAGTGAATTTGATTGATCTCAGTGTATTTAATTAGTACAGGGGTAGGCAACCTAAGGCCCGGGGGCCAGATGCAGCCCCCTGAGGCCTTTGGACTGGCCCCAGGCCAGTCCTACTGCTGCCGCTGCTGCCACCAACTCCCACTGGCCCCTGCCACCGTCTCCGCCCACCATGATGATATTGATTATTGTGTTATTACTTGTTCTCCACAGGGGTTTTGCCATGGCTTTTCTGGGGCTGAGAGAGTGTGCATGCATATTTTTTAATTTTTTGTTAATTTTTTTTTAAAAAAAATTATTTATTTATTTATTTATTTATTTATTTATTTATTTTTGGTGCTTCGGCCCCAATTGTCTGAGGGACAGCAACCCGGCCCCTGGCTCAAAAAGGTTGCCTACCCCTGAATTAGTACTTGAAAAACATGCTAAAATTGGACAATAATTTCCTACAATGGGACATGAAAATTCAACCAGAAAAATCAAATATCATGTTAGCTTAAGCTATTACTAACACCAGCTTTGTGGGTTTAATTGCATTTTCATCATGCCTTTCTATGACTATTTAGCTAGCAGATGCTAAAACAACATTGTTTAAATAACCCACTACTTTTCAGCTATGTAGATATGAGTTTGGGTTCTCAATGTCAGACTTTCCACCTCAGGTAAATAACTGAGAATGCAAGCTTCTGTCCTTCAAAGGATTGAATTAAGATATCCAGATTATGAACTTGGAGAAACAAACTTCTGCAATGAGAACATATTGTGCAAATACATTGTAAATTGCAGCATCCATTAATTTTGGAGCCCATTTCAATATTATTTGGCAGCAAGCCTAGATCTATAACTTAATGTACATTCAACAGGAAGCACTAGCCAGTTAGAGGTTGTACATTAGGCTAACACAGTGATACCATGAGCTTGGAAACATGTGTTTCACATTCACATATCAAATATCTTGGGTACAATCCAGTGCTTTTAAATCCCTTTTATTTCAGGTGGAGATATTTAAAGGTATGTTTAACTAGTTGTAACTAGTTGTAAACTGCAATCTTGTACACATTTCCTTGGAAGTAAGCCCCAGTACTGTGGAATGATTAAGTTTTCTTCACAAAGGCATACTCACAATTGTAAAACAAAACCTTATTTTTCTCTGAGCCTGGAGAAGAAAGAACTGAGGAGTTATGTGGTTGTTGTGTACCTTCAAGTCATTTATGACTTATGGCAACTCTAAGGTGAACCCATTATGGGATTTCCTTGGGCTGAGAAAGTGTGATTTGCTTAAGGTCACCCAGTGGGTTTCAACTGCCAATCAAGGAATCGAATCCTGAACTCCAGGGTCATAGTCCTACACTCAGGCCAATACACCGTGCTGGCTCAGTTATATGGTAATCAAAGCAAAAAAGTGTTGTCCTAAACCAAAAAACAAAACAAAACAGTATGGCAGACAAAAAAGTCTAGGAAAAAATAATGAAAAAATAATACATAAGAAGGTTTAATTATCTAAAATAAGCAGTACCTATAGAAACAGTAGTTTCCTGGTGTCCAGGTTAACAGTGTGTAGACAAGACAATACCCTGTGCCAAAAAAGTAAAAACCACAAGTAAAGTATATGCTTTCTGTATATATGTAAACAAAAAATAGATGCACAGCCAATTACATAGAAGATTAGAATTCTCAAATGACATATACAATATAAAAATATCCAACATTCAAAGTGCATGAAAGAAGTATATGCACTTCCAGAGGATATGTAATATAAAAGATACAAAATAACAATAAAGCCAATGGCATTTAGACTAAACGTCTTCCTCAGTGGAAAATAAAGCTGTTGTAAAAGCACAACAATTTGTCTGTTTGCATGGAGTCATCCAGTATAAGTAAGGAGTATATCAGAGAATAAATTCTATATCCTGGATGCTCCAATAGATTGCAATACAACCTCTGCTTAAACACCACATTCAAACAGACCTCCTTTGTTCTGCCAGTTTAAGTTGGAACATTACCTGAATAAAGTGAATCACAGAGTGTGAAAGCAAGAAAGCCACTTCACAGGGGGGAAAACATTGTATGGATCCACTCTGAGGCTGCATCTGCACTGCAGAGTTAATGCAGTTTGACACCTCTTTAACTGCCTTGGTTCAATGCTATGGATTTCTGGGATTTGTAGTTTTGTGAGATATTTAGCCTTCTCTGTCAGAGAGCACTGGTGTTCCACCAAACTACATATCCCAACATTCCATAGCATTAAGGCATGGTAGTTAAAATGGTGTCAAACTGCATTACTTAGTGCATATTCAGCCTAAGTATGACTATTATAGACATAATGAGTCAAACTGAATATCCACAAGTAACTTAAGCAAAGATTCTGACTGTATTTGTTGATGGTTTTTGTTTCTCCAGAAATGCTTATAACAGTGATCCTTCTGCCCTTGGCTGCTGTGGTGCAGCAATCTCTAGGACAGGTACGCATTTTAGGGCATTCTTGGAATATCAGTAAAACATGCTTTAGTCAAGACCTACATTTTCTCTGAATAAATATCTTTGTAAATATTCTTCTACTCTATTTATTTCAGAAGAGCATTTATCTTAACCAATTTCCATGTATAGTGAGAAAATTGCTGGTGTCATTTCTTCCTGCCATGCACTTGCTGACCTCATATCTACATTGTAGGTCTCATTTTGCCACAGTGCAGCCATTACTGGCCCTATAAACTAAACCATGGTATTGGCAGGTAGGGGCACTGCTCAACACTGCTAACACAAAAGGGTTATGTGGATGAGACAGGAATTAGCCAATTGGTGCAGCCACTTTGGGGGGAAGAAGACGAGGGCGTCCAGGACGCCCTGGGCCGGCGCGCCGCGGGGCCTCAGCCTCCGCACCTTGGCGCACCGGCGGAGTCCCTGGAAGGAGCGCTAAATCAGCGCTCCTTCCTCAAGACAGCGAAAGTGCGCCCTAAAAGCGGCGGCCGCACTTTCGCTGTCTTTTCCGCCGCGGCGCGTCCGGTCGCCGCGGCGTGAGGTCATCCCTGGAGCCGGCGACTCCGAGGGCGACCTCAGGGAGAGGAAGGGGCGCCGCTCGTGCGGCTGCCCCTCCTCTTCCAAGCCTCCAAGTCGTCTTAGTCGTCTGCCGAGGACCTTTGCCTTCTTCAATTCTTTTCCAATGATTGCTATTATACTGGTACATTTCCTCTTTCAGACCAATTGATGTTCATTTAGAACACAGGTGGGCAACTGTAAAGGGTGCAAGGCCCATTTCTTTCTTTCTTTCTTTCTTTCTTTCTTTCTTTCACATGTGGACAAAGTGAAATCAGAAGTAATTCCATTTAATTCATTTATTTCATTTATGGTTAATTTTTTCAGCTGTGGGGTGGGTGTTTGGAGCAGTTTAGCTTGTGTTTTGCTTTTCCTGAGAGTGTGTAGGAGCGGCTTTTTGGCATTTTGAGGCATTGTGTAAGGGTTCAATACCCATTGTGGGTTCATTAGAGAGTTTTAGCAAGCAACAAATAATAGGCCCACATGCAGTCCACAGATTCTCAATCCCTGTTTTAGAAGAACATGTGGAGTTTTATTTCCATCTCCCCTTCATGCTACTCTGTGGGAAAAGGAGAATGAATGAAACCCCTTTTATTGGCCTCCTTTTTCTATTTCTGTTTTATTTTATTATGTTTCCCTTTAATGGACTGCTGGAAAAGACAGGTGAAATGGAAATAAGGAAATCACAAGAGGGAATTCTGAATCTGCTGCTGGAATTAAAAGCCATTCTCACTTTTGAGAAGCAGTACTGGGAATCCCTTGTGACAATCATAATGCTAAGAAACTGTGAATACGGAAGAGAGTTCTATTTGTATCAGAAATGGTCTCTGATATTGATCAAACTGGATGAGCATGTGGAGGTCTTGTAGATTTGATTTCTAGTTGGGTTAGATAACTGATGACTGTAGACAATAGCAAAGATGAAGAAGTTAGCATCTTGTTGTAGTAACCTGGTGAGAAATTTGTGTGGTTCCTTAGGTCCATAATAAAGTAGGAGGCAGAAGAGTAGAATTTTCCAAATCAAAGAAATATCTCTCATAACTTTAGGGTAAATTGATTAAGATTACTGCAAAGGAACAGAAGGAAATTCTTGACAAACACAATACCATCAGGAGAGCAGTTCAGCCAACTGCCAGCAATATGATGAAAATGGTAAGATAACAAGTTGATGTTATTGCTGTATATTGTTGAAATGTTTCATTGTGGAATTGCATGCAAACATACTCCCTCCAAGAAGTCTCCTCAAACCAGTGTTTTAGAGATGTTTCTTTTAAGACCTCCAAGTCAAGATTTGCTTTGGATAAGCAATTTGGAAATTGAAATGCACATCATCTTAGGGCCTCAGCAGACGACTAAAAGAGTCATCTGCGAGACCCGGAAGAGGAGGAGCCACCGCACGAGCGGCGCTCCTTCCTCTTCCTGAGGTCGTCCTGGGAGCTGACGGCCCTCCACATGGCCGGCGCTTCCGGGGCAACCTCCCGCCGCAGCAACCGCACGCGCTGTGGCGGAAAAGGCAGGGAAAGTGCGCCCTACGCGTTTAGGGTGCACTTTCCCTGTCTTGTGGAAGGAGCGCTGATTTTGCACTCCTTCCAGGGATGCCGCAGGAGTGCTGCGGTCCGGCTGCCGAGGTCCTGCGGCGCTCTGGACCAGGGCGTCCCCGACGCCCTGGTCTGCATCCCCCCTTAGTCTGATGCTCAGAGTGATTTGGAAGTTGCCAGATTTGACTATCATCCTGAATATGAAGCAACTTTTGTAAATTTAAGCATTCATGTATATTATTAAAATGGGACTCTAAATGAAATAGTGGATGAGATTTGTGGATTTAGTAGAAACTGATGAAGAGATGAAGGGCCTTTGCAGACTGCCAGAAATAGTGCAAACTGAATCCACTTTAACTGCCCTGACTTGTGCTAGGGAATAAACTGTAGTTTGTTGTGGCACCGGAGCTCTCTGACAGAGAAGGCTTAATGTCTCAGAAAAAAATACAATTCCCATGATTCCCTAGCACTGAGCCAGGGCAGTTAAAGTGGACTCAATTTGCACTATTTCTAGCAGTCTGCAAAGGCCCATTGTCAACCAAATTTGATACTGAAAGTTTTGGAAGGTTTTGCCTTTAAAGTTACAATGAATAAACAATAATAACATAGTATAATATTTTATAATGTCATTTTTATCAATTTTATATTTTATAATATTGCCTGGGTTCTTTGTTGATTGGGAACCAGTCTCTTTCTCCATATTCTGTTCTTACAGAATAATATATATACAGAATATGGAGAAAGAGACTGGTTCCCAATCAGCAAAGAACTCAGGCAAGACTGCATTCTACCACCGTATTTGTTCAACTTATATACAGAAAATATCATAAGAAAAGCATAATTAGAATCCGAAGATGAAGGAGTGAAGACAGGAGGAAGGAACATCAATCTTAAATATGCAGACAACACCATATTGCTAGTGGAATACATCACAGATTTGGCATAATTACTAATAAGTAAGGTCAAAGAATAGGAAGAAGGTCAAATTGCAATGGGAGGTTTAATGCTGAACATAAAGAAAACAAAAATAATGACCACAGAAGAAATATAAAAATTCAACCTAGATAATAAAGAAATTGAAATAGTTACAAACCTAGATAATGAAGAAATTGAAATAGTTACAAAGTTATTTAGGATAACAAACATTGATCAGAATGGTGACTGCAGCCAAGAAAAAAGAAGATGACTAGGAATGGGAAGGGCAGCAATCAAAGAGCTAGGTAAGATCCTAAAGAGTAAAGATATACTATTGAGTACCAAAATCAGAATTGTTCAAACCATTGTAGTCCCTATCACCATTTATGGATGTGAGAAATGGACAGTAAAAGAAAAAGTGAATAAGGAAAAAATAATTGATTTGAGATGTGGTGCTGGAGAAGAGTACTGGAGATATCATGGACAGCTAAAAGACAAACAAATGGGTCCTTGAAAAGATCAAACTTTCCTTGGAAGCCAACATGACAAAAATGAGGCTGTCATACTTTGGACACATCATGAGAAGACATGACTCACTCAAAAAGACAACAATACTAGGAAAGGTGGAGGGCAGAGGAAGACCACACACAACAGATGGCTAGACTCAATTAGGGAAGTCATTGTCATGAATCTGCAGGACTTAAGCAGAGCATTCCAACCCAAGTGAAAAACTATGTTATAAAAACATAACTTATGTGTATATATATATATTTAATTTTTATTGAAATTAAAACAAGAATAGTCATACAAACATACAAAATAAACAAATTCCAAACAAGACAAACATATACATAAAAACATATATCTCTATCTTCCTGACAGTAAGGGCGGTTCAACAGTGGAACACACTCCCTCGGAGAGTAGTGGAGTCTCCTTCTTTGGAGGTCTTTAAAGCAGAGGCTGGATGGCCATCTGTCAGGGATGCTTTGATTGGGAGTCCCTGCATAGCAGGGGGTTGGACTGGATGGCCCTTGTGGTCTCTTCCAACTCTATGATTCTATGATTCTATGATCTTATCTAACCTAATTTTGAATCTTGTTCTATTTATATTTACATACAACAAATAACTTACATACAACAAATAATAGCGTTAATTATTATTCCTGTATTTTCTTTCTTCCCAGTTTGAGCAAACCTTACTTTATTTCCTTTTAATTCCTGTATTATCTCTCTTTCCTGCTTTTCCAACCGAGTCTGTCTATATCTATATATCTAATCTTCTGCTTCCCATGCTTTGGTAATATTAGTATTTTAATTACATTCCAAACATTTCTTTACTTTCCTCAATTTAATAATAATAATAATAATAATAAGTTTTATTTTTAACCCGCCCCTCTGCACAGCAACCGGGGCGGCGTACAACAGAATCAAAACAGACAATGAATTAAAACAATCCTTCTGCGCAATCCCTAACCCTCCCACTCCTTAAAAATGAATTTAACTAATACTGTATTAAAATAGCAGTTAAAGCCACATACAATAAAAACAACATAAGAAAACAGACCTTAGACCATCTTATTCTTTCTTTTTACATCTTTTAACCATCTAGTTTTCTTATCCTCATCTTTTGTTTTCTATTCTATAATAATCACTCGTTCTCCATCATTTCTGCCTCCGCATATTCTTTATATTCTCTTGTCTCTTTATTTTCTAGCTTAAACCTCATTACCTATTCTCTTTATGGATGTTATCACACGGGGGCAAATCTGCTGGTTAATCCACACAAAATCGAGACCGAAACTGGATTAGTGCCCCATGTTTTCACACGACGTCGCACAGAAACTGGACAGAAAGTGGTGTTAACTGCGATCGTTTGAAATCCAGTTGTCTGGAGGAAATGCAAATACGTAATTACAGTAATTATGCATTTACCGTAATATGATCGCCAAATGCACATTGGGGAGCATTTCTCTGCTGTTGCCATGGTTCCAGCGAGCATTCCTCTATCTGCGCATGTGCAAAAGGCTCATTTCTACTACATTTATGGGTTTTTTTCTCTTGTGTGTGGACGTTTAATGCACTTACTGTAAATTCGCAATTAAGGTAATGACGTTTGCGGAAACAAAGTTTATTTCCCGTTTATTTTTGGGATGCCTCATTTCCACTTTCTTTTCAGTTTCTGGGCCACGTGTGATAACGTCCTACGTTTCTTCATTTTTTCCTTTTCTTATTCATTTCTTTTTCTATATATTTCTCTACTGGTTCCAATTGTTTCTTGGTTTTATCTGTTGCCTTGTCTTGTATTAAAACCGTGAGTATATCCATTCTCATGGTTTTCTTCAGTTTCAGAAACCATTCTCCTATTTTAGGAGTTTCTTTGCTTTTCCAGTATCTTGCAAAGATTATCCTTGCAACTGAGATTATATATAGGAGGATACGTCCAAGCTTTTTCCCCACCTTCTTGTCTATTTCATTCAATATGTTGAGTAGAAAAAATTTCGGGCATTTAGGTATCTTTGGGCCTTTGCAGACTGCCAGAAATAGTGCACATTAAATTGAGGCACTGCCCTGGCTCAGTGCTAGGGAATCTTGAGAATTGTATTTTTTCTGAGACATTGAGCCTTCTCTGTCAGAGAGCTCTAGTGCCACAATCAACTACAGTTCCCATGATTCCCTAGCACTGAGCCAGGGCAGTGCCTCAATTTAATGTGCACTATTTCTGGCAGTCTGCAAAGGCCCTTAATATCTAATGCTTCATTTATTGCTTTTCTTATCTTTGTGCAATATCTTTTTGCTTTGGAGCATCTCTACCACATGTGGTAGAGTCCCTTTCTTCATCCCACATTTCCAACTTTCTCTTTTACCTGTCTTATATATTACATTTAACTTAACTGGCATGAGATACCATCTATTCATCATTTTTAGAAATTTTTCTTTAAGATCCCGACAGGCTGTAAATCTATTTGTCTGGTTCCAGGCTTTTACCCAGCTTTCAAAATTTATATTCTTTCTCATATCTCTCAGCCAGTCCATCATGACTTGCTTAATCATTTCACCTTCTAAATTTCTCATTATGAAAAGTTTATAATATTTCTTTATATGGTGTCCTTCTTTGTTTATTATGATTTTATCCAGCTCCGTATTTTGTTCCTAAAAGCCTTCTGTTTTCAAGTCAAATTTAAATCTTCCTTTTAATTGTAAATAAAGGAACCAGCTACTTTCAATTCCTTCCGTGTCTAGATGTTCTTTCATTTTCATTATTCGAATTCCTTTTTCATTTCTCTCCATTATATCCTGATAATTAATCCATCTTCTAGTCTCACATTTGCCAAAGGGGAAATTTTCTATAGTATTTCTTTCTTATTTTCAACCACACCCTCAACAAACTTCTTATGTAATGGTGTTCAAAATCTTTATTTACTGTAGCCTTATTGTACCATAGGTACGTGTGCCAGCCAAAACATATATTGCTGCTCTTGATGTTTAACATTTTTGTTTCCTTCAGCTTAATCCAAGTTTCGAGCCACTCTATGCAACTTGCATAGTAGTATGCTATCAAGTCTGGAAGATTACAGCCGCCTTTTTCCTTTGATTCAATTAAATTTGTCCATCTGATTCTTGGCTTTCTACCTTTCCATATAAACTTTGATATTTCTCTTCTCCAGCTATCAAAACAACTCTTGTTATATATTATTGGTAATGTTTGAAACAAATACATTAATTTCGGTAGAACATTCATTTTTATGATGGATATTCTTCCAAGCAAGGACAATTGATGTCTTGAACATTTATATAGATCTTGTTTTATTTCTTTCCAGATCTTACTGTAATTGTTTTCAAATAAATCTCCATTTCTTTTTGTAATGGTCAATCCTAGATATTTTATTTTTTTCTCTAGTTTGATGTTTGATGTTTATTGCTGATTTATTGTAGTTTATTTTGAATCCTGAGATTGAACCAAATTCTTTCTTTATTTGTAATAATCTGTCCAGGCTCTTCATTGGATCTTCTAGGAAACAAATAATATCATCTGCAAAGGCTTTTATTCTGAACTCCTGTCCCTTCAACTTGACACCTTGTAGATTTTCATCTTCCCTTATTTTTATAATCAGAATTTTTGGAGTCATAAGGAACAGGAGAGATGAGAGGGGGCATCCTTGCCTTGTTCCCTTTCAATTTTTATATTTTCTGTTGTTTCTCCGTTTATTATTAATTGCACTTTCTATTCTTTATATATCGTTTCAATCCAGATGTTAAATTTCTTCTCCATATTCATCCTTGCTATTACTTCTTTCATATATATCCAACAGACTTGATCAAAAGCTTTCTCAGCATCAATGCATATTAAAGCTAGCTTTCTTTCATTATGAATTTCAAAATGTTCAATGATGTTAATAACTGTTCTTACATTATTCTTTATGTGCCTTTTTGGTAGAAAACCATTTTGATCTTCTGTTATGACTTCATTAAGAATCTTTTTCAATCTATCTGATATTATTGATGTAAAAAGCTTATAGTCATTATTGATTAATGATATGGGTCTATAATTTTGAACATTCCAGGATTCTTTCTTTTCTTTTAATATTAATGTAATAAAAGTTTCTTTCCAGGTTTCTGGAATTCCGTTTTTTGGTATGTTATTCATCATTTTACATAGTGGTGGTGTTAGATTTTCTGCTAGTTTCTTATAATATGTATTTGATAGACCCAATCTGGTCTATCAAGCACTGATCTGGTCCCAGTGCTTTCCCAATTTTAATTCTTTTTATAGCTTTCAATATTTCTTCTTCCTTTATATTCTAATTTAGTTCTTTTTGTTGTTCCTCATTTAACTGTGGTATTTTTTGTTTTTTGAGGTATTCGTTTGCTTTTTCTCTTATTTTTATCGGGTCGTTTTCATTTTTATATAAATTTTCATAGTAAGCCTTAAAGGATTTTTTGATGTTATCTTGATCCATTCATCTTAATCCTTTTTCTCTAATTTCCATTATTATTTTATTACTTCTTTTCTTTCTTATCATATTTGTTAGCAGCTTACTAGATTTATTACCCATTTCAAAATATCTTTGTCGATTTTCTTGTAGTTTCTTCTCCATTTCTTTTATCATGAGCGCTTTCAATTCCTGTGCTAATAATTCTGTTTCTAGTTTTATTCTCTCATCTTTTTTCTTTTCCCATTCTGTTTTTTTATTCTTTATTTTGTTGTTAGTTCATTTTCTTTTTCCTTTTCTTTCTTACATTCTATCTCCATTTTTATTAGAATACCTCTAGCCACTGCCTTACTGGCATCCTATATCGTTTTATTTGTAACATTTTTTGTGGTATTTTCTTTAAAGTAGAACTTCAATTCACCATTCAGTCTTTTTAAATTTTCCTCATTTTTTAGTAGATGTTTCTTTAGTCTCCAACGAAATTCATTTTTTCTTCCTTTTATTTCCATTACAATTGGGGTAATAATCTGATGTTATTTTATCCAATATATCCATTTTTTAAATCTTTGGTTGGATGTTTTTTGATACAAAAAACATATCAATCCTCAATCGAGATTTGTGTGTTTCTGAATTAAATGTAAAGCCTTTTGCTTCCTCATATTTATTTCTCCATACATCTTTTAGTGATAAGTCATCTACTAATTCGAAGAAGGATGAAGGTAGCTTCCCCTGATTTTCTTTTATTTTCTTCATCCTTAATGATTCTCTGTCAAGTTTGGGTTCTACCACTGCATTGAAGTCTCCAAACATAATTATGTTATTGTAATCCTCGGTTTTAATTTTCTTTTTAATTTTTTCAAATAATTTCTTTCTCCCTGAATGAGGTGCATAAATTGCTATTAATAGTGTTGTAAATTTTTTTAATTTCGCTTCTATTATGATACATTCTCCTTTTTTATCCTTGTATATCTCTTTAGATGTAAACTTTTTGTTGATATACATTACATTTCCCTTTTTTCTTTTATCTGTTACGGAGACATAGCATTGTCCTAGTTTCAGGTTCCTTAAGTATTTAGTATCCTTTTCTCTTATTTTAATTTCTTGCAAACAGATGACGTCATTCTTCATTTTTTCCAAATAGTGATATATCATATTTCTTTTGTATTTTGAATTTATTCCCTTCACGTTCCAGGACAATATTTTACCTGTCATTTTCTCTATTTTTCGACTGAGTTCCGTCTTATCCTTTCCTTTATTTTAAAGTTTGTCTTTATTATTATTATTATTTTACTACTATTGTTGTTTTTATTTTTGTTTTTATTTTTGTTCCACCCCTTCCTCCCCTTTATTTATTTATTTGTTTAACTATATAACAATTTCCTTCTTACACAGTTTTTCTTAAATTTTTACTACTACTCCTCCTTCTTCTTCTGGTTCTGACTCTGAATCTATTTCACTTCTGTTATCTGTGACTTTCCCTGAATCTTGTTCTGTATCGTCTTTTCCTGAAGGCCTTTCTTTTTTTCTTGTTCTGTTCTTCTTCTTCTTTATCAGTTAAACTTTCATCTTCCTCTTCTTTTTTATTTTCCTGTTGTGTAGTTCTTGATCTTGTAAATATTCGGGGTTCTTCCTTATTTTCTTTTTCATTCAATTTTCTCTCTATTTCATTTACTTTCTCAATAGTATCTATTTTATATCTCTTTTGTTTCCAAGTGAAGCTCAATCATTTGATTCTTTCCCATTTATATTCTATCTTTTTTCTCTTCAGTAGTTGAGTCAAATTTTTATATTTATGTCTTTTGAGCATGATCACCGGAGGAGCATGATCACCGGTGGGATGTCCTTAAACACCTTCACCTCATGCTCTTCAATTATCAATTTGGCCTCATAACTTCTTTGAATTATTAAATCACGTATTCTGGTTCTTGCTAGGCATATCACTATATACCTAGGTGTCTTCCTTTCTTTTGCATAAGATGAGTTTATCTGGAACATTTTATCTATTTCCTTCCCCATTTCTCTTCCTGTTATTCCTATATATTTAGCTATTGGAGTTGTCAATCTGTCATATAGGTCTTCTTTTGAGTTTTCCAGCAATCCTCGAATCTTGACGCATCTTTCCCTATATCTTAATTCATTAGTCAAGTCCGTAACCTTTTCTTGTTCTTGTTTCTGGTTTATCTCTTTTGTTGTTGTTTTTCAAATGAATAGTTTTTTCTTTCAACTCATTTACATCTTTCTGTGTGTTTGTAAGATCCGTTGTTATTCTCTCAATTTTCTTACCAAAGTTATCTAATTCTCTTTTCAGGTCTTTTCTTATCTCTGTCCTTGTTTCTTTTATCTCTCCCCTTAATTCATGCCTTGTCTCCTTCATTTTATCCTTAAATTCTTGCCTTATCTCTTTCATTTCTGTCCTCATTCTTTCCATATCTGTCCTCATTTTCCTTAGTTCTTCTAGAAGTAAAGATGTTTGGTCTGGGATTCTAGATGCTTCTTCAATTGAGCCTCTTCTTTGTATTGTTACCTGGATTTATGTCTGCATTAATCCTTTTTCCCTGTCGCCATTTCATCTGTTTTCTTTCTCTTATAAATATTGTTCTTTTATATATCTTGGTATTGTTGCTCTGTTGTTTTATTGATCCCGATTTCTTAATCTTACACTGTTTTTAATTTTTCTGATTATTTGGGTTGTTTTAACAACTCAATGTCCTGTTTAATATACAGTCTGCAATTTCCCTTCTATTTCCTCTTTAAGAACAGTCTATATAATTAGTATTCTTATGAAGAGTCTTGAATAACAAATTCACCCCTTCTAAATGATGACCTCAATATTACTAACTAGAAAGTTATGTGTGTATATTAAAAAATGAAGCTAAACAGGTCATACTATTAAAACATGAATTACATTTAAACAATTTAAAATTCCTTTAAAATGTAATTAAATTAAAATATTTAAAGATCCAGTTCATCAATTTAAAACATTTTAACTGGGGCTGCCAATAACTTTTTAAGTTCTTGGCAGAAGAAATCTGCCAGTACTGTTGCTTCTTATGAGGGAATCAAAGCTATAATAGATAAATAGGTGCAAGGATATTAGAGCAAGAACAGATTTTGAATTTTTAAGGTCCAAAAATAGGATAGGATTGTCCTTTAGATTTTTGTGGACTATTGTTCTGAAAATCAAAGACAACATAGAGATAAGGAACCTGCAAATTTCTTTCTTTTTAATTGAAATTTACTAAATAAATTCTTAAATCCTAACCCCTATAAATATAATCCCTATAACCCAATACCTAATACATGCCTATACATATAGTCTCGCTACCATACACATCTGTTTTCTTTCTAAGCATCCACTTCTTTTCAGTGAACTAATTTTCTATAACCTCCATGCTATAACATCATTTGGATTTTGGTTTCTCCCCCCCCCTTTTTTTTGATTCCAAATTTCTTTATTTTCCATCTTTCACTACCTTATCTTTTAAAATACTTAATAATATACTTCATAATGACAATAATACAATTCAATTTTCTTTCCAAAATGTTTCAATTAGATCCCAATCATCTATCGTTGCATCTTTTTCTTCTTTCATTCTTCTTGAGAACCTGTTCATATCTCGTAAGTCTAGTAGTTTTCTTATCTAATCTTCCACTGTTGGTATTTGTTTGTTCTTTCACATCTGCCATACACTAATCTCACTGCTATTACCATATAAAGTATCAATTTACCACATTTTCTTTCTATTTCTTTATTCAGTACATATGTCATCTTTAATAAATACAATTCTGGCTTCATAGCAAAAGAAATTTTTAACATTTTAACATATGTATTTTTATTTTTATTTTATTTTTTTGGCCTTCTTCCTATTCCACCACCTGTGATAGTATGATCCATAGTTTTCCTTGCATTTCCAACATTTGAAATTTGTGTTTTTATATATTTTTGCTAATATAACATTTTATTATAAATTTCCTTAAGATTTTGTACCATTGTGAATTTGTTTTATACCAAGAGTTTTCCAATTTATCTATTTCTATATTATATTGAAATAGTTGATTCCATTTTTCCATTGATTATTTTATTATTTCCTGTTCTAATTCTCTTTCCAATAAGATCTTATAAAATTTCGACCTCTGTTTTGTTTTCCCTTCTTCAAAAATACCTCATCTAATTCATTTTTTTATCTCTTCTGTTCCTTCTAATTTCAAATCCATTTTCATTCTTTCAACTGTGTAAGAACCATTATATTGTTCTTACACTGTGTCTGTGTAAGAACCATTACATTGTTATTCCCTGCTGTTCTAATTGCTCTCTAGATTTTACTTTATATCCTTTTGGGTCTTCTTTCTTTAATATTTGTTCATATGTTAGTAATTTTCCTTTCTTTCCTTTATATCTCCCAAATAATGCTTCTTGTGGTGAGGACCATAACAGTACATTATTATAATATTTGTTCTTAATCTTCTGTCATACTTTTAATAATCCTCTTCTTTATTATCAAAAGATTATCAAAATCTTTATTCTGTTTTATTTTTCCATACCACATAAAAGTATGTAGTCTGAATCTCAGATTGTGATTTTCTAACTTCAATATTCTCTCATCCTGAAGCTTAATCCATTCTGTTAACCATATCAATCTTCAAGTTATATAGTATTTTCTCAGATTTGGCATCCCTAGACCTCCTCTTTCCTTATTATTAAAGGCCCATTGTCTTATATTAAAACTTTCCATTTTATCCTGAGTTTTCTGCCAGCCCAAGTAAATCTTGATAATTCTCTATTCTAATTCTTAAAGCACTTTTTATTCATTATGGTAGGCAAGCTTTGAAATAAAAATAGAAATTTAGGCAGAATATTCTGTTTAATAGCAGCAATTCAGTCTAACAAAGCAGAAAGCTGCTTCTTTTTGCACCGGGAAAAAGGCACCTTTGGCAACGTGACAGCAGTTTTTCCTCGTTCTAGCAGTATGCAGTGTGTAAACACCATGCCACTGGAGAGCTACAATGCTGTGATGCCAGCTTGGCAGTGGTGTTGGGGCGTGCATCATCCAAACACCATGTCCCCATGCTGCCCCCAAGCCGGCACATTGAGTCAGTCTGTTCAGCCCCAAAGATAGATTTAGTTGATTCCATCTCTCTAGGTCTTTCTTCATATTCTTTCATCCTTGATTATAGTTATTTTCAAATAGATCTCCATTTCTTTTTGTTATCCATATCCCTGGATATTTTATTTTTGTTTTTATATATTAAAGTCCAACATAGTTTATTCTTCTTCATTTTTTGTTAAGTTCTTGACAATTATCAATGTCTTTTCTTTATTTATCTTAAATCCAGCCAAATTTCCAATTTCTTTATGGTTTTATTTAGTTCTTAAATACTCTTTACTGGATCTTCCAAAAATATGACTAAGTTGTCAGTATATGCCTTTAGTTTGTAGCTTTGATTTCCTGTCTTTATTCCTTGTATATTAGGATTATCTCTTATGCTATTATTTAAGATCTCTAACACTAATATAAACAACAATGAAGATAGGGGACATCCCTGTCTAGTTCCATTTTCTATTCTAAATTATTTTGTTTCCCCCCCATTTCCTATTATTTGTGCTGTCTGATCCTTATAAATCTGTTCTATCCATTTTGTAAAATTTCCTCTCGTATTCATCCATTTTAGCAATTTATCACAAGCAACCAATTTACCTTGTCAAACACTTTTGCTGCATCTATAAATACTAACACAGCTTTTTCCCCCAATTATGATATTCATAGAATTTGATGACATCTAAAACTGTTCTATGATTGTTTTTCATGTATCTCTCTAGGAGAAAACCACTTTGGTTTTTTGTATTGTCTCTCTCAAGATATATTTTTTTAATCTTTCTGCCAGAATTGATGTAAAGTTTTATAATTATTGTTTAACAATGCAATTGGTCTAAAATTTGTTGGTTCATCTCTTTCTTTCTTTTGGTATCAGTGAAATATTGACACAATGTGACAACTTTGGTTTACTGCCTCTTAAAATACTATTAAATACTATCTGTAATACTTAATTTCCTAATTCCTTATAATAAATTGCTGGTAATCCATCTGGTCTAGGAGTTTTTTCGATTTTCATTTTTTATACATTCTACTATTTCTAATGTTGTTATTAGCATATTCAATTCTTTTTTTGTTCTATTGTTAATTTTGTTATCTTCTGTTTTTCTAGATAGTTATCAATATTATCTTGATATTTTTTACCTGTTTCCTCTTCTCTATATAGTTTTTATAATATTCAAAAAACACATTTTTATTGAGGATTGATCTTTATAAATGTTTCCTTCATATTTAATTCCAGCTATTAGACTTTTTTCTTTGTCTTTTCCTCAATTTATGTGCCAACCACTTTCTCATCTTATTCACTTCCTCAAATTTCTTTGCTTGCACCATCTAAGGTTTTTTTTGTACCTCTCTTGTTACTTCTGTATTAAGTTCTTTTTGTAATAATTCAGTTTCCTTCTTTAATTTTTTGTTGGTTGTTTTTTCTAAGTTCTATTTCTTTCTCTTGAATCTCTTTTATTACTTTCTTCATTTTGTCCTCTCATCTTCCCCCCCCCCTTCAACTCCTAATTTTATCAAACACCTTCTTATCACTACTTTACTCATGTCCCATAAAAGTCCTGGTGAAATTTCTTCCTTATCATCTTCTTTAAAGAACCATTCTAGATCTTTTAAAATATTTTCTACATTTTTTTTTGTTTCTTAATAGTTCTTCAGTTAATTTCCAATAAAATTTTATTTTTTTCTTTTACAATCATTAACATGGGATTATGATCTGAGACAATTTTAGGCAAGATATCTATTTCTTATTCTGAGTAGTAATGTCTTAGACAACATAAACATGTCTATTCTACACACCATCTTATGTCTGTCTGAATAGAATATATATCCTTTTTCTTTTTCATATTTGTGTCTTCATCCTCTTGTATTCTATGGTTTTTCATCATTTCAAACACCATTTTTAGTAATTTCCCTCATTGTCTCTTTTTTCTTGCTTTCTTATCCTGGGATGATCTGTCCAACAATGGGTCAGTTACCCCATTCCAGTCTCCTAATTTTTTTTAATGTATACTTTATGAACATTTTTCAAATAGAAATAGAACAAAAACAAGCATATATGAGTCTGCATGCTCAAAACTTATTAAAAACTATAACTTGGAACAGAAGATTGTAAACTGTAAATTTTAAAAAATAGAAAAAAAATACAAGATTTTTTTACTTCCCATAGTTCCTCTCTAGTTGAAAATAATAAATGATATGAACCTCTCTAATTTTTTTTTACATTGATAACTTTCCATAACCAAAAGCAAATACAATTAAACATTGCTTACAAAAATAGTGTTGTTCTGGGTGATTTATTTAAGAAACACAATCTTTACAATTATACAAACTTAATTTCTGGCAATATATATATATATATATATATATATATATATATATAGTTTTTAATTCAAATATTACTTTTTCAAAATAAGTACATTATATATTAATTTGATTGCTTTCAGCATTAAATTTTGTAATGTCTGATCAAAATTCTCAAAAGGAAGCCATTCCTTTTCTACTTTGTCTGTAAATTTGTTATTGATTAAGAATGTCAATATATTAAGTTATCTCATATCCATGACTTTCAATTTCCATTAGTCTATTTTTGGTGATTCTTCAAGTTTCCATTTCCTTGCTATAATTAGTCTAGCAGCTGTAATTAAGTAAATCATAATTCTCTAGACCTTTTTCTCATCTTCTTTTTTAATTATTGAAGATGTGTTGAGTTTCTAGTCTTTGAAGGACCCATTAGGAAAAACTAGAAAGTCCCTGGTTTTTTCCTGTCCTTTCCAGGGGAGGGGGTGTCTTGGAAATCTACATGACATTTCTCCATTCTGAAGAATTCCCAGGGAATTCCTAGCACTTACAAGGATCTTTTTATTGCCAGTCTCCAAGTCAGTTTAAATTTAACCAGTATTTCCCTGAAATGAAATGTACACTCCATGGTAGTGTGTTTCTGTTATCCTGAAGCTAACTAAGATGGTTGTCACTGAGAAACATAGCAACTGTTCCCAAGGCTACAGATTCAACAGAGATCAAGTGAAGGGAAGAAGAATGCTAGCAATAAAATAACATTGCCCCAATGCTTAACTAATGTAATCTTGCAAAAGCAGTTTAACACTTTGAGTATAACTACTGAATACTAATTAAAAATTGCTCAGTGGAAATTGGTGATAGCCAATTTTTGAAACATGGCATCATCCTACTCATGAGTAGGGCAATACGGTGGTTGCAGCAAGGTGGGGAAAGGCCCAGCCCTGTCCCTCAGTGCATTCACATCATCCTATTCATGAGTAGGGTGATGTGGTAGCAGCAGTGAGGTGGAGGGGGACCTGGCCCTCTCCCTCAGTGTCTCAATGAGGGGTGCGGGAGGAGGCCCAACCAAGTGTTATCCTTCTTCTGGGTGTCACCCAGTGTAGACTGCACCCCCTACACCCCTTTAGTGATACCACTGCCCATCATGATAAACCATATTTTATTATGATGCATAATAAATGATTGTTTCTTTTGCTAAGACATGGAGTGAGAAAGCCAGTGACAGTGCCCAAAAAAGGGCTGAGAAATGTACAACAGAAGTCATTCTTAAAGAAGACCGAACTGTGGATGGTAAGTGACATGAAGCAATATAGCCTATTATACAGCAAAAATGGTTTTGTGGCTAGGAAGAAAAGTGGCTAGTTTTGGAATAGGAGGATCAAAATGGCTCCAGAGCAATAAGTGGCTCAGTTCCAGTCTGCCCTTTCCATTAGTTTATTTTCCATTGGGAAAGCTTTGCATGTATTTCTCATGAATCATCTAATAACTAGCTTCCTGTGGTTCTGCTCAGTTGTTGTCCACATCTATCAGTACAATTGAGAAAACTTTGGTACTTTACACTGCCCACTCCTTCTAATTTTGATCAGTTACACATTTTTGCAGTATTTCATCAAATATAACAGAATTCATTAAACATGTTAAGCTATTTTTTATTTAGAGTTGCCTATAGACTAAACATCCATTCTGGTGGAAATTATAGGGTGAGTTAAATAGCTAATCTTTATGAACCTTCACTCTGTTGTTTGGATTATGAAGTCTCAAATACAACTACATCTCTTGTTATTGCAGGTACTGTTTGTAGTGAGAATGCATTGCAATCATCATCTTCCTACCCTTGGTCAGACATAATCCAAGTGTGGCAAAAAAAAGCATCCAATTTCCGGTATGGTGTTGGGGCAATTGACCCTAAGAAAGATATGTATAGCTATACTCAGGTATGAACACAAGCCCAAATACAATATTTGGGGAAGAAAACAAAGTTATAAAAATAATACAAAGAGATATCTTGCTCTTTTGCTGCCATTTATGCAAACCTTCTATTCTCATACTTGTATTAAGCTTTCAAATATATGTAAAATTAGAGCTGGAGATCAGCTGAGATTTAAAAGAGACATAGAATCATAGGAGATTATCAGACAGGGAAAAGGACATCCTTGTCCCATCCTTTTCCTGTCCTTATGGTGCAATCACAAAAAGATTTTCATACAACATCATGCTTATCCTGTCATTTTCCCATAACTGAAGTGGAATGATCCTGTCATTGGGTATTAATGGGAATTTGCGTTAATACAATTCCACTTCAGTGACAGCATAATGACAGTCTATTAAATGCTTTCTTGCAATCAGGATAAGGATGGGAGAGCCTGTCCCCATCTGATAATCTCCATAGAATCATAGAGTTGGAAAAAACCTCAAGGGCCATCCAGCCCAACACTATTCTACTATACAGGATGACACAATCAAAACACTCCTGACAGATGCCATTCAACCTTTGTTTAAAAGCCTCCAAAGAGGGAGACTCTACCACTCTCTGAGGGAGTGTGTTTGAATCCATTGTTACATGAAAAGAGATTCCACCTCAACATTAGGAAGAACTTCCTGATAGTAAGAGCTGTTTGACAGTGGAACACACTTCCTTGGAATGTGATGGAGTCTCCTTTTTATGTTAGTGTATATGTGTATTAGTGATGGAAAGAGGGAGGAATAACAGAGAAATACAACTGAATAGGCAGTACTTGACAGAAAAGTGAAAGTTCACAATGAGATCAGGTTTGTTCAAGAGGTTAAAAATAATAAAGGGGTGGGAGTAGGCTATGTTCATAGCCAGCGGAAGTACAAGGAAATGGCAGGGCCATTGCACAAAGAAGATAGTGAAGTGCTAGGGAAGGCTGAACTGTTTAATAACTTTATTGCCTCAATCTTCTCCCAAAAGGAAAATAGTGTTCTAAATGGTGAAACTGAAATAAATACTGCAGTAAGAGGACTAGAGCCCTGATTAGGCAAAGAGGTAGTAAAGCAATCCCTATCTACTCTAAATGAATTCAAGTCTCCAGGGCCAGATGTAAACTGAAAAAATTTGGAATAGATGGGATGCAGTGGCTCAAGTGGTTAAGGCACTGACTCTGTTGATTGCAAGATCAACAGGTTGGCAGTTTGAGGCCTGAGTGCTGCATGATGGGGTGAGCTCCTGTCACTAGTCCCAGCTTCTGCCAACCTAGCAGTTTGAAAGTTCAGTCCTGGGGCTGCCACTCTTCAATATTTTTCTCAGTGGGTTAGAGAGGGTCTCCTTATCAAGTTTGTAGATGACAAAACTGGGAGGGTTAGATTGTAAGATAGGAACAGAATTCAAAAAGACCTAGATAAACTTTAAAAATTGGGCAGAAATTAATAAAATGAAATTCAGCAGAGACAAATATAAAATTCTACATTAAGGCCACAAAAACCAAATACAGAAATATAAGATGAGGGATACACAGCTCAGCTTTACTACATGCAAAAAGTACTTTGGGGTTCTGATTGACCATAAATGGAACATGAGCCAGCAGTGTGATGCTGCATCAAAGAAAGCAAATAATATTTTAGCCTGAATTAATACAACCATAGTGTCCAAGATAAAGCAATTCATAGTCCCACTATAATCTGCACTAGTCAGGCATCATCTAGAGTGCTGCATTCAGTTCTGGGCACTTCATTTTAGGAAGGATGCAGCCAATTTGAAGCTGATTCAGAGAAGGACAATGAAGATGACAAGAGATGTGGAGAAAAAAGCAAATGAGGAAAGGCTGAGAGAGCTGGGCTTGTTCAGTGTGGTGCCATAATAAACTACAAATCTCAGGATTCCATGACATTCAACCATGGCAGTTAAAGCTATGCCAAACTGCATTATTTCTTCAATGCAGATGCAGCCTCAGACACAATCTAATAGATTAAAATTCTAAGAAAAGGAATTTCACCTATGTTAAGGAAAATGCAACATGGGACTTACAGTAATAGAAATAAAATGTGTATGTGAAAGTCACTGTGATTAAGCAGGAACAATCATGAAGCTACACAGGTGAAAAGGATAATGTAATTTGGAAGCCTTGAGAGCCAAGGACAAAGTTATAGAGTGTATATTGAAAACACCTGTTGTAGATTGCAAACACCTGAGATTCATTAAGTAGTCAAGGTAAAATGATGAAATACTTGGGTTGGTCTTAAGTATGGGATGATCCATGTAAACCAATCAAAATGAATGTACACACCCACTGGGTGGGAACCGACTAGTGGGTGGTGACCAACAATGGCTATAAGTGAAATGTTTCCCAATGCATATTGTGGAGTAGTTTTGGAGATATTGTGAAGTGTAGAGATTGTGATTTGTAGGGCATATAGTATTTGTGTATATAGTAGAATAAAGTAGATCTTTTATATAAGACTACTGAGTTGTCTGGTGTCTTGAGGGAAGATACAAGAGCCAGAAGAATCCTGGAGAAGTTTGGAGACATCTCAGGAAGAAGAGTGAGAAGGCTTGGAGAGTTTGTCAGGGTCTTCAGCCTATTCTCTGAAACTCTGCTGCTTGGGAAAGAAGCATCAACCACTGATCAAAGCTGGTCAGCTCTGCTGCATAACAAGGTGGTGAGTTAGAGCCAGAGGTGAAGAGCTACAACTCCCATCATCCCTGACAACCTAAACATTAGAAAAACATTTTTATCACATGTGGAGATTATCAAACAAGCCCTTATTCTTGCCATAATTGTTGTAATGGAAAAAAACCCCACCACAAGTATACTATCATGGGAGCAGTCTCTATCACATATGTCTACAACCTGTCTAGCTGTGATTGCCAGTCTGGGATTCTCTTTCCCATCATCCTCCTTAACTCCAACTCCCTCCCCTGCTGCTTTACCTCTCCTGACCTTCAGGGTTTTTTCTTTTTATTTTTAAAACAATTTAGGCATTATGGCAGTGTGTTCAGGGGAAGGAACGAAAACAAAAAGTTTTCAGAAAAGAAAACAGGCAGCTTGAGACTTCCGGCGGGGATGGCATGGCGACTGGTCCGCAGTGAGGGTTTCTCCGCGGATCGCCACAGTGGGGAAGAGGGGATTTCAAGAATCCCCAACAAGATCCTTGGGAAAGGATCAGAATTGGGGCTTGCCAGATCCAGACCTGCAGCCAAGATCGTGAGGATCGAGGTAGAAGACTGGATTTTAAAAGCAGCCAGCCCCGCTCTGGTTGCATTCTGCTATTAGCCTTGCCACCCGCCCTTTTAAACTTTTTTCGGAGGAACAAAACTTTAAAAAGGACATCGGAGAAAGTAAGTGCATGCAATCATTTTCTGTTCAAGGACCTCTTAAACCAGAAGGCAGCAGCTTTAACTGTGGGAATATTTGGCTACTTTGTAACTTTGTTACATTGTTACATTGTTATTCAGCCAATATTAACATCAGAGGAGGGCTGTAAGTGAAAGTGGAGCCAGCGGATACAATTAATAAGCAGCAAGAGACTCTTTTTAAAAGTAGCAGAAGCAGTAAGACTCGGTTTCAAAGCAGAAAATATGCTTTAGACAACTTAAAGTATTAATATTAACTTTGATCTGATAAAAGAAACATAAAATACCGTTCCTGCATGGACAATTAATTAATTAATTAATCCAAGGCGAGAAGAAGGCAAGATGGCGAATGCCTGGATATATCTGAAGAAAGAAGTGGTTTGAGAATCCCTTTTTGCTAAGAAAGGATTTTTTTTGTTTCTAGACAGGAAGGGAAGGAAGGAAACCCCAAATTAAAGGGGAAATAAAAATAAAATAAAAATAAATAAGCTTGCTTTGTGAAAGAAGAAGCAGAAGCAGAACCGGAAGGAGGTATTAGGAAAAGAGCAATTGTTTAAAGGAGACAGACATAACAAATCATTGGACACAGCTATTTTTGGAAGCCGTCCAAGAAGCTCAAAGGAGGAAAATGTGTGAGGGTAATAACTCCGCCACTTTCTCTCTTTGCATTCTTTATAATTAAAAGAGGTAAAGCAGGGAATAGAGGCTGAAGATACAGCAGTGAGAGATACAAAAGAGAGATCGCGACAGAAAGAGGACAGGAGGAGGAGACAACAGATATTTGGAAATTAAATAATAATAATAATAACTAATAATAATAAGGAATATCAAGAAAGAATTCGACGGAAGGAGGACGGGGGAGGGGACGACAGAGAAAAGACCCCAGCAGTGAGGAATTTTAAGAGAAAGATCGTGACAGAAGGAGGACGGGAGGAGGGGTCAACAGAAGTTTTGAAACATTTTGAAAAGGAGACATTGTTAAAAGGAAGATAATAACGTGCTCAAGTGAAGGAAGAAAATAATTTTGGGAAGCAGAAGAATTAATTAATCAACTTAGCAAGAGTATAAATAATTATAGATAAGAATGTATTTGGTGGATCTGAGTTTGAGTTTAAAGTCATTAGAAATAAGACGATTTATAGACAATATTATTTACTTTCCTTCAGTTTTTTTCTTATATATTAAGCATATAGAAAGTATTCTACACTGAAACTTTGGAAATTTATATAAAACTTTTCTTTTTGAAGAAATATAGTTATTTACATATATTTTCCTTCATCTTTTTAACTTTGTCTACAATATCATAAAATTTAGTAGGGATAGTTTGATTTTAAGAATATATATTAAGCTATATTAAGTAAAAATAGAAGTATAACCAATTAGGTATAAATAAGTAAGATATAAGTAAGTTATAGTGGTTTATACTTTGTTAAGTAAGTAATTTGTTTTTTTATCTGATTGTATCAAATATATTACTATACATTGCTGTGTTTTTGATAAAATGGCCTCAGGGGCAAAAAAGCCACCCCCTCCAATAAGCAACACTCAAAGAAGAACATCAATAGACACAACTGGAAAACCTGATCCAATGCAGTCATTGCTGGAGGCCTTTCAGAAAATGAGAGAGGAAGTTAGAGCGGAAATAAAGGTGGAATTGAAACAATCAAGAAAAGAAATTAGAGAGGAATTACACAAGAAACTATCGGAATTTGGAACTAAACTGAATAAAATAACAGATGAAATAGAAGGAATAAAAGGTGACGTGGAAGAACTAGAAGAAACGTCTAAGGAATTAAAGAACACAACAGCAGAATTGATGGAACAACAAAAGAAAGAAAGTAACATAAATCTGTTACAAGAGGTCCGTCATAGGGAAAAGAGCCTTAAGCTTAGAGGTGCACCAGAATCCATAAACCAAGATTTATTTGGAGTAATAACCACAGCCCTTGCAGAGCTTACTGAGATACCACAAGAGGAAATAAGGAGAGAAACAGATACGATATTTCGAGTGAACTCTAAAACAGCAAAAGAAAAGAATATGCCTAGGGATTTAATTATAACATTCACCAGGATAAGAACAAAAGAATTAATTTTACAAGCTAGTTACAATAAAGAATTCTGGATAGAAGGGAAATTAGTTAAAATTTACAAGGATGTACCAATGGCCATACTTCGAAGATGGCAAGAGTACAAATTTCTAACGCAGGAACTGGTGAAAAAAGGAATACGATTCGCGTGGGACAGGATTGAGGGTCTGTCCTTGACATATAGGCAAAGGCACTACAAGATTAATTCAATAGGCAAAGCTAGAGAATTTTTGAAAAAATTAAAAGCTAAGAAACAAGAACAAGGTGGAGACTCGAATGAACCATCGCAAGAAGGAAAGATGAAGACCAGATATAGAACAAAACTGGAAAGCCAACAGGAATCGGTGGAAAAACTGCAGGAACAAGGGGCATGCGCGTTATATACAGAAGAGGAATTACAAGGAAGAACAGATAGTGATACGAGTCAAGAAGAGGAAATGTTAGACAGAGGACAAGTTGATGACGATGAGGAGGAAGGCCAACTTCAGGATTCAGCTGGAATCTAAAATAGTATTATTTAAATTAATAAAACAAAACAGACAAGGCTATGAAGATTATTTCATGGAACATAAAAGGACTGAATTCAAAATATAAAAGGAGTAAAACATTTCATTTATTACAAAAACAGAGACTGCAAATTATTTGCTTACAAGAAATTAAAATCAGAAGAAATGAGACAAAATATTTAGAAAATAAGAAATTAGGATAGATGTTTACATCTACAAATGAGAAAAGGAAAGCTGGAATTGTATTATATGTTCAAAAAAGTTATAAAGCGACTGAACTATTTAAAGATCAAAAAGGACATTATTTGGGGTGGAAGTACAGACAGAGGAAGGGAGGCCGGAAGACCTGGGCCTTCAAGCTCCTCCACTCCCGGCCAGCGGCAGCGGCGACGGTGCAAGCGGCGAGGAGGAGGCCGGAAGACCTGGGCCTTCAAAAGGCCCCAACAAGCCTCCCCGAACCAGCAGCGAGAGCGGAGGACAAGTGGAGGACAAGCCCTCACACCTGGGCCCTCCCAAGCTCCTTCACCCCTGGCCAGTGGCAGCGGTGAATGCACAAGCGGCGAGGAGGAGGCCGGAAGACCTGGGCCTTCAAAAGGCCCCAACAAGCCTCCCCGAACCAGCAGCGAGAGCAGAGGACAAGCGGAGGACAAGCCCTCACACCTGGGCCCTCCCAAGCTCCTCCACCCCCAGCCAGCAGCAGCGGCGATGGCGCAAGCGGCGAGGAGGAGTCCGGAAGACCTGGGCCTTCAAAAGGCCCCAACAAGCCTCCCCGAACTGGCAGCGAGAGCAGAGGACAAGCGGAGGACAAGCCCTCACACCTGGGCCCTCCCAAGCTCCTCCACCCCCGGCCAGCGGCAGTGGCGACGGTAATAACTCAGTGAGGAGAAGGTTCCAAGTGTGGGAAGGGATTGCCCTTCTGGCCTATTAATATCTTCTCCAACATAACCTTACGGGCTGACTGTAATTTGCAGTAATGCATCTACTTTTATGCCCCTTCGCTGAGAAAATTTTTGGGAGCCAGAGATTTAACAACATCCTCCTACCTTTTGAGGAAGTACAGGATTGGTTTTTAGGAGTGGCACAATTTAGACTCTAGATCTCGTGCCAGTGAGATTTGTGATCAGTGATGAGGATGAGGAATTGAACTGTTATTCACCCTTATTATTGCGTTTATTATCTCTGGGTTGAATACTCATGACCTCACCTGAGACCGGGAATGGGAAGGGGGCAATTATCAGAGTCGCGCTGGGGAATGGGAGGTATGGCTGGAACAGGAGGAATACATGTTACAAAAGAAGACGGGATCGCTGTTTGGTAGCTATCCCGCCTTCAGTTCCTTGTTTCTCTGAATGGCCTGGAGAGCAGACCTACCATTCCACAGAACCTCACTCTGCTCCTTTGAAATGCCAGGTCGGTTAAAAATAAGACCCATATCATCCAGGATCTTCTCCTGGATGAGGATGCTGACCTGGCTTGCTTCACAGAGACCTGGCTGGGAGAGGATAGCGCAGCTATATGGGCGCAGGCCCTCCCAGCTGGGTACTCTGTCAGTGAGCAGGTGAGGGGAAGTGGGCGGGGGGGGCGGTGTGGCTCTGGTTCATAAGAACACCTTAACCTTGACCAGGATACCTATCCGGAACACAGCCCACTTCGAGTGTATGTACCTCAGCCTGAAGACTAGGGATAGTCTGGGGATTTTGCTAGTCTACCGACCACCCCGTTGTCTAGCAGACTCCCTGACCGAGCTGACGCAGCTGGTCTCCGAGCTGCTGTTGGAGTCCCCCAGACTTTTGGTTCTGGGGGACTTCAACATTCTGCTCGAGACCAGCTTAACAGGTGAGGCTTGGGAGTTCATGGAGACCATGACACACATGGGCCTATCCCAACTGGTGAATGGGCCCACACATTGTGCAGGCCATACGCTCGATGCGGTCTTTAGTACGGAACAGGAATATCCGTGGGCGGAGGTGGTAAGCACCTCCGCATTGTCATGAACGGATCATTTCCTGGTCAAGATGAATCTTAGAGCCAGCATCTGCCCCACCGGGGGTGGGGGACCTATTAGAATGGTCCGCCCTCGAAGGCTTATGGATCCAATAGGATTCCAGAGAGCCTTGGAGGGTTCAATGGTAGGAAATGCCGGTGACCCTGTCGATACTCTGGTTAACATCTGGAACACCAACCTCACCAGGGCTATCGACACGATCGCTCCCAAGCGTCCTTGCCATCCCGCTTCTAACCGTAGGCCTTGGTATACTCCGGAGCTGAGGTGTATGAAGCAGCATGGACAATGACTGGAGCACAGGTAGAAGAAGACTTGACTCTTATCTGACAGAACTCGCCATAGGAACTTTCTTCGTTCCTATTGGGAGGCAATACTTGCAGCGAAGAGAGCCTTCTCCACTGCACGCATTGCATCTGCAGAGTCTCGCCCAGCAGAGCTGTTTAAGGTGGTAAGGGAGATGACGCAGGTACCCCCTGCGCCAAATCCCTTGCTTAACCCGACAACGGCCTGCTGTGATGCTTTTAATAACTTCTTCGCAGATAAAATCTCTCATATAAGAGCCGACTTAGGTGCTACCATTGAATCAGAGTCTATAGGCTCCGTCAATGTAGTTATTCTGGATCAGCTTCAATCTGTGAGTACCGAGGACATGGACAAGCTGCTTGGGAAGGTGAGGAAGACAACCGGTCCTCTCGACCCTTGTCCAACATGGCTAGCCGTCCGGGGGGGGATGCATTGAGGAGACTCCTTATGGAGATCATCAATGCATCTTTCAGGGAAGGATATGTTCCATCTTGTTTAAAGGAAGCGGCTGTTAGGCCGCTTCTGAAAAAACCTTCCCTGGACCCCCTGGATATAAGTAACTATAGGCCTGTATCTTTGCTGCCATTTTTGGGCAAGGTGATCGAGAGGGCTCCAAGCGGTCTTGGATGAAACCGATTATCTAGACCCATTTCAAACCGGCTTCAGGACAGGCTTTGGGGTTGAGACTGCCATGGTTGCCTTGACTGACGATCTGCGTCTGAGCATCTACAGGGGTAGTGTGACCCTGTTGGTGCTCCTAGACCTCTCAGCGGCTTTCGATACAATAGACCAGAGCATCCCCTTGGGCCGCCTGAAGGGGTTGGGTATCGGGGGCACTGCTTTGCAGTGGTTCCGGTCCTTCCTCTCGGGTAGGTCCCAGAGGGTGCTGCTCTGGGACTGTAGTTCCAGTAAGAGGGAACTCACTTGTGGGGTCCCTCAGGGAGCTATTCTGTCCCCAATGTTATTTAACATCTATATGAAGCCGCTGGGTGAGATAATACAGAGTTATGGTGCTGGGTGTTATCAGTACGCTGATGACACCCAAATCTATTTCTCTGTGTCTCGTTTGTCGGCCTCGAATTCCAATGGCATCTCTTCTCTCAATGAATGTCTTCGGGCGGTAATGGGCTGATGAGGAAAAACAGATTGAGACTGAATCCAGACAAGATGGAGGTGCTCGCGGTATCGGCCCCGAAACCAAGAATTGGGTTGCAACCTCCAGTGACTGTGTTCGCAGTCTGGAGGTGCTCCTGGACTCGTCGCTCCTGACGACAGATCAGGTAAATGCGACGGTCAGGAGCGCCTGTTATCAGCTTCGGCTGATATGCCAGCTGCGCCCTTTTCTGGAAGTAAGGGATCTTGAGACTGTTGTGCACGCACTGGTAATCTCACGCCTTGACTTCTGTAATGTGCTCTACATGGGGCTACCCTTGTGCCTGGTTCGGAAGCTGCAGTTAGTTCAAAATATGGCAGCCAGGCTTGTTTCAGGTACATCTAGGAGGGACCACATCACTCCGGTTTTGAGGTCCCTCCACTGGCTGCCTATTCGCTTCCGGGCCCAGTACAAGGTGTTGGTTATCACCTTTAAAGCCCTAAATGGCTTGGGTCCAAGCTATATCAGAGACCGCCTCCTCCCGTACAATCCTCCCCATGCGCTCCGTTCTTCTGGGAGAAACCTTTTAGAGCCTCAGAGAGCGAGGCTCTCTATGACCTCCCAGAGGGCCTTTTCTATCATTGCCCCCAGACTCTGGAACGGCCTGCCAGATGAGATCCGTCAATTAACATCTTTGGACAGTTTTAAAAAAGCTGTCAAGACAGATCTCTTCCGGCAGGCCTTTCCAGACTAAATGACCCGGCCCTGGGCAGTTCCCTCCTTCTTTCAATCCGGGCTCCTCTTCAAAAGTAGCAAGGCGATTACCTGCTACGATTTCTTAACTGTTAATTGTTAAATTTTTATTCATCTTATATTGCTTGATGTTTTAATTGTATCACTATTTAATATTGTTTTAAGGGGGGGAGGGATATCTTGTCATTGTAATCTGTTTTAACTTGTAAACTGCCCGGATTGGGTAACCATTGGGCGGTATAAAAATAAATATTAGTGTGTATATACAGCCCCAAAGAAAGGCAAACTTCCTTCTATGCTAATTTAAAAGATGAAATTTTAAAAGTACATCAAGACGAGTATAATGTAATTTTACTTGGAGACTGGAATGGGGTAATAAACCCCCAGACGGACAGGACGTCAAAAAAGAAAATTAAACAGAACCAAGGGAAACTCCCGACATCCTTCTTTGATTTAGTGGAACAACTAAACTTAACTGATGTATGGACTGATCTATACTTGCAAAGTAAAGGATACACTTTTTTCTCAGAATCTCATAAATCACATTCATAAATTGATATGTTTCTTATTTCTACCAGTATGAAGACTAAAATAAAAGAGATGGAAATTTTACCAAGGATGATATCTGATCATAATGCAATCATACTAACTTTAAACAAATCATTGAAGAAAATGGAATGGAAACTAAATGATTATCTTTTAAATGACAAAAAAATTGTTACAAAATTGAGGACAAGCATCAGAGAATATTTTGAGATCAATAATAAAACATCGATGAAAGCAAAAACGATTTGGGATGCCAGTAAAGCAGTAATATGAGGAATATTAATCTCAAGAGCTGCCGAGCTGAAAAGACAAAGAGAACATGAATTTAAATCTATGGAAGGCAATATTAAACAGATTGAGGAAGAATTAATAGAAGACCCCACTAATGATAAGAAAGACAAACAATTGAAATATTTAAGGAATCAATTAGATAAGAGATTATCAGAAGAAATTGCTAAAAAGATGAAATTTATGCGACAAAACTATTTTGAATCCACAAATAAATCTGGCAAATGGTTAGCTTATAGATTAAAAAAAGAAAAGGAAAAGAGATTAATTACAAAAATACAAGATGATAACAAGGTAGTCCATACTCAGCAAGAAATCCAGAATATTTTCTAAAATTATTTCACAGAGTTATATGAGAAAGATGACATAGACTCTCTTGAAATTCAAAAGTATATAAATAAACAAGAAGTACCAGAAATAACAGATGATCAAAGAGAAAGACTGAACAAGGACTTTACTGAGGAAAAGGTGGAACAAGCAATAAAAAAGCCGAAACAGGATAAGGCCCCTGGACCAGATGGTTATACGGCTGTTTATTACAAAACATTTATAGAGGAATTGAAAAAACCATTGTGTGACACATTTAATTGGATAACAAAAGAAGGAATCCCTGACACCTGGAAAAATGCGAACATAATATTGATTCATAAAGAGGGAAGAGATGAAACGCAAACTAAGAATTATAGACCAATATCTCTCCTAAACACGGATTATAAAATATTTGCATTAATAATGGCAGGATGATTAAAGAAAATACTTTTACAAATAATTAAAAAAGAACAATCGGGATTTTTACCTCAAAGGTATTTAAAGGACAATATAAGAACAATAATAGATGTAATTGAATATTATGAAAAAAAATAATGATAAAAAGCTGGGACTTATATTTCTCGATGCAGAGAAAGCATTTGATAATGTGAATTGGACTTTTATGATAAAAATATGTGAAAAAATGAAGATGAGAACAAAATTTTGTAATTGGATGAAAGAAATATATAGATATATAGTGAGCAAACAGCAAGTTTAGTGATAAATGGAAATAAATCACAAAAAAATTAACATTTGCAAAGGTACACGTCAGGGATGTCCGGTATCACCTCTTCTTTTTATAATGGTACTAGAGATACTATTAAACCAGATAAGGAAAAACCCAAATATTAGAGGAACGAAGATTAAAGGAAGAGAATACAAATTACGCGCTTTTGCTGATGATGTCGTATTGATATCAGAGGATCCAACAGAAAATGTCAAGGAAATGTTTAGAATTATAGAAGACTTTGGGAACAAGGCCGGATTCAAAATAAACTATGACAAAACAGTAATAATCACTAAAAACATGACTAAAAAAGAAGACACAGAACTAGCTGAAAATACATATTGTAAGGTTGTAAATAAAGCTAAATATCTGGGGATATGGATATCTAAAAGGAATGTAGACTTGTTTGAAAATAATTACAAACCTAAATGGAGAGAAATCAAGAAAGATATGACAAACTGGAGTAAAATTCAACTATCATTAACGGGAAGAATTGA
This sequence comes from Phrynosoma blainvillii, assembly GCA_026167975.1. Lineage (NCBI taxonomy): Eukaryota > Metazoa > Chordata > Lepidosauria > Squamata > Phrynosomatidae > Phrynosoma > Phrynosoma blainvillii. Next base: position 213,346,861 of record JANUYF010000001.1, read on the forward strand.
GACGATAAAAATGATGATTTTACCCAAGCTTAACTTTTTATTTCAGAATATCCCGATAATACACAATAGACAAATATTCCAAGAGTGGCAAAAAGATTTGAGAGATTTTATTTGGAAAAATAAAAAGGCGAGAATCAATTGGATAACAATGACAAGACAAAGTAAAGACGGAGGGAGGAATGTGCCAGATTTAGATTGGTTATCCGAATGGGTAACACGAGAATACCAGGATATATTTAACTTGGAGGGATTTAATAATAGATTTGGGTGGCATGGATATCTATGTTACGATAAAGACAGAGTTCATAAAGAGTTTCAGCATCATGTAATTAGAAGAAGCTTACTAAAAATCTGGAAAGAAGTTAAAAAAATGTACACAAAAATACCCCTATGGACTTCACCACACAAAGCTTTTTTCAGGAGATGGACAGCTCTTCGAACTTGGTTAAAATATAGAGAGATACTGGAGAAGATTGAAAATCAATTGGAATTAAAAGCTATGTCAGTGATTCAACATTTAGATGACAAAATGCATTGGTTATTATATACCCAAATAAAGGAAAGATTTAAAATTGATAAAAAGCTACAAGGGGTGGAAGAAGAGTTGAAAGATATAGACAAAATCTGGCTAGGGACAAGAGAGAAAAGAGTAAGTAAATTATACAAAATGCTAATGTACCAAAAGCAAGAAAAAGAAATAATATCAGATAACATGATTAAGTGGGCATCAGACATTGGCAGGACAATTATGGTAGATCATTGGGAGAAAGCAAGGAAAATGACAAGAAAATTTACCAGTTCTCAGAATATTAGAGAGAATCAATGGAAAATGGAGCAAAGATGGTACCTTACCCCAGCTAGAATGGCAAAAATCTACAAACTACAAACAAATGAATGTTGGAAATGTAAACGCAATGTTGGATCATGGTACCATGTTTGGTGGAGATGTCCCAAAATGAAAATGTATTGGGAAAAAATACATATGGTGATTGAAGATATACTTAAAAATAGATTTGAATTATATCCAGAATTATATTTATTAAACATGACGCACAAATTAGAACTGGATATAATTAGGAAATACTGGAGAATAATACTTTATATGGTCTCGGCAGCAAGAATATTAATAGCCTCCTAATGGAAAAATGAGACAACCCCATCAGTGGATGAATGGCTTTTGAAACTGTTAGAAATGAAGGAAATTGATAAATTGACAAGGTTATTGAATAATGAGAATATGGAATTGGTTGAGGAAGATTGGGCTCCAGTGGAAGAATATTTAAACAGAAAATGGGAATAAAGCAGCAAAGTAATTATAGAGATTATTAAATAAAATGGGTTTGAGATGTTAAATAATAAAAGTAAGAGATACAGAAATATTATATGCAAAATGTGTAAAAAAATGCACTTACTTTCAAAGAACTATTGAGAAGTTTGAATTAGGGTTAAGCGTATTGTATAAATGACAAAAGAATATATGTTAATTGCATTTTTTATGTTTTTAAAATAAAATTTTGTAAAAAAAAAAAGGAAAAGAAAAAAGAAAACAGGTAGCTTGAGAACAGCAGGGGGGATGAAGAGGGAGAGAAGAAGAAACTGAGATCATGGGACTGCCCAATGTCTAGATTGAAACCCAGACATAACACCCAATCAGACACAAATCTAGTGTGAGGACAGTGATATTGGCTGTAATTGATGGGGAAGGCCTATTAGTGAAAAGTTGTCATTAGTGGAGGACAGATCATCTACAGATCAGCCATAGAGTCATCTGATAAGGTTCAGTCAAGCTTCTATTCTGCTTCACGTCCTCTTTTTAGCCTTGTTTGATAATCTCCAAAGTGATTCAACAATGAAATAAATTACCTTGGAACACAGTAGACTCTCCCTCCTTGGAGGACTTTAAACAGAAGTTCAATGGACATGTTTTAGGAGTGCTTTAGTTTTGTATTACTGCATGGGAGGGGATTGGAACCAAAGGCTCTATAGTAATGCTTTCCAACTCTTTATGATTCTGTGATTCTATTCTCCTCCTCAATACTTTTTATTGAATTTACACACAAAACACATAAAAACATAAACCACAGACATAAACTAATTTTGCTATCTCCCTTCTGAAGTTGGGCCAAATCTAGAGTCTTGGGTAAAGTATATTCTTTAGGCTTTACATTAATAGGAGCCATCGGGGTTGCTGCTGCAGTTTTGGCTAAGGTGTCTGCCTTGTTATTCCATTGAGCTTCTTCTCTGGTACCTTTCTGATGGCCCTTGACATAAGACACCCATGTGGGGGCCATTCTGTTCAAGATTAGCTGGGCAGCTTTCTGCCACTTATTTGAATGTGAGATTAGTTTGTTGTCATTGGTTTTCCAATCCATGAACATCCAAATGGGGAGCCAATCTATGGCTGCATTTACCATCCATTGGGAGTCCAAATATATGGCTAACGGAGTGTGTGGATCTTCAAATGCCAAGGTGGCATGGAGGGCTTCTACCTTGGTGACCTGGCTGGAATGGGGCCAGACTGTTCCTTGCAATGTATGCTGGTCATTGAGTCTGATTGCACTGAAGCTCATTAGGCGGGTTCCATCAGGGCATTCAGAAGATCTGTTGCAGAACCAGCACATGAATCTTGCCTGAATGGGGCTTCCCTGCCTTCACTGGCCAATTACTTAGCACGGTGATGGGGAGAGGGCAGCTCTGGAAACTACTAGCCCATGGGGGCAACTGGTTTGCTAGCCTGCTTGTTATAATCTATGCCTCACTTTACTAATTCTAAAGTCCACTTGGCTATTCGGGAACTATGAACTTGTCCATCCTGGATTTTACCAGACAATATATACTTGAGTGTGGTGTGTGGGGTTTGAACGATGACTTTGGCTCCGCCTATGATAAATTTCCAAAGGGTTAGGGCCCATATCAATACTAGACAATTTTTCTCACAGGGGTTAAACTTTACTTCCTTGGAGGGGAGGTTTTTAGATGCGTAGACTACTACTCGGTGCACATTGTTCCTAAGCTGTGTGAGGACCACTCCTACATGACTATGCCCTGGTGGTGCAGTGGTTAAATGCCTGTACTGCAGCCACTCACTCATAAACCACAAGGTTACAAGTTCAATACTAGCCAGGGCTCAGGCTTGACTCAGGCCTGCATCCTTCTGAGGTCACTAAAATGAGTACCCAGCTTGTTGGGGGGCAATGAGCTTACAGTTGTAAACTGCTTAGACACTGCATAGCATGGTATGAAGCAGTATATAAATGCTTTATCAGCTACAACCAACTGAATATAGAATGGTGGGTTACATTGGGGTGAATTAAGGTGGGAGCTTTGGCTAAATCAGTTTTCATTGTGGCAAATGCTTCCTGCTGCTTGGGGCCCCATCTCCACATGGCTCCTTTCTTAAGTAAGGAATACAGGGGCTTGGCTTTGTTGGCAAAAGCCTCAATGAATTCTTAGGAAAAGTTGAATGTTCCTAGGAGTGCTCTCAGGGATGCTACATCAGTGGGGGCAGGGAGCTTCCCTATTGTTTCTACTCTCTGCAAATCTGGGGCCCTACAATCTGGTTGGAGGTTTAATCCAAAATATCTGACTGGGTTTGCACTAACTGAGCCGTTTCCCTATTACCCTTGAATCCAGTGTCCTAAATGAGTCCTAACACTTCTCTGGTCTTTTCTTGGGAATCAGAGTAGATTAAAATGTTGTCCACATTCCACATCTTGACCACGTGGGCATGGCAAATACTGGTGCTAGAATGAAAACATTGGGGAGTCCTTTTGAAGCAAATCTGACTTTCGTGGAACTTGAATGTGAATTTGTAGAAACAACTCTTGTAGAGTGGAATGGAGTGGAACGCACTTGCTAAATCTATTATGCTGTAAAATTTGGCTCCGGCTGCAATGGCAGCTAGGATCTCATATTTAGCTACTACAAGGGCTACTGGGGGAGTGACTGCATTAAGGGCTCTAAAGTCTACAGTCATCCTCCATGTCATGCCATCAGCTTTTATTGCAGGCCAGAGAAGGGAATTACAGATGGATTGCATAGGGAGAATGACATCGTATTTCAGTAGACCTTCTATGGCAGGGATAGGCAACCTTTCCCCTTTAAGGGCCGAGGGACTTCAGCTCCCAGAATCCCAGAAGCTATTGGTCAACATGGGACTATTGGGCAATATGGCTGAGGCTTCTGGGAGCTGAAGTCCCTCTGCCCTTAAAGGGGAAAGGTTGCCTACCCCTGTTCTATGTTTTTTGTATACCTTCCTCTGCCTCATGAGGATAGCGGTACTGTTTTTGTGGAGGGGGATCCTTCCCTTCTATGAGCACGCATGCTCCTTTAACCTTATCACACTCCATTTTGTTCCTAATCCATACGTCCAGAAAATCTGTGGTCCACGGGTCGTTCAAAATGGGGTAGAGGGGTGCAAGGGCTTTCAAGGCAGTGCGTCGGTGGATGGTTGAACTACTAGAGGGCCTTCTTCCTGTTGCCACAGGAGACCATTGGCCAAATCAAGGATCAATCGGTTCCTCTTTAAAAATCCTACTCCTAGAATCCCATCGTCCTCTCACTGGTTCTCACATGCCTTAATGCTATCTATAATGGGACCTAGGTGGATAAGTATGTCTCTCCAAATGGTGGCCTGATACTAGCTCCATACGGTCTTGTGTCTTGCTTCCTACTGTGGCTTTATAGGCCATTAGGAGACAAATCTGTCAAATTGCTAGCCTCAAACTCATTTTAGGCTGCAGGGGAAGGCTTCTTTCAAAACTAGAAGTAATTGTTTTTGAAAAAGGGGCAGCCACCAACAAATGAGGGTGAACATGGTGAATGTGCCCACTGTGACTCCTAGAGGACCCAAAGGGCCTTTTAAAATGAAATTTAAAAAATAGTTTTTAAATGGAGATTGTTGAGGGGCTAGGGAAGAAGCATCATTTAATTTTTTTTTTTTTAAGAAAAAGATGTGCTTCTCCTCAATTGTGGGAGGCAATAGATATGCAAGTTCCATACAGAATACAGTTTTTTAAAATAAAATAAAACATTCAAAATATTAAGAAAAATAGGGAAAGTTAGGGAAGAAACCAAATTTTCAGAATTTGGTGGGGTGATTTACTTCCCCAGTACCTTCCATGGTTTGTTTTGGAAAAATTCCAGGTTCAGACAGCTTGTAATTAAATAATAATAAAACTTTATGTTATGATGTTACATTCACTTGTACTTGTTATACTTTGTTACACACTTTTAACTCTAAATAACAACAGTTACTATTCTTTAGGACCCTCACACCATCCTTATTTATGGTTATCCTTTTAACCTTATTTCTATAATAACCTAACTATATCCCACAGGATATCAAATATCAGCAACTCCCGCACTTGCAGTGCTTTATTCAATAAGTCCCTCACTACTGGACTTTTCCTTCACAGGCCCTCACTCTTGGGCTGGTCTGACCCTCAACTGTCAGCAACAGAATTATTTTCACCTACAGCCCAAAATTCTATTGGCTGTCACCAGCTTAATCCTGATTGGCTGTTGCTAGCTGGGCATAATTCTACCTGCTCTCCACAGATGTCATTATATGGACCAAGAAATTAATGATAAATGAAAAATACTTTAGCAATTTTTGTTTTCTACTCAGCTGGCATCAGAGTCACAGGAAAATCAATGAAATGGGTTAGTAGAGCATACACTAGAGCAGACAGAAGAATATCCAACATTTCCCAAGCAAGCATCTGATGCTAGACTTTCCAAGGTCCCCCAGATTGCATGGTAGCAGTGTTTACATGTTGCTCTTGCTGTTTTCTTGGGGGAAAATATTCCAGTTTTTGATGCCACTATGTGTCCCTTCAGTGGTGGCCCTGAGGATGGTGTCACTTAGTGCAGGGGGGCAGCAGGGGGTGGACAGCCACAGTCTCTAGAGAGCTGTTTGGGAATTACACTGGAGCCCAAATGGAAGGCACTGTCTTCCCAGCTATGGCTGCCACTTGAGGAAGCAGTACTACGGGCTCCAGAGTGATATTTGAGGCCCAGCATGGCTGCTAGGCAAGTGAGAAAGGGATACAACACCTTTCTCACTTGCCCAGCAGCTGCACCAGTCCCACTGGGTGTACAGCAATATTGGATGTACACCCCCACCTTTGGAGTGTCACCGGTGTGGCCTGCATGCCCTGTACCTCCCCTAGTAACATCACCGAGTCCCTCCAAATATGCATTGTTATGGAATTTTCAGAAGTGTCCAGATTCAGATTCTGTTCACTTCAGAGAAGCCTCACTTGAATTCAGAATCTCCTAAAATTGTTCAGCTCAGCCCAGTGGCATACCAGGGATTAGTGTCACCTGGTGTGGGACAGCAATGGGGGGGGGGGCAGACTGCCTCTGCCCTGGAGGTCCATTTGGGCTCTAGCATGGCTGCAACCATGCCATAGCCCAAACTGAAGGGACTGCCCCCCAACAGCCACCACCACTGGAGGGGCAGTACCAGTCCCTCAGAAGTCCATTTGGCCTCTGGCATGGCTGCAGCTTCATTGAAGCCCAAATGGAAGGGATTACCATGGCTGCTGTGCAAGCAATAAAGGGATGTGATGCCCTTTCTTGCTTGCCTAGCAGCCATACCAGGTGTACCACCCCTCTCAAGTTCACCAGGCGCAGACTATATTCCCTGCACTCTCCTAGTGATGCTAGTGGCTCAGCTTAATTCCATTCCAGATTCAGGATTTATCTAAATTTGAAACACACATGTAGTAATTACAAGAATAAGAAAAATTTAAACTTGAGCTATTTTTTTTAAAAAAAATTCTTATGTTAATAGATCATTTGGCATAATTCACATCAGATTGGATGCGGACTTGCCTACTGTGGATCAGGAAACTCCCCCATGTTACTCTACATCTGCCACTACTGCCCTAGGTAAGTAACTACCTTACAAAATGCTCTTAATTAACCATGTCAAAGGCCTTCTGTATCACTCTTTTACACAATACCAAAAAATGATGAAGGCTCAAGTCCACTGAGTCAGACTCAATTCAGACTTAAATCACTGCAATGATTATATTTTTAGTGACTGACTTGCTAGCCTTGGATCAGGAACATAATACATTCATCCTTCCTTCATGCCCATTCTCATTCCACTTTGCTTTGCCTCAACTTCCACCACCTCCTCCCATGCATGCAGGACACCACAGCTTCTCCGCTTCACAATTGCAGGGCCTGAGTAACAATCATACCCTCCACACACCTCATGGTTTCTCCTGGTCTCTCTGCCTTTCCTCCCCCGCCCATCATTATGTACACACACACATGCCTGAAGTTCTACATCTATTCCCCCACCACATTCCATCACCTGCATCATCACCCAGTCAGGCAGAAAACAATGAGAGAGATGAAGCAAAGGGGGAAGAAGGAGCACACATGAGTTGAGGCTGTGGGCCTGGTGAGAGAGAAGAAGGGAGCAATTGTGGGAGGCTATGGTGTTCCAAATGTGGAGAAGGGAGGCTGTGGTGTTCCACAGGGACTGGTCATGGACAATGCCCTTGCCACATGGATTGTTGTGGTGGTGGTGGTTGTTGAGAGGGAGCTTCTGGTGGGAGCATGGGAAAGACCAGTGATATATTCAAGTATTTTACTCCAAGTCCCAAGCCAATTTTTAAAAATTGAGGTTATTTTTCTTGGAGGGGAACAGCAAATGTGTGAGCTCGAAATGGGGATTGATGTATGCTAGGCAGCCTATCCCCAGTGAAAATTAGAGGAGCTTTATAAAGCTTTGCAAAAGATTTAGAAGGATCCTTCCACCTCAGTCCCATTGCCTAATGAATTTGCTGTTCTTTTCTGAGAAACATGTCCTGTACTTTGGGGGTGGGTCTTGCCTGCTGCTCAAAGTGGATGGTGCCACATGTCAGTCACAAAAAAATATACAAGACATAAGTCAAGTCATGCTTCATCCAGGGACCTCAGAAATGGTGTTTTTCTCAGGCTGTCTGATGTGGCGAACCAACAATCAGTGATGTAGACTTGAGTCAATTGAGTCAGACTCAAGTCACTTCAATGATTACACACACCACCACCACCACCATCACCACTTCCTTTTTTTCAGTTCAAGTTGGCTCCCAGACTTGAGTCTTGACTTAGGGGTTGACTAGACTTGACATGAAAGTATCTTGCGAGGACTTGAGACTCAACTTGAAACTTGGAATAAAAGGCTTGGATACATCACTGGTATCAAAATCCATGAAGATTATCAGATTAATCAAGTTAATGGCTATATCACTCAGAATATCCAGTCCATCACTCAAACCAACCCAGAACATCCAGAGTTCTACTTCTGAAAACACCTACTGGACTCAACCCACACTTGGTACTATGAGCCAGGAAAATCATAGCAAGGGGTCAATTGCATAGCTGTGCTGATCTCAATAAACTCATCCAGTAATAACTAGACCTGTTTATCCTCACAGTAGTGACTCTTGTTCTGACAGATATGAGTGATTGCATCACTGAAAATGAGTCACAGCTGGTTTGCAAGGCTCCAGTGTTGTTGTTTTTTACTGGACATATAATAATAATAATAATAATAATAATAATAATAATAATAATGTTATCCCACCCCTCTGCAGCACAATCAGGGTGCCGTACAGCAAATTAAAACAACATCACAAGTTAAAACAAATCCAACAATCCCTTCCCTAACCCACCCACCCCTTAAAAATATATTAAACTATTACAAAATTAAAATACTAGATAAAAACAGTATGGTGCAGTCATACAAATAGCAGCTTGGCAGGGGCAGTTAAAGAGCCAGAATCATTGTCTTCTCCTTATACTTTCTTTTGGGCTGGGATGTTATTCAGGGAAGGCCTGTCGGAAAAGATCCATCTTTACTGCTTTTTTTAAAGCAGTCAAGCGTAGTAATGAGATGTATCTCATCCGGCAAGCCATTCCATAATCTGGGAGCGGAGGCAGAGAAGGTCCTCTGAGAGATTGCTGACAGCCTGGTTTTTATGGCCTGTAACAGTTTCCTCCCAGAGGACCGAAGTCCTCGGGGGAGGGGGTTCATAGGGAAGGAGGCGGTCCAGAAGCTAAGTTGAACCCAAGCAATGTAGGGCTTTAAAGGTCATAACCAACATCTTGTACTGTGCTCAGAAACTAATGGCCAGCCAGTGGAGAGATTTCAGCACTGGTGTAATGTGCTCTCTCCTAGATGTACCAGTAAGTAACCTGGCTGCCATATTTTGGACTAATTGAAGTTTCTGAGTTAAGCACAAGGGTAGCCCCATGTAGAGTGCATTACAGAAGTCCAGACGTGAAGTTACCAGAGCGTGTACCACAGTTTCGAGATCCCTATTTTCCAGGAAAGGGAGCAGCTGGAGTATCAGTCGAAGCTGATAGCAGGCACTCCTGACCATCGCATTCACCTGATTTGTCATGTAAAGCGACGAATCTAGGAAAACCCCCAGACTGCAAACACAGTCCTTGGAGGAGAGTGTGATTCCATCCAGGATTGGAAGTTGTATTCCCAGACCTGGTTTCGGGCCTGTGACTGTTAGGACCTCTGTTTTGTCTGGATTCAGTCTCAATCTGTTTTTCCTCATCCAGTCCATTACCGCTTTAAGACAATCATTGAGAGGAGAGACGCCATCTGAAGCCAACAACCAGGTCATGGAGAGATATATCTGGGTGTTGTCAGCATACTTAAGACACCGTGCTCCATGCCTCTGAATTATCTCTCCCAGCGGCTTCATATAGATGTTAAATAGCATCAGGGACAGGATGGCACCCTGAGGGACACCACAATTAAGCTCTCTTCTGGAAGAGCAACTGTTCCCAAGCCTCAGCCTCTGGGATCTACCCAAGAGGAAGGAACGGAACAACTGCAAGGCAGTGCCTCCGATTCCTAACTCTCTTAGGTGATCCAAGAGGATGGAGTGATCTATTATGTCAAAGGCCACTGAGAGGTCCAAGAGCACCAGCAGGGTCTCACTACCCCTGTCAATACTCAAGTGGAGGTCGTCAGCCAGTGTAACCATGTCAGTCTCAACTCCATATCCTGTCCTAAAGCCGGTTTGAAATGGTTCCAGATAATTGGTTTCATCCAAGACAGCTTGGAGTTGGGAGGCAACCACTCTCTCAATGACCTTGCTTCAAAGGGGCAGCAAGGAGACCAGTCTATAGTTATTCCAGTCCAGGGGGTCCAGGGAAGGCTTTTTCAGTAGTGGCTTAACCGCCGCCTCCTTTAGACAAAATGGAACAATGCCTTCCCTGAAAGATGCATTGGTAGTATCCTGAAGGAATACCCTCAGCACGTCATCCTCCTGGATGACCAGCCAAGATGGACATGGATCGAGAGGGAGGTCATCTTCCTCACATTACCAAGAAGCTTGTCCACATCATCGGTACTCACAGACTGAAGCTGATCCAGTAAAATGCCATCAACAGAGTTGGTGGACACCTCATTTATGGATTCTGTCAAAACACTGGCATCCAGGTCGGCTCTTATCTGAGAGATTTTATCTGCAAAGTGGATGTTAAATGCAACACAGCAGGCCGTTGTTGGGTTAAGTAGAGGGTTCTGTGCAGGAAGTACCTGAGTCAGTTCCCCCACCCTAAACAGCTCCACTGTACGGACTCTGTAGACACAATACGTGCAGAAGAGAAGGATCTCTGCACTGCACGTATTGCCTCCCAATAGGAATCAAGATGTTTCCTATGGCGAGTTCTGTCAGATAAGAGTCAAGTCTTCCACCATTCATGCTCTAGTCATTGTCCAGCCCGCTTCATCTGAATATCAGGGCTTACGGTTAGGAGCGGGCTGGAAAGGATGCTTGGGAGCAATTGTGTCAATAGCCTTGGTAAGATTGATGTTCCAGGTATTAACCAAAGCTTCAACAGAATCACCGGCGTTCCCAACCATTAAACCCTCTAAGGCTTTCTGGAATCCAATTGGTTCCATCAGCCTTTGACAGCGGACTAGTCTAATGGGTCCACCTCCCCTGGTGGGGCAGACAGTGTCTCTGAGTTCCATCTTGACCAGCAAATGATCCGTCCATGACAATGCAGAGGTACTAATAACCTCCACCCACAGATATTCCTGCTCCGTACTGAGGATCACATAGAGAGTATGACCTACACAATGAGTAGGCCCAATAACCAATTGGGATAGGCCCATGTTTGTCATGGTTTCCATGAACTCCCAAGCCGTGCCAGTTAGATTTGTCAAACTGGTCTCGAGTGGGATGTTGAAGTTGCCCAAGACCAAAAGTCTGGGCAACTCCAACAGCAACTCTGAGACCAGTTATATCAGCTCGGTTAGGGAGTCTGTTAGGCAATGAGGTGGCCTGTATACCAACAGAATCCCTAAACTATCCCTGGTTTTCAGGCTAAGGTACATACACTTGATGGGAACTGTGTTCCAGATAGGCTTCCTGGTCAAGATTAGGTTGTTTTTATGAACCAGAGCCACTCTGCCCCCCCGCCCACTCTCCCTTACTTGCTCACTGACTGAATACCCTGCTGGGTTCTACTGGATGACACTGAGCAATGATGTTAGTGTTAAAGAATAGTAGAACCACAAGTATGCTCAATAATTAATTCTCATTTCTGTCCACAGTGTGTTTTTGCCATTTGTGTTCTAAGCATCAAATTCCACTCTCCAGAGAAGCAGAATGGAATAAGACCTTATGCATTCAAAAGGATTTTTCAGAGCACTAATGTCAATAATCCACCTGTCCCCTTTAAGGGCCGAGGGACTTCAGCTCCCAGAAGCCTCAGCCATGTTGGCCAATAGTCCCATGTTGGCCAATAGCTCCTGGGATTCTGGGAGCTGAAGTCCCTCGTCCCTTAAAAGGGACAGGTTGCCTATCCCTGGTCCAAATAATGTACATAATGTGTGTGTGCGCAAACTTTACATTTGTGGATTTTCAAAATTATTTCACAAGAAACCTAGAAAAATTGGCAGTGGCAACAGGTGGCTCTCTCTGGCTTTTCTGGCCCCCTTGCTGCCTCGATGGGCAGCAATAGTGATGGTGGTAGTGGCACCATTACAGAATCAAGTTTAGTTCTAACTAAAATCTGCCGACAAATATGAAAAACATAACAATAGCCAGCAAATTGAAAATGGTTATTGTATATCACTATCCCCCAAAAAGAGGATACAAAAATTGCAATAACTATAGGACTTGATTTCCGCTGCAAGCAAAGTCATACTCAAAATTCTACAGCAAAGACTCCTGACATATATGGAGAGAGAAATTCCCAATGTGCAGGGAAGAGGCACTAAGGTTCATATTAGAAACATGATAGATAATGGTGTGCAGAATAAAGTTCTAGAAAAAAAAACAGCATGTGCTTTATAGACAATAGCAAAGCTGTGGATTGCTTTTAGAGCATTGGGTGTGCCAATACATTAGACTGGCCTGATGGCCAACATACACAAGAGGCTACCATTAGAACAGAATACAGAGAAACACAATAGTTCCCAACTGGAGAGACAGACAAGGATGCATTTTATCACCCTATTTATTCAACTTATATAGGGAAAATATCATACACAAAGCAGACCTAGACTCTGAAGAAGGAGGAGTGAACATCAGAAGCAGGAACATTAACAACCTAACATAGAATCATAGAATCATAGAATCATAGAATCATAGAGTTGGAAGAGACCACAAGGGCCATCCAGTCCAACCCCTGCCATGCAGGAACTTCCAATCAAAGCATCCCTGACAGATGGCCATCCAGCCTCTGCTTAAAGACCTCCAAGGAAGGAGACTCCACTACTCTCCGAGGGAGTGTGTTCCACTGTTCCATAACATATGCAGGTGACACCATAATACTAACAGAAAATAACAAAGACTTGGAACAGTTATTAAGGAAAGTCAAAGAAGAAAGTGCAAAGGCAGGTTCAATGTTAAAAATTAAGAAAACTAAAGTAATGACCATGGGGGATAGTCAAAAATTCAATAAAGATGATGAAGACATTTAAATAAAGATTTTCCATACCTTGGATCAATCATTGAACGGAATGGAAATTGCAGTCAAGAAATCAAGAGAAGACTAGGATTGGGAAGGGCAGCTATGAAAGTACTAGACAAGATCCTAATGTGCAAATTTATACAACTGAAAACTAAAGTGAGGATTGTTCATGCCATTGTATTTTTGATCACCATGTATGGGTGCTAGAGCTGGATGGTGAAGAAAACCAATAGAAAAAAAAATCAACTCATTTGGAGATGTGGTGCTGGAGAAGACTTCTGTAGCTGCCATGGATGGGCAAAACAAACAAACAAACGGGTCATGGAAAAAATCTCTCTAGAAGCTAGAATGGCTAAACTGAGGCTGCCATTTTTGACACATCATGAGAAGATACGATTTATTAAAAAACACAACAATGCTTGGAATGATAAAAAGCAGTAGGAAGAAAGGAAGACCATATTTTGGATGGATAGACTCAGTCAAAGAGGACACAATCCTAAATCTGCAGGAGCTGAGCAGGGCCATTGAGAATAGGGTGTCTTGGATGTGTCTCATTCACAGGGTCACCAGAGGTCAAAATCAACTTGAAGGCAGTTAACAACAAACAACAAAATTCTCAGGATTCAATGGAAAGGAAATAGCTCTGGATGAATAATTATATAAAATATTCATGTCTCAGTCCTTAGATATTCCTTCACAGCAACTGCCTCAAAAATACTCTTTGCATGTGGTAAACTAAAACAGCAAAATGCTCACTTTTCTGTCATAATTTCTCACTTTCCTTTTTATAATTTCATGTACTAATTTTCTACTAGCAGCCCTTCACTGGAAATGTGAAATGCCCATGGTCCTACCACCTTGATTAACATAATATGCAAATTTTGAACTTCATCAATATGCTATCATGCTGTCCTGCATGTTATCTTACTTTCTTTTGATGTTTTGTGCTTTAAGAGGAAATTTGATAAACGAAATTGGAACACCATACACAGAAGGCCCACCCTGTGAAGAATGTCCTAACAACTGTGAGGATAAACTTTGCAGTAAGTTGTGATGACTTAATTACCTAATTACCTTAAAGGCACCAGATTCTGTCTGATTTTGGAAGCTAAGCAGGGTCAGCCTGGATTAATACTTGGATGGGAGACTGCCAATGAGTACCAGGTGCTATAGGCTACATTTCAGAGGAAGGATCTTACAAAACCACCTCTGATTTCTCCTTGCCTAAGAAAACCTTATGCAGTTCATAGGGTTGCTATAGGTTGCTAAACGACTTGAAAGCACATATACACAAGTTCTGATGATATGAATGAACTCCTCAAGATTAATATTCTTTTATACAACCATTGATGGCAACAGTCAACCCTCCTTATCCACAGATTCTTTATCCATGGATTCAACCATATATATATATATATATATAGAGAGAGAGAGAGAGAGAGAGAGAGAGAGAGTATATATGGTGTCAGTTATATAAAATATATATGCAAACCTTGATTTTGCCAATTTATATAACTGATACCATTTTACTAGGCCATTGTATTTAATGAGACATGAGCATCCATAGATTTTGATATCTACGGGGTGGGGGTCTTAGAACCAAATCCCAGTGGATACCAAAGGTCCACTGCACATCTTTCAAGGACATATTGCAAAATAATTTCATTTTAAAGTGTCACCTAGACACTTAGGTGACATAGTTATATATGGCTGGCCCCAAGCAGATGGGGGGATTGGCCTCTGGCCACTCCAATTACAAGTGTGCCCTGAGCAGTATGGGGCCATCCACCCTGAGCAGCGTGGGTCCGAGGTCGTCCACCACTGTAGTCCGCAATTGACTACCAGCAAGGAGTGCTTCTTTTGCGCTCCTTTTGCAGCCAGGTTTGGGCTGTCTTAGGCAACCACGGCACAGCTTCAGCCCGATCTGGGGGTCTACGTGATCTGAACACCACACCCCTAGATCGGCCTGAAGGCAGCACATTTGGCCCATCTGTTTTGTGCCTATGTGGCCAACTATTACAATTTTGTCCTTGAATTTCCATGTAAAGCATGGCCTCTTGGCACTGTTAGGGAAATTGTCCTAAGTGAAAGCATCTACAAGTTGTTAAAAAGTAACAGCACTGATACAAATAAGAGAGAGTACTTGTTTTAAAAACACTTGTTTCACTCCCATTATTAACTTTGTTTTAATTTGATTTCTTCCAGCTAATCCATGTACATATGTGAACCGGAAGACAGACTGTGAAATTATTATAGACTTGTTCTCATGTGATATACCAGAATTTGAAGAACTGTGCCAAGCCACCTGTAAATGCAAGACAGAAATGGATATAGATTAGCATAAATTCAATGTTGAGACAGTTTTTCCTTGTTTGATATTAGAAAATAAGGTACAAAAAACCAAATATCTTTTTTTCCAAAGAGACTAACAGCAATGAATCAGGGCTTGTGTCTGTGTCATTTTGAAAAAAATATTGCATTATAGAATCATTGTGTTGGATCATGATGACTAAGGGTCATCTAGTCTAATCCATTGCAGTGGAGAGATCCACCAATAAATCACCACTGAGAGGTGGTCACCTATCTCTGTTTCAATCTTTCCAATAAAGGTTTTTATTGGTTATTCTGCATTAGGAAATGTTTTGAACACTTCAAAGATAAATATTTAAATTTTGCAAATAGCTCACTGTTTCTTCCTTCCCCCACCAACATATTCACCTTACATTTCAGTTCTGGGAAAACAATAATGGAAGTGTATTATTTACTATGTTAACACCAAATATTCTTTGGTAATCTGTCTTTGAACTTTGTTAATACTTCCAGTTGTATATTATGTTTATTCTTCTGTAGCTCCAAGCATAACACTCCCCTTCCCTGAAAAATAGGAAGTGGCTACAATAAACATTAGCATAATATTAAAAATTCTTAACATTTGTGTTTTATGGACTCAGAGCCTTTGCTGTTTATAAAAGTGATAATAAGCTTCAGTGGCATCATTGGAGAGGTGCAGTGGTGCAGTCCGTACCTAAGCACACCCCAGAAGAGTCGTGATACCCAATCAGGCCATCCTCCCATTAATTTCCTCACAAGACACCACAGCCACCATGAGTAAG
This sequence comes from Phrynosoma blainvillii, assembly GCA_026167975.1. NCBI lineage: Eukaryota > Metazoa > Chordata > Lepidosauria > Squamata > Phrynosomatidae > Phrynosoma > Phrynosoma blainvillii. Next base: position 213,362,928 of record JANUYF010000001.1, read on the forward strand.
GACAAGGACAAGGCACCCAGACCTGATTTCCCACCATGGTGGCAGTCTACTCATGAGGAGCCACCACCACTACAAGGAATGAGAAGACCAAGTGTACCGGACCCTGCTTCCCCACAGCAGCAGGGGTCTCTTCATGACAATGCCACTGGTAAGCTTGCAAAATAAATACATTCAGCTCTAAGTTCTTTGGCTTTTGAGAATCATAGAATCATAGTTAGAAGAGACCTCAAGGGCCATCCAGTCCAACCCCCTGCTATACAGGAACACAGAATCAAAGCAATCCCAAACAGGTGGCCATCCAGCCTATGTCTGAAAACTTCAAAAGAAGAAGACTCCACCACACTCCAAGGGAATGTGTTCCACTGTGAAACAGCTCCTACCATCAGGATGATCTTTCTAATGTTTAGGTGGAATCTCTTCCTGTAGCTTGTATCCATTCTTCTGTGTCCTAGTCTCTGGAGCAGCAGAAAAGAATCTTTCTCCAGCTTCAATGTGACATCCCTTCAAATATTTAAACAGGGATGTCATACCACCTCTTATCCTTCTCATTTCCAGACTAAATATACCCGGCTCCCTAAGTCACTCCTCATAGATTTCCAGACCCTTCACCATTCTGGTCACCCTCCTCTGGACATGCTCCAGCTTGTCAACATCCTTTTTGAATTGCCCAGAATTGGGTACAGTATTTCAGGTGAGGCCTGACCAAAGCAGAATAGAGTGGTACTACTATCTCCCTCAATCTAGACACCATATTCTATTGATGCAGCCCAAAATTGCATTGGTCTATTTAGCTACCTCTTCACACTGTTCAACTTGTGGTCTACTAGGACTCCTAGAACTCCATTCACATGTCAAGCTAGGTGTCCCCCATCCTATATCTGTGAATTTCATTTTTTTTCTCACAGAAATATAGTACCTTACATTTCTCCCTTTTGAAATTCATCTTGTTAGTTTTAGCCAGCTTATTAATTTATTAAGATCATTTTAAATTTTGATTATGGAACCCTGGTGGTGCAGTCGTTAAATGCCTGTACTGCAGCCATTCACACCCACAAGCTTGTGAGTTCAATCCCAGGCAGGTTTCCAGGGTTCACTCAGCCTTGAATCCTTCAATAGATTACTAAAAGGAGTACTCAGCTTTTTGGAGGGAAGCTTACACTGTTAGCATATGTGATTTTTCATAAAATTTTGGACACATGTGGGGTTCCCTCTATGATCCCAGAATGGACACATGTGGGGTTCCCTCTATGATCCCAGACTGACCTCAGCCATAATCCCCTAGATGGCAGGTCATGTAGGCACTGAGAGATCTGCCCAGAATAGATGGAAAATTCCCTACCAGACAGGTTTGGGAGTTGCCAAGAGGGAAAAACCATTATACTGGGAAAGATAGCATATAGTGCTTATTTGTCTTTGTCTCACACTTTGTCTCACACATAGTGCTTATTTGTCTCACACTTAATAGGGCAGTGATCAGATTTGACTGCACCCTTTTCTCTAGCCTCCTTTCCTTGATTGTCTTGAAACCAAATGCATTGTTTTTAGACTATTCTCACATCTAGGTTTGACAAAGCTAAGACTATCAATGCCTTTGTCCAGTCTTCAGCCAAGCCATTTAGTAAATAGCCAGAAGGTAGAAATTTCCTATTTAAACCCTGAGATTTTTAGGCTTCTTGTGCTATCTTGAGAGTGCATGCTGATTCCATGTCGGTCTGTACTCTGACCATAGCTCCCTCGGCCATCCTTTTCCTCCCTCTCTGCAGCCATGCATCATCATCATCATCCACAGTGGATCCCTGAGAAGTCTTCAGAAGTGAGTAACTCCCTCAGTCTGGCCCCTCTCAAGCTATTCCTGCTTTCATTCCCTTTATTTCTAAGTGTACAGTGTGTGTGTGCCATATTTGTGTGTGTGTGGTTTTCCCTTGTTAATAATAAATATTTAGACTTTAATTGGAAAAGCCTGCCTCAGCGTCATCCATTGCAGGATTCCTTAGTCCTATAGTATACATATCGGTACACGGTCTCGCAGGACTTTATTAGGACCCAACTCTTGTATATTTTGAGCTAATTATAAATTTCCCTAATTAGGTCCTTCCTAACAACACATTGTAAACCACTTAGGGAGTGCTTAAGTGCACTGATAACCAGTATATAAATGTACTTGCTACTGCTGTTGCTATCCTGTCCTCTGAGGTATTAACTGCTTCTCTTAATTTGGTGTCCTCTGCAAATTTGATAACCATGCCCTCTATTCTTTCATCCACGTAATTGATAAAGATGTTGAATAGCACTGGGCCCTGGACAGAACCCTTTGGCACCCCACTGGTTACTTGTCTCCAAGATGAAGAGGAGCCATTGCTGAGCACCCTTTGGGTTCAGCTGGTGAACCAATTACAAATCCGCCTAATAGTTGCATTGTCTAGTCCACATTTTACTAGCTTGTTTGCAAGAACATCATGTCAAAGACCTTACTGAAATCAAGATATGAAGAGAGAAGAATTAATCACAGTTACAGTTCTGCAGCTACTTGAGAGAATCATATCCAGCTTTTTATTGAGCTAACAGGAGAAATGATTATTCCTGCATCCATGATGGAAGAACTCATCCAATGCGTACAAACCACAGATGCTGCATATGACTGTCAACCTATGGCTGTTACATGAGCAATCCCAGGGCAATTGCTGCTCAAAGGCAATAACCCATTGGATAAGTGGGAAGCAAGAGGAATCAGCAGAAAATTGAAACTGAATATTTGAAAGCTTTGGTTGCCTTGATAGATAGCCTATGCATGGAACTGGATGGAAAGAAATGTGTCCCTTTTTGTTCTGCTGATCCTTTCAGCAGCTTTCAATACCATCATCCATAGTATCTTTCTGAGCCACTCTCTGGGATGGTACTTGGGGACAATGTTTTGCAGTGGTTCCAGTCATTCTTGGAGGGGCAAACTCAGAATGTGCTGGTGGCATTGGCCTGTTGGATTTCTCTGTGCTCAGCCTTGTCATTTAACATCTATACAAAAACATTGGGAGAGGTTTTCTGGAGTTTTAAAATTGGATGTCACCGAAGATTCCCATAATTCTTTTCCACAAAACTAGGACAAAAGTATATAGGACTGGATTGGGCAGCTTATTTTGACATTGAATATTGTTTTATTGAATATTTCAGTTGGTGTTGCTGCTGGTGGTGTTTTAGAAGTACAACAATAAAGTGGATCCTGCCAGCAGCATATTTTTTCACACACTCTTATGAGAAGGGAGTGGAGGAAAACTCCCAAACAGCTATGAGAGTAAGAGGGACTCCCTCCTACTGTGGCAGCTGCCTGGAAGTGAAGTTCCACCACACTGCCTAGCCTTGAGATACTACTCAAGCAGTATCACCACACACTTGTCAGGACATATCAGAAGCCCTATTCTGCTTGGAGTCTCAGCTCATCTCCTTTCCTTCTGGGCTCTGAGTCTGGCACACCTGTCCAATACCATCCAGAGATTCAAGAGTGGGATGAGGACTTTTCACATGAGGTTTCACTCCTGCCTCTAAGAATCTGGGATCTGTTACTTTAACTGGCTCAACTGGCCAGGACACATTTCAGACCCTTCAATCTGGGATTTCCCTGTTTTTCTAGGGCAAGTGACAAGCTGTGTCACCAATATGCAGATAGCAACCATGTGCTGGCCGAATGGCCGTAATAAAGAAATTGAATTGAATTGAATTGAAACCAACTATTTTCTCTCATTTCCATCCAATTCCAAGGAAGTTGTTTCTGTGCTAAATCAATATCTGCTGTCAGTAAAGGGCAAACAAATAGAAACGTAATCCAGACAAGACAAGAGCTGTGTATGTTTAGCCTGGAGAAGAGACAATTAAGAGGTGATATGATAGCTCTGTTTTAATATTTGAAGGGGTGTCATATTGAGGATGGAATGAGCTTGTTTTTTTCTGCTTCAGACAATAGGACCCAGAACAATGGATACAAGCTACAGGAAAAGTGATTCCAGCTCAACATTAGGAGGAACAACCTGACAGTGAGAGCTGTTTGACAGTATAACACACTCCCTCGGAGTGTGGTGGACTCTTCTTCTTTGGAGGTCTTTAAACAGAGGCTGAGTGGCCACCTGTTGGGGATGCTTTGATTTTGAGTTCCTGCATGACAGGGGGTTGGACTGGATGTCCCCTGTGGTTTCTTTCAACTCTATGATTCTATGATTCTAAGACAGAGGTGTTCCTGGTTAGTCAAAAGGCAGAACAAGGAATAGGGGTTCAGACAACATTGGATGGATTTCAGTCTCCCAAAATCTCAGGTTCATAACTTGGACATACTCCTGGACTCATATCTGAGCCTGAATGCCCACATTTTGACAATGGTCAGGATTGCAGCTAAAATGGTCAGGATTTGACAATGGTCAGGATTGTCAGCTACATCTATTCCCTGAGACATCAGACCTAGCTATGGTGATACATGCCTTGATTACATTCCTTTTGGATTACTGTAATGTATGCCTTAGGAATCTGTTCAGAAACTTCAGCAGTTTTAGAATGCTACAGCCAGGCTGTTGACTAGGGCAGGTTTTAGGGATCATATAACCCCCTTGCTGGGACAACTCTACTGGATGCTGATCTTTTTCTGAGTAGAATTCAAAATTCTGGCTATGACTTTAAAGCCCTAAGTGGCTTGGCTCCAGACTATTTCAAAAATCACATATCCCTATATGAGCTTGCCTGTGATCTAAGATCTGCAGGGGAAGACTTTCTCTCTGTTCCACCACCTCCCAGGTACATTTAGTGGCTGCTGTCTCAAGTTGTGGATTCCTTTCCCCAGGAGATTTTTATTTAAGGAGACTGTAATAACCTGTCCATTGAGTCAGGTTGTCTCACATAAAAGAAGGGAGGCTCCTATCAGGAGGAAGGACCAGAATTGACAACTCTACTGGGAGCATCCACTTACAGAGCAGCAAAAGCTCACTTACAGATCTGTGTGGGAAGTGAAGAAGGGTGAGGGCAAGGACCAGAGAAGTCACACTGGCTATTGGAGTGGAAGGGGCATGAATGAGGAGGAAAGGATAAAAAGGAGGTTGAGGGGTATTGATTTATGGTGTGAATGTAGGATAGTGGGTGCGTGACTGCCGTTCATCAGCCATCCATCTCTGGATCTGTAGCTCTCTGCTGCTTGCAGTAGTCCAGCATTCCAGGAACCAGACCAGAGATCAAATTCTCTTCAAAAGAAGGGTCTTTATTCTCCAGTTGTACAATTAACATGGTAATTATTTACATTGTAGAAAAGCCAGGTAGATAACAACTAAGATTTATGTTAATATGCATTTAATGGTTAATTGATAATTATATACTAAATTAGTGGAGAGAATAGGTTATGATAAGTGTTGTGATATCTATGATCTAATTTGTATTTGAACTTAATTAAGGAAGTAACGAAGAGAGTGATAAGATGATAAGAAGTCACACGATTTTCATTATTAGACTTGGTAGTGAGGAAGTTTAATTGTTTTTGAATCATAGAATCATAGAGTTGGAAGAGACCACAAGGGCCATCCAGTCCAACCCCCTGCCATGCAGGAACTCCCAATCAAAGCATCCCTGACAGATGGCCATCCAGCCTCTGCTTAAAGACCTCCAAGGAAGGAGACTCCACTACTCTCTGAGGGAGTGTGTTCCACTGTCGAACCGCCCTTACTGTCAGGAAGTTCCTCCTAATGTTGAGGTGGCATCTCTTTTCTTGCAGCTTGCATCCATTGTTTCGGGTCCTAGTCTCTGGAGCAGCAGAAAACAAGCTTGTTCCCTCCTCGATATGACATCCCTTCAAATATTTAAACATGGCTATCATATCACCTCTCAGCCTTCTCTTCTCCAGGCTAAACATCCCCAGCTCCCTAAGTCGTTCCTCATAGGGCTTGCTTTCCAGACCCTTCACCATTTTAGTTGCCCTCCTTTGGACACGCTCCAGTTTCTCCACATCCTTTTTGAATTGTGGTGCCCAGAACTGGACACAGTATTCCAGGTGAGGCCGGACCAAAGCAGAATATAGTGGCACTATTACTTCTCTTGATCTAGACACTATACTTCTACTGATGCAGCCTAAAATTGCATTGGCCTTTTTAGCTGCTGCATCGCACTGTTGACTCATGTTCAACTTATGGTCCACCTGGATTCCTAGATCCCTTTCACACGTAGTCTCATTCAGCCAAGTGTCCCCCATCGTATATCTGTACTTTTTGTTTTTCCGCCCTAAGTGCAGTACCTTACATTTCTCTGTGTTGAATTTCATTTTGTTAGCTTTGGCCCAACTTTCTAGTCTGCTCAAGTCATTTTGAATTTTGATCCTGTCCTCTGGGGTATTAGCTACTCCTCCTAATTTGGTGTCGTCTGCAAATTTGATAACTATGCCCCCAATACCGTCATCCAAGTCATTAATAAAGATATTGAATAGCACTGGGCCCAGGACAGAGCCCTGTGGCACCCCACTGGTCACTTCTTTCCAGGTTGAAAAGGAGCCATTGTTGAGCACCCTTTGCGTTCGACCAGATAACCAATTACAAATCCATGTAACAGTTACTTTGTCTAGCCCACATTTTACCAACTTGCTTGCAAGAATGTCATGGGGAACCTTGTCAAAGGCCTTACTGAAATCAAGATATACTATATCCACAGCATTCCCTTCATCTACCAAACTGGTAATTTTATCAAAAAAAGAGATCAGATTTGTCTGGCATGACCTGTTTCTCTGAAACCCATGTTGACTTTTTGTGTAGTTATGTATTTGTGTATTGTATTGTATGGTGTTTTTTTATTATTGTGTATTGTATTATTGATGTCTGTTTGTTTTGTTTATCTATGTTATATTCAATTTGCAACAATAAAATTAAAAAAAAATAAAACTCTGCAAATCTTTAAAACTCTCAGGCTCATCACCCACTACTGTACAAGCAATAGCACCCTGCACTACAAAATGATCTCACCCTCTGAGTCCTCCTGGGCAAAAACGTCCTTGTTCTACCTCTCTCATCCTCACTGTCAGAACTCATTTGAACCTCTGTACCTCTGTGTCTCTTTGTCTCCGACATGTGGTTGGTTGTGTCTGTGTAGACTGATCTAAAGTACTAGACTCACTATCTGAAGATACTGATTCTTGCTTTATCAACTCTCCATTTCTTGTACTCATGTCCAACTACCCCAGCTTAAGAAAAATCTCTTTGTTGGAATGCAACTTCTCCCAACCTGAGTGCTTTTCAAAGTTGGTACTTCTGGATAGCAAGATTTCCTCATGATCAAGATGAAACCTGTAGCTATTCCCAGAATATCCCACAAACATCAACCTGCAACACTTGGGCTCACCCTTCTTTCTGAAATTTGCAGGCACATACACATTTGCATACTGTCCAAACATTCTCAGGTATTTCAGGTTAGGTGGTCTGCCATAAAGCATACAAAATGGGGTTTTCTTTACAACAGAATTCCATGCCCAATTTGCAATATGGTTTACTGTAAGAATCACCTTCCCCCCCCCCAAAGTTGTTCAGATGCCTCCGCATCTAGCATCATGCAATCTTTCATTTGCCTTAGGACACCTATCATTCTCTCAGCCAAACCATCCTCCTGTGGAACTGCAGGGTTGGTGTTGTTGTGGCAGATTTCCTTCTTTCTCAACCATTTTTTAAATGACTTTGACAAGAATTTTTCACCCTGGTCTGTGATCAATGACCCCACTGTGTACTCAAACTCCCTTTCAATCATGTTAACCCAATCTTTGAAACATTCTGAAGCCTCACTCTTTTCCTTCAAGACCATCACATAAAAGTACCTGGTAAAACAATGCACAATTACCATAAAATATTTATTGCTTCCCAGAGTTTTAGGCATAGGGCCCACAAGATCTGCATGAATATATTCAAAAGGCCATTGTGCTATGCATTTGCTGCATTTGGCCACAGGAAAAGCCTTCCACTTTATCCTGCTGCAAACTGAGCATTCCAAGTGATTTGAACAAGGAGACATTTTAAATTCTGGACACACTTCTCCAACTAACTAAATAGTTCTGCAATTTAGGTACACACAATACATTATCAAAGTCTTTTGCAAACCCTGGGATGAAAACAGTTCCCATTTCTTTGATCTCCCTTGGTGCTCCATCTGCCAGAGCAACAGAACCCACATTGGAGGGTTTCTTACTTTTGAGAAGCTCAGGAGTGTTTACCATATGTCCTATGGATCAAAAATCAAGAATGCAGTCCTGTTTGGGCTTGATTTCCTGGTGAGTCACACTGTCACTGCCCTTTGCCACAGCTACAGTGCCCTTTCTAGTCCCAAGGTCATTGGACACAGCTGCTTTTTCTGGTTGCATCTCCCTGAAAGCTTCAGGGGCATACTTGCACCTTGGTGCTGCCTCTGAAGTCCTGCCTCAAACCAGTGTCTCTGACTTTCTTCTAAAACTCTAGAAGCTACTAATTCCATTGAAAGTTGTGCTTCAGGGACTCCCTGAAGACCATACAATATACTCTCATGATACTTTGAGAGACTGCCGAGCAAAATATAAGCCTTTTGTTCCCTTGGGAGTTGAACACCTCTCATCAGGACTTGATTAACTAGATCTTTCATGATCTCCAGGTGCTTCTGAGGAGACTGCCCATTTTGCATTTTGCAAGTATAAAGTCTCCTGCACCAAATCATTTTTGACAAGGCTGTGCTGGACTGATGAATATCTTTCACAGTATCCCATACTTCTTTGTCTGGTATCTTATCTCTGACATAGTTTATTTGATCTGGGCAGATTATGCGGAAGAGGGTAGCTTTGGCTTTCTGATCATCCTCCACAACTGCTACTGCTACTCCAGCAGACACCCCTGCTTCAACCACAGCCCAAAGACCTTCCCGGATCAATAAAGATTGAGCATATGTGCTCCATGAATTGTAGTTTGTAGCATCCAATTTGGGAAATTTCACAGGCTCCATGGCTAATGAAAACTCAAAAGTCCTGGCAGCCTTCCCAGCTTGTACTGTCTATAGCAGGGGTAGGCAACCTTTCCCCTTTAAGGGCCAAGGGACTTCAGCTCCCAGAATCCCAGGAGCTATTGGCCAACATGGAACTATTGGCCAACATGGCTGAGGCTTCTGGGAGCTGAAGTCCCTCGGTCCTTAAAGGGGAAAGGCTGCCTACCCCTGGTCTATAGAGTGTTAACACGCAGCTCACAGTCCTTTGATCTTAACACATCTGCCTTCCGGACAGACAGCTTGAATAAAAAAGTCTCTTTATTACAGCTGATGAATTCCAGCAGCTTTTTGCAACTCCAGCCATGCAGCAGAAGCAATCTGTAGGCCATAACCCTTGTTGAATTATGGTGGGAGTGTAGGAGAGTGGGTGCATGACTGCTGTTCATCAGCCATCCATCTCTGTATCTGTAGCTCTCTGCTGCTTGCAGCAGTCCAGCATTCCAAGAACCAGATCAGAGATCAAATTATCTTCAAAAGAAGGGTCTTTATTCTCCAGTTGCAGAATTAACATGGTAACTATTTACATTGTAGGAAAGCCAGTAGAACAAAGAAAAACTCTGTGCCAAGCCATGCCAAGCCTAGCAAGAAAAAAACTCCACCCCCAGAGTATTACCTTTATAGACATTTGTTAAACAACTTCAAACCCAGCCTTCTTCTGTGTGTCATGTGTCATGTGACCCTGGTTCTCATCAAACCCAATGACCTAATCTGTTTACACTCTTTCTTCCATTTTCCCAGACACAGACTGACCTTAGCTACTTTGTTTTGTAAAATCCTCCTGCAGGCTAAAGCTTTCACAGTTAGAAATTTTCCCACATCTGTACATTTCCACTTTGACTGCAAATCCCAACAAGGGGGACCCGAGGAGGAAGGCAGAAGAAGAGGGCAGAGCTGCAGTTGTGGACAGAGAGAGTGAGAAGCATGGGCACCCAGAATGCCAGGAGAAGATGGGTGCAGGAAGAGGTCCACTGCAAGCTACAAGTGGCCTAAAACAAGAGCTAGCCTCATACCACATAGGAGAGGAGGGGAAGGCTGGAAGACCCAAGACTCTGTGAGGTCAGCTGAATCCCTAGGCGATAGTGGAGGGATGGTAGGAGTCATTGTTGGAGAGTGGGTCCCACCACCTCAGTCCTAGAGAAGGCCGACTGCAAGGAGAGGCCTGGGAAACCAGAGGTAGGGGCCTGGGACCACCCTCTAGAAGAGGTAGTTTCAGTTCCCCTGGCTACCAGCTGGACATCGAGGACTGGGAAGGTCTGTTTCTGTTAGAGTTACTGAATGAGGGGAACTTCTTAATAAAGTTGAACTTCAATTGATAAGCAGCAAACCTCATTGTTTGTGTTTATGTGGGGGCATGGAGTCAACCCTGCAGGTCACGGCAAACCCCACAGTGGATAGGGGTAAGGCCAGAGAGGCATTTTGGTTTCAGTATGTTCTGATAGACATAGGAGTTTATCGCAACAGCAAAAAAAAAAAAAGGAGCATAGAGTAATGAGTCTATATATATATATATATATATATACATATATGAATCTATATTATCAGATGAAGAAACCATAGATAAGATAAGAGGAAAAATTAAATGTTACTTTCAGGAAAATAGCATTAAAGAATCACCAATGCATATAGCTCTCTTTACTGGGAAGAATAGCAACAGTGCGAATGAATGTAGTTCAGAGAATGTTATACCTATTTCTAACAACCATTTTAATGATGAAACAACCATTTAAAGCTTGGAAACAAGATATTTTGCTAAATTTGTATGGCAAGGGAGGAAACCCAGAATTAAATGAAAGATCAGAATTAAATGAAAGATCAGAAAGACAAAGGAGGACTAGAACACCTGGATTTGGAGATATATTATAATGCCGCAGCACTACAATGGATAAAAGATTTTATTAAGGAATCCAAAACTACTAGAAATAGAAGGAGTAAATATGAAAAATGGATGGCATGCTCAATTATGCTATAGTAAAGGTAATGCTGAGAAATAAATAAACATGCATTATATAAGGAAAACAATATTCAGGATATGGATAAGATACAAAAGACACTTCTATTCCAAAATACTTTTATGGACATCTACTCAGGAGACACGTCATAAAAAAAAGAGTTCAATGAAGGGGAATTGGATAACCTATGAAAAGTTACTGATAAAAACTAAGGAGGGTTTAAAAATTAAAATGAAAGAAGAATTACACCAAGAAGGGATAGAAATTAACTGGCTTAAATACCTGCAGATAAGAAGGATTTCAAAAAAAGATTTGCTGGATCCTGGAATAGAAAATGATCTGAAAACATCTGACAAAATATTAAAGGGAGGTGATCAACAACGGATAAAGAAGATGTATAAACTGTTATTAGAAGCAGAATTAGGGGAAGAAACAGAAAAAGACAATGTGAAGTCGTAGGCTTTCATGGCCGGCATCCATAGAACATGGCCATACAGCCCGAAAAACCCACAAAAACTGTAGTAAAAGACAACATGGTTAAATGGATGCAAAATATTGGAAATCCAATACCACTGCAAAGCTGGAAAAATGCGTAGAAAAACAACATGAAATTTACAAAATGTAATGCTTTAAAGGAAAACTTCCATAAAATTTTCCACTGATGGTACATGACTCCTACCAGACTGGCAAAAATGAAGATCCAAAGCAATGACAACTGCTGGAAATGTGGGAATAAAATGGGAACCATGTATCACATATGGTAGCATGGTAGAAGAGTTAAAAAATATTGGAAAAACAAACATACGATTATGAGTAAAATATTACAGAAAAATATTCCCCTAAAATCAGAACTCTTCTTGTTAAATATAATGGATGTGATAGAAGATTGTGATAGAAGATCAATTAAAACAGGAAGAAAAAAGTGTGATTTTAAACATGATAACTGCAGTACGAATGGTATTCGGCAGATTTTGGAAATCACCTAAGATACCCTCTATACAAGAGTGGAAAGGAAAATTAAATGAGTTAGTACTAATGAATAGTTCATCTATGTATATTTCAGGTAAATTAGTGCAACAATATGATACGAAATGGAAAGATATAAGTAATTATTTGCAATTAGAGGGAAAATGAGCAATAAGAAAGGCCTTATCCAGAAATAAGAGATAGAAGTTGCGTTAACATATTAAGACTACAATTCAATTCAATGTTATAGAAATGATGTTAGATCTATCTATTATGCAAAAATTGAAATAGGTTATCTTACATCAGAGGTAGGCAACCTTTTTGAGCCAGGGGCCGGGTTGCTGTCCCTCAGACAATTGGGGGGCCAAAGCACTATAAATAAATAAATAAATATTAAAATTAAAAATTTAAAAAAATTAAAATATGCATGCACACTCTCTCAGCCCCAGAAAAGCCATGGCAAAACCCCTGTGGAGATTTTGCCAAGAAAACCCCAAGAACAAGTAATAACAACAATAATCAATATCATCCCAGTGGGCGGCGGTGGCAGCAGCGGCAGGACCGGCCTGGGGCCGGTCCAAAGGCCTCGGCTGGCCGCATCCAGCCCCCGGGCCTTAACTTGCCTACCTCTGTCTTACATTGTAGTAGTTAAATGTTTAGACTACACACTCCAAGAACAGAAGGAAGAAATAAGTACATTTGTGTTTCTCCAAACAAAATATGTATGCAGGTTTGGGGAAAATCTTGGGAAAAGCTGAAATAAGAAGAAAGACACACACCCCCGACAAGTCGGGAGGGGCCTTCTGTTGCATTGGCGCAAATAAGGGCACCAACGCGGGATTGGCTAAGCAGACTGGAAGGCCCGCCCTTGCCAGTCTGCTTGGCCAATGAGAGGGAGGTCTCGCTCCTTGGTCTCACGAGAGTTTAAATCTCGCGAGACTAGGGAGCGAGATTTTCGGGGCTATTTAGCCTTGCGCTGCCACGTGTTGGCAACCATTTTGATTTAGATGAGCAAGGTGCTCATCTGCTGCATTTGCTCCTGGGCTTGTCAGCCTCTGAGGTGGCCTAGCCCTGTGGAGCTAAAAGAGTGGGGAGCAGAGCGATCGGACCAGGAACACGACTTGAGCCCAGCCTGGGCTGCCCGGTCTGTAGCTCTGTGAGCAGCCGCTGGAACACCAGTGGCAGCCTAGCCCTTTGCAGGGAAGCCTGTCAAAGGAACAGATAAAAAGCGGAGTGGAGCACGGCTTTTATAAAAAAAAAAAAAGCCGCGGCTCCTCCACTGGTAATTGGGCCTTGGCGCGGCCTCAAGAGGCTGCTGGCCTGAGGCCAGGTGGCCTATAGAGACTGGTGGTGGTGGCCTATTGGGCCTGGTTGCGTGGCGCTATTGGTAAAAGGGCAGGTTATAAAATAAAATTTTTTTAAAAAGAGGGATAGGCCTGGAGCGGAGCTGACAGCTCTGGGTGTTCAGGGTCTGCTCCTCCCCCCCCCCCCCCCCCGTTCATAAACTAGACACATTGGGAGGTGGGAGGTGGAGGGTGTGATGCCCCCCCCCTCACTCACTACCTCCTCTAATTGACATATTAATCAGGCCTTGTTGCATAGTTCAGGCAAACTAGGCCTGGACATAAAATAATAATAATAATAATAATAATAATAATAATAATAATAATAATAATAATAAATTTAAAAAATGGGGGGGAGATTCTGGAATTATATGTCGGGAGTAGGATAAGAGCCTCCTCTGGTTTGTTGGCTAACCTGAATTCAGGTGGCATTTTCTGATTGGGGATACGTGCTGTAAGTGACTGCAATTTACACATTAGGTGAATTGGTTTTAAAAAAAAATTGTACAGTTCCAAGGTTGCTGATTTAGCTTATTGGTTATTACTTGGCTACTTTTCATGTAGATTGGTGACACAGGTATAGCCTTAACAGGAATGCTATATCCTGCACCAAGTAGTTTGAATTGCTATTGTTATATTTTCAGCAATCATGCCACGAAGTAAGGCCCAGTCCAAACGACGTGCGGCCTCAGCTGGTGCTAAAGCTGGCCAGCCAGTGCCTAAGTGGGCCACTAATACTCAAAATAGGGAAGATGACATTACTACACATTTGGCACAAATAGGTCGCACAATGCAGGCTTGTGCGGCAGTGTGTGAGCAGTTGGCTCTACACCATTTGCAGAAGGATAACTTGGAAGCCCAAGTGAGTACCTCTGCAACTTTAATTCCAAGTACAAGTATAGAGCAGAATACTGTACAACAGGCTACTGACAATTCACTGTCATTACCAGTCACAGCACGTAGTTCCCCAGGTACATCAGCTATGGAGGTTGGGCAACCAACCATAGCTGATGTAATGGAGCTTTTGAAAAAAGTTCCTGGTGTGGGACAACAGGGTGCGGCTGCCCCTATGTCTAATCAACCTACTTTGGCTGATCTGTTTAACTATCTTCAAAGAGTGGTTATTTCAGGTCAGAGCGATGTGACGACTCCTGAGACAGTGGTGGCTTGCAACAGAGATGTACCAAGAGCATATGGTGGACAGCACAACACCCAAGCAGCTTTGGCGACGTTCACGGTGGGAGCTCAGCAAGCATCGGTGGATGCTTCAACTCAACCAACGATCTCAGGTTTGTCTTATGCTACCAATATGCAGGCATCATGGCCTTCATCTGTATGGGCTACAGGTGGCCTGACAGGGTTGAGCTCTATAAGTGAGCACCCTATGCCTGCAACGGTGACGGCACCTTTGACTAACATGGGGCTTGCCCAGGTTATGGACTCAGGGGTGCAGCACAACACAAATGTCAATAACACGAGGTAAGGTAGGTGAGGTAAGGGGAACGGCTGTGGTAGGTGCATTGGGCATTTCTGGGGCAGACAGGTCATGACTGCAAGCCATATGCAGGGATGTCTATGCCCCTGGGGTCACACCTTCCCATATCTACCAAAGAACAGATATGGAAAGGTGAGTATATTGATTTGTTTTCACTCACATTCCATGATCCTGAGCCGAGGATCATGGTTAAGGGTGGAGTGATTTTTACCCTTCCAAAAGAGTTTCAATCACACAAGCGCCCTAAGTTAGAAAGAAATTTTGTAAATTGGATCATGGGCTTTACAATATATAGGGGCATTATAGAGGAAAAGGACCCTGCTAGATCCTCTGAATTCTCCAAATATCAGGAGATAATGATCAAGGCTTATACCAATTGCCACTTTAATTCTAGGGGGTCAGCTTGGCTTCAATAATTTAAGATGAGGGCAGCATTAGACCACTCTTTATCCTGGCGTAATGTGCAGTCAGAATTGTGGCAGATGTTATGGTGGGGGCCTCCCCTTCGAGCCTGATGTGATAATGGGTTTGTACCTATGGTCACTCAGCCGAGAGGGCAAAATACGAGGTCTGGCACGGGAGAGAAAAAATAATTCGGACTGTGTTGGGACTTCAATGCAGGTAGGTGCAGGAGGCAGCCCTGCAGGATTGAACATAAATGTAATACCTGCAGAGGAAACCATTCAGGATCGGCATGCCTTAAAGGTAAGAAAGCAGGAGGTGGGGCCCCCTCTCAGCAATCATCAACTGCAGGAAAGGGCACCAACACCAATTAAGTTGGGCGTGTTGGCTGCTTGGTTGCAGATATCCCCTAAAAGGGAGGCCGCACAGTATTTGTTAGAGGGTTTTTCACAAGGTTTTCACATTCTTTATGTAGGTTTAAGGGTGCACCATTACGCGCCTAATGCACGTTCTGTCAGGGAATTGCCAAGGATTGTAAAGGACAAGTTGGCCAAAGAAATAGCTTGACTCTGTTGACTCTTTTTAAAAGCCTTTTGTTCCACAAATCTCTACTTACATCAAAGACACAGGACATTTTTTGCAAGTATTAGAACAAATTACATTACTTAATGATGATTGCATTCTGGTGACACTTGATGTGGCATCCCTTTACACTAATATAATCCATGATGAAGCAATGGAGATCATTGAATCTACATTGCACAGGAGGAAGGATTATCTATATCCACCTACTCATTTTTTGTGCACATTAGCAGAAATTTCTTTAAAACAGAACTATTTTTCTTTCCAAGATAAGTTCTACTGGCAGATATCAGGCACTGCAATGGGGTGCAAATTTGCTCCAAAATTAGCAAATCTATTCATGGATAGCTTCGAGCACCAGTATATACTGAATAAAGAGAATACATTCAAAGCTAATATACTAGAATTCAAAAGATATCTAGATGATATCTTTATTATATGGAATGGCTCGGAGAATGATCTATTGGAATTTCATGCATATCTTAATAGTGTACATGATACGATCAAATTTGAGTTGAATTTTGATTATGCCAAAATTAATTTTTTGGATGTATTAGTGATCAAAAGAGGAACCACATTAATAACTGATTTGTATAGGAAAGATACTGACACAAACTCCTTCCTTAGATATGATAGTTTTCATCCATCTCATATGAAGTGCAATCTACCCTATTCACAGTTTTTAAGGTTAAGAAGGAATTGTTCTGGTCTTATGGAATTTGACAGACAGGCTAAAACCTTAATAGAACAATTTGCTGTTCGAGGGTATCCAAGGAAGGGGTTAAAAAAGGCTTACTTTAAAGTAAGAAACACAGAAAGAAAGAGCTTGTTCCTGAAGAAACAGAGAAAGCAAGTACAATCTAGAATGCTTATACCTATTACGTATAATAGGCACACAAAATACATACAGACAGCTATTTTGAAATATTGGGGCTTACTCCAGGACATCCTGGGTTGTTCAGAGAAACCTTTATTTGTTTATAAACGCTCAAGGAACCTAAAAGACCATTTAGTACACAGTAAGTGTATAGTTAAGGGGCCACAGTCAAACCAACATAGTAAAACCAAAGGTAATTTCCCATGCTATAATTGTAGTGTATGCAGATATTGTGTAAAAACAACTGAATTTGTAAACCCTATTAATAACAGAATTTATTATTTGAATGAAATGTATACCTGTGATACAAAGGGGGTTATATATGCTATTAAATGTCCTTGCAACCTACTTTACATCGGCATGACTACCAGGAAGATCAAGATGAGGATATCTGAGCACAGGAGCTGCATAAGGAACCAAAGAATGACTGCACCAATGGTCCAGCATTTTGTACAACTCCAGCATTCTGATATGGACATTAAATTTTGGACAATTGAGAAAGTGTCTGGCACTGGGGTTAACTTGGAAAAGAAACTCCGAAGAAGAGAACTTTTTTGGATCTTTACTCTACAGACACAGAAACCCTTTGGTTTAAATGAGAACTGTAATTGGAGTGAAACATTGTAATTTTGCCTACTATTGCATATTTTTATATTTGACACACCCCCTCCATACAATTGTATGTAACAGTATTTGATCCATATGGATGTAAATACTTACAGAATAGCATTCTTTGCTAAATGGTCTCAGGTTGTGTAACACAGGTGTTATAGATTTATGATTGCTAGAGTGATATAGAGCTCCCCATTCTCAGCAACTAATTGAGCCTTATTTTGCTGTGGTACATCCAGAGAATAGTAAGTAAGGATATATCCTTTGTTTCCCCCTTAATATTCCCTTTATTATGAATGAGAATTGGTTGTATATAAAATAAATTTTTCTTATGTACCACTTTAGGTTTATACTGAATAATCACATACTTACTCTTGCTGGATGTGCTTACATACATTGTTATTCCTTGTATGCTGTTACATCAGGTATACATGTAATATTATTTATTCACAATATGGCCTTCAATTATTGATATCATCATTTTTTTCTCCCTCCAGCATTTTTGACCACTGAAGAAGACCTAGTGTCGAAACGCGTTTGGTCTTGTATTGGGCTTGCACTGTTATCTCTCCCATTTGCATTTTTGGAGATATTGAATATTTTATCCTATATATACTTTGCATGTTAAACATCTCCCTACATTTGGTTTATTGGGTGGGATTTATAGTTTCCCAGTCTAGTACTTATTGGATATATGCACAAGGCTTGAGTATTAGTTTATGGTCCAGAATTGGGCTTATATTGTTATCCCTCCCATTTGTATTTTGAGCATTAATTTAATTTACAGTTTTTGAACCTTTGATTTTTATCTGCCTAAATAGATTAGCAATACTTTTGGTCCTGTATTGGGATTGCACTGTTATCCATCCCATTTGCATTTTTGGAGATGTTGAATACTTTATCCTATATATACTTTGCATGTTAAACCTCTCCCTACAATTTGTTTGTTGGGTGGGATTTATAGTTTTCCAGCCTAGTACTTATCGGCTATATGCATAAAGCTTGAGTATTAATTCATGGTCTGGAATTGGGCTTTTATTGTTATCCCTCCCATCTGTATTTTGAGCATTAATCTAATTTACAGTTTGTGAACCTTTGATTTTTATCTGCCTAAACAGATTGGCAATACTTTTGGTCCAGTATTGGGCGTGTATTGTTATTCCTCCTATTTGGAGTTGTGCATTTGAGTATTATTTTAATTTTCATTCGACTTTTGCATATAGAACCTTGGATTTTTATTTGCCTAAACAGTTTGGCAATACTTTTAACTCATTTTTTATTTATCCCTTTTTCTTCTATTTTGTTCTTAATAAAATTGAGTTATTTTTTTTTTTGATCCATTGTATTTTCCCCTAGATTTTCTTGCCTTTGATAGTTTTCCTTGTGGTCTAGGATCACACCTCAAAGTTTTTTGTCAGCTTCTTGTTGGTGTTTTTCCTCTGCACCCTTCTGTGTGGGGGGCCATGATGGTGAATAGTTTGGACATGTTCAGTTACTCTGAAGACCATATTGCAAGTTTACTTAATGTACCCTCTTTTTGGGGGGACCAAAGGGAGAATATCACTACCGAGCAGGGAAACTGGAATAAACTCCAGCATCTCAAGGAGAAGTGCATGAAACTCAACATGCATGCAGGGGCATTAGGGGATTACTGCAGGAACCTCAAAATTCCTAGAGGATTGAGAATATTAAAAGAACCCGGTATGTTCCCTTATAATGATGAATTTTGTAAAAAGTGGTTTGCCATTTCAAATAAGTGCTCCATGGATCTGATGATCCTACTGATTGAAACTTCAATAGTGAAATTGAGAAACATAAGGTGGAAATTAATAAGATTGAGCAGGAGATAAAAAAAAAACAATGGACACCACCACATTTCATCAAAGAATTTTAAATATAGATAAAGACCTAGAAAAAGAAAGTATAAAAATTAAAGAAAACAAAATGAAAAAATTTCAAAGAGACTTAAGGGACTACCAGGAAGATAGGATATATAATTGGAAAAATTCCAGGAAATCCAAAAAATCTGTATCCTTTGCTTATGAATCTTCAGATAATGCTAGGAGTCCTGATGATAGCAGAAGTAATATATCCCTAAATGCTAGTACTGATGACTCTATGACATCGATGCAAGACAATTAAATGCAAGACAAAACAGAAACACGTACAATATGAGAAAAAGACAAGGCACAGTATCTACCAGGTTCCCCAGCAAGAGTACACAAAGGATCAGGAGGTAGTTAACTTGTCTGCAAGGGAATTCACTTTCCACCAACTTCAGGTATTGAAAAAAGGCCTATCTTTTGTTCCCACACCTAAAACCAACCATTTTCAAACTATGATTGAGGTACAGAAATTATTTAGAAAGGTTAAGATCGCAGATTTTTTTAAGAACAAGTGTCTTGACAATGAGAGAGAGGATGGAATATTCAGAGGTAAATCTACTTTTAATCCAGTTACCACTATTTATAACATCCTAGCTTTTGAGGATATTATTCTTAAAGAATTAAAATCTATTCAGGATCAGTCTCCCACAGTCTGGCATAATTTAACACAGCAAGAGAGTTTGGCTCTTAAAGAACTCTGCCAACTCCAAGATGTGGTCTTCAAACCAGCAGATAAGGGAGGAGCAATAGTTGTTTGGGATATGCAAGAATATGTAGCAGAAGCCCATAGGCAATTAAATAATACATCACATTATGCTCCCTGCAATTATGACCCCACTAAAGATATCAAAAAGTTAATTTCTGGAATAGTATATGAGGCCCTTATTGATGGGTATATTAATAAAAACACATATGATTTTTTGTTAGAATCAGAGGCAAGAACACCTGTTTTCTACTTGTTACCAAAAATACACAAGAATAAATTTCCAGTCCTGAGAAGGCCGATTATATCTGGATGTGGCTCCATATTGGAACCTCTTTCTGAATATGTTGACTCTTTTTTGAAGCCTTTTGTCCCACAAATCTCTACTTACATCAAGGACACAGGACATTGGCCGATCGTACAGACAGGCATTCAGTGGAATGGCATCTAGGCTAGAAGGGAGGTAATTGGAGGTCACAAGTGGTGTGTTTGTATGATGGTGCACATGCATCATGGGGAGGTGACAAAAAAAATAACTGTGCAGCATGGTTTGATATCTCATGGCACGGACAACCCATAGGTGTTTGGCCTGCTTTGGAAGCATGCCATGCGGACAATGGGGTTTCGACCCACTCTCAGAAAACCCAGGATCAAGCCACTTTTTCTTGCCCATCTGCTCCAATCCTATGTTGATCTTCAGTCCTGAGATTCCCCCCCCCCCCAAAGTCATTGAGTATATTGATCGATGTATTTATACTCTTTGTTGGATCTCCTAAGCAAAAAACTAAAGCTTTGACAAATGCCTATGATTTGCATTCAAAACCTTTAATTTTGACTCCTTGTCTTTTTCTCTGGTCTTCTTATTTAATATTTCCAATATCATCAGAAATAAAACAGGCAACAACTGACATCCTTTTGAACTTCCATTGGAATGGTTTTCTTACAATTTATTATTATCTGAACTTTTTGGCTTCTATAAATAGATTTAATAATAATAATAATACCCCACCCCTCTGAGGGCGGCTAACAGTTAAAAATACAATACATCCCAATTCCATCCCTACCCCCCTTAAAAGAATATTAAATCAGATAAAGGTTAAAAGCTAAACAGAAACAAAGATGCAGTAATTAGCTGCTACCATATTGATAACAAGGAAAAAGAGAAAAACAGAAGAATGGCGACATGAAGCCACATTACGAGAGACTCTCAGAGGAATCTCCGGAGGGAGTTCCTGAGGCCGGGATAATCTATCCTGGAAAGGCCGGCCAGAAGAGATCCATCTGTCTAAAGATGTCAATTGGCGGATCTCGTCCGGTAGGCCGTTCCATAGTCTGGGGGCGACAATAGAAAAAGCCCTCCGGGAGGTAGTCAAATGCCTACATCTTTGTGGCTGCAGAAAATTCCTCCCAGAGGACCAGAGTGCACAGGGAGGATTGTAAGGGAGAAGGCGGTCCCGGAGATAGTTTGGACCCAAGCCATTTAGGGCTTTATAGGTAATAACCAACACCTTGTACTGGGCCCAGAAATTAATAGGCAGCCAGTGAAGGGACCTTAGTACTGGAGCAATATGGTCCCTCCTAGATGTTCCCGACACTATTCTGGCTGCCACGTTCTGTACTAGCTGCAGTTTCCGAACCAAGCACGGGGTAGCCCCATGTTGCAGAAATCTAGACATGAAGTTACCAGCACATGCACAACAGTCTCGAGATCTTTTACTTCCAGAAAAGGGTGCAGCTGGCGTATCAGCTGAAGCTGATAACAGGCGCTTCTGACTGTCACATTCACCTGATTTGCCATCAGGAGCGATGAGTCAAGGAGCACCCCCAAGCTGTGAACACAGTCACTGGAGGAGAGTGTGACTCCATCCAGGACTGGAGGTTGCAGCCCAATTCTTGGTTTCAGGGCCGCTATTGTGAACACCTCCGTCTTGTAAGAATTCAGCTTTAATCTGTTTTTCCTCAACCAGCCCATTACTGCCCAAAGACATTCATTGAGAGAGGAGACGCCATCGGAATTCAAGGCCGACGAACGAGACATGGAGAAATAGATCTGGGTGTCATCACCATGCTGATAACACCCATACTCCATACCTCCGAATAATCTTACCCAGAGGCTTCATATAGATGTTAAATAACATCGGGGACAGAATGGCACTTTGTGGAATGCCACAGGTGAGCTCTCTTTTAGCCGAGCTGCTGTCCCTGAGTAGCACCCTCTGGGACCTGCCCGAGAGGAAGGACCAGAACCACTGCAATGCAGTGCCTCCGATGGCCAATCCCCTCAAGCGGTCCAAGAGGATGCCATGATCTATTGTATCAAAAGCCACTGAGAGGTCTAAGAGCACCAATAGGGTCACACTATCCCTGCTGATGCTCAGACGCAGATCTTCGATCAAGGCAACCATGGCAGTCTCAACCCCAAAGCCTGTCCTGAAGCCAGTTTGAAATGGGTCTAGATCAGGGGTAGGCAACCTGTCCCCTTTAAGGGCCGAGGGACTTCAGCTTCCAGAATCCCAGGAGCTATTGGCCAACATGGGACTATTGGCCAACATGGCTGAGGCTTCTGGAAGCTGAAGTCCCTTGGCCCTTAAAGGGGACAGGTTGCCTACCCCGGTCTAGATAATCATTTTCATCCAAGACAGCTTGGAGTTGAAGAGCAACCGCCCTCTCGATCACCTTGGTCAAGAATGGTAATAGAGAGACTGGCCTATAATTGTTCATATCCAAGGGGTCTAGGGAAGGTTTCTTTCAGAAATGGCCTAACAGCCGCTTCCTTCAAGCATGATGGAATATGTCCTTCCCTGAAGGATGTATTGATAATGTTCATAAGGAACCTCCTCAATGCATCCACCACCACCACCCCCGGGTGGCCAGCCATGATGGGCAATTGATTTTATCCAACTGATGATCGCACAGAGCATGGGAAACAAGCAAGATGAACTTGAACTCCTAGCACAACAAAACAAATATGATATAATAGGCATCACTGAAAACTGGTGGGATGAGTCTCATGATTGGAATGTAGAAATACAGGGGTATAGCCTTTTCAAGAGAAATATAGTAATGATGGGTGACTTCAACTATCCTGATATTTGCTGGAATTCAAACTCGGCAAAATCCTCAAGGTCTAGCAAATTCCTCACTTGCCTTGAAGACAATTTCATTGTCCAAAAGGTGGAAGAGGCAACAAGGGGGTCAGCTATTTTGGATCTGATTCTAACTAACAGGGAAGACCTAGTTAATGGGGTGCAAGTGGTTGGAGCCTTAGGTGGGAGTGATCATGTTCTCCTGGAATTTATTATACAGTGGAAAAGAGAAGCCAAGCATAGTCAGACACACATGAGAGAAATACTAGGTGTGATCCCATGGTCAGGAATACTAAAAGAGAAGGGAATTCAAGATGGATGGGAGTTTCTCAAAAGGGAGATACTGAAGGCACAATTTCAAACAGTTCGAATGAGGAAGTAAAATGGGAGGTGCCTTAAGAAACCAGGATGGATGACTAAGGAAATTTCAAATGAACTATGTTTTAAATGGAACATATATAAGAAATGGAAAAATGGGGAAATCACCAAAGAGAAATTCAAACAAATAGCTAGCATGTGTAGGGATAAAATCAGAAAAGCTGAAGCACAGAATGAACTCAGGCTTGCTAGAGAGGTTAAGAACAATAAAAAGAGCTTTTTAGGTATGTCCACAGCAGGGGTAGGCAACCTTTTGAGCCGAGGGCCAGGTTGCTGTCCCTCAGACTATTGGTGGGGCTGAAGCACCAAAAATAAATAAATAAATAAATAAATAAATAAATAAATAAAATAAAAAATAAAAAAACAAAAAAATATGCATGCACTCTCTCTCAGCCAGCCATGGCAAAACCCTTGTGGAGATTTTGCCAAGAAAACCCCAAGAACAAGTAATAATAACAATAATCAATATCAACATGGCGAGCGGCGGAGCGTGGCGGGAGGCAGCGGTGGCAGCAGGACCAGTCTGGGGCCAGTCCAAATGCCTTGGGGGGTGCATCCGGTCCCCGGGCCTTAGGTTGCCTACCCCTGGTCCACAGCAAAAGGAAGAAGAAGGAAATGGTAGGGCCACTGTGTGGAGAAGATGGCAAAAAGTTAACAGGGGACAGAGAAAAGGCAGAATTACTCAACACCTTCTTTGCTTCAGTCTTCTCAGAAAAGGCAAAGGGTGCTCAACCTGAGGATAATGGAGTAGAGGAGCAGATGAATTACTTCCAAGGATACTAAAAGAACTGGCAAATGTAATATCAGAACCTTTGGCAATAATCTTTGAGAACTCCTGGAGAACAGGAAAAGTCCCAGCAGACTGGAGGAGGGCAAACGTTGTCCCCATCTTCAAAAAGGGGGGAAAAAGAGGATCCCAACAATTATCGTCCATCAATACCAGGAAAGATTCTGGAGCAGATCATTAAACAGAGAGTCTGTGGACATCTGGAAGGTAATTCCATAATCACAAAAAGTCAACATGGGTTTCACAGAAACATGTCATGCCAGACAAATCTGATTCTATTTTTTTAATTAATAACAAATTTTTATTACATAGCTTAGAAAAAAAAGCTTTTTACATACATGAGAACAGCAAAAATACATGCATACAAGAACAGCAAGCCCCTCTTATCTATTTTGCTTTATTATAATAATTAACTTCCCCCCCCAAAAAAAAAGAAAAAAGAAAGACTATACTTCTGTCACTAACTGAGATATATGTTAACTTCTGTCACCTTGCTTTGTTCTAGGTAGTTCATATCTTCTTTATTTCTTAGAGATTATAATTAATCCCTTATTTCCTTTAAACAGTATCAGCAACATAACCCGTCTATATGTTGCTTTTATTAAACATATATTTTACAAGTTCTGTATTAATTATAAAATTCATCTAGTGTCTCAAACATTGTTTCTGTTATAGCATGTCATTTTCCCCTTGTGCTCCCCCCTCATACTTCACTTTTATATTAATCTTCCCACATTTTTTCACAATATATGTATAGGGGCCTCCATTTTTCATTCATCTCATTACTTATTTTCCCTTCTACTAGTTCCATTTTTTGTCCAGTTCTGCTATATCAATCAGTCTATACAGCCAAGTTTCAGTATTGGGGGTTTCTTCCGATTTCCAATTGCTAGCAATTAATGTTCTAGCTATTGTTATCATGAATAGGAGAATCTTCCATAAATGTCTCCTTTCCTTTCCATATCCTTTATTCCCTGTATCATGTTAAGCAAATATATTTCTGGAGTACACTCAAATGACAACTTTAAAATTTCACATACCTTTTCATGTATGTTTTCTCAGAATTTTGCAACACTAGGATAAGTCCACCACATGTGGAACCATGACCCATACTCTTTATGACACTTCCAACAGATAGATTTGTTATTTTTATACATTTTCGCTAGTCTGGCTAGGGTGAGATGCCATCTAGTTTCCATTCTGAAGTAATTTTCACGCATCAATTGGTTACCTGTAAATTTATATGTATCCTTCCTGGCTTTGATCCATGCTTCTAAAGGAATTTCTTTGCCTAAATCTTTGGCCCATTGTATCATGTGCTCTCTAACTACATCATCTTCCAGCTTTCTTCGTAGTAATGCTTTATACAACCTAGCAATTTGCTTCAATTTTTCTGCATACAAGAAGTTATCTATTTCATTTTTATGAAGATAAATTCCTTGATGTCTTAGATCATTTTTAAATATGGCTTGTAGCTGATAATAATGAAACCATGTAAATCCTGGGTCCATCATCTGAATGCCTCCTAGATCTTTGAGCCGTATAGATCTATTTCTACTGTCTTGTATTGTAGTATCATCATATTTGAGCCAATTCTTTGTGGTCTAAATGTGCTCAACATGGCTTCTTGTGAGGACATCCAACCTGGTAACCCCTGGTAAAAATTTACCTTTGTCTTCTCCCACATTTTCAACAGTGCTCTTCTTAATATATGATGGACAAAGCATTGATGTACTTTAGCTTTGTCATACCAAAGCTATGCATGCCAGCCAAACATATTCATTCCACATATCATGGCCCTCCAAATCTAGTAGTCTTACATCTTTAAGCTTTATCCAGTCTTGGATCCATGTTAGTGCACTTGCTTGAAAGTATAGCTCAAAGTCTGGCAAGTCACAACCACCATTTTCTTTTTTGTCTATCAAAATTTTCCATTTAATACGGGGCTTTTTCCCTTCCCATATAAATCTTTTTAGTTCTCGATTCCAATTTGAGAAGGGTTTGGTGTTGTAAATGATTGGCAAATTAGCAAAAAGGAAGATAAACTTAGGCAGCACAAACATTTTAACTGCAGCAATTCTTCCCTAAAGTGAGAGTTTTAATCTTGCACATCTTACAAGTTCTTTTTTAACTTCATTCCACATATTTCATAATTTAAATCGAATAATTCTGTGTTTCTATTAGATATGTCTATACCTAGATATTTTGCTCTCTTAACAACCTTACATTGTGTCTTCTGTATCAGTTTCTCTTCTTTACTTGTCATATTTTTAGTGATGATAACCAATTTATCTTTGTTTAGTTTGAAACCTGTTTGTTTTCCAAATTCTTCCAGTGTGGACATTACCATCTCAATACTACCTAGGGGATCTTCCAGAAAAATTATTACATCATCAGCATCAGCTTTTATTTTGAATTCTGACCCCTTTATTTTGGGGCCCTTTATTTTTGTGTGTTTTCTTATCCTATTATTAAGTAGCTCTATAATTATCAGAAAAAGCAATTGCGAGATTGGACAACCTTGTCTTACCCCTCGAAATATGTTAAATTCCTTTGACTTCTCTCTGTTTATGAACAATCTAGCTCTTTGCTCCAAATATATGCTTGTTATCCAGCTTATGAACTTATCACCAAAATTCAAGTTCTCCAATATCATGATTATTGTGTCCCATCTCACAGAATCAAAAGCTTTCTCAGCATCTAAGAGCAACATTGCTAATTTTTTCTCATTATTCTGCTCAATACTCCAAAATATCAATGACTGTTCGTATATTATGTCTGATTTGTCTATGCGGTAGAAAACCAGCTTGGTCTTCATAATTCTATTTCCAATACAGCCTTCAATCTTTCAGCTAGTATGCTTGTGTATAGTTTATAATCTATATTCTTTGAAGCAATTGGTCTATAACTTTCTACGTGCATGTTATCTTTTCCTTCTTTTGCTATTAAAACTATGTCAGTGTATTTCCAGGACTCTGGAATTCCGTTATTTGAGATATCATTGAAAGTGTTTTTTAGAGGGCCAATTAATGATGTTGCCATCTTCACATAATATTCCGGAATAATAAATCCATCCAGACCAGGTGATTTTTTTTAGTTTCAGCTTCCTGATAGCATCTTCAATTTCTTTCGTTGTTATATCTTCATTTAATATGTCTCTGTCCTTGTCATTCAGTTTCATGTATTCAATGTTCTCGAAAAAGATCTCAAGACTTTTATCATCCTCTCTTTGGGATGACTCTTTTTTATATATATTGGAGAAATATTGTAGAAATTTCTTTTTGATTGTCTTCCTGCAGCGTAGCCTTACTCTCCTCGTCTACTATTTCTGTGATCATATTCACTTCTGTTCTTTTTTTAGTTTATATCCCAGCCATTTACCTGGTTTGTTATCCATTTCAAATCTCTCTTTTCTTCCTTTTTTAAATTTCTGTTCGATCTCGTATTTCAAAATGGTATCTAATTTCTTTTGCCAGTAATTTAGCTGACTTAGAGATTTTGAAGATGATGGCTCTTTCAGCAAATCCTCTTCTGATTCTTTTATTTTTTCTTCTAAATATTTACCTTCCTTATCACACTTCATTTTTGCTTCTTTGATTTTTTTTAGGAAGACACCTCTGATAACCTTTTTATGTGCATTCCAGATTGTCTTTGCATGGAGTTGATCCATGTCATTTTCAGCAAAATAATTTTTAATGTTTTTCCTCACTTCTTCCAATACCTCTTCATCACAAAGAAGGTCTGCATTGAGTCTCCAATTAAATTGCTTATTATCTACATCCATAATCAGCAGAATTGGGCTATGACCAGACTCAATTCTGGACATAATAGACATCTCTTTGATTTTTGAAAATAGGGGTGCTGAAATCAGAAACATGTCAATCCTTGAGAAAGAACTATACTGGGCCGCATGAAATGTAAGCCCAGGCTCTTTAGGATATATTGTGGGCCATACATCATGTAGCTCATAGTGTTGCTTTAACTGAAAAAAAGATTTTGGTAATTTACCATGGCCACATTTCTGCTTATCTTTGGTCATTCTGTCAACTACCGGATTTACCACCTCATTCCAGTCCCCCATGAGTATTACCTTATCAAATTTGTGTTTTTCTATTTCGTCATGCAAGTCTTTAAAAAATTTCTTATTACATTCATTTGGAGTGTAGATTCCCACAACCAACACTTTACATTGTGGTAAAGATACTTCAGTTGCAATATAGTGGCCTTCATTATCTTTAAAAAAATTTTTTGCAGAGATAAGTTTTCTGATATAAAGTACCACACCTGTTTTCTTTTTTTTCATGAAGTGAACAGAAGGACTGTCCCAGTTTAGCATTCCTTATGTAGTATGAATCATTCTTTTTGATTTTTATTTCTTGTAGACATACTATGTCCATGTTTTTCTTCTCCAAATAATGAAAAACCTTTTTCCTTTTATATATCATATTAATCCCTTTAACATTCCATGAGAGGATTTTAAGATTTTTTTTTTGCATATTCTGTTTATTTCACAGTTATTTCAATACAAAAGGGGAGAAAATGAATAAAACACCAGTACTCAATATAGTGCAGATCCAATACCAGACAACACTTCTATCTCTTGCTCTGTATTTGTATCCTTCTTTTCTGTTACCGTATTCTTGTTCTCACTATTATTGGTGGTACAATGCTGTTTTATGCTGTAAACCGCCCTGATTGGGCAACCATTGGGCGGTATATAAATTATTATTATTATTATTATTATTTACTTTCCTGATTTTTTCATTTATCTTTACTAATTCTTTTAATAAATTCTTCTGCTTTTGCTTTAGAATTTATTCTGAATCTTTTCTGTTTGTATCTGAAGACTATGCCTTCTATTTTATCC
This sequence comes from Phrynosoma blainvillii, assembly GCA_026167975.1. Taxonomy (NCBI): domain Eukaryota; kingdom Metazoa; phylum Chordata; class Lepidosauria; order Squamata; family Phrynosomatidae; genus Phrynosoma; species Phrynosoma blainvillii. Next base: position 213,391,858 of record JANUYF010000001.1, read on the forward strand.
CAGGAATATTTGATGTTATATTTTGTTAGGAGATAAGTCAATTGTCTATAATCCTGTCTTCTCTTTAAAATAGTGCCCAGAATATCTTTATAGATCTTTATAGTTTGTCCTTCTATTTGAGAATATTTGTATAACTTCTTTCTAGTAAGTCATCTCTAATTTTTGATCTGGTGAATCGAATGAGTATGTCACAGGGCAGGTTTTTTTTTTCTTTAGCAATTTCAGAATTAATTCTGAACAATTTGTCTACTTCCATGTCCAGATACTCCTCCGCTATGTCCATGAACCCAGCGAGTGCTGGAATTATTTTAACATATAGATATTCATTTGGTGTTTCACTTAGGCCCTCTAAGCTTAAGGCATTTTCCTCTATATCTTAACTCTTGAATCAGAATTAAATTTTCGTCCACTTTTTGTTGCCCTTTTGTTTTTGTTTTTGAATTCTTCCAGTTGTAGGCATCTTTTAGATGCCTATTTGTTCCTTTTTTAAGATAGTTATATCCTTTGTTAACTCATCCAAAGTCTTTTCAATTTTTTTCAAGGCCTTTATTCAGGTTATTGTTAGATTCTTTTCTGTGTTCCTTTAGTTCTTGACTTATTTCTCTTTGAAATTTTTTTAGAAGGTCTTCAAACATTGTCTGCATTTGTGTAGTATCGTGCATTTTGGGTGGCATTTCTGTGGAACTTCTCCTATTATACTGTAACTTTGCTGTTTGTAACCTTGTAGTTACTAACATAATAATTTGATCTTCCTCTCTGGCTGTATTAATTGCTTAACTGTAATACCAGGTAAATTATCTTTCCTCAACTCACACCAATAGAACAAGCAATAGAAGTATATATCCAGATTATGATCACACTTAGGAATGTAGCTTTTCTCAACTTTACCCAAAGATCACACTGACGTAAATCTGTTTTTGAGATTCTTTTGAGAAGTCAAAGCTAAAACAACATATAAACACCTTCACATTAGTAACACTTATACAAAGCTTCTTATGTGTATCTGGTATCTGTCAATGGATGATAACAATACAGAACTTAAGTAAAGAGGTGGCTACCCCTACTTGTGAAATAAGGGAACTCCCTTTCCCCCTCCTTCCCACCTCCTATGGGCCCCAATCTACCAGTCCTCTTCCCAGAGGTCTGATATTGTAGGAGCTAAATTTCTCCCTACAATCCCTTTACTTAAGCTAGATAAGCATCCAAATATGGACGCTTATACCGCAGATACACATAAATGTCAACTGGTATGCCTGATACAACTACTAGTTAATGTTGACAGTGAGATTTGAAAAGTGTTAATTATCAGATTACCAACTTATTTAATACAAACTCTAATTATAGTAAATATAAGAGTGCACTGTTTCCAGCAGCCCCTCTGCTGCTTGCGCTACCTACGATAGTCTTCCAGGCCCACCTCCGCTGTTTCTGCTGCCTGTTCACTGCTTTAAATGTTGTTGCCATGTTGTTCTGGGCTTCTCTGAGCTTCTCTGTGGAGGCTGGCAAAGCGGGTGGTTTTTAAGCCGGCCGATGCATCCTCCCTGCTTTGAAGGGAGCTCTGGGGTCTTCCGAGTCCGAGCTGTGGCCGGTGTTGCTGCTGCGCTGCTCTGGGCTGCTCTGTGGAGGCCAGCAAAGTGGGTGTTTTTAAGCCAGCTGCCGCCGCCTCCTCCGCTGTTTTGAAGGGAGCTGTGGGAGCTCCTGAGTCCTAGCTGTGGCCAGTGTTGCTGCTGTGCTGCTCTGGGCTGCTCTGGGCTGCTCTCATCTCTTTTTTTGATAAAATCTCTTTTTTTATATAAAATTACAAGCTTGGTAGATGAAAGGAATGCTGCATCAAGTATATCTTGATTTCATCAAGGCCTTTGACAAGGTTCCCCATGATATTCTTGCAAACAAGCTGGTAAAATGTGGGCTCGACAAAGTAACTGTTACATGGATTTGTAATTGGTTGACTGGCCGAACCCAAAGGGTGCTCAACAATGGCTCCTTTTCAACCTGGAAAGAAGTGACCAGTGGGGTGCCACAGGGCTCTGTCCTGGGCCTAGTGCTATTCAAAATCTTTATCAATGACTTGGATGATGGTATTGGGGGCATAGTTATCAAATTTGCATACGACACCAAATTAGGAGGAGTAGCTAATTTCCCAGAAGACAGGATCAAAATTCAAAATGACTTGAACAGACTAGAAAGCTGGGCCAAAGCTAACAAAATGAAATTCAACACAGAGAAATGTAAGGTACTGCACTTAGGGCGGAAAAACAAAAAGCACAGATATATGAAGGGAGACACCTGGCTGAATGAGACTACATGTGAAAAGGATCTAGGAGTATAGATAGACCACAAGTTGAACATGAGTCAACAGTGTGATCCAGCAGCTAAAAACACCAATGCAATTTTAGGCTGCATCAATAGAATTATAGTATCTAGATCAAGAGAAGTAATAGTGCCACTCTATTCTGCTTTGGTCAGGCCTCACCTGGAATACTGTGACCAGTTCTGGGCACCACAATACAAAAAGGATGTGGAGAAACTGGAGCTTGTCCAAGGGAGGGCTACTAAAATGGTGAAAGCAGCTTCATTTATATACCGTTTCATATTGCACTATGGGATGTCTAAGCGGTTTACAACTGTAAGCTCATTGCCCCCCAACAGTTGGGTAATCATTTTAGCAACCTCGGAAGGATGCAGGCCTGAGTCTAGCCTGAGCCCTGGCTAGTATTGAACTCGAAAGCTTGTGGTTTATGAGTAAGTGGCTGCAGTACAGGCATTTAACCACTGCGCCACCAGGGCTCTGGTGAAGGGTCTGGAAACCAAGCCCTGTGAGGAATGACTTAGGGAGCTGGGAATGTTTAGTCTGGAGAAGAGAAGGTTAAGAGGTGATATGATAGCCTTGTTTAAATATTTGAAGGGATGTCATATTGAGGAGGAAACAAGCTTGTTTTCTGCTGCTCCAGAGACTAGGACCTGGAACAATGGGTGCAAGCTTAAGGAAAAGAGATTCCACCTTAACATTAGGAGGAAGTTCCTGACAGTAAGGGCTGTTCAACTGTGGAGCACACTCCCTTGGAGTGTGGTGGAGTCTCCTTCCTTTGAGGTCTTTAAGCAGAGGCTGGATGGCCATCTGTCAGGGATGCTTTAATTGGGAGTTCCTGCATGGCAGGGGGTTGGACCGGATGGCCGTTGTGGTCTCTTCCAATTCTATATTTCTATGATTCTATGATTCTATGAATTTATCTCCCACCTCCATCCTGTTTAAAATTTCAAAGTTCAATGGCCAACTGACATTATCAAATGCTTTATCTATATCAGTAAAAATTTAAGGCTAATTCCTTATTCTTAATTTTATAATATTCTATCAAATCCAAAATATATATTGTATTGTATCTCAAAAGCTTTCTGGAAAAGAAGCCACAATGGTCTTTGTGAACCCAATTTTGTAAAATTCTTTTCAATCAGCAACGATGGAGGTGAAAGTTTTGTAGTCAATATTTACCTGGAATATTGGTCTATAATTTTTTAGTTGAAGAAAATTGCTATTTTGTGAAACAGAATTATATTTGCATCTCTCCATGTTGGTGGAAGACTTCCATTCTTGATTCATTCATTGTATGCTGTAGTGGTAGAATCAATTGGTCTTTTATCAGTTTATAATATAAAGAAGTGAAGCCATGAGGGCCAGGAAGAGTTTCACATTTCTCTAGCATAGCAATAGTATTAACATTTCTATACCACTTCATAGTGAACTCAGCACTCTCTAAGCATTTTACAGATCTGTAAACCAATTGCCACGAACAAGCTGGGTACTCATTTTACTGACCTGGAAAAGGATGGAAGGCTGAGTCAACCTTGGAGCCCAGGACTGAACTCACAACCTTGTAGGTGCAGTGCCAGCATTTAACCACTGTCCTTGTGTTACTTCTGCAATGGATATTGATTGATTTAGTATCTTCACTTGATTCCCTTGATCTTCCTTTGATTCCCTTGATCTTTTATCAAAGTAGGAATTTCCAGATTATCCAAAAACCTCTCTATTTTACCTTTTTCAATCTCTTGCTTTTTGAACAATGCCAAATATTTGTCATTTTTTAAATGTCTTTTTTCCATTCTGAATTTTTAGAATAAATTTTCTTTTCTTTTCTTAGCTTATAAGATAGTTATTTTCCTGGATTGTTGGAATTTTCAGAATTATATTGTTCTCTGGTTAACAAAAATAAGTTCTATGAAAAATTGAGAATGCAACTTTTAGATTTGGATTATGAAAATGTAATCTTGTTGGGAGATTTGAATGGGGTCATAGAACCTGAACTAGATCGAGCTTCATGTAGACCCATAAAAAAGAAACAAGGTAAACTCCCTAGGGAGTTTTTTGAGTTAACAGAAACGTTGAGCCTTCGTGACGCTCACAGATTTAAGAATGAGTCTATGAAGGACTTCACGTTCTACTCCAATAGACATCAATCATTCTCCCGTATTGATATGATCTGGGTATCAGACCATCTTACTTCCAAGATTGTTAAAGTGAAGACATTAGCTAGAATTTGGTCTGATCATAACCCCATGCAGATGGAATTAAAATTTGGTACTAGATTATATAATTGGAAATTTAATCTTAACATATTAAAAGATCAGAGAATTTGTGACAATGTTAAAAAACAAATAAAAACCTATTTTGATGAGAATTTGAATCGAGATACTCCCATACATGTGGTATGGGATGCGCATAAAGCTGTAATTAGAGGTCTCTTGATTCAGAAAAATGTAGAGTGGAATAGGAAAAGAAGGGAAAAAGAAAGCAGTCTTAATAGGGAATTGAAAACTTTGGAGGAAAAATTAAGAGAAAGACCGGGTAGTAAAAAGATTCTCAAAGATTGGACATATCCAAAAACAAATATCAAATTTGACATTGGATCAAATTGAAAGAAAGATTAGATTTGTTAAACAAAAATACTATGTCGGGGCTAATAAACCAGGAAGATTATTGTCATATATGGTGAGAAAAGAAAAATCAAATAGGACTATTTCTAAAATTAGACAAGGTTCAGAGATAGTCACTAAACCAAATCAAATTCAAAAGATTTTTCATAGACATTTCCAGGACATTTATAGAGATTCTCCCAAACATATTTTGGAAATTGAAAAATATTTAGAGACTAAACTGACACAATCACAGAAAATGTCTCTTAATGGACCAATTACGCAAAAAGAATTAGAGGAGGTGATAAAAAGGCTAAAAATCTCAAAATCCCCTGGCCCAGACAGGTTCAGTAACGAATATTATAAGATATTTGTGCCCCAGATATCCTCCCCATTGTTGCAAACGTTAAATAATATACTCACAGGTGAACTGCCTCAAACATGGAGCTCCGCAAATATTACGTTGCTACCCAAACTGGATAAAGATAGATTAGACCCTAACAATTTTCACCCAATATCTTTGTTAAATTCGGATTATAAAATATTTGCGGCAATACTTGCAAAAAGACTCAAAAGCGTACTAGACGATTGGATACACAAGGACCAAAATGGCTTTCTCTCCGGCAGGAAAACTAAGGAAAATTTTAGGAATTTGTTAAATTTAATTGACATTCATCATAAAAATTTACATAAGAAATTGGCATTGTTTTTTCTGGACGCCGAGAAGGCCTTTGACAATATTAATTGGAGCTTCATGTTTCGAGTTCTTGGAAAAATTGAGGTCGGTGAAGTTTTTATTAACTGGATCAAAAAAAATATATTCGAACCAAAAAGCATATATTTTGATTAATGGAGATAAGACTGCGAATATTAATATCTACAAAGGAGTAAGACAGGGATGCCCTCTTACTCCGCTTTTATTTATTCTTACTCTAGAGATTTTATTAATTAAAATAAGGAATGATATAACAATCACTGGAGTACAAATTCAAAAACAAACCTATAAAGTGCGGGCGTACGCCGACGATGTTGTCCTAACTTTATCTAACCCGTCGGATTGTATTGAAACCCTGATGTGTATACTCAAGCAATATGGTGAAATGTCTGGATACAGAATTAATAAAACTAAAACTGCCATGTTACTTATAAATATCTCAAAAAAGGAAGAAGAGAAGATGGTAGCAATATCTGGATTTCAAAATGTCAATAAAGTTAAATATTTAGGGATTTGGCTGACCGCCAAGAATTCAGATCTTTTTAAAAATAATTATCAAAGGATTTGGACAGAAATTAAAGAGGATATTAGAAAATGGAATAATTTGAAATTATCGTGGTTTGGTAGAATTGCAGCTGTTAAAATGTTTATTATTCCAAAATTAATATATTACTTTCAAAATATCCCCATTATTGAGAAAGATGAAATACTGAAGCGATGGAATAAAGAAATTTTAAATTTTATTTGGGCAAAGAAAAAAATCGAGGATTAAAATTAGTAACTTGCAAGACACTGTGGAAAGAGGTGGTTTAGCAATACCAAACTTGGTTTGGTATTATGATGCATGTACATTGGAATGGATCTATGAGTGGCTGAGGTTAAATGAAAAAAGGATACGAGATATAGAAGGAGAGGACCTACAATTTGGTTATCATGCCTATTTATTTTATGGAAATATTACCTCAGACCGAAATTTTAAGAACCATTACATCCGTAAAGCTTGCTGGAGAATATGGGTAAAATACAGTAAAAAATGATGTCCAAAAATCCCTTTATGGGCCTCCCCGGCAGAAGCGATTTTGTTAAAGGTTTTACATAGGGACGGGAACTGGGTTAAATATACAGATTTGACAACACTGAAAGATGGAAAATTAGTGTTTAAAACACAGGAAAAATTGATAGAAGAAGGACATAAGGTAAATTGGTTTATATATAAACAGTTATTGGAGCATTTTAAATTAGATTTTAGATTAGATCAAATTGAACGCGCAAATAAAAACTTTGAGAAGATTATTAGTGGAGACCCGATAAAACTGATATCTAAATTTTATACATTAATTAGAAATTGGGAACTAGAGGGTAATAGTATAAAGGATTATATGATTAAATGGGCCCAAGACTTAAACCAAACAATTAGATTAGAAGAGTGGGAAAAAATTTGGAAGAAAAGATTTAAATATTCACTTAATGCGGACTTAAGAGAAAATCTATATAAGTCAATGCAGCGGTGGTATTTAACCCCACTACGTTTATCTAAAATGTTTAATAAATGTAATCCGAATTGTTGGAAATGCGAGAACGAAACTGGATCGTACTTACATATGTGGTGGAAATGTAGGTTGGCTAAGGAATTCTGGAAAACAATTAACACTGAAATAAGGGACGTTATGTCTATAAAGGTTTCCCTCAACCCAAAGATTTATTTATTAAGTAGTATTGAAGGTGAATTAGATGAGAAATATGGAAAATTCCTTTTTTTTTTTTTTGACAACCGCAGCGAGAATGATTTATGCTAAATATTGGAGAAGAAAAGATATACCCCTTGTGGCGGAATGGAGAAATAAGATACATGAAATTTATGAAATGGAAAAGTTAATACATGTATTAAGGTTTAACACGTTAATAGATTTCCACAAGATATGGAACCTGGTATCAATATGTGGAAAAAACTGTGGTAAACAATAATGTACGAAGTTTAACGTTTATGGATTAACGAAATTGAGTTATTGTGATTTGTAGAGGGGAGGGGAAGGGGAAGAGGATGAGAAAAGATAGAGAAAGGAGGGTGAGAAAAAGTATGTTGCTATCACTTTATCGGTATTTAGTAATTGTACTATATATACTACTGTATATATTTACATATTGTTAGAGATTTTGATAGAAAAAGCTTTATTTGTTTTATAATCAGATCTGGTTAAGGTTAAACTTTACTGGCTATAGTAAGTAATTTCTGGATGTCTTCATAGACGGGCATAAAGTAGTTATGGTATTTTTTTTTCTCTTTCTTTTAAATCCTCCCGAACTACTTAGGAAGAAAAATTGTTTAGTATGTTTTAGTGTTTAGTTATTTAAATGTTTAGTGAATTGTCCAGTTATATGTGATTTGTATTTGTTTGTTTGTAATGTCATGTAATGTTCGGTGTCAATGTTTATGTGTTTTTATTGCAATATAAGTTTTTCTATTAGAATTATATTGTTCTGTATATTTTTAGCTTTCCCCCCAATGTTGTCATTTCTATTGAGAGCTGCTCTTGTAGAACCTTGATCTCTTTTACCACAAACTCTTTCAAGAAGCCATTTTTAATTCTTGTTATTTTGCTTTGATAGCATTCTAAATTTTGTTGATCTTTAAATCTCAGCATGTAGGAGAAATAAGGTTCTAGGTAAGGAGATGCTGACGCGAGTGTTAGGAAGGACAACCCTACAATCCCCAATGGAGTCCCCCAGAAGGGAATGAACTCATGGGGGGGTGCACTCCAGGCATACCTATGGATCCAGTTAAAACCCGGAGTATGGTAGAAACAAAAGCCACCTCAGAAAATGGCACAGTTACTAAGACAGTGGAAGAGACGGTCTCATGGTCACCAACAGAAATTAAAGCCCTAGCAGACCAGCAAGGAAGGCTAAATCCCCAAACAGGAGTCCGATGGATGTCTAACATCATCCTTTCATACCCAAAAGCTAAAGGACAGGACCTCACACAGATAGCAAGGCTGAGCATAGATCCCGCTTACTTAGGACCCTTCGAGGCAGCAGTTTCCAACTATGATTTGACAAATTTAGAATTAAAGGAATGGATACGTGTAATGGTGCAAATCCTTTGGCCAGGCACTACCATAAGGGCAAAATACCACAATGAGGTACAGCAGCCAGATGAAGCCCCAGACACTTATGTAGCCAGGAAGAAAATGCTAGTGATCCTAGCAGGAGAGGTTAACCTTAATCGTGACGGGGCTCCACTTTTGAATTGTACTGATTTTATAAGAGAAGTATACCAAGGTTTAAATGAGGCAGCTAAAACATACATAGGTCCCGCCTACCACCAACTTAGCATTATAGATTGGCAAGGATTTTTACAGCACATTCAGGCAGCTTCCCAGATATTTTGAACTAGAGTAGCACAAAAAGATATGGTTAAGAGCTTAGTGACAGCAAACTCAGCAAAACCTCGCCACAGCCTAGGAAGGAAGACGGAGATAGAGAACTGGTCCACACGGTTACATACTGGAACACCGGCCCCCATTCTCAGCCCATATCCAGTGAGCCAGAAAGGCTCCCTAATAACAATTCATTTAGGAGCGGCTTTAGAAGCTACACCAGAGGACCTGATAACCCAGACTATGGAAGAGACCCCCTGCAGGAAATCAGGAGCCCTATTTGGAGGCAACTAAGGGAATTAGGTTACCCCGTCACGGACCTTCATGGTCGACCCACGCATGAGCTCACTGAGCTACTGCTCCAAGCCCTAGGTGGCCAAGGCCCCAATGGACCCAACACCAAACCTAATGCCCCTACACCCCAGAACCCGACGCAGAACCCCAGTCAATCAGGTTAGGGACGCTCGGGATCCCGCAGCTTGCAGAGAGCCAGGGCAGACCTTCAGATCCCTTGGGCTGAAGACCCTCCTGCCCTAAATCCTCATAGTCCCCCACATCCACCTCCCAGGACCGGAACTATTAAGGCCCCGAGGAACCCGGTCTCTGCAGTCATCTCCTGCAGTGCCCCCACTCCTCCAACTCCCACAACCCATCCACATAGCCAACAGATAGTCGCTACTTTAAAGCCAGATTTTTGGGGATGCCCAACTGTAAACATAAAAGTGGGGTCCCAAGACAAACCCAAGCCAGCCACTCTACTTGTAGATTCAGGCGCCACAGTCAACACCCTCCACACCAAATTAGCTGCTGTAGGAGATAAGACACAGGATAGCATAGAACTAATAGGTTTTGGGAAGGGCAAACACCAAGCCCCCATTTGGAGAGACATCCCCATCCATTTAGCATGTTAGACTGTATCAGGGCATGTGAGAACCAGGGAGAGGACAATGGCATTTTAGGAGCAGGATTTTTGAGATGGAACCGTTTGACCCTCGATTTCACCAACAGTTTCCTATGGCAATTGGAGGAAGGTCCCCCTGTAATCTCAGCCATACATCGATGTGCTGCTTTAAAAGTGCCAGCACCCCTCTATCCCATTTTAAACAACCCATGCACAACAGATTTCTCTGACGTAGACTAAAGTACTTCCATGTATCGCAGCTAAAGGAATGGAAGGGAGGTTCGATGCCCGTAAAGCCAGTTCGGTCGGAGCCTGATCCAATGCCCACCATAGACCTGACTGAGACATTTGTGAGTCTTTTCCCCACATAGCCAGTTAGTGAGATGCCTCTCTGCTTCCCTACAAGGACAAGAGATGGCAATGAGCGCATGGACCCTCTGGATATTGTTATGGATGGCAGCCAAGGTCTGTGCTAGCATTTATCCGACCCAGTTCAGCACCGATTGGAAATATAATATAGAAGCCAAATGCCATTGGGCCACCCTGTACCCAGGAATGATGGAGGTAATAGATTCCATGGGCAATGCAAGGACCTGGTATGACAAGGGACTCCCCATTTTAATTAAAACTAGAATATATGTCACCAAAAGAAACCCTAGCTTCAAGAGTTTATATGTTTGGCCCCAAAGAGCTCACTTGGGTGGAGGCAGATGCAGGCCCCCTCCCCCTTCAAGCAGAAATCTGGAGAAGGCACCACTTCGATCCCCCATTCAGCAACACCCCCTCACCTCTTTCTACACCTTCCTCTCCATAGATTATCTGTGCCACCCTACATGGGCTTGGAGAACGAGACTGTTTGTGTGCCGCAATTTCATTCCCCCACTAATTGCACCCCCACTAATTGCACTATAACTTGCCAATGCATGATGTGTCCAGACATCCCCGCCAAAGTTCCCGCTATGATCCAAGAGCCATCTATGTACATTGGCAATGTAGTATGCGTATACTGAGATCCAGCTCATAGTCACTAACCTAAAATTGAATTTGACCGCCATGAATATAGGACGCACGATCCCCGTTTGCAACCCATATTTAAAAGCCGCATGGGCACAGTGGGAACAATTAGAAGAAAAATGGCACAATGTAATGCTCCCGCTTTTCAGAAGCAAGCGAGATCTTGTAGACACTGTATTAGGAGGATTCGGAACAGGGGTAGTAGTCTTAAATGCAATAGACACCGAAGTAGTAGCTAACAAATTGGGATTGGTTGGATCTCGAACCAAAGAGTTAGGTGTATCGATTGCCTCAGGTCTAACACTGATGACACCCAAATCTATTTCTCCATGTCTCATTCGTCGGCCTCGAATTCCATTGGCATCTCTTCTCTCAATGAATGTCTTCAGGCGGTAATGGGCTGGATGGGGAAAAAAAGATTGAAACTTAATCCAGACAAGACGGAGGTGCGCACGGTAGCGGCCCCAAAACCAAGAATTGGGTTGCAACCTCCAGTCCTGGATGGGGTCACACTCTCCTCCAGTGACTGTGTTCTCAGTCTGGGGGTGCTCCTTGACTCGTCGTTCCTGATGACAAATCAGGTTAATGCGACGGTCAGGAGCGCCTGTTATCAGCTTCAGCTGCGCCCTTTTCTGGAAGTAAGGGATCTCGAGACCGTTGTGCACGCGCTGGTAACCTCACGCTTGGATTTCTGTAATGCGCTCTACATGGGGCTACCCTTGTGCTTGGTTCAGAAACTGCAGTTGGTTCAAAACATGGCAGCCAGGCTTTTGTCGGGAATATCTAGGAGGGACCACATCACTCCGATTTTGAGGTCTCTCCACTGGCTGCCTATTGGTTTCCAGGCCCAGTACAAGGTGTTGGTTATCACCTTTAAAGCCCTAAATGGCTTGGGTCCAAGTTATCTCAGAGACCGCCTCTTCCCATATAATGCTCCCCGCGCTCTCTGGTCCTCTGGGAGGAATCTGCTGCAGCCTCAAAAATCTAGGCTTGCGGCGACCTCCCAGAGGGCTTTTTCTGTTGTTGCCCCCAGGCTCTGGAACGGCCTGCCAGACGAGATCCGTCAATTAACATCTTTGGACAGCTTTAAAAAGGCTGTCAAGACGGATCTATTTCGGCAGGCCTTTCCAGACTAAATCACCCGGCCTTGGGACCTCGGGACCTCCTCCTTTTTAGGAATATTTTATAGTCCCCGTTAGAACTTGAAGTCGCAGGGGTCTGTTGGTTTGTATTTTTATTTGTATTTTTTAATTTTAATTTGTTCTGTTTTAATTGTAAATCGTTTTTAATTGAGATGTGATTTAATAACTTTTTAGGGGGGGAGGAGGGAATTATACTATTTTAAGTTGTATGTATTTTATTGTTGTACACCACCCAGATTGGCTTGCCACAGGGCGGTATATAAATAAAAATTATTATTATTATTATTATTATTATTATTATTATTATTATTATTAACAAATGTGGCACAAGACATAGACATAATTGGTCATCTCCTACCACAATGGGTAGGCATAGAAAAGGAAATCATAATAGACATAGGAAACCCCCTTAAGTCTGGCATTTACAACTTATCTATAGCCATCCAATGCACCCAGATTCAAAGCAGCCTTATAGCATTTGCATCTCAGTTAATTCAAGCCTCATTAATGAGACTCGTTCACCCAGAAGTCATGGTTTTATTTAAGAAAAGCTATCCGGATCCCTTCCAGCACCCCACAGATTTAGTTAAAATAACTGGAGCACATTGGCAGGACATGGTGCTTTACACTGGCATTTATCATGAAAAGATATGGTATCCCCAGGTCATTCATCCCGCCTCCCACATAGGTCTTCCCTTAGCAGAGAGTAATACAACCATGTTGCCAGAGCAAACATTACATTGGACAAATGGCACCCACTTATACGATTTGTCTGGGTGTGTAAAAACACAGCAGTGGACCCATTGTTACAGTAGCCTAATAGGAACCCCCATACAAGAAATACAGAACCACGTTATAGTCCCAGTTCAGTTATCCATCCTTGTACAACTTAACCATGATTGCTTTTGCCTCCGGACCCCTTGTGATCATGTTATTTTGTTGCCTTTGAATGTATTTTGGATATAGATCGTTAGGAAACTCATGTTTCTGCCAAGTACATGTTAGAGATTGTTTTGAAAAGGAATTTTACTTGCATGAGACAGTTAGGGAATATACAAGTGAAGCGCCATATTTTGTAAACCCACAGTTGCTAGAAGGATTTCATTTAGAAGAAGAACTACAGATCTCAAAATGGTTGCGCCTGCTTACTAACTTGAGTCAGGCCGCAAAACAAATTGAGCAGACTGAGGCCAAAATTAAGATTTCTGTAGACCTCAAAGCCCAGCAGATTATTGAAGTTACTCAAGAAATTAAAGACGCAGCAAAGAACACTTGGTTTGGAAAGTGGAACTGGTCTGCCACTGGACAGGCAATTTTAAAATTAATAACCAATCCCATTGCAATAGTTCTGGCAATACAGGTTGTCACTGTCATAGGAGCTATTAGTCTCAAATGTTGGATTAGAAAGCAAGTGGCTGAGTTCCATGCCCTTAGATGCAGACTAGGGGCCTCAGCAGACGGAGGCCCCGGAGCCGCCGCCGAACGGAGCGCCGCGGGGCTGCAGCCTCCGCATCCAGGCGCACCGCCGGCGACTCTAAAAGGAGCACCAAATTGGCGCTCCTTTTAGATGTCAGAGAAAGTGCGCCGCAAAAGCGGCGGGCGCACTTTCTCTGACTCAAACGGCGCAGCGCATGTGGGCGCTGCGCCGTGAGGTCATCCCCAATGCGCTGGTCGTGTGGACGGCCGGCGCATCTGGGGGCGACCTCGGAGAGAGGAAGGGGCGCCGTTCGTGCGGCTGCCCCTCCTCTTCTCTGCCCAGAAGACGACTTTATTAGTCGTCTGCTTAGGGCCATGATCTCCTACTGTCGATAACCACTTCGCATTCCAACCGCTGCCACCAGCCCCACTCCCTTTCTGATTGCCTCTGTCCTCTAGAGGATGAAGGTGGGGAACAGAGCCTTCTTGGATAAAACATCACCATTCACCCATCCATAGCTGTTGCCTGCGCCCTGCCCTCTCGGTATCAGGGGGGGGGAGAAAAAAGTTTTTGTCTTTCTTTTTCACTCAATAGGAAGATGGGGGACTAGCCCCAAAGTTGGACTACTGGCCCTATCATGGCAACCCAGCCATGGGAAGCATAGCAACCATAGGCCCGTCCACCTCCTTTCAAGTCATTGTGACCAACCCATTTGGAGCAATGGACCTAAATCCCCGCTCCAAACCACATCCAGCCATACCTTTTACAAGCCCAGGAAGGCCCCGGTTCCACCACAATAAGCCCGTTTACTCCAAAACGGAACCCTAATTTGCATATTTCCCCCAACATTCCTGACCCCCCACTCTAAGGTGGCAACCCCTGCATCACCCAGACCAAGTGCCCATAGTTTGAATAGCCTATTGGGATCGCCCCTGCGACCCGCCTGACCAGTTTAAGCCTATCCATGCACCCCCATGTAAAAGAGTACTATGGTGCAGGACTCAAGTTCATTGGTAATTTGCAAAAGCCAATGAGCTCTGAGACAGCGTAGCCGCTACAGTCTCTCAGTCTCAGAGTAATTATTGGAGTTAAGATAAAGAAGGGTCTTAAGCCCTAAGTAGTTTTGTTGCATGATAAGTGTTGGTGTATTGATGTGTTTTGGCACTGTACGCCCCCTTTTGGTTATGGACTTTCATTACAAGTATGGTGATTTGGGAAAATCTCTTTCTTGTGGCTCGTCTGCCACTGACTTCTGTGCTAACCTATGGCAGTGTCGCTTAACCTTTTAGCCACATCTCTCCAGAGACATGGGGAGGTGAGACTTCATCCCCAATGCATGCTATCTACTGCCTTCACCTCTGATAAGCTTTCAAGAGGAAGGTAAGCCTCCAACGCAAAATCCAAATGCCACTGAAGCCCTGCCGCTTGCAGACAGGACAAGCATTCCAGACACAACCCTGGACGCTGACTGCCAGCCAGCATTCCCAGGTCCGCAGCACCACCACCTGCAGCCAGATGGTTCCTGCATCGCTCCTACCACAGCCCCCACCGAAGCAGATGAACAGCTCCCTCCTTCGCAGCCACCCCGCATCCGATGCCAAATGCCAAGGCTTCCAAGCCACTGCATGAATGCCGATTATGGACAGCGTTGCCCAATCCTGACGTTGCCCCCTTGGACTTGCATTTGTACTTGCATTGCTATTTGCCCACATTCAAGACCCCTTGCCTTGGAATTTTGCCCGCATTCCCACTGACACTGTAAAGTCATCCTGCCCGCATTTGAGAACGGACTTTCACTCTCTTTTCCCCTTGGACTCACTCCCATCCAAGACGCCTGCATCCATATTGCCAGTGCTGTTTATTTGGACTGTCTGTACATTATTGCTTTTCTGTTGCTGTCTGTTTGGACATTGTTCATCAGTGATTGTTCATTGCCATTGCCATTTCTGTTACTGCTGTGCTATAGTTGTTGTTGTTGTTTTTCTCTTGTTGAATTGTTGTCATTGATTTCCTACTATTGTGTTTGATTGCTGCTATTGAAGTATGAATGGGCTTCCGATGTGTGGTTAGGGATCCCAACCCTCCTTTCCTAAGAGAGAGAGATACCTCTGCCCGAACACAACTCCTCCTTTCAAATTATCACCCCAAAATTCTATGACAAAGGCTAATTCGAAAGACATTGATCCCAATACACCAATGCATTGGTCTCAACGCATTCCGGGGGGGGGGATTGTTAGCAGACATCCTCCATTTTTCATGTATATTTTAGCCATATGGAGTTCCCTATGACCCCAGCCTGACCCCTGGGAGATGGCAGCCAGAATCCCCTAGATCAGGGGTAGGCAACCTTTCCCCTTTAAGGGCCAAGGGACTTCAGCTCCCAGAATCCCAGGAACTATTGGCCAACATGGGACTATTGGCCAACATGGCTGAGGCTTCTGGGAGCTGAATTCCCTCGGCCCTTAAAAGGAAAAGGTTGCCTACCCCTGCCCTAGGTCAGGTAAGCAAGCTAAAATTGCTTAAGACCACTAAAGATTTCCTGGACAGGCAGGTTTTGGGAGTTGCCTTGGGGAATATCCCATTATGTTGGAAAAGATACCTAATGGTGTTTGTTTGTCTTAGGGCCTCGGCAGATGGCTAATAGAGCCGTCCTCGGCGCAAGGAAGGGGAGGGGCAGCCACATGCTCGGCGCCCCTTCCTCCTCCCGAGGTCGTCCTCGGAGCCTCCAGCCCTCCGCATGGCCGGTGCTCCAAGGACAGCCTCCCGCAACAGCGTCCTGACACGCTGCGGCGGAAGGCTTACCGAAAGTGCGCCGCAAGCTTTTGTTGCTCACTTTCAGCGACATATGAAAGGAGCACTATTTTAGCGCTCCTTTCTTGGGCCCCGACAGTGCACCGCGGGATCGAGGCATGAGGATGCCTCGGTCCCGCAGCGTACCTTCCCAGGGCGGCCCACGACCTCCCGTCTGCTGAGGCCCTTAGTCTCACACTTGATGAGACAGTGATTAGATTTGATTGCACCCCTTTTCTCTAGCTTCCCTTCCTTGATAGTTTTGAAACCAAATGCATTGTTTAGACTATGCCCAGACTTAAGTAAACAATAGTGAACCACTCAAGCCTTTGTTCACCTATTGTCTGAGTCATGGCTAGAAGGCATAATTTCTCTATAAAAACCCCTGGATTTTAGCAGACCATGTGCTACTTTGGAAGTGCATGCTGAAACTCTTGCCAGTCTGTGCTCTGAGATAGTTCCCACGAGCCCCTCTTTTGCCGGTCGTGTCCCTTCCACGAAACCCATCTGCATCCGCCAGAAGCCCAGAGGAGTCACTCAGGTGTGAGTATATCTCCCTCTATCCTGGTTTCCCTCTTGCCTCCCCCGCTCTCGCTCTTACCTGCGCATTCTTCTAGTGTGTGTGTGTGTGTGTGTGTGTGTGTGTGTGTGTTGCATTTGGATGCTTGTTTATTTTGTCAAATAAATGTTTTAGACTTTAATTGGAGTTTGGTCCATTTCAGTGTCTTCCTAGCCAGAATTCTTACGTCTCCCGTAGACAATTGGATAAGATCTTAGAAGAGAAGTTGGGCACTTCCCTCTCATTTGAGCAAATTATAAAGTCCCCCAAATTAGGTCTTGATTTCCCAACAAAGTACACGAGAAAATGGGCATATAAATGCAACATGTGGTGGAAATTGAGTTGGCAATCAAGAGCATGCTCTCTACACTGCAGGCTTTATTTTAAAGTGCCCTATGCTTCCAGGTGTGGATGCACTGGTGCAGGTGCAGGTGCGCGTGAATATTAGAACCCTAACCCTAATTGTAACCTTAATCCTACCCCCAATTGTAACCTTATGCATGCAGCCTAGCAACTGTTTTTCTCTTTCTATTTGTACAGTGCTGTGTATATTGACAGCACTTTAGAAATAAACTATAATAATATTAATAATGTCCTCTGTTATGACAATAAATGCATTCTGTTGCATGTACACTTGCTGTCAACATGCACATTATTTTGCATGAAAGATGCTTTTGTAACTTCTTCTGTGCAGGTGTGCATAAGACCTGCACAGCACTTCCTGGCATGCTTGAGGGGGGGGGCTCCTGGAGTAACATTTGTCTGTGTGTCCTGTTGACCATGTCCCTTGCATGGCCACCAGCTACATGTATCTAGTCTGTCTACACAAATCTCCCTTGCATGTACCTCTCCCCTCCCCCTGATCTGTCTGGGACATGTTTTGTGGAGGATGACAGAGTAGGTGTCTTTTCAGTTGACAAACTTGTTCCTTCACCCCAAGGGTGGCATAATTAGACAGTGGCACCTGTCTAGAGCACTCACTATTTCGGGGAAGCCAAGGATGGTGAATGCTTGTATGATAATGTGGGTGTATGATAGGTCCTGGACACATGTGATAGGTCCTGGGCACAAAATGACAGCCTGTATACCACCCTGTAACAGGTCCTGCGCCGAAGTTCAGTCACCTATGTACACAGAGAGTGACAGACTGTATGCTAGCCTATGACAGGTCCTGGGATGTGTTTCTGCACATGTGTGCGTGCGTCCAAGAGAAGGGGGAAAAAAATAAAGCAGCCACTGCCCACCCATGTGGTTGCTCCATCTTCCTTTGCTGTGTCCTTGGGGTTGGCAGTGCAGTTGCGGGGGCTTCAATACAGCCTCAGAAAAGCTGCATTGAATCCCCCCAGTGCAGTTGCTCCATCCCCATTTAGGGCATCCTAAGGGCAAGTGGTTGTTGCAGCTTACAGAAAAGGCAGCTTCAGGTCACCTTTTTCTGTCTGTCTGCCTAGCCTCTAAGTCTGCATCCACACTGCAGAAATAATCCAATTTGGCACACTTTAACTGCCATGTCTTAATGCTATGGAATTCTGGGATTTGTAGTTTAGTGGGGCACCAGAGTTCTCCGGCAGATACTGCTAATATGTCTCACAAAACTACAATTCCCAGAATTTTATATGATGGAGCCATGGCAGTTAAAGCAGTGTTAAACTGGATTGTTTCTGTAGTGCAGATACAGCCTTAGTAAGAAGGGAGGTCAGGTTAAAGGGTAGCCAGTCAAAAGTCTTCCGGTATAAGGGAGTTACGTTTTCCTCCCATTCCCCTTTCCCTGAACATTTGGACCTTAGATAGCTATGACATACCTTACCTTATTAATGAAGGTGATCAAATTATACTACAGTACTTTTAATTGTGCAAGTGCACTTCTGGCCACTGATGAACCTTGAGCCTCCATGCTAAAACCTAAGCCAAGAGTATATACAAGTTATTAGCCTGAGGAGGAGTGTAACCTCATCCAGTACAAGCTGAATCCTTACATCCTTGTTTGTCTTTCAACTGACCAGGAGCACTTCTGTCTTGTCTGGACTAACCCCCTCTGCAGACCAGGGCGTCGGGGACGCCCTGGTCCGGAGTGCCGGCGGAGCTCAGCCTCCACACCGCGGTGCTCCTCCGACGACTCTAAAAGGAGCACCAAATTGGCTCCTTTTAGATGTCAGGGAAAGTGCGCCCTAAAAAGCGGTGGGCGCACTTTCCCTGACTCAAACGCCGCGGCGCGTCCGGTCGCCACGGCGTGTGGTCATCCCTGGAGCCCCGGCCGTGCGGATGGCAAGCGACTCCGAGGGTGACCTCAGGAAGAGGAAGGGGCACCGCTCGTGCGGCTGCCCCTCCTCTTCCGGGCCCGGAAGACGGCTCAATTAGCCGTCTGCCGAGGCCCTAAGTTTCAATTTGTTTGTCCTCATTCAATCCATTACTGACAACAGAAATGGGTTTAGTACTGAAACAGCTTCCTTGGAATTAAATGGAAATCAGAGAAAAAGTTAAGTGGGGTGAAACAGACCACCCTGAAGAAGCAGCTCTGTGCTGCTCCTTTGAGCACTAGATTAGTGCTGTGGCAACCACGCAACGTGTCCCTGATCCAGCATTTTTCTGGCCCAAAAAGAAGCATCAAAATGGTGTTCCTTTTTGGAATAGAAAAAAGACACCCTTGCCACCATGGCAGTGGCTTTTCAACATTTCTGTGGTGCAGCGTGTGTAAATAAATAGTGCACCACAGAAACACTGTGAAGCTGCCACATGTGTGGTCAGGAGTGTGGCTTCCTGGTGGTATGAGGGCATGCTGCTGTCCGAATGCCACACCCCCAAGCCACCAGGAAGCCACTGGCTCTTTATGCTGGTCTGTTTTGCCCCTGTGTTAGCATACCCTACATCTAGCATTAGACATATTTCTGGAGAGATTGTGGTGACCTTTGGAGACTAGATAAGGGTCATGCTGAGGTAAGGACACATGGAAGACCTAGACAGTACTAAAACTCAGAATGTGTTTGCTGATCCACTCCAATCCTCCCTAAGTTTACTGAAATCAGCTTTCTTAATAGCCTGGGATATGTGTCTGGCTATGCTTGACTTCCCCTTTCCATTGTACAACAAACTCCAGGAGAACATGGTCATTCCCAGCTAAGGTTCCTGCCACTTCCACTTCTTTAACTAGGTCATCACCTGGTTATCACCTAGAATAAGATGATCCCCTTGTTGCTTCTTACACCTTTTGGACAATGAAATTGTCTGCAAGGTAATTGAAGAATTTGTTGGACCTTATATTTTTAGCAGAATTTGACTTTGAAATCTTGAAATCCCCATTACTATTTCATCTCTCCTTTCTGAAGGTGTGGTCATTTGCTCCAAAATCCACAAACAGTGATACCTTTATTGGACCAACCAAAATGCACAAAATAATTGTTGCAATCTTTCAGAGCTCCATATCAGACAAATGTATTTAAAATCATGCAGGAGAAAGAAAAATATGTTGATGCTTGTCACAGGCCTACATTTTGTCAAGATGTTGTTGTAGTTGTTGTTATTAAGATGGTATGGCGGGATATCACTGCAGGCAGGCCACTCCTCTTTCTGGCCATTGTGTTCTGGAAGGCAGAGTAGTAAAGTCCAGGAAATAAAATTTAAAGTTTATTAGAAACACAAAAATATACTTCCTTTGAGATCTAGGAGTGTGGTTGTGTGAGAGAGAAACAATAGAATCTTAAAGGCTCAAAGATGTAACCCTAGCCACTGAAAATCACAACACCATTAATTAACCTTTTAACCTGTCCACACTAGATGTTTTTATCTCAGCTTCAGGTAACAAATAAGAACTTTTTGCCCAGCAATTGATTTGCCCACAGTTGCCAAAAGTTTCCAAAACTCAGACCACTAGAAAAACACTAATTCTTTTTTGCTATCACATATACAGGCTATGACACAGAGTTGTTTTTTCCCCATCATGAGAACATGGGATGAGTTGTTATTTTGAATTGGTTTATCCTGGAAAAATTCTTACTCTTGCCTCCCTATTGCCTGTTCTTGTGTCTTCAATGTGTATGGGGAGGTGGCATGTTCTGCAGCAATGTGCCTGCTTTATGTGATTTTATAAACTTGCTATGTCAGTTTGCTAAATCTTATGGAGAACCTATATATAGAGAACATTTTCTTTTCAGTGCATAGAAAGTCTTCTGGAAGCCCAGAAGGACAAAGTCTCATTTACTTGAAAATATTGATCAGTGGAGGAACTCAGAGGTCCTTTTCCTAGGGTCTGAACAGACTGCCAGAAATAATCCAGCTTGAAGCCACTTTAACTGGCCTGGTTTAGTGCTAGGGAATCATGGGAACTGTAGTTTTTTCTGAGACAATGAGCCTTCTCTGTCAGAGAGCTCTGGTGCTACAATAAACTACAGTTCCCATGATTCAGGGCAGTTATAGTGGTCTCAAACTGGATTATTTCTGGCAGTCTGTTCAGGCCCTTAGTTGCTCAACATAAACTCTGCCTGTCTGACTGCAGAATGTGCTTGTCAAACTTCCAAACTTGTGTAGTACAGCTGGGGAAAGCAGTAGATTTTGTCCTCCAACCCTCTACTTAACAAAGATTTACAGCCTACCAGGGCTCTTGGCGGAACTTCAGTTACTTGTTCCTAAATCATAGGAGGGAAGAACCAGGTAGCAATGAATGTGTGTATCAATGTATATAAGTTCACATATACCTGCATATGCAATGCCACCTCAACATAAGAAATCAACTATTGAATGGTTTTATACAGATATGGTTGTTTTTGCAGCTAAATATAATAGAACCAACTGTTAGGGAAGTCCTATGCATAGTCAGAAATAAGTCTCATTTTGATCAACATGACATTTTCCCAAGTAAATGGATATAAGACTGGAACCAAAAACTTTAGTTGTTTAACCTACCGGTATTATGGCTGAAAGAATTTTATAAGCACATCTGCTTTCCTTCAAGAGCTTTGTTCAAGTGCCAAATTTCCCAGAGTCTCATGTGCCTCACAAATTTGTATAATCACTTGCCTCTGAGTTCCTCCATTGCTCAGTGGAGCAAATTAGGTGTTTGACCTTATTGCCCTTGATTTTCCCTTGTCATGTGCTAGTACCCTGCAAACAAAAGGAAAGAGAGAAGAAGAACCAGAAAATATTGCTTATCAAATATAGCTATTTTGCATAAACAATGCCTAATAATATTTATATTTGCATATATTAATTCAAATCAGTATATTGAAATTTTGTGCCTATATTATCCTTCTTTGTTTTCCTTTTTGATAGTGCTTCAGGAGTCAGCCAAGGGGGAAGCAGGAAACTTTTTTTTTTTTTTTGAAATAATAAAAAATATCATTTCGAGTGGAAATGGCACAGAGACTCTTCCCAGTACCTTTCTTAAAGGAAAATGACAACAGCAGCAACAAAACGCTTTACCACTGTTTCTACATTAGCCTTAGCACACTGCAATCATCAGTCTGACAATATTTCAACACCCTGAAGAATGGTGTGCCTGGAAGAATGACTCAGCTTAATTCTCAAAGCATTACTGGGAAATGTATTTTTAATATTTATTTATTAATCTGTCATCTCTGCATAACAAATCCAGATGAATGGATTAGGCAATAAATATCAGGTTGAGCATTTAGTTCCCATTGCTGGTGGACTCTTTGAAAATATTACACACACCAAAAAAAAAAAAAAATCAAAGCAACAAACCCACAATAGCAAAGCTATTAATAGAATACTTTCTAATAAATTGTAACGTATAATTTATTTTATGACATCATCAACTCTTCATATTTAGGACATCTGGTTTTGTTATGCAGAGATGACAGATAAACTGGGTACACAGTAAATGTACCATGTTGGTTAGTAGTACATTAAGCAGAACAATAAGAATGTTTTGTTCATTCTAAGATCTTTCACTTGTTCTAGTTAATGGTTAAAATGTTAACTTAAAAGCATGTGTGAAAGAAATGGACTTCCTTCTTCATTTAGACATAAGGGTTTTTTATTGTACTCCATGCAATATTCCATGCTTTTGAATCCTGTTCATTTCTTCTAATACTGACTTGAAGATGCTGAGTGCCTGTCTGCTACTGTCAAGCAGCAAAACTCCAAAAGAAGCAAGATTTGGAGATACTATTTCTGGGGTAAATTCTGGCTGGGGAATTCTATGTATTGCAGTCTAAACAAGTAACTTCTCCAAGCATTACAATAAGATAATCCATAGAAAAAACCCCAAGATTTCAGATCTGATCCTTATTTTTGTTCTCATGTCTTCAGTGTTGGTAATATTTATAGAATGCTGTATA
Organism: Phrynosoma blainvillii; assembly: GCA_026167975.1. Classification (NCBI taxonomy): domain Eukaryota; kingdom Metazoa; phylum Chordata; class Lepidosauria; order Squamata; family Phrynosomatidae; genus Phrynosoma; species Phrynosoma blainvillii. Next base: position 213,414,974 of record JANUYF010000001.1, read on the forward strand.
ACAGGACAGAATTTGGGCTTCATTAATAAAGCCTGACTAAACTTGTAGCCCTCTGATTATAGGATTTTTTTTAAAAATGTGTTGGCACTGCCAATTACAGAATATATTTTTAGCAGTTTCAAATTCCAAAATGTTGAGTGATGTTGAGAAAAGAAGGAATAATGAAAGGAATAGAGAAAGGAATGAAAAGGCAAAGAAGAGTGGAGAGAGGGTGGAGAAAGGATGTGAAGAGAAGAGGAATCTGTCCTGCTGCAAAGTCTAGTGGATACTTTGAGAATGAAGGTGGGTGGGTCAAGGAAGTCCCTGAAGCAAGAAGTAGTAAAACAGGCCTGGGGATGAATGGGGGCATGAGGGGATATCGTAAAGTTTTAATTATCTTCTTTAAAAAATTGACAGAAGAATTGTTTTGATTTGTAGTTGTTAACTTTTCTCTACATAGGACGTTATCACACAAGGAGTCACGGGGAGAAAGTGGAAATAAACCGGACGAGTGGAAGACTTTAATTTACGGGATTTGTCCCGTTCCACCTCGTCTGATAACTAAATTCGAATTTAAAAGGGGGTTAATTCAAATGAAAACCTGATCTTTTCATTTTCAGGAATTTTGAAGAAATGAAAAGATCAGGTTTTTGTTTGAATTGAACGCCCTTTTAAATTCGAATTTAGTTATCAGACGAGGCAGAACAGGACAAATCCCGTAAATTAAAGTCTTCCGCTTGTCCAGTTTATTTCCACTTTCTCCCCGCGACTCCCCGTGTGATAACATCCATAGTCACCATCCAGATTTATGCATTTTTCCTAGCGTTTCTTGACTCTCTGAATACCATTATTGTAGAAGTCTGCAGATTGCACCTTAAACCACTCTTCTGTTTCATGAATGACATCATCTGTGTTGTAAAATTGGTGATCCTGCAACATATTTTTCATTTTTGGGAAAAGAAAAATCACATGGTGATAATGACACTGACAAAGTTTCATCAATATATCATAATGACTTTCTGGTGATAATTATTACTTTACAATACCCCCTCATATTTCTCCATATTACACTTTAGTCACTTTTGGCACAACCTGTAACAAAAATAAAGGACACAATGACCTGATTTTCTCACCACTGTGCCCTTAGGGATCAATGATGACACTGCCAAAATTTCATCAATATACCATAATAATGTCCAGGTGATAATTATTACTTTAGGATACCCCCTCATATGTGGACCTGTGGAATGAGGAAAAGAGAGTGATGTGGGGGAGAAGAGAAGCTGGTGGCAAGTTCAGGAGTCTCATTACATCAATGTAAGAATCAGAACAATAAAAACGACAAACCTATCACTGTATGGAAATGTCATTATAGACACCTATGAAATGGACATGTCTCTCTGGATGGCTCCATCATTTGGACTTGGGAAATAATTTTAGCAGCCCAAAATAGAAGTGAGCTTTTCAAGACAGCCAATTATTTTCTGGTTTGGATCAAAACCTGTCCCCTAGTCAATACCATTTCTGAAATACATTTCCTGCCACCCTTCAACCTTCCCCCTTAAATTCTTAAGCTTCCAACACAAACCAACCACATGTGGAAGGAGAGGCAGGCTGCAATTCCACAGATGTGTTGATGCAGTGGTAGCTCAAGGAGTCTTTGGGGGGTTGCAGACTGCCAGAAATAGTACAAATTGGGTCTACTTTTAGGGTTAGGGTTAGTGCTAGGGAATCATGGGAACTGTATTTTTTTCTGAGACATTGAGCCTTCTCTGTCAGAGAGCTCTGGTGCCACAATAAAATACAGTTCCCATGATTCCCTAACCCTAACTCTAACCCTAAAAGTGGACTCAATTTGCACTATTTCTGGCAGTCTGCAACCCCCCTTTAGTTACAGACCAATGGAGACATGAATGCAACCACCTGTACCTCTGGAAAACATGGGAGATAACTATTTCTCCTTCTATTTCTGTGACCCCAAAAGTTTTTACTTCCATGACTTGTTGAAGTCTACTTTGGAATGCAGAGAGAAAGAAAATATTGGGCCACTAAATATACTGGTAGAACAAACACTCACTTCTCACCAAGAATATTTAGGATGATAGTGTCCTTTGTAAGAGTTGGATCTCTGCCTTACATGCATTATTTTGGTGACTGAAGGTTCTTCATTCCCCCATGGGAAACAATGGAAACATTGGTTCACTGGTTTCCAGGGCAAAGCTTGGACATCCAATAGCAATTCATGAGGAGAAAATCCAGTCATTCTGTGAAACCCTGCGGTTAAGAGCTGGACCTTCATCTCCTATTAACAATTCTGAATGGTGAAGTATTTCCCCATGGGAACTAATAGACAACCTTGGTTCCTGGTTGCCCAAAGATTCTTTGCCTGCTAAAAGAACTGCTGTCACATGAAATGAGATACAAGGTTACCGCACCTTTACATGCTTTGTATGAGAGTGAATATCAACATCAAGTGTTGCCTGGACAACTCTTCATAACCAGTAAAGGTACAGGAGCTCTGTCCCTCATTTCACTTGGCAACCCTAGCAGAAGGCAGTGGAAGGTTTAAATTTGGATTGGAAATTACCTGAACATCCATAGGGTTTGGTATCCACAAAGGGTCCAGGAACCAAACCCCAGCGGATACTAAGGACCCACTGTGTTCTCTTTTCACTTTCTCCTTGAGTTTGCTATGCAGCCACATTGGCTTTTCCAGGTGTTTCCCATTTTTATTTTTCCATGGGATTGTTTGCAATTATGCTTTTCCAACTATTTCTTCAAGAACTCCCACATTTAGCATGTCGTTCCTTTAGCATGTCTAGCCATGGGATTCTACCCAGTGATTCACTGAACTTGTTAAAATCAGCTTTCTTAAAATCCCAGCTCCATGTTTCACTATATTTTTTGTTACCCTGTCTCACAATTGCATATTCATGCATTACAGGGTCACTTTTGACTATTTTATTTTCAGTACTGACTACTTTCATTCCAGTAACCAACCCCTCCTTATTAGTTAAGATCAAGTCCATGATTGTTGATCTCCTTATTCCTTCCTTTACCTTTTGAAATAAGAAATAGTCTCAGTAGTATATATGTGTAGCTCCTGTCAAAAAGTGATTTATGACTTTTTGATGCCTGTCAAGGAATGATTGATAACCTGTCAAGAATGATTGATGACCTGTCAAAATGGATTGATTGATGACCTGTCAAAATGATGTGCGTGTTCCTCCCCTGGAACTGCTAAGGCATCTGTGTCATGTGACACCCTCTCCCTCCCTTGTGGGTTTTATTCTTCTAGTAGTAGAAGACCCTGCAAGCCTCTGAGGGGTGCTCGGTGCCTCCATGTTGCCTCCACAGAACATGTCTGGGCATGCATAAAATGGAGGCTTCTCTGCAGCCAGCCTTCTGGTTGGCTTGCTTGGCCCATGTGATACTCGTGGGACTCAAACCATTGATCAGGGGCCACGTGACATCAAGGGACAATTGGAACATATAGGAAATCTAACACGATTGGCCAGTTAGGAATACATGGTTCAGAGGGGGCCTCCAAAAGCCGCTCTCATTGGTTGGGGAGTGGTGAGGTGTGGTCTTAGAGGGGCCATATGGCTTAAGGGGGAGCTAGGCTGGGGGGAAGGGAGGATCACATGGATGTCCTGCCTTAGCACTTCTAGGGGAGGAACATGCCCATCATTTTGACAGGTCATCAATCATTCCTTGAAAGGCATCAAAAAGACATAAATCATTTTTTGACAGGAGATACACAAACATACTACTAGTCTCCTTCCAGATATCAGGGCAGTTGAAGTCCTCCCATAACTACTCATTCTTATATCTTTTTATTGTACTGTATTTTTATGTTGGAAGCCACCCCAATTGCTATGCAGAGGGGCCGGGTACAAATAAACTTTATTATTATTATTATTGTTATTATTATTATTATTTGAGATTTATGAGATTTGCTTCTGAAAAACATCATTTTCTGCCTCTTCTTGGTTTGGTAGCCTGTAATAAACTCTTACTCTAATATTTCATTTTTTTTCTTTCTGTATTTATTTTTACCAAAATGCTGTTAATTGGTCACTCTCATGGATTTCTCTATGACTGAATTTGTCTTTGACATATAATGCTATTCCCCCTCCATTTCTGCCACATCTGTGGTTTTTTTAAATAGGTTATACCCTTCGATTGTAATATTCCAGTCATGGGAGCCATCTCACCAGATCTCCATTATGCCTATTATTTTACTATCTGTTTTTCTGTGGCTGCCATTCTCTCTTTCTGCTGCTCCTATAGAATTCACTTCCTTGTGTTTAAAGCTTGCCTTTGGACTGATGTCTGAGCTAACATATCCAACCCTCCAATGATTTAGTTTAAAGCCCTCTTGATCAGACTTGCATGCTGCTACCAAGGACATTCATCCCAGTCTTTGTGAGGTATAGCTGATAATCCTCTGTCTAAGGGGTTTATTGCAGCTTCTTTAAAGTGCCTTTATCCCATCAGGGATAAGGTGCTTTAAAGAGAGTGTGATAAACTCCTAAGAGGTAAAGACTGTGGTTCCAAAAACCACACCTCTCCCATCTACACCATCTACATAGCCAGTCATTAACTTTTAGCATCTTCCTGTTATAGACAGGAAGTGAAAGAGAATTGGCCTTTTCAAAATCCCTACTTCTGTGGAACAAATAAGCGTTAGAGCCATGTTGATCTCATGTCATTGGAAAACTTTACTCACAACATGGTTTCAGATAGGAGAAAAGGAAAAGATACACCATTCCCACTCAAGAAATCCTGCATCCGGTTGTATAGTAACAATTCAGCTCTGATGCTAAAAACACACCCCAAATATAAGCACCTTTTCAAAACTGACAGCACAAACACACACTCTGTTCCTTTTACCAATTCCAAAAACTGTTGCTAATACACAAGCCCTGAAAAACAAAACTAGGCTGCCTGTAGTTCTAACCAGAAGCAGTTATGTTAGGGGCCATGGATACTGTACTTTTCTCCATTTGTGCTTTTTTAGCCCTGCTGGGTGAAGTGTACCAAGTGCTGCCCATATCCATAACATTCTAATGCTGCTTGTTTTCCTTCCTCGCTTTTTGTGCATTTGTTTCTGGAATCTCACTCAGAGAGCCCTTTCCTGATTTCCTACTTTTTTCCTCCTTCAGAATTATAATTATTATTATTATGCATTAGGAATTTCATTTTAATGTTAACCTTTTGGATGTTTTAGCCATGTTCTATCCTGCTCCTGAGGGAAAAGCTGTGAGATAAATAAAATTATCATCTTCATAGTTGAATTGGCCAGATTACACCCACATATTATCTAAAAAAACAAAAGATATCTTGCTTCTGAATCTCCAAAAATCCAGCATGCATCTGAAGAAAATATTTTTAGGTATGCTCATTTACAAAGCAGGAACTGTTCTTGCTATATAAAAACATCTCTCCAGTACAATTTAGGTCTGTTCAGCAGCTCTTCAAAGACCTACAATCAGCTACACTGTGAAAGGTAATGTGAAAAATCCTTTTACTTCCCAGAGCTCTTTTTCACATCCAAGTAAGGGCCTTTACAGACTGCCAGAAATAATGCAGCTTGATGCTACTTTAACTGTCCTGGCTCAATGCTAGGGAATCATGGAAATTGTATTTTTTTCTGGGACATTGAGACTTTTCTGTGAGAGAGCTCTGGTGCCACAATAAACTACCGTTCCCATTATTCCTTAGCACTGAGCAGGACAGTTAAAGTGGCCCCAAATTAAATTATTTTTGGCAGTTTGTAAAGGTCCTAAATCTCTGATAGTTGCTTTGAAAACTGACATGGATTTGCTTTCCCTAAAGATAAAAACATAGCAGTCATGGGAAAAGAAAACCTGCTGTTCTGGTATTCTGGTTACAGTAGTGCGCATTACAGAAATCAAGATGAGAGGTTACCAGCATGTGCACCACAGTTTCAAGGTTCCTTACTTCTAGGAAAGGGTGCAGCAGGCATATCAGCTGAAGCTAATAACAGGTGCTCCTGACCGTCGCATTTACCTGATTAGTCATCTGGAACGATGGATCCAGGAGCACCCCCAGACTGCGAACACAGTCCCTAGCAGAGTGTGTGACCCTGTCCAGGACTGGAGGTTCTATCCCAATACCTAGTTTCGGGGCTGCTACCGCAACCACCTCCGGTTTATCTGGATTCAGTCTCAATCTGTTTTTCCTCATCCAGCCCATTACTGCATGGAGACAGCCATTGAGGGAAGAGATGCCACCTGAAGTCATAGCTGAAGACTGAGACATGGAGAAATATATCTGGGTGTCATCAGCGTACTGATAACATCCCACCCCAAGACTCCAGATAATCTTTCCCAGCAGCTTCATATATATGTTGAACAACATTGGGGACAGAATGGCATCTTGGGGGATGCCACAAGTGAGCTCCTTCCTAGTGGAGCAATTGTCCCCGAGCAACACCCTCTGGGATCTGCTCGAGAGGAAGGAACGGAACCACTGCAAAACAGTGCCTCCAATTCTTAACCTTCTCAGGTGATCCAAGGGGATGTTGTGATCTATTGTGTCAAAAGCCACTGAGCGCACCAGTAGGGTCACACTACCCCTGTCGATGCTCAGGTGGAGGTCATCAGCCAAGGCAACCATGGCAGTCTGAACTCCAAATCCTGTCCTAAAGCCAGTTTGAAATGGGTCTAGATAATCGGTTTCCTCCAAGACAGCTTAGAGTTGAAGAGCAACAGTCCTTTCGATCACTTTACTTAAAAAAGGTAGTAGGGAGATCAACCTATAACTGTTCATATCCAGGAGGTCCAGGGAAGGTTTTTTCAGAAGTGGCCTAACTGCCACTTTTTCAAACAAGATGGAACATAACCTTCCCTGAGGGATGCATTGATGATGTCTGTAAGGAACATCCACATGGCATCCCCCGCCCCCGCCCCCGGATGGCCAGCCATGACGGGCAAGGATCAAGAGGGCAGGTGGTCTTCCTCACTCTACCAAGGAACTTGTCCATGTCATTGGTACTCAATAATTTCATTAATGGAGTTGCTGGACACCTCATCAATTGATTCCATTATAACAGTGGCATCTAAGTCAGCTCTTATCTGACACTTAAGTCTGCTCTTATCAGCCTTGACCAGGAAATGATCTGTCCATGACAATTATCTCCGCCCATGGATATTCCTGTTCCTTACTGAAGACTGCATCAAGGGTATGACCTGCACAATGAGTGGGACTGATAACCAATTGGGATAGGCCCATGTTTGTCATGGATTCCATGAACTCCCAAGCGGCACCTGTTAGACTTGACAAACTGGTCTCGAGTGTAATGTTGAAGTCGCCCAAAACTAAGGGTTTGGGCGACTCCAATAGCAATTCTGAGACCAGCTGTGTCAGCTCCGTTAGGGAATCTGCTAGACAACGGGGTGGTCGATATACTAGCAAAATCCCCAAACTATCTTTGGCTGTCAGGCTCAGGTACATACACTTGAAATGAATTGTGTTCTGGACATGTATCCTGGTCAAGGTTAGGTTGTTCTTGTGAAATAGGGCGATTCTGCCCCCCAACACACTCTTCCCCTTACTTGCTCACTGACAGTGTACCTGGCCAGGAGGGCCTGCATCCATGTAGTAGCGCTATCCTCTCCTAACCAGGTCACTGTAAAGCAAGACAGGTTGGCATTCTCATCTACGAGGAGGTCATAAATAATATGGGTCTTATTTTTAACCAACCTGGCATTGCGAAGGAGCAAGGTAAGGTTCTGTGGATTGATTGGTGCGCTCTCCAAAGCATTCCAGGAAACAGTGAACTGAAGGCAGGATAGCTTGCAAACATTGATCCCAACTACTATTGTAACAGCCTTTCACTTTGTTGTCACCATACCTTCCCTTTCCCCTCACAACCTCAATCTCCACTCCCAGATCATTCCCAGCCACTATAGGAGGAGGAGATTAAAGGAGCCAAAATAACTTCCTTCCCCATGTTCTCCCAAAGCTTCATTTATATACCGCTTCATATCACGCTGTTCGAAAAGAGGAAAACCTTTCGTGGCCAGCTCGGTGGGGGGTCTATTAGCTGTTAAAGGCAGGATGGGGGGCTGAGGAGTCTGTGCCTAACCCTGGTACTCAGCCTGACTCCTGGCATCAGTGCCACAGCTGCTACTGGTGATGGAAGGACTGGGCGGGCTAGAAGGAAACTCCTGCCCAGAACCCGGCTCTCAGGCTCACCACTGCTGCCCCTATTGAGACAAGGGAATGGGGGGGCTATATAGCCTCCACCCTAGTCATTATAATTTACAATATTTAATTATTCAATGTAACCTTCACGACCTACACTGCCATTCTTCCCTATTTGTTACTCATATAAACACAATCTTGCACAACAGTCTCCAGCATCTTATCTCTTAGAAAATTAGTCCATTCATATAATTATAATTTATAATATCCAAGCTTCATCAGAGAGTATCTCAGTGTCTTTCCACTTCTTAATCTCACTGCTGTAAACATATATTGCAGAATTTGTCCATATTTCTTGTCCAGTTTTTCATCCAACTGTCCCAACAAAGCTTCTGTATTTTTCTCTTAATTCTAAAGAGAATCTGTGTTAGTATTCCTTAATTTTATCTTATTATTAATGCTTATTCTATGAAGTATACTAAAATATTTTTCTACTCTAGAAAGAAATTAAATTATATATGTTTTTCTTTTCTTTTCTCCCCCCACTCCTCACATTCTATTCACTTTCTACCACACTTCATCAACTACTAATCAACAGAATCTGATCCTAACTAACAGGGATGACCTAGTTAATGGGGTGCAAGTGGTTAGATCCTTAGGTGAGAGTGATCACATTCTCCTGGAATTTATTATACAGTGGAAAGGAGAAGCCAGGCATAGTCAGACATGCATTCTAGACTTTAGGAAAGCTGATTTTACTAAACTTAGAGAAATACTGGGGGTGATCCCATGGACAGGAATACTAAAAGAGAAGGGAGTTCAAGATGGATGGGAGTTTCTCAAAAGGGAGATACTGAAGGCACAATTTCAAACCGATTGAGAAAGAAAATTGGGAGGTGCCTCAAGAAACCAGGATGGATGAATAAGGAACTTTCAACTGAACTAAGTTTTAAACGGAGCATGTATAAGAAATGGAAAAATGGGGAAATCACCAAAGAGGATTTCAAACAAATAGCTAGCACATGTAGGGGTAAAGTCAGAAAAGCAAAAGCTCAGAATGAACTCAGGCTTGCTAGAAAGGTTAAGAACAATAAAAAGGGCTTTTTGGGGTATGTCTGCAGCAAAAGGAAGAAGAAGGAAATAGTAGGGCCACTGTGTGGAGAAGATGGCAAAAAGTTAACAGGGGACAGAGAAAAGGCAGAATTATTCAACACCTTCTTTGCTTCAGTCTTCTCAAAAAAGGCAAAGGGTGCTCAACCTGAGGATAATAGGGCAGAGGACAGAATAGGAGAATTTCAACATAGAATAAGTAAAGAGATAGTACAAGAATACGTGGTTAATCTAAATGAATATAAATCTCCAGGACCAAATGAATTACATCCAAGGGTACTAAAAGAACTGGCAAATGTAATATCCAAACTATTGGCAATAATCTTTGAGAACTCCTGGAAAACAGGAGAAGTCCCAGCAGATTGGAGGAGGGCAAACGTTGACCCCCATCTTCAAAAAGGGAAAAAAGAGGATCCCAACAATTATCATCCAGTTAATCTGACATCAATACCAGGAAAGATTCTGGAACAGATGATTAAACAGAGAGTCTGTGAACACCTGGAAGGTAATTCAATAATCACAAAAAGTCAACATGGGTTTCAGAGGAACAAGTCATGCCAGACAAATCTGATCTCTTTTTTTGATAAAATTACCAGCTTGATAGATGAAGGGAATGCTGTAAATATAGTATATCTTGATTTCAGTAAGGCAAGTTTCCCCATGACATTCTTGCAAAGAAACTGGTAAAATGTGGGCTAGACAAAGTAATTGTTACATGGATTTCTAATTGGTTGACTGGCCAAACCCAAAGGGTGCTCAACAATGGCTCCTTTTCAACCTGGAAAGAAGTGACCAGTGGGGTGCCACAGGGCTCTGTCCTGGGCCCAGTGCTATTCAACATCTTTATCAATGACTTGGATGACGGTATTGGGGGTATAGTTATCAATTTTGCAAACGACACCAAATTGGGTGGAGTAGCTAATTTCCCAGAAGACAGGATCAAAATCAAAATGACTTGAACAGACTAGAAAGCTGGGCCAAAGCTAACAAAATGAAATTCAACACAGAAAAATGTAAAGTACTGCACTTAGGGAGGAAAAATGAAAAGCACAGATATACAATGGGGGACACCTGGCTGAATGAGACTACATGTGAAAGGGATCTAGGAGTCCAGGTAGACCACAAGTTGAACATGAGTCAACAGTGTGATGCAGCAGCTAAAAACGCCAATGCAATTTTAGGCTGCATCAATAGAAGTATAGTGTCTAGATCAAGAGAAGTAATAGTGCCACTCTATTCTGCTTTGGTCAGGCCTCTGGGCACCACAACTCAAAAAAGATATGGAGAAACTGGAGCGTGTCCAAAGGAGGACAACTAAAATAGTGAAGGGTCTGGAAACCAAGCCCTATGAGGAATGACTTAGGGAGCTGGGGAGGTTTAGCCTGGAGAAGAGAAGGTTAAGAGGTGATATGATAGCCTTGTTTAAGTATTTGAAGGGATTTCATATTGAGGAGGGAACAAGCTTGTTTTCTGCTGCTCCAGAGACTAGGACCTTGGATCTCTTTTTTAAAAATGATTTTATTGAAAATAAAAATCCGTAACAACAGATAATACAAAGATTTTGGGTGCAGTTGTATACCTCTTCAAGAAAAGACAACCATTATATTTGGATTGCTGCAGTTACAGGAGTTGACAATCATGTTAAAAGCCTGTGAACAACTTCAGGAATATATTCTTCTAGAACACAGCCTCATAACCTAAAAACCCACAAAAAACTATAGAGGGCAGCCATGAAAGCCTTTGACTTCACATCATTCCAGAATACTTTTTAGTGCATTTCAACCACATATGGGTATATGACTCTGGGATTGTGCATCCCCTCCAACACTTTAGCTAAGTGTTCTTCATAATTTGTGAAGTCTGTATACGAGTCAAGTACCATTTGTGTATCACTTTTATCATACTGATTCAATGTGTGATTCATGGGGGGGAGGGGGGGAGATGACCAAATCTGAGACCAATTTACCTCAGAAATGTCTAGATTCTAGTAGACTGCTCTTTTTCCATAAATGTTTTCTAACAAGTTAGTATAGATAGTAGCTGCAACCTCCATATCCCGTTTCTCTCTTCCTTACAGATTGTTTTCTAAAAAGTTAAAGATCTAGGGCAAGGGTAGGCAACCTTTCCCCTTTATGGCTTGGGTCCAGACTATCTTAAGGACCGCCTCCTCCCGTATAATCCTCCCCGCGCCCTCCGGTCCTCTGGGAGGAATCTGTTACTGCCTCAAAAAACGAGGCTGGTGTCGACCTCCCAGAGGGCATTCTCTGCAGTTGCCCCCAAACTGTGGAACGGCCTGCCGGAGGAGATCCGTCAATTGTCATCACTTGACAGCTTCAAGAAAGCTGTCAAGACGGATCTCTTCCGACAGGCCTTCCCAGATTAATTCACCAGCCTGGCTCCAGAGTCTTTTTCCCTCCGAGATGTTCCCCCTCTGTGACGGGGTTCCTTCTTGAGCCAGCATTTGACATCTGCCGCACTTTTTGTTTTTGGTTTGTTTTTATGTATTATTTGTTTTAATGGAGGAATTTACCTCCTTATATTGTGCTTCTTTTTAACTTGTATTGGGGTTTAATAATTTTTTAAGGGGGGGAGGGTGGAGGTAAATGTTCTTAACTGTTTCTGGAAATTTTATGATGTAAGCCGCCCCGATTGTGCACAGAGGGGCGGGGTATTAAATAAAAATTATTATTATTATTATTATTTAAGGGCCGAGGGGCTTCAGCTCCCAGAATCCCGGGAGCTATTGGCCAACATGGGACTATTGGCCAACATGGCTGAGGCTTCTGGGAGCTGAAGTCCCTCGGCCCTTAAAGGGGAAAGGTTGCCTACCTCTGATCTAGGGGATTCCCCACATCTCCCAAGATGAGATTAAAAAAGAAACAATTTGGAAAGACTGGATCCAATGCAGTTTAACATGTCTTAACTGTCTCATTGTTGTGTCCATCTTTTTTAGTCTGCAATTCTCAAAATTCTGTACAACCTATGAGCTTGCCATTCACTGTATTCTGCAATTTTTTCTTTAGTGAGAAACATGGGGGAGAAACATAAGAAAAGGTTTGATGAGGGAAAGGGAAGGGGCAAATACGTGTACCCAGTGTTTCCAGATTTGTGGACAGTTATGAAGAAATGAGTTTGACACTTCCCTTGACCAGTTCTTTATGGAATTAAATAAAATAAATGGAAATTGTGGTGAGATAATGGGCTGGAACAGATGGCCTCCAAAAGCCCATTTCCAGGCATCATCAGCATGTGGTGTTTAGATGCCACACATCCTGATGATGCCAGGAAGCTGGCTTGAATCTGGGTTTTTTCTTATTAAAACTATAGTGATCAATTAACTTTGAACATAATCTATATTTAGAAGGATTAGGACTAATAGGTATGGTCTGACATAAAATTTAAAAAGCAATCTGGGAGTGAGAAACAACTTAATTTAGGCTATTCTACCCAATAAGGATAATTTCAATTACTTCCATATTCTAAATTTGTTTCTCCTCCATTTAGTAATGGGATTATAATTACAGGGTAATAATTTATTTTGTTCTTTTGTGATGATGATCCCAAGATATTTAAATCCTGATGGGTGTAATTGTAAATCTTCAGATTTTGCCATTTCATATGTTGTGTGCCTATTGTTATTTAGACACATGATTTTAGATTTTTGAAAATTGATTGTGAGGCCAGAGTACTTGCTGTAGGTATCAATAGTACTTTTTAATTTTGCAAAAGAAAGTTCCTGATTTTTTGTGGGTTTTTCGGGCTGTGTGGCCATGTTCTAGAAGAGTTTGTTTCTGACGTTCCGCCAGCATCTGTGGCTGGCATCTTCAGAGAAAACTGAAATGGAAGAGAATAAAAGCCTATGACTTCACAAAGTTCCTGATTATTTAGAAAAGGCAAAATATCATCTGCATAAAGTGCTATTTTGTGTTGCTGACCATTAATAGAAATGCCTGTCATTGCCGTTTTTTGTTGTTGTTGTTTTTTTTGGGGGGTTGTTAACTGCCTTTGCATCAATCTCAACCCATGGTGACCCTATGGATGAGACATCTCCAGGCTCCTCATCCTCTACTGCTTTGCCCAGCTCCTGCAAACTCATATTTGTGGTCTTTTTAATAAAGTCCATCCATCTAACATGTAGCTTTTCTCTCTTTCTATTTCTCTCCCCTTTCCTAACATTATTGTCTTTTCCAATGATTCATGCCTTCTCATGATGTGTCCAAAGTACGACAGTAAGTCTTGTCATCTTGGCTTCTAGGGATATCTCTGGCTTGATCTGTTCTAGGACCCATTTGTTTATCCTTTTGCCTGTCCATGGAATCCTCAGCACTCTTCTCCAGCACCATATTTCAAATGTGTTGATTTTCCTCCTACTTTCTTTCTTGACTGTCCAGCTCTCACATCCATACATGGTAATAGGGAATACAATGGCTTGTATATTCTGATGCATGCGCTTAGTTGTATATGTTTGCATTTTAGGATCTTTTCTAATTCTTTCATAGCCACCCTCCCCATTCTTAATCATCATTTGATTTCCTGACTGCAGTCCCCATTCCGATCAATATTTGATACCAGATATGAAACCTTTTATTACTTCTACTTCCTCATTGTCTAGTTTGAATGTGTGTAAGTTCTCTGTGGTCATTATTTTTGTTTTCTTTATGTTCAACAGTAAGCCTGCCTTTGCACTTTCTTCTTTGATCTTCCTTAGTAGTTGTTCCAGATCTCTGAGGTTTTCTGCTAGTATTATGGTGTCACCAGCATATCTAAGATTGTTGATATTTCTTCCTCTTATTTTCACTCCTCCCTCTTCCATGTCCAAGCCTGCTTTCCTTACAATATGTTCTGTATATAGGTTGAATAGGTAGGGTGATAGGATGCAACCTTGTCTGATTCCTTTTCCAATTGGGAAACATTCTGTTTCTCCTTGATCTGTTCCTCTTTTCTTGAGTACAGATTCCACATTAGGACTACCAGATGTGTTGGCACTCCCATGTCTTTAAGGGCGTTCCATAGCCTTTCATGATCTGTGCAGTCAAAGGCTTTGCTATAGTCTATAATGCACTTACTGATTTTCTTTTGGAACTCCCTGCTATGCTCCATTAGCCATCATATATTTGCAATGTGATCCCTGATGTCTCTTCCTTTGCTGAACCCTGCTTGGACCTCTGGGATTTCTCTCTCCATGTGTGAATGAGAAGAGAACGAAACCAGTCATCATACCAAAATACAATTTAAACAACATTTCCACAGAATTCATTGACAATATAAGGAACAATTTGCAGTATTAAGTATACTAGATTGTGAACCAGAAGAGCTTTGGTCTGAAGCCAGGGATATAATAAAAGAAGAATGCATAAAGACACTGCCAACAGACAAAAGGAAAGTGAAAAAACCATGGATGACAGATGAAATGCTACAAGTAATAAAATAAAGAAGAGAAACAAAACAAAAAAGAGATAGGAATAAACTAAGAAGCATGAATGCAATACTCCAATGGCTAGTGGACAAATATAAGGGAAATTACTACAATGACAAATGTAGAGAATTAGAAAACAACAACAAAAAAGGAAGAATGAGAGACCTATTCCACAAGATTCGAGAAATCAAGGGAAAGTTCAAACCAAGGACCAGGATGCTCTACGACAATAAAAATAACATAATTCAGGACCAGAGAGGAATAAAAAGATGTTGGATACAATACACAGAAGAACTATTCAAAAGAGATGATATAATGAAGTTGTGACTGGATGAAGGTATTGCAAAGTGGCAGGTGATGTCCATGATATCAAGCCAGCTCTGGCAATTAATGATGCAATCAGCCAATTAGGCCAGGTGGACTACTTAGCAGAGTATAACTGCATTAGGAATCTGCTTGGGTTTTAGAGAGTGTATTACTCTCCATGCTGGTCAGGATCCTGTTGTTCTTTATATTGCCGGGAAGTAAGTTTTTCTTCTTGCTGGGGAGTTGTAGTTGTGGTACTTCAGGCATGCAGGAAGGTTGCATTGTATATATTTGTACTTAACCACATTGCTATATTTTTGCTTTGCTTATTTTTGTTTTACACTTTGCTGAATAAAGCTCTATTTTTGTTGACTCCATGACTCTGCTGTGATATTTTGCAATACACCCTAACAGTGAGAGAGGGCATTCTTGGTGGCTACCCCTGGACTCTGGAACTCCCTTCCCAGGGGAAGCCAAAATGACCCCCTCCTTGTTGTCCTTCTGCTGGCAGGCTAAGACCAGGAGTCAGCAACCTACGGCCCACGGGCCGCATCTGTCCTGCGGACCCCTGCTTACCGGCCCCCACAACCCCTGCCACCGCCACAGCCCACCACCGCCAGCACGTGTTTTGGTCGCGTTGTGGCCATGTATGTCATGGCCACCATTTTGTTTGCCAAAATGGCGGCCACGACTCATTTGCACATGCGCAGTACTCCTGTGCATGCGCAAAAAAGTTGCGGCTGCCATTTTGGCAAACAAAATGGCGGCTGCGACATGCGCACGAGCCATTCCCCCCACCCCCCTGCCGGAAGGGCCCGCTGCAAGGGACCGGCTCCAGGTAAGGAAGGGTTGCCGACCCCTGGGCTAAGACTTTTATGTTTAGATAGACTTTTAAAACAGAAAGTTTTTTAAAAATATCCAAGGAGTGTTGTAGTGTCTTGAAACGTATGGTTTTTACGTGTGTTTATCTTTTTTTAATTGTATTCTATTTTTAAAGAAATGATCTATTTTTTCCCGTTAAATTTTTGAGTTTTTACAATAAAACATAATGTCTGTAGAACAATCACAATAACAACAAATGATCTGTTTTAATATTCAAAGAATTTAATTCTATTATAATTATCAGTTTTGTAAGTTTTAATTGTACTGTGCTATAAGCCACTTTGAGCTCCAATTTTGGGAAGAAAGAGTATACAGAACAATAATAATAGCAATAATAATAGCAACAATGATAATAGCAACAACTTGACATGCAATATTTGAATATGGTAAAACATTATTTTTCCTTTTTGTATATTTGTCAAACAATATTGTTGTCATTGCCTGTTGGTGAAGATCTTCTCCAGTGTGTCAGATGTCATAAATATAAAGCTGACATTTCTTTTTGGTTTCTTCACTAGTAGCCAGAACTGAACTCATTTCTGTCTAAGCCCCTTTCCTACAAGTCCTCTTTCCTACAAGCCCTATTCTCCCAAATTTATGTTGCCACATTAATTAAGCATAGGGAACTGTGGACAAGAACAAGATCATCACATAGCGATGACCAAAGCTGTCTTCTAATGTTTCAATTCTATGTATCCCTAATAGGGAATAAGTGCCATTGAACACAGCAGGTATGAAGCACTAGTAAACATGTTTCCACTTGTTTTATGGTTCAACAAGCAGCCTTAAGCCAGAGGAGATTCTAATCACATTTGTTGATTGTTTCTGTTTTTTCAGAAATGCTTCTTTCAACAGTACTCCTTCCCTTGGCTGCTGTTCTGCAACAAGCTCTTGGACAGGTACTGGTTCATAAAAATTTAAAATAGAGCACCATCTAAAATAGAGCAGGGCATTCGTTGATCAGTCAAATGTGAGTTAATATGCAGTTACAGTATTTGGCTCATAGTTTTCTGATAATTTACTACAAAGTTAATAGCAATTTTCTGAAATGAATCATTTCACGATTGTAGAACACAAGACCACAGCCTTGTGTCACTAGTCCTTGCGATTCTATAGTTCTTAGCAGTTTTTCAAAATCAAGTTTTGAACAGCCAAAAACTGTTGTATGCAAGTAGGTGAAAGGCATGAGTCAAAGGGAAGATGCATAAATTATACAGTCAGTCCTCCTTTCCATGGATTTATTATCCACAGATTCAAGCACCCATGGCTTGAAAATATTTCCCAAAAAGTATAAATTCCAAATAGCAAACCTTGATTTTCCATTTTATATAAGGGACACCATTTTGCTATGCCATTGACTTTAATGGCACTTGAACATCAACGAATTTTGTTATACACAGGGGGTTCTGGAACCAAACAAGGCCCCACTGTGGGGCTGAACAGATGGCCCCTAAGGGGCGGCTCCATGCTGCCCCTGGGAGCGCCAGATCGGGGCTGCAGCAACCGCACCATCCAGCCCTTTGCGACTCCAGGAAGAGTTGGCAAATGCTGCTCCTTGCTGCCTCAGCGGTGGCTTTTCTGCACTCCTTTGGCACTGCATGTTTAGACAGTCTAAATGCTAATTTGTCTAAATATTGTGCCAAGGGAGTGCCATGATGCCGCCCTCCATCTGTTTGGGTGGGCGGTGTGAGGACGACACCCCCAGGCCAGCCCTTGCAGCCAGTCTGTACAGGGCCTAAATTCACCTAGTAAGGGTTTCCTTGTAAGAACAATGCTTGACTCTTAAACAGAGGATATCAAGTTTTCTGTCTTGAGCAGGGGTAGGCAACTTTTCCTCTTTAAGGGCTGAGGGACTTCAGCTCCCAGAAGCCTCAGCCATGTTGGCCAATAGTCCAATATTGGCCAATAGCTCCTGGGATTCTGGGAGCTGAAGTCCCTTGGCCCTTAAAGGGGAAAGGTTGCCTACCCCTGGTCTTGAGGGAAGACAGACCCTGGATGCCCAACATCATAATGGGCTTCAGTGCTCAACTGATAAACTGACCATTGATCTGACTCTAGGCCTCTTGATAGTATTCTTCAATAGTGGTCTCTTCAAGAATGAGCACAGCCTGCTGTATAGTCCATTTTGAAATAGGAAGAATTGAATTAAAAATCAATGGATATATAGGTTGCATAAACAGGTTTTGTATGCCATACATATGTGAATTTTTTTACATTTCAAATAATATATATTTATATTTTAAAGATGTAACTTTGCATTTTTCATGAGTGTAAGTCAGGGGTAGGCAACCTTTCCCCTTTAAGAGCCGAGGGACTTCAGCTCCCAGAATCCCAGGAGCTATTGGCCAACATGGGACTATTGGCCAACATGGCTGAGGTTTCTGGGAGCTGAAGTCCCTCGGCCCTTAAAGGGGAAAGGTTGCCTACCCCTGGTGTAAGGGAAGAGGTTTTGATATTTCTTTTTTTAAAAAAATGTAGACTCCCAGTTGGAGCAGAGCTTGTAAATGTTACTTGTAAATGATTACAAGCTCAGAGATGGAGCCAGCCCCGGTGCCACCACACCTGTACAGTGCAATGAACCAAGTAGGTTCATCAGGGGGTGGGTGTCTCTTCAAATGACAACTGAATGATGCAAGGAAAATGTTTTTGAAGTGGAAAATCTCTGGATAACCTTTTGTTTTAAACACCTTTAGGGTATCCTGGGTAAAATTTCTCTGAAAACACAGAAGGAAATTCTTGAAAAAATTAATGCTATCAGGAGAGATGTGCAGCCTACTGCCCGAAATATGGTGAAAATGGTAAGATATAATTCTTGCTAAATTTGCAGACACATTTGCTTAGATAGTGAAGTTAGTATGCCTGGAAAATGTAGTCTAAGCCCCCCACCCTTAAAGAGAACAATGCATCCAAAATGATTTCACTGGAAAGATTCAAAGTGCAGGGAAGGTGTATACCACATCAGCTTCTGCCATCCTCCTCCTGCAGTCCCTGTTAATTGTTCATTATATTGGTCTGCCCATTCTGTCTCCCTGGTTCCCCCTCCCCTTAGATTTCTAATTTATGTTCTGCCTTTTCCCAAAACTCCAATTCTCCGTGTTCTTTTCTTTTCTCAATAATTATTGGAACACTTTCTTTTCCTAATCCAAGGTCCTGTCTGAGTTCTATTCTCTTTCCTAGTCCCAAGACTGCTATTTTTATAGGTCACTTGTCTGAGCTAATTCTATGATTCTCATGTCCTAAGAATTCTACACTATTCATGATTTCCCAACCTATTTTGTGAGCTGTGGGGCAAAGCACACTGGAGGGCAATGAGCTTACAGTTCTAAACCGCTTAGACATCCCATAGCACGATATGAAGTGGTATATAAATGAAGCCGCTTTGCTTTATTGGGATTTACAATTTTAAAAAAATTTTATTGTCTTGTTATTGTTTTAGCATATAAAGATTTTTAATGTGAAAATAGCACACATTATACACCAGATGATGATGATGCTACAGCAAAATCTTCCTTCCTTCCTTCCTTCCTTTAAGGTATGGAGTGACAAAGCTAGTGAAAATGCTCAAAGATGGGTCCGTCAATGTCAATTCAGAACCAGTCCCCAAGAAGACCGAATAGTGGATGGTAAGTTAAGTTTATGCATTATAAGGCATGAAAGTGAATTTAACACTTACTGGAATAATTATATTACATGAAGTTACAATAAGATGTCTACTGGATAATGCTGAACAGAAAATATCTTCAAGCACAGGACTAAGCAATGCTGTATACTCCATTCCAGACCTTTTTTGTTTTTCATTAAAAAATGACAGATTGTTTAAGTCTCATTTACCCAAAATAGATGGGCAAAAAAGCGCACTTCCAGGAGGCTTGAGAGCATGGTAATCATATGGACCTTATTAAACGCTGGCCACAAAGCGAAAGGTAAGTGAAAACTTACCGAAGTTAAGAGTAAATGCAGTTCTATACCGAAACTGCATTTGCCAGCATGCCAGACCCCGGAGAAGAGGAGAGCCAGTCCCTGGCCTTTTTTCTTTCTTTCCAGGGTCTCTCCTCCTCCTCCTCCTTCTCTCCTTTTTCTCCTTCTCCCGCGGCGGCACCCACCTTCCCAGGGTCTCTCCTCCTCCTCCTCCTTCTCTCCTTTTTCTCCTTCTCCTTCTCCTTCTCCTTCTCCCGCAGCGGCACCCACCTTCCCAGGGTCTCTCCTCCTCCTCCTCCTTCTCTCCTTTTTCTCCTTCTCCTTCTCCCGCGGCAGCACCCACCTTCCCAGGGTCTCTCCTCCTCCTCCTCCTTCTCTCCTTTTTCTCCTTCTCCTTCTCCTTCTCCCGCGGTGGCACCCACCTTCCCAGGGTCTCTCCTCCTCCTCCTCCTTCTCTCCCTTTTCTCCTTCTCCTTCTCCCGCGGTGGCCCGGGTGTCGATCGTGGCGCTCCTTCTTCTCCATCGGTTGGCTGCCTCTGCCTCTCTGAGGAGGGAAGGCTGGCGGAGGAGGAGGAGGAGGAGGCCAGTGCGCAATGCTTCCGAAAGCTCCCTTTTACTTCCCCGAAAAACCGAATGTCAAAAGATCCATTTTGACTTCGGATCACGGAAGCAAAAAACGTATTAGCTTTGGATTGCCTTTTGAAATGTGTAAACGCACGGGGAAAAAAACGTATTAGCTTTGGATTGCCTTTGGATATGTGTAAACACACGGGGGAAAAACACGTATTAGCTTTGGATACCTTCTGCTTGGGACCCCCGTGTGATAAGGTCCTATGATGCACACACCTCAAGCCACCCAGAAGCTGCTGCTAAGTCGCCTCAACCCAGAAAAGTCACCTTGAAAAGAAGCATTTAAAAACATTCCTTTTCAGAAGCCACTTTCAAACAACAGCGATAGGCTGAATTGGGGCTGCAGGCATGTGGTTCCCATAGCTCTGGGGTGAGTGGCTCCAGGGCAGCTTTGATCTGCCCTTTTTGAGTGGTCTGTTTTGCTTCACGTCGAAACTAACCAATGAAAAAGCAACTATTCCTACTTTTTCATTTCTTTCAGGAACAGCAAACTTTTTCTCAGGAACTATAAAAAATGAATAGTACTGTACTGAATATTCCAATTTCTCAAGTTCAAGGCAGCAGAATGAGGGTGGGTTGGGAAGAGAGGAATTTTTATTTTAAAAAAACAAAAAAACAAAGAGATGGATTTACTGCTATTGATGAGAAGGGCAGAATTTTGATTTTCCCTCCATTAAAAAAGAAAAAAACTTGTTGAGAAATTATTTTTTCCATAATTTTGAATATAGTTCCAATAGATATGATCCTACCAATCAGTTCTGTTACTGCTTGAAGCTACAACAACACAGCATATTTAAACTGGAGGGAGGGATAATAGAAACTATCTGGTCTCTCGTGGTCAGATTTCACCTGGAATACTGTGCCCAGTTCTAGTCACCACAGTTTTTTCCCCCAAGAAGGAACTTGTCCAGAGAAGATGGAACATGTCCAGAAAAGGATGGCCAAGATGATCAAAGGTCTGAAAACAAGCCTTATAAGGAATGACTTAGGGAACTGCATATGCTGATCTTGGAGAAGAGAAGACTGATAGATGTCAATAGTGTGGGATCTTGTAGGACCTTTGAGAATAACTCTGTGAAATAAGCTGTAGCGTAAGCTTTCATTACATGGTAGCCAGCTATAACTATCTGAAGGGATGTCATGTAGAACATAGAGTGAGCTTGTTTTCTGCTGATCCAGAGACTAGAGCATGAACCAATGAATTCAAATTACAAGAAAAGAATTCCACCTAAACTTTAAGAGCCATATCTCTGTACCTTGCCACATGACATCAAAGCTCTTAAGTGCTCTTACCACAGGTGGGGAGTGTATCTTTTGTCAAACATATTTTTCCAGCTAGAAAAAGATGTAACTGTCTCCCACAGGAAGAGAACTTAAGCATGATGCCTTTATATGGTAATGCACAGAGAAAGCCACTACTATCTGACTCCATTTGTGCTTTGCTTTCTCATGTGATCAGGCTCTAGGAACAACCTCTTGACTGCAAGAGCTGTTTGAAAATAAAATAAATTGTCTCGGGGGATGGTGGGCTCTTTTTCTTTAGAGGTCTTTAAACAACAGTTGAGTAGACATCTATTAGGAGTGCTTTAGATGCATGTGGCAGGGGCTAGATGCCTCTTGTGGTCCCTTCCAACTCTAGATTCTATTATTCCTCAATTATTTTAATTCATTCCTTTCTGAAAACAGAGTTTTTAAAAATTAAGCTTAAATGTTTTCTTTCTCTGTCAGACAACAACTCTGTCTTCCTCACACTGACCACAGCCTGCTATTAGGCCCCTTGATTCTATTGTTGTAATCTATAGGTCTCCCAACATCCTAACAACATGCTAAAGGAATGGGTGCTGCAAGAGAGAAAGAAAGGCAGCCTAGCTATATCTGTAGGCCCCTGTATCTGATTAAAATCTGTATGATTTTTAACAAATATACACAGATATGATTCCTAACAGGGCTGGCCAGAACATTTTGCTATCTATAATGGCATCTTCTCATTTCATGTACAGATGATAAGACTGAGAAGCTAGTACAGCTACTGGGATTTTCTTTTCTTTTGCACCTGAGGACAACAGGCTAATTCAAATCATGCAGGTCTGTCCTCCAATATATTGCCCCTCCTCCCCAGAGAACAGTAAAGATTGAGAACAACAAATAATTATTTTTTATCTTATATTTTAATACTATTTAAAAACATAAGTGGCTGCCTTATAGTGAGGAGATTATCACACCCTTAAATCCCTCTGGGAGAGATGCAGGATCTAAAAGATGAAAAGGGGTATTATCATACTTACCCGTCCCCTACTTTTTTATAGCTGCAATAATGATTTAAAAGCCACATGTAGTAATCTCCCAGGCCTCATGCTGCTCAGCTTCCAAAACCAGATGAGATTGGTGTATTCAGGATGGTGTGATGGTAATTGCTCAAAAGTATAGTTTACTATTTATAAATGGAATCTTGTACAGCTTTTAATTAAATAGGTATATAACTTCTTCTGGCCCAGCTCCCTTAAACCTGGAAGAAACATCATTCAACCATGGTCATCATTTAACCATTTACTGATGCCCAATAAAGTAGATTGAGGTTATTGTCACAGTTCTGTCAAAATAGTGGCTAAGTAGCAATCATCAACATGAACAGTTACATAACTGTTTTTATATTCAGGATTGTGACAAATTTGACACTATTGCCATGACAAGAACTTCCTCCCTCTACAGGGTGGCCAAACATCTTCCCAGACATAACCTACATTTCAACCTTCTGTCCAAGAATCTGGGAAAATTTCCAAAATGTCCTCACTTTTGAGAGAAATAAAAGGGGGCTCCACTGAGCCCCTTCCCCTACCAGACTTCTCCTCACAGATCTCCATGCCAAGGCATCTTCAGACAAGTGGGTGCCTCCCAAATCTCCCAGCCTCTCAGGCAAACCACAGCCCAACAAGGGAGAGCCCGTCCCTCCTCAGAATCACTTCTCCAATGCAGCTGTACCCAGGAGGGAAGGGAAGGAAAGGGATGGAGGCAAAAAAGGAAAGTAGTGTGCAACAGCCCCATTGGGCACCATGAGCAAGGAGAAGCCACTGAGGTAGGCAAGAATGTGGTAAGGGAGAAAGAAGGGTGGTGCACTGGGCTGGGCTGCCAGGTCTGGTTGGTTGGTGGAGGGAAGCCTTCTTATTTTTCCACTGGGCAGGCCAGCTGGCTAGAGGGCTGAAGGATGAAAAGAGAAAGAAGAAGAAGCAGTGGTGCCTCCAGCAACTCCTGCTGCTGCTGTTGCCCTACTTGGGGCCAGAGAGAGCATGGGCCTGACCCAAAGCCATCATCCAAAGGGAAGGCTCCTTCTCCACCCTTGATGTCTGATGCCACCATGGCTGCCTCCTCACACATAGGACAGGGTGTTCAGTGGGAACTAGACATTTGTGCTGGGCTGATGGTCTCACCACTCTTCCTCCACAGCTCTTTGCCACTGCCTCACCTC
Source organism: Phrynosoma blainvillii (assembly GCA_026167975.1). Classification (NCBI taxonomy): domain Eukaryota; kingdom Metazoa; phylum Chordata; class Lepidosauria; order Squamata; family Phrynosomatidae; genus Phrynosoma; species Phrynosoma blainvillii. Next base: position 213,438,853 of record JANUYF010000001.1, read on the forward strand.
CAAGTAAGTAGGGAGTAGTCAGGGAGATGAAGGGGTGGGGACACACAGGAGGACATCAGGAGGGAGTGGCCTAATGGGACCCCCACTAGAGCCCCCACCCCATCTTCACTCCTACCCTTTAGGGAGTGCAAGAAAGATAGCCCCCCTTCAGTTTGTAATGTCCTACATTTTCTCTAATGTCCTACATTTTGTGGTGCCTTGTCCTCTCTTGAGGTTATGTCATCTGGTCACTCCAGCCACCTACTTTACCAGGTATCAGATGCATGGGGAGAAGGAGGACCATTCTGCCAACTATAAGAGCACAGTTGAATGACATTTCCTTCAGGTTTGGGGTGGGGGTCAAGCCAGAAGAATTAACTTAGGGCCTAAGCAGGCTGCCAGAAATAGTGCACATTAAATTGAGGCACTGCCCTGGCTCAGTGCTAGGGAATCATGGGAACTGTAATTTATTGTGGCACCAGAGCTCTCTGACAGAGAAGGCTCAATATCTCAGAAAAAAATACAATTCTCATGATTCCCTAGCACTGAGCCAGGGCAGTGCCTCAATTTAATGTGCACTATTTCTGGCAGTCTGTTTAGGCCTTTAGTTAAGTATTTGCTGATACAACACATCATCTATATTGTTTTTGGCTATGGTTTAATGACTATATTCATCCAAAATCTTGGGGCAGTTTAGTGCTTAATCTTCATGAAGCCACACTATAGAAATTGGAATATGCAACCACATTTATGTTTATTATAGATTTTTCCTGTGGGGAGACACTGTCACAAACAAAGACTGCTACTTCCTGGAAAGATGTAATTAAGTCATGGGCTGATACAAAATCTTATTTCAAGTATGGCATTGGACCAACTGACCCAAGGAAAAACATCTATAGCTATACTCAGGTATGAGCAGAAACACCATATGCTTCCAGCATATTTCTTACGTGAGTTTTGGGGCTGGATAAAACTAATGAAATAATGGAAATAATTTGATTTCTGAGACTACTTTGGTAACTTTTCTACTATTATACTTGTTGAATAATTAATGGTGATGATAAATTATACATTTAATTATACAGTTCCAGAAATAATTATAAGCTCCAGATAACAGAGCTATAATGAGAGTCAGGAATACAAAATATTAAAAGAACAATACAAGAACAGAATCATGAAGCATAACTAAAGAGATTATCACAGTGCTAATAAAACCAGTTTACCTGAGCTGGCTTAAAATTTAAAACAGTAAAAGCAGTAGCAGCAGCAGTAGCAGGGCAGAGCAAGGGCAGAAGAGCCTTAAAAACGCCTAACACCACTTTGACTCTCCAGCAACAGCAATAGCAGTAACAGCAGCAGTAGCAGGGTAGAGCAAAGGCAGAAGAGGATTTAAAGATGCCCTAACAATAGCTTTGACTCTCCAGCACTGAGACTGAAGTGAGGGAGGTGTGGCCAAGGCAACACAGGACTCTAAGCTGCCTTCACAACTAAGGACGCAGCTAGGGGGTTTGGCTAGAGTGAGAAATTTAAACATGCTAGTTAGCCCCAAGAATTTTCCACCAGCATCAAGGCCCTTTTTTTCCACCCTCAATATCAGGCTGAAGGGGGGGGGGGGGTAGGCAGAATCTATAATGAGACTGTAACAACAAAGTAACCAGTCCTAATTAGCGTCCTCTTTTTTTGGACATTTGGACTGGCAATATGGAAAGAGAGGTGGAATATGAAAGGGATGAGGTGACTGAGGTAATAATGGGAGCGGCTATTGAGGGCAAAGGAAGATATGGTGATAACAGTGAAATTCTGTTGCAAAAGAAGATGAGATCGATGTTTGAAAGCGATCTCACCTTCAGTTCACTCTGTTACCCAAAATAGGATAGGGAGCTTATCATCCCTGCCACAGAACCCTACTCTGCTCCTCTGCAATGCCAGGTCAGTTAAAAACAAGTCACATATCATCAATGACCTCCTGTTGGATGAAAAAGCCAACTTGGCTTGCTTTACGGAAACCTGGCTGGGAGAAGATAGTGCCATTACTTGGAATCAAGTTATCCCAGCCGGGTATGCGGTTATCGAGCAAATAAAGGAAAGTGGGCGAGGGGGTGGAGTGGCTCTAGTCTATAAAGACAATCTTACCATGGCCAGGACATCTGTCTGGAAGACAGACCACTTTGAGTGTGGGTACCTATGCCTGAAGAGCAGGGACAGTATAGGGTTTCTGTTGGTACACCATCCACCCCGTTGCTTAACAGATGTCCTATCTGAGCTGACACAGCTGGTCTCGGAGTTGCTGTTGGAGTTGTCCAGACTTCTTGTTCTGGGTGACCTCAACATCCCACTCGAGACCAGTTTAACAGGTGCAGCTCAGGAGTTCATGGAATTCATGACAACCGTGGGCCTTTCCCAATTGGTCAATGGGCCAACACATTGTTTTGGTCATACTCTCGTTGTGGTCTTCAGTACGGAACAAGAATATCCATGGGTGGAGGTAGTTAATACCACCGCATTGTCATGGATGGATCATTTCCTGGTCAGGGCAGAAGTAAGAGCCACTGTATGCCCCCTCGGGGGTGGTGGACCTATTAGAATGGTCTGCCCTCAAAGGCTAATAGAACCAATTGGATTCCAGAAAGCCCTAGAGCAGGGGTAGGCAACCTTTCCCCTTTAAGGGTCGAGGAACTTCAGCTCCCAGAATCCCAGGAGCTATTGGCCAACATGGGACTATTGGCTGAGGCTTCTGGGAGCTGAAGTCCCTCGGCTCTTAAAGGGGAAAGGTTACCTACCCCTGCCCTAGAGGTTCTATTGGTTGATAATGCAGATGACTCTATCAAAACCTTAGGGGATATATGGAACACCGATCTTACAAAGCCTATCGATGCAATTGCTCCCAAGCGTCCTTTCCTTCCTGCTTTGAATCGGAAGCCCTGGTAAACCAGAGAGCTAAAGAACATGAACTGGGTGGGACAACGACTAGAGTGCAAATGGCACTCAACTGGACTCTTATCTGACAGAGCTCATCATAAGAAATGTATTTATTCTTATAGAGAGGCAATAAGAGCAATGAGGAAATCTTCCTCTTCTGCTTGTATTGCATCTGCAAAGTCTCATCCAGCAGAGCTGTTTAGTTGGTGAGGGAACTGACGGTGATGCCATCTACCCAGAACCCTCTACTTAACCCAACAACAGCCTGTTGTGATGCATTGAACAACTACTTTGCAGGTAAAATCTCTCAGATAAGAGCCCACTTGGATGCCAATATTGGGCCAAAGTCAACTGATGAGGTGTCCAGTCAAGCAGTTTATGAGATTAGACTGGATCAATTTGAGCTTGTGAGTTCTGATGATGTGGACAAGATCCTTGGAAAGGCCAGGAAGATGACATGCTCCCTCGATCCCTGCCCATCATGGCTGGCTGCCCAGGGGGGTGATGCCTTGATGGCACTTCTCAGACATGTTATCAATGCATCCCTTAAGGAAGGTCATCTACCATCTTCTTTAAAGAAAGTGATCATTGGACCACTCCTGAAAAAACCTTCCTTGGACATGAAAAATTACAGGCCTGTATCCCATCTGCCATTTTTGGGCAAGGTGATTGAGAGGTCTGTCGCTCTTCAGCTCCAAGCGGCCTTAGATGAAGCTGAAAACTGGCCTCAGGATGGGATATGGGGTGGAGACTGCCATGGTTGCCTTAACTGATGACCTTTGTCTAAGCATTGACAGAGAAAGAGTACCCTGTTGGTGCTATTAGACCTCTCAGTGGCATTTGATACAATAGACCATGACACCCTCTTAGAACGCCTGCAAGGGTTAGGAATTGGAGGCACTGCCTTACAGTGGTTCCATTCCTTCCTCTCTGGCAGATTCCAGAGGGTGATGCTCAGGGACAGTTGCTCTTCCAGAATAGAGCTTAATTGTGGCATCCCTCAGGGTGCCATCCTGTCCCCAATGCTATTCAACATTTATATGAAGCTGCTAGGAGAAATCATCCTCAGACATGGGGTGGGGTATTATCATTACACTGATGACACCCAAATATATTTCTCCATGTCTCAGTCATCAGCATTGATGACAGATGGCATTTCTCCCCTCAGTCAGTGTCTTGTGGCAGTAATGGACTGGATGAGGGAAAACAAGCTCAGTTGAATCCAGACAAAACAGAAGTATTATTATTATTATTATTATTATTATTATTATTATACTGCCCTTTGGTAAATCAATCAGGGTAGTTAACACATTAAAACATCATACAAAGTAAACAGTATACTCCCCTCCCCCTTAAAAAGTTATTAAATCAAGTTACAGAATTAAAACAACAGTTAAAATACTAATAAAACACATACATATATGGCAATCATGGGGCTCGCCTGAAGGAGGGGGAATTCCTGAGGCGGAGTTCCTGAGGCTGGGATAATCTATTCTGGAAAGGCCTGCCGGAAGAGGTCTGTCTTGACAGCTTTTTTAAAGCTGTCCAAAGATGTCAGCTGATGGATCTTGTCCGGCAGGTCGTTCCATAGTCTGGGGGCGACAACAGAAAAAGCCCTCCGGGAGGTAGCCAAGAGCCTCGACTTTTGAGGCTGTAGTAAATTCCTCCCAGAGGACCGGAGTGCACGGGGAGGATTATAGGGGAAGAGGCGATTCTTGAAATAGCTTGGACCCAAGCCATTTAGGGCTTTAAAGGTAATAACCAACACCTTGTACTGGGCCCGGAAAACAATAGGCAGCCAATGGAGAAATCTCAAAACCAGAATGATGTGATCCGTCCTAGATGTTCCTGAAACAAGCCTGGCCGCCATATTTTGTACTAACTGTAGTTTCCGAACTAAGCACAAGGGTAGCCCCATGTAGAGCACGTTACAGAAGTCTAGGCATGAGGTTACCAGCATGTGAACAACAGTCTCGAGATCCCTTACTTCCAGAAAAGGGCGCAGCTGGCGTATCAACTGAAGCTGATAAGAGGCACTCCTGACTGTTGCATTTACCTGATTTGTCATCTGGAGCGACGAGTCAAGGAGCACCCCCAGACTGCGAACACAGTCCCTGGAGGAGAGTGTGACCCCATCCAGGACTGGAGGTTGCAACCCAATTCTTGGTTTCGAGGCCGCTCCCATGAGCACCTCCGTCTTGTCTGGATTCAGTTTCAATCTGTTTTTCCTCATCCAGCCTATTACCGCCCAAAGACATTCATTGAGAGAAGAGACACCATTGGAATTCAAGGCCGATGAACGAGATACGGAGAAATAGATCTGAGTGTCATCAGCATACTGATAACACCCAGCTCCATAACTCTGGATTATCTCACCCAGCGGCTTCATATAGATGTTAAATTACATCGGGGACAGGATAGCTCCCTGTGGAACCCCACAGGTGAGCTCTCTTTTGCTCGAACATCTGTCCCCGAGCAGCACCCTCTGGGACCTGCCCAAGAGGAAGGATCGGAACTACTGCAATGCAGTACCCCCGATACCTAGCCCCCTCAGGCGGTCCAAGAGGATGCCGTGATCTATGGTATCAAAAGCTGCTGAGAGGTCTAGGAGCACCAACAGGCTAACACTACCCCTGTCGATGCTCAGACGCAGGTCAAGGCAACTATGGCAGTCTCGACCCCAAAGCCTGTCCTAAAGCCGGTTTGAAATGGGTCAAGATAATCGGTTTCATCCAAGACAGCTTGGAGTTGAAGGGCAACCGCCCTCTCCATTACCTTGCTCAAAAATGGCAATAAGGAAACAGGCCTGTAGTTACTCATATCCAGGGGGTCCAGGGAAGGTTTTTTCAGAAGCGGCCTAACAGTCACCTTCTTCAGACAAGATGGAACATATCCTTCCCTGGAGGATGCATTGATGATATCCGTAAGGAAACTCCTCAATGCATTCCCACTCCCCTGGACAGCAAGCCATGATGGGCAAGGGTCGAGAGGGCAATTTGTTTTCCTCACCCTACCCTGCCTATGGGAGGGGCCCCTAAACCAGGTATTGGGTTGCAACCTCCAGTCTTAGAGGGGTGCACGCTCCCCTCAAAGGACTGTGTTTGCAGTCTGGGGGTGCTTCTTGCTTCATCATTTCAGATGAGAAACCAGGTGAATGTGACGGTCACGAGCACCTGTTATCAGCTTTGGCTGATACGCCAGCAGCGTCCTTTTCTGGAACTGGATGACCTTGAAACTGTAGCACACACTCTGCTAAGCTCAAGATTTGACTTTTGCAATGTGCTCTACATGGGGCTACCCTTGTGCCAAGTCCAGAAACTTCAACTGGTACAGAATATGGCAGCCAGGTTGATAACAGGAACAACCAGGAGTGACCATATTACACCAATATTAAAGTCGCTCCAGTGGCTGCCCATTAGTTTCCAGGCACAGTACAAGGTGTTGGTTATCACCTTTAAAGCCCTACATGACTTGGGCCCAACCTATCTAAGGAATCGCCTGCTTCCATATAATCCGCCCCATGCACTCAGATCCTCTGGGAGGAACCTATTGCATCCAGTGAAGATCAGATTGGTTGAGACCTCACAGAGGCCTTTTTCTGCAATTGCTCCCACCTTATAGAATTGCCTACCAGACGAGATCCATCAAATTTCCAATCTTCAAGAAATCTATCAAGATGGATCTCTTCGGGCAGGCCTTCCCAGAATAGCAGCCGGCCATGTAAAAACATATTTGTGAGTTGTGATGCTTTTGCCCACTGTTACTGTAATACTGTAATATTGTAGTAGTATTGTTTTGTTTTTAATGTTTGAAATTTTAATCTTAGTATTGTTTAATTTTATTTTAAATGGAGGGGGATATTGTATATATTTTGTATTATTTTAAATTGTTGTACACCACTTTGATTGTTTTTGCAAAAAGCAGGATATAAATAAATGTTTTATTATTTTTATCAAAATGGGAGGCATCCTGATCTTATCACAAGGATTTAGCCACCCAAATTACTGTCCGGGTCCAGCCTGAGTCCAACCCCACTTGCAGAGGCACTCAGCATGCCTTTTTTCAAAACTGGGAGTTTTCCGGCTTAAGGAAATGGCTGCCAGAGTGGCCCTGGGAGTGGGGCGTGATGATTTTGGTGGATAAATCCTTGTGATAAGATCAGGATGCTGCCCATTTTAAATTTTAAGCCAGCTCAGGTAAGCTGGTTTTATTAGTGCTGCGATAATCTCCTATATGAAGGAACAAGTCACAATTACACTGGGGATGTACAGGTTTTTTTAGACCAGGATGAATTCTGAGACATTAAAGAGAGAGCCCACAGCAGGTGAGTTGTATTTTGGTGGTCATCCTTGACTTTTTGTCTGTATTTTTTGAAGTCTTATTTGGGGCCTTATTTTGGTTTTAGCTGTGTCCTTTAGCTCCCATTAATTGACTTGTTTGGGGACTAGAACTAACAGCCACTAGCAGTATGTCTCTCTACAGACGGGCAGCCGTGGGCTGCCCCGAGAAGCCAAGGATTGGAGCCGAAGCTGCCCCTGCCTCAGCTCCAATCCACCCTTTGGGTGGCCTTGGAAGGAGCACTAAAATAGGGCTCCTTGCAGAGCGGGCAGAAGGGGTGCCCAAAAAGATGTTGCGTGTCTCTTCCACATCCCTTCCAGCCCAGCGTGTCTGGACACTGAGCCAGAAGGACATCATTGGAGCCAGAAGGACAGAGCCAGAAGCACTGAGCCAGAAGGATGGTGGGTGCTTCGATGACTTCCTCAGGAAGGGGTTGGGGCGTCCGGAGTCCGGCATCTAGCTTCCCCTCCCCTTCCCTGGCTCCTCTCCCCTTCCCTGGTTTTGCACCATCTGAAGAGCCCCTATAAGAACCTCTGTCTTTAAACTCAGCCTCTGAGAAGAAAGTAGAAGGTGTTTTGGGGGTCATCCTTAACTGTGTTGTTTTAGGTTTTTTGCTATTTTTATTATCGGTTTTCCAAAAATAAAAGACAAGTTCATATAAAATACATTCAATTTCCATAAAAATTCAACTCCCATTAATATTCCAGACATCATTTTCTTTATACAGTTAACATACACAAAACAATTCAAGCACAATTAAATTATAACCTAACTATAGCATTCCATTTCATCCATAACCCACTCACTATTTCCTTATCTATAGACTTTTGGAGGATTTCAAAGAAAAATACTTATTTAGTGTACTTAATATACTTAATATCTGTGTGGACTGTTTGATTTTTTTAAAAAAGCTTGTGGGAGGAATTTTTGTTTCTTTGTTTTGGTTGTGTGCTCTTCCTGAGCACATGGTCTAAGGGGACAGGGCTTCTGCTGAGTCACTAATATCCACTAACTCTATATAAGTGCTGCTTCAGTCTTTGGAAATCAGTCTCTCAGGACCAGTGACAGTCATATCAGTAAGAATTATTACAGTCTGAAAAGTGTTAGGTGGGGGAAAAAGGAGGAAGAAAGATCTGTAGTGTGTATAATGTTTGCCTTCTTGCCACAAACCCTCACTGACTGCACTTGCAGCAAGTGTAAACTCCATCAAATTGTTTATTGTACTAGCCAAAGGCCATGACAAAAAGCTTATCAAAATACACAAAACATTTAAAAACAAAAGGCACAAAAGTACTAAACAGCAAATGATTTCCAGTCATTTAACATGTAGTTTAAATTATTATTTATATAAAATAAACAGCTTTCCTGAATACTGATAAACTTGTACATTACCATTATAAAAATCTAATGAAAACTTTGTGTCTCCATGTCAATTTATGGCAATTTTTATTTAACTCTCTCTTTCTAATCTTTTTTGCAGACAAGGCAAAAAGAGCCACTTTATATGTTACATAGACATTGGTATCACTCAAAAGAAATTGAACTGAATCTACAAGAGAGTTCTCACTTCCATTTGTCAGCAAGGGTGTTAGGAATTTCTCTCTAGGATTCATAGAATCATAGAGATGGAAGAGATCACAAGGGTCATCCAGTCCAACCCTCTGCCATGCAGGAACTCAAAATCAAACCATCCCTGACATTTTCATCCTGTCTTCTGGGGTGTTCTGGGTCCACCTGAGACTGACTGCAGATACTTAAGGGCTTTGCAGATGGTGCTTTGCACCATCTTCAAGCCAAGGAAGGGGAGGGGCAGCTGGATGCTGGTTGCCCCAACCCCTTCCTGAGGACGTCATCGGAGCACCCACCCTTCCACACGACGAGTGCTCTGATGACATCCTTCCGGCTCAGTGTCCAGCCACGCTGAGCCAGAAGAGATGTCAAAGAGGCACGCACCGCCTCTTGCGGTGTCCTTTCCGCATCTTGAGGAAGGAACTCTATTTTAGTGCTCCTTCCAGGGCCAGAAAAAGAATGCATTGGGGTCGAGGCATGGGGCAGCCTTGGCCCCAATCCGCAGCTTCTTGGGGTGGCCCATGGCTGCCCATCTGCAAAGGCCCATTGTCTGCTTTCAAATAGCACTTTGTTATAACATCCATCTAGAACTGCAGTTGACATTACTTGAAACTGTAATTCAGTGAAGTTAATTCTTAAAGTAGATGGCTTGAGTTTGGTCAAATATCTGGCTCTAAAATGTTCTGTTTTCAAAAAGGAGAACCATACGAAAAAATGTTGAGGTGCTAATTGACTGTAAATCTCTTCTTGAATTATCCAGAATAGCCAGTCTCTTAATTGCCTCTTATCCATGCCAAAGACAGAGTTCTGTCAGAGAAGTGATAACTATGTAAAAGAGTTTGAAGGCTTGATTTTCAAAACTGGTTTTTACACATTTCCATGTAGCACAATGCTGGAAGACAATCGTTTGATAAGGTGTCAATTTGTTTGAAGTACCTTATCTGTGCACAATCTACTCTTGTTTTAACTGATGGGTAGCCAGATTCAATATGCAAAAAATCTGCAGTAGTTCCAGTTGGTAGTGCATAAAGTTTTCACAGAAATCTGTTCTGTAATATTTCCAAGGCTTTGCAAAATCTAAGCCCTAAATTTCTGCACCATAAAGCATCTGTGCTATTACTTTGCTATTGAAAATTTTTAGGCAGATCACAATCAGCTTGTCACCCTGATTATAATAAATTTCATCAGTGCTCCAACTGTTTTGACAGCTTTCAGCTTTGCTGCCTCCCTATACCATTTCCAAGAGAGACTTACTGAAAACAATGCCAAGATATCTGAATAAGTGGGTTTGTTCTATGGTTTGTTGATCTAAAATCCATGTATGCCTCAGACAGTTTCTGCCAAAAACCACTACCTTGGTCTTGGAATAGTTTATTAACAAGTGTTCCTGTTGATAATAGGCACTAATGGCATTCAGTAGGTTTTTGAGACCCAAATGAAATAAGGAGATAAGCACTACATCATCTGCATATATCAGGATGAAGATCTTTCTATTTCTGATTACAGGGGAAGGAGAATCATCTTGAGCTAAACAAGGCACCAGACCTCATATAGATGTTAAAAAGACTAGGTGCCAGTAGGCATCCCTGTTTCACTCCCTGAATTGTTGTAAAACTTCTGTCATGGAACCATTTAAGCCAACTCAAACTCTCATTTCTGTGTACTATATAATTCCCATATCAGTCTGAAGAGTCTAATATCAATTCCAGAGTTCTGTAGTTTCCCCCATAATCTTTTTCTATTAATAGAATCAAAAGCAGCTGAAAGATCAATGAAAGCAGCAAAGACATGTTTCTTATTTTCCTTGGTATACTTCCTTATAATGTAACTTAATGTGAAACACTGATCTATAGTACTGTATCCACTTCTAAATCCTGCTTGTTCTTCATGTATGACTTGCTTTTCTTGTAGGCAGTCAGTTATCTTGTGAAGCAAATGTTGAACATATAGCTTTGAAGCGATATGAAGCAAGCTGATTAGCCAATAATTTGTGGATCATTCCTGTCTCCTTTCTTGTAGTTTGGGAAAACAATGCTCATTTTCCATCCATGAGGCATTTGTCCAGTACTGTTTATTGCAATAAATAGACCAGCAAGAATGGGGCTTCACCATTCAGCGTATTCTTTAAAGAGTTCTGGAGGAACATATCTTCTCCCAGTGCTTTCTTGGATTTCAATTATGCAGTTAGACCTTTTATCTCATTGCTTTGACTGGATGCCATTCAGGAAGATTAGAAAAATCTTTATTCATCCAGGCCACTTCCAAGAGGCTTGATTGACTGTGAAAAAATATTGGAGAAGTATTTAATCCATGTGGAAGCAGTGATTGAGGCCACGGGTAACAAGTTCCCAGAATGTGTTTCCTTTCTGTTATTGCAAGTTCCAGATCCTGCCATTGAGATTTTATGTGACTAGCTTTCTTCACTTTTAATAGACTTTTATATTTCAGTCTGAAATTAGTTAAATTTTCCATGTTCTTTCTGGATGGGTTTTTGCCGGATTTCCTTATCTTTTTGACCAAGTACCTTTTGGCTGCCCTGCATTCTGGATTAAACTATCCATATTCTGTAGGCTGAAAAATTTTGTCTGTTATTAAACAAGGTCCAGGTTCTGTCACAATTTGTTGATAGATGTCTAAATGATTTATTGATTTATCATGAAAAAGCTGGGGCATACTTGACAAATAATTGCTATTTAGTTTAATAATAATAATAATAATATAATAAATTTTATTTTTAACCCACCCCTCTGCAAAACAATTGAGGTGGCGTACAAGTTAAAACAAGACAGCAGTTAAAACAATTCTGTCCCCCCCATCCCTAACTCACCCACCCCATAAAAATCGAATTAAACCAGTAGAATAATTAAAATATCAAACTAAAACAACTCAATAACTTAACCTTAAAACAAACAGTGGTGGCTGAGAGCAGCAGCCACCCAACTCTATTAGGGCGGGAAAGTTATTCCGGGAAGACCTGCCAGAAGAGATCCGTCTTTATTGCTTTTTTAAAGCAGTCAAGAGTGCTAATAAGACAGATCTCCTCGGGCAGGCCATTCCATAATCTCGGAGCAGCGACAGAGAAGGCCCTCTGGGAGGTCTGCAACAGCCTAGTTTTCATAAGCTGCAGCAGATTCCTCCCAGAGGACCGAAGTGCATGGGGGGGATCGTACGGGAAGAGGTAGTCCCTGAGATAAGTTGGACCCAAGCCATGTAGGGCTTTAGAGGTCAGAACCAACACCTTGTACTGTGCCTGGAAACTAATTGGCAGCCAGTGGAGAGATTTCAGCACAGGTGTTATGTGCTCTTTCCTAGATGTTCCCGTGACCAACCTGGCTGCCATATTTTGGACTAATTGAAGTTTCCAGGTTAGGCACAAGGGTAACCCTATGTAGAGTGCATTACAGAAATCCAAACGTGAGGTTACCAGAACGTGTACTACAGTTTCGAGATCCCTAGTCTCCAGGAAAGGGCACAGCTGGCGTATCAGCCGAAGCTGATAACAGGCACTCCTGACTGTCACATTCACCTGATTAGTCATGTGAAGTACCTCCAGACTGCGAACACAGTCCTTGGAAGAGAGTGTGACTCCATCCAGGACTGGAAGTTGTATTCCCAAATCTGGTTTCAGGCCCGTCACTGTTAGTACCTCCATTTTGTCTGGATTCAGGCTCAATCTGTTTTTCCTCATCCAATCCATTACCGCCTTAAGACAATCATTGGGCCTTTGCAGACTGCCAGAAATAGTGCACATTAAATTGAGGCACTGTCCTGGCTCAGTGCTAGGGAATCATGGGAACTGTAATTTATTGTGGCACCAGAGATCTCTGACAGAGAAGGCTCAATGTCTCAGAAAAAAATACAGTTCCCATGATTCCCTAGCACTGAGCCAGGGCAGTGCCTCAATTTAATGTGCACTATTTCTGGCAGTCTGCAAAGGCCCATTCAGAGGAGAGACACCATCTGAGGTCTGGGCAGATGATCTGGTCATGGAGAGGTATATCTGGGTGTCATCAGCGTACTGATGACACCGTGCTCCATGCCTCTGAATGATCTCTCCCAGCGGCTTCATATAGATATTAAATAGCATCGGGGACAGGATGTTGCCCTGGGGGATGCCACAAGTAAGCTCTATTCTAGAAGAGCAACTGTCCCTGAGCCTCACCCTCTGGGATCTGCCCGAGAGGAAGGAACGGAACCACTGCAAAACAGTGCCTCCAATTCCTAACTCTCTCAGGTGATCCAAGGGGATGGAGTGGTCTATTGTATCAAAGGCTGCTGAGAGGTCTAAGGGCACCAGCAGGGTCACACTACCCCTGTCTGTACCCAAGCGGAGGTTGTTAGCCAGAGCAACCATGGCAGTCTCAACTCCATATCCTGTCCTAAAGCCAGTTTGAAATGGATCGAGATAATCGGTTTCATCCAAGACAGCTTGGAGTTGGGAAGCAACCACCCTTTTGATCACCTTGCTTAAAAAGGGAAGCAAGGAAACTGGTCTATATAGTGATCCTGTATAGTGCTATTTGGTCTAGTACACTACTTCAGTCTCCTCTCCAGTTAAATTTACTGTTTTAGTTAATGCTGACCATTCAAGATTTGGTCATAAAGATACTGTTAAAGGGAAGTGGTCATTTTTGGTACATTCCAGAATAGGGTGAGACTAACATGTGATCAATGACACTGCCACCTCATTTGCTCAAATAAGTATAATACCTCTTTGATACGTCCACAGGACTTCCTTGCAGAGAGAACAGATTATGATGGAATATAAATTCTAGAAATTTTAATATTTGCTGATCATATTTATTGTCCATGGAGTATGCGATGTTAGATGTTATCTTCTTATTCTAGGCCTAAAGGATGTAGAGGACCTTCTGAAGCAGCTCTAATTCGGGCATTGAAATCTCCGTATATAAGAATACAAACATTGGGAAATGTTAAATCATTCCATATTATGGGGGTCATTAGCTGCCCATTTGTAGGAGGACAGTAGACATTATACAAAAAATGCCCTGTATTCGCATTAATTTGTATCGGCAAAAGATAGTTATTTTGTAAACTAAAGTCCAACATCTGTGATTCTCCTGCCAATTCTACTGAAATGAAGGATACCAAACCACCACTTCCTTGTCCCTTCTTAGATTTCCTTACAGCTAGATGGCCAAATGCTTTATAACCCTGGAGGTGTGGAGGGTTATCTTTGTGAGTCCAGGTTTCTTGCAGGCAGACTATACCATATTTTTGAAGGGTTCCAATAAATTCCGTGTCTGCCATTTTGTTTTCCCAGCCTGCCAGGTTCCAGGAAATTATACTGAACCCACTTTGCTTTGTATCTAGTTAGTTGCATCTTGTAGGAAATGGTTTGCAGGGCTCAAAGTTAGTTTTTTGACTGATGTTCCTGTTAGGACTATGGTGTTCTCCTGAGTTTTGGGGGCTGGACTTTGATACAGTGAAACTATCTTGCTGTTTTAACCTACCCAGATGTGTCCCATTTTGCATTAGAGAGTCTATGTGTTTGTTCTTACTTTTTTGTTTGTAGGATCCTAAGTAGATATTTGGATATGAAATGAAAGAAGGGATCTTACGACTCTGATTCTTCCATCTCCTTCTACTCCAGTTATCATTTCTAAATTGCCTTCTCTTTCTCTCTGTAATAGAGGAGGTGGAGGGGTTAGAATACCATCGATGAGGTTCATTTTGTGACTGTTTGAGTTCAAATAGCAGGCCTTTGTTGGTAAATATGTGTAGTAGAGACCCGAATTTGCACCACATATCTATGCTGCCTCTTTGTCCATGCTGGGACAGATGTTTGCAGAAGACACCATTACTTAAGTCCAAAACGGCCTCCAGGGTAGAATGAATTTCTGCTAAATATTCTTTTGCAGATATCATTGCTCCACCTGGTTTCTTTACTAGCCAGTTGTGCATAACCACTTATCCTTTATCTGAAAATCTCTTTCTATGTGAACCATAATTAGGAGCAGATCTTTTATTTGCCATTGTTTGGGATACATGGGATACTTCTCCTCTGCCATTTCCCTCAGCCAGTGTTGCAGTACGGAGAGGGTAGGAAGCCTGCTAGAACCATCCAAAGTCTCATTTACAGATGCACTATTGGGACTTAGTAATACAGTATTTAATAAAATATTATTATATTTTCCTTGAACAAAGGGAGGAACAGTGCCTGAGTACTCATGTAGATCAGGGGCAGGCAAATTCAGCCCTTTTAGGGATTTTGGACTTCAGCTCCCAGAAGCCTCAGCCATGTTGGTCAATAGTCTGGGATTCTGGGAGCTGAAGTTCCTCGGCCCTTAAAGGGGAGTTTGCCTGCCCCTGAGTAGATACTCATCAATTGTCTCAAATCTTGGGTGAGATGGAGTTAAACTAAGAACAGAGGTTGCTTTTCCAGCACAAGAACCTTGTTTGCTTTTACTTACTTGATGAGAGATTTCACAATCAGAGTCCACTCCTCCATAATATCGTTTAATTGCTTTATTGCAGAATTTATAGATGGTTTGAGTTCTTCAGGATTATCCTCTTCTTGAAGATCATCCAATACAGCACCAATCTCCTTTTCCTCACTGGAAAACCATGTCTGAGGGGCTACAGTCAAAATCCCAAGCTTTACAAGTCCAACTAATGTTTCAATAATAGCTTTAAGTCCAGAAACTTCCTTTTGCAATGCACCCATTCTATTAAAGAATTTTTCTGCTGTTTGCTCAGCTAAAAAACATTGATCTTGTAGAAATCCATACAGAGAGGGAGATTTGTGTTCTGTTGATGCTGGATGAGGTGTAGTAATCTTTTCTCAAGTGTATTTACTATTTCTTCATATGAGGAGAACTGTCTTTGCTTAAAAGGTGAAAGATTTGCTTCCATCAAGCTTGGATCAATAGACCAATTTTGTGGCACTTTCATTGGAAGAATGTAGAGATGAATTTTCTGTTTCAACTCCATTATCTATTATCTGTTGCACCAATACTCTTTAAGGACTATCTATTGGAGGCAATTCTGTGACCTCTGTATCAAGCCACTGCTCATTTCCTTTAGATATTGTTCATTTGTTAAATCATAATATTCCAATATTGATTTCTGGATTAAAATGGGTAATGGGGTTTGAGCTGAGGCTTTTCTAAGCTGGGCCCAAGTAGAGACCATATTAAGGTGCAAGTGGTTTATATAATAATCTCTTTAGTCTTTCTATACTATACTCTTCGATACTATGCCTTTAAGAATGCATTATTTGTGTGTGTGTGTGTGTGTGTGTATAGACCCAAATTAATTAATTTCTAAAATGCATCTTAATATTAAAATACTTTTAAGATATGATTAAAATATTAAAATATTAAATAACTAAAATATCCAAAATAGTACTAATTCTCTACAGACTTACGCAACACTAAGTAGAGAAAGTTCACAAATAAAATGATTTTGAGACTCTTACTTTATCAACATTCACTTTATCAATATGTGAGTGACACATCCAGTCTCTGAATCATGATTAAATCATAAATTAATAGTGATTCAAATGATTTCACTGATAGACAGCCTGTTATGTCCATAGGCTACTTCAGACTGAATGGTTCCAAATGCTGTTAATTTCCACTCTATCCTATGTTTGGTGAGTTCAGGACCACTTTCCCATGTTCACTTCCAAGTCTCAGTCAGAACTCAAACTTTTCTATTTTCTTCTTATTTCTTCTTCTCCTCCCGTAAGCCTGGGTAGTTCTCCCCTTATAACAAGAGTAAGCATGTGAGTTTGTAGAAAATGCAACTATGAAAATATTAACAGAAGGAAAAGTTTAACAAGTGGGTCTCTGTGGTAAAGTAACTAAGTTGTTTCCATGGCAGAGATTTCAAAATAAACTAAAATCCTACATCACACTGGCTCCCATACAATTCTAGGATTGTATAATTAAGATTTTCTGATTTCAGCTTATGAATCTCTAGTTTAATGCATATATTTTTCCATTATGCTTATAGCTCGTTTGGTATAATTCACATATGATTGGATGTGCAATCGCTTATTGCAAAGAGAATACCTACCCTTACTTATACTTGTGCCGTTTCTGTCCTGGGTAAGTTTTGGATACAGCCTTCTTGATCACCCTGTTCAAAAGCTCCCCATGTTGACCCACCTACAGAGGTCTTCTGATACATCCATTTTGAAAGATATATCAAAAGATGTATCTGTGGGTGCAAAGAGGTATGTTGATGAATCCACCATTCTGGCAAATGAATGGGGTATCTCTTGCGCTGGAGGGAGGAGTTGCATCTTGAATCTCTAGCATCAATTTGAAACTGCTGTTTTGTGCCTGTTTGTAACAAACAGTCTGACGTGTGACTTCTATATACTATATTGTCTGAAATGCAACCAAACTGCACCCTGCACTGCTAGGGTCACAACTTTTTAAAGTGTCATGCTTATGGAATGACAAGGGTCATAGACAAACTAGTGAGCCACTGTGAGAAATGAGGCACTCATAGACATCTAATGTTTCTCCTGTATTATCACACTATTTATGAGATTACATCCCATATTTTTACTGGAGTTAATAAAAAATCTGCAGGTAAATAATAAACATTTAAAGAACATGTAAATAAGAGCATCATGGCTTAGAACTAGCTAGCCCTACTAATCAGGATAAAAACTCTTCCATGCCCTTCTGCTAGCACCACAACACAGTTTGGGCAAGTCTTTGATATAGCTGTTCCTGGATTATGGAACTCTTTAAATTCAGAAGTCTACTTATTTCCCAACCTCCACAACAACACAGTGCATGATTTATTACCTAAATCTGTGCTGATATTCTATATCAGCTACTTAGTTATATATGCATAACTAATAGCTCTTGGCTCAACCTCCAAGTTCATCTTAACAGTGAAAGAGGGCTAGTCAGCTGTCAATTGGGGCACAAGGAAAAGGATATTTCTAGGTTCCCCCCCCCCCTCAGCAAGGTTGTAATGAGGAATTGCAACATTGGTCCTGATTCTGATTGTCGCAGCTCCAGTCACCGGTGAAAAGGGATTGAAAATACTATCCTGCCCACACTCCAATTGCCAGCTTTGCCCAATCCAGGTGGAATGGGGTGGCATTTATGTAGTTTATAGTAAGACCATGTAGTACTGAATACAGAGCAATTATAGATCTAGGTTGCAAATCTGTAACTACAACAGCAAATGGTAGCCCTGATTTCCAGGCTTATCCAGCTGTAGAATATCAGTATATGTATCAGTATTTCAGTATATAAGTGATGATGACATGAATCACACTGCTGATTCTTCCCCACATCCTGTCTCATAAAATTATTGTAACATGGCTTTTTAAATATAAATTTTATGTATTAAAACAACATAACATTAATAAAACACTATATTCAATCAACTTTCATTACTCAATTATACAATCAAAACAGCCCTTTCATCTTCAAAATTACATACTTTACATACAAACATAACAATCCTCTTACATTCAAACTACTTCCTTTTGTACACCTCCACCAATTCATTTCTACATTTTTCTTATCTGCTTATCTTCTTTTAGATACTATTTTATTTTTCTGGACCAACCTCTTATCCTTTCATTTTACAATGTATTTATACTCATTTTCTTATGTACAAACCTCAATGCTATTACATCTTTTATCTAGGTTCTTTCTTCTCCTTCATTTAACTTATACTTTGAATATTTGGCCACTTTTCCTTTATATATTTATATAAATCTTCCCAATTTCTCTTCTTATTATCTGCATTACTATCAATATCTTCTAAATCTTTCCTGTTTTCTTTTAATCTTTTTGTTATTATATTTACCTCCATCATATCCAATAATTTCAATATCCATTCTTCAATTTGCACCTCCTTTTTTATTTTCCAATATATAGAATACAAAAGTCTAGCTACCATTAGCATATCAAAATTATTTTCCCAAATCTTTTCTCTTCTTCTTTTTCCACCATATTCAGAAGTAACGTCTCTGGACAAAGGACCTTTACAGACTGCCAGAAATAGTGCAACTTGAAGCCACTTTAACTATCCTGGCTCAGGGCTAAGGAATCATGGGAACTGTAGTTTATTGTGGCATCAGAGCTTTCTGACAGAGAAGGCTCAATGTTTCAGACAAAAAATACAATTCCCATGATTCCCTAGCACTGAGCCAGGACAGTTAAAGTGGCCTCAAGCTGTACTATTTCTGCAATCTGTAAAGGCCCTAAATCTTAATTCTATCCCCAATATTTCTTTTATTCCACTATGTATAATCTTCCAAAAATTTTCCACTTCAACGCATGCCCATCTAAAGTGAAAAAAGTTCCTTTTACTCTCTCACACTTCCAACATAAATTTTGATTATTCCCATAAATCTTACTTATTTTATCTGGTGACAAATGCCATCTATATATTATTTTGTAAAAGTTTTCTCTTATATCTTGACTAGCATTTACTTTAATCTTTTGTTCCATGATTGTTTCCCATTGATCTAATTCTAATGCCTTCCCACAATCCTTTGCCCATTTGACCATGTTTTCTTTTAATATATCTTTCTCCAAATAATACTCCAATGACTTCTTATAGCAGTGCTGGTTTCTCTTTCCATATAATTTCTTCTAACTCCGTCTTTTCCTTTGCCATACCAATCGTTTCCTTATCCACTTTAAATCTTGATTTCATTTGGTTATATAAAAAACCATTCGCATTTATGACTTTCTAATCTGCTCTAAAGTTTTCATTTCATACTGATTTTTGTTTCTAATTAATATTTCCTCAGCTTTTAACCAATTTATTTTATTTTATTTTATTTTTTGAGAATCAATATTAAATAATGCCTCCTGTGAGGACAACCACAATGGTGTGTGAGGGCAGATCCATCTTTTATATTTACTCCATTATGTAATGCCACTCTACTAAAGTGATTCTTAAAGTCTTTATTTACCTGTACCTTTCTATAATATAAATAGGCATGAAACCCAAACCGTAGATCTGATCCTTCTAACTTTAGTAATTTCTTATCCTCTAATTTAATCCAGTTCTTTAACCATACTAAAGCACTCGCATCAAAATATAGATTTACATTTAGAACTGCAAATCCACCTCTTTCAACACCATCCTGCATATATTTTTGCTTTATCTTTGGTTTCTTCCCAGCCCAGATGCATTCTGATAGTTTAGTACTTTTTCATTTTTAATTATCAGAATTGTTTGAAATAGGAAAAGGAGTTTCAGTAGGATGTTCAAGCACACCGAAATCCTTCCTAATAATGTTAGGTTTAGATCCCTCCACCTGTTTATATCTTTTTTTTATTTCATCCCATTTTTCCCATAATTATTCCAGAAGAGATCTGAGTTTTTATTTGTTATATTCATGCCTAAATACCTAGCTTTTTTTTTGTAATGTTAAATCCTGTCAAGCCTTTTATGTCCATTTCCTCTTTTTTGTCATATTTTTTGTAATTACATTTGTTTTTCTTCATTTATTTTTAATCCTGATATTTTTTCAATTTTTTTTTATATATTTTATTAAATTTAGAATACTGTTCAAAGGGTCTTCTACTGTTATTACAATATCATCTGCAAACGTTCTTGCTTTGTATTGATCTCCTTTAATTTTTGTTCCTTTGACTTCTGTTGCTTCTCTAATTTTTCTTAACAAAATGTCTACCATAATTACAAATAATATCAGTGACAACAGACATCCTTGTCTTGTCCCT
This sequence comes from Phrynosoma blainvillii, assembly GCA_026167975.1. NCBI lineage: Eukaryota > Metazoa > Chordata > Lepidosauria > Squamata > Phrynosomatidae > Phrynosoma > Phrynosoma blainvillii. Next base: position 213,459,360 of record JANUYF010000001.1, read on the forward strand.
TTCTTTATCATTATTGATTTTGTACTACTTCCATTAATTATTATTTTAGCCATTTTTTATATATCACATCTATCCATTTTAAGAAGTTTTGTCCTATTCCTATTTGCCATAGTATATTTTTCATTAATTTCCAATCCAAGTTGTCAAAAGCTTTTTCCAAGTCCAATAAGATTCTAGCCAATTTCCTTTCATTATGTAGTTCAAAAAAATTCTATTACATCTATGACTTGACTTATGTTCTCTCACAATTGTCTAGTAAGGACAAAACCACATTGCTCCTCTGATATTATATCCTTAAGAATTAGTTTTAGCCTACTGGATAAAATATATCCAAATAATTTGTAGTCTTTATTTAGTAAAGAAATTGGTCTATATCCATTTAGATCTTCTTTATTTCTTCTTTTCTTTAATATTATTTTTACATTTGCTTCCTCCCATGATGGGGGCATTTTCCCTTCTCTAATATTATTCATAGTCCATAATAGAGGATCACTGATCTCTTCTTTAAATACTTTATAGAATTTCCTAACTAAACCATCTGGTCCTGGACTTTTGTCATTTTTTACATGTTCGATTGCTAGCCATAAGTCTTCCTTTGATATTGGTTCTTCCAAGATTTGTTTTATTTCCTTTTTTATTATCAGAATACTACTTTGGTTCAGATAGTTCTCTATAGCCTCCTCTTTTATCTCCTTTTCTTCATAGATTTTCTTAAAATGATCGAAGAATATTTCTTTAATCTTTTTTTGTTCTGTAAATGTTTTATCATCTTTTTTAATCTTTATGATTATATTTCATTCCCTCTCTTTCCTTAGCTTCCAAGATAACCATTTTCCTACATTATTTACATTTTGGAATTGTATAGCTTTTACAATTTTCATCATTTTTATTACTTCCTCTGACTTCTCTATTGAATATTGCTTTTGTAGTATGTTAATTTCTTGTATTATTCTATCTTTATTTGTACTGTTTGTTAATTCTTTTTTTCCTTATTTTGTCCAATATTTTATTCATTTTATCTTTCTTTGTTTTTTGTATCTCTATATTCTTCTGTATGAAAAAAATCTTATTACAGTCTTAGCTGCATCTCACACTATTTCTAATCCCATTTCTCTTTCTAAGTTTTCTTTAAAGTAGTTCTTCAATATTTGTTTTGCCTCTAATACAACCTTTTCATTTTGCAATAAATGATCTTGTAATTACTATCTAAGTTCCATATTCATAACCTTCAAACTTACAATTATCGGATTATGATGTTCTTGCTAGTATTTCTGCTTTTTTAACTTTGGAACATAATGTCTTGGAAATCAGAAAAAAGTCTATGTCCCTCCAAAAAAAAAAGGTGAATTCCCTTATATTCCCTTTTTTCTGTCTCCATATATTTATCAAATTGAAATAGTCCATTAACGTGAAAAAAAGGTTTTGGTAGTCTCTCTTGTTTTTCTTTTACTTTCCTACTCGATAATCTATCCAATTGTGGGTCTATTACAGCATTAAAATCTCCACATATAATTATTTCTTTCCCAATATATTCCTACAATTTTTCGTTAATTTTTTTATATACAATTTTGCTTTTTTTCTCTTGCAGGGCATATAATGCCACTATTATTATTTCTCTTTCTTGTACTTTTATTTCTATCTCTATGTAGAATGGATCATTGAACAACTCTTTAGAACTTAAATTTTTAGTAATATAAATAACAGCTCCTCTCTTTTTTTGCCTAAAGGATCAGACATACTCTATTCCAATTTTTGAATTCTTTAACATTCTTCTATCTTTATTTCAAATATGTGTTTCCTGTAAAGTAACTATGTCATACTTCAGTTGGGTTATTTTATGAAAAATCTCCCTCCTTTTTTTATCATTTAAACCTTTTACGTTCCAGGATAATAAAGTTATATTTTTAGTTCAGACATTTGTCTTTATCCTTAATTTCCTTTTTCCGTATCTGTGTCCTCTTCTAAGATTTTTCCTTCTCCATTTTCTCCTCCTCCTCCTTCTTCTTCTCCCCTTCTTCAGTACATAAAGTTGTTTCTTCATTTTTGCATTCTTCCCTGTTTTTATTTGCCGATCTTAATTTTCCTCTATAGATTTGAGATCTTTCTTTTTCTCAGTTCTTTTTAAATTTTCTATTGCATCTTTTCCAAAAATCCTTCATTTTTGAATAGAATTCAGTTTGCACCATCTGTGTCTAAAGAACACTGAGATCCCTTCTATTTCTTCCCATTTATAATTAATGCAATTTTTATTCAATAAAGAAGTTAGGAATTTATAATCCTCTCTTTTCCTCACTATTCTTTTATGTATATCTTTGAAAATCTTTATCTCCTTGTCATCCATTATAAAGGTTTTCTTATAGCTTATTTCAAGTATTTGTTCTCTTGCTCTTTTCCTTACAAAGTAGATCACTATGTCACTATGTCATCCTTTATCTTTTGCTACTTGAGAATTTAATCTAAACATCCTATTAATTTCTGGTTTGATATTTCTGTATAGTCTGATAATATCAGTAAAAAGTAGTCATACAAGTTTTCTCTTTTCATTTCTTTTGATCCTCTAATTTTCAAACAATTTTCCCTTTGTTTGTACTCTTCTAATGCTTTTTTATCTAATCTTTTCTCCAATTCTCATTTTTCTCTTTTTTGTTTTTGTTATCTCTTCCTCTATGCTTTCTGTTTTCTCTTCTACCTTATCCAACCTTCTTTTGATGTTATTCATTTCTTTTGTAACATGGCTTTTAACATAGTTGTTGTGTGTCTTTTGTTTACAAATTATATTTTAATTATAACAGTATGGTTTTGATCTGTGATTTCAGTGGGAACAGTCCAGACAAAATAACAAGACCCTACCAAGAAGGCTTACCCTGTGCAGACTGTCCTAATGACTGTGATGATAAGCTCTGTAGTAAGTTACTAATAACATATCAATGGTGTTAGATAAATAACTACAGGTTATTCTTGCTCCTCTTTGGAAATCATCTGTGTCAGCCTTCTTCAACTTAGTTCCTCCTAGATACCACCCTGCATCTTACTGAACTGGGAGATAATGGGATTTGTAGTCCATGACATCCAGAAGATCTTCTGGATATCATCTACAAGAAATAGTACAGAGCACCTTCTGGATGTCATGTACTATATACCCCATTATCTCCCAGCTCTGAACTTCCTTTCTGCACTTGACCAGAATGTTAAGAGCTACTACATTTCTAAAAGTAGGCTGTAGCCATTGAGATCTCTCTATATAATAAGATTTGTTCCTTATTATATAGAGAGATCTATATAATAAGGAGGAGAAGAAAGAGTGCAGCAAGATAATATATAGTTCCATCTATCATAGATAGCCAAGAAACAATATGACAATAGAGAATCATGCATCAGCTGTAGCTTTCAAATGATTTCAAGAACAGCTTTACAAAAATAAATATACGATTATGTGGTAATAATGTCAAAGTTTTTGTCCTTTGAGGAAGAATTTCACAATGACACAAATTAATATTAATTCAAATTAAGGATAAATCTGTTGCAAGATTGAAATAATGCACTTTGTAAACTAAGGAGGAAAGAAATCATTGTTGCTATTTTTGTTGTTAGCATTCTCTCACATATATCTAACTTTAATTTGTCTGGTTTCTTTCAGCCAGTGCATGCCCTTATCAAAATTTTTACGACGAATGTGACACAACAATGAAAAGCTACTTTAATTGTGACTCAAAAGTTATGCATGACTCCTGCCCAGCCACCTGCAGATGCTCAACTGGAATGATATAAATATAAGTACAAAGGTCATCTTAAAACAATAGTCCTTGACTGAGAAGGAATGGAAATTCAAGATTTATTTTTTCTCTTAAACTGGCAAAACTGGCAAAAAGCAAATTAAGATTTCTTTTAAAATGTGTTTTACTGTTACAATTAAGACAGAGACTCTTTCAAATCAAACACAAAAAAGTAAACATGTGTTGCAGTAAAGTAGTTATACATATCAGTTTTTGTCGAAGATGCATACTGTAATAGAAGTTTTTGAACCCTCTTTTTAAAAAAAATGTATTTGCATAGTCCTGAATGATCTTGTTATACTATACATTAAAAGATCTCCCCAGAATTTTTGTTATGCCAGTGTGAGTTTCATTAGGCCTTCATTTTAGTTCCATAAAGTCACATAAATTTTTTTCACTACTCTAGTGTATTTAACTTATGATGTCACTTTTTTATATATAAACAAAAGAAGTTTAGAACTCTTTTCAGCAAGGCATATATATTCAGGCTCCAGCGTATTTCCAGTTCTTTGCTATGATCATGTGGAATATAAATCAGCTCATAGCTGAATACTTCTAAGTTCATACATTAGATTACTCTAATGTACATTGCATACATTAGATTGAGTTGGAAGAATAGTTCAGCATAACATGGTTCATAACGTACATTGCTTTACAACACAGGTGAGTGAAAAATAAGTTGATACAGTACATCCATTTGCAGCACAGTTGAATTTTACACAATTCACATATTACACTGTAGTAGAAATTTAAGTGTTAGAAAATTCATATGTGGCATTGCTTTAGAAACAAGTTGAATGGGAAGAAGCCATCCATTCCATTGCTTTAGAAAGATCCGTGAATGGTTCACTGCTCATGTTTACATTGCTTTAGAAATAAAGTTCAGTGCAAGAAATGTTATGCATGGCATTGCTGTAGAAAGAAAATTGAATGGGAAACAATTCACAGTTCATGCATTACCACACAAGACTCTAGAAATGGAATTAGAGCAGAATATCTATTTCCACCCTTTTTCACACATCAGCACTCTTCCATAGCTGACCAGTCTAGTGTTACTATTGCACAGCTTTGCATTAATAGGAAAAATTCATCAATGACTGCCAATATTGCTACATTCTTGCAATTCTGTAAATGCAAACGGCCATTGGTAGTGCAGTTCTGAGATAGCAGAATTCATTTGATGCAAGTGGCCATGTCTCTAACCGTTCCCCCTGTTTCTGCTAGGCACAAAATTTCCAGTGCAGGTGTGAAGGATGCTTTTCCAAAAACTGATTAGATTTTACTACTGTAATTTCAGTAATTTCTTTCCTTCATAAATGATTAATTTTGAGGTTGCACACAATTCCTATGATAGTTTTCATTCGCACATTTTTTTTCTTGTCTTCAGGGTAATATTTTTATTTTTATTTTTATTTATTTATTTATTTTTTAGAAAACCAGAAAGCCTCTGCCACCATTATAGAAACATAGCCCTTAGTTCAAACTGGTTTTCCATTACTACAAGCTACCCAGTCATTATGTACTAGAAATGAGTTTTTAATCGATATTTATAGAATCATAAAATCATAGAGTTGGAAGAGACCACAAGGGCCATCCAATCCAACCCCCTGCCATGCAGGAACTCAAAATCAAATCATCCTCAACAGATGGCCATCCAGCCTCTATTTAAAGACCTCCAAAGAAGGAGACTCCACCACACTTCAAGGGAGTATGTTCCACTGTTGAACATCTCTCACTGTCAGGAAGTTCCTCCTAATGTTGAGGTGGAATCTCTTTTCCTGTAGCTTGCATCCATTGTTATGTGTCCTATTCTCTGGAGCAGCAGAAAACAAGCTAGCGCCATCCTAAATATGACATCCCTTCAAATATTTAAAGAGGGCAATCATATCCCCTCTTAACCGTCTCTTCTCCAGGCTAAACAACAATGCTTGAGAAGCTGTGGGAGATATAGTTCTGCAATTGGTGAGCTGTTTTTGTGTTCCTGGAGAGCTGAAGAGAAGAGTCCTGGAGAGAAGTGAGTTAAGTGTGTCTATTCACAGACTCTGCTCTTATCAGTTTCTTTTGGAAGCTTATTCTTGTTTGGCAGCCTGCCTGGACTGGTATCAGTTCGTTTGGTGTGTTTGTCTGTTTAAGTCACTGACTCAGCGCAAACATGGAAACGCCTGTCAAATTTGAAAAACTGTCCAAGAAAAATTATGCTTCATGGAAGATATACATGCAGGTTTTGCTGATAAAGCAGGACTTATGGGAGTATGTAAAGAAGCAACCAGACCCTACTAATGAGGATCAATTAGAAGGTGATGAAAAAGCTAGAGCAACAATTGTTTTAGCTGTAGAGCCAAGCCAGCTGAACAATATCAGAGAAGTTTGAAAATACTTTATATAAGGAGATTGAGCAGAAAGAGAGGAGAGAGAGACAAAATATATTTGAAATGGATAATAAGCCAGGGAAGTGGCTGGGAAACAAATTAAAGAGGACTGAGACAAAAATCATTATGGAAATAGTTGATGATGAAGGTAAAACAGCATTTCAAAAAGAAATTCAAAGGAAATTTCATTATTACTTCTCAAATTTATACAAGAAAGAAATGGATAGAGATTAAAAGAACAAGACTTTTGGAAATTTTCTACAAAATACAGATTATATGAAATTGAGTGACAATGTCAGAGATAAATTAAACACGGACATAACAACAAAAGAAATAGAAGAAACCATCAGGAAACTCAAACTGAAAAAATCACCTGGATCAGATGGTTTTATTTTGGAATATTATGTTAAGTTCATAGATTTCTTACTAATAGAACCATTAAAAAAATACTATTAATGATATATCAATAAACGGAATCCCTGAATCTTGGAAATTCGCAGACATTGTGCTAATTCCAAAAGAAGGAAAGGATAGTACAGGGATTGAAAATTATTTAACAATCTCATTGATGAACATAGACTACAAAATATTTACAAGTATTCTGGTGACTAGATTAAAAGAGGTGCTGAAAGACAGAGTTCATGAGGATCAAGCAGGCCTTTTGCCGCAACGACAAATTAGAGAAAATATAAGAATAGTTTTTTGTGGGTTTTTGGGCTGTGTGGTCATGTTCTAGAAGAGTTTCTTTCTGACGTTTTGCCAGCATCTGTGGCTGGCATCTTCAGAGAATACTGGAATAGAAGAGAGTGGGTCTATATATACTGTGAGACACTGGGTAGGGAGGAGTGATTTCCAATTAAACTGTGTATTGTTCTGGTTGAATATGAATTATGAACAAAATAATGAGGAAAAAACTGGCAATGTTACTTATTGATGCGGGGAAAGCTTTTGATGTTGTAAATTGGGATACTATGTTTTTGATCTTAGAAGAACTGAATTTTGGTGAAAAATTTATAACATGGATTAAAAGTATATATGCAGAACAAAAAGCTAGATTATTCATAAATGGGGAGAAGACTAAAGAATTCAGCATCTTTTGTGGCGTAAGACAAGGATGCCCTATTTCACCATTGTTGTTTCTGATAATAATAGAGCTACTTAACAATATTATAAGACAGAATAAGGAAATAAAGAGCCCAAAAATAAGAGGATTGGAATTTAAGGTAAAGGCATATTCTGATGATTTAATTGTATTCCTTGAGGACCCTATAACTAGTATAGAAAAGCTAATGTATATTTTTAAAGAATTTGGAAAACACACAGGGTTTAAATTAAATAAAGATAAGTCGGTAATCATCACCAAATATTTGTCAAGTAAAGAAGAGGAGATTTTGAAGCAAAAAACACTTTGTAAGATTGTCAAAAGGGCAAAATATTTAGGAGTCTATGTTTCCAATAGAAACATGGAATTATTTGATTTAAACTATATGAAAACATGGAATGAAATCAAAAAAGACCTGGTAAGGTGGACATGACTAAAACTCTCATTCTATGGGAGAATAGCTGCTTTAGAAATGTTTGTGTCACCCAAATTCATCTATTTATTTACCAATTTGCCAATAATTCACAACAGTAAGCCATTCTCTATGTAGAATAAAGAACTAAAAAAAATTATTTGGGAAGGGAAGAAACCCCGAGTTAAATGGAAAAATCTTAACTGATAATAGAGATAATGGTGAATGTGAGGTACTGGATTTGGAAATATACTTTCAAGCATGTGTATTAACATGGATTCAAGAATGGATAAAGATAAGAAATAAAAGGCTCTTGATTTGGAGGGCTATGATTTAAAATACGGCTGGCACACGTACTTATGGTACGACAAAGAAAAAGTTCATCAAAGGTTCTCTCACCATATAATAGGAAAAGTACTTATAAAAACACAGGAAAAAATAAAAGCCAACTTTTATTGGGAGATCCCAGGATGGATGTCACCACAAGAAGCCATGTTAAGTAGATTTAGAACAACGACGAACTGGCTAAAATACAAAGAAATCACTATACAAGATCCAAGGAGTGGGACTGTAAGACTAAAAGAACTAGATAGCATTCAAAACAGAGACCCAGATTTGACATGGCTTCAATAGCATCAACTACAAAGTATGATAAGAAACGATCTAAAAAAAATCAAGGAATCTACCTAGCAAAAAATGAACTTGATAACATCTTGCTAATAGAAAAACCAAAACAAATAGCTAACCTTTACAAAGTATTATTGCAAAGAAAATTAGAAGAAAAAGTGGTTAAAGAACATATGCTACACTGGGCTAGTGACATTGGTAATGAAATTTCTTTGGAAAATTGGACTAAAGCTAGAAATGCAACATATAAATTCACAAATAATCTATTACGAGAAAATTTCTTCAAGATGGAAACCAGGTGACATCTTAGTCCCGTGAGATTGGCAAAAATGTACAAAAATAACAATTATCTTTGCTGAAAGTGTAACAAAGACTATGGCACATGGATTCACATGTAGTGGACCTGGCCTGTTATAGCCAAATTCTGGGAAAATCTACATAATATAATTATGGAAATAACAAACATAACATTCGACCCCACACCTGAAATACATCTATTAAACATGGTGCATATGATAAAAGGCTCAGAAAGGAAAGATAAATGAAAACTAATTCTGTATATGATAACAACTGCTAGATTACTAGTAGCTAGTAAATGGAAAACAGATGCAATACCAACTATTGATAATTGGTTGCTTGACTGATAGACATCTCAGAATTGGATAAAAAAGGAAATCTACAAGAAGGGAAAACAATCAATGAGACAAATGAGAAATTGGGTTTGTTATTTACTTACTGTAATAAAATCTGGGGAATTTAATGTACTAAGATTACGTGAATAAATTGAAAGATCACTTGGGGGAAAATTACTTATAAAATTAGAAATGATGTTAGAGACAATATAGAGAACCGTTTAAAATAAGAAGTTGTAAATTCTAAGAATAATTAACAACATATTGATGGGATATGTCAATGACAGTAACTTATATGAAACCAAGAAAAAAGCATTATTGGTGGTGATGGTAATATCTGCATTTTGCCTATATGTATTCTATGTGAAGTGTTGTTGTTTTTTAGCTATGTAAAATATTTATGTTATAATAATTTTTAAAAAATCAGAGATAAGAGTTCAGCGTTTGAAGTCTGGAAAGCTCTTGAGAATGTCAACCAACCAGCTGGAGCCTTGTCAAAAATGCTGTGCATCAGAAAGCTATATTGTTGTAAACAGCAGGAAGCTGAATCCATGTTTGTACATTTAAAAAGGATGCAGGATAATTTCTCAGAGTGCAGCGAGCATGGCATCCAAATAGAATAAACCCAGAAAGCCTATATACTCCTGAGTAGTCTAAACAGTGAGTGGGAATTTCTGATGTACAATCTCCAGGGAGTAGCTGAAGCTGATTTAAAAGTGGACCTTGTGGCATCCAGAATACTGGAAGAGATACAGAGGAGAGACTCAGAGGAGAGCTTCAAGGGTGCGACCAGCTGGAGGTGACAACCAACCAACCATACTATGTCCTTGTCTGAGAAAGGGAGTGCTGCTGTCTGCAGGACACAGAGATGTTTTTCCTGTGGGGAGAGTGGACATTTGATGAAGAACTGTCCGAAGGGCTCTGCAGCAAAGAAGGGACAAAACTCACAAAGGAAAGATAAGTCCCATGATGGGAGGGGGTTTGCTACTGCTGTGGAGGGAGTTTTAAGTGAGAAGAAGGACCAGTCTGTCTGGATTTTGGACAGTGGGTGTTCTCACCACAAGACCCCTAATAGAGAAAAACTACAGACACCAAAGCCAGCACCAATGGACACTATGGTATTTACAGATGGTGAACCTGGCATTGTAGACGTTCAAGGGTCTGTATTAATCCCGGCTTTAAAAAAGGTATTCCATAATGTTCTGTGTGCACCAAAACTGCAGAATAGCCTTGTGAGTTTGCCATCTCTAACCAGTGATGGATATGCAATCCTTTTCAAAGGAGATGGGGGGAATTGTGTTCAAGGAGGGAGCAGTGTGTGGTAAAGCCATAAAGAAAAATCACATTTATCACATGTGCAGTGTGGGAAAGTAACAAACAAGCCACTGCATGATGGTTGTGCTCATTACTTCCATACAGTTATGGGCCACATAAGCTTTAAAGGTTTAAAAAATCTAGAGAAGATTTGCCCAGAGTTCAAGATAGAGAACTGTAAAAGTTACCTTGACTGTGCTGTGTGCAAAAGGATAAAAGTCAAGACTTACCCTGTGGCGAAGGTGAGCAAAGGCCTTTTTAGGTGGTACATGCAGACTTATCAGGGTCACATCAAGTAAAGATTATAGGGGGAAGCAGGTTTACCCTACTGATAATAGACAGGCATACCCAATTTATATATGTGGCGATGCTCAAAACCAAAAGTGAGGCTGCTGACATGATTAAAAGATGGATTAATTCTGTTGAAAGGGAGTTTCCCTACAAGGTTGGCACTTTTGTGACAGACAGAGGTGGGGAATTTTTATGTAATAATTTGCAGCAGTGGTTTGGGCAGAAAGGAATCCAACACAAAACTACGAATCCCAATTGTCCTGCAAAAGATGGTTTGGCTGAATGCAGGATTGAGATGATAAACCGAATAAGGGATTGTTTGTTGGAGGATTCTGGAGCGCCAGCTAATTTGTGGGGAGAAGCCACAAGAACTGCTTACCACATTGTAAACAGGTCATTGTGCAATCTGATAAAACAAACACCATATTACTTATTGTATGGAAGAGCACCGAACCTGAAGTACTTAAGAGTTTTTGGATAATTCGCCTCAGTGTACATTCCTCCTCAGTTCAGGAAAAAGAATGAGCCCAAAAGCCAAAGGTTGCATTTTGTGGGCTATGAGGTTCCTGATGGATGGGAATAGGATTTTGTGTTCCAGGAGTGCTAGTTTTGAAATCCATGCTGGGTGGGAGAAAATTCATTCAAATCAATATGTTTTTGTAAAGCTTAAAAATATTGATGCAAAGAAAAACACTGGAAATGGAGAAGCAATAGCATCCAGAGATGTGAGTGATGGACAAACAAGCACTTCGGAAGACACACAAACACCAAAGCAAGAGCCAGGGCAGAGACAGGCTATTCAGAGTAGTAGTAGTGACACTGAGGATGAGCATGGCAGAATCAGAGTCATTATTCCATGAAGGACTCAACGAGTCAGGAGACCACCAGAAAGGTTTGTGGTGCAAGAGGCACGAGCTTGCACTGTTGTGGTAGAGGAGCCTGATGATTATAAGGACATGCTCAGGTATCCAGTAACAGAGCAGGAGAAGTGGAATCAGTGTATTGGTGGATAGGAAAGCGTTTGAGATGGTTGATAGACCTGAAGAGCAGAAAGCAGTCAACTGTAGATAAGTCTACAGGAAGAAGGACATACTTGATGGGACTGTGAAATATAAGGCTAGAATAGTAGCAAAAGGTTACTCACAGAGACGGTTTGAGAATTATGATAGGACATTCTCACCAACAGCCAAGGCAGAGAGTCTCAGGATGGTGCTTGCTGTGGCTGCCAAAAGGAAGTTAGTGGTTCATCATTTCGACTTCAAGACAGCATATCTCAATGCCAATTTAGATGAAATTGTATTCATGGAACAACCTCCTGGATATGAGTTTGAAGGCAGTAATAAAGTCTAAGCTGAGGAAACCATTATATGGACTTAAGCAAAGCACCAGATGCTGGAACTGGTGTATACACGAGGAATTAGTGAAACTGGGTTATCGACAAAGTGTGGCTGATGCATGTGTATACCCAAAAGGTAGTATAATTCTAGTTATTTATGTTGATGATCTGTGTGTAGTGGCAAGGGACGAAGAAGAGATCAGACTGGTGCAGAATGAGTTAGCACATAAGTTCAAACTCAAGGACCTTGGTCATCTAAAAAGCTACCTGGGAATAGAGGTAGAGAAAGACCAGAGTGGTGGTTTCAGGTTGTGCCAGAGGAGAAAAATAGATAAATTAGTGGAAAAGTCCAGTTTAAGTGAAGCTAAAGTTGTAGGAAGCCCAATAACGCCTGATTATCAAAATCTGGAATCAGAGGAGATGTTTGAAAGACTGGATATATATCATTCAGTGAATGGGAGTTTGTTGTTTTTGGCAAACAACACAAGACCAGACATTAGCTTCTCAGTAGGGTTGCCCAGCAGAAGAGCTGCAAATACTAGACAAGTAGACTGGACAGCATTGAAGTGAGTTGTGCAATATTTAAAGGCCACAAGAGACAGATGCTTATTAGTAACTGGAGGAACGTCAAAACTAGATTTTGCTGACAATTTTTTTGCATCGGAAACAGCTGACAGAAAATAGGTAACTGGTTTGATGGTCAGCTATGCTGGTAGCCTGGTTATTTGGAGGTCCAGAAAGCAAGGATGTATCACACTAAATACAACAGAGGCAGAGTTTGCTGCATTGTCAGAGTTAGCAAATGAAATCCAGTGGGCTAGACAATTGTTAAAAGATCTAGGAGAGGAATGCAGTGGAGCAACAGCGGTGAACGAAGACTCGCAAGCATGCATTGGCATGGCAGAGTCAGAAAATTTAAAATGTAGAACAAAGTATATCGCAGTAAGATACCAAAACATGAGAGAACATGTACAAAGTGGAACACTGAAGCTACAATATGTTGGCATGGAGGACAATGGAGCAGACATACTTACAAAACCTTTGTCTGTAGAACGACACACGAAATTGACTAACAGGTTAGGTATCAGCAATTAAGGTCACAGTTTATAAAAGGGCAGGTGTAAATGACACATGGGACACACCACATGTCATTTGGAGGGGGATATCAGGAAATGACATGTATTTGACCACAAGATGGAGCTGTAAGCTAGGTCAGGGGTAGGCAACCTTTCCCCTTTAAGGGTCAAGGGACTTCAGCTCCCAGAAGCCTCAGCCATGTTGGCCAATAGTCCCATGTTGGCCAATAGCTCCTGGGATTCTGGGAGCTGAAGTCCCTTGGCCCTTAAAGGGGAAAGGTTGCCTACCCCTGACCTAGGTAATGAAAGTAATTGAGCTCCAGTGGCAGGTGTGCGTGGGTCAGCACTTGGGAATATGCACACCTGGGATGTCTAATGCAATAGGCATTGTTGACCACCTATAAAAGGGAGATGGGAATTATCTCCAGTGTGGCTTTGTTGTGGATGGTGGTTGGCGGAATAGTTTGTTGGTTTGAAGAAGATTCGTGAGTATTCGAGATGGCTGTCCAATACTCTGTGTATATATATTGTAAATACTGCAAACAAAGATTAAAGCCCTTGAGCTGAGTGAAGGCTGGCCTTGTTGCTGTCTTTATTTGGCAAGCCAGAGCTCAAGGTTGTGTGCTGCGGTGAAGGAATTTTTCCTTCTCTGCCTGAAGTCTTTTTGCAGATGTCTCTCATGAATCCTTCTCCTTGGCGTCCTGTCGACGTGGTTCAACTCTGCACGTGGTCGTGGTGGACACAGCGCGTCTTTCTACACCCCAACAAAATATACCCTGTTCCCTTAGTTGTTCCTTATAGGGCATGGTTTCCAGACCCTTCACCATTTTAGTCGCCCTCCTCTGGACACGCTCCAGTTTTTCAACATCTGTTTTGAATTGTGGTGCCTAGAACTGGACACAGTATTCCAGGTGGGGTCTGATCAATGCAGAATACAGCGACACTATTACTTCTCTTGATCTAGACCAGGGGTAGGCAACCTTTCCCCTTTAAGGGCCAAGGGCCTTCAGCTCCCAGAATCCCAGGAGCTACTGGCCAACATGGGACTATTGGCCAACATGGCTGAGGCTTCTGGAAGCTGAAGTCCCTCGGCCCTTAAAGGGGAAAGGTTGCCTACCCCTGATCTAGACACTATACTTGTAAGTGAATAATTTGCTATACCTTGAAGTATTGGCTATGTTTGACCTTCAGCAAATAGTTGGATAGTTGAAGTCACCCATCACTATTACATCTCTCCTTTCTGAGTGTGTGGTCATCTGTTCTAGAAACGCATCATCCAATTCCTCAGTCTGACTTGGGGGTCTGTAGTAGACTCCTACTATAACATCCTAGTTGTTTCCTTCCCCTTTAATTTTTATCCAGATGTTTGCCACCTGATTTCCAGGATTTAAGTCCTGGATCTCTTCACAGATGTAAACATCCCTGACATATAATGCTATTCCTCCTTTTTGGCCTATTTCTCTTAAAAAGGTTATATTCCTACATTCCAATCATGAGACCAGGTTTCAGTGATGCCTATTATATCATATTTGCTTTGTTGTTCAAGTTCATCTTTTTTTATTTCCCATGCTCTTTGCATTAGTGTAGAGACATCTAAGAGCACGGGACCTCCCCACTTGCTGCCTGTGTGAGGTTTTTTGCCTCCCTCTGTTGGGCCCTTGCATCATTTGCCTTCTTCCCTCTATAAAACTTTGACTATTATCTCCTGCCTTCCAAGATACCTTCCAAGATACTGTCTCCCTCCCCAACATGACTCATTTTAAAGCCCTCCTGATCAAATGTTTGAGACTACTGGCAAAATTGTTTCTGCCAACTGGTGTGAGATGCAGCCCATCTATTGCTTGAAGTCCATCCTTATGGAACCCCAGCCCATGATCCAAGAATACAAATCGTTCTTGGCAGCACCATGTACCCATCTACTATCTTCCTCTCCCTTCCTGGACCATGCCCTTCAACTGGGAGAAGAGATGAGATAACACGCTCTGCATCCAGCTATTTCAGCTTCCTACCCAAAGCCTCATAATCCCTTCTGATATACTGAAGACTACGCCTTGCAGTATCATTGGTTACACAGAAGGGGTAATGGTCAGTAGGCTTGACAAGTTTTGTCAGCCTCACTGTCACATCACAGATTTTTGCCCCAGAGAGACAACACACCTCCCAGGACATCTTGTCAGGCCTACAAACCACTGCTTCTGTACCCCTCAACAAGGAGTCCCACACCACCACCACACAACCCTCTGAGGCTTGGTAGTGGCTATTCCCTACAGAGGTACTCTTAGGGTCCCCTTCCTCTTCATCCTTGATAAGGAAGAGAGTTTCAAATCAATTCTGTAACTACAAGCTCCCAGATCGATCCCTGGTTTCCCTATTTTTGTGTGTGACATTCCTCCAGCTGTCAAGCTCCTGTGTTCATGAAGTGACCTCCTCCTTAACAACTTCCTCTGTGTGCTTCCCATCCAAGACCATTCATTCTGCTCTTTCCAGGAAAACCTCTTGTTCCCTAATATGCTGAAGTGTAGCTATCCAGGCCTCCAGCTGCTGTACCTTCCAGGAGGGCTGCCAACTTGCACTTGGTGAAGGTGAAGTTCCCAACATCTCTTGGCAAGAAGACAAACATCCCACAAGCGTTGCAGGTGACTGCACCAACTCCCTCAGTGTCCATATTGAGAAATCTTAAGTAAACACTGAAACAGGACTATGGGCTTCTCCCTCAACAAGTCCCCTAGTAAAGACCTGTGTAAAGGGTTTTCTCTTGGCCTTTTCACCAGACTCTGTCAGCGAGCTCAATCAAGTGGGTTTCTAACTCTACAGAGGGCTCCTGGATGCTACCTTATTCTGGAGTCAAGTCTCTGGCTCTCTTTCTCTGAGCAAAAAAACCCTGAAACTCCTTAAATTATTATTATTATTATTATTTTCAGGAAAACTTCTAAAAACAAGGGTCAAAGCTTACCTTCTCCCTGTGCTGTTTTTTCCCTTTTCCTGTGAAAAATTCTGGGAGGAGTTGTATAGAACTAGTCAGCTAGCTCCACCCCCTAGTGACTCATAGATGTGGTTCACCAAAGTGCCACCCACAGCAAAAAAAAAAAAAACTCTCCCAAGTGTTGATGTTTTTTAATTTAAACACTCACCCACTCAAAATGGCAACCCCAAAACTGCTTTCCTTCTCCTTCACGGAATTTATATTAATCTAAGCACAAAAGGCACATTAGGAATAGGACAATTATCTACCTCATTGATCAAATGGGTGTTCCACCTCATGGCATGGTGGAAATAAAAGTTCCATGTTCAAATTTTTTGGAGAAGTGTTCATTTCCTATTGTCTTGGAATGCAGATATAATAGTGTAGCACCTACTGGAAATATGTCTTGTGAGTGTTTTTATTTTATTTTATTTTATTTTTTAGAAAAGTTATAGAACATGATTTTAAATGAATTCCAGTTTTCTTTTACTTGATTTATGGACTGATCCCTTATCACAGCTGTTAATATGTCAAGATCCATCATTTCTTTTAATTTGAGTAGATGTTCTCCCATTGAAGGGATATTCTCATGCTTCCAATATTTTGTGTAAAGCATTCTGGCTGCTGTTAACACGAGGAGTATTATCTTTCTATGTTTCTTCTTGATGGTGGTGTTGATTTTGTTGGTTGTATTTAAGAGATACAACCCTGAATTGAATGAAATATTTTCCTGAAGAATTTCATTCATATGACTTTTAATTCTTTTCCAATTTTTTGCCCATTTGCACCTCCACCATATATGTATAAAAGAGCCCTGTATATATTGACACTTCCAATAGTTTATTTTTCCTGTTTTATGCATAGCATTCAAATGGGTTGATGATAAATACTACCAATAATTCATTTTAAGAGCATTTTCCTTTAAATTTTGGCATAAATATAAATCAATCAGAATTGTTCCACAATGTTTCTCATGCTTCTTGTTCAATATTCTTCCCAATGTCTTGGGCCCATTTTAACATACAATCTTTTATTGTTTCATGTTCATATTCACATTCTCTTACACTTTTTATAAAATTTGTTACATGGTGTTTCCCATCATCTGTAAAGATCTTATATAATTCATTTTTGTTCCATTTTGAAACACTCTCTCAACTGTGTATATAGGAACCAATGGTATTTAATCCCTGGTTCTTTAGATTTCATCATGAGATTTTTTTATTCACTTTCATTGTAATGTTCTATGGTTCACTATCAAATCTACTTCTTAAAAAAAGGCTTCTTGTGGGGAACCCCCATTGCTATCCCTCTGTAGAATCATAGAGTTGCAAGAGACCACAATGACCATCCAGTCCAACACCCTGCCATACAGGATCACACCATCAAAACACTTCTGATAGATGGCCATCCAGCCTCTGTTTAAAAAAATCCAAACAAGGAGACTCTACCATATACTGAGGAGTATATTCCACTGCCAAACAGTTCTTACCTCCAGGACATTCTTCCTAATATTTAGGTGGAATCTCTTTCCCTGTAGTTTGAATCCACTGCTCCATGTCCTAATCAATATGTCATCACTTCAAATAATTAAACACATCTATCATGCCACCACTTAACTGTTTCTTCTCCAAGGTAAACATATCCAGCCCACTAAGCCACTCCATATAGGGAAAGGTTACCAGATCTTTTCCCATTTTGGTCACCCTCCTTCGGACATGCTGAAGCTTGTCAATGCCCCCCTTGAATTGTAGTGCTCTGAACTGGATATAGTATTCCAGATGAGTTTTGACCAAAGCAGGATTGAGTGGCACTATTACTTCCCTTGATCTAGATATACTCCTATTGATGCATCCTAAGATCACACTGGCTTTTTAAGCTGCTGCATCATACTGTTGACTCATGTTTAGTTTGTGGAGAAGAGTGCTGAGTACAAACCAAAAGTACAAACAAATGGGTCCTAGAACAGATCAAGCCAGAGATATCCCTAGAAGCCAAGATGATAAGACTTGGGTGGGATGCAGACAGGCAGCTCTGGATCACCCCGGGAAGTGACAGATCAGGGCTGTGGCTACCCCACACCACACCCATGATCCTCACTTTTGCCATCCCAAAAAGAGCAGCAAAGGCCACCCTAAGAGCCAGCATGTGGCTGCCCTGCCCCATTTCTGCCTCCAGGCCAGCCCTTTGGGCTGGTCTACAGAGGCCTTCAGACTGCCGTACTTTGGACACATCATGAGAAGACATGAATTGTTGGAAAATACAATATTAGGAAAGGAGAGAAGTAAAAAGAAAGGAAGGCCACATGCTAGATGAATGGACTTTATTAAAGAGACCATGAATATGAGTTTGCAGGAGCTGGGCAGAGCATGTCTAAGAGCAGTAGAGGACAAGGGGGCCTGGGCATGTCTAATCCATAGAGTCGCCATAAGTCAAGATCAACACGAAGGCAACAACAAGCAAAAAATACACCTCCCTTTTAACTTAGGTTCCACTAATGTGGTCCATTTTATTCTTGGTGGGGTTTTTTACCCATCCATTAAAATGTAAATAGTTCTTTTTGCCAGATCTTAAAGCAACTTTTTGCCAGATCTTAAAGCATTAATAATAGGGAGATTTCAAAACAAAAATATTAATTTTGAAAGAACTATTTTTATTACAGTGACCATACCCATGAGTGATATTTGAAGCTTCAACAATTTTTCTAAGTCACTTGATGTGTTTCTAGTTATTATCGAAGAGGTCTACATTTCTTTTAGTTAGGTATATGCCTAGGTTATTTTTTCTATTTTCTATTTCCTCTTCAGCCTTTGAAATATTTTTGTTAACAATGTTGTTTTGTCTTTATCAGAACTCAAAGTGCAATCAACAAGTCTTGTATGATGAAACAGAACAAAGCTTTATTGAAGTCACAATGCAGAAATTCTCCAGTTGAGTGTTTAAACTGGAACTGACCAACAACAATCAAACAGCCTAATAAAAAAATCCCAAATACCTATCTAACTCCACCCCCACAAATTGACACAATCTAAACCTCCCCACCTACAATTCCCATGAGCTAATTCTCCCCTAACAACCTCCCTGACACAACACTCAGGCACTTCCATACTATGTGCTCACCATCCCCAGTGTCCCACACATTCCAAGCCTCTAAACTAATCAAGCTAAGCGACTTCCGGCGGGGACGGCATGATGATCGGTCCACAGTGAGGGACTCTCCACAGATTGCCACAGCAGGGAAGAGGGGATTCTAGGAATCCCTAACAAGATCCTTGGGAAAGGATCGGAATTGGGGCTTGCTAGATCCAGACCCTGACCCAAGATCGCGGTGGATCGAGGAAGGAGACTGGATTTTTTCCAAACAGCCAGCCCTGCTCTGGTTGCGATTTGCTATTAGCCTAGCCACCCACCTTTTTAATTTCTTTGGAGGAAAACAAAACTTTAAAAAGTACATCGGAGAAAGTAAGTGCATTCAATCTTTTTCTGTTCAAGGA
Organism: Phrynosoma blainvillii; assembly: GCA_026167975.1. Taxonomy (NCBI): domain Eukaryota; kingdom Metazoa; phylum Chordata; class Lepidosauria; order Squamata; family Phrynosomatidae; genus Phrynosoma; species Phrynosoma blainvillii. Next base: position 213,478,745 of record JANUYF010000001.1, read on the forward strand.
TCTCTTAAACTAGACGGAAGCAGCTTTAACTGTGAAAAAATTGACTATTTGTAACTTTGTTACACTGTTATTCAGCCCTTATTAACATCGGAAGTGGGCTGTAAGTGAAAGTGGAGCCAGTGGATACAATTAATAATCTTTATGGGACTCTCTTAAAGGCAGCAAGACTTGGTTTCAAAGCAGATATCGCGTTTTGAATAACTTAAAGCATTAATATTAATTTCGTCTTTGTAAATCAAATGTAAAATTCCCTTCCTTTAAGGACAATTAATTAATTAATTAATTCAAGACAAGAAGAAGGCAAGATGGCGAAGCCATGATACTCTTGGAGAAAGAAGCAGTTTGAGAATTCCTTTTTGTTTGAAAAGGTGTTTTTTTTAGTCAGGAAAGGAAGGGAAAACCCCAGATTAAAGGGGAAATATAAAAAGGACAAATAAATAAATAAATTTGTTTTGGGAAAGCAGAAGCAGAAGCAGAAACAGAAGGAGGCATTAGGAAAAGAGGGATTGTTAAAAGAGATAGACATAACAAAACAACTGGATACAGTCCAAGAAGCTTAAAGAAGACGAGTGAAAGTACCAAGCCCCCCACTCTCTCTCTTCTTACTCTTCCTATCCTGAAGAGCAAAAGCAGGGTATAGAGGTTAATTAAAGCTCTAAATCTTTTGAAGTTTGGAAGCAATAAGAAAGAGTTTGTTTGAAGGAGGAGAAAGATTCCAGTAGTGAGAAATATAAAAGAGAGATTGCGATAGAAGGAGGACAGGAGTAGGAGATGACAGATATTTGGAAATTGAATAATAATAAGAAATAACAAGAAAGAAAGGGGAGGGGACGACAGAGGAAAGATTCCAGCAGTGAGAAGTTTAAAAGAAAGATTGCGATGGAAGGAGGACGGGAGGAGGGGTCGACAGAACTTTTGAAAAGGATACAATGCTAAAGGAAAGATAAAAGAACGTGGTCAAGAGAAGGAAGAAAATAACTTTGGGAAGCAGAACTAATTAATTTAGTAAGACTATTAAACAACCATAAACCAGAGTGTACTAGGAGGGATTGAATTAAGTTTAAAGTTATCAGTAATAAGATAATTTATAGACAACTTCCTCTCTCTCTTCTTTTTTTAATATATAGAAGTTATATTATATTTAAATACTTGAAAATTTATATTAATTTTCTCTTTTCAAATATAGGTACATATATACATTCTTCCATCCCCCCTCTTTTTTTTTACTCCTTTCTATATTTTTACAAATTTTAGTAGAGATAGTGTGACTTAAATAATTTTAAAAAGAGATATATCAAGTAATAATAGACGTATAGTTAAAATTAGGTTTAAATAAGCAATATATATTAATTAATATTTTACCTAAGAAGTAATTTGCTCCCTCTCCCTGACTGTATAAATTATATTATTTTATATTACTGTGTTTTTGATAAAATGGCTTCTGGAGCAAAAAAAGCCTCCTCCCCCAACAAGCAACACTCAAAGGAGGACTTCAATAGACACAACTGGGAAACCTGATCCAATGCAGTAATTGTTGGAAGCTTTCCAGAAAATGAGAGAGGAAGTCAGAGTGGAGATAAAGGCAGAACTGAAACAATCAAGAAAAGAAATCAGAGATGAACTACATAAGGAACTATCGGAGTTTGGAACTAAGCTGAATAAAATAACAGGAGAAATAGAAGGAATAAAAGGTGATGTGGAAGAATTAAAAGAAGCGACTAAAGAATTAAAAAACACAACAACAGAACTGATGGAACAACAAAAGAAAGAAAGTAATATAAATCTCTTACAAGAGATCCATCACAGGGAAAAGAGTTTGAAGCTTAGAGGGGTGCCAGAATCAATAAATCAAGATCTATTTGGAGTAATAACTGCGGCCCTTGCAGAGCTTACTGAGTCACCCCAGGAGAAAATAAGGAGAGAAACAGATACGGTATTTTGTGTGAACTCTAAAACAGCAAAAGAAAAGAATATGCCTAGAGATTTAATTATTACATTTACTAGGATAAAAACAAAATAACTAATTTTGCAAGCCAGTTATAAGAATTTTGGATTGAAGGAAAATTAGTTAAAATTTACAAAGATGTGCCTATGGCCATACTCCGGAGGCGTCAAGAGTACAAATTCTTAACGCAGGAACTAGTTAAAAGAGGAATACGATTTGCGTTGGACAGGACTGAAGGTCTGTCCTTGACATTTAGACAAAGGCACTACAAAATCAATTCAATAGAAAAAGTGAGATAATTTTTGAAGAAATTAAAGTCTAGGAAACAAGAACAAGGAGTAGACTTGAATGAATTATTGCAAGAAGGTAAGATGAAGACCAGATATACAACGAGACTGGAAAGTCAACAGGAATCGATGGAAAAATTGCAGGAACAAGGGGCATGTGCGTTATATACAGAAGAAGAGATATTACAAGGGAAAACAGACAGTGATACAAGTCAAGAAGAAGAAATGATGGATAGAGGACAAGTTTATGACGACGAGGAAGTAGGCCAATTTCAGGACTCAGCTGGAATATAAATAGTACAAATTAAAATAATAAAATAAATACAGACATGGCTCTGAAGATTATTTCATGGAATATAAAAGGACTGAATTCAAAACACAAAAGGAGTAAAACATTTCATTTATTACAAAAACAGAGGCCGCAAATTATTTGTTTACAAGAAATTAAAATTAGAAGAAACGAGACAAAATATTTAGAAAATAGGAAATTAGGACAGATGTTTACATCTACAAATAAAAAAAGAAAAGCCGGAATTGTACTATACGTTCAAAAAAATTATAAAGCGATGGAAGTATTCAAAGTTCAAAAAGGACACTATTTAGGGGTGGAAGTACAGACAGCGGAAGGGAAACACCTTTTAGTATGTATATACAGCCCTAAAGAAAGGCAAACTTCCTTTTACTCTAAATTAAAAGAGGAAATCCTAAAAGCACATCAAAACGAACATAATCTAAAATTTTACTTAGAGATTGGAATGGGGTGATAAACCCTCAGATGGACAGGACCTCAAAAAAGAAAATCAAAAAGAACCAAGGGAAACTTCCGACATCCTTCTCTGATTTAATGGAACAACTAAACCTAACTGATGTATGGACTGATTTATACTCGCAAAGGTAAGGTTTCACCTTCTTTTCAGAATCTCACAAATCTCATTCCCGAATTGATATGTTTCTTATATCTGGCAATGTGAAGACTAAAATAAAAGAGATGGAAATTTTACCAAGAACGATTTATACTCACAATGCAATCATATTAACTTTAAATAAATTACAGAAGAAAATGGAATGGAAATTAAATGATAATCTTTTAAATGATAAAAAATTTGTTATAAAATTGAAGACAAGTCTCAGAAAATATTTTGAGATTAATAATGAAATATCTATTAAAGCAAAAACAATTTGGGATGCCAGTAAAGCTGTGATACAAGGAATATTAATCTCAAAAGCCTCTGAGTTGAAAAGACAAAGAGAACACAAATTTAAATCTATGGGAGAAAAGATTAAACAGATCGAGGAAGAATTAATAGAAGACCCAACTAATGACAGAAAAGGTAAACAATTGAAATATTTAAGGAATCAACTGGATAAGAGACTATCAGAAGAAATTGCCAAGATGATGAAATTCATACAACAAAACTACTTTGAATCTGCAAATAAATCCGGCAAATGGCTAGCTTACAGATTAAAAAAAGAAAAGGAAAAGAGATTAATTACAAAAATACAGGATGGTGACAAGGTTGTACACACCCAGCAAGAAATTCAAGAGATTTTTTACAATTATTTCACAAAGTTATATGGGAAAGATGACATAGACCCTCTTGAAACCCAAAACTATATAAATAAACAAGAAATAACAGATGAACAAAGGGAAAGACTGAACAAGGATTTTACAGAGGAACAGGTGGAGCAAGCGATAAAAAAAAATTGAAATTGGACAAGGCCCCAGGACCAGATGGATATACAGCAGCCTATTACAAAACATTTATAGAGGAATTGAAAAAGCCATTGTGTGAGACATTTAATTGGATAATAAAAGAAGGAAGCCCTGACACCTGGAAAAATGCGAACATAATATTAATTCATAAAGAGGGAAGAGATGAAATGCAAACTAAGAATTATAGACCGATATCCCTCCTAAACACAGATTATAAAATATTCGCATTAATAATGGCAGAACGTTTAAAACAAATACTTTCACAAATAATAAAAAAAGAACAATCAGGATTTTTACCTCAAAGGCATTTAAAAGACAATACAAGAACAATAATTGATATAATTGAATATTATGAAAAACATAATGATAAAAAACTGGGACTTATATTTCTCAATGCAGAGAAAGCATTTGACAATGTGAATTGGACTTTTATGATAAAAATATGTGAAAAAATGAAGATAGGAACAAAATTTTGTAATTAGATTAAAAAATATATAGTGAGCAAACTGCAAGTTTAGTGATAAATGGAAACAAATCACAGAAAATTAATATTTGCAAAGGTACATGTCAAGGATGTCTGCTATCACCTCTTCTTTTCATAATGGTACTAGAGACACTATTAAATCAGATAAGACAAAACTCAAATATCAGAGGAACGAAGATTAAAGGAAAAGAATATAAATTACGCGCCTTCGTATTGATATCTGAGGATCCAACAGACAATGTAAAGGAAATGTTTAGAATTATAGAAGACTTTGGGAACAAGGCCGGATTTAAAATAAATTATGATAAAACAGTAATAATTACTAAAAACATGACAAAAAAAGAAGAAATGGAATTAGGTGAAAAAACACACTGTAAGGTCGTAAATAAAGTTAAATATTTGGGGATATGGGTATCCAAAAGGAATGTAGACTTAATTGAAAATAATTATAAACCAAAATGGAGGGAAATTAAAAAAGACTTGACAAATTGAAGTAAAATCCGACTAACTGGAAGAATTGAAACGATAAAAATGATGATCTTACCCAAGCTCAATTTTTTATTTCAGAACATCCCGATAATACACAATAAACAAATATTTCAATAGTGGCAAAAAGATCTAAGAGACTTTATTTGGAAAAATAAAAAAGCGAGAGTTAATTGGATAACAATGACGAGGCAAAGTAAAGACGGAGGGAGGAATGTGCCAGATTTAGAACTCTACCATAAAGCTAATGCTCTAGATTGGCTGTCCGAATGGGTAACATTAGAAGAAATTGACATACTGAACTTGGAAGGATTTAACAATAGATTCGGATGGCATGGGTATCTGTGCTATGAAAAAGATAGAGTTCATAAAGAGTTTCAGCATCATGTAATTAGAAGAAGTCTACTAAAAACCTGGAAAGAAGTTAAAAAAACTATATACAAAAATTCCTTTATGGACTTCACCACATGAAGCCTTTTTTGGGAGATGGACAGCGCTTCGAAATTGGTTAAAATATAGAGAGATACTGGAGAAGATCGGAAATCAATTGGAATTGAAAGCTATGCCAGAGATTCGACATTTGGATGAAAAAATGCATTGGTTATTATACACCCAAATCAAAGAAAGATTTAAAATTGACAATAAACTACAAGGAGTGGAAGAAGAATTGAAAGAAATAGATAGAATATGGACAGGGACAAGGGGAAAAAGAGTAAGCAAGTTATACAAAATGTTAATGCAACAAAAGCAAGAAAAAGAAACAATATCAGACAACATGATAAAATGGGCATCAGACATTGGTAGGATAATTATGGTAGAACATTGGGAGAAAGCGAGGAAGATGACAAGAACATTTACCCGCTCACAAGATCTTAGAGAGAATCAATGGAAAATGGAGCAAAGATGGTATCTTACTCCAGCTAGAATGGCAAAAATATATAAATTACAAACAAACGAATGTTGGAAATGTAAACGCAATGTAGGATCTTGGTATCACGTTTGGTGGAGATGTCTCAAAATGAAAATATATTGGGGGAAAATGCATATTGTGATTGAAGATATACTTAAAAGCAGATTTGAATTGTATCCAGAACTATATCTATTAAACATGACGCATAAATTAGAATTGAATATAACAAGAAAATATTGGAGAATATTACTTTATATGATCTCGGCAGCAAGAATATTAATAGCCTCCAAATGGAAAAATGAGACAATTCCATCTGTGGATGAATGGCTTTTGAAATTGTCAGAAATGAAGGAAATGGATACCTTGACAAGAATGCTGAATAATGAGAATGTGGAATTAATTGAGGAAGAGTGGGCTCCAGTGATAGAATATTTAAACAGAAAATGGGAATAAAGCAGCAAAGTAATTGCAGAACTTGTTTAATAAAATGGGTTTGAGATGTATAAACAATCAAATTAAGAGATACAGAAATAATGAATGCAAATTGTGTAAAAAATGCACTTATTTTCAAAGAACTAAAGAGAAGTTTGAATAATAATAATAATAATAATAATAATAATAAAATTTATTTCTATACCGCCCAATGGTTACCCAATCCGGGCGGTTTAAAAGTTAAAACAAATTACAATGGCAAGATATCCCCCCCCCTTAAAACAATATTAAATAGTGATACAATTAAAACATCAAGCAATATAAGATGAATTCAAAAATTAACAACTAACAGTTAAGAAATCGTAGCAGGTAATCGCCTTGCTACTTTTGAAGAGGAGCCCGGATTGAAAGAAGGAAGGAACTGCCCAGGGCTGGGTCATTTAGTCTGGAAAGGCCTGCCGGAAGAGATCCATCTTGACAGCTTTTTAAAAACTGTCCAAAGATGTTAATTGACGGATCTCATCCGGCAGGCCATTCCAGAGTCTGGGGGCAATGATAGAAAAGGCCCTCTGGGAGGTCATAGAGAGCCTCGCTCTCTGAGGCTCTAAAAGGTTTCTCCCAGAAGAACGGAGCGCACAGGGAGGATTGTACGGGAGGAGGCGGTCTCTGATATAGCTTGGACCCAAGCCATTTAGGGCTTTAAAGGTGATAACCAACACCTTGTACTGGGCCCGGAAGCGAATAGGCAGCCAGTGGAGGGACCTCAAAACCGGAGTGATGTGGTCCCTCCTAGATGTACCTGAAACAAGCCTGGCTGCCATATTTTGAACTAACTGCAGCTTCCGAACCAGGCACAAGGGTAGCCCCATGTAGAGCGCATTACAGAAGTCAAGGCGTGAGGTTACCAGTGCGTGCACAACAGTCTCAAGATCCCTTACTTCCAGAAAAGGGCGCAGCTGGCGTATCAGCCGAAGCTGATAACAGGTGCTCCTGACCAATGCATTTACCTGATCTGTCATCAGGAGCGACGAGTCCAGGAGCACCCCCAGACTGTGAACACAGTCACTTGAGGAAAGTGTGACCCCATCCAGGACTGGAGGTTGCAACCCAATTCTTGGTTTCAGGGCCAATACCGTTAGCACCTCCGTCTTGTCTGGATCTGTCTTGTCTCAATCTGTTTTTCCTCATCCAGCCCATTACCGCCCGAAGACATTCATTGAGAGAAGAGATGCCATTGGAATTCAAGGCCAATGAACGAGACACGGAGAAATAGATTTGGGTGTCATCAGCGTACTGACAACACCCAGCACCATAACTCTGTATTATCTCACCCAGCGGCTTCATATAGATGTTAAATAACATCGGGGACAGAATAGCTCCCTGAGGGACCCCACAAGTGAGGTCCCTCTTACTGGAACTACAGTCCCCGAGCAGCACCCTCTGGGACCGACCCAAGAGGAAGGACCGGAACCACTGCAAAGCAGTGCCCCCGATACCCAACCCCTTCAGGCGGCCCAAGAGGATGCTGTGGTCTATTGTATCGAAAGCCGCTGAGAGGTCTAGGAGCACCAACAGGTCACACTACCCCTGTCGATGCTCAGACGCAGATCGTCGGTCAAGGCAACCATGGCAGTCTCAACCCCAAAGCCTGTCCTGAAGCCGGTTTGAAATGGGTCTAGATAATCGGTTTCATCCAAGACCACTTGGAGCTGAAGAGCAACCGCCCTCTCTATCACCTTGCCCAAAAGTGGCAGCAAAGATACAGGCCTATAGTTACTCATATCCAGGGGGTCCATGGAAGGTTTTTTCAGTAGCGGCCTAACAGCCGCTTCCTTTAAACAAGATGGAACGTATCCTTCCCTGAAAGATGCATTGATGATCTCCATAAGGAGTCTCCTCAATGCATCCCCCCCTGGACGGCCAGCCATGTTGACAAGGGTCGAGAGGACAGGTTGCCTTCCTCACCTTCCCAAGAAGCTTGTCCACGTCCTCGGTACTCACAGATTGAAGCTGATCCAGAATAACTACATTGACGGAGTCACTGGACGCCTCACCTATAGACTCTGATTCAATGGTAGCGTCTAAGCATTGTACCTTTCTTAATGTTAATTTGTTCCATTTTTTTCCTCATAATTATGTTTAAGCGCATTGTAAAAATGACGAAAGAATATATTTTAATGGTATCTTTTTATTTTTAAAATTGAATAAAAAAAATTTTGAAAACTAATCAAGCAAAGCACCAAAGGCCCAAGGTTATGTTATACAGATATCAACCACCTATTACCACAGCCAATAAAGCCCAATATGTGAAAGTACAGTCAAGCCCATAATCCCCCAACATATCTCAATATCTTATTCTGACAGCCTTGCTTGATTTTGAAGCCTGCTAATTTCCCAAAATCTTGAATTATAATAAGGAGTTTCTCTATTCTGTTTAGTAGATCTTCTAAGAAAATTACAAGGTCATCTGCATATGCTTTAAGTTTGTAGATCTTTCCTTTTATTGTGATTCCTTGGATGCCTTGCTCTACTCTTAATTTGTTATTTAATATTTCTAATATAAGAATAAATAACTGCGGCAATAACAGGTATCCCTGCATTTTACCTTTCTTAATGTTAATTTGTTCCATTTTTTCCTCATAAATTATCTGTGCTTCTTGTTCTATATAAATGCTTTTCTCTTTTTCTCAAAATTTACATCCATATTCATGCTTGTCATGGTTTCCTGCATAGAACACCAACTAAATTTATTGAAGTCTTTTTCAGCATCTATGAAAACCATTGCTATTTTTTTTTTCATTGCGACTCTCAAAGTATTCTAATATGTCAAGGGTTATTCTAATGTTTTTGCAGGTACCTTTTTGGTATAAATCCATTTTGGTCTTCATGTATAACCTCTTTCTTTTTCTTTTTTTTTTTCTTTTTTTTTAGCCTTTCTGCAATGACTGAAGTGAATATCTTATAGACAATGTTCAGTAATGAAATGGGTCTATAATATATATGGAGAAATAAAGGATAGAGATGTGAAGACGTAGGCTTTCATGGCCAGCATCCCTAGTTTTTGTGGGCTGTGTGGCCATGTTCTAGAAGAGTTTCTTTCTGACGTTTCTCCAGCATCTGTGGTTGGCATCTTCAGAGGCCAGCCACAGTCCCAATTATGGTGGTGTGTGGGAAATTATTATGAAGATGCCAGCCACAGATGCTGGTGAAACATCAGAAAGAAACTCTTCTAGAACATGGCCACACAGCCCGAAAAACCCACAAAAACAAAGGATAGAGATGCTAAACTATGAGGAGGTATCATAAAGTTTTAATTATCACCTTTTTAAAAAATTAACAGAAAGTTTGTTTTGATTTGTAGTTGTTAACTTATCTCTACGTAGTCACTATGCAGATTTACACATTTTCCCCAGCATTTCTTGACCCTTCGAATACCATTATTGTAGAAGTCTGCAGATTATACCTTAAACCACTCTTCCACTTCATGAATGACATTGTTTGTGTTGTCAAATCAACAACCCTGAAACAGATTTTTCATTTCTGGGAACAAGAAAGTCACTTGGTGTGAGGTCGGGAGAATAAGGTGGATACTGCAAGATCTCAAAGCCACATGTCCTTGCTTTGTGAACTGTAACTTGAGATGAGTGAGCTGGTGCATTGTCAGCTAGGAGATAAATGCCTCTGGGGAGCGTACTCTGGCATTTATTTTTCAGAGCATCTCACAATTTGTCCAGAAGACTGCCGTAGTATGTTCCTTTGCAAGGTAATCTGTGAGAATGACTCCACAACAGTCCCAAAAAACTGAGAGCATGACCTTCCCTACTGACTTTTGCATCTTTGCCTTTTTGGGAGGAGGGGAATCAGGATACTTCCACTCCATGCTCATGGTTTTGGTCTCTGGATCATACTGATAGATCCAAGATTCACCCATGGTTAACAGAAGGCTAAAAAAAATCATCTTCATCCCGTTCCAACAGCATCAACGTCTGTCTTGAAAGGACACACTGTGTTTGTTTCTAGAAAGAACCAAGTGTACAGAGACCTTAGACATGTGCAGTTCATCATGAATAATTTCCCACACACCACCATAATTGGGACTAGTTTCATTCATGATCATTTGGATGGCTGCTCATCTGTCTTCCAGGATTAAACACTCCACTTTCTTCACTGTGACCACATTGTCCATCAGTGATGGTCTTCCAAGTCTTGGTTCATAAGTGAGGAACATGTGACCAGTTTGGAAATTCCTTTTCCATCTTCAAGAGTGTCATAAGATGGGCAATTGTTTCCATAGACTACCATCATCTCATCATGAATTTGCCGGGCACTATTACTCTTGAAATGCAGGAACTTTATCACTCTGCAAGCCTCAGTCTTCTTCATTTTACACTTTAGTCACTTTTACACAACCTGTAACAAAAATAAATGACAAAAAGTACAACATATGTACTTAGGGACCAATGATGAAACTGACAAAATTTCAACAATATACCATAAAAACTTCCCAGTGATAATTATTATTGTACGATACCCCCTCATATATTTGCATGCATTGGGCAATCATTTAGAAAGAAAATTAAAGAGCATGAACTCCCTCCCTGGCTCACCATTGAGCCAGGCTAAAGTGGAGAAGAAATGTGGCCAAGGCCAGACAGTAAATCAGTAGCAGAGTTGGGGCAGGGCAGCAAATTAGCACACTCAACTCGAATTAACTTTTTAGCAGCAAAGGCACTGAGAAGCACATTAGGATGATGCATCTGTGAGGACACATGAGAATTATATACTATGAGATTGTGTGAGCTGAGGGGAGAAGAGTCTCAGCTCGAGTGTCTGTGAGTCCTGTGAAAGAAATTAAGGTTAGTTAAAAGCAAAATATAGGCATTGTGCCTTTAAGAAATTAAGCAGGATCCATTTTGGCTGCCTCCGGCTTCCTGGTCAAGCTGGGAATGATGAAACATTATGCAAATTAGTCCAAATTATGGCAAAACCCACTCCAAAACAGTCAGATTAAAACTTTTTGGAACAAAAGATCCCAATATTTGTGTAGCTCGTGACTGGAGGAATCTATTCATGGGCTCATTTTATCTGAACAAAACAATTCAGATAAAACAATTCAGACAATAGTTAAGGCTGGGACACAATAGGGGAAATGCAGCACAGAATAAGTAAAGAGGAAGTATAGAAATACCTGGTTAACCTAGATGTATTAAAGTCTCCAGGACTAGATTAACAAGGATATTAAAAGAAATGGCGATGGAATCTCAGAGCCACTGACAACAATCTTTGAAAACTCCTGGAGGACAGGAGAAGCCCCAGCAGACTGGAGGAGGGCAAACATTGTCCCCATCTTCAAAAAGGGGAAAAAAGAGGATCCCAACAACTATCGCTCAGTTAGTCTGACATCAATACCAGGAAAGATTCTAGAACAGTTCATTATACAGAGAGTCTGTGAACATTTGGAAGGGAATGCCATAATCACCAAAAGTCAACATGGGTTTCTGTGCTCGCTTCGGCAGCACATATACTAAAATTGGAACGATGCAGAGAAGATTAGCATGGCCCCTGGTTGGTAATGGCGGACTGATAGGACGGGTTCTTGTGTGGGTCCGTCCTGCTTGGTGAGGTATAAGGCCTTTAAAATCTATTTGAAATCTAGTTTTGGCCAAATTTCACATCCCTGGTAAGGGAATGTGCATTGGGGCTGTCAGTCATTTCCGTTGGCCATCGAATTAAATCCTATAGAGGCCAAGAAAAGAAGAAGTTGTGGGAAAGGAGAAGGGGAAGAGAAAGCTGCTATTACCTCGCCAAGGCTACCGTATGGGTTTGGGACGCCGCCAATTTGAACAATTTTTTTGTTTAGCTTTTTTGTTCGCTTTGCAGAGCTTATACTGTGGGTTTGTGACTTTATATCATCTCCGACCCTTCGGTATAGATAAGAGACTGAGATAGTTTGAATGTGGTGGAGTTAAATTGGCACCAGTACAGAGGCTGATCTGAGACCCAGGACTTACCCTGTAAATATATCGCCTAGCCTGCGTTCTTTTTTTTTTCTTTTTTCTCCTATCTGTTCGTTCGCCTTTAAGTGAAAAAAAAAGGGGAAAGGGAAGAGCAGAAAAGGGAAAAGAAAAGAAGCCATTACCAGCTGTGTTTAGTTAAGGCTGGGACTGAGAACATCTACAGTTGGTTGATGATAAGGCTTGACCTGGGAGGGGACTTTAACACCCGAAAGAGCAGAGTGGTGCAGAGACCCCTGGGAGTTGTAGTCTATAGCCTAACTGGTTGAAGTGCAGCAAGAGACACAGAGCAGTGCGGAGAGAAACGCAGAGCAACACGAAGAGAGGCGCAAAGTGGTGCGGAGGAGACAGATCCATCTGGCTTTGATTATTGTGTCTGGATCTCTCAGTGGAGCAAGCTATTGGATTATCCAGCTGGTAAAGCCTCCCAAGGCTGGTTGTAAGTGAGCGAAGCGACATGGAGAGATTGGGAGAGACCACCTGGGCTTATTTTGAGCTGTGTCTTTTAAGCGGCGTAGTGCATTGCATGGTCGACCAGCTGGCCTCTCAAGGATCATAAGCCTTTAAAGACCCCTAAGACTGGCAGTAAGCAATGCTGTGTGGCATGGAAGGAGTAGAGGGGATCAGCTTGGCCTCATTGAGCACCACTGAGTTTCATCGAACTTTATTGAATCCATGCCCTCTGGTGATAGGATTGATTACTTAGATTTTAAAAAAGGCTTTAAAATTACCAGGACTGGAAATTTACTCAGTTGGAATTTCGTTTTGAATTTTGAAACCCAAATTTATGTAAATTTTTGGTGGGGATTATTCTTATTGCAATACTAAGCTTGACTTGTAAAGATTATGCAATGACTTCGCAATGATTATGCAATGATCAAAATTCTTTTTATACCTAAATCTTAGTGTTGAAACTTAGTTATTTTGCTTGGTTCTGGATTGGTGTTGTTGAAGAAGCTGGGCCTGGATTTTGAATGTTGCCTGTGCTTTATTATTAGGTTGTTCTATTGATAGACTGTGTGTAAGATTAATAGATTGTGTAGATTGAAAGATTTATGTATATGCAGTGATATAAGGAAAAGAGAATACCTTACATAAGTAATTTCTTTATTATTATATTGCTTCTATTTTAAGGATGTCTATGAATTTAAGAAGTCAAGCGCTTAAAGCGCAAGCCCCTCAACAGAGAAGACCCTTGATAGAACAAAATAAGGGAGGAGGAGACCCATATACTACACGGTTAGATGAGATAAAATCTATGCGGTCTGATTTAAGTAGGGAAATTCAAGATTTATGACAGGACATGACCGATTTCAAAACTGAGATTATGCAAGAATTAAGAGCAGAAATGAAGGACGTGAGAAGAGCTATTGATAAGATCTTGGTAGAATTCAATAAAATGAAAACAAGGATTGGTAATATTGAAGATAAGCAGAGTAAATTTGAGGAGAAATTTGAGGGTCTGAAAGATCTACCTAAAGCCTTAGAGACTGAAAGAACTATAAGTGATGCAAAACTAAGGGAGAAATCGGTAAAGTTGAGAGGACTCCCAGAACAGGAGGGGTGGACTTGATGAAGATCTTAGTCCCGGCCTTGGCTAATTACTTTGGAAGACCTGAGCATCTCTTCGAGTTAGAGATAGTTAAGACCTTTAGGCTGCACTGTAAGGTAGCTACTCAGAGGAGTGTCCCCAGGGACATTGTTATAAACTTTGTGAGGAGGCAGGTCAGGGACCAATTATTAAGTTTTCAAAATGAGACCCCCTTAGTAATTAAGGACAATGAATTGAAGATGTGGCACCGAATGTAATGAGGATGAGGCGGGAATACATCTTTCTAACTAATCAGTTACAATGTTTTTAGTTTCTATATGTTTTTAGTTTCTAAAGAAATGTGCCCATTAATTACAAAAATGGAAATCTTGCCTAAATTTAAGTCAGACCATTAACCTATAACAATTGAATTTAGAAAAGAGATTAAAGGCTTTAACTGGAGACTGAATGATTCAACTGGAGGCTGAATGAAGAAGTGGTGAAGGAAGCCAAAATATTGTTGAAAAACTATTTCTTGGAAAATATGGATCCGAAAATTCCCATAACTATGATTTGGGATGCTTCGAAGGCAGTGATCCGAGATTTTTTTTTATATAAAAAAGGGATCGGAGTATAGAAAGAAAAGATTGAAAGAACTGGTTGATATACAAAGCCAATTAAAGCTTAAGGAGACTCAAATTAAAAAAGATCTAAAAAACACCATGCTAATAAAGGAAATCAAAGGCTTAGAACAGGGGTAGGCAACCTTTCCCCTTTAAGGGCCGAGGGACTTCAGCTCCCAGAATCCCAGGAGCTATTGGCCAACATGGGACTATTGGCCAACATGGCTGAGGCTTCTGGGAGCTGAAGTCCCTCGGCCGTTAAAGGAGAAAGGTTGCCTACCCCTGGCTTAGAACAAAGAATGTCTGCATGGCTAGCGGAAGATATATCCAAAAAAATGAAATACGTTAAACAAAAACTCTTTGAGGGGCTGAACAAACCAGGGAAATTACTTTCATATCAACTGAGACAAGGCAAGGCAAAGAGAGTGATACATAAATTAAAAGAAAAGGGTAAAGAAATAACAGAGCAAAAAGAGTTGAAGCAAATTATCTGGAAATTTTATAATGACCTTTATAAAAAAGATGAGGGTAATAGAGAAAACGCTGAGAACTATCTTTATAATTGTACTATTCAGGGTTTCACAGAAGAACAGAAAGAGAGATTAAATAAAAAAATAACTTTACAAGAAGTGTTAGATGCCATCAGGAGGTGTAAGAACGGGGAAGCCGCAGAACCTGATTGATTTCCTGCAGAATATTATAAAACATTCAAGGATGAATTGACGTTGCCTCTGCTTAATGTCTTTCATAGTATTAACCGAGTCGGAGGACCAGATACTTGGGCAGAGGCCAATATATGTTTAATTCCAAAAGATGGTACAGATGGGACGGACATTAAGAATTATTGCCCTATTTCCCTTCTAAACGTTGATTATAAAATCTTTAGTTCAATTTTGGCAGAAAGTCTAAAGAGGATTTTGGTGAAATGGATTATGTTTGATGAGAATGGATTTCTGCCAGGGCGTAATATTAAAAAAAAATGTCAGCTATATTTTGAATGCCATCGAGTTCCATGAAAAAGACATTAATCGTAAATTGGCTCTGATTTTCATAGACTTTGAAAAGGCTTTTGACAATGTTTGGTGGGACTTTTTGCTGAAATGTTTAAATAAAATTAATATAGGCTCTCAATTTGTAAGATGGATTGAGATGATATATAAAAAACAAAGTGCCAGTGTAATTGTGAATGCGGGGAAAAGATCCCAAATTCTCTTGCCCTCCTAAAATGGTTTTAAATAATAGAAACAAATTCCTCTTCCTTGCCAGCCAAATGGGAACAACTAGGCAAGGGGGGAAAGTTTATTGGAGGAAGATAGGCTTCATGCTGGATTGCATTGAATTCCACCACTTTACGCTTAATCCAAATCACAATGGCAATAGAACCACCTTTCAGACAATCTGACTTAATGCAACCAGCTAGATCAAACAGGTGAGTTCTATTAGTCCAATGGAGTAATTTTTTTGGGAATACAGTTGTATTACTCTTTGCCAGGGAGAGTCCCAGGTAGGAAACCAGATGTAACATTTGGAGCTTCCATATTCTTTCATAATAAATGTCAACCCTTAAAACCATGTCTTTCCATTGAGCTCCTGTCATTCACATTAATAATAATAATAATAATAATAATAATAATAATAATAATAAATTTTTATTTATAATCCGCCCCTCTGCGCGGCAATCGGGGCGGGGTACAGCAATATTAAAATAGAACAAAGTTAAAAACATTCCATCATCCCATAGTCCCACCCTCCCATCCCCTTAAAACAGAATTAAACAAATGATCAATTAAAATACAATATTAAAAACATAATGACAATAATATAAGGAGTCAGATTTACAAGTCAGGGACCCATCCCTAGGCTGAGAGTTATTCCGGGAAGGCCTGCCGGAAGAGATCCGTCTTTACTGCTTTCTTAAAAGCAGCAAGAGTGGTAATTAGACGGATCTCATCCGGCAGGCCATTCCATAATCTGGGAGCGGTCGCAGAAAAGGCCCTCTGGGAGGTCTGAGACAGCCTAGTTTTTAGTGGCTGTAGCAGATTCCTCCCAGAGGACCGAAGGGCGCGGGGGGGTTCATATGGGGAAAGGCGGTCCCTAAGATAGGATGGACCCAAGCCATGTTGGGCTTTAAAGGTCAAAACCAACACCTTGTACTGCGCCCGGAAACTAATCGGCAGCCAGTGGAGGGATTTCAGCACAGGTGTTATGTGCTCCCTCCTTGATGTTCCTGTAATTAACCTGGCTGCCATATTCTGTACCAGTTGAAGTTTCCGGGTTAGGCACAAGGGTAGCCCCATGTAGAGTGCATTGCAGTAATCTAGTCGCGAGGTTACCAGGGCATGTACCACAGTTTCCAGATCCCTCATGTCCAGATAAGGGCGCAGTTGGCGTATCAGCCGAAGCTGATAACAGGCACTCCTGACCACCGCATTCACCTGACTGGTCATGTGAAGCGATGAGTCAAGGAGCACCCCCAAGCTGAGAACACAGTCCTTAGAGGAGAGTGTGACTCCATCCAGGACTGGAGACTGTATTCCCAGATCTGGTTTCGGGCCTGTGACTGCAAGTACCTCCGTTTTGTCTGGATTCAACTTCAATCTGTTTTTCCTCATCCAACCCATTACCGCTCTGAGACAGTCATTAAGAGGAGAGGCGCCATCTGAAGTCTGAGACGATGATCTGGTCATGGAGAGATATATCTGGGTGTCATCAGCGTACTGAAGACACCGAGCTCCATGCCTCCGAATAATCTCCCCCAGCGGCTTCATATAAATATTAAACAACATCGGGGACAGGATGGCGCCCTGAGGGACGCCACAATTAAGCTCGATTTTGGATGAGCAACTATCCCCGAGCCTCACCCTCTGGGATCTGCCCGAGAGGAAGGAGCGGAACCACTGCAGAGCAGTGCCTCCAATTCCCAACTCTCTCAGGCGATCTAAGAGGATGGCATGATCTATAGTATCAAAGGCCGCTGAGAGATCCAAGAGCACCAACAGGGTCACACTACCCCTGTCGATACTCAGGCGGAGGTCATCGGTCAGAGCAACCATGGCAGTCTCCACTCCATATCCTGTCCTGAAGCCAGTTTGAAATGGGTCGAGATAATCGGTTTCATCCAAGAGTGCTTGGAGATGGGAAGCAACCGCCCTCTCGATCACCTTTCTCAAAAAAGGGAAAAGGAGACTGGTCTATAGTTGTTTCTATCCAGGGGATCCAGGGAAGGCTTTTTCAGGAGTGGCCTAACCGCCGCCTCCTTTAAACAAGATGGTACCTTGCCTTCCCTGAATGACGCGTTGATTGTGTCCCGAAGGAACACCTTCAACGCGTCCCCCCCCTGGACGACCAGCCAGGATGGACAAGGATCGAGGGGGCAAGTCGTCTTTCTCACACTTCCAAGCAGCTTGTCCACGTCATCGGTACTCACAGATTGTAATTGATCCAGTAAATTGCCATCAACGGAGTTCCTGGGTGCCTCATCTACAGATTCTGCTAAAACAATGGCGTCTAAGTCGGCTCTTATCCGAGAGATTTTATCTGCAAAGTGAATATTAAAAGCCTCACAGCAGGCTGTAGTTGGGTTAAGCAGGGGGTTTGGCGCAGGAGGAACCTTTGTCAACTCCCCCACCACCCTAAACAGCTCTGCCGGGCGGGACTCTGCAGACGCAATGCGTGCAGAACAGAAAGATTTCCGCACTGCACGCAAAGCCTCCCTATAGGAATCAAGATGCTTCCTAAGGCGAGTTCTGTCGGATAAGAGACGAGTCTTTCGCCATTCGCACTCCAGTCGTTGTCCAGCTCGCTTCATCCTCCTAAGCTCCTCGGTATACCAGGGCTTACGATTCGAAGCGGGCTGGAAAGGACGCTTGGGAGCGATTGTGTCAAT
This sequence comes from Phrynosoma blainvillii, assembly GCA_026167975.1. Classification (NCBI taxonomy): domain Eukaryota; kingdom Metazoa; phylum Chordata; class Lepidosauria; order Squamata; family Phrynosomatidae; genus Phrynosoma; species Phrynosoma blainvillii. The sequence goes on from JANUYF010000001.1 coordinate 213,497,057, forward strand.
AGCCTTGGTGAGATCAGTGTTCCAAGTGTCCACCAAGGCTTCGACAGAATCACCGGCATTACCAACCATTAAACCCTCTAAGGCTTTCTGGAAACCAATTGGCTCCATTAGCCTTCGAGGGCGGACCGTTCTAATAGGTCCGCCACCCCCGGGAGGGTGGATAGTAGCCTTTAGTTCTGCCCTGATCAGAAAATGATCCGTCCATGACAGTGCGGAGGTGTTTTTGACCTCCGCCCATGGATATTCCTGCTCCGTACTAAAGACCGCATCGAGGGTATGACCAGCACAATGCGTGGGCCCGTTGACCAACTGGGATAGGCCCATGTTAGTCATGGTATCCATGAACTCCCGAGCCGCGCCAGTTAGATCTTGTAAACTGGTTTCGAGTGGAATGTTGAAATCGCCCAGAACCAAGAGTCTGGGCGATTCCAGCAGTAACTCAGAAACCAGGGCAGTCAGCTCGGATAGGGAGTCTGTTAAGCAACGGGGTGGCCGGTATACCAACAGAATCCCCAAACTATCCCTGGTCTTCAGGCTAAGGTACATACACTCGATGTGCATCGTTTTCCGGATAGGCTTTCTGATCACGGTTAAGGTGTTCCTATAAACCAAGGCTATACCACCCCCCCGCCCACTCTCCCTCACCTGCTCACTAACTGAGTACCCAGCTGGGAGAGCCTGCGCCCAAGTCGCGGAGCTGGCATCCCCCAGCTCCAGTAAATCAGCAGGGTACTCTGGATATCTATCTCTGAATAGTCTCATGAATTCTAGATAAATCAGCTTCATTAAAGAGGCTTGTATAAGTTGTGAAACAAAAACTATGAGACTACTTTGGATCTGTGTGCACTGTATAGCAATAGAAAGGTTATATATACTATTTTGAAGAAAATGCCCTAAATCCAAAATAATCTCCTTTTCAATTCCCACCCATTGTGGCAAAATGTGTCCTATCAGATCAATCCCTTGTGCCACATTTGTCAGCCTAGAACCAGTTAAAATTCCCAGGTCTCTCGTCTCTGAACCCACCAGCCCTAATTTGTTCGCTATGACTTCTGAGTCTATAGCATTTAAAATTGCTCCTCCCATTCCCAACGGGCCAAGTGCCATTCCCAGAGTGTCTCTCTTTGATCTAAAAAGGGGGTACATTATTGCTTGCCATTATTTTTCTCTTTCTTCTCATTATGCCCAGGCTGCTTTTAGATAAGGGCTACAAACTGAGATTGCTCTGTCCACATTTACTGCAGTCAGATTAAGAACCGTGGTTGTGAAAATGGGCTGTGCTTCGGAATAAGCAAATGTGGAGATGTCTTGTCTAATGACTATGTTTACCAAGTACATAGGTGGTTCTTTTAAAACATCTGGGGGGTATATATAAAAGTAGAGACATGCTATTCTATGGCAAGGCACATGACAATTTGCAGACATTTGGGTGACATTAACCCATGTGAACATGTGGTCTTCCATGTCCATGTAGGATGACATTTTTCATCTAAAGTAAGGGTGGTTTGGAAGTCAGGGGAATCTTACCATATCTAGGATCAAAGTGGTTCCAACTCCACATTCCAGACTTCAAAGAGAAGTTTCCAGCATCTGTGTCTACCCATGTATGTCCTCCAGGACCCATCATAAACATGGGTCTGATATTTTTGTTGGCATTGAAGATTACTCTTGTGATCACTCCAATTGGAGCCTTTTTATCGTACCATTCTCAGGCTTCTTCCATGGCATCTACAACCTCCTAAATCCCAGGATATGGGGGCACCCTGTGACAGTGAGCTTGGATGTTGTATTCCCAACTGGTGTTAAACTGTGTTGGGTAAGTAGGTAAGACCATGCCCACATGAAACCATCCATTTAATCCATCTGTACAGGCATCTAGCCATCTTTTGCCCCAGAAGGGAAACAGAGGCACATACTAAATTTTGAACTTAATTTGCCCACCCTTGGAGAACAAAACAATTTCAGAGAGATCAACTACAGGCAGTTCAGACCAGTCCCAAGCCACAGGCTTTACAGGAACTGGACCACCTCTCCATTCGTTAAGCTTGGAGGAGTGAAAATATTTAAGCTTGTCCCCATGTTTGTTGGGAATGCACACATGGTAAACTGCTGGAGACACTCTCCCAGTGATCTTCATAGGACCCCCCCCCCCCAATTTGGTGAACAGGGCATGGCAGTTCTGAGAGAAAAAAAATCTGTACAGTATAAGCTGACCCTCATCCCACTGCTAACCCAACCCAGTCTACAGTCTGTGGCCTGCATGTTTTTCCCCAATTTTTCATGCTTTTGGACTAGAGCCTGGACCCATTCCTGGTTTCAAGATCACAAGTTCCAGGTCCAAGAGGAGTGCTTCAGGCATCAACATTTTTCTCCTAGTCATGACCTGATAAGGGGTGAATGAAGTTATAGTTCCTCTAAGAACCATGAGGATGATGGGAAGTTTGGCACCCAGTCTTTTCCAGATGCACACACTACAATGCTTCCTTTAGAGTCCTATTAGTTCTCAATATGCCCCAAGCGCTGCAGATGATTGGTTATATGAAACCTCTGGCAAATCCCTAATGCTTTACACAGCTCTTGTATCACTTCCCCTGAGAAGTGCACCCCGCAATTGTGATCTACATATGAGGGATCCCAAACCAAGTCAGACCTTGATTAAACAGAACCCTAGCAATAGTAATGGCAGTGTTGTCTTTCATTCGGAACACTTCTACCTATTTGCTAAAAGGATCAATGATTGTGAGACAGTACTTGTTCTGCCTAGAAATGGTTGGTAGAGGGCTGATGAATTCTATTTGGAGATGAGCCCATGGATCTTCAATGTATTGGTGCCTGATATGGACCTTAGGAATACCGAGATCTGCATTTACAATGACAGAAGAGAAATTGTCCACCCATTGGTTTATATCAGGGGTAGGCAACCTTTCCCCTTTAAGGGCTGAGGGACTTCAGCTCCCAGAAGCCTCAGCCATGTTGGCCAATAGTCCCATGTTGGCCAATAGCTCCTGGGATTCTGGGAGCTGAAGTCCCTCGGCCCTTAAAGAGGAAAGGTTGCCTACCCCTGGTTTATATCTTGCCACATCTGTGGCCACCATCCTTTCTCCCTCAGTCTCTCATAAGTGGCTTGTGTTTCTCTGTGTCCCAATTTATGGACAAACTGAACTACATCTCCCTGGAGGTCCTTGGAGACTATTCAGCTGTAATTCTATGGATGGGGTATATTCAATATAAATTTCTATTTCTTGATTAAAAGATGAAGTGTTTTGCCATTAGGGTTAAGGCTACTGTTAGTATGAGTGTTAGGGTTGAGAATCAGTCAGCTTTGGGGTTTGGGTAAGTGTTTGGGATAGCATTATGGTTAAGGTAAGATTCAGCATTAGAGTTAGGGCTGAGGGTCTCAGTCAGCACCAGTGTTACGGTTGTGTCTTAGCCTTCGTATTTCATACATATATATTTATGAATTACCCCAATTTAACAAACAGAAGGGAAATTTTCAAAATTTAATCTTACAACATCACTGGGAACATTACGCTTCTTACAGAGGGGCATTAAACTTAAAGGACGTCACCTACTCACCTTCTCATTCAATGCTGCATTGTCAGTTAGATTACAATTAGGGTTAGGGTTGGCATTAGGCTTAAGGTTACATAAAAAGAGATGAAGTGATGAAGTTAAATTAAACATTTCTATTAGGGTACACAATACGGTGGGGGTAGAATTCAATATAAATTTATATTTTATGATTACAAGGGGAAGTGTTTTGCCATTAAGGTTAGAGCTACTGTGAATATGAGTCCTAGGGTTGAGAATCAATCAGCTTTGGGGTTTGAGTTAGAGTTTGGGGTAGCATTAGGGTTAGGGTTCAGGGTTGCAGTCAGAGCCAGTTTTAGGGTTTTGTTTGGTTTCCTATTATGGTTTTAGTTATTGTAAAAAAAATCAGCTTTGGGGGTTGGGTTAGAGTTTGGGATAGCATTAGTGTTAAGGTTGGGATAGTGTTAGTGTTGGGTTAGCATTAGTTAGTGTTGTTAATTAGCGTTGGGATAGCATTAGTGTTGGGTTAGCATTAGTGTTAATGTTCAGCATTAGGGTTCGCGTTCATGGTCATAGTCAGTGCCAATGTTAGGGTTAGGGTTTGGTTCTCCATTAGGATTTTTGTTAGGGTCACAATTAGCATTAGGGTTAGGGTTGAGTATCAGAGTCAGCTTTACAGTTAGGGTGAGAGGTTGTTTTAAGATAAGGTTAGGGTTATGGTGTGGTTTAGCTTTCGTATTTCATACATACAGGTTTAGGAATGACCCTAATTTAACAAACACAGTGGAAATCTGCATAATTCAGTCTAACAACATCACTGGGAACATCATACTTCTTTTAGGAGGACATGAAACTTAAAGAAGTCACCTACTTACCTTTTCATCAATGCTGCATTATCAGTTAGATTTCAGTTAGGGTTAGGGTTGGCATTAGGGTTAGGTTTACATGAAGTGAAATGAACTGATGAAACTAAATGAAACATTTCTATTAGGGTAGAAAGTACATTCGACAGTGGGGGTAGAATTTAATGTAAATTTCTATTTTATGATTATAAGTAAAAGTATTCTGCCATTACGGTTAGGGCTACTATTAGTATTAGTGTTAGGGTTGAGAATCAGTCAGCTTTGGGGTTTGGGTTAGAGTTTGGTATAACATTAAGGTTAGGGTTCAGGGTCACAATCAGTGCCATGTTAGGGTTTTGTTTGATTTCCCATTATGGTTTTGGTTATGGTAAAAATTAGCATTAAGGTTAGGGTTGAGTATCAGTATAAGTTTTTGGATTAGGTTGAGAGGTTAGGGTTTTAAGTTAAGGTTAGGGTCGTGGTGTGGCTTAGCCTTCATATTTCATACATACATGTTTATGAATGACCCCAATTTAACAAATACTAGGAAAATGTGAAGAATTCAGTCTGACAACATAATTGGGCACATCACACTTCTTACAGAGTGGCATTAAACTTAAAGGATGTCACCTACTCACCTTCTGGTTCAATGCAGCATTGTCAGTTAGATTCCAATTAAGGTTAGGATTGGCATTCCATTTAGGGTTACATAAAGCTAGATGAAATTAATCAAATTTAACTAAACATTTCTGTTAGGGTACAATGTACATTCTAGGTGCGCGGTAGAATTCAATATAAATTTCTATTTTATGATACAAGGCAAAGTGTTTTGCCATTAGGGTTAAGTTTACTGTTAGTATTTGTGTTAGGGTTAGGATTGAGAATCAGTCATCTTCAGGGTTTGGGTTTGTTAGCTTATATGAAATTAATAAAATTTTGGGACACATGTGGAGTTCCCTCTATGACCCCGAACTGACCTCTGTGGGATGTCAGCCATAAGCCTCTAGATGGCAGGTCAGGTAGGCACAGGGAGGACCTGCCCAAACAACTGGGAAATTCCCTTCCAGACAGGTTTGGGAGTTGCTAAACGGGAAAGACCATTATCCTTTGTCAACATAATAGTGCTTGTTTGTTCTGAGTCTCACTCCTGATGGGGCAGTGATCAGATTTAACTGTGCCCTTTTCTCTAGCCTCCCCTCCTTGATTGTGTCAAGATCCAAACACATTGTTTAGGTCATCCACACACCTTGGCTTAACAAAGCCCAGGCAATCAGCACCTTTGTCTAGGCTTCAGTTGAGCAATTGAGTCTATAGCCATACGCAAAATATGGCCTATATAAACCCCCAGATTTTTAGACTCCATGTGCTATCCTTGGGGTTCTTGCTGGCTCTGATCATAGCTCCCTCAGCCATTCTTTCCCCCACTTCAGCGTCCATGCATCATGATCATTATCATCAGCATCTAGTGTGGATCCTGGAAAAGCCTTTGGAAGTGACTACCTCCCTTACTCTGGCCCATCTCAAGCTATTCCCACTTTCACCCCTAGGTGTGCAGTGTGTATGTCATATTGGTATGCTTGCTGTTTTCCCTTTGTAATAAATATTTAGACTTTAATTGAAGAAGCCTGCCTCAGTGTCATCCATTGTGGGATTCCTTATTCCTCTGGTATACATATCAGTACTCGGTCTCACGGAGCTTTGTTAGAACCCCACTCTTGCACATTTGAGCTAATCATAAATTCTCCTAATTAGATCTTTCCTAACATTTTGGTGGAGAACATTTGTGCATTGTAGAGTACCCCAAAATTTGGACACCCCAAACTGATCACTTGGGCTGTTTAAATCTTGGTACGTAAGAGGAATAAGGATCTTGGACAAAGGAGATGCTTACGCAATAGCTAGAAAGGTGTGTGGTTGTGTTCTTGTGTTACTGGGAAAAGGGCTGTCTTGGGTTGGCTATCCCTCTTCTTGCTTTGGTTATTTTTATTTTCTCTATCACAGGTTGGGAGAGAAGAGCCAGGGTCCCCTGTTCAGGTTTTCCCTTTCCATAATCCAAAATTTAGATTGTCCCCAAAACCACCATGGATGAGCAGAGATAGGCAAAGTGAGGAGACGTCCCCATCTGAGGCCATAATTCCTAGGTGCAAGGTTGGCAGAGTTAGCAAGGGTGAGGTGGCCCAGTTCAAGTAATGACAGGAAAACTCATGACAAGGAAGGTTATAGCTGGGGCCCCAAGGAATAGTGATTGCTAGGAGCCTACTTTGGGAGGCCAACCGAGTAGGACTTGAACTTCCTAGTGAAAAGTTAGGAGGAGGAACTAACCAACCCTTGGTTGGGGTCTAGTGCAGGTTGCCGTGGCACTAGTGACCCCAGAAACTCCATGATAGTGAGCAGTCAGATACTGGCTCCAACCCACGAATTGGCAGGACGAGGTGGTCCTATAGGTCTGGATTTCAAACAAAAACACAGATCTTTTTGAGAACAACTATAAAAGATTATGAGAGGAAATTAAACAATGGAATAAGTTGAACTTATCATTATTGGGAAGAATAGCAATAATAAAAATGAACATTTTGCCGAAGCTATTATACTTGTTGCTACATCTTCCAATAATAATGAAAGATATTTTTTTTCAGATTGGAATAAAGAGATAAAAAAATTCAGCAAACCAAGAATTAAAATGTCTACACTACAAGATGACAAAAAAAGAGGAGGATATGCATTACCAAACTTTAAAATCTATCATTATGCATGCGGTATGATGTGGATACAAAATTGGATAAAGCTAGACAATCAAAAACTACTAGACTTAGAAGGAGTAAAAAATAGATTTGGATGACATGCATATGTCTGGTATAATAAGCTTCAAATAAATAAAGATTTTAATAATCAGATTTTGAGAAAATCTCTCATAAAAATATGGTTAAACATAAAAAGTAACTTTTATCAGAAAATTCCCCAGTGGATTTCCACTCAAAAGGCCTTTTTCCAAAGGAGTAATGCAGGGACTTGATTAAAGTATGAAGATTTACTTTAAAAAAAAACAATAAAGGGAATTATTACCTTCTAGAAAGAGAAGACTTGAAGAAGGCAAACATTAACCTATCATGGTTCAGTTACCATCAAATAAAAAGCAAATATAAAGAAGACATAAAAGAGCAGGAATTCCAACCGAACTCAAATGAGCTTGACAAAATCCTGCAATCATCAGATAAAGGAAAAATCTCCTGACTTTACAAGATACTACTAGAGAGGGAGTTAGAACAAGAATATGTTAAAAACACAATGATTAGCTGGGCAAGAGATATTGGACACCCAATACCTTTAGAAGATTGGGAAGATACATGGGGGAAAAAAACAAATGCTTTTACAGCTGCACAGGATTTAAAGAAAACTTTATGAAAATTGCCAACAGATGGTATTTTACCCCAAATAAACTAAAGAAAACAAATAAAAGGTTGAGTGACAGATGCTAGAAATGTCAAAAAGAAGCTGGTACACTGTATTATATGTGGTGGGTTTGCCCAATAATTCAAAAATTTTGGCAGAAAATACACAAAATCATGCAATTAAAATTAAAGGCTCAAATTCCTTTTATACCAGAATTATTCTTGTTAAATATAAATACAAAAATTGAAAAAGTAGTAGTGACAAAATACTGGAGAACAATCATTTATTTAATAACAGCAACAAGAATAATCATTGCTAGAGGATGGAAGACAGGAGAGTGCCCGAAATTAGAAGATTGGAAAATGAAGGTAGAGGAAATGAAATATATGAACAAATTGACTTCCTTAATTAACCAGAAACTGTCATGGAAAACAGAAAAAGAATAGAGCTTATTTGATAGCTTACTTCAAGAGGAGATAGATTAAATAAACATGTGCAGAAGGAACAAAGAACATGGAAAACCTCAAATATAATAAAAATATGCAAATATTCAAAACAATTAAAGAAGGGAAGATAGAAATAGCTCAGGCAAAGGAACAAATATGAGGGAAATAAGTAAGGAAGAAAGCACGAGACTCTATACACAGAAGATAAGGATACACTTTATTTCATGGAAACAAATAAATGAAAAATCAATAAGTTAACATTTAGTAAATATCACATACTAATAAAAATGAGAAGTAAAGAAGAATAGTTTACATCTAGGATTTTTATTTTACTCAAATAGCAAGGTACAGTAAAGAAAAAATCACTTACAAGAGTAAGAATGAGGAAGTCAAGTAGAATCATGACATCTGTAAATAATTGTATTAGATAAGGTGACTTAATGATGTGATTGTTTTTGTATGTTTTTGTTTTTAATAAAAAATTGATAATTAAAAAAAGCAAGGAGAGTCCCCTGCCGGAAGAGACATGGATTCCTCCTCCCTACAATCCCCAATGGAGTCCCCCAGCTAGACCCCATGAAGGGGTATGAAGACAGTGGTAAAAACAGTCTCATGGTCCCTCATGGAAATTAAGACCATCGCAAACCAACTAGGAAAGCTGAATCCCCAGACCAGAGTCCAATGGATGTCCACCATCATTCTCTCATACCCAAAAGCTAAAGGGCAGGACCTCATGCAAATAGCTAGGCTGTGCATAGACCCCATCTACCTAGGCCCCTCCGAAGCAGCAGTCTCCAACTATGATTTGGCAAACCTAGAATTAAAAGAGTGGATACTCTGGGCTGACACCACCATAAGAGCCAAATACCATACTGAGGTACAGCAACCAGATGAGGCCCCAGATACTTATGTAGTGAGGAAGAAAATGTTAGCCATTTTAGCTGGAGAAGTTGGCCTTAACAGTGAAAGAGTGCCGCTTCTGAATAGTTCAGATTTCATAAAAGAAGTGTACCAGGGTTTACATGAGGCTGCAAAAACCTACATAGGTCCCACCTACCAGAGGCTAAGCACCACAGATTGACAAGGATTCTTAATGCACATCCACGAGGCTTCCAAGATATTTTAGACCCAAGAAGCACAGAAAGATATGGCTAGGATTGTACATGTGTGATGTTTTATTACTGTAAGTCGCCCCGGTTGCATCTGTAGAGGGGCATGATACAAATAATTTTCATTATTATTATTATTATTATTATTAGGATTCTAGTAGCTGCCATGTAAGGAAAGAATTCATGCAATACAGGCAGGAAGGTAGAATTAGGTTTCCCTACACATGAGATACACGGCGGACCCACTAATGAGCTCACAGACCTTTTAGGACCCTAAGTGGTTGGACCCACAGTGGACACACCACAGATGCTGATGTCCCCAACCCCAAGAGCCATGCTCAAAACCAGAGTCAGTCAAGCTAGGAACACGGAGAGCAAGGGCAGACCCTTGGACCCCTTGGGCTGGAGACCCTCCTGCTCAAACCATGACAAATCCCCCACAGCCTTCCCCCAGGACCGGACCTATTAAAGCCCCAAGAAACCCAGTCTCAGTAGTCACTCATCCCTGTGCTCCCCAGCTAGAATTTCCTACCCCCGCCTTGCAAGGAGATAGTTGCAACCCTTAAACCGGACTTATGGGGATGCACCATGGTAAGCATAAAGGTGAGACCCCACAACAGATCCAAACCAGCCTCATTACTTGTAGATTCTGGTGCCACCGTTAATACTCTAAACCCCAAACTAGATGGCAGGATCGTTGTCCTCCCAATAAGTGATGGACCCCTGCCATGGTCCCTCATGCCCTCCCTTCCCCTCAGTCTTCCCTATCTCTCCCCCCCTCTTGTCCCCATCCCATGGGTGGTAATGGTGTTTCCCTTCTTTCCAAATACAGGCGTGCGGTGGAGGCGGCGACAGGGGCGGAGGATGGACCCTGCCGGTTCCTCCTCCTCCTCCTCTGATGGGGAAGCTGGGCCAGCCAGGGAGGCCCGTGCAGAGGGAGCCCCTTCCATCCCTCTGCAGCCACACCAGTCTCCCATGGCTGAAAGTAGGTCCCTGAGGGGAGGGGTAATCACGGCAGCCTCCTGTCCCTCCCCTCCTCAACCTCTTTCCATGGTGCCTTCCTAAACAGTGTCTTTTTTCCTTTCACAGGCTGACCTGCTGAGGAGGAGGCGGCTGGGCTAAGTCACCGGCCGCCAGGCAGGGCACACCAGGGTCCCCTTGGTGTTGCTCGCCTGGTAGTCATCCAGACTACCCAGGACTGTGGGTGGGATAAGAACAGCAGGGACACAGAGGGAGGGAATTGGGGGGGCCCCAGGAACCCTGGCTGTAGCATTGGGTGATGGTGTGGTGAGCAACCTCCTAACCACACATTTATCTTTTCTTTTCCTCTGCAGATCGAGGGGTAGAACAAAAGTTGGCTGCCATGGAGGAGCAAATACAATGTCTGAGTAACTCCATGGCAGCCATCATGCAGTGCCTGGGCCTTCCCTGACCCCCAACCCCACCCACCCCTCTCCATCCATGAAACACTTTCCCCTCCCCTTCCCCTTGTACATGCTTCCAACCTCCTCCCTCCCCTTCTTCTCCCATGGTAACTTCCCCTCCCCTTTGTGAATACTCCCCTCCCCTCCCCCCATTTGTAATTTGTTGTAAATAGTTGATTCTTTGTTGTTTTAATGAAAAGAAAAAAATATTTTTTTTAAAAAAATGACGGAAAATGCACATGTGTGCAGGTTTGACAATTGCCAGTTTTTATGAATAAACTTTCCATTTTTAAACAGCGTCTGACATTTTATGCGAAGGTGTGTAGGTTCGTTGAAGAATCCCTACAGGAAACCAGTGAGGTGGGCATGGTGTGCGGTGGCGGTGGTGATCAGTGAGGTGGGCATGGTGTGCAGTGGCAGTGCCAAGCAGTGAGGTGGGCACAGGAGGGAGTAGTTGGAGATGGCTGCCTCTGTACTTAGTGGTGATTGTCACAACATCTCCATCCTCCTCTGCTTGATCTCTGCCTTTGTCGGTGGCAAGTGGGCAGTGGCACTGCCACATCATTGCTGAAAAGGCTGCTAGAGTCTTCTAAGGAGTGTTGCTCAATAATCTCCAGGAAGGAGAGGACACCTCTCCTTCCTTCCTCTGCCCACAGCAGCCTCGCCTTCCAGGGGTGGACAGTGACCCCTCCTTCCTCTGCCTACCACCACAGCCACCTCCTGCTGGCCCTAGGGGATACCCCTCCCCCTTCCACCCTCCTGCACACCCTCCCCACTGCCACCAATGGCCCTCTGGGGCCCCTCTATGACATCCACAATTTGGGCCAGCAGACTGGTCTGCACTTGTAGGAAGTCAGCGACACACCTCTGCTCATGGGCCATGCGTTGCTGATGCTCCCTCCGATCCTCTTGCCTCTTGTCCATTTGTTCCATTCCATGAACTGCTGCTGGGCACTCATATTTGCTGAGGCTGCTGAGCGATGTGTCCTCTTCCCTCTGATGTCAGCCAGGCATTGAAGCTCTGGCACTAACTGTTTCATCTTCCTCCTCCTCTCTCTATCATGCTACTTCTCGTTCTAGGGACATATATGTTGTGTGTTTGCACACACAACATCTCCCGCACATATCGGGGGAGGGGAGAGGTACATGCCAGGGAGATTTGTGTAAGCACACTTGATACATGCAGGTGGTGGTCATGCAAGGGACATGGTGAATGGGACACACAAACGTTCGTCCAGCCCCCCCCCCCACATGCTAGGGTGTGAAAGCAGCATACCGGGGGGAGGATCTGCAAACCTGCGAACCTACGCACAAAACATCACAAAAGCCATATAAATTGCTTTGCTTTTTGGGGGTGCAGGCGTACATGAGACGGAATGCATTTTTTGTCATAACAGGGAATTTACCGTGTGCAGCCTGGACCTGGTTAATCAGCTGGGTGAATTGTCCTGAGGTTTTTGGTCTTCCAACGACACTCCTTCCAGGTGCGTTGGTGGCCCTTTGCCCTCATGGCTTGTGCCAACTCCTTAAATGTGTCGGCATTCAACAAGGAATTTCTCAATTTCTCCAAAATGTGTGGCTGCGACCACAGAGCTTTGAGGTCGGCCATCTCCGCATGGGTCCACGACGTCCCTCTCCCTCTTTTTGACTCTCCGCTTGTGGATGACTCTGCCATTGTTCCCGCTATGGACGAGAGGAGCCCCGAAGTGGACTGCTGTGGAGGTCTGCAGCTAGCAAAGTTGCACTGGGAAAATGGCGCTGGAATGTGTGTGGGAGTCCAGCTTAAAAATGAAGCATTCCCCTTTATCTCTTTAACACAATGTGACATCCTGTAGCAACAGTTTCACCTTCCCACTCTGGCGCATGTGCATTGTGGAAATTAGGGTTAGGGCTAGGGTTCTGAAACAGATGAACCTGCGGCGGTTCACCCGCACTTGAACCCTAAAAACACTTTAATTTGAAGCTTTTTTCAATGAGCGCATGCTCCCCAAGGGCAGCTCTAAATGCGGCACACCTATACACTAGCATTTACGCCAGCGTCTTTTGTGCTTGGGTGCCCTTATTTCCACCACACCTCCATTGCTGCATTCCAAAGTACCGTCGAAGGAGCGCATGTTTCTGGAAGGAGCAGAAAAAAGCGGCTCCTTTTTGAAGCACACTTTCACAGGAAGAGGTAGGTATGGGGCACTTTTTCGGCATGTGTCATGTAAAGACCATGCCTTCAGGTCAACCCCAAAACAACCCTTTTAGCCCATTTGCATCCCCCCTAAGATGTTTTAATGTATAATTGGTTTAATACTTTTTAAGGGGTTGGTGGATTTTGGGGGTTTGGGGGGATTTGTTTAATGTATGGAATTTTAATTCTTGTAAGCTGCTCCAATGGTTTGTCTTATTATTATTATTATTATTATTATTATTATTATTATTATTATTACGGTATTATACACAATACATTCTACAGTGAGGGTAGAATTCAGTATAAATTTCTATTTTATGATTACAAGTGGAAGTGTTTTGCCATTAGGGTTAAGGCTACTGTTAGTGTCAGCTTTGGGGGGTTTGGGTTAGCATTAAGGTTAGGGTTGAGGGTCACAGTCAGCACCAGTGTTAGTGTTAGGGTTTGGTTTCCCATTAGGGTTTTGGTTAGGTTTACAATTAGCATTAGGGTTATGGTTGAGTGCAAACGAGTCGCAACTGCCATTTTGAAAATTAAAATGGTGGCTGTGAGTGGCGTTCGGCATTTTGGAAATCAAAATGGCGGCCGCGATTCGTTTGCGCATGCGCAGGAGTACTGCGCATGCACAAACACGTCGTGACCACCATTTTGATTTTCAAAATGGTGGCGGCGTGCACGGAGGCTGCTGTGTGGTGGTGGTGGTGGCAGCAGCGCGCACTGAGGTGGCAGCGCATGGGGGGCACGCGTGTGTGCCACCATTCCCTCCCCCTCGGCCCAGTGGCAGGAGGGACTTTGCGGGACCGGCCCCAAGGTAAAAAAGGTTGCTTATTCCTGCCATAGATCATGCCATCCTCTTGGATCACTTTAGAGAGTTAGGAATCGGAGGCACTGCTTTGCAGTGTTTCCGTTCCTTCCTCTCGGGCAGATCCCAGAGGGTGAGGCTTGGGGACAGTTGCTCATCTAAAATCGAGCTTAATTGTGGCATCCCTCAGGGTGCCATCCTGTCCCCGATGTTATTTAATATTTACATAAAGCCGCTGGATGAGATCATTTGGAGGCATAGAGTGCAGTGCCATCAGTACACTCCTCTTAATGACTGTCTCAGAGCGGTAATGGATTGGATGAGGAAAAACAGATTGGAGTTAAATCCAGTCAAAACGGAGGTACTGACAGTCACAGGCCCAAAACCAGATCTGGGAATAGAGTCTCCAGTCCTCTAAGGAATGTGTTCGCAGCCTGGGGGTACTCTTAGACCCATTGTTTCACATGACTAGTGCCTATTATGTGCCTATTATCAGCTATTATGTGCCTATTATCAGCTATTATGTGCCTATTATCAGCTTCAGCTGATACGCCAGCTGCGCCCTTTCCTGGACATGAGGGATCTCGAAACTGTGGTACATGCTTTGGTAACCTCATGTCTGGATTACTGTAATGCACTCTACATGGGGCTACCCTTGTGCCTAACCCGGAAACTTCAATTGGTTCAAAATATGGCAGCCAGGTTAATTACCAGAACATCCAGGAGCGAGCATATTACACTTGTGCTGAAATCCCTCCACTGGCTGCCTGTTAGTTTTTGGGCTCAGTACAAGATCTTGGTTTTAGCCTTTAAAGCCCTAAATGGCTTGGGTCCATCTTACCTCCAGGATCGCCTCATCCCATATGATCCCCCCACGTGCTTTGGTTCTCTGGGAGGAATCTGCTACAGCCAATGAAAACTAGGCTGTTGTGGACCTCCCAGAGGGCCTTCTCCGCTACCGCCCCCAGATTATGGAATGGCCTGCCGGATGAGATCTGTCTTAGTACCACTCTGGACTGCTTTTAAAAAGCAGTGAAGACAGATCTCTTCCGGCAGGCCTTCCCAGAATAATCTCCCAGCTCAAATTCAACATTGGTCTGTCTACCCGTCCACCCTTTAACTGCCCCTCTCAGCTGTCCTTAGCTACTATTATCTGCTGCTAATGCCCTTTGCCTGCTGTGTGGGTCCTTCGACTTCGTTATTTGTACGTGTATTTTGAGGTTTTATATCTGTTATTTTAATATGGCATTAGTTTAATTTACTTTTAAGGCGTGGGTGGGTATTGGAATTGGGTTGATTGTTTTAACTTGTATTGTTTTATCTTGTTGTACGCCGTCCCAGTTGCTCTGCAGAGGGGTGGGTTACAAATAAATCCTATTATTATATAAGAGGACTTCCGGCGGGGACGGCATGGTGACCGGTCCTATGTGAAAGCTCTCCACAGGATCGCCATTGTGGGGAAGAAGGGATTAAATAATCCCTTTTCATCTGCGCTTTGGGAAAAGTGCAGAAGTATCAGGGCTCATCAGGATCGTGTCAGCCTCTTTTCCGATCTCTGTTGTTGGATATCGGAGAGATAGACTCGATCTCAGAGCAGCCAGCCCCACTCTGGTTGCTATAATTAGCTATTAGCCTTGCCTTCCATTTTTTAAAGTGAATGAGAGAACACTCAGGAATTTCTATCCAATTAAAACTTTTACTACTGAGGAAAGCTACTTTGCAATAAGATAAAAAGACAATTTTTTTAACAAGAGCTGCAGCCAGCTCGCTATAAAGTAACTTCTAGATCGGGCTGGCGAGGTGAGCAGAGCCATCGGAAACAAGTTTTAAAACTTTAATAATTTCAATAACAGTGGAGATAAAACCAGTTTGAAGGCAAAAGCAGAAAAGAAAAATGGCAATCTGATGTTGGGAGAGTGAATAAACAATGTCTACAAAACTAAATTGATAATTTCCTCCTTTGGATTAATCTTGTTAATTAAAGTAAAAGAACAAAGGCAAGATGGCGATTTTCCTATGATGGAGAGAGGGGGTAATAGAAGTAAATAGGAAAGATTGGAAGAGGAAGCTTTTGGGGAGAAACTTATTCAAAGTAAAACAAGATAAACCCCATGGGAGGATCAGAAAAAAAGGCTTAATTTTAATAAGCCAGGACTAAATATATTAAAAGTGGAAATAAATATATAGAAAAGAAAGAAACATCGGAAGGAGGACAGGGGGAGGAGATGACGGAGCAGAGAAAGAGACGATGGGAGGAAGATGGGAGGAGGAGACGGCACCCCTTTTGTATAAAGGGTAGGAATAAAATAAAATTCATATTAAAGGGGAAAATAAAAGAAAGGCTTCGTTGGAAGGAGGACGGGAGGACGAGACAACAGAAAGAGAAGGAAAAAATAGATCAAAGTACAAAGCAAGAAAGGTGCATTGGAAGGAGGATGGGGGGAGGAGACAGCTGGAATTTACAAGGAGATCCAAGTTGTAAAATCATTTAAACATTTGATTTTGTTTACTCTGGCTTTTGTGGTCTGAAGTAATAAGTTTAAACTTTAATAACTTAATAATAATTTTTACCAATTTTTATTTTCTGTTTTCTAGTCAATTTATCTCTTTTCCCTTTAAACTATATACATTCTAATATTTATTTTAGGGAGGATATAGTACCAAATTAATAGTAAACTGAGATAACTATTGTGGATTACTATAGAATTATTTTAAAACAAAACTACATTGAGCTGTGGCAGTTAAGAAGACTACTCAAGAATATATTAATTTCACTTTATAAACTTATTTTGTTTTAATTGACTTTTCAATGATTTTTGAATGGAATGGACTCACATTGAATTAGCATAGTTGTATAGATAGTAGATATTCTGTTTTAATTATAAGATTTACTCATTTGCCTAACTATTTTCCCCTACCTTTTCTTTAATTTGTATTTTATACTGTGGGCAGTTTCTTACCTTAAATGATCTACTTTATATACTTTTTATATAACAAGGTATTATAAGGGATATTTTGGGGGTAGATTATCTCTTGAATAGTGTTAGTGTTGTATAGTGTTAAACTTTAAAGGAAATATATACTATAGTATTTTTCTTAGTTCATTTGAACTAGTGAAATTTATAAGAAATTAGAACAAAGGAATAATGGCAACAGGAGGCAAAAAACCAATCCCAATGCCTAGCACTGCTCATAGAGCATCTACTGATACAACTGGTAAAACTGATCCAATACAGAATCTGTTGGAGGAATTTCAGAAAATGAGATTGGAAATAAGAGCTGAGATGAAGTCAGAATTAAAACAATCAAGGAAAGAGACAAAAGAGGAGATACATAAAGAACTAGCAATGTTTGGATCAAAGTTAGAAAAAATAACAGGAGAAATAGAAGGGATAAGAGGAGAAATGGAAGAAATAAAGGAAACAACCAGAAAATTAAAAATTACCACTGCATTATTTACTCATTTGCCTAACTATTTTCCTCTACAGAAGACCAACAGAAGAAAGAAAGCAATATTAATTTGGTGCAAGAGGTCTGTCACAGGGAAAGGAGTTTGAAGTTAAGAGGGGTACCAGAAACTCCTAATCAAGACTTGTTTGCGTTAATAACATCTACTTTGGCAGAATTTGTCGAAATATCTCAAGAAGAAATATCGAGAGATACGGATATTATATTCGGAATAAACTCAAAGATTGCCAAAGAAAGGAATATGCCCAGAGATGTGATAATCTCCTTTACAAGGATAAGAACTAAGGAGCTGATTTTGGAAAGAAGCTATCAAAAAGAATTCTTGATTGAAGGTGGTTAAATGCCTGTACTGCAGTCACTTACTCATAAACCACAAGGTTGCGAGTTCAATACCAGCCAGGGCTGAGGCTCGACTCAGGCCTGCATCCTTCCGAGGTCGCTAAAATGAATACCCAGCTTGTTGAGGGGCAATCAGCTCACAGTTGTAAACTGCTTAGACATCCCGTAGCGTGATATGAAGCGGTATATAAATGAAGCTGCTTTGCTTTGCTTAAAACTGTGAGAATCTATAAGGATGTCCCAATGGCAATTCTTAGAAAACATCAGGAATATAAATTCCTCACTCAAGAGCTTGTGAAAAGAAGAAGAAGATTTGCATGGGACATAATTGAAGGTCTTTCGTTGACATACAAATAAAGACGTTATAGAATCAATTCTGTAATGAAGGCAAAAGAGTTTCTGAAGAAATTGCAAACAAGAAAGCAGGAAGAAGAACAAGGAGAAACAATACAAGAAGAGAGGATGAAGACGAGAGCCAGAACTAAAATGGAAAGTCAACAGGAACAGCAGGAACAACATGAAGAAGGAGCGAGTGCACTATCACCAGAAGAAGAAGATCCTTATCAAGACACTGATATCGAGTTAAGTGAGGAGGAGAATGGAATACAAAAACAAACACGAGTAGAAGAAGAAGAAGGTTTAGTAGCAGAATTGAGTTAAACAATAAAAATAATAAACAATTAATATTAAAAAACAAAGATGGCAATGAAAATTATTTCAAGGAACATAAAAGGTTTGAATTCAAAGTACAAGAGAAGTAAAACGTTTCATCTTTTACAAAAGAAGAAGCCACAAGTAGTCTGCCTACAAGAGATTAAAATTAAGAAAAATGAAGTAAAATATTTAGAAAATCATAAGTTAGGTCAAATGTTTGTATCTGCAAATGAAAAAAGGAAAAGTGGAGTGGTCCTATATGTGCAAAAACATTATTAAGCAACAGAAGTTTTGAATGATCCAGATGGACATTCTATAGGGGTAGAGCTACAAAACCAAGAAGAGAAATACCTTCTAGTAGGAATATATAGCCCCAAGGAAAAACAAGTAGAATTTTACAATAAATTAAAAGAGGCAATAGCAACTCTGCATAAAGATGATTACAAGTTAATGTTATTAGGAGATTGGAACGGAGTCATAAACCCTCAAAAAGATAGAACTTCAAAAAAGAAGATTAAGAAAAATCAAGGAAAACTCCCAACATCCTTTTTTGACCTTAAAGAACAGTTAGTTTTAATGGATGTGTGGACATACCTCTATCCTAAAACTGAAGGATATACCTTTTTCTCAGAATCTCATAAATCATTCTCGCGAATTGATATGTTTTTAATTTCAGCGGATCTGAAAACAAAAATTAAAGAAATGGAAATGTTATCTAGGACAATCTCTGATCATAATCCAATCTTGTTAGTAATGAACAAACTGATGAGGAGCTATACATGGAAGCTAAATGGTTATCTGTTAAAAGATAAAAAATTTGTGACAAAATTGAAAGCGTCACTGAAAGAATACTTTGGAAAAAACAAGAAGATGCCAACAAAACCTAAGACGATTTGGGATGCCAGTAAGGCAGTAATAAGAGGAATACTGATTCAGAGAGCTTCCGAAGTGAAAAAAACAGAGGGATCTGGAATTTTAAAAATTTGATTTGGAGTTTAAAAAGGTAGAAGAAGAATTGATAAAAGATCCCACAAATGATAAAAGAGACAAACAATTGAAATGGTTATGAAACCAATTAGATAAAAATTTAACAAAAGAAGTAGCAAAAAAAATGAAATTTATAAAACAAAACCACTTTGAATCCGCAAACAAATCAGGAAAGTGGCTAACATATAAACTCAAAAAAGAAAAGGATAAGAGACTGATTATGAAGCTAAAGGATGGTGAGAAATTAGTCCACACGCAAGAAGAAATTCAGAAAGTATTTGAAAATTTCTTTGCAAATCTTTAAAAAAGAGGGAATAGATTGCAAGGAAATTCAGAAATACTTAGATAAACAAGAAATCCCAGAAATTACACAAGAACAAAAAAACATGTTAAATAATGATTTTACTGAAGAAGAGATAACGCAAGTGATTAATAAATTAAGGAATGACAAAACACCAGGACCTAATGGTTTTACTGCTGCCTATTATAAAACATTTTCAGAAGAGTTGAAAACTCCCTTATGGGAAACTTTAAATCAGATAAATAATCACGGGCTGCCAGATACTTGGAAAACTGCTAATATAATTGTAATACCCAAAGAAGGTAGAGAAGAAAAAGAAGCAAAAAATTATAGACTAATATCATTGTTAAACACGGATTATAAAATTTTTGCTTTAATACTTGCAGAGCATCTAAAACAGATATTAAATTCAATAATCCAAGATGATCAAACAGGATTTCTTCCAAGAAGGCAATTAAAAGATAATATTAGAATGATAATTAATACAACTGAATACTATGAGAAAAACAATGATAAAATGTTGCCCTTAATGTTTCTGGACACGGAAAAAGCTTTTGACAACGTAAATTGGACATTTATGATAAAAATTCTTGAGAAAATGAATATGGGGACACAATTTTGTAATTGGGTAAAAGAAATTTATAAAGATCAGATGGCATATATACAAATTAACGGCAACAAGACAGATAAAATGAATATTTCAAAGAGAACAAGACAAGGATGCCCTTTATCGCCACTTCTCTTCATTGCAACCCTTGAGATATTACTAAACCAGATAAGGAAAAATCCAAAGATAAAAGGCATGAGAATAAAAGGGAAAGATTATAAATTATGAGCCTTTGCGGATGATATTGCTTTGATTTTAGAAGACCCTATAGGGCAGATGGAAGAATTGTTTCAAACATTAGAAGACTTTGGGCGTGTGGCTGGTTTCAAAATAAACTATGACAAAACAGTGATTATAACCAAGAACATGACTAAAAAAGAGGAAATGGAGATGGGGAAAATAACGCATTGTGAGGTTAAAAATAAGGTTAAATATCTTGGAATATGGATCTCGAAGAGGAATGCTGATCTTTTTGAAAATAATTATAAAATGAAATGGAAGGAATTGAAACAATAAAAATGATGATCCTTCCCAAGATGAATTTTTTTTATTTCAAAGCATCCCAATCATTCATAACAAAAAAATATTCCAAGAATGGCATAAAGACTTGAAAGATTTTATATGGAATGATAAAAAATCAAGAGTGGATTGGAAAGCAATGGTAAGAGGGGAAAAAGATGGAGGTAGAAATGTACCAGACCTAGAATTATATCATAAGGCAAATGTTTTAGACTGGCTATCTGAATGGGTGACTTTGGAAAAAACCAAAATTTTAAACTTAGGCTTCAACAACAGATTTGGATGGCATTCCTATCTTTGGTATGAAAAAGATCAAATTCACAAGGATTTTTGACATCATGTGATAAGAAGAGCTTTATTAAAAACATGGAAGGAAATTTAAAAAGAAACATATAGGAAAATCCCCTTGTGGATATCTCCCCATGAAGCTTTCTTTGGAAGGTGGACGGCTGTCAAAACATGGCTAAGATACAACCAAATATTAAAGAAAAACAGACAACAATATGAACTCAAATCTATGGCCGAACTTGGACAACTTGACTCAAAAACGCACTGGTTATTATACACTCAACTCAATGAAAGATTTAAAATGGATAATAAATTACAAGGATTTGAAGAGAAGCTCACAGATTTAGACAAAGTTTTTTAGAAGCACGAGAAAAAAGAATAAGTAAACTTTATAAAATATTAATGCAACAGAAACAGGAAATGGAAATAGTATCCAATAACATGATTAAATGGGCAATGATAGGAAGAATGATAAAATTGGAACTTTGGGAAAGAACAAGGAAAAGAACAGAAAAATTCACACGTTCACAAGACCTAAAAGAAAATTTTTGGAAGGTGGAACAACAATGGTACCTTACCCCAGCTAGAATAGCAAAAATCTATAACAAAAAGTCTAATGAATGCTGGAAGTGTAAGCAGAATGTAGGTTCTTGGTATCATGTATGGTGGAAATGTCCAAAAATAAAAACCTACTGGAAAAATATACACACCACAATTGAAAATATATTGAAGTTTAAGTTTCAATTATACCCAGAGTTTTACTTACTAAATATGACAAATAAAATAGATCCAATGATAGAAAGGAAATATTGGAGGATACTTCTATACATGGTATCGGCTGCGAGAATACAGATCACTTCAAAGTGGAAACTAGAAGAGATCCCAACAATTGATGATTGGCTTTCAAAATTAATTGAAATGAAAGAGATGGATAGATTAACAAGACTACTTAGTGGAAAAGATCCATTTGGTATCAATGTTATGGGTGGGTGTTCTAAACAAAGGGCGGGGGGCTTAAGAAGGTAGCCGCCTCCTCCGCCTCCTCCACGCCGCTTCCGCAGGGCCTCCTGGCCCTCTGCTTCACGCCGGTGTTCTGGGCAAAGGGTGGGGGGTTTAAGAAGGTAGCCGCCGCCTCCTCCTCCTCTGCGCCACTTCCGCAGGGCCTCCTGGCCCTCCGCTTCACTCTTTTTTCACTCTTTTTCTTTCTTTCTTCTTCTTTCCCCTCTCTTTCTCCTCATCCGGGCCTCTGGGAAGTAGGTCTGTAGATAGGGGCCCATAGGAGGTGGGTAAGGAATTCGGATGTTTCCGTCTTTCATGTAGCCACCGCAGGGCAACCCTACTCTTGAATAAGGACTGTGCTGACAACATCCAGTTACAGTTCCCAGAGACGCATGTAAATTTTCATTTACAGCAGGTAAAAGGTTTGTTGGTTGTTACTTCTCATACTTCTTCAATTTTATGCTAGAAATACAATTACTTGATAGGTAAGCCTGTTTAAGTTGTTTAATCAGTTATTTCCTGAAGCTAACTGGCTATCTCTTGTTAGGATAACTAAGGTATTAATAGTCATAGTGATATGATTTGATAGTCAACTAACACTGCAATTAATTATAAGGATAAATAGCATGTCAATCACAACAAGGCTACAATCAGCAAAAGTAAAAAAATAACAGGAGAGGATCAGCAGAAATGCCTCCTAAATTGCAAGATAATGCTCAATTTTTAGAAGATCTATTAAAGAATTTTCAAAAGGAGATATCCCAATAACTAAAGGAACATCGTAAAGAATCGAATGATAATCTAAATAAAGGGCTAGAGAAATTTGAGAAAACACTAGAGGGACTAACAAAGGATATCTCAATGCTGAAAAAAGAACATAAAATAACTAAGGAGAAAATCTCCCTATTGGAGACAACTACGAAACAGCTGGTGGAGCAACAAAAAGAAGATGAAAGCCAAATCTTAATTCAGGAACTTAGATATAGAGAAAAGTGTCTAAAACTGAGAGGATTGTTAGAGATTAATAATGATGATCTATATGGAAAGATCATACCTGCATTGGCAAGCTTTCTTGAGGTTACATAGAAATGGAAATTGATAAACTTTTCAGAATTAGCTCTGAGGTGGCGAAAGAAAAAAACATACCGAGGGATGTGATTGTTAGATTCACAAGATCAAAAATCAGGGATGAAGTGTTACAGCGTAGTTATAACAACACATTGCAGATTGATGGGCAAGTAATAAAGGTCTACAAAGATATCCCTGCTGTTATATTGAGGAAAAGGCAGAATTATAGGCAATTGAGTCTGTTCCTAATGAAAAATAGTATCAGATATTCGTGGGACAAGTTAGAAGGTATAACCTTTAAGTACAAGCAAAAAAGGTTTAGAATTAACACCAAACAAAAAGCAGAGGACTTCCTCAGGACAATCAAAGTGGACAAAGGGAAATTTGATGGAAATTTAGATTTAAATAATAAGGACAAATGCAACAATGGCATAACCAATGGAAAGACGACAAAATTGCAGCATGAGAAACGAAAATCAATAGATGCAGGAAATACCCTTTTAGATCTGGATGCAGCTGTATAATGAAACTGGAATAATTTATAACTTTTTTGTTAGTAATTGGGTGATTTATAATCCCTTTGTTAGCGTTTTACTTTTTTAAATTATTTAATTGCTTAGGTATTTTTATTTTCATTTCTTAGTCTCTCTCTCTCTCTCTTTTTTTTTTTTTTTTTTTTGCTTTTGTCTCCTATTTTCTCATTTTGTGAATAAATAGTTATGGACAAAGGTTCTAATGTCCTTTCGTGGAATACAATGGGAATAAATAATATTCATAAGAGAAATAAGATATTCCACTATTTGGAGGAAAAAAAGCTGGAAATAATTTGCTTACAGGAAGTTATAATTAAAAAACAAGATGCATTCTTTACGAAAAACATTAAGTTGGGGAGAAATTTTTGTTCATTAAATGAAAGAAGCAAGTCAGGGGTAATTTTGTATATAAAAAGAAACATTCCAGCTAAGGAAATCTTTAAAGATAATGAGGGTCATTATATAGCGGTTGAGGTATCTTCAGGGATTGGCAAACTTTTGATTGTCGGGATTTATGCCCCAAACACAGGAAGTAATAAATTCTATAAGGAACTTCATGCAATATTAAACAATTACGCTTATGAGCGAATTCTTATGGGGGATTGGAATGGGGTAGTTAACCCATTAAAGGATAGATCAGCTAAAATTAAGCGTAATAAGAGTTATGGTAAACTACCAACAACATTCTTTCAAATGAAAAAAAAATTGGATTTACTTGATGTATGGGACACTCTATACCCTGGAAAGTCAGGCTTTACATTCTATTCATCACACCTTAGATCTCACTCAAGATTAGACATGTTCATTGTCTCTTCTTCTCTGTTCACAAAATTGAAGGATATGGGTGTAGGCGTAAGGACTGAATCCAATCACAGTCCAATTATGTTAAATATAAGCCTTCAACAGACGCAATTTAATTGGAGATTGAATGTTGATTTTCTAGGGGACGAAGAGACAATGAAGCAAACTGAAAGCTGTGTCACAAATTATTTCAGGGAAAATAGCTTGGAGGGAATAAAAAGCAAGACAATCTGGGATGCGCACAAAGCAGTCCTTAGAGGGGTTTTCTTAAAAAAAATCTAAAGAGATTAAACTGATACGAGACAAGGAAATTAATGATATAGAAGCAATGATAAAAGATGTTGATGAAGAGCTAGTAAGTGAGCCAACTTCAACGAAGCTTATTGGAAAACTAAAATACTGGAAGCATAGATATAAAATGTTGTTGAATAAGGAACTAGAACAAAAACTGAGGAAGAAACATAAAATTAAATTTGATATGGATAATAAGATAGGCAAATGGCTAAGAAATAAAATTAAATTCAATGTAGAAACAACCACAATCTCTGAAATAATCGATGGGAATGGTAAGGCTACTCTTCAATCTCACATTCAAAATAAATTCCTAGGTTATTTCGCTAATTTATATAAAAAGGAGTCAATTATGCATGAGGATAATAAAATATTTGAGGAATTCTTGTGGAATATTGAATATATGAAATTAAATGAGTCAGACAAAAATCTCTTAAATAATGACATTACAATTAAGGAAGTGGAGGAAGCTATTCAAAAACTCAAATTAAATAAGTCCCCTGGTCCGGACGGATTTATATCTGAATATTATGTCAAGTTAGCATCAGTTTTAGCAGAACCATTGAGGAAAACCTTTAATAATATTACATTGGAAGGAATTCCGGACACATGGAAATGTGCGGATATTGTTGTAATTCCCAAAGCAGGCAAAGACCCAACTCTAATAGAGAACTACAGACCCATCTCATTGATGAATATTGACTATAAGATCTTTATGGGTATCTTGGTCAATAGATTGAAAAGAATCTTAAGTAATAGAATTCAAGAAGAGCAATCAGGTTTCTTACCTCAAAGACAAATTAAAGATAATATTAGAACGGTCATTGATAGCCTAGAATATTATGAACAACACAATGAAAGGAAATTGGCAATGCTACTATTAGATGCTGAAAAAGCATTTGATTCGGTTAATTGGGACTTTATGTTCATAATATTAGAAAAACTTAATTTCGGTGATAGATTTATAAGTTGGATTAAAGCAATTTACGCAGATCAAAGAGCTAAAGTTGTAATCAACGGGATGAGGTCCAAGGAATTTAATATAGGGCATGGAGTTAGACAGGGTTGCCCTTTATCACCTTTGTTGTTTCTTATAGTTATAGAACCTTTGCTTAATAGGATTAGATACGAAAAAGAGATCAAAGGACCCAAAATTAAAGGCTTTGAGTTTAAAATCAAAGCCTATGCTGATGATCTAATTATTTTCTTGGACGATCCTATGAATGGCATTGAGAAATTGTTATATATACTTCATGAATTTGGTAAGTATTCAGGTTTCAAATTAAGCACAAACAAATCGGTCATTATTACTAAAAATTTGCTTAGTGAGGAAGTTGAATTGTTGGAGCAAACATCATGTTGCAAAGTGGTAAGAAAGGCGAAATATTTGGGAATTTATATATCCAATAGAAATACTGAATTATTTGATATCAACTATGGTAAAACTTGGAATGACATCAAAAGAGATTTAATAAAATGGTCCAGGATGAGATTGTTGCTATATGGTAAAATCGCACTAATCAAAATGTCTGTTTTGCCAAAATTTGTTTTTTTATTCAATAATCTCCCAATTATACATAATGACAAACCGTTTGTGTTATGGAACAGGGAACTTAAAAGGTTCTTATGGGAAGGCAAAAAAAACCGTGTTAGGTGGAAAATTCTAACAGATAAGAAAATAAATGGGGGTTGTGACTTACCTGATCTCAAACTGTATTTTTGGGCGTGTGCTTTAACCTGGATTCAGGAGTGGATTCTGCTTAAGAATAATAAATTGTTGGCTTTAGAAGGTCATGATCTGAGATTTGGGTGGCATGCTTACTTATGGCATAATAAAGCTAAAGTACACCAAGCTTTTGGCCATCATGTAATTAGGAAAGCCCTGATTAAAGTTTGGGAAAAGATCAAAGCTGACTTTTATCAATATACTCCAGGCTGGATCTCTCCTGAAGAGGCGATGTTAAGTAGATTTAAAACATCTAGAAGTTGGTTAAAATATCAGGATATAGTAATAATAAATAGGCAAACTGGCTGTACAAATATGATAGATTTAGGTGCCATTCAAAATAAAGATGCAACATTTACGTGGTTCCAATATCATCAGTTAAAAGCTTGCTTTAATAATGATCTTAAACAACAGAATTTTAATTTGACACTAAACGAAAATTGACAATATAATTATAAAAAAGAAATCGAAACAAATTGCTAACTTATATGGAATATTGTTACAATGAAATTTAGAAGATGAATTGGTAAAGGACCATATGATAAAATGGGCCCAAGATTTGGGAGCTGAAATAAGTTTAGATGTATGGGCTAAGGCGAGAATGGTAACATTCAAATTCACTAATAATCAACTGCTTCGTAAAAATTATTATAAAATGGAAACGAGGTGGCATTTAACTCCGGTCCGATTGGCAAAAATGTATAAAAATAAGAAACATCTGTGTTGGAAATGTCAGAAAGAACCGGGAACCTGGTCACATATGTGGTGGTATTGTCCTCTGATGCAAGAATTTTGGAAGCTGATTCACGGTATAATTTGTGATATTCTTAACATAACTTTTGATTGTACACCGCAAATATATCTTTTAAATATGATTCAGGATTTACATAACATAAAAAAAATTATAAATGGAAGACCCTCCTGTATATGGTGACAACTGCAAGAATAGCAGTTGCTGGTAAATGGAAATCTCAAATTTTACCAACAATTGGTGGCTGGTTACAGAAACTATTGGATATTGCGAATTTGGATGATCATAAGGAGGAAGTAGGTGATAATGATGGCAATGGTGCAGATAATATATGGAAACCCTTATATTTCTACTGTAAGGAAAAATGGGATATTTATATGGTATAAGATTGAAATCAAACATTACAATGATAATAAGAGTGGGGTGTTTTTTTCTCTTTTCTATTTTCTTTTTCTAGGATTAGCGGGATAATTAAAATGTTTAGTTTTTCTAGCAATGTATTAGATAATGAGTTATATAGAAGTGGTACTTAGATGTAATTTAAGGATAATGACTCGCAAACTTGATATGTCTTAGTTACTAGTTAGAACTATCAGCCTTAGGCTTTATTTTATAAATTTGAATCATACAAGATACGACTTTGGTCAGGGAAATTTTAACAGCTATGTATGAATTTGAAATTGCATGTGCTAAATTCTGTAACTATATTTTTGTTATAATAAAAAAGAAAGAAAGAAAGAAAAGATCCAGAATTGACGGAGGAAAAATGGACTCCTATAGAAAAATATTTAAAGTCAAGATGGGAATAAACGGGCAAAGTAAATAAGTTATAAACAAATTAGATATATAGAAAAATAATTGTGTAAAGAAATGTTATTTGGCTGTTATAAGTAAAAGTGCAATTAATAAGATAAGAAATATAGAAAGGATAAATTTCAAGGGGTGAAAAATATATTTTTGTTATAATAAAAGCATCCCACATGGCTTGACAAGCATCCAAGCATCCCACATGGCTTGACAAAGAATGCCAACTGAAGAAAAAAGCAATAAGAAACTCCTACCTAACCTACAGGAAATATGGCTTGAACCATCACTCCATGGCCTATTTCCAGGTAAAAAATATAAAACCTTATTAGCACATAAAGGACACAATTTGTCCAGGAAAGTGGCCAGCAGCTGATAGGAAGCAAAATAAACAGAGATATTGGCAAAACAAAAGAACAAAGCATGATGTTTGATTCAAGTCTTGAATATCCGAAGGCCAGAAGCCAGAACATACTAAAGGTTCTGAAAGCAAGGTTGTTTATCCAGTCTGAGCATCAGGGTTTGAATAATTAGAATAGTCAACAAATCCAAGAATCAAGAGTTTCAACAAACAGAATTCTCAGTGCAAAGTTAAAGGTTTAATCAGGCCACAAGAGAGTCTCCAACAAGGATGTTTTCACCAGGGAAGTCAGTTAACTTCTGACAAAGGTTCTGGCATTCTTCCCAGGCTTTTATCTTCAGCACTAATTGCTTGGCGTTCCTCATGAAGCCTCCTAGAACAATGCAGCCCTGCCCTTTCTGATCTTTGCTGCCTGTAAAAAGGCACAGGTAAGTTGCCTCCTCCTCTTTCTCACTGCCAAAGTTAGCAGAAGACTCTGCTGACTGGGTACCAAGCTTCTGACTGTCATCTTTAGCATCAGCCTCTGTTGGCACAGGCAATGAGAAGCTGGGACTAGGATCAGGATCAGGTTCCTCCCTCTCTCTCTCCTCTTCTGAGTCCTCAGTCGGGTATGCCTTCAGGCTGGGTATGATACCATATGAACATAATTCCGGGTCCCTGTTGCTAACTGCTTCCTTGAATAATGATTCAAAAATGTTCTAGCAGATTGTGTTGGGTACTTTACATCCAATTCTCAAGCTCCTAGCTGCATCATTCCAGCACAGGTTTGGGAAGACCACTTCGGATCCATTTTTATAGATTCAAATACAATTTAATTAGTCCCTGATAGGGCCTTTGCAGACTGCTAGAAATAGTGCAAATTGAGTCCACTTTAACTGCTAGGGGATCATGGGAATTGTATTTTTTTCTGAGACATTGAGCCTCTCTGTCAGAGAGCTCTGGTGCCACAATAAATTACAGTTCCCATGATTCCCTAGCACTGAGCCAGGGCAGTGCCTCAATTTAATGTGCACTATTTCTGGCAGTCTGCTTAGGCCCAATGAAGAGCCCTGTTTCAGGGGGAAAAAATGAACCCAAAAGTCACAGGTTGATGTTTGTGGGCTACTCAGGTAATAGTTACAAGGTTTCACCTGGAGGGAAGTGAGATTTTGATGTCAAGGAGCGCAAATTTTGGAAAACATTCTGGGTGGGATAGACTGCACTCAAACAAGGAGGTTTTTCTGAAATTGGGACAGACTGACACAAACATCAAAAACAGAGGGGTTACACTGAAACACAAGTCTTCATCTGACAGTGACAGGATCACAGCAGATGAATCTACTCAAACACGGTCTACCACTAGTAGAATGACAGAAGTGAAGAGACATAGAGAGAGGGAAGAACACACAAGTTCTGACACAGAAGATGAAAGAGGGAGAACAGTCAATTTCATTCCAAGACAAACCCAAAGAGTACGCAAAGCTCCAGACAGGTTTGTGGTTCAAGAGGCAAGGGTTTGTGCTGTGATGGAAGAGCCTCAGAGTTGAGGAGTTGCAACATTTTCCTGTTGAGGAAAAGGAATGATGGTATGGTGCTATGGAGCAAGAGTTTGGTTGTTTGGTAGATAAAGAGGTTTTTTAAGTAGTAGAGAGACCAAAAGATCAGAAAGTGATTGGTTGTAAGTGGGTGTACAAAAAGAAAGAGATGGCAGATGGTAGTCTCAAATACAAAGCCTAATTGGTAGCAAAGGGGTTTGCACAATAGCAATTTGGAAAGTTATGATAAAACTTTTTCACCTATGGCCAAGCCAGAGAGCTTGAGATTAGTGTTGGCGTTGGCAGCTAGGAAAGGTCAAGTGGTGCAGCATTTTGACTTTGAGACTGCTTATTTAAATATTTGGATGAGCAGGTTTTCATGGAGCAACCTTAAGGGTTTGAAGAGAATAGTGGCAGAAAGGTATACAGGTTGATAAAAGCATTGTATGGATTAAAACAAAGTGCCAAGAGTTGGAATTTGTGCATACATGACGAATTGGTCAAACTGGGTTACACAAGGAACATTGCAGATGCTTGTGTTTACACCAAGGGTGTTATAGTTTTGGTGATCTATGTTGATGATTTAAGCATGGCTGCTAAATCACAAAGGGAGGTTCAGACAGTCAGGAAAGAGTTGTCCAGAAAATTTGTTGTTGTTTTTTTATATATATATATAATATCTTTATTAGAAAAATTAAAAAAAAATAACAAGACATCCACACTTAAACTAACAAGACATACATATAAAACATATACACCTATAAACATAAAAACACTCAAACACTTAACTTCCATAGCTTTGGAAGGGTTCACGCATTTCCGTCTATTCAAGACCTCTTAATCTAGCCAATCTATGATAACTATTGTTATTTACTATATATCTTAGTCTGTTTTCCCAATTCGGTGCTTTATTCTTCTTTTCCTTATCGTCTAGTAGCAGAAGCATTCAAGCATATCTATTTTCTTTAACATCTCTGGACCCAGCCTAATAAACTAGTATTCTAATATTCTAACTCTAATATGTTAATAAATCTACTCCTATTAATACAAAATAACAATTCTCACATACTACTGTAGTATTCTTTTCCTCCTTGGATAGAATAATTTATACAAACTTATTAAACCACTTTCATAATCATTTTGACAATTAACAGTGCCTAATCTCTATATAACTCCACATCCTATATAATTTAAGCTAACCTTCCATAGTGATATCTATGTGATTATTTAGTCTATTAAGAACTGATTCAAATATCTCATTCTTTCTTTCTCATATATATACCACGGGTTCCAAATTCTGTGGAACTCCTTTAATGGTTTATTTCGCAGCAGCCATGTTAATTTTTCCAATTCGTACGTTTCACATATTTTAAGTCTCCATTCATCGATCTTTGGGGTCTCACTTTTCCTCCAATATTTAGCGAAGAGAATTCTTGCTGTAGTAATTAAAAGAAAAAGAAGATGTTCTATTTCTTTTCCAATTTTTTCACCCCCGATATTTAAAAGATATATTTTCGGATCTAGTCCTATATTTGTTTTCACTATTTCATTTCTTTATTAATTATATTCCAGTACTTTTGAGAGACCCTACATTTCCACCAAACGTGGAAATAAGAGACTTTTTCTTCGCCACATTTCCAGCATAGAGGATTATATCCTTTATAACATTTTGATAATATATATGAGGTGAGGTACCATCTGCTCATAACTTTATAAGCATTTTCCCTTTGATCTATATTAATTGCCCATTTTTTAACCTTTTCCCAACTTCTTGTCCATTCATCCAGATTCACATTTTGATTTAAGTCTTTTGCCCAATTTACCATATAAGTTTTGACTGTATTCTCTTCAGTTTCCCAATTTCTGATTAAGTTATAATATTTTGAAATCATCTTCTTATTTTCACCAAATAACACGTTCTCAAAATTTTTCTCTGCCGGGGCAATCCTATCAACTTTTAGATCTGCTCTAAATTGCTCATATATTTGCATATAAGCAAACCAGTTCAAATCACATCCCAATTGTTTTAACTCTTCCCTTGTTTTAAACCTAATTTCCGTACCTTCACCCTCAATTAAATCCTTGTATTTATTTCGTACAGCATCTTTATACACATTTTTCATCAAAATCGATTCCACAGGGGAAGCCCAAAGTGGCACTTTTGTGCACCACTTTGTCTTATACTTTAACCAAATTTGTAAACATGATTCGCGAATGTAATGGTCTTTGAACCTCGCATCCACCTTATATTTATCGTAAAACAAATAGGAATGAAACCCATATAATAAATCCCCACCTTCTAAATCAAGCATTCTCTGATTTCTTAACAGTAACCAATCTTGAAGCCAATCTAGTACACATGCTTCAAACAATTTGGAACAGCAAGACCACCTCTTTTTATTGTATCCTGTAAATCCATGGCTTTTACTCTGTGTCTTTTATTTTTCCAAATGAAATTTAATATGGCCTTATCCCAAGTTTTGAGGATTTTATCGTTGTCAATTACAGGAATGTTTTGAAAATAGTATATTAATTTTGGAATAATTGACATTTTAACCACTGCTACCCTTCCCATCCAAGATAAAGTTAATTGATCCCACTTTTTCATGCTATCTTTAATCTCACTCCAAATTTTTTTATAATTCTTTTGGAAAAGCTCAGAGTTTTTAGTGCTAAGCCATATTCCCAAATATTTAATTTTATCTTCAAATTTAAACCCAGTTATTTCTTTTAATTTTCCGGTCTCCATCTTAGAAATGTTCATAGTCATCATGATAGATTTATTTCTATTTATTCTATATACAGAGACTTTTCCAAAATCCAATAAAAGTTCCATTACGGGCCGGATGCACTCTAATGGATTTGTGATTGTTAACACTAAATCATCGGCATAAGCACGAAGTTTATAACTTTGTTTTCCAAATTCTACTCCTTGAATTTCCTTTTTACTTCTAAATTGAACCAGCATTACTTCGACAGTCAAAATAAACAATAATGGGGCCAAGGGACATCCCTGGCGCACTCCTTTCCGAATTGCAAATTTAGAAGTCTTATCCCCATTTATTAATATGGAAGCGTCCTGTTCTGAATATTTTTTTTAATCCACTCAATAAACACTCTTCCTGCTTCAATTTTTTTCCAAAACCCCAATCATGAAATTCCAATTAACATTATCAAAGGCTTTTTCCGCGTCCAGAAAGATTAATGCCAGTTTTCTCTGTATATTTTTGTGGTGATAGTAAATTATATTCAACAAATTTCTAAAATGTTGTTTTGTCCCCCTGGACGGAAGAAACCCGTTTTGGTCATCATGTATCCAATTCCCTAATATAGCTTTCAATTGATTTGCCAAAATTGATGCCAAAAGTTTATAATCAGTATTCAATAATGATATTGGCCTGTAACTATTGGGGTCTAATGCATCCTTATCTTGCTTTAATATTAATGAGATGTTTGCGGATTTCCATGATTGGGGAATATTCCCTTCAGCAATGCTGTTCATAGTAGCTAATAAAGGTGTGATTAACTCCGATGTAAATGCTTTATAATATTCATTTAAAAGACCATCCGGTCCGGGAGATTTGGAGGATTTTGATTGCCGAATTGCTTGCTCAAGTTCTTTATACGTAATGGAGTGGTTAAGTAAATCTTGTTGTTCCTTCGTAATTTTAAACATTTCTATATTATCCAAATAATTTATAATTTTGGTATCCTGTATCAAATTTACTTTAAATAAATTCTCAAAAAAGTCCATAAAAGTTTTTTTAATCTGTGTTTGCTTTGAGAGAATTTCAGTACCTTTTCTAATTTTAGTAATTGTTCTTTTAGCTCTTTCTTTTCTAACCATATATGATAATAATCTCCCTGGCTTGTTTCCAGATTCATAATATTTTTGTTTAATAAATTTAATTTTCTTTTCAATTTGTTCAATAGTAAAAATTGATAATTGTTTCTGAATGTATTTGATTTTATCTTTAATTTCAACTAAATTTGGATCCTTTTTCAATTTAGCTTCCAATTCTTCCAATTCCTTAGTAACTTTTTTCCTTTTGTCACCTTTGCCTTTTCCATTCTACAGTTTTTTGTATAATAACCCCTCTTATTACCGCTTTATGCGCGTCCCAAACTGAGTGAATAGGAACGCCCTTGTTCAAATTCTCTTTAAAATAATATATTATTTGCTTTTTAATTTCTTCACTAATGGCATTATTCTTCAATATATTCGCATTTAATTTCCAATGAAACGTAGAATGGCCAAATTTTAATTCCATCATTATTGGGTTATGGTCTGACCAAATTTTTGGTAATGTTTTGATTTTTATTACTTTGCTTAATAAATGATCAGACATCCAAATCATATCGATCCTGGAATGCGTTTTGTGTCGATTAGAATAAAAAGTATAATCTTTCTCTTTACCTTTCTTTGCCCTGAACACATCTCTCAATAGTAACATCTCCGTCAAATTGAAGAAATTTTTTGGTAGTTTTCCTTGCGCCTTCCTAATTAGTTTTATTGTTGTTCGATCGATTACCGGATCAACCACCCCATTAAAGTCCCCCAGCATAATTATATTTTCTTTTTTCTTTTTTTTTAATATTGCCTATTAGTTATTTTTCATTTATTTATTGTCATTATGTTTTTGGTTTTTTTTATTATATTTTTTAAATTTTACAAACATAAAGCAAATTAATCAACTTTCCATACATTTTTATATACTTTTACATCTTAGTCTTTTTTTAAAAAACAAAATCCCCTAAATATCCCCTCCATGCACCCCACCCCCGGAGCCATTTCCATCTTTATACTCCATCCAAAATCTTAACTCCTCCCGTGGAGGCAGTTTCCCATCTTCCTTTCTTAATACATTTTCAATATTTTTTTCCATATTTCATCAAAATCATTTCTTTTCAATAATCCTTTTTTCACTTTCAATCTACATGTTAATTTATCATTAATTGCTATCTTCCAAACTTCCTTATACCAGTCCTCCAGTTTCACATTTATTTTTGTTTTCCAATTTCTTGCTATAATTAATCTCGCAGCAGTAAACAAATTTGTTACAAGATTTTTTTCCTCCTTCCATTCTACTTCATTATATATTGATAACAATGCTATATTCGGTTTTCTATCTATCTTTATATTCATAACCTTTTCTATCTCTAATATTACTATTTCCCAGAATTTTTGTACATATTTACATTGCCACCACATATGTAGATATGACCCTACTTCCTGACGACCTCTCCAACAATATTTTGAATTTTCTTTATTTATATTATGTAATCTCAGTGGTGTCAAATACCACTTCCAAATCAGTTTATAATAATTTTCCTTAATTCGCACTGATAAATTTTTCAAATGTCTTTGTTCCCAAATCTTATTCCATTCATTATCAGAAATTTTACATTTCAATTCAGCTTCCCATATTTCTTTTAAAATAATTTGATCTAATTTTTCCCTTTTATTATCCATTAATATTTTATAAATTTTGTTAGTTATGCCTTTCATATTTTCATTTTCCTCCATTCCTTTTCCTTTCTGAACTATTTGTTCAAATTGTGTATATTTTCCTTTTTCTATATTTTTTCTTCCAATTCTTAAACCATTGTTCTATTTGCATAAAATGTAACCAAGACATGTTTATCCCCCTAAATTTTTCTTTTATATTTTCTTTTCCTATCTTTAATTCTATCCAATTTTCTATTTTAACTATTTTCCTTTCCTTTAATTCTTTATCTAACAAATCTTTTAAGTTTTTTGGGAAAGATTTTTCCATTATTATTGGTGTTATTATTGAATTTTCATTCATTAATCCTTTTTTATATTTATTCCAAATTTCTAATATATTTTCCATAAATGGATTTCCAATTTCTTTAATTTCTTTCCTACTAATTTCTTTAAAAAAGATTTTCTCTGTTTTCATATCTATCTCTTTTTCCCCCATTTCTAACCAATCTAAATCTGGTACGTCCAGCATTCCTTCTATTACATATCTTAAGTGGTTAGCTTCATAATATCCTTTTATATTAGGGAGGCCTAACCCTCCTTTTTTCTGAGACTCATACCAAAATTGTTTATTTAATCTACTTCTTTTCCCTCCATTACAATATACGTTTAGTAACTGTTGCCATTTACTTAATTCTACTTCTGATATTTTTAGTGGTATCATTCTAAATAGAAAATTTAATTTTGGTAAAATTTTCATTTTAACTAACGCTATTCTTCCAAACCATGATAATCGAATTTTCTTATATTCTACTATTTTTTTTCAACTTCTCTCTGTAATACTAAGAAATTTTTCTCTTCCATTTCTTTTAAATCTTTTGTTATATTAATTCCTAAATATTTTATATTACTTTTTATTCTTATCCCTAACTCTTTTTGCTTCATAAGCTCTGATTCTTCCTTTTTTGTATAATTAAATAGCATCATTTCTGTTTTATTCCAATTAATTTGAAGTCCTGTTATCTCACCAAATAAATTCAAATGTTCCTTAATTTCTCCTATTTTATCCTTTAAGTCTTTAATAGTTAATAGTGTATCATCAGCAAATAAACTAATTTTATGTTTTTTTTCCAATCCTATTCCTTCCAAACTACTATCCTTCCTTATAACATTCACTAACATTGCGAATAATATTGGTGACAATGGGCATCCTTGCCTTGTACCTCTCGTTACTTTTATTTCCTTTGTAATTCCATCATTAACTATTACTTTTATTGAGTTATCACGATATAATTGATCTATTAGTCCCCTCATTTTTTCTCCCATTCCAAACTTTTTCATAATTATTTTTAATGTTGGCCATTCCACACAGTCAAAAGCTTTAAATATATCTAATGCTAAAATTCTTGCTTTTAATTTTTCTCTCCCAATTACATGTATTTTACTCAAAACTCTTCCTACTAAATTAGACATTTGTCTTCCCTTCACAAAACCACATTGATCTTTTCCTATATATTTATACACACATTTATTCATTCTGTTTGCTATTATTGCTGTTAATATCTTTGCATCCTGATTTATTAATGATATAGGTCTATAATTATATTTTCATGCTGAAGATCTAACAAACTTTCTTTCAACTTTTTATAAAATTTGCTTTTGTTCTCTTGCGGACCATATATTCCTATTACCAGGAAGGATTTATCCTCCACGGTAATCTTCACCATCAAACAAAAACCATCGGGATCACTATAAACTAGTTTGGGGTCGTAAGCAGAATTTATATATAAAGTGACTCCTCTCTTCCTAAATGGACAGGCTGCTGTAAATTCCAAACCTAATTTTAAATTCCTTAAATATTTTACGTCTTTCCTTTTTATTCTACATTCCTGCAGACAATAAATGTCTAATTTTAATTTCTGAAGATAGTGAAATATTTTTTTTCGTTTTTGCGGTGTGTTTAAACCTTGGACATTTAAAGATAATATTTTAAGCTGCTTAGAATATGCCATATCATTTGCCTCCAATTTCAGTTTCAAATTATTTCAACTAACTAATTAACTAATCAATCAACCAACAGTCCTTAACTAAAACCTTATATTTCACCCGATTGAAAACAGTAAAAAAACCACAACAGGAACACAGAACACAAAACAATTAGAATTCCATCACCTCTTAAATATCTCAATCGCCAAAGTATTCTTCACTGCCAATTGGAGAAACTAAAGCTAGGCAGCTATTGCCCCCTTTATCAAGTTCATCTATCGCATGTCTAAAATCTTCAATCCCTGCCAAGTTTTTAGAACTGTCTTCCTCATCCTCTTCATCATCGTCATCGTCATCTCCTCTTAGCAATTCAGCTCGAGCATCATATAGGTCATAGTTCTGACCTCCTCTTTTTCCTCATACTCCCAGTCGCCCTCAGGATTCATCACGACTCCAGTGTCATCAGTATCTTCATCATTGTCCTTGTCTCCTGGTTTCTGTCCCTTTCTTTTATCCTTAGCCTGTTTCCTCGCTCTACCCATTGCCTGTTTCAAAAAGTTAGCCGCTTGATCTGTATTAGTTATTCTGATTCTTTTCCTCCCCCACCAAAACGTCAATCCTTCTGGTGTCTCCCATCAATATTGAGTTTTTTCCCTTCTCAGAAAGGCTGTTAATGTGGTATAATTTCGACGCTTCCTCAATATTCTCCCCAGCACATCTTTTAATATTCTTAAGCTTTGCCCCTCAATATTAAAAGGCTCCTGATTGTGTTTTGCCAAAAAGGAATCTCTGGTCTGTCTTCTAACAAAATTAACCACTACGTCCCTGGGGAGTCCTTTTTGCTTTGCAACTGCAGAGTTGACACGAAACAAATTATCGATTTCCGGGGACATTTCCTGTACACTTTTGGCCAGGAATTCTGCCAATTTTAGTATTAGTCTTGTTCGGATATGGATGGGATATATAGTCAAAGGTGAAATGTAAAGATGTGTGTGTGTCTGTAATTTTCCACTTGAGAACAGTTTTTGGACAAAGCACAAAACAATATTTAGAGAAACAGGGTGAATCAACGCCAGGTGGTAACAGAGACATCAACAATGTACTTTCCCAGTGATAGAACTAATGGAACCAGACTTTGTTATGGTTAACAAAGAGATATCAAATACGTAAACATCATTAGCTTGGGAAAGATAGTCACGTGGTGGATGATGGACAGCAAGAGGCTGGGTTAGCATGTATCATACAGATATTATCCAATTAACATAAAGTTAACACCCAGAAGGTGGAGTATGGGAAGGGCCTAGAAAATCCTTTGTCTAAGAATTGTTATTGTTCAAGATGTGAGCGTGTGTGGCTGGCAGCAGTGGTTTTAACTGCAACAAGTTGGATCCTAATGCTTTTGGGATTGTAAAAGATGTAATCTTGTATGGCTGAACTGGACAAGTTCATCACAATGGATTTTACTTAGTTATTTTATTTTTACTTTTTATATGCATTAATAAAGCTATGCTTTTGGACTTTACAATGTGTCTTCTTGACTGAAGAAGACAGGATTGCCTGGAGAAGAGAAGCTGAGCCAGTTGATGGCAAGTCTACACAGTGGCTGTGGATCACAGCAGCCAGCTTGTCCTGAAGACTCTGCTGGGTGCCAAAGGGCATCACTACAACACTCATCATCCACACACCAACAAGACTTTCTGTCAAATTTTCATTTTTTTCTTCTGTCAAGCCCCGAATTTTAATTGCTTTTTCTCTGATTTTTTGTTCAAGCACAGCCAATTCATCCAAATCTTGTTCTCTATTAATTTCCATTTTAGTTGTCTGCCGCTCTGATCTCTCCACTGTGTACTCTAAAATTTCCACTCTCTTCTTTACATTTTGTATTTCTCCAAGTAAAACATCTACCTTTTGATTCATTTCCTGAAGGTCAGATCTGATCTCATGTCGGACCTCTTTTTTAAAGTCAATAAATTGGGATGAAAATTTATTAGATAGAGTCTATTTTTTCCAGAATTAGCTGGCTCATGTCAATATTTTTAGGCTTGTCAGCGGAAAGTCTCCTTTGGGATTGCGAGGCTGTTTTTGCGCCTGCGACCTCGTCGTCATTTTGTCCTTGAGTTTTATCAACTGTCTGACAGGTGTGCTGAAGGCCAGTTTTATTTATGTAAGAGCAATTTTTACCTTGCCTCAAGGACAACTAGTAAGAGTCCAATATATTCTTCTATATTAACTCTCAGGAGTCTCAATGTGCAAGTTTGTTTAGCAAAACAAAGCACTTATATATAGGAATCTCAATATTAATAAATGAGTCTTTATATGACTAGAGTCCTATTTCCAGGTCCCGAAGCGACTTCAACAAACAGTAATCATTAGGCACTCATCAAAGGCAGACAGAAATATTCAAAAATAATGGCTGTCATACAGGAGTAATGAAATAGAATTAAATCTTGGGAGCTATACAGATGTATATAATTCTTCAGCAACCAAGTTCCCCCTTGTCTCTTTTGGAGAAAGCTACTCCTTACAGTTCCATTTTTACCTCAGAAGTTTCAGGCACACACACAAGTCCCGTAGCCTAAAAAGAGGTCCTTCGCTCCCTTTTGAACTTTTAAACTTTTTCTCTTCCTCTTTCACTTCCTCTTCTGCTAATCATTGCACCAACCAGATTACAAAGACCGGACTAGATATCCTCACCTTCCAGGTCTCCAACTTAATCCCAAACCAAAGCTATTTGTCGTCTTGCACATGAAACTTTTTAGATTGTTAAAATTGGTGGCTCCTCTGTGGCATAGCCGATCTGCTGCAGGTCCATGGCTTGCTCTTGAGTCCTTCTGATTCTATTTCAAGCTGGGCGATCGAAGCTCTCAAAATCGTCCGTTCCGATTCAGGGTGGACCTCCTCCGAGCCCCCTCTGAGCTTCCCAATCTTAGGAAGCAATTTTTGGATCTCTAGATCAGCGATCAAGGATCCAGGGAACCCCGCAGCATAGGACGGGCACAGGAGAGCAATTAATGCATGTCCTAACGAGGAGCCATTGCCAACCGGAAGTCCAGAAAATTTGTTTTAAAAGATTTATAACCTTTAAGGTCATATCTTGGTATAGAAGTGGAATGGACTGACAATGGAGATTATTTATTAAGTCAGAGGAAGAAAATAGAAAGACTAATAGAGAAGTGTGGTTTGCAGAGTGCAAAAGTTGTAAAAAGCCCAATGTCAGTGGGATTTGTTGGAGTAGAAACAACAAAGAATTTTGAAGATCCAGATTTGTACAGGAGTGTTGTTGGGAGTTTGTTATTTGTTGCAGACAACACCAGACCTGATATTTCTTTTGCAGTGAGTGTACTCAGTAGGAGAACAAATTGTCCCAAAGTAGAGGATTGGATTGCTTTAAAACATTTGGTTAGGTACCTGAAGGGTAGCTTGGATAGAAAACTAGTGATTAGAAACAGTGCAGTTGAT
Source organism: Phrynosoma blainvillii (assembly GCA_026167975.1). Lineage (NCBI taxonomy): Eukaryota > Metazoa > Chordata > Lepidosauria > Squamata > Phrynosomatidae > Phrynosoma > Phrynosoma blainvillii. The sequence continues at coordinate 213,537,679 of JANUYF010000001.1, forward strand.
TTGGAATGTTTTGTAGATAGCTCTTTTGCTTTGGAACTACATGACAAAAATTAGTAACTGGACTATTAATTATATATGGTGAAAGTCCAATAATTTGGGGAAGCAGAAAACAAAATCATGTTGCCTTGAGCACCAGTGAAGTGGAATTTGCACCTTTAAATGAGATTGTCAATGAGGTGCAGTGGATTGAACAATTGTTAAGAGATCTTGGGCAAGATTGTAGAAAGCCAATAGAGATTTTTGAAGACTCACAGTCATGCATAGCAATGGCAGAGACAGAGAACTAAGCATGTTGGTGTGAGATACCAAAATGTACGGGAGTTAGTACAGAAAGGAGTTGTGAGATTGCAATACATTGAATCAGAAAGAAACACTGAAGACATTTTTACCAAAGCATTGACTGTGGAAAGGCATGAGAGAATGGCAAATTTGGTGGGGATGACACCATAGGTGACATACATCTTTACATTTCTGAGGGGCTTGTCAGAAATTAGTGGATGGGATATAGAGTCAGATGTGGAAATGTACAAGATGTATGGGGAAACTTTCCTGTGAGAAAGGCCTGGAGGGAAAGACAGGCCAGAAAAACACTAGAGGGGGTAAACAAAAAGGTGTTTTGGGAAAAAAGAAAGAACTGTTCATAAACACATAATGTCAGCATGTTGACACTTTGCAGGTCACATGGGCAATGACACAGACATCAGGGGATGGACTAAGGGTCTGGGAAAATGAGTTACATCCAATCAACAAAGAGGGATACGCCCAAGTGGGTAGAAGCTTGGGGAGGAGACAAAATCCTTTGTGTGAACATTGTGAGAGAGAGCTGGGAGGTGTTGGTGTTTCATTTGGTTAATGCTGTGAGGTGTTGCAGGGAATTGTTTTGTAAATAACTGAGGACTGTAGTTGTAGTTAATAGTTGTAGCAATAAAGCTTCATAGTTTTTTGTGGGTTTTTCGGGCTTTGTGGCCATGTTCTAGAAGAGTTTCAGAAGATGCTAGCCACAGATGCTGGTGAAACGTCAGAAAGAAACTCTTCTAGAACATGGTCACACAGCCCGAAAAACCCACAAAAAACTATGGATGCCAGCCATGAAAGCCTACGACTTCACAATGAAGCTTCACTTTATTTGCTTACAACTAAAGTGGTTTCTGACTGCTGGACAGCTGGAGAGCAGAAGCTGGAGATTCAACAGGTTCCAGATGGGAAGAAAAGTCTGGAGGCATGCAGGAGAAGAGTCAGCTTTTCCTGTCAACTCTGCTGCATGGTAAACAGTACTGCAACACACATCATCCACCATACTGACAAGAATCATACAAGCCATTGCATTCCCTATTACCATGTATGGATGTAAGAGCTGGAGAGTTAAGAAAGCAGATGGGAACAAAATAATTTGAGATGTGGTGCTGGAAGAGTGCTGAGGTTACCATGGACAGCCAAGAAGTCAAAGAAATGGATCCTAGAGTAGATCAAACCACAAAATAACTAGATTGAGGCTGTTGTATTTTGGCCACATCATAAGAAGGCATGGCTCTCTGGAAAAAAATAATGCTAGAAAAGGTGGAAGGAAGGAGAAAGAGAGGAAGGCCGCATGCTAGATGGATGGACTCTATCAAAGAGTCATAGTCATGGATATGAATTTGCAAGGCCTGAGTAGAGCAGTGGAGGATAGCAAGTCTTGGAGATGTCTCATCTACAGGGTCACCATGGGTCAAGATCAACTCAAAGGTGGATAACAACAAAAATAATAATAAATCTGTCAGTGCCTAAGTATTGCAGACTTTTTTTCTCAGGCCAGATGTAATATTTTTTTCTACTAAACTGCTCCGAGGCAGATTTGCCTGTATCCCTTTTCAGAGAGATGGTGCCCTTCTAATAACATGGAATTTGAGTTAATGAAGCACATTTTTTGCTCTGTACTTTTTATAATGAGGTGTACCACAATTTGATTATTCTACTATTGAGAAAAATTGTTGGATATTCTGATCAATTCCATATCAGGCTCTTGTTGGAGAATAAGGGCTGATGCAGACGGGCAGTTACTTCGAGGATGCCCTAAATAGGAATGGAGCAACCACATCATTTCTGAAGCCATATTTAAGCCCCACCAACTGCACTGCCAGCCCCAAGGACACAGCAAAGGGAGATGGAGCAACCACATGGGCCAGCAGCAGCTCCTTTATTTTTTTCCCCATTTTCTCAGATGCATGTGCACATGCACAGGGAGACATCTTGACAAACCTGCACACCTGTTCAGAACACATCATAGGATGGTATACAGTCTGTCACTCTCTGTGTACAAAGGTACAAAGGTGACTAAAGTTTGGCATCCCTCTGCACATGCACAGAACATGTCATAGTGTGGCATGCAGTCTGTCATTGTCTGTATAAAGATGACTGAATTTTGGCATGCCTGCGCACCTGTGCAGGATCTGTCATACACCCACATATCATACAAGGATTCACTGACCTTGGCTTCCCCCAAGGAGTGGGTGCAGTAGACAGGTTTCACTGTCTGATCATGCCACCCTTGGGGCGAAGGAATGAGATTGTCAACTGAAAAGACATCTATTCCATTGTCCTCCACAAAACATGTCCCACATAGATCGGGGGGGAGAGGTACATGCAAGGGAGGTTTGTGTGGACAGACTGGATACATGTAGCTGGATACATGTATGCAAGGGACATGGTCAACAGGACACATGGATAAACGTTACTCCAGGAGCGCCCCCAGCATGCCAGGAAGTGGTGTGCAGGTCTTATGCACACCTGTACACCTGCACAGAAGAGGTCACAAAAGCCTCTTTCATGCAAACTACTGTGCATGCTGACAGCAAGCGTACATGTGACAGAATGCATTTATTGTCATAATAGAGAACAGTTGCTAGGGCACACACACAGGATTACAATTAGGGTTAGGGTTAGGGTTCTAATATTAAAGCGCAACCTGCACCAGTGCATCCACACCTGGAAGCATAGGGCGCTTTAAATTGAATCCTGCATTGTAGGACGCATGATCTGGATCACTGACTCAATATCTGCCGCACATGCAGTTGTGCATTTATACGGCTGTTTTAGTTCGCCGGTGCCCTTTTTCTGCTGCACTGGTGTCACTGCATACAGACACATGTGTAAAAGTGTGCATCTTTGCTGAATAAGTGGAAAAAAGCTGCTCCTTTTCGGAGTGACTTTTCCTGGCATACGACGTCTAAAGGGTGCTTTCCTGGCGACCTTTAGGCATCATCTAAACACCACGCCTTCAAGTCAGCCTCAAAGCACCTCTTTTTGCTTGTCTGCATAGCCCCTAAGGGCCAATGGAGACTGCCTGCTTGGGGCAGCAGAGAGCCACCCTGGGGAGTGGCGGATCAGGGCCACAGCAACCACACATTGTGGCCCTGATCCTCCCTTTTGCCACCCCTAAAAAAGCAGCAAAAGGATGCTCCTTTTAGAGGCAGCAAAAGGATGCCCCAAGAGTCAACAGTGTGACTCTTCTGCACCCTTTCAGTGCAGCATGTTTGCACACTGCAAGGGGAGGGTGTCTTGACACTGCGCACCGTGCATATGGCCACGCAGTGTCAGGACAGCATGTGGCTGCTCCGCCCCACTCCACCCCCAGGCCGGCCCATTGGGCCAGTCTACAACGGCCCTAAGTCTCCAAATGTAACATTAGCAGTTGCTAAATTTCTTTCAGAGGCAAAGAGGATTGGAGCTCTAAGCTGATAGTAACTGTTTTCTTGTTGTCTCATACTGCTTATCCCTTTTGGATAGTGTTTTTATTTTATGCTTGAGTCTCTTGTTGGATCTGTTGATTGTAATGAATGATGACGATAACATAACTTGTAAAATTATCCCATAAATCCATCTAATCCAGGAGATTTTCCTGGTTTCAGGTTTTGGATTGCCTGTTTGCTTTCTTTTAACAAGATGGGCTGATTGAGTAGAGCAGTGTGTGATTCCTTGATTTTCAAAATTTTGAAAAAATCGAGGAATGAAATAAATTTGCCTGGGAGCCCCAATTCTTCAGCATAGAATTTGGAGTAGAATTCTTGGAATTCCTCTACTATGTCAATTTGAGAGGGTCTGATATTTCCATTTGGGGAGGTGATGGCTGCAACAATTCTTTTTCCTGCTTCCTGTTTTGCTAATCTATGCTAAACCATTCCTATTATTGTTTTCATAGAAGTAGGCTTTTGTGTATTGCAATTTAGTTTGAATATAGTGTAGGTCTAATTCTTCAATTTGAGTCTTCTTGTAGGCATTCAACAAGAGTTCAATTTATTTAATCAATTCCTGTTGCTTCTTTTCTTTTCTTTGGAACCCTCCTGTATAAATAGACCTCTGAGCACTGCTTTCAGTGTTTCCCACAGTAGCACTTCAGAGGTGTTTTTAATTCTGTTTTCTAGATAAAAAGTTTTTTATGGGTTTTTCCATGGTCTTTTAAAAAGAGTCATGCATTAGGAGTACTGGACTAAAACAGCAAGACTTAAGTTTGGGAATGTCCTTCTGGTGTCCAGTGTAGTGAATGGTCTGAATATGGGATTGGATTAATTGTGGAATGTAAAGTTTTGTCTAATAGGGACTTGGAGATTTAAAAAAATAAATAAATTCTGGAATATATTTTATGGACTGCTGAGTAAAAGGTCAAGTCTTTCTCTATGGGGTGTAGCGATCACCATGGATCAAGTAATCCTGCATCTTTAATTGTCTGTATCAATGGGACTGGAGGTTTTGATTTATCAAGAAAGGAGTACAAAACTTCATTAGAATTGGCTTCCAACACTATGGACCTTATCATACATGGGCCACAAAGTGATAATAAACTGAAATAAGAATAAATCCAGTACTATACCGAAAAGAACCGAAAGAGCCGCGTCAATACGTAAATGGCTATCACACTCAATTCCAGTCGTTGCGCAATTATTGCGCTTCCAAGAAAGTGCATTCTGGGCACGTATTTTCCGTTCACACACAAGTGATAAATTCCGGTAAAGGAGAGGACATGTTTACCCGTTTGTTGTTCTGTTTGTTGCCCGATCCAAACAGGAAGTACACGTCATAAGATGCTTCCTCGCAGACCTATGGGAAATCTTGCTAGGAACCATGGGTCATGACGGGGAAATGCTTCACAATATGTATTGCCTGTTCATATGCATTTCAGACCCGCGGTAAATGCACAATGATTCCGGTAGCGCAATTGTACTTCCTGAAGAAACCGAAATTCAAAAGATCTCAATTTGTTGCAGATTTGTTCGGGGTTCTGTCCAGAATCTTAGCGGTTCTGTGCAATGTCGTGTGAACACATGGAAAAATAATACGTATTAGGACGGGATTTCTTTTGGATTCATTCTGCTTTGGACCCCGTGTGATAAGGTCCTATGAAACCAACAGCCACTTCACTCAGATGATTCAAAAGGCTGACATAAATTGGTGATGACTTGTATTGGGTGACTAGAAGGTGCCTTGAATGTAGGATTGCCCAAAAATTTCCCCCATCAGTATTAGGTAGTGCCCAACATCATCTCCAAATTCATTGTTTACCATGAAAGGGAATGATTTATCCAGGAAAAAGCTACCACTTTGGCTTTTCCCATGCCCCCAGCTACATATTGGCTTCCAAACAATTTTTTGGGGAGGATGGGATCAGAACCATTATGGTGTGATCTTGAAGGAATAAGAAATTTTGATGTAGTTGTTTGATTTGTTTTGCTGAGCATAAGCCCTTAACATTATAGGAAATGACTCTCAGGGATGCCATGTAATGCTATACTGCATTGCAAAGAGAAATTGGAACTTCCTTTCCTATTGCTCACATTATTTTCCAATTCGAATGTTAGCATTTGAGGATCTAAGAAGTTCAGTTTTGCCACATCAGACACTGGGGTGGCCAGTGGAAGGGAAGCTGTTTTTATGAATTTTTGGCAAAATGTAAAATTGTGGTATTCTTGAAGAAGAAATTTATATTCTGACTGACTGATCCATCCCACAAGGAAGCCTTCTTCTAAAAGACTGATGATCTCCAAATGTATCTCTGTAGTTGGGTCATAGCTTATCAAGAACATAAAAAGTCAGGCCCTCTAGTTTTCCTAGGACCTCTCATGGATTCCCCCTTAGAGAAAGATAAGTTGTGAAAGGTATACTCACCCAGAGTCTACTCCCAGTGGTGATAGGCATAGGGGCACGAGGGCCTGATATCTGTTCCATGCTCAGCTCTTTAGCAAGTTTTTCCCATATAATGTAATGCAGATTGGTGACAGACCGAGAGATACATAGCAATCGAAGCACATATCTGCATAAGGAATCCTGAAGCTTTTAATGAAACCATCCAAAATATACATGGTATTGGTTCTCATGGGCTATAGTGCAACTTCAATTGGTGTTGGGCCTTTCCCTCCCTGTGGTCCCTTTTGGGTAGAACCAATACCAGTACCCCCTGTACTCTTACCTCAGAAACAGGAAGAGCTGGGTTGCATACCTTCCTATGTCCCACACTGGTGGTTGTACTTGCAAGCCTACACTTACCAGAATTGAAGACCCAGCAGATTGGAGAGCCCTTTAGCTGCACTAGGTCTCATATGTATCAGTTTGTTGCAATGGTTGGAATGGCAGGTCCATGATACTGGATTAGAATTCTTCCTATTTGCAATCCTGGGGGTCCAGAGAAGCTCTCATGCAGAACTGCTTATTATACTGTAGCCATGTAGATCCTTTAAAGTTTGTATAAGCTCTAAGTATGGGCCTAAGCAGACTGTCAGAAATAGTGCAGATTAAATTGAGGCACTGCCCTGGCTCAGTGCTAGGGAATCATGGGAACTGTAATTTATTGTGGCACCAGAGCTCCCTGACAGAGAAGGCTCAATGTCCCAGAAAAAAATACAGTTCCCAGGATTCCCTAACACTGAGCCAGGGCAGTGCCTCAATTTAATGTGCACTATTTCTGGCAGTCTGCTTAGGCCTTATAATATCTTGGTATGTGGCACACCTATGTGGCTGTGCCATGAAGACCCCCTTTCTGTAACACATGCAACCTGCCAGCCAATTGATAAAGTTCCTTTTGAACTTGGGGCACTTGAACTGCTCCAATTCCCTGGAAAGTTTCAATAGAATCCCCATCCTTTACCAATATCCTGGGTTCAAGGTCACAGAAAAGCAAGGGGAGGGAAGAATCCATATACTCACCTTCAAAATGTGTTCTTTGGTAGCAGGTAAGTGGTAATTCCCAAGGCAGTGAAACCATAGCAATAAAGGTTACGTTGAGATGAACATTCAGTGACAAACTCTACTGAATGGGGGTGTGCAGTGGTTGGCATCGGGGGGGGGGGGACTACTGCCACCACCAAGGCATTATTTAGATTGGTCCATAAAGAAGATGAAGGGGGCATGTCAATTGGTGGGGCTACACTGGTAGATGCCTGTAATAGTGTGGCAAAAAGAGGCCTGGGATGGGTCTGGAATCTGCCCAGACTTGCCTCTACTTCCCAGTGCAGTATGTCAGAACTGAGTGAATTCTCCCCCCAGACAGTCAACTAGAGGCTTCTGTGGATGATCAGAAAGCTGTTTATTGCTGGAGTCATAGGAGATTATCACACAGCAAAATCCCACCAAGAATAGATGCAGGATTTAAACTAAAAAATGGATCCTATCACATTGCTCTGTGGGTGGGCAATAGCCAGCCCATATGCAACCCAGGCTTCTCCCACAGCTTCTCAAAAATAGGATTTTCCCAATTTTGAAAAGCTGCATGAGAAGCCCAGAGAAACCCAGGCTGCATACGGGCTACCTACTGCCTGGCCTTGGGGCAGTGTGATAGGATCCATCTTTGAGTTTTACATCCCACATCTATCCCAGAGGGACTTTGGTGTGCAATAATCTTTATAGAGAATCAGAAGTTACCAGTAAAGTATCTTTGGACAGTACTGAAGAATCAAGGACATATGCTCAACTAATGCATTTGAAAGTTATTAGCTCTATGAAATTGGCAGGCTAGCCATTTTATTGTTCTCAAAACAACATCCACTTGGGTTGCATTTCTGCTTTCCCAGGAAGACTTACCTTAGTTGTGTTAACCACTATCCTTAGTGATAACAAAATTCTTGCAGTCTTTGAAACTACACAGGTAAAAAGTACTCCCTCATATTCCTTTAGTAGGCCCAGTTATTTCAAGCTTTCTCTGAAGCTGCCTTACCCTATGCAGTTAACAATTTGTTTTAAACATAGAAAATAACACATATTTGACAACATATATAATCATCAATTAAACCCTGATAACCACTTGTGTATATTCCCCAAAAGATCACAGCCCTCATACTACATAGGCTAATAGGAATAACATATCATAACATATCATAACATATATACATATATAATATCACCCCCATGATCAAAGCAGGATTCCCCAGCATAATATCATGGCAGGATAGCTTAATCCTGACAGAGTGGTTTGCTTCTAGCAAACCCTTCATTGGAAATTTAATCTTCCTCAGGCTCAGCATCTTCCCCTTCTCTTATGGCCCTTGGGAACACAGAATGGAGACATGTGACCAAAGCTTCCCCTTCATTCGCATGAGCAGTTAATCCCTGTTTACCTTCCTGATCTCTCTCTCATTCTAACCCCCCAGAAACCGTTCCCTTTCTCCCATCCTATTGGCTAACAGAACCCAAATGGGAATCAGGTCTCTCCCTCCACCCTCTCACCTTTCATTGGCTAGCTATCAGAATCCAGTGACTGTCAGAGCCAATTGGGTCTCTCCACTTTCACACTTCCCATTGGCTAACATGAACCATCTCACCAGAGTTTTAACTGCAGAGGCCCTGCAGAGTAATCTACAAATGGTACTCCCCTTCTGATGTCTTTCTGTCATAGACTGAATGCTTAACAGCCTCACTGTGGTGGGACAGGGTACATGAGACATGCCCTCTCCCTCTCATGTTGATTCCTTCAGGTACCTGCTGCAACCCTCTAAACTGTTTCCCACATGCTAATACTATATCACTTGTTGAAAAAACAATTCTATTTTTGGGGAATTTATAATTAGCTCAAATATGCAAGAGTGAAACATCCAACTTCGCTTCATGAGATCTAACCAGGTGTATACCAGAGTCCTAAGAGATCTGGCAGGGAATGATGCTGAGAAGGACCAAACTCCAATTAAAGTCTAAAATATTTATTGACACAATAAGCAATCATCCAACTAAAGCACACATACACACACTAGAAGGATAAGTGAGAAAGAGTGGGAAAAGCAGAGAGGAAGAGCAGGGTGTGAGGGATATACTTATGTCTGAGAGACTCCTCCAGACTTCTGGCAGTGAATGCGGATGGATTCAGTGGAAGGGCACGACCGGCAAGAGGGGGATCACGAGACCTATCTCAGAGCACAGACTGACATAGATTCAGCATGCACTTCCAAGGTAGCACATGGACTGCCAGAACTTAGAGGGTTTTATAGGGAATTTCTGCCTTCTAGCTAACAATGGAGGACAAAGGCTTTGATGAGCTTATCTTTGTTTTCCTAAGTATGAGCATAGGCTAAACAATGCATTTGGTTTCAAAACTATCAAGGAAGGGAAGCTTGAGGAAAAAGAGTACAGTCAAATCTGATCACTGTCCCATTAAGTGTGAGGCCTAAGACAAATAAACACTATTGTGTGTCTTTTCCAGTATAATGAGATATTGCCAAGGGCAACTCCCAAACCTGCCTGTCCAGGAAATCTCTAGTGATCTTGGGCAACTCCAGCAGTGCCTACAAGACCTTACATTTAGGGGATTATGGCTGCCATCTCCCAAGGGTCAGGCTGGGGTCATAGGGAACTCCACATGCTTCTAAAATACCAAGAAAAATGGAGGACATCCACTAACACACTGCCCGGGTGGAGTCACTAGAGGGTGGAGGTGAGTGTACTGGGGGGGAGGGTAGGCAAAGCAAGTAGAGTGGGTGCTTCCAGGGTGACCAGTGTATGGGTAGGACAGTGGATGCAACTGACTGGAGTGTAAGTGCTGCCAGAAGAAGGTCTCCCCCTGTTGCTGCTGGAATCCCAGGAGCTCTAGGTGCAGAGGCCCCCACCCCCCTGGTGGCTGCCAATGCTGGAACTGCATACCCCTCAGGCACAGCTGCTTGAGATGAAACAGGTAATGAGATGAACAGGTGGGAGTAATGAGCCTAATTGCCTCTGTCAAGCTTTGAACAAGCTGGTAGAGGTCTGCCAAGCCTGGTTGAGAGGCTGAGCAGTTAAAATGGGACCTGGGGTGTTGGTATCAATGGGTGCCACATCCTGTGGCTGCTGAGGCTCAACAGGGGAAGGAAAGGCATGTCTGTGTGGGTTGCACTTACAAGCTGCCACCCTTGGAGCCTTTTCTGATTTCTCTGAGGCACCATGATGGATCTGTAAAAACTAGAAATGGTTTGTAAAGAGTGAGCTCTGGAAGTGCACCCAAATTACTAAAACCAGTTGGCCAGCAGATAACAGTGTGCAGCAGAAAGTTAGCATGAGAGTGAGAGAGACGCTGTGCAGCCAACACAAGAAAGGCAAGCACCAAGCAAAAGAGAGCAAAATTCCCCATTATGCTTAGCAGTCTCAAATCCTCTGTGCTGCAGCATGTGGGCTCTGTAGATGCCCCCAAATTGCACAGCTACATGATACCAGTGCTGGTGGAGTACTGAAGGAGGAATAAATCTGTGGAGAAGAAGAGAGCAAACCAAAGGGTAAAAGAGTAAGCAGAGATGGGGTATAATCACAACCCAATAGGAAAAAGGAGAACTCAGAAAAAAGGAAAGGAAGAAAGGGAGGCTGTTGAAAACAAGAACTGTGAAGCATCTGGGATAGTGAGGGGAAAATTAAAAGAGTAGGTAGCTAAGAGAGTGCTAGCTGGGAATGTGCCCAGGGCTCAGAAAAGATGGAGAGACCTTGCCAGTGGGAGAAAACAAAAGCTAATCAACAGTTGGAGGGTGAGATGAAGAAGAACACAGGGAGGGAACAAAATGAGCAAGAAGGGAAGGCCAGTGGGAAAGGCAGTGATGTAAGAGTGTGTAAAGGAGGGTGCTGGAGGAGTTGGCATTCCCAAGAAAGCAATGATAGTCACAGGATGGCAGGAGAGTCAGGGCCTCGGCAGACGGCTAATAGAGCCGTCTCCGAGGCAGGGAAGAGGAGGGGCAGCCGCACGCTCGGCACCCCTTCCTCCTCCCAAGGTTGCCCTCGGAGCAGCCGGCCCTCCGCACGGCCAGCGCTCCCAGGGCAACCTCCCGCCGCAGCGTCCGCGCATGCTGCGGCAGATAAGTCAGTGAAAGTGCGCCCTACGCTTTTGGGGTGCACTTTCACTGACATCTGAAAGGAGCGCTGATTTAGCGCTCCTTTCAGGGGCACCGATGGTGCGCCGCAGTGCAGATGCCTCGGTCCCGCGGCGCACCGTCCCGCGGTGTCCCAGAGGCCCTCGTCTGCTTCCCCCCTCAGATAGTGGCTGAGACTATCCACTAAAATGGCTGGAGCAACTGGGAGGGAAGGCAAAAGGGGAAATCCAGGCCCTGGAGGGCCCAGACAGTCCTCCAGAGTCCCTTCCACCTCACACCAAGGCAACTCACCCAGGGGCCCTCCTGGGAAACAATATGACCCATATTTGCAAGGACAACTCCTGACCTCCCCCCTGTCTGGTCCCTGCCACCAAGGAGTTTTTAAACACACAGCTTTTAAACTATGATTACACCTTGGAAAAAGCAGCTTTGGTGATATTTATAGCATGACACCAGCTCTGACCCATAGCTGCTGCTTCCCCCAACCACAATTAGGGTGTCCCTTTTCATTGACAGGGGAAATCCATCAATGAGTTCTTAATCATACAAGTGCCCAGGTACAAAACATTGTTGCCTAGGCAGTGGCATTACTGCAAATCACATGTCCACTGTTCCCCCTCCCCATCGCTATTCCCAAGCAGCTTGGGCCTCAAACTGACAGGCCAAAAGATGCAGCTTCCAGCCATTTCGGGGGCATGGCATGCAGATGATGTATGCCCCTGACATAGCCGGAAGACTCTCCAAGGGGCCCAAAGCCACTGGTAAAAGAAGTGGTGAAAGTCTGCTCCTTACTGGCAACCCATTTGGGCCCACTTTCAGAACAGGCCATCTGTTCACCACAGTTCCTGGGCAATCATGGAGCCACTCCAAGCCACCTGTCTTCGTCACCCCTAGGTTACCTTTTTTCCTATTTCTTCTTTTTTAAAAAAAATCCTGTAGCAGAGCTCCAGAATTGCATGAGTTAAAAGAAAAAAATAAAATTTAAAAAATACTGAAAGACATATTGGCACAAGATAGGAAGATGGGGTTAAATGTGACTCATGAAGAATGGTGGCGGTGGCCTCAGTCATGCAATTCTGAAGATGTGTAATATTGGGCAAGTGGTATGTTTCCATATTATTCCCTATGCAATTGATGTGAGAACAGGGCTTGTAGTAAAACTCTAAGAGGGAAGTGGTTACAGGGATGGGAAAGAGAGGAGGAGAGACAGACTCCAGTGTAATGCATGAAGATATGAGGGACCGAGGGAGGGAGTGAAGGACTCAGCTTGGGCAGGTCACATGGAGTAAGAGACCTAAGAAGGCAAAAGCCTGTACAACAAAAGTCCAGCCAAAAATGGCTGACTGAGTAACTTATAGACCAATAACTTGCCTAAATTTGGAAGCTGTAGTGTCAGACTGAAACTTCTTGCAATGTGACCCACTCCATGAAGGCATTGGGGGGGTAAGCCTTCTGAAATGAATTGGGTCCAATAGAAATCACCAAATGAAACCTAAAAGTGAATCAGCATACCTTACACACTATTACTCATAATGAGAAATAGTAGGGAGCTAAAGCATCATGAAAGGGGGTAGGACAAGGTCTTATTTGAAAGTAAAAATTAATTAAGAATTTAAATAGTTAAGAGTTTTTCAGAGTACATTAGTAACAATTAACTGCAACAAATTATGGTGTGTTTCTTCAAAATACTTAATTTTCTACTTAAATGTTTTTTGCTTGCCAAAATGCTTCATTGTACCTTTCCACTTTGTACCCAGTTTATACCCTTCTTTAGTTTCTGCTCCATAAATATGACTGAAAACCTTTGTTGGATCAGTAGTCTGACATAGTATAAGGCAGTTACCTAGGTTCTTTTAGTACCAATTCCAAAACCATAAAAAGCACACAACATTGTCAGGAAGTCATAGAAAGCAATTTATTGCTTTGTTTGTATGGTGTGTCCAGTACTGAGAGACAGGGCATCCATCAGTTGTTAACTCATCTTAAAACCTAGGCCTTACCAAGGCTTTCAGAGTTAATTATGCTGAGAAGAAAAACTGGAAAATATGCAGCATATCAGTAAAAGCAAAAGATAGAGCTCCTCCTATAACATAACCAGGTCTCTGAAACCAGATGACACAAGCTCAAATTGATCTGCCTCCTGATGGTCAGTGGTTCTTTCTAACTTAGAAATAAATTAGTTTCAATAATTGATTGCAGCTCATTAATTAAAATTGCTTTCCATCGATTCAACTTCAAATACTTTAAGTGCTCACAGTATATCTGCTGAGAAGTAAGGCCCATTGAATTCAACTGGGTACTTTAGCCCAATTATGAATCTGATACCCAATTAGCTGAATTATGAAACTGATGAAAGCTGAAAGGAGTCATTTATTTGCTAGTGGCTAAAGTGTATTCAGTGCTGTCTGTATATCTAAGTGGATCAAAGATCAAAAGTATTTCTTGCTTCTCCCTTTTCCATTTATAGGAATCATACTTAGTACCTCAGAAAACCCTGTCTCATTTTCTACCTTCTCTCTCTCTCTCTCTCTCAGCTGCAGTGCTTCAGACAGGCCTCTCCTTTATACATTTTTTGCTACTAGGAAATTCCTGATGGTCAGTGGTTTTATTTTGGTTTTTGCTTCAACTCTTCTCTTTAGAATTTAGAATTCTAGAACTGAATTGAAAACTCAAAAAACAGCATTATATATTGTGTCTACCCATTCATACATTGTGTTCATACATTTGCTAACTGTCTACCTATCCCTGATTATGTTTAGCTAGCCCCAAAGGGATTTCAATTTGTTATTTGCCCATAGAACTTAATTTCTAACATGTTGTTATTATTATTCCCTTGACCTTAGGGAATCTTAATTACCTCAATTGGTTAGCCAGAATACATCCTGATTTATAGGAAGGTAGCTAGGAATAATAGATTGGCAGAGACAAAGTATTTCAAATGTTTTCCAAAATTTATTGGGGGAAACACACACTCTAAGACAGACTTTCACTCACTCATGCATACAAGAACTCAGGAATAAAGTAGTTAGCTTTGGAATAGACAATAGGACTTCTAACAGTGATATTACCTGACAAGGCCCAGGGATTCAATGATGCATTGGACTCAGCCACGCAGATGGGATGGGGGAAACGGCCATGAGTCAGAGCTGATGTGGAGCTCTGAAATCTAACCAAACACACCTGACAATTAATTTGTAGGTCCTTAAATAGCTGGAAATAGCCTGTTTAGTACACTTTGAAGTGTAGTTGCCTTGAAGTAGTCAGATTCTACAGGTGACAATGGATCTGGCTCCAGCAGAAAACTTCCTAAGCCATAAATTACCTGGTCTTCCTTTCATTAAACTAGGTGTGAATGTTTACTGATTGCAACTCCTAAAACTAGCTGTTTGATCTTTACTCCAATGTAGCGGCTATGTGGTATCCCCATTTTAGGGTGCATGGAGGCTCGCTCTACAGTTCCATCTAAGGCCATAGCAGAAATGCATGCGTGGGTTCCGGTACTTTCTAAACTATTTGCAGCTATTGATAGATCTGCCTCCATACCAAAAGACTGGGGTATGGCCATCATCATTCCGATTTACAAAAAAGGTAATAGAACTGATCCCTTTAATTTTCGACCAATTAGTCTCTTGAGTGTGGTGAGCAAGCTGTATACAAAACATTTGTTAAATAAGTTCTTAGACTGGCTGGAGTCTGAGGATATTCTGACGGCCGAACAGGCAGGCTTTAGGCCTGGACGTTCTACTATTGACCAAGCAATGATATTGCATTATCTTGCCGAAAAATATCTTCATTATGGTCAACCTCTATATGCGGCATTTATAGATTTTAAGTCCGCTTTTGATTCAGTTAACAGATTTAGGTTGTGGGAAAAATTACTGTGTACCAATATAGATAAACGACTCCTTTTGCTTCTCATTAAGGTTCACGAGAATTCTAATATCAAGGTTAGATGCAGTCCCCAAGGACATGTCTCCAAGGCAATTCCTGTTAAGACAGGTGTAAGACAAGGATGTGTCCTGGCTCCTACCTTATTTAATTTTTATATTAATTTCTTAGTCTCTGCTCTGAATAATCTTTCTTTCCATCCTCCAAAGTTGGCTAACAGGCATATCAACTTATTGCTCTATGCGGATGATGTTGTCATTCTTTCGTTATCTCCCATAGGACTTAAAAGATCTTTAAATTCTCTCACTTTATTCTGTAAAGAGGAGAAATTAACAGTTAACTATTCTAAGACCAAGATTCTTACCCTTGCTCATCATCCTAAATTGATACAATGGACCCTTGATAGACAACACATAGAGCAGGTTAAGATTTTTAAATATTTAGGAATTGTTTTTCATCATTCAGGTAGGAGAAATGCCCACTCTGAACTTGTTATTAGTAATGCTCAAAGAACCATAACAGCAATTCTAAGATTTTTCTTTACTAAAGGTGCTCAGTTCATTCCAGCTGCAATTAAACTGTTCAATGCCAAGGTTCGCCCTCAACTTCTTTATGGAGCTCAATTGGGTCCATACAGTAACATCAATGCATTTGAACGTGTCCAAACCAAGTTTCTTAGGAGAATTTTACAGGTTGCCCATTGCGTTCCAAATGCTCTTCTTAGGAGGGAGGCTGGGTCTATTAAAATAGAGTCTAGTTTGTGGATTAGTATACTCACCTACTGGCAAAAATTGCATAAAATCTCTGGGAGGCTGACAAACTTAATTTTTTTGGATCCCTTTAAATCTACATGGGAAACGTCTATCCATAAGAAACTAGATGAGTTAGGCTTTAACAAAAATGAACTTCTAAAGCTTGATGTTGATAGAGCCAAATCTATTATTAAACAAAAAATCATAGAAGCAGAAAGATGTACGGATTCTGCTTCCCTTTCTAAATATGTTTTGTTTGGTTCACAGATCTCGGCCCCCGCCCCAGCTCCATATTTATTCCAGGTTACTCTTCTGAAGTTTAGGAGGGCTTTAACTTTGGCACGTTTTAATGTGTTGCCTACTGCCATGCTGGAAGGTAGATTTAAAAAAATACTCCTTGAATTGCATCTTTGTCTATGTGGTTCGGGTGCTGTTGAAACCAATGAGCACGTTCTACTCTATTGCCAATTTTATAGAGATGCTCGTCATCAATTGATTAGCCCATTATTGAGTAAATTCCCAGGTAAATCCGATTCTTTTTATCTACACTTTCTATTAGACAACAATGAACATACAGTATCTCATATGATGGCCAAATTTTGTTATATTGTTTGTAAACTGCGACCTCAATTGATAAATGGACATTGTATTACTATTTAGATAGATTTGGCTGACAATGTATATATATACCCTATTTTTAGTCTGTATATTAATCTGTATACTAATCAGTTAGGTCCCCCCCCTAATGTTTACAATAGTTATAATTATAATTGTTATTATTGTTATTATTATTATTGCTTTAACCTAACTGTAAAGATGGGAAGTGTCAGGGGGTACGGTCGTAGTGTGTTTGTTAACCTATTAATAAGTATCAATAGGGGATACAGTTGAAGTATAGGCGTGATTAATGTGGTTAGCCTAACTAAATGTATCTACCCAAATGAGTAGCACTTCACAGATATTATTGTTCAGATACACTACGTTGTTGGTAGAATATCTTTTCTGTTTCACAATTTATAAGATTTTTATTCAATTATATTTTTAAATTTTAATTTAATAATTTTTTTAAATAACATTCAATATATGATATGATAAAACCATTTTAAAATGTTTTTGTATACAATGCAGAGAAGGGCACGGTAACTAATTAGTAATACTGATTGGTCTTCTCTTTCTTTCAGCTAAAGGAAATGATTGTAGCTGTTAAATAATGTGTCCTAGGGATAGTATCATATGATTAGAGCTATGTGTGAGGTTATACCATCTTATCCTGTTGAGGTCATTAGAATTTCCAACTATCATGGAGCCCAGATAAATACATTGTCCTATTTCTGTATCTTTTTGTATAAATTTGGATTTGTCTGTAGTTGCCGGTATGTTTCCGTAAGAAATTATTGTATACATTAAGATGTGTTTTATTGTAATATTGTGCTGGCCGAACGGCCGTAATAAAATAAAATAAATAAAAATGCATGCACATTGAAAATTGGAAGATGTTCAGTTCCCATAACATTCCCTCCTGCTTTGAAAACTATCTATGTTCAAGAGACCACATGACAGAGATTGTTTTCAATTTCGTTCGCTGAAAAAAAATGGGTTGTGAATTTTGGGAGCTTATAACCTGTAATCGGGAATCATCGTAGTTAGCAGAGCCTTTTGTCTTGAAAGGGATAGGACTCTCTCTCCTGGAACCCATTATCACACTTGCATACAAAAAAACTTTAATCAACCCAATCCAAAGGTAAAAGCATAAGAATATATATAAATATGTAAAAGGTACATCAAGTATGGGGCCAAGGGTATCAAATGTCCCAGTGTCCTTTGATTAAACCAGTACTTCTCAAATAGTGGGGCGCGCCCCCAAGGGGGGGGCTCCATAAAGGGGGGCTCATTTCACCACGGCAAATACTGTACAGATACTATTTACAGTCACGCGGGGGGCGCGAAATGTTTTCTTCTTCCTGGGGGGGGTATGACAGAAAATAATTGAGAAGCACTGGATTAAACCAACTTAAATCTATACAGTTCAGGATCTGTCTCAATAGACCAATGCAATATTTGTAAGTCCAAAATAAGGTAGCAAATCCAGTTTTATTGTCCAATGTGAACGTGTGGAAAAGTCTATGGCATGAGCATGACTGATTGCAAACCATGTTGAGTCTACGATGTTTTAGTGTTAACTGGCTGCAATAGCCAATATAGAGTCTGGAAACCAGTGTCCAAAAGTGTGGTGTCAGGCATCAGCTTTTTTCTACTAGTCATAACCTGATGGGGAGTGAAGCCATGGATAGTTCCACTAAGGGCCATGTGGATGATGGGCAGCTTTTGCACCACCTTTTCCTTGAGATTTTCCTTCAATATGGCCCAAACTCTGTGGATGATGGGTTATATGAAACCTCTGACAAATTTCCAGTGGTTTGCACAACTCCAATACCAGGAAAGATTCTAGAGCAGCTCATTAAACAGAGAGCCTGGGAACATTTAGAAAGCAATGCCATTATCACAAAAAGTCAACATGGTTTTCTGAGAAACAAATCATGCCAGACTAATCTGATCTCCTTTTTTGATAAAATTGCGAGCTTGATAGACAAAGGGAATGCTGCAGATATAGGATATCTCAATTTCAGTAAGGTCATTGACAAGGTCTCCCCTTGATATTCTTGCAGACAAGCTGGTAAAATGTGGGCTAGACAATGTGACTGTTAGGTGGATTTCTAATTGGTTGACTGGTCAAACCCAAAGAGTGCTCAGCAATGCCTTCTCTTCATCCTGGAGAGAAGTGATTAGTGGGGTGCCACAGGGTTCAGTCCTGGGCCCATTGCTATTCAAAATCTTTATCAATAATTTGGATCAGGGGTAGGCAACCTGTCCCCTTTAAGGGCCGAGGGACTTCAGCCTCAGCCATGTTGGCCAATAGTCCCATGTTGGACATTAGCTCCTAGGATTCTGGGAGCTGAAGTCCCTTGACCCTTAAAGGGGACAGGTTGTCTACCCCTGATTTGGATGAAAGAATAGAAGGCATACTTATCAGATGACACCAAATTAGGAGGAGTAGCTAATACCTGAGAGGACTTGATCAAAATTCAAGACGATCTTAATAGTTTAGAAAGCTGGGCCAAAGCTAACAAATTGAATTTCAACATGGTGAAATGTAAGGTACTACACTTAGGGAGGAAAAATGAAATGCATAGATATAGGATGGGGGACACTTGGCTTAACGAAACTACATGTGAAAGGGATCTAGGAGTCCTAGTTGAACATAAGTCAACAATGTGATGCAGTAGCTAAAAAGGCCAATGCAATTTTATAGTGTATAGTGTCTAGATCAGGAGTAGGCAACCTTTCCCCTTTAAGGGCCGAGGGACTTCAGCTCCCAGAATCCCAGGAGCTATTGGCCAACATGGGACTATTGGCCAACATGGCTGAGGCTTCTGGGAGCTGAGGTCCCTCGGCCCTTAAAGGGGAAAGGTTGCCTACCCCTGGTCTAGATCAAGGGAAGCTACTCTATTCTGCTTCGGTCACACCTCACCTGGAATACTGTATCCAGTTCTGGACAGCACAATCCAAAAAGGATGTTGACAAATTAGAGCATGTCCAGAGGAAGGTGACCAAAATGGTGAAGGGTCTTATGAGGAAAGACTTAGGGATCCGGGTATGTTTAGCCTGGAGAAGATATGATAGCCCTGTTGAAGTATTTGAAGGGGTGTCACATTGAAGATGAAGTAAACTTGTTTTCTGCTGCTCTAGAGCAGGGGTAGGCAAACTTTCTCCTTTAAGGGCCGAGGGACTTCAGCTCCCAGAAGCCTCAGCCATGTTGGCCAATAGTCCCATGTTGGCCAATAGCTCCTGGGAGTCTGTGAGCTGAAGTCCCTCGGCCCTTAAAGGGGAAAGGTTGCCTACCCCTGCTCTAGAGACTAGAACACGGAACAATGGATGCAAGCTACAGGAAAAGAGATTCCATCTCAACATTAGAAGGAACTTCTTGACCAGGGGTAGGCAACCTTTCCCCTTTAAGGGCCGAGGGACTTCAGCTCCCAGACTCCCAGGAGCTATTGGCCAACATGGGACTATTGGCCAACATGGCTGAGGCTTCTGGGAGCTGAAGTCCCTCAGCCCTTAAAGGGGAAAGATTGCCTACCCTTGTTCTTGACAGTAAGAGTTGTTTGACAGTGAAACATTCTCCCTCAGAGTGTGGTGAAGTTCCACAAAGCCTCTTCACTATTTCCTTTTGATGTCCCTTAACTAAGAAAACCCAGGTAATGGTGGTTCTTTCCTGCTACAGCTGGGCTACTAGATTTCATTTGTCTGTGTGGGCTACTGGCTTATCATCATTTGTCTTCCATTCCCTCTCTAGCCATTTTGGTAGCCAGTCTGTGACTGCATTTACTGTCCATTGAGAGTCTGTATAAATGGACAAAGGTAGATCAGGGCATTCAAATTCTAGCACTGCATAAAGGGCTTCAACCTCACCAGCTTGGCTGGAATGAGGCTGCATGACTTCTTGAAGCATGTGAGCATCATTCACACAGATTGCTCCATACCCCATTAAGCCTCAGGGCAGGACAATGATCCGTCACAGAACCAACATGTAAATCCTTGTAAAAAAATGTCTCTTGGAAAGATTCTCCTGTTTTTACTGGCCATTCAGGATAAGGGGAAGTGGATGCTTGTGGGCAGCTCCAGTGACAATCAAGCCATGTGGAGTGGAAGGCTTGCTTGGCTGTCTGTGGTAGTCTACAACTCTCTTAAGAAGTTCAAGGGGCCATTTAGCTATCCTGGAATTCTGGACTTGTCCATCCTGGATCTTTCCAGAAAGTATGACCTTTAAAGGGGTGTGTGGAGTTTGTATAATGACTTTTGCTTCTCCTATTATGAATTCCCATCTGTCCAATGCCCACACCAAGGCAAGGCAATTCTTTTCACAAAGACTGTATTTAACTTCAGTGGGTGATAAGTTTGGATACATAGGCTACTGCTCTCTGAGTCCCATTTCTAAGTTGGGAGAGGACTGCTCCTACACTGCTGTCTGAGACTGTTTGTTTGTGTCTGGTTGAGCAAGGGCTGGTGCTTGTGCTACATCTCTTTTTAGAGTAGCAAAAGCTTCTTATTATTTAGGTTCCCATTCCCAAGTAACCCCTTTCTTTAGTAGCACTTACAAAGGCTTGGCTTTGACAGCAAAAGACTCAATGAATTCCTGGGAGAAATTAAATGTTCCCAAAAGGACTCTCAAGTATGCTACATCAGTTGGAACTGTGAGCTTTCCAATAGTTTCCACTCTCTGGGAGTCTGGTGTTCTGCAGTCTGTTCAGAGGTTCAGTCCTAGATATTTGACTCGAGTTTGAACTAACTGTGCCTTGTCTTGGTTTGCCTTGAATTCTGTGTCTCTGATCAGGGAAAGCACTTCCCTGCTGATGTCTGTGGTCTTTTCCTTTGAGTTGGGATGCACGAGTGAGTCATCCACATAGGACATCCACATCCACATTGAGGCATGATGTGGGGCACAACTTGTCTACATTTCTACCCCATGTGAGTGACATATAGAAGGACTAAAGTGAAAACCCTGAGGGCATCTCTTGAAGGTGTATTGAATGCCCCTGAATTCAAATGTGAATTTGTAGAATCAGCTCTCATGTAGCAGAATAGAATTAAACGCATTGACCAAATCTATGATGCTATAGTATTTGCCACTGGCTGTGATTGCAGCCAAGATTTCATTGTATTTTGCCACCACTGGAGGAATGACTGCATTGAGAAATTTAAAATCCACTGTCATTCTCCAAGTGACCTCATCAATTTCAAAATGAGCCATAGAGGTACATTGCAAATGGACAGCATCAGAATGATGACATCCCATATCAACAGCCCCTCTATGGTTTTGACAATCCCCTAGGGTATCTATACTGCTTCTGGGGAGGTGGAACCTTTCCTTCTATCTGAATGCACATATCCTTGACTGTGCCACACTCAATCTTATCCTTGATCCACACCTAAGGAAAATCTACCACCCATGGATCTGTGGACAAAAAGAAAAGGGGCATTGGGGCTTTGAGAGCAGCACACCTATGGGTGGCTGAGATCTGTAATGGACTCTCTTCAAGCTGTCAGAGGAATCCATTTGCCAGGTCTACAGTCAGCCCGTGCTTCCTCAAAAATCTTTTCCCCATGATACCATCGTCCTCTCCCTGGTTTTCACATGCCTGAATAAGATCAAAGATGGATCTGACTCACAGTGGAATCTTATCCCAATTTGGGGCTTGTTGCCAGCCCATTCCATATCCCACTAATGCCATTGTTTCAGGGGTCTTTACACAAAGCCCTAGCAGTGCAGTAGTTAAATGCCTGTACTGCAGTCACTCATTCACAAACCACAAACTTGTGAGTTCAATATTAGCTACAGCTCAGGCTCGACTCAAGTTTGAATCCTTCCGAGGTGGCTAAAATGAGTACCCAGCTTGTTCAGGGCAATTAGCTTACAGTTGTAAACTGCTTAGAGACTGCATAGTGCAGTATGAAATGGTATATAAATGAAGCTGCTATTGCTATAGCTGCTATAAAGCTAGCTAAGCCTGGGTGCAAAGTATTGACTACTGCTCCTGAATCCACTAATAATCATGCAGGCTCTTGGCAAGGAATGCTTCCAATTTGAGCATCCACCATGAGTTGTCCCCAAAAATCAGGCTGGCGATTATTTGCTGGCACTGTAGCCTTTGTCTGGGAGTTACGGTCAATATCTCATGCTCTGTGAGTTGTTTGTGTTCCTCCATAATTATTGAAAGGGGGGGGGGGTCCTCCAGTCTTCTTGAAGGGACAGGTTTGTCTTCAGCCCAAGGAATCCATGTTCCTGTCCATGCCATTGGGCACCTTGGAAGTGATCGTTTATGTTGGCTTTTTGTTGTATATGAATGCAATTATTTTTAATCATATTTATCAAAAACAAATAAAAAAACTCACACCACATATAAAAAGGAAAAAATCTACAAACATACATACAAACATAAATCACGTACTTATCTATTAAAAGTGAATGCAATAATCTTGATAGTTTGCTTTTGAAAATGGCACTTCTGTAATGAAAAATAAGCAATTAAAGTTTAAAATTCTGTATAGTTAATTAACCTTGCATTTTTGTTTCACATGAATTTCATTTATATTCAGTTTCTCTGGATTTTTATCTCTAGTTAGTTGTAATTAGCTTTTTGTAAATTGGAAAACAAGTAACTCTACTGTTGCTGGTACTGACTTTGTCCTTTTGTTTTGGATCTTGATATTAAAGCTAATTGTTGTATTTTTACTGTTTTATTTTCTGTCTTTTATGTCATTTATTGTACTTTTATAAAAGGACTAAATAATTATAACAAACACCAGATAAATATAATAAAAACATATGCTTAGGGTTTTTTTTGTGGGTTTTTTCGGGCTGTGTGGCCATGTTCTGAAAGAGTTTCTTTCTGACGTTTCGCCAGCATCTGTGGCTAGCATCTTCAGAGAAAACTGACATGGAAAAGCCTGGTTGTATATATACTGTGAGACCCTGGGTAGGGAGGGGTGGTTCCCAGGTGAACTGTGTGTTGTTCTGTGTTGAATAGGTATTGTTCTGTGTTGATGGCTTCGCTTCAGGCTATGCAATCCAGGATATGTCTGCTGTTCCCATGTAAACTGTGTATTGTTCTGTGTTGAATAGGTGTTGTTCTGGTGTTAATGGCATGGCTTCCAGGTGAGGAATGCAATCAAGGAGATTGTCTGCTGTTGTCTGCTGACCCTGGTTGGTCTTCCCTTTGCATTTGCTGAGTGCAGATTTTCTTATTTTGTAGGACTGGTAGCCATATCTTGTTTACTTTAAGAGTTTCTTCTTTCCTGTTGAAGTTGTCTAAGTGTTTATGGATTTCGATGGCTTCCCTGTGCATTCTGACCTGATAGTTGTTGGCATGGTCCAGAATTTCAGTGTTTTCAAACAGCATTTTATGCCCAGGATGGTTTATCATGTGTTCTGCTACTGCTGATTTTTCTGGCTGGCCCAGTCTGCAATGTCTCTCATGTTCCTTGATTCGTGTTTGGACACTGCGTTTGGTGGTCCCTATGTAGACTTGTCCGCAGCTGCATGGTATGCGGTAAACTCCTGCGGCTGTGAGAGGGTCTCTCCTGTCCTTCGCTGAGCGCAGCATTTGTTGGATTTTCTTGGTTGGTTTGTAAACAATTTGGAGGTTGTGTTTCACTGCCTTTCTCTTAGGCTGAGAGAGAGGGGATAAAAGTGCTGGTAGACACCATTCAATCCACTGCACCACACTGGCTCTCAGTAAATCTGGTGTTCCTATAGCCCTTGGTGGGTTGTTGTTGTTTTTTTACACTACCCAAATTATGCTTCTATTCATTCTATTCCTTCTTTCTTTCTTTTTCTTATTACACTAATATAACATCACCAACCCATAAGTAAAATGGCACTTCTGCAATATAGTACTATAACCCTAAGAATAATTTAGCAGAGGAAGGAAGGAAGGACTTTGTCCTTGCCCCAATTTTTAAATAAGCTTGGAAAGAGCCATAGTGCAGTTCCAAGAAATTGCTACAAAACAACCTCAAGAAAAACAGGACAAATGGCATTGTCCAAAACCAGGATAATGCCAGAAAAACATCTTTTGTTTAAATAATAAAGCATACTTCTCTCCAGATTTCACCTTGCTTGATACTGTGTAAACCCCAGGGGTATGAAAAAGTCTGGTGCCTGGCCACCATCAGGATAGGTACTGTTTGGGGGACAGTTTCCCTTTCTGCATAAGTTCCTCCACCCACACCCACCCCGCGAATTGCAAATTTGCTTGAAAGAGATAGGGGAACCACAGCTGTGCATAGGTCAGGAGAAGGAGTGGAACTTCCCTTTGAGTGAGCAGAAGTCTACTACATAATGTATCAATTTGAACATCACTGCTCACAATAGTTATGAAATAAATTAAGATCCTGTCATCTTGTGAGAACCCTCACACAGTAGATTACAACAAATAATTAAAAATATGAAGCTTTTTTATAAAGGAGCCATTAAAATTGAAACCTATTTTAAAATATAGATTGAAATCCTAAGGAGCTGGTCTATTGAGAAATTTTTCCACATCTACAACTTTGCTTGCACTTATTCTACAAGTCAGACAGCACATATACTTTACTTTAATTTCCCCTAAGAAACATATACATTTATAGAATTCACAAACCAGTTCCAGTTGCATATCTTCTTTCCACCTCAAGATATTGCTGTCTTAACTTCTCATTATTTTGTGATAAGCAAACACATAGCTAATCAGCAATTATATTAAGTTAAATATACTCTGTGACTATGTAAAAGGTACAGGTAAAGGTAAAAGGTAATAGGAGTACAATTTAATATAATATATAGCAACACAGCAATATTTTGCAATGCTGGCTGAAAAACTAGATTTAAAAAAATTAAATCAGCTTGGTGTTTAAGTACAGTTTATAGTTTTGTTTTTTGGCAGCAATCATTCAGGAAGCAGGAACTGTTTGTCCTATATATATGCTGTTTCAGTGCAATTGTAAGCACATTCAATTATAAGCACATTAGCAGCCCTTCAGAAGACAGGTTAAAGAAAAGGTAATATAAAAACTTTAATGTATGGATGGGGATCTGCTTTCCTAAATTCAGATAAATGGTTTTCAGAACTGCCACATGATTATTAACTAAAGTCAGTTGGTCCTAAATTTAATAAATATTTGGCATATATGAAGTCCATAAATTTGTCAGAAGGGGCTGCAATGTAGAACTAATTCAGTTTGAGGCCACTTTAATTGCCATAGCTCAATACTATGGAATTCTGGGAATTGTTATTGTGGCACCAAAGCTCTCTAACAGAGAAGACCAGATGTCTCAGAAAACTGCAGTTCCCAGAATTCCATAACATAAAGCCATGACAATTAAAGTGATATCAAACTGGATTATTTCTGCAGTGTGGATACAGCTTTTGTCAATAAAGATTATCTCAGAAGTTTCAGTATTTTTTAAACCTTTATCTTGCTATAAAAAGGACAGATAATTAAATTATTTGGCAAAAGGAGGCATAGATTTTTCTACTTACTAGTGACAAAATTCATACAAAAGCTTATTGCCTAGACACATTGCCTGTGAATTAGGTATCAACATAATAGATTACTACCTCTCTAGTGTCTGGAGGTAGTTTAGGGAGGAACAAATTCAGATGTATAAGAATTCAGATACCAATAGGAAAACACCTGGTTTTGGGATTTTACAAGGACCAGGTACTTAGCCAGGGGATTCTATATGTTCAGTGACAATAGCTAGGAGTGCTTTATAGTGCTAGTGCTATTGTTAGCTCTAGTCCAATCTAGAGAGGAAAATATCCTCACCTATCCATTGCACTAGTGCCATCCTTACTGGATTACTGTAATGTGCTGCCAAGTAACACTTTCGATCAGAATGTTAACCTGGTGCAGAATATGACCTCCTGTTTTTGGCACAGAGATATTTCAGAGTTGGACTGATTGCTACTGCATTTCTAATTCCAATTTAAAAAGTTGATTGTATCCTTTAAAGCAAGGGTGAGGACACACACACACACTTGTTTTTGCAGATTTTTGCAGACAATCCTTATTCTAGCCAAAAAAAAAAAGACAGTGAATCCTGAAAGCATACAGGAGAGACAATACACCTTCTAAATATGCTGCAGCCTCACTCCTGTTTTTCCAAATCAGAAAGAAACGTCCTGCCACTTACAATTTCTTCCCCTATTTCTTGCATTTCTGGCAAAATATTATTTCAGAGATCCACCTCAGTTACTGACCTCTGCTTTAAACTTTTAAACTGTTCGGGGTGAAGTTTACAAAAGTCCAGCTACTCAACAGTATGTTTTAGTTTTTGTTCATTTTATTAATGGTTGATTTCTTGAGGTTTTATTACTTCAATATGACATATGCACACAAACATATACATCTGATAAATGAAGACAACTGCAGTGTAATGACACTGACCTTGTGTGTGCGCATGGGTGTAGTTGTGGACACTTGCTATTGAAACCAACTCAGGTTTCACAATGGTACTGAAAATAGTTTCTACCGAACAAACAGGATTTAAGGCTGCAATACAGATATATGTTCTATGTCAGAAGGGAGGAGGAAAGAAAAAAAATCTGTGGCTCATTTCTCTTCTGCCCCTGGGCAACTTTCTTTTGTGTGTGTGTGTTGCAAGCCATTCAAAATCCAGCTGCAATTCAAATAGGCAGGAAAAGCCATAATTGCTTCATTTTCTAATGTGGAATGAAATTTTCAGAGTATTGCATACCATAGTCTTCTGGCAAGGACCATTACTGCTTAAGTAGTCAGGTTTAGAACTAGACTACGAATATACAGAAGGTGAATCTGGGAAGTCAAAATAAAGAAAAAAATAACTGGCATTAGATATTCCAACATAAGTTTAGAAAATATTTGCTAGAAACTATATGCAAAAGATGGGAGAGAGGCATATTCTTACATAGTATAAAAATTATAGTAAGAAATTAATAGTAGTGAGATTACAGTGAGATATCAAAGGCACCTTCACCTACTGGTGCTCTAATAGCACGTAATTGATGCAGAAGCAATGCTTTAAAAATCTCATTGATAAGCTGTCTGAAAACCTGTATTTAGATTATGCAAATATTACTGTTACATAAAATTATGTTTCTACCTTCTTAGGACTGCACCAGAACTTTCCAGATTGGTTATGTACTTGTACAGGGCCTTCCCTAAATCTATTGCTATGAAGGAAAAATTTAAGATATTTAAGAATTATAAAGATTTATTTGCCTGTAGCTATGGGGTACTCAGATCTGGTGTGATTTACTGGGGTCAGATCAGGACCACTGTGGATCAAGCAGGATTCTAGCAGAGCTATTGTGTGGTATGCAACACCATCTGGTCTGTTTCAGGTCTTTAAGATGAACTCTGAAGATTATCTTGTTTTCTCTAGCTTTTTCTCCACTACATTTTATATATGTTACTATGAAATTTCCTTTAGCTACTTTGGATTAAATCATGGTGGACAACTGTGCCAGTTTCACCAATGCAATCCATGATGTTCCACATTACCATTTTAAATTGGAGAGGGATTGTCCTATTTGCCTGAAAAGACCAGCCCCCATTGCTTTTTCAGTTTGGTTGAACTGGTGGATGATCTATACCAGGAACAGAGAGGGACCGCTGCATCCCTGCCGTTTTGCTTGCACCTATCAATTATTTTTATACTCTTAGACATGTCACATGGGACACCTGGTTGAGAGAAGAATTGGGCATTGTTGAAAGAAGTTTCTATTCCTTGTTGGTAGGAAAATCCCAGAACATGATATTGGAGGACAATAGTTCAGTTTCTTAACTGCTAGCCTGCAGGGCTCTGCACTCCATTCTGTCCTCCTCATGCTTGCTTAATACCTATATGGAATTAAATTGAAATATAAATCCCAGCACAAAGGTGGAGAATAGAAAAAGAGTCATTCCAGAGCTTTAATTGTAAGCACATGGTCTTTGAAGTGACCCCTGTTGTTACCCAAAATGCCAGAGTCCCAGGAGGGCAACCAAAAGGGGACTCAATAGGGGAATGAATTTAGCTCAGGAAAAGGGCTTCAGGTAACATTTTATTAGCTGTGGTCTTTCCTAGGTAGAATTGTTCCAAATTTGAATAACTACAGATTACAGATTCCAAATTAGTTTAGTCTTATTTATAACAGAAAAGAGATATCAACTTTCACTCAAAGACACTCACTCACACACATGTATAAGAACTAACAATTTAAAGCTAATAGCTTATAGTAATTTCAGAGGGTTTAGCAGAGGGTAAATCCTCTGAATTCAGGCATGGAGCTCTGATCAGGGGACATGATGAATGACATGATGAATGATGAATCCTGGGACCTAAGTGGGTCTGCATATGCCAAGGCCACACAGGTTCTAGACTGTATGCAAAGAGTCAAGGGAGAAATAGTCAGGGTGACTGTTTGAACTCAACCAAAACTGAATTGGGACTGCCTCAAATGGGCATAAATATAGAGGAAACATGTCCTGGGATGGTTCCCCAGAGTTCAAGTAGATGTTTCCAGTAGGAAGAATGGTCAGAGGTGTGTGGAAATGGCAGGGCAATCAATCCAGATGTATCCAAAGGAAAGTGTCCTTTGATTCCCAACTATTGCCCAGCAACAGAGGGGTGGGGCTTCTGTGAGTCACATCTGTGAGTCACTAGAGGTTGAAGCTAGCTGCCTAGCTCTATATAACTCCTCCCAGAGGCTTTCCAGGCCAGTCCCTGGCAAGGAGAAGAAGGAAAGCAGTTTCTGGGAAGCCATTTTGAGTGGGTGAGTGTTTAATTTAAAAAAAACTCTTGGGAGAGTGTGTTTGTTATTGAGGGAGTGGGGCTTTTGTGAGTCACATCTGTGAATCATTAGGGGTGGAGCTAGCCACCTTGTTCTATATAACTCCTCCCAGAGGTGTGTGCCTGATGGTGCATGAATTTTTCACAAGACAAGGGAAAGCACAGCACAGGTAGATGGGGACCTGGGAACTTTGTTTGCGAGGTTCTCCTTAAAAAAAATTAAAGAACTTTTGGGGTGTTTTGCTCAGTGAAAGAGAGTCAGAAACTTGCCTCCAGAATAAGGTAGCATCCAAGAGCTCTCTATAGTTATAAACCCAGTTGATTGAGTTCACTTACAGAGCCTGGTGAAAAGGCCAAGCCAACAGAGGCCTTTTACATGGGTCTTTACTGGGGGACTTTTTGAGGGAGAAGCCCACAGTCCTGCTTCAATGCTTACTTAAGTATTCTCCATATGGACACTGAGAGAGCTGCTGCAGTCACCTGCAATATTTCTGGGATGTTTGTCTTCTTGCCAAGAGATGTGGACACCAAGTGCAAGTTGGTATCCCTCCTGGAAGAGAAAGTACAGCAGCTGGAGGCCCAGATAGCTACACCAACATATTAAGGAGCAAGAGGTTTTCCTGGATAGAACAGAATGAACGATCTTGGACGGGGACCACACAAAGGAAGTTGTTTGGGAGGAAGTCACTTCACAGACACAGGAGGTAGACAGCTGGAGAAATGTCACACACAGAAGTAGGGAATCCAGGGATCATTCTAGAAGCTTGCAGCTAAAGAATCAATTTGAAGCTCTCCCCCTTATCAAGGATGAAGAGGAAGAGCAGCAGGGACGGTCCTCAGGGACAGTGCAGGGGACCCTGAGAGTACCACTGCAGGGAACAGCTACTGCTAAGCCTCAGAGGAGGCATGTAGTGGTGCTGGGGGGGGGGGGACTCCTTGTTGAGGATACAGAAACACTGGTTTGTGGGCCTGACAAGATGTTCCAGGAAGTGTATTGTCTCCCTGGGGCAAAAATCCGTGATATGACAGTGAAGCTGACAAGGCTTATCAAGCATACTGACCATTCCCCCTTCCTCTTGGTCCATGTGGAAACCAATGAATATCAGAAGGGATTATGAGGCTTTGGGTAGCAAGCTGAAAGAGCTGGATGTAGAGGGTGTTAACTCATCTCTTCTCCCAATTGAAGGGCATGGTCCAGGAAGGGAGAGGAAAATAGCAGATGTGAATAACTGGCCCCATAGATGGTGCCACCAAGAACAATTGGGATTCTTGGATCATGGGCTCCAGTTCCACAAGACTGGACTTCTGGCATCTCACACCAGTTGGCAGAAACATTTTTGCCAATAATCTCAAACAGTTGATCAGGAGGGCTTTAAATTGAGTCTTGTGGGGGAGGGAGACAGTACATTAGAATGTATCTTGGAAGGCAGGAGTATAGCATCGGCTGGAGGTAATAGTCAAAGTGTTATAGAGGGAACAAGGCAAATGATGCAAGGACCCAACAGTGGGAAGAATAAAACCTCACACAGGCAGCAAGTGGAGAGGACCCATGCTCTTAGATGTGCACTAATGCACAGAGCATGGGAAATAAACAAGATGAACTTGAACTCCTAGCACAACAAAGCAAATATGACATAATAGGCATCACTGAAACCTGGTGGGATGAGTCTCATGATTGGAATGTAGGAATAGAGGGGTATAACCTTTTTAAGAGAAATAGGCCAAACAGGAAAGGAGGAGGGAAAGCATTATATGTCAGGGATGTTTACACCTGTAAAGAGATCCAGGACTTAAATCCTGAAAATCAGGTGGAGACATCTGGATAAAAATTAAAGGGGAAGGAAACAACACGGATATTATAGTGGGAGTCTATAACAGACCCCCAAGTCAGACTGAGGAATTGGATGATGCCTTTCTAGAACAGATGACCACACACTCAGAAAGGAGAGATGTAGTAGTGATGGATGACTTCAACTAACCAACTATTTGCTGGAAGTCAAACTCTGCCAATACTTCAAGGTCTAGCAAATTCCTCACTTGCCTCAAAAACAATTTCATTGTCCAAAAGGTGGAAGAGGCAACAAGAGGACTGGTTATTTTAGATCTGATCCTAACCAACAGGGATGACCTGGTAAATGGGGTGCAAGTAGTGGGATCCTTAGGTGGGAGTGATCATGTTCTCCTGGAGTTTCTTATACAGTGGAAAGGAGAAGCTAGGCATAGTCAGACAGTCCTTCTAGACTTTGGGAAAGCTGATTTCAATAAACTTATGGAAACACTAAGAGCGATCCCATGGTCAGGAATACTAAAGGAGAAGGGCATTCAGGATGGATGGGAGTTTCTCAAAAGGGAGATACTGAAGGCAGAATCTCAAACTGTTCCAATGAAAAGGAAAAATGGGAGATGTCTCAAGAAACCGGGTTGGATGACTAAAGAACTTTCAACTGAACTTAGTTTTAAATGGAAAGGGGCAAAGAAATGGAAAAGGGGCAAAATCACTTAAGAGGAATTCAAACAAATAGTTATAACATGTAGTCAGGAAAACCAAAGCGCAAAATGAGCTCAGGCTTGCTAGAGGGTTCACGCACAATAAAAAGGGCTTTTTGGGGTATGTCCATAGCAAAAGAAAGAAGGAAATGGTAGGGCCACTGCGTGGAAAAGATACCAAAATGCTAACAGGGGACAGAGAAAAGGCAGAACTACCATACTCAACATCTTCTTTGCCTCAGTCTTTTCACAAAAGGAAAGGATGCTGAACCTGAGGAAAAACTGAGCAGATAACACAAAAAGGGAAATGTAGCACAGAATAAGTAAAGAGGTAGTACAGGAATACCTGGTAACCTAAATGCATTTAAGTCTCCAGGACCTGATGAACTAATAATAATAATAATAATAATAATAGTAATAATAAATTTTATTTATATCCCACCCCTCTTCAGTGCAATCGGGGCATCTTACAACTATATTCGCCAACTGCGCCCCTACCTGGACCAAAAGGACCTTGAAGCAATAGTACTTGCCCTGGTAATCTCTCATTTGGACTTCTGTAACGCGCTCTACATGGGGCTACCTTTGTACCAAGTTTGGAAACTTCAATTAGTTCAAAATGTGGCAGCCAGGTTGGTCACCGGTACATCCAGGGCGGACCATATTACACCTGTGTTAAAAGCTCTTCACTGGCTGCTGATTAGTTTACGGGCACAATACAAAGTGTTGGTAGCTACCTTTAAAGCCCTACATGACTTGGGTATGAGTTACTTAAAGGAATGCCTCTCCCTACATAATCCGCCCCACACTCTCAGAACATCAGGGAAGTATTTGTTGGAGTATTATAATACTAGATTAAAGGTAACTTCCCAGAGATCATTCACAGCAGCAGCTCCTAAGCTATGGAATAGCCTGCAGGAGGAGATCCGTCTTATTAATACACTAGAAGTCTTTAAGAAGGGGCTTAAGGTGGAGCTCTTCTGGCAGGCTTACCCACCTGCCCTCCCTAATTTGTAAAAGACTAATTGCTTCATCGATATGACCTCCTGGACATGTGAAGATGATGACCAACCTGTTCACCGGATAGGGTATTGGTTTTAATTATAGGGATTATGGGGTTTTATTGTTGGGGGGACATTGTTGTTATGATTTTATCATATATTTTATGTTTTGTATTTTTATACTACTTGTAATCCCACCTCAATCCACAGGGAGAGGCGGGAAAATACAAATACAAATTATTATTATTATTATTATTATTATTATTATTATTATATCCAAGGATATTAAAAGAACTGGCAAATGAACTCAGAACCACTGGCAATAAACTTTGAGAACTCCTGCAGAACAGGAGAACTCCTAGCAGACTGGAAGAGGGCAAACGTTGTCCCCATCTTCAAAAAGGGGGGAAAAGAGGATCCCAACAAATATCGTCCAATTAGTCTGACATCAATACTGGGAAAGATTCTAGAACAGTTCATTAAACAGAGAGTCTGTGAACATTTAGAAGGGAATGCCATAATCACTAAAACTCAACATGTGTTTCTCAAAAACAAGTCATGCCAGACTAATCTAATCTCTTTTTTTGATACAATTATCAGCTTGGTAGATGAAGGGAATGTGATAGACATAGCATATCTTAATTTCAGTAAGTCTTTTGACAAGGTCCCCCATGATATTCTTGAAAACAAGATAGTAAAATGTGGGCTCAATAATACAACTGTTAGATGGATTAGTAATTGGTTGACTGACCGAACCCAAAGGGTGCTCAGCAATGACTCCTCTTCATCCTGGAGAGAAGTAAGCAGTGGGTTTCCACAGGGTTCTGTCCTGGGCCCAGTGCTATTCAACATCTTTATCAATGACTTGGATGACTTGGATGCTTCTCAAATTTTCACATGACACCAAATTAAGAAATGTAGGGTACTGCAGTTAGGGCAAAAAAAGTGCACCTGGCTTAATGAGACTATGTGTGAAAGGAATCTAGGAGTCCTTGTAGATCACAAGTTGAACATGAGTCAACAGTGTGATGCAGCAACTAAAAAGATCAATGCAATTTTAGGATACATCAAAAGAAGTATAGTATCTAGATCAGGGGTCGGCAAGTTCCACTTACCTGGGGCCAGTCCGGGGATCCCCTGGTCTTCCACGGGCCGGGGGGGAAATGGCGGCATGCGCACTCACATGCACGTTCACTGCACCCGACAATGACAATGACGATGACAGGAGTACTGTGCATGCGCAAATGAGTCGTGGCCACCATTTTGGAAAACAAAATGGTGGCCACGACTCATTTGCACATGTGCAGTACTCAGCACATGTGCAAACGAGTTGCATCACCATTTTATTTTCCAAAATGGCGGCCACAGCTCATTTGCACATGCTCCTGCACATGCACAAACGAGTCACAGCCGCCATTTTGGAAAACAAAATGGCGGCCGCAATGCACGGCAGCAGCATGTGCGGCGGCGGAGGTGGCGGAGGCCGGTCCAAAGGCCTCAGGGGGCCTGCCCCGGCCCACGGGCCATAGGTTGATGACCCCTGATCTAGATCAAGGGAAGTAATAGTGCTACTGTATTCTGCTTTGGTCAGGCCCCACCTGGAGTACTGTTTCTAGTTCTGGGCACCACAATTCAAAAAGAATGTTGAAAAACTGAAGTGTGTCCAAAGGAGGGCAACTAAAAGGTGAAGGGTCTGGAAACCATGCCCTATGAGGGAAAACATAGGGAACTGGATATGTTTATTCTGAAGAAGAGACAGTTGAGAGGTTATATAATAGCCCTGTTTAAATATTTGAAGGGATGTCTTATTGAGGAGGCAGCTAGCTTGTTTTCTGCTGTTCCAGTGGATGCAAACTACAGGAAAAGAGATTACACCTCAACATTAGGAGGAACTTTCTGACAGTGAGAGCTGTTCAACAGTGGAACACACTCCCTCAGAGGTGGTGGCTTCCCCTTTGGAGGTCTTTAAACAAAAGCTGGATGGGCATCTGTTAGGGATGCTTTGATTTTGAGTTCCTGCATGGTAGGGGGTTGGACTTGATGGCCCTTGTGGTCTCTTCCAATTCTATGATTCTATCACACTCCTGTGTGAAGGGATTATGCATATTCCAGACTCCATGGACCTATCCTGTCTAATTGCACTAGTGTTTCCAAGCAAAGCCTACCAGATATCAATATTTGAGCAGGCTATTGCCCTTGCATTGGGATGCCCTCAGTGGCTATGTGACCAAATATACCTTCCAAAAGTAAATAGATATCATAGTAGTGAAGTAGGGCTATTTTGTGGAGTAACACTATGTGACTCAGTAGGACTTCCCTCTGAATAAATATATCCCCAAATAGCTTAAGTTGGTGAAGATACTTAATCATATTTCCTAATTGCTTTTGCTTCCCCAGAAATGCTTCTTCCAATTGTCTTCCTGTCCTTGGCTGCTGTGCTGCAAGTATCTCTAGCACAGGTATGAATGTGACAAAATTACCCTATGATCCACTGTAAAATGGTCATCCAAAGCTGAAGCTCATATCAGCATAACCAACTGATATTTTATGCTCAATTAGTAGCAGTGCTGAGTATACAGTAGGAAACAATAGAAAATGTAACACTTTGGAAAACCATTTGCAAAACCAACCAGGGTCAGGGGCTTTCCCAGCAGACAATAGCAGACAATCTCCTGGATTGCATATCCTTACCTGGAAGCCATGCCATTAACAACAGAACAATACCTATTCAACACAGAACAATACACAGTTTACATGGGAATAGCAGACAATATCCTTGATTGCATATCCTTACCTGGAAGCCATGCCATTAACAACAGAACAAGACCTATTCAACACAGAACAATACACAGTTTACATGGGAATAGCAGACAATATCCTTGATTGCATACCCTGAAGCTATGCCATTAACAACAGAACAATATCTATTCAACACAGAACAACACACAGTTCACCTGGGCACCACTCCTCCCTACCCAGGGTCTCACAGTATATATAGACCCATGCTCTCCCAATTCAATTTTCTCTGAAGATGCCAGCCACAGATGCTGGCGAAACGTCAGAAAGAAACTCTTCAAGAATATGGCCACACAGCAAAAAAAACCCACAAAAAACAATTGATTTACTGCTTCACTATTATTATTTTAAAATAATTAAGTAAAGCCACAATGTTAAACACTGAGTAACCCCTCTGAACACAGTACTAACTATTTCTGAAGAAACACATAAGGAATTGTGCTACGAAAATGATTCAGATAAACACAAATTATTGTTATAGGGGTCATGCACACAGGCCCAAAGGAGCGGTGCAAGGCGACTCTGGTTCTGATCACACTGGGACTGTGGCGATCACATGAGCCCACTCCTAATGTGGGCTGTCACCACAATCCCAAATTGGGCTGCCAGCAGGAACAGATTATATTGGCTCCTTTTTGGCCCAGTTGTTTTTTGTTGGCACAGCCTCGGCACTGCTCAAGCTGTGCATCATCTAATGCCCCCAAGGCAGCCTAAAGCTGCAACATTTTGCCAATCTATTTTGGGCACTAGTTACCGAATTAGCACTTGTGTTTTTTTTCTAATTTATTTATTTATTCATTTATTTATTTCATTTCATTTGCATGCCACCTTTCTCCCAGAAGGGACCCAAGACAGCTCACAGATATTTATTTGATTTATATCTGTTTTTCTCCCAAATGTGACTCAAAGCACCTTGAAAATTCCCATAGTACTCCTTTTGAATACTTACAGCAGATTTATCTGGTTGATAAGTCAAGATTATTACAAGATACACCAACATAACTGTTATTTAAAAGGAAGGGAAGTAAAGGAAGTAGGAAGATAGGTGCAGTTAAGTTATTAACTGTATGTTTTCAGGACTGGTTGTACAGGAGTAAACATCTCATGTAATTATGATAACAAAAGATGTAAGGAATACTTCTGCACAATAAAAAGATAACATAACATGTCCATGTTCCAACTGACCTGTCCAGCCATAAGCTTGATTATGACAGAAGTGCCTGTGACTCTAACTCTCTAACAAACTTTTCATACAGATCATACAAATCTTTTTCTTTAATACATTTCAGCTCATACAACTGTGTAATGCTCATGTAACTGGGTCAATATTTAAAATGTTCTTATAACTGGATAAATTAAACTAGAATATGAAGGATTCCTAAATGCTCTCATAAATTTTCCAGCTGACAGGGTGGCAATTTGGTCAAGGTCCTTTAGATTACAGAATTATGAGAAAGAAAGGGCTACTGATACAATAGCTCCTAAATACTCAGTCCACTGCACAGGAACATAGCTTGTCCACAGAGGAGCCCAATTTGTGGAATTCCTTGCCTTTGATGATACATTTATTTTGGCAAACCTTTTAGGTAGCCATTTATTCTCACCTATCTGTTAGCACATGCCCTTTCTTTCCTTCCTTATGTGCATTTGGTTAAGTTGGTAAATAAATGTATGAGATACAACTAAGTACCTATACTGATTTTAGGCTACTGTGGAAGCCT
The DNA here is from genome assembly GCA_026167975.1 of Phrynosoma blainvillii. Lineage (NCBI taxonomy): Eukaryota > Metazoa > Chordata > Lepidosauria > Squamata > Phrynosomatidae > Phrynosoma > Phrynosoma blainvillii. Next base: position 213,574,957 of record JANUYF010000001.1, read on the forward strand.
AAATGTCCCATTTATTCTCATCAGGATAATGAAGGGCAATTGAATTTTTCATATCAGAGAAATCTGTGGAAATATTTTTTTTTAAACTCCAGGGGGAAACATCCTTTGTGTTGAACCTCTCCAAGCAACAACAGCAAGAGATTGTTGACATATATAATGCTGCCAGGAGATCAGTGCAACCAACTGCAAGGAACATGCTGAAAATGGTAAACTAGAATTCACTGATACCACCAGATAATATTTGAAGTCTTTACATTGCAAGCAAACTCCCTCCAACTTTATCTGCATGTTGATACATCATAGCACAGCTGAAAAATAGTGTGCCCAGAATTTTTTAATTGAAAAAATTATAAGGGGTTTAGTTCCAGCTCCAAAGACTATAGTTAAAAAGTACTGTATTTATACATTTGCAAATATCAAAGCTTTTCCTAATACAAAATTAATGCATTCAGGCAGAAATGAGTGAGTACTAAGTATGCCTATATAACACATGCAAGCATTCACTGCAGTGCCCACTTTCTGTCCAAAAAGACACAGTGGTGTCCAATATAACAGAAAAATCAATATTACTGAACCAGAGACATTTTAAATCTAAAAGAGGTTTTAGATAATGAGTCTCATCCCGAGTTTGTCAACTAGCAGTGACTCAACCACTGAATTAAATACTAAGTTCACTCAAGATTTCTTGAGGCTCTTTTCCCCAGCCTGTCAAGCTCTATCCTCAGTTTATCTCCTGGTCCTACAGCTCTCTCAGTAACAGATATTTCTTAAAAGCAAAATTTGTCAAACCTGCTTCCATCAGTCTTAGGACTTTATCCCATGAGGCTTGAAAATGGAATTAGACCTGGATAGTACCATCTGTGGTGATATTATCACATGATACCGTGTCTGTCCAGTAGCTGGTCTGCAGTCCATCCATTGCTAGAACGTTCTTTCTCACTAATAGTGAGAACCCATCAATGCCTTCCAATCACACCACATTGTCACTGTTGATGCACATGTGATATGTTTTTTTCCAAAGCAGTTCCAATATACCAGCAATCACGCAGTGTGAGTGGGCATGAGTCTATTCCTCTCCCACTCCCCCCCTCACTATTCCCAAGTGGGCTGCTTTTCTTTTCTTTTTTAGTTTCTTTTCTTTCTTTCTTTCTTTCTTTCTTTCTTTCTTTCTTTTTACTTCATGGATTGCCATGACTAGCCAATTGCACTAAAAATATAAATAAATAAAAATAAACACAGATTGCAAGACATGCTGGGAAGGGTGTAGGGCAGGAAGGCAGAGTAATGGAAGCCAGAGTATGGAAGACAGAGGCCAGGACAAAAGCAGCACCATGGTAATTTGGAAGAGTTGTGTGATCATGACTGTGCCCCAACCCAGTATGTTTGCGTTTCCTAGACTAACGTGATTGTGGCATTTTACAAGCCTGATGTGATAAAATCCTTTGAGAGATTTCCATAAAGGAACAAGATGTCATTCCCTTTTCTGTGGAAAGAAAGAATGGAGCACGTCCAAGAAAACAGACTTTATTAGATTCATCTTGAATTATCCTGGGTATCCTGTATCCTGGAAATACAAAATCATTTAAATTAAATCAGTGCTTCTCCAGAAATTCCACTGTGCCATAGACTGGCATTAAGTTGGTTTCTATCAGATGTGATTGTTTCTTTCTTTCCTGGAATCTTGTCAGGGACTGGCATCACTACTTTGTATAGCACTGGCTTAAATTATTCCACCCTCTTCACTCCATGCTATGCTTTTCCTTCAAAGTCTTAGTGAAGATAGTTAGTATGTAGGACTACTGGCAAAGAGATCCAGCATCAATAGCTACTCTGGCATGACAATTCCAGACCAGATTAAGCAGATTCCCTATCAACAGAGAAGACTGGAGTAAACTGGAGCTGAGTGTGTGATGTGAGATTGCACTACAAAATATTATGTCCAGTGAATTTATGAAAGCACAGGTATGGAGCAGTTTAAAAAGAAAGAAATTATTTACATATTGTTTTTGCCTCTTTCTGTATCCTGGACTGATTTGTCTGACTACAGTACAATTGAGGGTAATGTGCCCTCTTCTGTGCATACATCCCTAGCTGACAACCATAAATGCTCTGAAATACTGGAGGAATGGCTACCCTCTCCAGGTCAGTAGCTGAAGTTGTGCCTGTAGACCATTTTTTAAAAAGCTAAACTCTGGCTACTCTGGGAAGGGAAGTTGAGGGCCTATTTCAGGATCCTTCCTCTGACTTGTGTGATTTTAGCATTTTTCTGTGTGCACTATTGTATGATGGGATTTGTTATGTCTGGTCAGAAATGTAATTATTTATTTCTTTGCTTTGTGAAGGAATGGAGTGAGAGAGCTGCTGAGAGTGCAAAACAATGGGCTGCAAAATGTCCAGGAAAAGCCAGCCTCAAAAAGGACAGATACGTGGATGACGGCAAAAAGGGTTAGATGCTAGATGTATGAACTGGGTCTTTAATGAGGGTATTGTTAATATAAAACATAACACACATGCATCATGTTTTAGGGATATGTTATGTTCATGCCTAGTTTTTTTCCTTGATAGAAAGAAACTGACATTTGGTCTACAATGCCTTTGAGATGATATATTTGCTACTAATTTTTATAAAATCCATGTTTATTGTTAATATTATAATATGCATTTTACAATATTATTATTATTATTATTATTATTATTATTATTATTATTATTATTATCCCACCTTTTGCCATTTAAATTTGAGGATTTTTGAGGAATTTGCTGCATCCTCAAAAATCTAGGCTGGCAGCGACCTCCCAGAGGACCTTTTCTATCATTGCCCCCAAGTTCTGGAATGACCTGCCAGACGAGATCCATCAGCTGACATCTTTAGACAGCTTCAAGAAAGCTGTCAAGACGGATCTCTTCCGGTAGGCCTTTCCAGATTAATTCTCCTGGCCTTGGGCTCTTTGATCCCTGCACTCCCCCTTGGCCCCATCAATTGCTGATGGATGGGGAGTGCAGTTGAGTCTAATCAGGGCATTTTTATATTTTTATATTTTCATGTTTGTTTATTTGTGTTGGAATGTTTATATTCCTGTTTTAATTATCTTGCCATTCAATACTGTTTTAAGGGAGTGGGTTGGGGTATTAATTTTGTTGTATGGGGTTTTAACTGATGTAAGCCGCTTAGATTGTCTTCATTTAAGCAGGGTATTATTATTATTATTATTATTATTATTATTATTATTATTATTATTAAATGCTTAACTCCAAGAATTCCCAAGCCACCATGGCCACACTGCTTGGGAGATTCTGGGAATTTTGGTTCAAAAAGTAATCTTCTCAGACAAGTAACCATTTGTGCTGCTCAATAGACTAATGTTTGTGCTGGGCCATCTTGGAGGGGTGGGATTTAGAGGTTTTAGGGGCTTAGTTCCTTCCTGGGTGAGCAAACCCAAAAAGTGGGACTCCTGTTTATCCCCTAGGCCATTTTCCTATGGTATACTGCTGAGCCCAGTTCTGTCCCCCATGCTGTTAAACATATACATGAAATCTCCAGGACAGGTTTTGGGCCTGGTACCATCAGTGTGGTGATGCCATCTAACTCTGCTTCCACTTCAACCCAAGGAATCCTTTCCAAGGAAGCATTGTCAGTTCTACGCCACTCTGTCATCAGTAATGGGCTGATGAGGGCAAACAAATTGAAACTCAATCCAGACAATACAGAGATGCTTCTGGTTAGTCAAAAGCAGATCAAGTAATAGGGCTTTAGCCTGTGCTGGATGAGGTTACACTCTCTCTGAAGGTGTAGCTTTGCAAATTTGATGTGTTCCTTTATTCAGACCTGAGCCTAAACACTCAAGTCTCAGTGAAGACCAGGAGTGCCTTTTGAAGAATTAAAACCTGTATCTGTTGTCAGACATGACTACAGTGATGTCTTAGTTACATCCCATTTGGATTACTGAAACATGTCAGAAATGGGAACTCAGAACTTCTGTGTAATCAATCAGTCAGAAGTGTTGAAACAAAACAGAACTTTATTGAAGAACACAGAATCAGCATTTAATCACTTCAGTGTTTAAGCTGAGACTGCCAGGTCATAGCAAATTTGGTATATTAAAACCCCTAACAAAGCCATGCAAACTATATTTCCCACCTACTTTTCTTCCCACAAGCAAAACAGAGTGCAAATGTCTATAGGATTTAGGTAAGTCGAGTTCAGCAGCTACAGGAATGATCAACCTTTTTACAGTAAAAGGACCCACATATTTTGCCCCCCCTTTTTTTTTTTTTTTAGAATGATACCATGTTTTCAAATGTTTGTAGATAAATAAACCTCGCTGCCAGGTTTCAAGTCCCATACCCAATTTCTCTTCCAGTCAACAAATTTTTTGGACTCTCTCTTGGCCCCTTCTAATGCAGCCTCAATCTTGGGCCATGCATCCTTGATTTTTGTAATCCATTGTGTCACAGAAATTGGATTGGCTGGTACTGAGGATATCAAAGACAAAGTCTTTGGTTCATAATTGTATAGAACTTCAAAAGGAGAATGTCTAATACTCTGATTTATGGCACCATTGAAAGCTACTTCAGCATGGGGCAACAGGTCATACCAATCATAACAATTAGTATAACATCTTAAATATTTCTCCAAAGACCTGTTAGTTTTCTCAGTCTGACCATCACTTTGGGGATGATGGGATATGCTCAAGGCTACTTCTACCCCAATTTCTTTTGTAGCACCCACCAGAATTGCAAAGTGAAAGTGCTTCCTCTATCAGACACTATCTTATTGGGTAAAACATGGTAACAGGAAATGTTGTTTATGAACAAGTCTGCTAATTTGGTAGCATTGGGGAGCCCCTTGAACCCCACATAATGTGTTTGCTTAGAGAACAAGTCCACAACCACCCAAATGGTGTTCCTCCCTCTACTGTCAGGCAAGTCAGTAATGAAGTCCATGGTGATGTGTTTCCAGGTACCCCCAGGGGTTGGAAGTGGTTGCAACAACCTCCGAGGCTTGCCCACTACTGGCTTAGCTCTAGCACAGACTGAGCAATGTTTTACATAAGCTTCCACATCACTTCTAATCCCATCCCACCAGTATTGTATTCTTATAGTGTGCCAGGTTTTTAAGTAATCTCAATGTCCAGCTGCTCTGGCATCATGACAGGTTTATAAAATCCAGTGTCTTAAAATCTGGGGAACATAAATCTTAGTGCAGGGGTAGTCAACCTTTCCCCTTTAAGGGCTGAGGGACTTCAGCTCCCAGAAGCCTCAGCCATGTTGGCCAGTAGTCCCATGTTGGCCAATAGCTCCTGGGATTCTGGGAGCTGAAATCCATCGGCCCTTAAAGGGGAAAGGTTGCCTACCCCTGCTTTAAACCATACCCTGGCTACTTTTCAACCAATGAGTCCTTGTGTTCTCCCTCAGATGCCTGCTGGATTTCTATATGTATCAGGTCTAAAACTGTTAAGGGTTCCTCTCCCTCTTTCTTAGATTTACTACATGTCATTACTGCCAAGTCTAACTGTTCTGGACTGAACATAGTGGGGTTGCAGACTGCCAGAAATAATGCAAATTGGGTCCACTTTTAGGGTTAGGGTTAGTGCTAGGGAATCATGGGAATTGTTTTTTTTTTCCTGAGACATTGAGCCTTCTCTGTCAGAGAGCTCTGGTGCTGCAATAAAACACAGTTCCCATGATTCCCTAACCCAGGGGTAGGCAACCTTTCCCCTTTAAGGGCCGAGGGGCTTCAGCTCCCAGGATCACAGGAGCTATTGGCCAACATGGGACTATTGGCCAACATGGCTGAGGCTTCTGGGAGCTGAAGTCCCTCAGCCCTTAAAGGGGAAAGGTTGCCTACCCCTGCCCTAACCCTAACCCTAAAAGTAGACTCAATTTGCACTATTTCTGGCAGTCTGCAACCCCCCATAGTCTGTAGCAGGGGTTTGCCCTTTCCAGCATATTGAGAAAGTCTGGAAAAAACATCAGCCAAAGTATTTTGTTTTCCAGGGAAGAATTTCAAAGTGAACTTGAACTTGTAGTAGTCCTTGGCCCATGTAAATTGTTTGGGGCTCAGTTTCCATGGGGTCTAGAGAGCTTCTAGATTATGATGGTCAGTTCAAACTTCAAAAGGGTGGGGTGGGGGGGCTTCTAAAAACTGTCTCCAGTTTTGAAAGGCTCATTTAATGGTGAATGCCTCCTTTTCCCATATAAGCCAAATGAGATCAGGCTCCTGAAACTTTTTAGACCAGGGGTAGGCCACCTTTCCCCTTTAAGGGCTGAGGGACTTCAGCTCCCAGAGGCCTCAGCCATGTTGGCCAATAGTCTCATGTTGGCCAATAGCTCCTGGGATTCTGGGAGATGAAGTCCCTCAGCCCTTAAAGGGGAAAGGTTGCCTACCCCTGTTTTAGACAAATAAGCACAGGGCCTCAGGATTTACTGTCCTTCTGTAAAAATACTGCCCCCATGGCAAAATCACAGGCATCCACCTGTACAACAAAAGGCTGTTCAGGGTCAGGGTGTTTCAAAATGGGTTCAGTACTAAACAGCTTTTTCAGTTCCTCAAAAGCCACCTGGCACTCGGTGGACCAAACTATGGGAGTTGAAGACTTAGGCTTTTCTGGCTTTTGACCTTTGGTTTTCTTTCACCTTCCAATCTGGTCTTAAGCAAGTTGGTAATAGGCAGAGCAATTTCAGGAAAATTAGGAATTAACTGTCTGTAAAAATTAGCAAGCCCCCAAAAGCTCTGCACCTGTTTTCTGGTCCTGGGAAGAGCCCAATCAAGAACAGTCTGAACCTTGCTAGGGTCCATTTCAATGCCCTGGGTTGACACTTGGTATCCTAAATAGTCAAGGTGGTCAGTGTGGAAGTGACACTTATGGCCTTTGCATACTGCCAGAAATAGTGCAGCTTGAGGCCACTTTAACTGTCCTGGCTCAGTGCTAGGGAATCATGGGGATTGTATTTTTTTCTGAGACATTGAGCCTTCTCTGTCAGAGAGCTCTGGTGCCACAATAAACTACAGTTCCCATGATTCCCTAGCATTGAGTCAGGGCAGTTAAAGTGGACTCAATTTGCACTATTTCTGGCAGTCTGCAAAGGCCCTTAGACAACTTTACATACAGTTGGCTGTCCAACAACCTCCTTAACACTTCATGCACCAGTCTGACATGAGTCTCTAGGTCTTGGGAGTAAATCAGCACGTTGTCCAAGTATACTAGAACTCCCTCAAACAAAAGGTCATGCAAAATCTCGTTTACTAATCTCATAAAAACTCTGGGGGCTCCCGCCAAACCAAAAGGCATCACCAAATATTCAAATGCCCTTGGAGGGGAATTAAATGCTGTCTTATATTCATCACTCTCCCAAATCCACACCCAAAAATAAGGCAGGATCCTCCTCCTGGCCCACTGGTTACAGGGAGATTTGCAAAGTCCAGGAAATTTAAAATCCATTTGCATTTCAACAATCCAATACATCTCCATTCCAGTGAGGCCACAGGCCTCTTTGTGGCAGAGAACAATGGATTCCTCAAGAAGTCTCCATGTGTTTGCCTGCCTGCAAAAGATATCCTCCCCACCATATAACTTCTTAACTAAAGACTGAACCAACATGTAGGCATCTGACTAACATCTCCAATTGTTTTTCTCCTGTTTGGTTTGTAACATCTTGCCTGATGAAAAAGCCCATGGAGCTTCAAAAGCTTGCAACAAGTATATTGTGCATTTTGGTTATCTAATAAAAGTATCACTGATGGGTTTTTGTTTGAATTTGCTAAATGGCCAACACAGCTACCCCTGAATGTTTTTAATGTGAGAGATGTAGGGTATGCTAACAATGACCAGTCTCAAACCCCCATCCTTCTTTTTGTGAAAGAATATGGGAATTCCATCAAGGAGGTTGTTGGGTGAATGAAGCCTCTAGCCAAGTTTTGTCAACAAATTAGAGCTACCATTTCCCTGGGAAGCATATAATACAATTTAGGCTTAGGGTGCTTGGCTTCAGGATCACTTTCAATAGCACAGACTGAGTTGTGACAGTGGGTAGGAGACATATCCAGGAGTAGCCATGTTGGCTATATAGCAAAGTGCAGCAGCATCCAAACTCCTCAAGACAGTGAGACCTTTATTGGGCCAACCAAAATGCACATTATACTTTCGAAGCTCCATTGGCTTCATAATCAGGCAAAGGTGTTAAAAATGATACAGGAGGAGATAACTGATCATGTTAATCAGAGTCCTGCATTTGATAAGGATGTTGTAGTTGTAGTTCAGGAAAGTATGGAAGTGTATTGATGCAAGGTGGGCCCCTCCTCCTTCTGGCCATGTGAGTCTTGGGAGATTCAGTCCAGGAAACAAACTTTAAATTCCATTTACAAGACAAGGAACTCCCTTCCATGGGAGGCTAGACTGACCCCCCTCCCTGCTATCTTTCTGCTTCTTCTTCCAGTATAAGTGTCATATTCAGTAGGAAGAGTTCTGCCTTTAGAGCTATCCTAATACCTAATATTGTCTGGCTTATTCTTTTCCAAAGTTTCTAAGCTAAATGATAGTGCCACCACTTATGCAGAAATGTTCCAGTGTGTTGTTGACATTTCCAACATCTATTGTCTGCCTTATTCTCTTCCAAAGTTTTTTTTTATTTTTTTAATATTTTATTAATTAAAATTACAAAATTACAAAACAGTACATATACAATCTTTCAGCATCTTTCAAACATAAACATACACACATACATATACATACTTAATTTGCTTCATTGATAATTTCCATAATATAAACAGTCTTATTGCTTCTTTCTTTAACTCTTCTAAAGGAATATATATATGTACCTATATATATATATATATAATTTCCTCCACTACCTCTCACTATCAACACCCTTTCATGCATTTCCTTTACATTCCTTTACCATTCATCCTATAATTCCTCTTTCCTTTATTCCTTCTTAACTTCTTTAATCTTCATTCTCTCTACTCTCTCAAATCACCTATCACTATACTACTTACTCTTACCTTCTTCAACTTACTTAACCTTCATATCTCCTCTCTTATTCATCTTGTTCTTTCCTTTCATTCATTCTTTCATCCTTTCACTCCCTTTCTGACTTCCTACTTGTCGTCCTTGGATTATTGGAGAAATATTAATCGTCCTTCTTTATCCTAACATTCTCTTTTATATAATGTTCGTTATGTTGTAGCCCTTCTAATTTTGAACCATTTGTGAATCACTTACTTCTGTAATATTTTATTCATATATGTTGCTTTTTTTTCCTTCTAATTTTTGAATCTTTATACCATATCATCCTATTTCAACTTCCTTAAAAATTTACAATATACTTATCAGTTAAGTAAATAGAAAAAATTATCTAAATAATTATTGTTGTTATTGTAGTTCTTATTGTTGTTAAGTTTATAATTTCTAATCTTATTTTCGTTCTTTAATTAATAACTATAATTTATATATATCTTAGTTTACAGTAGTTAAGTCCATGCTTCTTTAATTTAGAAAACTATTGTTCCCAAGTTCCCCCATTCATTTTGTATATATTTTAATACTGGTATCCATTCTTCATTAAAGTTTTCAATCAAGTTATTTTTTAAATAATTGGTAAGCCTGTCCATTTCTATTATTTCATATAACTTCAGAGAATATATCCATTCTCTAATACTTGGAACATATTTTGATTTCCATTTTTGAACCAATACTATTCTAGTTGTAGTAATTAGATATAAGAGAACTTTCCCATAATCTCTATCCCTTTCCTTTTCCCACATATTCAATAAATATATCTCAGGTTGCATCTGAACTTTCACCTTTAGCATAGAGTTAATAATTTCATTCACCTTTTTCCAATAACCTTTCACAAATTTGCATGACCATAAACAGTGGTATAATGAACCTGGTTCATTCCCGCATTTCCAACAAATGTTATTTGCTTTCTTATAAATTTTTGATATTTGCATTGGTGTTAAATACCATCTGTAAAATATTTTGTAGAAATTTTCTTTAATACTTTGGGAAGCTGTATGTTTTAATCTCTTACCCCAAACCAATTCCCACATTTCTAATTGTATTGGATGACCAATGTCTTTCGCCCAACGAATCATGTTCTCTTTTATTATATCCTCTTCGAGGTCCCACCTCAAAAGAATTTTATAGAATTTCCCCATTTCCTTTTGCTCTTTCCCCAACCAAATCTTACTAAATTCATTTATTTTTAAATCAATTCCCTGGCTTTTATGATCAGATTTATAACATTCCACAATTTGTCTATATCGAAACCAATCTAGTCGAAATCCTTCTTTGTTTAATTCATTTAGGGATTTTAATTCATAAATATTTGTTGAGGTTTCTCTCAATAGATTACCATAAGTGACCCAATTCATTTCTTTCTGCATTTCTTTTCTATGAATTGCTTCGTGGGGCGAAAACCACTTCGGAAATTTAGGCATAATTCTCTCTTTATACTTATTTCATATTTTGAGTAGGGACCTTCTTATGCAATGGTTATTGAAAGCTTTGTTAGCTTTAATTTTCCCATACCCCAGATAGGCATGCCAGCCAAAGCATAAACCGTCACTCTCTAACTCTAGGAGATCCTCATTTTCTAGAGTTATCCAATCTTTAATCCACACCATACAACAGGCCTCGAAATACAGTTTGAAATTAGGTAATCCCATCCCACCTCTTTCACGCAAATCTTGTAAAGTTTTTAATCTTATTCTTGGTCTCTTGTTTTGCCAAATAAAATTACATAAATCTTTATGCCACATTTTAAAGATATCTTCTTTTATTATTATTGGCAACATTTGGAAAAGAAAACTCATTTTTGGTAAAATCTTCATTTTAATTATTGCAATTCGTCCTGATATTGTAAATTGTTTTTTATTCCAATAATTCAATTGTCTTTTAATCTCTTTCCAAGTTTTCTTATAATTTTCATCCACTAATTCAAGTGGGTTTTTTTTGTAATTGTTATACCCAAATATTTTGTCTTATTTTTAATATTTATACCTGTAATATCATTTAATTCCTTTTCCTCTTTTGTATTTAAATTTTTAGTAATTATTATCGATTTTTCTTTGTTTAATTTACATCCTGTTATCTTCCCGAAAGTCTCAATTACATCCATTAAATATTTTACTTGCTCTTTTGGATTTTCTAAAATTATAACAATGTCATCGGCAAAGGCTCTTATTTTGTAATTTGTTCTTTTAATTTTTAGACCCTTGATTAGATCATGATTCTTAACCTCCTTTATTAATCTCTCTATCACGGTCAAAAACAAAAGAGGGGATAGGGGGCAACCTTGTCGAGTACCTCTCTTAATATTAACATAATCAGTCCTATCACCATTAATAATAATTTTTGCTTTTTGTTCTTTATAAATTTCTTTTATCCAATTAGTAAAATTGTAGCCTAGTTTCATTTTATCTAAAATTTCAAAGAGAGTTTGCCAATTAACCGTATCAAAGGCTTTCTCCAAATCTATAAACATTCCAAAGTTTTTTAAGCTAAATGACAGTGCCACCACTTATGCAGAAATGTACCACTCCTTTTTTGGCTGGATTGAAGATGGATTGGGGCTGTGGCATGTGGTTGCTGTGGCCCCAATCTGTCTTCAGAAGGGGCAGCCTTAATCAACCCTTTTGGGGTGGTCTGTTTCACCCCTTAGTTTTGTTTCTTCCAATTTTGTCAGATTCTGTGTAAGCATTGCAGTTTTATCTTTGTTAATCTGAATGCCAAATTCATTCAAGATATCCAAAAGCTCTTCTATACATTCCAATGGCTCTTCTAGAAATAGAACTAGATCATCAGCATACATTTTTAGCTTATAACTCTGCAGTACTAGACCTTTAATACTGGGATTTTTTTTCTAATTTGGTTATTCAAAATTTCTAATATTATAATGAATGGTAACGGGGGCAGCCTTACCCTGTTTCCTTTTCTATCTTACATGGGTTTGTGTTATCGTGAATATATATGCTGACTGTTCTTAGTATATAGCTTCCGCCCATTTCATAAAGTTATCTCCTACTTACATTTTTTTAAAGTTTCTAACATAAATGCCAATTGACATTATCAAACACTTTTTTGGCATTAATAAATCTCATTGCCATTTTTCTTTCATTATGCTTTTCATAGAATTTGATTATGGCCAATACAATCTGCACATTGTCTTTTAGTAATCTTCCTGGAAGGAAGCCACTTTGGTCTTCATGAATTAATTCAACTATTCCTTTTTAGTCTTTCTGTTCATATTGATGGCAATTTAATGGGGCTATTGGTCTAGAACTTTTTGGATTTTTTGGGTCTTTTCCTTCTTTTGGTATTACTACTATGTTTGCAAAGTTCCAGGAATTTGGCTTATTTTCTTTCAGGATTTTGTTATATAATTTTTGCATCAGCACAATCAACTCTTCCTCCAGTTCCCTATAATAGTCCACAGTCAGACCATCTGGTTCCAGGGCTTTTCCAGATTCTGTCCTTTTTATGCTTTCAGAGATTTCTATTTTGTTATCAGTCAGTTTAATATGTTTTATTGTGCTTCTGTTAGTTTATATATTTTTGCCTATCCAAAGAGGTCTTAATCCTTCACTATTTTTGTTCCCTACTTTTTTTCTTTATAATCTTGTGTAATATTGTTTAACCCTGACATGACTTTCTTCAGGTCTTCCTGATTTATTTATTTCTATACTTTGTATATAATTTCTATTATTAATCTTTTTTCTTGTTCTTTTTTCAGTTTGTTCACAAACCATTTACCTGATTTCTTTGTTTGTTCAAAATGTCTTAATTTACAAGGTTTTCTTTTCTTTTCAATTTCAATTGTTATTTCAGAATTCAGTTTCTTTTTGTATTATCTTTATTTCTTTATCTAATTCTTTATTTTTTGTCTCAGTTTATCTTCTTTCTTAATATTCTCTAAATGTTTTTTCTCTTCTCTTTCTCTTCCTTTTGTCTCAGTTTATCTTCTTTCTTAATATTCTCGAAATGTTTTTTCTGTTTTTTTCTCTTCTCTTTCTCTTCCTTTCTGCTCCAAGTTTCAGAAATATGCCTTTGATCACAGCCTTACTGGAATCCCAAATTGTCTTCATATCAGTGGTATTTTCACTTTCCATAAAGTAATGCTTCCTTTACTTTAGCTAAATTTCTTTCTTCCTTCAGTAAGCTTTGATCTAGTTTCCAATAAAATTCTTTCTTTTTCTCAAGTATCTTCAATAAAGTAGGATTATGGTAAGAGTTTGTCCTTTGCTGAACGTCCATGAAAGCTATATCCTCTTGTCTTTCAATGTTTGAATCTCCAGACATCAACCAGATTTAATTGTTCTATTAGTTCTTGCATTGCTTTAGGTATTTACCCTTGATTTTTCTTTTTAGTTATTTGTGTGGGTCTATCCATAACTGGGTTGATTACTCCATTCCAATCACCAAGGATCAAAATGTGCTCTTTTTCTTGTTCCAGAATATTTTCCATAACTTTCTTTTTAAAATTATCTTTATTTTTAAAATTTCTCTTTATTCCAACTATCAAGATCTATTTTGACCTCTAATCCAATATAAAATCCATCTTTATCCACCAAGACTTCTTTTGCTTGAAGCCTCTAATTCATATAAATTGCAACCCCTCTTTTTCCCTTCTCTATAGATAATGTAACAAGTGTTCCTAAATTAAAGTTTTCTAACTATTTTATGTCCTGTGTGTGTGTGTGTGTGTGTGTGTGTGTGTGGTGCAAACAAATAATGTCCAGTTTCTGTTTTTCTAGAACTATATGCCATCATTTAGATCCTGAGTTAAGACCTTTTACATTCCAGGATAGAATTTTCACTGCTATGGTATTGATTTAAAATTATAATTTTATTTTTGTTTTTCTCCTTTTTTAATTTATTTTAACTTTATTATTCTTCCTCGCCTTCCTGTTCCTCATCCCCCTTTTCTTCTTGTTCCTCTTCACCATCTTCTTCATCTACTACTTCTTCTCTTTCAGGATATAAATCTCTTTCTTTGGTCATTTCTTCTTCTTCTTGAGAGTTGTTAAATTTCTCATCTTTTGCTTCTGTTCTTCCCTTTGACTCTTATAAGTTTTGCTTTGATTTCTCTTTTTTACTTCTACCCTTCCTTCCCCTTTAACAATTTTTTCTTGTTGATGTCTTTTTGCTCTATCTATTGTATGTATACTGTATCTTCTTTGGTGGAGGCTAAAAGTTTCTCCGACAGCTTATTTTCAGCTTTATGTAGAATTATGTGATTTAATATTTAATATTTTTCAATGTAATAAATAATAAATAGATTTGTAAATAATAATTATTTGTAAATAATAAATTGAAAAAGGAAAAGTGGGGGGAAAAACAGAAACAAGTAGCAGTAATACAATAATTGAGTGCAATTTAGCAAGTAGCCTCTGTAATAAATGTTATTACTTCTTATATTGTTATGTACTATTTTCTTAATGTTTTATTTAGTTCTTAATTCAACATCTGCTATACCACCTTAATTTTTTTCACTTAATCAAAACTATATCTGTAAATAAAGACACATCTTATTTTTAATTTTGTAAGTTATTTTCCTTTTCCTTTTCCCTCTTCCTTTACTTTTTATTTCTCTTTTTATTTTTATTTAGCTTTCTAAATTATTGTTCTATTCTAGTCCTATAAATGACAAGCTTACCCTATTGTTCTTTTCAAGACCTATACCTTTTTTCCTTCTTCTTTCCCTCTCCTCCTATTCTCCTATTCTCTTTCTGTAATTCATTTTGTTAGTTCTAACCCAGCTCCCTTATCTGTTAAGATTATTTTGAATTCTGATCCTGTCCTCTGGAGTATTATCTCCTCCTCCTAATTTAGTATCATTTGCAAATTTGATAAAGCATACCCCCTATTCTATCATCCAAGTCATTGATAAAGATATTGAATAGCACAGAATAGGACAGAACTTTATGGTACTCCACTGGTCACTTCTTTCCAGGGTGAGGAGGAGCCATTTTTTAGTACCTTTGGGTTCAATCAGTCAACTAACTACAAATCCACTGTTACATTGTCTAGCCCACATTTTAATAGCTTTTTTGCAAGGGAGGACATTGTCAAAAAGCTTAATGAAATCGATAGACTACATCCACAGCATTGCCTTCATTTGCCAAGTTTGTAACTCTATATTTAAAAAAGAAATCAGAATAGTCTGGCATGACTTGTTTTTGAGAAACCCTTGTTGATTTTTACTGATCACAGCATTACTTTCTGGGTGTTTACAGATTGTCTAATTATTAGTTTTTGTGGGTTTTTCGGGCTGTGTGGCCATGTTCTAGAAGAGAAGAGAAACTCTTCTAGAACATGGCCACACAGCCCGAAAAACCCACAAAAAAACTATGGATGCCGGCCATGAAAGCCTATGACTTCACATTGTCTAATTATTGCTCTAGAATCTTTCCTGGTATTGATGTCAGGATGACTAGGCAGTAATTGTTTTGGTCCTCTTTTTTAACCTTTTTGAAGATTTACCCTCCTCCTCTTTCTGCTGGCACGTCTTCTGTTCTCCAGGAATTCTCAAACATTATTGTCAGTGGTTCTGTGATCACTTCTGCCAGTTCTATTAATACTTTTGGATAAAATTCATCTAGCCCTGGAGACTTGAATTCATTTATAATAATCAGAAATTCCTGCACTTCCTCTGTTCTGTGCTACATTTCCCCTACTGTATCATCTACTCCATTTTCCCTAGGTTAAACACTGTTTTCCTTTCAGGAGAAGACCAAGACAAAGAAGATATTGAGTCGTTCTACCTTTTCTCTCTCCCCTTTTGCATTTTGCCATCTTCTCCATGCAGTGGCCCTACCACTTCCTTCTTCTTTCTTTTGCTATGGACATAACTCTTTTGTTTTGTTTTGTTTTTGAACTTTCTAGTAACCCTGTGCTTGCTCTGTGCTTTAGTTTTTCTGATTTTCTCCCTACACACATCCTCCAGCAGCAGCTACTTCACCATCAATATTCAATAGTTTTAAGTAAGCACTAAAGAGAACTCTAGGCCTCCCATTCAAATCCCTCCCATTAAACATTACCCAAGCAAAGAACCTCTAAGCAAGTCTCCTCCCAGTTCACCCAAAAAGTCCAACCTTACAGCAATAGACACAGCAGCCTTTAGCCAGCAAACCCAACAAACTCTTAACCAAACAGACACAAGTTCACCTTATGCTGTCTCTTCATAGAATCATAGAGTTGGAAGAGACCACAAGGGCCATCTAGTCCAACCCCCTGCCATGCAGGAACTCTCAATCAAAGCATACCAGACAGATGGCCATCCAGCCTCTGTTTAAAAACCTCCAAAGAAGGAGACTCCAACACTCTCTGAGGGAGAGTGTTCCACTGTCAAACAGCCCTTACTGTCATGAAGTGCTCCTAATGATGAGGTTGAATCTCTTTTCCTGTAGCTTGCATCCATTGCTCCAATTCATGTTCTCTGGAGCAGCAGAAAACAAGCCTACTCCTTCCTCAATATGACACCCTTTCAAATACAAACAGGACTATCACATTCTCTCTTAACCTTTGCTTCTCCAGGCTAAACATGCCCAGCTCCCTAAGTTGTTTCTCATAAGGCATGGTTTCCAGACCCTTCACCATTTTAGGGCCTCGGCAGACGACTTATTAAGCCATCCTGGAGGCAGGGAAGAGGAGGGGCAGCCGCACGCTCAGCGCCCCTTCCTCCTCCCGAGGTTGCCCTCGGAGCCGCTGGCCCTCCGCACGGCTGGCGCTCCAGGGGCAACCTCCCACCGCAGCATCCGCACACGCTGTGACGGATAAATCAGTGAAAGTGCGCCTCATGCTTTTGGGGCGCACTTTCACTGACTTGTGAAAGGAGCGCTATTTTAGCGCTCCTTTCAGGGACGGGGAAGGAACGCCACAGGATCGAGGTGTGGGGCTGCCTCGGTCCTGCGGCGCACCTTCCCAGGGCGGTGCAAAGCCGCCAGTCTGCTTCCCCCCTTAGTCACCCTCCTTTGGACACACTCCAGTTCCTCAACATCCTTTTTGAATTGTGGTTCCCAGAACTGGGCACAGTATTCCAGGTGGGACCTGACCAGAGCACAATACAGTGGCACTATTACTTTCCCTTGATCTAGACACTATACTTCTATGATGCAGCCTAAAATCACATTGGCCTTTTTAGCTGTTGCATCACACTGTTGACTCATGTTCAATTTGTGGTCTACTGGGACTCCTAGATCCACACATAGTCATGTTAAGCCAGGTGTCCCCCATCCTATATCTATGCATTTCATTTTTCTGCCCTAAGTGCAGTACCTTACATTTCTCCATGTTGAAATTCATTTTGTTAGCTTTGGCCCAACTTTCTAATCTATTAAGGTCATTTTGAATTTTCATCCTGTCTTCTGGGGTACTAGTTAATCCTCCTAATTTGGTGTCATCTGCAAATTTGAGAACTATGCCCCCTATTCCTTCATCTTCCACCATGCCCATGTAAAACACCTGTTGGTCTAGAGATTAATCATTTATAGGATTCAATGGAGAATAGATGAGAACAACCATTTTTTAATAACAGTGGGTTGAAAAACAGTGTTCAAAGAATCATGATCATGGTATCTCCCCTGCAAGGTAGATCAGAAAGACAATAAAATCCAAGGAATTGAAAATGAATCAAAATAATTAGAAAAAATCCTAGCACAAGGAGAAAAGCATATTATAACAAAAATACATAAAATGTTATTAGATATAGAGCTAAAAGAAGAAACAATCAAGGAAAATATGATAAAATGGATGAAAAATATAGGAAAGCAAATTCTATTAACAAGCTGGAGAAAAGTCTGGAAATACAATTTAAAATTTACTATATGCAATAACCTAAAAGAAAACTATTATAAATTTTTTTATATATGGTACATAATTCCATCAAAACTAGCAAAGATTCAGAACAAGAACAAAAACAAGAATAATAAATGTTGCAAATGGAAAAAAACCAAACAGGTGTTACTAATTGGGTGGCATTGCAAAAAAGCAAAGAAATTTTGGACAAAAATCTATAAAAGCATATCAGACACAGTGCAAATGGATCTCAAGATGAGCCTGGAATTATTTTTAATAAAAATAACAGACAAACTAAAAGACAAACTCAATCAAGAGGAAATAAATGTATCATTATAAAGTGGCATGTATAATCTATGCAAATACTGAGGGGAAAGGATATCCCCCAAATTGAAGATTGTATAATAAAATTGAATGACCTAACATCAATGGGCAAATTGACGATGCTCATCAACAGAAAAACAACTCAACAATATGGAAAGAAATGGGAAAAATTAAATATACTTTGGGATTAAGATAATGCAAGCAGAGATTATTGATATAAAATGAATTTATGATAACAGAATTAGAAATTTGTGGATGGAACAAATTGAATTAAAGTTGCATATTTTTCACATTGAGGATGGAGCAAGCTTGTTTTCTGCTGCTCCAGAGACTAGAACCTGGAACAATGGTTGCAAGCTACAGGAATAGGGATTCCACCTCAACATTAGGAAGAACTTATTGACATTAAGAGCTGTTTGAGAGTGGAAAACACTCCCTCAGAGTGTGGTAGAGTCTCCTTTCTTGGAGGTCTTTAAACAGAGGCGGGATGGTCATCTGTTGGGGATGCTTTGATTGTGATTTCCTGCATGGCAGGGGGGTTGGGCTGAATGGTCCTTGTGATCTCTTCAAACTCTACGATTCTATAAGAAATTGAATTAAAAAACAATTAAATGAAAAAGAGTCACGATCAATGGCTGAGCTTCAAATTGGAGGAAAATTTCAAGAAGAGTGTCACTTCTGGGACAGACACTATTCAATATTTTTAGCAAATGATTTAGGGGATGCATTATTGAGAATCCTTATCAAGTTTGCAGATGATACAAAACTGGGAGGGGTGACTAAGACACTGGAAGATAAAAAATAGAATGCCAAAGGATCTTGAAAGACTAAAAATTGGGCTGAAACTGATATAATGAACCTCAACAGAGATTCATTATATGCAAAATTCTACATTTAGGTCACAAAATCCAAGATACTTGGCTTAGCAACAGCACATATGACCTTAGAATTCATGTTGATCTTAAGTGGAATATGCCCCAGCAATGTGATGCTATGGCAAAGGAGGCAAATACTATTTAATCCTTTCTTTAATATAAGCTTACATTTACAAGACAAGGAAAGTCCCACTATATTTTGCACTAATCAGGCCTCAGCTGGAATATTGTGTTCCATTCTGGGTACTTTAAAGATTTTTTTAAAAGATATTTATTTATTTATTTATTTACTATATTTATACCCCACTCTTCAGCCAGAAAGGCTCTCAGAGCAACTTACAGATAGTTCATTAGATGTTTCCCTACCCTCAGGCTTACTGTCTAAAAAGACATGGCAGCATTATACCTCTTTTTTAAAAAAATATTCTTTATTGATTTCCAAATATATGTTAAAACAAAACAACCAAAATAAACAACAGCACAACATATACAATCCATCCATTTACATATTTCTCAGATACAATCATCTTTCTTTCATACATATACATTCTCTTTCTTTCATACTTCTATGCATTCATTCATTCATTGAAAAGACTTCCTAGCATATATACAGCAATCCTTTGTATATTTTTTGTATACACAAAACACACAAAGCATTATACCTCTTTTAATTAGCCCTGAAGTTTGTTTGTTTTTGCCTAGATTTTTGAAATTAAAAGAGGTATAATACTGTATTGGATTGTTTCTCAAGACATAGGAAGATTCTCAGGGTCTAGGTGAGGCTTGTGGTAGAACAGCAAAATGTCAAAATAAAATATACAAAGTCAGATGTGATTCTTGCTAATTTGAACCTTTTCCTACAAAGGATCTATGGCACACTCAATTCTAGGCTTGTCTGCTATGGACAAATCTATTCTCCAAGAACATGCGAACACCAACTCTTTAATGTGTTTACCACATGTTTAATGTGTAAAAGGTCTATTGAAATAGTTTTTTTAAAAAAAAATTGCCTACACAGCAGCCCGAGTGGTCTCAGGAACATCTAGGAGAGATCACATTACCCTAGTATTAAAATCTCTCCGCTGGCTGCCTATTAGTTTCTGGGCCCAGTATAAGGTGTTGGTTATTACTTTCAAAGCCCTAAATGGCTTGGGTCCAACCTATCTTCGGTACCGCCTCCCCACGCAGTCCAGTCCTCTGGGAGGAACTTACTCCAGCCACTGAAATCTAGGCTATCTGTAACCTCCCAGAGAGCATTTTCGGTAGTTGCCCCCAGATTATGGAATGGCCTGCCGGATGAGATCCATCAGATTACAACACTAAACAGCTTTAAAAAGGCTTTTACGATGGATCTCTTCTGGCAGGCCTTTCCAGAATAGATTGCCCAGCTTCAGGAACTTAGCTTGCCCTCTCCCATTTTGGATACCGCTGCTGGTATTATACTATTATATGTATATTGGAGAGAGAGAGAGAGAGAGAGAGATGCACAATTTTTTATTATATTATTATTGTTTATAATCTAGTTTTATTTTATGTTTAGTTAATTAGTTGGTTTAATTGTTTCTGGTTTAATACTTTTTTAAGGGATGGGTGTGTCTTGGGTCTCTTTGTATTTACATTGTATAAATTTTAATTGTTGTTAGCCATCTCGATTGTACTCAGAGGGGTGGGGTATAAATAAAAATTATTATTATTATTATTATTATTATTGTTGTTGTTGTTGTGGCACCCAGCAGAAAGTACATAATGAAACACATTTTGAACATGAAATGGCTGATCTAGAGAAATGAATCTTCCACTTCCCCATCCAAAAAAATAATTTCATGTCCATGGGTATGGATGTAATGTGGTGGGATGTATGCATTGGGGAAAGAGGTATACTGCCATAATGTGGAAAATCAAATGGAATCCTATTTGCAGTGGAAGAACAACTATTTATTCAGCTGGAATCCATCCAGCTGGAAACAGCCAGACTGTGGGGCTTTCCTTTAATTTGTTGATTAAGAAACATTTCTGAATTGCTTTCTGAAGGAGTGAATGTACATATTTCTTAGAGGAAATGGTAAGATTTGCTGCCATTGTAGGGTGGATGCATGCTAATTTCTGCCAAAAGAATGTCAAACACAGACTAAATATATAATAATAATAAATAATAATAATAAATATATCCTCCTTGCAAATACATGTTGCATACTTTTATGTCTAGATAATTCTAATTTTATGGCTAAATAATTGAAGTCTTGGCAGCCCTGCTATTGATTTGCTATTGCTGAAGCTGAAGTTACTGCCATCACTTCCACTCCTATGAAATAGGAGAAATGGCAAATTCACCAGCAGATGTTTAAGGAACTGAGATGCAACATAAAAACATAAAAATATGTTTTTTATTACAGAAATCCTTTGTGGTGAGAGTATATCACAATCAAATTTTGTCAGAAGCTGGGCAGAGGTCATACAGTACTGGAATTCTTCACAGTCAAAGTTCATATATGGCAAAAGTATGACGGAAGAGTTATGGAGAAAGGTTTTGCCATATACTCAGGTATGAGCAGATGTTACTTCTTCTAGTTGTTGTTGTTGTTGTGTGCCTTCAAGTCATTTCCAATCTATCAAAGTGTTTTCTGGGGCTGAGAGTATGTGACTTGCCCAAAGTCACCCAGTGGGCTTCCATGGCTGAGCAGGGAATCAAAACCTGATCTCCAGAGTCCTAGTCCAACCTCAAACCTACTTGTTTAAGATATTATTTATAGATGCATATTCTCATTTTCTGCGATAAAATCAAACTCAAAACAATTTACAAATAAAAAATACAACATAAAGGTAAAGCAATTGTCACCATAAATCAGCATCAGACTAAGAAGAAAAGCCCTCCATTCCATCCGATGTCATCTGGGGGAGAGACGCTAGGCCCAGCACCATCGGGCCTAGAATAATAAGAAGAGCCCTCCCTCCATTACCATCTGATGTCATCTGGGGGAGAGACACTAGGCCCAGCACCATCAGGCCTAGAAGAAGAAGAAGAGCCCTCCCTCCATTACCATCCAATGTCATCTGGGGGAGAGACACTAGGCCCAGCACCATCGAGCCTAGACTAAGAAGAAGAGCCCTCCCTCCATTCCATCCGATGTCATCTGAAGGAGAGACACTAGGCCCAGCTCCCTCCATTGCCATCTGATGTCATCTGGGGGAGAGACACTAGGCCCAGCACCATCGGGCCTAGAATAAGAAGAATCGTTACTTCTTAAAAGACAGGTGGGATTCAAGGATTTTATGTTCTGTTTAATATATCTGTATGGAAATTTTAATGTTGTAAGCCACCCCAATTGCTCTGCAGAGGGGCGGGATATACATTATTATTATTATTATTATTATTATTATTATTATTGAGATATTGTGACCAATGAAATTAAATTTAAAATATGGATTAAAACAATGTTAAATGTGTGTTTGAAACTATTGAAAAATTTACATATTGCATTCTCCTTTCCCTCCTTAGATAGGCAGGGAATTCCCTCTCTCCTGTCACTCATTCTTGCAGGGCAGTTTAACAGAGTCTGAACATTCTAAACAGTCTCTTCTCAGTCGCTGGTATAGTAACTGCCTCTTTAAATCTAAAATGGAGTAACAGTCCCTTCCTGCTATATTCATGCCAGTTAGGATAGGATTAAGTTTGTTATGTATTTATTTGTTAAAGTAATTATTATTTGTTTTTAAACCACAAACTACATGTTTGCAATTTTTGAGTTAGTCTTTATTCTTTAGGAAAGCATATTAAAATATAGTCTGACTCACACTTTTTGCTGCTCTGCTGATGAAATCTGAACTCTAACAAGTTTAACTTTCATATCTGCATATTTAGTTTACCTTTAAAAGGGTTAACACCCTGGGAAACCAAAATTGCACCCCACATAAACAGGGAAAGTTAAGTATGTGATATATTTTGAGAACATAATATACAAAATATATTTCTCTTTTGATGCTATGTAACTCTTGTACTATCTTCCTGCATTAAGCTTTCTGATACACATGCCTTGAGATCTACATATGGCTTGAGAGAGAATGACTTTCTAAGCACATATCAATCAGAGCTGCAGCCTTTTCATCAGTATTTAATTTACAAGTGACGTGGAAATATGTTCTGGTTTCTATAATGCCAAATGCTATTGCTGCACTGCTGTATTCTATTAAATTTGTAGGTGTCTGAATGTTCAAGTTCAGTTGATTCTTTCTCTGAAGCTCCTGCACAGCCATAAGCAAGGAAGCATTATCTTAATATTCCAGCGTGGATATCTTCCATTTGAGAAATGAAAGGAATTTTCATCTTGGAAAAGTGTGTTCCGCAAAATTAACAACAAAAACAATAATAAACACAAATCCTTGTCTATATTCTCTCCTCTCTGTCCCCTCACTCCTTTCTTCAGACAGAGAAAAAATGCCTAAAGGAAAAGAGTGCAATGAAGTAACACATTTGAACTACTGGAATGTTGCTTCTCCATTACATTGATTTATTGTTGTGTGCCTTCAAATTACTTCTGACTCATGGTGACACTAAGGTCATAGTT
Organism: Phrynosoma blainvillii; assembly: GCA_026167975.1. Lineage (NCBI taxonomy): Eukaryota > Metazoa > Chordata > Lepidosauria > Squamata > Phrynosomatidae > Phrynosoma > Phrynosoma blainvillii. The sequence goes on from JANUYF010000001.1 coordinate 213,598,516, forward strand.
CTAGGTTCTGTCATTGGGTTTTCTTGGTAAGATTTGTTCAGAGGGAATTTGCCTTTGCTTTTCTCTGAAGATGAGAGAGTGTGCAGTGGATTTACACTGAGGAGTAAAGAGCTGAACAAAGTCCTAGTCCAGCACCCAAATTACTCCAGCATGTTGTTGTTGTTGTAGAGTAAATTAAGTTGCTTCAGCTACTTTAGGGAAACAAAAATATTTTGGTATCAAAAATATCAAAGCCAAGCCTGTTAGAGTCTGGCTTTAAAGCTGCAGAGTAGCAGAAATGTGCTTTTGTCTAACTATATTTCCCTAAGAACTGACACTGACTCAGATTTACATCAATTGCTTCTCGGCCTTTTGGCTAAGATCAAGTGTGTGTAGATTTACATCCATGTTTACCTAAAGGGTATATCCTAATCTAGCTAGTGAATAGTTCGTGTAGAGAAGTCTTTATCTCACCATCTTTCTAAAGAAAGTTAGGAGAGGAGGAAGACAGAAAACCAAACAGCTCAGGAGGAAATATTGAGAGAAAATGCTTGTTAATCCCAAAAGGAGAGTGACCTAAGTCACATGGTTAGTTTGAATGAGAGAAAGAGAGAGGGAAGAGTTTGCATGAAGTAAATCCCTATCTATCCAAGGACAGGGAAAGAGAATACAAAGATTTTCCAACAATCCTCTTCTCATTCTCTTGGACCAACATCAAGGATCTTCATCCTTTCGCATAGTCTCTGGAACCAATCTCTTGGTAGAGGTTCAATAAGGACAGCATCACTTCAGTGTTGCAGTATTCTACCTGGACAAGTCAATTTTGACATATCTCTTGCACTTTGTGGAAGGCAATGTCAATATTCTTTTTAAGTGGCTTTTCACTCTCAGAAACCTTGATGCAGCTTTGATTATCTTGCATCAAAATAGTTGGCTTGGGTTCTGTTATCCCAAAGTCCAGAAATAAGTTATGTAGACATTTTATTTCATCACTTTTGCTGAAACACACTCAGCACCAGTAGAAGAATCTGCAATTGTGGATTGCTTCTTACTTGTCCAACTTATAGCTACTCCACCATAGAAGATCAGGTTGATTTTCTGTTTACCAGATCTGCAGCCCAGTCTGAATCCACATAGGTGATCAGTTGTGGTTGGTTACAGGCTGGCAGCATCAGTCTGTGATTTGCAGTTCTTTTAAAGTATCTCGCAACTCTCTTAACTGCAATGAAATCTTTTTCAGTAGGAGAGTTGACCATTCTGCATAAGATGCCAACAGCATTTGTAATGTTAGGTCTGGCAAAGTTGGCTATGTATAGGAGTTTTCCAACTGCAGTCCTATACTTGTCTCCATTCTTCAAAGGTTCAGATTTTTTAGTGTCCTTTAAGAATCCTACTTCCATTGGAGTTGGCCTATCATTGCATCTTGCAACAGTGCCTGGAGTGAACCCCTCTTTGATAAGACACTGGTTCAGTTTCTCACTCCATGCTCTGGTGGCCTGTTTTAAATCATAAATGCTCTTTTGCAATTTGCATACAAGATATTCTTTTTCAGGAACTTGGAATCCTGGAGGCTGTTCCATAAATTGCTGTTCAGACAGATTGCCATAAAGAAAAACTATCCAAATGTTAAACATTCATTTTTCTTGTAGGCTTTAACAGCTAGGAGAGTTGATGGTTGTGTGTGTGACTACTCCAGCAAAGGTTTTATTGTAGTCCTAGCAATACTTTTGACTGTAGCCTTTAGCCACAAGTCTCGCTTTGTATCTCTGAATCTCCCTTTCTGTATCTTGCTTTGTGATAAAGACCCATCTACAATCAATTGCCCTTTTTCCTTCTGGCAATTCTGACAAAGTCCATGTCATTTTTATATAAAGATTGCATCTCTTCACTAGTGGCTTGCACCCACTTCTCAGAATCTGTCTTTGGCAGTGCCTTGATCTTTTTCCAATCAGAGGGATTTAGAAATTCTTTCTCTGTGACTTGATAAGAGAATTTGTCAGGTGGCATACCTTTATTGGAGCATTCTGACCTTGTCACCTGGACTTGGATACCTGTCTCTGTTTCTTGTGCACCATCCAGTTTCTCATCATTGAGCTGATCCAGTGCTGGTGCAGCCCCTTCTGGATGTAAGACCTCTGAATGTAAGACCTCTGAAGGATGAAAGAACTCCACATGTTCTGGTCACTGGTGGGCATCTTCTTTCACTGCAAATAAGTCTAGATGAACATCTTGGTTTGGATTAGATTTAGGCTGTGATCTTTCATCATCATAAACAGTACTTGTTCATTTTATTGTGCTTCCATCTGGATTTAGAATTCTGTAACCATTTTTAGCATAACCAACAATTCCCTCTTTACTTCTGCAGTCAAGTTTGCTTCTTTTCTGTTCAGGAATATAAGTAAATGCTTTGCTTCAAAAAACCTTCAGATGGTTTAATTTAGGCTTAACTCCATGCTGTAACTGGAATGGGGTTACATCTTTGGATTTAGTTGGCAGTCAATTACACAGGTATGTAGCAGTCATGATGGCTTCAGACCAATAGCATTTAGGCATATTAGCCTCCAAAAGCAGGGTTACTGCCATCTGCTTGAGAGTTCTGATCATTCTCTCTGCCATGCCATTTTGTTCTGCACAATAAGCCTGTGTGGTCTAATGCTCAGTTCCTTTAAAAATTCATCAAATTCAGCATTGACAAATCCAGTGCCATTGTCTGTGTGCAGGCTTTTCAGTTTGTAGCCAAATTTGTTAGAGACTTGATTAAAGTACTCTGAATTAAAGTACACCTGCTGACTTTTGATTCATTGGTCCAGAAAATTCAGCATGTAAAAGATCCAATGCTTTATCACATTGCCTCTCAATAATTGGAGGAAGTGGTGCTCTAGTGGCCTTTGCTTTTAAGCATTATACACATTTTTCATTATTGGAGCATGTTTTGAATTTGAAGTCTCTTGCAAGCAATTGATTGGCCCATCTTTTAATATTTTCCCCAGTTCAATGAGCAAATCTGTGATGCCATAAAGCTGAACAGTCTTTGTGACTGGATTGGGTCACACTGTTTGCAGATGAATGCAAAATCTGCATCTAATAACATCCATGAGATCCTAAGTCTGCTCTAAAAATCAATTTTTTGCAATGAAAACCAAAACAGGATTGCTTTCTGAAACAGAGGTGATGGTTAAGAGGGGATATGATAGCCCCCTTTAAATATTTGAAGAGATGTCATACTGAGGAGGGAGCTAGCTTGTTTTCTTCTGGTCTAGAGAATAGGACTTGGAACAACAGATGCAAGAGATTTCACCTCAATATTAGGAGGTACTTCCTGACAGTGAGAGCTGTTTGACAATGGAACACACTCCCTTGAAGTGTGATAGAGTCTCCTTCTTTTGAGGTCTTTAAACAGGGGCTGGATGGCCATCTGTCAGGGATGCTTTGATTTTGAGTTCCTGCATGGCAGGGGGTTGGGATGGAAGGCCGTTGTGGTCTCTTTCAACCCTATGATTCTATGCCTCTTGATGTAGTGGTTTGCATACTGTAAAAGGAGGCTTGCAAATCTGGTACAAAGTAAGCAGTAGAGATGTGTAAAGTTCCTCATCTGTCAGGACCAAGTGTTGTTTGTAAAATAACAGTTCCTTTTCCCTGTGCAAAAACCTCTTGACAAGATAGACAGGAAAGTTACATTTGCATCAAAATCAGCAAACATTTTTGGGGGGTTTTGTGGGCTTTTCAGGCGATGTGGCCGTGTTCTAGAAGATTTTATTTGATGTTTTACCAGTATCTGTGGCTTCAGCATTCTTTGAAAATGCCAGCCACAGATGCTGCAAAACATTGAATAAAATCTTGTAGAACACAGCCATATAGCCCAAAAAAAACCACAACAAGCCATGGATGCTGGCCATGAAAGCCTTTGACTACACAAACCATTATTTGTTGTTGTTCTGCATTTGCTCCACTATTTATGAAAACTTGGTTTTTATATTTATCTTTAGCAAACTGAAATAATTGTTCATGAATCAAATCAATATCAACATGACTGAAAGATTTCCATTTTAGGGTTAAAATTCCTTTCTTAAAGTCGCTTTTGCTTTTGGTGTTTAGCTTCTGGCTTTAGAATTTTTGGAGCTCAGTTCCTGGCTTTGACTTGTTAACATTGTTTCTATTTGATCCAGGGGAAAAGTAGGCTTGCAAATCCTCTGCAGCAAATTGAGCTCATTCTTTGTCTGTCATTTTTTCATTACAATTGCCTTCCATCAAGTTCTGCCTATTTTGAAATTCAATATGAGCGGGTATCATAAAGTTTTAATTATAACCTTTAAAAAGATTGCACCTTACAAGGAAGTATCGTAAAGTAATAATTTTCATCTGAAAGTTATTATGGTATATTGATGAAATTTTGTGAGTGTCATCATTGGTTGCTAAGTGCATGTTGTTGAGAAAATCAGCTCTTGCAAAGAAAAATCTCCTTTAACTTGCAAAACATTAATTATTGGAGAGTGGCTCAACTGTTTAAGATTCTGACTCTGTTTATTACAAGATTGGCAGGTTGGCAGTTTGAGGCCCAGGTGCTGCATGATGGGGTAAGCTCCTGTCACTAGTCCCAGCTTCTGCCAACCTAGCAGTTCGAAAGCATGCAAATGCAAGTAGATAAATAGGTACTACTTCAGTGGAAAGATAAACAGCGCTCTGTGTGATCATGCTGGCCACATGTTCATAGAGTAGTCTCTGACCATGCTGGTTCTTCAGCTTAGTAACAGAGATGAGCAGTGCCCCCTATAGTCAGATATGACTTAACAACCTTGTCAGTAGGGAATACCTTTAGCTTTTTAATATTTTGGAAGGCTAGCCAAAAAAATCCAAATTTTGCATGTTCTGGAAAGGATTCTTTAGGTGCTATAAGTTGTCATAAAGCCATTAATATGCTGATTCAAAAATTGAGGGTGATGCTTGTGTTAACAAGTTTGATCATGAGAGTACTTGGAGAATCAAACACTTTCTGTAGTTTGTCCCATATCTATTTTACATCACTTAAACCTTGGATATGGTATGCAATGCTAGGATCTACAGACAAGCAAATATAAGCAGCTGTCTTCTCTGCCTTTTTATCAAGCTGTGTTGCTGTATTCCTGCTTCTATGTGTCTCTGCCCATTCACTGCTTTAAATAGTCCCATTGTAGTCAAGTATATTTGCATTTTCCATGACCACATTTTATAATTTGTTCCTAAGACAATTTGGTCATTTGTGTGATTAGAATTAGCAGAAGCCATTTCTATTGTTAGATGATATTTTCTATTGTTAAAACCTTTGTTGCAGACAAATATATTTCAAGAGAAGCAGTTTAGAACAAAATACTCTGGGACCCCATAACCCTGTCACAGTACACCCAGCTACAGAAAAATAGCTGGAGATACTCCCTTCATATGCGCAATCTTTAACACCGAAATGGTCATCCTGTTTACAAGTTGGGTTTGAGGGAATTTTGGTAGTTGCATTGCATGGTTGTAACAGAATTCTGACCTCAGTAACATATAAAACAGTGAGTTGCAATGGCATAAATCTGACAGCCAGCCCTTTCATATCTGACAAATACATTGTCAAACACATGTATCATACAGGTACCCTCACAAGAAAAGATAAGACTGGCAGCTGGTATAATGTGTGAAACAGTCAACAGTGTGGCACATTATGAAGACTCTTCCCTTGCTAACTATAAAGGGGGGAAGTAGATATAATTCATATTACTTAAATAGCCATACTATTCTGTGATTGTAGAATCATGAGACAGGGAGCGGGAGTATTTATGTTAAGATGCACCCTTTCTTTAAAATCTTTTCTCCCTCACAGATGGTTTGGTATAATTCACGTGAGATTGGATGTGTCTATGCCTTCTGCCCAATGCAGCCAACTTTCACTCACTTTTATATATGTCGTTTCTGCCCTACGTGAGTATCAATGTCCTCAGTTTACTCTGTTCAAAGTTTCCACATGTTCTCTGATGCATTTCACCTTTTCATTTCATCTAGTAAACCCAAGGTCCTTTCACACTATACAATTATCATGCTATGATTCCACTTTAATTGTCATGGCTGCATCCTGTGGCATCCTGGCATTTGTGTTGGTAAGAGGCACCAGAGGAGTTCTCTGCATGAAAATCCCAAATGCCCTTCTTTAAACTCCCAATCCCATGATTCCATGGGATGTTGCCATGGTAGTTAAAATGGAATCATAATGAGTGAAAGGCCCCCCATTTGTATTTGTTGAAAATAATGTATTCAGCAGCCTGTTGTTTCAGTGCATGAATGGAGAAAATTTGTTGACTGTGGAATTGAAATTTCATATTGTTTTTACAGTGCCCCTAAGGATAAAGGATTAGGCTCAGTAAAACATTTATCTGCAATACAAATATAATAACAATAACTACAACTGGAAGAGTTTAAAATTATTATGAAGCAACAAAAGAATAAAATAAAATATAATTGTTTTATGCATAAATTTACTATATCATGGAAAAAGGAAAATATATAAGACACTGTTAACTGGCTATCAGCTAATACACTTCTGACTGGTCATTTCCCAACTACACAAGATTCTTGATCCTTGATGCCTGAACGACTCAGGGGAGCTGAGCTTGAAATGGAAGGCTCAAGACTAGGCTTCCCATTTATCCCAGAAAACCTAGAAAATTCTGGATTGAAGGGACTAAAACATGTCCTGGCTTGCTAGGCCAGTTGAAGCAGTAAATCCTGGAATTCTCCTTTATCACAGGCCTAAGGGTAGGTTAAAACATGGAAGTGACAAGGAAGCAGGAAATCATACAAGAAGACTGCCACTGGAAGGAGCCTCATCCCACCCTGCAAGCTCTGGTTGCTATTGCACAGGCATAGCATTGCCACATTATTCTTCCATTCCATTCCCCAACAGGCCCAAAAGGTGAAAAAGGGAAGGAGGCAAGCAGAAATGACCTTGTGTTGTGTGGTGATTGTGTTGCTGGCTTGAGCCTAGGGATAGGCATCATGATGGAACTTCGCTTCCAAACAGCCGGGGGAGAATAAAGGAAGTCCCTTTACTCTCTGGGACTGCTTGGAAGCCTCCCTCTCTTCACACCAGTTGGGAGGGGAAAGAAAGCAAAAAAAAAGTTCTTCGCTTAATTCTTGTACTGAGGTTGAAGCATAATGGTAGAGTAATGTGATGAATTTGCATAATCAGAATGAAAATTAATAATATGCATAATTATAATAATTTGCATAATATGCAAATTAGATGCCTGGATATGATGCCTGAAATATAGCAAACCTACTCAAGAACCCCTACCCCCTTCTCTGGGATCCACACCATCATTAGGAAGTGTGGCAATTGTGGCAAATGCTGAGGTAGCAATAGTGTTCAAGGCTAGAACTGTGGGTGCTTTGTAAACTGTCTCTTATCTCACATAGTAACTTATTGTCCTCTGGAAGATCCTGCCTCCTTGCTACTATCCAAGTAAGATTCAGCTGTCAAATTGGGAAATGGGTGCCCTTTTCCCCCTTGTACTTGCATCTGAACATTATACAAGAATATTTGAATAAAACCAAGTATTTTTATAGATTTGCATTTTGTATGTTGTATCTTTAAAGGCAAGAAATCAGTGTCAAATTTTTTAGCTTAAAAATAAAACATTTAAAATCATCAAGAACATTTTTTCATAGGAAAAATATATGCAATTTAGTCAGATCCATTCAGGTTAGTTTTGACTCTTTTAGTCTTGACTCTTTTGATATCCAGCTCTTTTAGTCTGTTTGGAGATGAAGCATCAATAGTGCTAAAAGTCTGTGCTGAATCTTTTTACCAGTAATTCTCCACCTGAAGTCTAAGGCAATTGAATCTAGGGGAGAGGGGTTAAACACCATTATGTAATATGTAGACCAGAGGTAGGCAACACTGGTCATCCAGATGTTCTCCCCCAACTTTTATCAACATGCCAATGTTGATGTTTGTGGGAGCCTGCAGTCCACAAACATCCATTTTTTTCCAATCTGTTGATAATATTGCAAACTTATATGCATGAAATTTATTTCCTGCACATGGTGTGTTACTTTCTTAAATCAATAATCAAAAAGAAATTTGAGATAAATCAATGCAGCTACAGTATGAGCTATCAAAGCTGTGTAATCCACTTATCTATATCTGAAGTACTGCACTTTGATGACTGATGCCCTCTGTGTTTTCAGAGGAAACATATTAGACATGTTACCGAAGCCCTACAAAGAAGGTCCATCATGTGGAGACTGTCCTTACACCTGTGAAAATAAACTCTGCAGTAAGTAATTGAATGTATAAAGCAGTTCTAGATAATTTGTATCCTGTTCTAAGGTCCAAAACACTCTGCAGAAATAATCCAGTTGAGACCACTTTAACTGCCATCACTCAGTGCTATGGAATCCTTGGACTTGTAGTTTATTAAGGCACCAGAGCTCTCTGACATTTATAAATGTCTCATAAAACTACAGTTCCCCAAATCCCCTAGCATTGAGCCTGGACAGTTACTGCTGTATCAAATTGGATTATTTCTACAGTGTGTTTTAGACCTAAGTCACTTTTCTTCTTAAAAGTATTAATTGTTCCATAATTTTTTGCAAACCTTAGAGAATAATTGTCTATTTCTATTAGACCAATAGTGGCCAATGCTATATTATGGTTTTCCAATACCTAATCACACCAGAAAGTTTCTGTTTTGAGCATGTGGTGAATGAGACTCCTAAAAGATTAGAAACCTTAACCCAGTGCTACTCAATGGGCTGGTTCATTGCTGGCCCTTAAGAAGCATAGTATTAAGGAAGACCTCTTTGAGGGATGCTAACAAAAGATATATAGCTGTGTGTGTTTTGTTCTTTTGAATAAGAATGAAAATTTTCAACATTTTCTCAGTAATGGGCAAGGTTATGGAATTTTGTAAATGTTTTATTCTTATTTTTATTTTATTTATGCATTTCAGAATGTTTTAGGGAAAATGTCTCATTTTGTACAAAACAACATTGGCCATAATCCTGTATCAGCTTGTTATTAATGAAATGACTTCTCCTGGCCCAACCTGCCCAAACCTTATGGAAGCATCATTCAACCATGCTCAGCAGAAAGGCACTCATTTTCTCCATGCAGCTGATATAAAGAAGGCTGGGGGGCAAACTTGGCAATAATGCCAAAATGGTAAATGTATAAATATCCAGGAGTAGCTGTGTCAGACCCATTTACAAGTAATCCAAAACATCCAAACGATGGGCCTCTACAGATGGGCCCTTTTGGCCATCCTGAAGGCAGGGATGGGGAGGACGGGACATCTGGAGCATAAACAAAGAAGCTTAAAATCGGATCAGGGACAGAAGGATTGATGGAAGGAGGACAAGAGGAGGGGACACCTGGGAAGGAGAGGAAAAGAGACAGTAAAAAGAGGAAAGAAAGGCATGATAGAAGGAGGACGGGGGGGGGGGGCAAGACATCTGTAAAGGAAAAAAGAATAGAGAAAAAAGAGAAAAAAGAGAGAGACAAAGGTACAAAGGAAGGAGGATGGGAGGACAGGACATCAAGGATAAAAGGAGGCAAAGGCTAGATCCACAGAAGAGACAGGACAAAGAAGGACAACAGATTGGCAGAATTCCAAAAGAAAGATCAGATGGAAGGGGCAACAATACAAGACGAAAGCAACACAAGAGGGAAGTTAAAGTACTTGAGTCTAAACTGTTGTAGTTATTTAAAACATTTAAATCTATATATAAAAGGACTAAGATCATAGACAAAAGGCAGTGTACATTCCTACTAACCTGAAATTAATTTGGGGTTCACTTACAATATTATATATTGACTTAAATTGAATATTAGAATTTGGGGGAAAATTCTTTTTTTTTAATTAGTATAATTTGATTCATTTGATAATTGTTTATTGAATTGATTTTGAATTATTGATCATTACATATTGGATATTTGATATAAAGATGTAAGGAACTATATAAATTGAATGTGAAGATAGGATTGTTTTATTAATCATCAATTAATTACTTAATATTTGATAGAGCATTATAGACTACCAACTGTTGCCTATTAATTGAGGCAATTGTGATTACAAGTTACATAATAACCTTTATGAAATTAAGGCGTGGTTTGATTTGAGCAGGAGACAGGACTAAAGAATAGCAACAAATGGTTGTAAATTTGTTTGGCTGATAACATACTTATTGTCTTAGTGATTGATTTGAATCCTGGAATATCAGTTTCTGAACTGGGATATAAAACTTCAGAAAGATGGCAACTGGCACAACAACTGTAATTAAGAAACCAATAACAAATGGAACTACTTCTCAGAGAAGAGGATCCACTGACATGACAACGAAAACAGTGGCTCCTATGCAAGTCTTGTTATAAGAATTTTATAAATTGAAGTATGACTTGCAGGTAGAAATGAAGAATGAACTGAAGCAATCCAGGAAAGAAGCAAAGGAGGATTTACATAGTAAACTAGGAGAAGCTGGATAAGATATCTAATGAAGTGGAAGGTTTAAGAATGGAAGTAGATGACTTGAAGGGTAAAACAAATGAACTTAGATCTATAACAGTGAAAATAACAGAACAACAAAATTGGGAAAGTAACTTAAACCTGCTACATGAGGTCCATTATAGGGGAAAATGTCTCAAGTTAAGGGGCCTGCCAGAAGACTTGCCACTTATAGGACAGAGTCACAGATATGTTAGCAGAATTTGTTAGAGTGCCTAAGGAAGAAATAATGAAAGACATTGATAAGGTCTTCAGGATTAGTTTAGTAGTAGCAAGGGGGAAAAATCTGGATCAAAGACAGAAGGGGGGGAAGTGGTGGTATTTATCAGAAGCAGAGTGAAAGAGCGTGTCCTACAAAAAAGCTATCAAGAGGATCTTATTGTGGAAGCGAAAATGATAAAAATATATAAAGATATATCAGCACTCAGCAGTGCTGAGGAGGAGACAAGACTACTGTTTTTAATACAAGAGCCGATATGAAGGCAAATCAGATATACTTGGGATAGAATCGAAGGAGTTTTATTATAGTACAAAGAAGATACAGGATAAATTCCATTATGAACGTGAGAGATTTTTTTGAAGAAACTCCAAACCGAGAGACAAGAACATGAACATGAAAAGAAACAAAGAACTAGAACTGGAGATGACACAGAATTATTACAGAAGAATGGAGGTGAAGAAAAAGAGGGAGATCCACAAGGAAACATAACAGGAGAACTATCCTCGGAAGAGGATAAAAGTTCGGAAAGATTTTCTGGAGGAGGAGAAAAACTAGAATAAATAAATTAATTAATTAATATTTGAAAACAAACATGGCAGTTAAAATACTATCATGGAACGTGAAAGAGTTAAATTCAAAATTTAAAAGAAGCAAAGTTTTTCATTACTTAACTAAAAAGAAATTAGATGTACTCTGCCTACAGGAAATTAAGATCAGGAAAAAAGATTCAAAATATTTGAATAACCCAAAATTAGGACAAATATTTGTGACAGCGAATGACAAGAAGAAAGGAGGGGTGGTAAGTTCTTGGCAAAGGAAATCTTTCAAGATCAAAATGGCCATTATACTGGACTTGAGATACAAATAGAAAAAATCAAGTATCCTTTGGTTGGGATCTATGCCCCAATTGGGAAGCAGATGGAATTTTATAAAAAGCTAAAAGAAAAGATACAACAGGAAGATTATGCAAACATAATTTTAATGGGTGATTGGAATGGAGTAATTGACCCTTAAAAAGATAGACATTCTAAGAAAAAGATGAAAAAGAATCAAGGGAAGTTGCCAAGCTCTTTTTTTGAGTTGCAAAAGCAATTGAACCTCATAGATGTATGGGAAAACTTATACCCAAATAGGGATAGCTTTACCTTATTTTTAGAAAGTCATAAATCTTCCTCGAGAATAGACATGTTTATGATATCAACGGAACTAACTACGAAGATCAAGGAAATGGAAATTACATCCAGGCTGGTATCTGACCATAATTTAAATGTAATAAGGTTGGAAGTTGTTAAAAAAATTATTGGAAATTAAATGATTATATCTTGATGGATAAAATTTTTCAGGAAAAGTCAAGAAAAATACTGAAGCAATACTTTTGGAAAATACTTCTGATCATATGAAAGACAAAACAATTTGGGGTGCTAGTAAGGCAGTGATGAGAGGGGCATTGATTCAAAGAGGTGCTGAAGTGAAGCGACAGAGAATTAAGGAAAACAAAAGATTGGAAGAAGATATTCATATAGCTGAAATTGAATTGTCTAGAGACCCCACAAGTGATAAGAAAAATAAACATCTACAATGGCTTAAAAATGGAGGAGATAGCAAAGAAGATGAAATATATTAGACAAAGACACTTTGAATCTGCAAACAAAACAGGTAAATGGTTAGCATATAGATTATGACAAGAGAAAGCTCAGAGAACAATTTCTAAAATAAAAGAAGGCGACAGAACGTTACAAATACAAGAAGAGATAGAAAAAGCATTTCATAGATACTTTACAAATTTATACAAGAGTGATGGTACTGATGCTGAAGAGATAAGCCAATATTTAGATAAACAATGGATTAACATCAGAGCAACAAAAATTACTGAACACAGAAATTACACAGGGAGAACTTATTCAAGCTATTGGAAAATTGAAGAAAGAGCCAACAGCTTTACTGCGACATATTACAAAATATTTATAGATGAGATAAAGATTCCTTTACTTCAAATTTTGAATAGTTTTGTTAATAGCCTGATACCTGGAAGCATACTAATATTATATTGATACCAAAGGAAGAAAAAGATGAGAGAGAAATCAGGAATTACAGACCTATATCCCTCCTGAATAATGATTACAAGATTTTGGCTTTGATATTGGCTGAGCAGCTTAAGAAGATTTTAAGTAACATAATTCATGAGGACTAATCTGGCTTTTTACCTTCAAGGCAACTTAAAAATAATATTACGTTGGTTATGGATATCATTGAATATTATGAAAAAAATAACAATAAATTGGCATTAATATTTGCTGATGCGGAAAAAGCATTTGATAACGTGAACTGGAATTCCATGAAAAAACTTTTAGAAAAAATGGAGATGGGAACTAAATTTTGTGGATAAATGAGATTTATTGAGAACAATCCGCACAGTTGATAATAAATGGAAGGTCTACTGCAAGGTTCAAGATTGAGAAAGGTACAAGACAAAGTTGTCTGCTATCTCCATTATTATTTATAGTAGCGCTGGAAGTGTTAATGAACAAAATAAGGCAAGAAGATAATTTAAAAGGGATGAAGATACATGATCAGCATTTGCCAATGACTTGGTCATTATCTTAGAGAACCCAAAACCGCAAGTAACAGAAACATTTCAAATAATAGAAGAATTCAGTAGAATGTCAGGTTTTAAAATAAAGTGGAAGAAAACAGTTATTATGACAAAGAACATGTCTAAAAAGGAAGAAGATTATTTAGAGGAAGTCACTAAGTGTTCAGTTAAAAACAAAGTTAAATATTTAGGAATTTGGTTAACCAAGAGGAACATGGACTTATTTGATAACAACTATAAGACAAAATGGAAGGAAATTAAAATGGACTTAACAAAATAGAGCAAACTGAATTTGACATTAACGGGAAGGGTCGAAGCAATTAAAATGACCATACTTCCTAAAATGAACTTTTTGTTCCAATGTATTCCGATAATACATAACAACAAAATATTTAAAGAATGGCATAAGGATTTAAGGGAATTCATCTGGAAGGGAAAGAGAGCCAGAATTAACTGGTTAATGATGATGCAACACAAAGGAGAAGGAGGTAGAAGCGTTCCAGACTTAGAATTGTACCATTAAGCCAATGCTCTTAATTGGTTATTGATTGGATTTTACTTGAAAATGCAAGAATACTGAATATTGAAGGGTTTAATAATCAGTTTGGTTGGCATGGATATGTATGGTACGGGAAAGCAGCAGTGCATAAAGAATTTAAACATCATGTGATAAGAAGAGTGTTATTAAAGGTGTGGGAAGAAATTAAGAAGGGGATTTACAGGAAAATACCACTTTGGGTATCTCCACATGAAGCCTTCTTTGGAAGATGGACAGCTGTAAAAAAATGGTTGAGATACAAAGATATACTTTAAAAACTCGAAGAAAACAAAATAGATATTAAAGAAATGGATGAACTGAAACAATTAGACCCGAAAATACATTGGCTTTTATATATACAATTGAAGGAAAGGTTTAAGATGGACATTAAATTAGAAGGCTTTCAAGAGGATTCAAATGACTTTTATGATCTTTGGATGAAATCTGAGAAGAAAAGAACAAGTAAATTATACAAAATGTTGATAGATAGAAGGCAAGAAAGGGACCTGATTTAGGAAAATATGATTAAACGGGCAACAGATATAGGGAAAACAATTGATTTGGAAAGTTGGGAATACACGAGAAGGAAAATGGATAAATTTACTAAATCACAGGCCTTGAAGGAAAATTACTGGAAGACAGAGCAGAGATGGTACTTAACCCCAGCTAAGATGGCAAAAATATATAACAAAAACTCAAGCACTTGTTGGAAATGTAGGCAAAACATTGGTAACTGTTTTCACACTTGGTGGAGGTGTTCGAAAATGAAATTTTACTGGAAGAAAATTCATGTCAAAGTCGAAGATATTCTTAAAGTGAAGTTTGAACTGAAACCTTAAATATATCTATTAAATATGGTAAACCTTACTGACTTGACACTGCAGTGAAAATTTTGGAGAATTCTCTTATATATGATCTGAGCCGCAAGACTGTTAATCGCACAAAAGTAGATAAAACAAGACCTACCAACAATAGAGGACTGGTTGTTGAAGTTGTATGAGATGAAAGAAATTGATAGATTAACAGCTCTGTTGAATCAGGTGGATTCAGAAAAATAGATAAGGAATGGTCTCGCTTAGATGAGTATTATAAAAGAAGAAAATCGGAACAAAGCAAGCTATAATGGGAGGAAATGATTTTGCATGAATTAATTTAAAAAAAATAAACAAACAACAACTTTGAACTCTTGAAGAGAGTATAGCTTACAGATGATGAGGGGAAAAAGTGATTATGAGAATAGATAAATAATGGTATTTGTTGTCAAAAGAACAGAAGGAAGTTTGTAGTATTGTTTAGAAGGAGAGGTCGGATGTTTTTAGCTATTTGTATGTGTGTTAAGTCTGTGTTTATATGATAAATAAATAAAATAATTTTAATTTTTTTTAAAAAAAGTATCATTGTTTGGATGTGATTGGATTTCTGGTAAATGTGTAGTGTAAATAGTTATTGTAAGTGCAAAGCAGTAAACAAAGAGCCATTCTGCTGATGATCAAAGCATGGTTGAATGATATTTCCCTCAGGCCAGGAGAAGTTAAGTACTAAGTTAAGTACTAAGGGCCTTTGCAGACTGCTAGAAATAATGCAAATTGAGTCCAGGGTTAGGGAATCATGGGAACTGTATTTTATTGTGGCACCAGAGCTCTCTGACAGAGAAGGCTCAATGTCTCAGGGAAAAAAACAATTCCCATGATTTCCTAGCACTAACCCTAACCCTTAAAGTGGACTCAATTTGCACTATTTCTGGCAGTTTGCAAAGGCCCTTAGTTAAGTTAGGGGTGAAGCAGACCAGCAGACCAGCAAAAAATGCTGGGTTCAGGGTGGCATGGAGGCATGACGTATGCATGACACATGTCCAGGTGTCACGCCACCCCACTGACCACATAGTAGGCAGCATCATGGCATTCTCGTGGCACAGCATTTACCCATACCATGCTGCAGAATAGCTGCCACCATGGCAAAGCTGAGTTTTTGCCAGCTCAAAAAGGAGCAGCCTTCTGCCTCCTTCTTTTTGAACCGGCAAATAGCCAGATTGAGGTCGCAGTGTGCGGTTGCCACAGCCCCGATCTGGCACTCAAAGGGGCATCATCAAGCTGCTCCTTCAGGGCCATCTGTTTCACCCCTTACTTAGCTGATACAGGATCCAGCCAATGTATAAAATACTCTTTTACACACAAAAATTGAACTATGCATCCATACCACTTTTTTAAACAGATGCTCAATAAAACTGAAAAATGAAAATGTTTTGTCTTGTCTTTTTGCTCTTATTCAAAAAAAAGTTTACCATTTTGCAGCACCTTTTCTTATCAAAATTGAGAAAATATGTGAATATTCTTTACACCCCTAATGTAAACCACAGAAAAAATATTTTTTTAAAAAATGGATTCAATTCCCTCCTCATCTAACTGTTTTTTAATTATTATTTAGCCAATCCATGAAAGTACAAAAATGAGTACAGTGCTGAGCAGTGTGCACGAACTATAAACCAGTCTGAGTGTGAAATGGATTTCGTCCAGAAAAATGCAAAGCTTCCTGCAACTGCAAAACAGAAATTGTGTAATAAAAATGGGTTTCATAAGTCTCTTTAAATAGCTCTTCTTAATGGGAAAAGTATGGAAACAGAAAAGGATAGAAATGAAAATGGAACAATCCCCACCCTTAATGGCTAACATTTCAGCATTTGATAATTGTCAGTTTTCTTCATCTGTATGATTTTTAACATCTTTTCCTGATGAAGAAGATGCAAAAGCTCACATGATGTATTTTGTGCATTTTCATTGAGCAAATAAAAATTACTGTTTTGTGGATTTTGGATTTTGTTGTATTTTGCGGCATACTAATAACACAATTTCCTCTATTATTATATTTGATTTTCCATATTTATTCATCTATTTAAAAAAAAAACAATACTATTATCTACCTGTCTGTCTACAACTCCATTAAAATCTCATAATAAACACCAATTTTCTTAAACCAATTATGATATTTTAATTTTTTTAAATTCTTTACACAATGTACATTTCTTATAGACTGGGGCATAGATCCCTATCACCAGGATTTAATGTTCTATTAAATTAATTTCCTTTGCTATATATCTTCCTTTGTCATTCACTAAAATCCAAAACACTCTGTAGAAATAATCCAGATTGAGGCTGCTTTAACTGCCCTGTTTCAGTGCTAGTGTAAGAGATGAAAATAATATAAAAGAGACAACAAAGCTCATTGCTAATTCAGGGCTGGACTGTATGACCCTTGGGGTCTCATTTTCTATGTTTAAAATTGTGCAATTGCAAGGCAGTTTTCAGCTCTGTTTCACTGTTTGAATTAACAAAGAAGTGTTGTTTAAGATAACACAGGAATTTTGTTTATTTTACCTTGAAGTAAAGTTTATTACCTTGAAGGACCTTGTTTATTTTACCTTGAAGCTGACAGTTTTACAGCCTGAGGAAGAAAGCCAGGTTCATTCATGCATAGCAAGAAAAGTATAGCATAATCGGGAAAGGAGGGGATTTGGAATTATATCTTGTAACATCTTGCAATGAAAATGTTGTATTATGCATGTATTAATATAATTATAAACTAGCTGTGTAAGATGGTATATAAGGATGTTGATTAGTGGAGGGGGGGGCTATCAACATTAAAAGAATAAAATTCTACTTTCCTGAATTCCTATATTGGGTCTCTGTTCCTGTTTTCCACTACACTTGGGAATCCTGAGAACTGTAATTTATTGTGACACCAGAGCTCTCTGACAGATACCTACAGTTCCCAGAATTCCCTAATATTGAGCCAGGGCATTTTTGTCAGAAGAACTGGTAGCCTGTGTCACGGCTTTCTGAACGGGAGTGAGTGCAAAGAGAATCCTGTGATCGGATCAGGAAACTGAGTCTCCCCCACCTTCAGGAACTGGCAAAGGAAGAAACCAAGAGTAAAATTTAAGCTTTTACAAGATTCAATAGAACGGGGTGGTCTAGGCCTCCCAAATTTAAAAAATTATTATTACGCTTCTTCCCTTTTTTGGCTTATCGACTGGTTTAAATTAGTAAATGAAAAAAAACTTAAATTAGAGGGATTTGATAATGTATATGGATGGCATAGTTATCTATTTTATGAGAAATTAAAATGTCACCAACATTTCAATGATCATTATATTAGAAGGGACCTTTTAAGGGTATGGAATAAAGTTAAAAATAATTGGTTTGATGCAATCCCGTTATGGACATCAATTGGCGAAGTTGTGGCCAAAGACAATAAATTTGGAAAGTCTAAATGAATAACTTATAAAGAACTGTTGATAGTAGAAGGATCAAATTTAGAAATTAAATCACAATCGCAACTGAATCAAGAGGGTTATAATTATAATTGGTTTTTTTATAGACAGTTAAAAGAACGATTTAAATTAGATCAGAAAACACGAAAGATAGGGCAAATTGACCAACAGTTAGAAGATATTATTTGGTCTAACGATAAACACAAAATTTCCAAATTTTACAAAATGTTGCAAACAATCGAATTCGAATCTGAAGTGATTAAACCTTCTATGATTAAGTGGGCCCAGGATTTCGGGGAAACAGTAGAAATATCACAATGGGAAAAGTGTTGGACTCTGAGATTGAACTTTACCCTTAGCTATAATCTAAAAGAAAATTTTTACA